>OX123203.2:10881741-13648120 GCA_944739405.2 Euclidia mi
AAAACAAAAGAACCATTGTTGGCCTTCACAAATAATTATGTAAGTAATTATAACTTTGTATAGATATGCGTCTTACATTGTTGTTTTTATACTTTTATTATTCTTTGTAATTAATCAACTTTAAATCCTTGATGTGCCATTTGCCTAAAGGTTTTCCGGCCATGTCGTTAAGTTTGTATACTAGAGGTGACTTTTTTGAGGCAATCTTACATTTAATAAATTTAGGCGCCAATTTCTTGCTAAAGTATTTATCCTTGTCACTAAGTAGAAACGTTCTGCGCCAAACTATATCAACGACATTGAATTCTGCCGGTTTACGGCGAAGATTATAAGATGAACAATTTCGTTGGTGGGCCGACAACAGAGCTGAATGTACCTTCTCGAAAATAGAAGATAAGTAGCCTAAAGTTTCGGCATAGCCGTCCCGTGGTTCAAGCACCATATTGGAATTAAATTCCTTGTCAATATACTGAGAACCACATGTTATGACCTCCCTACCAAAAACAAGGAAATTAGGAGTATAACCAGTAACCTCACTAAGTGCGCAGTTAAGGGCGAATTGAACTTTAGTGATTAGAGTGTCCCAGATTCGATGATCAGATTCTATGAAAGTTGATATAGCTGTCATAATGGTTTTGTTGTAACGTTCAACTGAGTTAACGTGGGGAGTATACAACGGTGTAAAATGCAAATTTGGAATTTTATATTTTGACAACATACTTTTAAAGGTTGCGCTAATAAATTGTTTACCGTTATCCAAAACAGTAGTAGATGGAATTCCATGCACCAAAAATACATTTTCCTCGAGAATTTTTGTTATCACTTCTGCAGTTGCCCGTTTGATGGGGAAAAGTAAACAATATTTAGAGAAACAACAACTGACCACAAATATAAAAGTGTTTTGTTTTCTGCTGGGAGGCAATGGACCAATCAAATCAATACTAATCGTCTGAAAGGGCTTTTGACATGATTTGGGTTTTCCCATTAGACCTAAATTTGGGTGATTTTTGTGTTTATGGGTGATACAAGGTTCACATGAACTGACGAACTTGACAACATCGGTGTACATACCAGGCCAAAAGTAATTAAGTGCGAGACGTTTGTATGTCTTAAAAATACCCAGATGTCCAGCAGTGGGCGAAGAATGATTCTCCCTTAGAATGTCATTTCTTTGGTCAGACGGAATAACCTCTTTCCATTGAAATTCTCTAGTGAGAGGGTTTAATGTTTTTTTAAAACAATACAATTTATTGTTTATTACTTGATAGTTAACAAAGGAAGTCGGAGAACTTAAACAACCTTTATAGATATTTAAATACCAAGGATCATTAGTAGAAACTGGTAAATTCTGATTAGAATTAATATCTATATTTATATCATTAGCAATAGCAGAAACGGGTAAAGAGCGAGACAGAAAATCAGGTAAAACGTTATCGGAACCCCGACGATGACGTATTTCGAAATTATAGGAAGATAAGCGAACTCCCCATCTGGCTAACCGGCCAGTAGGGTTATTTAAGGTCAAGAACCATTTCAAAGCAGCGTGATCTGTGTAAACAATAAACTTTTTACCATTTTCAACATAACAACGCCAGTGTTCTATAGCAGATAGAACAGCCAGGGCCTCGCGCTCTGTGGCACAGTAATTTTTTTCTTTTTAGTGAGTGATTTGCTATAGTACGCTATGACTCTTTCCTCACCATTTAACCTTTGACAGAGGATCGCGCCAAGTCCAAAATCGCTAGCATCTGAGTGTATTTCAAACGGTTGCGAGTAGTCAGGACAAGCCAACACCGAGGAGGAAATCAAACAATTCTTTAGGTTATTAAACGCCTCATTAGCCTCTGTCGTCCAACAGAATGGATGTGCGTTTTTACTTTGAGATGTTAACTTATTTAAGGGTGCAGCGATAGAGCTAAAATTCGGTATAAAACGCCTGTACCACGAGGCTGCGCCTAAAAATCAACGTACTTCTTTTCTATTAGAAGGAGTGGGATAATTTTTCATTGATTTTACTTTATCCGGATTGGGATGCAATCCACTAGAGTCGACAACATAGCCTAAATATTTTAGTTTATCTCTAAAAAATTGACATTTTTCGAGATTAATTGTTAAATTAGCGCTTTTTAGTTTATTAAGAATGCGTAATAAAAGAGTAATATGCTCGTTGAAGCTGGACGTTATACAGATTATGTCATCGATAAAACAGAAAACCTTATTTTCAAATTCTGGACCATAAAATAAAATATCAACTAATCGTTGTTGAGTAGCTGGCGCACTCGTAAGACCGAAGGGCATTCTTTTGAATTGAAATGTGCCACGCGTAGGAATATAAAAGGCTGTTTTGCAACGGTCCTCTTCATTAATTAATGTTTGCCAAAAAGATTTAGACAAATCTAAACTAGACAAGTATTTAGCATCTCTCAGATTATCTAAAATTTCCGAAATATAAGGTAAGCTATAAGCATCTTTTTTTGTAACGGAATTTAATTTACGACTGTCCAAACAGAAACGCAGTTCACCATTCTTCTTAGGGGTCAAAATGACCGGGTTTGACCACGGGCTTTCACATCCTTCAACAACATCCTCTGAGAGCATGTCGTCAAGATGCTTTATTAAAATTCTTTGTTTATCGGGAGACATGCGATAAAATCTTTGCCGAATAGGGGGGCAATCACCTGTATCAATTGAATGAGAAATAATATTTGTGCAACCGAGACCCCGCTTCTCGTATGAAATATCGGTAAATTTAGAAATAATGTTGTCAGCGGTAGCTCTCTGGTCGACTGTAAGATGATCATAAGAAACAAGATGTGTAGGGGGAACTGCCTGCAACTCCATTACTTGAGCGTCAGACTTGTTCACAATCAAAACAGACTCTAATTTGTTAGGAAATAGAACAAAGCTTCGACAAAAATCCATGCCAAGGATAAGGGAATTTTGAATCCCAGGTACAACATGAACTTCTAAGTTAATCAATTTATCCTTAAACTCAAAGGGTAGAAACACCGATCCCAAAGACTCAAATCGTTTGCCGCCAGCTGTTATTAACCTTAAAGGTTTCGATTTATCCAAAACATCGTCTTTCAAAAATAAGTTATGCAAATTATTACCTAAAATTGTAACGCAAGATCCAGAATCTAAAAGACCAGTGGTAGGTATTCCGTTTAATTTTAGAGTAACGTAAGGTAAATATTCTACTTTAGAATTACGGATTCAGGATATATGATAGCTACTAAAGAATTTTTTTAAAAAGTCCAACCAATTATTCCACTTTGTTTTATTACAATTAGTTGTATAATTTGATTTTCCACAATCCTTGTTAACTAGTTTTTTGAAACTGTAGGGGTCGACTTAGATTTACAATTGGGGCAGTCTGACACCTTGAAACCCTTTGTGCCGCACTTAAAACAAATTAGGTAGTGTGGCTGACGGCAATTACGTAATGAGTGCGAATTGCATCTACAACGCACGCAAAAAAAATTATTTATATTAGAAGTACTCGATACGGCGTTAACTTGTGGTACAAACTTGTATCTCGATGTATCAGCGACAGAGTTATATTTATTGAAGTGATTATGATTGTAAACATTTTTGTTTGAAGAAAAATTAGAAAACGGATAATTATACGCTAGATCGGGTGCTACAGTATTCTTTGAAACTTTAAGGGGTTCAGAAAATTGCTTACTGCGACTTTGGTAATTTTCGAAAAGACGACAAACTTCGACCAGACTATCAACATCAACAACCTTTGCAGTGAGCAGACAATTAGTGTAACAAGGTCTAATATTATTTAGTAAAATTTCTAGCTTCTCCGAATCAGCGACAGGAGAACTAAGTCGCGAAAACAGACCGTGCATTTTTGCCACGTAAATAGTTATTGATTCGTTTTCGCCCTGTGAGCGTTGACGAATCTCCGCCATAAGCCGATAATCGTAGTTATGCGGACTAAAATCTCGTTTCAAAAGTTCGCAAAGTTCTAACCAAGTCTTTACATTATTTTTAACAGAACGATACCAAACTAATGCGTCACCCGAAAATATTTCAAAAGCGAAAGACAACATCTTGTCGTGTGGAATAGATCTACAGGACATAAATTCATCATTTTTTTCGATAAAGGATCTGACACATGATTTACCGTTAAATTTGAATTTACCTAATTCCGAAAAAAGCTTACGGTCGTAATTATAGGAAGTGTTTCCCTCTGTCACTGAGCAATCCAACCGCGAATTACGGCTCGTGATTAATTGTAATTTCGCATATAAGTCATTAAATTTATTCCACACAGACTCAATTTTTTTAATATCCAGACTGCCGGTATCCACCCTATTCAGTCGATGAAAACAATGGTGTAGCACGGTTTCGACCTTCTGTTGAAGCTCGGAAGTATAGTTTGCTTCCAACATAGATAAGTGTTTATTTGATCTTAATAACGACTTTTCCACTTCTGCCACATCCTCCTCTGGTGGGAAGGGTGAAGATAATATATCCTCTGAGGGAGTTTTAACTGAAAGTTTAGCGATTTGTTTGCGGGGATCGTCAGGCTTTGAAATGCCGCGTATTGTGGTCTCATATTCTAATTCCGCTTTAGTTAATAATGAGAAATTTATAATGTAAGCCATTATTACAAAACAATAATAGAAAATCTAAGTATTTACGCCGGCACTAGAAAAAAAATTAAATATCGCCAGAAAATCGAATACCGTGCTAAAAAAAGCTGAAATACACTAAATTATACAATGGTGTGATGATTGGTAAAGGATTAAAAAAAAAATTCTTAAAAATCACTCAAAGGTTGAATCACAATATTTTTTCGCGAACACGAGGCTCGTTAGTTCAACGGCTAAGCGGTTAGAACCGGTTGGCGGCTTGACACGCTGCCCGCGGTGGAACGTGATTTTAGACCGACGTTAATTAAATCACCGTTATGTTATTTACACAGTTAAATTGCTTATGGCCAACCAAAATAGATAGAAACTGTACCTGTACGCAATTCACCACACCAGAATATATGCACACACAGGAGAAAAATATACAAGAGAAAAAGAAATTATTTCACTCACCTGTAAAGTGCCAACTTACGTTTTAAAAATATAATTAAAAATACTATTGGGCGCCAATGTCGCACGAGTGATTGATTTCCACGGGGTAGCCGGGATCGATCACTCGCCGAGCAATTAAAGAGAGATAATTAGGTTTGACTTACGGGAAATAAATAAAAAATATCACCAGGAAAGTTTAAACTCGCGTTATATTCCAGTTACACAATGGCTTTAATTATACAAAAAAAAAACGGACACTTGAGATTAGCTGATGAGACAATTATCCAGGGCGTGAGGGACGTTGGCACTTCACAGGTCTTCGGATGAGGTACTCAGCTTGGTAGTGTTGGCCGGAGCAAAAAGGAGCGAAACCTCGTGTGTCCCCGGTATTTATAAGGCCGGCGAGGAGGAGGGGGTGAAGGGGCGACCCACTGCTGTGCGTCACTCGTAGCGAGGCTCGCGGGCGCCGGGGCGCGACGTGACGTCACATCTGATTTAGGTATACTGGTATCTTGAGAGTCTTGAGACTCAATACAGATATCACTTTTGTGATGAGAATATTTCACATTATTCCCTTCAGACTTTATTGTAGGCCTGGATACCAGAAAATTTACCTCGTCGACTATAATATATCTAACAGTCATATACCTTTCGCATTCTGTGTTCTATACCTTATAACCATTTGGACAATAGCCCACCAGTATGCCTTTCCATGACTTGTCGTCATCCTCCGTCCGCTCCGTACGCTCCGATTCCGATCCGGTGGACGCGCAGCTTTATAAGTCGTTCCGTTTTTATTTTCAACATGTAAAACTTTTACACTTGTGTCACTGTCAACAACGTCTATAATCTCCATTTCACTTAGTAACGATCGTATTCTAAACTTCCATATACTATATTTATCGCCGGCAAACGGTTTAATATTCCTTTTTTGTTTTAAATGTTCCATTACTCACGTTTACAACACTTTTTATTCCACACGATAGAATAACGATTTAAACACTATAGACAGTCGGTAGTTGTAACAATTTTTTTTTTACTGAATTTAGAAACGCGGCACTGGGCCCATAACCTGTTAGAGGTTATGAACTAAAAGAGAAACACTTTTATAAATATTCACTTGATATTTATTCACTTTGAATATCACTAGGAAGTATATAAATGTCCGTTTACTTTGAGAGCGTTTAACAGAGTGAGCAATCATTATAATAATGATACCCTATTTATAAAAAATATAACTGTCAAATGTTGCCATACTATTTGCATTGTTTTACACTTAAATATAAATTTAATAATTTAATTTTTGCATACACAATCATAATATAATCTTATATGCCGTACGTAATAGATCGATAAAGTTAAGCAACGCCTGCTCAGGCCACTATTTGGATGGGTGACCGCATAAGTGCAGTACCGTGCTTCAGTGGGCACGTAAAGTCATCCGTCCCGAAATTTTAAGACCATTTCGAAGGCCTTCAGGTGGTCTAAAAACTACAACAAGCGAGTTAGCCACACCCACACGAAAAGAAAGAGAAAAAGATCTCATCATCCTACTGTAGTTCACTGTTGAAGGCAGGCCTGGTGACTAAGATGATTTGAAGTTTTGATGCAACTTTCCAAATTCCATCCTCAAAGTTGTCTCTACCTAATCACAACTTTTGCTCCAGATGTATGTACATACTGCTGGACTACTTCGAGAGTAACACCTTCGACAGAATTTGATACAGGGATGATGTGTTAATTGAAATTGCAATTAGTCTTGTCAAAATTAATCCGTAGATCAACACGTCTTGAAGCAGTATTGAAACTGTACAATGATACATTATGATTTTATTATACTTTATACAGGGTGTTACAAGACCCATCACCAAGCTGAAGTCTACTCGTTTTGGACATCATGCCAAGTCATACTAAGCAAAAATAAAACTTAGGAAATGATTGTTTTTTCCAAATAATCACGTTTTTAAACCGTATTTAAAATTGTGCGCGTACAATTTTCGAAATACCTACTTATCCACGGGTCCATAGGACATTCATAGAACAGGTTGGCATGATAATTGCATCGATTTTGTACCCGATTACAAAAATTCCATAGTAACTTTGAGTCTCAATATCTCCTGAACCAGTAATTTCCCAGGTATGGTGCTGAAGTAAAAAAAAATCGTAATGATAGGTATAATATGGGGTTTCACTTTTCATTAAGGGTCTTTTTACACTCTGTATATTTGGCTAAAGATAAATTCCAGGCGATAGCCTGTTAGAGAGACCGACAGAATGCTACACAGAGGGTCTCATTTTCGAATCCCTGGCGCTTACTAATGACTTTACGAAGTTGTGTGGGTATTAAATTTTTAATTATCGCTTACTGAACGGTGAAACCATTTATTTTATTTTTTAAATAAAAATGAACGGTGAAATATTCACCTTGAGGAAACCTACATGTATCAGGGTTCTTGAAAAACATGTGAAGACTTCTAACCCGGACTTAACCAGCGTGGTCAACTATGGCTTTTCCCTCATAGCAAAAACGAAGACCGACCCCAGCAGTGGGACAATTTATATACAGGGCTGATGACGATTAAATGACACACTAGGAGTAAAATATGAGCCACGGGGGCCTTTACAAACATCTACCAAAAGATAAACAAACTCTAAACCACAATTGCAATCACCTTAAAGAACAATTGCAGAATTTGGTCTGACATGACACACTAGGAGTAAAATATGAGCCACGGGGGCCTTTACAAACATCTACCAAATAGATAAACAAACTCTAAACCACAATTGCAATCACCTTAAAGAACAATTGCAGAATTTGGTCTGGGTTTGTTGTGGCGACCTTAAACTTCATATGAACAAAACAAATTGGTTTTTTTTCTACGATTTTTAATATTTTCACTTTGTCTCGTTAAAGCTGGAGTATTTTATGATGATAAAAAGCATTCCAATTGATTACGAATACTTTATTATTTGATTGTTGCCATAGACAATGTTGTGACAGGAATAGACGTGAGTGCTATATCCGTATCGATTATTAAATAAGTAATCGATACGATCGACCTTTATAGTGTTGGTTTGGTTTAAAATGCAGTTATTTAATATTAAATCAACATTATATCAATAAGCTAATATTTTTGAAGCAAAACAACGTTTAATCAAATAAAAACGTCACAGCATCGTTTTAATGTTGTATCGATTTCACATAAAATCGATTTAAAATGTGCAGCTCTGCTTTTGTCTTTGGCTGTGACAGTGAGATGCTACAAAATACTTCCGCGTTTTGATGTCAATCTGACATAATTATGTCATTTGATAATTCAAACGTACCTACCTACATTGTTTAACTTTCATACTATAACTTTCCTTTTACCTACATTGTTCATTCTGAACTAAAAATTCAAACACCGATATCTTCTTTTTCCACCTTTCCTGAGTGAAAATAGAATCATTTATAGACTCTGTTACTTACGCGAAATTTTTTGATATATTTTTAATTACTGTTCGCTTCAATTTAATTTCAGACATTTTGATGTATGGAGATCTGCCATTGTCCTTTAGTCCCGCGTGGAAATTGAATCCACAACACTCGGCGCAGTGTTATTTCGACCACGTTAGTCTTTAACTTACAAAACTGTATCATTATCAGACCATTAATTTAGAAGCTACAATGCCTCAGACACACACACGTGAAACTTATGTCAGTGATTAATTTCAGATAGTATGCCAAAAAAAGTCATTAAAATCTTTTCGTATGGTCACTTGATTAAGTAAAGTAATGATATTGCTAAGTGATATCTAGTTGGCATAATATTACAGCCATTAGTTAGACATACAAATGAAGTTTTTATACCTTGCCAACGAACATTTCTACTTAAATTAGTGTAAGCACTAATTTTTGCGTTTCTGGCACTATTCAGTCTACGGGATCCATGCCAAGGTTTTTGTTAGTTGGAAACTAAAAGGGATGTATTTCTATGATGAGAGACGGCGAAAAAAGATATAATGTGGAAAATGTTGAAATGGCAGCTTTTACTGAACATTCGTCTGGATCTATAGAACGTAGTGGTTTTGGTTATGCTTAAAGACATCTTTACTTTAATACCGAGTTAGTTTTAAATTATATACGACCTCATTTACCTAAATCTGTATTTCAATTTAGGAGAGAAACACCGTTAAAACTTTGATATACATAACAGTTTTTCATCTTATTCATATAGATATTTTAAAGCTTAGTTTACAAATGCCACAGTTGCACTTAGTTGTGTGTTCGCCTTGGAAAGTCCTTCACATAATTATATTCATCTAACCTTAAATCATTCAACTTAATTGAAAAAAAATTGTTTGCTATTTTTTTTAATATATTTTTATACATATATAGTTTATACATAACCTGGTCATAATTATTACTTTCTTTATTATCAAAATTTTCAAATTTTAATCTTGCACAGGCTGACAGGCATGAGGCATCGCGATCTTTACCTATATAAATTATTTCTTTATTCCCATATTGTTACACTTACATTAATATATATTACCGTGGCAATATTACAGAATAATGTTTCCATCTATATAAATGTATAATAAACTCTGGTACCCAAAATAAGATTTATCTATTATATATCTAATTATCAAGGAAATTACACCCTAATAATCACAGGAGTTGGTGCAGATGAACGTATTATTCTTGCATATATATTTTGTCATTGAGGTGTATAAATGTTAAGCCCACATTAGGTGTGTGTGTGTGTGTGTGTGTGTGTGTGGTGTGGTTTTCTTCGTAATTGAGCTTTTGTAACCATGTACGTATGTGTCGGCGATACGCCAGGGTTACGGTGTCCAGACTCCAAAATAAAAACACTCACGTAATATTACTTGGTTTATTTTCAGACGATTTCTAGCACAGAATTGAATTAAAATGCGAACTACAGTCCTTTTTATAAAATAACCATCATTACACCTTTTTTTTTTTTTTTTTGTTCACTACGGTGGTAAACTCTCCTTATGAGTCGTCTCAACTCCGCCAACCCAGCCATTAAAACGGCTGGGCTTGGGACTGGCGGAGGAGGTATGTGGAGGCTCTCCCCTACAGGCGTTCGGGGCATACCCACTAAAAACCACCGCGGTGTCCCTACGGGTCCCGTGTGTTGGCAGGGTCACGCGATTCGCGATTAGCATACTTTCTCGCGACCCCGCCCGGGATTGGCCCGCCGTTGGTGTTGGCGGGCCCCGTCTCGTCATGATCTCGCAATCATCCATCAAATTTCTTGCATCCATCAAACTTCTCGCATCCATCACCTCACAAAGCTACTTGGGAGGCGGCGAGGACACGCGCCGCCTCCCGCCTTTTGGCGGACAGGGAGCAGCCCCAGCGCTCACCGTCCGCAGGCACTGAATTCAGGGTGGTCGGAGGTCGTCTCTTGTTCGACGTCCCCGACGCCCGGACCTACGGTTGGGGAGAGGGCGATGTATTTCCCTCTCCCGCTCCGCCGCCTCCTTGCTCAGCATGACTGCTTCGCAGAAGGAGGCGACGGCGTTCCAAGACCTCTCACTCCGGACCATAGACAGAACTACGGCCGGAAGCGAGAGGACAACCGTATTCAGAGCCGCGACCAGATCACGGCGCTGCGATGCCCAAGCAGGGCATTCCGCCAAAGTATGCAACGCCGTGTCTTCGACAGGGTCGCGGCTGCTGCCACAGTGGTGGCATCCGGGCGTTTCCTCCCGGCCTATCCTCCACAAATACCGGCCAAAACAACCATGGCCGGTAAGGATTTGAGTCAACCGGAAGGTGAGGACGCCGTGACGTCTCTCCAACCACTCATCAACCACGGGACTTACCGCCACTATCGTGGCGTGCCCGAACCATCATTACACTTAATGTAACGTTTAACAACTCGTTTTCAACATATAATTGAAATTACTGTACTATTAATTATAAACTAATCAATTGTTATTTATTACCGTAAAAATAAGTGTCAGAATAATGTTATATAATACTAATTGATTTTACTTTGAAAGTTTCTGGAGTTATCTTAATAACTAAGCGATAAATTAAATACCCAATCTTTATAACAGTTAAGCAGCGTCTAATATTGTAAAGTAGTGAAGTTCTCAGTTCTGTGTTCACAAATAGTTATTTAAATATCAATCTTAAATATTATTAACATTTTCGTAACAATATAATCATTATATATTAATTTGCGCCCATACGGCCATTCTGATCCAGCGCGCTCCTCGCGCTGATTATTTAACGGTTACAGAATAAACAGCATAACATACAAAATAAGGAATATAAAAATTACATAAATAAGCGTTTATCATACAGAATGAACTAAAAGTTATTTACAAGGCTTCACCTAGTCATAGGATCTTAGCCTGAGGCATGCGTCACCCATCACGGGATCTAACAAACAATGCTTCACCCATGGCTAAGCCGATTACGGCATCACCGATTACGGGATCTAGCGCACACAGGCATCACCCACATAGGGATCTAGCCCACAAACGGCATCACCCACATAGGGATCTAGCCCACAAACGGCATCACCCACATAGGGTCGATTTAGCCCACGCGGCATCACCCATCACGGGATCTAGCCAACACATGGCATCACCCATCACGGGATCTAGCCAACACACGGCATCACCCATCACGGGATCTAGCCAACACACGGCATCACCCATCACGGGATCTAGCCAACAAACGGCATCACCCATCACGGGATCTAGCCAACACACGGCATCACCCATCACGGGATCTAGCCAACAAGACCAGGATCAAGGATACGCATGGTGGCCAGCCAGCGTTTTAAGAAGGATGTTGGATAGGAAAAATAAAATTTTACTCAAACATAAATTCAAAATTTGCCTCATAAACACATCAATGCATATACATAAAACAATCATCATCGTTCGTCATGATCAGTTATATCAATACAATGCAATTACATAGGTCCAACGACAGTGGAGGAGGTAGAGGACCCCCACGTAAATCGGTATCTGACGAATCCTCCGCCCATACGGTCAAGCCGCTCATACAGTCGCCGATGTTGATCAGCAACAAAGGTTAGCAAACAATGCTTGACTCCAGTTCAGTACAGCACTCATGCGGCATGTGTGCGCGCAGCTCACACACAAAACCACCGACGTCAAAAGGGCGGGCCACCGTCATCCATACATACATATCAGTAAAGGACCGCTCGTCCATCCTCTCCTCACACCAAGGTCAGGTCATCTGTTAGGATGTCATCATCAACCTGCAACACTCAAAAGACAGGTGGTGGGCAACATTTCCCACCCAAATATTAGTTCCATGAACCTTCGTAACTGTAGATGTAATAAAATTCTACTCTTACAAAGTTGTGCGGTCTATTAAGCTATATCTATATATCAGGCATGTTCAACCTGTGCATTGGTCTATAGTTATCTTTGCTACAACAGTGTTGGAGTCCATATTTTACGCATAAGATAATACAAAAGTAATACAAAAGACACTGAATTGTCTCAGATTCTGTCTGACAGTGCCTTTTTAGATAATCAAATATAAAGTTATAAGGATACCCATATTTTGCAGTTTTGATAAAATAGTTAAAACTTAATATATTCAAAATAAGTTTTATCCACATTGAACAGGAAAACAAAATGGCAAGGACAAAGCGAGGCCTCTGTTCAGCCGTGAACAGTCGGACTGTTGGTGATAAATATGAAATGATTTCAAGCCATGCAGATCCAAGAATTTCGAAAATACTAGTGCTATAATTATTATTCATGTAAGAACATGTTTAATCTAATATTGAATATTTTTAGGCATAGTGTAAGCTGTGAAATTGTTTAAATGTTTGCCAACTGAGCCATAAAAGAGAAATTTACAAGCTACCAATATTACAAAGCAAGATTAATGCCGTCTTATTTTTAAAAATGATTCCACTCAGTTAAGAAATTTACTACAATAAACCATAAAAGCCAATAAAGACACTCAGATATTGGTATTTTATAATTAATTCAAATAGACCTTTCTTTCTGAAATGAATGTTTCCATTTATCATTCGTCCCCTCCATTATGTAATTCAACTTTAATTTTATTTGACTTTATATTTAAGGGAATTTTCTAAATAATGTTAATATTTATTTTAAACGGTTAACATGTGGTGCTAATGTAATTCTTATTTATTGATACACAATTAATAATTGTTTATCCAAATAAATAAACTTAAACTGACCAATCACAACTGACTTAGAAATAAAGCATGAGCAGTCCACACAACTACTTTTATTTGCCAAGTATAAATACTGCTAAATGGGCAAAGAGACAATATGGATTTTCACATCATGTTCCCCAAACCCACCTATCATTATCCTAACAACCATACTCCGAACTGTCTTGCATCCCACAAGAGTTAAACAATAAGGTCGGCACCAAATTTTATTGGTTTATCTCTGGTTGTCATCCCGAATATAGTTGCAACCAACTTTGCAAATGAACCCACAAACAAAACAAATTGCATTTACCAAGTATAACACTAAGGCTTGTTATTTATAAAAGATTAGCAGTCACCTGCCTTACGACTTTCAACCTAAAATGCTTAGAGATGGACTTTTATAAAACCTAAGTGAGTGCATATGTCCATAAAGAAATCTACTGTCTAGATCTCATGTTTCTAGCTTCAGTAGTTTGGGTTAAGCAAGGACTTATCATGGTCGGAACAAATCATTCTATACAGGTATAAAATTAAGCGACAAATATTAAGGTATGTCGGGTTCCCTTGTCTTATTATATAACCTTAACTTGAGCTGCAAGTTGACAGTAACAATTTCAACATAATGTTAAAATGAAATCATGTAGGCACCTACAGAGTCCACAAATTAATAAAACCTATTTTGTAACTTTACAAATATTAGCTTTAAAAATGTGTATCACAAATTTATGTTTATATCTACCTTCTGAATATTTATCTGTACCAATATAGTAAAACTGAAAGAGCTATGGCAGCTTCCCATACATCATTTTAGTTAATCACCAAATTTAGCATCTATAAATAAAATATACCTTGTTTGATAGAATATATATTGCTGATTCTAAAAGTAAAAAAATCGTAACTGTAGGACGCCAGGTTTTTGAGTTATTATGCTTAGAAGTTTTATAGGTTATGTCATTAATAACCATCTATTTAGTATATTGCTGCATCAAATAATAATTTATTGGTATATAAAACTGAAGGAGCTCGATAGCATAATACTATTTATGCCCACTAGTAAACATTATTAACGATTACGCAAGTTAAGCAACCCCAGGTCTGGGCACCACTTGGATTTGTCTTAAGCTGCTCTGTGCATAGAGAGACCAGTCTGTTATCATGACATACATAGATATCAGTCATTAAAATCAGATGCTCTTATGCAGCTTTAAACATATGCTATCAATATTGACTATTTATTTACATACTGAACGTTTTTTTAAAGAAAAATAAAACATGACTGATTTCCCAAAAAATATATAGCCTATGTCACGTGAGTATTTCAACAATAGCCCACTCACCGAAATCGGTTCAGCCATTTAGAAGTTATGGCGGAATAAAGAAACTCACATACATTTCATATTGCAATTCTCTGAGACATTTTGACGAAGACTATTGCGGATTACCGTATGTATATTTTTATTTCATGGTGCATGAATAAATGAAATATGATTTATGAATATTAAAAAATCAATACTTACACTACTTTTTTGGGCAGTCGTGTAAAATAGTGAGCCGACGACGGTTTCTAAACGTGTTACTTACATACGATTACAAGGATAAAAAGATGTTTCAGGTTCCCTAATGTATGAATATGGTTTGGTGAATAGTAAAAACACAAGATTTCA
Organism: Euclidia mi; assembly: GCA_944739405.2. Classification (NCBI taxonomy): domain Eukaryota; kingdom Metazoa; phylum Arthropoda; class Insecta; order Lepidoptera; family Erebidae; genus Euclidia; species Euclidia mi. The sequence continues at coordinate 10,896,646 of OX123203.2, forward strand.
TTTTACAATATTTTATTATTCATCATCCTCTATAACTAGCACATCATTTAAAAAGGCAGCTGGTGCAAAGATATTTTGTTGATGTCTAGCCCATCCCAAATACCAAACGATGATCATTACATGAGCGCAACATCCTAGCGTACGCCGACCAACGAGGCAACTACAGCAATATTCAGTGGTTCCTATTCGTCCAGGTATATATTTTCAATCAAAACATAAACATAATATTGTTTCCGACTTATGTGTCTTGATTTTATTCTAACTCTTATTAAAATAGCGTCATCACTGCCTCTGAGATTATATTCAGTTGTTTCTATATTATGTTCCCTACGGACTTCAACTGCCGTGGCCACGACCACGAACACTCATTTTGGCTGTAGAAACCGGGAACAAAACAATATCCAAGAAACAGGGCAGTATCGGAATCCTTAAGCACGCACAAGTCACAAAGAGGCAATATCAGAGTCCATAAACAGTTTGAGTCATATAACAAGAAGCGAAAACAGAGTCCTTGGGCAATCCGGGTCAAAAAGAATACTGAAAACAGGGGAAAAGCAGCGATAACACTCAGAACACAAACAAACAAGCGCGGGCGACAGCGAGATGATGTGAAAAGAAAATAATAATCAAAATGTCAAATGTCATGTTGTATTTTTTTTATAGCTCTGAATGACCATCTTTTAGACAGCGCCCAGTTTTACTTTAAATGTCGAAAGAAGTTATTAATACTGTACTTTATTTAAAATCCGCATAGAAATAAACGTAACAAGCAAAAAAATAGTATTATTAATATTAATTAACTATTTAAATCTCTTAATTTATAAAAAAAACATTCATGCTTCTATCTTAGAAAAAATATTATTTACTCTGGCAACCTTGTGGCTTTCTGACAAACCAAAGAAATGGCAATTACGAAAAGCCGGCAATCCTTGCCGGCAATCAATTAACATAATAGCTATTTTTTATTTTATACTTTTTTACCTAGCCTTATCTAAATTAGACAAAAATATAGAAAATCGTATTAAAATATTTCATGAATTTTGGTTGTAATGAGTTTTTAAGATGCTTTTAGTGCACTGAACTAAAAATCTGCCATAGCTCTTTGCTGTGCCGAATGCACATATCTCTGAAACTACTGGTGCTATGCAAATAATTATTTTTGTGGTGGATAGTCATTTATCAAGAGAGGCTTCATATAATCGCGCCGTGAGCACTAGCCATAAGTAATGCAGTTAGTTAGCCTTATGTATTGTGTAACCAAGGGCTATAAATAATGTTTTGATTCCTTTAATGTTTTACTATTGAGATAACGTATTGACTACCAATTGAATTTACATTCAGCACATCAATCAGCTTATATAAACTGAAAGCAAATCAGGTAATTTATACAATGCATCTATATCAGAGCTTCAACTTGAAAAGGGCAATTATACCGTTCTTTACTAATAATTACATTAGTAGAACCACATAACAACAAAGCTTTTTTCTCTTTCTTGTGTAGATAAGTAAGTTTTACAGAAAGTTTCCGACATGGCCTAACGATTAATAAACAGACATGAGACAAGAGCCCCAGCCGACGGCATAACATGACTATAAGCACAGTAGCACTGCTATGTACCAAACGTGGATAAACAACAGTTACCTAGTTGACTGTATAATGTTTGTGTGTTAATGGTAATCCTTACGGGGACAGTAGGTAATCTTGTAAGCACCATAATTTATAAAATTAGGATGTTTCTCAAAAACTCTAATCAAATCACGTCTGGATAAATACCTCTGGTCAGTGCATCAACAACCCGCATCTGCAACCTCTGGTAGAACTCGGAGCAGAACAGCGTTCACGCCACGGCACACCCCGGTGCGTGCACCCCGTTGTAGTCGCTGTGTCGCTCTCGCTCTCGCTCACGCGTGGCCTCACGTGAAGTGTAGACGAGCTCGCCATAACCAAGCCGGGCGCACTTCGCATTTTAGGTACAAACTTACAAGTACCTCGGCCGACCACGTCGACGTGGTTGGATTTAGTAAGTTGCCGCGCGCCGCTCACATTAGACGTCATGCAACGAGTGCGACCGCTCCGTATTCTCACGCGCCGTGTTCATACACTGTTCAAATTATAAACTTAAACGCCTTTAACAACAAAAATGTATCATCACAATTCTAATGCAAAGTATTGCTTAATTAACTGTGTGTCGAAAGCGACTTAAAAATTTGATTTTATTTATATTACGAGAGCAACTTGAAAATTTGATTTTTTGTTTGTTGAGATATCTCAACGATTATGGTGTCAAATTAAAGATTTACTTCAAAAACCATTTTATCTGTTTGAATCATGTAAGTCGGTCCACGCGTTTAGGAAATAACTAAGAATTTGTATAGTAAAAATGTAAACGACCAGAATTTTTGTGCTTTTGTTCTACTAGCTCCAATAGTGGGATAGGATACTTATAGGATAATTATTTATTATTAGGTTCGTGGTCAAGTAGGTAGATAGACGATGAATAAATATAGTAGCAGCGCCAAGTCGACAACCCTAGCGCTAGCGCGCCACTCCGCGCCAGACGGCGACAGCGTTATGTGTTAGAAAAGAACGGGAACTGTTAGGTTAATATCGCATTATGCACTGAGTGCTTATGCGAGCTGAATTGAACTTTATTGCTTAGTACCAAGAGTCGTAATTTCAATAAATTGGTTTGAAAAGTGAAGCTTCTGTACGTTAGTACTATTAATTATTCTGTGCCATAACTCCGATACACCGTGCGGTCTCCGATCAGGCTTGACTAGCGCCAAACACGGCTTCCAAGCGCTTGTCGCATCAGTCTTCAGGTCATCATTGGTAACGGCGTCTAAGCCAAAAGACCCATCACTCTCGCGCCAACCGTAGATCCCAAGTCTCTTAGGGGGCGTTTATCCAACCACTGCTGGCGGCGATACGCCAGGGTTATGGTGTCCAGACTCCAAAATAAAAACACTCACGTAATATTACTTGGTTTATTTTCAGACGATTTCTAGCACAGAATTGAATTAAAATGCGAACTACAGTCCTTTTTATAAACTAACCGTCATTACACTTAATGTAACGTTTAACAACTCGTTTTCAACATATAATTGAAATTACTGTACTATTAATTATAAACTAATCAAAAATCGACATTAATATTGTAATGAATTTTGCACAACACCAAATTATTTATTTTACACGAATAACAAATTTATTTTATTAACTAAACGCTGCTTTACAACATTGTCAACAGATGGCGCTATCAACAGGATGCAAATATAACCGCATGTTATTTATTACCGTAAAAATAAGTGTCAGAATAATGTTATATAATACTAATTGATTTTACTTTGAAAGTTTCTAGAGTTATCTTAATAACTAAGCGATAAATTAAATACCCAATCTTTATAACAGTTAAGCAGCCAATACAGTGTCTAATATTGTAAAGTAGTGAAGTTCTCAGTTCTGTGTTCACAAATAGTTATTTAAATATCAATCTTAAATATTATTAACATTTTCGTAACAATATAATCATTATATATTAATTTGCGCCCATATATGCTTATCCTACACTGATGTTTCAATAGGGGATAAGGATAAATATTGCGTTGTTTGTTAATAATATTATATAGGTGGTTACTGATAACGCAATAATTCCGCTGTGCTAACGAAGTCCTAGGTTTAATAGTGCTACAAACTTTATATGATCGGCGCTTGTCTGGGTGGTTAGGGTCATAACTTATGGAGGCATGCTTTCGTAAAGTGGTCTGTAGTATAAAGCTGGCGTACTGTAAGCACTTGGCAGTCAGCATAAAGAAGGGTAGTGGGTTAACGCAATGGCTTAAACAACATCACTTTTAGTACAGCTCGTTGTGCTCGTTCTAATTGCAAGAGGTATAATCGATTTGTGATTTGTTCCCTTGATGTCGAGTCTCGCCACGTCGAGTAGCCGCTACGTCTACTCCGAAAAAAAACACGCATTTATTCCCGCCTCGTCGAGTCGTTTAAAAAGTCTATTTTATTAAAAAAAAAATTTGCCTAGTGCCTCCACGTCGAATGTACGGAAAGGTACAGTCAATGAAACAAGTGATTCCAATCATAATATTTCTATTTGTTTTGTCAATCATGGCAGTAACTTATAAAATATAAAAAAAACATAACATGAATTATTTTAATTTGAGCACAGTAAATCACAGATCAGTTATAAGTATACGACGAAGTTCCCTTTAGAGAATTATTATAATTAGTTATATAAAGGTACTTCCTTATTACGTGGGACTAAAGTATATCTGGCGAAGAGTGGGTGTAGAAATACACCTCTGCCTACCTCTTCGGGGTTATAGGCGCGAGACTATGTATGTATGTATGTAAAGGTACTTCTGTACCTATTGCTATTAATAATCACAGTTTCTTATGTGCTAAATAAAATAGGTTTATACTAATAAAAATACGTTTAGATTACATATGTACATTATTTTTTTATAAAAAAAACATAACATGAATTATTTTAATTTTAGCACAGTAAATCACAGATCAGTTATAAGTATACGACGAAGTTCCCTTTAGAGAATTATTATAATTAGTTATATAAAGGTACTTCTGTACCTATTGTTATTAATAAGCACAGTTTCTTATGTGCTAAATAAAATAGGTTAATACTAATAAAAATACGTTTAGATTAAATATGTACATTCATTCCCAACTTAAAAATCTAAAAAAATAACATAATATTTACTTTTCAATTATTAATTTCAGCTCAGTTTGATATCAATTTAGTTTAATATTTTGATGTTTCCCAGTCTTGATAAGCATATATGAGTATCAATTTTGTCTTTCAAGTAATCATCAACAACTTTTGTGATTTTTTGTTCATTTGTGAAATCAATTTTTCTTTTTGGACTGTTTATTCTTCCTATTCTATTTTGTTCAAGTTTTAAATCACTATTGCTTGATTCTTCTTTTAAAACACTTATTAAAAGACAAAGGTTTGGACGTTTCATAATTTTTTTTATTAAGGCGACTATGCCACCCTTCGGCATGATTTGTCGTTCTGATTCTCTCTTTGTAGTTACTAATATATTTAATATTTGAAGTTAGCCATTGTGAAGACGTATTTTTTAAATGCAGTTGTGTCTACAATAGGATATTGATTATTATTATCCAACAAAAATTGCCAAGCGTTAGGTATTTTCTCACAGGGAAGATGTGCTAAAGCAATACACATTTTAATATATTTACAGCCTTCGTAGCTTTTGGTTACAGATAATTCTTTAGCTTTGTCCCATATGTTCTAACAAAAATGAAAAAAGCAAATTTTTATACTTGCGTGGGGAAAAATATTTGTTATTGCATTGATAGCTGCATTCTCACAGTCTATATAAAATTTGTTTGGAATGAAATTGGGTAATTTTGTCCTTATTATAGAAAATAATCTTTGTTATGTCGTTTGTTTTTTATCGGGGAGTAGAGCGAATATGACCTGCACAATATTTGGATCTTCATTTTCTTTGGCAATGTCCACATGGAGAGAATATAATTGCTTGAATGGCTTTGAACATGCTTTAAAAGTACCATCAAGTACAATATTATTTAAACTATTTATTTCCGCCTTTACTTTATTTGATACAAAAATAATTATGTCATGTCGTAAATGGTATATGGCTATTATAATATTCATTAATGGTGGTACTCGTAGATGGCTGCTGACCATCAGTTTCATCTTGAAAAACTTCAATTATTTCGCCCAACTCCACTTAAAAAATAAATAAATAAAATGTTACGACTACAGCAGCAAAAATATGAAAAATAATTTACTCAGTGTTGCCAGAATAATTATTATTACAAAAGTACAATAGCAACACTGAGTAAAATTTTTATATAAAATAACTAATCTTTAAACAGTGAAATTCAAAAGTTAGAACTTATTACTATATTTATTTATATTATAGCAAAAAAACGAAAAATTACAAATACTTTTATAATTATAATGTTGCCATTATACAGTGAATTTTATTTATTGAGACCTTGCGCGACGACGCGACGTTAAATCAGTCTCTTGAATTTAGAGCGTACTTAAGTACAGTTTTTATATGCCTACAGCGACTTCGAATTTAACGCTGAGTTTGGGTGTAGCGACTGTTCTAACCAGTGATTTGTGATAGATTCCTAGAAATCCTATGCACGTGTTACGACGGTAATTCTTTTGTTTACATTCGCACAGATGGTCAGCAATTGTGGTGATCTATTGTTTATAGTTATCAGCTAGGGACCCGTACTACGCAGGTAAGCGTGTACGTTTCGGCGTTAAATGATTCAGTTACAAAGTGATAAATTAAAGCAAAGTAATATTACACAATATTTTAAATGTGCCATGACGAACTAAATGTGAAAATACATTCAACAAAAAACGAATGTAACTAAACTTTGTGTGTCTGTATATCTTTATCTATATAATTATGTAACGACTCCCGGCTATAACGAAATCTACTTATAAAATTATAATGGCAACATTATAATGAAAAACTGTAGTATTTGAAATCTCTAATATTACAAAAGTTAGAACATAATATAACTATACTTATTTAACATAATTGTAAATAATTATTGTAATAACAATTTGATATTGCTTTTATCTAAACTCACTTGAATTTCTTTGAACAGCGTATTCTTCATCGACCATATTTTCATTATTAATCCCTCTTAGGATTTCTGATATTCCAACGAAATCCATTGCTGAAATAGATTTCTTCAATTAGTTTGTAGATAAATGGTGTTTAAAACTATTTGGCACCTTCATTTCCTAGCAGCAATAAATAAATAATTTTTAACTTATCTAACTAATGAAACGGTCGAAAGTCGGCCATTTTGATTTGACAAATAACGCGTTGACTACAATCTATCGCAACAATTAAGTACATACTTACATAGCTTGTATAAATTTACAACAAAGTTATCTAGAAGTTTACCATAGAACTAGGTATGGGTATTTTAAGGATTTGCTAATAGCATATTATATTTTGCCATTTGTCACCAAATGTCTTCTTGTCATGTCTTAACATTGATGCATTTCAAGATTATGAAAATACTGCAAAACAAACTACTAGCTTACTAAATATATTACAATGAAACTAGTTTTCTAAATAATTTTAAGTACAAAATTATCAAATTAACTTACCTTGTCTTTTCTTTATTTGAAACTTTCATAGCACAGACATCACTCATCACGCGTCCGTTCACTACTATCGAATGACGACGCCTTCTTGCATACAAGACGTAAGAGAGAGACAAAATATTTTACGACTATACTATCTCTTTCTCGCGACGTACCTGGCTGAGTAGCTAAGCATAAAATTTGACTGATTTTAACATAGTGACAGCAGATCTAGTAGTTGATAACTAAACCATAATAAGTTTTATCTGTTACTCTATTGATATCACTTACTCGATGACTGTTATATGTATATGCCCTGATTTTTAGGTATTAAGGGTTTTGTTTTAGATATACTAACTCACTAAAATGCAGAAACTGCGAGGTTTAATGTATATTAAACCTCGCAGTTTCTGATAGATATATGCGTATGTACATTATATATGAATCGTATCTATTTATTCCAATTATTAACAGTACTAAAATTGTTTATTTTAAATAAAAATTGTATGATTTGAAATCACTTGTTTCATTGACTGTACCATTCCATACATTCGACGTGGAGGCACTAGGCACAATTTTTTGTGGTAGTAATTTACATCGGTTAAGTAGACGTAGCGGTAATAAAATAGACTTTTTAAACGACTCGACGAGGCGGCAATAAATGCGTGTTTTTTTCGGAGTAGACGTAGAGGCTACTCGACGTGGCGAGACTCGACATCGAGGGAACAAATCTGATTTGTGCGCTCCGCCCCATTTAGTAACGCAATAGGTAAGGATCGACTGACATAGGGCGAAGTAACACATTTTCATGGTGTTGATCTCAACATCGTCGATTTTTTTTTTACGATGAAGATCATTTTTACGGAGACGACTAGTAAGAGCTTGTATATGCTGGGTCCAGTTTAGTAGGCTGTCTATTTGGATACCAAGATATTTTACGCTATTCGATAAGTAGGGGACAAAGACACTGTGGAGTTGATGTTTCTTTTTGGAAACTATGAGCTTTGAGTTGGTATATGTGGGGGTCGGGTAAAGATGTTGATATTAACGCAAATGGGATGTTGTGGGTTTTATCTATGTTAAGTGCTAAGGTTATTGGCGAACCATCTTACAACTAATCTTATTGCGTTTTCAGCGTATCAGGTATTCCCGTTAATTAATAATGCCGTATCGTCTGCATATGCAAGGAGTTTACAGTTTGAGGTGTCTATTTTACACAAAGCATGAATAAAAATTAGAAATAGAGTTGATCCAAAAACTGAGCCATGAGGAACACTGTAAAACATGGGTCTGCTGTTACTTACTGAGGAATTAATTCGTACACATTGAGATCGGTCTGTGAGATAATCCTTAAATATTTTATGTGCATGTCCACGGATTCCTACCTCCTCCATCTTCGACAAGAGATGGGGAATAGGCACAGTGTCAAAGGCCTTAGATAGGTCTAGTAAACTCCCAAGGCATTTCTGTTTGCTTTCCAGTAATAAGACAGTGTTGTCAACAAAGGATGAGACAGCGTCTTCGGCGGATTTTCCAGATCTGAAACTGTACTGATTTGGCGCTAGAATGTTATTTTTTTCTAGGTAAATTTGTTAGACGTTTGTTGAGTATCTTCTCCAGCAGATTCTTTAGATTAAGCAGGCAAAACTGATATCGGCCTATAATTAGTAAGACTGCGTCTTTAGGGCTCTTGGGAAGGAACCAGAATTAATGGCGCAATTGCAGATATGTGCTACATACGGAGCTAGTTTATGAGAGCAAGATTTGAGCCCTTTAGCTGATATACCATCCCATCCTACCGCAGAATCTACTCGGAGATTCATAATTTTTGTCTCTATCTCGATTTCATCAGTTGGAAAAAGTGCGAGGGAGTGGGGAAAGAGTACATCGTTCGGATGCTCATCGACAGGGGTTGAGTTATTAATTTTTTCCGCAAGATTTTTGCCGATAGTCAAGATAAGCTTTAGTTTCTTAGTTAACTTCAAAAACCTTAAATCCACAATATTTTGCTCCTCTCAAAGTTACAGAACCTACAAACATACGTGCCAACCCTAACATCCATTGTCAGCACACAATGTGCAATAACTTAAACTTGGCGTAACTTAACAGGCTGTTATGCATTGTCTTAGATCAAACCATTCATTACGTTAAACTTTGCGTTCATTTTGTTCATATGAGTTAATTATTATACAAGGCATTTGTACTGAGGAGTTCAGAAGATGTACCTATTTTATCATTAGAAGAGGTTTTAGTTGAATGAGACGAAGATGTAAATGATCCATCTATCTGATACTAATATATAAATCTGAATACTAATCTCAGGAACTGATCGTCCGATTTGAAAAATTATTTCAGTGTTAGATAGTCCCTTTATTGAGGAAGGCTACAGGCTATATAGCATGGGAGCGGAACAGTAGTAATCTTAAATAACGCGGGTGTAACCGAGGTGTCATCTAGTATTAATATAATTAGTCTTGCTTATAGTCTATCCCCCTGCTGGGCACATGACCCATAGTCCATCGCGCTGACCAGGTGTGGGTTGGCAGACTTCACATGTATTTTGAGATCATTATGGTGAACTCTCAAGATATGCAAGTTTCTCCACGAACTTTTCCTTCACCGTTGTGCAAGCGATAATTGACAATATAGTACGCACTTAACTTTGAAATGTCAGTAGTGCGCATCATGGGTTTGATTACGACACCCTCTGCGTAGCAGTCTGTAGGTCTCTCCTTTAGGCTATCGATCCCTATTTTCTACTAGATGATCCCGCGGTTACACCCGCGTTATTTAGGGTTACTGATACGCGCCCTTCGCTCATAGCGTGATGTTACACAGCCTATAGCCTTCACAACATAGTATAAAACAAAAACTGTCTTTTGTCTGTCTGTCCCCATGTATGCTTAAATCTTAAAAACTACGCAACGGATTTTAATGCGTTTTTTTAATAGATAGAATTATTCAAAAGGAAGGTTTACATGTATAATTGACGCGGGCAAAGCGGCTGGCGACGTCTAGTCCTCAATAAATGGGTTATACTGAAATATGACACTGAAATATTTTTTCAAATCGGACTAGTAGTGCCTGAGATTAGCGTGTTCAACCAAACGAACAAATAAACAATCTCTTCAGCTTTATAATATTAGTATAGATTTACTTCTTTGATAAGAGAAAACGACCGCACTATGAAGACAACGTGCATCACTGGGGATTTTTCAAAGGCTTATTTTTAACTTACCACCAGATGTATAACAGACAAAAATAGTAAATGATCACCAAAATGAAACCCGCATTTTGATGTAAAATTATAACCAAAGTTTTAACATTTCCCTATCATATTTAAGCAAAATGACTCCAAATAAATCATTGTTAACCCAAAAGTAGTAAATAATCACCAAAATTAAACCAGCATTTTAATGTAAAATTATAACCAAAGTTTTATTGTTAGTTGTATGAAATACCAACACATAAATTGGATTTGCTTACACCACCTACTTCAATAAACTAAGTTGACGGAGCCCTGAATAATTAAGGGTCACAAGAAAACCTAACATAACCTATTTATTTGGTGATCATTTACTACATTTGGTGTTCGAATACAACTTGAAGTGAAGTCGTGACTAAAATAGCTAGTACTATTGTAATTTTAGAAATTATTTTTCTGGTGTTAAGTATATATTTTTGGTTAAATAACTAAGGGTATCAAAGCATTTTATTGTGGTCATTATATTTGAACAGCGGGATAGCAGCCTAGGGCTACTGACCCTGCTGTACAGAAATGCCTAAATGCTAAGGGACTAATCTAATTTGTTAACCTACACTATCCTTATACCTATGTGTATCCTAAACCTATCCTAACTTGCACCTAGCGTAAAATGCGTATAGGCTTGGTGCTCTGTGGTATTCTGTGATACAGACCAGCACTTATACGCACCTACTACTAAGCGCCTAACCTATGGCACGTACTATCGTGGTACTACTGTGGTATGCTGTGATACAGACCTACGATTCGTACGCGCCTAGAACCTAACCCTATTTGTCCCTACAATCCCTATTAGATCCTAGCCCTACTATACGTATTTATATATACTTATATAGATAGGTGCGGGATATCTGCCACCGGAGACCTATGATGACAGACGGACTGTGGGTAGGAATTAGGTATGGTGGAAATGGTTTTCTGACGGCCAACTCGACAGACTCACCGAGCTGATCAGTACTGATGGCTAAAGGTGTCTTGGCCACCGTCAGAGGTATGGGAAGGGTATCGAGTCAAAGTCGGATTGAACTTGTGACTGGTTTATTTCTTATAATACATAATCTTATATACTAAACTTATCCTATGTACACACATACAACTTTACAGTTGTGTGCTGTGTGTAAAAGGTGCCATCTCAGCGGTATATGCCTTACATGAATACGTGATATTTTCTTAATTTAATATGAATCACGAACAGTCTGTGTTCCAGTAAATACTCACGTAGGATTATATCGCTGATATGGCATGTTCATGTGTGAACATTCTGGCCTCTCCGAGGAACAGGCTACTCCAGTTGGTATAATTCTATGGAGTCATCCTTGGCTTCGTTCTGGTTCCGCGGCTGCTTCCTGGGAGGCTTCGGCAGATGGTTCGGCTGGCTGTAGACGGTGTTCCATGCAGTGTGCGTAGATGGTTGTTTGCTGTCTTGATGTAGTGCACGTTGCGGGTGTGGTAGATCAGATCTTGATGGTTTGGCGTATTATACAGTTATTGGCTTCCTATTGTTATACCGTTGTCGGCGATTTTTATTAATCCTACGTCTCAAATAGTTATATCAATAGAAAACCAGTGCATAGTTGTTTCTAAAGTATACATACTTGACTTTTAGTGTAGTGATATTTGTTGGACATTTAGTGTTAGTTTGAATTGGTCAACGATGCAATTTTCATTTGATTGCATGTTCTTCACCACTCCAGGGAAGCAAAGAAACTGTTGGTACCTTTGTTATATAAGTGAACTTCAACACTGTGGTTTGAAGTCTTCGGTGTTTCATCACCGATACCTACTATCTCGCATTTTATTTTTTGCGTGTGTAGGATAGTAATTTGGCTACTTCTTCTGTGAGAATGAAGCCTGAGAACCTTGATCACACAGCACTCTTAGTAGCCTTTTCTTGGCTTATGTATGCACAAGGGCCGTTGCTAAAAGCGTTGTATTCTGTGTGTCCGATCCTGTATGTATGACCAAGTTGCACTGTGACAATCTTGGTTGTAAGTTAACTTCAGCTCTGTGGCTTGAAGTCGTCGGTGTTTCATCACCGATACCTACTATCTCGCATTTAATTTTTCTGCGAGTGTAGGATAGTAATTTGGCTAATTCTTCTGTGAGAATGAAGCCTGAGAACCTTGATCACACAGCACCCTTAGTAGCCTTTATCTTGGCTTATGTCTGCTCAAGGGCCGTTGCTAAGAGCGTTGCAATATGTGTGTCAGGTCCGGTATGTTTGACATGGTTTTCTTCCAAGTTGTAGTTGTAGTTAGGTTTTCAAAGGTTTTGCTATCCTTTGACACCTTATTTTCGTCATTTTAGTGACGTAGTTGTTGACATTAACCTTCTTTTGAAGTTCAAGGTGTAATAATAAATGTTGACCTAGTTTTGTCACAATATCTACACTAAAACATTGAATGAATGTATTATGCACTGTTTGCATACTTTATTATTACGCTGTTCTGCTGACAACGCTTTAAGTTCCGCGCACCTGTGTAATGTATGTTATATGTATGTAATTATACAGGCAGCGATAGCCGAGTGGATATACCAACAGACTGCCATGCAGAGGGTATCAGGTTCGAATCCACGGCGCGCACCAATGACTTTTCGGAGTTATGTGCGTATTGAATTGTTAATTATCGCTTGTCCCGTGCCTCGGAGAGCACGTTAAGCCGTCGGTCCCGGTTGTCATGAATATCTTTGACAATCGTTACAGGGCGTCAGTACCTTCTAAATAAACGGACACTAGTCTAAACCATGGAATATCGCTATCCCTTCGGGTTGCGGAGGTCAGACAGGCAGTCGCTCCGTGGAAAAGCTAATATTCAGCCAAATCCGGTTAGACTAGAAAGCGGACCCCAGACTGAAACTGGGATAACGCTAAGAGAAAGAATATGTATGTAATTATTACATAGCCAGCACTTGTAAGTTATACGAGCTATTTATAGATTTTGTTGTTTATAATGAGATTTTCCTTCACAGTTGCTATTTACGAAAGACATAAACCGTTTTCCGGGCAAGATATAATTGACGAAAATGTTTGAGGTTTATTTGGCTCTACAAGTTGTTCGTATTATAGAGATCTGTTACTATCCCGAAGTAGTTAGACTTTGTATAAGTATGTTCTTCTACGATGTTCTGGTCTTCCAGTAGTGGATGGTTTGCCGATGCTTTTGGTGAATACTTCTGTGAGTTGCGATCTTCTTTCTGTGATGTATTTTTCTGTTTTTCTGGATGCCGAGTCCTTTTTGGTGTTGGTCAATATGCGTCCGATCTTGTAGTAGCTCTCCTGGCTTTTTACAATTGCGTTGATCTGTTGTACGTCCATCTTGCGGCCCTATCCTATCCTGTTTAACCTAACAAGGGGTGGGGTGAAAACAAAAAGTAACTTAGTTGCGATCTGATTCCTCGTTACGGTATGTGCGACTTCTCGAGCACCGGGGCGACCCTGTTCAGGAAGACCGATACCTGATCCGCTACCGAACGACGCAACCAAGTTAGTCAGTCACTTAATATACAACAAAACAAGCGCTAGGATGGTGCGCAAGTCTGCTGTATACCAGTTGTTAGTCAGTAAGTTAGTCAATTTAAGGGACAAGAGGACCACGTGCTTCGAGGGGCAATTACTGATTCTAATAGGACCAATCCATAATCCTATCCTACCGGCGAAGTACCAAAATGAACAGCGGGATAACAGTCCTACGCTACTAACCCTGCTTTACTGGAATTAATTAAATAGTAAGGAAATAGTCTAACTTGTTAACCTACACTATCCTAGAGTCGTAGCCTATCACCTATACCTAGTTATCCTAATCCTTATACCTATGTGTATCCTAAACCTATCCTTACTTGCACCTAGCGTAAAATGCGTATAGGCTTGGTGCTCTGTGGTATTCTGTGATACAGACCAGCACTTATACGCACCTACTACTAAGCGCCTAACCTATGGCACGTCCTATCGTGGTACTACTGTGGTATGCTGTGATACAGACCTACGATTCGTACGCGCCTAGAACCTAACCCTATTTGTCCCTACAATCCCTATTAGATCCTAGCCCTACTATACGTATTTATATATACTTATATAGATAGGTGCGGGATATCTGCCACCGGAGACCTATGATGACAGACGGACTGTGGGTAGGAATTAGGTATGGTGGAAATGGTTTTCTGACGGCCAACTCGACAGACTCACCGAGCTGATCAGTACTGATGGCTAAAGGTGTCTTGGCCACCGTCAGAGGTATGGGAAGGGTATCGAGTCAAAGTCGGATTGAACTTGTGACTGGTTTATTTCTTATAATACATAATCTTATATACTAAACTTATCCTATGTACACACATACAACTTTACAGTTGTGTGCTGTGTGTAAAAGGTGCCATCTCAGCGGTATATGCCTTACATGAATACGTGATATTTTCTTAATTTAATATGAATCACGAACAGTCTGTGTTCCAGTAAATACTCACGTAGGATTATATCGCTGATATGGCATGTTCATGTGTGAACATTCTGGCCTCTCCGAGGAACAGGCTACTCCAGTTGGTATAATTCTATGGAGTCATCCTTGGCTTCGTTCTGGTTCCGCGGCTGCTTCCTGGGAGGCTTCGGCAGATGGTTCGGCTGGCTGTAGACGGTGTTCCATGCAGTGTGCGTAGATGGTTGTTTGCTGTCTTGATGTAGTGCACGTTGCGGGTGTGGTAGATCAGATCTTGATGGTTTGGCGTATTATACAGTTATTGGCTTCCTATTGTTATACCGTTGTCGGCGATTTTTATTAATCCTACGTCTCAAATAGTTATATCAATAGAAAACCAGTGCATAGTTGTTTCTAAAGTATACATACTTGACTTTTAGTGTAGTGATATTTGTTGGACATTTAGTGTTAGTTTGAATTGGTCAACGATGCAATTTTCATTTGATTGCATGTTCTTCACCACTCCAGGGAAGCAAAGAAACTGTTGGTACCTTTGTTATATAAGTGAACTTCAACACTGTGGTTTGAAGTCTTCGGTGTTTCATCACCGATACCTACTATCTCGCATTTTATTTTTTGCGTGTGTAGGATAGTAATTTGGCTACTTCTTCTGTGAGAATGAAGCCTGAGAACCTTGATCACACAGCACTCTTAGTAGCCTTTTCTTGGCTTATGTATGCACAAGGGCCGTTGCTAAAAGCGTTGTATTCTGTGTGTCCGATCCTGTATGTATGACCAAGTTGCACTGTGACAATCTTGGTTGTAAGTTAACTTCAGCTCTGTGGCTTGAAGTCGTCGGTGTTTCATCACCGATACCTACTATCTCGCATTTAATTTTTCTGCGAGTGTAGGATAGTAATTTGGCTAATTCTTCTGTGAGAATGAAGCCTGAGAACCTTGATCACACAGCACCCTTAGTAGCCTTTATCTTGGCTTATGTCTGCTCAAGGGCCGTTGCTAAGAGCGTTGCAATATGTGTGTCAGGTCCGGTATGTTTGACATGGTTTTCTTCCAAGTTGTAGTTGTAGTTAGGTTTTCAAAGGTTTTGCTATCCTTTGACACCTTATTTTCGTCATTTTAGTGACGTAGTTGTTGACATTAACCTTCTTTTGAAGTTCAAGGTGTAATAATAAATGTTGACCTAGTTTTGTCACAATATCTACACTAAAACATTGAATGAATGTATTATGCACTGTTTGCATACTTTATTATTACGCTGTTCTGCTGACAACGCTTTAAGTTCCGCGCACCTGTGTAATGTATGTTATATGTATGTAATTATACAGGCAGCGATAGCCGAGTGGATATACCAACAGACTGCCATGCAGAGGGTATCAGGTTCGAATCCACGGCGCGCACCAATGACTTTTCGGAGTTATGTGCGTATTGAATTGTTAATTATCGCTTGTCCCGTGCCTCGGAGAGCACGTTAAGCCGTCGGTCCCGGTTGTCATGAATATCTTTGACAATCGTTACAGGGCGTCAGTACCTTCTAAATAAACTGACACTAGTCTAAACCATGGAATATCGCTATCCCTTCGGGTTGCGGAGGTCAGACAGGCAGTCGCTCCGTGGAAAAGCTAATATTCAGCCAAATCCGGTTAGACTAGAAAGCGGACCCCAGACTGAAACTGGGATAACGCTAAGAGAAAGAATATGTATGTAATTATTATATAGCCAGCACTTGTAAGTTATACGAGCTATTTATAGATTTTGTTGTTTATAATGAGATTTTCCTTCACAGTTGCTATTTACGAAAGACATAAACCGTTTTCCGGGCAAGATATAATTGACGAAAATGTTTGAGGTTTATTTGGCTCTACAAGTTGTTCGTATTATAGAGATCTGTTACTATCCCGAAGTAGTTAGACTTTGTATAAGTATGTTCTTCTACGATGTTCTGGTCTTCCAGTAGTGGATGGTTTGCCGATGCTCTTGGTGAATACTTCTGTGAGTTGCGATCTTCTTTCTGTGATGTATTTTTCTGTTTTTCTGGATGCCGAGTCCTTTTTGGTGTTGGTCAATATGCGTCCGATCTTGTAGTAGCTCTCCTGGCTTTTTACAATTGCGTTGATCTGTTGTACGTCCATCTTGCGGCCCTATCCTATCCTGTTTAACCTAACAAGGGGTGGGGTGAAAACAAAAAGTAACTTAGTTGCGATCTGATTCCTCGTTACGGTATGTGCGACTTCTCGAGCACCGGGGCGACCCTGTTCAGGAAGACCGATACCTGATCCGCTACCGAACGACGCAACCAAGTTAGTCAGTCACTTAATATACAACAAAACAAGCGCTAGGATGGTGCGCAAGTCTGCTGTATACCAGTTGTTAGTCAGTAAGTTAGTCAATTTAAGGGACAAGAGGACCACGTGCTTCGAGGGGCAATTACTGATTCTGATAGGACCAATCCTTAATCCTATCCTACCGGCGAAGTACCAAAATGAACAGCGGGATAACAGTCCTACGCTACTAACCCTGCTTTACTGGAATTAATTAAATAATAAGGAAATAGTCTAACTTGTTAACCTACACTATCCTAGAGTCGTAGCCTATCACCTATACCTAATATCCTATCCTAGTTATCCTAATCCTTATACCTATGTGTATCCTAAACCTATCCTTACTTGCACCTAGCGTAAAATGCGTATAGGCTTGGTGCTCTGTGGTATTCTGTGATACAGACCAGCACTTATACGCACCTACTACTAAGCGCCTAACCTATGGCACGTCCTATCGTGGTACTACTGTGGTATGCTGTGATACAGACCTACGATTCGTACGCGCCTAGAACCTAACCCTATTTGTCCCTACAATCCCTATTAGATCCTAGCCCTACTATACGTATTTCTATATACTTATATAGATAGGTGCGGGATATCTGCCACCGTCTCCGGTGGCTCAAGAAAACCTAACATAACCTATTTATTTGGTGATCATTTACTACATTTAATGCTCGAATACAATTTGAAGTGCAGTCGTGACTAAAATAGCTAGTACTATTGTAATTTTAGAAATTATTTTTTTGGTGTTAAGTATATATTTTTGGTTAAATAACTAAGGGTATCAAAGCATTTTATTGTGGTCATTATATTTGAACAGCGGGATAGCAGCCTAGGGCTACTGACCCTGCTGTACAGAAATGCCTAAATGCTAAGGGACTAATCTAATTATAATCTAATTAATTACTAATCTAATTAACCTACACTATCCTTATACCTATGTGTATCCTAAACCTATCCTAACTTGCACCTAGCGTAAAATGCGTATAGGCTTGGTGCTCTGTGGTATTCTGTGATACAGACCAGCACTTATACGCACCTACTACTAAGCACCTAACCTATGGCACGTACTATCGTGGTACTACTGTGGTATGCTGTGATGCAGACCTACGATTCGTACGCGCCTAGAACCTAACCCTATTTGTCCCTACAATCCCTATTAGATCCTAGCCCTACTATACGTATTTATATATACTTATATAGATAGGTGCGGGATATCTGCCACCGGAGACCTATGATGACAGACGGACTGTGGGTAGGAATTAGGTATGGTGGAAATGGTTTTCTGACGGCCAACTCGACAGACTCACCGAGCTGATCAGTACTGATGGCTAAAGGTGTCTTGGCCACCGTCAGAGGTATGGGAAGGGTATCGAGTCAAAGTCGGATTGAACTTGTGACTGGTTTATTTCTTATAATACATAATCTTATATACTAAACTTATCCTATGTACACACATACAACTTTACAGTTGTGTGCTGTGTGTAAAAGGTGCCATCTCAGCGGTATATGCCTTACATGAATACGTGATATTTTCTTAATTTAATATGAATCACGAACAGTCTGTGTTCCAGTAAATACTCACGTAGGATTATATCGCTGATATGGCATGTTCATGTGTGAACAATATTTAACCCCTTTTACAAACAACGGACGCATCGAATATGCAGAGCCGTCACTACAATTATCGCATCATACAAAGTTACAGTGTTAAACAGTAAGGCGACCTCTTCTGAGCGGTCAGTGAATGATGCCTACCTACTTAAAGCCACAGCCCATCCATGAGTCAATTTTCTTATTTATAATTATATTTATTTAGTTAGTTAACTCAGTCATGTGTAAATCCATTTAAAAGCACTTAAAAAGTGACATCTGGTATATATTTTTGTCTATATATTTTGTACAGCGTAATACTAAGTTTATATTTTAAAGGGATAGTATCTTGGGCCACCTGCCTCCTTCGATGCCTGGGTTCGAATCTCGGGTCGCGCAAAAGTCCTACTGAGTTTTTCCGAATTCTCAGTAGCAGTACGGAAACTGGCAATGTGTCCGGTAGCAGCAATATGCTCGCCTCCTATTACATGGGACAATGTAATATTATAGCTCTGCCCACTCCTGCGGCGATGTAGGCATGACGCTATGAAAAATAAAATGCGATGAGATGAAGCTAGCTCTAACTCGGTCAAGTGGCGGAGTAGCGCAAAGCTTATGTTTAAGAGTTCAGTCCCGTATTACAATTATGTTCCTGTTTTCTAAAAAGGCCTCTGGTGCAGATAAATAATGATATAATAAATAATATTTCTATGGATCTAACCCACAACTGTGTCCATTTTCTGAAGTAGTGAATGATGTCTACTATATAACGGCATTCGCAGATTTCACCATCTGCGAAATCAATAAAATTTTCTCAAAACAAAAACCATTTCTCCGTCCAATCTCAAGCCTAAGCAATTATAAAACAAATTAAATTCTTTATTAGCACTTAAGACACAGTTGGTACAAGTTTACAACTCAATATAGAGATACCCAGCATTTTTATGATCAACAACATGTGTTGCTATTTCGTCAAATATTAACTTAGTTATTAGTTCTAGAATCTACTAAAGAGAATAAGTCAAAATATACGAAATCGGATTTGAGAATCCACGGCGCGCACTGCTGTCTTTACGGAGTTATTTGCTTATTCAATTGTTAATTATGAGAGTCTCTCCTAAGAGTGACTCCACGCTGCACCTTTTTGTTGTTTTTTTTGTTCACTACGGTGAAAACTCTCCTTATGAGCCATCTCAACTCGACGCCAACCCGGCCGGAATATGATCGACAAGGCTTGGGACTGGCGGAGGTGTGTGGAGGCTCTTCCCTAAAGGCGGGGCATACCCACTAAAACTACCGCGGTGTTCCTGCGGGTCTTGTGTAGTGGCGGGGTCACGCGATTCGCGGATAGCATACTTTTCCGTGACTCCGCCTGGGATTGGCCCGCCGTTAGTGTTGGCGGGCCCCGTCTTGTAAAGACTTGGGAGGCGGCGCGGTCACTACGCCGCCTTCTTGCCTTTTGGCGGACGGGGAGCAGCCCCAGTTCTCCCCGTCCGCAGGCACTAAAACGGCCGCAGAAGATAGGGAGGACGGCAAACTGACACCACCGCGTCTCCTCTTCCTCTGCGGCCCTACCGCGATGCAACAAATGGTGCGCCCACATATGGTTTTGGGAGATAGGGCGCGCGGCAACGCAACACCGACACGCCTCTCTTCCCGCGACCGTGCCCGACTGCTAGGGACAGAAAGAACTGTCCCCCGCACCCACACCTTTGGTCGCATCCTGCGCAGGCCTCCATCAAGCCCACGCGGAGCGTCCACTCCCGAAATCTCGCTTAGCTTCACCGTGGGTGCCCTGACCACGGTTACTGAGCCCCCCCACCAAGGTGGAGATCCCACAGGAGGGACCCCGGGCTACACCTGGCATAACGCTAGGAGGATGACTAATATATACGAGTATAAAAAAAGAAAGGTCATACATTGTCTCCTTAGTTATGGAATTATTTGGCGTGTCATAGATGGAATAAAAAGGACAATTATGTGTGTTTTTTGCTTTCACGTCAATAGCTGAACCAAGTTGAATGAATTTTAGTAAACCAACAGAGGAATCTTGGAGACGAAAGCATGGTTCATATTTATTCGTCTTACGACAGCAGTGGCAGTGACACACTCGGTAATATAATAAAATATCAAATCATTAAGTAAATCTTTCTTTTGTTTTTTGTCTGAGTGTGTCTTTTTCTGGTGTCGGAGTTTTCAGATCGCCCAAAGGCCTCCAACATAACCTAATGGTTTCTGGTCATTCTGGTAAGTAGTCTTCTCCTGAGACAAGACCCAGAACCAACAGCTTTACGTCCGCTTTGAAACATGGTAACTTTCTGATGTAAATGCCAAACTCGGTCACCCATACAATTAGTGACCTGTGCATGTGGTACTTAACTTTGCAAAACTTTTACGAAGGTAAATAAATCTGGAACAAAGGTTCAATAAAAACTACAAAAATGCTTTGGCACTTATTATTAATAATATCTCCTTTATTTACCTACCTATAACAATAATTTAATAAATAGGCAATTTCAATCACATTTAGAACATTACACAAACATTTAATACAACTGTCCTATATTTTAACAGGCTTCGTAATACTAACACAAACAGTTATTTTATTAAAATATCATTAAATACTAACATTCATAAATACAATTATTTTCCAAAAGGCAACTTGCGTTTAAATTAAAATGATGAAGTAGACTCATATTTTGAGATAACTTTTTCATAAATAAAGTCATAAATAATTTTACATTCACAGGCAGTGACTAGATGCTGCTGCATTCAATATGGATAAGTACTTCAAATTTTAATGTAGTGTTCATACGTAGCTATGACATACATAAAACTAAATGACGGATAAATGGCGCTTTACATAATCTGGTATACATTAAACGTCACTAATTGCTTGAGTCAGCAAGAAAAAAAATATGACAGCAAAAAGAACATTCTTCGTTTAATATACAATCTATCCTTCTCTGGAATGCTCTCCCTCTCGATATCAGGATGTCCACTAGCCGTTTTGTGTTTAAAACCAGAGTTCGCCAGACTTATATAGACGAACAAACTGAATCATCATAGGATTATAATTTATCTATTTTGTATGTATATAATTATTTTAATGTATATATGTAGTATATATTTATAATGTATTAGGTATATAGGTTTATATAATTATATTATATGTATGTATGGTATTTAAGTACTATGTATGTAATATATCAATGTATATATATATATGTATAAATCAGGTTTCTGTCTTGCTTTTAATGTCAATTTATGAATTGCACCTATTACATGTATCTCTGCATCACCCAAAGGTTGACTGGTAGATAATGCCTACGGCATTAAGTCCGCCTCTGTACTATTTATGTGCACAAAGTTTATAAATAAATAAATAAATAAATAAATAAAAAGAACCCTTTACAAAGCTGAAAAATAAAAGCTTTTAAGCAATGTTCCACGGAATTTAAAACATAAGATAACAATCACTAGAATACTGTTTACTTCACAATTTAAGAAAATATCGTCTGACAAATATAACTAACAATATTTATTTTACAATATCTAAACGATGACCAATTTTATTTAAGAACATTATTTGGCTTTCGATACGAAGTATCTGTACAGTTTAAATTTATACCTCGACGGTCTTAAGACATAAGATACACGAAAACGGTCTACAACTCATTTCTATGGAACGAAATTACGAACTTCGTCGAATGTTTTCAGACAAAACTTTCTGGAAACTCGTATTCAACACTTTTAGACTTCTGAAAAGCAACGCAGTCGACTTTTATCTTCTGATACGTAAAACACTTCTTCTCACTGTCTACACTTCTCGCTTTAGCGCTATTTATTAAAACGCTACGTCTTAAAGAATGTGTTCGATCCATATCGTTGTGTGACCTAATATTTTTAGTATTGGAATGACCGATAAATTTCCCAGTACCACCTCCTCGACAATCCGTACTATCAATTTTATGTTCTACGTCGATCACTTCAGATATCTCAATGTTTCCTTCGCTTCTCATTCTATTCATTATTGGCTTTGTATTGGAACAAACGGGCGCCGATTGTTGTCTCATGAATGTTTTGCTTGCAAATATCCTGTCGAATATACCTTTCTCGACTTCGTCTTTGCTCTCCGATTCTGTGTCAGTACGATCGATGCTGCCTCTGTGGCTGAATAATTTCTTTAAACTATTCGTTGTTCTCGTCATGCTGCTACTTGTGGTGCTGCCATTTGTAATAGTCCTCTGCACTCGTCTTGTCTTATTCTCTAGTTTTTTTTTATAACAAGTGCAGACTTTAGAAAAGCCTCGGAATTCGGAATTTGGACGACATTAAATTATAGAGGATAGGATTTATTGCAGAATTAATGTATAGCATCACTCTGGCGAAAAAAAGTATATTATACCATTTTTCTGGACTCATGTCATCGTATTGTTTAGCTGGTGTCATGATTATCCATAAAGTGAGCGCTCTGTATGGCATGAGACACAGGAAGAAGCACAAAACGACGGTCCCGAGCATCAATATTACTTGTTTTCTCGCTCTGACGTTGTACGGATCAACAGTTTTATTCCTGACTACTTTAGATGCTGCTGTGATTAGATTTTTGGCAATGACGCTATATAATACAATTAAGATGATGTGAGGTAGAACGTAAAGGAGTATTATGATGGCGATGAAGAACGTGATCTGCCAGAAAGTGATGGCCTGTGTGAGACAATGCGCGTAAGTGGAGCCGTCGTCACGTGTGATCGTGTGATGCTCTGCGATCGCCAGGATTGGACTGAAAGAGAAAAAAGACTAGATAAAGACATCTACCAAGGAACTAGTGAACCTAAAAGTAACATATACGTGGTTCTATCTACATACGGTGAAGAGATAAGTAGAGTATACGCAAAAAAAATGTCCAACTAAATGAAGATTTATTTACGTAAATTGGTCATAATGTCAACGATCTTAATGATATAATACTGTATTATAGCACCTTTACATTTACACATTACGCAACAGAATTATTTAAATCTACTTGCTCTACCTATTTAAAATTATAAACAACATACATCGTACTTAAATCTTTTCACAAACTCATTCATAAATAAAACATATGGCCACATATTTCATTTTTAAATTGATTGCATACTACTTTTAAATGAAACGTGTTATTAATTTTGGTAACTTTCTAACTCTTTGTAATTTAATTTATAAGTTTGGTATTTGTAAAACTCCGGGGTTATTCTGTCAACAAGATGTTTAAATATATAGTCATTTTGTTTATCACTGACAGAGTTTGACGGCGTGATAAAGCATTTAGTTTTATAAAGTTGTTGTCTAATTAATCAATCTTTCAGATTTGCAGTCCTTTGAAATGTTTATAGATTTCATTTTATTTTAATCATCATGATATATTAATATAACAGAAGTTCGCTCTGTAACTATAACTCCTTGTGTTTATAAATAGTGAGTAGTACCCAGATAGTTGTTCTTTGTGAATTTTATAGGTTTGTCTTAAAGCTATTACAACAATCGGATACAGATTGCTTTTTAAATGAAACAGCTTTTTATCTCGTCTAACATTTGTAATAGGCAATAGAGAGGTATATACCGCTAAAGCGAGGTGTGAGGCAGGGAGACACTGCTGTCCTGGAAGACACTATGAAAAGCTTGAAATTGGACCACTGCGGGATTAACATCAATGATGCGTTCCTGTCCCACTTAAGGTTTGCAGATGACCTGATAGTATTTGCGGATAATCTCAAAATCCTCTGACTATGCTCCAAGATCTAAACGATGTCTCATTAAAAGTTTAAAATGAATATGACCAAGACGAAAGTTATGGCAAATGGTCTATGCTGCAAAAACTCACCAGTTTCTATTGACGATGAAAAGCTATAACTAGTTAGCCGATATATTTATCTTGGCCATAATCTTTCCTTTGATAAAGATCATCAGAAAATTGAGATACCACGGAGGATTCAGCTCGGATGGGCCACATTTTCAAAACTAGATGACGTCTTAAAGTCGGTAAAAGTTCCTCAATGTTTGAAGACCCCTCTATAACCAGTGACCTACAGTGCCGAGACATGGACGCTCATACAAGAGGTGATATACCGAGTGAGAGTCGCACAAAGAGCCATGGAGCGTTTCATGCTTGGTATCCGTCAGATTGACCGAGTTCCCAACATTGAAATTCAGAAACAAACAAAGGTGCGCGACGTGGGAACTCAAATAATAAAGTCAAAATGGCATTGGGCAGGACATCTGGCTAGACGGGGTGATAACAGGTGGAGTAAGGCCGTAACAGAATGGCAGCCACGGATGGGGAAAAGAAGTGTCGGCCGTCCCTTAGCAAGATGGGCGTATTGCAATCGCGGGCCGAACCTAGACTAGATTACCGCAAGATCGAGGGTAATGGCAATAACAAAGAGAGGCCTATGTTCAGCAGTGGACAGAGTCGGGCTGTGGATGATGATGATGATAATGAGGTATATACTGACAGCATTTTTAGTGAAGTTAGACCCATCAAAATGCAGATTATTGTAACATGATTGATACAGTCCTGACTTCATATTATACATATTACTTTAATGTCAGGTTGTACGAAAATTGTCTTATAATTACAGACTCAACAGTCGTTTGTCAAGACAGACTTTCTGCCTTCAGACGTGTCATTTGGACCATCAAACTTACGAATAACTAATTGTTTATATTTCTCTCAGATCATTTATCCAAACCTATTAGACTTGAACGCTTGTTATTCTATATCTTTGAATATGACAGATGGTTCTAATATCTGTTGTGTTTATTGTTTCTCATAATGGTTTGGTCTGTCTTTAATAGTATTTTGGCGAACGAAACTGTGTCGGTCCCTATTTGGATTGCTGTCTAAATGACTCATCCATCGTCTGTCCTTTCAAGATTTTGTTAATATCATAAAGTTAAATTATCTTTAAGGAATACCTTGTTGTTTCATTTGTTATAGTGTCAGTGTTTGTTGCTTATTCTTTACATTATGTTGTAAAAAATAATTATTTTTACTTATTTTTAAAATAAGACTGAAATATTGGTACTAATTTTGAAAAAAATGTTTGACAAAAATATATATTTGTGGAAGTACTACAAGTACTGACACCGTCGTATTAAGTTTACTTCTATAACTTTGAGACTTTACCCAGTAGACATTGTTAAAGAAAAGTTCTAGACATAGATGACTTAGACAAATCCATTAACATTATTCTCGCAGATCAGCATTCATGATATTGTTTATAGTTACCAAATTGCCTGAAATATTTCGTAATTTTGTAATTTTTCATTATAACAACTTTTAAGGCCCTCCGATGAATCACCTAATTTGCAACCTGTTGCTGTAGTCTATTTTATCTATGTAGGTGTGCGTCACTGAGTGACAAAATGTAACTATTGTACTTTGCTCCTTGTATTAAATTTGTATTGTACGCACACAATAAAATCACTTCATATCATTGAAAGACATCAATTTTTAAATCAGAGCTTTACTTATGATTTTTCACACGAGTACATTTCAAGTAGCAATAAAAATATCATTTATTTACGACTTATTGTAAAACATGAACCATTGGAATATCAAGAGTAGTCAAGTTACAAAAACATATAATTATATCTGAAACATACAAAACGACATAATAATTCAAAACTTAATCTTAGATAGAGATAAATAGACGAAAAACCTTTGCAGTTAAACAAAGACAAAAAATCTATGAAACTTATCAATGCCAAAACGTTTTATTAGAAGCATCATATAAAGCGCATGCAACGAAAATAAAACTACATCACAACACACAAATAGCGAGGGGATCTGTCGTAAAGACATACTTAGCATACACGTCACACTGTCAAACAAGTCATTTTAGAGCGCGTTAGATTGCTATCACTAATTTCTGCTACGCAACTGCCTTGTCCAGCAAAATTACAGTAGACAGTTTTATAAAAAAGAAAATGTTAAACTATTTGTTCTGTTTGAAATTAGTTTCTATATTGCCGCATTTGATTCTCAACCTTTTTAGGTCAAGAGTATTTAGTTCAGTACGATATGCGTTTTTAGTATTTTTTATATTTTTTACACAGGTGTTTAAGCTCTTCGCCACATAACTATTATTGTTCGATTCAAATTAATATTCACTGTTAAGAAAAAAATTACTAATTGAAGTATAAACTTGGCAAAAGTTAATACTGCCAAGAAATCACTACATAGCATAAAAGTCTGTCTTCTGTGTGTCTGTCCCTATGGCTTGAACTTGAAGCGATTTTTTTTAATAGACAGAGCGATTCAAGAGAAAGGTTTATATGTATAATTTAGCACCCGTGCGAAGCCGGGGCGGGTCGTTAGTATTGGTATAAATTTAAAAAGAAACCAAATAGGCTTTGTCGAACCAAAACGCAATAAATTTTATCAGTGGCGTAGCGTGGGTTTCTGCCGCCCGGGGCCGTTCGGCAATTCGCCGCCCCTTTTTACCCCAATGTTTCTGTAAAACTATAACGTTTTTCGGGTTTTGGTATTTTTGTATGTTTATAAGTATGTCCTTTAGTTTGGCTTTACACGCTCAACGGCTTAAAGGATTAAAAAAGAAATGTTGTCATTTGATTCGTCTCACTTGCTCGAATATCATAGAGCATACGGTATAATAATTTTGCGGCAAAATGTGCCAGCTCTCAGCGGTGTTAATGGGTCGCGCACGACAGCGCGGCGGCCGTTTCTCTGCTGCAATACCTATATGTATAGCTTAGTCAAAGCCTAGACGGCTTGAAGGATTTTAATAAGTTAGATGTCGATGAATTTCCGTCATCACTAGATGCTTTGTTGTTTTTAAGAGCCGACCACACCCCACTCTGTTTGACATTCGGGTCAGCTTCGGTGTAGTTGTGCGTCAGTAGGGCACTGTGGTCGTCGGTCTGCCCGCGAGGTAAACAAGTGTCGATAAAACCTTTCAACGTCTTCGAGAATCTCGAACTTTGAGTTCACGATGCGGCCATCCGCGATTGTAGTGTCGTTTGATTGTGTCGCCTCAACTGCAGAGCGAAGACTTATGATCCCCGGGGCTTTCTTGATCGCAGCCTCGATGGCCCGAGTGTTAATGCGTCGTAGGTCTCGTTGCGTAAGATTTCGTATTTGTCGTTTTATGACCTGTCCTTCCGGCGAAGACAGACGACAGGATGGCATCTCGCGTCTTTTCTTCATCAGTTCGAGAGTCTCGGCTGGCAGTTTAGACTACTTGTTTTTTTTCTCTATAGGGAGCAGATCTTTCGAGACGAATCTCCTAGTACCGTATGACCACTCCCTCTGTGGCCGTCCTACTGCTTAATGCTGTCGGTGAGAGGAGCAATGTAAGTCTGAGAGAAGGCTTCATTGACTGGGCCTTTTCAGTTCTGAGGTTTATATTAAGAGAGCCTCGTACTCGACGGTGATCGCTTCAGGTGTTTATCGTATTGATCACCGTCTTTAAATATGTGGTTTCGGTCCGTCTTCATGTAGTCTTTCACCTTGCTTGTCACATTATCGCGGTTATGCCACCACTGGCGTCTTGGCGTCCACTGCCTGTGAGGCTTCTTCTTACAAAAGGAGTACATTAGGAAAAGGCCCTCTGCTACGAGCTAGTTAACTAGCATTAGGCCATATGATTCTTGTGCCCCACGCCGTGGCCTCTGATTTTCGTTTCGGCGCGTTTTTGTACTTCCACTTTCGCGTTGAAGTATTGAGCTTTGGTCTTACTAGGTATTGCCTTAACAGTGTCCTGGTACATGGCCTCAGCCATCTCGTAAGGGTGAGTTGAGTTGCGCGTGTCAGAATCAGGGAAGCTTCCTATAGTGTAGAGACAGTTTTGATAAATAAAAGAGACAACTATCAAATCATACTTTCATTTATTCAGTTTGGCACAAGGATATATCTTTAGATTACGTCGTGATTCTACATTTACATTTACAGCCCAGTTCGCAAAGCAAAGACATAGAACCAAGAGAAAGAACGGGCAATAAAACTCTTTATCATTCTTTTCAATAAGTAATTATAACAATAATTAACAAACAGTGGTACAGCCAATTTATATTAAATGTCAATGTTGTGGGTAGTTTTATATTACTAGAAAGGTCTGTCATACAACAGAACATAAGCATTATTTAGCATCAATACAATTTACCAAATGTTTACCACAGGTATATACCTAATGAATCTCATTGATACGACTTGATCCACAGAATATTATTCTATCCTATATTACAATCTATAATATCTCACAAACGATCAAACTACCCACAACACAATATCAATAAGATAATGATTACACTATCTTACATTGTTTCCTAGATGATGAAACAAAAGAACAAGCAACACAGAATATTGGAACACAGTGGCAATTAAATAGTCAGAACCATATCGTACCCGAGCCGTCGTCGAAGGAGAATAGGACGAGCTAGCCGAGCCTGTCGACTTATATAGGTACACCTTATTTACACGTTTGACAGTTTAACTGTCAAACGTCATGTCAGTGTCATTTAGTTGCCACTATCCTCTTACATATTATGTATAAATACTTGGATATCAGTAATTTCAGCCCAAAGCCTAGATATTATTACATATCTCTCACGGCCAGACTGACAATTACTTCGTCCTCGAAGTACAATAAATTAAATAACACTACTAAACAATCGCCCGAAGGGCGCCCTGTATTATGTAACAATGAATTCTTACCATATTGATTAAAGCCATCTAAAAACTATAGTATTGATACGTCCGCTACGGCTATACTGACTTTCGTAGTCATCTAAGTAAGTTCAATTATAAGAATAGTATCACAACAACAATCCATTTGTACGAAACAATTACACAAAAATAAACTGGACTCCTATTTACAGTAATTACGGTTTCATTTTGCGAGTCTAGAAATAAGTTCGGTGTCAGCTGCTTTGATTCCATTGTTACAAATTGTATTTACTATTCTATGAAGGGATCATTAACATTCACAATACACATGTTACATAGAAGTACAGTTTAATTTTACAATATTACACCACTGCATTATCCATCCACAAATTGACAAAAATAATATAGTACAAAAGGAGCCACTACGAAGCATAAAAATTTAAGTAAAGGTTTTAAGAATAAAAAAATAAAAAAAGGTAATTCTGCTTATGGCTGATAAATAAATGAAATAAAATAAATAATTTAAATTCACAACCGAGTTAAATAATTAAATTCGATTTCACTAATTTACAAGTATACAGGTACCAACTTGTATGATAACAGTAGTGTAATACTAGGACAATACTTTCATTCTAATACACTCATTGCCATTGCCTTTCCTTTCACATTAAATAGACAAGTAACAACGGTCAATCTCTTTGATACTATCTAGCCCCACACCTGCTGCACATGAGTCCAGGCTAGAACAAGGCGAAAGACTTCAGCAGTTCGTAGGCAATATGATCAATATCAAAAACATCAAAATGATTATCAATATCATCAACATCAAAATGATTATCAATATCATCAACATCAAAATCATTATCAAAATCATTATCAACATGGTCATCATTGCCAGCATTATCATCAACTTCTTAACCATCGGTAAGTTAATCATCAATAATAATTCAATCACCGTCGCCGTGTGGTTGACGGCATAGAATACAAGTGTCACCACCCCCTATCTTTCCGTGGGTGTCGTAAGAGGCGACTAAGGGATAACACGATGCAAATACCATCTTTGCGTAGAGACGGAAAACTCGACATCAAACCCTATACGACTGCCTCGTTGGTCTCGCGACATAAATTTAATGTGCGCGTGCGATCGGGAGGTCCCGGGTTCGATTCCTGGGTCGGGCAGTGTTATTGGGTATTTCTGTCACGAAATTCTCAGTAGCAGCACGGAGTCTGGAAATGTGCCCGGTACGGCAATAGGCTCGCCCCTTATTACGTGGGACTAAAGTATATCTGGCGAAAAGTGGGTGTAGAAATACACCTCTGCCTACCCCTTCGGGGATAAAAGGCGTGACGATATGTATGTATGTATGTATGTATGTAATAATTCAATCATCGTCAACTTTTTAATCATCAATGAATAAATCGATGTTATCACATTATTATAGATATTTACAGATACCTTTATATCATCACTGCTACCTACATTATCGATCGTTGTTTTGAAGAAGTTTATATGTAATGCTGTGTATGGTTATCAGAACCTCTAACCTATAGTAAGACCGCCCTTTTACTTTCTTTGTATATGTATTTTAAAATTTAACTTAAATACTTTAGTAAGAAAACAAAAAAAAATGTTATCTGTAAAAGCTACTATGTCATCAAAGAATATCTAAACGTTATTAATCTATAAATCGTAGCTATCTAAAAGTACAAAGTTCTTTATTATATTCCACAAAAATTAACTGTAGGAAAATCTATAAATGTAACTTATCATAATCAATATTGATATCTATATTAATAATACACTAAAATGTTATCAATTTAGAATAATAAATGCAGCAGACCCTATTAAAGCATGTTACTACAAAACATCTTTTAACTATAATATATCAAATGCATGCTAGGTATAATATATAGACTATTATAGTATATTACTAAACTGCTCCTCTCTCCTAAGTGTTCCATAATAATTGTTTCCTAATTGTAAGTCTACCACCCGTAAATGTACAGTATGGAATGCTATAAACTGAATTGACCTGAATGTATTGCAGGTACAAACAGTACAAAAGTATAATTAAATAACCAGTAATCAAGAATTAACCAATTTAGTTAATAGTTTATTTATGTTACCAATAGTCAGTGAACTGCCTAAAGTTAAACTAGACGCCAATGCCAGTAAAAGTACTCTTGGTAAGAAACGGTATAATAAATAGTCGTGTAGAAAGTCAAACCAGACACTAGTTAGAATTCGGACCAGTCGGTTAATATTTCAATATCTATAAGTCAAATATACATACCTAGATTTATTAATTTAGGTCGCAACACTTAAAAACATCAATGTACTTATACAAATACTTACTATATTAAGCAGAATATCTTATTTAATTTCATCAATTTCAGTTTAATTTATCAATTGTATCATGTGATTGTGGCTATTTTCATTCCGTTTACACAATCAGAACACTGACATCGTTTTTAATTCGTTTTTTTTTACGTATTTTACGTTAGGTATCTGGTTCATTCAGTTTAATTATAATTAAGATTTGACGATTCGTAAGAGGTTTGGTATAAAAGTAGTAAGCTTACATGTAAGTAGGTATTGTTTAAAATAAATAAACAAAACCCTTCAAGCACCTAGAATGATTAAATACCATTTTAATCATTATTGCCATGGTCTCCTACAATTGAACCACAAAGTACATGTACACATAATTATATCTTTGCATAAAAAATATCTCTAAATAGCTTATATATCGCAGTGTTTATACCAGAGATACTAAATTGATAAGATAGTTCATTACCGAGAGCTAATCCTAAGATTGATTATTACTATAATTATGGTCTAATAGGTTTACAGTTTAACACATAGCACTTCATAATAAAAATACATAATTTCAATGAATAAAAGCAGATAAAAATAAATACCGTCTCATATTTTATTAATTTATTGAATTTATTTGTATTATTTCCGAGAATGGATAAATAAACTATGAGAATGTTTTCGAAAAAAAATCAGTGATGTAATATGGAACTATTTTCAAATTGAATCAATTTAGTTGAATAGCTTATTTCAGATCCATTTAATTAGACAGATGTCTGCATTTATTACACATTTCATTTTAACTATTTTATCTGCTATTATCGTTATAAATAACAGGAAATTATCACCCAAAATAACACTACTTGAAAATATTGGATACACTGCCATCTAATAGTGCCAGACATAAGCAAAATGATGTCACTTTCTTTAACAAGTCAATTTAATCCTATGTAATATAAAAACATTCTTCAATAACTACTTTTTAATAAAAATACCTTGAGCTATATATTTAGACGTAGCATATATGACCCCTCAGGCCTGAGGAGGATGAGGTATGTTTAAAAAATAAAAGGAAATAGTTACTAAACGAAACTATCATTTTATCGATATGATCTAGCTAGACACAGACCCGCTTGATATAATATAGAATATTTCTGTACCTACACACAAGTTCGCTTGTAGTAATAGTTATACAAAACTCATAGGTTATCTTTACAACATGTCATTCAAATGTGGTGCCTCTGGGACAAATGGAAGCTATTTGGTTTTGTTCTTCCAATAGAAATCAAAGTGACAAAATCATAAGTATGTCTATTGCAAGTAAACTGGTGGAAATTATCTGGGTACGTGACAATTACTCACTACACAATTATAGAAAGTGCATTATTAATTGTAATTCTATACACAAATTTTTGTGTCATAAACAATTATTAACCAGTTAAAAATACGAGTAATTATATTTCAAAGATATTTTGAAGATAAATATACAGTTTCGTATTCTTATCTCCAGGGCAACACATTCAAGAGCTTAACATTAAAATATTCTTATTATTTTTTTCTTTCGTTATAGTTTGGATCCGATTTAATAAAACCACGGCCATGTAGCATGAACTGATTAATTTGGTAATTGTGTCGAAAATTTAACAACAGCTTATGGAACAGAGCTAAGGCACATTCCTACACCGCAATATTGGTCTGTATGTAATGAATACACAGCCAACAAAATTAATGAAGAAATCTCTGAAATGTATTCTCTACCTACCATCATTTCATATTCGACTTGTAATGAAAAGATTCTTCAGAGCACTTAATTCTTGGAATTCAAATATGCAGTACGTTTACGCTAATCAGTACTAACACTAGAAAGAGTTATCAACAAAGCACAACACAGCCAATGCTCATACCGAGTCTCTGTCAATCACTACAAATGTTGCCTATTTAAATTCCAACAGATTAGAACAATATCGGCTACTTTAAAAATCTATTATACATTTTCTGTAACTTTTTCGCTATTACCTACATAGTTTTATACTCAGATACATTTTTGATGAACATGTTAAAATAACCTGGTACAACAGTCATATTTTTCGACCATTCATGGCTATAATCTTGGTGGAAGTACATTACCAGCGTTTGCAGTTGGTTGTTGCTGTTAGCTTCAGCATACTGTTGCAGATCGTTAAGATATGTAGTCGGTACTCATCCACCGGCTTGCTCTCGACAACGTTGCTACTGGATCGTAGGGCAATCGTTCTCCGTCGTCAGCTGAACGGTGCAGTGACGGGCTTAGGCAGAATCATGGCATCACGATGAGGAGACTCTGGAACTTGCAATTGGATGTATTAGTATTGTGGGCGCAAATTTATCACACTTCTGATGTCAGAATCAGGGAAGCTTCCTATAGTGTAGAGACAGTTTTGATAAATAAAAGAGACAACTATCAAATCATACTTTCATTTATTCAGTTTGGCACAAGGATATATCTTTAGATTACGTCGTGATTCTACATTTACATTTACAGCCCAGTTCGCAAAGCAAAGACATAGAACCAAGAGAAAAAACGGGCAATAAAACTCTTTATCATTCTTTTCAATAAGTAATTATAACAATAATTAACAAACATTGGTACAGCCAATTTATATTAAATGTCAATGTTGTGGGTAGTTTTATATTACTAGAAAGGTCTGTCATACAACAGAACATAAGCATTATTTAGCATCAATACAATTTACCAAATGTTTACCACAGGTATATACCTAATGAATCTCATTGATACGACTTGATCCACAGAATATTATTCTATCCTATATTACAATCTATAATATCTCACAAACGATCAAACTACCCACAACACAATATCAATAAGATAATGATTACACTATCTTACATTGTTTCCTAGATGATGAAACAAAAGAACAAGCAACACAGAATATTGGAACACAGTGGCAATTAAATAGTCAGAACCATATCGTACCTGAGCCGTCGTCGAAGGAGAATAGGACGAGCTAGCCGAGCCTGTCGACTTATATAGGTACACCTTATTTACACGTTTGACAGTTTAACTGTCAAACGTCATGTCAGTGTCATTTAGTTGCCACTATCCTCTTACATATTATGTATAAATACTTGGATATCAGTAATTTCAGCCCAAAGCCTAGATATTATTACATATCTCTCACGCGCATATACTTGAATCATCACCTTAAGACCGCCCCTATTGGTGAGTCTAAGTACGAGGTACGCTACCCGGGTCGTCACACTACCGACTTCCACAAACTTTTCCTCCTGACCAGGAAACCGACGTCACCCCAAGAGTAGGTCGCCTTCTCGATGGTAGCAAAAGCCATCTGACTCTGAAGTTACCATGTCCTCACCCTGTCATCGGACTTCTGATAACCGCAGTACGTGCCACGTTATGTGATTTTATTCTACCTTGAGCTCGGCGAGGTGTTCTTTTGCCGTAGATTATGTTTGTTGTAAGACATGAGGTATATTGTATAATTATTGATTTTGGTAGCCTGCCGTAGCCCGATAGTCTTACAGAACACATGCACCGCCGTACCCGCCACCACGTCCTTGGCCGGGAATAACGAAGCTGCCGGGAATTGGGCTGTTGCGTCCAAAAATTAGCAGAACGCGTTTGTAGTATGTGAAATAATTGGCTTTGATTTTATCGCAAATATCATATATATTGGAGTTAAAGTTAAAATAGCGTATAGTTAAACCGCAGGTGTGACTATTGTCTTAGGAGACCAGTACCTGCTTTCTTCCCTATTCAACTATAAAGATTATATTATAATATTTTATCTGGCACGCGTCGCCCCTATTGCCCTGGCGCCTGTGTACGCCAGTTGCGCCATGCCAACACAGGGGCGGCTTCATAACAAGCTCGCAGATCACTGGAATATTGCAACCTATTCAAGAATTAATAAACGGACACAAGCAAGTCTTGACGTAATGAAAATCATGATGATTTTGTTTTCGATTGTTGTTCTTTCTACTGCGCCGCCGCACGCTATCCTACACGGATCGTGTCAATGCGCGCGCCATGTATTTAAAAAATTGTTTTTTTTTCGCGGCGTCTTTTGCCGCCCCCTTAAATGTGCCGCCCGGGGCCATAGACCCCCCGCCCCCCCCACGCTACGCCACTGGCTACCCGGGTGAATTTTATATAATTGTGACATCATATCCCTTAACGTGTGCTAAGTATGTTTCCGCTATTGAGGTGAACAAACAGACATGTAAAGCTTCTTTACAGCATGGCCGCCACGTACATTAATAATGTTAAGCGAAAATTGTACCAACCTTGTTTCTAAAAGGCTTTACTCTTTTGCTCACAATTCAGCAGTATTTATCACAAACTGGAGATAAAACTAAGCCGTCAAATCGAATGTGTTAGTAATTGCAGTGTTTTGCAGTGGTAAAGAGGTAATTAGTATAGAGTAAAAAAAGCTTTTGCTTTGAACGTATGTAGAAATGTGAGAGGTTGAGCTCGTCTCTGAGAAAGTCTAATGTGGCACCGAAGCTGGTTGCTTTTCAGTTTGTAGGTTAGTTTTTTTTTAAGATCTTTCACGTAATTTAGTGTTGCTTTTGTAAGTAGAACTATGTGTCTAATAGAAAGAGTAAAAATTAATTTCGCTTTCAACGTATGTAGATGGTTAATTATTGTGGTTAAAAGTCTGATGTAGTACCCAAGCTCTTGTTGCATTTCAATTTGTAGGTCGTTTATTTTTTATGATCCTTAAAGCAATATTTATTACGCTTCTTATGTAAGTGTCAAATAGAAACCAAGTGATCTTTTAGTAGACAATAAAGACCAATGATAAAATCCACAATCCTAATGGCTTAATTGCACAAAAATGTTGCCAAAGAAACTATGCTTCCGAACATTCAACTCTGAGTTCCGGTATATGGTACCAGAGTCCAAAAATAACCAAACATTCTTATTAGGTACAGGATCTATGTACTCATAAAGAGAAGAGGTCTCATAAAGACAAATAGTTTATAAAAATTCCAAGATACGAAGTATATATTCCATGAGTTCGAAGAACCTCACTTATAAAAATAGAACATTAGGTAACCGTCGAGTAAAATTTATTGTAAAATACCATCTATTATTTAAACCCGGAACCAATATAGAGTAGACAGACACAACGTCGTATGTGTGACGTCAGTAAGTCACGGTATTAAAAATTCTTTAGCATAGAAGAAATGCACTTGGCGACGGACAAGGATTCTTTGTTCAAAGAATTCGCTATTATGGTCGCGAAACAAATAGAATTAGTTTAGCTAATCTAGAAAATATTCTTTCGAGAAAGCTCTTTTAATATAATATACCGGCCGGTATTTGAAAAATTCTTACGGAAAAGTAAAGGTATCAGACCCTTAATAATGTGAATTTCGTAACGTTTTTACAATTGAACTTTAATTAAAATTTATTTACATCTAAAGTACTCCACAGGATTCAGGATTTTATGTGTAATCACAAAAATTACCAACTAAACGTCATTTAAAATCTCAGAATAAATAAAGCATCAAAATCTATTAAGATTTTCAAGTTCTGACAACAGTTCTAAGCAAAGTTCGGTTTCTAACGGTCAGTTCGTCTTTATGTGAGAAGATTAACTCAGTAAACTGTTTAAAGAATATAGCTAATAACTATAATTTACCTCATATTTACAAGACTATATATTAGTATATCTAATCTTA
Organism: Euclidia mi; assembly: GCA_944739405.2. NCBI lineage: Eukaryota > Metazoa > Arthropoda > Insecta > Lepidoptera > Erebidae > Euclidia > Euclidia mi. The sequence goes on from OX123203.2 coordinate 10,934,092, forward strand.
TACTAATATATAAAGCTGGAGAGTTTGTTTGTTTGGTTGAACGCGCTAATCTCAGGAACTACCGGTCCGACTTGAAAAATTCTTTCAGTGTTAGATAGGATTTATCGAGGAAGGTTATAAGCTATATAACATCACGCTATGAGACACGGCAGCGGAGCAGTAGCCGTAAATAACGCGGGTGTAACCGCGGGCATCGTCTAGTCGTTTATAATCGTGATTATCCGTCGTATATTGTTTTAATAAATGAGCAATTTGACGACGGTCCTTAGGAAAAGAAACTTATAAGCTACCGTCTCAGTCGGTATTAGAATCTTATATCATCTAATATTCCGTCAATTTGTCTGATCTCACCGGACGATGCCCCTTGGGTTAGAGGTCAATAGGTGAGCATTTTCTTCAGAATTTTATATTTGTGTCTAGTCGAATTAGAAGTGGACCGCAATATGCTTGAAGAAGTAATATTCTGAATAAGATTTGACGTGGATATTATAATAGGAGTTTGCGAAATCTGAATATGCTTTATTCTAGAGCAAGCGGTATGGCATTTCTTGGGTGACGAATAGAGGTTCAACCATAATAGTATTTTGATATACTGGTTTCCTGTACTCATCTCGCGAAGTGCTGTGGGTTCAATCTCACATAAGCCTGACTGGAATTAATGTTTTTTCGTTTCACAGTTATTTATTAGATTTACCTACGCTTATTGTTGCCAACTTATAATACGGGTTAAGGGTAATGTAGTTTAAAGACGACTGACGTGACAGCAGATTATATGGTATGGCCCTATATTTTTAAAATATATTTAACCTTATGCACAACTTACCTATATATTTACACCCTTGAACACCCAAGGATAGAAATAATGCCTAGAAAGATCGATCCCATCAGCACTCCACCATGATGATTATGATTATACTCATCATTACTTAATTTATCCTTCGCCAAAAATAAATATTTGTCTTATCGTGCCCAGTAACTTCACCATTAAAAACTTTTACTTCGAAATTTTAAATCCACAATCATGATTGTGTCCGCAAGGATCTTCGCAAATAAATCTAGTTTAAATTGTTTCTTGTGGTGAGAGAAAGAGAAGAGTAACGAGGCAACTTTGTTTCATACTTTCTTGTTTAAGACTAGACTAGTCTTGTTCATCTGAGATGAAATAAAGTTATTTTCGGATAGGTCTCAAGATCTAAAGTGAAAGCACTGAGTGCGTTGCTATTGTCTTTTAAATTGTCCGTGAAATGAGTGGAGAAGTGGGCTTGACCGCGTGAATGTTAACAGTCACCTTGGGATTGTTTGGGCACTAAACGTATGTACGAGTACGTACTCTTTTCCATGGAGTGAAAATGTATGTAATCTATTTTCTCCTGAAAGACGAGTTACGAAGGACGTTCAAAAGAAGAATTTATTATACACCATGACACTCATCGCACTGATATTGATACAGACATCTTACAAACGCACGAAACTTTGTCGTCAGCGGGAATCGAGCCCACGTACTTAGCAATCGGAGTCACAAACCTCGTGACAGTAAAAATTCAGTCAAGTAGAAGTAACAAATTGTATATTCAAAATGGTTGCTGAATTCATTCGCTTAGTCATTAACTGTTCGCTCAACGAAGGTAGAAATGGATGGCAATACAAGGTTGATGTGAATAAGGTGTGAAACATTCAGGCTGAAATGGAAAGCTTTCTTACCTTATCTAAGTAAAGATTAATTAAATACAGGCGCTGGAAATCGAAGGTTAAGGCTGAATATATGACTTTTCTACATGTCGTTTACAGTTGCAGATTTACAACTCGCACGTTTTCTTCCTATGGGGTTACAATATTTTTGTATACGTGGAGGAAGATATTGAACAAAAAGTTATCCAAAAAGGGGTTTAAAATACGCGAAAATTCATGTATTAAGTGGTGGTAGCGCCATCTATCTATTCTATTGATAATTAATTATGTCGAGACCTAGCTAATAATTTCCTTTGCATACCGCAGTGTCAAACGAGCGATCTTTTATCCCTTTCTATCCCATTCCCTCCAAAAGGCACGCCTCGCTGTAATTGGAGTCAAGAATCAACGGTCCCGCTGACCGGCTGTGTCCTGGTGCAGCTCCGCGCCGCGACGAATACATGCAGCACCGCAATATTTTACCGCTTTATAATATGAACAAGAACTAAACCACCCGCGGGTGTAGTGGAGTGATCTGTGCAGATTCGCTGGATCCAAGTGGAGTGATCAGCTTGTGGCCCGACCCGAAGACGCCAGTAGCCGCCATTTTGTCAAGGTAAGGTGTGCTTTCATACCTCCGCTTCCTGTTCCTCCCATGAACTCACTCCCTTTTCCTATTCTAGGCGATCAACCGCCATCCTCATACAGTCCACAATATTAATATTTTTCCAAATCGCCTAGTACACACGGTTCGGCACCACGCCGAACCAAGTGGGGTACTGCCGCTTGCAAAACTAAGGCAATATTGGCAACTCGACACAAAAGTACTTGGTTCCTATACACAATTTAAAATCCGCATGCATGACCACGAAGCTTTAAATTGCTAGAACCAATGGATTCAATATTAATAAACAAAATTATTTTTGTCCAAACCTCTACTTAGAACATTCATTGTTAAATTACACAAGGTTTCTCGCGTGGGGATCACACTAACTACTCACAGATTAAAGCGTCGAGTTTACCGCTTAAATCACTACGCCAATCTGGCACAATATATATTTTTAAATGTAAGACGTATTTAGAAATATATATTCTTATTTAACTTTACTGAGTCCCACTTTAATCTGCCAATTCTACCCTGGAAGCACGTACAACAGCTTGTTCCTCGCTCCATTCTTCACTAGTCGAAACAAACTCGAGCAATCTTTCTAGCAAGCTAATAAGGATTTCAACATTTTTCTCGAGATACCCTTTTGACCCAAATAATGAAAGTATACAACAGAAATAAGTCCACTTGAGTTCGAAATCTGGCTTCCAATGTTATTTATCAAAGACCTTGATGTAGCGCTCTTTATCGGATAACGCAGGTGTGAAAGAGAAGGAGCAATTTGTTAATGTTTAGATGAAAGTTAAAAAAATAATTGACGTCTTGAAAATATGAATTGATTGCCATGTTTCAATTGATTATAGATTTTCACTATGTCATTATGTTTAAGATATTGGTAGCTTATCGTAGCATCTCATAGATTATCGGGAAAAATGGTAGCCTATGTGCTATTCTGATGTATAAGTAAGCTATAATATTGCAAAGTTCTTCAAAATCTGCTAAGTAGTCTTTTAGGTAAAAGGGTAACTGATATCCATAGGTATATCCCAACTCTCCTCACAAACTTAAACGCTTACAATATTAATAAGATTAAAAAATACGAACCAGCTTCAAGTAAAAATTGGTAATTTATATCGATATCTATAAGCACAGAAATGAGCTCAAAAAGACAAAACGACACAGGGGATCATGATATTTGACAAAACCTTACTTTTATGTAAGCTTGTATTGCTTTATTTATCGCGTTCAGATTTAAAAACATTACAATAGTACAGCGTTCAAAAGGCCAGTTGTGTGTAAATGTCGCGCTCACGTTTATAGCCGTATAGATTACTGAAGTTACCGGTATTGCAATTTAAAAGCCAATGAGATAATCTCCTTTTTTGAAGTCGGTTAAAATACTACATTCAATCGACACAATAATTGTAGAACGAGGGGCAATATCCCAAGGCACACATACCGATCTTGAAACGTCAATCTTGACTTGAAAAGGCTAATCTTCAGCCGCCTGCATCAAACCGTTTTCCGCGATCGCAACAAGATCGTTGGTCCACCTTGCGTGACTGCGTGGCTGCCACTCAAGAACCTTACTGTCCCAACGGTCATGTGTTCTTTTAAGCTATATGCACTGCCCATTGCCGCTAACAAAAAGTTGTATATGTCTGTATAAATAATAATAACGATTATCCTTACGAATTAAACCTTAGACCAAAGAGTTAAGGTCTATACCTGGAATATTTTTAAATTCTGTATTAATCACTAAATAGGTAATTTTTTTACCAATAAATGTATGGGCTTTTTTATCCCAAATCTCCGCCAAATTTTCTGCAACTTGTTAAATCAGCTTTCTGCGTCCGTGTACTTTATGCTTCAGCTTGAGGTCACAATTCCCTGGACGTATTGCCCAGTTAGTTTATAGTTTTACTGCCGAGCCGAAACATATGGCTGGCGGTATAAAACTGGGCGCTTGTCAAAACGTTACTTGCAACTTGCTCTTTGCGTTTTATTGGTTGCAGCGGTAAGTGGCTCTAAAATTTGAAATGATTTTTGTAATATTTTGAGATATTGCAGTTGGTAAATTGTTTGTGGGCTAGGGTTGGGTGGGATAGGGTATGAAGGTTGATATGGAAGAGTCTCACACATCATATCACACGTTACCAACTCGTATTAATCCCACAACTGCAATATTAACCTCTTAGGTAAATAATAGAAAACGCTCCAACTGCAATATATACCTCATAGGTTAATAACGGGACGTCTACCATTGGACGTTGATATTTAACATCTCAAACTATGCAATGACGAACCGCAATAATTTACCACCGCGGAAAAAAAAACTAGTACATGTAGATTGTCTTAGTTTATTATTATTTTAAACTGTACCCTACATACCAAAAAAACAATGTTTCTTTTTTCCATAAACAGAAACCAATCATCCCAAACTTTATTATATGTGCCGTGAAGCATAATTTTTGTCACAATCAAACACATCAGAGCACTTTGTGAATACTCTTCCCCCAATCATAAAATAATACTGACACAAAGGTCCAAGTTAGGTGCAGGCCACTGGCAAGCTTAGAAAGGTGGACCGAGCGGCGATCAGCCATGGGATTGGTGACGAAACAAGAATCGGTTGATATTGTTGACCGAAGGACTATTTACATATAATATATTCTATTTACATATAGAATAATAAATAGGTTAAAACTTTGCGATATGCTAACTGCGGTTTTCATGAAGCTACTGGAAGTCGTGGTTACCGCAGTGGTTTTAGAGAATCGTGAACCATTTTAGGAGAGAATTGCATGCACTTACCTACTCTAAACTGAAATCACAGAGTGGCCTGAAGAGGGTGGCCTGGAGCAGGCTCAGGAGATGGCCATGAAGATGGCCCAAAACAGGAATTTTACCACAAGAACGAAAAAGTTTGAATAAACGAGCTCATCTTAATTTCTCATATTTTGAGTTCATAAATCCAGCAGACGCTACTCTATAATTATGTTACACAATGTTGCCAACTTCACTTCCAGTTTTTATTTTGCCGCGGCATTTCGTTGGTGGCGCGGACTCTATCCTTACAAGAAGGTCACTTTTATCCCATCAAGGCTGAGGTCTGGACCCAACAATCGCAAATATTATTTTCGTGAAAAGAAAACTCTTGTAGTTTCTAAATATTGAGACATATTTCGCAATAAAATGGACGTTTTTTATTTATAAAGTGGGGATATTTAGAAACCAATAAAGTCTGTTAAAGGACAGATATTTCAGACTATTCAACTTGATGGAAAATACCTATTATTTTAAGCAAAATCCAGAATATTATATTTTGCTTGCTCTTTGAAACGACATTAAACTTTTTTATGGCAACCCATAAAGGAAGAACGATATTTCCAGAATGTGCATAAATAACTTTCTTTATTCTAAACTTCAATATACGGTCGTATGGACTCCGTATAAACTGAGAAGATGAATTGTAGAGATTAAAAAAGACTGATGATGAATAAATGGTAAAGCGAGGACACCTGCCAAGGTTGTTGGTGTTTGCCTACTTCTTTACAAAATACCTGCCATAGTCGGAGAAATCTTCAAATTGCAATAAATAAATAAAATTGACTTATAATGAGGATGTTTCTCATAAGAACAGGTATGAACCTTCCCCATATAATCTTTTAAGCGAACTATCATCTATATAAATTAACCGCAACGCGCATTTCCACAAACACTAAAGAGTTGTCCATAAATAGTCCATTACACAATGTAGGAAGTGAAAATGGGCATTTCACTTTCAGGTTTTGGGATAAGAGAAAAAGTTTTCGCAAATGTTCGCCTAAGGATATTTTCTTAACAGAAACCGCTTAAGAGTTATGTTGGCCAGTTTCTAAGGTACTGCAAATCTCGGAAACAAGGGAACTTATATAAATTGTTTCGTGACTCGTAAACATATTTTGTTGTTGTTGTTTTACTAACTAGTAATAACAGAACTGATTGCGCGTATTTTTAAAAGCTTTTAAGATGACTTGTGGACAGTCTGTTGTTCTATATGTGGAAATACCTTTCTCCTGCAATCATTGAAGATCATGTACGTTAAAATACTGATTTTAATTTAGATAACTGTTTGGGATGTATTACATAAATGCTACCTTTGCCTATACCAAAAAAGTTTTTGAATATTCTTGTATATCGGTATTTCATATTAGGGTCGCATTCCATATTCCACAAATGCTACCTTTTCTCTTCTGTTTGCATGCGCCATGATCGCGGATCACGAACGGATACGGATTTATTGAATCTGCTGTCATATATTTGGCAAAAGCATATTAAGCCAGCAGCATTGGATGTTAGTCATCCGTCACAATGATGTACGCGAGAATAATGTTCGGCCCTTAATAAGGAGATCAATCTATTTCAGATAACGCAGCACTTGAAACAGATGCGGTAAGTATTCCTACTATGATAAATTACATAGAAACGTAAAACGTATATCTAGTGTCAAAGACCAGTCGTATCCGGCGGTTGTAATGGTTTACTAATGTTTGCCATAATTTAAAATGCCATAATTTCACATGACATACTGGTATTTGCCATAATTTCTTTAGAAATAACGCTTCAGTTGTTATTATCGTGAAATGACATAAAATGACTTTCACTAATTCCATTGGTCATAATCGATCAAGTGTCATAATGCTTGTCATAATGTATTCTCTCACTTTTATATTAGATCAAGTGTCATAATGTATTTGCTATAATTTTCGTGTTCAATAATCTAAGAAGAAAATAGAGAATAAACTGAAGTTGAACAACTTCAGTTTATTAAACTAGTGTGAAGAATGTGGACTAAGTTGCAGAGCCCTGCTTCGCAGGGCTCCTATTTTTGGGTTAAGGGTCAAAAGAGAACCCTAACCTAACCTATCCGAGTCGGATTGCACTGAGTCGGGTGTTAACAATAATTAATTCAACTTTAGTTTATTAAATTAGTGTGAAGAATGTGGACTAAGTTGACGGAGCCCTGCTTCGAAGGGGTCCTATTTTTGGGTTAAGTGTCAAAAGAGAACCCTAACCTAACCTAACCTATCCAAATCGGATTGCACCGAGTCGGGGTGTTAACGATAATTAATTTCGACCTAACAATATTATGTATTATTTTCATAATTATATAAAATTTTGATTATGTCAAGAGTCGATTATGAGGTGTGTTACTAATGGAAAATAATTATTATGATATATGTTGTTATAGAAAGTAATTTTATGGCAAATTAAAGTTATCACTGTTGAGTTTATAAGGCAAACGTTATTAGTATAAATGATAATAGTGCAAGTAAATATTATGATCGGGATGATTATGGCAAATAATATTAGTGCAAATGAATTTATGGAAAACGAGGGAATACCGGTTGTAATCTATACTAATATTATAAAGCTGAAGAGTTTGTTTGTTTACTGGTCCGATTTGAAAAACCTTTTCAGTGTTAGATAACCCATTTATTGAGGAAGGCTATATAACATCACTCTACGAGCGACGGCAGCGGAGCTGTAGCCCTAAAACGTGGGTGTAAGCGCGGGCTCACCTAGTCATTTATAAATGGTTCATGTAGGTAATGCTAAATGATGTTACAATCCAGAGAATACATAGATTATTTCTAAAAACATATGAAAGTTTATCTCCTGTGGCCCGACGCTACAATTAGGCATGGGATACACCGTCCTGGTTACTAGATGAGTTACTCTGAGGTCCAATTCTCACAGTTATATGTGTTCAAAATGCAGTTTGGATCTAGTGTTAGTTTCAAAGTTATATAAAAAATGGCAGGCATTTTCTAAATTAACTGTTAATATAATGACATCGTGACTAGATTGTAAATTAAATATGTGTCAATGTCTAACTAAATGTGTCAAATTAGATGATGTTAGCAGAATACCAATTGTGAGTCAAATCGAAATCTAATCGCATTTCGTTCAAAATACAGTGTCGATGTCAGATAAAATAACAGAAAGAAGGGCACTTCTGATCCTTTGTTGAACAGAGTTAAACGATGAGGCGACCGCTGAAACTACTGCGCTATCTGTACAATCACACAAGTCAAGTCGAAATATTTGACCATCAGCTGTTGATTAAAAATGGTAAGGAACCCATAGAAGAAAAATCCTACCTACATCATTTCATCAACGAAATATCCTTTTCATTTATTACTGCAGGGTAAAGAACTTTAACATGTAGAGAAAACTGTTGATGTTTAAGAAAATTATAAGTATTTATTATAATGCTTGAAGATAGTCTGTAATGCTGAACTTTAATCTGTGCTAGGTATTTGTTATTCTGGAAATCTTAAGAATTGAAGGAGCATTACGCGAAAAAGTTGGTTGCCACTTTAATAAGAGTGGTTTCTGTAGCTAAAGTCTTAATTGAACTCATCTACATAAACTTTTACCTTTAGAATTTATTTAAAAACTTTGTAAATACTTTTAACCACAATTTTTTATGGTCTTTTCAACAATACGTTTTCAATTTTGCCACAAAGCATAAAATGTTAGTATATTTCTTTCGTAAGCATATTTGGCACCCATAGTCTATTTTGGGTGTATTATTATTAGCCGCAAGTAAGCAACACGGGCATCTTCACGCTGCAGTCGAAACGCAGCGGTTGAACGTTATTCACTTCTAATTCTAATCTATTCTTTGTGACGTTATTCACTTCAGGCAACAAAAACACATTCGGAACACAGATATAAAAAATACTGTTTTTCCTTAAATCGAAAAGTAACTTAATTTAAGTGAATAATAATATTATCCTTAATATATAACAGTAGTAGCTGTTCTCTAAAAGTTTTCATCTTGAACTCATATATCGCTTTGAAAGTCACTTCAGTCTGGTATTTTTTAATTTTATTTGAAGACAAAGAATTGCATTTAAGTTAAGCATAGTAATTAATAGTTTTAATTGTAATTTCGCAAGTGAGTTTAATGGTGAGATCTTTCAGAAACAGAATACATGGCACAAAGTTTGAATTATTCTAAGTTATCATGTCACGATAGTCTCATCTTTAAAATTGATGATCATGACTCATAACCAGTTCAAAGGTGGAATTTGCACATAAAAAAATTGGAAGAAACCCTTCTACAGAATTCAAAAATGCTCTGCACCCAAGCCGTTCGAAACAGGTGTCGTTTCTGAGGTTTGTTTCAGAGGTTCTCAAACAGAAACAAATATGCCAAAGCAATGAGAAACGTACCTTGTAAACAGCGCCGCAAAGAACCAGACTAGCGCACAGATGAGTGTGGCCCTGGTCTTCGTGCAGACGTATCCCGCCCGCAGCGGCTCGCAGATGGCGTAGTAGCGCTCGAAGCTGATCGCCAAGATCGTCAGCACTGATGCGTGGGTCACTGTCAGTTCCACGAAGGGTACTGCTAAGCCTGGGGACAAGGAGAAGACATGTCAAATAAGAATGTTTTGTGTTGATGAAGGAGGTGTGATAAGAATGATGTTTCTTGACAGGTCTGGGTGATAGTTCTTGGTTTGATGCTCCACAGCTAAAAGGATGGAGGCTGCCATCATTAAACGGTGAGCCGCGCCCCGCGAGTTCGTTAAAAGTATGATGACCGCGATTCGCGTGATGTTGTCGCTACGGGACGTCTAGTACCTACTTACCTACGGCGGTTTGAGTAAGTATGCCCATGTTCGTTTAGAGTTTCATGTGTATATGAAAGTGAAATGATTATCTTAAGGACTAGCGGAGGGGATGGGCAGCAATAAGGGTGCTATTTACGAAAAAAGATCATGACCAGAACTGGATTAAAACAACATTGTATTGATTATACTGTACTTTAATTATCATAAGGCCAGCGTTTTTAGGCTATATCCTAGATTATTGTGAGCCAATAGGCGTCACTCAAATTAGGAGTGATCTTTGTCCAACAATGGAGTGCAGGAGGCTGTATGATAATATCTACAGACTGTAGGTGAATTTTGTTCAAGCTTTATTTACCTTATATGATTTTGACTTGTTAACGTAATAACCAATGAAATAAAAAAAAACATTCGTTCTACTAAAAAACATGGTGTATTTTTATGAATCTTATTTAAACGTTTTCAGTTCTAGAAATCAACAACGGTTTCACATCTTATTTTCCTCTGAAATAAATATGTTATAAAAACTATTCACAAAAAGATTTATGCGGTAAAAAAGACCATATAAATAAATGTGGTTTGCGATATTGTTGATATGTGATATTTTATGTACCTAATATAAGAAGTAATTATAATTATGTAACACTTAGTTTTGTTTGTCAGTTTTATGTGAATAAAAGCAGGCAAGAATACGTAAATTCCTTTGTAAATATGTAGAATACTTTGTAATGCAACATTAGCGGATATATTTATATTGAGGTGAGCACCGTTATTACCAACACTCGGGACAGCCAGTGTGTTCGCACAATAAAACGTACCCTTCCAAGTAACCAACATCTTCCTGGTAGGGTTTTATTAAGCCAAATCAGCTGTTAAATAATGTAGATAAATAAAGTTTACTAGATATGTATAAACTTACTTTCAAATGAATATTTATAAAGGCTCACGCCCGTATCCCCGAAGGAGTAGGCAGATGTGTAATATTACACCCACATGCCGCTATATAAATATTTTGCTTAAAACACAAAAAATGATTTATACAAACTGTTTCATGAATAAGCACAATGAATAAGCTTTCATGTGTATATACAAACATACAAAAATTTGCTGTGAAAATTTAATAACTGCTCTATAACAATATCCAATATAAAATAAACAAACCCGAGTATCAAATCTGCAGCAATCACTTGCAGACAAAGTTACTTATGCCGTAAAACCAGTAAAACTAATTAATGTATGAAATAAATATTCAGAAGAATAGAACTACATATATTCAAATGTCTGTCAATACCTTTTGCCATTCTTTTACATCCCACTCATTTTCTAAAGGATGTTACATTTTAACTGTCTCATTTTAATAAAGAGATTGTATTTCTGCCCACGACTGCTGAAAGTATGAATAACATCATCTGACTCTGTTATGAAGAGCTACAGAGATTTATTTTCAAGATAGTATGAATATATTAGTTAGTTATTTTAATGGCGCTGATACATTTGAGCGTTCACTTGTAACAGCACAACGAGCATTCGCCATTTTTAGTTGTGTAGAACTGAACAACGAACGTTTTCACGATCTTGCTAGCGAAAGCTCTAATCACTAATGTTGAGGGATTGCCCTAGACACACTGGGAATTATTTGCAGACGGCAGTGGAAGCTAAATTACATTCATCCAGCTGTTCAGGACAAAGAAATTGTCTGACATATGGCAAAGTTTCTTGGCGCTATGAATCAAAAGAATTACCTGGAGATCTTCTCTGGCGGCCTGGAGGCAAGCTAGATAAACACACTAATTTGGCCAAATATAGTAGTGAAATATCTAAGTACTTTACCAGACCGGCGATCAACGCGGCGTCTTCAAGGCACGATGCAAGTGGTAGTAGAAATTCACAATTTCTCAAAATGTCAGTGTTCAATATATATAATATTACAAATTCTATCAATCGCTCACAAACTTTGCCGGGCAAATCAAAAGCGGCAGTTTTACAAATTTATTCAAAATTTACAACAAATTCACATGGCAAGCAAAATGGTGTTCTCTCAAAAGTCTTTTCAGGAAGAGGATGATAATGATTTGTTCGTTCATAATGTGACCAGAGTCAAAAAATAATTATCATAGACAAAAATATTTCTAAACCGATATTCTACTTTAATTATTATAGACAATATATCAAATTCAAACAACTAAAATGTTCGAAGAAAATTTTCTGTCCATTCGCTAGAATGCTCGCCGGGACGCTCAGTAGAATGCTAAGTAAAACACCCTCGTTTTTTTTTCTGCTTTACAACATTCGCACGAATACAGGTGAACGCTCAAGTGTATCAGCACCATAAGGTTAAAGGAAAAGGTACCTGCTTAAATATTCACCACGGTTCTTAAAATGATGTAACTAGTTATGTTTAAAGTTTTAATACAATAATGTTCACACTAGGAATAAATCCCGCACATTTACATTTTTGTTCAAGAACTTATTTTACTGCCTCCGTGGTAAGCTTAAGCGACTGCTGATCGGAGGTCCCGGGTTCGATTCCCGGGTCGGCCAAAAGTGATACTGGGTTTGCCGAATTCTCCGTAGCAGCACGGATTCTGTTGAAGTGCCCGGTAACGCCATAGGCTCGCTCCCTATTAAGTAGGATCTCAAAAAAATCATGACGAAATGTGGGTGTAATATTACACCTCTGCCTACCCTTTTGGCGATACAGGCGTGAAACCATAAAAAGAAACTAGTCTTATTTGACAATGCTGATAAATGAGATAAATGTTAAAACCATTAACAGTTATTTATTTATTTACCCGTATAACAAAGTTTTCATTGCTTAGTACTAACAGTTAAAACAACGAACAACCAAACTAGAAAAACCATTTTACAACATCAGTTTTGAAAGCAGAAAGATACTAAAAATCAAAGAATTAAAAAAAAACATAAGTACCAGAGTTTTGTTAGATTTCTCTTTCCACCTATAAAACATATTTTTGTAATGTTTGTCTACTTATAAATCTAGCGATGATTCCCTTTCCACACTATCATTAAAAACACATTAAGTACCAACTGAAAAACGAAAAATAGAATCTTGTGGTAAAATATAACATCCTGTCGTGATGATACGGAAGAAACAAATAATACCTGAAGACAAAGACCTATTTAAGTAATATAATGAACAGTGAAATAAATAAATAAAATTGCTTAATACAGAACTAGCAAGTTATATACTAATATAATATTCTATTCTATTGACCCATCAGTTGCTGTCTCTGATCACCGAGATCGTGTAGAGTACAGCCAGCGCGTCATAAACCTCAACCTTGAAGAGGATAATTTTTCTTCAAAATTGATTATGAGTGACGAAGCGCATTTCCATCTCTCGGAGCATGTCAATAAGCAGAATACTCGCTTCTGGGGCACTGAAAATCCGCGCATTATTCAACAAACACCTTAACATCCACTAAAAGTAACTGTATGGTGTAGCGTCTGTACAGAAAGAGTGATCGGATCGGAAGTCAAATCAAGTCTAGTTATGGAAAATGTCATAAATAGGCCTCAAATGTGCTTCAACTCTGGAGGTCAACATTTAATAGACATCATATTTAAATCATAATGCAACTAAATTACATGACACAAATATATATATTTAAAAAACGAATTCTAGTTTTCTAATTTAGAAACGAAGTTGTAGCTGAACCAAGTAGGATCAATACGTTAGTAGGCCAAATCGTCTCATTGACTCGCAACGCTATTGGGACGTAAATTAAGAGAGTCCTATGTCCAGCAGTGGACTGCGATAGGCTGTATGACTAAAAATAGTAGAAGAGGCTCACTGTAAGTTACTGCTTTCAATCTATAGAATGCACCACTTACATTTCGAGGTAATTTGCGCATTTAATTAGGTATTCGTTGCCCTTTACACTTCAAAAGAGCGAGAAAGAGGACGTTATTTTTTTTTATGAAGACTATTCTTTCATTCTGTTTCAGGTACTCAACAATTTTCTGACTTAAAAGTTTGCTGCCTTTATATTATTATGTGCATTTGTCATGCAGAGGGTATCGGGTTCGAATCCACGGCGCGCACCAATGACTTTTCGGAGTTATGTGCGTATTGAATTGTTAATTATCGCTTGTCCCGTGCCTCGGAGAGCACGTTAAGCCGTTGGTCCCGGTTGTCATGAAGATCTTTGACAGTCGTTATAGGGTGTCAGTACCTTCTAAATAAACTGACACTAGTCTAAACCATGGAATATCGCTATCCTTTCGGGTTGCCGAGGTCAGACAGGCAGTCCCTCCGTGGAAAAGCTAATATTCATCCAAATCCGGTTAGATTAGAAAGCGGACCCCAGATTGAAACTGGGATAACGCTAAGAGGATGATGATGTATGTAATTATTGTCCATTTAATTTTTCTCGTTAGTATGACTCTATATAAGCGCGAGTTATCAAATTTATTATGCGGTATATCATAAAACACAAAAACTAAATATTCTACCGAAGTGCTTTTTCATTATGACTTATGCTATGGCTGCGAGTCAAAACTTGGCTCCGTATTTTCACACTGGCGCCAGAAGAATATCGTTGAACGAAGACATAGCAAATTTTCCTTGTTAAATGCAACATTTTCGTGAAATTCCTTTTTATTTTTCTGTGCGATGTTTTTTCGGGCCAACCAATGCATCATGGGGGATTCGAAAAAAATAACAAAGAAGGTTTTATTTATGCAGCCTAGCTGTCATTCGAGGCTTCGTCGGCGATACATTTGATTTATATGCGCTTGTTCCATATACGTAGTATTTTTATTTTTTTAGATTTTGACAAAATTTGGCTTCTTTTTACATGCAAAAATATAACGTCAACAGTTACTAAAGAAAATAATAAGTTGGATAGGGCCTCTAAACATGCAAAAATTGTAGATCCTACGGCACATATGAATTGAGGCCTCTTTAAAATGTAGGATGGTGACAGAAATAGTTTTCAGTTATGATCCTAGATTTTTTATGGTAATAGACACAAACCAAATATTATTAACATTATACCATGTATGGCATGTTAATATAGAAGCATATCTGGGCCTATAATAGGGGCTCTACATGGGCACATGTCCCGTCTGCCCTTATGGTAAAGACGATTTTACCGAAGTTATGAAGAGTAATGCTCTTTGAGACCAGACACTCGAGTCTTTTCATAACTGAAATAAAAAAACACTATTCAACTATTAACATCCCATCAATCTTAACAAAAACCAATGAGCTACCCCCATGTAAATACATTCATCGCGCCCCAAATCTGCCTAAATACGTAAAACTTAATAAATCCAACCCGCATTCACATCAAATCAAACCTATTACTACAGTTAAACATTACCGCTAAATATACTAGGATTTGGACATTGATTTATAACATATAGATAAATACATATATTTATAAGTTTATAACACATAGATAAATGTGTTTTTAAATAAATTGTGGTGAAACCTTTTCGATATTTGAGGAATTCTTTCTAGAGTTTTCTTTCTATGATATATGTTGGTTTAGTTAGGAATTATGGAGCCATTTTCGTAAAAGGTTTCGTATTGTTTTGGTGTCGATGAGTTTGGATTTATGATAGGTTTTTATTTCTTTCGCTTTGGGAGAGTATTGATATTGTGTATGTGAAAATGTTGTAATGGAATAATGTCATCAATTTATTTTTATTGTAGGTATATATTATATTATAGGGGTGTATAGGGTTCCCACCAAGAACTTAGGGTCCCAAGCCAACCTCACCTGCAAGTGGTGCACCTGCCGATCAACGGACGAGGCTCTGGCAAAATCAAAATATCCCGATAAGCGGCAATAGGCTCGCCACCTATTACGTGGGATCAAAACACCGGCGAAAAGTGGGCGTTTATTATGCCTCTGCCTACCCTTTCGGGGAAACAGGCGTGAGTCTATGTATGTATATATTATATTTGTGAGTCGGATGGAGAACTTTCCAACAGTTTGACATTTTTTCTGCAGGTTTCTCAACGGGCTCAAAAAGAATTTCATTTCCATACATTTTTGTTGACACGTCAAATTTTGTTCTGTTTGGAACATAGAATCCACGATTTATAGTGCAGTGTTAAATAGCGAGGCGGCCATTTAAAACACGTGCAATTTTATTCTATACCTGCAGCCAGAGACGAGTAAGAATATAGACTGCCAAAGTCGAACAAAAAAATGTGCCTCGGAAAAAGCTCAAATCGCGAGCTATATCCAGAGGGCGCTGATCAAATAGCACGCGACGTTAATTACAGCCAGACAAGTCATAAAAATATCATTATTTTTTCATTAACGGCCATTGAAATTGTTTAAGTATTTTTTAGAATTGGTAATATTGCTCATAATAAGCTAATTTATCTATTTCATTTTACGTGCATATTTTATCACTTTTGAACGTGTACTAATAGATGGCGTAGTAAAAACACGAAAGGTAATGTACAAAGGTTAACATTGAATTTTCACTAGATGACGCTTAAACCAAAATAAAATTACCTATTTAGATGGGATGGGTACGTTACGGGTTTTATAGGTAGATACACTTATTTAGTAACAATTCGTAAACAACCATCTACGAACTAGTTCTATGTATGCCTCAAGGACGCACGCACGAACTCATACCATGAGTGAGACCATATTATTAATTAACTAGGTACTTTGTATGAGAAAATGCAAAAAGCAACTATACCTGCCTAGAATCGAACCCCATACCGCTCGAGGTAGTATCGTAGTATCATAATTATTATCACCTAGGTGTAAAGTGTTCCTCAAGAAAATTCAATCGAGCCCAAACTATAATAAAATTATATAATATAATATTCTACCACATTCACACAACACCATCTAGTCCCAAATTAATTAATTTATTTATATATTTATTAGCATAACCACATTATATATATATATATATATATATATATATATATATATATATATATATATATATATATATATATATATATATATATATATATATATATATCTATACAGTTAAGGTAAACACTTAAAAGGCATTGTATCTGATATAATATGACAATTACGGTATGCATAGCACTGACAATAATAATGTATGTAGTAAAACTATTTTAAATGTACCTAGTTATTTTACAGTTAACAAAATAGCAGAAAACAAAAAAATAAAACAATTCAATAAAAGTATGCTTAATAGTCTTTGAGTAACTAAGCAGAGCTTTGAGCTTGTAGGGTCATTTCGCCTGTTCGCGTCCATCGCCCTATTCGCGTCCATTTACGGACCTCCCTTTAAAAATGCTCGAAAATAAGTATACTAACACACTAATAAAATGAAAAGTCAGTACCGCCAATACCTCAACGTATAAGAGCATAGAGATATTAAGAATAGAGTGGCAGAGTGGAGCCTATTCGTGTCCGCCGGTGGGAGAGAGAACGCAACATTAAAGGCCCCCTGAATCTCTCTCTAACAATACATGCACAACATCAACATTACGCAGTGGCGTGCTACCTGTAACTATTATTTAAATCAGTTTATTAGTAATCAATAGTTTAAAAGTTGTTTTTATTGATACACGAAGATAGTTTGAAGTGACAAAAATGTTTATATATTTTTAAACTATTGATTACTAATAAACTGATTTAAATAATAGTTACAGGTAGCACGCCTTAGCACGTTTAGTCCTCACGTAATAAGGGGCGAGCCTATTGCCGTACCGGGCACATTTCCAGACTCCGTGCTGCTACTGAGAATTTCGTGACAGAAAAAAACCAATAACACTGCCCGACCCAGGAATTGAACCCGGGACCTCCCGATCCCACGCGCACATTTATGCCGCGTGACCAACGAGGCAGTCGTTTAGGGTTTGATGTCGTGTTTTCCGTCTCTACGCAAAGATGGTATTTGCATCGTGTTATCCCTTAGTCGCCTCTTGCGAAACCCCGGGAAGATAGGGGGTGGTGACACTTGCCGTCAACCACACGGCTCAACCGTTCAACAGTTAACCGTCAATTACTCATAAACTAGTGATGTCTACTTAGTCTAGTTTTCCTTTTAAATTCGTTATGTGTACTACATTTGTGAGTTTTTTCACCTCTTCCAAATTAATAGTTTAGCCGGCAGAGGGGGAGGGGGACAGTTGAGTCTAACAATTATTTTCTACAAATTTTATTCTACAGTTTTGTTGCAATATCTTATGTCTATATTCATGTCAAATATCAGCTTTCTAGCACCAGGCGTCTTTGAGCTAAGCTGCGGACGGACAGACGGACGGACATGACGAAACTATAAGGGTTCCTTGTAGACTACGGAACCCTAAAAATTGTGTGCAGCGGCGTGTTTGACGGTAAGTATTTTATTGTTTTATGTGAACTTTAGGATACATAGCTGTTTCTAGATATTAATAATGAAAATACGAATGTATGAAATATGAATTAGCATGTTTTTTTATAGTTAACAATTATAATAAGGTGGACGCGAATTACAATACCGAATTTATAAAACTTCCACTTTGCGTCCGCAATGGACGCGAACTCGTCTATTTATGTTTTCTTTAGTCGTTTATTTTTATATAATTAAATATGAGAGAGAAATTAGGATATTGTTTATTTTAACATTAATAGTATGCAAATGTATTGTCCAATTTGCGTCCACATTATAATGGTTCTAATAAAAGATACAATCCTTAAAATAATCGATCACACGAGGACGCAAACTATACCTACAAGGGATAATATTATAGCAAATTGCGTCCATTTTTTCATGAAATAGAAATGATAACATATATATATATTTTAATAATTTAAAATGCATTTTTGATTAAGACTGAGTTTAAAATCTGATTTTTACGAATTTAGTGCAATGAAATGCGTAATTTCTTTTATTCCATATTTTTTTCTATTCTAAATGAGTTCTTAGGAGACAAGAAAGAAGAAGGATAAGAAAAAAAAAATCAGAAGATTGATTAAATAAAGCAAGCGTTTAGTGATATTCGTGAAAAGAAAAGAAATCGATAAGACAAATACATAATTATGTAAAAATTATGCTATTCCGAAGACCACAATATTGGACAACATGTACCTATCGTTATGTTTTTTTGTCTTTGATTTTAAGTTCCATCGATGTTGAAAACAATAAATAGTTTATAGTTTCTTTAGAGTGATTTAATAATGATAATAATGTTGAATTTTTTATAACTTTAATCTTAAATGTAGAAATTGTAAAAAGCCAATCTTTCTTTAGATTGGCTTAACAATATCACCCTTATATTTCTTCTCTAAGCTGGCGGACGCGAAATGGTCCACAGGTGGACGCAATTTGGATTTCTTGGACGCAAACTGGGCAAAATGCCAAATTTTGAAGCTTGTTTATTTAAAAAAAACACAACAAGTTTCGAAGAAAAGTGAAAGCTAATATTAAAATAGACTATATAATGAACGAATTACACAAATTTTTCTTTGAATCAATTTGCTGGAACAAATTTTTTACATTTTTATTTTCTCCTTCAAAGGACAATGGGCATTTTTGTATGGAGCCTAGGCGGTCCGCGGCCACGAATGATTTTGTTATTAATTAGTGTGTTTTAGTCCTACGATTACTGTGGACAAGTTTAGTGTTATCACTGTGGTGTACTTCTAAAACAGATAAAAGACGTTTTTATTTTTGAAACTTTAATCGTTTTACTTACTACTCTGGCTAACGAAAGTGTTAAAGAAAGTGAAACAACTTATTTAGATTGTTATTTTATAATATATCACATATTATTGTATCAAATTGTATGGTAACTGTGTGTAAGCACAGTTTATTTATTTATTTTATTTAATCATTTATGCACAAACATAGTGTACATCGGTGGACATAATGCCATATGGCATTCTCTACCTGTCAACCTTAAGGTGGTTCAGAGGTGAAAGTGGTAGGTGCATTTTACTATTTAGATGTAACTAATGTTAAATAATATACCTACATATATAATACAGTTACCATACAATTTGTTATAAACATAAAATCTTTATTTGGTTATAAGGGTTCAGAGTGTCACAAGACCCATCACCAAGCCGAAGTCTACTCGTTGTAGACATCATGCCAAGTAATACTAACCAAAAATAATAGCTGGGAAACGATTTTTTTTGAGTTTTCACATTTTTTTAACTACAATTAAAAGCGCGCGTGCAATTCTCGAAATACCTACATATTCATGGGGTTATAGGGCATCTAAACAAAATATGAGAGGGTTAATGCATCGATTTTGTACCTAATTAGAAAAATTCCATACTAACTTTGAGCCTCAATATCTCCTGAACCGGTAATTTCCCAGGTATAGTGCCCAAGTAAAAAATGTTCGTACTGATTGGTACAACATAGGATTTCAGTTTTCGTTAAGGGTCTTGTTACACCCTGTATATAACTAACATAATATCATAAATAAATAATAAGCTATTATAATGCATAATTAATTATTGTATGTAGATAAAGTTATGAAAGAACATAATGGTTTAAAAAAAGAATTAAGTATGATTTTAAGCCTTGTGTAGCCTAGTTCCTCTCATTCATCCTCTATAATCCCAGTTAATTCTGCTGCTGCTAATCGCAGCTCTTCGGGTTGATTTCTTACCCAGCCATATAAGTATATAATATACCATACTACGCACATAATAATTATGTGCGCAGCATTTGACCGTGCGCCTATAACTCGGAATAATCTATGAATAATAAGTCCCAGATCTTACTTACGTATTAAATAGTTAATTATCGCTTGCCCCATGCCTCGGAGAGCAGAATTTACCGTCGGTCTTGGCTTTAATGAAGATCTTTGAAAGTCAATACGGTTGCCTCAAATAAACTGATACTGGTCTAAGCTATGGAAATATCGCTATACCTTTGGGTTACGGAGGTCAGACGGCAGTGATCCTTCTGTGGAAAAGCCGATATTCTGTCATGTCTGTTTGGACTAGTAAGCGGACGTCGAGTTTCAAGGCGTAAGTCTCGGATGCAACCGGGATAGCGCTAGGACGATGATAAATAAGTCCTAGGTCTTACGTGCCTTGACTGTATTCGAACGGGTAACAACCACACTTCTTCCTCTTCAATATATTCGCTAAGGGCCTCTTTCACCACCCTCGACTAAAGTATCGAATAGGCTATTCACTGATTATACTACTAAGTAACATCATGTGTCAATTTCACGACGTCCGACTAGCACTAATCGTACGATTAAACTTACTTGCCACTACGGCTACCGATTAGCGTGCATACTTACGATTAAAAGTTGACCGTTGGCATTTTGTGTAAGTCGGTGCATTTTTAACTCATATTTTTTCAAAATTGATCATCAACAATGGATTTATTTGACTTGATTGATCATAAGTGGGATGAATTAGAACATTATACGCATCATCAAGTACCTCGAATACGTTTATTTAAAATTCGTGTTGATTATTTTACGGACCTAAATGAAACTGATTTTCTAGCCAGATTCCAAAAAGATCTATCCAAGTAGGTATGGAGTAAACCAAGTGCTTAACTTGATAAAACATAAAACAATCTCTAAATCACAAAGGTGAGTGGTATTTTGTTGAATTCAAGTGATATTTAACCTACCTATTAAAATATAAGTACATATAACATGTACCTACTGAGCTTCTCTCAGAACATAAGCTTCTAAATGCTGGACTCCGTAAAATACTTAGATGCCCAGTACCTATCTAACTAATAAAAATGTTTAATTCAGAAATCATCAATTACAGTAACTAAATAAAATCACACGCTCTGCAAACCAGACCAGACGCAAAAACACCACAAATGACAATGAACAAACAACTGTCAATGACGTTTGACGATTGACTTGACGTTTTATTGAACGAATGTAACGTACGATTTGTCGCATAGTTCACTTAACCAGTGAATTGTTACTTGAAGCTTGATTTTCGTTTGTAAAATTGACAAAATATACTCGTAACTTTTACTCGTCAGTTCACGTTAATTGCGAATTAGTTGAACGACACTTTACTCGGAGATGGTGAAAGAGGCCCTAAGACGTCTTATTTGTTGCTCTCGGTACACTTCAATATTTTACACGCCCTGTACTAGGTGCTCAGCCTTATAACGCCGAGCTATCTTCACACGAAAGATCACGTGCGATATTTTATTATATAATTAGGTATATTGATGATGTGCTACCGTGTCACAAAACTTTTATCTATACAATTAGGTTATATTGACATTCAAATATTTCTTTTCCTAAATGGAATACAGCGTAACGCCCATAGTAAAAGATGCTCCTAATTATTAGTACTTTCATTTGATATTAAATTCATTGATGGCCGCCGACCGCCCAAAACCGCCCATTGTCCTTTGTCAACTGCACTAAATGGATGCGAACAGGCGAAATGACCCTACTATGGGTACTAGATAATGGATAAACATACATACCTATAGTTATACTTTTTTTTGTAAATACATACTTTCTATGTATAATATGTATGTATTTACAAAAAAAAAAGTATATATGTATGTTTATCCATTATCTAGTACCCATAGTACAAGCTTCTGCTTAGTTTGGGACTAGATGGTGTTGTGTGAATGTGGTAGAATATTTTTATTATTATTATATATGTTATACATAGAAACACCCAGATCAAGACAAATATCCATATTCATGCACACAAATGTTTGACTTGAGCGGGAATCGAACCCGCGACCTTTGACGTAGCCGTCGCTTACACTCCCGCTACGCCAACCGGCCGTCTAGGGTAAACTCGGTAGGGTTACATCGTTTTATTACAAAGATGCCATAGCTACCTCCAGCTTCATCATCAGACCCCGAATATCATCTAGGTGTACCTAAAGAGCTCCCCAAGACAAATTAATCCACCCCAAACTTGGTGGGCTTAAGTATGTCGTTTTATAACAGAGATGCTGTGGCCACCTCCAGCTTCATCATCAGACCCTGGATATCATCTAGGTGTACCTAAAGTGCTCCTCAAGACAAATCAATCAAGCCCAAACTCGGTCGGGTTTTGTCGTTTTATTACAGAGATGCCGTGGCCACATCCCAGCTTCATCATCAGACCCTGGATATCATATAGGTGTAAAGTGCTCCTCAAGACAAATCAATCAAGCCCAAACTCGGACGGGTTATGTCGTTTTATTACAGAGATGCCGTGGCCACCTCCCAGCTTCATCATCAGACCTTGGATATCATCTAGGTGTAAAGTGCTCCTTAAGACAAATCAATCAAGCCCAAACTCGGTCGGGTTATGTCGTTTTATTACAGAGATGCCGTGGCCACCTCCCAGCTTCATCATCAGACCCTGGATATCATCTAGGTGTAAAGTGCTCCTCAAGACAAATTAATCGAGGCCAAATTCGGTCGGTTTATGTCATTTTATCACAGAGATACCGTGGCCACCTTCCAGCTTCATCATCAGACCCTGGATATCATCCAAGTGTGAAGTGCTCCTCAAAACAAATCAATCGACCCCAAGCTCGGTGGGCTTACGAGGCCATCTGCCAGCTTTGTTATCAGACCAGCAAAATATAGTGCAACATTTCATTGCAAATTTAGACCTTAAAGTACTTAAGCCACGCACATAATTCGAAAATTAAAATTGATTAAAGAGTTGAACGGTAGCATTATTGATAGTACCAGTAGTAGGTAGGTTGAGCACCCTTGAGGGCCTCAACTCTCGAATGACCTTGCACATTGCACAAGGGCTACCTACGTTGTCGTTTTTCGTCCACGTTAATAAATTTAAGACAAGTAAATTGAATATAACGCCATCTAGTGATGTTATGTACCATTAAGCGGGGGTACAAGTGACGTCACGCGTCATCTGGCCCTAATTATTTTTCGATTCGATACGCGTAGCGACATCTTTCGTCATTTATGTTAACGAATTATCGAGTCACATTTTTTTGTTCGACTTTGTAAGTCTATATTCTTACTCGTCTCTGCTGCAGCTAAACATAAAATCTTTCCTTTGCTGACGCCGAAAACTGAGGTATCTTTCGCATTTTATTATTTCTAATAAAACAACAAAGTAATTTACTTGAAGTTAGTCAAAAATGTAGTAGGTATAGAATCTGCCATTGTTCTTTGCCTGATGTAAAATTTACGCAATACTTTATTAAACTAATATCTAGAATATTCCTTTGTGGTATTGTTCTACTTCATAACTAACTTAATAGTTGTTCCACTAAACGAGTCCAACGTTTGTCCCGTGCCAACAAAACGACAGGCTATTGAAATCGGCAGCCAAATGTGAGCATGTCAACACGGGGTTTTGGCGACCGCCCGCCTCGCTGCAGTTGGCAATACGACGAGATAAGCTATGTATAGACATGACTAACAATAGAGAACTGTACTGCAACTATATTAAAGGCCCCCCCATCATTGAAACGATATTACTGTTTACGGATTTTATCGCGATATTACATTTAGAATTAATGATCTACAAACAACATTATTGCCGTGGTCTCGGCAGACGGATGATGTAAATGTAATGTCAATGTAACATTCGCGTCACGTGAATCTAAGAAAATACTATGGCACCAATTATTAAAAAAGCAGCGTTTTACTAGTGAAGAGACCGACAGAGTGCTACCCACAGGGTCTACGGTTAAAATCCACGGCGCGCAGCAATGACTTTTCGAACTTATGTGCGTATCAAATTGTTATTTATCGTTTACTAAACGGTAAAGGAAATCATCAATTTAGGTCGTACTTGGCGCCGTTGGCGGCGCTGGCGGCGTTCTCCGTGTCTGTCGCTCTCGTAGTTAAGAAACACTGAAGGAGAGGGTGTCCGATCATTTGCCAAAAAACGAATGAAAAATTTTCATTTGACAAATAACATTTGACAAAATTATACTTGATAAATTTATTATTTTACAAACTATTGTTTAACCCTTGAGGTGCGATCAAACTAAAGGCAAAGTGCCACAAGTGCAAAGGGTCACGTTGCTGCAAATTTTCATTGGCATAGGTTACCGGAAAAAAAATTATTATGACACCTTAATATAATTATATCACATAAATTGCATATCATTGTGTTGGTTATAAAATGAGCTATGATAATAATAACATAAATTACTACTAAATACTCACCTTTCCGGCAAAACAAGCTTACAAACTTAGAAGTTTGTTATTTTTCACTGGTTCGCACAAACATTTCATCACATATTAATGAATTTCATTACTTTTTTGGTTCATAAACACAAAAACATTATCACATATACCTTTAGGTTTTCACGCAATACATTATTTATTTGTAACAAATGAATCTAACGCCACTAAAAAAATTATATTCCGAACGCGTAACAAAAAGTTCGCCATGCCGGGCCGCCATGTTACTGTAGCGAACACTGTGGCTGTGAATTATTTACCATTTGAAACACGATAACAGTGAAAACGTACAACAATACTAGTATTTAATTGCTAAAATATGTTTTCAGATGAATAATCTGGGTACTTTTAGGTCTTTCATAACTATTAAAAGAGTATTTATCATAAAACTATTACGAAAATAGCAAGTTTCAAGAGTAGAAATAGCCGTTCTTAAAAGTTTTTGCCTTTTATCACTGTATTTCTTGTCTCTGTCACGAGTAATGTCACGATTTATTTCTGAGTAAATCTATATAAGTATCTTTATAAAATATTCACCGGTTTGTTCCACAAGACAACTTTTATTATAAAGATCGCAGAACAAAACACAGCAATGGCGGACGCTTTCGCAACTGAGACACAGATAATTATATTTCAATATTTTTTGGCACGTTTCGTTTCCCTCACCCTTCTAAAACGATTTAGTTGCATAGAATATGAATTATTCTAATAGTTACTACTTTCGCTTCTTGGTTTAAGTAAAACAAAACGTAAAAATCCGCGACCAATAGGACGACTTTTTTAGAGCACGACCATGCGTGCTGTAAACACATGGGACCACTTGAATTAGAGCACGACCGTGCGTGCTGTAATCACGTGGGGAGTAAACTACTCATTAGACAATATATTTACAGTAAAAAAGTTATTATGCTAAAACATTAATTTACAAATTGATTATTTTTTAAACATGTTATTTGGCAAAACAACGTAAAGCATAAATAACATTTGACAAAATGCATTGCTTGTTAAGTATTTTATTAACTAAACGTTTTTCCACGTTAACACAACAATCTTTGTGTAGGGTCAACTGAAACAATGGCTGGTTAGGTTAGGTTAGAACTGCGACCACAACGCACGAGTCGAGCGAGTGAAGCGAGCGTGCCGCGGCAGCGGCCGGCGAGTGCCAGAACCGAATTCTACTTATTTCGCTTAATTCAGGCAGTGTGTATTTTTTTTAAAGAATTATGTTTCTATGGAATTAGTATTTATACAAAATTATTACTTGCCTATAAATAATCTGTCCAAGATGAAAATTGCAACCACGCAATTAAATATTTTCAAAATTTCGCGAAAGTATTGGTTAGAAATTAGTTATTTTTAAAAAGTAATAATTTTTCTTCTAAGTTTTTGTACAATCACCAATTTGGCAAACGAATTATTTAGTCAAATGATTATTTTTAAAATAATTATTTAACATTTGAATTATTTTCTAAGTAAAACATTTGCGAAACTTGTATTATGTCAAATGATTGTTTTTAAAGTAATATGTTTGCGAAATGAAAGTTTGTCAAATGATTAGTTTTTCAAACGTTGTTTGTAAAATGATGTTTTGTCATAAGTTTTTTGTCAAACAATAGTAAACCGAAGGAGAGAGAGACAGCTGCCGCAGCGCGACTGCCACGCCGCCAAGCGGCAATTTGATTCGCAGAAAGTTTTTCTTCAAAGCGCCCATATGAAATGCGCCTCTATTTAAATATCTGAGCTCTTTGCCGTTAGGTTGGTGGGTTAAATTTACAGGAGTAACCAACAATAATTATTCCAAAGCATTCATTGGTTACTAGACTTTTATGTTCTTTTTATTTCATTAGCATAAACAAGGAACATTAATTGATAGAGATGTTCAATGGACTGTATAAAGATAAGCAATCGGTTGAAGCAAAATTTCATCTGTAATCTATCTTGTTCCTAAAATTTGTCTTTGTGCGTAATTTCCAAACGATTGAACACTTGTGATAATCACCAGGCACAAAAGGGTAAAGAAAATAATAAAACTTGATTGACCGATTCTCCTAAATAAATAGTTGCTCAGTATTTTCTAACAACACTTTTGTTTACATAAATATCTAAGTTATTCATCCACCTAATTAAGTTCAAAAACTACTTTACAATACAAGATTATTACTTAGATATTTTATTTTGTAACACATTCTAGAAATTAGTGAAGTTATTATTTCTTACATTCCATCACATAGTTTCATCATATCAGCCAAACGACGTCCACTGCTGGACATAGGCCTCTCCCAAGGTTCTCCAACCAGACCGGTCTTGAGTCGTCCGCATCCAACCGCCTCCCGCGATCTTGACGAGATCGTCGGTCCACCTTGCGGGGGGCCTACCTCTGCTGCGTCATCCGGTACGTGGCCGCCACTCCAGAACCTTTCTGCCCCAACAGCCATCGGTTCTTTGAGCTATGTGCCCTGCCCACTGCCACTTCAGCTTGGCTATCCGGAAAGCTATGTCGGCGACTTTGGTTCTACTGCGGATCTCCTCAATTCTGATTCGATCTCGCAGGGAAACTCCAAGCCCTCCTCCATCGCCTTTTGAGTGACCTTGAGCCTTCTGATAAGGCCCATAGTGAGTGACCACGTCTCTGATCCGTAAGTCATCACTGGCAATACACACTGGTCAAAGACTTTCGTCTTGAGACACTGCGGGATATCGGACGAGAAGATATGTCGTAGCTTCCCGAACGCTGCCCAACCGAGTTGGATTCGACGATTGACCTCCTTCTCGAAGTTGGACCTACCTAATTGGACTACTTGTCCCAGGTAGATATAATAGTCGACAACTTCGAGCGTAGAGTTCCCAACCTGAATAGGAGCAGGTACAACATGGACTTTCGACATGATTTTCGTCTTGTCCATGTTCATCTTAAGACCTACTTGTTGGGAGACTCTACAGAGGCCATCGAGCATTGTGCCTAGGTCTTCCATGGTCTCAGCCATGACTACGATATCGTCTGCGAATCGGAGGTGATTGATGTACTCGCCGTTGATGTTGATGCCGAGTCCATTCCAGTCCAGAAGCTTGAAAACATCCTACAGCGCAGTGGTAAACAGTTTCGGGGATATGACATCCCCCTGTCTCACCCCTCGCTGGAGTTGAATAGGTTTCGAACTCTGGTCCTGGAGGCGGACTGACATAGTGGCGTTTTCATACAAACACTTCAGCACTTCGATATATCGGTAGTCAATCCGGCACCGTTGGAGAGACTGTAGCACCGCCCAGGTTTCGATCGAATCGAAGACTTTCTCATAGTCCACAAACGCCAAGCATAGAGGCTGGTTATACTCCTCGGACTTCTGTATAACCTGCCGCAGCGTATGTATGTGGTCTATGGTACTTTAGCCTTTACGGAAACGAAGTCGTCTAGTTTGCTCTCGAGACGATTCGTGATGACCCTCGAAAACAGCTTGTAGACGTACCTCGCGTAGAATCACATAGTTTATTAAAATAAAAATACTCAACAGATTTTGTTTACAAATATTGGGCTGATTTAAAAAATATTCTTGGTCAACCTTGGATGGTAGAACCGGAATGAAAGAGGTCAAAAAAAAGGGAAAACTTACCAAAACTATAGATCTCGCTCAAAATCTATGTCATCGTATTTTCATCATAAATGTTCATCTAGATGCAAATATGTGCCGCTCACAAACTTTTGGCACCGGTTGTGTGTCATATTGCAGACCATAGATTATAACACATTTGCAAATATGCTAATAGGTATAATGACTTTCGTGTCCAGGTTTGGCAAAAACAACATTGCTTAGGTAGACAATTTAGTGGTGAATTTGTGCGTCTGCAGAATCGTGTAATGGGACAAATATTGGAGAGAATATTCTGGAGCGTTGCCGAGTACGTTGGATTAATAAATCGAAGGCCAGGCATCATTAGTTTTGATGAATTTCTTTGATGGTGTGGTCATTCTTAGGACAATAGTGGCATGTCTATGTTTTCATATTAGCAGAATAGTTGGCTACTTATTGACATTTCAATAAGTATATATTTAAATGGTTATAAGAACCTTCTTAAAGTGTTAGGCCTCATTTCAAAACAAGCACTTAAATACAATCTAGGTTTTATTAAGAAGTTACTATTTATTTTAATTGATAATTTGTGTCTACGCATTTTAGAGATAGGTGAAAAGAAGCTTTCTAAAAATCTACATATTATACATTTCCTGGAAGCCATTACTTTTTAATTTTCTTCTATAGGTTTTTAGGCCAGGGCTAAATTTCGAGTTATATTTAACCCATGTTTCATAATGAGCCAAGCAGGAAGTTGAGTTACAGTAAGAGAGATTGCAGTAGCATTCATAGTCTGCAAAGTTGATATTCTGTCATATCTGGTTAGACCAGTAAGTGGACCTCGGGCTCCAAGGCGTGAAAGTCTTGGAAGCAACCGGAATAACGCTAGGAAGATGATGATGAATGATGAGATTGCAGTAGCATGTAGCATGCATTTACGGTACACTCGATTATTTCTTCTAAATTTCTTTTCTTTTTCCTTGCCATTACGAAAAATCGAAATATGTCATATCCACTACAAATTTCAGATCCATCTACTTACTATCTACTACCAACGCCATATAAGTTTAAAGAACGTGGCAATTCTATCCAATATAAATAACTGTAACTTAACTATAGACCGTAGCTCCTAGCTGCGCTTTGTAATTTACTTTACTATCTTGAAGCATTAACTTCATTCCTATTGTACTGTAAATTGTTCAGAATCGCTTTATTTATTCTTTCATAAACCCTAAACTTTAGCCGCGTTATTCTTTGGTGAAATGTTTCCTTTGGCGAGTCAATTTTAAAGTCGTAGCGAAATTTAATACTCTTTGCATTCTAGTGGAGACTGCTGAAATATTGGAGCTGCCAAACTCTAGAATGTTTCATTTTAAGACTGTTGCAAGGACAGATATATTGTTGTTTTACAGTGCAAATGCGGTTTACGTTAAGTGAGCTGTCGTCAAAATTGCGATGGCTGAATGTGTTTCAAATTCATGAAAATTGAGGTAACTTTTTTATGCATCTGTTAGTCTAATGGTAAGCAAACCAAAAACCAAATCCATTATCGGAGGTCGGGGATTTGTTTTCTAGACAAGGAAAATGTTTGTGAGATGAGCACAACTGTTTATGATTTGTTCACATTAGATCTGTACTGCTCCTATAGAATTAACTTTATCTAATACCACTAGTCATCATCATCAGCCTTTAACAGTCCCCTGCTAGACTAGGCCTATCCTTTGAAAGGAGAAATTGGCCTAATATACCACCCTGGCCAAACGGTATAGGGTTTGTATCAAGTTTTCCTTCTCTTACAGAGTTGTTCTCTGCATAATATTTTCCCTCTGTCGGCTCTTACGACACCCATGTGATGATATGGGGTGGTGACATTTCGTATTCTTAATCCGTCACCACACGGACCACTAGTCAGTAAAGGCATATCTCCTAAATATGATCTCCTTTAAAAGAAACAGTGATAACGCGGCAAAATATATCAGCATCAGTTAAATCTAGTTTTATGTCACCAGCGATATTGTAAATTGTGACGGTTATGGAAATGTTCGGCACTGATCCTTAGGGCACTAGCTTTGAAGCCGTTATGTGACTGGAGATCGTAATGTTCATACCTATTCCACATCTTGTGGACTACCGATAGGGGTAGTTTTCGTAGTGGAGAAATAGAGACGTGATCGCTATATATAGGCATTGGCGTATCTAGGCTTATTTTTCAAGGTCTGAACATGGTTTAAATTAAAAAGGTTAGTACGTTATATACCTATATAGTCTTCAAAACGAAATGTATGTTTGTAGAAGTCACAGGACTGACTGATGTGAGACATCCGCAGTAATCATCATAAGGTATTTCTCTTTATTTCAAAAATGATTAAGAGCGTGATCAGGACGCATTACATAAATATCTTATACTAGCTCAGCACGCGGTCACTCCTGCGTTATTTACAGCTGGTGCTCCTCCTCCGCACGCGCAGCTCATAGCGTGATATACAGGGTGTACAAAGGCCCTTAACGAAAACTGAAATCCCATTTTGTACCAATCACTTCGAACATTTTTTACTTCGGCACCATACCTGGGAAATTATTGGTTCAGGAGATATTGAGGCTCAAAGTTAATATGGAATTTTTCTAATTAGGTACAAAATCGATGCATTGATCTCGCCAATATGGTCCTTAGATGCCCTATGACCCCATGGATAAGTAGGTATTTCTAGCATTGCACGCGCGCGCTTTTAATTGCGGTTTAAAAAATGTCAAAACTTAAAAAAAAATCGTTTCCCAGGTATTATTTTTGGCTAGTATGACTTGTTATGATGTCCACAACAAGTAGACTTCGGCTTGGTGATGGGTCTTGTGATACCTTGTATACATGGGCTATTCTACAAAAATAATTGCTGAAAGAAAAAAAAGATAGGGGGGGTGACATTTGTATTCTATGCCGTGTGGTCGACGGCATAGAATACAAGTGTCACCACTCCATATATTCCCGTGGGTGTCGTAAGAGGCGACTAATCGATAACACGATGCAAATAACATCTTTGCGTAGAGACGGAAAACTCGACATCAAACCCTATACGACTGCCTCGTTGGTCTCGCGGCATAAATGTGCGGGTCACGGGTTCGATTCCTGGGTCGGGCAGTGTTATTGGGTTTTTCTGTCACGAAATTCTCAGTAGCAGCACGGAGTCTGGAAATGTGCCCGGTACGGCAATAGGCTCGCCCCTTATCACGTGGGACTAAGGTATGTCTGGCGAAGGGTGGGTGTAGAAATACACCTCTGCCTACCTCTTCGGGGTTATAGGCGTGAAACTATGTATGTATGTATGTAATTGCTCGAATCGGACCAGTACGTCTTGAGATTAGCGCGTTCAACCAAACATAATATAAACTATTCAGCTTTATAATAAAGTACAAATTCCCCTTTCAACATTCATTTATCCTTTCCCGTACACATTTTACCGGCAACGATTACCCCACAAATTTACACGCGTTGACATAATTAAGAGTAATTTATTACATAAGGATTCTATACCCTTAGTCCTGTATTACCCCTGATCTAAAATAAAACTAGGACAAAAGTATTCCTGGCAAGTCGTTCACTAGATATGGAAATATTATTAGGGTGCCTATATATTCGTTTTTATATCGAATATAAAGTAGAATGATACGAATACTTTTGAAGTGTCTTAAAGGCTGTTAATGCTGGGTTTTGGGCTCTATAACCGTATAAAACCAGAAAGTATTGTTTGTATATGAAGTCTTCAATGAGATATTTTTTTAATAGAAGCAATATTAACATGGAAGAACAGTGACAGCTTAATGTGGCGGCTAAAACATACAATAAAAGAAGATATTGAAAGAAGAGTTAATGCAGGTAATAGAGTGAATAGAGCTCTGAAGCATTTATAAACAGCCGAAACGTGTCCAAAAAGGCACGTTTGGCTGTGCATAGAGGGGTATTAGTGCCTACGCTTATGTACGGTAGTGAAAGTTGGATATGTCAGAAGAGATTTGAAAGTAGAATAAATGCTTTAGGAATCAGAGCACTGAGAAGTATGTGTGATGT
This sequence comes from Euclidia mi, assembly GCA_944739405.2. Lineage (NCBI taxonomy): Eukaryota > Metazoa > Arthropoda > Insecta > Lepidoptera > Erebidae > Euclidia > Euclidia mi. The sequence goes on from OX123203.2 coordinate 10,966,712, forward strand.
ATCTTTGACCGACAGAGTAAAGAATTGTGTGATAAGAGAGTGCTGTGGGGTAAAAGAAGATGTAGTGTCAAGCATGGAGAAAAGCATGTTAAGATGGTTTGGGCACATGGAGAGAATGGATGACGAAAGACTGACAAAGAAGATATATAAGGCAAGTGTGAATGGGACAGGACAAAGGGGAAGACCTAGGCGGACGTTCTCTGACCATATCGGAGACATCCTAAGAAAGGACAGGTCAGAAGTACTCTAAACAGAAGAGCATGCATGAGAAACTTGATGGGAGTGAATGAAGCAAGAGAGGTATGTCAGGATCATTGCAAATGGCGTTCCTTAGTCTCTGCCTACCCCTCCGGGAAACAGGCGTGAGTCTATGTATGTATGTAATACATACAATATCATACTCAGAAGTACGCATCATCAACATCAACCCGTACGTCCCACTGCTAGGCATTGGCCTCTTCTCACTATGAGAAGTCTTCTTCTTTCTCGTTTTGAGTATTTGGCCACCTCTGGTGTCGAAGTTTTCAGTTCGCCCGAAGGCCTCCGACAAATCCTAGCGATTATTGTCCTGAAACAAGAACCGGGACTGACACGCTGGCCAAGTGCGGTTTGGTAGACTACGCATGTCTTTCGAGAACATTATGGAGAACTCTCAGACATGCAGGTTGTCTTACGACGTTTCCTTATCCATTAAGCAAGCGATAATTAACAGTTTAATACGCACATAACTTCGAAAAGTCATTGGTGCGCCGTAGATTCGAACCCGAGACCCTCTCTCCTTGCCACAAAGCACGTAAAGTTGTCAATACCAGTTGTCATGAAGATCTTTGACATCCAATACGCAGTCTGTAGCCTAAAATATCTGCACAATCTTTACCCCAGATAAGGACCAGGACCAACGGCTTTTACGTAACCTCCCAAGTAAGGCAGCGCTCTAATGGAAATGCCACTACAAGTGATCACTCATCCATGCGGTGACCTCTGCACACGTAGCTTAACCTTGCCGACCTAATGCGAACGACTATTATGTATGTGTATAAGACTGCCTAGGTGGTCTCGCGGCATAAATGTGCGCGTGGGATTGGGAGGTCTCGGGTTCGATTTCCGGGTCGGGCTAGGTGTTATTGGGTTTTTCCTTTAGGAAGTTCTCCGTAGCAGCACGGAATCTGGTAATGTGCCCTGTACGGCAATAGGCTCGCCCCCTATTACGTGGGACCTAAAAATTCATGGCGAAATGGGGGTGTAATATTCCTCTGCCTACCCCTTTCAGGGATACAGGCGTGAGTCTATAAAAAAAATAGTAAAGTATCTTCGTACTATATAAAACATCACCAACGCCATCTGCACACAGTCACTAGCAACACCAGCTTTAATACCCCAGTTCAGCACACAATTGCCAATTCCAAGTAATTGAATTACAATAAATTGTTTAAGCTATAAATCCAGTACTTAACATTGACCTTAGACGGGTTGATTAATAGAAATGGGTGATAGAGATATATTGCTTATCTCTTCATTAGTTTATATCGTATTTGAGTAACCGTGTTTTGTGTTTATTTGATTTTAAAGTGTGTGAAATTGAGAGAAGTGTCTATTATATTGTCCTATTTACATATCATCATCATCATCAGCCTTTAACAGTCCACTGCTGGACTAGGCCTCTCCTTTGAAAGGAGGAATTGGCCTACTATACCACGCTGGCCAAACGGATTGGTATAGATAGAAGAATATCGTTGAACGAAGACATAGGAAATTTTCCTTGTTAAATGCAACATTTTCGTGAAATTCCTTTTTATTTTTCTGTGCGATGTTTTTTCGGGCCAACCAATGCATCATGGGGGATTCGAAAAAAATAACAAAGAAGGTTTTATTTATGCAGACTAGCTGTCATTCGAGGCTTCGTCGGCGATACATTTGATTTATAGGTATGCGCTTGTTCCATATACGCAGTATTTTTATTTCTTTAGATTTTGACAAAATTTGGCTTATTTTTACATGCAACAATATAACGTCAACAGGTACTAAAAAAATAATTGGATAGGGCCCCTAAACATGCAAAAATTGTAGATCCTTCGGCACATATGCATTGAGGCCTCTTTAAAAATGTAGGATAGTGTCAGAAATAGTTTTCAGCTATGATCCTAGATTTTTAATGTTAATAGACACACTGCCTCGTTGGTCTCGCGGCATACCTAAATGTCCGCGTGGGATTGGGAGGTCTCGGGTTCGATTCCCGTGTCGGGCAAAGTGGTATTGGGTTTTTCCGTTAGGAAATTCTCAGTAGACGGAGTCTGGTAATGTGCCCGCTACGGCAATAGGCTGGCCCCCCCCCGTTACGTGGGACCTAAAATTTCATGCCGAAATATGAGTGTAATATTACACCTCTGTTTATCCCTTCGGGGATACAGGCGTGAATCTATAAAAAAAATATTAGTAACATTATACCATGTATGACATGATAATATTGCATGTCAATATAGAAGCATAATATATCTGGGCCTATGATGGGGGCTCTACCTGGGCATGTGTCCCATCTGCCCTTATGGTAAAGATGATTTTACCGAAGTTATTTAGAGTAATGCTCTTTGAGACATACGAGTCTTTTCATAAGTGAAATAAAAAAACACAATTCAACTATTAACATCCCATCAATCTTAGCAAAAATCAATGAGCTAGCCCCATGTAAATAGATTCATCGTGCCCCAAATCTGCCTAGATAGGTACGTACGAGCCTAATAAATCCAACCCGCATTCACTTCAAATCAAACCTATTACTACAGTTAAACATTACCGCTAAATATATTAGGTTTTGGGACATTGATTTATAACTTATAGATAAATACATATACTTATTTATAACACATTAATAAATGTACTTATAACTTAAAGATAAATGTGTTTTTAAATAAATTGTGGTGAAACCTTTTCGATATTTGAGGAATTCTTTCTAGGGTTTTCTTTCTATGATATATATTGGTTTAGTAAGGAATTATGGAGTCATTTTCGTAAAAGGTTTCGTAATGTTTTGGTGTCGATGAGTTTGGATTTATTACAGGTTTTTATTTCTTTCGCTTTGGGAGAGCATTGATATTGTGAATGTGAAAATGTTGTAATGAACTAATGTAATCAATTTATTTTTATTGTAGGTATATATTATATTTGTGAGTCGGATGGAGACAAACTTTCCAACAGTTTGTAATTTCTGCAGGTTTCTCAACGTGCTCAAAAAGAATTTTATTTCCATACATTGTTGTTGACACGTCAAATTTTGTTCTGTTTGGAACATCGAATCCACGATTTATAGTGCAGTGTCAAATAGCGAGGCGGCCATTTAAAACACGTGCAATTTTATTGTATACCTGCAGCCAAACATAGAATCTTCCCTTTGCTGTCGCCGAAAAATGAGGTATCTTTCGCATTTTATTATTTCTATCACAACAACAAAGTAATTTACTTGAAGTTAGTCAAAAACGTAGTAGGTATAGAATCTGCCATTGTTCTTTGCCTGATGTAAAAATTACGCAATACTATATCAAAGTAATATCTAGAAAATTCCTTTGTGGTATTGTTCTACTTCATAACTAACTTAATAATAGTTCCACTGAACGAGTCCAACGTTTGTCCCGTGCCAACAAAACGACAGGCTAATGAAATCGGCAGCCAAATGTGAGCACGTCAACACGGGGTTTTGGCGACCGCCCGCCTCACTGCAGTTAACAATACGACGAGATAAGCTAAGTACAGACATGACTAACAATAGAGAACTGTACTGCAACTATATTTAAGGCCCCATCATTGAAACTAAACTACTGTTTACGGATTTTATCGCAATATATTCGTTTGACTTACATTTAGAATTAATGATCTACAAACTACATTATTGCTGTGGTCTTAGCAGACGGATGGTGTAAATGTAATGGCAATGTAACAACAACATTCGCGTCACGTGAATCCAAGAAAATACTATGGCACCAATTGTTATAAAAGGCAGCGTTTTACTAATGAAGAGACCGACAGAGTGCTACGCACAGGATCTACGGTTAAAATCCACGGCGCGCAGCAATAACTTTTCGAACTTATGTGTGTATAAATGGTTATTTATCGTTTGCTAAACGGTGAAGGAATCATCGTGAAGAAACTTGCAAGTCCGAGAGTTCTCCATAATGTGTTCCGAAGACATGTGAAATCTTTCAACCTGCTAGAGATGAATACAGATTTACATAGAACCGCAGTTCTTAAGGATTTCGTGTGCCGATTCCAAGTGGGGACTGTCTCTAGTTTCGTTCGTAGTTGTCGTCGCTGGCGGCCTTGGCGTCGTTCTCCATGTCTCTCGCTCTCGTAGTTAAGATACACTGGAGGAGAGAGAGACAGCTGCCGCAGCGCGACTGCCACGCCGCCAAGCGTCAATTTGAGTCGCAGAAAGGTCTTCTTCAAAGCGCCCATATGAAATGCGCCTCTATTTAAATATCTGTGCTCTTTGCCGCTAGGTTCGTGGGTTAAATTTACAGGAGTAACGAACAATAATTATTCCAAAACATTCATTGGTTACTAGACTCTTATGTTATTTTTATTTCATTAGCATAAACTAGAAGCATTAATTGATAGATATGTTCAATGGACTGAAATATAAAATTTCGTCTCTAATCTATCTTATTCCTAAACATTGTCTTTGTGCGTAATTTCCAAACGATTGAACGCTTGTGATAATCACCAGGCACAAAAGGGTAAAGAAAATAATAAAACTTGATTGACCGATTCTCCTAAATAAATAGTTGCTCAGTATTTTCTAACAACACTTTTGTTTACATAAATATCTAAGTTACACCATCCGGGATCCTGCCGTTTTGCCGAAAAGATTTTGCCAAAATTTCATTACCCAAACAAATAGCAACCTTTTTTTATACCATTGCAATATTTCGAATGATTTAGTACGCATATTTTTATTTGGTCAAATTTTTACTTGGCATAATATTACCAAGTATAATGTCATTATGGCATTTGGTCTTTAATCAAATTATTCATTTCAGCAAACAATCTTCAGACAATAAACGTTTGGTGATATTGTTACGAGCTGGGGTTCGACGATAAATTATATACACTATGCCAGAAAAACTACACTTTATTTACTAACACAAACGCTATACACACCTATTTTTAAACACAACACTAATAAAACACACTTATTCACACCACTAGAACAACACTAAACACTTCCGACTTACTTTCCTTCGCTTCTTGTTTATCGCTTCGATATTCAATTGTTACTGTGTCCGTTCCGTTCGCTCGCGCTCTATTTATACTGGCCGGATAACATCACTAGCGCTTTCTAGATGCTTCTACAAAACTGTCGAAATAATCTCGAACAGTCGATTACTCGATACAGCAACGCCATCTAGTACAGAGTAGCTGAATTACCTTTAAACCACCGATACATTCAATCTCTTCTAGTACCCCCATTCACCGTATATATTCACCGATAGATGGCGTAACACTGCCCCCCTCTTAAACGTGTTCGTCTCGAACATCGTTGGACCCATGGTAACGAGCCAACCGGTCCACATGAACTATCTTCGGTGCACCTCGCGACCCCTTCTGGATTCGATAGGTGACGTCGTTCATCCTGGTAATTATGCGATATGGCCCCATCTGGCTTGTAACTTAGGCGATTTGCCTTTGCTTCGTACTGGGTTATGAAGCCATACCAATGATCCCTCATCGAAGCCTTTGTTGTTTGCCTTCCGGTCGTAGCGAGTCTTCATCTTTTCAGATATCTGTTGTCCTGACTCTCTGATGTGCTCGTTTACGTCGTTCATCTTGTTGCGTAGCTTCAGATCCACCTCCATTTCACCTCAGACGGTTATGTGCTGACCGGTAGCTGTGCTCAGATTCACACATTCATTGTTCCTGAAGCAGCCCCGAAGAACCCGTCTTGCCAGATGGAAACCGACGACTGTCCGAGAAGCACCCGTGTCCAATGTCAGCTTGCATGGTGTTCTGTTAATTTCGCCTTCGATGATCAGGCTGTTCCCGTCGCATGATTGCGAGATCGAGATACTTGGGGCTCTTCCATTACCAGCCAGCACCCGCCCCGCATTCCTGGCTTCTACTCGTTTCCCTGCTCTCGCTGCCTGGCAGGCACATCAGGCGACCCCTTTGGTGGAGACAGGGTGTCACCGGGCTGCCTACGCTTTGGGCAGCTCAAGCGGATATGGCCTCTTTCTCCACAGTTGTAGCACCGAGGTGACGACAAGACTTCCCTGATGCGGTGACCTCGGTCATCGCGTCGCACTGCTTCCACCTCCAGAGCGTGGGCTAAGGCGTCCTTGAGGTCCTTGAAGTCCCCAAGCCTCACTGCTGCTCTTACCTCCAGGTCCCGGATCCCATCCGTAACCGCCTGTACGAGGTTCCCGTCAATAAGCGCAGGAGACGACTGGTATGCCTTCCTGACCAGCTTTTCGTTCCCATACTCCTCCGAAACGGCTTGACCGATTTTGATGAAATTTTTTGTGCTTATCCAGTATCTATGAGAATAGGCCAACATCTATTTTTCAAAAAAAAAAAAAAATTTTGCAAAACAACGTTTGCCGGGTCAGCTAGTATACCTTTAAAATGCTTGCGTTCCTAATTGACTGATAGACAACGTATGGCCGAAACTACTGGGCGCAAGAAGTAAACATTAGGTATTTACGTTTCTTAGGTAGAGTAGGTCAAAGAGGAATTTTGCTGCTCTTCTCCCTCTGGGAGCAAAGCAGCTGGCAGAAGCTAATCTGATAAAAGCGATATACCAGCATTCCTGTGATCAAATAGATATTTGTATAGTAGGACTTTTAAGCTTTTGCGACTTGAATAAAATATAGGGTATTTTATATTTAATTTTTAAATAATTCCGCAATTTATAGGCCCTTAACATAAATATTATTAAATTAAAGGCATTTAGAATTTCATTCCCTCTCGCTTAAATTCGCCAACTTAACTACGCTAATGTAAAATTCTGATTGACGAAATTTAACTCAAATGAAAAAGCGTCTTTACAATTTATATATTTACGCAATGTTTGTACAGTCAAAAGTAAAAATAATTATTATATCATTTAAACATTATGCTACGTGCGCGGAGATAAGATGTAAAAAACCATTTTAAGAATTTACAAAACAAATATAGCGACTTTACTTAAGTATTAAATTGTCATTCAAAAGTTATTAAAATTAGGGTTGTCGATTTTATACGGAGTGTAAAAAGACCCTTAACGAAAACAAAAATCCCTTACTGTATGTATCAATAACTAGGATTTTTTTTTTACTTTGGCACCATACCTGGGAAATGACTGGGGATATTGAGCCTCCAAGTCACCATCATTTTTTTCTAACTAGAACTAAGTCGATGCATTTACCCCGCCACTTTGTGTTGTAGACGTCCTATGCACCCATGGATAAGTAGGTATTTCGAGCATTGCACGCGCGCACTTTTAACTGAGGCTTAAAACATGAGTCTACCTAAAAAATCGTTTCCCAGGTATTATATTGTTTAGGAAGACTTAGGGTGCATAGGGTTCCCACAAAGAACTTAGGGTCCCAAGCCAACCTCACCTGCAAGTGGTGCACCTGCCGATCAACGGACGAGGCTCTGGCAAACAAAATATCCCGATATATATATATATTACTAGAGGACGCCAGCAGCTACGCCTGCATTTTTTTTAGATTTACCCGTTTTGGCCGATCCCGTGGGAATTTCGGGAAATCCCTTCTTAGTGCACCCCTGCGGTCCCCAAGGAACATACACGCCAAATTTCAGCGTCCTGCGCCCAATAGTTTCGGCTGTAGCGTGTCTGTCAGTCAGTCAGTAACGCAAGGATTTTATATATTAAGATAATTCAAATAATTAATTTAAAAGTTTATTTAAAACTAGATGAGCCCGCGGTTACACCCGCGTTATTTAAGGCTACTGCTCAGCTCCCGTGGCTCATAGCGTGCTTTTATATAGCTTATAGCCTTCCTCAATAAATTGGTCATCTAAGACTGAAAGATTTTTGGAAATTGGTCCAGTAGTTCCTGAGATTAGCGCGTTCAACCAAACAAAAAAACAAACTCTTAAGATTTATATATTAGTAATAATACAATATAAGATGTGTATACTATTAAGTACTGTAGAGATGTTCAGCCTAAATGCCGTGTCCGTACTATGCAGGTAATCCTTTTGTTCAGTAGCCAACCCTACTGCAAAGAGGCGTTATCTTTAAATAAACCGTGTCTTTAATACATTAATGATGTCACCGATGCGTTCCGAAATAACAGCGATCAATTATGTAACTGTTCGCTGCATAATATTTGAATAAACTGACTCTAGTCTAAACCATGTAATATAGCTATCCCTGCGCCGTGGAAAAGCTAATATTCAGAAAAAACGGTTAGACTAGAAAGCGAACCTCGGTTTCTAACTGGGATATCGCTAGGAGGATGATGAATATTTGCAGATATAGCATAGAACCTGAGCTTCAGTTAAGAAGTGTTGTGAGATTCTTAGAATAGCTATGGTGGATTTAAGACTTCCGGCAAATTAAACAAAGGTACGTTACATGTTCTTTATTATAAAATATTGTTATAAGACTAGAATGTTCTTTCTGTCCGTAATATTTATTAGTTTTGCCCCACCGGAACGCTGGAGCTTATCCTAGTGCAAGAGATGAGAAAGGACTCCGGGCTAAGAAAAAGAAACAGTGACTGCTAAAAAAGCCAGCCCTAAGTCGTTTAAGGTGTCGCACCAGACTTAAGTGTTCTTTGTGACCGTTATGCGCCGATATATCTTCGTTTTGTCCTTTGTTTTGTCCTTCATGATCCTGACATCTATGGTAGTGCAAGTCGTGTTGAAGGACGCTATCCTAAGAAAAAAAAAACTGTTAAAAAAGTCGTTTCAAGTGTCTAGTTTCTCTGCTTATATTAAGCATGAATATGGGTTATTTATATATGTATCATGAGGTTTCAAACTATGATTCTTGGCTATTCATTCCAATTACCGGACTATGTACTGTGTAATTATTTTATTTTCTACTTGATACATACTTAAATGTTGCATCACCCGCAAAAGGAAATCCACATCACAATTCAGTTCTTAAAAATCAAAGTGTTTGGACTGTTTCACAGTTCGATTGCATACCGAAACCAAACACCCACCGAAAAAGCAACTTAATAATCAGTAGCATAACGTTTATATTTCCAAATTGTTGTATATAGCCGCATTATCACTTTATACCTGAAGATATAATGGGCTCTTAATAAAACGAGCGTAAACCTGATGAACACTTAGCTTCACGGAAATTTGGATTAATTCGGCCACGCAGCTAAAGATTTGTACACACTTGTGTATTAGTTTGAATTTTTATCATGTTCTGTTTGAAAACAGGATATGATGACAGTAGAGTGTGTCGTATTTAAAGGTTGTTCGTGATAGTATTAAATATAAGAATGAAAACTACGCTACAAAACGGGCTTCAGAAACTCTTCTCCACTTCCAAATATTAAAAGAGAACTAGGTTGCAAGCGGTAAAATTTTTACTAATACAAATACATATTATGATTTTGATATTGTTGACCAGATTAGGAATACGGAATGTCACCAGTTTACCGATAAAAGTATAGTAATTTTATAGCTATACTTACAAAGTAAGTCATCTGTAAGTTCCATGTCTTGGCAAAGTTTCTTCTAAACCAAATAGCGTACTATTTGGTTTAGAAGAAACTTTGCCAAGACATGGAGTTTACGTATAAACTAAACACGTTTTTAATATCATAAGAATGCCAAGCGATGAAAACTTTGAACAAAGACGTGCTTAGTGATAACGTATTCAATAATTTTCATGGATGCTGTCAATCTATACTATCTAATATTATAAATGCAGAAGTTACTTCATATGTTCGTTACGCTTTCATGTCTAAAACACTGAACCAATTTTACAAAAAATTGGTACCTATCAAGTAACACTAGACCATAGGCTACTTTTTATCGTTATCGTCGCTATAACGATTTGAATGAGTTAGGAATGAATTGAAATAGAGATTTAAAGTCCTCATCTTATCGTCATTGTCAAAGATGATTGTCAAACCACGATTTTTTGTATTTAGGCCCTAGATAAGAAATAAACAATAAAATATTGTAACTTATATTTATTCTAGTTTTTTTTAAATCCATTTGTGTAATCCCCGAAATATGAGATACCTATAATTTGTGACGGTAGTCCAAACAAAGTTACCTTTTCACGCCTTTTCACCGAATTTGATAACTTTTGATACTTAAAATAGACTAGACCTCAGGTAACCTTTTATTGCGAAAATAGAATACCTAAAATAGCCTACATCTGGGAATAAGTCTATTGTTATAATTTATAAGTTTGTAATGAGGCCTTTGTAGTTTTCCACAAATCATTTCTCTGAGGCTAGACCTAATTTCCCTCTCTTACTTTGTATGAAATCAGGCACAATCAATGTACTTCTAAATAATACATGATGCGTTTTAAAATCGCTAATACTAATCGCACAAAAAGTCACAATGTGCAAACAAATGCGTGGCGTTTTCTTTATTACCCTTAATTAGAACGACTGTGGTTTGGCTGCCTGATTTACGTTCAACTCAATTTAAACCTTATAACGCAGGATGTAGAATTAATTTTGATGAAAAAGTAAAATTTGTTTTTGTTTATTATTAAAAGATCGTTTCGAGATTTTAACGCGAAACTGGGCAAACGCGACGGTGATGAGCTGAGAGTGGGGCCATTTGGTTATGGGCATCGGAATTCCCGGGGTCACTTGCTGACTAGCTTTATGGAGAAGGAAGGACTCTATATGATGAATTCCTTCTTCAAGAAGCGAGAATGCCGCAAGTGGACCTGGGTAAGTCCAGACGGTGCCACCAAAAATGAGATCGACTTTATCATGTCGACGAAGAGGCAGATATTCAATGATGTCTCCGTGATCAATTCACTTAAAGTGGGGAGCGATCACCGAATGGTAAGAGGCACATTGAATATCCGTACAAGCCTTGAACGGTCGAGATTGATAAAGTCCACGCTCCGACCGGCACCGGTTCATATCCAAAACCCCGAGAGCTTTCAGCTCGAACTCAAGAACCGTTTCGAATGCCTGGGTGAATGCGTAGATGTGGACGTGTACAGTAACGGGTTCGTGGATGCTGTCCATACAACAGGGGCTAAATTTTGTAAGCCCCAGAAAAGCCAGAGAACCAAAAAGATCTCGGATCCGACCCTCGAGCTGTTAGAGGAAAGGCGCAAGATGGTTCTGCTATCCTCCGACGACATGCCGAAATATCGGCACCTCAACAGACAGATCTCTAAGTCTCTGACTCGCGATCTCCGCCAATACAACACAAAATGTGTTCGTGAGGCGATCGAGCGGAATAAGGGATCCAAAGTGTTCCAAAGGGATCTGTCTGTTGGGCAGAGTCAGCTGACAAAGCTGAAGACGGAGGATGGCAGAATCGTATCGTCAAAGCCTGAGCTCTTGGAGGAGATCCAAAGGTTCTATGGACAGCTATACACGACAACGCAACAACCCGCAAGCACTCCAGCGTCAGACCCTAGAGCTGGATTGACCCGACACTATACCGAAGATATCCCGGACGTCAGCATGCACGAGATTAGTGTGGCTCTCAAACAGCTTAAAAACAACAAGGCGCCGGGTGATGACGGAATTACGAGTGAGCTTCTGAAGGCCGGCGGCGCACCCGCTAGAGAAGCCCTCCGGAAGCTATTTAATTCCGTCATTCTCGAGGGTAAAACGCCACAGGCGTGGCACAGAGGTGTGGTGGTGCTTTTCTTTAAGAAAGGGGATAAAACCCTCTTGAAGAACTACAGACCCATCACACTTCTGAGCCACGTCTACAAGCTGTTTTCGAGGGTCATCACGAATCGTCTCGAGAGCAAGCTAGACGACTTCCAGCCTCCCGAACAAGCCGGTTTCCGTAAAGGCTATAGTACCATAGACCACATACATACGCTGCGGCAGGTTATACAGAAGTCCGAGGAGTATAACCAGCCCCTATGCTTGGCGTTTGTGGACTATGAGAAAGCCTTCGATTCGATCGAAACCTGGGCGGTGCTACAGTCTCTCCAACGGTGCCGGATTGACTACCGATATATCGAAGTGCTGAAGTGTTTGTATGAAAACGCCACTATGTCAGTCCGCCTCCAGGACCAGAGTTCGAAACCTATTCAACTCCAGCGAGGGGTGAGACAGGGGGATGTCATATCCCCGAAACTGTTTACCACTGCGCTGGAGGATGTTTTCAAGCTTCTGGACTGGAATGGACTCGGCATCAACATCAACGGCGAGTACATCACTCACCTTCGATTCGCAGACGATATCGTAGTCATGGCTGAGACCATGGAAGACCTAGGCACAATGCTCGATGGCCTCTGTAGAGTCTCCCAACAAGTAGGTCTTAAGATGAACATGGACAAGACGAAAATCATGTCGAACGTCCATGTTGTACCTGCTCCTATTCAGGTTGGGAACTCTACGCTCGAAGTTGTCGACAAGTATATCTACCTTGGACAAGTAGTCCAATTAGGTAGGTCCAACTTCGAGAAGGAGGTCAATCGTCGAATCCAACTCGGTTGGGCAGCGTTCGGGAAGCTACGACATATCTTCTCGTCCGATATCCCGCAGTGTCTCAAGACGAAAGTCTTTGACCAGTGTGTGTTGCCAGTGATGACTTACGGATCAGAGACGTGGTCGCTCACTATGGGCCTTATCAGAAGGCTCAAGGTCACTCAGAGGGCGATGGAGAGAGCTATGCTTGGAGTTTCCCTGCGAGATCGAATCAGAAATGAGGAGATCCGCAGTAGAACCAAAGTCGCCGACATAGCTCTCCGGATAGCCAAGCTGAAGTGGCAGTGGGCAGGGCACATAGCTCGAAGAACCGATGGCCGTTGGGGCAGAAAGGTTCTGGAGTGGCGGCCACGTACCGGACGACGCAGCAGAGGTAGGCCCCCCGCAAGGTGGACCGACGATCTTGTCAAGATCGCGGGAGGAGGTTGGATGCGGGCGGCTCAAGACCGGTCTGTGTGGAGAACCTTGGGGGAGGCCTATGTCCAGCAGTGGACGTCGTTTGGCTGATATGATGATGATGAAAAGATCGTTTACCTAAAAGCCGTCGTGTGCTTCGAGTGGCCGCCTATTCATTTACTACATTGTTTTTGTTAAGCCAAAACAGACATTCGAAATTCCTGATCATTCTACCGTTACTCCTTAAAGGTCGAGCTCCACTTTCTAGCCTTACTAGATTTGCCAGAATAGCTTTACTTCAGAACGACTTTGGTCAGACCACAATCCAAAGAATAATTCTATGATATGGTTTTGACGGTGGTGTCAGGATATTTGAGGGTATTGACTCTCTGTAGCCAATCGACTAACCACCAGGGATGCTGAAGATCGGAAAGCGGACCCCGGGCTCCAAGGTGTAGCTTTTGGATCTCAACCGGGACAGCGCTAAGATGATGATGATGACTCTCCGAAGCGACTCTTTAAAATCTTCTTGACAGAAATCAACAGCTATTCGAGGTGTAACCAGGTATTTTTAGTGACCGGTCACCTATCTTGCCATCTTCACAATCGGAACCTTTCGAAGCTTTTGCCGTGAATATTCCAATTTTCAAAGACCTTATTCAAATTGAATAAAGTAGCTCTGACAAATCGTGGCGAATCTATAAAGGTGCCGGTTTTTGTCATTAACTATTATAGGAACTACTAAATAGGAACTTAAAAACTTGATGCCACAAATAACACAAACATTTAAATACCTACTTCTTGTTAAATGTTGAGAATCAAGCACAGCGAAGTTACTTCTCAAAAAGTTATCACGAAACAAATTGACAGAAAATGTTAAAATATTGTTTTAATTAACATGTTCAAAATTATGTAATGTAAGAAGTCAGATTTAAATAGTTAATAGTCTATACTAAGGTTTTAAAACTTATTTGTATTCCGTTCCAAAGCAAAAAATGTTTTGTCTTAAAAATTATTAAGATTTTTGATCATAGGCTTGATTCCCATACTTAACAACTTTTTGTGATTTATGAACAGTCAAGATTTTTCAAATGTCCATGTGGTGACGGATTAAGAATACGGATTGTCACCACCCCATATCATCCATTGGGTGTCGTAAGAGCCGACAGAGGGAGCATATTATACAGAGAATAGCACTGTAAGAGAAGGAAAACTTGATACAAACCCTATACTAACCCGTTTGGCCAGCGTGGTATAGTAGGCCAATTCCTCCTTTCAAAGTAGAGGCCTAGTCCAGCAGTGGACTGTTAAAGGCTGATGATGAGATGATCCATCTATCCTTCCCACAAGCTGTCGCGTTTATAAGTACAAGGATTAAAATAATACATATATACCTAAGTGAATTTTGTTGCTGACATTCTGTCCCATATGGTTTGGCTAGAAAGCGGAATCTGGATTCCAAGACGTGTAAGTCTTGGATGCAGCCGGGATAACGCTGGGCCGATGATGAGCTAGTTAATGAATTTAATTGACAGATTCAATAGTACAAGTTCTGCCTAGCTCGAAGTTAGATGGACTTATGTGTTAATTTTCCCATGACATTTCGTCTTATACATCCAAAACCCATTACAAAACGGCGAAACACTTACACATCGTATGAATCATGTTTCTCATCAAAGGTTACAGTGGCGGTGTAAATAAAAATGCTCTGTATTATACGAGTAAAACGCAGGTGCTGCTTGAGTAATAGGCCGTCAGCTGCTACAACAAACAGGTGGTATGCAATATCGCTGAAAATAAACAGAATAATACTCTTCTTTTTAGATTTTTTGAATTTTTTTGAAACTTGTAACACCGCATAATATTGTTGGTAAGGCATAAGTTTGTAGATAACGGTAGGCTGGGATAAAACGCATGTGTCATTAAGGCCCTCTCTGTACATTTGTTTTTGCCTAAAGATTTATAAATGCACGATCTCTAGTTCAGTACGGTAGAAAGTTAAGTTTATTTATGGAAAATGCTAAAATCCGTAAGTACTCCCTCGAAGCTTACCACAATATATTAATCATACATGTGGTATATCTGGACGATTTAAAATAGGTTCTTGAGTTTCTTTTGTGTCTTCTTATCGCGTTACATATGTATAAATTAGAGTGAAATAAAAGATTTAAAGAAAATGAAGGAAATATGGAAACAGTTTTTAGGTCAAATAATCGACTATAAATATTATATAAATATCAAAATCACCACCAAAGGCCTTCAAGCGCACTCAAAAACGACACCAATGATCAAACAAACCTTAAAGCAGGATAACCACACACATCTTACACGTCCTTTTATCTTTTTATAGAAAAAACACATTCCAGGAACCTTTAGAGTATAAAAATGTTGTTATTGATTTACTTGACTGACAAAAGCAGTGTTAAATAACCGGCTCGAGTGGGATACGAGTTGGCATTTCTTTTATGGAGAAAGGAACACATTCGTCTTATTCACAATGTGTTTCTGAAGATCTTACGTGGTTGGGTTTTGGAGAAATTGGTATAGGATTGTGAGATTTATTTCATTTATTTCATGATTGTGTTATTTCAAGGAATTGTGCATAAAAGTCTAGTAAAGATATTCTCGCATGTCACTTTACCTTGCCTACAGAATCAGCAAGCTAAAGTAGCAGTGGGCTAGTAACATTTGTCGCAGAACTGTAAACCGTCTTCGGCTGATATGATGATGGTGTAAAGATAGATGATGATGATGATGATGATGATACAGATGTGTTCTGGAGTGGAGACCGGGTCCCGGTAAACGCCGTGTAGAACGTTCTATAGCTAGGCGGAGTGACAACATACGTAAAGTATCTGGCAGTGGCTGGACCCAAAGCATCGAAAATCGAGCTCAGTGGCCATCTATTAAAGAGGCCTATATCGAGCACTGAACTACAAGAGGCTGGTGATGATGATGAAAGATATTCGATACTTATTTTGATTCTAAAATTAACTGATGATATTTCGATAGAGTTCGTTTAGTAACACTCTAACTCCAGAGCTAACCACACGACCTGATGAAACAAACGACATAGATTCAATCTAAAATATTTAAAATCATCTGTTATATTATCTATTTTCTACAAACATTACTTTCGATCTATCTCTTTAAACAGCAATATTCCCAACGCGGACAACACGATCACTTTAAACAAACGACACTGCTCTTTTACAAAACCAATATACTGGTGATTTGATTCTACGTGCTTATTGTTACAGTTTATTAAAAAGGTACCACGACTGTTTATCCTAGAGAGAAGAAAGGTCAGTTACTTATAGTATAGACCAACTAGCTCTTTCCAGCAATTTTACTCCTGCTGATCTTTTTGTGTAGTTACCCCATTTCATACTGTAGGTGTCGTAAAAAATGGCTAAAGAAAATACATAAATCTAATAGTATGTTTGAGAAGAGATGGAACATTCGACATAAAACCTATAACCAGCACATACTAGATGTGCTAGCGTCGCACAGTAGAATAAATCCACCTATTGACAGGCATATGTTCAGCAATGTGGACATTGCAAGGCTGTATGATGACATGACTTATCTCGACAACGCCACCTACCAGGTTCAACCCTATCGCATGCTTATCATATAGCTGACTTATTTGCCAAATTGGCATTTGAAAAATAAAACAGTTGTCGAGCTTTCATGTCAGAGAAGGAGTAAGAAATACGTGAGTGGGTGAGCCCTAATTTGCTTCTATTTTAAAACAATATCAGTTTTCTAATATTTACTGATCACGAAAACAATACAGAAAAAAACCGTGCACGTGGTTTTAAAGGAAGCGACTAATGCATTTTTTTTAACATCATTCCATAAAAATGCATGAATAATACAAACTTACTTTACTTTTACGCAGATAAAGCCTGGGCTAAATTTAAAATAAAATATCGTTGTTTTAAAATAAGCCGAAGCAATATCTTCTCTGGCGTCAAACCTATTCCTCCACTGACATTTTTCTCAGCCATGTAACCCTTTAAATATAAACAGCGGTGAACACATTCAAGTGAATATCTCACACAACAGTTGTGAACTTCAAAAGCTCTAGCATTCAGCCATTTATTTATTTTCACTAAATAGCTCTGAGAACGATATAATGCGCGCAGTTAGTTCAACGTGTAAACTTTCTGCAATTGACGAACTCTCTCCACTTAATTCTGTTTTAGAGTATATGCTGCTGAATTTTCATTCAATTAGAGAGCTACTTAATTCTATAGTGAAGTGTTATTCAAGTGGTTATGGATATAATTTTGCTTAGTATACGCCGATTATTTTATATTTTGACTGCCTCTGAGGTCCAGTAGATATCTCATGCTGGTTCCGGGGTCAATTCACGGGTCGGACAAAAGTGTTACCTATTGAGTTTTTCCAATTTTTGGGAGCAGCACAGAGTTTGGCAAAGTGCCTTGAATGGCAATAGGAGATGTCCTATTACGTAGGACCTATGAATTAATAACATGGCGAAATGTAGGTTTAATACTACACCCCTGCCTGACCGTCAGGGGATACAGGCGTGAGTCTATAAAAATACTATTAAACTATTATTTGTGTGGCAGTTAGGTGGCAGACTCGCTGACGGCCCACCTGATAGTAAGTGGCAACCGCCACCTATTGGAGCGAGGCCATATTAGAGACACAGCCAAGCCGTTGCCTACCTTTAGACGTAAGGTGTTAAGTCTTCAATGCTCAATAATTTTACTAGCTTCAGTACCATTCTGCACATTTGTACGTTACTACTTGGCGGCAGTATAACTGATACTGCAGTGGTAGCTACCTAGACGGCCCTCGCAATAAGTGGCAATAGCAATCGAATGTAGCAAGTTTTAGACACAAGCATAAAGTATGGGATGTCCTAAGTAGTAAAATAAATAAATAAAAACAATACCCAGCAATGTTCAAAAATCCGCGAACCAATTCAATGGTCAGGTTCCGGTGAAACGGAACAACGAATCACATGTTTTTACATGACTGCCTAAAAAAGATTGTGATGTTTTAAGGGTTGTGTATATAGTACTAGCTTTTTCTCGCGGCTCCGCCCACATGGAGGTCGATTACAAATATAAAGTAGGTATGTGTTTTCATGATGTATAACCTTTTTTTTTTTTTTTTTTGACTCATGGTGGAAACCAAACAATTTACGGGCTTACCCCCCTAGACTGGGCCCCTAAAGGGGCTGAGTCCAGGGAGAGTGTGGTGACTCCCCGACGAGAAGCGCCGGGACTACCCACTAAAACCACCGTGGTGTTCCTCTATCCGATCCCATTGAATGGCAGGGTCACGGGAACTACGTTTGTATAACTGCCGCGACCATGATGTATAACCTACCATAATATGATGTACTGCAGAGATTTATCTTTATCCATTTTATGTTTTAATTAATTCATTGTTGAAATAGTCTTTCATCATCACAAAAAAAACGATCTTCCCATCCTTACAAAATTTCACGTTCCTAATAGTAAGTATTTAGGGCAATCCGCTGGAGAGACAAAGTTGCCGTAATAGGTTGTCGAATAGTTACGCTAAAGTGGCGGTGGGCAGTGGATATAGCTCGAAGAAGCGCACACCGGCTAGCAGAAGGCGGGCACGTACCGGATGCTCCAGCAGAGGTAGGCCTACCTACTGCAAGGATGTCGTCAGCTCAAGATTGCTCTGTGAGAAAAGCCTTGCGCAGCAGCAGACATATTTCGACTGATCTTCTTCTGCCTACCCTGTTCCTATATTACTTGGGGTCGGCGCAGAATGTCTTTCTCTTCGCAAAATATCTTTCGGCTGCTGGAGATATATTTAAGGTTTCTTTCTTTTTTTACAAAAACTTTTTAAAGTCACAGACACATTAAGATGGTAATGTCATGCGAATCATATTCAATACCGGTACTAAAATGTAAGCACTGATTATACAATTTGGCCTTTAATAAACAACGATTGACACGCCTCGTGAATCGCACAAAAATAAACCACAACCAAACTTCTTTTATTTCTTCGCAATACTATAAAAATAAATCCACTGAACAGTAACCGAATCCGCCTAAAGCGTACATCACAATCACCAAAAAAAACTGATTCACTTATTTGGATGACCTTTTAATGTCACGATGTCACTTGATACTATTTCAAGTCAAAAAGGGCTTAAGTACACATGTTTGTTTTGTGAAATTTGGTTTTGTGGCTAGTGGCATAGGGTGCTATTTACAATATACGTGATGTGTGAGTTATTAAATTGTTGCATTAAAATTGCAAGATTCACGTCTGTGTTGATGGTCTATCGGGGTTTAGCAGCTTTGCAACCGAATTTTATGACCAGTCTTCTTTTTAGCATAGCTTCAGTTCTACGAAGAAGTCTTATGTCAAGAAGGCTATGCAGAAATATATATTTTTTTAAGGCACTTTCCTGCACTAGGACTAAATCCTGTGTCGCGGGGACTTTACAAACATACAAGTAACGGACACAATGAACACCCAGACTCGAAACAACCATTTATAGATCACACAAAATGTTGTCGTGTGGGGATCGAACCCACAACACTTGGCGCAGTGTCAAGCGGCGAGGCGACCGCTTAAACCACTACGCCAACCGTGCAATATATTATGAACAGCGAACGCAATGAGCATTACGACCTAGGAAAAACCATACATACATACATAGACTCACGCCTGTTTCCCCGAAGGGGTAGGCAGAGGCATATTAAACGCCCACTTTTCGCCAGTGTTGTGATCCCACGTATTAGGTGGCGAGCCTATTGCCGCTTATCGGGATATTATATATCCCGATAATATCGGGGATATCGGGGAGAGGAAAAACCATTTGGTGGATTACTCAGTATTTTCCCGCACGGGCAGTAGCCTCAAGACTATTGAAACGCCATCTCTAGTCGAAATAGTATTGTGGGTAAAAAAAAGGCAAAGGCAGAGCAGACTGCTTTGTGTCTAAGATACCAATATCTTAGACACAAAGCAGTCTGCTCTTTGTACATACTATAATTTTGTTGTGAAACCGAAAAAAGGGAAAGACCTTAAATAATAAAATGTATTTAAATGAAAAATATCATATTGGTAAACAGATTGCAGAAACATTTCAATAAGATTCAAAGCGCGATAGACACACATATCTATTTCCCAAATACAACTTTATTTGATAGCATTTTAGAAATCTAGTAACAATAGTACTCTAACCATTCAATAACATCAGAAGAAAGTATCAAAATACACAAAGTATCGTAAAAACTAGAAATCCGGTGTTTATTTCGCGAAAACTTCTCAAGAAAGGCCAGCGCCTATTATTTCTAATATGAAAGTCTTCAAGTTATTTTTAGACGTCCCTTTTAGTATCGAGTCGCTCCACTTTGATGTGCTATCCGTCTGCCATAGAACTATGTAACCTATGTAGGTTAATTTCTTAATTGGTTTAATGACTGGTGGTTAACATTGGATTATTGATAAAGCTTTGGTTTGAAATGTAAATGGATTTTACAATTAGGCAATTCTATAATGGTATAATTAGTAAACTTGGAATTAATTGTATGAGATGCTATTAATATGTTTTGTTCAAGTGTGCTCGTTACAAAATTTCGTCTTGAATTATATAAACCTACAGGATGCCCGCAATTTTTTTACTCATCTCTTTCTTTCTAATCCCGTGGGAATTTCGGGAAATCCTGATGATCCCCAAGGAACATACATGCCCAATTTCAGCTTCATGCGCCTAATAGTTTGGGCGGTAGCTTGTCTGTCAGTCAGTCAGTAACGCAAGGAATTTGTATAATAATATACAGATAATAGAGCTATAAAAATAAATTCTTAGAAGCTTAGCTCGAACTCTAGACTATCGCTTTACTGTCACACTACTAGGCACGTGCCTATTCTCACTATGAAAAGTGTCAGACCATTGTCCACCACGCTGACCAAAAGGCGATGCCAGACTTCACATGTCTTTCAATAACAGAGAGAGAACTCTGAGAAATGAAGATTTCCTCACGATGTTTTCTGTCACCGTTTAGCGTGCGATAATTAACAATGTAATACGCACTTAGCTTCTAAAAATCACTGGTATGAGCTGTGGGTTTGAATCAAGAACTTTTGCACAACAGTTAGTTTACTAGTAAGCTAGCTTAAATTTTATTGATCCTAACTATCAATAAACAGACAAGTTTTTGCGTAGTTGCTATATATTTTTATGTAAGTGCCTAGCTATAAAAACAACGACCCAAACCATTATTGTCATGTTTAGACGAAAATTATTTTACGACTGCTATAAGTACATTATATATAGACCTAGTAATACATACATACATACATAGATTCACGCCTGTTTCCCCGAAGGGGTAGGCAGAGGCATATTAAACGCCCACTTTTCGCCAGTGTTTTGATTCCACGTAATAGGTGGCGAGCCTATTGCCGCTTATCGGGATATTTTGTTTGCCAGAGCCTCGTCCGTTGATCGGCAGGTGCACCACTTGCAGGTGAGGTTGGCGCGGGACCCTAAGATCTTGGCCCACCAAGATCTTAGGGTCCCAAGCCAACCTACCGGACAATTGGCATACAATGCTACACCTACAATAGGTATGTAGCGCTCATAGCGAGACTTGGCTTGCCGTTCGTAACAGATCGGTAAAGTTAAGCAACGCTTGCACAAGTTACCACTTGGATGTGTGACCGTGACTGGCATTTACATCTGAGCGCTACCGTGCTTCGGAGGGTACGTTAAGCTGTCAATCCCGGTCCTTTTAAGTCCTAAGGATAAGGCTCGTAAGGCCATGTCAGAGGCCTTCGGGTCTAAAATCTCCGATACCAGAGATGGCCACACAAAAATATAGCATAACATTAATTTAGTTTAGTTGGACGTGCGTTTTCCGCACTTAGCCACTTATTTGGGCCACTGTGCGTAACTGGCGACTTGATTGACGCCGACTACTCATACCACCTTAGCTCCTTCCAGAAAGCCATTAGTTGGCTGGTGTCGATCACAGCCTCACACATGGTTCTGGGGTTGTTCAGCAGCTTTGTCCGTTGATCGCTCACACTTGTGCAGTGCAGAATGACGTGAGCGGGTGTTTCTTCAGTTTCCATGCAGCCCCTGCACAGTGGGCTGTCCGTAACGCCTATGTTGAATAGGTGCTTGTTGAGTGGACAGTGGCCGGTTATTATGCCTGTCAGATGCTTAAGTGTTTTTCTATTTGAATGCAACAACTTGTGCGATAGCATAACATATTAGCAATTTCTTCAGTGAAGCGTATCTTGTAAACTTTCTAAAGTATCAATCGCAATATTGCATTAAGGTTACTAGATATAGGTCAAAAGCATGTTGACATTAACATACATACAATTATAAGTGCTATCTAACCTACTGTGGTTTCGAGTGCTACACTCCGCCACCCCAATGACATAATTTATTAATTGACGCCCCCGCGTTATATATTTCAAGAGCTATATTAATAGACTAGCGGTTGCCTGCGGTTTCACTCGCATCCTAAGGAAACTACTTCACGGATCCGATTAATTTAGCCTAAGTTACGCCTTGGTACGTCAGCTATCCGCCAGTGAAAGTCCCGTCAAAATCGGTCCACCCGTTCCAGAGATTAGCGTCGCGAGAACAAACAGACAGACCGACAGACCGACAGACAGACAGACCGACAGACAGACAGACCAACAGACAGACAGACAAAAATAAAAAAAAAACATTTCGGTATATGTACCGTGTATACATCCATTGCACTTAGTAAAAAGCGGTTATTTTAATATTACAAACAACCACTCCAATTTTATTTATGTGTATAGATTGTTCAATAATCTAAATAGGTCTAGGTTATAGATACTTATATTGAAAGCTTTATTCGTAAATAACTGCACGTATGGCTTCGTGGTTTAAACGGTCGCGAGCCTTGGCACTACGCCGCGTGTCGTGGGTTCGATTCCCATACGAGACAACACTTTGAGTTATCCACTTTATTGAGTCGAGGTGTAAATTGTGTCTGCTAATTGTATACTTTATCCCGTCCGCAACACAGCTTTAAATCATAGAGCGGCAGTTGTTTTAAAAAAAATAATAACTGAAGACTGCACTGATAGTGTAGTTGTTTAAAACGACCGTCCACCGTAAGCTCTGTAGTGTGGGCCAATCCCGGTTCGGGACAAAATTTTGTGCTATGGTACTTTGTATCCGTTCATTTTAGTAAAACGTCTCTGAAAACAATATGTATTCCTAGTGTAAACTTGGCTTGAAAATGCGTTATTTGGAAAAGAAATATAATAGCGAAAGTTGCTCTATTTTAAATACCAAACGTATCTTTAAAAGATTCCTACATTATTTTAGACGAACATATCCAAATAGTGTAGATGCCAAGTTTTATAATAATTCGAATCGTTCCCGAAGTTTTGCACTCAAGATTTGGTACCTATATCGTTTTACTCGATGGGAACCCTCTTAAGAAGCAATTAGGTACAATAATATTCTTGTCAATTAACATAATATAATAGCGCTGATACATTTGAGCATTCACCTGTAATGAGCATTCTCGCGAATGTTACAAAACAAATGAGTGTGTTTTAGCGAGCATTCTCACGAACGCGAGCCTTAGAATAATAGATAATACATAGAATTCGCGCTACAATGGCGGTTAAACCCAATATATTTACTTCACTTTGACTTACGATTTTAATCTAGATAAGAATCTTCGTAGTTTGACACTAATCTTAACTTGGCTAGTGATGTTATCAGAATAAATATTGATAATGTTTACAATAGATCCTTAAGGCCTTGCCACACGGCACAATTTTACTACTGATCAAATTTTCAATCGAATTGGCTTTGCCCGTCTGCACGACACAATCAAATCACTGATTTTCATTCCGTCCACCCGATTGGTTAAAATCTAGTGGTACCGCCCACCCGATGAACTTGAGTTGGACGACTGGCATCTACACGTCACGATTTCATAAAGTGATTTAGTCAAGTTGGACGTAAAATTGTGCCGTGTCGCAAGGCCTTTAGATTTGGTTTACTCAGAATTAAGGCCTTGCCACACGGCGCAATTTTACGTCCAACTTGACTAAATCACTTGATGAAATCGTCGACACTTGTGTGATTTATTAAACTGTTCAAATTAAAATCTGCATTTTATTATTTAGAAACGTCATTTGTTTATGTATCTAATTTCTACTCTGGAAATAATTCATAAGTGAAACTGCATGAAATAAACATATTGGGTAAAACTGCTGTTGTAGTGCGATTTCTATATTTTTTCTATATTCTACGGACTATTTGAATTTAGGACGTTCGCTAGAATGATCGTGAAAATGTTCGGTTCGACAAAACAGAAAACGGCGAATGCTCGCTGTTCTGCTACAAGTGAATGCTCAGGTATATCAGCACCATAAATGTATGCGTCTGCTGATCGGAGGTCCCGGGTTCGATTTCCAGGTCGGGCAAAAGTTTACTGGGTTTTGCCGAATTCTCAGAAGCAGCACGAGGTCTGGTGATGTGCCCGGTAACGACAATAGGCTCGCCCACTATTATATGGGCACTAAAAATTCATGGCGAAATGAGGGTGTAATATTACACCTCTGCCTCTTCGGGAGAAAAATAAATAAAAAAGGCGTGAGTCTATAACAAAAAGTATCATGCAGTAAGAATTATATGGGTATTGTGCTGAATTTAGTTCGCATTGCGGTGGGCAAGATATTGATGCAATCTGTATAAAATATGACCACCTCTCTTTATTGGACTTTTACGATCGTACTGAGAAATAAAGATTACTTTTTAATGATTGAAACTTAAACAGCAGTGGTAGCTACTGAATTGGGAAATCGGACTTTATTTATACCTACACTTAATAAACTTATTACTTAATGGTACAAAGAAAAAAAAGGAGGTGTATTGTACATGCTACAGGAAAAGTTTTTGATTGTACAATCAAACAAGTCGGCGCGGTGGACCGGTTTGAAAATAAATGCCTTGGCTCGCTCATAGAGTCGAAGCACATTAGAAACTTGTTTTGTATACGAATTTCAATGTGCGTGTAAAGTAGCACTGGAAGCGACGATGTCTTACTGAGCGATACTCGCCCTTGTGGTGGTCTAGCGGGAAGTTGTTCGACTGTACATCACGTGTGTGCGTGGCTCATAAAGTGATATCATTAGCCTATGGCCTTTCTCGACAGATGTGCTATGCAACACAAAATTCATATTTAAATCGGACCAGTTGTTCCTGAGATTAGCTCTTTTAACTAAACTAAGTAGATACTTAGCTTAGTTAAAAGAGCTAATCTGCTGTAATATTATAAGAAATCTTCAGCTTTGTAATATTAGATAGATGAGATACTAACACAATAATATAAAATACACACATAATAAATACATAATACAAAATAAGTTAAAGTTAGTATATATTTATGTGCAATCAATATAATATATTGATTGCACATATTATGTGCAAACAATATATGTGCAATCAAGGCAGACCACAGTCCACCTGGCTTATAATCAAGACTACAAAGACATACAATTTTTTTTACAATTCTCATAACCTGTTTGTAACAAATTGAGTGATATAAAGCGGCGATAGCCCACTGGTGTACGGGTTCGATCCCCAGGTACTCCGGGCAAACACCACTGACTTTTCGAAGTTATGTGTGTATTAATAATATTATTTATTTATTTAAGTCTTCTTGCACAAAACAAATAATTTGTACAAAGGCGGACTTAATGCCAAGGCATTCTCTACCTAATGTTAATTATCGCTCGCTTGATAATGTGCCTGGTAGATGGCAATAGGCTCGCCCCCTATTACATTGGGACCGAAACATAACTGGCGAAGTGTGTGTGTGCACTCCTCTGCCTACCCCTTCCGGGATAAAAGGTGTGAAGTTATTTTATGTTAATGTGCTTGACTGAGCTTAGCTACTATAGAACGGAGCTTTCGAAAGACATTATCGGACATTGACCCACTATTCCCTAGCCCGATTTCGAACCAAAAATATGTAATCATTAAGGTTTTAACTGCTAATTAAACGTTTTAAGTATCGGCATCTTCACTCGTTTTTAATTTCGAACCTTTCAAGAAGAGGAAAATAAAGACGTCTTTAATTTAAACTAAAGGAATGTTGACGCATGACTGGACAAAAAGGACATTGGCTGAAAAGATGGGCAGATAAAGCGTCATTATCAGGGCTTCAGTATTTTTGATTACTTTATATTTTCTATCGTATTCACATAGGTATACATTGCAGAGATACCTTAGAGGATACTTACATACCACTATGCAGAGGGTATCGGGTTCGAATCCACAGCACACACAACTTTACGGAGTTATGTGCGTATTCAATTGTTGATTTTTGCTTGCCCCTTACCGTTGGAGAAAATGACTACGGGCATTAAGCCCGTCTTGTGCAATATATTTTGTAGGAAGTTTAATTTAATAAAAGTAAATAAGTAGGTACACACTTAAAATCTACACTTTATATTATACTAGTTACGAAAAACTTTAGGTTGTCTATATCACATATACTATTTCGTCAATCGCAGCTGACGTTAATTGATGGTATATAATTAATTAACCGCAAGTAATAAACATTACACATGTTGATGAGCTGTTCTTTGTAGCGAAACAAGTGGCAGATACATTAAATATGACTATCTAATAGAAAATATACCATCGCTTTAAAATATGTACACTTTTCTACCTACTTTTCCGTTATAATATAGATAAATACATATGTATAGCAAATCACCGTGCTAAGATAGCTCTTCAGTACACAGAAACGGTGTGTAATTAATTATTTACATGTTTGTAAACGCATGAAATACAACGCGGTGTTTCGTCTATCTCTATTCACAGATCTACCCTTCCTTCTTTTAAAGAAATAAAACACTCTTATATATACTGTGTGTGGGCACTTAACAAAAAACAGAGGCAAAGGATATTTATAAAGTTCTCCAGGTTGAATTCCGGCTGTTTTCGTGAGAGCAACGAGCATGATGTGTGCAGTACATTGTGTTAACCCTTATGGGGATCGATCCCATAACACTCCATACAGTACCAAGTAGCTAGAAGGCTATTTAAACCGTCACGCCATCCGTGCCACTTAGTACCTAAAATCGAAGTTGTAAGAAACCTTGAGCTAAGTCAAATTCTAAACAGATTTACTCATAACACAGTGTCAAAACATATACCTAAACGTTCGGAGTTATATTCGAAACACGTTTTACCTGTTACGAACTTATACAGTGAGGCGCAAGTTCCACGTTGCGCGCTCGTAATGTCTGTTTAATGTACCATGTTGTGTGGATTGACAGTAAGACTGCATATCTGTTGAAGATGTACGGAGCTGATGAGCGATGATGATAATCTTAATATCCTAGGCAACGATAACATAGTGGAAAGACTAGCAGAGTTTTCGCAGTGTCTCGGGTTCCATACACGCGCACCGACTTGCGTTTTCAATTGTTAATTTACGCTTGCTAAACGGCAAAGGAAAACATCATGCTGAAACCTACATGTCCGTGAATTCTCCAAAATATTCTCAAAAGAAAATTCGACTCGCACTGGGCCATCGTATAGGACTATGGCCTTACCCTTCTTACTCTGAGAAGACGCCCGCGTCTACCAGTAGGATCGTTTACATACAACGTCTATCATGAAAACGATGCATATCCTAGGTCAATTCAAACATGGTTATTTTGTCCTAATCTAGCCAGATTAATCTCCACTTTAGTTACCAAAAAACTGATAAGCATACTTATTTATATATATTTAAAAATAAACGGACTGCCTCATCGTCCAGTGGATAGCTTATGCGACTGCTGATCGGAGGTCCCGGGTTCGATTCCCGGGTCGGGCAAAAGTGTTACTGGGTATTTCCGAATTCTCAGTAGCAGCACGGGGTCTGGTGATGTGCCCGGTAACGGCAATAGTCTCGCCCCCTATTACGTGGGACCTAGAAAATTATGGTGAAATGTGGGTGTAATATGCCTACGCCTACGGGGATACAGGCGTGAGTCTGTAAATAATCTGTAAATAAAATAAAAACAAGGTTCTAATCCTTTGAAAATAGTTTCCCTAGCTTCGTTCAGTTCAAGCGATATAATTTTTTTCCCGTAACGCTCAGTTACCTCGCGTATTATGGTACGCAGTTTAACAACGCATGTTGGAAGTAATGTGTGTATTTTGATGGACGATTCAGATAATGTGCCAGTACCCGCTAATGTTCTGTAATGATGTGATTCTGTGAAGCTTAAGGAGTTAAAGATGATGATATCATTGACACCAAACGATGATTACTGTCGACTTGATTTACACAAGGTGGCGTGATATGAAACTTTCTTGATTTTACATATTATACTAATGTTTATGTAACGGGGGTTAATCGCGTATTAAAAGTTTTTCGTCAGTGTTCTGTGATCACGACTGTCAAATTGTCTACGCCGAAGCGTCGGAGCAAATACACTGTGTATCACCTTTACCATAAATTATTACGTAAATAAGAACATTCATACAAATATTACATAAATATCAGTAAGACTGCCTCGTTGGTCTCGCGGCTTAATGTGCGCGTGGGATTGGGAGGTCTCGGGTTCGATTCGCGGGTAGGGCAACGTGTTATTGGGGTTTTCCGTTAGGAAATTCTCAGTAGCAGCACGGAGTCTGGTAATGTGCACGGTACGGCAATAGGCTCGCCCCCTCTTACGTGGGACTAAAATAAATCTGTCGAAATGTGGGTGAAGGTAGCAATATACCTCTGCCTACCTCGTGTTTGACATAGTTTGTATGGAGCTTATGTCAAAAACTGTCAAAAACGAATCTTAAATCTACAGATCTATCTATAATTCGAATATTGAATTCCGTAGTTAGTAAGAGAAGTTTGGAAACTAAGTTTGGAACACGATCGTCTTGTCACGCAGTTTAGAATTGGTACATGTTAGTTACTGTTTAAATATGCCAATGTACTTCCAATGCTTTGTTCACGTTAAGAGGATGCAAAATGTAAACAAACTAATAAAAAAGTTCCTCGGTTTTCCTAAGAGAACAAAGGAACTTTTACGAATAGTTCCAAAAATATAAACTGGATGTTGTTTAACGTATTATTATACAACCAGATCAAATTAATGGTCCGCACCACGAAAGAAATTCCTCTGAGTCCCACTGAGCATGATAGATGCTATGCGGTCAATAATAGAGTTCTTCGTTTTTCCGCGGCAGTTCCTTCATGGCGTTTGTCACTACTCTACATTTGTCAAGAGCACTCGAACTAAGATACTTGATATTTACGGCCGGTCCCAATATGATCATGATCCATCATGTCTATCCATGGGTTTGGAGATTAGAGACACATTTTTGTAGGAAAGTTATGTGAAATATCCAAGTTTTATCTTCAAATCTATGGATATATTGGATATTGAATCCGGCGGTTAGACTGTTAATGTTTTAGCTTTCCATTAGACTTTAGCAGCTTTTTTTATTAAGAAAATAAATAAATATAAAAGAAATTAATAAAGCTACTTGCATAACTCCTTCCCGAGCACCCACGTCTCCGGCTTCGAATTGACCTCCACGAGCACTGTAGGCGTACACACCAACAACACCATCAGGTCAGCTATGCTCAAGTTAACCAGAAATATATTAGTAGAGTTCCTCATATCCTTAGTCTTAAGTATCACTATCGGTACCATCACATTTCCTATCACACCCAGACACATTATCACTATACAAAACGTCATCGACGTCGCTTTTATGTAATACGGGATCTCAGCGTACTCCGTAAAATTGTCTTTCGACATCTCGAACGTCGAATTCGAGAAATTCGCTTTAGTGAAATCCGAGTTTTCGTAGTTGAGGTCTGTATTGTCGTAAGTGCAGTTGTGTGTTTCATTTTTGTAGTATGTACAGTCGTATGGTAAAGTGTTCACATCGGTGTGTGTGCGATTGGCTGTTGAAATCATGTGTTTACGTCAGTTCATATTTTCACATTGTTTTGTTGATGCGCTCTTGACTGAAGGCGCTGTTATGACGGAGACATTGCTGGACGTATCTGAAACAAACAAAGGACCAGTTTAAACAATTTTGTTTCAAGAAAATATGCGCAGATTTTTTATACTGACTTGACTAATTATGTGACAAAATAATTTACAAAAGAACCACTATTCACGTTTTTACTTGTTTTTTATGTAACAACTACAGAAGAGACTAAGTACAATTGCAATGCAGTTGCATTAGATTAGAGCCCAGGGTTTTACATCTAACGCACGCGCAGCTTGTCCTAGCACTATAGGTACACGATGGACACAAGAACTCGCATTCCACTTACAAATCTAACCCGATCTGACAGAATATTAGCTTTCACACAGAGCAACTGTCGTTTGCACACAGATCGACTATCGTCTGACCTTCGAAACCCCTTTTTTTCTTCTTAATAATAATGTATACATGAGCCATTTCTATAGTTCTATAGTATATATACTCAACAGAGCTGTGTTATTCTAAAAAAAAACAAAAAAGAAGGACTGCGATTTGATTTGCAATTCAAAAACGTGAACCTCTTAACAAATGAATTAACTTTCTCAATTTTTGTGCTAATTAGCTTTATAGAAGGTCCACTAACGTTTGTTTGTCCATTTTAGAGTTTTGCTTTGTTTCGTGCTACAATCAACTTCCATTAAAACAACATTTTCACTTTTGTGGCCCTACGTGTCTCGGAATTGGGACAATAGGCTAGTTGACAAAAAAAAAATTATAAGTCCGTCCTTTAGATTATTCAAAAATAAGCGATACGTATTTTTTATTTGTAAATTAAACCAAAAATGACCAAGATATAGCTCATTAAAGTTACGTATAACGTCACGACGTGCTGCATTTTTTCGCACTAGATGACGTCACACGTAACTTTAATGGGCTATATCTTTGTTATCTTTTATTTAATCAAAAAAAGAAAAAATACGTGTCCAATATTTTTTTATAATCTAAAATACGGACTAAATAAAATGTAATTATTTTGACCCTCGAAACTACCCTATTGCTAGAGGCTAATTAAAATCTAAAAGTCGTTGTCTATGTGTTAGAAGTGAAAATAACAAATACATGCTGGTCTAGTTATGCAGTTAGTGATCCTACCATGTAAAAGTAGCTGGTTCGCAGTAATTTTATGTATGTATCTTATAATAAATAAACAAAATCCTCCAAATATTGGTGTCTACATTGAAAATGATATTTCTGTAAATTAAAATGTTATAGTCCTTTTTTTAGGTATTTTCCGTTACAAAAACCAGATGCACCAATTAAGTATTATGCAAAACAAAAATTAAAATGTGCGTTTTGTCTCAAGAACATTTTACCCCAAGTCTGTTTAATAGTGAGATGAATCAACGTTTAAATTCTCTCACTAATTTGTATGATAACGTTACCCGTAATTTTGCTCTACACTCATTTACAATGTAATTTAGTGTAGAATTTTGTAATTTAAACGGTTTAGATAAGTAATTTGTTTTAGGTGACGTTTAAGAATTTAAGGTGGAGCTTAGAATAATATTTTCTTGGGTTTACGCGAATGTTACACATTGAAATTAAACTACAGTTTACGGATTTTAGTTCTAGTTATAAAAATGTAGTTTCTAGATCATTCGATTTAAATGTAATAACCAGTGAAACCAATATAACGCGATAAAATCCGTAAACTGTAGATTTATTTCAATGGAGCTTAGAATTTTGAGTTTTAGTTGGATGCAAGTGTGTTTCCGGAGTGGTTGAGTATGTTTAAGCATGAGTGATAGCATTCGTAGTTAGGTTTGTAGCGGCCAGCTACATAACACCCGCACAGCGCCCCATCTACCCAATAACGACGGAACTACTACGACACAACTACGACTGCAACACCTAACAACGCGAGAAAAATTCAAACAATCCTGAACCGCGATATCAACTTTCGCGAGCCAAGCGGCATATATACAAGTTCCAAAGTATGTCCGTCGGCCTGCAGGCCACCAAGCACGACCACCCAGCTTGGTTAGAGGCTCCTCCCTCTAGTTGGAGGAACACCACACCTTTATCCTCCACAGATTTACCGGAATATAGAAACCAATGGAGTTTTCCATGAAGTTGTTGAAGGCAATATGAAGTCTCCCAACCCCTACTTGGCTAGCATGGTGTTTTATGGCCAATGCCAATGCCCAGCAGTGGGACCGTTTATATAAATTGCTGATGATAATGATGCTTCGTTATATCGCAAACGATGATTAGGTACATTCTTTCACAAGACAGAAATGTAGTAAATGCTGTAGGTATATATAAAACTCGTATATATCGAACTCGTGTATATCGAGTAAGAAATTACTCATTTCACTTCAGGCTTTATATCAAAACTTGGATAATTTGAGGATAATTAAATGGCGTCTTACAAACGAAACTTACAAATTACATTCTGTGGACCATTTGTGTGCTACGTAAAATAAATCAAGAGGTAGTGGGAAAATATGTTTTGTTCTAGTGCCTAATAGGTTATTTTATGTGTATGGATTTGACTTTAGGTTAACAGTATTCAATTACATTTAAAGCGAAAGTTAGTTAGTTAAAAGATCTTTTCTTATTTTTAAAAGTAAAACCAGCATGTTGATGAAGTACAATAGAGTATCCACTTTAAATCATTTATATTAATACATTCACAGTCCTTAAGGCACATAGGCTCTCAGTTTTTTATATTGCTTTCTCAGTCAAATGAAATTACAATTTTGTCACAATTTAATAATATACCTAGGTAATGACTAGGTATACAAACATTTCCCACTTAAAATAACATCTCACTAAACATCCTGTCAATACCCACATTTAACGTCGTGAAGGTATCGTACCATATCATTTTCAAAGAGCCTATCGGCGTAAAGATCTTCAGCTTCCGGGATGTGTCTACAATTAACGAGATTCAGTATCATTATCTTTGCCTCAATATAGTATCCTAGGTTTAGTATATCTTGATTGAGTCTTTGAAGGCAATTGGAGCGACAAATACTTAGAAAATAACGTTGTTTTTGCGAAGTAAGTTTTAAAACATTATTGTAATCAATGTCTATCTAGTTTTTAAATGTTTAAAGCTTTAAATATAAAATGGTAGGTTTGTTAAAAAGTTTGCTACTGTGGAAATATGATAAGTCTATGATAGTGATAATCTTGTTGGAAGCTAAAGAAAAAGTTTGTGGTCATTGTTTAAGTGAAAATGATAATAATTTTATAAAATGATAATAAAACTAAGAGACTAGATAAAAAAGTTCTTAATAAATTAAGATTTCTAAGAATTAAATAATTAAAAGAAAACTGTGGTAATTTGTACTCCTTTTAACGAGAGGTAACTAGATTTTATGTAAAACCATTTACTTTTTACTTTGAAAGTCTTTACGAAGGTTTCTGTGAATGGCTGGTTGGATGAATATTTGTTACTCGTTTACGCAAAAATAACTGATCCGTCTCAATTAAACTTTAAAGTAATAAAACTTACCTTTTCGTTCGAATTTCAAAACATGGCAAGATTTGGGTTTAGAATTCAATGACTACTCATTCGACTTTTTTCAGATTATTATCTGAGTTACTGTATATACCTACTGCAATTCAAATGCAATGTATAAATATAAAGAATATAATATATTCTGGGAAGTCATAATAACTCCTAGTCATAATTCTTAAATGAACAAAGACAAAAATTCCAACCAATTTTAACCATACAAAAATATTCATTCCGCAATAATTAAAATCCAAACACATAGAAACAGAGAGAACAATAAAAGCGTTCTTGGATATCGAATCAAATTAATTCAGCCAATGTTCCTTTGGCGGAATATATTCTACGCAAACACAACGTGGCATATCATGTAATATGTAAATATCGCGAATAATATCGCTTCCGTAGCCTCGGTGTAGTATCACATATCAAATTGGATACTTACTTCAGTTGGGAATAACAGGGGCTCCAAGACGCTCAGTACTAAGTTCTATCGATCGCGTTATGATGCTGCCTTTGAAAGACTGAACTTTTGTGTAATGTAGATGAGCATTTTATTGAATATTTTTTAGGGCTTTGTGATTTGAAACTCGATGAAACGAAAATTCATCACGTCAAAGAGGCATTCAAATAAGTATGTCGGTTGGTCGGCCAGTCGGTCGTCGGTCGTTAGGTCGATCGGTCGGTCGATCTGTAGTTCGTTATTTTGGATACATAGTCCATTTAAACAAGTTTAAGCAATTCATTTGAAGATTGCGCTATACAACAGACCCACTGCTAACATGCTATAACTAGAGGAAAGCATTTAACCAAAGAATCCAAAATGAACAATTACATATTTCTCGCGTTGAAATCATTCACATAATATTTTTATAGAGAACTTAGCTTGCGGCTACTCAACCTCAAGAATAGCAAAGCAAACCAAGAAGTAAAACTTTTCAGAAATAAGGCAGGCAACAAACCCAGCTACCCTTTTCTACAACAATAAAAACAAACATATGACTCTATTATAACTTTTATCGCGATTAACTAATGAACATTTACCCTTTTGCATTACTTCAGATTGCTACTACCAGTAATAAGCTTCATAACCATGTAGGTCAATTTGTCTTCCTGTAAAAGCAAAAGGTTTTTGTACCAAGTTTAGGCTTACAACAAAGTTTTTTACATCTCGATATCAATTTTCCGTAGTCGTAAAGCTTTTTAACTAAAACGAGGGTGAACAAGTTAAAGACTAGTTTAATAGTAAATGACTAGGTACAGGAAAGCAAATACAAATGCTAGCTGAACTGAAATAACCTCGATGAATCAGAAACCCATGTTTTAAATTGTCCTTCGGGATACGTCCGTGTACATGGCGCTTGCACCAGTGCTCAATATCGGTTACTCTAAACAAAGGTACGTGGTATACATCTCGAAGGACAATATAAAATTAACACATAACATAACTTCACGGCTTTTATCCTCGAAGGAGTAGGCAGAGGTGTATTAAACGCCCACACTTCGCTAGTTATGTTTTTGTCCCAATATAATAGGGGGACAGCCTTTTGCCATCTACCGGGCACGTTATCAAGCGAGCGATAATTAAAATATTTTAATAAACGCATAACTTTGGAAAAGTCAAAGGTGAGTGCCCAGGGTACCTGGGGATCGAACCCGAAACCATCCTCTCGGCAATCCGTTACGTACATCTCTGGGATATCGCCGCTTATCAGTAAAAAATAGTGATGAGCACGAAAGTTTAAATTCCTTTAGAAAACCCCATGGACTGCCGACTGTTTTTCATCAATCCTATCGGGCAATTCATGTATACCATAGTACCATACAGCCTATATTGCCTACGTCATATTCGGATACACATTAAGACCGAATCTTGTCATAACAACCAAGACTAGCTCTGAAGTCGGCGTCTTTAAGATGTTTAGATAACGCTAATAGACCGAGGCTTCGGCTGATAAACCTTAATGGCTGATATTGAGTTAATATATGAGCTTCCGATGATACAGAAACAAGGTTATTATATTTTATGCTACCCTTGTACAAGTTTGGTATTATCGACGACTGGACTTACAATTGTATGTTTATTCAGGCATTAGAATCAAATAGTAAGGAAATATTAATGTGTTGTTCTTTGGATTGTGCTCGGTTCAAAACAAGGCAGAACAGATACTATTTTATGCCTATTGGGTTTAAAAGTTTTAAATAGGCAAGTATTAATTAGGTATTTATTTAGCATCTCGCAACAAGCTGTTATACCTAGTCTTTGAAAATCTTGTGGAGTGTAAAAAAAATAAATGTGTTAAATTAAAAACTAATTTTGATCATTAAAATCAAGAATACTTGTTTTCAAATTTTCTTTACCAATATTTTTATAGCAGTAATAAATCCTATAACAGTCCTCAACCTTTAAAATTATATAATCTAAAATTAACTAATTGGGCAACAATTTACTCTGAACTGCGTGGGTTTCTTCATATTCCAAATAAAATTCACGAGAAAATCATTTTGAAGAGCAAATATTTTTCACTTCGATAGTCTTGTACAATATTTGTGAGTCTATAAATTCTATAATCAGATCAATGGTCAGTTTATTTTCGTATTCGCTACTGTTTTTGGGTCAGCTGTCTAACGGCCATTTTCAATATTCGAACTATAGATAGATCTGTAGATTTTAGATTCGTTTTTGAGAGGTTTTGGCATAAGCTCCATACAAAATATGTCAAACACGAATCTAAAATCTACAGATCTATCTATAGTTCGAATATTGAAAATGGCCGTAAGACAAACCAAATTTCACCGCGGTTGCTAAAAATAATCGTTTTCGATATTAACTCGGTTTACGTACTTATGTAACTAATGTTGGGTTAGGGAGAGTATACACTTGCAAGTACTTTATACTTCAGTTGAAAAAATAGCCTATGAGCTGTAAATATTATTTCTATTAAAACTGGCCAAGTTTTCGAGGATGGATAGTAGTTTTGTACACTTTCACGCAAATCTACAGAACAGATTTTAATAAAAGTTTGCCTCAGTGTACTCGTAGCTTATAAATCTGAATAGCACATAGGCTACTTTTTTCGCAATAACCCAGAGCCACGCAGGAAAAGCTGCAGCTAAGAAGTCGTATAGTATAATAGTAATGAATATAAGAGCCAAGGTAGAACAGCAATTAATTAAAGTGAGGGTGCATGTATAGGAGCCTTCCCGCGGCGCACCCTGGAAGCAGCTAGATCCGGTAACGCAGGGTCTAGGCTGACTAATCCTTAGTAATCCTTACACGACAATGGTTCACTTGAATTCCCCCCAGCTACACACATCCATTACGCACGGCCCTTCTCAGGGCCAAAACGGCTCTTTAAACCAAGCCACCCATGACCAGAAGTGCAGTAATCTGTTTCAGCCTGCTCTAGTCGTTGTCTCTATTAACATCGAGGGCTTCTCACAAAATAAGTCCCAAGTCCTGTCAGAATTATGTACCAGCACAAGATGCGACTTTCTCTGCGTTCAAGAGACCCACAGAGACTCGACACAATCAAGACCTCAGGTCCCAGAAATGACACTTGTGGCTGAAATTCCCCACCCAAAGTACGGAAGTGCAGTTTTTGCAAAACCATCTCTCACTGTGCAATCGGCATCATGCAACCAAGATAGCGACATAGAGATCATTACCGTAGAAACCGGCAACTGCACAGTATCATCGATATATAAACCACCCAGTAAACCTTTTAAATTTTCCAGGATATGTAATTATGACAGTCATCCCATCAAAATTACAGTGGGCGATTTCAATAGCCACAGTACAACCTGGGGCTACGCAAACACCGATCTAGATGGAGACGCTGTGGAAGAATGGGCAGAAGGCGACAATCTGACTTTAATCCATGATGCCAAGCTCCCTTCATCTTTCAACAGCAGAAGATGGTTGAGAGGATATAACCCAGACCTCATATTCGCCAGCGATAAGATAAGCTCTCTCTGCGTCAAAAATGTCTGCGCCCCCATTCCATATACGCAACACAGACCAATCGCATGCATGGTTCGCGCCGCTGTCAAACCTGTCATTGTCCCATTCCGTCGCCGATTTAACTTTTTAAAAGCCGATTGGCAGACGTACTCGGCACAAATAGACTTGGAGCTAGCTGAAATTGATCCCACACCAATTAACTACGAAAGGTTTGTAGAAGTTGTTTGGAGATCCTCTCGAAGTAGTATCCCCCGAGGTTGCCGAAGACACTATGTTCTAGGCCTAAACAAAGACTCTGCAAAGTTGCTCACACGCTACCAGACTCTGTATGAAAAAGATCAATTTTTTGAAGAGACTCTGACAGCCGGGAGAGGACTTATGAACTTGTTAGCTGAAAGCCAGCGGCAATCCTGGATGAAACTCGTGTCCAGTGTTGATATGACGCATAATAGCAAGAAGGCCTGGTCTACTGTCAAAAAGCTCATTGGCGAGTCTGCAGCTGCGTCCAACCCTGGCCAAGTAACAGCAAACCAAGTTGCCCACCAACTACTGCAGAACGGAAAAGCTACACACCGAGTACAAAGGTCCAAATTAAACAATGTCACTAACACCTGCGACACCATAAGCAAGCCGTTTATCCTCCAAGAGGTCATCTCCAGCATCAAGACCTTGCAATCTGGTAAAGCTACGGCTATAGATGATATAACGACGGAAGAAATAAAACATCTGGGCCCAATAGCTGTATAGTGGCTCTTAGCCTTGTTCAACTGCTGCCTGAAGGAGTTGAAAATACCAAAAATATGGAGGCAAACAAAAGTAATTGCTCTTCTTAAGCCAGACAAAGCCCTTCAGACCCAAAAAGTTACCGTCCCATATCATTACTTTGCCACACCTTTAAGTTCTTTGAGCGAATGCTGTTAAACCGCCTCACACCAGTTTTAGAACAGGTATTAATACCAGAATAGGCTGGATTCCGTCCAGGCAAATCTTGCACTAGCCAAACATTGAACCTCGTCCAGTACATTGAAGACGGATTCGAAACCAACAAAATTACCGGTGTTGTCTTTGTTGACCTAACAACTGCATACAACACCGTTAACATCAGAAAACTGTTGTCAAAAGTTTACGATACAACACAAGACAAAGGGTTTGTTGACATCTTGAGTGTGGTCTTAAATAACCGGCGGTTCCAAGGGCACCTGAATGGAGAAAAGAGCCGATGGCGGACGCAAAAAAACGGGCTCCCACAAGGCAGCGTTCTAGCTCCTTCGTTATTTAATATTTACACAAACAACCAGCCAAAAACACCGCGTACCAAAAGTTTTCTGTACGCTGATGATCTTGCACTAGCAGCTCAAACATCGAGCTTTGAAGATGTAGAAATATCGCTCAAGGTAGGATTGGACGCGCTTGACAAGTACTACGCCAAAAACGCCTTACGGCATAATCCGTCAAAAACCCAGTCTTACGCGTTCCACTTACGTAACCAAGATGCGACGCGAGCACTCTCATTATCATGGCGAGGCGTTAACATAGAGCACTGCCCTCATCCACGATACCTGGGCATCACCCTGGACAGAGCGCTAACATACAAGGCCCATTGCTTAAACACCAAGCAAAAAGTCTGTGCGAGGTATAACCTGCTGCGAAATCTAACTTCAATAGCCTGGGGAGCGGCCCCGCATGTTCTCCGAACCACAGGGCTCTCACTTTCGTATTCCGCGGGCGAATACGCGTGCCCAGTGTGGTACCGATCCGCCCACGCAAAGGAAGTAGATGTAGCCCTAAATGAGACATGCCGAATCATAACGGGCTGTTTGAAACCAACCCCGCTCCATTTGCTATACCCTCTAGCAGGCATCGCTCCGCCGAATGTGCGACGGGAAATAGCCTGCGCAGTGGAGAAACATACGCAAGAAACAGACCTGCGACACTCACTGTATGACCATAAGATGCCTCGCGCCCGCCTTAAAAGTCGAAAAAGCTTTTTAAGAATAACTGCTGCCACAAATGACAACCCAAAATTGGCAAGAGAGCAAATGTGGGGCTCTAAGTACCCGGCCGCACCAAACTTCCCTGCAGCGAAAGAAAGCCTGCCTCCTGGTCACAACTTGCAGTGGTCGACCTGGAAATCGCTTAATCGCTTGAGAACTCAGGTCGGGCGCTGTAGGGAAAACATGGCTAGATGGGGATTACTAGACCACTCACTGGTCCACTGCGACTGTGGAGCTCCATCCCAGTCTATGGCACATTTGCTTTCTTGCCCTCTTTGCCCATCTACCTGCAGCAAACAAGACCTTAAAGTGGCTCCAGACAATGCCGTCATCGTGGCCAAGTTTTGGGAACAGAAAATTTTATGTGAACTATTGATATGAAGAAGAAGAATTAAAGTGCCGTAAAAACGACGTGTCGAACAAGACAAACAAAGAGTTGTGGACAAGATTTACACAGTAAATGGTACAAAGCTGCGTATAGCAAAATGTCTTATAGTGGGCTATATGCTGAATTTATTAGGGGACACAATGTCCTCAAAGAAGGCCCCAAACAAGACTTAACTCTTAATACACGTGACGCTGCAATGTTGACCAGTGTACTACGATATAGTCGCAATATTCTACAAGACATTTCCGTGACAAGAAGTATATTCTAGCCGCCGCAAGCATGTAGTCACTGTTATATTATTATTATTCTCTAATGTATGCGAGGCTTTATGAGCACAAATACATCATTTTATTATAATACTCGTCAAATCGACTCATGTAAAAAGTAACTCATTTGCTGGTTTTCTCGAAATTATTACTTAGAATTCCTTGCTTTCGACGTTGACAATCCACAAACAAATAAACACACTTTCACATTAGCTTTCATTACGTTTTTATACGCAACCACAAAATGTTATACAGCACATTGAAATAGCTAATAATTGTAATAAAAAGATCACAAAAGCAAGAGTTAGCTTCGTTTTACGATCGTCGCAGCGCAACTTGCCGGCGGTTGTATGCGTAGGCGAGTGTCTAGACTCCTTTACTTAAAACGATTGAGAGAATTGTATTGCGACGAGGAACTGTGTATCGATCTTACGTGGTTTATGACGTAGTATATCTTGCAGTAAGGATTAATTTATGCGCTCATTTAGCAAATGTGCAGATTCTGGTATTATTTGCCGATGTTTCCCGAATGCTGTCTTACCATCCTTGAAACGAGGTGGAACGAAAGCATTGTTATCATGGCAGTCAGCGATTTAATTGTCTAATGACTGTAGTTCTTCTGAAATCAATAAATAAGACCGTGAAAATATCAGTAGCAACATTATATTTTGAACATTTTCTGTCCCACTTTATTTAAGTAAAGACTTCCAGCCACAATTTTTATTTTGTAGGTAGTGGCTATTTTGTATATTTAGCTTATCACTGCGTTAGTATAGTTAGTTTACTATAAAGTTGTGATAAGAATAAGGCATTACCATCAGATGACCCGCTGTCTCACCAGTCATCGTCAACAAAAAATAAAGAGACATAATAATAGCAATGTTACGGAAACGTTGGTTGGTTATTACCACAACAAACAAGTCAGGGCATTATTTATCGCACGCCCTTCTACCCTTCATACAGATGGCTTAACCGTACAGGCCGCTGTATTTGTGTTTTGTAAACAAAACACTACATGTTTAAGGGCTAAAACATACATGCTTCCTTTAACCCAGTGTTCGAAAGTCATTCAGTAGTTGAAAGTCGAAAGATAAACACAGAAACGCGACGATGCGATTTGATCATCATCATCAGCCTTTAATAGTCCACTGCTGGACTAGGCCTCTCCTTTGAAAGGAGGAATTGGCCTACTATACCACGCTGGCCGGTTGGTATAGGGTTTGCATCAAGTTTTCCTTGTCTTACAGTGCTGTTCTCTGCATAATATGCTCCCTCTGTCGGCTCTTACGACACCCATGGGATGATATGGGATGGTGACATTCCGTATTCTAATATTATACGATTTGATAAATTTCAAAATAATAAAATCATCTTGGAACATGATGTCATATACTTTCAAAATATCTGCAAGACCTTGATAAACATGTATTTGCCCTACTATACCACGCTGGCCAGACGGGTTGGTAGGTAAAGAGTTTTATCTTGGGTTCTCCGTCTCTTCGCAAAGCTTAATATTATTTGCTTCATCTATTTTCCTTAGTCGCCTCCTAGGTATAAAAAGTGGTAAAACAAACACAAAATCCTTTGAAACGGACCCTTAAATAACCGTCCCACATTTAAGCTGGAACATGGACACCTTTGTATTTTAAAAGGCACACTTTGTATTTTTATTTGGTAATCCACGTACCTTATTTTTTACTACGGTGGAAACACTCCTTATGAGCCCTCTCAACTCGACGCCAACCCGGCCAGAGTGTGATCCACCGGGCTTGGGGCTGCCGGAGGGGGTGTGGGGGCTCTCCCCTAAAGGCGGGGCATACCCACTAAAAGCACCGCGGTGTCCCTACGCGGATAGCATACTTTTCCGTGACCCCGCCCGGGATTGGCCCGTCGTTGGTGTTGGCGGGCCCCGTCTCGTTATCACTTAGGAGGCGGTGCGGACACTTCGTCGCCTCCTTGCCGGGCGGGGAGTAGCCCCAGCGCTCGCCGTCGCCGTCGCAGGCATTAAAACGGCCGCAGAGGATAGGGAGGACGGCAACCTGACAACACCGCGTCTCGTCTTCCTCTGCAACCCCACCGCAACGCAACAAATGGTGCGCCTCCATTTGGTCGCGGGAGATAGGGCAACGCAACACCGACACGCCTCTCCTCCCGCGACCACGCCCGACTGCGAGGGACAGACAGAACTGACCCACGCACCCGCACCTTTGGACGCATCCTACGCAGGCCTCACCCAAGCCCACGTGGAGCGTCCACTCCCGGGATCCCGCTTATCTTCATCGTAGGTGTCCAAGTCACGGTTACTGAGCCCCCCCACCACGACAAGGTGGAGATCTACCGGGGGGTGGAAATCCACGTACCTGGTGATCAGAATTATCTTAATATAGTAGGAGAGCTAGCATAATTTTTTTATATTGGTTTGCAAAATATTTTTGCATGCGCCTGGCAATGTCCTATTCCCGACTAAATCTGCTGGCTTGTTTTTTTTTATTACTCTTTAAACACTAAACTAAAACATAAAAAAATTAAACGTTGCCTCAAATACATTTTTGAACATAAAAAAATAT
Source organism: Euclidia mi (assembly GCA_944739405.2). Classification (NCBI taxonomy): domain Eukaryota; kingdom Metazoa; phylum Arthropoda; class Insecta; order Lepidoptera; family Erebidae; genus Euclidia; species Euclidia mi. The sequence goes on from OX123203.2 coordinate 11,009,417, forward strand.
TTATTTTTAAATTTTCTCTAGCCCCACTACTCGCCAGCCAGGCCTACAGTTTCGTGTTTGCGGTACAATAGGAGAGATATGAGACAAGTTTTCAGCTTGCCTCAAATACCTACCCAAAATTGATGCCAGCTCTCGGACTAATAAGCTAAATATTCAGGGCGTACGGCATCAGTGGCTTGATACGCCCTCACTACAATTACTCAGCGCAGTATCCATTCACCCTCCTAGCGTTATCCCAGTTACAATACGGAGGCCGCTTATTAGTCTCACCGGATTTGACTGAATATTAGTTTTTCAGCTGATATTACCAGCCTATTTAAATTGCGTCAATTTAATTCGCAGAATCGTAGAAGGTTTTAAATTATTATCTTTTGAACAATAGACTTAGCTTGCACATTTAATAGGTCGGCAAAGTTTTGCAACGTTTGCATACGTCACCACTCGCATAGTAATCGTATGTGGTATTTACATCCTAGTGCTACTGTGTTCTTTCGGTCAAGAATAATTAGCCCAAGTCGGCGGCCTCCTGTCTAAATACCCACCAGAGGTGGCCACACATTCACACTAAAAAGACAGAAAGAAAAAATATTTGATAACACAACATAACTTCACGCTTTTTATCCGCGAAGGGGGCAGAGGTGTATTACACACCCACACTTCGGCAGTTATGTTTCGGTCCCAATGTAATAGGGGCGAGCCTATTGCCATCCACCGAGCACATGGTTAAGCAAACTATAATTAACATGTTTAATACACACATAACATCGAAAAGTCCGAGGTGTGTGGCCGGGGTAACCGGGGATCGAACCCGAGACCAGCGTCTCGGCACTCCGTTACATACACCTTCTATATTGATTCTCATCGCAAAATACCCGCCGAAACAAACGACACTTTTATTGACCCACACATACACATCCCGTAACTAATATCACCATCTTATACCACACATACATACATATATGAAAAACCCAGACATCCATATAAACACGTGGCGTTCAATGACCGGGGCATCGCAGAATTAGCCACTTGATAGACTGATTTATTGCCATAGGGACCACACGGTTGCGTAATTTAGTTATATTTATTACGTTATCTAGAATTGTAGGTATATCTACGTATTCTTGCAATTTGTTCCAGTAAATTGGAAATCATTTTTGGCTTGGCACGTTTCTTTACTATCTAAGTGTTATACCGATGGTCCTAGATCTTTATCTTGGCAATTGCAATATTATGTTAAACTATTATGCGCTTAATTACTTTATATTTTGTTGTCTGTCCGCTGTTGAATGGGCTCATTGATGTAGATTATGATGTAATCATGTTTCAGTTTCAGCATAATTTATTTTTTTTGGAAAATCTTGACAACGTCTTGTGCAATGACAAAAAATGAGCAATTGACCCAGTGCAGGTCCTGCAGTTTCATGAAAACTCCTAGAGGATATCAAGTATTACTATTTTGTCTCCCGAAAAAAGTTTAAAGTTAAAGTTATAATTTGCAATTGCATTATTGCACTGTTTTCCTGATACCACACAATATTTATTTACTTTTCCACTTAATATAGCTTATTTTTAGGGGCGGAACATATCTGACGGAAGATCCGTCGCGTTTTATCCGTTGACGTCGCGCGCACCACGCACTACGTAAATTTTGACCATTGAGTAAGGAATATACATGGAGAGGGCAAATAGTACATAGAGAAAAATTACATTATACACATATATTATTATATTTTTTTTTTTTTATAGTATCCCCGCAGGGGTAGGCAGAGGGGTAATATTACACCCACATTTTACCATGATTTTTTTTATACACATACATACGAAATCGACATAAAGCCACCAAACATAGTGTCGTCTCGTTTTGTCTTAGGGATATCTCTGTCAGAAAAAAGAGATAGCCCTTGTTTACTGAATAAATTAATCATGACGATATTTTATTAGAAATGTCACTCGTGCCACTGTCGCCATATTTTTTGCCAAGGTTTGTGGTACATCTGCTGTGAAATCGAACATAATAGTTTTGTTTTTGTGCATGAATATGTCTAAAAACCAGATGAATCAGTGCTTCAGGCTGTGTGTTTCATTACCGTATGTACGGTGCCATTCATGTCCGGTATTTTCTCAGCGACACAGTAGGTATCCATATTGGCTTTCAGAGAATATTTTGTTACATGTTTGATACAAGGGTCGTCCTTCGCTTTGCCATGTTCGCCCACATTTGCATTATGAAATAAACTAATCTGGCAAAAGATTTAAACTAACTTACTACAAAAATGTATTATTTTCCTCTGACCGGCTCCATATCGATATCGATTATATTCTGGAGTACAACCCAAATAGCAGCCATTTTAAATTGCCCAACATTTCGTAGGTATGCACGCTAATTTCGTAGGTATGCACGCTAAATTCGTAGGTACTGGACATGCCATATCCATGTCATTCCCAGATCGGTGATTTTGAGTGACGCGTAGTAGAGTAAGATTCCAGGGCCGCCAGACCTTACTTATTTTTTCAGAAACGAAATGTGTAGAATAATGTAGTGTTAGTATGTGCTATGAGTGCACGCATACTTGCTAGCCTGGATCGTGGGCCAATTTTTAGGTATGAGGTTTTAAAGATCTACGGGAATTACTGCCGTCGTAATGACATACATACATACATACATAGACTCACGCCTGTTTCCCCGAAGGGGTAGGCAGAGGCATATTAAACGCCCACTTTTCGCCAGTGTTTTGATCCCACGTAATAGGTGGCGAGCCTATTGCCGCTTATTGGGACATTTTGCTTGCCAGAGCCTCGTCCGTTGATCGGCAGGTGCACCACTTGCAGGTGAGGTTGGCTTGGGACCCTAAGTTCTTGGTGGGAACCCTATGTAATGAGTCTGGCAGAATTGTTTATAATTTTAATAATATTTTCTAAAAAATGCCTAAAAACCAGCACTGAGAATTTAAGAAAAGTTAGTAACATTAAGCACGTCATACCTAAAAGCTAGGGTCCATCATGCCATTATTATTAATATTTTATTGGCATGATGACTTTTGCTATGGGACTCCATGTACGCTTAAGATCAGGCGGCATGTAGTCATTTTCATAGGCAACAATAAAAAAGATATATTTATGTCAATGAGCACAGCATAGACTAATATATTTTAACTGGAAAGAGCACAGATCGTTTAGTTTACAGGCCGTTCGAAGTATTTTTAATTGCAAATGTTTGATACAGAAAATACAAAATAAAATAAATAAATAAAATATAATATCACACAACACGTACAATATCGCACAAGACGCGTAATGTGGCAGGTCCACAGACATATAAATAAAAGCAGACCAAAATATTTTTTACGATTTTTCTATGTTTCTTTATCAACGCGTCATTTACGCTGAGTTGGAGGCCAATTCTGTTACCTACATATAAACCTAGTATGCTAAAAAAAAATGTAATCACTTCTTAACAGAATAAATATGTTTTCTTTCTTACTTTCTTTCTATTACTCTAATAATTTTTCATATCGTCATAACTCTTTCATATACCTACCTGTCAACATACCCACTTCATATATACATTGACAACTAAAGCTCGTGGTATATTTTTTCAGTGGTCATCATGACCTTTCATGTCGTTTCATGTCGTTTCATGACGTTTCATGACATTTCATGACGTTTCATGGCTGTGTCTCGTCCGTTAACCCTGACTCCACAGTCAAGCCCTTCCATTGCTTCAGCGATGATTACTTCCGAGTATAAGTTGAAGAGAGTAGGTGAAAGTACACAACCCTGCCTGACACCCCTGCAAATGTCCACTTCGTCGGTCTCTTCTCCATCTACACGAACGGTCGCCTGTTTGATTCCAGTATAGATTATGGATTATACGCAGATCCTTGCCGTCTAATCCTATGTCGGTCAAGAGTGTCATAAAACGGTCATGCCGATCAGTGTTACATGTAACACTCGATCAAATGCTTTCTCGTAGGTAATCTATAAAACAAAGAAAAACGTCATGTTGCATATCTTTGCATTTTTAAACCAACTCTTGCAGAGTCAACAAGGCTTCTCTCGTTCCTTTCCCAGCTCCGAATCCAAATTAGTCACCACACCTGACTCAAAAAATGAATTAAAAAGTCTAAATTATACCTACGGTTAAAGGTAGTGTATATAAATAAATTGGTTCAAGTGGCAAGAAAACAACAGAAATAACAATTCATCGGTAAGTTTCGACATATTATTAATAATTATGTACACCCAAATTTTCTCTGAATTTTTCACCCACAGTTTTTGAACAAATTCTTTGAGTTTCTTAGCTGATAAAGATTTGATGATATTAGTATGTTTCTCATGAGTCGTTTTATATGATCATTTTTAACTTTACGTTTTTTGGTCGTTTGAACAGACTCGGGTCTATATTTAATTAATTATTGGTTAATTATTTCTACTAAATATAATTTGGCCTAGGCACCGTTATTTGCCTTTCTATATAATTAGCATAATTAAAAATAATCGCAATATAATGTAAGTAAATGATTTTATATACATTTCAGATAGCCAAAAGATGAAGTACCTTCTGAAAAACTTTTGGTATAGCTATAGAATACGGACTGCACGGTTGGCATAGTAGTTTAAGCGGCCTCCTCGCCTCTTGACATTGCGCCGAGTGTTGGGGGTTCGATCCCCACACGAGACAGCACTTTGTGAGATCCATACATTTTAGTTTCGATACTGAGTGTTCATTGTGTCCGTTAGTTGTATGTTTGTAAAGTTCCCTGCGACACAGGATTTATTCCTAGTGCGGGAGTTGTCTTATTAAATAAAAAAAAATAGAATATTAAACATGAAGAACACGATTTGTAACCAAAATCCACTTTTACCAAAGATTCTACATTTATAGTTATTGCGACGTAGAGGCGTAGAAGTTAGAACCATGAGAAAGAACAGGCAATAAATCTCACGGCTACGCCTTTTAATTTCCAAACTTTATATATTAAAATACCGACATAGAAAACATTTTGTGTCATGCGCTGCAACTGTAACCCCTTCTATATTATTTGTATAAATTTTCATAAAAACCGTAACCAAATCGTATCATCGTCTTTTAATTTTGAACCTCCATACCTATACAGGAAATATATTCAAATAACGCTTGTTGGCTACTATAAAAATCTCTTAAGTCCGACATATTTTTAATAGTCAAACTCGAATTACAATATAAATAACTGCCGGACTTCAGTGACTACATAACATCAGGGAACATAAAAAATGATTAGATAAAAGAATATGACAGTAAAATATTGAGCTGCCCTGAGTACGGCCCTGCACGAACAAACTTATATGTGTGCATAATAGCCACGCTTTTCGCAAATGTGTGCAGATACGCTCGACGCATTTTCCGTCAGATGTGTACCGACTCATTTGACGGAATATACGCGACCGAAGATACGTTCGACGGATCTTCCGTCAGATATGTTCCGCCCCTAACTATAACTTATTGTTTTTTTACAAATTGACTGCATGGTTGGCATAGTGGTTTAAGGCGCCTCGCCGCTTGACACTGCGCCGAGTGTTGTGGGTTCGATCCCCACATGAGAGAACACTTTGTGTGATTTATAAATTGTTGTTTCGAGTCTGGGTGTTCTTTGTGTCCGTTGATTGTATGTTTGTAAAGTCCCCCGCGATACAGGAATTTATTCCTAGTGCGGGAGTTGCCTTTAAAAAAAGTTAACAGAAAAACGGATAGCATTTTCCTGTTAACTCTAAACATCATCATAGTGTCATTAAAAAATACAGCATCCTTCACCTATATCCTACGATCCCTAATAAAAAACAATTCATCTCTTAAACTAACACAAACCTCGTGCAAAAAATATATTACCAATTTAAAATTCTTGTCACATTTCAGTCGGCTCAACAAAAAGTGGTGAAAAGTGGATCCTGCTTTAATAAGATAATGAGATACGGAGCCTTAGTTAAAACTTCACAAAACCTTAATTTTACAGCAGTTCTTTGAAAAAGTAATCATTTAAAACCATTTAAATATTATGCCCGGGCGTCTGCCTCACAGAAGTTTCCCTTGTTAATTCAATTATAAAGTTACTAAGTTACTATTAAATAACTTCAAGTTGTTCATTACGATGGCTTTGCAGCTTTTTAAAATAATATTATGTCCACGATATTAAAGTTAAAAGAGTTACATAGTTAAGATTTTCATCATAGCAATACTAAACTTTTAGAAAAGGACTTTGATCTGTTCTTTCTTTTTTCTCGGGTAAGTGTGTCGCATTTGGAACGGATGGATGAAAGAAGGAATACGAAAGGAGTGTATCGTGCGAGAATGAATGGAAATGTCGGTAGGGGACGCCCTAGGCGGACGTACGCCGACCAAATAGGTGACGTACTGAAAAAGGGCCAAATTAAAAGTACCCATAACCGACGCGCATGCCTGATGAGGTTAATGAATGTCGAGGAAGCGAAAGAAGTATGTTTGAACTGAAGCATGTGGCGTTCTATAGTCTCTGCCTACCCCAATGGGAGACAGGCGTGACGATATAGATAGATAGATAGATAGTGTGTCGCCGAATCTGGTGTCAGTTTTCAGGCCTCCCGAACTTCGAAGGTGTTAGATGTGGCCTTAGGATTATTTTCCTGAGAGGAGAACCGTGACCCACGGCATTACGTGCCCTTCGAAGAACTGTATTGCTCTGATATAAATACCACACCCGGTCACCTATCAAAATGGTGACCAGTGCAAGCGTTGCTTTTCATTGCCGAACAGAACTTAAAAGGCATGCCTAGTATTAACTAGGCATGCCTTTTAAGTTCTGTCGTTTCCATATTTCCCGGCAATTTTGAATTTGGAAAGATACATTGGAACTATACTATATTCGAATGTGTTTAAATGTTGAATCTCAAAACAGTTGAAAGTATTAGGATTAATGTTATTGTTTAGTCACAGCGTCAATTGGAATCTGTCAGGTTACGTACGAAAATTAAGCTTTCTAAGGAAAATGTTAATGCAATAATTTTCTATAGCTTTAGAAGAGGCCTTAAACGGCTTCAGTGTTTTGAAGAGCTAACATCTGTGTTCAATGATGAAACTCCATGTCTGCGGACTGTCTAACGCTGGTATTTAGAATGCCAGCGTGGACATAGGTAGGGTTAGTGGATTAGTGACAAATCTTGGGAAGGACGCCCAAAATCCGCCTTTACTGAAGATAACATCATTGCTGCGAGACAACTGATTCTCGAAGATCGTCATGTGACGTATCGAGAGATAGAGGCTCTATTAGACATCTCAGAGACAACCCTTCAGAAGATCTTGCCTGAAGCGCTTGGTGCGAGAAAGCAAGTTTGCCGTTGGATACCACATCTGTTTTCCGACGATCACAAGGCAGCCCGCGTCAGATGGTGTAAGAAAACTCTGCAAAAGTTCAACTGAGTAGAGTCAAATCACGTCTACGACATCATAAGTGGTGACGAATCTTGGATTTATGCCTACGATCCTGATTCCAAACAACAATGTACAATCTGGGTATTTCAAGACGAGCCAAAGCCGACTAAAGTTGTTCGTTCTCGAAGCACTTCAAAGAAGATGGTGGCCACGATCGTTGGAAAAACCGGCCATGTTGCGACTATTGCACTTAAAGAGCGTATAACGGTTAACGCAGAGTGGTATACCACAGCTTGTGTACCACAAGTCATCGCCGAACTTCGAAATCTAACTCAAAGCGACGCATCATCCTGCACCACGACAACGCAAGCTCACACAGCGCTCGTCAAACAATTGAGTAGGTATTTGAAGCAGGAAAAATTAGAAATTCTTGACCATCCTTCATACAGTCTTGACCTAAGCCCTAACGATTTCTTTACATTTTCTAAAATTAAGAAAAGTCTTCGTGGTCAATGGTTCCAGTCCGGTGAAGAAGCAGTTGAAGCTTTCAAGTCAGCCATTTTGAACACCCCCACTTTAGAGTGGAATAAATGTTATAATAACTGGTTTGAGCGAATGGAAAAGTGTATTAAACTACGTAGTGAATACTTTGAAAAACAATAAAAAGTAGTATAAGGTTCTAGTTGTATTTTTTTCTTCAAACGACAAAACTTAAAGGGCTTGCTGTAAGATCGGCTAGCCAAGCCACGCTATGAGTTGTATGGTCTATAAGGAGTTTATAAAGTATCAGAATTCAAAAAGATGATTGTGTGCTGACATGGATTAAACACAAAAGCTAATTTACAAAAAGCTTACCTTCGTATTTAAAACTTCTTGGTGGCAATATTTAACTCACACGAGATAGACGTAATAATATTATAACAAATAAAGCTTTCACTGTGAAAACCTCACAACTGGTAACTTTATAACATTAATAATCCACAGTCCAAACCGTTTGAAGCCTTCACTTCTCTTTTTCACTACACCCAATTATTTCGCTGTTTATAGCAAAGATATATACAGAAAAATAATTGATTGGGCTGCTACGGTCTGTCTGATAGTAAGTAGATATCTTTTATCCATGAAGTCAAAGATATCTATTTACTATGAAACAGGTCGTAGCTTGTTTGCCTTACTACGGAATTCAATATTTGATCTATAGATAGATCTGTAAATTTTAGATTTGTTTTTGACATAAACTCCATACAAAATATGTCAAACACGAATTTCGGATCTCAAAATCCAGGGATGGATCGAATATTGAAAATGGCCGTTATTCGCTTAAAATAAAAAGAGTGTCACATATTTCAACAAAAAATAGCCCTTTCTTTCTACTCCAACAATAATCTATCGTCTAAATAAAACAATGAATCTACTCGAAACGTCTAATAAAACCGATAACACACTATTAAAAAGCAAACTATTTTTACCCCACGCTCATGACGTCAAGTCGGGCTGCAATAAATCAAGAGCTACAAACATTGACCACGACGGTATTCTTGCTTACTAGGCTAACTTTGTTTTTTCACAAACAGAATAAATTAGCCTCAAGTGTGTCCTGTAGGGGTATATATATGTGCTAGTCTAATATATGGCTTCGGTGTAATAACAAAAGGAAACTAGAGTCATGTGTGAAAGTTACGGTAAATTTTATTGGGTTGATTTGACTTTTTAATGAGTTTGAGGAAGGCAAGAATGTGATATTCCATAACATATTTTACCATGTAATAAAATATACTTCTACCCAAAATATTGAACAAGAATAGTCACAGCAAAGAAAGACAAGCTCACAATTTAAACATAATAAAACTATCCGACCACGCAACAGCAGAATTCTGCCATTCTTCAACTGAATACTGAAACTAACACAATTATTGAAGACTTCTCCGAGACAAGTAAGTACAAACATAACTTTGAAACAGTGGATTAAACCAGCGATATTACTACATTACTCGCAATATAACTATGAAAGCCTAACTCGGTTTGAGTGAACCGCTGCTCTTATTTCAAGTTAAATCTAATTTATTTCTTATTAGAGGGTTGTGATTTAAATCCTTTCTCAGCGTCTTGGGACTTTAACAAAACACGATACGGGTACGATACGATTGTAGTAGAAAAAATGTATTAATATATATTAAATTTTATTCTGGTACTTCTTAACTTATGTTATTGAGATTTCATTATTATTTACCACAAAGTAGTATTTAGCTTTTCTAAATAAAGTCATCATTGCCACTTTGTATAAGTTACTATGATAGTACGATACGAGTAAAACTAGATTAAACAAGAGTTTGGAAAACATTACTTTAAGATTTTCGTACCCAAATCAGTATGTAAGTACAAAATATTAAAAATGAAAAATTAATCAAAAAATACATGTAACTTTTCGTTGAGTATTGGGATGGTTACGAGCTTATAGATTTTTTTTCGATAAACCTATTGCTGACACAAATACATATAGAAAAAAAGTTTGGATACAAAATAGTGTATTATTCGAAAAGCTCTTAAAATAATCCTTTTAACAGATAGAGATTTCTCATTTCAGTACTTTTTAAAGACAACTCCCGCATTAGGACTAAGTCCTGTGTTGCGGGGGACTTTACAAACATACAGCTAACGGACACAATGAACAACCAGACTCGAAACAACAATTTATGAATCACACAAAGTGTTGTCTCGTGTGGGGATTGAACCCACAACACTTCGGCGCAGTGTCAAGCGGCGAGGCGGCCGCTTAAACCACGACGCTAACCGTGCAGTCAAATAAAAATCATTTACTATGTACCTACATTGTACGGCTCAATATACGCATTAAAAACTACAATTAATACAGCGACGATCGTCTAGTCTAAACGTCTCAAAAGCCCGGTACTCCTTTCTGTGTCCTATTTTCTACCTCATTTAATTAATCCGCTGGTCTTCAGGGACATGTGTAATCATTTCAAGCACGTAGGGCAATATATTAAACTTCCAAAATGGCGTCCTCCCCATAAGTCCGTTGTTAAACTTTTTACGAGCTGACAAAACATTAATTGAGAAACGATGGACCCTAGATTCTGGCCTCTCCAGCTATCATGAAATATTGACAGAACAATTTGTATACATTAATTAGTTTATTTTCCGTGTGGTGACGGATTAAGAATACGAAATGTCACCACCCCATATCATCCCATGGGTGTCCTAAGAGCCGACAGAGGGAGCATATTATGCAGAGAACAACACTGCAAGAGAAAAAAAACTTGGTACAAGCCCTATTAGCCCAAGCCCGTTTGGCCAGCGTGGTATAATGAGAGGCCAAATCCAGCAGTGGAATAAAATGAATGATGATGAATTAGTTTCTAAATTTTCTGTAGTTTATTTTCTAGCAGCGATAGCCAAGTAGAAAGACCGACAGACTGCTACGCAGAGGGTCTCGGGTTCGAATCCACGGCACACCCCAATGACTTTTCCAAGTTAAGTGCGTATTAAATTGTTAATTATCGCTTGCTTATCAGTGAAGGAAAACATCATGAGGAAACCTGCGTGTCTGAGAGTTCTCCATAATTTTCTCGAAAGACATGTGAAGTTTGCCAAGCCGCACTTGGCCAGCGTGCGCTTACCCTTCTCATAGTGAGAAGAGGCCCGTGCCCAGCAGTGGGACAGTATTTAGGCTGATGATGATGATATCTATATATATCGTCTAGTAGGGCTGTTATTCTGGAGTGGCAACCACGTACTGGACGGTGCAGAAGGGTTAGGCCTCGCGCAAGGTGGACCGACGATCTGGTTAAGATCGCGGGAAGTGTTAAGAAGTGTTGGAAGTTGGTTGCCGGTGACTCGGGATCGGTCTGTGAGGAGACCCTTGGGAGACTTATGTCCGGCAGTGGACGTCTCCAGGCTGACATGAGGGCTGTCGTAATAATCTCTTATGTAAGAATTAAAATCACAAGCACATAATAATATTAATAATAATAAGCCCCTCATAAACCTAACTCCGCGTCCGGCTCGACCATCCGTAGCCACGTGAGGGGCGGACATTGGCAGCGTTGCGCTATATACTCAACAATGACCAACGGAGCTATAGTAACACCAACATGCGATGCGTCTTAGAAATAGAGAACTACCCCAGGCGGGTACCCACACGGGAGAATCCCGCCCCGGGCCGTCAGGCTCGGGCTGCCCCTCGTATTCTGGGGGGGGGCAACGTATCGCTTAGGTTTGCCCAGTCTAGCACTGTTGCAAATAATGATAAAACCTCATCACCCCTACACTATACCAGCTCAATATCACCTATATCATCCACACATAGTTTATTCCAATCACCCAGATCCTCACCGCCTCACCCATTACACTTCCACCAATCATCTCGATCCACATCACCTTTGTCATGCGATGTTGCACAAGAAGCTTTTGCTGAATTTCCTGTGCCCACGCATCACCGACTCTACGCGAATATTAGAATGTAATGAAAATTACGTAGATCACAACACACAATCATTACAAATCGCTACTAACACAACAGCAAGAAGTGTTTTGCGGGATATACTGCCCGCAACCACCCTAGCTGGAAAGAGTAGACAACGGATGAAATGGACTAAAGATATAAACATAGAGCTCCTCCGTTGCTACTACACAGTAACCATCTGCGAAACCGATATGACCGCCTGGGACAGTTGTTACATCAAAGTTTTATAGAAAAAATCCCAGAGTTGAGTCATATCTCTGAACAGCGTCTATCGGATCAAATTAGAGTAATACATAGAAACAATAGAATATAAGAAGCAGAACGAGAACACATAAAACACACCATCTTACATGCTAACACAATACTAATAACGCCACAGAAATACAACAGACGTCCAACACACAACTTCATCATAATAGCCAACCATATACAATAAGCCTATCTCAACCAATACCTACTACGAATCACGCACAGAAACAACAAACTATTACACAAACAGATGCTAGTCAACCTTTCGGAACCAGCGAACACATACAAACACAAGAAAATGAACCAACATATACACCAGGGACGCCAATAGATCTTAACCAGGCAAAAAATATCTTCACTGAGATGCTAATTAAATATACAGGTACAGACCCAACACTTAGACCTGTTATACCAAAATTGCAAACGACGCGACAAATGATAAAAACTGTTAACATTGTAAATGAAATAGTTGACAAACACCTGCAAACCAGTAACATAATTACACTAGAAGCCATCCAAACTGTAATTTATTGTGCTGCAACAACAGTATCGACATTACATGATAGGCGCACTAAGAAGACAATAGACCACTACTCAGGATCATCCAACACCTAAACCCACATCCAAAAGAAACCACAATGGGAAAGACGTATTGAAAATAAAATCAAAGCATTAAGAAAAGAAATAGGACAGCTCACACAATACCTGAACGGAAACCTCACACAGAATAAACAACAGGAATTAAACCCTAATAACAAAAGCCGTGACGAATTAGTGGATCAACTAGACACATTTAAACAAAAACTATCGGTACAAGCTAAGCGGTTGAACCGTTACAAGAAAAGCAACCAAAGAAAGTCTGATAACATCCTGTTTAATAATAATCAAAAACTTAATTCAGAAAACATAACCGTTACACAACATCCAGACATAACAAACATTAAAAACTACTGGAAAAATATCTGGTCAAAGCCCGTGCAACACAACATACACTCTTTATGGGCAAGGATAGAAGAGCAAGAGATGGAGAAAGTAGAACCTATGCCATTAATAGTTATAGACACAGACGATGTAACTTTTGTAATAAAAAGAACTTTAAATTGGAAGGCTCCGTTGCCTGGTAAAATACAAATCTACTGGATTAAATACTTAACCTCAACACACGCACACTTAGCAAACGCACTAAATGACCTCATTAAAAACCCACAGGACATGCTCGTTTTCCTTACCCAAGGAGTAACCTACTTAAAACCCAAAGATAGTGACACCACAAACCCAGCCAAATACAGACCCATCACTTGCCACCCCACCATTTACAAGTTACTAACATCCATCATCAGTTCATCACACAAAAAATAAACTCACACATTACAGAAAACAAAATCATATCTGAGGAACAAAAAGGCTGCAGTAAAGGTTCAATGGGCTGTAAAGAACAACTAATAATAGATGCCGAGATCCAAAACCAAGTCAAACAGAAACACCAAAATTTGTATTACTCATATATTGACTACCAAAAAGCCTTGGATAGCGTACCACATTCATGGTTACTACACATTTTGAAAGTATACAAAATCGACAACAGTCTTCTACAATTCTTAAAACATACCAAATGGACAACAAAACTCAATCTAAGAACTAACAGTACAACACTCACTACGTCACCTATAAAAATTTCACGCGGTATTTTTCAAGGTGACTCTCTTAGTCCTCTGTGGTTCTGCCTAGCCATAAATCCCTTCTCCAGAATACTTAATAACACTACATACGGATATACAATTGACAGAGATAAAACTCACACACCTACTATACATGGACGATATAAAACTATATGCAACTAAACAGACAAGAATTGGACAACCTTTTACATTTAAAAGAAAAAATCAGCACAGATATAAAAATGACGTTTGGTACAAGTAAGTGTAAAATCAACAGCATAATTAAAGGCCAACATAGTAGAACAAATTCATTCGATCTTGAGATACAAGAAGGGACAATAGATAGCATGGAACTAAGAGAAACTTACAAATACTTAGAATATCATCAAAGCACATCCATTAACCACACAGATATAAAAACACTTTGAAAGCGAAATACAAACATAGACTTAATAAAATACTCCACACTCAGCTATCCGCCAGAAATACAGTAAAAGCAATTAACACATATGCCATCCCCATACTAACTTATTCTTTTGGAATTATTAAATGGTCAGATACCGAACTTCATTCTCTAAATACCACAACCAGAACAACATGCAATAAACACAACATATATCACATATACTCTGCTGTACAACGTTTCACACTTAACCGAAAACTAGGAGGTCGGGGCTTAATCGACATAAAGAACCTACACTACACTCAAATAGATAACTTACGATCATACTTTATCAGGATAGCCAACGACAGTACACTTCACAAAGCAATAATTAATCTAACATACTCTGGAACACTTCTACAATTAAACAACACACAATTTAATCCAAAAAACAAAATTGTAAACGAAAACCTTAAGTAAGATACCTGGAAAAGCAAAGCACTTCATGGTAAATACCCCCACCAACTAGAACAAGATCATATAGACCAAAATGCATCAACGACCTGGCTCACTAAAGGCAACATATTTAGCGAGACAGAAGGATTCTTTGTAGCAATACAGGATCAAGTTATTAAAACACGCAACTAATCAAAATATATTTTGAAAGAGACTATAGAAACGGATAAATGCCGACTATGCCACCAATACACTGAACACATTGATCACATCACAGGAGGTTGCAGCGCACTCGCCAACAATGACTACACACACCGCCATGACAACGTCGCCAAACACATCCACCAACAACTTGCACTTAAATATAAACTGACAAAAACAAACACACCCTACTACAAATACAAACCGAAAAATGTTCTAGAAAACAATAAAGCAAAACTCTACTGGGATCGAGACATAATTACTGACCGCACTATCCTTAGCAACAGACCTGATATCACACTAACGATAAAATCCACTCAGACCACTTATTTAATAGATATTGCCGTCCCCAACACAAACAATTTAAAGCAAAAACACACGGAAAAGATTCAAAAGTATATACCCTTAGCAGATGAAATAAAACAGATGTGGCACCAAGAAACAGTCAAGATAGTTCCCATAATTATATCTTCAACTGGTATCGTACCAAAAACACTACACAACGCTTTAAAAATCATTAATCTTCACCCAAAAACTTACATACCACTGCAAAAATCAATTGTATTAGACACCTGCTCCATAGTCCGCCGTTTTTTGAACCCGACCTCACTCACACTTCAGAACATCCCAAATACCACGAACACTGCCATGTCCACCAACACGCAGAACATACAAGAGACTCCATACGACACACCAAATCACTAGACACACTACACGACGGAACCAGAATACTTGGTTTAAACCCGTACCTGGTTCAAAATATCCAACCCAGAGTTGAGTTCTAAAATCAATGACTACATAATAATAATAATAATAATAATAATAATAATAATGTGCCACCATGTATTGGGATCGATCTATCATTACTGATAGAACTATTGTGGCTAACAAGCCAGATATAGTAGTGATAGATCGATCTAAGCGCCTTGCAATGATCATCGATGTCACCATTCCCCATGACGAGAATCTCGTGAAAGCCGAGAAAGATAAACAAATACAATATTTGGATTTGGCTCACGAGATTGTCGACATGTCGGCGATCATTGTACCGATAGTCGTGTCAGTTAATGGTCTCAGTGCCAAGAGCCTCGATCACCACCTCAAGAGGCTCGCGTTCGACGGTTGGATTAAGTCCTCTATACAGAAGGCAGTATTGCTGGCCACGGCTCGTATCGTCAGGAGGTTCCTCTCTCTGGAGCCCTAACCACCGGTAACTTGGTCCCTGAACCCGATACCGGTGAGCCCCGTAATTTTATTTTATATTTTTATATTGTTTTCTCTAAATCACATAAAAATGTAAAATATAATTTATGAGAGAATGTTTAAATAAAGAGAATAATAATAATAATAAGCCCCCTATAATCCAACCGTACATCTGAGTTGAACACCTGACTCACGTGGGGGGCGGACACGCGATCTTATGTTACTGGCGCGGCCAACATGGCTCTGGAAACCCATTTTGATGGAGATAATGATGTTACGAAGTAAACGTTTAGGACCGCTTCCCGGGGGCAATCGCCGGGGCTCACCTGGAGCTGACGCTGGGTGTCACAGCATAGGAACCGTCAGCGGAGAGGAGTTGAGTAGGCGGGCTCCCTCTGGATCACCCGAAAATACTACAGCCAAACACACCGACGATAACATTAGTTTGCATTCACTTAACTCAATAACAGAACCATACAGTCCATCAACAGCTTCTTACATACCATCCTCAGTATCTTCCATTGATAATAACTCACGTGGAACACCTACACCTACACCGAACTTAGATGTTGCGCAGGAGGCAAATACCTTCTTACCTGCGTCCACTAAGGCTGGTAAACCCAGGAAATGCATGAGCTGGAGTAAAGATGTTAATAAATTCATCATGCGATCCTACTACTACATAACTAAATTAGAAACAGACATGACCACATACAGACATCATCTTCACGATATTTTCTCAAAACAATATCCCGAAATTAAAGTGACTGAACAAAGAATATCTGACCAGAGAAGAACAATCATAAGAAACAAATTACTGCCGCTAGAAACACTAAACCAACTAAAAGAGGAGGTGAGAATACAGCTACAGCACGATTTAGAAAATAATATAGCTGATAATCCTTCTATATCAATTGGCGGTTGCACAAATGACCTCAACGTTCGGCCAGAGACTCAAACACAAGTGAGAGACGACAATCATTCAATTACACAATCACAGCCACAACTTTACACTTACACACAAACATCCCAAACATCAACTCAGACCGACAACTTTACTATGATGCTGGAAAATGATATAGAGACATTGGTAGATTTTAGCCCCGTTAGAGATATGCATACTCAAAATATTCACGACAAGTTTAGAACAGCCCTGACACAATACTCTGGAATGGATTCAGGCGCCCGTCCAAAATTACCGAAGCTAAGATATAGTATTAAACTCATAGGATTAACTGCCTCGTTGGTCTCGCGGCATAAATGTGCGCGTGGGATTAGGAGGTCTCGGGTTCGATTCCCGGGTCGGGCAAAGTGTTATTGGGTTTTTCCGTTAGGAAATTCTCAGTAGCAGCACGGAGTCTGGTAATGTGCCCGGTACGGCAATAGGCTCGCCCCCTATTACGTGGGACCTAAAAATGCATGGCGAAATGTGGGTGTAATATTACACCTCTGCCTACCCCTTCGGGGATACAGGCGTGAGTCTATAAAATAAAATAAATAAGGATTAACTAATCTGTTCAATAATGACATACTGAATCAATACATATCAGATGATACAGAATTGAATGACATACACACATTAATATATTGCACTGCTTTGGTTGTATCAGAGGAACTTAACTATAAAATAACAGGTTGTTCAGTAAAAGTAAAACCAAAAGACCTAAATAAGCCAGCATGGCAAATGAGGCTGGAAAAAGATATTGAAAAACTTCGGGCTGATTGTGGAAGACTTACACAGTATATCAATAATAATAGATCCAGACTCATTGCCACAGGCATAACTTACATGTTACCGAAAGCCCCATACTCACCACAACCTTCTCAATACAGACCTATCACATGCTTACCCACAATATACAAAATTTTGACTTCGGCAATAGCCCATAAAATTAGAGCACACATTGAACATAATCAAATTTTAGCCGAAGAACAAAAAGGATGTCGACGAGGCCATATGGGGTGCAAGGAACAATTCATAATTGACTCCACTATCCATAAACATGCTAATACGAAAAACAGAAATTTACACTGCACATACATTGACTACAAAAAAGCATTTGACAGCATACCACATTCCTGGCTTTAATTTTTTTTTTATATTTATTTATTTAGTTTTACAGAAGGCTTACGGACTAATTAAAACTATGAATATAACAATTAACATTATCAGTTTGCCAATTAAAAGCCCTCGCATATGAGTATAAAAAGTAGGACGATTTTTGTACTCCTTTTAAATAGGTATACAAAAAAAGAAATTAAAGGAAAAACAATAAATAAACAAAAACAAATAGGTATACACAAAAATAACAAATATGACACTTAGAAAAACAATAAACCAAAATGAACAAAAATGGTAACTTCACTCAGTCAATCCTGCGCTGACTCGGTATTAGAAATGACATTATCAAAGTATAAATTAGCCAATTGCCGCCTCATAGTGGTAACACTAGTGCAAAAAATAACAATATTAAGATCCCGTGCGAGTGCATTGAAACTTGCAGCACTTCTTATGGAAAAGGCATTACCCCTATAGTTTGTTGAACTAAATGGTACATTCAATATTGGGCGCTGACGGAAGCTCAACAAATTCGTGCGAATTGAGGTATTAGCCAATAAATCAGGGCAGTCAATTGAACCATTAGCAATTTTTAACAGAAAACTAATATCACCAATACGACGCCTTATTTCCATAGGTAAGAAGTGAAACCTTTTACATCTGTGCTCATAATCAACTGAACATTGCTGCGCCTTGTAGTCAAGGTATCGTAGGAACTTTTTTTAGACGCCCTCAATACGAGATTTATAAATTTCGTACTGAGGGTTCCAAACCTGGGACGCATATTCTAAGTGGCTGCGTACGAAAGAGCAGTACAGTACTTTGACTGGTTTCAATGTGCGGAAGCAGGATGTGTTACGCAATATAAATCCCAGAGCTTTAGATGCTTTTTTCACGATACTATCTATATGTTGATCATATAATAGCTTACTGTCCTGTATAACTCCCAGATCTCTAATGCTGTTAGCTTTATTGATTAGTACTTTGTTAAGTGTGTAGCTGCTATTTATATAAGATGTTCATCGTGAAAATGTTACGTGAAAGCATTTATTGACATTTAGTTGGAGCTTGTTTCGGTTGTAGTAAACCTCAAATCTGTATAAGTCGTCTTGTAATTTACTTGCGTCAGACGCATCCCGTACGACTTTGTGTATTTTCATATCGTCAACGTAGAGTAGGATGTACGAATGACGGAAGCACTCCTTGATATTGCATATAAACAGCGTAAACAACAAGGGCCCAAGAATTAAGCCTTGTGGGACTCCAGAAGGAACAGAACTCCAACCTGAGACATAACCCTGAAGAGCCACAGCCTGTGTTCGGTTCTCTATATAAGAAGATAACCATCGGTACAGGTCTCCGTGTATCCCGGCAAGCGATAGCTTCTCCAGCAGCACCGGATGGTCTATCCGGTCAAAATATTTGCAGTAATCCGTATAAATTACGTCGACCTGCCCTCGTACCATTCCGCTACTTATATATACATGTAACAGAAGTAGGTTAGACGTCGTTGAGCGATTCCTAACAAACCCATGTTGCTCCTCACCGAGACAGGCCTTGAAAGCTGTGTCAACATCGGTGTAGACTACGCGTTCCAAAATTTTTGAAAATAAGCATATTTTTGATATGGGGCGGTAATTTTCAATATCAGCTTTATCACCTTTTTTGAAAACTGGCGTGATGAATGCAGATTTCCAAATACCTGGCACTAAGCCTTCCATCAATGAACGTTTGAACAAAATGCAAAGAGGTTCAACAAGACCATCAGCACAGTTGACGGTAAATATTGGCGGTATTAGGTCAGGTCCTCCCGATTTGGTGAGGTCTAATGATTTAAGCAACTTCAAAATGCGTGATCTATTAATGTCAACTGTGCTGACCGACACTGCTGTCCCGCTGTGCTGCTCACTCGAGGTGCTTTCACTACTTGCCGATGGTTCAGGTACCAGAAATGTGGACCTGAAATACCTAGCAAATAGCTCGCTTATTTCCTGCCCTGTATCCGCATATGTCTCACCATAACGCATTACGTTAGGAAAAGCGCCCACAATGCGCTTATTTTTCACGTACGTCCAAAATGATTTAGGGTTCGTAAGAATATAAGCTTCAATATTTGTAATATAATGTTCGTAGCACCTTTTTTCTAATTCAATAGATCTGCTGCGAAGTAAAGAGAATGAATTATAATCTGATAAGTTATGGTATCGTTTATACTTCTTATGATATTTATATTTTTCCTTAATCATTTTAGTTAATGCAGGGGTGTACCATGGAGGGTAGGAAGATTTTTTAAAAGATTTTACTGGTATGTATTTATCCCTGAAGTCATACAATATATTTTAAAATTTTGTAACCGCATCCTCCAAACTCACTGTCAGTAATAATTGAGACCAGTTTATCAAACCAAGTTCCACTTTAATAGTGGTATAATCACCTTTTGAAAATACGTAACGTTTTGTAGGATTGTCGACAAGCTTATCAATTTCAAAAAAATGTGTTTGGATGAGTAATGGTTATTTATAAAATAAACCCAAAAATAACGAATTTCATGCGCAATATTATGTCACAATGGAATACAACACTTCAATTAAATAATTACGAAAATACAGTTACAACTAGACCAATAACAATTAAAAAAGGCATATATCAAGGAGATTCCCTAATCCCCCTCTGGTTTTGTCTTGCATTGAATCTACTATCACATTTACTACAGCGTTGCCGAGTCGGATATAGTCTAACACATAATACAGAAACTGTTATCTCACATCTCATATACATGTATGATATAAAATTATACGCAGGATCAGAAAAAGATATGAAAATACTCCTAGAAAAAACAGCAACATTTAGCAAAGATATACACATGGAATTTGGTTTAGACAAATGCAAAACATTACACGTAATAAGAGGAAAGATCCGAGCCGGTGACTACACAGTAGATGACACACACACAATTACAGCTATGGAACCAACTGACCTCTATAAATACCTAGGTTATAATCAACTCAAAGGTTTAGACCATGCAACAATAAAACAGACGCTGACAATAGAATACAAGAGAAGAATAAACGCCATTTGTAAAACACAATTGTCTGGTAAACATCTTATTAAAGGACTTAACATCTATGCCGTTCCAATACTTACTTACTCATTCGGCTTAATAAAATGGACCAAGACAGACCTGGAACAACTAGAACGAGTAACGCGAACTACACAAACGAAATACAACTATTTACACCCTAAATGTGCAATCGAGAGGCTCACGATTAAGAGACAAAATGGAGACAGAGGATTTATAGATATTCAACATCTCTGGCAAAAACAACTATTCAATTTGAAAGCATTCTTCCTTATAAAATCACACTTAAGTAATATACATAACGAAATAGTAAAACATGATTTTAACTTCACACCACTCAACCTACACGGCCCTGCTAACACACAAATGTCGAACAATAGTGACATACAAAAACGGAAAAAAGACACCTGGAAACAGAAAACACTGCACGAACGACACCCACATGACCTTGAACAGAGTCACGTTGAGTTAGTAGCGTCGAATAAATGGTTGCAAATAGGTAATTTGTTTCCGGAAACAGAAGGTTTTATGATAGCGATACAAGATCAAATAATAAACACTAAAAATCATAGAAAATATATAATAAAAGATCCCACCGTAACTAATGACAAATGCCGTAGATGCCATACACAACCCGAAACTATCCAACATGTAACCGGAGCATGTATGACTCTCACACAAACAGACTATACACACAGCCACAACCGAATAGCCAATATTATTCATCAAAACCTAGCACTTAAACACAATTTAATCCTAGACAAAGACACCCCATATTACAAATACAAGCCACAGACCATCTTGGAAAACACCACACATAAGCTCTACTATGATCGCGCTATCCTTACGGACAGAACTATCCATTATAACAGACCAGATATAATACTACTCGATAAACTGAATAAAACCACATATCCTATAGACATCGCCATCCCTAACACCCACAACATACAAAAGACTATTACTGAGAAAATTAGCAAATATTCAGAACTGAAAGAAGAGGTAACGAGAATATGGAACCAAAATAAAGTGTATATAGTACCAGTAGTTATTTCTACCACTGGCGTCATTCCCAAACATCTCCACTACAGCTTAAAGTTAATAGACGGTAAGGACAGTATTTATATTAATCTCCAAAAAGCTGCCATGTTAAATACCTGCAGGATTGTTCGCAAATTCATGTCACTCGACGAAAATGACACAATACAAAACACTAATACATCTTAATTTTTAAACACTACACACTACATTTACTTGGTGTTTACCCGTCAATGTAGTTTAAACCAGCTAAAAGCTGAGAAGAAAAAATGGAAAACAAAAATAATAATAGCATTTATTTATCTCCACAAATTACACTCGTTACATAACAAAGTTATATTTGTAAGGGATACAGTAGACGGGGATGGGAAAATGTAATTTGTGGGAGATCTGGACTCTAAACCAAGCCTAGGCGTGTATTTTAGAACTCCAGGCCCTCCTTTTAGTTCTATTTACACATTGTCAACAGTTATGTCATACCTGTGAGTGTTTGTTTGTGCGAGTAGGTATATATAAGTGTGTGCCTGTGCGTGTGCGTGCGTGTGTGTATGTGTGTTTGTGTGTGTTTGCTTGTAAAGGGAATACCTATTTATATACTAAAAAGACAATAAATACATATGTATATTTGTATTATTATAAATATAATTACAGACACCTCACACCATTACAGTAAAGAGGTTCTCAGTTTGATTATAGTCTAGTTTTAATAACCATTTGTAAACTTTAGTTTTGCATTCACTCTTACTACAATCTGCTATAGATACTAATTTATTTATTAGATTAAACAGCATTGCTCCTCTGAATTGGTAAAATCTTTGTGCAAAAGAGGTAATTACAGAGGCTGGGGTACATATGGCGTATTTTCTTCTGGAGTTTGCCATACTTTCTCTTTTTTCGACAGAGACATCGGCAAACTTACGAAGAACTGTTTGCATGACACACAGCTGGCGAATAGTCAGTACTTGAGATTCTTCGTACAGTTTTGGTGTTGGGAATAAACGAGGATTTGATAAGCTGACTTTTAAAATTAACCTCTGAGCTCTTTCAATTGCAATCATTTTTGTTTTGCACAAAATTATTACAGACGATTTACGTAGTCTTAAACTTGTAAAAGCGTAATACGGCAAGCTTTTTCAGCAAATTATATACAAATATTTTAACATAGGTAATCTCATAATTACATCATTTCATGCTAAAATGAAAACCCATAAAACAAGGATAAATCACGTTTAGAGTTAAGTACACTATTAACTTGAAGTTATTCGTATAATTAGCTACGAATAAGCAAGATTAAGGAACTGTTAATCGTGCACCCCGTCACGATAAAATTATATTAGTAGGCAGAAAATCTAATAATGTGATATTATATATAGGTTGCGTAAAATTGTATGTTTGTTCTGATTTTAGGCACGAGCCACTTCCTGCTTTGGTTTTCTTTCTAGTACGAGTGTCCTATATACCTTTGGTGTCGGAATTTTATCACTGCCCAAAGGCATGTCGGAATATGGCCTAACTATTCTTGTCCTGAGACGAGAACTGTTACCGACAGCTTTACGTGCCCACCGAAGTGCGGTAGCGCTCTGATATGAATGCCCCATGCAGTCACCCATCCAATTCGCTACCTGGGCAAGCGTTGTTTAACTTTGCCGGTGTGTTACAAACAGCTAGCTTTCCTGGTGTGGTCGCGACAACGTATGGTAAGGGTCATTCGGGCATCGAGCTGATTTTGCTGGGTAGGCCCCGAAGGCGAAGGTTTTTAAGAAATCAGACTTGATTTAATAAAAATCAGAAACACACACACTCCTTCTACCTCACCCAAAAGTCGGAATACAAGCCCGTAATGAGGAAATATCAATAAATAATCTGTTCTTGAATAAATATAATATAAAATATGTACGTAAGTAATACGAAATTTCTAGGCAATATTTGCCTGCATTTTGGCACATGATACTATTAAAACAACGTCCGAGTTAGAAGATATATATGGTATAGGAACTACATAAAGTCTGCTGCAAAGGATAATGGTAACGAAATTTGTATTGAAGGCAGCAATTTATTCTACTTGAATATTTAGAATACTTTCGTATTAATTCAGCCCTGTTCACAAACCGGAAAATTTAAAGAATAATTTGGGAGTTACATTTTTAAGCTTTTTCTTCTGCCTTTAAAATTAAAACATCATGGGTCTGACTGATCTTTCAACTTCTAGTTTCTGACTTCCAAATATATGAATCTGTTGCTGCTGAAACATATTTGTAAACACATGAAATAAGACAGTGCAGGATTATGTCTACTTCAAAGAGCATTGTAAACATTTTCGGTTGGTCATTTATTAGCAAGATCTTCGAATAAAAACTAAAACTTTGTTTTAATTAACTCTACTTAAGATAAACAATCAGTAAGTCATTAAATATACACATACTTGCTTACACTACGCTATTACGAAAGGAATGGAAGAGCTTCCGCAGCTGCAGTTGATTTTATAGACACCTGGGGTTTATAGCGGTAGAACAACCGACCTACATGCCCTACATTAGAGGTGTTACGGATAAAATAGGAGACAAGTTAAAAAACTACTCCATTCCGACAGTATTTACACCAGAGTCCAAAGTGTACAACATGGTGGGTACACCAAAGGATGTTCTACCGCTACAAACCCCAGGTGTCTATAAAATCAACTGCAGCTGCGGAAGCTCTTACATAGGGCAAACGAAGCGGACTATCGCTGAACGTATAAAGGAGCACATCGCAGCTGTAAAGAACCGTCAAACGAACAAATCGGCGATTGCGGAACATTAACTTCAATCGGGCACCAATCACTGGATTGAATTTCATCGTCCCCAAGTCCTCTCCACGGAACGCCACTTTTACCCAAGAGTTGTGCGTGAAGCGATTGAAATCAGAAAACATAAAAATTTCAATCGGGAAGAGGGCTTCAAATTGTCATCGGCGTGGAATCCTGTGATTCGGCTAACAACACCCCAATTTAACGCGCAGTCGGCGAATGTTCAATATACAGATACGGTTAGTGTGTTTTGCGCCGGTACTTTGAATATCAACGACCCGGGGGTAGAAATAGAATCTTCTACCTCGCACTCGGAGACGTGACATCGCCACACCAGTCAGCTTGCGACCACGGGACGTGCAACCGTCTCGAAACGTCAAGCAAAATAAGGTATGTAAATACCTAATTTGCATGTTCGCGTTAATTCCCGTCTATATATATATTCTTAAAATGAACTTTATTTAGTAAAATTTGGTGGTATCTAGGTCAGCGAGCTAATGTAGTTAAGTAAGATAACACGGAATTTTCAGCAAAATCTGAAATTTCGTGAACATTTTGGAACTAAATCGTATTAAAGTTTGTCCACGCTTGAAGTCAGGCGCGATAAGATATAGGAACTAAACAATATTAGCTGCAGTGGCTAAAACTAACAAGGTTTCTTAGATGAGGTTTATAGAAATAATTTTTTATCGTTTACTTCAGCAACAATTTTGAAGTGTGTGTTATGTAATTATGTGTACTAAACTGGATGACTTTATATATACTGGAATAAGCAATGACATAATAGGAAATATGAAATAATCATAGTGTTATGCAACTATATATCGTACGCAATTATTTAATTCATTTACCTCATAAAAAGAAACACATCTTTCATCATCATCATCGTCCTAGGATTATCCTCGTTGATTTTGCCCTGGAGCCCATGGTCTGTTATCTAGTCTAACCAGATAATCACAGAATATTGTCTCATTTCATTTCATTTCACATTTTTATGACCGGATCGAAGCATCAACTCCTACGTATGAACAGTTTCCATGTCCAATAAATCATATACGATTGAAATCATTAGGATCTTTTATGGAAATAAACATACCTATTTGAATTTGAATTTCAACTAGATATATGTCAGAATATTAACTCATATTTTCAGAAGCCGATTAAACTATAACTTCAGCGATCGTTCACGTTAGAAGTCACCGGAGTGATAAAATACATAAACTGTACAATTTTATTTGCAACACTAATCCTAACGAGATTCGTACTAACAGAGAAATTATTTAGCGCAGCCGGCTGCCGAAGCACGGATAACTCTAGGATTGCAAAATGAGAACTTGGTTTTAGACCGGAAAATTGTGAGCTTAAAGTCAGAAGTTTATTTTTTTTCTAGATGAAGGATCATAAGAGCTTTTTCTGTAATTTCGACATTAGATTTTAATTTATAACTGCAGAGATAACAACTGCCTCCGTGGTCCAGTGGATAGCGTATGCGTCTGCTGATCGGGAGGTCCCGGGTTCGATTCCCGGGTCAGGGAGATGTGTTACTGAGTTTTTCTGAATACTCAGTAAGACGTTGAATCAGGGGTTACTGATTACGGTTTTCATCAATAGATAGTGTGATTCGGAAGAAAGGTTTGAGTGTATAATTCACGCGGGCCAACATAGGGAGAGAAACGTAACATACCTAAGTTGTACTACAGAAAAATCTGTGAATTTTCCTGCCAGCGAAAACCATTTAAAACTGCCAACACACGTCTTAGTTATGAACAGCTAAACATAATGAAGTTGTGAGAGCGATCTGTTTCGCGAGCCGCTGCTGCGGGTTACTTTAGATGTGTTAATTAATATGTATTACAAGGAGTAATAAAAGAAGTCAAGTGATTCTGCGTTTTCAAGTCGCAGATGAATAGCACCTGATAGAAAAGTGTTTTCCATGGTATGCTGTTACATCATTCAAGTTCAAGCGAGATCCTTGCGTTACTTACTGACTTACAGAAAAGGCACAGGTAAAACTATTGGTTTCACGAAGTTTTAATTTGGCATGGATGTTTCATGCGGACCGTAGGACCGGAAATTCCCATTGGATCGGGAAGAAACGGATGAATTAAAAAAATATGTGGGTGCATAGCTGCGGGTGTCAACTGTCATCTAGTGAGCAATAAAAATAAAGTCGTTTTCTGGCGTACAAGGCCTTGCTTTACTAAAAAAAAGTTAGTTGCAGCGCTATTCCGAATGCAATCAAAGCGTAAGATTCACTAGATGAAGTTGACTAGGAGGTTCATGAATTGCAGCCAAACGTACTCGCCGTGGGACAGAACTAGGCCTCTACGAATAATTCAACATGCACATAACTTCGAAAAGTCAGTGGTGCGCGCTGTGTGTTTACGTTCGAGGCTCAGCGTAGCAGCCAGCCTAGGTCAATAATACTTGCGAAAGCCTTAGTATATAGATAGTATCTTTCTACATACATTCATACATACATAGACTAACGCCTGTTTCCCGAAGGGATAGGCAGAGACTACGGAACGCCATTAGCATCGATCCTGACATATCTCTCTTGCTTCATTTACTGCCATCAAGTTTCTCATGCAGTTTTCTAGCTTTCTAGTAGAAGCCAAAGCCTAAGCAAGAAGCTACTAGAAAGACGACTAAGAACCAGGGCATCCAAATAACATCATAATATTTATATCTTCAGTTTTGCAGTCGGTGCATCCTACAGGCATGCCCCGACTACGTTCGTTAATTAATTTAAAATATGAACCGTCAGCGCTATTTGCGTCGCCACGAGTTGCCACCCCGCTAGTGTAGAAATGCAATATTATTTAATGTTTTCCTTGGTGATGATAGCTTTTTGTAATAATAAGTGATTTTGTTCGCGGGTTTGAGGGCCAAGTCGAATATGTTAACTGTTTGTCTACAGGATCTACTGGACAAGAAAACCAGTGTTGATGTGGTATGTTTGACGGAACATTTCATGATGTTGAGGCATGAAGACTGCTGCATGATCCCCAACTACAGTCTCGCGACGTGCTATAGTAGACCCAACTCTAGCAGGGGTGGGTCATGTATTTATATAAAGTTAGGCCACGCTTGGCGAAACATCCCAGCAGTTGTGAACCTCTCAGTTTCCACTGTTTTCGAATGTTGCGGAACTGAACTGGTAGATTACAAGATTGTTGTCTTATGCATTTATCGTGTACCTAATCCTTCTAACCTAAATCTATTTTTTGACAAACTTAACTGTGCTCTTAGATACATGCGGAAAAACTATAGTAAGCATGAATTAATAATTACAGGAGATTTTAATATAAATACTTTAAAGCAAGATAATGTAACTTTGGAATTCGAATGTCTTCTTTTAAACTATAACCTAAAATTGCAATTAAAAGAACCAACAAGGTTAAAATCTCAAACTTGCATAGACAACTTTGCCCATAATCTTAAAAATAAATGCAAAGCGGAAGTAATAGAACTAGCTCTATCAGACCACACCGCCCAGATATTAAAATGTAATGTTAAAAGAGTGTGTATGATAAAAAGTTGGAAAATTACTAGAAGGGATTACTGTAAGTTAAATATTGAAAAGTTTAAATACTGTATAGGACAATTGTCATTAGGTGATTTATATAACACAAGTGATGCAAACATGGCTTATAATATTTTCTTAGATGCATTTGAATTATTTTACAAACTGTGCTTTCCAAATAAAGTTATAACTGTGCGCATTCATAAGAAACCAAGGTGGGTTACACGAGGTATAAAAGTCTGCAGTAACAGGAAACGTGAGTTCTTGTGGAAATATAGGAAAAACCCCACGCCGTGCAATAAAATTGAACTTGTTCAATACTCTAAGAGATTAAAGAAAATTATCAAGTTAACTCAAAAGGCTATCAATACAAATACCATAAATACTTCAAAAAATAAAACAAAAGCTGTATGGCAACTAATAAAAGCTAATTCTAAGCAAAATAAACCACAAGAAGGCATAAAGCATATTTTAATTGATGGTAATATTGAAACTAATCCATTTGAAATACCAGACATTTTTAATAATTACTTCATTGACAAGATTTCGCCAATTAATAATTCTAATAAATATCAATTTAAGCAATTTTTGACATCTACACAAAATTCTATGTATATGAAACCAAGTGACCCACAACAAATATTAAAAATTATTAACTCGCTCAAAAACACTATGAGCGTGGGCTATGATGGCATATGCACTAGTGTAATAAAGCAGGTAGGTCATATCATAGCTCAACCTCTTAGCTATATTTTAAACTTAATTATAGAAACAGGCGTTTTTCCTGACAGATTAAAAATATCAGTGGTTACCCCAATCCATAAGAAAAATAATAAAGAGGATATTGGTAACTACAGGCCCATAGCCCTGGTGCCAATATTCTCAAAGATATTTGAGAAATATATTTATGAGGCTCTTAATAGCCATTTGGAGATGCAAGCGATTTTAGTAAAGGAGCAAAATGGATTTAGGCGTAATAAGTCTATAAATATGGCGGTTTACAATTTCCTAGAATTTATTATGTCTAATATGGACAAACGTATACCGGTATCCGCAATATTTATGGACATGACCCAAGCATTTGACTACGTAGATCATGAAATACTATTAACCAAACTTGAGAGGTACGGGATACGGGGTAACATACTGAAACTCTTTGAAACATATCTCAAAAATCGCCTCCAATGTACTAAACTGACTAAAGTTGATGCAAGAACTAAAAAAGAAATCACATACGTCTCCAGGCAACGACAAAACATGTACGGTGTACCACAGGGAAGTATCCTGGGTCCACTCTTATTTATACTGTACATTAACGATCTACCTAAAGCCACATCAAATCCAGTTACGCTCTTTGCGGATGACAGTACAGTCACAATAAAATGTAACAATACTGATACCTACGAGCAGAACATAAACGATACACTAAAAGACATTATAAAATGGTTAGAGGCAAATAACCTACGAATTAATATAGGCAAAACCATCCTTATGACCTTTCGTCAACGTGCCGGCCCACGGAATAGTCTTAATATATACCACGGAAATGAATCAATACGCGAGGTTCAGACTGCAAACTTCCTTGGGCTAACAATTGACAATAAGCTCACATGGAAGCCACACATTGATGCACTCTGTAAAAAAGTCAGTAAGTCAGTTTACGCGCTATATGAACTGGCACAAATTACTAATATTAGTTCTGTCGTCACTGCATACCATGGCCTGGTCGTTTCGGTTTTGCGGTACGGTATAATTTTTTGGGGGAATTCAACAAACAAGGATATTATCTTCAAGATGCAGAAGAGATGTGTTAGAGCCATGTTTGCATTGAAAACTACAGATAGCTGTCGCCCATATTTTATTAAATATAAACTATTAACCTTGCCTTGCTTATACATATTATTTGAAGTAGCTGTATATGTTAAACGTAATCCAGGTTTATTTGTGTTAGCTTCAGATTTTTATAATAGGCGACAGCGAGATATGTCTCGACTCTGTGTGCGTAAAACAAACACTGCATTGATGCATAAAAGTGTTTTCCATATGGCATCTATAATATATAACAAACTGCCAAAAACAATAAAGGAAGCAGAGTTTTATATGTTCAAGAAAAAACTAAATGAATTATTGATAAATAAATGCTATTATACTGTAGCGGATTATCTAAATGACAAATTACGTAATGACGTTTAATCTAATTATTATTATATTTTTTTTCTAACAAAGCGCTTCATTCTACATTAGGCCATTATTGCACTGGAAATAATAGCAGGACATTTATCAATTAATCAAATATTTATATAGGATATGACAATAATATATATATTTTTTTTTTAACTTAAATTGACTATGCTTATATAATCTTTAATTAATTACTATTATTATTTAATTCGGTATGACATCCAATCTTATTGTTTAATGAATGTTTAGTCCATGTGACATAATTAATTGTTTGTCATTTTATAATTTTTTGCATGCCACTATTACTATGGTCAAAATACTTGTATCGTACTTATTACTGTTTGTAACACCATTTATCACAGTATTTTTGCAAATAAATATGATTCTGATTCTGATTCTGTTTAGCTGAATGAAAAAATGTATTACGTACGTAATTATTTAAAATGGATATAGTCAGGACTTTCCCTCACAGAACGCTAACTACTGGTAGAAAGTAGCGCTTAGAAAAGGATAGGTAGGCTCGTGCAGAAAAATTACCGACTCTAGAAGTTAATGGTTGTGTTGCCGCTATCAGATACATAACGGACTATGTAATATGGCCGCTACTGAAGGTCATTAGATTCTGAATTTTGACAAAAAAAATTGGAAATGGTGTGCACTTGTCAAAAGTATTAATAAACAACATACTCGCTACTTTGCTTGAATTGTCGATTTTAGTCATTAAGTCAGATGTTAATTAATTATCAGCACATTGATATACTTGCCAAATAATTTGTGATAACTTTTATACCACCGATATTATGAGTACAGAGAATATTGAATTAGTTTGTACATTAAAGAACGTATAACGCCTCGCTGTAGATATACCTACCGGTTGCTTGGGAACAGAACCATTAAGCAGATTTCTGCCACATATGACAAAGACCTTTGCTCTAAACTGAATACACGAACCATCCTACACGTACATTTCGCACAAAATCTGGTAAGTACAAATAAAATCGGTCAGCAGAACATCCCAGTATCAAGAAGATACGTTCAAGAAGCTCACGTTTCCTAAAACTATAAAACCGTCTTTTTGTTATGTTACTAAGTATTTTTATGTGGTCACGTAGCTGCGAAGTTTGGCAGTCAGACGTGAGGCTATACTAAGTAGGTTTAGAGAACTAGGCGGCAAGACAAAGCCTGGTATATAAGATCGATTGATATATTATTTTGGTACGAAACTGGAGCTTGAATTGGATAAAATGTGTTTTATTGTTGCCGTATGACTGTTTTGATTCAAGAACATTGTGTGTACTAGCGACATTTTTTTTTGTATTTTTTGTGTCCTGCTCCTTTCAAGCTTGGTTTTATCTCTAGATATAGTATTTTACTTATCTTTTGCGTTTACAAAAGCCCTTTCACAAGATTTCACAGCAAAGTTACCGATTCGCAGACAAACATCTTTATAACGTCAAAGTTATGTAATTAAAAAAAACGTATAGGAAACAAAAGACACGTTGTAACGAGAAAATTATACTGCTTACAATTCGTGAGAAGTTTCTCAATCTAAAAATTCTCAGCATACTGTGAGAGAGACTGACTGATTGACAGCAGAGACTTAGGTACCGTCGGTTTCAATATTCAATCATTTTTTTTATAGACTCACGCCTGTATCGCCGAAGGGGTGAGCAGAGGTGTAATATTACACCCACATTTCGCCACGAATTTTTAGGTCCCACGTAGTGCGAGCCTATTGCCGTTACCGGGCACATCACCAGAGTCCGTGCTGCTGCTGAGAATTCGGAAAAACCCAGTTACACTTTTGCCAGATACGGTAATCGATAATTATCTATGGATTTGGGGATTTGAGATACATATTTGACATAAGCTGCAATACAAAATATGTCAAAGAAATTCTCCTGTTTTGTCAGATCCTTGGTTGCTACTCGTGATATTTATAGAAAGAATTTGCATTAAAAAGTTTCCCACACACGTCCATAATGTTTAGATTTACATGTTAAGTACAGTCTGTAAGCGACATGTAGCGTCTGAAATGTTCTTATTAACTTTTATGTTAACAACCTGCGGCGAAAGCGAATATGTAGATAAAAATGTAATTCTTTCAATGAGCTTTTTCATATCGATTGAAAACACCAGAGCGATATGATTGGAAGTGATAAAACTTTTAACTGAGTTCAAGAGCTTTGCTTGAAGTTCATCTAGTCTTTTGGTCTAATGGGAATTAAACTTCGTGTGTCGTAGCACTGGTTGGACCAAAATTTTCTAATGGTATGAACGGGGAAGCAGCGATAGCTCAGAGCAGAGACCGAAATACTGCTACGCGGAGGGTCTCGAGTTTGAATTCACGGCACGCACCAATGACATTTCGGAGTTAAGTGCGTTGTATATCGCTAATTATCGCTTGCTAATCGGTGAACGAAAACATCTTGAGGTAACCTGCATGTCTGAGAGTTCTCCATAATGTTCTCGAAATACATGTGAAGTTTGCCAACACGCATTTTGCCAGCGTGGTGGCATATGGCCTTACCCTTCTCATAGTGAGAAGAGGCGTGTGTAAGATTTGGCTTACGCAGAACTGGCAGCATTTGAGCATAGGCAAAGACAACTCCCGCATTAGGACTAAATCCTGTGTCGCGGGGGACTTTACAAATATACAACTAACTAGGACAATGAACACCCAGACTCGAAACAACAATTTATGGATCACATAACACAAAGTGTTGTCTTGTGTGGGAATCGAACCCACAACACTCGGCGCAGTATCAAGCGGCGAGGTCTAAAAGCAGGCCATAATAAAAGGCTTTATGAGCAAACACATATAAAAATATATGAGGAACTTTTCAACCGTCTGTCATACCGTGATAGTATCAGTAAATAGGTATGCTTGCTTTAAGCAGGTTTATAATATGTATGTTTCTTACCAATCTGCACGTTGCAAGTGGTTACCGAATTTCATGGATGTTTGGGTCACCCGCATAAAGACTTTTAGAAGCGACATCAATGTGTAAGCATCACAAATACATAGACATTTAAATTCTACTAAATTAGTCAAACATTTTGTACCACCAACTTAAGAATTACCCAGATATTATATACAATTATATAAAGCCCATTTATGATAAAGAGTACGGAGGCATCCACTTATTAGGAAATAGTGACTTACTTTAGTTTAAACATACTCGTACATACATACACACATCAACAAAGTCTAGGGATATTTTATATTTCATCAAATATCTAAAAATCTATGAACAATTTTCTGATACAGTAAATAGAAGAATCATAGATTATTTTAAGGTCTTTAATAAAAATAAAAAACATTTCGTGTTTTTTTTTTGTTTTAAATAAAAAAATTAATTTTTTTAATCATCATGGAAAATTAGTATGATAACAACAAACAAAAAAACTATTAATTTTAATAACAATGGAAAAAATCTTGTAAAATCTAATCATTAATAATCAGTGTTGCCACCTCTTACATTGATTACACATCGACATCGATTGTTAATACTTAAAATTAAATTGTCAATGTCTTGCTGCGGTATGAGGTCCCATGTCCTTTGCAAGTGTTCGTAAAGTTGTTGTTCAGTCGTCAAATTTGGTGGAAAATCTCTCAAAGCTTTTCGTTGTAACATGTCCCAGGCATGCTCGATAGGATTTAAGTCGGGCGACTGTGCAGGCCAATCCAAAACTTGAATATCGTGCTCTCGGAGAGCGGTCGATACCAGCCGCGCCGTATGGCAAGGAGCATTATCGTGCATGAGTAGAAATTCATGGCCTATTTGAGTTCTGTGTGGCACAATAACGGGCTCTACTACCTCCTCGTGGTATTTTTGTGCAGTCATGCTGCCTTGGATCCAAACGAGTTGGGTTCGTCCGCCAAGACGAATTCCTGCCCACACCATGATTGTCCCGCCTTGGTATGGGTGGACCTCCTGAGGGTGCCGTAGACGGCTAACTCTCCCTGGAGCTCTCCAAACGCGTGTTCTTCGTGAATCCGGGTGAAACCCAAACCGGGACTCATCGGTGAACAGCACCAAAGACCATTGTTCGTCACTCCATGGTAAATGCTCCCGAGCCCACGAAAGCCGCCGACCGCGATTGCCACGTCGCAATGCTGGAACACGCAATGGTCTTCGAGCATGAAGATCAACTTCATGTAACCTTCTTCGCACGGTTTGGTCGCTTACCAGCAGCTGGTGGTCCTCCTGGAGCCTTTGCACTAGTTGCAGCGCTGTGATATTGGGTTGTCTTCTGGCGGTCATTTGGAGAAATCGATCCTGTCTCTGCGTAGTAACACGATATCTACCTGTGTGCTGTTCGGCCACATCTCCAGTACTGCGATAACGTGACCACAACCTTGATATCACATTTTGACTGGTATGTAGGGCCTCAGCAACGACGCGTTGAATTGCACCATTTTCTAACATGCCCACGGCTCGTAACATTTCATCTCGACTCAAATGACGACGTGACATGACTTTTAAAGTTCGTACGTCACGTTAAATTAAAAAAGAAAAACAATTAAAAACCCTTTTCATTAATAATTATAATAAAACAGTTTTAACTTTCTTTAATGTAACGAATTACTAGCAAATTTGCCGCCATATTTTGTTTATTATTTTGTTTTTTTTCTTTCCATGTTCAAATTTTGAAAATAGAATAAAAGAGGTTTTAATCTGTATATAAACTTTTTGTGGAAACTAACAAGGTTCTAAACTATAAACTCGTAAATAATTTAG
This sequence comes from Euclidia mi, assembly GCA_944739405.2. NCBI lineage: Eukaryota > Metazoa > Arthropoda > Insecta > Lepidoptera > Erebidae > Euclidia > Euclidia mi. The sequence goes on from OX123203.2 coordinate 11,044,843, forward strand.
GATTAAGATATCCCTAGACTTTGTTGATGTGTGTACATAACTTCACGCCTTTTATCCCCGAAGGGGTAGGCAGAGGTGTATTTCTACACCCACTTTTCGCCAGATATACTTTAGTTTAAAGGAAATATTATAACTGGTAACAAAGAAACGACTGAAAGAAACGATAGACAGATTGCGTCATGGATAAAATGAGAAAAATGAGTGAACAAGTTAGGGCCTAACCTTCGATAGCTCTTAAGTATAGCCCTAAGCTTGCACGTACCTAAACCTAGACTTATCCTAATTTAAGCCTACTGGTTCCTATATCTAGCCTAACCTATCTTATGATATACCTATCCCTATTTTAGATCTAACTCTAACCTAACTCCCTAGTCTACCCTAGCCCTGTTAGGTATAGTGTATAGCGAGGCCGTGTACACTGTGGTCACACAGACTGTCGCGTATACAACCCTAATCTCTAGTTCCCTAGCAGTCCCTGGGATCCCTAGGCCGGGATATCTGTCGCCGGGAGACCTAAGGCGACAGACGGAAAGTGGGTAGGATTAGGGTGTAGTGAAGTGGGTTTTCTCACTGCCGGTCGAGCAGACTCACAAGACCGATCATGGTGACGGCTAAGGGTGTCTTGGCCGCAGTGAGAGGTGAGGGGTAGGGTATGAGTCAAAGCCGGGAGTGAGCTCATGACTGGTTTATTTCTTAACACTATAATCTTATATACTAAACTTATTCTATGTACACATATACACGTATTTAGTTGTGTGCCGTCGGTGTATTGTGCCGATGCAGCATGTCTGAGCCGACCGCCGTACGTGATAAATTACATGATCTTAAAATATCACGCATCTTCTTCGGTGATAAGTTGGATGTGTGTTGGAATGCCAAGAATGTCATGTTCATGTTTGAACATTCTGGCGTCTCTCCGGGATAGGCTTCAGGAAGGTCATGTTCCGGCGTGAACATTCTAGCGCCTCTCCGGGGCAGGCTCTAGAAAGTTCTTATGTTCAGGCGTGAACATTCTGGCGTTTCTTCGGCGTAGGCTTCAGCTCAACGTTAACGGCATCTGTAGTTTGTTGTTCACTGGTGATTCGTTTTCTTGACGGCTTCGGTTGGCTGGCTGTAGGCCATGTATGATGCGGTCCTGGCAGCGGCAGCTTATTGCGTTGCTTGCTGTGGAACCTTGAGGATCGTTGCGGTGGATATGTTAAGTACCTAGGTGTAGTAGGAAAACACAAGGTATATTTTATATTTAGTCAACATGCAGTTGTTTTGTACCATTGCATGTTATTCACCCCTCCAGAAATTATATTCCTTCCCTTATTTAACAGTAGTATTAGTTGTAGTAGTAGCAATTGTAAAAGTAGTTTCTCTCAACTTGGCTACCGTCGCAGTAACCAAGTCCTCCTATTCCTTTGTTGTAGTAGTAGTTTCCCTCAACTTGGTACCGTCGCAGTATCCAAGTCCACCTATTCCCTTGTTGTAGTAGTAGTAGTTTCCCTCAACTTGGTACCATCGCAGTATTCAAGTCCACCTATTCCCTTGTTGTAATAGTAGTAGTAGTTTCCCTCAACTTGGTACCATCGCAGTATCCAAGTCCACCTATTCCCTTGTTGTAGTAGTAGTTTTCCTCAACTTGGTACCATCGCAGTATCCAAGTCCACCTATTCCCTTGTAGTAGTAGTAGTTTCCCTCAACTTGGCTACCGTCGCGTCGCAGTAACCAAGTCCTCCTATTCCCTTGTTGTAGTAGTATCCCTCAACTTGGCTACCGTCGCAGTAACCAAGTCCACCTATTCCCTATCTCCCTAGTGCTACCCTACCCCTGTTAGGTACATTGTATAGCGAGGCCGTGTACACTGTGGTCACACAGACTGTCGCGTATACAACCCTAATCCCTAGTTCCCTAGCAGTCCCTGGGATCCCTGGGCCGGGATATCTGCCACCGGGAGACCTAAGGCGACAGACGGAAAGTGGGTAGGATTAAGGTGTAGTGGAGTGGGTTATCTCACTGCCGGTCGAGCAGACTCACAAGACCTATCATGGTGAAGGCTAAGGGTGTCTTGGCCGCAGTGAGAGGTGTGGGGTAGGGTATGAGTCCAAGCCGGGAGTGAACTTGTGACTGGTTTATTTCTTAACACTATAATCTTATATACTAAACTTATTCTATGTACACATATACACGTATTTAGTTGTGTGCCGTCGGTGTATTGTGCCGATGCAGCATGTCTGAGCCGACCGCCGTACGTGATAAATTACATGATCTTAAAATATCACGCATCTTCCTCGGTGATAAGTTGGATGTGTGTTGGAATGCCAAGAATGTCATGTTCATGTTTGAACAATGAGACAGAATAACATCCCCCCCGTGGGATCTCCACCTTGTCGTGGTGGGGGGGCTCAGTAACCGTGGATTGGTCACCCACGGTGAAGCTAAGAGGGATCCAGGAGGGGACGCTCCGCGTGGGCTTGGAGGGGCCTGCGCAGGATGAGTCCAACGGTGCGGGTGCGGAGGACAGTTCTGTCTGTCCCTCGCAGTCGGGCGCGGTCGCGGGAGGAGAGGCGTGTCGGTGTTGCGTTGCCGCGCGTCCTATCTCCCGCGACCAAATGGGGGCGCACCATCGTTGCGTCGCGGTGAGGCCGCAGGGGAAGAGGAGATGCGGTGTTGCGTTGCCGTCCTCCCTATCCTCTGCGGCCGCTGGGTGTTTTGGCGGCGGAGCCCAACACCTTCATCCGCCGCCAAGGGGGTTTCGTTCGGTGCCCGCCTGACCATCTGGCGGGCCAATACCCGTCGGGGGGTAGCAAGGAATGCTTCGGTGAAACCCTACACATGGGTACATGAGGAGCACGGGTTGGTTTTTAGTCAGTAAGAGTCTGTCAGTCCCCTTCGTCCTTCCCCCCCAGGGCGAAGGGACTCCATGAGGATTTTCCAACCCGACACCAAAAAAAAAAAAAAGAAAAAAAAAAGACAGAATAACATTGTAATATAATATCTAATTCAAGAAATATTCTGACAAATCCGCTTATGGTATGAAAGTATGTACAATATATTTTGTGCTTATCTGTAATCAGTACCAAACTATAAGCAGATTTGTTTCGTGGCTTGGAACATGTATGTAGGTAGCTCCTCGGTTGAAGACCCCTCATTTTCACCATCTGTCACCAAGTCTCTGTCCATCATGGCGTATCAGTCGTTAAGAGTAGGTGATAGTTGCTGACGCTGTAGCTAGGTTATTTGAGTGATTTTTCAGTCGCGTTTTATATTTAGCCGCTGCTAATTTCAACTGTGCCTTAACAGGTCTTGTATGTACTTACAAATACTATGTTTTTAAATAAGTGAGTCAGTTTTGACGTACATTTTTGCGAACGCATAGAAGTACATTTCTTCCTCCCTTGGCGTGAAAATATCTATTAAGTATGATTATTCTCAGCCTATAAACCAAGATCTATAACTAGAAGGAACTCCGACTGAAGAAAACTTAAATTGTGTTCGAGATAATAAGAAAGACTTATCATGAAGAATAGTCGTTGGCGAAACTCAGGTCTATTTTATAAAGTGTTTTTCGTCCGTAACTCAAATTTGCCCCGGCGACAAATTTGTTTATTTCGCTTTAGAGAAAAATTGGGATGAAGCTATACCTATTTGCGATACCTAACTTTTATTTAGGGTACGCTGGAGAGAATTATTTTGGGCGATATTTCAGTATTAGTACTGTATATTTCTTTAGTGTAAGATAGGAAATATAAACGTTTGCCAAGACCCATGTTATAGGGAAGCCCTTTTGTAAATATTACTGAAGTTCGTTATTGTTGTTGCTAGAAATTTTCTTGATTAGGAAACTCAATAACCATAATATTGCTTTCGGGTCTGAAATAAATTTGAACAAAAAATAGAGAAGTCTTTTTCCTTAATAATTCTTCATAGTGTCCTGGGACTTCACACTTGTAATCGCAAATAAGGAAGTGCCTGTTGTATAATTACTAGTTGTTTTTAAGCATACTTTATATTATCAAATATTTCCTTTTTGTGGCAACTAGGAATAATGTCTGTATTTTTAAACACTTTATAAACATACCTACAAACAACAGACAGAATTCCGTGTAGGAATCGAACCGACAACATTCAGTGCAGTGTGACAGCCTGTGCATAGCGATGACAAGGCCGCTTCAACACAAACACAGAACAAATCATCACACAAACATATTATGTCTTCGATGGGAATATTTGAATCGTCGAACCGACGTCATGTAGATCACTAACAACTAGCCCAACAGACCTATTAAGAATATTAAATGATTAGAAAATATATCAAAATACATCCTGGAAAATGTTCAGCAATAACATAAGAGAAAAGCTCTAGAAAAATGAACGAAAACTATAAAGATGAAGGTGAGTTGTCATCAACTACTTAGAGAGCACTGCGATATTTACCTGTCAGCGTATAAAATATTGTACGTAACACAAAAACTAGTGTACACACTTCAACGTATGAATAACAAAACAAACGAATATCAAGATGGACTGGGGTTGCCAGGCTGTTGCCGTATTGTGAGACTGCCTGATTTTGAAGGAAAATCGGTTCGGGTTACGGTTTGATAGCAAGAAATTAAAAAAAAATGTGCGAGCATAGCTACTAGGGCATGCTTCTGTTATTAATAATACTTTTTTATTTTTAAATTATTTTGAAACGAATTTCTTAATTATGATATTTTGTTCATAGGATTTTAATTTCAAATCATAAGATGTAGAATGATCAATGATAAACGTAGAATGTATATTTAAAAACTTATAAGAAAAAGTTACAAGTACCTGTCGTCTAGCATAAAATTTGATTAAAATTACTGACCACTTCAGAAGGACTGCCTGACTGAGCACTAACCAGAACTGAGCTTCTCCTGCAAGATTCAAGCTTTTTATCTTAAATCTAGCAGAAAATTCCGTCCGGCATATCCACTTTTAACTGGTAACCCTTCCAAGATGTCACAGAGAAATAATAAATAACTCAACGCGAAGATTACGCGCGCTCGCGACTGTATTCAATTTGGTATTGCTATCTAAATGTGCTAAATGTTCAAGCGATAAAATATCACTGTAATTAATGTTACATATTAACGAGTGTTTGAAATATTAATCACATTTGCATGTGAGAGATATATTTCACGTGCTAACTTAAATTTGTCGTATGAAAGTCTTGATTTTGTTTTTGGAAGCGAAATCATGATTTTAGGTTAAGGAATACCTACTTACTAACATTCCTTTGATGAGAAGGCAGAAAGAGAAGTGTATCGTTTGATTAAAATTCGTTTTATTAAGGCTGTTTATATACATATATAGAAGTTTTTTGAAATGAACTCACTAAGTATCTACGTGAAGTACCTACCATCCACAAGATCAACATAAGTATTCCTACTGTTGAAATTTGTTCGGTGCCTAAAAGCTCCAGAAGTCCGAGGCCTTATTTCTATCCTTTTTTCTATCCTATAGAAGAAAAGGAAAACATGAGAAAAGGAAGAGGATTAGAAAAATTGGCGATAATAGCTTTGCTACGCGAGTAAGATCTCGATGGCAACGTCGGTGTCAAAGGGTTAGCCGCTTATTTTCGTTGGCTGTTCGTTTTATTGCAAAAAGCACAATTTTAAATCAAAACTCTTACGAGTATCTTTCATATATCTTAAATTACTTATTATCACTATCAAAAATTATTTGTCCTGACTGCCTTTTCGTAGATTCCATACTACTGAAGCTAGAAATATGAAATGTCGATATAGGGTTCCTTTTATAACATAAGCACCCACTAAGGAAGTATTATATTTTAATATTTGGACGACCGGTTGGTGCAGCGGCAGTGTAAGCGACTGCAACGCCGAAGGTCACGGGTTCGATTCCCGCTCAAGTCAAACATTTTTGTGCATGAATATGGATGTTTGTCTTAGTCTGGGTGTCTCTACGTATAATATGTATGTATTTACAAAAAAATATACAAGCATGTTTATCTATTATCTAGTACCCATAACACAAGCTTTGCTTAGCTTGGGACTAGATGGTAATGTGTGTATGAGGTAGAATATTATATTACAGATTTTATAGAATATTATTATATTATTCCACCCCTTTTATAAATGGAAGTATTATTAGAGAGCATGGGGAAGTTCTGAATCAGTGTTAGGTATATTTTGAGAATTTGTTTGAACGAGGAGGGAGCGACAATAGGAATATAGTAGCGAATGAGGAAGATAATTGTGAAAGTGGGATAAGTATGGAAGAGATACGATATGCATTGAAAAGTATGAAGGCGGGTAAAGCTGCGGGATATGACAGGATATCTGCTGAAATGCTCAAGGTAGGCGAAGGCGTCACTGCAAGCCTGCTGTATCTACTGTTTAATAAATGTTGGCGGTCCGGTCGTGTACCAGGTGACTGGAATAAAGCCGTTATTGTGCCACTGTACAAGGGCAAAGGGTCACAGCAGGAATGTAAAAATTATCGCGGTATCAGCCTCCTGAGTGTTGTTGGCAAATTGTATGCAAAGATACTGATTGAAAGAGTGATTTCTGAAACGGACAGTAAAATTTGGGATGTGCAAGCGGGATTCAGAAAGGGAATGTGATGTACGGATCAAGTCTTTTCCTTAAGGTGCATTGCAGAGAAAGTCTTAAGTAAACACCAGAAGGTTTTCTGCGCCTTTATTGACCTGGAAAAGGCTTACGATCGAGTGGTGAGGGATGAACTTTGGTCAACACTTTCTGTGTATGGAGTGAGCAGCAGTCTGATACGGGCACTTGAATCCTTATACAGGGATTCAAGTGCCTGCGTCAGAATAAACGGGGCCTACACGGACTGGTTTAACATTGATCGTGGTGTTAGACAGGGATGTGTAGCGTCTCCTTGGCTGTTTAATCTGTTCATGGACAGTTGTTTGACCGATCTGAAAGAGTCTGAATGTGGATTAAGAATGGGTGGGTCAGTGTTTAAGACCCTGCTACACGCTGACGATCAGGTTCTATTTGCATCGTCAGCGTTCAATTTGCAGCAGATTGTCACCTCGATGAATGAAGTGTATAAGAAGAAAGGTATGAAAGTGAATGTTAACAAAACCAAAGTCATGGTCATAGAGAGGGATGATAGTGTAACTGAATGTGACGTAATGATAGGAGATGAAAAAGTGGAGCAAGTGAACGAGTTTGTGTATTTAGGGTCTTCGTTTACGAGAGATGGAAAATGTGAGGGAGATATTGAAAGGACAGTGAAAACAGGAAATTGTGTGAATGGCGCCTTACAGTCCATTATAGGCAATGGTATTATCCCAAAGCAAGCTCGCCTTGCTATACTGCAGGGAGTTTTGGCGCCAACACTGATGTATGGCAGTGAATCATGGGTATGGCAGAAGAAGCATGAAAGTAGAATCAATGCTGTGGAGATGTGAGCTTTAAGGAGTATGTGCGGAGTAAGGCTGATTGATAAAGTGAAAAACAGTGTGATACGAGAGAAGTATGGTCTAAAAGAAGATGTAGTGACAAAGATTGAAAAAGGAATGTTGCGTTGGTTTGGACATTTGGAACTGATGGATGAAAGAAGGAATACGAAAGGAGTGTATCGTGCGAGAATGAATGGAAATGTCAGTAGGGGACGCCCTAGGTGGACGTACGCCGACCAAATAGGTGACGTACTGAAAAAGGGCCAAATTAAAAGTACCCATAACCGACGCGCATGCATGATGAGGTTAATGAATGTCGAGGAAGCGAAAGAAGTATGTTTGAACCGAAGCATGTGGCGTTCTATAGTCTCTGCCTACCCCAATGGGAGACAGGCGTGACGATATAGATAGATATATAGATATTCCACCCCTAAAAGAGTAAAATACGGGCTACACGTCTGTTTGACAATCCGCTTATTTTTAAACTAAGCCTGTTAAAATCCGGCTACAGGCAAATATTTCATAAGTCTAAGAATCGCCATAAACCTGAATCACGCGAATTATGCTTATCGGCTTCCTCAACAAAAGAAAATAACTAAGACATTTATTTACACGGACGAACATCAGTTTGAATTGCTCTAAGTCCTAGTCTCTTCAAGTGATATCATAAAAATATATTAGCTAGCTTGTTTACAGGTATACCTAACGAGCTTTTGCTAGATTATAGCCCGTATCATGCCCTGAATTTCTCCAATAATCTTCGTGACTACTTATATTAGACAAAGCGATCGTAGCCCGCTTTTTTCGTCGAATCAAAATCGTATCGAATTAGCTATGTGCACAGTAGCGCCACCTAGCATGCGCAACTATCCGGAATTATACCAAATAATGACATATCAGTATTTCAATGCTTTCTAGTAATTATAGTAAATTAAAGATAAATAAAAAGACGAAGTGGTATTTTTACTATCAACGGTCATCCACTGCCATCGGTATTCCAATTCGGAATTCAGTACAGTCAATAATAACTCTTCTATTGATGTAATCTGGACTGAAACACTTGGTCATTGTTGCTTCTACGGTGGCTCTATTCAGCCAAAAGATTAATTTAGTAGTTGCAGAAGCTAGATTTTGTAAGATCAAATGAAATATTCGTGAGATTGTGGTTCTGTGTACACCAAATAATACACTCAATGCTGAAAATGTCAAGCCAGTTTTCATTTTTATCAAAAAAATAAGAAGTTGGTCTTTAATGGAAAATTTTTACATATGTAGTTAATCTTGTTAATAAAAACTCAAAATTGCAAAATGACACACCAGCAAGATCTAAGAGTTCCCGATCATTTTTTATTGATGAAATACCAACAAATTATTCGCTGTTTGTTTCGGTAGATTGATCCTCATACAATTTTTGTCAGTGCAACAGCTTTTATCTTTCTTTCTTGAATTATTTTTCATTACAATTCATGATGTTGTTGCTATATCCCCTTGGATTTCAGCATCACAGTGATCACTGTAAATCAATCTAAGACAAATAAAGGTTTTAAACTTTCGCGATTTGTATACCTACATCATACAAAATAATTTAGCGGTATATTAGCGGTTATTGTATAATACAAATAGGTATTTACACCTTATTAATTAAGTTAAGTTTACACGATTAAGACCCGCTCAATTATTTTGTATGACAAATAAAGGTTGTATCTCTTAATTTCGATTCAGAAAACATATTGACTTGACATCCTTGATCGACCACAAGAAGTTGAGATTGATTTAATTCACTTCCTTCTTCAATTATTTAACTTGATGTGGTATTAGAGACTGTTGAGGTTCTTCGTTTTGTCAAGCGTGTATATCTAGCTAGGATCTATGAATCATTAACCTTCCAGTTTCGATATATTTCAGGGAATATCGTGGGAGCATACCTTCGGACTTTCTTCCTCATCTGATTTTTTGTTTCCCATAAAATGTTCACTACAAATCATGTCGTCAGGTTTAGGATACCATGGCGACCCATCAACACTAAAATAATAAAAACAATAATAAATATAACATAAAATATAGCGCTATATAAAATTGATACTAATTAAAGGTTATTTCGCTTACCTATTCCTTTTTATAGCATCTAACCATTTATTTCTTTGATTTAATTTCCAATCCGATATAGGTAATTCATATATAGAACTTATTACTACTTATGCCGTTATTTTTGCAGTTCACAACACAACAACATCTAATATTAAGCATTTTGAAAGAAGATTCAATATACAGGGTGTAAACAGACCCTTAACAAAAACTGAAATCCCATGTTGTACTAATCAATACGATTTTTTTTTACTTCGGCAACATACCTGGGAAATTACTGGTTCAGGAGATATTGAGGCTCAAATTTACTATAGAATTTTTCTAATAAGGTAGAAAATCTATACAATTACCCCGCCAATATGTTTTAAAGATGTCCTATGACCTCATAGATAAGTAGGTATTTCGAGCATTGCACGCGCGCGCGTTTTATTGCGGTTTAAAAAATGTGTCTACTTAAAAGAAATCCATTCCCAGTTATTATTTTCGCTTAGTGTGACTTGGCATCATTTGGTCAACATTGGTTCATAACAAGTAGACTTCGGCTTGGTGATGGATCTTGTGATACCTGTATACGGCAAATGTGTATATGCAAGTTCGTTGCGGAAGACCTTGTAGGACATTCGTCGACCAAATTGGGGTCGTTTTGAAAAAAGGAAAGGTGCCTTGCACCCGATAACGGTAAGCCTGTATGAAAAGAATAATGAATGTAGAGGAAGCGCGTGAGGTTTGTAAGAAGGATAGAAGAAGCAAGTGGCGTTCTCTGATTAATTTCGTTCCTGTTGTTACTTTTTATGACATCAGTAGGAATGATTCTAGTATTTTTATGTGCCGAGTCATATAAAAATATTATTATCTTACTAAGTTTGTTTGTTGATATTTGTGGATTATATATGTACAGTCGACTACAAAATTACTACGCACCTCAAAATCTTTTCAAAGGTAAGTAGTTAAAACTCCTTTTTCAATATTTTTGATTTTTAATTATGATTTTCTTTGTCGAATAACACTAAAAGGAAATTATAATTAGTTGAGACGGTATAAGGCAAGGCAAAGCCAGGGATAGCCTAGGAGAGACCGGCAGAATGCTACGCAGAGGGTCTCGTTTCGAATCCACGCAGCACGCGCCAATGACTTTACGAAGTTATATGCGTACTAAATTGTTAATTATTGCCTGCTAAGCGGCGAAAGCAAAGATCGTGAAGAAACCTGCATGCCTGAAAGTTCTCCATAATATTCTCGAATTACGACCCGTAAGAACGTCGACGTGACGAAGAAGTCTGCCACCAGCGTGGTGGACTATGGCCTTGTCCTTCTCATAGTGGAACAAGTCTGCGCCCAGCAGTAAGACACTTTATATACAGGGCTGATGATGATAATGAGACAACATAACCATTCAAAATCACGTATATGTATATGGCTACTGTAACATATTGTACTGCACTTACTACGGTATACTTATGTAGGTGATTGTACCTATAGTTTATATGGTTGGCCTTCGTAGTTCATATCTTTGGGGCTTTGACATGACGTCGTTTGTGTCGTTTGATAGTTTTATGGCTTGGGTTATGTTCATCTCTGTGATCAGGGCGGCTGTAAAAATTAACTATGTGCGATAATTTGGAAGAGCTTTCGAATTTAATATTTTACGGAGTGTTTGGGTTTCTACATTTGGAAGAGTTCTTTGTGTTTTTTAAATGTTTGTAACCTATTTACTTGGTAGGATTTTTAACGTATTTTTTTAACTGGAATCACTTCGAGTACAGTAGCTTTATAACGAATTCTTTATAAACTCCAACATGCGTTTGACAAATGTTTTGGACCCTCTACAAAAGCTTTAGGGCGCTTTCAATTTAGACGGTTGGTGCCGGACTGCTGCCGCACGGTTGTTACGACCGTGAGCCGTACTACTTCCGGACGGCAGCAGTACCTATGACGTGAATCGTCTTGTTTGAAGAGATACGCGGCTGCAGTCCGATCGAATTTTAGTGATTTCAATCGAAACTGACTTCAGTAGTGGTACTGGTTTCAATGGAAATCACTGGTGCCATGGATTCTGACTTAAAAGAAAATGTAGCAGATTTTTTTTACTATTTTAGAATGTCTATAGAATGTTTTTATGAATTATATAAAATAAACATTAAAAAGCCTTTTATTTCACACCTTTGCAAAATAACAGTTAATAGTAATCATTATTTTTTATTTTTAAATCCATGCAATAATAAATACTTATGAATTATATAACATTTATTTTTATAGACTTACGCCTGTATCCCCGAAGGGGTAGGCAGAGGTGTAATATTACACTCACATTTCGACATGAATTTTTAGGTCCAAATTATATATGACATAGTTAAAAATGGAATTCAACGTTCATCGCACTAGCCAACAACATTGTTGCCGAGCCACCAACGGACGTGCGCCGCACTGCTGTCACACGACCTTGCGTCGACACATTTTGTATGAAAAATCATAACCGCCCGAGCGCAGTACGATACCCGGACTGCAACTGAACAGTCCAACAGCAACCGTCTAAATTGAAAGCGCCCTTAAACTTAAAGAAAATATTATTGTAAGTGGACTCTCAGTCCATACACACAATTAGCCGTGTGAGAACAAATCTTATATTATTTGGATCTAAGTTTGGATGAATAAAATGCGTAGTGGTTTAAGCGGCCTTTTTGCGTTAGGCACTACGCCGAATGATGCCAATTGCCATTACGCGAAATTGTTATTTCGAGTTTGATTGATATTTTGTAAGTTGATGTATGTTTTTCAAGCCCTTTGCAATATTAGATTTATTCCTAGCGTGGAATCCGTCTTAAAAATACATATAACCAAAAAAAATAACAATTTGTATGTAAAAATCGCTGTTACTGATCCGCAAATGATCATGCTTTATTCTTTGTAATAAAATTTTGGATTTCCCATTATTTATTTACTTTCACTGCTCATATACATTGCCACAATTCCCAAAACAAAATCTATACATCAACATTCAAAGAAACTACACGCAATAAATCACACGACGTATGTTTAGCTCAGACTGGAACAGTAAGCGTCGCGGACACAGCAACGCACTTAAGTTGAACGGTCGCAAGCTGCACGCTATGTACCGAACATATAACCATATGAAAGTGTGCCTTAATTATTGAGTTGTGGTTTGTATTTGTATGATATGATTTGAAAAAGGAGATAAACAGCTATATTTTTGTCTACATAAGTACATACATACTTCACGGTAGTAGAGCTTTGCTGATTTCAGCATGAATGGGCCGGCTCGACCGGGGAGGTACTACCCTCTCACAGAAAATCAACGTAAAGTAACAGTACCTAAACTGTTGCGTTTCGTTCGGTGAGTGAGAGTGCCGGCGGCCCTGTCCCCTATTCCTTCTCCCTCATCCCACTCCTCATCCTATTCCTTTTCCCAACCCCAAGGGGCGGCAACGCACTTGTGACTCCTGTGGTATTGCTTGTGTCCATGGGCGGCGGTAATTGCTTACCATCAGGCAATCCGTCTGCTCGTTTGCCGCCTATTACTATAAAAAAACACATTTTTATCTACCTTAGTAGATAAATAAATATTTTTTACTTAAGATTCAGGGTTACAATCTAAACATAGTATAAAATGAAAGCCCGTTTTCTTTCCGTCTGCATGAACGCGATAGACTCAAAAAGTGCTGAATGGATTTTTGTACGGTTTTCGCCAATAAATAGTGTGAATCCTGAGAAAGAGTGTAAATCACGCGAGTGGAGCCGAAAGTAAAGTCTACTTTGATACTAAAAGAAATAAGTAGTCATTCTGTTACCACGACACATAGCCCAAACTACTAACGCTAGTAACTAATTAGGGCAGTGGGGTTCTTATATCTTCTTATATTTTTATTTTATTTATAGACTCACGCCTATATCCCCGAAGGGGTATGCAGAGGTGTTAATATCGCCATGAATTTTTAGGTCCCACGTAATAAGGGGCTAGCCTATTACCGTTACCGGGCACATCACGAGAATTCGGAAAACCCAGTAACACTTTTGCCCGGCCCCGGAAACGAACCCGGGACTTCCGACCAGCAGTCGGGTTCTTAGATGGCGTCAAATCTCTTAAACAAGGATTTTTTTAAATATCCTTCCCCTTAGAGGGTATAAAATAGAAGGTAAATGTTTAGTAGAGCGAAGCCGCGGACGACTGCTAGTTGGCTTTATTTGAAGATTGTGTACCCAAACTTCGCATACATCCGTTTACAAACACAAAGTGCTACCACTAAGTGCCACATCAGAGTATTGCTTGCTTAGCTATTAGTACTTAGTAGGAATATAATAGGTAGGTACTGGTGATTTTGTAAAAAAGGCAGCGATAGCCGAGTGGAGATACCAACGGACTGCCATGCAGAGGGTATCGGGTTCGAATCCACGGCGCGCACCAATGACTTTTCGGAGTTATTGGTGCGCGCCGTGCGTATTGAATTGTTAATTATCGCTTGTCCTGTGCCTCGGAAAGAACGTTAAGCCGTCGGTCCCGATTGTCATGAAGATGTTTGACAGTCGTTATAGGGCGTCAGTACCTTCTAAATAAACTGACACTAGTCTAAACCATGGAATATCGCTATCCCTTCGGGTTACGGAGGTCAGACAGGCAGTCGCTCCGTGGAAAAGCTAATATTCAGCCAAATCCGGTTAGACTAGTAAGCGGACCCCAGATTCAAACTGGGATAACGCTAAGAGAAAGAAGATACGTAGTGTATACCTATAAAGCTTCAATAAATAAATAATTGTTGTAGAACATACCATTTTCGATTGCTGACAGGTTTACGTGATTTCCAAAGCACGTAATGGGGTACACCACTATTGTAACATTAAAGATAATTAAACTACAAAATGGCTTAGTTTGTCGAGTTCGCGTGCTTGTCAGTTTATATGACAAGTTGACGTTACAGTCGTAGCATTGTGGATATTTTAATATTTTTTCGTAATTATGCATCTCTAGTTATAATATATTATCTATGATTATGCACATAGACTTCGGTTTAAAGACATTTATTCTCAAAAAGAACTTACAGGAGTTCACTTACATGAGCACTTATACTTAACTTAAAATTAGGTAACATTTCTTGTTCGCGCCGGTGGTGGTCTAAAGATATGCAAAGTAAACTAAGATTTCAGTTAATATTTTAACTTGCTAGATTTAATTTTATATACAAGGTGTAAAAAGACCCTTAACGAAAACTGAAATCCCAAGGTTTACCAATCACTACGACCATTTTTTACTTCGGCACCATACCTGGGAAATTACTGGTTTAGGAGATATTGAGGCTCAAAGTTACTATGGATTTTTTCTACTTAGGTACAAATTCGATGCATTTACCCCGCCAATATGTTCTTTAAATGCCCTTTAACCCCATGGATAAATAGGTATTCCGAGCATTGCACGCGCGCGCTTTTAATTTGCGGTTTAAAAATGTGAATACTCAAAAAAAAACATCGTTTCCCAGGTATTATTTTTGGTTAGTATGACTTGGCATGATGTCCACAACGAGTAGACTTCGGCTTGGTGATGGGTCTTGTGACACCCTGTATACACACTTACACAGAGGTAAAACTAAATAGAACATCGTGAAATAGTCAAGTGATCATGTATTCATTATGTAATGTTTTAAGTAGACTGTAATTGTCTGATTTCTTTAGGTAATTTATTATAAAGTTGTGCACCTTCAAACATAATATTTCTTTTACCATATTCGGTTCGAGGTGTAGGTAAACTTAATTTATCCCTGCTTCTGGTGTGATATTTGTGACTTCTTTTATTAAAGTGAATGTTAGAATGGATTGTATTTAATTCAATTTTCTTTATTAATCTTTCTTTCTCTTAGCGCTATCCCAGTTTCAGTCTGGGGTCCGCTTTCTAGTCTAACCGGATTTGGCTGAATATTAGCTTTTCCACGGAGCGACTGCCTGTCTGACCTCCGCAACCCAAAGGGATAGCGATATTCCAGGGTTTAGACTAGTGTCAGTTTATTTAGAAGACAGGTACTGACGCCCTGTAACGACTGTCAAAGATCTTCATGATAACCGGGACCGACGGCTTAACGTGCTCTCCGAGGCACGGACAAGCGATAATTAACAATTCAATACGCACATAACTCCGAAAAGTCATTGGTGCGTGCCGTGGATTCGAACCTGATACCCTCTGCATGGCAGTCTGTTGGTGTATCCACTCGGCTATCGCTGCCTTTCTTTATTTAGATGCATGTAATTTTCTTTATTAATATGCATGTTTTATATTTATATAGCTTGTCAATATTAAATAATTTGGTGACTTTGTTTTTCCATCCTCCTATTAAGGGGCAGCACCACATTTTCGAAATCACAGGACTTTTACACAAACCCTTGTCTCTTACTCTATCCCCTTAGCGATGGTACGAGTAAATTACAAGTAAGTACAAGCCACGCACAATGTAGGGTTCCGTAGTAGCCTCTACCTAAAGACTTAAGGATAAAAGGACTCGATCACAATATTCATTTTATCGCTTGCAAATGGAAGTTTAAGTTAATCGACTATTACTCGTTAATTAGTAAACCCTCAGGCGCATATTCATTGAAAGTCCATTATGTATACGACATTGCCAAAATAAAGGCAATGGAACGTCTGACAAATAAATAAATAAAACCCAACAGATTTACAATCCTGGTATATTTTTCAATGAAACTTGGTATTCAAAGACGTCTTGTATCGTGCTCCATGTCTAGTAGCAAATATCTTCAGGCGGTACTAGCGGACGCTTTCTAGGTCATCCTTATTTCCAGCTCTTTCAATATTTGAAATCAATTGAATTCATGTATCCCTTTCAACTTAACGTCTTAGAGAGAAAAGGGGAAAGCACGAATGAAATCGAATATTATAACATCTATTGCTAGTAGTGAATTGTATGGCCTTATGAAATGAACGTATAAATTCAAACTTGGGTGCTTAAGCTATTCAATTTCAGGAGGTCGTATTTAATGGCCCGTTAATGTAGTTAAACATATAATTTATTTTACGATACACAGGCATGTACATAATTATAACAGTAAAAGAAAAAAACATATGTATTTGTAGTACCTATTAAATAAAAAAATCAGAACAAAAATTTAAAAGCCTAAGCCTCTCTTTGTCCTTTTAAAGAAGCTAATTATATTCTAATTATTTTGTAAGATTTAGTTAAGTTAGCATATTGGTGTCTTTTGCGGACACACAACACGAGGAAAAAAACATGGTGATGTTATTAAACTCCAACCTGAATGCTAATTTAATAGCAGGTTCGGCGTTGATTAAGGTGTAGGTATTAGTTGCTATATTTCGACGTGGCCATTAAAAACTATAGGTATAAAAATATAAAGTGAAAGTAAATCCGACAGATCTTACTTGCTTCCGTCTCGCTCTTGTTTTAACAAAACTAACAAAGGACTATGTTTAGTTTAGTTGTCAATAAAATAGGATTGAAAGCAATGTACGATACGTTTACTTACGTACAGATACAAAATAATACTATTATGCAAAAGGTATCTACCAAACGATCATCTACTTAGTATATTGTAACATTCGTCAAACCTCACGACAAGACGAAGACGAACTCTCAAACAATTGAAATTTTTCAAAATTAATTCTTCTCTTGACTTATTTGTTCTATAAATAAGAACAGTAAAAATAGTACATTCTTGGTCATAAGTCAGGCTAAAGAAATGTTCACTGTATGCGTCACGTCATAATGCATGTTTGACGTCATCTGGCAACCGTAATAGTGTTGTGTGCTTATTGACAATATTCGAAACTTTCCAATACAAATATTTCAATTGCAAAAGTAACCTTTGAATGTTAGGTTGTTACGACTGAAATGTTGAACTGATTTTAGTAAGGAGGTTAAGACTTAGGCAATTTTTCGTCTCGGAAAATTAGACTGATTCCGTGGTCCGGTGGATAGCATATGCATCTGCTGATCGGGAGGTCCCGGATTTGATTCCCGAGTTAGGCAAAAACGTTTTCCCGAATTCTCAGTAGCAGCACGGAGTCTATCAATGTGCCCGGTAACGGCAATAGGCTCACCCTTTAATTCGTGGGATCTAAAATTCATAACATACCTAGCGAAATGTGGCTGTAATGGCTGTCCTTTGGGATACAGGTGTGAGACTCTAAATAAATGAATAAACATTTGATGAACATGTAATCCTATTCACACTAGTCAACAAAGTGATCATAATTATGTTACAGTTTTGTTCCTTTTTAGGTACGGAACCCTAAAACTAAACAAAATAAACAATACATTAATATGAATCAATACCAATCTGCGTGAAATCAGCTAAGCCGACGTTCGCTTTACCACTGTCAGCAGAAACATAATTGTAAGCAGTAACGTCGTATAAATCAAGATTATAATATTAAAAGTTGAATAAAATTTACATCGATCCATTCGATCATTTTCGCATCGCAATTGTCCCCATCACTAATCTTCACGTGTGCTACATGTAAAGCTAATAACTGGTTTCTTTTGTTTACCGTGTATGGAAACATCAAATAATAATTAAATTGCCAGCTCATTTTACACGCATGTAAAAATAAGCCAAGTCCTCAGAAACAATTAAAATACTGTGTCACAGCTCCATGTAATAATATTATTAAATTTAAATACAGGATGTAAAAATACCCTTAACGAAAACTGAAATCCCATGTTGTACCAATCAGTACGAACATTTTTTACTTCGGCACCATACCTGGGAAATTACTGGTTCAGGAGATATTGAGCCTCAAAGTTAGTATGGAATTTTTCTAATTAGGTACAAAATCGATGCATTTACCCCGCCAATATGTTCTTTATATGCCCTACGACCCCATGGATAAGTAGGTATTTCAAGCACTGCATGCGCACGCTTTTAATTGCGGTTTAAAAAATCTGAAAACTCAAAAAACAAATCGTTTCCCAGGTATTATTTTTGGTTAGTATGACTTGGCATGATGTCCACAATGAGTAGACTTCGGCTTGGTGATGGGTCTTGTGACACCCTGTATATTCATTTTTGTAATGATCGACGCATACGAGATCTACAATTGAAATATTGTTATTTTTATATACAGCTTTTTTATTTTTAAGTCAATTATGCCCGCATAACCGCTGAAATCCATCATAATATCAAAGTAGAAGAAGATCCAATACACAGAACGAATCAATTTAAAAGTTACTGATAGATAGCGTAGGATGCATTAGTAACATTGACATAACAACACTCAAAATAGAACACAAACAAGCAAACATCATATTTAAAACAAACTTACGCATTTAACATTGACATTCTGCCCCCAATACAAAAGCCGGTAATTCAGCAGAAAAAATATGCCAATAAATTCCATAGACAAGTCCAGTAGCAATCTAAAACAACGTCGAACTTTTTTTACGAGGCGCGAACAGTCTGATTGATGTTTTGGCAAAAGCGAGCGCGCAAATTGGTCTTTCAAAATTTTGGAACTTGGCCGGTTCACTGCTTGACGCGCGATTACAAAAAGTGACAAGTGATATCTTAAAAATAAAGTGCCATGATGCTTTTGATAATCGACGATACGATTTTCATATTAATAAGGTTGTCCGTGTGGTGACAGGTTAAGAATACGGAATGTCACCACCCCATATCATCCTATGGGTGTCGTAAGAGCCGACAGAGGGAGTATATTATGCAGAGAACAGCACCGTAAGAGAAGGAAAACTTAATACAAACCCTATACCAACCCGTTTGACCAGCGTGGTATAGTAGGTCAATTCCTCCTTTCAAAGAAGAGGCCTAGTCCAGCAGTAGACTGTTAAAGGCTGATGATGATGAAGGTTTTCTGAAGATCGCATTTGTAAGGTATTAACGTGATTTCATATTTTCAACTTTTTGAGATTTCTGCACATACCTACTGTGTATCGGGTTTCAGAGTCAGCACGTGGTTACTTATGTCATCTACATCGAAACGTCGGGTCAAATAAAATATTTTAGTTTTTTTGCTTTTTTGTAGTCCCAAACTAAGCACACTTTAATTTTAAATTATTACACGATTCAGACACATTACTAAAAATTTAGTACAAGACTTACATGTAATCCATGTACGCCATGCTATGACGTCTTAAACATTCGATTTATTTATCGTAAATCGTGTCGTATTGTATAAATTCATATCCATACAATACGAAATATGTGTTGTATGATAATGGGTGTAAACTGAGTATGACAACCTCTTCAATTCCATAACGTACCTATCAGCTGCGAGATCAAAGATTTGATGCCCAAGTTGGATAAAGTTCACTTAATTTTATCTTTTTTATTTTAATTGTAATGTTTCGAATATTTACCGCACGGGTGATATAATCAGCCTTCTTGCCACTTTACTAGGTGTCGAGTTATATAGGCGGATCCCCATACTCACACACTTTTAAACAAATTGTTTTTTCATGACTGTATGCTTGTTATTTGTGGCCGTTGCCTTAATGTTGTTAAAGTTACACTCGACAAGGGCTCTGTTCCCAGAATAAAAGATATCTTAATAATAAGCAGCAAGCGTGAAACACATATTATGAATTTTGTCGAGTACAGAATTTGTCAAACATATTTTGTTTAAAAAGATTCTACATCTTACAGCTGGAAAATGTAATTTTAGGCATTAAATATTATTTATAGTAATATGATAAATGAATAGATGGTTTAAATCACGGCTGGTTCGCGTTTGACATACTACACTGTGACGAAGTTGTGTGTAGGCAAGTTGAGCACACCGCGGTGTTTTTAATGTGTAGGACCGTAGGTAAAAGCTATAGGCAGTGACACATGCTACCAACATCAGAATCCAAACGCAATTTATTAGGCTTGAAGCCTGGTGAAGGGAAATCCAATCGGGGTAATCCATCGTAACAACAAAAAAAAAACATTGTGAGTGTTCAAATAATCTACGTTACTTAATACTTTATGCCGTAGATAAGTAAAAGTAATTGTAGAGATACGAAATATAAAAATATTGTTGTAGTCATTCTAGAGATACTACTACTAGTATGTAGTAGTGATGGCAATTAATGCGATTTAGCATAAATTTCATTAGCATGCGAATTCATGAATCTTAGCATGCTAAATGCTATTGCTATGCTATTTGCTAATTATGACGATAATTAATAATAGCTTTGAATGTGAAGTGTGAAATTAATTAATATGCGAATTAAAAAGCGCGTTCGCGTTTGATTATTTACAGCATTTTTTTTAGTTCATATTAAGTATTATTACAATTATAGTTACAACAATAAACATTACACGAAAGAAAGTTTATCAAATTCGTAATCAAACTCCTACTATCATATATGCCAATTCGTACTAACTAAACTTTGACATAATACGTAGCGCGTCAAACGCGTGCTACACACATTATTATTATCTTATCAAACATTCACACACATTTACTCAATATACGTCCCTAAAAACGAGTAAATCAAACATAATACCTAATATAATAATTGCTTAAAATCATCGTTCGCATTCGCACAATTTGCTAATAATTTCACTTATCGTGTCACGTGAAACGGATATATTGAGTATTCCTGTGGATGAGAAAGAGAACGCGTGTCCCGCGTTAGCAAGAAACTATGAACGAACCGAATCGCACACGAAGCGGTGAATTCTCACTTTACGAAATTTCGCAACAATATTTCATTTGCTAAATGCTAAATGAAAATTCGCATGCTAAAATTAATATGATTGCTAATATATCCATCACTAGTATGTAGACTATTTCAATTTCTCTTTTAGTGACCTATCTGTCGTCTGGAACTGGCATTATCTATAATCGGCTTACGAGTATGCCTTTGAATTATTATGAGAATTTTCTAAGAGGAAGATATCGAGACAAATGTATTTTTCTTCGTTTAATTTCAACATCACAATGAAAATAATATGTTAGTAGAATCGCCGCGATACAGTATTTATTATTACTTATTCCTTTCGCGAGCATCTAGAAAATATTTTAATATATTTAGCAATGTATTTATTTGCACTTAGGCAAGCCAAGACAAAGGGCTCAGTAGCCTGCCATTGGAAAGACCTATATCCAGCAGTGCACTATGGCAGGCTGATGATGGAGTCAAAACAATAGTTACAAATATGTGGTATAAAACACCATAAGAAAGGAAGTAAAGATATTATGCCAAACTATAGACCTATAGCGCTTATATCTATTTTTTCGAAAATTTTTGAGAGGTACATAATTATATAAAAAACTCAATAATTACCTGGAGCTCAATAAAATTCTATGTTCAGAACAGAAAGGCTTTAGAGAAAAAATGTCAATTTATATATATATTTTTGAATTTCTGCACAGAACGATGTTAAATATAGACAAGAGGAACCCAATTTGCGCAGTGTACTGTGATATGTCGCAGGCTTTTGATCACGTGGATCATAGTATTTTAACGAATAAGCTCGAGTGCTATGGTATTCGGGGAAATGTGCTAGACCTGCTGGTATCGTACTTATCCAACCGAATCCAGTGCACGGCCATAACAAGAATAGATCTTGCAACTAAAAAAGAAATAACAGCCTACTCATGTGAACGTCTAATAAAGTATGGTGTCCCACAGGGAAGTGTCTTGGGTCCTTTACTGTTCAATCTATACATTAATGACTTGCCTAAATCAACTAATCAACCCATAACAGCAGACGCATAACGCAGATGACAGTACTCTCACAGTTGCATGTAAAACATTCGATTCGTACGAACATGACATAAATAGATCATTGTTGGAAATTATTAATTGGATGAATAATAATAATCTAAAAATCATTATTAGCAAAACGCAAATTATGCACTTTAGACAAAAAGCTACTACTTTGCAACGAAACCTACCTTGCATTAAGTATGATGATACAAAATTACATGAAGTTGATAATACTAAGTTTCTTGGACTCATAATAGACAGTAAACTGAATTGGAAAGCTCATTTATCACAATTATGTAAAAAAATCAGTAGTCGAACCTACGCTCTGTAAGTCTGTACAAGCTTGCTCCAGTAGTTAATACAGCTGCATTGCTTACAGCATATCATGGACTTATCGAGTCTCTATTCAGATATGGGATTATATTTTGGGGAAACTCAGTAGATAAAGATTCAAACTCCAAAAGCGGTGCATTAGAGTAATGTTTGGGCTACAACTTACAGACAGCTTCAAACCGTATTTTGTAAAGCATAAAATTTTAACGCTCTCATCATTATATATCTACGAAACAGCGGTATTTGTTCAAACCAATCTACATCTCTTTAACAAATTATCAGATGTCACCATACGCAACCGCCGAGATAACCATAGATTGTGTATGCACACTGAGCACTAAGACGGCGCTATTGGGCAAGAGCGTTTTTTGCATGGCGCCCAAAATATATATTAAAATACCCAACAAATACAAGGATTTTAATGTAAATATATTTAAACGTAATTTAAAAGATTTATTATTGGATAAACGCTATTATACTGTTAATGATTTCCTATGTGACAATTTAATATAATTATTTAGTTTTGATGTATAATATGACCTATTGGGATCTAATTTAATTGACATATTTTCTTATTATTATTTTATTATTATGTGTCTCTGTTACACGGTTATTCTTCTAACTTTTAGTGTCAAAAGAATAACCGGACCTTTGGGAGGCTTACACGGGGATATGGATCCAACGTGCAGAGGCCCGTAGAGAGCTTTAATCTAAAATTATTATTATTATTATTATTATTGACCTTAATTATATCTTTTACTCTTTATTGAATGAATTTTGACTGTCCAATTAGATTTTTGTTTACTAAGAAAAGCTTATTAAAAAGACAATGAAACTACCTATTATATTAGTTCCAGATTTAATGTATATTTAAAGAATAGAATAAGAATATACTTATATTGGCATGTCTAACCAGACAGAGCATGTTGAAACAAAGAACCTGTAACACATTATGTACACATGTTGAGACTAGTAAATATATCTTATCTTATCTTAAAACACCAGAACACTATATCAAACCAAGACAAAAGGCTCAGTGACGTGCCATTGGAAAAGCTTATATCTAGCAGTGGAATCTGGCAGGATGTTGATGATGATGATGAAGCCAAGACAATAGTTACAAACATGTGGTATAAACTCCAAAATGTATTTAAGTATTTATTTATTTTATTTATAGACTCACGCCTGTATCCCCGAAGGGGTAGGCAGAAGTGTAATATTACACCCACATTTCGCCATGAATTTTTAGGTCTAACGTAATAGGGGGCGAGCCTATTGCCATACCGTGCACATTACCAGACTCCGTGCTGCTACTGAGAATTTCCTGACGGAGAAACCCAGTAACACTCTGCCCGACCCGGGAATCGAACCCGAGACCTCCGAATCCCACGCACACATTTATGCCGCGAGACCAAGGAGGCAGTCCTATACTATAACAAAAATAGTCTCTAAAATACCACTAAGAATAGCTAAAAAAAAAGCTTTAGAAAATCCTCCTTCTCTCACGGACTATTGCGTACGTCACTCGGCCTAAATTCCTAAGAGCTAAACATTGAAATATCAATCAGATAAAAACAAATATTTACATGGTTTAGGCGTCGTAAAATGCCAATCAGATTATATGTTCAGACTTTGTTAAAGAGTCATGTACAACGCATCAGAAACTATTTCTTTCGTGGGACAGACAGGCGGACGGCAGCCGGAAATGGCGCGAAGTAAATAGAAAATGGAGATTTGTAAATATTTATAGGGCTACTTTAACTAATAGTTTCTTATGTTTGTACAAAAATGCTATTTTTATCCGCTACCTCACTATGGTTGAGGCATATATAATACTATCTTTACGTCATACAACTTTGCACAATATACTAATGCTTGCAAAAAAGCAATATATGGTGCTTTTTTTACCGTGGGGTGGGTTTAACTACTGGCCGAATTTTCATCTCAATAGACGTACGTACGTACCTACCTACCTACAAGCAAATTTAAACGAAAGTCCAAGATAAGATAGATATATATTGCTTTAAACCATTGTAGTTGAGTACGTTGTACATTGAGTACCATTGTAGTTGAGTAGAGTAGATATAAACAATTGTAAAAAGTACAAACTATTTATTGTAATCTATGCAATGAAAAATATAATTGCTGAGCAGGCTCAACGAGTTATGTATCTACTTCAAACATATAGAAAGGTACCAAATAAGGGATACGTTCCTAATATGGGATACGTCATATTTCGAAGACTAAGCGTCGCGAATATTTCAAAGTTTTGGGTAAAATTATGGACTACAGCCAAAATTAATTTTATATTATCAAATCCCAAATTTTGAAATATTCTGGGCACTTAGATTTGAAAATACAATGGTATTCCATATGGGGAACGTATTCCATAATTGGTACTTTTCCCTCTACTATTGAAGACGATCAAATAGGATATGTTGGAACTTAAGGTTAACTACGGAACATAATAATGCGGATGGTGGCACGGGGCAAGCGATAATTAACATTTTAATTATCCATCAGCATTTAAGCAATCTTATATTGTGAATGCAAAGGGTACCCTTATCGCTAAGAGCTATTCCTACCACGCAACTTTCCCATCTTATCTACAAAAATCAATAAAATCTTTATCCTACACCCATTCGTATAAGCGCCAACATATTCACACTATTTTCTTCGCATAAAACAATTTCGCGACGCCAGTTATAACAAATGTTCGCGCCATTATAATAAATCATGCGTCGCTTATCGGAGTTCGTTCATTAGTTCACAAAACTATGAAAAATAAATATGCATTCAGTACGACTGTTTATAAATGTCTTATGGAATAACCGAGCCGTATATTATATTATGAATATTCGCAAATAATATTATGGCTACTACTCAATAAAAAAGCAAAATAGCAGCGATAGCCTAGTGGAGATACCGACGGACTACCACGCACAGAGGGTCTCGGGTTCGAATCCACGGCGCGCACCTATGACTTTTCGGAGTTAAGTGCGTATTAAATTGTTAATTATCGCTTGCTAAACGGTGAACGAAAATATCGTGAGGAAACCTGCATGTCTGAGAGTTCCCCATAATGTTTTTGAAAGACGTGAAGTCTGCCAACCCGCACTTGGCCAGCGTTGTGGACTATGGCCTTAACCTTCTCACAGTGAGAAGAGGCCCGTGCCCAGTAGTGGGACAATTTTAGTTAGGACACAGACTGATTTTGAGCCGCCCGCATCCAACCGCTTCCCGCGATCTTATCCAGATCGTCGGTCCACCTTGCAGGAGGCCTACCCCTGCTGCGTCGTCTGGTACGTGGTCGCCACTCCAGATGCCCGCCCAGATGCTATGTCTGCCCCAACGGCCATTGTTACTTCGCGTTATGTACCAATATTGTAAATGCGAAATTGTGGGGATCATAGGCGTACATAGCAGGGTGGATTGGCCCTGATCATCCCAATGAGGTTGAGCTACTGCCCACCCCCGAATTTTGATTACCAAATCGAAATTCTAGCCTGGACACCTAAGAAACTTCTCACCATTGTTTTATGAAGACCCAGGCCGCCCTAAAGGATAACCTTAGATACGCTAATGGTGAGGATACATGGCTGGATGTATTGATATTTGTGACTCTTACACGCAAAAACTGCTGAATAAATTTTGACTACCACCGTGGTCCAGTGGATAGCATATGCGACTGCTGATTGGTGGTCGCAGTTTCGATTCCCAGGTCGTGCAAAAGTGTTACTGGGTTTTTCCGAATTCTCAGTAGCAGCACGGAGTCAGGTGATGTGCCTGGTAACGACAATAGGGTCGCCCCCTATTACGTGGGATCTAAAAATTCATGGTGAAATGTGGGTGTCATATTACACCTCTGCTTACCCCTTTGGGGATACAGGCGTGAGTCTATAAAAATATAAAATGAAAAAATTGACAATGTGCAATAATAGGTATATAGCTTAAACATCAGCATGGCTTAAAGGCTTCCTTTTGTCGCGATAACCAAACCCACGGGGCCGCTGGCAAAATGTAGAAATTGTGTAGATACAAACAGACAAACAATACTTCGAATAAAGTACAATCACCGTCACAATTCATTGCCATTTATTATTTATAGTGCATTTAGTAGTAGTAATCTGAACAAAAGTGTAACTAGGTACAGTAACGGTTGGCATGATGGCCGATCGTCTGGAGAACTACTTCCTTTTATTTATTCTCAACTGTTAATGTACTGTGACGGACTGTCGCGTGCTAAAGTGTTACAGATTGATTGAAGATAAATAAACGAAGTTGCTGTGCGCATATAAGTATAACAAATGCTTTAATATTATTTGCTTTTTTTTTATAAGTAACGTTTATGTGTAAATAGCATGTGATTGCTATATTTTAATAGGACCTACGTAGTAATTAAACAACAATAAACAAGGTTACATATTCTGGGTAATAAAACAGCATCACGGACTTTCTAAAAAGCGTTTCTTCCTTATCACAAAATAGTGTTTACTTAGATTCAGGCATGTCTATAGCGGTCCCATTATGCAAGCTCGTTTAAGTTAACAGACCTAGATTTTGTGGTCTCCTTTCTAGAGGATGCCTACAGCTACAGCTTAATTAAATTGTTTCTGCCTGATCTCATGGAAATTTCAGGCAATCCCTTTTTAGTGCACGCCTGCAGTACCCAAAGAACATAAACGACAAAGGAGAATGTGTGAGAGTGGAACTAGAGGCAATGTTAATCGTAGCATTATGAAACATACTTGGTTTTATTGCCCTCATAGAGTACTTTAATTTATCATATTACAGCATGTCTGAATTCACTTGAAGAAAAAGGATAAACGAATCAAGTGAAGAGTAGGCAAGTTTGTCAATTTTATTTTGTTACAATTAAGAACTTATTTTACACCGGTCTCCAAAATGTTAACGATGTAATAAAATAGCAAGTCGGCGTCGTTATAAAATTAATTGCTGAAAGTATTAACAATATACAGAAATACGTAGTTCATAATAAAAAGTTAAACAATCTTGTCCTAAAGTTTGCGCAAAAGTATATAATTGACCCAATTTCTTGGGAGTTTATTAATATCAAAATAAAACAACAACAAGGATCGTCATTTCTACACGTCTTGTTTTTGTTGACAATGGAAAACACCATCCATCATTATGTGTAAATATTATTTTTGATAGGTTAACGACCTCAGTCAACCAAATTCAATGAGCATGATACGTGAGCGTTGGAGACTAAATTGATCTCTTATAAAACTCATCCACTATTAAACTGCCGCGGAATTGAATTAGCAGCGAAAGCCTAGTGAGACCGACGGATTGCTACGCATAGGGTCTTTTGTTCAAATGCACGGCGCGCACCAATGACTTTTCAAAGTTATGTGCGTATTAAATTGTTCATTATTGCTTGCTAAGCGGTGAAGAAAAACATCTAAAGGAAACCTGCATGTCTGAGAGTTCTCCATAATGTTCTCTTCAAAACCTGTAACAAGATACTCCGACTAAGTAGCACTAATACACATTCTCAAGTTCATATTCTAGTATGATTTTAACAAACAACAGCGTAACAAAGTAGCCTAACACTAACAACGTAACCAAATACTCCGTGATTACTTTTTAAGACCGCCATAGTCGTTCTCATTACATTTTAAGATGCGTGCTTAGACAGCGTCCTATTTACTCGCATCGTGTTTGAGAGAACATAAACTAGACATCACGTTCTATTAATGAACCCAATGTATTGTTGATTTGACTATACGTATGACGTAGTGATTTACGTGTCTGCCTCGTCGATTAACACAACGCCGAGCTCTTTGGATTCAAACCCTAAGATAGAACACTATTCATAATCCGTAAATTGTTGGTTGTTTTTTAAGAAACCCATCATTATAATTATCCTCATAATCCTCCTCCTATTGTTATTCCAGTTTCATCTCGGTGTCCACATACTGACGTAACTGGATTTCGCTGAATATTACCTTTTTTCACAGAGCAGGCTGCCATCTGACCTCTGCAATACCAAGGAATAGCAATATTCCATGGTTTAAACTAGTATCAGTTTATTCACAGGAACTGACTCCTTATAACGACTGTCACAGATAAGAACCCCATAATAATATAGTATTTTAAACTCAGAACGGCCGCTCTACAATGAATCAAATGAAACAGTAACTTTGTTTGACAATCTGTTGACATGTTTTAAATATGTTTCATCATGTTTTTATTATGTAAAATAAAAATAAATTGTTGTCTGTATAACATTATAAATAAATAAATAAACACATATGAAATGTAAAATATACATCATCAAATATCAGATCAAAGAAACTTAAGAATATTTTAATATCGCGTTTACAAAAACATCATTGTAACTGTACCCTAATGGATATTGTTCAGAAGGTATCAAATTACAAACTCCATTAATACATCAAACATTTACATATTAAACAAAAATAACAAAACATCTGAAGACATAAAACTGCTACACCGTGGTTCATAAACACTTGTATTGTCCGATCACCTTTAAAAAGTCTCTGACCACTCTGATCAAAGTGATCATTACCATTATTCCAAACCTTTACAATCCTTGTTAATACCTACTAAATGTCACATTAATATCTGCCAACGCATTTCATCCGATCATAAATTATTTTTGCCGTTTTTATTTGCGATTTTGATCGCGATTGTACAAAACAATGGCCAGTGTAATTTGAACTATCTTTCTATGCCAAGCGGATACAAATAGTAGTGCAGCTTATGTTGGATTTAAAGTTAGGCGTATAGAATGTACTGGCAGATAGCCAATTCTTTGATGTCGCTGAATCACTAATCTAGCCAAAAGAGATAGTTCCGTAAATTCTATTTGCTATTTTTCTATTGTATTGTTTGTAGGCAATTGCGTGACGATAATGATTTCGGGGTCGGCAGAGATCTGAGACATTTCTTAGAACAGATACGTTGACAACAACTGTTTGTAAAAAACGTATTTAGCGGAAACGATAAATAAAAATAAACATTTATAAAAATAGAGATACCTATTACACATCGAACGGAGCCGGTCGAAATGTCTGGGCAAAAGGGGCATTTTGCCCCAAGCTGTGCAATAAATATCAAATAATAGAATGACTTAGGGTGCACAGAGGTATTGAATTTATCATATTGAGAGACACGGTGAAAGTGGTATGTAACTGTTTACCCATTTTTAAGCCATACTATGACTGATGCGCTTAACCTGGTAAATCGAGTGCTTCGGGCAGTCGCCACTTTGCTACGGTCTTCTCAAGGGTACAGGAGTAAAAACCCATACCTAAGTAAATATATCGACCCATAACGTGCCTTGTCATTAATACGGGGGAACGCCACTTCGCCCGATCTTTGGCCACTTGTTAGCACCAGCTTAAGGTCCTTCCTTCCTTAAGGTCCAGCTTTACAACATCTTTCTAGCGGTATCTGGGCGGTATCCATTTTGGGTCGAGGAGCCATTCGGCTGCACAATTTATAAACGCAGCAAGAACCACTTATGAAACTCTTAAGTCATAAGGTGAAACCCAAACATTTTAAATCTGTTTTTTTTTTTGAGTTAGTAGTACCTACTTACCTTATAAATTGTCCAGCAGCATTAGAGTAAGTAAGTAATATGTAAATATATCAAACTATGTCAAGCTTTTCTTTACTGTCAACGTGTACTTTTCCCCTTGTAAATCAACTGACGTCAGTCGTTGAAGAACGTTGCACGTGAATGTTCGTACTGATGCTATAAACATTTCAAACAACACGAACGATGCAAATGAAGGAATGACGGAGATACTCTGTACCATCTTGTGACTGTCCATGACGAAAGGTTTATGAAGAACTAGATGGTACTGAGAGATAAAAATTAAAGTAAGCGATAATATGATTGCTTAGCAAATAAAAAAAAAACAAATCGACTTCAAAAGTCACTTTCACAACCGATTCTTAACACATTTTTTTTGTCAAATGTACACACTTGTACACACATTGTATTAAAAATCCGCTCCTTTAAAGTCAAGACACTCTTCTAGTATGAGCGCTATTATAGAAGTCTTAGACTTCTCCTGATTCTTATTACATTTTTAATTTTGGTCATAAAAATTTAAATTTGGTCTACAAATGGTGACTAATGATATACTAATTCTACTATATATTTTGACGGATTAAATGACGACAAATGGTGGTACTTAGTATTTGGCCTGAACTAATGATATATAATATATTTTATACTAAACATGCTTGCGGCGCCGCCCGCGTGTATTATACACCTAAACCTTTTTCAACAATCACACAACTATTGCCGAAAACCATACAAAAATTGGTTCGGCAGTGTTTGAGTTCATCACGCTCATACAGACAGACAGGAAGGCAAGGGGACTACATTTCATAATATGTGTGGATATTTGAGTCATTTCACCAATTTCGGACAAAAACGGAAGTGAGTTCTCCATCTGTTTTAAAATACCATGTATGTACAAAATGACAGACTGCCATGACTGACAAGACATAAAAATCTTGACTAACAGTTAGCGAAAGTCTCAAAATCTTCATGGGACTAATCCATCAATCTCTTTACGAAACATAAGCACCTTAAACTACCTACTAAAAGCACAATACCTACCGCACCTTTATCCTCCACAACTATAAAAATATTCAAACAGAAATTCAATTCTTCGAATTCCGCTTCATACTAACGTACAATCTAAAACTGACCTAAATCCATAGCAATAGATCTGATTTTGCGATACAATTCTGTTATACCCCGTAGGTATCTGTTGAGAATAGCTTGCAATTTATCATACCGTCAGGGTACAGCAGTATGTACCTAGTTCAGCAATAGGTATAGTCAGAAAATGGTGCCGTTATGCCGTACGATCCTACACGTTTAGAATATATAGAAATATGAACTATAATTTTCCTTGTCTGTAGAGAAGAATATTGTAATATCAAAAGAAAGAAAGAATCGTTTCGTGTCTTAAATACGGGCCAAACTAAAACTATTATATAACTGCTATAAAAACAAACTTGTGCGCAAAAAGTATTAAAACACCATATAGTGGCAAAGTAAACGGCGAATCCATAATAATGGCCTTTTACAAAGTAGATATAAATATACCTAGTCCAGTCAAATTAGGCATAATTAGGTGCATATCTCGGAAAATCGACATACCCAGTATATTACCACGTAAAAGTTTGAATTTTGGCATTCTAAAACTGTTACACATATAATTGGATGTTCGCAAGTTTTAAATTCAGGGGGTCACAAAAATCGAATATTTTAAATTTTTTTGCAAAAATCTGTTTTCTATGGGTTTTACGCTATTTGTATTTATTATCAATATTTACGACACTTAAATTTTCTACAACTTTTTTCTTTAAAATTTTTTTATACCTTGAACTGTTTTCAGGATAGAGAGCGTAAAGCGCGCGCGGTCAGAGAATTATCTGAGGTCAACTGTTAAGTCTCAATCAAAAACTCGTAATATTAAGGTTATAATTTATTGCTAAACATTATTATTATCATTTTTATTAACTTTTAGTTTAAATTCAACCTTTCTTTATATTAATTCTTAAATTTATCAATTCAATAACACTCATAATCTCTTTCGGTAATTGAAAAATGTGGATAGTATCTCGATCATCTCCGTTATGCACTATACGTCAAGTTAACAAAATCAAATAAACCTGTGTAGTTATCAAATATTCCACCAACGAGTGGATCAGCTCACCAACATTTCAATCACGTTTATTATCAGATTCAAACTTGGTTAGGGCATAATTTAGAACCTCAAGGATGGGGTTGGACTTTGCGTAGCGAATTCCTGGAACCTATCATGACTATTTTACCAACTGCTCCAGATGAATTACTTAATACAATATTTCTTAACTGCAAAAGTGGCTGTGGCTCAAGATGAAGATGCAGGAAAGCGGGGTTACAGTACTCCTTAGCTTGCGGCAGTGTAATGGACAAGCTTGTCTCAATGCTGTACCATTTCAGACCGATATTAATGATGATACAACCTTTGACCCAGAAATCATGAATGACTTGGAGACAAATGTTGTTGAAGACGGTAATGAAGAGAAAATTCTGCAGCAGAAGGACGATGACGACGATGATGAAGAAGAACTAGAGAATTGAAATAAGAACTTGGTCTCGAAGTTTTTATTAATTTTGACTATAATCAATCTATTAAATGACGTTTAGTAAAAACTTCAATTAAAAATTTCTTTCTTTTCTTCTTTATTTATAAAGAAAGTCACTAGATGAGCCCGCGGTTACACCCGCGTTATTTAAGGCTACTGCTCCGCTTCCGTGGCACATAGCGTGATTTTATATAGCCTATAGCCTTGCTCGATAAATGGTCAATCTATCTAACACTGAAATAATTTTTGAAATCGGTCCAGTAGTTCCTGAGATCAGCGCGTTCAACCAAACAAACAAACAAACTCTTCGGCTTTATATATAAGTATAAGATTAGTATAAATTAGATTAGAATTAAAATACAATTTTGGTATTTTCCTCAACAATTTCTTAATTACATGGCTAAGTAAGTGTTATTAAATACATTGACCCTTAATTAAAAATAGATAATTAACCAAATAAATGAATTTAATCTAAAAGTTAATAAAAAATGATAACTATATGTTTAGCAATAAATTATAACCATAATATTACTAGTTTTTGATCGAGACTACCAGTTGACCTTAGATAATTCTCTGACTGCGCGCTCTACGCCCTCTAACTCGAAAACAGTTCAAGGTATAAAAAATTTTAAACTAAAAAAGTTGTAGAGAATTTAATTCCCTACAGTATTGATAATAAATACAAATAGCGTAAAACCCATAGAAAATGAGATATTTGCCAAAAATGGAAAATAAATCGATTTTATTGACCTTTGACCCCTGAATTTAAACTTGCGGACATCCAATTATATGTGATTTTTGAGAACAGTTTTAGGATGCCAAAATACAAGTTTTTACGTGGTAATATAATGGGTATGTCAATTTTCCGAGGTCAACCCCTAAATTGACTGGACTAACCTACGAGTAGTTCTGTTGAAGAAACGTTTTTTCCATAGCTTCAAAGGCCGCTAAAATGTATAATTTATTTGGATATGGTAAAGACAATGTTTGTTAAATACTTTTAAAGACTTTTCAAGCAATCATGAAACCTAAAAAACTTAACATGTTGAAAGAACACGTCACATAAATTCTTTTAGTTTTTATTCTAGGCTTTTTAAAGTGTAAACAAAGATAGTACGCGATCACACCGCAAGATTTAAAGACTTTCATATGTTTTATATTGCAACTTCAATTTATATAGTTGTTCATAAAGAAATTAATACTATGGATGTTGTTTAGTGACTGCCTCGTTGGTCTCGCGGCATAAATGTGCACATGGGTCTCGGGTTCGATCCCCGGGTCGGGCAAAGTGTTATTGGGTTTTTCCGTTCGGAAATTCTCAGTAGCAGCTAGGAGTCTGGTAATGTACCCGGTACGGCCAATAGCCTCGCCTCCTATTACGTAGGACTAAAATAAATCTGGCGAAAAGTGGGTGTAGCAATATACCTCTGCCTACCTCTTCGGGGATATAGGCGTGTATGTATATATGTTTAGTGAGCTAAAGCCTACGCAACGACGCTTTAAACTAAAAGCTCAGTATTTTACACATAAAAATTACTATTAGGTATAATATAATATTGTTATAACTTTGAATGAACAGATGGCGTAGTCTTAATGTTATCTCACCGTTCAGAACTACGCAAAGCATCGTAGATTCGATTCCCAAACGAGATAACAATTTGTGTGGTCTTTTAGGTCTTTATTACTAGTGCGGCAGTTGAGTAAAAATACTTCATTGCCTAAAACAACCATTGACTCCAATCTTCGTAATTTTTTTTGTTAATGAAAATAAATTCAACAAAACCACAACGTCAAAGAGTAGTAACTTAATCTATTGTATATTTTACAAACTTTCAACTATTATACAGGTATAATATCAAATGTAACGAGATATATAAACAGAAAGAGGACAATAAAAAACAGTTTCGTTTATCACTTTCCAATGTTCCAGCTTGCTGTATTACACAGTAAAACTTAAACATCTGATAGCACGTGACGAGGGTTAAATCTAAAAGATACGTTTAGATAATCAGAGTAAATAAAATGTTAATTTAAAATCTTCTTACTGGTTTCAGCTCCAATAATCCGGCTCGAAAGGGACAATGTTACCTGTTCAAGGAATTGCTTATTGTTCTTGAAGAATTACTTCTACGGGCAATATAGAAAATATTCTTTCATATATGTGTATAGACTCATTTAAATACAATAGACACGAAGTACACCCAGGATCCTACAATGGATCACAAGTAAAAGTAGTATGGGGTGTAAAACTGAACACCACTTAAGCCATACCGTCAAACGTACTGTACGGTTGTGCTTTAAAGCTGGGCTAATATAATAAAACTAAAGAGTTTATTTGTTTCAATATATGTTAATCCTTGGAACTAAGAATACTATTTAAAAATAGGTACTCCTATAGTTTCGGGATTTGTTCATATATTATTGACATATTAATAATGTAGGCTATGTAGGATCATGCTACGGCTTGTTAAAATAAAGCACAGTTTATTTCAAACTGTTATCGAGAAGCAGAAATATTCCTACTATCTTAATATATAAAATCCTTGCGTTACTGACTGACTGACAGACACGCTACAGCCGAAACTATTGGGCGGAGGAAGCTCAAATTTGGCATGTATGTTCCTTGGGTACCGTAGGGGTGCACTAAGAAGGGATTTCCTGAAATTCCCACGGGATCGGCCAAAACGGGTAAATAAAAAAAAATGCAGGCGTAGCTGCTGGCGTCCTCTAGTTTATCTATAAAATCTTATGTTAACCTATCTAATATGGCCTTACACTTCTCAAAGTGAGAAGAGGCCAGTGCCCAGCAGTGAAACAGTTTATATAAAGTGCTGATGATGATGATGATGATGTTATCTAATCCGAAAAATAGTAGAAGAATGACCAGGCCGATACTCTTTACAAAATAGAATAAAAAATATTCAATCTATTAAACACAGCAAACTGTTGCCAAATGAAGATATCTTACAGACATGATAGCTACTATATGTGCCTGTCATCGTCTGGGTACGATTCCGTGCCAAGTAAACGACCCAGCGTCTGATACGAGGTATACCTTGTACGTCAGGTGGTAAGCTTTATAATGTGTCTTGACAGGCATTTTCTTGGCTCTTACGCGGGTAAGAGCGTGTTTACAGCAAATTATATATTTAATTGTTGCTCACTATTTTATTTCATCCGTTTTATAGTTTAGTCTGTATTGTGTCTGCATTAAAAAAAATAGTAATTGTATAGTATTGTCTCATCTGTGGTAATAGTAACTAATCCCATATGACAGGAAGTTAAGGACGTCACAGACTCATTTAAAAAGGCCTTACAGCCTATTTTCAAGAGCTATATAAATTTCCAGCAATATTACTTCATTTTTACCGGCTTTTCTGCTGTGCTTTTTATGCTTTTTTTCAAAATCGCTTTTACTGTTGTTTGAAAAGACACAGATTTGATTGGAAGGACCGTACTTCCCGTTTGGTACCATCCAGACGTATGGATAACAATCGGTATTGTGTTACAATTTTAATAGATAATGTAATCCAAATTTATATTTCTTGACTTAGACAAATAATTGAGTATTTTTGTTATGGATTTTGTAACGTTGAAATTTTTGACGAAAATTGTAAATATTATTGTTCACAAATTCCTAGAATGGTTAATAACCTCTCGAGCTAAACTAAATTGTTTGTTTAGGAGTGGGTTCAAGTCAATCATGCAAAGGGTATCAAAACCACACGTACACCACAAGTTAATACGTTAATAATTAATTTAATACCACATATACGTGAGCTTGGTTCATAGCCCAGTGGTCATACAAAATTATTTTATCTTGATAAATAGTTATTGTTTTTTGGTTATGTAAACATCATTATATTCAAATTCCAACCCCACTTCATAAACAGCAAACAGCTATCTATAGTTTAGACTTTTTGTAAACACACATTCAGGGCTTCACAACCTTTGTTTCAAACAGTTGTGTTTGAGATTTTATGCTTTAGTGAACTTTTATACTTTTTGAACAGTCGTTTTTTTGCAATGTTCAATAAAGCTACTATGTATTTGAATTTATATTTTATTATCTATGACTGCCTGTAGTGTCCAAAAATTATATATTTTTGCAAAAATCAACATATTTGCTTTTGAGTTTGAATGGCCAAATTTCTCGGAAGTATGTTCATGAAATTGCCGATTTTTTGTAGTTTTACACGTAAGTAATTTTATAAATGCAAGACAATAATAGAGAAACCATGTATGTCAATGATAGAGTACAAACGACGAGTAACATTTCAAAAGGGCTTGTTTCTTATTTTAGAAAAAGAGACATCCGCGTCAAAATTGCATAAGTACCTATAACCACTTTTGACGCGGATGTCTCTGTTTCTAGTCGATTTTCTAGGGGGATAAAGTCTGTTTCGTCCGTTTCTAATCAAACTTTAATTGAAAAATATTAAGAACATGGTATTAGAACTGAACTGCATTAAAAAGAAACATAATTTTAAATGAGAATTAGACCTTTTTGAAAATTCACTCCTCAGACATGGTACTTACAATATTATTAACTAGATTTTTTTACCATAGGCAATGAATACATACATACATACATATCGTCACGCCTTTTATCCCCGAAGGGGTAGGCAGAGGTGTATTTCTACACCCACTTTTCGCCAGATATACTTTAGTCCCACGTAATAGGGGGCGAGCCTATTGCCGTACCGGGCACATTTCCAGACTCCGTGCTGCTACTGAGAATTTCGTGACAGAAAAACCCAATAACACTGCCCGACCCAGGAATCGAACCCGGGACCTCCCGATCCCACGCGCACATTTATGCCGCGAGACCAAAGAGGCAGTCGTATAGGGTTTGATGTCGAGTTTTCCGTCTCTACGCAAAGATGGTATTTGCATCGTGTTATCCCTTAGTCGCCTCTTACGTCACCCACGGGAAGATAGGGGGTGGTGTGACTTGTATTCTATGCCGTCAACCACACGGCCAGATTTCAATAAGTAATTTTCTAAAAATAGCTAAGGTACCCTACAATTTTAAAAAAGTTACCACAAATGAATAATATTACAGACCACTGGCTAGTGCAGGAATTAAAATATCTAGGTATGAAGATTTTACGTTGTATAGCGGATTGCCTGCATTGTTAGGTGCATAATGTAAGTGGATGCTCCTGTTTCATCATGTCTATGTTCAGGAGGCTAACTAAATGAACATCAAAATTTAACTTGATTATGCTTGAGTATTATGTACAGTAATTATATACAAGTAACATAGAAGGTGTAACAGTTGCAGCACCTTACAAAAGTTTGTTATGTATAAAAACCTGGCGATGAAAAAGAGTGACAGTGAGTTTTATTGCCCGTTCTTTCTCATGGTTCTACGTCCTTGCTTTGCGAACGTGGCAGTAAATGTAAATGTAGAAGCATATAGTAATAATGTTTTGAATTTCAATTTATAGTAATAATGGTCATAAGTGTCACTTTGTGATATAAATGAATAAAGGATTTTAACTTTGACTTTATAGAATGAAAATGTCAGAATGAACTTAAACAAAATCCACCTTTGGGGTTACCTTTGTCAGACCTGGGGGGTTACCTTTGTCAGAAGCCGCTATTTATTTTTATTAGGCGTAAAGAATCTTCTGTGTGACTTATAGTTTGATATCTGCAATTCTGCACCCGCTTTTCCGAGATGTCGGCCGCAGGACGAGCGTTGCGGCACCATAAACTTGCATTTAACTTTAAACTAACCTCTTCTTGATATCCAAATTTTTTTATCCTCTGATATATGCCCGCTAAGCCCAAGAATATTTCAATGGATTAACACAAAATGTTCACGTTCCAGGCATCTGACATGTTCCAGTACCACAAAACACTGTTGACAGCGCATATATCGATAAAACCCGGTCAATTGATACATTAATTGACAATTACATACATATTTACCATGGCTCTCTTTGGATGTGACATTATTTGTTTTTGACAGAACTGTCGCTAAGTAACTAAGTAGAAATTCTTTGTTTACAAAAAGTCTATGTTCTCGTGGCACAGACTTTGTCATTTCTACTAATAAAAAAATATTCAGTTACAATTTTAACAAAAACTGACCTCTGCTCAAACTTGGACGTGTTCAAGTAGAAAGTATATCTTACGAAACAAAACAATATTCAATTCTGTTAATAAAAGACACAGTTTGACGGCAACGAACATAAAAAATTAAACCAATTGAGAACCAACTCCTTTTTTAAGGCCGTTTTAAAAAAAGCGCTCAAAATCTAATGTAAGGCAAGATTTCGCATAGCGCACGAACAATGTGTACACACACTTACGCATTACAAGAAACACATAATACAGTGGAATTTTTCCCACAAGCGAGATATCATACACACTCGGCACGTGGAAACGCCGGAAATATCAGTTCAAAATAAAAGGATTAGCTGAACTATGAAACTAAAAATAAATGTGCTGCCAAGGGCATTGTAAACACAAGAGTTATGTGAAAAGTTCTTTTAATGTTTGAGTTGCCCTTTAATTTAGAGCTATTAATATGAACGCTAGTATTTTGCTGTGGAATGGATTCTGTAATGCTTGGGTAAATGATGCGGCATTTTTTACGTTTGAATTGAATATGATAAGAGATAATCTTACTAACTCTTACTTTAAGAAAATGAAACAGACGATTTTATACGTGCCTTTAAAATACCCTTCTTCTTCTTCTTCTTTTGCCTGCCCTGTTCCCATATTACTTGGGGTCGGCGCAAAATGTCTTTCGCTTCCATTCTCTTCTATCTGACGTCATACATTTTGTCGGGGTCAAAGTTAAACTTTGTATGAAACAGCTGATATTATTTTCGCGATTTCGCAAAAGTTCACGAGCAAAAGTTGTTCATAATTATGAGTATAACCACCCCCTAAGAGGTATTTGGAATATTACAAATAACCCTGTATAGGAAGGTAGGGGGTCGATGAAGTGTGACACTGTATGAAGAATGAGATGAGAATGTATGAGACCAGCTGAGACAAGGAGGGGGGAGGGGTCGAAAAGACACGAAAATCGTTTGACGTAATTAATGGATGGCCCCTTCGGCTTAAACCCGTTTATACAGGATGTAAAAAGACCCTTAACGAAAACTGAAATCCCATGTTGTAACATTTTTTACTTCGGCACCATACCTGGGAAATTACTGGTTCAGGCGATATTGAGGCTCAAAGTTAGTATGACATTTTTCTAATTAGGTAGGTACAAAATCGATGCATTGATCCCACCAATATATTCTTTAGATGCCCTATGAGCCCATAGATATGTAGGTATTTCGAGCATTGCACGCGGGCGCTTTTAATTGCTGTTTAAAAAAGAACAATGGCAGAATTCGGTCTGGGTTTGTTGTGGCGACCTTAAACTTCATACGAACAAAACAAATTGTTTATTTTTCTAAGATTTTTAATATTTTTACTTTGTTTCGTTAAAGCTGGAGTATTTTATGGTAATTAAAAGCATTCCAATTGATTACTAACTAGGTACCTACTTTATCATTTGATTTTTGCCCTAGACAATGGTGTGACAGGAATAGACGTAAGTGCTATTTATCCGTATCGATTATTAAAATATAATTATTAAAATGCAGTTATTTAATCTTTAATTAACATAATATCAATAAGTTAATAATTTTTGAAGCATAACAACTTTTAAATCAAATAAAAACGTCACAGCATCGTTTTAATGTTGTATCGATTTCACATAAAATCGATTTAAAATGTGCAGCTCTACTTTTATCTTTGGCAGTGACAGTTAGATGCTACGAATACTTCTGCGTTTTGATGTTAATCTGACATAATTTCATTTGATAATTCAAACGTACCTACATTGTTCATTCTTAACATTTGGTTGTTGCCATAGACAATGGTGTGACAGGAATAGACGTGAGTGCTATTTATCCGTATTGATTATTAAAATATAATTATTAAAATGCAGTTATTTAATCTTTAACTAACATTATATCAATAAGTTAATATTTTTTGAAGCATAACAACTTT
This sequence comes from Euclidia mi, assembly GCA_944739405.2. Taxonomy (NCBI): domain Eukaryota; kingdom Metazoa; phylum Arthropoda; class Insecta; order Lepidoptera; family Erebidae; genus Euclidia; species Euclidia mi. Next base: position 11,085,535 of record OX123203.2, read on the forward strand.
TAAATCAAACAAAAACGTCACAGCATCGTTTTAATGTTGTATCGATTTCATATAAAATCGATTTAAAATGTGCAGCTCTACTTTTATCTTTGGCAGTGACAGTTAGATGCTACGAATACTTCTGCGTTTTGATGTCAATCTGACATAATTTCATTTGATAATTAAAACGTACCTAAGTACATTGTTCATTCTTAACTAAAAACTAAAACACCGATATCTTACTTTTCCGGCTTTTCCGAGTGAAAATAGAATCATTTATAGACTCTGTTACTTACGCCGAATTTTTTTAATTATTTTTTATTACTGTGCGCTTCGATTCGATTTCAGACATTTCGATGTATGGAGATCTGCCATCATGTCCTTTGAAAACTTAAAAAAAATCGTTTTCCAGGTAAGTATTATTTTTAGTTAGTATGACTCGGCATTATGTCCACAACGAGTAGACTTCGGCTTGGTGATGGGTCTTGTGACACAGTCCGATAAAATATTTTGCACATTTATGTTGTACGTCGGTAGTACGCGGGTTCAATTCTCGCGTCGTATACGATTTTTGTTGACAAATAGTGAACGTATCGGTTTCCAAATCGGAAATGATTTTGCCAAGTTTTCCTGTTTCAAATATCATCATATCGACCGAAAGACGTCCACTGCTGGACATAGTCCTCCCCCGAGGCTCTCCACATAGACCAACCCTGAGCCACTAGCATCCATCCGCTGCCCGCGACCTCAACAAGATCATCAGTCCACCTTGAGGGAGGCCTAGCTTATTGATTTTTAAATAGCTTTATTTTTATATTATATACGTTATTATAGATTTAATAACTTATATATTACATTTTTATTATATATTTAAGTATAGGTACTTCCAATGCTTGACTTAAACAGTGATGATGACAGCTTTTTGACTGCTACTAGTCTCGATGACAGCTTCACTAGTTTACCGTCACTTGCAGAAACCCTTCAGTTTCAGTTCTCTGACGTACCAAAGAACTTTAATGTAGTCCATATAAATGCTCAAAGTATTCCAGCCCATTTCCCTGATATGCTGGAAACCTTTGACTGTAAGAACCTACATGCTATTCTTGTTTCAGAGTCATGGCTAAAACCATGTCTGCCATCAACTTCTTATTCTCTCCCTGGGTTCCATCTAATTAGGAATGATCGTGCGGTCGGTGGTGGTGGGGGTGTTGCTATATACCTACGTGCCCAAATTCCTTACCGTATAGTAAGCATCTCATCGCAACCACCACCCTCGAACGCCGGCGAGCATCTCTTTTTGGAAGTGGAACTCAATCATTCGAAAGTTCTTCTAGGTGTTTATTATTCCCCTTCATCACGAGTAAATTTTTTTCCTTCTTTCGAACACATCCTAGAAACTTTAATGCCTTCTTACAGTCACACAATTTTAATGGGAGATTTTAACACCTGTATTAAAAAACAGGATACACGTTCAGCCACTCTTAAGCGTATTTTAAATTCCAGTAATTTATCTGTTCTACCTCTTAATGCTACACACCACTTCCCAAACTCTGTTCCTTCTCTTCTTGATCTTATTTTTGTTTCCTCTTCTACCTTTGTTGCCAAGCATGGTCAATGCTCTGCCGACGCCTTCTCCTACCATGACTTGATCTATCTTTCGTATAAAATACGTCCACCCAAGGCAAAACCGAGAATCATTATGCAGCGCAGTTTCGGTGGAATGGATCGTTCGAAGCTCTGCGACGATGCCAGCAAGATTGATTGGTCTCCTTTGTTTACGACCTACTGTATAGACACTAAAGTGCAAGTTTTTACAAACACATTAACGCAGCTGTACGATAAACATGCGCCTGTCCGTGCCATCAAATTAAAACATCTACCATCGCCTTGGCTGACTGAAGAGATCAAAACCATAATGTCCAAAAAAGCCGCGGCCAAGGCGAGATATAAGTGCCGCCCGACCTCTGTCAACCTGGAAAATACATAAGTGCAAGAAATCTCTGCAATAAGGTGTGTAGGAATGCACAACGCCAACACATTTACAAATCTGTTGTAAATGGAGATCCGGTTAAAGTCTGGAAATTTCTTAGAACATTGGGAGTTGGTAAGTCACACAACGACGAGTTCCCAAAGGATTATCGATATTAATATCGATGCACTTAATGCACATTTCACTGCTTCGTCCAATTTTGATGGGACCACTAAAACAAATACGTTACAAGATCTTTCACGTATCCCAACTCCCAAATATTCACCTTTTATTTTCGAGCAATTTTCCTGTTGTGATGTTAAAAAGAGCATAATTTCAATCTCATCCAATGCTGTTGGTAATGACTGCATCAGTCGAAACATGATCCTGCCCATCCTTGATGAAATCCTACCTGTCCTCTGTCATATCCTTAATTACTCAGGTACCACCGGTATCTTTCCATCAGCGTGGAAAGATGCCCAAATAATTCCTTTGCCAAAAAAATCCAAACCTTGCTCCTTTTCTGACTTCCGACCTATATCCATACTCCCGTTCCTTTCCAAAGTCCTTGAACGTCTTGTGCATACACAACTCTCTTCCTTTATTTCCAAAAACACTCTCCTAAATCCTTTTCAATCCGGTTTTCGTCCTGGTCACAGTACTACCACGGCATCGGTACATATCACTGATGAGATTAGGCTGGGAATGGATTGTGGAAAGCTCACGCTATTGTCCTTACTCGATTTTAGCAATGCATTCAACACCGTGGACTTTCACGTCCTGCTCGGCATACTCCGCTCTATTAACATATCTCCAACGGTGATTGACTGGTTTCGTAGTTACCTGTCTGGACGCCGACAGCGTATACGCGTGGAGGAATCATACTCTTCATGGAGTAATACGACTGCCGGTGTACCGCAGGGTGGCGTTTTATCTCCGCTACTTTTCGCAATTTTTATAAATTCTATCTCCAAACATCTACTTTCGTCCTACCACCTATACGCAGATGACCTGCAGATATACTCGCAGGCGCCGCTAGACTCTATTTCAAATGCATTCTCATCCATAAACAGGGACCTGGCGCAAATTTGTGAGTGGAGCAAAAATTATGGACAAAAATTAAATCCAACCAAAACCCAGATCATTCTGATTGGTAGTTCCAGGATGATGTCTAAGGTCAATCCGTCACAACTCTCTCAGATTCAATTTGATGGAAACATCTTACCATTAACAGACAGCGTGAAAAATCTGGGAATTTACCTGGATAAGACTCTATCCTGGGGATGTCAGGTGCAGGAAACCAGTCGGAAATTGTTTGCTTCGGCGGGGTCGTTGCGCAGGTTGCGAAACTTTCTGCCCATAACCACCAAAATTGCGCTTGCACAATCATTGCTTCTCCCAATACTCGATTATGCCGATGTCAGCTATATTGATCTCAATGAGGAGCAACTTGATAAACTTGAGCGTCTCCAAAACTTTTGTATTAGATTTATATTTGGTTTACGCAAATATGATCATGTATCTGAATTTCGTAGCAGGCTCAAGTGGCTCCCAATTCGCCTTCGCAGGAATACTCATATCCTAATATTACTATATAATGTATTGTTCAATCCTAACACTCCCCTGTATCTCAAAGAACGGTTCAAGTTCCTTCATGACACACATACAAAGTGCCTGAGGTCGTCAGAGGATCTGCGATTGCAGATGCCAACGCATTCCACAAAGTTCTTTGATAAATCCTTTTCAGTCCAGGCTGTACGTTTGTGGAATACGCTGCCAGTTGAGATTAGACGAGCAAAATCACTGAACATCTTTAAAAACATGTTAAAACAGCACTATTTGTCAAGATGATTGCATTATTGTACATAACTTTCTATTAGACTACATGTATCTTATTATATTTATATATATATATATATTTGATATGTTATATATTTGTATATATATGTATTATGTGTATTGCCTATATGTAGTGTATATATAATATATATTATTATATATGTCTGTCAACGTACCTTTTTAGTAGGTATTTATTTTATGTAAAATAAGCTAAAAATATACAGGGTGTAAAAAGACCCTTAACGAAAACTGAAATCCCATGTTGTACCAGTCACTACGAACATTTTTTACTTCGGCACCATACCTGGGAAATTACTGGTTCAGGAGATATTGAGGCTCAAAGTTAGTATGGAACTTTTCTAATTAGGTAAAAAATCGATGCATTTACCCCGCCAATATGTTCTTTGGATGCCCTATAACCCCATGGATAAGTAGGTATTTCGAGCATTGCACGTGCGCGCTTTTAATTGCGGTTTAAAAAACGTAAAAACTAAAAAAAAATCGTTTCTCAGTCATTATTTTTGGTTAGCATGACTTGGCATGATGTCCACAACGAGTAGACTTCGGCTTGGTGATGGGTATTGGGACACCCTGTATATATCAAAAAATTCAAAACTACACCATCGAAAACTTGTGGCTCCTTCTACAATCAAAAGTCCATTCCTAATGGTTGCCTGGAAGAAATTGCTGTATGCGATAAGGCCGCCAATTGTGCATTTCTTGTTTGTGCTCCTTCAATGAATGTTTTTTTTTTCTTTTATGGTGTACAATAAAGATTTATCTAATCTAATCTAACTGTCGTGCGTGGCTGCCACTTCAGAACCTTTCTGCTCCAACATCTGCCATCGGTTCTTCTGGCTATGTGCCCTGCCCACTGCCACTTCAGCTTTACTATTCGGAGAGCTATGTTGGTGTCTTTGGTTCGCCAGCGGATCTCCTCAGTTCTGATTCGATCTCGCAACGTATGTTTCTAATAATAATATACTAGTTAATAAAAGGCTTTTAATTTGCCAACTACAGTTAAACTTTGTTTAAAGCTTTACTTAAATGGCATTAGTGCCGAAATGAAAAAAAGGCGTAGAAAGTGAACTTCGGTTCAAAGGTGAACCATATTATCATATTAACAGATTAGAAAGTGCAAACCGGTCTATAAAATCAGTAACCACACAGTCATTATTTGATGAGCTGGTTGGCAGCGCTCCAGGTATGGTTTCTGCTATATCCGATGATGACAGTAAGAATATAGTGACTATTGATCTTACAGATTCTAATTCAACTATTCAGTCATTTAGAAACATAAAAGCTTGTATTGAAAATAAATTGAAGAAGTATATTAAAATAAATAAATTTATTAGGAAAAAGGAAAAATTATTAAGAATGTACAGGAAATCAAACATAAATCTAGATTATTGCAAAAAAATATGTTAATGTAAAAGAACAAATGTCAGTATGTCTAACTAAATTAGTAAAGTAAAGTAAAGTAAAAAGCATTTATTGACACATTAAAACAGCGTACAATTATTAAATAGGTACATAATAAACAAATAGGTACATATGAACAGGTATAGCCCTTTATGTGAGCAGATAGGTAGGTACGTACATAAACTTAATAGTATGGGTTCACAATACCCAAGACAATTTTTTTACCCTACCCACATTCAGAAGAATATAAGAAATATAAGATTAATACTGTACGCCGTCGATGTGTCAAAGAGGCAGGCATTCAGCGTCGCGCCGTTCGTGACGTTAGCCGCGATACGACTTGCTGATTTTCAATGCCTGCCCCAAGTGACGTCAATGACGTAATTAAAAAATATACTTATCTAATTTATACTTAAATACTAGTTTATAATAACACATAAAAAATAAATAAAAAACAGGTTATACGCGTACACAACAAACAAATACAATCAAATTAGTATAAACAAAGTGCCAGTGAATTGTTTACAACCATATCCGACCACTTAGTTACTTCTGTTGGCCGGTGGTGGCGCTGCGAGAGCAGCGAGCGTCATGTAGTAAACGAGTATTTAGCTCAGCGTGGTCACGTGATGTAAACATTGCATCATTTATATCAATCATACACCCACAGTCCGCTAATTAATGTTTCTGGTGAAAACAACTGCCTGCGGATCATCATTACAGGTAAATAGTTTAGTAATTTACTACAATCTGATAAACATTTTATTCTCTGTAGAACAATAGGTACCTACTACATTTTATATACAACAATCAGTAAGATGATATATAATATACTAAGTGCAGTTTTTACACATTTTATAAATATATTTTCAATTAAATAATAAAAATACAGCACCGATCTTAATTTAGGTAATTTCTCTTTATCCACAGCTCGTCTGATTCCCATAGGTTATTGTGGATACTTAGGAGGCATCTTCAGAACAATACCCAAAACCCAAAACCAATCAGCTGATGAATCGGTATACCCTTTTTTGACTAAAGGTCATAACCATTGCGTAAGTAATGTTCTTGGACGTTAGTTTATCATATTTTGCTGTTCCTCCAAAAGATATCTTTTGAAGGCGAATTTAAAACTTGTCTTTGTTTTTAGAGATCTTATGGGAGGCGGTATATCGTTCCAGCAATGAGTGGCAGCATACTTGAAACACCTCCGGAAAGCTGTGGTTTTATATTTGGGCATTGAGAGTGGCCTCGACGATGAGCGAGCGGGATATTGGTAATGATCGTGCCTCCAACTCAGTTTCTGAAATAGGTAATCTGGCTTTTCTGTTTTTATGACGCCAAACAACAAATTTCCCAAGTGGAGTCTTCTCCTGGCTGCCATTTTAAGTACACTATTTTGATTTAAGCATGGTGTTATTCGACTCCTACGGGCAATGTTAAAACAGTATCGAGCACATGCGTTTTGGACTCGTTGCACTAAGCGAGCGGTGCGAGACAACAAGCATGGACCATACACCGCATCACAATAGTTTAGCTTAGATAGGACTAGGCTTTCAACTAACCTCTTTCTAATATCTATGTTTAGGAAATTTCTAATGCGGTATATAACTTTAAGCCTATAAAAACAATCTCTTACATAGATTGTTTATGTGGCTTTCGAACCGCAGTTCCGGGTCCATTAGTAAACCGAGATTAGATTAAAATCTAGTGAAATATGATGCTGATATTCATTGTCTGCAGATGAAGATTGATAGTTTACAAGATTCTTTGGCTAATATGACAAAAAAATATAATCTATCACAAAAACAAATTAACGAGCATAGCTTGGCAATGGATGAGTTAGTGGACTTGTGTAAGTACAATGAAGAGAGGCTTCAATCTTTGACTAATAATAGTCATGGCAATGAACTTAGCCAGGCGCCACAGAGTCATTCACAGTCAACTACTTTGAATTATTGCTCTGATTTGCTGCCACTCTCTGCTGCAGTGGATGACAGCACCATTAATTCCATTAATTCTTATTGTAATTCTGGCACTTCTTTCTCACCCCACATTATAAACACCCACAAGCTATTAATGTTTAGCGATGAGATAGGTAAAAACATGAGCCAATTGTTGAGGCAAAGGACAGGTATGACTATTACTAACTTATGTATGCCTGCAGCAAGCTTTTCTCAGATAATGCAATCAATTTTATCTAAATCATACTGTCCTGAATCAACAATAATCATATTTATTGGGAGAAGAGGAAATGCAAATATTAATTTAATAAAGAGATATTTTGACCAATTACTGAATTTAAAAGTTAAAAAAATTCTGTTACTTGCTTTTCCTTACAGTAAGCTGTTGCCACAAGCTGAAAATGATTATAGATTTAAGATTAATTCCAAATTACATACCATGACATGTTATAATAATTTAATTGACATTATTGACTCTAATGCTCTAATTAGAAATTTTTATTTGACATATGATAATTATTATATATCACAATTTTATAAAAGACAAATAGCATCCTCGCTAGCTTATTGTATTAATAACACAGCCAAGGTTTTGGCTAACCACACTGCTTTTATTGAGCAGTCAAATTTGGCATGCAATATAAGCTTGGAATCCGTTCCAAATTCTTTAAATTGAATTCTGAGACAATAGAGTCAATCTTTGGCAATATATTTAATAAGACATTGAATTATGTACCTAGTTTAAGTGACAAAAATACAACTCCATCAACCTTACCTACAAATAATTTAAAAAATTGTATCAGCCTGGTGCATCAAAATATACAAGGGTTGATGGGTAAGGAGTTAGAATTGGAATTGTTTATGAACTGTAACAATATTGATATTTTATGCATTACAGAACATTGGCTAAGAAGCCACCAGTTCATATTCAATTTCAATAACCACCAGGTTGCAAGCTCGTTCAGTAGAGAAAACTTTATCCATGGTGGCTCGTTAATCATAGTTAGCAAATTTCTAAAATTTAAAGAAAGGACTGACATTGTGAGCTTCTCTGTTGAGCGAGTAGTAGAAATCACATGTGTTGAGTTTGAGCAGATCATTGTTATGAGTGTATTCAAACCTCCATGTGCACCATTTGAAAGTTTTTTAGTTATTATGGAGGATGCCCTTAGCAAAGTTTGTAATTGCCGTAAAACTGTTGCTATTTGTGGAGATTTTAACGTTAACATATTAGAAAAATGCTCTTCGACTATCAAATTTTTAAATTTATTTAAGTCATACAATTTATGTCATAATTTTTATGAACCAACTAGAGTGACTGCCACAAGTGGTACTTGTATTGATAATATATTTACTAATATAAAACCATTACACAAATCTTTGATTAATATGCTTCAGTCAGATCACAGTGGGCAGTTAATCTGTTGTCCAAGAAAATGCCCGAAAGTCCAGAGAAAAATTATTAAATATATACCAATAAATGAAAATCGACTTAAAACTTTTAAAGACAATTTATCTCGAAAAATGCGTTGGTTGCCTCATCATGACAATCCGGATCAGTCCGCTCTTTGTTTGACTTGATTAATGACGAATTTCAGACTGTATTTACATCCAAAAAATTAAATGTAACTGACCGTCTGATGTTTAGTGATTGGGCAACTGAAGGTATTCATAAAAGCCGGATTAGGTTATATGAACTGTATGATGAAAAAACTTATAATAATAGTCAGAACTTTATTAATTATGTAAAAAAATATTCCAAAATATTTAGACAAGCTTGTAGTACAGCAAAATCTATTTATTTGAGAAATAAAATAAAATTATCAGAAAACACTATAAAGGCTACCTGGAATGTCATGAACAATGAAACTGGCAGAGCCAAAGCACGCAGCCGTGACTTGTTATTAAATATCAATAATGTGAGTGTTGCAGAGGACCTGGAAGTAGCGACAGAATGTGAGAAGTTTTTTTCTAATATACCTATAATAACTACAGGGTCGCTCGACTCATCTTCCATGTCTGCTGAAATGCTTCTTAGGGACTGCGTGCCAGAATGTGGTGCAGCCTTTGAATTTACCATTGTGACTACTAAAGATGTTATTTATCAATTTAAAACTATAAATATGAAAAAGACAATGGATTTGTGGAGATTGTCAGTGAAGACTGTTTCATCTATTATTACCATAATAGCTCCACATCTTGCAACAGTGTTCAATGGTTGCGTCGCTTCTGGAATATTTCCTGATTTAATGAAATATAGTAAAGTTATACCTTTATTTAAATCTGGCGACACATCAGACCCTTCTAATTTTCGACCTATTTCTGTATTGCCAACGCTTAGTAAAATTTTTGAAAAATTAATACTTAGTCAATTGCTTAGTTATTTTAACAGACATAATCTTCTTCACAAGAAACAGTTCGGATTTACGAGGGGTCGTTCAACTACTGATGCAGGAGTAGAGTTACTCAAAAGTATATTTACAGCTTGGGAGAAGTCGCAAGATGCTTTAGGAATTTTTTGCGACTTCTCCAAAGCCTTTGATTGTGTACATCATGATACTCTGGTCAGGAAATTATATCATTATGGCATTAGGAACAAAGCTCTTAATCTCCTGGTTTCTTATTTGGGCAACAGAATCCAGAAAGTTCAGATTAATGATAAGACATCGCCAGGTTCTGCCTTAAAAATGGGCGTCCCGCAGGGTTCAATACTCGGACCATTTCTATTTTTGATCTATATCAACGATTTACCCTATTACGTAAAGAACAATCATGAGATTGTGTTGTTCGCGGATGACACCTCTTTAATTTTTAATATTAAAAGACAACAGAGTAATTTTGACGAAGTAAACAACGCACTCTCTAAAGTTCTTAATTGGTTTAATGTAAATAATTTATTACTCAATGATAAGAAAACTAAACTCATAAAATTCTCCATGCCCAATGTTAAACAGATGGAAACCAATTTACAACTGAAGGAAACCAGAATTGAGCCCGTCGGGACAACCTTATTTCTAGGTATTATGCTTGATACCAAACTTCAATGGGGTCCGCATATAGAAAGACTTTCGGGCAAACGCCTCACAGATATAGAAACAGCTAGAATGGTCTATTTCAGCTACTTTCATAGTATTATGTCATATGGGATTCTTCTCTGGGGGAATGCTGCAGACCTTGACACAATATTCGTTCTGCAGAAAAGAGCAATAAGGGGTATTTACAACCTCGGTCCTCGTGTTTCTCTAAGAGAAAAGTTCAGTGAGATAGGCATTCTAACTGTCGCTTCGCAATATACACCGCTATTTTTTAATTAGTACAAAAAATTTAACAGGGCACTAAGTATCTTTAACTGATCATAATTATGTAGTTGAAAAATAAAAACACTAAGTCCCAAAACTGTCTCAAAACTGTCCACAAAAATACGTGATAATTGGTAAATGCAATACTAATACTATGACCGACCCGTGTACTATCATACCATTGATAAATTAGCCCCCCCCCCCCCCCCCCGCCCCTCTGCGCCTGCGCCACGCCCCGACGATTCGACAAACAGTACTAAATTACTAGTGAAAGTCAGCGTATCTAATTTCGTTGCAAAACTTAATTGTTTGTCTACGTTTGCCCGACGCGATGGCCTATCATATCAGTTCGTATCACGGGAGTATGTAGCTATGCTTCGTGCGTACTTTTTGAGTGGAAAAATCGCGGATGGACATCGTATTGTGAGTGTACAAAAGTGACCGGGTCAGTGTCAAACAATTAAAACAGTGCATATTGGATGCTTTTGACAACGGTGGTGGACATTTCGAAGGACAATGGAAATACTTGTAAGTTTAGTAAATAATACGTACTTAAGTAAATAATAATTTGATGCAGGCGCCTCAAAATCGGTCTGTGTTCTCCACACACCTTGAGGAAGGCCTATGTCCAACAGTGGACGTCTCTAGGCTGACATGATGATGATAAAATAATTTGTTAATAGCAGATGATTCTAACTTCATAAATACGCCAAAATTACCCTTTTCTTTTAGTCCAGAACACCATCTTTTATTTTGATATTTGTTTGCTTTCTAATTACATACCTCCGTATTTAATTACTTGTTAAACGATAAATGTTACCGGTCCTACGCCCGAATGAAGCATGAAGGAGAGGGTAGAACTAACAAAATTAAAAAATAACTACCTACATTTATTATTTTTCTTCATTTTATTTTCTATTGCTACCTACATCATAAGTGCGACAGAGAGAATGCGAATGAGCAGGATGGAATATTATCAATGAATTAGTGAATGGATTGTAAAATATGACTATGATTTAAGTGAGATTTTCTACAATAAACAAATGATAATAACTTTGCTTTTTATTGATATTATGAAATTCTTACGTCACATATAATATGATAATAATATCTTCGCTAATCTGTCCTTAAAGTTTTTGTACTAATTAAAAAATAGCGGTGTATATACGAGAATCTGTTATATGTCCACAAGAACATTGACACATTTAGTAAAAAAAGTGATCTACACACTGTTAATAATCGAAAAATAAAAGAAATAATGAAATAAAAATAATCTTATAGTTCATAGCACCCGCCTCCACAAAATAAATAGCTGTTTTATGGGGTAGTGTATACGCTTTTATAACAAGCTCCCTCTTAATATAAGAAATTTATCTATAAATCACATCCACAATCCAAATGGATAGCCATATTCCCTGAATTATAGTAGTGTCAGTTTATTCATAAGAGTTGAACCCGCCTCCGTGGTCCAGTGGTTAGCGTATGCGACTGCTGACCGGGCAAAAGTGTTACTGGGTTTTTCCAAATTTTCAGTAGCAGCACGGAGTCTGGTGATGTGCCCGGTAACGGCAATAGGCTCGCCACCTAATACGTGAGACCCAAAATGCATGGCGAAATATGGGTGTAATATTACACCTCTGCCTGGCGTGAGTCTATGAACGTATAACAACTGTAAAAGATCTTCATGGCACGAACAAGAGATAATTACGCACATAGCTCTGAAAAGTTAGTGGTGCGCGCCATGGATTTGAGCCCAATACCCACTGCTCGGCAGTCTGTTGGTATCTCCACTAGGCTATCGCTGCCTTATGAACAAAATTTGTAATAAACACCCTAATTTAAGTAGTTAATGCAAGCTTTCAACTGCAGATCACTTTACAAATCCACTTTTGAGAGGTTGTATCAATATCGCATGTTTACTGTACTGAAGTGCTTGTTCCATTCAAGAAAGCCGGAGATCATGTTACAATAAGTGCTTTGACACACATAGCCTATGTTTTTAGTGTTTCTGATAATATTTTTGGTAAAAATGCTGTTCTAGATATTGATGGATTGTACCATATTTTACGTTAAGTTTAGTGAATGAATTGTTGAAGTGGCTTTTATTTGTGTGGAGTTTTTTTATTTATGTAATAATTATATAGAAAGGTAAAGAGGGTATCTCGTAGTTTCTAAAGCACTATAATTAGGGCTTATTTGGATTTGTGACAAAAAGATTGTTGGTACAATCGTTTTATTACGCACTACTCATTGAAACCATTTGCATTTATAGAAAGTATGCAAAGAACAAATACACCGCCGTTGAAAAGCAACAAAGAACATGGACTTTCATTTCTTAATATTGCGTTATAATATGAAATATTCTTAGTACAGTACTTACCTATTGAATCCATGGGTTGATTACACCAAACGAGTACAGGGGCGAGTCAGTAAATGCGCTCTCGGCCGAGAGAGTCGCCGAACCGAGTGGGTGGTCACACGTATTTACTATAGTGGCGAGTCAGTTTAGTTTTGATCACGCTGACGTCTGCAATGGATCGCAAAAAAGAATTTAAACGAGTTTTCAACCGGCTTTTACCTAACAAACGAGGGGCGAGTGGCCGAGTGACAATCGAGAGCTTGTAAATGCCTGCCGAGCGGGATACCGAGTCGCTGCGGGGATAGAAAAATGATGCGGGGAGGTGGGTACTCGACCTAGTAAACACAATCTGTTTACTGGGTTCTAGTGACTCTCTCGCCTCTCTGCTCGACCTAGCACTCGGCCGAGCACTCGCTAAAGTGTTTATACCAACCAAGTCCTCGGCCGAGGACACTGACTCGCCACTGTACTTGTTAGGTGTAATCAACCCATTAGAGATGACATTGCTGTTTCAGAATGTTGAAATGCACGACAAAAAATACGTACCAAAAACTATGTTCAATTAATTACAATTCTTATTGACGCACGTCCATATATTTTAAAAGGAGATTTATTGACCCCTTTTGCTACAAACTTCGAACATTAATACTAGGCTACAAAATACAAGAATCCCTAGAAAAACTTCATTTACTACATCATTGAATTCGATATTTTAAACATATATTTTCAGCATTTCAAATTGATCGTCAGACATTTGAATTCAAAGTTGCCAGTATGTTTAATCGACTATTTCATACGTAAAGACATTTTCTTTTCTATAACAGCCTCTTTACTAGAACATCATTGTTATTCCAATAGTCGTATTATACAAAAATACCAGCTGAATAAAAGCCTTAATCCGAACAAAATATTTAGGCAAGACGCTATTTCATGACCCGTTACGATCAGCGCACTAAAACTGGAATTTTCAGGACATTCAGGAACACATTAAGTTAATGTTCCGGAAACAGTACATAACACAGCGCCGACGCGTTAGGGGACAAGGCGAAAACACGTCGTCAGTGAAAGTTGTAAAACTCAATCGGGGACGAAATTTTAGTATATTAGCAGTGAACGAAGAAAAACGTCGCTATATTTATTTTCCGATGTATAGTAATAGACTTATACCAGGCCAAGCCTCTCCAACCCAAAGGGATAGAATTATCGCTATCCCTTTCGGTTGCCGAGGTCAGACAGGCAGGTGCTCTGTGGAAAAGCTAATCCGTTTATACCAGTAAGCGGCGCCCGGGTGGCAACTGGGATAGCTTTATGTTGATGATGAGTAAAACTAGACTTAGCCTGCGGCTTCAGCCGCATGGGTGTAGGTTATCGTGGTAAAATGTATCTGTAGCTCTATACTCTCCAGCCTTTACCTATCTCCACACACACACCAATATCCCATAACATCGTTACGTTGCGACGCGAGAGAAGAACAAACAAATAAACACATTTTTGTATTTTTTATATTTGTATGAATTATATGTACATACATACATACACTCACGCCTGTTTCCCGGAGGGGTAGGCAAACTACGGAACGCCATTTGCAACCATCCTGACATATCTCTTTTGCTTCATTCACCCCATCAAGTTTCTCACACATGCTCTATTTAATATTATTGAATCATATTATGTGATTCTTCTATATGTGCACATTTCACCGAACGCTTCCTGAAAGGCTAAACCGATTTACGGCCGTCCCCAATATAGTATTTATCGAAGGATTTGGCAGATTTGACTACTAGAGATACTTCACATAAGCTACTAGACCTTTACGTCAACGTAATATTAATTTACTTCATATTTACTACATAGTCATTATTTTTCATCACATTTTTTTGTATATATATGATTGAGATCGGCACTACAAAAATATATGTGAAATGAAAGATCTTATCACAAGCAAAGCGACTGTGACACCGGAAACCGTCGCACCGGGGCGCCTTCGAAAAGAAACTAGTCGGGTAGGCTGGGTTGTCGCTGGGTACACACGAAGGAACGATATGCCTCATTACAAAAGAGGTATTACGAGTATAATATAATACAGGACATCTCGATTAAGAGCTTAAAAAAGTCAGTTACTAGTTATTTATTTTTATTTTACTTTTATTTAAACAAATCAATCAATATCGTTAAGACTAAATGAAAATATTACAATGATAAAAATCATCAATGACTGACTGAATAACGACGGTCAAAGGTTTCATGACAGCTGGGACCAGCGCGGTCTCCGACGAATACTCACCTTAACACGTTCGCGGACATTCAACCATATTTTCCAACCCTACTTTGACACTTAATTTTTGTATGGAATGCTATAGACGCACCGTCACTGGTAAATGGACTAAGTAAATACATAAAGTCACAACTGCTATAGCCTTCACCTGCTTTAGCCGTTTCATCACCGGTAAATAGTTTATAACCATGTACATAGGACGCACCGTCTATACTCTATAGCATTCGACTGCATAGCATGCACTTATAGCAGAGGTGTCATTACTCTTTTACTACGCAACTAAATAGCAATTAAGACCAGGTTTAACAGCAAACTCACTACCATCAGAAGAAAATTTGTTTTTAATTTAGCTTGAACAACGATACTTTAGAAGGTCCAAACTGTACACAAATACCTATCCCATAATACAGAAATTTAGACAAATTTGTAGTAAATATCGTATCGTATGTTTGTTTATACTGTCGTTATCATATTATCATTAAAATATTAGTGATCTATTAGCTTTATTCAGTTAGAAAAATCAAATAAACTCACTACTGCAGCACAACAAAAAGTACGTGCGAAAAATGTTACAGCAGTTCCACTCCGTGGGGCACTCGCCGACCAGCTGAACCAGTCGTCATACAATTCTCGCTGCTATGACAGACGCGTCAATAAGTGAGCGCACACAAATAGTGACGAGTAGCGTCACGTTTGACGGCGTAAAAAGAGATATTATGGGGGCACTTAATAACAAAATATAGGATAAAAGTATAGGAAATCGTCTGTTAATGCCGTTGTGCCATTGAAGCGCGAAAGAAAGCTACGGCTATAGCCAGCGCGTCACCCTGAGTAAATTACTGATGACTGCTATAACCGTCGTGTCCGTGAACCTGTTAAGTAAATATATATTGCGCTCAATAGTTTGTACCCAATAATCTCTGCGTGGTAGAAAATTTGGTTTCCCTAATTAATTGGTAACCTTAAAGAGCCGGCCCTATTAAAATATATTGAATGAATATGCACGCGAATACATGCAATTGTATCCTTCCGACCTTCAAGTCAATCATTAGCGTTATTATCAGTATAATGTTATCAATAGTCTTGTCAAACAAGACTAACAAGTTGGCAACACATTCTAACATTCATTAGGAAACGTGTCGACAAGACAAAGGATGTAAGCATTTTTAATGGTAACACTATCTTTGCTAATATTTTAACTCTTTATAGAGCAAGTTTGTTGTAAGGGTTTTTCTTCCGTTGTGGTTTCTGATTGCTATTCAAAAAAGGATTCGAAAATAAAACATATTTTACTTTATGCTTATGTACAAACTACTTCAGTTCCTCAATCTCTTAAAGCAGTTTCATTTATTATTCCTCAGCTCTTTAAATAGTAGTGTGATGTTATTAACCTGCCTCGACAACTGCAAAAATAATTTTCTAATCTGAAAGGGTAGATTTTGAGATGCGTTCAAATAAACAAAATCAGCTTTGTATTAAAAAAGACAGTTACTCTTAAAAGAATCCAAAATTAAACAGTTTCGTTTAAACTTACCATCCATAAAATATGATCTCTTTTTCCAAACACATTTTTCTAAATATTTTAACCTAATCCTGTGCACCGGAGTGTGCAAAGCGGTGGTAAATTTACCGATATGGCAACACTGACGCTAAGGATGTACCGCAGTCACGATAACGGCGCATCGTCGAGTTAATATGCACTATTAGTGGTGCATATCATCAATGATGTGCATAAATACATGACATGTAGGTGAGTGAGACTATCTAGGTTGACTTGTTTCACTGAAGGGCAAGAAAAAGTGTACCTATCTATATTTTGCTAGCTTTGTTTTTAGGTCCTACGCACCATTCTACATTATGTTTTTATATTACTACGTATTATTCTATATTGTTTTTAAACAGACCAACGCATATGTAACTTTTGTGGATTGTTTATTTATTAACTCTTTCAAAATATTTTTAAGTATGTTCGTTGTAAGTTCCCAGACTGTTTAACTGCCCCCTGGATTTCACATGTGTCAAAACTTATATAAGAATGTGTTGCTGTGCTTTAAGACCACATCAAGCTTTATTTTGAGAGAGCAATATATTGTAAATAATTTCTGCTTGACTTACTAGAAGACTTCGCATCGTAATGATACAAAAATGTGCTAAAACTCTTATAAGGTTGGACGACAATTCGCATTTAATCATCATCCAGAATTACAAACAAAATCATTTAAGTGTCATGTAAATGCTCCTGCCTCGTTGGTTCCGCAGCATAAATGTGCGCGTGGGATTGGGAGTTCTCGGGTTCGATTCCCGGGTCGGGCAAAGTGTTACCTGTTGGGTTTTTCTGTTAGGAAATTCTCAATAGCAGCACGGAGTCTGCTAATGTGCCGGATACGGCAATAGGCTCGCCCCCTATTACGTGCGATTAAAATAAATCTGGCGAAAAGTGGGTGTAATATACCTCTTCCTACCTCTTCGCGGATATAAGCGTGAGACTATGTATGTATGTAAATGCTCCTTCATTGTATCAGTCTACAATTTTAAATAGTTTTATTACCTGTGAAATATTGTAAGTTGAAATATCATGTAAACATGGAAGCAGTCGTGTATATATTTTTACATTAAAACACACATACAATGAAACCACTAAAACCATTGAAAAGAAAAGGTTTGTACAAAATCTATGCGTTGTTTATTTTTGTTAGTACGGTGCCGAAATAAATATTTAAAAATTTTAAATACCTGTGTTAGCGTGCTTATAATAAATTAGCTACTGGAAGATATTTATAACTAGGTAACATTTGTATTGTGACTTTGGCGGGAAATTTTGACAGTTGCTATCAGTCGACGCCATTTTTCGTTTCATAAACGTTTCTTTTTCTAAATTGGTTTGTTACTACATTAAATATAAACAAACTGACAGTGGCATTGAGATTATGGACCACTTACATAGTGTCCATAATTTAGTTTATAATTTAGCTTTCATTTACTATTCGACGCTTGTAAAACATTCGAAGCAAAAGATAGAAAATAGGCTAGGTATTTTTTTTCGCCGTGTGATGACGAATTACCTCATTTCATACCGTGCAGTATACGCAGCAGATAGTATATTTGAGAAAAGACGGATATCTCTACAACTGCCCAGTGTGGTATAGCGTGACAGGACCAGTGTCCAGCAGTGGACTGCAGAACGTTTAATAAGGAATATGTACGATGAAGGCATATATGCATAAAGAAAAAGAAAACGCACGCACTATTAAGTTCAAATACTCAAGCAAGGGAAATAAAAAGTCTCCAAGACTTGAAATAACTGTTTGCAGACCAAACGAAGTAGATATTGTCCCTGGGGATCAAAACCACAATACTCGACGCAGCTTTCCCTTATTTCTAGAAACAACCGCTTAAACCACTACGCCATCTTACTATCACCTCAAAATTTAATTATTCAAATGGAGCCTAAATATCATTCCTTGTATGTATATCAATTGATGCACTACCCTATCTTAAAACAAGATTTGCCTTTCAATATAAATACCGCTTGTTAGGGTAATAACACTAATAACAAAATCGCTGTACGCTAAACAAATTACAAGCATGCACTAATTTCTGCATCATTACATAGATTATTCACGATATAGGTCAGTGCATACAAGACGGTGAATGCGTCTTAGATCTTTGCAGCGCATAGAGCTTATAATAAAATTGCTTGACGTCAAGGGAAATCTGCATCTTAATTTCTGGCTCCTGGCTTTTCTATTCGTTGTCGTGTGGTTGCTTTTGGAAATAAAATCATAATATTGTTGAAGCTAGTACATTTTTACTATTAGTGGCTTGTGTATTCGTTTTGAACTCTTTGTATTTCAGTTTCTGTTTTGAATTGCATTTTGTACTCTATTTGTAGCTGGTATCGTGACAGTAGATTGATTCTTAAAGCATTTTAAGAAATAAATCCATTTACTCTGACAAAACAAAGTAAGAGAAATACTTTCGTAAATACATTTTTGATGACAATCTAAAATGCTAAAGAGAATCAACTGTTTAAGAAAATTCATTATCATCATCCTAGCGCTGTCCCGGTTGCACTCCAAAACCCACGCCTTGGAGCCCGGGGTCCGCTTTCCGGCTGTGTCTCCTCCATTTCGCACGGTCTTCAGCATCCCTGGTGGTTAGTTGGTTGGCACGCATGTTATCCCTTGCGACGTCAAGACAGCATTTCTTTGGCCTTCCCCGTTTACCGGGGCCCGGCGGAGGTAGCATGGTAAGACATTTGTTACCCACGTAAGATGCCGGTTGACGTAAGACGTGGCCATACCAGCGTAGACGACACTCTTGCAGTTTGTCAGCAATGTCACGGACATGAAGGCAACCCCGGATGCGGGAGTTCCTAATGCGGTCCTTGCGCGTGACTCCACACATCCAGCGCAGCATGTTCATCTCCGTGACACGCAGACTCTGCTAGTGTCGCTCAAGCACAGGCCACGTCTCACTGCCATATAACAGGACAGGTCTAATGATGGATTTATAGACCTGTCCTTTGAGCTTAACCGGCATTTTGGGGTCACAAATGACACCGCTCACCTCACGCCATTTGGCCCAGGCTGCCGAAATACGTGCCTTGACGTCGCAATCGATGTCACCAGACGCGTGCAGTACTGATCCCAGGTACTTGACCAGGTCCTTTCGCTTGGCAATGTCTCCGCCTATACGAATTGACGCGGGATCTGTACTGTTGCAGGCCAAGTACTCGGTCTTCGCCACGTTTATTTTCAGACCGCCGTTCTCAAGCGTCTCCTTCCACGCGTTCACACGCCGCACCAAGCGTCCCCTGTCCGCATCCGCCAGTGCGATGTCATCAGCATACATGAGCAGCCACGGGGGCTGCTCATGTGAGTCTTTGATGCTGTCTGACAGTACGTCTAATATCACACTGAATAGGTATGGACTGAGGACGGAACCCTGGTGGACCCCGACGGTGATGGGAAAGGATTTTGTGTCGCCAACAGCAGTCCGAACTACGGAATCGGAATTTGAGTACATGTCTCGGATGATGTCAATATATGCTTCTGGTACACCTTTGGATCTTAGAGCCCACCAGATCATCTGTCGCGGCACACAGTCGAAGGCCTTCTGCATGTCTAGAAACAGAAGAAGCAGAGGCGTGTTCTTCGACCTGTACCGCTCCATGACGATCCTGAGGGCGAAAATTGGATCCATGGTTCCGTGACCAGGGCGAAACCCATATTGACATTCCGAGACTGTGGTCTCGTGTCGGATCCGGGAGTCGATTATTCGCTCAAAGAGCTTTAGGGTATGGGACATCACCTTAATACCGCGGTAGCTACTGCACTCCTGTACCGATCCCTTGCCTTTGAAGACTGGAGTGATGATACTCATTCTCCATTGGTTTGGGATTTTTCCGGTAAGGAGTATGCGGTTAAAAAGATTAGTAAGGGTGTCCACACCCTGCAGGCCCATTGCTTTCCAGGCCTCAATGGGGACTCCATCAGTTCCGACAGCTTTCTGATTCTTCTTGTACGAGCGCCATCTCTCCTTCACCGCGCGAGACGCGCATAATAGGTTGCCCTCAGGGGCTTTAATACAGCGACACTTAGTAATGTCCTGTGCCGCTTTGACCCTGGAGCGTGCCAACTTGTATATGAGCTTCTGCCCCTCAGACGATTCCAGCTTGGTATAAAGCGGTTCCAAGTGGTCTCGTCTGGCTCTGGCTACAGCCCTCTTAGTGGCACGTTTGGCAGCCCTGTATGCGTCGCGGTCTTCAGGAGACTTGGACGCTTGCCACGCCTTAAAGAGTGCTTTCTTCACCCTTGTCTCCCTCTGAACTGTGTCGTTCCACCACCAAGTCTCCTTGTCACACTTGCGTCCGCCCTTAGACATGCCCAGCACTGCCATCGCCGCTCCAGTGATGACCGCCTGGATTCTATCCCACTGGCTCTGAGTTGGTTCGCCTTCAGTAGCAACGCACTTGTCGCCGATAGCTGAGGCGAACTCCAGGGATTTGGTATCCTTGAGCAGCCACCACCGAATTTGACGTTGACAGCGGTCTGCGTGTTTGCCTTTGTTGGGTTTCACGCGGAGGTCCATGACAAGGAGGCGGTGTTGTGCCGTGAGACTCTCACCGGGTATGACCTTGCAGTTGGCTACCTTGCTGATATGGTGTCTCCTGGTAAGTAGGAAATCAATCTGGGTCGCGTGTCTCCCACTCTTGTAGGTGACAAGGTGTTCGGCTTTCTTTTTGAAGTACGTGTTCACAATGGCAAGGTCGGCAGCCGCACAAGTTCGGAGGATATGCTCCCCTCCGTCGTTACGGCCACCGTAGCCAAAGCCACCGTGAACACGCTCAAACTCCTCACACCCCTCACCCACATGACCGTTCAGATCACCACCCCGAATGATTCCCTGAGAGAGCGGGATTGCACGAAGAACTTCGCCAAGTTGATCCCAGAACGCCATCTTGACGGTGTCGCTGCAACCTGCCTGTGGTGCATAGGCACTTATCAAATGGGTCACAACCCCTTCAATAAGCACCCGTACAGCCATAAGCCGGTCGCTGTAACGCTTCACCTCCAATATCCCGTCCTGAAACTCCTCGGTGAGCACAACCGCCACCCCGCTCTCCCCGCCCGTTCCACCCGTGTAGATCAGCTTGTAGCCACTCCCACCGGGATCTGCTGCCTTTCCACCGAGTCTCCTGCAGAAACGCCACAGCCACCCTCCGCCTGGAGAGTACATCAGCCAGCTCTCTCACGCGTCCGGTTAGCGTGCCAATGTTCCACGATGCGAAACGGATCTTCCGGGTTGGGGCTAACGTCTTTGGCCGTGTCCACCCCTGACACGGTAGCCCTTGCCCACTTGTCACAAGAGTCGGGCGAGGCTCCTGCGCACCGTTTTGCGGCGGTGCCCTACCCGAAACACTGTTTCCAATTCTGTTGCTTTCCATTCTTTTATTTTTATTTTTTATTTGACTGTTTTGCCTTTACGGGAGCGACTGCCGTCTGACCTCCCAACCCCTAGGGAAAGCTTGCGCCAGAGCCTCGTCCGTCATTCAGCAGGTGCACCGACTCGCAGGGGAGGTTGGCTTGGGCCCCGAAGAACTTGGTAGGGCCCCGTACACCCAATAAACTGTTTAAGAAAATTATTGCAACATATATAAAATTTGGATTATGTTCTTGACTATGACGCACAAGTATTCGGTAAGATTAACACAATCCTGTAAAATAATCACATGCTGACTGTCCAAGTAAGAATATAAACTCATTTCAGGATTCAACATCATCAAACTAACAATAAAACAAAATGAAAAACAGCTTACCAGACCACAAAAAGACAATAGCGTCTGAGAGCTATTAAACAAAAGCAAACCGTTTAAATCAAAAACATCCTTCAATAAACTGAGCAATTAAAACTTGTCCCATAAAAATGTATTGCCGAAAATTGCTTGGAAAATTTCATGGAAATACTTAGTTATCGGAGTTGATAATTCGCAGTAAATAAAAAACAGAAGTTTGTTAAACTTTAATATTAAGTGGAGGCTATAAAGAGGACGAAAACAAAAGAGTGCCAAGATGAAAGTAATAATATGATAGAGGTTCCATACATATCAAAAACAGTTACCTCGGGCACACACCTATGACTTTTCGAAGTTATGTGTGTATTAAAAATATTAATTATCGCTCGCTTAACAATGTGCCCGGTAGATGGCAATAGGCTCGCCCCCTATTACATTGGGACCGAAACATATCTGGCGAAGTGTGGGTGTGTAATACACCTCTGCCTACCCCTTCGGGGATAAAAGGCGTGAAGATATGTTATGTTATGTTATGTTGTTATGGTCATAAAATTGTTATTTATACTTGAAACCTTCAAAATATGGTGTTCTGTACTTCTAGCTCAGGAACAGATCTTTGGCTTCCTGTTAGATTACATTGAACAGACTGACTGACTTTTATGCAGAGAGTCTTTAATTCAAACACAGTGCTCACCATTGACTTATCGAAGTTATTTTTAGGGTCCCGTAGTCCACAAGGAACCCTTATAGTTTCGTCATGTCCGTCCGTCTGTCCGTCCGCAGCCTAGCTCAAAGACGCCTGGTGCTAGAAAGCTGATATTTGACATGAATATAGACATACGATATTGCAACAGAACTGTAGAATAAAATTTAGGAAAATATTTTTTTTAAGGGTATCTCCCCTACATATATAGTGGGGTTGAATTTTTTTTTGGTTGACTACCCCATTGTGTGGGGTATCATTGGATAGGTCTTAAAAAAATATTATTAGTTTGCTCAAATCATTTTTCGATCAAGTGATTGGTTTGTCAAATATCAACCTTCGAAGTGAAAAAAATTGTTAGACTCCAGTGTCCCCCCTTCTGCAGGCTAAACTATTAATTTGTAAGAGGTGAAAAAAATCACAAATGTAGTACATATAACGAATTTAAAAGGAAAACTATCACGGCTAAGTAGATATCACTAGTTTACGAGTAATCGTCGGTTAACTTATAAATAATTACCTATTTCTGTGAGTTTACATTGGGAACGCTGGCTTAATCTTAAAGATGCCCGTTTTTAGTTCCATGTGAAACAGAAGTTATTATCAATAATGGCCATTATGGGCAACTACGGAACCCTACATTGCGCGTGGCCCGACACGCAGTTGGCTGGTTTTTTTTATAGACTCACGCCTGTATCCCCGAAGGGGTAGGCATAGGTGTAACATTACACCCACATTTCGCCATGAAGTTTTAGGTTCCACGTGATAGGGGGCGAGCCTATTGCCGTTACCGGGCACATCACCAGACTCCGTGCTGCTACTGAGAATTCGGAAAAACCCAGTAACACTTTTGCCAGTCGCATACGCTATCCACTGGACCACGGAGGCAGTCTTTCGAAGTTTCGAAGTTAAATATGAATCAAATTGTTACTTTGCAAATGCAATACTTTTGAAGAAGCCTGCATGTTTAAGAGTTCTACTTAAGGTTCTCGAAAGACACGTGTGCTCTGCTTACCCGTACTTGGCCAGCTTGGTGGAATATGGCCTGATCTATATTGAGAATACACCTTTGCCCAGCAGTGGGACAGATAAGCCCGGCTAATGATAATGAAGACTACATTGCGTCCTTCTGCCAATACCAGTTATTAATAAAGTATGTATAAAACAACTCGACCTTGGTTTGCCAGAAAAGTAGGCTCACTGATGTTTTTCAAACTGGAAATAAAATGTTTTGCTTATACTTTATTTTAATCATATAAACCTGTGTAGTTACATTGTCATCATGCAGTGAACCTCGACTTTGGCGACTAAAGTCCCTGGAAATTGTAAACTTTAAGTATGTAGAGTCGCGTCGCTGTGATAAAGAACTGGCGTATAATCTAAATAAATTAATATACATACATAGACTCACGCCTGTTTCCCAGAGGGGTAGGCTCTCTGCCTACGGAACGCCATTTGCAACGATCCTGACATATCTATCTTGCTTCAAAATAATATTAATAACTAGAGGACGCCAGCAGCTACGCCTGCATTTTTTTTAAATTTACCCGTTTTGGCCGATCCCGTGGGAATTTCGGGAAATCCCTTTTTAGTGCACCCCTACGGTCCCCAAGGAACATACATGCCAAATTTCAGCTTCCTGCGCTCAATAGTTTCGGCTGTAGCGTGTCTGTCAGTCAGTCAGTAACGCAAGGATTTTATTTATTAAGAAGAAGATAATAATTATTCTACCACATACACACATCACCATCTAGTCCCAAACTAAGCAGAGCTTGTACTATGGGTACTAGATAATGGATAAACATACTTATATACATTTTTTTAAATACTTACATACATAATATACATAGAAACACCCAGACCAAGACAAACATCCATGTTCATGCACACAAATGTTTGACTTGAGCGAGAATCGAACCCACGAGCTTCGGCATAGCAATCGCTTACACTCCCGCTGCCGCTGCGCCTACCGGTCATCAACTAAATAAGTGATATGTAAAAATACATAGCTGTGCGATTTTCACATTAGGTATCGATAACTTTTCGACTGAAAACTAACGGTAAAAAGTATATAACTATGTTAATAGAATGTTATCGGTGACTGATAAAGACAAACAGTTATACCTATATGAACAGTAGGAATCGATAAAATTTGTAGTCATAGGCTTACGTTTGCCGTAAACTGATATTTTTTGGTACTACTTAATGTCATAAATGTATGTTCTGTCAATAACACCTTAAATTTCGATGAAATTTTTGGTCTCTAAGATAACCGTTCGATTACCACACGGTACAACACTTTGTGTGATCCATAAATTGTTGTTTCAAGTCTGGGTGGTCATTGTGTTCGTTGGTTGTATGTTTGTAAAGTCCCCCACGACACAGGATTTAGTCCTAGTGTGTAGTCGTCTTTAAAAAGAAAATAAGTTTATCTTTCCCCGTAAATGTTAATACTCATAGTCTTCAATAGCTGCTGAATCTGACTACACAGGTCACACTGTGGGAGAGACGTTGAGACTTACCCAAAAATAGCGAAGCACTGTCTATAGTAGTCAAGATTTGAATTTTTAAATCTAGTTTGTAATGTTGGTGATATTTTGCTGAAATGTCACTGCTTTTGCTCGTAAACAAAACATTTAATGGTTATATACAGAACTCGCGTTGAAGACAGTTAACTAGCCAAAGAGCAGTAAAATTATCTGTTTCTACTAAGAGGTGCCATATTTCAACTCTGAATGATATTTTGTTATGCTTTTATGAACTAAGAAAGTTCCGTCTTTTCAGCTGCTTATAAACTCTAAAAGGATGACGAGCTATCTACCGGTTGCAAAACACGTTAAAGAACTTTGCTCTTTCTAACCATTAATTCATAATGGAAGCTGTATACTTAGGTACGTAGGTAGCAATCTAATAAAAAAAAACGGTCTTTAACAAACCTGTAACTCTGTCTAAAACAATAAGAATTAGGGTCAATCGAGCTACTCACTTGTCTTAATTAAAACGATACAGGATTATAGCCACAAATTGACTTCGGTCCTTTCTAAGTTAGTAGAACAATCACAATAAACCTCTTATCTTACTCACCACTAAGCTTTTTCCTCCAAGATCTGAAACAAAAACAAAAAATATATAAAAAAACATTTTAAAACAATATGTGTAATAGTAGACAAAGTTTTGTAATGAAAACCTCAGATTCCGTTGATAACAGCTTTAATTTTGGTTATTTGACATTAAGATTACAATGATTCGTAGTTTTACGTCTTGATGCTAGCGTAACAAACTTAGAAATCGAATAACAAAAATATGTGCGGGTGTAAGTAAAATAAATTTAGGAGTCAGGTACAGTATTACTTAAACGAGTAACTTGATGCCATTTAAAATGATCAGGCGTTTATGCAGCGCAGACATCTTCCCCCCCCGTTGAAAGACTCCTTTCAACTGCGTTAGTCGTCATCCGGTAAAGATGTAGGCAAGGGGCAGATCCGTGTGAGAGGCCTCCTGAAGCAGCCTCTGGTAGTCTCCACGTCTGCGACTCGTGTGACGCCGTCGGTTCCAGCGAACAGGCGGCTGACTCGTCCCATTCGCCAGCTCAGTGGTGGGACGTTATCCTCCTGGAGAAGAACTAAATCTCCAACTTGCAGGGATGCTGAATTAGTACGCCATTTGGAGCGCTGTTGTAGTTCAGCTATATATTCCTTTTCCCAGCGCTGCCAAAAATGCCGATGAATCTGTTCAAGCTTCAAGTAACGTTGAAGGTTGTTCTGGTTCTCGTGCTCGAGCGATGGACCAGGCAATGCATTTAGGGCACGCCCTATCAGAAAGTGACCGGGAGATAGGAAATGGTAATCGTTAGGGGAAGGGGAGAGTGGGCACAAAGGTCGACTATTAAGCACAGCTTCCACTTGTGTGAAGAGAGTACATATCTCCTCAAACGTTAAATGATGGTTCCCCATAACGCGTTTTAAATGGTATTTCGCGGATTTAACGCCGGCTTCCCAGATGCCGCCGAAATGTGGAGCATACGTGGGAGAAAACACAAACTTTATGCCTTCATTGGTAGCAAAATTAACTACAGGTTCATGATTAGTTTTAAGAAAATTGCCAATCTCTTTAGCTGCCGCAACAAAGTTGCGACCGTTATCGCAAAATATCTCCGCTGGCTTACCTCGACGCGATATAAATCTGCGTAACGTCATGATAAACGCGTCCTTGGACAAATCACTGACGGCTTCCAGGTGCACACACTTATAGCGAAAACATACAAACAAACATAAATAGGTTTTAATTAGTCGTGCACCTCGACCCTTTCTATTTAGTGTTAGGAACGGACCAGCGAAGTCAACTCCCACAGTACGGAATGGAAAATCAGGTATGATGCGCTGTGCAGGTAAATTTCCCATCATGGGAGTTAATGTTTTACCTTGTATACGTCTACATCGAACACAAACATGTACTGTGCGGCGGGCCAAATGCCTACCATTTATAGGCCACACAGTCTCTCTTACACAGGCCAGCAACAGCTGAGGCCCAGCATGCATATTGTGTAAGTGTTCATATTTAAAATACAATTTAGTGAGTGGATGAGAAGCGTGTAAAAGTATAGGATGTTTTTTAGTATAATTGTAATTAGATAATTCTATCCTACCACCGACCCTCATCACCTTGTCATCATCCAAAAAGGGTGAAAGTGACAAAAGTGTTGACTTGCTACTTAAAGTTTTATTTTTTAACAAAAGATTGTACTCTAGAGTAAATGAAGTTTGCTGAGCAATTTTACATAAGCTAATAAAAGATAATTCTAATTCGCTAACATTTAATTTACCAAATAATTTATGTTTAGGACATTTATATCTTATGTTATGTATGAATCTATTGACATACGCAAATACACGTCTCAGTTTTAAAAACGATGAAAACTTATCTATTTTTAGAATTTCTGTTGCTGGTTCCAGGACAACAGCGGAAGTGGACTTCATCTCAGGTAAGTCTGATTCATTTATTAATTTCTTTAAATAGGGCCAATCGGATTCAGGCTGTATTAGAAAGCTTGGACCTGACCACCAGAAATTAGAATTGATGATTTGATCTGGGCTCACGCCCCTTGAGATCAGGTCAGCTGGATTCTGATCAGTCGGCACATAGCGCCACGACGAACTATCGGTAAGTTCATTAATTTCGGCTACCCTATTAGCTACAAACGTTTTTAACTTTGCAGAATTACCATTTAACCAGCTGAGGACAACGCTGGAATCGCACCAGTAAATGATGCGATTGACATCACATCGCAGAGAGCTGGTAACTGTCTTACACAATTTTGCAGCTAATAGCGCAGCGCAAAGCTCCAGACGCGGTATTGTTATCGGTTTCAACGGCGCCACCTTAGACTTAGCACACAGTAAATTTACCTTTACCTCGCCAGCTAAGTTGTGTGACCGTAGGTACACACAGGCACCGTAAGCGACTTGAGAAGCATCACTAAAGGTATGTATTTCTATATAATTAGGAGCTTCGCATAGTGTTAAGCGCGGGATCTGTAAATCTGATAAAAAATGTAAATTGCCAATGAACTTGTTCCAGGATTCCAGGATATCGGAACTAACTGGTTCATCCCAACCCTTCTTGTTCAGCCATAAGGACTGAAGTAACATTTTAGGTATAATTACACATGGACTGAGAATTCCAAGAGGATCAAAAATCTTGAATGATGCAGACAGTATCGATCGCTTGGTAACCACATCATTTTTATTGGGAATCTCAATCGATATTTGAAGGGTATCGGTTTTAGGATCCAATTTAATCCTAAAGTATTATTAGATTCACTTAAACTAACCTTATCATTCTGATCAATGACTGATGATGATAAAATGCTTGGTAAATTCGATCTGAATTTACGTAGTTTAAACCCACCTGACTTTAAAGTGTCCGACACCTTGCGTTGAATGTATAATAGCTTGGACTCGTCGTTTGATCCGGTGACCAGATCGTCGACGTAATGGTCGTGTTTAATAATGTTACCTATAAGCTGGTCATCGCAATTCTCTGCCAATACTGACAAACACTTGGTGCTCAAATATGTAGCACTTGCAAGACCATAAGTTACGGTTTTCAAACGTAAAGTTTTGATAGGATTGGACTCATCACTTCTCCAAAGTATTAATTGTAAATTACGATCCTTTTCATTTAATTCAACCATTCTAAAGAATTTTTCAATATCAGCTGTCAAAATATATTTGTACTGACGAGCTCGAATCAAAATAGAAAAGATTGAGTCTTGAACATTGGGACCGACCATCTGCAGATCGTTCAGAGAGAAACCTGAGGAAGTTCGTGCCGATCCATCAAAGACAACACGAGTCTTTGTCGTTTCACTGTTTTGCTTATATACTGCATGATGGCAAAGATAATAGGATGGAACGGGATTAGTAGTCGGACATTCCTCTAAATGACCTAACTCTAAATATTCTTGAATGAAATTGCAATATTTCAACTTTAATTCTGGATTCTTACGGAAACGTCTTTCTAAATACAACAATCGTTTTTTAGCCATAGCGTAAGAATCTCCTAAACAATCTGGATTATCAATTAGGGGCAGCCTCACACAAAATCTACCCGATTCTAAACGATAAGTATTACGATAAAAATGGTCTTCACATGCCTGCTCAATTTTGCTAAAATATTGCTTATCTGGAACCTGCTCAAGTTCCCAAAACCTTTTCAAATGAGAATCAATATTGGAATTATTGCATTCGTCACTATCACTAATTGAAACATGACACGGAATATTTTTAGGTGACGAACAATTCCTTACATTTGGAGAAATTGGGCCGGCAACGAGCCAACCTAGCTTTGAGCTACGAAGCTGGGGCATATTAGTACCTAATGCAAGCTGATCACATCCGAGTAGGTCCCAAAACAGGTCTGCACCTATCAAGACGTCTATGGCTGAAGGCCGATTAAAGCTAGGATCAGCTAGCTGTAGGTTGGTTGGAATATTTAATTGACTAATGTCTATAGATTGTTTTGGAATAACACTTGTTAATTGGTTTAATACATAAAATGACTGTACAACACTATAGTCATCATTAAGAGAATTTAATCGGGCAATACAACTTTTGTTTACGTATTCCGCTAAGTTGTTGCCTATACCGATAACGTTTATAGTATTAATAGCACATACCTGTAATGATAACTTGTTCATAAGTGACTGGCTAATAAATGAAGACTGACTGCCACAGTCTAACAAAGCACGCACTCGAAATTGTTTGTTTGTTTGTGGATTGATAACATTAACCATAGCTGTTGATAAAAGAATGTGATTTTCTATAAAATTATCACTAATAGAATTATTTACTGATATTTCAGTTGAACCACGATCTGTGTTGTTATTATTGCTGCTGACTGTACTAGCATTACTTGCACTAGTATTGTTTAAATTAGGGGAATGCAAGAGTGAATTGTGCCTACGCTTGCACTCACGACAGGGACCCAACTTGCAGTCACGTGCACGATGCCCAGTTCGTAAACAATTGGAGCATAAGTGCAACTTAAATGCTTCATCTCGTCGTTCCTGAACGCTCTTCGCAAGGAATGTAGGGCAGTCGTATATCCAGTGGTCACCCTTACAGACAACGCACTGCTTAGCGACAGAGCCGGTGTTCTGAACTGTAGATGAAAAGGATTTAGTACTACGAGAATTGTTATTATTGTTTTGACGTGATTGTGTGACCTTGGGTATATCAGACTTGTTTTGATTCATAGTTTCTAACACATCAGCGCGATCAGTTAGGAATTTTTTGAAATCCTTTAAAGCAGGGAGATTGGACAAATTATTACGATGTTCTTCCCACTTCATGGCAGTACGATTATCTAATTTTGGTATAAGAATTTTAATAATTATCATTTCAAGCAGTTCATCTTTCGTTGCTAAACTTGACAATGCTCGCAAGTTTTTAGTTACGTGGTCAACTAGAAACCTCAGTGATTTGTCCGATTCACGTTTGTGTTGTTGTTGTGTTGATTCGAAATATATCAATGAATTAAGGTGTTGATTTATAAGTTGGCGCTTGTTATCGTAACGATCGCACAAAAGCTGCCATGCAGTTTTATAATTATTTTCAGAAATCTCTAAATTGGAAATAATTCGCGCGGCTTCCTTTTCAAGATACGATACCAAATAATGGAACTTGTGAATAGGTTTAATGCGTTCATTGTTATGAATAAGCGATAAATAGGTATCTCGGAACTCAAGCCAGCGGAAATAAGCGCCATCAAACTTTGCGATTTGTATTTGTGGTAATTTAAAATCAACATGATGACATTGAGATGACAGATCGTTATGACATTGTGATGAATTGTGCAAATCAGATTCGTTTGAAGTATTTTTGTACTTATCAAGTTGCTCTTCAGCAATTGCAAGATGTGAAGTGAAGATCTGCTCAATTTCATCACGTTCGTCGATCTCGGAGTCCATATTATCGCAATTAATGACCTCAATCTGAGCCTGTAGTTCATCAAATTTGCTAGACATAGCTCGTATTTTACCAATACTAATTTCTAACTCTTTAATTTGGGTTTTATTCAATTTTGAAGAGCATACTCCATCTAAATATTTTTTAAACTTTGTTAAACGACCTTTGACCGAGCTACGCTTAGCAAACAGTTCCTTCAATTGTTTTGCATTACAGTCTTTATCTTCGCTTAAAGACATTTTGTTAAATACTACAACAAACGATAAACTAGCACTGAGAACTTTACGAAAAATGCTTATTGTTAATTGAGTTCTAAACAGTAACGCAAAATTAAGGAATAAAGTTATATGTTTAGAATCTTATCTGATACTCCTTTGGCGGCACCTGGGGCCCGAACGCAGCCACGCGACTGCAGCTCGGCAGCACGACGATGCACCGACGTCACCCGAACGCGGCTAGCGGTAGCTGGCAGCGTCAGGCAGCGATGGAGTTTCTGGAATAGTCGGCCCAAAATATTTGAAATAATGTTAACTACAATAATGGCACGAACTATTGGGAGGGTGTCTATGAGAAAAATTGGCAATATTACTAATTGGTGTTTAGATACTCAAGTATTGTTCATTTATGAACTTATTTTAAGGAAAAAAATTATAATTTTACAAATGATGACATAGGTAGTTGTCACACTGAACAATGGATTTTAATTACACTATTTTACTATATTTACTGGTTGTTTACTTGAAATAAGCTTTAAATTAGCTAGATACTTTGTTGAACTAATGAAATACACAAGTGGAATGTACCAAACAGCGACCCTTTTGATAGGAAAAATAGGTTTAGGTGTTAGGGTAAACTATGGGAATGGCACTTAACTGATAGGCGAGACGGCTGCTTCCGGCTGCATTGGTCCTCGCTGATGGCTGTTGGCACTGATAGAAACACGAGCTGTTCTACAAATGTTGACGGAATCCTCGAACTGGCGTGGCAGGCTGACGGTGAACCCCGACGTGGCGTCGTCGTAGAAGCTAAGGCTGGGCGCGGCGCTTTCTGCTGACCGACCTGGCTGGCTTAGTTGTCTTCTTTGATAGTGTTCCTGCGTCTGTAGTCCTCCACAATCAATCTTTGGTAGATTTCCTTTTGACGAGAATTCTTTGTTTTCGTACTTCGATCCGAATTTTGCAAATCCGTGATGTCGCGGTCGCCAATTTTAATGTGTAATAGTAGACAAAGTTTTGTAATGAAAACCTCAGATTCCGTTGATAACAGCTTTAATTTTGGTTATTTGACATTAAGATTACAATGATTCGTAGTTTTACGTCTTGATGCTAGCGTAACAAACTTAGAAATCGAATAACAAAAATATGTGCGGGTGTAAGTAAAATAAATTTAGGAGTCAGGTACAGTATTACTTAAACGAGTAACTTGATGCCATTTAAAATGATCAGGCGTTTATGCAGCGCAGACACAATAAAGTCTCTCATCTGTTCAAATACAGAACGCCAAAATAGCGGGCGTAAAAGAAAGATGGCGCCTTCGTTATTTATTTACTTTGAAAACTTTAAGTGAATTGATTAAAGAGAACGGTTTTTATAAGGCCCGCGTTATACTATGCTCCT
This sequence comes from Euclidia mi, assembly GCA_944739405.2. Taxonomy (NCBI): domain Eukaryota; kingdom Metazoa; phylum Arthropoda; class Insecta; order Lepidoptera; family Erebidae; genus Euclidia; species Euclidia mi. The sequence continues at coordinate 11,118,725 of OX123203.2, forward strand.
TGATAAATTGTTTTATGTAAGCCGCAATAGTATTCAATGCAAAATAAAAAAAAGCCTTGAGTTTCACTTCAGTGGATAGAATTACGCGTGGTAACTAAATGACCAGCCAAAATATTTGCCTTGCTTGGAACTTATTTTCGTTTATATTTCAGAAACTGTCATAGTCCATAAAACTGCCGATGAATCCGTGAACTGCGTGACCCCGTTAAAAACTATGTTAATAAGGTGATGAAGATACAGATATTACAGACTAGAGGACGCTTAACGCCCGCACATTTCTCCCATTCCCGTGGCAGTTTCGGGCAATTCCTTCTTAAGGGTCGGAACATATCTGACGGATGTTGCGTCGCGTATTATCGGTCGCGTAATGCAAAAACATACAAATATATAGAAAAACATTCAACCTTTCTCACCTGACCGATGATCCGTTGGTACGTCGAGCTTACAGCGTGTGTTCCGTTTCCGTCAACGCATTATCGGTAGACGTCGCGCGCACCACGTACCGTGAATTTTGACAGACGCATTGGGCGACGTTTTAAAATTAAACGTCATACAAAGCAACCGCACTGTAGTTGCTGAACGCAGAAACTGACTAGACGCATAATGTAGCAGGTCTAATTTGACGGAATAGACGCGACCGTTGTAGATACGCTCGACGCATTTTCCGTCAGATGTGTACCGACTCATTTGGCAGCGATAGACGAGTGGATATACCAACAGACTGCCATGCAGAGGGTATCGGGTTCGAATCCACGGCGTGCACCAATGACTTTTCGGAGTTATGTGCGTATTGAATTGTTAATTATCGCTTGTCCCGTGCCTCGGAGAGCACGTTAAGCCGTCGGTCCCGGTTGTCATGAAGATCTTTGACAGTCGTTATATACTACAGTACCTTTTAAATAAACTGACACTAGTCTAAACCATGGAATATCGCTTTCCCTTCAGGTTGCGGAGGTCAGACAGGCAGTCGCTCTATGGAAAAGCTAATATTCAGCTAAATCCGGTTAGATTAGTAAGCGGACCCCAGATTGAAACGGGGATAACGCTAAGAGGGTGATGGTGTACCGACTCATTTGACGTAATAGACGCGACCGAAGATACGTTCGACGCATCTTCCGTCAGATATGTGCCGACCCTAATGCACCGCTACGCTCTCCAAGCAATCAAAATGAAATGTACGTATTAAAAACCATCTCTGCAATCAGACTAAATATAAAATATGTCTGGTCGATTCGTGGATACACAAAACGGACCTTCGGGGACATACTAAACCCTACTCAGTTTCGGCCAACTTACGAAGAATATTTTATTACACACTTTTTCGTTAGTCAAGATTTTGTCTTCCAGTAGGCTCATAAAGACAACTGAAAAGGATACTCTCAAGTAAAATTTATTTTAATTTAGTTATTTTAGAAGTTTGGGCTAGTTTCTATAAAATTAACTCGTACAAACTCGATGAATACACGGAGTTTTTATGGCGATCGTTTTAAGTTAACCGAGATGATTGTGACGCGGTATTAAACCTTCTTCGAGCAGACACGAATATCCTTTCTTTATCTATAGAAACATATAGTTACAAGGAGAAATTGATATAAATATGACAGCACAAGTAAGGGCATTCCAATTTTTGATCTATCCAAGGATTTGGCTACCAAAGACACTATCATCATCATAAGCCTTTAACAGTCCACTGCTGGACTAGGCCTCTCCTTTGAAAGGAGGAATTGGCCTACTATACCACGCGGGCCAAACGGGTTGGTATACCACTGTGCCCCTTAAGAACGTCAAAGTGAAAAAGTAATAACTTAAAGATATTAACTGCGTCGGATGTTAAACGGCATAAAACTGAGCTTATAATTACGCGACATCATAAATCATTAGGTTCTATCAAAGACAAAATAACGTATTCATTTACATCACATTGTGACGCTTATGAACGTCAAAGTGAAAAATGACTTAAAGATTTTACTTTTACATTCAGAGCCGATTGCTAAGTTCTCAATGCTCCTTACATTATGAACTTAGCAATTGGCACTAGACGAGAAAGAACGAGCAATAAAATTTTCACCACAGCAGCTCAAACATGCCGCTTTTGCTGCGAGACAACAGTGAACAAAACGCGATTTTGATTCGAGCGTGAGGCAAAGTAGCTTTTTAATTTTTCAATCTTCAGGGCTACGAATTGACATTGTTCAGCCACAAATTTGAAACATTCGAATTTTACTGTGCTCTGTCTCTTTCACATGCATATAAAAAGTGAGTGAAAAAACAAACCCCTTTGAATTCGAAATTCGATTTTGGAATTCGACCTCAAAGAAAACACCTACGGCTACGTAAAAAAAAAAAGATATTTGTAATAAAGAAATTACTTTTTTTATATGTTATTGTTTACATCTTTTTTAATTTATTACTGGATTTTAATAAAAATAAGTCTAATTAATAGTATAAAATTAGTGTTTAACCAATACATTTTTATTTAGAATTACAACAATGATACATTTGAAAAATAAACATCAGGGACGCGGTATTAAAACGCGATTTAAAAAAGTAGCGGGAATAAAAATGTCGCTGATGCTGATACAGTAGGTATAGCGTAACGTGTTAAATTTATATTAATATATAAAATAATCTAAAAAGATGAGTGAAACTAGCGATGATGACTGTACTTTAACACCAGAAGAATTAAATCAACAAGTGATTATGCAGAATTCAATCTATTCCTGTTCATTTCTATGTCTCCTAAGTAATATGTGTTCTCACTGCTGTGGTGAAAAGTTATGTGTGCTACACGAGAGCAAAGTTTTTTGTATCTCGTGCTGTTGAGTCCCTCACCACGCTCAGGATTCTAACTTTGATTCACTCGCTACGCTCGTGAATCAATCATAGAATCCTTCGCTTGCTCGGGACTCAAAATCAGCACTCGAAACAAAACACAACTTTGCTCTCTTGTTGCACAAATAACTATTACGGCCACTCAATCGCCAAATTTTGATTAATGCAAAATATTGTCGTTTTTGTAAGGAACTTCTTCTAAATCCCTTGTGTATATTTTCTTGACATCATAATCAAGCAATGTCGTGACTTACACGAAGATTTATAGAATATACCTGTGAGAAATTTCTCAGTAACAAAATCTGGAAGTATGCCAGAGTACAGACAATAGGCTCCGCTGTCAAAGCATGTGTAGGGCATGCGCAAACCACGTTTTTTAAACGCGGTTTTATTTATTTTTTTCGACGGCGCGTTTAGAAAACGTGGTTTGCACAGGCCCTGATATGTGTATGACATGATTAAAATATGTCTGTCAACTATTACGACGACTAATGGTGAGTAGGCATAATATTTTCTAGGGTTTACGCAAATGTTACTCATTGAAATAACTTCGGTTTACGGATTTTATCGCAGTAAGTATACTTGTCTTCTTACTTTACAATATTTTACTTCTGTCTTCATTTAAACCTGTCATTGAAACCGATAAATCGCGATAAAATCGGTGTAATTCTATGTAATGTCTTCTTACGATCTGTGGGAAATAGCGTGCAAACAATTTACATTAATTATTGTTATACACACAATACAATTTACATAAGTTATTCTTGATTTGCTCATAATTATACATAAAATACAAGATTTGCCTCGGCTTCCGCGCCAATTATACAATCACACTGTATTGGTGAAAACCAAACAAAATGCATTCGGTAGTTTTTAAGCTTCATCATCAGCCTTTATCAGTCCACTGCTGGACTAGGCCTCTCCTTTGAAAGGAGGAATTGGCCTACTATACCACGCTGGCCAAACGGGTTGGTATAGGGTTTGTATCAAGTTTTTCTTCTCTTACAGTGCTGTTTTCTGCATAATATGCTCCCTCTGTCGGCTCTTACGACACCCATGGGATGTAATGGGGTGGTGACAATCCGTATTCTTAATCCGTCACCACACGGCTTATAGCGCTCAAAAAGAGACAGGACGAATGGTGTACTTAATTTTATAACATGTATAGATTATAGACTCACGCCTGTAATCCCCGAAGGGGTAGGCAGAGGTGTTATATTACACCCACATTTCGCCATGAAGTTTTAGGTCCTACTTAATAGGGGGCGAGCCTATTGCCGTTACCGGGCACATCACCAGACTTCGTGCTGCTATTGAGAATTCGGAAAAACCCAGTAACACTTTTGCCCGACCCGGGAATCGAACCCGGGTCCTCCAATCAGCAGTCGCATACGCTATTCACTGGACCACGGAGGCGGTCCACAGAGAGACATGTATCATTAATATAATATTTGATAAAAGATTTCATCAAGATATTATAATTTTGTCTTAAATATTTTTTGTACCTATATTTAGATATAGGATATGACGTATTCAAAAACGTCTACAAAAAATCTTATTTCCTGGACAACTTAATAATCTGTTACAGACTCTAAGAGTAGTTTAAAAATTGTATACTTTGACGCGGCGTAGTTTGGGTTTTTTGTTTTTTCCTCTTCTATTTTGTTATTATTATTTATTTAGTTTTATTGGTTTGGTTTAGGATAATTTACTTCCATAAGTAGTTTTATTCCGTTCTAAATATGTTATTTGTTACACTATTATGTATGCTTAATTAAACACTATTCATACAATAAAAAAACTAAATTAACTACTATCAATAAAGAATGTGGGTAAATTATGATATAACTCGTAATTCAAGTTTAATCTAACTTTAGTATCTTGTACCAAACATGTAACATTTTTTCTGTATATTTTTTGTATGTCTTTATGTATATAGACATTTTTCTGTTGCCATGACGTTAATTAATTATTTCAATACTTTTTTGTACTTATTATAATTAACGATGCTTTATTTTTAAATTTATCTATACGCATAGTATCATTGAAAAATACATTTTGTACTTCGCAATAGCTATCTTTTTTTAAAACCGTTGCCAGTGTTTTGAAAATTAGTTTTATGCCACCAAATTCATTTCCAAATGATGATCAAACAAATCTTAATATATAAAATCCTTGCTTTACTGACTGACTGACAGACAAGCTACAGCCGAAACTACTCGGCGCAAGAAGCTGAAATTTAGCATGTATGTTGCTTGGGGACCGTAGGGGTGCACTAAGATGGGATTTCCCGAAATTCCCACGGGATCGGGCAAGACGAGAAATTCGAAAATATGTGCGTGCGAAGCCGCTGGCGTCGACTAGTCTATTTATAACTCTAAAGCAATAGCAACAACCAAAACCATAATTTTATGCGTGGGAAATCATAAGCAACAAATAATTAATATTCAAATCAGTTTTCAACTCAGATTTCTCCTAATTATAAACACAACTCCATAAGTAACAATTGTTATTTGGCAAACAAACAGTTTCTCTTTGACCTTTGAAAATAAGAAATTCCTAATACGTGGGCGTTAAAAACAAGGTAAGAAATTGGGTGACAAATATGGTTTTACGATGTTATGAAAAGATCCTTGGCCGAGAATTGGTATCATTAAAATGGCGTGGGATGGCCAATGTGACGCAAATATTTCTGGGTCAAATCATCTCGTGAATAATTGAACAAAGCAGGCGATTATATTAATCACCCTGCATTACATTCAGTAATGCAGGGTGATTAATATAATTAGTAGAAGCAGCGATAGCCTAGTGGAGAGACCGACGGACTGCCACGCAGAGTCTCGGGTTCGAATCCACGGCGCGCACCAATGACTTTTCGAAGTTGTGTGCGTATTCAATAGCTAATTATCGCTTGCTAAACGGTGAAGGAAAACATCGTGAGGAAACCTGCATGTCTGAGAGTTCTCCATAATGTTCTCGAAAGACATGTGAAGTCTGCCAACTGCCAACCCGCACTTGGCCAGCGTGGTGGTCTATGGCCCTTACCCTTTTCAATGAGAAGAGGCCCATGCCCAGCAGTGGGACAGTTTATATGTATACAGGGCTGATGATGATAATTACATACAGTAGTGAATGTTTATCGGAAAGACGAATACTGACCTTTCGCAGTAATATGCGGATTAAATTGATTAAAAACATCGTGAGGAAACCTGAATATCTGAAGCGTCACACAATCCTCCGGCGTAGACAATGAGAACGGCACGACGCTATTGTAGCATGTCCGATCTTAAATCTGTAAACCCGCAAGTGGACTAAGCTTTTTGAATGGTAGTAGACCCTTGCTAATTTCAGCATGAATGGACCGGCTCGACCGGGGAAGTACTACCCTCTCACAGAAAATCGACGTAAAGTAACAGTACCTAAACTGTTGCTTTTCGTTCGGTGAGTGAGAGTACCGGAGGCCCTAACCCTTTCCTTCTCCCTTATTCCACTCCACCTTCTACCCCTTTTCCCAACCCTTCGCGGCGGCAACGCACTTGTGGCTCCTCTGGTGTTACTTGTGTCTTTGGGCGGCGGTAATTGCTTACTATCAAGCGATCCGTCTGTTCGTTAGTCGCCTTTTAACATAAAACAAAATAATTAACAGGTTTTGATGCGCTAGACTACCGCTGTTTTTAAAGTGATTAGCAAGACAAGATACTTAACTGTTGATCAATGACGCAACGTATGTCTTGTTATATGAGACCGTAAAATAAAATTTATGACAGTTGTAAATAAGTTTAGATTATGTTTCTATTAATAACGATATAAACTGTTACTAACTACCCCTTGTGTAAAAAACTTGGACAAACTGGTTGCGTTACATTGAATTATGTAAATGTTTAACAACGTTGGATTAGAGACAGATCATCGGGTCATCGGCTTTCGTACGGTCTTCATCAGATTATGGTCACGTGTTAACTTATAAGTATTTATGTAATAAATCAAGTATTAATGTACAACTCAATCGCGAAATTATTTAATAACTAGCCGTTCCCCGCGGGCGTCCTGAGGGGCACTACTTCGCGTACCCGAAAAACCCAAATATCTTACGGACCCCTATTTTTCTAAAATAAAATATAGCCTATGTTACTCGCAAATAATGTAGCTTTCTAATGGTGAAAGAATTTTAAAATCGGTCTAGTAGTTTTTGAGTTTATCCATTACAAACAAACCAAAATAAATTTTTTTCCTCTTTATAATATTATATAGTGTAGATAGTGTAGATTAAAGGTGAATTGTCTTCCATAGAGTCACCGGAGACGTACCGGCATGGTTACAGTAGTTATTAGTTTATGTCAATAAGGTTTTAAACATACAGATAGTTTGTTGATAACGAATTCGATAACAACATAAAACATATGCCAGAGGAGAAAAACCTAAATAAATACCTATGTATATATTTTACTGTGAAACTAAATTATATATAATTATACATAGTAAAATATATTTAAATAATATACCAGATTTCGCCCGCTACTCCGCCTAAGTGAATTACATATGTACAATCAAACAAGTCGGCGCGCTTGTTTGATTGTACACGCGGCGGAGGCCCAGTTTGAAAAGATATCCCTTGGGAGCCAAGGGATTTTTTTTTATTGACATATCTTAGCTCGCTCATAGAGTCGAGGCACACTAGAAACTGATTTTATATACGAATGTCAATGTTTGTGTAAAGTAGCACTGGAAGCGACGATGTCTTGCTGAGCGATTCTCACCCTTATGGTGGTCTAGCGGGAAGTTGTTCGACTGTACCTAAAACTATGAAACAACATAGATTTGACACACCTTTTCTAAATTATGTAAAAAACTACTCAAACATTTTTAAACAAGTTTGTGTTATGGCAAAATCAAAACTTATCAGTGGTAAAATTAAGCAATCAACAAATATAATTAAAGAAACGTTAGAATTATACTCAAACTCAAACTCAAAATCCTTTATTCATTTAGATCACAAAGTGACTCTTATGAACGTCAAATTTAAAACATTTACTGTATGCTTCTACATTTACATTTACTGCCACGTTTGCAAAGCAAGGGCTGAGAGCTTGAAGGTAACCATGAGATCTTTGTGATACAACAACCCAATCTCATCGAATTTAGGGTCGTTTGATTCGTCTTTACATGGACTTTGGTACTGGATGTTTTCCAGGGTCTGATGATGGAGCATGAGAAAGAACGGGCAATAAAACTCACGGTCACTCTTTTTCATCGCCAGGTTTTTAATCTTACATTAAATAATGAAACCGGTAGAGCACGAAAACGGGAGAACCAATTTGAAATCCATGATAACAATTTATTAATCACAGACAAATCTCAAGTAGCGCATATATTCAATAGTTTCTTTGCGAACATACCTTTAACAACTACTAGCTCTTTACAATCATCGTCTTTAGACGCTGGAAATTTTTTGCTTAGCAGTGTACCTGAATGCAAGAGCGTGTTTAGATTCGAGCACGTTACCCCGCGAGATATATTGATCGCATATAATTCAATGAATATTAAAAATACCGGCGACTTTTGGGGCATTTCAACTAAAATTTTAGGTTGAGACTGTTGCGCCTTACCTCTCTATAATTTTTAACCAATGTTTTGACTTAAGCGTATTTCCGGATTTGATGGAATTAAGTAAAATCATACCTTTATTCAAATCTGGCAGTAAAAATGACGTAAATAATTTTAGGCCCATCTCTATCTTGCCGGCATTTTTTAGTAAAATATTTAAAAAGATTTTATTAAAGCAGCTACTAAGACACTTTAATTTAAATAGTCTGCTTCATTAAGATCAATAAGGATTTACTAAAGGTAGATCCACTACTGATGCGGGTGCTGCTCTCATAAAACAAGTTTATAATGGGATTAGGAGTCATCTAAAAATGCTATCGGAGTATTCTGTGACCTCTCAAAAGCATTTGATTGCGTTCATCACGACACACTATTGCGTAAGCTCCGCCACTACGGCGTAGAGAAAACCGCACTTTGTGTTGTCGAGTCGTACCTGCGGCAAAGATTTCAGTGCGTCAATGTAAATGGGACTACATCCTCTAAATTACCTATACAGTTAGGCGTTCCACAAGGTTCTATTTTAGGTCCTTTTCTATTCCTTGTAAATATTAATGACTTACCTTTTTATTTAAAGAACATCTGTGATGTCGTACTTTTTGCAGAATAGGAATCAATTTACAATGTACTTAATTCTAAAAAGACTAAATGCGTTAAATTTGCTTTACCTAACGTTAGACAACTGGGACCTAATATAAGGCTAGATAGTGAGGAACTTGACATAGTTGACTCGACAGTGTTACTAGGCATTACACTAGATAATAAGTTACAATGGGGTGCACATATAGCATGTCTTGCAGGTAAGCTCAGCTCTGCTACGTATGCTGTCAAAAAAGTTAGACAACTTACTGATGTCGACACGGCTCGTCTAGTTTATTTTAGCTATTTTCATAGTGTCATGTCCTACGGCATTTCGTTATGGGACAAAGCTGCCGTTATTCAGAATATCTTCGTTCTACAAATACGAGCGGTACGAGCAATATACATGTTAGGTGCAAAAGATACTCTTAAGCAGGCCGCACACCAGGCATACATTTGTAACTCGATAATTGTAGCGCCACATTTGAAACGCGACACATTTAACGCCCCCATATATTTGTTCGTGAGCACGCATACCGAGGGGACATTTGTAGCGGGCGCACTTTGTAGCGAGCCGTTGTCCGCGCTACACGAATTCAAGATCGAACACGGTCGTTTTTTGTGTCGCGTTGGTAGGCAAAAATGAAAGGCAACATTGAATTTCACGTTGAGTTTATTGCAGAGGTTGAAAAAGACCCTATATTATACAATCATAAGCTCAATGATTATAGTAACAGAAAGATTACAGAAATTATTTGGACTAATATTGGCGAAAAATTCAATGAAAAGAGTAAGTACCTTTCTTTGTACATTTAAAATCGTGCTACACTGTGTAATTATTTTGCCACGACACCAGCCCGTATGGTTTTAATAAAGTAATTACACAAATATACTCGATTTTCTGTAGCATCGTTATTCGGTCTCCCTTGATTTATATGATTGGTAGTGGGGTTGGGTATATAGGTAAGGTATTAGGTCAGCCGAAATACACTCTCTGAAGTGGGTATTTTGTTAAACTTAATTTAACTAAACTTAATAATAGCTTGTATGTGTTCTCAGACATTTGATAATATAAGTGGAGCTTTACTCCGTTGGAATGTAATTCTTGCGAAATTTTGAAATGCCCGTAAATTGTACAATCTTGATTAAATGGATGAACCCAATAACGTCTTTTTTTTCTCATTAATCGCCACATCAAGAAATCGTCGTCATCAGACGATGATGTCGACATTCTCAAAGCGGTGCCACGCTACAACTGTGCTTCCAATGTGCGCATATACAAAACATTTGTGGTAAGCTAAATAGTAGCGCAATTATTGTGGCGACGTAAATGTTCGATGCGTGTAGCATGTGGCGCTGGTGTGCGGTCTGCTTTAGGGAACGCTTTAAGTCTAAAGGGATTCTTACAGTTGCCTCGCAAATTTTATTTGCTAATACATACATACATACATAACGTCACGCCTTTTATCCCCGAAGGGGTAGGCAGAGGTGTATTTCTACACCCACTTTTCGCCAGATATACTTTAGTCCCACGTAATAAGGGGCGAGCCTATTGCCGTACCGGGCATATTTCCAGACTCCGTGCTGCTACTGAGAGTTTCGTGACAGAAAAACTCAATAACACTGCCCGACCCAGGAATCGAACCCGGGACCTCCCGATCCCACGCACACATTTATGCCGCGAGACCAACGAGGCAGTCGCATAGGGTTTGATGTCGTGTTTTCCGTCTCTACGCAAAGATGGTATTTGCATTGTGTTATTGTTAAGTCGCCTCTTACGACACTCACGGGAAGATATGGGGTGGTGACACTTGTATTCTATGCCGTCAACCACACGGCATAGAATACAAGTTAATATATTGTAATATATATTTGCTAATATATTGTATATTAGGCAAAATATAGGTTTATTTACTACAAAAAGTGATATACATAACATAAATACTCGAAACAGGCATAAGTTATATGCCCCTTATCATCGTTTACATAAAGTTAATAATTCTTTTGTAGGGCTAGGTATTCGTATATACAATAAAATACCAATTAGTCTTTTAGAATTACCATTCAGTACGTTTAAAAGTAAAATAAAAGACTGCCTTTTAGGAAAGGTTATTATACCATTAATTATTATTTCAGTGATAAGGATAGATGGTCACTTACACTAGCCAACTCATGATTATTTTGAATTTATATAGATACCTAGCTTATCAGTATTTTTTTTAAATATAATATCTCTAGTTCTATTAATTTAATATTCATGTATTATTAGGTCATTCAACTTACCACATTTACATTTGCATTGTTGTTCCACTAATTTTATTAAAATTTGCTACAGTGTTAGATGAAGATAACTCGTTATCATGGGCTGGATACTAACTTTTTTGTCATTTTCGTGTATTCATATACCGTCACTTTGTGTAACATACTTTTCCACCATAGATAGTTCTGAACATGATCGCGAGTTGCCTACATTACAAGGCGTAAGTGGATGCTCCTGTTACACAAGATTCACATTGGAAGGCTACTACAGCACTTAATTTAGTAACTGCATATTTGTTTAAGTATTATGTATATTCTTATTTACTATTTACAAGTAATTAATTACAATGCGAAACAGTTGCAGCTCCTTACAAAAACAAAATATGTACCATAACACTGGCGATTAAAAAGAGTGGCCACGAGTTTTATTGCCCGTTCTTTCTCGTGGTTTTACCTATTGCTTTGCGAACGAGGCAGTAAATGTAAATGTAAAAGCATTAAATAATTTACTTGAAAAAATTGACGTTCATAAGCGTCACCTTGTGACCTAGGTGAATAAATGATTTTTGACTTTTGACTTTGACTTTGACCTTCCTCAAGAATCACACAATCTATTGGTGAAAGTTAAAATTGTTAGTGGTGTTTGTGTTTATCGCCTTTATACAAATACACAGGGTGGCCATAGGACTTCATTATATAATAGCTGGCGAGTTGCGACGTTCATATGTACAATTCTTCGAATTTCTTCAACATATACACGTGTGAGTTGTACATATGTTATCACACCAAAATCAGATTAAGTCAACGAATACTGCAAATGGTGTACTCTAATATTGATCCAGTTTATCAAGATAACACGGCCTTGACCTTCAGGAGAATTCGGATAACCATAATAGTTTTCATTTACAACCTGAAGCAAAGGGACATATGATATTATTTTTACGATATCGGATTAAAAATTTCACTTCAAAAGTTAGTCAGCATTTGATAGAATCGTTTGAAGTTCGCTTGCATTAATAATAAGTGCATTTGCTTTGCTTATTTGGCATTAAGTTACACATCCAAACAAGAAATTCCAGTCATTAGGTATTATTAAAAAACATACGTGATATATATTCATCTGTACTTTATCCTGTGAGTAAAATAACAAATTGTAAAAACGTCTGGTACAAACAATATGACTGCCTCGTTGGTCTCGCGGCATAAATATGCGCGTGAGATTGGGAGGTCTCGGGTTCGATTCCCGGGTTGGGCAAATTGTTATTGGGTTTTTCCGTTAGGAAATTCTCTGTAGCAGCTCGGAGTCTGGTAATGTACGGCGTACTAGGCAATGTACGGCGCCCGGTACGGCGATAGGCTCGCCCCCTATTACGTGGGACCTAAAAATTCCTGGCAAAATATAGGTGTAACATTACACCTCTGCCTAGGTGTAACATTACACCTCTGCCTACCCCTTCTGGGATACAGGCGTGAGTCTATAAATAAAAATAAAAACAAGTAATATTTTTAATTTGATATCTGCTAGCACATTGTAATTTTATATTTAGTGACACGTACAGGCATTCAATACACGATACCTACAGAGCAGTGTAATTATAAAAAGTATCATCTAATAGACGGTATTCTTTATGAATAAATTACTAGTAAATTGGCTTCCAGTGAAAATATATTTACAATTCAAAAGTAAAAACTCATAATACATTTCGCAGAAAATTGGACAATTACCATGAACTTCTAGGAATATAAGACGATACCAATGTCACCAGATCAATTCGAAATAATTATATTACAAATCTACTTCTGTAACAAATTATATTATTAAATGAATGAGTAATTTGTTGCTACTGACGTGTCCAAAACCTTGAAACATTTTATGGCAAGAAAAATGTTTGGCAACCGAACCGAACGAATTGGGAAGGCACAAAAGGAAAGCGGGCCTCGGGCTCCTAGGCGATCACGTTGGATGGCAACCGTGACGTGAGGATGATGATGATGAATAACTTTTATATTCTTAAATACAGATATAAATAATTTTGGCTTATGTTTAACTTACCACCAGATATAGTAACGTATAACAGACAAATATAGTAAATGATCACCAAAATGACTCCATAGAAATCATTGCTTACCCAAAAGTAGTAAATGATCACCAAATTTAAAACCAAAGTTTGTTAGTTCTATGAAATACCAACACATAAATTGGATTTGGTTACACCACTTTAATAAACTAAGTTGAAGAAGCCCTGCTTTGCAGGGCTCCTATTTTTGAATTAAGGGTCACAAGAGGACCTAGCATAACCTATTTATTTGGTGATGATTTACTACATTTGGTGTTCGAATACAATTTGAAGTGCAGTCGTGACTAAAATAGCTAGTACTATTGAAATTTCAGACTTTTTTGTTAAATATATATTTTTGTTAAAGAACTAAGGGTATTAAAGCATTTTATAGTGGTTATATATTTAACCACAACAATTTTATTGTATATCCAGATACAGACCAGAGGCAGCGATAACCTAGTGGGGATACCAACAGACTGCCATGCAGACTGCAATGACTTTTCAGAGTTATGTGCGTATTGAATTGTTAATTATCGCTTGTCCCGTGCCTCGGAGAGAAAGAAAGAAAAAAATTAAGAAAGAAAGAAAATATTTTATTCGTATCTCCAAACAATAGGTACAGTTAACTATACAACAATATCATACAGACAGTCGATTCGTGGAGACCAAATAAGGGACCTGTGTCAGCTCTTGTTGCAGTTGAACTGCAACACTGATATTCTCACAGGACCTTTTAATTATTATAAACTATAAGTATATATAAATAATATATCTATACGAAACACTTTATGTCTAGGGATACATTAAACGAACTACAACAACTGACACAATGTTTTTTTGTAAACTTAGAGAACTAAAAACAAACAAAAGAACTAGGTACAATCTTTTTTCAACAAATAAATAAATACAGAAGAACAACATAACAAAATACAAGAACAAGTCAACAGAGAATGTACACAATACTAACAACAAAACAATACAATAACACCAATTTATAAGCATGACAACCATATTTATATTAAACTTAAGTACGTTCTTAATTATAATTATCATACAGGTAGGCAATGGTGTCTCAGAGCTACAACAATAATTTTTGTTTCTTTAATAAAATTTCCTTTAACTTATTTCGGAAAGTATTTACAGATTTCAGGCTTCGCAGAGGTGGCGGTAGGTCATTCCAACATTTGGTAGCCGAAAATCTGAAACATCCTCTGAAAGCAGAAGACCTGTGCTTCGAAGTCACCAAAAGATGTGAAGCGCCCCTTGTTCTGTATTGATTGAGATCGCGAGACCACGTCAGCTTTTTATAAAGGTACTCGGGCTTTTCATATAAAACAATGCCAAAAAGTAAAGTTGCTAAATGTAGGTGCCTACGAGCAGACATCTTCATGAGGTTCCCACTGTTCAGAAATGGAGTGACATGGGTACGCGGTGGGATGTTATAACAGAATCGTGCGCAAGCGTTCTGTACTCTTTGGATTAAGTTTTGAGTCCTACGCAGTAAACATGGACCAAACACAGTATCTGCATAATTAAGTTTGGACAGTAACAGAGTCTCGCAAAGCAATATACGTATATCGGTACTGAGATTTCGGCGAATTTGATATAGCAGCTTGAGACGGTAAAAACAGTTTTTGACAGACTCAAGTACATGCGTCTCAAAGTGCAGTTCACCGTCCATAACTAAACCTAAATTTCGAGCCTCGGCGACCTGTTCTATTGGGCTTCCATCAACCATTAATACAGGATTTAAATCTTGTATCCTTTTGATGCATTCTTTAGAACCTAAAATCAAAAATTTGGATTTAGTAGGATTAAGTACTAATGAATTCTTTCTTGCCCAGTCCGATATCCTACCTAAATCTGCATTTGTTTTATCTACAGCATCATGAGTATCATTTGGGTGAAAAGATATATGTAATTGAAGATCATCAGCATACATATGGAATTTAGTATTCTGGATGTGGTTGGTAACATCAGCACTGTACAATATGAAAAGGAGAGGGCCGAGAACTGATCCCTGAGGAACGCCCCGTGTCACCTGACAGCAAGAAGAATTGGCCTTGTTACCATCCCTACTATTATCCAGTTGGACGAATTGAGATCTGTCACTCAGATAGCTATGGAACCATTTTACCGCTGCTGAGTCACATCCATAGAAGGAAAGTTTAGCAAGGAGAAGGGAAATATTTATTGTTTCGAAAGCACGTGAGAAATCGAGTAGGGTAAGCAGGGTACCCATACCCTGGTCCCTCGCTTCCAAAATATCATCAACTATGTCAAGGAGAGTTGTTGTAGTGCTATGACCTTTGCGAAACCCTGACTGTCTTTGAGGTATTATGTTGTTGCTCTCAAGATACTTTCTTAACTGATTGCTCACCACTCTTTCCAGCACTTTAGACAAACAAGGAAGCAAGCTTATTGGTCTTAGATCTTTAGGTGTGCTTGGATTAGGTATTTTTGGGATGGGTTTCACAATAGCAGTTTTCCACACATCAGGAAAAGTAGAGGATTCAATAGACTTGTTTATGATTGCCGTGATGTATGGAAGGCTATGAGGTAGTGTCATCCTCAGCATTTCTAACGAAATGTTATCAATGCCAAGGGCATTTGATTTGAGACTACTAATGTGAAGGCGGACTACTTCCTCACTAACTGGCTCAAGACTAAATGTATTTGTTTGGAACCTGTTGGTTTCAAAATGTATTATGTCAGATAGGGAAACCATATCATTACCGGGGATATTCAAGAAATGCCTATTTAGATCTTCAGGATTATTAAATATGTACGACAATTCATGCTTTCCTTGTTTGCCTATCCTAATTGTCGATTTTAAGTTGTACCACATTTTTTTTGGATCTTGTATATGCCTGTTTATGTAAGTTTCGAAATAAACTCGTTTTTCATTATTGATTGCAGTCTCTACAATATTTTTCAAGTCTTTGTAACTACTTCTGTGTACGTCAGATTTACTCTGTTTGTAGCGTGTTTGGTACTTGTCGCGTAATTTCACCATGTCTTTAATAGTGTCTGTGATCCATGGGTAGGATCTTTCTCTAATAAAAATTTTGTTGATTGGCGCATGTAGATCAAAAAGAGTAGTGATAAAAGTATTTAGTATTGTAACCATGTCACTCACATTCTCTTGAACTGTTAAGTAAGCCCAGTCTAATGTGCAAAGATCGCCTCTGAAAATATCAGGCATTATATTTGTTAATGGTCTGTAATGGATCCACTGTGGTGTAGGGCTACTAATTTTAAAGAAGAAGTGCACAGATATGATAGCATGTTGCCCAAGCTCAGGTTTATGTTGAACCGAGACATTGTTAGCTTGAACGTCAGTACACACAATATCTATTAACGTCTCACTGTGATCTGTAAAATGTGTTGGTTGCTGGATCACTTGGGTCAGACTGGTGTAATGCAAAAAATTGTTTAACAATATAGCACTGCTCTCACTGCTCTTTAGATAATTTATGTTAAAATCACCAAGAAGAATAGTTTTATCAGCTTTATCGAATGAAGCCAGAGAGGCTGTGATAGCATCCAAGAAAGTATTGATGTCAAGCCACGGTGGTCTATAAGCTGTACCTATGACGACAGTTTGAGTGTTTATCGTAAGTGTGAGCCACATTTGTTCAACATTCGGCGTTACAGGATGTGTCATGGTTCGAACCCTGAGATCACGGCGTACATAGAAGCCGACGCCCCCACCCCGGCCACCCCGCACACTCGATGGCCGCGGTACATGTTTTAAACGAAAGTTAGGGACTGTTGGCGCGCGGCCCTCTTCTCCATCCCGTAACCACGTTTCATTGATGGCCATTACATCCACTGCTAATTCATCCATTGCCAGCAAAAATTCATCATGTCGTGTTCCTAAAGACCCAGCATTGAATAAACCTACCTTTAAATATTTAGTCTTAGTCTTAGTCATTTAATTAATATTACTGTCCTGTACAAACCGATTAGCGTACCTAGCGGTGTTATTATTATGTAAATACTTAGTTGTGTAAATAGTCTTGTACTAATCATATAAGAATGTACTTTTTTGCGTAGTATTATTTGTACATAATTATTATGCGTAGTTTCTTGACGATAAGTCGCCAAGTACCCAACCAGTGTATCATTTGATATTTTTGTTCCCCTGTGCAGTATGAATATGTAACTGGCCAAACTTAATTCATAATTCTTATGTACTAAATTAATAATAATACGAGTGTCTAATGGTTCATCAAAGCAAGACCAATAAAGTTGTTCGTTTAATAAATTATATATACATAGAAAATAAAAGTAAATACTTATAATTATATATATATGTCGCAACGCGTAACGTACATACTTACCAAGATGTTACCTAAACTGAGCACTAGATGTCGCTCGTGAGAGTGCGTGTGACATAATCAGCCTGTCACTTGTCAAGTTCGCGAAACGTCAATGTCAATGTCATTCGTGAGCACATTCGGCCTGTCAATTGTCAAAGTGCACAGGCGATGTCGATTAAGTCGGTCAGTTGAGTCGAGACGTGCAAGCGAGAGTGAGCTCACGAAAGGCATCCGTTTCCATCCGATTAGTTTGTGAATAATTGTGATTGGTGATATTCTTAAATCATTAAAGAAGACATTTACTATCCATCTGTGGTGTTATTTCGTATCCCCACAAGATGCAAGAGGAGAATAACCGTGAACCAGATGACTGCAACTTTATGGGTTCCCCGTCATCAGAATTGGGATGGGACCACAACGACCCACGTGTTCAAAATGAAGACGCTAGTAACGAAAAATTGCTGGGCCTGTTGGAACTACAAAATCGTAATTTTCTGACGCTGATGCAAGCCATGAAAATACCGATTACATCGTCGCATGGCCTTTGTTTACCGGCATTCGATCCTGAGCAACAAGATATGGATGCATGTGCTTGGGTGACGACTGCAAACATGTGATTGAAGATCAAGACTCGCATTGCGCCCCGCTTGTGGTCGCACTAATACGTATCGTTTCCTGGGATGATATTGTGCAATGCAGTGTGCACAAAGGCGCGAGCGATAGAGACTGCTAACGCTGCTATGCTGGTGAATCCGCTGAGCATTCAATTGCAACCTTGGTGAGGTATTTTGTCTGATTTCTTTATTGGTACCTACTGCCAATTTTATTAAGTGACGGTACTTGTAAAACATTACGCGTTTAACCTTGGAAATGTCGTAATCGTTGTGGTAATGTCGCGATCACATCGTACCGAGTGTTGTAGGTTCGATTCTTACACGAGACATTGAAATGTGGAACCACTTGACCTTTGCCGTATTTTATGCTAGCGTATGGTTGTCTGACTACCACACCTAGTGGCCTAGCTATAGCGTAGATATCGAATGGAGGTTTTGAGTTTGACGCGCCGGTTAAAAAGAAAGCGATTATTTTTACTTCTACATGCGAGGGTGGCTCGCACTCACGACCCTTGTGATCATATTACGCTTGCTTGCAAATAGATTATCTTGTCTCGGTCTTACTTTATGGACTGTATCAGTAACGAGAGTGAGCGTACAGGCCGACTTGCATTATTCGAAAAAAGTGCGGTTGGTTGGTTAGTGTAACCTGACTATAATCGAAAGATATTACTAGTAACGGTTTTCGTTTAAACTTGATCAGAGCCTAAGTGAAAAGTGACACTGTTACTCGTTGTAATTCTGAGTTGTAAAGACGATCTCGATGTTGCAATTATTACACCTGCTTCTGTGTGCATAAATTTTTAACATGGCACATTAAAATGTTTCTTACTATGATTATAAGATGGCACCACTAGTAAAATGAAATTCAACTTTAAGATTTTACGCGTGAAAATGAACTACTGTGTATTCTTAAAATTAATGTGATACGCTGGGAATTTTTATCAAGTGCCCCGAGTTCTCTGGCCAATTCCAGGTTATGCTTAGGACGTTTAAGAGTGATAGTGTTTCTAGTAGAAGTTGTTTAACTCGATTACCAGACGTAGAAAAAAATGATTGAGTTATCATCGTAGTGCTTTACGATAATCAGTTTCAGAGATTTTAATTGTCATTGTAGGTAGGACTAGGTTAGTGATCGTTAGTGATGATTGTATGCTTAACCTTATTCTCATTAAATAGGTACTTTGTTAGTCTTTGTGATAATTTTGTGGTACCCACGTTACCGTCAATGTAGATTTGCATAAATTGGATAAGCCGTTTGTGCGGCTGCATGTTTAGCCATGCGTTGCCATTGGTTGGACCGGTAAAGTGTCTTTCTGGTTAGTCAAGTTTACCCTTGAGCTTTTGTGACAGCCGTTAGTGCATTGTCATAGTATCACAAACGTTGTCCATCGTCTTGAACGCGTAAGGTCCGTTGCTGTATTGCTAATGATTAGGTTAGGTTATGCTTCGTATTTAGACTATCCATGACAAAATTATAACGCTGAAAAGACTGATTGGATACCTTGGTAGTAAACTTAACATCTAAACTATCATGCAGCCTAGTAAGATTTTCTTATAGTCTGCTATGTGATAAGGAAAACCAAAGTAACATGATCAACAAACCTACTTTAAGATTACTTTGTTAAACGCTCGAAATGATTATACGGGTGGGGTTGTGTAACCGGATGGTGGTTGTAATGAGTTTCCTATTATTTTAACGAGTATGCGTGTTGTTCAACATATCAGCTTCGAGAGAAATAATTAGTTGTGGTTTTCATTAAAACCTGTCATGATTTTGTTTAGAGTAGCTTTATTCCCCACCGACTTGGGTCAGGAATAGCCGAACGACAAGAATGAGTGTTGTGCGATAATTTTCTTTTATTCCTAGAGCGAAGTACATTAAACTGTGGTCGTTGATTGCAATCACGGATTCCCTGCTACTCAAGTAGCTCTTATTTAATTTTTGATCGCTAAAATTATCTACCTCTGGTTTCTGTGTCGTATGACAAGAGCATGTTGCGAGAATCTGAATGTGCTCATGGACTGACGATTGCTTATTTCGGAACGGTGTAGTCTTTGCCTCTATGTAGCCAAAGGAAATCAGTTGGTCCGAAAGTAGCTTATCGGTTCTCGCCATGTTCGCATTTGGTTTTAGTTTTTGGCAGTGGTCAAATCCAGTTTTGACATAGCTCATTTAGAGTATGGACGGGAGTTACGTTCCGCGGTTGTGAAGTAGTAAATGAATTTGATAATCGCCTAAAATTTACGAAGTGCGGACGTTGAATTAGTCTGAAACAACGGATACTCTATTTAGTGGGTATACAATGAGACAAATCTTTGAAATACTAATGGTAGATTTATTTCCTTTTTGGGTAATCCTGATGGCTAGCGCGGCCTGAGGGCCGGCGCGGCCTGGTAGCTGGCGCGGCATGGTGGCCGGCGCGGCATGGTGGCCGGCGCGGCATGGTGGCCGGCGCGGCATGATGGCTGGCGCAGTCTGGCGACCGGCACGGTTTGGCGGCCGGCGCAGCCTGGCAGCCGGCGCGGCCTGGTTGCGAGTGTGGCTTGGTGGCCAGCATAGCCCGTGTGTGTCGCGCGGCCCGTGTGTGTCGCGCGGCCCTTGTGTGTCGCGCGGCCCTTGTGTGTCGCGGCCCGTGTGTGGCGCGCGGCCCTTGTGTGGCGCGGGGCCTGTATGTGACTCCGAGAAGCTTGGTAGCTGGTATAGCTAAAACCTACCTGGCCGAAACTGGCAATGAAAGTGAAGGTAGTTTATTAAAGGAGTTTGCTTAGAAAGTTTAGAATCTAAAGACCTTAGATTTAATGTTTTGGTTAACTTGGTTTGAAATATCTTAAAGGCCCATTTGAGGTCACAGAAGTTCTTTACGATGATCATTATAATCGCAAAGCCCTTAATTCTAAGCGTAACTGTAAGTACGCACTCTACAGGTTGAGAAAAATGCCTGAAGGTCAACAGGACCTGAAGTACAACTGACGAAATTGAGGTAGAACGAAGTAGCTCTGATATTGAAGAAAGTGTTTAAGTTTACATGATAATCGGATCGAACCGTACCAGAGGCTGACGTGTAGCCGTAGCTCGGTAGAAATCGGCGTCGACTAACTTAGTAGTCCGTGAGTAGGCGGTATTGCAGTCAGCCCTGGCGGAGGTCGGGTTTCAGTCGCGTTCCCATGTGGGGTTCTCAGAAAGCAGAGTAACTGGAGGATACTGGGCTATGCATAGCCATGATCACATGTAGAGCTTAAATGTTATGGTTTACTTGGTTTGAAAAACAAAATATCTTGAGAGATACAGCGATAGTGAAATGTCAGTTTTACTTTGAGTTCCTGATTACCTGACTGATTAAACTCGATGTTGATAGAGTAGGTTTGTATTCGTAGTTCTTGTTACTCTTATATGCCCCTGGTTAAGGGATGCCGCTGGTTAAGTGATGCCCCTGGTTAAGGGAAGCCCCTGGTTAAGGGATGCCCCTGGTTAAGGGATGCCGCTGGTTAAGTGATGCCCCTGGTTAAGGGAAGCCCCTGGTTAAGGGATGCCGCTGGTTAAGTGATGCCCCTGGTTAAGGGAAGCCCCTGGTTAAGGGATGCCCCTGGTTAAGGGATGCCGCTGGTTAAGTGATGCCTCTGGTTAAGGGATGCCCCTGGTTAAGGGATGCCGCTGGCTAAGTGATGCCCCTGGTTAACATTTTCACGGACAGTAAACGAGACACAATTGAATTTTTATTGTTATCACGTCTATAGGCGTTTACTGTCCTTCAAAGTGTTAAGGGATGCTAGATGAACACTTACACGAGGACGTGTAAGGCGCAGGACGGCCGTGTCGCAACGCGTAACGTACATACTTACCAAGATGTTACCTAAACTGAGCACTAGATGTCGCTCGTGAGAGTGCGTGTGACATAATCAGCCTGTCACTTGTCAAGTTCGCGAAACGTCAATGTCAATGTCATTCGTGAGCACATTCGGCCTGTCAATTGTCAAAGTGCACAGGCGATGTCGATTAAGTCGGTCAGTTGAGTCGAGACGTGCAAGCGAGAGTGAGCTCACGAAAGGCATCCGTTTCCATCCGATTAGTTTGTGAATAATTGTGATTGGTGATATTCTTAAATCATTAAAGAAGACATTTACTATCCATCTGTGGTGTTATTTCGTATCCCCACAAGATGCAAGAGGAGAATAACCGTGAACCAGATGACTGCAACTTTATGGGTTCCCCGTCATATATATCTACATACCCTACCACATAATATAATGAGCCAACTTGTTTCCATATTTTTGCTTATACTACAACAAGATTTCTTAGATATAATAAAACTTAGAGTTTGTAAATTGTTGTTATGCTGTACCAAAGGTCTTTTCAATATCAGCTTCGCACCTGATGTGGGTGGCCCTGTCACCAGGCTTATTCCGCACAAAAATACGACCTCGTTTGACCCACACATACTGCCAGCCAGAGCGTTGACCAGCATCTCGCGCCGAACGAAACAATTGACGATTGGCTTTGGTGAGTCGCTCGTTTATGTAAAAGCGTTTGGGAACTCCAGGGACCAGGTCTGCCGACGTCGCCCCCCGACGGACTCGCGCGCTGTGAAGCAAAGCGTCTTTGGTGGCCCTATGCGTTAAGCGCACTGTTAAGGGCCGTGGACGAGTTTCGGGCCCCGTGGCGTCTGTGGCCACTATGCGCCGCCCGCCCACTCTCTCAGCGCTCACTATATCCCTTGTTTCAAGTTCTAAACCAATTTTCTTAGCTATCTGCATCACCACGTTGACAGGATTCTCACCATCGATTTCAGGAAAGTTAGCAATCTCTATATCATTTGCCAATAATTCCTGGTCACGCTCCTGTATGTCCTGTCTGAGCTGAGAAATGACAACATCGACATCCTCAGTCTGCGTAGATCGCTGCTTTTCTAAAACACTCACCCTCTCCTCCAAGGTGTCCACTTTTTGCTGACATTTTTGCATGCATGTTTTTATTTCTGCCAGTTCGTCCCTGAATATTTGCAGGTCTCTGTTCACGCATCGAAGGTGGTCCCTGAAGGTTTTAAGCTCTTCATTGATGTCATTTGTTATATCTTGGGTTGACTCGAACATAGATTTCGTAGGGGAATTGCCTGTTAGGTCACCAATATTCATGTTAGAGGGCGGCTGGCCTGTCTCCTGAGCAACCTTAGATGTTTCTTGCCGTTTTTTAGTTGTCTTTGATTGAGTGCAACCGGGGCACTGCCATGAAGGAGAAACTATCCCGGCAGGAGGCAAGGACACGCATCGCATGTGGAATAATACATCGCAGTGGCGACATCTTGCCGACTCAGCCGGCGACAAGAAGCGGCGACAGCGCCCACAGGTCTTAGACATTATTGAATAAGAAAGATCGCGTTCCTGTTAGTGCGTAAATGAACCCAGAGATGGCGTTGTATATCCACTTTAAGACTACGATAGCTGCAGTAGTGATGGATGCAGTCGTTCAAACACGAACACAGAGATGGCGCTGTACTCAATTCAGAGAAAAAGGCTTAATTTAAGGTTCTATAATATCCCGTCAGCACGCAAAGTTTTGCAGCTTTCAGGCATGGACGCCGCGCTAAGCACTACTTATAGCGAATGTCACCAGTTATGTCCGAAACCCGATAACACTTGTATTTTCTGTGGGCCAAGGGTAGTTTTTAATGTCTATTGAGTTGATGTGCTTAAATACAAGTTTTTTATCTGATTTAACAAACTGTATTCACTGCAAACACTACCAGACCTTATTTATGACACTGTCCACAAACTCACACGTTTACACAGATAATTGTTTACATATACTATTTTATTCGACAGTAGAAATACAGAGCGTTATAGATAAACAAAGACCGTTGTATTTATTTGAGAGAGCACGTTAAGCCGTCGATCCCGGTTGTCATGAAGATCTTTGACAATCGTTACAGGGCGTCAGTACCTTCTCACATAAACTGACACTAGTCTAAACCATGGAATATCGCTATCCCTTCGGGTTGCGGAGGTCAGACAGGCAGTCGCTCTGTGGAAAAGCTAATGTTCCGCCAAATCCGGTTAGACTAGTAAGCGGACCCCAGGTTGAAACTGGGATAACGCTAAGAGGATGATGATCCAGACACAGAACAAATCGTCGTGCTCATCATAAAAATATTTGTCATGGGAAGAACCGAAGCCAGTTTTAGCAGTCGGGGCCAATAAAATAAATTCGACCAACATGCCAGTATTTTTTTAATTGGATTTCAAGAGGCTTCTATAACATAATTTGATTTCAAAACGTATACCTAGTATAATATGATAATAATAATATACTACCGCATACACACATCATCGTAATATCACAGAATATATAATTAGTACCTACGGTACAGAAGTTTCACTTCAAAGTTTAGGTATGATAAACGCAAGCGTCCGGTCACTGGACTAGTCTCAATAGGCTGGCACTCGCTCGACTTGTCGCACACGCAGCGCACGCATCCGCGAAACAAAAGTAACCAAAAATCTGGCCGCCCGGCCCCCGCCGCTAGCCGACAGCCCTACCAGATTGAAGCGAGACGGCAGACAGTTATTGTACTATGAACGGTATACGCAATGCAAAAGGTTGAAATTAGGTTGTTTTCCAGAATAGTAGGTAAATATCTCAGGGATATAGCGTCGCTTGTATGGAAGTGAGACAGGCCTGGTAATATGATAATGGATAAACATACATAATATATACGTTTTTTTGAAGATACATACATATTATACATAGGAACACCCAGTCCAGGACAAACATCCATGCACACTAATGTTTGACTTGAGCGCGAGTCGAACCCGCGACCTTCGGCGTAGCAGTCGCTTACACTCCCGCTACGCCAACCGCCAAAATGTGTACCTAGTATATAACAAATCAGCAAGTATTGCCAACCGGGTATTTGAGCACGCTAGGTCTTATTCATCATCGTCGTCCTACCGTCATGACCATTTTCAGTTCATTCAAGGCTACTAACTCCCCGTAAAGACTGACAAAAATTTCCATAACAGCCGGGATCGACGGCTTATTACGCACATAACTTCGGGAAGTAAGAAGTTTGCAGCGTGCGTTTGAACACGATACCTTCTGCATGGAGGTCTGTAGATTTCTCCACTAGGCTGCCGCTGCCTCATGCTAACCCATATTATCTTAATATATAAAATCCTTGCGTTACTGACTGACTGACAGACACGCTACAGCCGAAACTATTGGGCGCAGGAAGCTGAAATTTGGCATGTATGTTCCTTGGGGACCGTAGGGGTGCACTAAGAAGGGATTTCCCGAAATTCCCACGGGATCGGCCAAAACGGGTAAATTTAAAAAAATGCAGGCGTAGCTGCTGGCGTCCTCTTGTATAGTCATAAATTTCTACCAAAGAATGTACTGTACGTACGACCCTTGAAAATGGTCTCTGGTAATTTATTTGTCTCTCGTAAATGTCTATCAAAAAGTTTACGTAGAGATCTCAAAAAGATGGGGTTGTTCTAAATTGTTTTCCGGATATATATCGCGTATCTTTTTCAGATATTCGAGATTTGGGCACTGCTGCAAGTACCATAATAAATATCCTTATCTTAGTTTCATCATCATCATCATCCTGCCATAGTCCACAACTGGATGTAAACCTCTCCAATGGCGATTTTCGGCTTTTCGTGTCCAGCCGCATCTAAGTTTAATGAATAATCTCAGTTGATTCACTTTTATAGCTTTCAGTAATAAAGTTTATTATCTTGGTCCGATAAGAAACAAAAATAAATGATAAATGATTATTCATAATCCAATTACAGTCTCTTTTATTTTATATTCATCTCTATTCAGCGCTATGCGTACTAGTTACCCCTTAGTAAATTTATTTAAGAGAAATTTAAACCGTTTTTTCTACAACAACCAACACAAAATAAAATACACAAATGGTTTGTTTACATAAATTATTTACACATCATGTTTGTATTTAGATTAAGAACGTTAGTCGTTCCTATAATAGCTATCACAATTATTGAGAAAGTTTTTATTTAAAAAGCGAACGCCACTTGAATTTTATGTAAAAAGTTTTTGTATTCACATAAAATTGTTGTTTTTATTTATTTACAGATCGTTAATTTCTTTATGATTACTTGAGTAAATCTAGCCGAAGGTCAAATGTATGGTAAATTGACAATGTATGTTTTTATAGGTATTTAGTGTTGATTATGTGTATGAGACTTGAAACAGGGTAGATTAAGTTTGCAGGCGAAAACTTCGATAAATGCAATATATAATTATGTTTAATTATACATTTTGGCGCATGTTGGGAGAGGCCTATGTCCAGCAGTGGACTGCAATAGGCTGATTGATTGATTTGATACAATTATATGCTACGAGGTTGTAATGTTTACACCTCTGCCTACCCCTTCGGGGATACAGGCGTGAGACTATAATAAAAAGAAATATGCTGCGAGTTTTCTCCCGCAGATTTCATGTGCGTTATTTCTATATCTCGCCTTAACCCAACTTGGTTTTATTTGTGAATCTAAACAATTCAGGACGTTGAGGGTACGTCCAGTATTTTCGATACCTGACATATTTTTTGATCGAAAGAATTTTAACTGTAAAACTTTATTATTAAAGCCTGGTCATGAATTTCTCAAAATTAAATATACAAATGGAATTCCATTAACCCAGAACGTTAAATAAGTTGAATACCGATACTCTAAAAATCTCCTTGATTGTCACATTCAAAATTCACGGACCAATAAATTGTTAGACTAAATTTCATAACGACGCGCGACGTGAACAACTTTTTTATTTTTGCTTATTTTAACAGTATTTATTAGAATTTATTTGTTGATAAAGCTGTCGTCCAACTTTAATAAAGTAAAATAAATATATCTTCCGGCAAATAGTGTATGTTTGTTTAAATATATACATATTCTATGGAGGTTTAATATTAGATCGGGTCCCTCAAAGGACACGTATCTTAAGTTAATATTGAGAAAACAAACTCATTTAGGATGACCCCAGTAAAACCTTTTTTGCAAGCGATGAGAATTTATACCACATGTCAAAGAGACTACTCTTTATACTAGTACTAGAGCTCGCCACGACTCCGCCCGTGTGTGTGTATCGGCTATCGCGACAAAAGTCTATGTGATTATATATTTATTTTTTATTTTATACAAAAAAATAAAACTGCCTCGTTGGTCTCACGGCATAAATGAGCGCGTGGGATTGGGAAGTCTCGGGTTCGATTCCCGGGTCGGGCAAAGTGTTATTGGGTTTTTCCGATAGGAAATTCTCAGTAACAGCACGGAGTCTGGTAATGTGCCCGGTACGGCAATAGGCTCGCCTCCTATTACGTGGGACCTAAAATTCATGGCGAAACGTGGGTGTAATATTACACCTCTGCCTACCCCTTCGGGGATACAGGCGTGAGTATATAAAAAATAAAATAGACATTTTTTTTAAGTCTATTTGATATTCTGACAATAAAACGAATACATTTTCGTCTGGCAACCTTCAATAATGGAGGTTCAAAAAATATGAAGGAGATCAATTACTTTAAACAATCCCAGAACTTGTACTAAAATCAAAAAACACAATTAAAATTATCTAATTTATGAATATCCAGATAATAGTCTTAAAATAATTTCAGAATTATTTGAAATCACAAAACCTGATAATATAGACGCTCAAAATACATCTCCAAAACCAACCAAAAATGTCAGAAAATATTCTTTACCGACGATAATCGACTCAATCCTTCAAGCTCCGGTGTCAGTTTCGGTCCATTAGGCCCTTAGCGACCGAAAGAGACAGATAACCTTATCTAAACACCTGTTCCACTAATAAGTCTGAGACACAAGCATCATGTTACTACAGCTTTAGCCAAGACGTGGGATAATCTAAGGTTAAGTTGAGGTTTAGCATCTTGAATAATAAGAATTGGGATGCAATGATATTAGCATCTCACCCAGGTTAAGCTTAGCAATTTGGATCTGTTTTTTTTTCAAGATGAAGGTACTGGTACTAGATATTTAACAAATATGTTTTTTTTATTACCTATATAAATGAATATAATCAGTAAAATTCATTTTAGCTCTACCTTGTCTTTACTTTTTTGTGTAAAGAGTTTAGTAGAGATTTAATTACTGCCAAAATAAATAGGATATGTATTTTAATACGTTTTATAACTTAACCCTGAAATAAAATCAGACATGCACAATAATTTGTCACATCATTTTCATGAGTTACCGTTTAATTGGATTAAAAAGTCTATGAATAACCATAGAGTCAGTTCCTCTGTTAGCTAAATACAGAAGACTTTTATTCGGTAAATGAATATTTAAATCCTAAAAAAGAAATTACTAGTTATTTCAATTTATTTTATGAAATATAAATGACCAAGAATAGCAAATGTACCTAATTCAAATTTACATTTATAGACGCTTCCATTTGACGATAACTTTAGATAGAAGATAAATAAAACTAGAAGAAAAAGATTTAAGTAAATCAGGTTTTATATTCTTTCATACCAATAGATGTCAAGACCTTATCACCGGAAATTCTTAACTGCTATACTTACTTTGAAACTAAGGTAAATTTAGCACTGGCCAACACTGGCCTTTAGCCAGCACAAAATAAAAAAATAACAAAAAAATAAATAACAATCCCGTAATCAAATTACAGTTAAGACCGCTTTCCTTAAACAATAATATTAGTAGCAGGCGAGAGACAAATAAACCAGCCAGTTATACGAACAAATTGTAACTTGTAATAACCTCAAATACCTAAGTCGCCATCTTAATAACGAAAACAAGTGGAATTGCGCCATTTTAGTTATTGTTTCGTTCTTTGTTCTATCCGTGGCTGAAGATGATTTGAAATTCCTGCTCCCCGTTCGAAAACACTTGATAACATCGCCTGATTTGAATTCGGAATGTAGTAGAACTAATAAGCGGAATGTAGAAATTAAGCAACTGAATTATTTTGTATGCTTCGGAATGTTGATCTTCGAATTCTATTGGACGTAAATCAGGTACAAATTAATTCCGGCTTTTAAGAATGACTGTAAGTACCAATAGTCTGGAATCCAGACTGACAATAGTCTGGATGCAACAAAAGATTGACGTAAAGTAGTATTCAGCCTATTGCGTTTCGTTCACTGAGGGACAGCACGAGAGGCTCATATGAAGGGAAAGCAAGAGTAGAAAAAATGGGAAAGTTAGGAGCTTTTGAGAGAAAATATTCTACTGCTAGGATTTTTTGTCACTTTTGCTAAGGTATTCAACGCGAGAGTACATACATACATACATACATACATAGACTCACGCCTGTTTCCCGGAGGGGTAGGCAGAGACTACGGAACGCCATTTGCAACGATCCTGACATACCTCTCTCGCTTCATTCACTCCCATCAAGTTTCTCATGCATGCTCTTCTGTTAAGGGTACTTCTGACCTGTCCTTTTTTTAGGATGTCTCCAATCTGGTCAGAGAAAGTCCGCTTAGGTCTTCCCCTTCGTCCTATCCCATTCACATTTGCCTTATATATCTTCTTTGTCAGTCTTTCGTCATCCATCCTCTCCATGTGCCCAAACCACCTTAACATGCCTTTCTCGATGCTTGTCACTACATCTTCTTTTACCCCACACCACTCTCTTATCACACTATTCTTTACTCTGTCGGTCAAAGATATACCACACATACTTCTCAGTGCTCTCATTTCTACCGCATTTATTCTACTTTCAAGTCTCTTCTGCCATACCCAACTTTCACTACCATACATAAGGGTAGGCACTAACACCCCTCTATGCACAGCCAAACGTGCCTTTTTGGACACGTTTTGACTGTTCATAAACGCCTTCAGAGCTCCATTCACACTATTACCTGCATTAACTCTTCTTTCAATATCTTTTTCATTCTTACCATCTCTTGTAAACAACGTACCTAAGTAAACAAACTCATTTACTTGTTCCTCTCGCTGTCCATCGATCAAAACATTACAAGCCGTAACGCATTCCTCCTTTTCAAAAACCATAACTTTCGTTTTACTTACTTTCACTTTCATTCCTTTCCTCTCTAACGCACCATGCATGATTGTTACCATCTCCTGCAACTCCTCCGCTGAAGACGCAAGTATTACCTGATCATCAGCATAAACGAGGCATATGACGAGTAACCTACCCTACCTAACCCCACTATGTTTTAAATCTTGCAAACAACTGTCCATGAAGAGGTTAAACAGCCACGGCGACGCTACACATCCTTGTCTAACACCTTTCTCGATGGTAAACCAGTCAGTGTATGCCCTGTTTATCCTCACACAAGCTCTACAATCCTCATAAAGGGATTTCAGAGCTCGAATGAGGCTGCTGTCTACCCCATTCATTGACAGCACCGACCACATTTCATTCCTCACCACTTTATCGTAAGCCTTTTCCAAATCCACGAATGCGCAATAGACCTTTTGACCTTTGGCCAAAAACTTTTCGGCTATGCTTCGCAAGGAAAAAACCTGATCCGTGCACCCCATACCCTTTCGGAATCCCGCTTGTACATCCCATATTTTCTTGTCGGTTACTTGCATAACTCTTTCAATCAGTACCTTTGCATACAATTTGCCAACAATGCTGAGAGTAATACCTGGAATTACTGCCGTCTAAGTGCTACGGTGAGCTACATCTACATACTATCATGCTACGGCCACACTACCTTACCGTCTACCGGGCTGTTACCGCAATAATTAATGCATTTAATTACCGTTTAAATTACTGCGTGAAGTCGTGTGGTTACACTAGAGTTTACCCAGATATGTCAATAAATTAGGCGGTAAAAATATCATTTTGCAAGATGGAGGTTGAAGCTACAGCTGTGTGGTATTTTATGAGTGCCAATTATTTTTACATGAACCTTTTAAGTTTTTACAAAGCTAAAGCAATACTTAAAACGATTATTATGGGCTTTCTGTCGGGTATCCCAAAGAGACGGTTCAGATTGGAATAATTTCAAAATTCGAGCGCTTTTTCATTTGACCACTCCATATCGGTAGATACATGCGACGTCGTCGAACTCATGTTGCACACTGGACAAAGAGTAGTGTGGCCACAAACGTATTAATTAATGCGGTAATCTTCTTTGATGTGCCAAAAAAGACCGCCGCCGGAGCTATTGTCTACCGCCATTTGCCGAATTGATTGGCATTGTAAAATTATGGTCATAAATCGTGATTACATCTAGGCGTTGTTGAAGTTATGGCAATCATTATTGGCATATCAAGGTAGTGTGGCCGTAGCATCAGGCTAGCTGTTAACACATATGTATAACTAGTAATATCGGAGTTTAAAATACCACGATAAAGCTCTCAAAACATATAAAATGTAGTAAACATTGATTTTCTATTATATCCCAGTGTAATATTATACACGTGTGACCTCATAGCAAACTCAAAGATTACAAATAAACACGCCATTTCATAAATAACGCCAATTCGAAATATAAATTTAAGTGAACTGCAAACTCCTTGCAACATTTATTTTTTTCTGTTTGTGTTTTTAATATTAAGAACGATCTGATACTGGCCGGAATTGTGTTTCGTCGCTCTTTGAACCCGCGTTTTTGAACATTCTATTTACGACAGTAAGCATTTTGCAATGAAATAAAAAAGTCAGTAATAATATATCTCGCCACTTTTTGTCCGATCATTTATTTTATTTCTATTCAAAATATTTGTGAAAATTTCCTTATTGGTACAAAAAGTGCCGTGCATTGATCGGGTACTTCGTGTTTACGCGAAACTTTTTTCTTTGTCTTGTTTCCCAACGACTTGAACCTCAAAGTAACATAATAATTGAAAGGAGAATAAGCAATCGATTACAAGGATTATTACAGGTAGGTAACAAACTTTTTGTGTCACAATTTAGCATGGTTTTATTTAAAAAATACAATGAACAATTTCATTTTCATTCGGCAGTGTTCCCAGAAATGAGATAACGAGCCTTTATTATAAAATATATTCTTATTTTTAGATATAATTATGTAATTCAGGGATTTTAAACATTTAATGGTCGGCCTATAGCCGAATGTTTGAAATCCCTACCTAACGTTATTTCGGATAGATGTATTGGCTGATAATGATGATATTTATTGTACCTATACAGTCATGTTCACTGGACCACAGAATAGATAGTACTAACGTAACTGGACATTAAATACTTAG
Source organism: Euclidia mi (assembly GCA_944739405.2). NCBI lineage: Eukaryota > Metazoa > Arthropoda > Insecta > Lepidoptera > Erebidae > Euclidia > Euclidia mi. The sequence continues at coordinate 11,151,194 of OX123203.2, forward strand.
GTAGATATTATGGTCCCTCCTTTACAGATTTTGGCAGTGTGCTAAGTTAATCTATTTATTCAAATCTAGCGGTTCGTCTTGGCTTCGCACGGGTGGACATTTACTTTAAATAGCTATCTAATATTTTCTAGAAATAAATATAGCCTATGTCACTCAGGGATATCGCTGCATTACAATTGTGAAAGAATTTTTTAATCGGTTCGGTACTTTTTTAGCTTATTCGTTACAAACATACAAAATACTTACAATTTTTTCCTCTTTATTACTCTATACATACATACGTAGACTCACGCCTGTTTCCCCGAAGGGGTAGGCAGAGGCATATTAATCGCCCACTTTTCGCCAGTGTTTTGATCCCACGTAATAGGTGGTGAGCCTATTGCCGCTTATCGGGATATTTTGTTTGCCAGAGCCTCGTCCGTTGATCGGCAGGTGCACCACTTGCAGGTGAGGTTGGATTGGGACCCTAAGATCTTGGTGGGAACCCTATGCACCCCCTATTTATTACTCTATATACTATAATATAGAAGTATAGATGTTAAAGATTTCTAATATTGATATTGTCACTATAAGATGTTGTTAGTTTTAATAATTAAGTTACAACTTAAGACAGGAGGTCTCTTAAGTAGGGACTGAATAAATTAATAACCGACTTGTTATTACATGGATCTCAATACTTTTTACGGTAAAAAATCTGAGTTGCGAGAATCGGTTTTTTGACAAGTATTGTTTTTATGGGATAACATTTTAAGATTCTACGAAGCAAAAACGGTTATTTTCTTTTTTGGACGTCGATTTCGAAATGGGCAACATGATTAAGATATTAATTAAGTTGAGACACAATGACGACCGGTTGGCGCAGCGGCAGTGTAAGCGACTGCTATGCCGAAGGTCGCGGGTTCGATTCCCGCTCAAGTCAAACATTTGTGTGCATGAACATGGATGTTTGTCTTGGCCTGGGCGTTTCTATGTTAAATATGAAAATATAAAAAAAAATATATAAGTACTATGTATGTTTATCCATTGTCTAGTACCCATAGTACAAGCTCTGCTTAGTTTGGGGCTAGATAGTGATGTGTGTATGTGGTAGAATATTATTATAATGATTCTCCTTTCGCATTTGCTGCCGAATTAAGTCTCAACTACTTATTTTTAATTATTTATCCCAGACTGAAATAGAAAAAGTGCAGTACTTAAAACACCACACTGATTACTAAAAGTAGCGTCGATCCTCTGTTACCTTAAGTGATTCGAGACATTTTCACGCTCCGTTTAAAGTACCTACCCAAGCTTGAAGGTACAAGTAATAACAACTTGTACGCGATATTCTTTTTATTTAGTCTCTAAACCCCAGGTGTGCCTACCTTGTGAGACTTGTTAAAAGGACTTCCTTACTTTAATTAGACCTTAAACGGACTACTTTTAAAAAAAATAAGTAGTCTATGGTACACCTATAAAATCAGCTACCGTTTTGGAGATAAGCTGGCAGAAACAGATAGGCCAGATAGGAGCTAGTAGCAAAAAACTATATAGGTAAGTATATTTTTATAGGAAATTTGTAAAATATTTATTTTAAAGTCACAAACACTTTAAGTTTATTACAAAAACGTAATAAATATAATAGTTGGCAGATGCTAGGTCCTAGTACTAAAAGTTTTCGATGTCTTTCCAATAAATTGAACGGCATCCAAATGAAACTTATAAAGATTCCCATTAGAAAAATCCTATCCCTTAGTTCTTTTGTCGACCTTTTTAGGTCGAACCCTTTTCTAACGACAGGTTAGTTTGTGACAGTTATTAACTGTCTTACAAGTTTAAATTACTTTCCAAATTCAAAAAGTTTCAAATGCTCGACACTTAGTTTTAACATAAATTCAATAGCGGCTCTTTCGCGCCATTTTCCGTCTGTCTGTCCGTCACCAGGCTGTATCTCATAAACCGTGATAGCTAGAAAGCTGAAATTTTCACAAATTATGTATTTTGGTTGCCGCTATAACAACAAATACTAAAAATAAAAAAATGAAAATATTAAGGGGGGTCCCATACAAAAAACGTGTTATTTTTCGTATTTTTTGCTCAAAATTACTAACTGTAACAGGTAGACGCTTTAAATTTTTACAGAATATGACGTTTTATATTACCTTTCAAAATAAATAATTAAATTTAAAAAAAGTAAATAATAAAGGGGGGCTCCCATACAACAAACGTAATTTTTAAGCAATTTGTTACTCAATCTTAATAAACAGGTAGAAACTTCAAAAGTATTTAAGTATACATACAATGAGCGTGATTTCCTTTTAAAGATGATGGTACGGAACCCCCTTCGTGCGCGAGTCCGACTCGCACTTGCCCAATTTTATTGTTTGTTTTTAGAACCGTGAACCTTGTTTGTACTCTGAGCTGTTTGCTTTGTATCTTGTAATGGAGTCGAGGCCAAAGATATTTAAGCAAGTAATAATAAAAATCTATAAATAGGTTTATTCAACTCTCGCTTTTTTTCCAAACTAGTCACCATGCACCATATACATTCGTAAATATCCTATATTCGTAAATACCTACGAGTGTGTGCAAAATGTTACCTACATATCGAAATTACTTGTTTAGTTGTGACTAATACGGTATTATGTAAAATACATGCATACATTTCAATAATTATGTAGGAATTGATCCAATGAGCATAGTGATCTAATTGCATGGAATTAATCAGCAACCGATTTTTTTCGGGTTTGTGGGTCAGAGAATTTACATTTTACATTTTATGACAAAAATAATTTAATTATAAGTAATCCAAAAGGTAAAGACAACTAAGGAACAGTTGGCAAAATTTGAACGCTGGGCTCTTCTGTAATATAAAAGAGCTTTCCAACGAGAAACTAACACCGTTATCTACCTCAAACGAAGTTGATTGTAACTCTATATAATGTGTAACAATCAGTTGCCCTCTCCTTTTTAACGTCAAAACCTTAGCATTCGATTTTTCGAGCCGCTAAATCCGTATTCCAATACGAAAAATGGATATGAATTCGTATTTCGTAGCCAAATCTGACACAAATTCTTCGGTTGCCGAATATAAAATAGGAATAAGGTCGCGGGAAACGGAACTGAGCTGTAGACAACGTAAAGAGCAGAATCTATTTTTTTTTTAGGCAAGACTTTGCGTCTGTCAACTCTGTCAGGTCAAATTATGTGAAAAAGAAATGCTGGTGAGAAAATTGGACGAATATAGATACGCAGATGGTATAATCTAATATGGAAGCGAAATACAGTTGAATGACATATTCAGCGATTTTGGACCTTTTCGGGGGCGAGACATATTTTCTTAAGGTTTTATTAAAAAGCTGCCCTGTTGCTAGTATGTAAAGACTTCAGAGACATGTTATATTCTTAATCCTTCACCATGCGGATTACTACATCCTAGCAACAGGGCAACTTTTTAACCACCGACATCAAATCCTCCAAGTGACTTACAGTGCCACTGTGAAGCAGTGGAGAAGCTTAAGTCCAGCACTGGTCTACGTAAGTTTGTGAACGTTAGCTAGTAGATCAATTAATGTAAGTTTGACGACCCGGTGGCGTAGCGGGAGTGTACACGACTGCCACGCGAGTTCGATTCCCGCTCAAGTCAAACGTGTGTGTGCGAGAACATTATTGTTTGCCTTGGTCTGGATGTCTCTATGTATAATATATCTGTATTTACAAAAAAAGTAAATATGTATGTTTGTCCATTGTCTAGTACCCATAGAACAAGCTTCTGCTTAGTTTGGGACTAGATGGTGTTGTATGAATGTTGTAGAATATTATAAGTACATATTTTGATTTAGTGGCGACGACGATGAATTTGTACAATATTTTTTCATTTCAATGTCTCTTTGGCGTATTATTTTATCCGAATTGTACGTTTGTAACTAAAACGTTTGAAACCAGACGCCCTCGAGCCGATGCAAAAATCTGGCTAGTATAATTATTTTCACGATTTTCCCTGACAATACGCCATTCTGCGATATATGCAAATTTAACTGTGCTTATTTGTGAGAATGGGGCTCGCTTGTGTGCAAATAAAAGTTTGTGCAGACAATTTGGAATATTATAATTTCAGTCTTAATATTATAGCATATAACACTTGTCATATCTTATATAACAAGCGATTACATATTACATTATTTCTCTGTTTGATCTACATGCACCAGTAAAGAAAATGTTAATTAAAGAAAAATCACCTACATGGATAACAGATACAATTAGGGAAATAGTGAAACTGCGTGACAAGTACCATGAGCGCTACAAGACAACCAGATTAGACATACATAAAGATAGTTATAAGAATCTTAAAGCCATGGTCGCAACTGCATTTCACAATGAAAAGGTAGCATACTTTAAAATGTTCATTAATAATAAAATAAAGAGCCCAAGGAAACTATGGAAAAACCTGAAGGGAACAATTGTTGTAAATAAATAGAGAAATAATGTTTTACCGCAATTTCAACTTAACCCTGAAGTTTTAAATAAGCATTTTCTGGATGTTCCTGGTAAAGATGCTATTACACTCTCTGACATAATTCACTTTGAGTCCAATCGATTTCACACTGCCACTTTCAAGCTTGAGCCAGTCAGCGAAGACATAGTCTTGTTCCACCTCCGCAGTCTTAAAACAAATGCCATGGGTACAGATGATATTTTACTGGAGATGTTAATGATGACAATACCCAAAGCCTTCCTTGTATCACTGAAATTATAAACAAGTCCATTAACACTGCCACATTCCCAGATGCATGGAAAATTGCTTTAGTTAGGCCGATACCAAAAACTCCAAATCCCACATCTGCCAAAGATCTCAGGCCCATTAGTCTACTGCCATGCCTATCCAAGGTCTTGGAGAAGGTCACCCCCGTAGGATCTCCACCTTGTCATGGTGGGGGGCTTAGTAACCCTGGGTGAGGTCCAGCACCCACGGTGAAGCTAAGCGGGATCCCGGGAGGGGACGCTCCACGTGGTCTTGCGTGGGGCCTGCGTAGGATGCGTCCCAGGGTGCGGGTGCGGGGGGCAGTTCTGTCTGTCCCTCGCAGTCGGGTGCGGTCGTGGGAGGAGAGGTGTGTCGGTGTTGCGTTGCCGCGCGCCCTATCTCCCGCGACCAAATTGGGGCGCACCATCGTTGTGTCGCGGTGGGCCGCAGAGGAAGAGGAGATGCGGTGTTACGTTGCCGTCCTCCCTATCCTCTGCGGCCGCTGGGTGTTTTGGCGGCGGAGCCCAACACCTTCATCCGCCGCCAAGGGGGTTTCGTTCGGGGCCCGCCTGACCATTTGGCGGGCCAATACCCGTCGGGGGGTAGCGAGGAATGCTTCGGTGAAACCCTAACCTCCGACACATGGGTACATGAGGAGCACGGGTTGGTTTTTAGTCAGTAAGAGTCTGACAGTCCCCTTCGTCCTTACCCCCCAGGGCAGAGGGACTCCATGAGGATTTTCCAACCCGATACCAAAAAAAAAAAGGTCTTGGATAAGGTGGTATGTAGTCAGCTAAGAAGATTTGTTGAGGAAAACAAAATCTTACCTTTAAAGCAGTCTGGTTTTCGCCAAGGTCACAGCACAACTACTGCCCTTATTGATGTTGTTGATAACATATTGCAGGCTAGGGATGAGGGGATGGGAACTTTGCTTGTACTGCTCGATTTTTCGAGGGCATTTGATTCCATTAACATTTCTCTTCTTCTCTCCAAGCTCTCTTACTACGGATGTGACTCGGCAACAGTAAAATGGTTCCATAGTTATCTGACTGATAGATCTCAATTTTTCCAAATGGATAGTGACATGGAAGGTAATAAGGCCAGTTCTTCTTGCTGTCAGGTAGCCAGGGGTGTACCTCAGGGCTCCATCCTTGGCCCTCTCCTTTTTATATTGTATAGTGCTGATGTTGCCAACCAAATACTCAACTCCAAATTACATCTGTATGCTGACGATCTCCAAATATATTTATCCTTCCTTCCTCAGGACTGTTGGCTTGCTGTAAATAAAATTAATGCAGACTTAGATAGAATGTCTAAATGGGCAAAAAGTAATTCCTTAGTACTTAACCCCTTAAAATCCAAATTTATTATTATGGGCTATAAGAAAAGTATTCAAAAAATTAAGGCTACGAATCCTCTGATACATATTGATGGCTGTCCAATAGAGCAGGTGTCAGAGGCTCGCAATCTCGGACTAGTAATGGATGGTCCACTTCAATTTGAGACGCGTGTTCTTGAGGCTGTACAAAACTGTTTTTACCGTCTCAAATTGTTGTACAGAGTGCGGCAATATCTAAGTACAGACATGAGAATCATGCTTTGCGAGTCTCTGATCCTATCTAAACTAAATTATGCTGATAATGTGCATGGTCCTTGTTTACTAAGCAGAACTCAGAGGTTAATTCAGCGGGTACAGAATGCATGTGCACGGTTTTGCTATAGTATTCCACCCCGCACTCATGTCACTTCTTATTTGAACAGTGGCAACCTGCTGAAAATGTCTGCTCGCAGGCGTTTTCACCTAGCTTGTTTACTGCATTGTGCGGTCCGGGCACCCAGATTATCTATTTAAAAAGCTATCTTGGTCCAGAGACATCAATTGCCATCGCACAAGAGCATCTGAACATCTTTTAGTTGTATCGCGACACAGAACGGCTGATTTTCGTGGTAGTTTTAGGTATGCTGCCACACGATGCTGGAACGATCTGCCGCCTCCTCTTCGTACTCTTAAAACGTCGTATACATTCCGTATAAGGTTAAAGCAGATTTTATTAGACGAGCAGAAGTTGGGGAAGTAGGATTTGCATTTACTAGAACAATTGCAGCATAATAACAATAGCTTATGTACTTACATGTAATAGCATAGCATAGCAGGTTGAATAAGTCTCATTATGACATTTTGCAGTCATACACCACATACACCACATACATATACACAAAAAACACTACACAAATATAGAACTCGTATGTCACAAGTTGAATGGTAATATAAGTTTATTTTTTAGTTAATAACAATCCATACGCCATTTTTGATGCGCAATGCCACCTTACTTTATGCAATGATTGCAATGCTATAGCTAGCTAGGGTAGCCATAGATTAAGCGTCAGTGTTCAGTGTTACTACTTATTTGACACTAATGACATTGCGTCGTCCAGGAACTGGACAGAAGCAAATAGAACTTGCGTATGTTAGCAGTTATTGCAATTAAATGTTTAATACTTTTCTATTTGATTTTAGTTTATAAGTTTTTAGTATAAAAGTTTTATTTTATGTGTTTTTATTTGATTATGAATACATGACGTCATTCAATGGACCTGCCAGAATACCAGCGCTGCGGCAAAGTTTGTCGCAGCATTAGCTGAGGCAGGCTCCAATTTTGGCCTCAATAATGCTGTTCCATCTAATTTGTTATTAGATTTTATATTATTATTTTATCATGATTGTGTTTTTCTGTCATTTATCATTGTGAGGCACAAATAAACATATTTTTTATATTGTGTCAGCTAGGTACATATAATAAGCTATTCTGTATCATTATCGTCATCAGCTTGCTCGTTGTCTACTTTATTTTTCTCATTTATATCTACTTAGGTATGGCCAGAAAACCTATATTCATACTAAGTCAAAGTCAAAATCATTTAGTCATCTAAGCCACAAAATGACGCTTAGGTATGAACGTCAAAATTTAAGTTAATTGCTGAATGATTCTACATTTACATTTAATGCCACGTTCGCAATGCAGTAGGTAGAACCACGAGAAAGAACGGGCAATAAAACTCACGGCCACTCTTTTCAATCAAATATAATGGTTGTACATTTAATTTTTGTAAGGAGCTGCAACTGTTTCACATTGTAAGACATCTACTAGTAATTTTTTTAGTATTTATTGATATCATACTAAAGTACTCAAACAGTAAATGATGTTCATATTTTGGTGAGCCTCCCAAAGTAACTAAATATGGTGAAACAAGAGCATCCATTTATGTCTTTTTAATGTGTTATACTATTAACAGTGCCAGCAGTTTTAGTGAGTAGGTAAAACAAAAGTTGCCGGTTTCGCAATAAAGTAATTTGAATTTACGATTGTCCCTAATAGTTGATTAAAACCTGACTCTCAACTTTTCATACTTTTCTTGAAAATATTTCGCGAGTTCCTAAAAAGAATCTACACCATTTTGTATCTTTAGTAAGCTTATAAAACTTGTATTAAGAGCCATAACAATCTGAATAACTATAATAAATACACATATTCCTATTTAGTAATTATTGAGTCAGCGGTATTGCCCTTACAAACATCTTAGTTATAATTACCTAGAACCCAAATAATTTTCCCCTCAACGAACTCTACAGATGGCGTCGAGGAAAGCCAAAAACTAGACGACGAAAACAATTAACTGCAATAGACTGTTTGAAAACAACATACCAAACTATCTGTTTGAATAAAGTGCTTCCCCACAAACAACAACGTAATCCCTATTATCACTTTCGCTCTAAACCGATTAAGTAAATTATAACCTCGTTCAGCCCGCTATGTTAAGCTGTGTATCCACTAGCAAGGCGAGGCGAGCGGTTGCCTCGACCTGCGGCAGCGCAAAAAGAGAACCGCCTCAACTTAAGGCACATGGCGGTACTTAAGATGTGTATCCACTAGGCTACCTCTAGTCGTCTTCAATGGAACGGCTGCCTTGACTTGTGGCAGCAAAATTAGACGCTACCTCAGTTTTAGGCACGCTGCGCCATTCTTAACCTGTCGAACGTCGATAAGGTAATGGAGGTCCACAAAAGATTTTATAAATGCTGGCCAAAAAAATTTCTTTCCAACTAGAGAAAACTTACACTTAATATAATAACAAATTACTATTTGTAAGTGGCTCGTTGGGGCAAGAGTTTTCTGTAGTGGCGAGCACGTACCAGACGACGCAGCAGGGATAGGCCTCCCGCAAGATAGACCGACGACGGGCGGCTCACAATCGTATAGAGAACTTTGTAGGCCTATGTCCAGACGTCTCTAGGCTGTCATAACAGTGGCTCGTATGACCGTTTAAATTTTGTGGTCTGTGATAAAAAAAGTTAAAGAAACCCTGCACAGGAGGCAACTTCGGGTCGTGTGGCAGACTTGACTCGCGGCAACACAAAAGGAGATACTGGAATAGCGTGTCACTAAGTAGCGTCTACTTTTACTTTACCGCGAGTTGAGGCAGCCTCTGGTGAAAGCACAGCTTAAAAAAGAGCAACATAAATATCAACGATGAACTTTTATTGAATTAAAAACTTCCAGCCTGTATAACTTTTAAATTAACTTGAAATACTTTTGTTATCATTTTTTTCTTCACAGTCAAGGAATCGATTAGTGAAATTAAAAGTGATTTTCCTTCGATTTACTTTCAACTGAAAATAGAATAGTGTTTATTACAAAGATCACTATGGTAATAATCTTTGTGAGATTGACTAAAACTAAGCATTACATTGAAAGTTCTAATAATTATGATAAAAATGTGAGAAACAGATACTCATAGGAAGCAATGATTTTTAGAAGTCTGGGAAGAGAAATCTTCTGCGAAATGCATCTACTACAAATAATCAACGCCCCTAATTCATGAACACTCTTAACTAAAATGAACCTATTGCTATCTTCTACGCACAGTCGAACACACAATACTAAAGAAGGCAATGAAATGTTTCGCTTTCGCACCTACTCGCATCGTGCGAGTCAAGCGTATGCTACGAACAACAAAAATACTGTTGAAGTATATCACATTTATCACCTTTGATTTAAACACATTGTTTCCATCTCTCGCTAGTATTATTAAAGAAAATAAAAAGCAAATAATGAACTTAAATTTGTGTAAGACTATAAATGCAGATTGCATTAAGACTGCATAAGTCTTAATGTTTAATGTTCTGTGGTAAAGACACTGCTGCCCAACGTCCATTTCCTGTGAGAGAGAGTGGTACTATTTCGGTTATACTAGCTATTTATTACTTTACCTATATTCAATGTAGATTAAACCGGTTTGCATCTGGATAAGTAATTTACTTAATCCCGACTGCAGTCAGCTGATGCTGGTTTGAATTATAGGGAATGTGTTAATATATTAGTGCTGCGATCTTATTTACGGCGTGAAATATATTTGTGGTCATATTTAAAAGACCTGAAATGTCACGTACATAGACGAAGTAGGTATGGAGAAAAAGTTATCAGGCAAAATTAAATTAATATGTTTATACTTATTTTAAAATATGTTTTCTATTATCTAGTTGCCTTGGACCAACTCTGCTTATTTTGTGATCAGATGACCGTACCTAATTGAGTTGTTCTTTATCCTATGATAATATTGTTATTTGTTAGAACGAAAAGTTGCTACTCCTATTTAACAAACACAGTCGATAATTAATATACTGGCCACTTGGTCCTAGTGTTCTATCTCTTGCCCTTAGCTGTTTGTATTATATCAAAAATGTAAATCACGTCGTGAACTCTTGTAAAATATATGTAACTAGACGATGCCCGCGGTTACACTCACGTTATTTAAGGCTACTGCTCCGCTCCAGTCGCTCATAGCGTGATGTTTTATAGCCTATAGCCTTCATCGATAAATGAGCTATCTAACAGTGAAAGAATTTCTCAAATCGGACCAGTAGTTCCTGAGATTAGCGCGTTCAACCAAACAAACAAACAAACTCTTCAGGTTTATATATTAGTATAAGATATACTCGAGGAAACCCGCAGCTATTTCTACCAATTTATTTTAATTTAACCTTTTCTTACCGATTTGTGGGAATTCAGGAAATCCTTTCTTAGTGCAACTTTACGTTCTCCCAGGCACCTACATGCCAAACCTTCTTGCTCTCAATAGTTTGGGTTGTGCATAAATCGTCTAGTAGTCAGTAAGTAATGCAAGAACTTTATCTAAACAGGTTTTATATACACAGATAATCACGACTTTATTCAATACTATTTTGTTCTATTATTAGGTGTTCCAAGTTATTGAAGGTTAGAGATAAGGATGCTTGTTTATCATAAAATCAAATTTGTTAGACCTGGCGGTAATGGCAATTGCAAGTAACGTAGGTATTTTCCATGGTATATTCTATTTCAGAGATAATTACGTGTTAATGGAAGATTTCGCACACAGAATTATTTACTATCCTTGAGGTTTATTGCTTACTATTCATGTCTAACGGTTTAATCCGCGCTGAATTTATTTGAAACATGACAAATAAATAAAGATAAATAAATTAGATTTAACTTCTTTATTTTCAGTATTTTCGGACCTGTTACTTCATTGTATTTGTGCCATGACAAATTTATCAGGAGATTTTTTTTTAATGTGGTGCGATGAAGTGTTCTGTGTTTGGATGTAATTTGTCGTTGAAATAATTTAAGTCCCTGTCCATAATGAGAAGGGCCTGTGCCCAACAGTGGAATAGATTAATAAAAAGAGGCTGATAATGATAATTAAGGACTAGACGTCACCCGCGGCTCTACCCACGTGGGACAATTTACTCCCCTTAGACAAAATCCATACTTGCTATCAGTTGGACTCAGAGAGTCACGAATGAGGAAGTCTTGCGGCGTATTGGAAAGAAACGAGAGCTCCTACGGACTTTCAAAAAGAAAAAAGTTGCATACTTAGGCCACGTGTTCCGGCACGATAGATATGCACTGTTGCAACTCATAATGACGGGCAAAGTCGCTGGAAAGAGAAAGGTCGGGCGAAGAAAGAAATCCTGGCTCCGCAACATCAGGGAGTGGACGGGAATCGCGAGCGCTGCCGAGATTTTCCGCCTCGCTAAAGACAAGGCGAAGTACACGGAGCTAACGGCCAGCCTCCACTAGTTGGAGAGGCACTGAAAGAAGAAGAAGAAGACAAAATCCAAAGACAAAACACACACAGTGTGTTACACCCTTACTCTCGCCAAGGAACACACATACTACATTTCAGTTCCTTTTCATTTTCTCTCAGTACTTTCGACTGTATCTTCTCTTTCAGTTAGTCAATCAGTCAGAAAATTTAGGACAGTATTATCAGCTCATGGCGCACTGGTAACTGAACAAATCGCATCACTACTTATATTATTCATTTACGTAAAGCAAGAAGGTCAATATCATCCTTAAACACAAATATTCGTCATTACAGCACACCATTCAAATTTACCTCTACAATTTACCGAAGCCATAAATATTCGGCTCCGCATCTATAGTGTTACGATTCTAGTAGCCGTAAAATGGATCCGTTCAAGCGATTCGTATCAATTCAGAGTTTAATTGTAGAGATTTATGTACCATTGCACTCGCATCGCTAGCCGCTAGGGTTACTATGAAAACGGGAGATAATTTACTGTTATTCACTTATTTAGATAGCCTGTAATGTAGTTTGAATGGAGTAGTAATTCAATGCGGGGTAGGGTTATCTAGTGCATCGATAACATCAGTAGGAGGTTTTTGTTATTTTATGAATTATAAACTGACATATTCTGATTGAATATTGCTTAAGCCACCGCAACTAGGTTTTTACCTTAAGAAGTAAAATTCCCTATTGGACAAAGAAAATAATACGAAAACCTGGAGGAAAGTCGAAAGGTATTTCATCTTTATTTATCAAATAATTAAGCCATCAATTTCTATAAATAATTAGTACATAAGTATATACTAATCGCGGCAGTTTTTTTTGCTTCGCAGTCAAGTAATCGGTTAGTGAAATTAAATGTGTTTTTCCTTCGATTTACTTTCAACTGAAAATAGAATAGAGTTTATTACCAAGATCACTATGGTAATAATCTTTGTGAGATTGACTAAAACTAAGCATTACATTGAAAGTTCAAATAATTATGATAAAAATGTGAGAAACAGATACTCATAGGAAACAATGATTTTTAGAAGTCTGGGAAGAGAAATCTTCTGCGAAATGCATCTACTACAAATAATCAACGCCCCTAATTCTCTTCATGAACACTCTTAACTAAAATGAACCTATTGCTATCTTCTACGCACAGTCGAACACACAATACTAAAGAAGGCAATGTAATGTTTCGGTTTCGCACCTACTCGCATCGTGCGAGTCAAGCGTTTGCTACGAACCACAAAAATATTGTGGAAGTATTTCACATATCATATTTGATCTAAACACATTGTTTCCATCTCTTACTGTTGTTTTTCTTTTTATAGACTCACGCCTGTACCCTCGAAGGGGTAGGCAGAGGTTTAATATTACACCCACATTTCGCCATGAAATTTTAGGTCCCACCTAACAGAGGGCGAGCCGCTTGCCCTTACCAGGAACATCACCAGGCTCCGTGGTGCTACTGAGAATTCGGAAAACCCAGTAACACTTTTGCCCGACCTGGGAATCGAACCCAGTACCTCCGATCAGCAGTTGCATATGCTATCCACTGGACCACGGAGGCAGAGTGGTTTTATTAAAGACTAGACAATGCTCGCAGCTACGCTCGCCCTTTTTTTATTCTGCGATTTCTTCCCGATCCCGTGGGAATTTCGGGAAATCCTTTCTTAGTGCACCCTTATGGTCCCCAAGGAACATACATGCCAAATTTCAGCTTTCTGCGCCCAATAGTTTTGGCTCGAGCTTGTCTGTCAGTCAGTCAGTAACGCAAGGATTATATATATACAGATAATGAAAAGCAAAGAATGGACTTAAATTTGTGTAAGACTACAAATGCAGATTGCATTAAGATTTTTAGATTGCATAAGACTTAATGTTTCATGTTCTGTGGTAAAGACACTGCGGCCTAACATCCATTTCCTGCGAGAGAGAGTTGTACTTTTTCGGTTATACTAGCTATTTATTACTTTACCTATATTCAATGTAGGTTAAACCGGTTTGCATCTGGATAAGTAATTTACTTAATCCCGCGCGACTGCAGTCAGCTGATGCTGGTTTGAATTATAGGAAATGTGTTAATGTATTAGTGCTGCAATCTTATTTACGGGCTGAAATATATATTTGTTATCGGGCAAAATTAAATTAATATGTTTATACTTATTCATAATATGGTATCTATTATCTAGTTGCCTTGGACCAGCTCTGCTTAGTTTGTGATCAGATGACCGTAATTGAGTTGTCCTATGATAATATTGTTATTTGTTAGAACGAAAAGTTGCTACGTCTATTTAACAAACATAGTCGATAATTAATATAATGGCCACTTGGTCCTAGTGTTCTTTCTCTTGCCCTTAGCTGTTTGTATTATGTCAAACATGTAAATCACGTCGTGAACTCTTGTAAAAGATACCTATGTATGTAATATACTAGAGGAAACCCTCAGCTATTTCTACACGGTTTATTTTAATTTAACCGTGTCTTTCCTATTCCGTGGGTATTCAGGAAATCCCTTCTTAGTGCAACTTTACGGTCTCGCAGGCACATACATGCCAAATTTCAGCTTCTTGCTCCCAGTAAACTACTGGGAGCAAGAAGCTGAAATTTGGCATGTGCATTGATTTGGCGGTTGTGCATAAATTGTCTAGTAGTCAGTAAGTAATGCAAGAATTTTATCTAAACAGATTTTATATACACAGATCATCACAAATTTATTCAATTCTATTTTGGTCTATTATTAGGTGTTCAAAGTAAATGAAGTTTAACATACACCGACATAAATAGTACTACGTAAGTTCTAGTCGTATACCCTGAAAACTAGACAAATAATCAATGTATTTATTACCTCGTACAAGAACAGTAGATGTTTATCATAAAATCAAATTTGTTAGACCTGGCGGTAATGGCAATTGCAAGTATGGAGGTATTTTCCATAGTATATTCTATTTCAGAGATATTACGTGTTAATGGAAGATTTCGCACGCAGAATTACTATCCTTGAGGTTTATTGCTTACTATTCATGTATAACAGTTTAATCTGCGCTGAATTTATTTGAAACATGACAAATAAATAAAGATAAATATATTATATTAAAACTTCTTTATTTTCAGTAGTTTCTGACCTGTTGCTTTATTGTATTTGTACCATGACTAATTTATCAAGAGATTTTTTATGTTGTGCTATGAAGTGTTCTGTTTCTGGATGTAATTTGTCGTTAAAATAATTTAAGTCCCTGTCCATAATGAGCAGGGCCTGTGCCCAACAGTGGAATATAATATTATTAATAAAAAGAGGCTGATAATGATAAATAAGGACTAGACGTCACCCGCGGCTCCACGTGGGACAATTTACTCCCCTTAGACAAAATCCAGTCTTAGTGTGTTACATCTTTACTCTCGCCAAGGAACACACATACTACATTTCAGATCCTTTTCATTTTTCTTTCTGTAGTTTCGACTGTATTTTCTCTGTCAGTCAGTCAATCAGTCAGAAAATTTAGGACAGTATTATCAGCTCATGGTGCACTGGTCATTGTACAAAACGCATCGCTACTTATATTATTAATTTACGTAAAGCTAGAAGGTCAATATCATCCTTAAACACAGATATTCGACATTACACACTATTCTAGTAGCCGTAAAACGGATCCGCTCAAGCGATTAGTATCAATTCAGAGTTCAATTGTAGAGATTTATGTACCATTGCACTCGCATCGCTGCCGCGCTGGCTGCTAGGGTTACAATGACAAAGGTAGATAATTCACTGTTATTTACTGATTAGGATAGCCTGGAATATAGTTTGAATGGAGTAGTAATGCAATGTAATGGGGTAGGGTTATGTTAACAAATAACATCCGCGCGGTAGCAAATGACAACTATGACAACCGTGCTTAGTCTACGTCACGTCGTTTCCGTTATGAGTTTATTCTGGCGCCAGCGGAAGTGATTCCATTTAATATTGTAAAATGCTTATAGTAAATAATTGATTATGTATTTTTTTTTTTTTTGACGTTACACAATGGAGTTTATTTACATACATAAAAAATAAATATGTACAAAAAAGGGGAGGGTAAAATACAAAGTACATACCTATTTACAAGACAGGTTTAGGCGTCGTAGAATTCCTCCGCATCGCTGTCTACTGGTAACGTGCCCAGAAGGCTGGCAGCATTGCCACGCTGGATGGCAATGCTGATACGCTGGCCGAAATACAGCCCAGCCTTCTGGTCACGTGAAGCGTCGATTAGTCGTTTGGCGATTTCTCTGTACAACGTACGAGCGCTCGGACCCCATGGACCAAGCGTCTCCACCCCAAACGGCTCAAATACGTAATTACCTATTAAATTACCGTATTTTCGCCGCTTGAGGGATTCTGCGCTTGCAGCAGCAGCGCCGGCACAGCTGGCTGTACTTGGAAGATGTGATGGCGCTAGGGTATCTACGCACGTTGCGTCCCATACCAAAGGCCTACCCAACTTCCAAGGCAACAATGACATACCGTCGGGCCTCTTCCCATCGTCGCGTACCAAACCATTGGGTTCAAGTACGGCTGGTACTCCGGCGGTGACAAGAGTGCGACGGATGATGTCATTAAGATAGGCGTGACGAGGCATTCGGCCCGCGCTTCTGCTGCAAGATAGTCCATGGTGTCCGAGGCTATCGACGGCTTCTCCACAATGACAACGATGCGGAGAAACACACGGAGCACCTAAACGGAGGCTAGTGGCAAGGCGAAATGTCGTGTCGTCCAACATTGTGCCCACATTGGACGACGGGAGCGCTTGAAGCCAAAGACCAGACTCCCACTCTCCCACAGCCAGCAAGCGAGCACGCTCAGCAACACTTGTAGATGATAAAATAAGATTTTCTCTCACAGTGCTGCAAAGCGGCACGTCCCACTGCCTTTGGGAGAATGGGTTGGTAGACAAAGCAGAGCTTGGACAAGCCATTTTCCAGGCGTTCACGGCATCGGTTTTACACAGCACTTCCGAATTAACCAGTGTTGGTGCTAATATTTGCCTGGTTAAGTCTTCCGTGCTGTGCACCGAGGACAGGAACGCCGGTAAACTAACATCAGAAATTTTGCGAACGCCGAGCCCACCCAGACGTACAGGAAGAGACGCTTGCTGCCAGGCTCGGTCGTTCAAATCCACATTTAATATTTCTTTAAGTGTATTTTTAATAATTTGGTCCATTTTTTCTAAACATTTCATATTTTTCCAAAGTGGTGAAGATCTCAAGGCATGCGTAAATTTGGGAACGAAAAGGCAATATCGAATAATTGTAAAGGCCGAATGAATATTAATTTTTAGCAGGCGATCTGAAATTTCACTAAAATTTTGAATCTTTTCATCTACGAATGATTCGTAGGCATCTTCAAATATAGGAGACCCAAGGAGGCGAAGAGAATTCTTGTCACAAATTTTAATGTGTGGTGCCAAACAATTAAATTTTGATAATACCAAAGACTTTTTTTCATCGTCAATTTTATTTAGAAATAGCTCACACTTACTTGAATTTAGCTCCAAACCAATCGATTTAAATTTGTCTTTAAGAATTGCCAAATCTTGCAGTACTATGTCAGCGTCTCCGCCAAGGGTTCCGTCGTCCAAAAACCATACATTGAATTTTGAATTTAGCTGCCGAATAATTGGGTGAATTGCTAAGCTAAAAATGACTGGTCCAAGTGGGTCACCTTGTTGACATCCAACTGCGGATTCCAATAGGTTGTCCTTGTATAATAATTTTGAGGGATATCTGTAACATTGCGAAAGAAATTTATAAATTTTAGGGGTTTCTATTTTTGCCTCTGACAACAAGGTGTCCCTATTCACTGCGTTGAAGGCATTCTTTATGTCAACCTTAAGGATGACCTCTCCATTACCAGAACCAAGGTACGTGGCCAGGGCATGTATGGCAGCCTCACAACCCCCCTTTGAGCCAAAGCCTAATTGGAGGGGTTGGAATTTAGCAGATAAATCGTTGCTATAATATCTACAACATATCTTGGCTGCCATACGCCTATATGTGCAACCTACGGCAATGGGACGAATGCCACCATCCTTCTTGTTAAGAGCGCATAAATTTGCTCCGTACAATATGTCAGTGATGGCACCGTTCACATTGCCGGAGAGCATCAAATTCATGAGAGCAGTCAGCTCCCTCAGGAGTGCATCGCCAGCCTCCCCGGCGCTCAAACACAAAAGATCTTTGAGATGTTGTGGTGTTAGAGCGTCGAGGCCACCAGCCGACCCAGTCCGGAAGGAGCAAACTGCTGCGAACACGTCCTTGGCTGTAGTAATCAGATGCTCCGAATCCATATCCGGGGCATCAGGAAAAGAGAGGCCATCCATCGGCGCTGGATGCTTGCTCTTCAAACCCGCAAGCGTGTTTGGAGAGCAAGGCGCCACCACATCAGTGCTGAATAAGAGTCTCGACGCACCCCTTATATCACCCTCCCTTAGTTTGGATTCTACATATTGATAATTCGTTCTATTTGTATTAAAAGTAAATTTGGTGTCGAAAGTATGGACCGAAACAGAACAGTTGTGTTTAATTTGGGCAGTAAGTGTCTTTTTTGAGGCCTGATCTTTTTCAATATGTAAAATCCTATAAGGGAATGTTAATAGTCGTTCCCAGGCCGTTTTTGAGTTCTCCCGCACGACTAGACCTATGCAGTCAGCCAATTTTTTGGCGACTGATGGCCTTGCGCCACGGGGAACTCTTTTCAGAACCGGAACAGAATTTTTTAAATTCGAAAGATGTTGCCAAAAGGGAATTTGGACACAGTCTTGTGTAGAAATTGAATATGATGAATTTAAGGGGTCAGAAAGTACATCTTGGGATTTATGCATTTTGCCAAGATGTACTTTCAAACCCCGCTTACCTTTAAAGAAGCGGGCCTGGTCACAGTAGGGGCAGCGTACTAATTCACTCAGTGATGTGGTAGGTTGACTTGCGCCCCCTTCTACCTCACCATTGCCATCACTGTCTGCTTGCATCGTACTATTCACTTAATGACTATGTACAACTATATATTTACAATAAAGTATTTACAAAATATTAAAATATAAATAGACATGATTGTAAGAAAATATTGAAAAATAATGTCATAATAATATTATAATGTCATATTGATTTGCGCATGGCAGGTGGCGGCGGAGGCATAGTGGGGCGTAGTCTCTAGTTGTTGTTGGTATGCTGGTACTTATAACAACTTTTTGTTATAATCTCTGTAATATTTGATGAATATTTTGTATTGTCTTGCAGGGCGACGAAATAGCGCGACGCGCCGACCTTCTTTTTAATTTCCGATTTTTTCTGAGTTGCGTTTGATCTCTCCTTTCCAAATTTTCCAGAGATATGTATATGTGCGTATGAATATTTGATATAATTATATTTTGGTTAGATTACGAATATAATAAACGTAAAATAATTTTATATCATTACGGAAAAAACGTACTTTCATGCCGTCATATTTGACCGTCATTCATCAAAACCAACATGGAAACGCGGAATAACCGACGGAAGCTCGTCAACGACGCCACAGCAATCAGGAGTTAAAAAAAAAAAAAAAAAAAAAAAAAAATGACAGCCATCAATAATGGTTTTCATTTGCACGCATGATATAATAATTTTATCAGTCATACACTAATAATAAAATTGATTATGTATTAATATATATAAATAAAAATTAGACGTATCTGTGTAAAATAAATTATTAAGTATAAAAGTTTGTAAAATCATATTAAGAAATTATTAATAAGTGATTTGTACGTACTTCCGTTTTATATTTGTAAACGGCAATTGTCCGTATAAAAGCAAGCGCTTTGTCAAATAATAGTTCAGTCTGTAACAAATATTCATAAAAGGCGGAAGCTCTGCCCGAAAATACATTTATAAATAGAATCAGTCTCTTATTCAACGGCCTATCCTCAGCATCTGCTAGTTCTGCTACATTTCAGAAGTGGGATAGTGAAGAATGTCAGGCCCATACGCAGCTGGTCTTGGCATACAAAAAAGGAAATACATCCAAGAGTCTGCATCTGATAGTGAAGAATCCGTAGAAGAGAGAGATTTTTTTTTCTTTGAAAGATGCCACGCCCTTACCGAAGAAACGACGTCGAGTGACACATGCTGACGCAGAAATTGTTCCTAAATTTCGGCCTGAGGATAACTGCAGTAATATAACTAGCTGGCTACACAAAATTGATCAGCTCGGTGAAGTGTATGGATGGGACGCGACTGATAGACAATTTGTAATGCAACTACGCCTACGTGGTTCTGCCAGACACTGGTACGATGACCTGGATGATTATAACCTCAACTGGGAAGACTGGAAGCGTGCCCTAGAAACCGCATTCCCTCGCTCCATAGACTACGTAGACAAACTTGGAGTTATGTTAGCAAGAACGAAGAGGGATACTGAAACAATGACGAAGTACTACCACGATAAGGTATCACTCCTCAAAAAATGTCACATCCAAGGAGAAGAAGCAATCTCGTGTATCATCAGAGGTCTTCCTGTGGAACTACGTGCCAATGCTAAAGCATACCAATGCCAGACGCCTGAACTGTTATATTATGGATATTTATCATCACTAGAAAATTATGAAAAAGTAGAAGCTGCCGTAACGTCGCAAAAACCAACATGGAAACGCGGAATAACCGACGGAAGCTCGTCAACGACGCCACAGCAATCAGGAGTTAAGCGGTGCTACATTTGCCGTCGGGTCAGGCACGAAGCACGGGACTGCCGAGCTCAACAACGCTGCGACACATGTCAGCGCACTGGTCACACATCCGCCACCTGCTGGGTTGCAGCCACTTCTGGGTCTTCGCGACAGCAAGCTCCGCAGGTTAGTCAGGTCATGTATACTTCTACTACTCAAAACCTGAGCAAATACAAACGCCTCGCGTACAGCGGTACAGAAAAAAATATATCACCTATATTGATACCGGAAGTGAACTAAATATTATAACTAAACAAAGCATTTAAAGTTGGTGATTTCACCCTCAGCCGTTATAATGATGGGGTTTGGAGGTGCTCACACACGATCGTTTGGTAGATCACATATAGATTTGTATTTGAACAATGTGTGCTTAAGTGGCTACGTCGAAATAACGGATTAAGATCTATCCGACATAAATCTAATCATTAGGCAGCCAATGATTAATCAACCGGGTATAAGTCTAGTAAGTACTTTAAATTCTGCAAAATTCGTCGAAACGAATGTAATAGATGATTACCTGAAGTATATTGATGTAGAAAAACTTGATTATAAGCACGGTGTTTATCTCAAATGCGACGTCACTATAACAGCCAAAAGTTTCGGTGTAATTAACGTATTTGTGGACATAAATTCGAACGATGACTTGCATTTTCCAATTTCTATCAAAGTTAAGAGATATAATATAATTAATAACTATGTAATTTAAAGATTATATTTTGTACAGAAAGACATTTCACGGTGAGCGTTTCGTTATTCCAAAATTAGGTAAATACGGTCTTGTGCAGAAGTATCACGATCAAATGCTGACCCGGGGTTCGAGAGATGAAAAAACTGTAAAAGATTCATTTTGGTTTGCCGGGATGACTGACGAACTAAAAAAGGCATTACAAACATATGCTTCAGTTGTAGTAGACTCTTTCGCAGTTTGTTTTTGCTAAGGCCGTCAAAAACTGTAGTTCTGTTGTAAAACACATGAAAGAAATAAACTTGCTATTTGGGTACCCCACTAGGATAATAAGATAGAGGCAAAGCATTCACCAGTCGTTATTTTAAACAATTCGCAGCAAAATCACAATTTAAACGTCTTTCAGACAGTCAGACTACTTGTCTTTTTGGTCTCTGGCAACACTAGGAGGTAGTGAGACGTAAAACTGTGCTACTCGCAATATTTATTTTAATTTATTTGATTTAATATATTTTATTGGGTATTGTCTGTGTGTTAAGCGCTTATTAGTGTGTTATAATAATAATTAACTGTATAACATCATAGGTAATAAAAATGAATATTGGTGAATAACACACATGTAGGTAGTAAAAGTTTTGCTAAGTCATCTGTCAAACAAACGAACTATTTAATTTAAAATACTTTGCATTATTTTTCTAATATTCGAGCAATTGAGGTCAGCTTACGTGATATCGAACATTTTAACTATTCTGCACAAGTAATAAACACCTAGTGAACATATCTCAATTAGCCAGCAAATTTTGGTTGGTGCCTTACACAAAACATGTCGAGTGTCATACAATATGTAATTCTTATTTCTCTCTTGTTAAGTTTCTTGCGATCCAATTCTTAGGGCGCTGAAAGAGGAGGAAAAATTTCAATTGACGCTTACAGTGGTCCTTACAGAGTTTGCAAGGCTGACCAGAATATAGACCGTTATACAATTTGTACTGTTAAAGGAATGAAAGGATATAAGAAATTCAGTGCAGTCGTTAGAGGTGAAATGTTAAGTGAGGTGAAATGGTACACATCTATTGTTTCTTATGCAGATAGTTCTTCTAGTGACAGAGAGGTGGATAGGGATGATCTCATTGATTTGCTAAGAGTAAATTAAAAAAAATATATATATGCTCAGATTACCGTCTTTAAGTGTCTGTAATATAAAAATGACTTGAGTTATTCCACTTTCTACCTGCTTTCACATCTTTAAAATAAAAACACAAGATATTAAAACGTTTATTATATAGGATTATTTCTAGGTATCTATCTAGTATAAAAATAAAACGCAAGCCACCGAGTTTATTACAAATAACTCACATTTTTGAAATAAGGTACTTAAGACTATATTTCCCGTCGATGCTCGTTGCTCTAGTCTATACCCATGGTAATGAGTAAGAATATCTTCAAAAGGTGCAAGCTGAAAAATTAAAAGAAATTATAAATAATATGACAATAAATTCTAAACTTCAATATTGTCGGTGACACGCAATTCTTAAGTAGGAATCAATATATTTACTTACGTGCTTATTCTAAGGGTGAAGTAAATTAATTTCGTCTTTGTGACCTAAATATAGCGCCTTCTGACATTTACTAATGACCTAAACTGTCTGTGTGACATATGTTTTAAACTTTTCTATGTGACATACATTAATTAACTAAATCGTCTATGTGACTCATGCATTAAACTATACGGTCTGTGTGACTTATGCATTAAACTATACGGTCTGTGTGACTTCTGCATTAAACTATACGGTCTGTGTGACATATGTGTTAAACTTGCCTATGTGACATACATTAATTAACTAAATCGTCAATGTGACTCATGCATTAAACTATACTGTCTGTGTGATTTATGCATTAGACTAAACTGTCTGTGCGACCTACATAATTATTAAAGTAAACCGTCTGTGTGACTTATTTATATAAATAAAAACTGTCTGTGTGACTTCTACGATTAAATTAAACTTAAAAGAACATAATTTATGCAATATAAACTATGTATATAAAGTAACTAAATCGTCTGTGTGACTCATGCATTAAACTATACTGTCTGTGTGATTTATGCATTAGACTAAATTTTCTGTGTGACTTACACAATTACTAAAGTAAACCATCTGTGTGACTTAGGTATTATATTAAACTTAATCGTCTGTGTCTTATTTATATAAATAAAACTTCTGTGTGACTTCTACGATTAAGTTAAGCTTCAAAGAATATAATTTATGCAATATAAACTATATATAAAGTAAGGCACTCGATGATACTTAAGTAACTACAACTATGATCTATAGAGCTTACCATTCGATGACGAAAAATCATAGAAACTGTATCTTCACCCTGGAGTATTATTTGAGTTTTCTGCTTGGTATTATTTTTACTTCCAGATGACACATGGTGCAGAGATATTGCCAGAACGCCGTGGGACACGGCCGTTGCAGGATGGCCGAGTGTTAACAAATGACATCCGCGCGGTAGCAAATGACAACTATGACAACCGTGCTTAGTCTACGTCACGTCGTTTCCGTTATGAGTTTATTCTGGCGCCAGCGGAAGTGATTCCATTTAATATTGTAAAATGCTTATAGTAAATAATTGATTATGTATTAATATATATAAATAAAAATTAGACGTATCTGTGTAAAATAAATTATTAAGTATAAAAGTTATTTGTAAACGGCAATTGTCCGTATAAAAGCAAGCGCTTTGTCAAATAATAGTTCAGTCTGTAACAAATATTCATAAAAGGCGGAAGCTCTGCCCGAAAATACATTTATAAATAGAATCAGTCTCTTATTCAACAGCCTATCCTCAGCTTCTGCTACAGTTATCTAGTGCATCAATGACGTGTCAGTAAGAAGTTATTTTTTATTCTATTTCACTTTTGTATCAGTAATAAGCTGTTTCGCTTATTTAAAATTAGAACTTTATAATTATATCTTTTTTTATATTGTTTTTAAATTCATTTTATTAATTTAGGATCTTGAAGTAACATTTTATGATTGTATATAACTTAAGCAAACTCAGTTAGATTTTATTATAAATAGTTAAATGCTTTCTTGGTCTTAGAAAACAATAATAAAGAACTTGAAACCATCGGAAGGTTGCGGGTTCATTTCACAGATCGATTGGTACCCATAGATTAGCTTGTTCATTCTAAGGTTTCATTCTATCTCCAATTGGAATTGTCTGTTAACTTTCCTCCCCATTATTAGTGGAGTATTAGACGGAGTAGTGGACTATGTTTGACGCCTTAGCTAAAACATATGTCCGATAAAAATAGACTAATGACTAATATTGTTTTTTCACCACAGTCAAAATAAATAATTATGTCCACCAGCTTAAAATGAGAGAAATATAGATGACTTCATAACAATTATTGTACCGAGATGAAGAAATATATAAACAAACGTCACATTCAGTTATTTGCTTGTTCTACAATCATTATAGCGAAAATACGTTTGTGTCTATAGGATGCGCCTAAATCGGACATATGCTAAGCGGTGTTTGGAAAGAATATCTACTAATCTTATCTTTTTGTTTATTTTTATCCATCCACAGCGCGTGCTACATACTTTTTGCAGGCATAAGGTATATGAGTATTAAATGGTTAATTGTCTCTTGCTTAATGGTGAAGGAAAACATCGTGAAGAATCCTGCATGTCTGAGAGATCTGCTTAAAGTTCACAGATGAAATACGTCTGCTCTGCTGTCATGCAGCACTTTTACAGGATGGTGGACTATGATCCCTTCTTGTAGTAAGTACAGGGAGGGCTCCCTGTTCTTACCACTAGAAGCGAACAGTTTGCAAACATGGCTGGCATTACTATTATAATCGTATTTTAATATTCTAGCACCATTCAGCTACAATGTTAGTATTGACACATGTTTTCTTCGCAAACCGCTCAGCTTCGTTCATCTCTTGTAGATACGCGGCCTGACATGTCGATCGAGTTATTTTGTTTATGTTTTTCCACTGAAGTTTCAGTCGCCGTGCGTGTTTATTGCAAAAATGTTTTTATTGATAATTTTATGGAGCTTTTTGGGCACGCTTATACAGCGTGTAAAAGGTATAGTTACATTATATGATATGTTAGAAGGCCTATTACTTAAACGTTATTGCAATTATTGTCTTTTAAAATTATTTGAACATCCTTCCTGTATCGCGAATAACTAAGACTTTTCTAATATTTTTTTATGAAACGGATGTCAAACGCAAGCACACGTACACAAAGATTTGAATTTGATCGAAACACTTGAACAATATTAGAAAATAAACTGTGTAATAATTATAAATAAACTAACTGACCCGGCGAACTTTGTTTGTATTTTTTTTTCTCTCCGTAAGAACCATCCTCGTACTTCAAGGAATATTATAAAAAAATAATTAGTGAAATCGGTTCAGCTGCTCTCGAAATTTGCGCTTAGCAACAGTAGCAACACATTCAGCGATTCATTTTTAAATTATAGAAGATGACGAATAGGTAACTTTCTCAGAGTTTTCATTTCAATTGGCAAACAATTTCTACTACCATGGCGAAGCATACAGCGTGCCTATGGTAAGGTAACCTAAGCATTTGTCCATCTACAACAACTGGTGGCTCTAGCATGTTGTTTTAACTCTCATCTCTGTATATTCGTTTTAATACATACTGTATTTTCAATTCAAATAAATGATTTAACACAGAAAATATCAAAACAGATTCGAGACGATAGATTTACTACCTATAAATGCTGTGACGGGACAAGTTCGTCCATGCCCAATATTCGTAACGAAATAGCAAAAAGAAATCGAAACGAAACACTAATGGAGCTTATATCAACCAAATTGGTGGGAAATATATGAAAAATTGATATTTGGCGCCGATCCAAATGACTAAATAACTTTGTGGCCTAAGTGTAATAACGAAATCTTTTTTATGAATACACGAGACCTTGTTGACAAAGTAGGGAGTTTTGGAGATTCGATAACAAGTATGTAGACCTACCTAAGATTTTTATGTGGAAGTATTTCCAAGTATCTTTTTCTCTAAAACCTGTAAAATCTTTACGATATTTAGAATATAGTATTATAAGAATAGAATAAGAGAGAATTAGAAAAACTGAATAATAGTTTTTGGCCCTACCAAGGATTGGAACCTCTTATGCATGGCAGTCGCACTTACTACCGCTATGCTACTGAAGGCGCAATCCTAACAAGATCTTCGTCATTTACAATAACATTCTAGCTACCTACTTATACAAACCAAAAAAGATAGAGTAATAGATTTTTTTTGGTAATCTAGACCTATATTTAAGAATTTAAATTACTCATCAAAAATCTTGATTCTTGGGAAAAGTCTGGCAGCTAGAAACAAACTGTAATTTCCTTTTCTAGCTTTTGGGTGTAATTTTGAGATAACTGACTGTTGTGTTGACAAACAGTTGTTGGGTTTTCATAAAAGTTTTGTTTTTGCGTTAAGATATTTTCTGCTTTCCATGTAAAATCACTTTTCTGTTAAAACACCTAAATTAAGCAATACCAATGTGTTGCTGAATTCAGGTGTAGTAACTGACAATTCAGTTATTGCATTTGTAGAGGTCAGATGACAGTCGCTTTGTTGTGAAACAATTTTTTTGTCTTGAGTTAAAAATTAGCCTCCTACACTAATTTTCTGTCACTAGCCGAGATAACGTTAAGAAGATGATTATAAACGAATATGTATTGTACGCAACCAGAAGGGCTTCACTACAAAAGATCTACATTGGTGGACCAAAAACTAATGTCGTCTTCATGTTTGTCAAATATCACTAATTTTAAAATACAGATATGAGCTATAAAAATCCACAAGAAATAAAGTCAAATACTTATTCCTTAAGTACAATCTTACGCGGTCCGACCGTAGCAAAGCGCTCTGCTTAAAGGCAATCCTTACAACATCAAACTCAATTCGTTAAAGATCGTTCCTAGAAATGGTTTACGGAGACTTCATAAGTTATTTGCGGCACGTACAAAATATAATACCTATCTTAGGAATTCATTTTCTTACACTAAAAGGATTCGTTTGAGGTATCATTTCGCAGTACTATATAATAATAATAATAATAAGCTCAGAGATTATTTTCTGCAGATGAGTGTGGATGTGCATCGTGATGTAGTCACAATTGATACCGGACTTACCCCGCTCGCTCTGGCTAAAGAGAACTGGCACAAACCTGCAGTACTTAGTACTGACGACCGAAGAGAAGTATGGAAGGGCAAGGAGCTGCATGGACGGTTCTATAGAGCTTTACATGACCCAGACGTCAATTTTAAAGCTTCTATAGCTTGGCTACGGTTCGGTGATCTCTTCGGAGAAACCGAAGGTTTTGTCTGTGCAATTATGGACGAAGTTGTCATGACAAACAACTACCGAAAGTATATACTGAGGGACGGTACGGTTGACATATGTCGGGCGTGTCACCGGCCCGGAGAATCTCTCAGGCATATAGTGTCTGGTTGTTCGAGTCTTGCCAATGGTCAGTATTTGCACAGACACAACCAAGTGGCCAGGATAATCCATCAGCAACTAGCCCTTAAATATGATCTCATTGGTTCTGAGGTACCGTACTACAGATATGTGCCCGACCCAGTTCTCGAAAATGGTCGTGCACTGTTGTACTGGGATCGGTCTATCATTACAGACAGGACTATTGTAGCCAATAAGCCTGATATTGTAGTGATAGACCGAGCAGAGCGACTCGCAATGATAGTCGATGTCACCATACCACATGACGTCAATCTCGTGAAAGCAGAAAAAGAGAAGGAAATTAAATATTTGGACCTAGCTCACGAGATTGTCGACATGTGGGATGTGGATTCGGCCATCATTATGCCGATAGTCGTGTCGGTGAATGGATTAATCGCCAAGAGCCTCGACCAACACCTAAAGAGGCTCGCACTAGGCAGCTGGATCAAGTCTTTGATTCAGAAGGCGGTTCTTCTCGATACGGCGCGCATCGTGAGGAAGTTCCTTTCTCTGAGGCCCTAACCACCGGTGGCTTGGTCTCTGTACCCGACACCGGTGGGTTTCCGTGGTCCTATTTTATATGGTTAAATTTATTTTGATATATTAGGTTTAATTATGTAAAATGTGACTTTGTGAATAGTATTTAATAAAGAGAATAATAATAAACTTTATTCAATAAAATAAACGTCACATGTTACATACGAAAGTATTACATTAAAAATAATTAAATTTTATAATTAAGTATAATGTCTGTGATAAGTGCTTTTGTTAAATTGTGTTACATTCATGCATATGTACTTTATTTATAACGGCAATACATTATAATTGGGTAATATAGCTATTTTAATGTTTACCTGAACTAGGCTGGAACACCTGTGTTTCAGGAAAAATCGTTAATAATAATATTATAGGGCTATGTTTTTACAAAATAATCATGAACTGCTAATATGTAATAGGAAATAGACTTAATAATTATGATTTATTGTAACTTGAAGTAGGTACTTACACACTATTTTATAACTGTAAGCAAATTCTCTGCATCAGAGTAGGTCATTGTCATTAGGTGTTTTGTAACAATAAGGTGACACTGCTTATAACTTATGTTATATAAATCTAAGGTTTTATTTAATCTTAATATATAAAATCCTTGCGTTACTGACTGACTGACAGACACGCTACAGCCGAAACTATTGGGTGCAGGAAGCTGAAATTTGGCATGTATATTCCTTGGGGACCGTAGGGGTGCACTAAGAAGGGATTTCCCGAAATTCCCACAGGATCGTCCAAAACGGGTAAATTTAAAAAAATTGCAGGCGTAGCTGCTGGCGTCCTCTAGTTTATTATATAGGAAAGGTCTGAGGAATGCAAATAATCTATTTACATAAACATGCTTACCTCGAGGTTTGATGCAGACTAGATCTTTCCGTCTTTTGCCTGATGGGATTGGTGTATAAGGAAGAAGGATGTGTTGCTTTAGTATGGTGCGTAGAATGAATAATTGGCGCACAGTTAGAATACCGGTGGACTGATATAATTCATAAGTGGGAAAAATGAAAGGGCGAAGGTTTGCTACCTTTAAAATAGCTCTTTGGGCTCGTTCCAAAGGCAGTAGGATCGTTTTGGCTGCCCCTTCCCATGAGGTTATACAGTATGAGATGATTGATTCGCATAGTGCAGTGTAAACCTGTCTTAACAATTAAAAGATTACCACGTCGCGTACATTTTTGAATATGGAAATTAGTTTCCGTACTCTTTTACACAATGATTCGATATGTTTGCGGAAATTAAGATTAGTATCAAGCGTAATACCTAGATATTTTATTCAATCTGTTTTTTCTAAAGCAGGGCAAGCGCATGCAGTGTCAGCATTTGAATGAAACGTGTTGTGAGACACTAAACAGTTAGATGAGTTGTGTCTGCTATCATTTTTCATTGTAATACTATAAGTAAGTCTACTATAAGTAAGTATAGAAAAGGAAATTAAATTATTTAATTCGTAGAATTACTTGTACTTATGTAGGTATAAACACGTACGTAGGTAAGAATACGGCTCGGCTGGGCGGCATATAAGAAACTCCGTCGAGTCTTTTCGTCATCCCTACCGCAAAGCCTTAAGACAAACGTCTTCAACGAGTGCGTCCTACCCGTTATGACTTACGGTGCCGAGACGTGGACACTGACGGTGCGACTAGTCCACCAATTTAAGGTCGCTCCGCTGACGAAGCTATGGAGAGGGCTATGCTCGGAGTTTCTCTGAAGGATCGAATTCGTAATGAAGTGCTCCGACAGAGAACCAAGGTAATCGAAATAGCTCAGAGAATTAGCACGTTGAAGTGGCAGTGGGCTGGTCACATCTGTCGCAGAACCGATAACCGATGGAGTAGTCGTGTTCTAGAGCCGCGCCTTGGCAAACGTAGTGTAGGACGCCCTTCGGCTAGGTGGAGTGACGATATACGCAAAGTGGCTGGCAGCGGCTGGACACAAAGAGCCGAAAATCGGGCTCAGTGGCGTGCCATTGGAGAGGCCTATATCCAGCAGTGGACTACGGCAGGCTGATGATGTATGTAGGTATAACCTAGAAGGAGTATGAAACGGTGTAACATAGAAACGTTTTATTTGCTATATATTTTAATAGTTTCTTTAAATACAATTCCCGCACTAGGAATAAATCCTGTGTGGCGGGGGACTTAACAAACATACAATCAACGGACACGATGAACAACCAGACTCAAAACAACAATTCTTAGATGACACAAAATGTTGTCTCATGTGGCAATCGAAGCCGCAACACTCGGAGCAGTCAAGAAGCGACCACTGCGCCACATTATTATAGAACATTCTAGTCATAGTCATAGTCATTTATTCACATATAATAGAGTATACAGATGGCATGTTACAATGTATGTACTTATGATCTATTAGGCCGATATTTGGCATGTGAATTAATTATGTGATGGCATTAATTAAAATAGGGATACAAAATGTCAAAAATAAAAATAAATGTCATAGTGAATAATAAATAACATCAATAACTTATTAAAAAAAAATACATCAAAAACGAATATAGTATTACAGGAGCCATTCATTAACAGAGTAAACCATTTTTAGGGTTCCGTACCTAAAAGGTTAAAAAACGGGACCCTATTACTAAGCCTCCGCTGTCTGTCTGTCTGTCTGTCCGTCTGTCTGTCTGTCACCAGGCTGTATCTCATAAACAGTGATAGCTAGAAAGCTGAAATTTTCACAAATTATTTATTTTGGTTGCCGCTATAACAACAAATACTAAAAATAAAAAAAAAATAAAAATATTAAGGGGGGTCTCATACAATAAACGTGTTTTTTTGCGTATTTTTGCTCAAAATTACTAACTGTAACAGGTAGATGCTTTAAATTTTCACAGAATATGTAGTTGTATATTTTCTTTCAAAATAAATAATTAAATAAACAAAAAGTAAATAATAAAGAGGGGCTCCCATACAACAAACGCAAGTTTTAAGCAATTTGTTACTGGATTTTAATAAACAGGTAGAAACTTAAAAAGTATTTAAGTATACATAACGAACGTGATTTTCTTTTATATATGATGGTACGGAACCCTTCGTACGCGAGTCCGACTCGCACTTGCCCAATTTTTTCTATTAACAATGTTTTTAATTTTATTTTAAATCTAAATAATGGCAGATTGTAACTGTAGGTATTGGCAATTTATAAAAAAAAAAACTACGTTCCGAATGAATACGTTGATGTTTGTTAAGTCCCCCGGCCGCGACACAATATCCATTCCAAGTGTGGGTCTTGTATTACAAAAAAAAATACATGGCTGCCTCCGAGGCCCAGTGGATAGCGTATGCATCTGTTGGTCATGAGGTCGCGGGTTCGATTCCCGGGTCGGGCAAAAGTGTTACTGGGTTTATACGAAATCTCAGTAGTAGTGGGACCTTAAAATTCATAACATAAAGTACTACCCTCTCACAAAAAATCGACGTCAAGTATCAGTAGGTACCTAAACTGTTGCGTTTCGTTCGGTGAGTGAGAGTGCCGGAGGCCCTATCCCCTATTCCTTCTCCCTCATCCCACTCCTCATCCTATCCCTTTTCCCAACCCAAAGGGGCGGCATCGCACTTGTGAGTCCTGTGGTATTGCTTGTGTCCTTGGGCGGCGGTAATTGCTTACCATTAGGCGATCCGTCTGCTCGTTTGCCGCCTATTACCGTAAAAAAAAGACAACATGGCGAAATGTGGATGAAATATTACCCCTCAGCCTACCCCTTCGGGGTTATATTTGTGTCATCATCATCCTCTTAGCGTTATCCCAGTTTCAGTCTAGGGTCCGCTTTCTAGTCTAACCGGATTTGGCTGAATATTTGTGTGTCTATGAAAAAAAGAATAAAACATAGAATAGATGGCTACCCTACAAGCAGATTATTTTAAAACATACATTTCGGGTACGTAATGAAGACACATGGAGGGGTCAGTGTTATGCCCCGGACCTCGCGCCCGCTGCTCTATGTCGAAAAATCACCGACCGACGCGCCGATTGTATTAATATAATGTGATGGTATGGCGCAATGGGTTGAGTAGTCACACCGGTAATGTACCTAGAGTGTATGTAGTAGGTTTGTTCCCCATCATTGACGATTTTGAGGTTAGGAGTTGCTGATGGTACAGTAGTATATTCAGACATAGGGACTGAATAGGGAACATTACGCAAAGCTCGACGCAGATGGCTGCACGAGCAACTACAGTAAACAAACTTTCGTAGTGCGCTTTTCAAACATTGTCATCAACAAGACAACAATATAGCTATACTTATTTATATAGACAAAACAGTTTTCATATAATTATGTAATTATTAATAACAATAAATATGGTACAATGTTTCTGTTTTAGTGACTTGTTTGAGATGACTATGAGATAATGAGATCGCGCATCCAAAGTTTGAAGTCTAAACGAGAGTTGTCAAGTTGTCACTCAAATGTCATACTTGCCAAAAATAATTGTTTACTGTAGTCGGTTATACCGCCATCTGGTGGTTTAACTTGGCAGTAATCTTCCCTATTAATACATTTTATTTTCAACATTTTTTCTCATGATTAGGTCATCAATAAAAAAGCAGTTTTACACAGATGACTTAGTGGTACAAGCAGTCACCTCGCTGTTTACGATGTAACGAGTGTTCTGGGTTCGGTGCCCGCACGAGACAACACTGGGTGATCCACAAATTGAGTAACGAGTCAGGGTAATCTATGTGTCTGTCGATTGAATGTTTGTAAAATCCTATTACTTGTGCAAAAAACCTTCTACCATCTAGTAGACGACTGATGCAAGACGATGATGTAACATAACAATAACTGTGAGAAAATCATTAATTAGAATCAATCAAACTTAATTGTGCATGTCATGATTATAAACAACTTAAGCTCTGTAATATTTTAAGTATTCACCAATTAATTGAGCATCATTTGAATTCTATTATGCACATAATTTATGCAAAAACTCTTTAGATGATGACGGCTGTTTATCTTGAGCATTATGAACGAAAAGTAAACTTAAGGAAATGTAGCCATGATTACTAGAGATATGGATAGATGTAGTGCTAAAGGACAAGAGGGTACGTAATGTTACTGACGATGATGTGCAGATAGAGTGAAGTGGAAGAGAAAATAAAGAAAGCTGACTCCACCACCATGTGCGATACAATTATTATAGCTAAGAGGAGAGAAGGTTATTAGAGATTGCTTCTTAAGTAAAAGTTGCCCTAATAATAGTCTCACATTTGTCATAGTCGGCGTCGAATCCTAACTTCAACAATTGTAAAAAGTAACTAAACAGGTCTCACTATCACTTTAACAACACCTACCACCACACTAGTGACTAAGACCCGCATCTATAACGACAGTAAAACTTAACTGGAAAAATAAGTAAATATGCTATTATTTAACTATCCAAATTAGTACGAGTAGTACACTTATTGATAAAACTAGAAAAGTACCCAATCTTAGCGTGTGGGTCAACTCTATAAACGATAAAATATTGAAAGCCAACTTTGATTTTAGACATGTATAGATATAATCAAAGAAAGCCAATCACCGAATAACGTTCGAATTGAATAAATACGTTGCTTGGCTATCTTTGATTAAACTATTGTCCTTACGACGAGATGGATAGCTCATTTACCGAGGTTGGATATAGGCTATAAGACATCACAACATCTAGAGCAGTAGTCTTTGATGACAGTAGTGTTAGGGATCCGTAGAACAACTATCTAAGACAGCGGTTCTCAAACTTTTTTGGGACCCTTTTGGGTAACCAAATATTTCGCGGAGCCCTAACATAAAACAAAGCCGAGTCCTACGTAAACTTTAAAACCATTTATTTTACTGACATAGATCTTCGTGGAGCCCCTAGAGATGCTTCGCGGAGCCCTGGGGTTCCGCCCGCGGAGCACACTTTGAGAATGACGGCTGATCTAAGACAATAAAAAAATATTTTATTCTACTCTATGATGCTTTATTATCCTCTTTTTTGTTCCGGCTCATTAGGATTTAGAGCGTTAAGTATAATTCTCAATTTGGCAAATCACGTTCCACGATGCGGGACCTATCCAACAAGCAAATTAAGATTGAGTGCTATAAATATTGCGGCATAGGGGTTCCTTTTGAAATGAAATAGCTAGCTAATGTGTGCCACTATGCTGTTATTAAACACTGTACAGACTTTATTGTATTTATTCGATGGAACAAACTCAATGGAAACCTAAGAAATAACATAAAATTAGCTAAACCCGCGGCAACACCCGCTTATTTAGCGTTACTGCTCCCACAAGTGGCTCATATACCCATCACTAAATAGGTAAACTAACATAAAACAAATTAAAAGCTTCAGAATATAGGTATTTTATTTCAGAAGTAGTAAAAAGAATTTTCATCAAAAATAACCTCCAATTGTTTGACACAGTGACTTTAACTCGTCATCAAAATAAAATAAGTATAAAAAACACAAAAAGGCCATTTATAATGCCAACTTTTTGGATATGGCCCCAAAAATTTATAATCACTTACCAACTTCTCTACTAAAAATGAGCAAATTTGAGATGTTTAAAATGACATTATATAATATTTTAATTAAAAAAAGCTTATTATACAGTCACAGAATTTTTAAATGACAAATGTATTACAGTATAACAATTCTAGATTTATTATTATCTCCGATTTATGCCTATTTTAATAATTTATTCATATATTTTGTCAATCTTTATTTTATTTATGATTTTGATTATTATTTTGTTTTCAATATATTTACGTTTATGTTAATATTTATATGCTTTCTAAAGCAAAACATAGAAGAACCATGCTGGGCACGGGCCTCTTCTCACTATGAGAAGGGTAAGGCCATAGTCCACCACGCTGGCCAAGTGCGGGTTGGCAGACTTCACATGTCTTTCGAGAACATCATGGAGAACTGTCAGACATGCAGGTTTCCTCACGATGTTTTCCTTCACCGAATAGCAAGCGATGATTACCTTGTGATATATAGGGTAATAATAAAATGATTAAGTAGTGTAATTCCTTTCAACCACATATTATGACATGAAATTATATAAATAATAATAATATAAATTTTTTACCCCTCTGGGGCAGCCGTTATCTCATCATGAGACTAACGCAATCTCGGAGGGCAGAGTAACAGCTTTCAAACATCACCTTCATCTTGTGAAATAAACAAAAAATGTATTGCAAGATGAATAGAAAGCTTACAAACCGCAGGGCAGCTTTGTGGCGAGCTGAATGTGTGTGGCGACACTGCGGTCCCGAATACTTCAGAGAGTCGGTCAAGGCCTCGTCTCCGGCTTGCCTTTATTGGCTGGTTGGAGTTGATGCCCAAGAGCGCCCGCAGGACTCTCAACTCTGGCTTGCCTTGGTCGGCCGGCCAGAGGGAAGTCGCAAGAGCTATTTGCTCGGGGGTGGAAGTGTCATTTTCAAGGACGTAATTACGGGGAAACCCGCTCCGGGTCACGACCCGCGATGGCGAAACCGGTGCCGCACCGCTCTACACCCCTAGCCACTCGCACCGGTGTTGCCCTCTGGCTGCCTTTATGGCAGACTTCGTTTACCATGGTGGCTATTTAGAGAGGGCCCATCTAGTGAGTTGGCGAGTCACCGTCTGCCCCTTTTCGACGTACTATAAGAGTACTTAGGGCAGACGCCGTTTTTCATCCATAGTTTTCATATTTACTTATCCATTGAACACCCATCACAATAGCCCAGAGTAATTAGTTTCCCTACAAGTAGCAGTAGTCCTACACCTGCTGCGGCTAATCCATGGCTGTACTTCATAGTGCAGTTATGGAGGCTCCTCAGTAGGTGTCCCACCACATTCTAGATTAAAATTCTCAAACGGCCTCTGCGCGTTGGACCTATGTCTCCGTGTACGCCTGCCAAAGGGCCGTGTACTTTTTTAACATCATATGTTAGAAAAGTACGCGTGAAAGAGAAACAAATATAAATTTTAATATCCCTGGATGGCTGATAAAAGAGTTTTGGAACAGGACTTTTTAAGATCCATGGTCCAGTGGGTAGCGTATGCGTCTGCTGATCTCGTGATCCGGGGTTCGATTCCCGGGAGGACAAAATTTTTTTTCTTTATTATGACAATAATACTAACGCGGCGAAGCAACATACTAAAATATAACAAATGAGATACTATTTTCTGTCAGGAAAAAATTAAGAAGGTGCCTGCGGCCATCGATGTACGGTGGTTTTAAATGAATGAAATTGCACGACTGACAAATCAGCTATATTAACAAAAACACTGTCATACGTTTCATAACAAGATACGGCTGTATTGCACTTATCAACCTCACTGCGCCGGCTGCAGTGTAAGAACTAAAATTAGCAGCGAGAGATAACGGAACAAAATGTGATAAACGAACCATACGTGAGGTACCTACTTATGGTTACTGTATGGTTTTAAACCCGGTAAAGCAAAAGTGAAAACAATGTTTAATCTCAGAAAATCAGTAGGTATTGTCTTTTTCTTTTAGAGCCTTTCATGGACCACTGCTGGACTGTCAAAGCTGCTTCACAATATCACTGTGAGTGAGGAGGATTTGACCGATTATAAGTGTTTACATATATGTACGTATAATACGCTGCCACGCAAAGATACTTTTTGCTTCGTATATTTTACTCCGACACCCACTGATGAAATCGAGTAGTGACAATTTGTATTTCTAATCCGTCACCACGCGAACATTTCTCTTTAAGCGAACTTCAAATACTTACGTACCTATGTACTATACAAACTTCTTTAACTGTAAAACACTAATCTTTTTATTTAAAGTCGCAGTAAATCTCTTCCTTGAAAGTAGTACCTACTCTGCGATATCAATCGTGTCAATCAGCCCGTCCAGCATACGCACCACGAGAAAATTATCTCTACACGTTTACTCGTGTTTATGACGATTATCTCTATTAACTCGCTGACTCTAACATGGTTACACACACGATTCGACTCGTTATGTCAAATGTACCTATAATAGTAGTTTTTACTTATCTGTGGCATTTCTCTCGACGAATCCTAACATGACGGTCCAATATTACTCGATTATGACAAATTTTGACAACTAAAATAGTAATAGTAGTCGTCATGCTTTCATACGACGAGAACTACACGAGCAACTAAAAATATTTCTTTAAAACAACAAAGAAAATGGCAGTCCCTTATTATAATTATTTAATAACCTTATATGAAGAGCGCCACGCGAGAAAAGTAAAAAAAAAAGGAAGCGAATTAGGAATCTCTGTTACCCTTTTACGTTGAACGACAGAGAATTCCAGTTGCTTTGGCGTATATCAAAACCAATGGCTCTGTTTCTCATAGAAAGGCTTGCCACGGATCACGAGCCTCATTCAGATGGCCTGCCTGTCTATTTAAAGATAAGTTAATATCATTATCGAAGCTGCGCATGAGACCTCATTCTTATTCAACACAGTAGGTAACAATTTGTTAATACTTTGTAGGTATTGACATCAGTTTCGAATTAAAACTAATCATATGTAATCAACTTTTGAACTAAACAATACATACAAATAACAAATTTAATGTCAAATAGTACATAATATGATAAACTATAGAGGTGGATACAAGTAGTGTTGCCCAAATTCAGTCTTGGTCTTGCAGTCTTGGTCTTGTTCTTGCGTTTTTGCAAGACCAAGACTAAGAACAAGACCGCGTATTTTTAGCAAGACCAAGACCAAGACTGATCGTGCAAGACTTGAGCAAGAACAAGACTAAGCCTGCAAGACTCTTGCGTCTTGCAGCTAGGACTTAGCGCTATTTCACGGAGTAGTTAGGTGTAACAGTTCGGTGTATAGGTACGCTTAGGAATTCTATGAGACGCAAAAACCTGTATCAAAGAATATGAAAAACTGGACCTATGCGCATTACGACTAATAGGTACCATAAACATACCTACATAGCGAATAAAAAAATATCCATTAAAATCAAACTGAGTGCATGCATAGTTATGTTTTAACCATCGGCACTTTGATAATGCGGCATCAAAGGTTTTGTACTTACTTCTCAAAGAAATTTGCCGCTTTTCGGAAGTACATGGTTATGATACACGCGCCGGCGGCTTCTTTTGAAATCATATACAACAATCGTTGCCGCCGCGCCGAAATCACAACATTTGACACTATTTGATTGCCGCCACAGGGCGTAGGTAGACTCATGCAAAATAATTTCGAATTTTAAGAGTACCTACAGGTGTTCCAAAGAATAAATAAGTTTCAGAGTGCTTAGAATGAAAATGAATACATTATACTGATCACGCAAGCAGTATTATGATTAGGATAAAATGGTAAGGATAGGTAGTACATGTCATATAATATAATATAATAATAATTCAAGCTCACAATGTTCCAATTCTAATACGTTTTTCTAAGATTTAAAAACTTTAATAAATAGTAATAGACTGATAGGTAATTGCAAGACTTGCAAGACTCTTGCTGCAAGACCAAGACCAAGACCAAGACTGGGAGCGCAATACCAAGACCAAGACCAAGACCAGGTGTATTGGCGCAAGACCAAGACCAAGACTGGCTAAGTCTCGTCTTGTTCTTGCATTTGGGCAACACTAGATACAAGTCTTTTGAGCCATTTGAGCACAAATTGAATGAACTAAACCGGTGTGGTTACATTAATAAATGCCGTAATTGACATTCTATGTTTCATAGGGCAACATCGGTTACTCGTGCAACGAGAGCGAATTCTTCGACGTGAAGCTTGTCTATCGTGGCGCGCATGTTAAAGAAAACGAGATATTAACCGATAACGACAATATTTCTTCATTCACGCGTGTGATATCTCGTGGTGCGTATCCTAGGCGGGCTGGTCTTAAATAATTTAAAGAAAATGCAGGTATATTCGTATTTTGTTTAGTCAAGAGAAACAACACCAACAACCGGGAGGATCGATTTAGATTATCAACAACTTGGAATCCAGTCATCAATAAGTGCAAACACCGCCGCAATGATACAGCTCAACAGTGTGTAGACGTCATTAGTGTAGTTTGTCGAAGTACCGACAGCGCGGTTCAAAACAAAAATAAAAATCAAGTGAGGGTAGGTGCCAAAACCCGCACAACATAAGGACGGCGCTGAGCTCACTAGTCCCGCCGCGACCACGGCTGAAGCAACTCAGCCGAAACGTTGGCAAAAACCGAAGTATTTATGCCTTAAATATATGATTTATCGCGACTAAGACCCGCTATATAACCTTGTATAAGAGAAACACCGTCTTCATTTTAGAAGTCAGTTGCTCGCATCCTGATAAATAATTACTCTGACGTTACTCTTATCGACAATACATACCAAACTCCTGATTTGTATGTGGTATAATGGCAAATAAGAAACACAATGGCAAAACTGTGGGCGTCAACTAGTAATTTATACTAAGAAAACACGAAATACGCAAATCAGTGTAACAAAATATCCATCTATCAATCATTCCGTGGAAGTAATTGCGGGAAATAAGATCTGTTTCACGAATATTGCGTGGTCGAACCATTGTGGTAATCGACTTATGTCTTATATTATAACTATGTAAAACTAGCAGAAGTCTTTCATTTCTAAGAAAGTAATCGACTTATAACAACGTTAAACTAGACGGAAGAAAAATAAATCGCCAATATTAAATGGACGAATATAAACACCCTTCGTTGATTGCCGAGGTAACTATTATGCTACAATCATTATCACCATTCTAATGTCCTCCTGGTTGTGATTCGTGACTTTTACCTAGAGCCCAGGGTTCATGAGCGTAGCTAGATATAGGCAGGCATGGAGGAATGTTGCCGTTTTCACTGGTCATTCATTTAGGCTTTAGATCCCTGCTAAACTAAAGTAATAATACACTGGCGAGCAAAAAAATCGACTCACTTCATACTTTCGCACTCAAAGTGCTCTAGTTTTAAAATTAAGACCTAAATCTTAACTTAGGTCTTAAATTCTTTAAGTTCTAGATGTTGACTTTAAAATGAGTACAAATACTCTTAACTTGTACTCATGTTCTTGAATAATAAATGTTTTAAAACTTTGCGAGTAGTAACTTGAAAAATTAAGGGTAAAAAATTTAAAATAAAAGACATAATAACATTTTATTACATAATGATTACCACTTTAATAACGAATGTTACCCCCTCTTGCTCTGATGACAGCTTCTAAACGGTTCCTCTTTGACCCAATGAGGTGCTTCACTCTGTCTTGTGGTATACCCTCCCATTCCTCGGTCAGAGCCGCTTGCAAGTCAGCTCTTGTACCTGGTGCAGGATCTCTAGCCCGGATTTTTCTCTTTAGGTCATCCCATAAATGTTCAATAGGATTCAAGTCCGGACTACAAGCTGGCCAGTCCATAACAGCGATACCCACTTCTCATAGGTACTGCCGCACGACATTTGCGCTGTGTGGACGGGCATTATCCTGTATCAGGATGAAGTTTTCTCCAATAAAACCAGCGTATGGGATGACGTGGTCTTCCAAGATATCTTCAATATACCGATGTGCGGTCAACCCCCCACATGGCGGCCAGTTTCAATGAAAACCAGTTCAGTTTTTGCTTCCATTGATATGCCAGCCCACACCATGCAGGAACCTCCTCCGTACGCAACAGTTTCTGCTATGCAGCATTGTCCCTGCCTTCTGTACACCCT
Source organism: Euclidia mi (assembly GCA_944739405.2). Lineage (NCBI taxonomy): Eukaryota > Metazoa > Arthropoda > Insecta > Lepidoptera > Erebidae > Euclidia > Euclidia mi. The sequence continues at coordinate 11,192,189 of OX123203.2, forward strand.
TCTCCTTCTGTCGCTACCATGTAGGCATACTCTGCTTTCATCCAAGAAGAGAACAGAGCGCCATTGATCCTCAGTCCAATCGACGTGTTCTCTTGCAAAACGTAGCCGGGCTGCTCGATGACCTGCAGTCAATTTGGGACCCGTTGCTGGTCTTCTTGGAGTGAGGGTTGCTGCCTTGAGTCTTCTTCTCGCTGTCCAAGAACTTACAGCTACCCCACGTGTTTCTCGGAGCTCCCGTTGAACTTGGACCCCAGTGAGAGAACGATTCCTCAGCGAAGTACGGACGATAAAGCGATCGTCTGCCTCCGAAGTGGACCGATTTCTACCGGAACCTCTTCGTCGGTGAAAGCCACCAGTCTCCCGGTGCCTTCGGTATATTCTTGATACCGCTGACTGGCTCATCTGCAAAGTACGAGCCACTTGACGTTGACTCAGGCCCAGTTGCAATAGGATAACTGCTTGAGCCGCTGCTTCCGCTGTTGTATCCATTTCCGGGAAATTTTCTTGCTTGGAGATTGACGAGATGTGTACCTGTTGACGTTTCACGGTCAACTGATAAGGGTCACAGTCGAGTCCTCACGCAACCCCCTAGAGGGTTGGCGGAAGCGGGTTCAGGGCGATGTGCCCTCAGCCTGCGGGATCGTCGCTGCCCCTTAAATAAAGGGCAGGTGTTTGGGGTGGGCTATGTGTGCCCGGTGAGGTTCGTCGTCGTGTTTACAGGGCCGCTTCGGTCTTCACGCCGTCCGGGCGGTCAACACGAGCCGGGTGAGACCCCCGGCGAACCGAGGGAGGCCCAGCTCCGTGAAGCCAGCGACGCGGACAGCGACTTACTAATGTGCGGCCCTGTGGATGTCGATGTGTGTTGGTGTGTGGTGTAGTGGGTGTGTAGGCGTCGTGTTGTAGGCGTCCGCTGTTGCGGTGGTCGCCCGCGCGCGCACATGATGCACGTATGCTGTTCATACGCGCAGATGTCGCGCGGAAAGGGGCGGTCACCTGCAACAGAGGGAATGGAGTGTATGTTGCGAGGGCGGCGGTCACCTGGGGGTGACCGTGTTGTCCATAGAGTCGTTGGGAGATGCGAGCAGATCTCGCGGCAGCTTCTTCTTGTCCGGGGGGCGAGCGTGCCAGGGGGCCAGGTCTCGAACGTGGTCCCAGGCCGAGGCGTCGGCACGCTCAAACATCCCCACGGACAGGCGGCGGATGAAGGCGTCCAGGCTCTCCATACGCGTGTCCCGCTGGATGACGGCGTTGCGGACGGTGCGTGGCGCACCTACCGCGGTACGGAGGGTGAGCGATTGTTGCGCTTGGAGGCGGGCCCGGTTGGTTTCGCTAGTGAGCGCGTACCAGGCAGGTGCGGCGTAGGTGAGCCGGGAGCGTACATAAGTTTTGTACACCCCCAGTTTCACGCGCAGCGGGAGACGGGATGTGAGCGCTGGACGCAATAGCGCCCTGGTCGCGCGTACCTGCGCGAGGACTCTGCGGACGTGTGACTCCATGGTGAGTAGGCGGTCTAATGTGACCCCCAGGTACTTCGCCGTCCTCGTCCAGGGGATGAAGTCGTCCTGGAGCTGGAGTGGTGGTGGGTGATCTCTCTTCGAGCTGAAAAGTATAGCCTGTGACTTACCCACGTTCACCGACAGCCGCCATTGTGACAGCCAGTGTGGGAGAAGCTGGAGGGTACGCTGCATCTTGGACGCGGCGTGGTAGGCGTTGATGCTGGTGTGATGTACGCCGCGTCGTCAGTACAGAGCTAGCTCAGCGCTCTCGGCGACGGGGATGTCGTCGGTGAAACGCGAGTAGAGCACAGGCGACAGACACGAGCCCTGCGGGACTCCGGCGGCGATAGGATGGAGGTCTGAGACCTCTCTCTCCACCACCACTCGGTATTTCCTGTGCACAGAAACGAGGAGACCGTTTTCACGATGCGGCGGGGCGCTGTGGAGGTCGAGAGCTTATACAGCAGACCGGAATACCACACTCGGTCAAATGCTTTCTCCATGTCGAGGAATACTGCCACGGCGTGCTCGCGTTTGTTACGCGCCGCCGCTTTCCGGTGCAGTACTCTCGACAGCTGCAATGTGGTTGAGTGTTCGGCGCGGAACCCGAACTGCTCAGGTCTGGGCGTGATATGCGGTGTGAGGTGCCGCAGCAGGAGTTTTTCGAACACCTTCGAGATGGTGGGCAGCAAGGTGATCGGCCGATAGCTCTCAGGCTTCAATATGTTCTTGCCCGGCTTGGGCAACATAATTATGCGTCACTCCTTCCAGCATGTAGGGAAGACGCCTGTGCGGACGATCCCCGTAAACAGGCGCGCCAGCGCTGCCACGGTGCGGTGCGGCAGGCGGCGCAGCGCTGTGTTCGGTATCCCATCCGCCCCAGGAGCCTTCCTGGGCTGGGTCTGCCGAATAATTCGTTGCACCATGCCGGGGGAGAAGTGGATGGGGTCCTCTTCGGGAGCTATCGGCGTGGCGAAGTAGTCTCGAAGGTGTTTCTCGACTGCTGCGGTGTGTTCCGTGTCTACAGTCGGGTTCGGCGCGAACACGCTCTCTAAGTGCTCAGCAAGTATGGCCGCTGCTTTGTACCTCGGCGTCCCGTCGGCGTGTAGTAGCGGGCGCATCGGAGCTGGGGTGTAGCCGATGTATAGACGGCCAGTCGTCGCTGGAGTCCTCGATAAAGCGCTCCCAGCTCTCGGCGGTGTAGGTCCTCAACTCGTCCTTCACTCTCTCCGCGAGCCGGTTTAGTCTGGCTTTCAATGTGGGGCATCGTGAGCTCTGCCACTGCCTTCTAAGACGCCTCTTGTCCGCGATCATTCGCTGGATGTGTGCCGGCAGAGGGGGTAGCCTCCTCTGGGTGGTGACGGGTGTTGTTGCGGTCACAAGGGCGCCCTTGATTGCGTCGGCGAGCTCGGCCGCGAGCGTTTCGACGTCGGCCGCGGAGTTGATCGGGCGAGTCGGTGTAGTGGTCTCCATCGTTTCTGTGAATTTTGTCCAGTCCGTTTTGAGACGTGGCGCTTGAGGGACTATGCGGGTCAGCTGCTGTTGGATGACGACAATTACAGGTTGGTGGTCCGACAACAGCTCGTCGCCGAGCACCTCCTGCTGTATCTGGCAGTGCGTCTCGTTGTGTACGAGAATGTCCAGTACGTCGGGCATCAATGTGGGGTCGTCTGGGTAGTGTGTGGGTACCTCCGGTCCCGCGACCACATAGTCGTACGTCTCGGCGTCTTTGAATAGTCGTACACCAGCGTGGTTGGTGTTCGACGAGTTCCACGCTGGGTGCTTACAGTTTAAGTCGCCCGCTATGATAACAGGGTGCGGAACGCTCAGCAGCGACCGCAGTTCGGCGACGTCTGGTGATGTAGCGGGCGGCTTGTAAGCGGCGTGGAGATGGAGGTTGGCACCGCCTAGGTGCACTTCGACACCCAGCGTGTACACGGTGTTGAAGTCAGGTGTAGGTAGCGGCTGGTGTACGACTCGTCGCTTGATCAGCACTGCCAGTCCGCGGTAGCTCCTTCCTTCAGGCGATATCTCGTCCCTCCGATGAACGAGGAAACCCGGGAATCGTGGTTGGTCTGCAGGTCCCAGGTGCGTCTCGTTTATCAGCGCCACGTCTATGTCTTGTTCCTGCAGGAGAGGGCGGAGTAGGGCGGCCTTTCTGTTCAGGCCGCGGGCGTTCCAATGTTCCTCAAGGGCTTACTGTTCATCTTGGAGAACAAGGTCCGCCAGGCCCTTGAGGATGATGCTCACGACAGTGTGCTTGTCGCGGCCTTCGCTCATTGCGGTGAGGACGCTCTGAAGCACTGCGATAGCGGCCTGAACAGTGCCGGAACTCTTTGTACCCTCGCGTGTGTGCGGGGCCTTCGCCTTCTTCCCCTTCTTCCCCTGGGACGCGGTTGTGCCCGCGGGGGCGGCGACTGTGTGAGTTGTCGGCTGAGGTGTTTCGGCGGGGGTCTTAGGGGTCTTCCCGGGGCCGCCCTTTTGTTTCCGTGCATTCTTCGCTACGACGGGCGCTTGTTCGGGTGCGGGTGCAGTTGTGGGTGTGGGTGCGGGTGTGTCCGAGGCGGTTGCGCCCCGTTTGCCGCGAGCACGGTTCCTCCGCCGTCTCTTTGTCTGTCCGGGTCCGGGTTGTCCGCGAGCTGGGGGGTCGTTGGCTTTGGCCATGAGTGAGGCCCCGTTAGTGATAAGGGTAAAGGGTTACGTCACCTTTTATACGCCCTAAGGTCGCGCAATGCTAACTGACTTAACGAGAACGAAATCATACAGTTACTGTTTCTCGACTGTTGTGACAATGTCTAAAAGTTAACACTGTAGTAATTGTTATTTTTTTAAAGCTAACATCTAGAACTTAAAGAACTTAAGACCTTAATTAAGATTTAGGTCTTAATTTTAAAATTAGAACACTTTGAGTGCGAAAGTATGAAGTGAGTCGATTTTTTTGCTCGCCAGTGTAGATAAAACGGAAGTAAAATCGTTAGTCCCTAACTACCCATAAGTTCTTGCTCCCTGCCAACCACACTAAAACCTGCTGGGCACACTGCTCATTATTAGAAGGGTAAGGCTACAGTTCACCACCCTGGCCTAGTGCAGACTTCACTTCCGAGAACATTATGGAGAATTCTGACATGCAGGTTGCCTCACGATGTTTTCCTTTACCGTTTAGCAAGCGATTAATAACAATTTCATTCACTTAAGGTCGCTAAATCAGTGGTGCGCTCCGTAGGTTTGATCACAAGACCCTCCACGTTTCTTTTCACTCCAATATTTCAAATTAATAAGGAAATTAATAAATCGTAAAATAATAAATGCCGTGAATGCTGAATTGCGTCCGGAAATGTACATACACATTCGGTCAATCGATCTCCTCTTAAAATTATTAAATGAGTGAACGAATGATGGATATTAATACAAAATTTTACGTGTTCTGTTTGTGTTCGAATCCGGTAGCAAATTATTGGAAAATATGGTAACGATGAGTAACGAGGTGAAATAATGAGAATGGTCGAATATTTGTTGAGTGTGTGTTTGTAACGAAGTCATTTTTTGGTGATTTTGTATTTATTTTTTGGGTCAGTATTCGACATTTTTATTAGGAGGTTATAGGAGTGAAACCGTCTAGCTTACAAGCCGTCCAATTCCTGGGCATGAACATCTTCTCATAATCATCCGGTTGGGCCATAGTCCACCACACGGGACAAGTGCGGGTTGGCGGACCACACATGTCTAGCGAGAACACTTTGGAGAACTTTCAGACATGTAGGTTTCCGTCACTGTTTTTGTTTTAGCAAGCGATAACTTCGAAAATTCAGTAGTACGTACCGGTCTGAACCCGAGACCTACCGCGTAGCAGTTGGTCTCCCAACTAGGATATCGCTGCTCTTTCTAATCAAATGAAATAAGAAGGAATAAATAAATATCAAAAGAAGAAAATAAGGCCACCGTCACACTGCATAAATCTATTTATAAAAGAGTAACATTAATTAATTTAATGTTAAACATTATTAAGATGAAGTGGTGTGTGGGCCTCGAGATGTAGTAATCAAATTGATTTATTTACTCCGTTAGTTAATATAAATTTTGAATGAGCGGCGCTTCGGTAACAGATTATAGTTTTTAATTTAGTTTATCTTTATTTAAACGGCTTTATTTTATTTATTATTTTACTGTTGGCAACATTTTTATGATTTGGTTACAAAATTATTGTTTTATTTGTAAATATCTGTGTCATTATTGTCAAAATATTGTAGAAATTAGGTTTGTTTTTTTATATTTATATTTTTGTTATTTATCTACTATAGTAGATAATGTATATTTATGTATTATATGTATTACTAAATATTGTTTAATTTTAATCGGAATCTCTTTTTTTTAATTCCCTTACATGTCCTTAATTTGCGTGTTCAAATAAATTCACATTCATCATCGTCCTAGCGTTATCCTGATTGCATCCAAAACTTTCGTTTTGGAGACCAGAGTTAACACTCTAGTCGAACCAGATTTGACTGCACATGATGAAGTGTGTTAAATGGTCGCCTTGTCACTTGTCATTTCACCGGATAATGTGGGTTCGATCGCCACATGAGACAACATTATGTGAGATCCACAAATTGTTGTTTCCTGGCTGGATGTACCTACTCGTATGTTGATGTACCTGTTTGTGTTGGTTGAATGTTTGTAAAGTTCCCTAAGACACAGGATATAATAAGAATAGATAAAAGATTAACGTTTCACAGAGCGATCGCTGTTTGAGCGCCGCTTTGTACAAATAAACTCTTTAGCTTGACTACAATAAAAGATTGATTACTTCATGTAATAAAGCAATTGTATCAGGGAAATCTGACTTTTCTAGCTAATTCTCGAATCATCAGATTGAATCACAACTATAATATTTGAACTTTAGTATAATACCAACTAAACTATTATCCTTTTTAGGAGCAGATGTGTGAGAATGTTGGTAAAATGTTATCTGTTACAGAACAATGGGTCGGATTATCACTAGAAGCGATCTCGTCTAGCCAACCTTTGTACGAATAGGAATTTACAAAGTGTTACTGCCTTTTACTGTTTCATTTCTCATAGTATTATTATTTCTAGGTACTCCTAATATTTGGTCGGATCTGGTTAGACTAGTAAGCGGATCTCGGGCTCGGCAAGACGAAAAGTTTAAGCTACATGTAACCAGGATAACACTAGGACGATTACCATTGCTTCTTTTACTTAATTGCTGAGTCGCTTTACTTCATATAAAGTGCGACAGTTGGCAATAGAAACTAGAACCATTTATTTCGATCTTAATAGTTGGAAAGTTGGAACCCGTCTGGCTAGCGTGGTATAGTAGGCTAATTCATTCTTTTGACTTACGATGTAGGGCACGCCTAAATTCAGCAGTATACTGCGATTGGCTATTTGGTAATAGGAATCCAGACAAAGGGTATGTATACTCGTGAGAGAATACCTCATTGTTATGGTGGGTCTCCCTTGTTTGACCGAAAGGAATTTGACAAATTTAGACTTCCCAAAAAAATTTTCGCTTAATTTCATTTGCCAAATTGTTAGTTAGCAAAAAATCTATCAAAAAAATCTAACGCAAACCTAATGTTTGGGAAATGAACGCTTAAACTATAACTTGTTTACCAACTAGTACTTGTAAAATTTTTTATTTAGTCAAATATTTCAGTTGGAATAACAGCTTTTACGCAAAATCAATAATTATCCTAATCTAAATAGTTCAGTTCCGGGTAACCTACTAAAAACAATATCTTTTTTCTATTAATGCAAGTCGTTTCTGGCGTAGGAGGTCACAGTTCTAACCTAACCTAACCATTTTTTAAATTATTAACCTACTCTACTCGTAACTACTTCGATAAATAAACTAATATCACCAAACGTTTACTGTCGGAAGATTATTTGCTGTAATAAATCATTTGATTAAAGACCAAATGCCATAATGACATTATACTTGGTAATATTTTGCCAAGTAAAAATTTGACCAAATAAAAATATGCGTACTAAAATCATTCGAAATATTGCAATGGTATAAAAAAAGGTTGCTAAAATTTGTTTGGATAGTGAAATTTTGGCAAAATCTTTTCGGCAAAACGGTAGGATCCCGGTATGGTAATACTCGTAATGACATAATTTGGTGCTTACGATTGCAAGGTGATTCGTTGACCTGGTATAGTATTAAGTCGTGCATCAAACCATCCTTTGTCCCAATAAGCTAAGGCAAAAGGCTATCTATGGAATTTTAGAGTTCTGCGAACGAAGTTAAAGTTAGAAGGATTTATTTGAACATAGAGCAAGATTGAGACAGAACATAGATTTAGGATTTTTTTCGCTGCGCTAAAAGATACACGAAGCGTGGGTGCTAGAACTCCTAATCAAGTTCAAACCGCCTGAAAGAAAAAGAGACAGCGCATGAAGTACCGATATGTCAATGTTTTGCGAGTAAGAGGCGATAGCGTCCTAGTGTGTTTTAAGAGTCGGTGAATTTGGTTTATTTTTATGCTAAATCTTCGATTATAATTGAGAATATTATATTTTACAATTATGGTGTCGTGTTGTGTACCTGGATGTGAAGTTACAAGAGGAAATAATCCGAATCAATACACTTTTCACAGGTAAATACGATTTTGTAATTGGAATTCTTCAAATCTTATTATGCGAACTTTCGGCTAGTAATCGGCTCAGAAAGAGAGTTTTTTAATAGTATCTTGTTTACCATTCATATATCTAAGTATATTTCGTTACTTTAAATATAATTTGCGGAAAAAATGTGTAAAATTGTTAGTCGTTTGGTTACGCTAGTGCTTGACAAAGCGATGATGCCACGAGTAGTTATCGATAAAAACTTGATTTTTTTTTAGTTACATCACATCATGACACAAATACAAGTTATTTAGTCAAGTTATGTAAAAATAGCATATTGTTCACATTAGGTAGTCGTTATTTAACTTTGGTAATAGAGTATGTGATATTTTCTCAAGATTTCCACGCAATTCGGCATTGTTCGAAAAATGGATGCGGACTATAAACAGACCAGATTGGACTCCTTGTACGAACTCCACTGTCTGTAGCAAACATTTTGACGGCAAATGTTTCATACAAATAAAACATCGCCGTGTACTAATGAAAGACACGATACCTACATTATTTGTACCTGTAAGTATTATTCGTGGAATCTGACTCGCTAGCAAATATTAAATGAATGAGAGCGTGTAATTATAGTATGTGGTGCACAATTTACACTAATTGTTTATAGATTCAACTGCCACGTAGAAGACCGGTGTCTTCGTATGTCAACAGGGACATTACACTTTCTCCAGAGATAGTGACTCCATCCGCGCCTGCTGAACCGATGGCGACGCCTGGGCCCTCAAACCTAGTCCTGACTCCAAGGAAAAAAATTGATGGACCGTAATTCACGTCTGAAACGAAAAATTGCAGAAAAAATAGGGTTTTAAGAAATTTAAAGGAAAAAGCTAAAATTATGACTAAACGAATTCTTACTTTACAAGAGGTTGTCAAAGAATTAAATGACAGGCCAGGGCTTGAAAATCATCGCAATAATGTTGTGGTCGCGTGCCGCAACAATTTACTGCAAAAATTAGTAAATAGGGTAAATGGAAGAGCCACAGGGAAAATCTGTCGCACGGCTGATTACGATGAAGAGCTTAAGAAATTGGCTTTAATTATACATTCTTACAGTCCTAGGAGTTATGTTTACATTAGAGATAAATTTGACTTATGTTTACCACATGTTAATTCTCTGCAAAAATGGTATTCCCGTTTAAATTGCGAGCCAGGGTTTCCAAAAGAATCACTCAACACGATATCAGAAATTGCTAAAAACAAACCGATATACGTTAACTTGACTTTTGATGAAATCAAAATAAGAGAAGAGACAGAATTTGTAGGTAAAAAACACTATGGGTACGTAAATGTAGGAAATGATTTGTGTGGTGACGAGATAGAAGTAGCTAAAGAAGTCCTTGTTTTAGAGTAGGTAGTCGCTGTAAATCGCTACTGGAAATTGCCTGTTGGTTTTTTTCCGGCTAAAAGCTTCACAGCTAGTGAAAAATCAAGATTATTAAAAATATGTCTCGACTTATTAAAAGATACAAATTGTGAAGTTTGTGCTATAACATTTGACGGTATCGCATCTAATCTTACGATGGCTCAATCACTTGGTGCATCTTTACTTAAACCACCTTATAAACCATATTTTATCTACAATGAAAGAAAGTACAATATTTTGCTTGATCCATGTCACTTAATTAAACTAATTAGGAATGGTTTTGCTGACCACAAAATATTTTATGACAATTTGGGGCGTAAAATTGATTTCAAATTCGTGGAACATTTGCAGTCTTTACAAAAAAGCGATGGTCTTCATCTCGCAAATAGACTTTCAGCACGACACATTGATTTCCCAACTCAAAAGATGAAAGTCAGACTAGCTGCCCATATGCTAAGCAAGTCAGTAGGTGTTGCCATTGATGTTTGTAATAAGGATCTTTGTATTGGTGAATTTCAGGATTCTGAGGCAACGGTGCAGTTTCTTCACCATGTCAATGTTATTTTTGATATATTCAATTCAATAAATTTGAACAACTACGGGCTTAAAAAGCCTATTTGTCTGAGTAATAAAACGGATGTCTTTTGCAAAATAGACGAAGTTTACGAGTATTTTCAATCACTCAAATGTGAAGATGGTAGATTTGTAATAAATACGCAGAGACGTCTAGGTTTTTGGATTTTTTAAACAACATTATTTCCCTGAAATGGTTGTACGTCAATTACATAGAAAAAGACCACTTAAAATTCCTTCCTGTATATAAAAACTCAACAAACATAAATAGGGCGTTCGTTATGCAAAAAAAATGTGTTAGGGCGATATGTGGAGTTGGGCCATTTGAATCATGTAGACCATTATTTAAAGACCTAGGTATTTTGACTTTAGTATCAATGTATATATTGGAAATAGGAAGGTTTGTTAGAAACCACACACATATGTTTACTAGAGTAGAACAAGAGTCTAAATTTAAACCAAGGGATCGTAGTAAATTAAAAATAGTGGCATGTAGAAGCACCTTTCACAAAAAAAATAGTTTCATGATGTGTATCAAAGTTTATAATCATATTCCACGATCAATAAGAGATTTGCCTACATCACAATTTTAACTCAGACTCAAACATTGGTTGGTTGAAAATTGCTTCTACACAATATCGGAATTTTTTAATTATAAACAAATCATTAATAATTTATGACATTTATATCTTGCAACATTGTATTTTATTATTTTAATGATGGTATGACTGTATGACTTGACATTTAATTTTTGACATGTTTTTTTTTTAGATTTATATAATTTGATTTTAATATTCAATTTTATCTTATGTTTAAATTTTCGCATACCTACTAATGGTGAAATGTGTACTTCTAACTACTATAAGAACTTTATGTAAACCATTTCAAGCGAATAAATGATTCTGATTCTGATTCTGAATTGTCTCAAGACCACTTAGAATCGTTTTTCAGCGCCATCAGGTCTAAAGGGGGATTTAATAACAACCCAACCCAACAAAAGATTGTTATGCCATACATAAATAAAAATAAGCGAGTGTGGTAATTACCACTCTCGCTCTTTTTCTAATTCTAAGCAATTGCTTAGAATTAGAAAAAAATGCAGTATTGTCAACTAGCGCCATGTCTACAATAGATAAAATTAATAGTTCATCAAATTATAATAAAAATTTCAAAGAATTGTTGCAGGACAGTAATGATGACTATGATCAAAATGAAGAAACAGATTTCGACGAGGAAATAGTGTTAATAGACAATACTGCTTCATTTTCTCAAATTTCAATGATGATTGTGTCAAACGTGTCAGAATTTGTGGTAAGAAGAATAACAAAAAATATAAAATGTGATGTTTGCGTACAAAGTTTAATGTCAACTTCTTCTGATACATTGTACAATTCATTGATAGTCAAGAAAGACTATTCAAAAACAAATAAAGGCTATAATAATAATAATAATAACCTAGCAACACGTCAACAAGAAAACGGATTTTTTTCTCTTGGAAATTTTTATTTGTATATTATTTCATAGTTTTGTGCCGTTATATATTTACAATATTACAAGGACTTCTTTTTATGATAAACATTATTACAAATCAAAGAAACCGTAAAATATATTAAGAAAATATTGCCAAAATATTATGAAGATGAATGACATATAATGTCAAAGGATACAAACAAACAGAAACTTGAGAAATGAGAATACAAATAAAACCATGAGAAAATGTTGACAAGAGCAGCTGCTGCACGCCTGAGATCCCCGGGCTCGTCGCTCAGCTCCGCCTCACAGCCGCCGGCACCTGCACCTGCGTCGTCGGCGAGTGTTGAGGCGTCGAGCTCGTCGAGCGACGAGTATTTCTCTCCGCCGACGTCGCCACCACCTGTACGTCGGCGTGGGAGAGGCCGGCCACCGACACGCTTGGGACCCCGAGGCCCACCGGTCTCGAACAGGGCCCCCGCTACCGGTGGTGATGTGCACCGCATGAGATGGACAAGTTCAATGAATGAAAACGTCATGCGGGCATATTTTGCGGCCACAGAGGGAGGGACTAACCTCAGTGCGTACCGTGATCGAATGCTGCCTTTGTTTCAGGCGCTTGAGCCAGCTGTCAACGTGTCAACACAACGGCTATCGGATCAAGTGCGGGCCATCCAGCGGTGTCGTCTGTTGGATGATACCGTGCTTGAGAGACTTCGCTCTGACGTGCGGAGAAGTCTCCCCATCACTTCTTCATCGCAAACTGGGACAGAGATTGCTCAACAGCAACAGCTTAATGTCGTCGATGAAGAGGTAGATGACGAGACTTCTCATGTAAGTACCCAGTACAATGATCAGTTAAGGAGCGCTTTGGAATGTGCTATTGGGGAATACCGATCCATGAATCCAAGTATTCGGCCTCGTTTGCCTCGGTTGCCCATGCATAAGAAAAACATAGCGCTAGTGAGTGCCTTGGATTCACTATTGTCAATCTATTTTGACAATAGTGAAAATCTCAGCGATACACAGTCAATCCTGTATTGTGCGGCTGTTACGGCATGTCGAGTAGCGGGAGTTAAATTTCCTGTAGATAATACCGCTACTCGACGGTCCGTTATGGTGCCAGCATGGCAACGCAGGATTGAGAGTCGTATCGCTGAGACTAGGGCACTCATTGGCAAGCTGTCATCTTTTAGAACCGGTAATACACGACCGAGAGTGATGCGCTTTGTGACTCGGGCCTTCGCGGGAACTGGTATCAGTTCCCAAGATTATTTGTCTCGAGTTACAGAGCGCATCGACTTGCTAAAACAAAAGCTTTATGCATGGGCAAACCGTATTCGGCGATATAAAAAAAGAGTGGATCGATATTGCCTGAATCGCACATTCCAGAGAGACGAAAAGTGTGTGTACCGGGGATGGGAGCACCCTGATTCCTCGGCCAGTAATGGTGATGGGTGTCGACCGGATGATGATGCCACTGTCACATTTTGGCGCAGCATTTGGTCGATGCCCGTCAACCATGAAGAGGGTGATTGGATTGGGGATGTTGAGCGAGCATGTGAACGAATTCCATCTATGGAGCCAATAAATATAATAACTGACGACATAGCCAGTGCAGTCCGTCCTTTACAAAATTGGAAGTCACCGGGACCAGACGGACTACGGACTGCACAATTTTTGGCTTAAATGGCTCCGAAGTTCGCATGCTTGCTTAGCATCTCAATTTCAATCATCATTGGAATCAGGGTCGCTGCCTGATTTTTTAACATCCGGCGTTACACACCTACTTTATAAGTCTGGTAGTACCACGGACCCCAAGAATTATAGGCCAATTACGTGCTTACCAACTTTATATAAACTTCTTACATCCATTTTGAGAACGAAATTATCTAAACATATATTTGATAATTCAATTTTATCTGTTTCTCAAAATGGATGTAAGAGTGGGGCTCGTGGTACTAAAGAGCTCCTTCTGATAGACATGGCCATTAGCCAACAGGTGCGCCGTAACCGGAAGAATCTATCGGCATGCTGGATAGATTACAAAAAGGCATACGACTCCGTGCCTCATGCGTGGCTTTTGAGGGTGCTAGAGTTGTACAAAGTAGATACAACTCTATGCACCTTCTTAAGGGCGTGTATGGGGCAATGGAGGACTGTATTGCGCTATCCAGGGTGTCGATCGACCTTGGGTTGCGGCGCTCCCATAATGATCGAGCGAGGTATATTCCAGGGCGACAGCCTGAGTCCTTTGTGGTTTTGCCTGGCCCTGAACCCTCTAAGTACCTTATTAGAGGCTTCAGGGCTAGGCTATCAGTTCAGGAGAGGAGGTCATGTTACATCTCACCTCCTTTTCATGGATGACCTGAAATTATTTGCCCCCAACAAATTCCAACTGACTGCATTACTTAAGGTAACTGAAACCTTTAGTAATTCTATCAGGATGGAATTTGGTGTGGATAAATGTGCGGTCATGCATGTAAAGAGAGGCAAGATTATGGAATCTGCAGGGATACAACTCTCAGATTCCATACAACTTAGATCCCTCTCCCCGACTGAGACCTACAGATACCTGGGTATGTCGCAGTCTTTGAATATATCTGAGACTGACATGAAACAGACGTTGCAGGCTCGGTTCTTTAGCCGCCTGAGAAAAGTACTTAACAGTCTTTTATCAGGTGGCAACAAGGTGCGGGCCTGCAACGGGTGGGCCATGCCAGTCCTAATGTATTCCTTCGGCATACTCAGGTGGACCCAGACTGAACTAGATGCCCTGGATAGAAAAGTCCGTTCAATGCTGACTGCATCTCGTATGCATCATCCACGCTCATCGGTAATGAGGCTGTACATCCCGCGGAAATGTGGGGGTCGAGGCTTTTTATGTGCTAAGACCCTCCACAACCGCGAGGTGTGCAACCTCAGAGATTATTTTCTGCAGATGAGTGTGGATGTGCATCGTGATGTAGTCACAATTGATACCGGACTTACCCCGCTCGCTCTGGCTAGAGAGAACTGGCACAAACCTGCAGTACTTAGTACTGAGGACCGACGGGAAGTATGGAGGGGCAAGGAGCTGCATGGACGATTCTACCGGGCCTTACATGGGCCCGATGTGAATTTTAAAGCTTCCATCTCCTGGCTGCGATTCGGTGATCTCTTTGGAGAAACCGAAGGTTTTGTCTTTGCAATTATGGACGAAGTTGTCATGACAAACAACTACCGAAAGTATATTCTGAGGGATGGGACGGTTGACATATGTCGGGCGTGTCATCAACCCGGGGAATCCCTCAGGCATATAGTGTCCGGTTGTTCGAGTCTTGCCAACGGTCAGTATTTGCACAGACACAACCAAGTGGCCAGGATAATCCATCAGCAACTAGCCCTTAAATATAATCTCGTTGGTTCAGAGGTACCGTACTACAGATATGTGCCCGACCCAGTTCTCGAGAATGATCGTGCATTGTTGTACTGGGATCGGTCTATCATTACAGACAGGACTATTGTAGCCAATAAGCCTGATATTGTAGTGATAGACCGAACAGAGCGACTCGCAATGATAATCGATATCACCATACCGCATGACGGCAATCTCGTGAAGGCAGAAAAAGAGAAGGAGATTAAATATTTGGATCTAGCTCACGAGATTGTTGACATGTGGGATGTGGATTCGGCGATCATTGTGCCGATAGTCGTGTCGGTAAATGGGCTAATCGCCAAGAGCCTCGATCAACACCTAAAGAGGCTCGCACTAGGCAGCTGGATCAAGTCCTTGATTCAGAAGGCAGTTCTTCTCGACACGGCACGCATCGTGAGGAAGTTCCTGTCTCTGAGGCCCTAACCACCGGTGGCTTGGTCCCTGTACCCGACACCGGTGGGTCTCCGTGGTCCCTTTTATATTTTTAAACGTTTTTTTTTTATAAATGTAGTTTATGAATATAAAATGAATTATGAGAAGTATGATAAATAAAGTGAATAATAATAATATTCTACCACATTCACACAACACCATCTAAGTCCCAAACTAAGCAGAAGCTTGTATTATGGGTACTAGATAATGGATAAACATACATATATATATATATATATTTTTTTTGTAAATACATACATATTATACATAGAAACACCCAGACCAAGACAAACATCCATGTTCACGCACACAAATGTTTGACTTGAGCGGGAATCGAATCCGCGACCTTCGGAGTAGTAGTCGCTTACACTCCCGCGGCGCCAACCGGTCGTCTAAGGCTATCTCACATATCCATCTAATGACGTTATTACGTTATGTTGTAATGCTGAGAAATTTTTCAGAGAAAATATGAAGAATAAAATATGGACGCATTTCATTTTTGCTAAATGTGTGTTAAAAGTTCTACATAACGTGCAATCGCTGTTACAAAACTTACAAAATCATGTTTTAGATCAAGACCCCTTAGACAGTCATAGATATCTTCTTATGAAAACTGTAATTGAAACTTATTTTGATCTCAGATTAAAGCATGAGAGCAAATTGTTAAAATTAGATAGGGAAACATTACTAGGGAAACAAAACTGTAATATTCCGAGGGCAATAAAAAAAATTCTAAATATATAAAGTGTTTTAATTAACTGTATTATTTTTTAGTATTCTTGTATCAGTCTAAAAATAAAATTTCAATTCTTAAAAACCGTCGTCCGTCTCCCGTCATTGTCGTTATTGTCCGGTCCATCGTCTATCGCCCATCGTCGTACGTCGTCGTCGCCCGGCATCGTCGTCGTCGCCCGTCACCTATCGACGTCGGGTTCGGCCGTCGCCCATTGTCCGTTCACTCGTCATCGTCCGCCGTCCGCCGTCCGCCGTCCGTCGTCGTCGTTGTCGCCCGTCATCACTGTTGCCCGTCGTCCATCGTCCGCCACCCATCGTCGTCCGTCGTAGTCGTCGTCGCCCATTGTTCGTCGCCCGTCGCCCGTTGGTCGTCGATAGTCGCTCGTCACTCGTCGTCGCCCGGCGTCCGTCGTCCTCGGTCATATATATTATCATCCGGATACATAAGTTCTGCATAACACAGCACGATTGACGTTATTGCTTTCTGTACAAAAAGGCCTACAGACTGAAAGAATCGATAACGTGAAATTTTATCATGGCTAACACTATTTTTAACTCACACATAGAGATTTACCAACACATGTACATATTTATTTTTATCATGTCTCCAACCCGCCTATGTGTATCTTGTGCATCCTATATCTATGAGACAGAAGATAAAATCCATGCGTTACTGACTGATTGTCAGACAATCTGTAGTCAAATATAGGCTAAGGAAGCTGACATTTTGGCATGATGTTCTTTGAGTGCCATAGAGGTGCACTAAGAAGGGATTTCCTGAAATTCCCACGAGATGGCGTAGAAATCGTTAATCGTTAAAAAAAATGTACGGGCGTAGCTACGGGCATCCTCTAAGATCTCATCTCACAAGAAGTTAAAGAGCGCAGATTATACATATAGACTCTGTATTATGTGAGATTAAATCTAACTAGTGAAATTTAGCGATAACGTATCTTTGCATACTCTAACGATGATGTGATAAAACTCAGGTTGGTATTAATAGTTTATTTAAAGTCACCAACCGACAAGAGATTTTTGAACATTCAAACTACAGACACACAAGACAATTTAAGAGAAAAGCAACTCAGGAAGGATCTTCATCATTTGCCCTGAATATAAACTGTCCCACTTGTAGGCACGGACTTTATCTTACTCTGAGAAGGATAAGACCATATCCACCACGCTGACCGAGTGCAAGTTGGCAGACTTCACATGTCTTTTGAGATTAAAATATTATATAGTGTAGCCAGTTCCTTCTTTACTTGGATGGACACCGTTATGGACAAAGTGTTGTGTTTAGTTTCAGTCTATGTAGGTACTAAATTAATTTAGGAGCCTGTGACGTCCCACTGCAGGGCAAAGGCCTACCCACTCTTCTTCCATAAGTCCTCTCCTTCCTTATGGAAGTTACTAATACTTACTATTATGTCAAATACTATTTACATGTTTTGAGTGTAGTTACTTGTAGTTACAACACATAAAACTAAGTATTTCATAAATGTTTAATGGCCATGGTGACATTAGAACTCCTTTTATCATCAACAGATCTCGGATTTTATTAGCATTTTAACCGCCTATTCGACCTTGGAAGAGATTTAGCGTTGTTACGGACATTTAACATATTTATGTTAAATGTCCGGGGTACCCCTAATGTGACATTAGTCATTTATATTTCGTTATAACACGTTTTAGTTTAGTATGCTGAGTTATTTAGGCCAGTGAACTTCTACAAGTTGAGGTTGAGCTGAGATTTCATTTTCTAAGTTTTGCAACGCGTAACTTTTTCTAGTATTGTCTTATGTGAATGCGAATGTTGCAAATTGAAAATAAACTAGTCACTTTCTATTTTAATTTTGACATTTACTTAAATGTTTAATCATCAGTTTTTAACAGTCCACTGCTGGACTAGGCCTCTCCTTTGAAAGGAGGAATTGGCCTACTATACCACGCTGGCCAAACGGGTTGGTATAGGGTTTGTATCAAGTTTTCCTTCTCTAACAGTGCTGTTCTCTGCATAATGTGCTCCCTCTGTCGGCTCTTACGACACCCATGGGATGATATGGAGTGGTGACATTCCGTATTCTTAATTCGTCACTACACGGAACGTTTAATAATTATAAATGTTTAATAATTTCGCTTAAATGTGTTATAATATAAATTATTAAAACCGAAAGATCTTATATTTACATTTTTCATTTATAATATATTTTAAGCAATAATTAATATATTGCTGACATCTAGTCGCAGAGTTTAAATCCGTTACTAATGCCACGAAAATCAAATTTAGACAGGGGTAAGGACTGAATACTAAGGAAGGACACATTTGAATTTTAGTTCTGTTGGGAACTAGCGCAGGAAAATACGGACAGCAGTTAGTTAAAGATAAACCACTTGCCCTGACTGCCATAATTATTATCATAGCAGAATGAAACTTCTTCTTAGGCGTTACACTCTTGGCAGAGTGGTCGTGGTCGTCGCAACTACAGCTGTGTCCTGCTTCACAATTCGACGCCACTCGTCTGAAAAAAGTGAGTAAGTATAAGAGCCTGAACACTGGATGATAACCACTGTTTGATGCCTAGCTCTCGAAGAATGGACTCATTCGATCGGAATTCCGTCCGATATACCGAACATTCTTCTCCAGCACCACATCTCGAGCGCGTTGATCTTCTGTTTCTCACTTTCTCGAAGAGTCCATGTCTCAGAAGTATAGAGGAATATGGAAAAAACGAGGGCCCCCACAAGTCGTATTTTTGTGTAATATTTCGATCTTTTCATACTTTCTTCAGTTTCTCCATAGCAGATCTGGATATTGCCATGCGTCACTTGATTTCGTCTATGCAGCCGCCGTTGTTTGATATCAGTGCTCCCAGAATGAAACTTATGCAACTAAAACTATAAAAATTTTATCAGTCGCACATAGGGGTATTTGGCATACCTAGCCGGGCGAAATTATTAGTGCGGTTTTTTCTGCTGTAAAGTAGGTAGGACTTACTAATATTTACAGACGACGATTGGGAAGGCCTATATGATGATAAAATAAAGGAGTATTCAGGATTTGGAGAAGGTTTTATTGATTAACTAATTACATAAAAGTGTGTATATAAATCTAATTTGATGAGGAAGAATGGCAGGGTTCATCGTCACTTTCTCCGGCCTCTTCTGTTTCATATTCCGAATCGGAATCATCTTGAGATTCTGGAGAAGGTGGCAACAACATAGCTATTGCTTCTTTTGAAAAGAAATGGATCCTGCTCTTTGGCTTTGGCCTCAGACTCGTGAGCAGTGAATCAGAGGATAGTAGAAGGCAATTTATTACATCTGCATTGCAATCTACTCTCGAAAACTTCCTAGCAAAATTATACCTATACATCCTGAAATGTTTATTTCTGGCTTCAGCACCCTCTTCCGATAGTAGTCCTATAGGCATTAACGCCTTTTCCATTATTGTAGCAACAGGCACCAAAATTTTGTGCATAGTCGGACTCATCGGATGCCAGTCGTAGTGCGAGACATAGAGTTTTGCTGTGTCCCGATAGTAACCAATAAATTTATAAGTCAACTTTATGACCGCTCGAAATTACCTCGAGAATTATTTAAAGTCTGAATATCAGGTTGTAATCGATACCGGTAATTTCAGCAGCCTTCTGTGGGTCACCGGAAAATCACCTACTAGTGTAACCATCATTGGTATTGCCGAACCCAGCTTTCGGCACATCCACAATTAATCCAGTTTCGTTTCTAAATCTTCGTTGTATGTTGACTTTTCTTTCTCTAACTGTAGCTTTGTCCGAATCTGACCGCACTTGCCATTTTTTTATTGGAAGCTTTTTAAAAGTGAACAAACAATTAAATGTTTCAAAACCTTAAATTGTTCTTCATTAAAGTTGTCAGACGTTAAACGGTAATTTTCCAAATAATTAATCAACTTTTTCGTCAAAAGCATGTAACTCTTGTTGTTGCATTTTATTGAACAGGTATTCTCTATTTACAACTTTGTAGTAAGAACCCCCTGGTATCCCTAAAACAATAAAAAATATAACATTTCATAATTTGCTTGAAAATAACGGTTAATAATTTTTAGCTAATACCAGCACTAACGTGTAAGTTTTGACAAAAGTAAAGTAAGCAAAAAGTAGCACTCAATTCGTAAAATATCTATCATCTGACAGTTTTTGTCATACGTTACAACATAAATCGTTAGCCGGAAGCACTCGGAAGGATAACTATAATAGCTTTGAAATGCACAATTCAGAAAAAAACGGTTTAAAAAATTGAGACAATTATAAATTGATTTTGAAGCTTAAAAATACACGTTAACATTAGTAAATTGTAATAAATAAAACTGATCTTACCTGTACGAGTATTATGATAATCCATAGTAGTTTTGGTTAAATAACTCACAATTAAAATGCACCGAGATCTCAAACACAGTACGTTTTTAATGTAGCCAGTAACTGACGCGAACGCATGCGACAACGATCAAGTTCCGATTGTTTTGTGGCAGGCTGGCGCGGGCGCAGGAGCCCGGAAAGGGTCGTATTTTGATCACTGACAAGTATTCATTTTTGCTTTTGTGTTAAAATTTGATTTTACTAATTTCGCCCGGCTAGGAATGCAAAATACCCCTATGTGAGTCGGTTCTTTTTACTTATGATGCAAGGGTGGAGATTTTTTATCTTTCTCCCCTTTGCCCCAAAATAGTGGTCGAAGCTTGCTCTATGAAAATTGGGGCAATAGCTAGACATACATTTAATATAATGCGTAATGTCCTATGCACATAACATTTTATTAACATGATACAATATTTCGCAGTCCATTGCTGGACATGGGTATCTCCTTATAAGGAGAATTTGTGTAAGATTCCTAATATCCATGAGTGACGAAAGAGGCGACCTCTTTCCTCACCCGTAATCTTAATTCGTGACCACACGGATAACATTTTATTAATATATGGCTTTACTTACACAGTGGCGCGCTCCTAGTTAAACCTTAATTATTAATTGTGTACTCATAGTCATAGACATAAGTACCTAGAGTGTATTTTTTATGGAATACAGAAAAAAATACAACATACTGGACCGAATTTAGAAAAAAGAAGAAGAATTAGGTATTTGTACGTCTCTACCAAGAATAAAGATATTAAAAATTGCCATGTAAAAACTGAAGAAGATATTTCCGCTTGCCTGTCAATTTAAACATCCATATCTATACATCTATTCATCATCATATAAATAAAATTGGAGTGTCTGTTTATAATACTAAAATAACCACTTTTTACTAAATGCATAGGGATGTATAAACGGTACATATAACGAAATGACATTTTTTACAATTTTTGTCTGTCTGTCTGTTTGTTTTCGCTAATCTCTGGAACGGTTGGACCGATTTTTGACGGGACATTCACTGGCAGATAGCTGATGTACCAAGGAGTAACTTAGGCTATAAATTAACCGAAGTAGTTCCCTCAGGACGCGGGTGAAACCGCGGGAAACAGCTAGTTTATAATATTTTCGCCTCTCGTAGTTTTTACTGTAACTAGTCTTAAATATTTTGTAAATAGATATTTAGTACGAATACCACAAAAAATCTTACGTACTTAGGTAAGATGTATTTATAAGTTTATGCTTGTTAACCTTTTTTGTTGACTAACTAAATACAAAGATGATTTATGTAGGCGTCGACAAATTTTAACGCTGTGTTTTAACGTGATTTAAAAACAACATGCTAAGTTAATTCGGCAACATTTTATTAGAACTATACATACTCTACATTGTGGTTTATGCGGTCATCAGCAATCTAATAAGCTAATTACGAGATTTTTATACGTCCACACATAGTTCTTACAAAGAAAAAACATATTATTTGCCACAATTTGGAATTAGGTCTATGAAATAAATATACCTAAGTAACCTCTAGTTTGTTTGACTCTGACGAATAATTCTGTGATTCTACTTAGAGCGTTGTCTTTTTTGCTAAAGTCACTGAAAATTAAGTTATCTTATGAAGATAAGGAATAGGTAATATAATTTTGCCTCTGAGGACTTTTGTTTATATTCAATTCAGTAACACCTTTGCCAAATTTAATTACAGTGGAGAGAATAAACACAGCTTACAAATTGGCTGGCGTTTGTTTAATCGATTTATCCACAGATCTGTGAATAACATGGATTGGACGTACCTACGAAATTAGCGTGCATACCTACGAAATGATGTTGCGAATAAAATGGCTGCCGTTGCGTTGGACTCCAGAATATAATCGATATCGACATTGAGCCGGTTAGAGGTAAATAATACATTACTGTAGATTTAAACTTTATAAGCTAATATAAACTTTACTTTTAATAATAAAGCAATTGAAGTAGTTAATGAATTCACCATATTAGGCATAGATATAGATCTTAACATTAATTGGAAGTCTCATATCAAAAGAATAAGTTATCAAAATTCTCATACGCTCTACGAGAAAAAAAAAAGACAGACATAAAACTGCACTGGCAACATACTACGCTTACGCATACGCCTGGCTTTAGTAAGGTGTCATCTTGTGGGGAGACAGCACAGACGCACCTACGCTGTTTACATTGCAAAAGAAGCTGTTAAGAATAATAGGCTAGTTGACAAAAAAAATATTATAAGTCCGTCCTTTAGATTATTCAAAAATAAGCGATACGTATTTTTTATTTGTAAATTAAACCAAAAATGACCAAGATATAGCTCATTAAAGTTACGTATAACGTCACGCCGTGCTGCATTTTTTAGCACTAGATGATGTCACACGTAACTTTAATGGGCTATATCTTTGTTATTTTTTATTTAATCGAAAAAAGAAAAATACGTGTCCAATATTTTTTTATAATCTAAAATACGGACTAAATAAAATGTAATTATTTTGACCCTGGAAACAGGAGTTTTTCATTTATTATATTTATTGTTTTAAAATACATAGTTGGAGATTCATATTTTGGACTAAGGAAGTTAAATTATCATTTAAGTATTCATCAATACTATAGTAAACTTTTTGTAGGAGTATGCAGACGCATACTCCTACAAAAAGTTTAGTTGATGTATAAAAATATTAAATTTGGTTTCATTTTTAATGGTATTTTGTTATATATTTTTATTGACATTACGAATGGGCTATTTGAGTACATCATCATCGTCGTCCGTGTGGTGACGGATTAAGAATACGAATTGTCACCAGCCCATATCATCCCATGGGTGTCGTAAGAACCGGCAGAGGGAGCATATTATGCAGAGAACAGCACTGCAAGAGAAGGAAAACTTGATACAAACCCTATACCAACCCGCTTGGCCAGCGTGGTATAGTAGGCCAATTCCTCCTTTGAAAGGAGAGGCTTAGTCCAGCAGTGGACTATCAAAGGCTGATGTGGAGACCTACAGCTTTAATTTTTTTCCTTAATAATTTTAATATAAACTTAAATGACAATAATTATGTAAACAGCTATTTAAATTATTATTAGAAATGTATATAAAACATAAAAAATCCGAAATATTATCCTTTTGTAAATTTCCGTGCCCGTCAGGGTCCATATTTGGTCTATTTATGTATTTAACACCATGAAAACATATGGAGAGCAATAAAATATTTGAATTTGAATTAGAAAAATTATGTAAATTGATATTTGTACTAAGTTACTTTAAATCTTTTGCCAGATTAGTTTATTCTATAATGCAAATGCGGGTGACATGGTAAAGCGAAAAACGTCCCTTGTATCAAACATGTAACAAAGTATTCTCTGGTAGCCAATATCGATACTGTGTCGCTGTGAAAGTACCGGACATGAATGGCACCACATACCGTTATGAAACACACAGCCACACCGAAATACCATCAAAGGGGGGTAAGAAAAATTAAAATTGATTAATCAATTTTATTTATTTGTTTTTATCTGTATATATAAAATCCTTGCGTTACTGACTGCATGACAGATACAGCCAAAACTATAAGGTGCAGGAAGCTGAAATTTGGCACGTATGTTCTTTAGGGATTCTTTGGTGCACTAAGAAGGAGTTTCTTGAAATCAGGCGCGGTCCGAATGGGGGGTCACAGGGGACATGACCCTCCCCAAAATCTAAGGTCAAATTGAAAAATCTCAAAAATTAGCCAAATAATAAAAGGAAATTTCTAGCTATCCCCTAACAGCGATTAATTTATAGTTTGCTGACATCTAGTGGTGTTTTTATGAACTACGTACGATGGCCAAAATAACTTGGAAATTACATCTAGTTTAGAAACAAGGAACTGAACTACGTAGTTTTGGTAATACCAGCAAAATCGATATGCGTCCTCATGATAAAGATTGTTTAACAATATTCCAATAATGTAATTTGTCGGTTTATTGTAAACATTCAAGATAAAGACTGGTTTTTATTGGACTCGGTGCCATGCCAAGTATTTCTGATCTGACTATAAAACCTCTGCACTTTTTTATATAATTTTCGTTGTTGATAGAATAGGTAGTTTGTAATTTATTAACTTTTTGCGTAAGGGCTTGGCACCGACTCCAAAAATGTTTGCTCCAAAACCAATTATTTTTTGTTTTTTAGTTCCTTAGTGCTTTTTGAAGTCGGTTTTTTTTTATTTAAAAATAATTTTTATTTCTTGCCTTTTAGTAGTATACTAATAAAAATAGTAATAGGTGGTAAGTAGGTACATAGGATAGTGCAGGTGGTACATGATAGGGAGGCCTTCCTTACGTGCCTCAATTCTGAAATGTAGACCTGTACCTTTCTGGCAATTTCAAGTATTTGTTTTGTTTTCAACTAACTAGCCTAAACACGTTCGTTTCAGTTCCATCATCAGGTCCCGGAAATCATCCAATACCAAAGTGTTTGAGAAGACAAAACAAACGAGCCTAAACTCGATGAGATTGCGTTATTGTATTACAAAGATCCCATAGCCACCTTATGCTCTATCATCAGAGTTTGGTAAACATTCAGCACTAAAGTCCATGTAAAGACGAATCAAACGAGCCCAAACTCAATGGGATTGCGTCTTTGTATTACAAAGATCCCATGGCCACCTTCCTGCTCCACCATCAGACCCTGAAAAATATCCAGTACCAAAGTCCATGTACAGACGAATCAAACGATCCTAAACTCGATGAGATTGGGTTACGTTCCAGCTCTATCATCAGACCATGGAAATCATCCAGCATCAAAGTCTATGTAAAGACGACTCAAACGAGGCCAAACTCGATGGTATTGCGTAATTGTATTACAAATATCCCATAGCTACCTTCCTGATCCATCATCAGAGTTTGGTAAACATTCAGCACTAAAGTCCATGTAAAGACGAATCAAACGAGCCCAAACTCAATGGAATTGCGTCTTTGTTTTACAAAGATCCCATGGCCACCTTCTTGCTCCATCATCAGACCCTGGAAAACATACAGTACCAAAGTCTATGTAAAGACGACTCAAACGAGCCCAAACTCGACGGCATTAGGCTGTTATCTTCAAATCGCTTCAAGTGTGCTTATAAAATTTGAAGAGTTCCTTCGATTTTTTTCAGGATTCCATGATCAGATCCTGACCTGATGATCATGGGACCAACTAGGAAATATACTCTTTCAATCAAAACAAGAATTTTCAAAATCGGTCCAGGCGTCTTAGAGAAATCGGGGAACATACATAAAAAAAAGATTCCGACGAATTGAGAACCTTCTCCTTTTTTTGAAGTCGGTTAAAAATATGTGCGGTTGCAGCTGCGGGCATCCTCTTGTTTATGAATAAAATTATTTTCTTCAACGTTTCATTGCTAGGAATTCTCTCATACAGTTGCTGTTCATGTTATCTGTTGGCAAAAAACATAATTTTATTTACTCCTCATTTTCCTCAACATATGCAGCGGTTTTGGGTTTTATGTAATCAGGGCTAAGTAAAGTAAGTTAGTCAAATATCGCTTTTCCTTTACTAAGACACAATTGGTGGAATGTTTCATTTATTTCCGTTTATAGACACGAGATATTTTTAACAATAGTAGTAGTTTTTAACAATAGTGTAGTTTGTGGAACTATCTAAGTATCTATACATTACGGATATGTCGATAACCCATATCGACATTAGCAGTAACATCACTACTAACCTCTAATACGTAAATATGGAAATTTCCAAACTACCAAAATAACAACATTTAGGCCATCACTAAGCTAAAAATTGTTAAATTAATTATACAAAGAACCTCTTGTAACAACATTTTGTACAAATACTAATCCAATTCAACAATATAAGTTCTTACATGTTACTTACTTGTCAAGAGTACATTTGTGTTGATTATCTTGCACTGCACAGTTCAATTTAAGACTTAGGCATGACTGTACAATCTCTAGCAAAGCGTGAAGCACTGATTCATCTTGTTTTTAGACATATTTATGCACAAAAACAAAATTATTATGCTATATACACAACGATTTGACAGCAGATGTACCACACAACTTGGCAAACAATATGGCGACACTGGCACGATTGACGTTTCTAATAAAGTATTGCCATGATGAATGTATTCAGTAAACTATGGCAATCTCTTTTTTCTGACAGAGATATCCCTAAGACAAAACGAGACAACAGTATGTTTGGTGGCTTTATGTCGATTTCGTTTATATTTGTATAATGTAATGTATCCATATGTACTATTTGTCGTCTCCGTATATATATTCTTTACTCAAAGGATTTATCTCAATTATTAAGGCAATATTTACGGTGTAAGACAAACAGTGGTCCCGCATTTGTCCAAACACACTAAATTATCTTGTTCTCCCCTCGCAAAACACAAATTTTATTCACTCACAAACAATTACACATTATAAGATAATCGGACAAATAACACATAATTTATAAAAGCTACTATTATTTTTTATACATCCATAAACATAAAATATTAAAGCGTATGATATTATTGTTATCATAACAACATTAGACTAAGAGCTTCCTCCTTTAGCGTCTCATAAAGATACTTTTAAAAAAATATTGTAACGTGTCAATCTAAATGAATAATACCGCTGCGGAAACCATACTCATTATTATTTCCATTCCAATAACCCACTAATTCGACATCAATTATCGTCTAAAATACAATTTCTAAGATCTGTCCAATACTTATACATACATCAAAATGTCGTTGATCACAGGAAAAAAACACATTTAGAACAAATTATTGTAATTGAGACACTAAAAAACCCTTTTGCAAAATTATTTTGTCACTTGTATTTACGTGATAACTTTCGCGCGAGAAAATTTGTGTAGAGCGACGCGTAGACATCCGTTCTCGACGCCGAACAGGCGGCAACTGGCGAACTGGCCCAGTGAATTTTCACACCCATGGCATTTTCATTTGGATCACGCGTATAGGGCGGGAAAGCCGTTCGAATTATGAATGTTGGACGTTGTCTATGACACGTAACTAGGGTTAGTAGGGACTGGCGATGAAGTTATGTTTGTGCCGATAACTTTTTTTAATTTTCCATCCAAGTGTGCTCAAAAACGCAATACCTAAATAAGTACCAAAAAAGGATAGGAAATTGCACTTTTAAAGTTTGCCGGATATGTGCCACCAGTAAACTTATCCCTACATTTTATATTCAATTGATAGAATTACGCTCTTTCAATTTAAGTTTGGAAACGAATTGTCTAATATGGAGAAGGCCTTCGTTACTTCTTCATTTCAAATGCCTTATTGACATTGTGGCATAAGATTATAGGGGTTCGTAAGGTTTCGGTCTGTGTGGAGAACCTTGGGGGATTCCTATGTCAAGCAGAGGACGTCTCTAGGCTGAAATGATGATGAAGGTTTCTCTCACTGATGACTTCAGAAAGTACCTACTTATACTTTTGGGTTTGGATCGTCGTCATTAGGTCATCAAAATTCTTGCTAATATATTTTTTTTTATTGACTCACACCTGTATCCCCGAAGGGGGTAGGCAGAGGTGTAGTAATATTACACCCACATTTTGCCATGAATTTTTAGGTCCCACATAATAGAGGGCGAGCCTATTGCCGTACCGGGCACATTAGCAGACTCCGTGCTCCTACTGAGAATTTCCTAACGGAAAAACCCAATAACACTTTGCCCGACCCGGGAATCGAACCCGAGACCTCTCAATCCCACGTGGACATTTATGCCGCGAGACCAACGAGGCAGTCCTACCTATGTCAAAGAAAATCTAAACATTTTTGGAAACGTATGGGCTTTAGGCCTTCCTTACAACCTGTTGATTGAAACGCAGACATTAATCACGGTTTAAATGGCATGTTCGTCAGATGCTTAGAGACTCCGACCATCCAGAGGTCGTCAGTTCGCTCGCATTTTCACCCAGAACCAAAGTTTGTGTAATGAATGAGCATGACGATTTTTGATGTGTATACAGGATGACACAAGACCCATCACCAAGCCGAAGTCTACTCCCTATGGACATCATGCCAAGTCATACTAAGCAAAAATAAAACATTTTTTTAGTAGGCACATATTTTAAACCGCAATTAAAGGCGCGCGCGTGCAATGCTTGAAATATCTACTTATCCATGGGGTCATAGGACATCTATAGAACATATTGGGTAATTGTATCGATTTTGTACCCAATTAGAAAAAAAAAATAGTAACTTTGAGCCTCAATATCTCCTGAACCAGTAATTTCCCAGGTATAGTGCCGAAGAAAAAAATGTTGGTACAACATAGGATTTCAGTTTATGTTAAGGGTCTGTTTACACCCTTTATATTTTTTTATTCAAAGTAAAGCAATGACAATGGGAGGGTTATATAGCTTGAAGAACCGATGGCCTTTGAAGCCGGAGCGTTCTGTAGTGGCGGCAGCGTCCCGGAAGATACAGCAGTGGTAGGCCTCCCACAAGGTGGACTGACGATCTTGTTGAGATCGAAGTGCGCATTTGGATGCGGACGAGACAAGATCCGTCTATGTTGAAAGCCTTGGTTCAGGCCTTGTTCAGTAGTAGGGGAATGTAAGCTCATATATCATTGTCTGAAATATAATATAGAGAGATTATGGATAGAGCAGAATGATACTCATAACTCTTTTCATACATGCTCGTCAGTTTCTCAATCCTAGTCACGACATCTTCTTTCAGACCACTGTTCTCTCGTATAGTTACATTCGGAATTCTATCAATCAGTTTCACACCAGTCATACTACGCAGTGATCGCAGTGTAGAGGAAGCGCGTGAGGTCTGTAAGGATAGAAGCAAGTGACGTTTCAAGTAACTCAATACAGCGTTTACTAAACACTTATACTTTTCACTTATAAAACAATGGCGTTTCTTGTATAATCTGTGTACGCGTACGTGTCTTTTTTATATTATCTGTTGAATATTATATTAGCTGTACGGCTTGTACATGGTGACACATCGAACTGTACTTCACCAGTATAAGTTGATCTGTGATCGTGTAAATTTGTCAATTTGATCGTAGATTTTAGGAGTGGTTGAGCATATCAGGGATGGTTAGACTGAAGACTAAAGTTTTAGATGGTTACAAGAGTATCACATAGACATAGATTTTAGTACTTTCATTTTGCGCTTGCATTTCGTCGCAGATCGGCAAAGTAAAGCAACATTTGCAGAGGTCACCACTTGGATGGGTGGCCGCTTGTTGTGGTATTTCCACCATAATACGTCGTTGCCGGTTCTTGTCCTGGGACAAGAGGTCATGGCGGAAGACTTAAAACTCCGACACACGAGTTCGCCACACACTCACACGAGAAAGATAGCTAAGTATACCTACAAACTATTGCATTTCATTTAGTGAAACTTCAGGACGAAACGCAACAGACCTGCCCATTATTTCTGCCAACGGTTTATTACCTAAAGACACTACTAGCTTAGCTATTAACTACAATAGCAAAGTTTTCTGCAACTGAAATAAATTATACAAGTATTTTTATCTAGTGAAACATGTCAAAATAATAGTAGTTTCATTCATCAATAAATGTTAAAACTTTATTTAACATTTTTATCGACAATATATTGATAATATGTATTTTACTTGACAGCAGAACACTATGACGTCACTTGGTCATATTTCATACAAAATCCTTGGCAAAGGTCGTTTTTGCCATTTCATTAAAAGTGCTTGATTTGACTAGTTGGAAACAACCCTGTTATCATCATTTTCGTAGCGATATCTCAGTTGCATCCAAGACTTACACCTTGGAGTCCAGGGTCCGTTTAATAGTTTGACCAGTTTTAACAGAACTGTGGTTACCGACCTGTTTGTCTAGTGGTGACCTGACTACTAAGCCGGAGGTCAGAAGTTTGATTCCCATCCACGTTTTTTTGTGATGAACACGTTAAATTATTGTTCTAGGCCTAGGTGTACATACAAATGTAAGCATAGTACTGATTCCAGCTATTTTGCAATCTAATGACCGTGTACGCGTTGTCTTAGGATAGCTGTTTATATGTATTCACGAAGTCCCCTTTTCGTCCTGTCTGTCTGTGTGAAAGCTATAGATAAACTTAAAACTACTGAACGGATTTTTGTACGCTTGTCACCAATAGATTCCGGGGGAAGCTTCGAGTTTATAATTCACGCGGGCGAAGCCGTGGACCAAGTTTAGTCATAATAAAGCGAAGAGAGGTCAGCTTACCCTGGCATTCTATACCTTCATGTATCACTGTGGAAACCGAGATTGCACGTCACGGCGTCATCTAATACATTTTACATTAACTTTTATGAGTTCGACATGCCTCGGCATGTGCTGTTTAGATGACAGTTTTGTTAAATAATCGTGTATCGATGTATAGATGGTCAATGTCCTTTGATATGGCTACAAAAGAAATGTTAAAGCATTGTCTTTGAAATTTTATATTTCTTATTGGTACGTAGTAACAAACAACCAGCCTGTAAGCGACGGCATTAGATCTTGGGTTCGATATCGGATAAAATTCCGGATACAGTTAGTAAAATACTTGAGCCTCGCCAGCGCGTTTGCTTTGGTCTGCGCTCAATCTCTTCCTGATCTATCGAATATAAGGATACTTAAAAGAGTGTATTAGTGTCTTCTTACACACTTTTGCACTATTATATACCTACTTCTGGGCACTTAGCTAATCCCCGTTGAAAGTCGGTCTGTAGGACATAAAAGTCTGTGTGCCCGTTGCTTGAACGTTTTTAAAGTCGCAATTGCAATATTATACTAATTAGTTTAGCATATTTTGTTTTCTTCTATTATGGCAAATTGATATGCAGAGAACAGCACTGTAAGAGAAGGAAAACTTGATACGGCCAAACGGGTTGGTAAGCCAACCCGTTTGCCCAGCGTGGTATAGTAGGCCAATTCCTCCTTTCAAAGGAGAGGCCTAGTCCAGCAGTGGCTTGTTAAAGGCTTATGATGATGAGATGACGGTAAAATTAGATTCAGAAGCTGAGTGAATACTATTTTAAAAGTCAACTAATGTGTAAAAATTTATTTACAATTCCATATAATAGTGAAAATGAATTAGGTCGCAGCATCCAAGGGTTACTGAGAAAGTTGAGAAATACTAACATATAAACATTACTCACAGTTACCGAGTAGGCACGGCTAGCGTGTGATGTGTGAAACATTTACCTTGTTATTTTTTCTCTTCAGTTCCAATACATAATAATCGTGATACAAATGGCTAAAAATACATTTTGAATCCCAGTTCCCACATTTTATTTCTGCTAACGAAGTTAAATCCACACTAGAACTAAATCCGATATCTAATTTACTTATCGTCCGTGTCCATGGTAACACTTTGAATGGTTTTGTCCAATACTCAGCCTCACGAATCCTATTTCGTGCGGGACTTTACAATCAACCAATCAACGGATACTAAGACAAACACAACAGTTTGTAGGCCAGACAGATTCGCATTAAAAGTATTCTCGCGTGTGGCCATCGAACCCAAATTATTATACTTAAAAGTAATGCATATTTTCTAGACTACCATCATCAAAAACATTTTAATCAGGTGTTCGACGAATTCGAATCTACTTAAATTCGAGACATAATTCCAGACAGCAATGGAAACCAATTCAGGTTACTGATACAATTGTAAAATACTTCTAAGAAAAGCCAATAACCCAAAATTAGACTCCAGATATCAAACCGATCGAACTGATTACTACCAGCAAATGTTCCAAATCATATACTGGATCATTTTTAATTATTCATAATTTTAGGGATCCGTAGTAAACTACCCAAAACTCTTCAAGTTTCTTCCTGTCCGGGGTTTTACGCGGAAAAAATGTGATAGCGCGGGCAAAACTGTACAAAAATATTATTATAATATATTATAGTATATATTATAGTATTTAGCATAGTTTATATATATCTCAACACTACTGTCTACAAAATAGAGGAGGAGGGCACTTTGCAACTAAAAAAATATAGGTACTTGGATTTGGCTCTAAGGGTGGCTGTGAGGCCGCCATACATGCCCTGTCAACGTACCTTGGCTGTAATGGGGGTGATGTTATCTTGAAGATTGACTTAAAGAATGCTTTTAACTCAGTGAACAGGGACACCTTGTTGACGCAAGTTAAATTAGAAACCCCCCAAAGGAGAATTACCAAATTTGTATGGAAGATGGGCTAAGTTTGCTTCTCGATGATTTGACCATTTAAATATGGTAAATATACTCCTAATTAAATTAGGAAAAAATTAATACGATTATTCGGCGGCAGTTCTTAGCTATCGGAAAATAAAGATTGCAAATATTTTGAGGTTAAGTATTGTGATATTTACATGAATTACATCATATAAATAGTAGTAAATTAGTTTATTATCGCCCGTGCTTCGAAGAGTACTTACGTTAAGCCGTCGGTCCCAGTGGTCATGAAGATCTTTCAACATCGCACGTCGTTACGGGGAGTCAGTACCCTCCAATAAACCGATACATACTGGTCTAAACCATACAATATCGCTTTGCCTTTGGGTCATGGCGGTCAGACTATGGAAAAGCTAATATTCTGTCATATCTGGTTAGACTAGTATGCGGACCCAGGGCTCCTAGGCGTTGAAGTCTTGGATGCAACCGACATAACTCTAGGACGGTGATGATATGATTTAATCATATCACCGGAATTTATTACAAGCCTCTATGTATATTATACAATATAGAAAATAGTTGTAAAAAGAAGTGGAGCTACGAAACAAAAGCTTGTACATTATATTAGTTTGTGGTTTTTTCAGTCTGATATATTTCTTACTGAGAATTCTCAATACCATGTGGTTCAATTAATGAGAATTTCAGTGAGGCTAGTTCGCAAAAGATAAGCTCATTCCATTGGACCTTATTACAAAGTTGGCATTAAAACAACACTGTTTTATGCTTAATAGGTAAATGAAACAGTTTTTATGTTATTCTTCATTTTATTTGTTATTATACCTAAATCTTCTTTAAATAAATCACCTCAAAATGAAGCAGGAGCTTGTATATCGTATACCATAATGTGGTGCAGGTATGACCTCAAAGTTACAACAGCTTCAATTAATGTGTAGCATTCTAAACATTAGATTACGTTCAATTCCTGAAACAAACAATTATAGTAGTTTGAATATTCGGCGACGAGAGCACGAGAGAATTGAAGGAATTGAGAAGAGAAGTAAACAACACTTACACAGACTGGCGCTATCCATGATGTCAAAATATTGAGCTCTGAATCAAATAGCTTGTCCAAAGAACGGACACATATTGCTGCCGAGGTACCGCAAAGGAAGAGTTAACATAACTGCAATCCTCACCACGCCACGGCTAGTTGTTATATGTCCAGACATACTAATGCTACCAATAAAGACTGTCTCATACTTTAGTCAACCCACGAGTCTTGATAACACGAAATAAACTTGTTTGGTCCACAAAGGATTGTTCAAGTCAATATAAACGACAGTAAATTACTTATTTTCCAATAAAGGGATATGAGCATAGGTGCAAAAGCAATTTGACTGTTTTCATGTCAAAATAACTGACTACGTGACTACTCTGTGTAACTGACGTAAGACTAGAGAGGTTTGACTAGTAATAAGGTTATATTTCTTTGCGTAAGACATTACAGATGCCAGTATAATAAAAATATGTTACCTTATTTTCGATAAGTACAAAACATTATTTCGTGGGTAATATGTTGCAAAAAGGATAAACATATTATTTATAGAAAATATTTCACCACAATACATTTTTAAAAATATCATAAGATTTTGGTGTTATTTTGCTTATTAGAACTTTTGTTATGTCACCCTGTTTTCACTATGAATGTAATTTTTCCCTATTAAAAGGGGTTTGCAAGAAACTGTAAACATTTGCCTAAATATGCAAAATGAGTTTTGAATATGAAATGGCGATATCACGACCGGAACAACGCAGATACTATTAATTTTGAACTAAAAATCCCCGTTTTGCTTTAAATTAAAATTAATGTATATAAAATTATAAAATATAAGAAGATTTTCTAGATATGAATGGTTTAGAAGCAAACGTGCCACAAAATAGCCCAATTTTGGTCATTCTCCTTTACAACTTCCTTTGGCAGTGCTACAGGCATCCATCAAAATTAATATACAAGGAAAATCTTTTGGAGTCTGCCGTTGGCTGTCAACAAGGCGACCCTCTTGGACCACTCATTTTTAGTTTAGCCATTCATCCAGTTATTAGCCAGTTAAATTCTAAATTTAACATCTGGTACCTAGATGACGGAACCCTAGGAGGCGACGTAGCCACTGTCTATCAGGACCTGGCACTTCTGAAGACAAAATTTTCATCATTCGGCCTAGACCTTATTCCAAGTAAGTGTGAAATTTTTATCAACGATACTTTAGACCATTCCGCAATTCTTTCCAAATTTCAAACCCTCGCACCCAGTATAACCCATATTCAAAAAAGTTCTCTTCGCCTTCTTGGGTCCCCAATACTAGACGAGGGTTTTGATTCTTTTATTCATGAAAAATTCAAAATTTTAGTGAAATTTCGGACCGCCTGCTCAAAATTAATATACATTCGGCTTTCACTATTATTCGATACTGTCTTTTTGTGCCTAAGTTCACACACGCTTTACGTTCTTCGCCTTTTTGGAAAAACCCAAGACCACTAGTCAATATTGACAAAATTTTACAAAACACCCTAAGGAACATTTTAAATGTGGCTCTGAACGACCGAGCATGGCTACAGGCGACATTACCTGTTCGCCTGGGTGGGCTTGGCGCACGCAAAATTTCCGACGTGAGCTTACCAGCATTTCTGTCATCGGTCCACAGCACTGCAGAATTAACCAGGAAAATCTAAGCATCCACACTGGTCGATTCTGAGGTGCTGTGTAAGATCGATGCCATTAATGCTTGGAAAATGGCTTGTCCAAGCACTGAGTTGCCCCGAAATTTATCCTCCCAGAGGCAGTGGGACGGGCCGCTTTGCAGCGCAGTACGAGAAAATCTCCTCCGTACATCGTACAATGCTGCAGAGCGTGCTCGTTTGCTGGCTGTGGGAGAGTGGGAGTCGGGGCTCTGGCTTCAAGCACTGCCATCGTCCAACATAGGTACCATGTTGGACGACACGACCTTTCGCATCGCTTCTTGCCTCCGGTTATGTGCGCCATGTGTCGCTACACATCGTTGTCACTGTGGGGAGGCTGTCAACAGCCTTGGTCACTATGGCCTATCATGCAGCAGGAGCGCAGGTCGTATTTCACGACACAGCAACCTGAATGACATTCTCCGTCGGGCTCTTGTCACCGCTGGCGTTCCAGCCCAACATGAACCTCAGGGTTTGGCACGCAACGATGGTAAAAGACCAGATGGAATGTCTCTACTGCCTTGGAAGTTGGGTAGGCCTTTGGTGTGGGACGCAATGTGTGTCGATACCCTTGCGCCATCTCATCTTCCTAGCACAGCGGGTGGTGCCGGCGCTGCTGCTGCCACAGCGGAGACTCTAAAACGGCGCAAATACGTAAATCTCGTAGGGGATTACGTATTTGAGCCGTTTGGAGTTGAAACGTTGGGTTCATGGGGCCCAAGTGCTAGATCTCTATATAGAGAACTTGCGAAGAGACTTGTCGACGCCTCGCGTGACCAGAAGGCTGGTATGTATCTAGCTCAAAAAATTAGCATAGCCATACAGCGTGGTAATGCTGCCAGTCTTCTGGGCACGTTCCCAATAGACGGCGATGTGGAGGACTTTCACGACGCCCTTTGATTATTTTTTTCTTTTTTCTTTTTTCTTTTTTTTTGTATTGTACCTATATTTTAATATTTTAATTAAATTTTAGTAGTAAGTAGTAAATAAGTAGGTAGTTATAATCGTTTTATGTTAAAATTAATTTAATTTTGTGGTCGTTAATAAATATTTCCTATTAGTCACAATGAAATAAATATAACCAGCACTTTTTAATGAAATGTTAAAAAGCCAAGGGTTTTGTATGGAATATGACGTAGTGACGTCATATTGTTTTGCTGTCATGTAGAATACTTATTATCAATAAATTGACGATAAAAAATGTTAAATAAAGTTTTATCATTAATTAATTAATGAAACTACTATTATTTTGACATGTTTCACTAAATAAAAATACTTGTATAATTTATGTCACTTGCAGGAAACTTCCCTATTATAAACGCGACAGCCCGTGCGGACAGATGGATTCACTTTGTCACGATTTGACACAAATACTTACGAAATTTTGCAGTACACAAAGAGATTGGGTAAGCAGTACATCAGAATGAATATGTATAAAATTCTTGCTTCTCCTTGGTAGGGGAGCACTGATAGAGGATTTTTGGAAATTCTTCTTCTTCTTCTTCACATATAAAAAAAAAAACCTAACTTTTACGCCGCAAGAAGAGGCTATTCAGATAAATGATTATACCGGTAACT
Organism: Euclidia mi; assembly: GCA_944739405.2. Taxonomy (NCBI): domain Eukaryota; kingdom Metazoa; phylum Arthropoda; class Insecta; order Lepidoptera; family Erebidae; genus Euclidia; species Euclidia mi. Next base: position 11,229,193 of record OX123203.2, read on the forward strand.
TAATGTTATCTAAATTCACTTACATCCACACACAAGTTTATAAGGAAACAACAATGTCCGATTTATGATCAAATAAATCAAATGTTCGACACGACCTCGGGCGAAGTTTGTAGTTCAGGGGACATCAAGTTTCGCGTAAACAACTTAGATTGGATTCATTCTTCAAAATTGTTGTGTATGCCGTAGTCCATTGGAGATTAGAGGCCTCGCTCTTATATATTTTATGGTCATTCTTTCGTTTTCTTCTATGAACATTTGTTAATTTAAGTTACATCGTAACACTAATGAGCGCCAAAAAATATTTATTTTTTACATGCTTTCGTTGACTAGTTATTGCATTTCAGACTAATATAATTACTATCCTCTAATTGCGCAGAAAAACTGTAATACCTTTCCAGTTTTTACTTTAAAGTTTTAATTTTAAATTTTCTTTCAGGTTAGTACCACCTATCTTTGTTTTGTTGTATCCAATACTAGATGAGCCCGCGGTTACACCCGCGTTATTTAAGGCTACAGCTCCGCTCCCGTGGCTCACATCGTAATGTTACATAGCCTATAGCCTTCCATGATAAATGGACTAACACAAAAAAAATACAAATTGGCCAAGTACTTCCAGAGATTAGCACGTTCAAGTAAACAAACAAACTCTTCAGCTTAATATATTAGTATTGGATTCTGGCACTGTTGCAAGCACAGCGATCACAGCTGTGCTTGTACTTGACCTCTGAAATTAAAATAATATTTATTGATATTTTTTCGAAATTAGCAAGTCATTTTTTAATCCTGGTCAGGGCGCTACAGAGGGCTCTACTGTAATGATTACTTTTTACATCGCTCTGTTATCGAAGTGCATTTAAAAATAAAAGTACGTAAATTTTACTAGATTTTTTGCTTCAACTATAACCAGTGACACATTGTGACTCAGCGCAATCGTTATCAGTGAGTTTACGGACCCCCCCGTGGGATCTCCACCTTGTCGTGGTGGGGGGGCTCAGTAACCGTGGATTGGTCACCCGCGGTGAAGCTAAGAGGGATCCAGGAGGGGACGCTCCGCGTGGGCTTCGAGGGGCCTGCGCAGGATGCGTCCAACGGTGCGGGTGCGGGGGACAGTTCTGTCTGTCCCTCGCAGTCGGGTGCGGTCGCGGGAGGAGAGGCGTGTCGGTGTTGCGTTGCCGCGCGCCCTATCTCCCGCGACCAAATGGGGGCGCACCATTCGATGCGTCGCGGTGGGGCCGCAGAGGAAGAGGAGATGCGGTGTTGCGTTGCCGTCCTCCCTATCCTCTGCGGCCGCTGGGCGTTTTGGCGGCGGAGTCCAACACCTTAATCCGTCGCCAAGGGGGTTTTGTTCGGGGCCCGCCTGACCATCTGGCGGGCCAATACCCGTCGGAGGGTGGCGACGAGTGCTTTGGTGATGCCCCACCCTCCGACACACGGGTACATGGCGGAAGTCGAGGTGGTTTTTAGAGGAAACACCACATACTCCGGCTCTTATTTCCCCCAAGAGTCGGAGATCCGAAGGGATTTTCCACCTCGTAAAACAAAAAAAAAAAAAAAAAAATGTGAGTTTACGGACCGAAAAAGTGAATTTGAATCGTGAAGTGAAAACTGTTGAAAAACGTCTTCTACTTAACAATTTATAGACTGTGCGTGTATTGATGAACGTGAATACCGATTTGGGACCACACAGTGCATTAAGGATATGAGTTGAGTGTTCTGTCAGAGATTTTGTATTGTTTTCAAGAACAGCTGATCAATCAAATTTGCAATATCTTGTTGACACTTTGCAGCGCCATCTGTTAGCGCACCCTTGAACTACGACCTCAGGTGGACGTTGAAACTTAATAAACTTTCACTAGACCTACGATCTGCGGCGTGCGGCGAGTGCGGCAGCTGATCGCGACAATCCGTAATAACTAATATCGATCCTGTTTATACTGAGGATTTATAGAGGACGGTAAAAGCACTCTTTGGACCGAGCGACGCGCCTACATAACTGTTCTTGTTTACATCTTACTTACTTTACAACGGCATAAGTACACATCTCAAAGATGCAATGTTGCAAGGACACTTCGGCTTCGGGTAACCGAATTCTAAGATGTTCGGCATGCTGTGGAAACTATCACTATGAATGCTTAAACATGAGCTCCAATCAATTCTCTGCTCTAAGCAAAGAATATAAGGCGGTCTGGCAGTGTCCATCCTGCACAAATGTTACTAGACGGACCAAGTCTAACTTAAACACTCCCGTGCGCAGCTATACGCAGCTCCCAGCCGATGACCGCCCTATGAATATATCCTACGATCTAGAGAACAGCCTGCACATCCCATCTAGCCATCTGGAAGACAGTAAGGCCTCGCCCTCGGAACAGACACTTAACACTATAACCAGCACTGACTTCGAATCATTCACTACAAAACTGGAAAGTACTCTTAGTCAGTGGCGTGACGATATGAACAGAGATATGCATAATATGCGTGATGATATTAAATCTGCCTTATCAGACATACGGAAGGAAATGCATAGTTTGCGTAGTGAGCAAGATGTCTTGAAGCGACGAGTCTCTGACATTCAGGATAACATTACTATACTCCAAACTACTTGCCAAAGTCAGTCCATTGAACAGGACATTCTCAAGAAGAGAATCGACGACTTTAATAACTGTACATCCACATCAACCATGCTCCAATCAACTATCGATAACCTGGAGACTAAGATAGAAGTTCTAGAACAGCAGGCAAGGCAGTGTAATGTGGAGATATGTAACTTACCAGAAAGACGCAATGAAAACTTACCAGCTATCATTGAAGCAATGGGAAATGTTCTGAAATGTCCTATCAATCAAAAAGATATCGTCGCATTGCACAGAGTTCCTCATGCCAATCAGCAAACCACAAGACCGAAGAATGTTATACTAAAATTCCCGTCGCGGCTACAGAGAGACAATTTATTAAGCGCGTTTCGTAAAGCTCGTTCGTTGAACACCGAACTGCTTGGTATCACTGGCAAGTCTGCGTCGCTTTTTATCAATGAACATTTAACTATATCGCAGAAACAGTTGTTTCGTAAAGCTCGTGAAGTTGCACATAATCGTAATTATAAATATGTTTGGATTCGTAACGGAACTATACTGGTACGTGAGCGAGAGGGGGCAACTGCGTTTGCAATACGTGGTAGTGGTGACCTTGATAAAATTAGACCGACTAAGCCTGCGGAATAACTGGTTCTTCCTTGCTGCTGCCATACCTTATTGCTGTGTACTAAATATCCTAGTCCTATAACTTTCATAATTTTAATATTTACAATTTGTTTTTCTAATGAGTTTGTTGTATATTCCTTACAATGGGGCGTAATCCATAATTGTATTTGTCTGTCATATCTTGTTTGGGTAAAGTATTTTTTTAAATTGATTATACTGGCATTTATATGCGTATTTACCACGATATATTATTATGTATGTAAAATGAATACCTGGGAGCGCAATCACGATTCTATCACAAATTGTCGTTCAGCTCGGTGTTGTTATGTGATACGTAAATTCCTTATGTACTCAATGTATATCGATTTGCATGGATTTGTGCCGCTATATACGCCGAATGCAGAGTACCAATATAACTATTTACTATCAAAATTGCAGGGGCATAAGAACCAAACTACAGTCACTGCTATTGAATGTTCTATCTTTCTCATATGACATAATAGTCCTAACGGAAACGTGGCTCGTGCCTGATATCTCCAACTCCGAATTTATGGACTCCCGGTACGTTGTGTATCGTTGTGACCGGGACCGTAATGCAACGATGAAACAGGACGGTGGCGGGGTTCTTGTCGCTGTGCTGCGTGAACATCGGTCTTGTGTTCTCGATTCCTCTAAGAACTCGCGAGGTAATAACACAACCGCGCATTTTGAGCATCTCCTAGTCGGACTCCCATGCAAAATTGATAATTCCAGAATGCATATTCTTAGTGCTGCATATATTCCACCGTGGGTCTCCGCCGAGGTATACAGCTCTCATTTCGATGAACTGCAGGACCTTTTAGTTGAACCTGGGATATCAAACTTATTTATGGTTGGAGATTACAATATTCCTGAGATATCTTGGACAATTGGTCACCCAAATGTTTCAAATAGTATGCCCGGCCTATCATGCACTGGAACATCCGAGAAATCCTTACAGTTGCTTAATTTAATGTCTATTTTAAATGCATATCAATATAACAATATATTCAATGGCAAAGGAAAGATTCTTGACTTATTTATCTCTAATATCACCTCTATTGTAAACCCTCCGTTAGACTCATTATTACCGGTCGACCCTCATCATCCCCCCTTCGTTGCAACAATCCCCATTAACCTTGCTCCACAGGCTCTCAAAAGAAATTCAATCAATAAATATAATTTTCGCAAAGCCAACTTTGACATAATTAACAAGCAAATTGATGAAGTGAAATGGTCCAGTCTGTTGGACCACCTTTCCTCAGAAGAAGCAGTTGGAGTATTTTACGAATCGCTTGACAACATAGTCAGACCCAATGTCCCACGTGTTAAATCACGAGCACTTGACTTTCCCATTTGGTTCTCACCGCAATTAATTAAAATTATCAAAAAGAAACAGCGGTTTTGGGATAAGTGGAAAAAAATCAACAATATTAAAGATTACAATGAATTTACCGACTGCCGCAAGGTATTTAAAGAGATGTGTAAATCTTGCTATTCGTCATACATCAAATCCGTAGAAGACAATATGACTACTAATATTAAGCATTTTTGGCGATACATTTCAAATCGGAAAGACAAATCTAGTATCCCATCCATAATGCAGTATCAAAATGTAAAGTCAAGTGCTCCTGAAGTTATCTGCAATATGTTTTCTGACTTCTTCTTGTCCGTATTTGAACCCATGACCACCACACTCTCAGCATGGACCCCGCCATCGGAAAGTTCCGCCAACGTCAACTTAATTGATAACTTCCATATTGAGGAAGATAAAATACTTCAAGAGCTGAAACTGCTCGACCCATGTAAAGGGGCCGGCCCCGATGGTTACCCCGCCATATTCTTTAAGACCACCGACTATTTGTAAACCACTCTACATCATTTATAATAAATGTTTAAGTGAGGGCGTCTTCCCTGAAATATGGAAGCGGGCTAATATCACGCCCGTGTATAAAACCGGTTCTAAACATAATGTTGAGCAGTATCGGCCCATCTCTATTCTGTCGACCTTGTCAAAACTTTTTGAACGCCTTGTTCATAATGCAATATATCCCATCTTACATAACGTTATAATTCCTGAACAGCATGATTCGTTCAACGGCGCTTCACAACGTCAAACCTTCTGATTTTTACAAACTTTCTCTTTGAAAATATTGACAGACGACTACAGGTGGACGCCGTATATACAGACTTCAAGAAGGCTTTTGACAAGGTCGATCATGAAATCCTTTTGTGTAAAATCGCATTTAATGGCATACGGGGAAACCTGCTTCGCTGGTTCTCATCATATATAACAAACCGAACACAAAAGGTTGTTGTGAATGGCTTTCAGTCTAAATCGGTACTTATAACTTCTGGGGTCCCACAAGGCTCAATTCTGGGCCCCCTCTTATTTAACTTGTACGGTCGCGGTCTAAAAATGTTTACCACTTTTCAAATTACATTCTTTGTCACGCTGGGTTCAGCAAGGTCTAAAATGCTTTATCTGAGTACTTATTACTTTTCAATCATTGACAAGGCATAAGGCATCGATTCAAACAAAAAGGGTATGAATATTTTTAGGTCGATGAAAAAATTTGACATAATGACAGAATTGCATTTATTTTGCTGTAAAAGTTCTGTATTTTAATATTATTATAAAAACACTTACTTATTGTAATAAAATGGTACTATCTAAACAAAAGCTCCCTTATGTGATCAGCATGCGCTTTAACATGACCAGCATACCATCCACTATTATTATAGCTCACAGTCTGACCGCGCCCTGATTTTCGCTAGACGATATCATCATCATCATCCTAGCATTTTCTTAGTTGCATCCCAAGCTTGAGCTTCGGAGCCCAGGGACCTGCTATTACTGGTCTACCGAGATTCGACTAAATATCAGTTTTTACACGGAGCGTCTGCCATCTAACATCATTCTAAGGTTAGACCAGTAGTCAGTAGGTTTATTTGAGGACACTGACTTCCCACTAATGACTGCCATAGCTAGATCATGACAGCCGGGACTGCTTAACGTGCTTTCTGATGCACGGGGGTAAAACACCGCCAACTTCGGGCTAATTATTAAGAATTTCTTGACAGAAATTCCTAAAAATTTTTCACTAAGAAATTCTTAACAGAAAACCTTAGAAATATTTTCCGAGCCCGACCCGCGAATCGAACCCGAGACCTCATGATCAGCTGTCGTATGCACTACCGCTAGACCAACGAGGCAGTCTTACGCTAGACGATATAAATATTGTATTCTTTTCAAAAAGGTTTTATATTCAGGATGTCGTATTTTCGCCGTCCCTTTCATTATAATCTGTCAATGTAAAAGTCATTTGATAAACTTATTAATTACAAATACCAAAATCGTAAATAGCAAGTTGAAAATTACATTATTTGAAGATTACAAATATTTTAGTTTCAGTGTAAATATCACGCTTGTAATTAAATGAACGTATATTATAAATGTGGAATAATGAATCGTTATTGACACCAGTTGCTACGCAACGCATGTTATCAAAGATTGTTTGCCTCTGTTGCCTACAATATCATCGTCCTTGTGTCATTGATGTGTTCATGCAATTATAAGCCTTAAGGTGGTAAACACTTTCAGACCGCGACTGTACATAAACGATATCAACAGCTGTTTCAAGTACTCAAAATTCCTGTTATACGCCGACGACTTGAAAGCCTTCAAAACTATTCGCAATGTTGACGACTGCCGATTGTTCCAAGAAGACCTAGATAGGCTCACGGCATATTGTAATACTAACAAACTGCATCTCAGCATCCCGAAATGTCATAACGTTCATTTCACCAAAAATAAGAACATTGTCAGAGTCAGCTACAATCTGAATAATACCGTGCTGAATAATGTTTCATTGATCAAAGATCTAGGCGTACTAATTGATGACAAGTTATCCTTGAATGATCATGTAGACAAAATTGTAAGTAACTCTTTTAAAATGTACGGTTTTCTCATGAGGTCATCTACTGAGTTCAAGCGGCCATCCACTTATCTTTATTTATTCAAGACACTTGTAAGATCGCAGTTGGAATATGCCGTGCCAATATGGAACCCATTTTATCGGAAGTACATAGATACAATTGAGAGGGTGCAGTATAAATTCCTACGTGCCATGCACTACAGGTGTTACAGATCGTATCTTACATATGCTCAATTACTCCATAAGTACAATCTGCTGACACTAGAGTCTAGGCGCAAGTTATTGGAAGCTAATGTGTTACATAAAATTGTGCATAATAAATTCGATTCCACAGATCTTACTAATACTTTATGTTACACTGTCCCGCGAACCGTAAATGAGCGAAGTGTCCGTGCAGGTACACTCTTTGCTGTCAATTCTTGTCGAACCAACTCTGGATTGCGCTGCCCTATCCGACGAATGGTAGATTCTTATAATCGCTATTTCATTGACATTTTTATATTTTCTAAGTTTAAATTCACGCAAAATGTTATTAAATACTTGAAGATTAATTAATATAATATTCAATATGTAATTGCAAATTCTAATGTTATTTAATACATCATATATTAATATTCCTGAATGTTACAGCTCCATTAGTAGGCATGATCCCATTATTTTATTTTATATTCTTTACTATTCCTTTTTTTCTGTATTTTGTAAATTCCTAATCTAATTCTATTTGCAATTAATATTTTTAAATGTACCATTAATTTAATGCTTTGTAGTGTCCCTATTTGTATTATTCTGTTATTGTAATTCGTGGATAATGTTGTGGGCTGCAATATTGTATATCCTATTTCTGTATTTTTAATTTAAAATTGTATTTTGTAGCTGTTTTTATCCCATAATAAATAAAAAAAAAATAAAAAAAAAAAAAATTATACCTCCTAAGTATGACCACATTTTCCTATACCACACTCCACGAAGAAGGAGGACAGTGTTGCCTACATATCCCTACCATTAATATTGTTAGCCCACATGATGGATGACATAAATAATCGTGTTTGTGCACAAACACAGAGATCGACTGCTATTGACCAGCGCTATTAACTTAATTACTTCTGACATTACTAACTAGGACATATTTTCTTGTCTAGAATAACTTAATAGTTCTAACACTATTATTAAACCTCTATTCAAATCCTTAAAAGTAGGTACCTAATATTTGTATAACGGGTTATTTATTTGTGAATCAAGCATCGAGAAAGGCATGTTAAGATGGCTTGAGCACATGGAGAGGATGGATGACGAAAAACTGACAGAGAAGATATATAAGGCAAGTGTGAATGGGATAGGACAAAGGGGAAGACCTAGACGGACGTTCTCTGACTAGATCGGAGACATCCTAAAAAAAGGACAGGTCAGAAGTACCCTAAACAGAAGAGCATGCATGAGAAACTTAATGGGACTGAATGCAGCAAGAGAGGTATGTCAGGATCGTTGGAAATGGCGTTCCGTAGTCTCTGGCTACCCCTCTGGGAAACAGGCGTGAGTTTATGTATGTATGTTATTTGTGAATATCATCATCGTCCCAGCGTTATCGCAAAAACTGCCAAGACTTTATTTGGCCTTGGAACCCAGGATCCGCTTACTAGTCTAACTAGATTTGACAAAATTTTAGCTGTGCCACAGAGCGACAGCTGTCTGCCCTCCATAATCCAAATTGAGTGAATATTTCAATAATACATAACCGACTTCGTAGCTAGACATTTTTAGGTCCATTAAAATTGTCTGCTCAAACCAATATTCAAACTACACCCGGCTATTCAGATACTTTGATCGTAATCTGACCACAATAACAACTACTGTTAAGTAATATGCGTTTCACAAAGTCTATTTTTTACACTCTTGTAAAGCCAACACCACAAACAATATCACTGCTTACGCACGAACATCTTCAAAACTAGAGTAGCACAAATATGAATGAAAACCATTTCGCCTGCATTGTAACATTTACGCCATCCGTTTCCACCGCATCATTAGAAATCGCGTCCCGAAATTCCTTGAACTCAATATGTTGATTGACGTTACCAAAATGTAGCTAATATAAAACTTTACATGAAGACAGATATAAAACAGAAAAGAACGGAAGCACAGGATATTTAGAGGAACACGTAAATATATTTTGTAGAGGAACATCCATCACAATATTTATAATATTACGTGCGGTAAACGGTGCTTAATGTCTTGTGTTATTAGTATAGGAACACGGATGCTATGGCGGCGTAAAATGTGCATTTTATATGCCAATATTGGCTTGTACGCGACACCGCTTCTTGGAGTTAGTAAGCAAGTGAATCTGATACAAATTTGTAGTTCTAATAAATGGCAAACGACACTCTAACACTAAGCTATTACCTTCGCAGTGAAGGCAACTAAAACTATCAGATATCTATGTATCGAAATATACAACATGACATTATTTTTAGGACGTCAAGTGGTAGACTTGGCATTGAACCTCGGCATGGCAATGCTGGCGTTATATCATTGACGAGGCTGTTACCTTACCACTATAAAAAGAAACCAATGCCTTGTAAGTTTTAAAGAGGACTTGCATTGAGTGGGTCCTCTCTAAAAACTCATCGAATTCCTGCTGTTATGAGAAGCTATATTCTATTTATACCAAGTGACCCAAGAATTATTTAAGTACCAAGATTTGAAATCTTACATTACCACCAACTACTGCTATGGAGAAAAGGGGATACCTCAGTTGCGTTTCATTCACGAATTTTAACCGACTTAAAAAAGTCTTCTCTATTCGGCTGTTATTTTTATGTCTGTTACCCCAAAACTCTGTATTTTATTAACTGATTTCAAAGTTCTTACGATATCATCCGTTTGTCCCAAAAAGTTAGAGCAATGAGATTTGAAGTGAATTTATTTTTTAATATTTAAATGGATTAATTTATGATGAAAATGTTATATAATTATACATCCACGAAGTTGACCGTTTTGGTGGTCCCAACGTAATGGTTTGGGGTGGGATTAGTTTACACGGTAAAACCAAGCTCACCATTTTAAATGCGGGTACCGTAACTGCAGAACGTTACATCGAGGATGTCATCAGGCCTCAAGTGATCCCATTTGCACACTTAGTGGGGCCTGGATTCATCCTGAAGCAAGACAAAACCCGTGCACACACAGCTCGATCGACCCATACTGTCCTAGAAGGGTCTCATATTGGGGTATTACCATGGCCAGCTAACAGTCCGGATTTAAATCCAATCGAGCAATTGTGGGACCAATTGAAACGAAGGGATAGAGTGAATGAACAAGGGGTCTACAACCAACAGCAGCTGATTGACGCTTTAAAACGTGCCTGGGAGGAGATTCCAGATGAAAAAGTGAGGAATTTAATCCAGAGTATGCACATAAGGCTTCAGGAGTGTATTGCTAAGAGAGGAGGACATACTCGTTACTAAAAAGAAGAAAAAAAGTGACAAGAACAGTATTTTGTCTTTTTTCGGTGATTTCTTTTGTTCATGTTTTTCATTCAATATGGCCAATTTCATTATGAACTTCTTCTTCTTTCTCCTAGCCCTTTCCCAGTTGGGGTCCGCTTACTAGCGATGCGCGATGGCGAGAGGTTTAATTCGATTGTTTCGATTGTTCAAACATCTCGATGGTTTTCGATTGTTTCGACTTGGATTCGAGTCCGACTCGGTCTGTAATTGCGACTGGCGCACGGCGATGGCGTGTTCATTCGTGAGTTGTTCTTCAATGGTTTCGACTTTCAAGTTTCGTGAGTTTTGTCTTGGTTGCGTTGTGATTGCGAATCCAAACTAATTCTTTCAAAACGCGTAATCGAAAATAATCAATATCGCCACGGGAATAAAATGTAAATAGTTAGGTTACGCAGGAATACTTAGAAGAACTCATGAAAATAAATAAAACATATTGATGGTTTTATTGAATCTGTTTTTTTATTGACTAGATTTATATGTATGTAGCATAGTTTTCATGTTATTATCCATCTACCTATTTATATTTAAAGGTAAAATTAGTCGGGCACGGGATAATCAACAATTTTAATTAAATAACAATCACAGAATCGTTTCAGAAAAGTCTAAATCTCTATAATGTAATAATTTCAAGTCTTTGTTAATTTCAAATGACAGACATATTATTTACTAATAATCAACAATCTTAATCAAATAACAATCACAGAATCGTTTCAAAAAAGTCGAAATCTCTATAATGTAATAATTTCTAGTCTTTGTTAACATTTAATCACACACATATTTTTAGGTAACTACTTAAATCTATACGGTTATTTTAAGAATAATCAACTTGTTACTAGTAAGTATATCATAGGAACTGAATCAGTCAGGATTCTTTTATATATATTTTAGACAACAATAACAAAATCAAATCAATAAAAAATGTACTTGTCAACACAAATAAAAATATAAATGTGCTAATTATATTAAAGGTACATACTAAGATTATAAAAAAATATACGTAGAATATATTTCATACCTAGGTAATTGAAATATCTAGACATTCTACTAAAATTAGTTTTACATTCTCGCTCAAAAACAGAAGTTGGTCTAATTTTTTTGGAGTCAATCTATTTCGTCTATCATTAGTTATCATGCCAGCTTTGCTAAACATTCTTTCTGATGGTACTGAAGTTGCAGGCATGTTAAGATACTTACAGGCTAGTTTATATAAGTGTGGAAAAGTATTAGAGTGCATTTTCCAAAATTCGAAAGGATTCTTTTTGCGATCGAAATATGGCATTTCAAGGTACTGTTTTATGGTGCTTATGGCATTGGTACTAGGAGTGATAGTCGAACGAATTGCGGTAACTTTTTGGTTGAAGTCACTCCATAGTTCGTCATCATCTTTTTCTTGGGTAGAAAGGGCACTTCTTGATGTGGCAATTGGTGGTGTTGGTATTGGCACAGATACATTGTCAGAACTACTAGCAGTGCCAATTAATGCGCTCAACTCTTCAGTTACCCATTTTTGAGCATTGTCTGCGTTTTCAGCAGTACCAAAAGCGGCTTTTTTGAACCTAGGATCCAAAAAAGTAGCCTTTGCAACGGCTTTAGTGGTTTCCAAAAATCCAAGACGCCTGGAAATAGTTTCTAAACTCTTTAATTTAAGTTGTTTTCCAATATCTGTCGTGCAATTTTTGTTTTTTATTTGGATTTGAAGTCCTCGAATAAGTGGTGTTATTCTTGACATCGTTGGGTACATTTCGCCTGACAAATCTTCTGTCATAAATAAGAATGATTTCAAAATTTGAATGCAATCATCAATTGCTTCCCAATCTGACCCGTCTAGATTTCTAGGAGCATTTGGCAGCGATGAAAGGGCTGCTGACAGTGGCAGTTTTATTTGTGATAACCTTTCCATCATAATCACTGCCGAGTTCCACCTGGTGGGTACATCTTGCTTCAGTTTTAATTCCTGAAGTCCCATCTGATGCTGTATTTCCCTCAATTTATATGCTGCCAAATTACTTTGTTTGAAGTACGTGACTAGTGATCGACATTTTGAAAGTAAAGTTTCTAGACATGGATTTTCTTTGATGCTATCTTGAACCGACAAATTGAGCGTGTGAGCAACACATGGATGGTGATACTTATGAAGATGTTCGGTGATAGCTTTTTTCATATTTGCAGCGTTGTCAGTCACCACTGTAACTAGCTTGTTTGTAATATTCCATTTTACTAAAATATTTAAAATAGCTTGTGCGATATTAACAGCAGAATGATCTGTATGCACTTCTTCGGTAGATAAAACTGCAAAACGAATTTGAAATTCGTATACATAATGTGCAGTCACCGTTATATAGGCTCTGTTACTATCAGATGACCACATGTCAGTGGTTGCAGAAATGTAGTCAGTTTTTTGAAGTTGGTTTTTGATATTGGTGCTTAATAATTCATATTCTTCCGATAACACGTTCTCTGATAGCACTTTTCGTGATGGTAACTTGTGTCGAGGAATATATTCTTTTACAAAAAAATTAAATCCACGGTTTTCAACTATTGACAATGGCTGACAGTCCACTGCAATCATACGTATTAAATCTTTGTCGAATTCACGACGTTCGTCGTCGGTTACCTCAGTCTGCGCTAAGCCGTATAATCTCATCTGCTTCATTCTTTTTGAAGGGGGTTCAGTCTGGTTTGTTGCTTGCGAACTAATCGAGCTGACAGTGGCCGTTGTTTTGGGTGTGCAGCTATCACCAGCAATTGATGTTGAAGCCACATTCACCGCGGTGCCAGCTGACGATATAGTTGTAGATAAACCGGGATTATTTTCCGTTGCAGTTGGAGTTTGTTCTGCTAATGCTTGTGTTAATTGAATGGGATGTTTCCTTTTTAGGTGATCATTGAGATTCGCAGTATTCCCGAAGTACTTGTAAACAGTTTTACATAATTTGCATTCCACAGATGTCACTTTACCATTTATCAATTGTTTATTAAAAGACTCCCACACTATAGATTTTTTTTAAATTCGTGGCATTTTGATGACTTTAAAACTCTAGTTAAAAATAAAACAGTGTTTCGTAAATAAAGGTTTAAAAATTACGCGCGGCATAAACTAACATGCACTTCAGCTCGATGCCTGCAATCTACTGACCGAGCGAGACTCGTGACAGTGACAGATTCGAACAATCGAAAACTAGCGGTCGTTTCCGTTGACTCGAAACAATCGAAAAACATCTCGCTTGTTTTGTAGAACGGCGAGTCGATGGTTGACTCGAAAATTTATTTTAACGACTCCGATGCTTTCGATTGTTAAAACATCTCGGAATCGCCCATCGCTACCGCTTACTAGTCTAACCGGATTTGGCTGAATATTAGCTTTTCCACAGAGCAACTGCCTGTCAGACCTCCGCAACTCAAAGGGATAGCGATATTCCATGCTTTAGACTATTGTCAGTTTATTTAGAAGGTACTGACGCCCTATAACGACTATCAAAGATCTTCATGACAACCGGGACCGATGGCAACTTAAATAAACAATTCATGATCATTATTTTAAACAATTGTTAGCCTATATTATAACCAATAACATTATTTTGTAGTTACATAAGTTAAACAATTGAGTGTCTTTATTGTTTTCATGGTACAGCATGGTTTATTGTTTACATGGTATATATATATATATATATATATATATATATATATATATATATATATATATATATATATATATATATATATATATATATATATATTAGATATATTATATTATTATTATTATATATATATATATTAGTTATTCTTAATTTTTCAAAAACAACTCAGCTGATTTCGATAAAATTTAAAAGCGACCAACTTTGAAGTATGACCTATGAAAAAAGGAACCATTGAAAACGGTTCTTTATTGGCGGAGTAATCCGCGAAATAAATATACAAAAAAAACATCCAGTCGAATTGATAACCTCCTTCTTCAAGTCGATTACAAATCAAATAACTTTGACAAGCAATATAATTCTTAAACTACTTGTACGATTTAAATGAAATTTGGAAATGTACCTTGTCATACGATATTCTCTTAGACGTCTAGGTTATCATATGGGCTAAATTGCACCTGGAACCCGACATCCTAAGATCGGAGATAGTAACGGCCATTGGATCGTTAAAAACTAACAAAGCGCCAGGTCTGGATCAAATTACAGCTAAAGTGTTGAAGGCTCTGGGTGAAAAAAGTGTTGACACACTGCACAACATCTGCAACCACGTATGGCGGAACGGCAAGTGGCCCAAGGCCCATAAAAAAGGTTCGACCAAACAATTTGATAATTATCGCACACTCGCTTTAATTTGTCACGCAAGCAAAGTCCTGTTAGACATCATAAACAACCGGGTTCGGTATTATTTTGACTGCTAGATCCCGCAAGAACAGGCCGGTTTTGTCAAGGGAAAAGGTACGTGTGAACAAATATTAAACAACAGGCAAATTGTGGAAAAAATGCTACGAGTTCGACACACCTGTCATAATGTGCTTCGTCGACTATAGTAAGGCATTTGACTGTGTCAACTGGGACTGTCTATTTTTATTTATTTATTTAGGTTTGCTAACAAATGTAACAGTAATACAAGCAAATATTATAAACATCTTAACTAAGCAAATATTATAAACATCTTAATAATTAACTAAGGTTAATTATAGTTGGTCGTGGGTTTTCCGCACTTAGCCACTTATTTGGGCCATTGTGCGTAAGTGGCGACTTGATTGACGCCGACTACTCATACCACCTTAGTTCCTTCCAGAAAGCCATTAGTTGGCTGGTGTCGTGTAAAGCCTCACTCATGGTTCTGGGGTTGTTCAGCAGCTTTGCCCGTTGATTGCTCACACTTGTGCAGTGCAGAATGACGTGAGCGGGTGTTTCTTCGGTTTCTGTCCGTAACGCCTATGTTGAATAGGTGCTTGTTGAGTGGACAGTGGCCGGTTATTATGCCCGTCAGATGCTTAAGTGTTTTTCTATTAGAATGCAGCAGCTTGTGTGAGAGTCGCTTGTTCAAGCAGGGGATAGCATCTTTTGTTTGTTTGCATTCTTTTATGTTTGCCCACTGTTTTTCGTGTTCATGTGCAGTTCTCTCGCGTAGCCACGTTTTGAGTTGGCTTGCTGGTATCGGTACAATCGGCTCGGGTCCCATTATCATTGTGTCCGATCCTTGCCGTGCCAGTTGGTCTTCGGCGTCATTGCCTGCGGAGTTGCTGTGGCCTTTAATCCATTGCAGCGTAACCCGATTCTTCTCTGCAATCTTTTGCAGCTCTAGGTGGCAATCCATGATGAGGCCGCTGTTAAAGCAGTTGCTGCTGAGAGCTTGTAGTACAGAGGCACTGTCCGTGATAATGCGTATAGCCAGGTCACTTACGTTCCTAGACGCGATTGCTGTTACGGCTCTTGTTATCCCAACACACTCGGCTTGGAATATGGTGTTAAGGGTGCCAAGGGATGTTGAGATGTTAATATTTAAGTCATGGGAGAATACGCCCGCACCTGTCCCATACTTCGTTTTTGAGCCGTCTGTGTATACTCTGACTTCGTTTATACCAGAGCTGTCTTTGTGTTTCTCCTGCAATTGGATGCGATATTTTTTGTCAAAGACAAAAGTTTTAGGGATGAGATCGCAGGCGGCCTCTAGCATCGGGATCTCTTTGGTAAAGGTCCCTTTTAGGCGTGCGTGGGTAATTCGATCATCTTGATATAAATTGTCTTTCGGGATATATACCACGTACCTTTGTTTGGAGTACCCGATATTTCGGCACTGTTGCAAGCGCCATGTTCACGGATGTACTGAGGGTATTGCGGGTGGATGAATGTTACGAGCAAGTATAACGGTCTACCCGCTTTCTTACTCGT
Organism: Euclidia mi; assembly: GCA_944739405.2. Taxonomy (NCBI): domain Eukaryota; kingdom Metazoa; phylum Arthropoda; class Insecta; order Lepidoptera; family Erebidae; genus Euclidia; species Euclidia mi. Next base: position 11,245,725 of record OX123203.2, read on the forward strand.
TTTTTGCGTACAACACCACTGCCGCTATTTTCACTATCGCACTGTACCCGATCACGATATACTACACTCACTACGTCAGCTCGCGGTTTGAGTTTTTCCGTTTCACGGGTTTTACATAGACGCACCACTGGATGCCAGATACTCGACAGTTGAAACCCATCCTCTCTATTGAAATTATTAAACTTTTTGATTTCAATAGCCTCCCTAACCATTCGAGGTATGTAGTGGCGTTCTGTCGAAAGCACCTGAGGGTTGTGTAACTCAATCCAGTGGTCGGTACCCGAGTCTAAAAGGTGTTGAGCTATGGCTGACTTATGTGGCTCGTTATTTTTGACTGCTCTGATGTGTTCCTTTATCCGGCAAGAAATGGTGCGTTTCGTTTGTCCTATATAGGAACTCCCACAGCTGCAGTCAACTTTGTATACACCTGGCTTTTCTAATGGAAGACTGTCTTTCGGCGTTCTCATATATTGAGACAGTTGCTTAAAAGGAGTGAAAATAGTCTTTACTGAAACTTTGTTGGGAATATTGGCGATCTTATCTGTCACTCCTTTGACGTACGGTAAGTACGCTGGGTGTCGTTCAATCTTGAAGTCCAGGTGTTTTTTAGTATGTCTGGGTGGTCTAATTCGCCTACTGTATCCGTTTTTGTGTAGAACGTCGCTAAAAAGCGAAAGTTCCTTACCCAAATGTTCATCGTCACACAAGCTGTATGCCCGGTCGGTAAGCGACGTTATAACGGAATTCAGTTGACGTGGGTGATGATGTGAGTCGGCGTGTAGATAGCGATCTGTGTGTGTTGGCTTTCTGTATAAAGAGTGGCTTAATGAACCGTCATCCCGTACGCCAATCATAACATCGAGGAACGCCATTCTTCTGTCCCTTTCGATTTCATAGGTAAAACTCATTTTACTGTGGGTGCTGTTTAAATGTGTCAAGTACTCTTGAACCATCTCTTCATCGCCTTCCATAACACAGAAAATGTCGTCTACGTACCGTTTCCAAATTTTTACACTTAATGGGGCAGTAGCAATGGCTTGGTTTTCAAAATGTTCCATCCATAGGTTGGCTACCACTGGAGCTACCGGGCTGCCCATCGCTACGCCATCAATTTGTAGGTAGTACTCACCTCTGTATAAGAAGTAATTCGTGGTCAGGCAATGATGTACCAGGTCAGCATATACCACAGCAATATAGTCCTCACTGATCCTACGTTTAATTACCTCCATGCAGTCTGTTATAGGTACGTTTGTGAAAAGCGATTCTACGTCGAAACTGACCATCACTTCTTTATCACTAACGTTACTCTGACGTAGAATCTCAATGAAATGTCGGGAGTCTTTGACATACGATGTTGTTCTACCCACCAATGGTCGCAGGACCTTAGCTACATGTTTAGCTAGTTCATAAGTAGGTGAATCCACTTGACTGACTATAGGCCGTAAGGGAACGTTGTTTTTGTGCACCTTTGGCAAACCATACAGTTTAGGGGGTAGAACATTACGTGGTCGCAGTAAATGGGTCACCGTATCTTCATCGATTGCGTGCTGGTACTCCTTGATCAGCCTTTGGGTACTACGGTTCAATCTAGCGGTCGGGTTATAATTTACCTTTTTATACGTGTTGATGTCACATAATAAATGACGCATTTTTTCGTCATATTCACTAACGTTAATGACTACCGTCGCGTTCCCTTTGTCAGCTTTTAGGACAAGTACGCTCTCATCTTCACGGAGTTCACGTAATACGACACGTTCAGCCACGGTCGTGTTAGGCTGAGGAAGCTTTGCTCGACGTAAACAGACAGCAACATCTTGTCGTAAAACTTCGGCCTCCTCGGACGGTATTTTATTCCGTCGGATAACCTCCTCAACTGTGCCGATCACTTTTTCGTAAGGAACATGACTAGCGGCTGGTTTCTGAATTGAGAATTTCAGCTTTCATCAGTTGAAAAATTCTGAACTAGTTGAAGTCAACTTAAGTTTTTTCTGTTTCACAGGTCAGAGTGATATTTTTTCAAAGCACTTTCAACTGAGTTTTCTTCAAACCATGAATAACTTAAACCGAACAATACTAGTACGTTCCGATACAAGTAAAAAAACCGGTACTAACCATAAATTCGTATTAATTAACATTTTACAAAGAAGCACACTTGTCGGTTAATTATTTTTATACGGAAACAAATAAAAAGTCGAAATAAAGTTGTATTTAAAATTATTTCAACGATTATTTTATTTTAATGAACAGTTTGTTGAATTTGTTCAATTCGGTATCTTAGTGAAAACGAACGTGTATGTTATGTCAAAGTCAGTTTGTTTTATATTTAATACAAAATATTTGTGGCCAGGTATATTTGAGGTATAATTCTATATACCTCCATGGTGGCCACCATGGAGGTTTATAGAATTATACCTCCATGGAGGCCACAGCGTAATTATTTGGAAATCTCTTATTTATATTTTCTAAACCTTCAATTTGTTCCTAATAATGTTGTAATCTGTTTTTTCCAAATATTGAATAGTCTTTGAACCTTTTTTCTATAAATTCTGTTTAACGACCTTCTTGCTGTGTAGACGTCAGTATGACGTAACCGCTGCTTAGCAACCGTAGTGTGGACAATTTGACATACTGGCTGTCATATTACTCGTGATCACGGGTTAAAAGACCAAAGTTGTATAATTATTTTTTTCTCTAATCAGTGCTAAGTGAGGTTTGACAAATGTCAAATGTTTTCAGAAACGCGAATATAGAGTTGATATGGAGTTGATCATGAGTTGATCATATGTTGTGTCAAATTTTAGATTTTACAAGCACAAATACTCAAAATGTGTCAAAACAATTTTTTGTGAAATAGAAAATTGATTAAGTAGTATATAATGAGTGTTTAAATTGTTCTCAACGCGAAATTCTCAATTCAGAAACCGGCCGTAGGTGTTGGGACGAAATTTAACCCTTTCTCTAATATATTGAGTGCAGCTTCCGTCAACGTTTTATCGGATAGATTTATCACTGTGCGTTCAATATTTGACTTTTCTTGGTGGGAGGTAGATGGATTTTGTTTCATCATTAAAAATTCAAACTTACGGTCTTGTTTCAAGGCACTAAGTTCTCGCGAACGCTGTGCCTGTAGATAGGTGATGCGATCACAGTTATCAAAATCATCTATTGTCAACACTTCACTGCACTTCAGATGTATTTTATACAACTCCGCTTGTATTTTGTCAAGTTTATAACGGGTGTTGGCGATCAACTTACGCAATAATTTAACACTCGCATTACGTAGAATGCCCGCGGAACCGTGAATATCGTTTCGGGGTTTTATTTTGACACAAACCGGAATAATGTCCGCGTCACGACACTTCACTAAAAACACCAACGATTGCCGTAAACGTTCGTAGTGAGTGTAGTATGTCGTAATCGGGTACAGTGCGATAGTGAAAATAGTGGCAGTGGTGTTGTACGCAAAAAACGAGTAAGAAAGCGGGTAGACCGTTATACTTGCTCGTAACATTCATCCACCCGCAATACCCTCAGTACATCCGTGAACATGGCGCTTGCAACAGTGCCGAAATATTGGGTACTCCAAACAAAGGTACGTGGTATATATCCCGAAAGACAATTTATATCAAGTGTAAATGACCACGAAAGTTTAAATTCCTAATTTGATCATCCTTTCTCCATAGCCCGAGCTTGTCTAGACGGATTGCTGCAGCGCCAGCTTCCTGCTGGATCATTAGGTGCAGCGGTCTTAGGTCCAGTAGTATCTCCAAGGCGGCTGTTGGGGTGCTCTTCATGCAGCCTGTTGTGGCCAAGCAGGCTAGGCGTTGAAGGCTCTGTAGCTTTTTGTGATTGTGCTTAGTTGCGTGCGTGGCCACCACACTACTGCACCATATGTAAGCATGGGGCGTATAATGGCAGTGTAAATCCACAGGGTAATTAATGGTTTGAGACTCCATTTTTTGCCTATGATTCTCCGACATTGCCAGAAGATTGTGCATGCTTTTGTTGTTTTTGTGCTGATGTGCTTGCCCCAGTTTAGCTTATGGTCAAGTATTACGCCCAAGTACTTGACTTCATTCGATAGGGCAAGCTCCGTTCCAACATACATCGGTATACATACAGTTATAAACATCTTACGATCTAGAGTAACAGTTACATCCAATTATAAGCAAACACCACTTACACTTACAATAACAAACATAAGTAACTATTACTAATAACAAGTTAAAAAAGTACGGATTTCAGTTCAGTTTTTTTTTACATAGCATACCTTTTCCTGATACAAAAATTCGCCAAGCATACAGAAATACATTTATAAGAAAGCATAACATTTTATAGTTTTGCGATATTTAGTAAGAGAATCAGCAAATATATCAACATCGTGATTGCAGAGGTTAAGTAGCTTGCACATGCGAGGGACAGGAGAGGTAGAGCCTGGAACAGTTTTTCTGGGTGGCGGATAAAGGAGACTGATGTATACTCTAGGATATTTGTATGGCACTCTAAAATTTATTCTATGAAGGAGTTGTGTACAGTCAATTTTGTTGCGGACAAGAAAAGCAGGTCTAAATATTTTCTTCTCTTTTCAAGTGTTTCCATTCTGTATTTTTTAAGTTTATCCTGATTAGAAACCATTCTTGGGAAACGCGGGAGCGACAAGTGCCACAGAAATCTTTTTTGAATTCTTTCTAGCCTTAAAACATGAACGGCATAATGTGGTCGACAAACAACACTACAGTATTCTAAATGACTTCTCACAAAACTATTGTTAATAAAAATTTTGTATGAGGCTTGCGAAAATCCTTTCCATTTCTTACAATAAAGCCCAGTGATCCAGATACTTTCCTACTGATCATTTCCAAATGAGGTACAAAGGTTAACTTTTTGTCTAACAAAACGCCTAAATCACTAACACAATCACCTTTATTTAATTCTACGCCGTTGATCGAGTATTTTGATGTTATTTCGTCAATCTCACGAGTAAACTTCATAAACTGACTTTTATTTGGATTCAATTGCATACCATTGTTATTACACCATATAGACAACGAATCCAGATCTTTCTGAAGAAGTAGGGCCTCATTAAGTGACTCTACAGTCTTAAAGATTTTAAGGTCATCTGCGAATAGCAGGGGTGTAGCATAGTGAAAGCAGTCCGGCAGGTCATTGATAAACATATTAAATAATAATGGCCCTAAGTATGATCCTTGAGGCACTCCTAAAGTTATGGAGCGTGTGGATGATTTGAAGCCATTCAATACAACCTTGAGTCACGATAGCTTATTGTATGATTTTATCCACTTGTAGATTGGTCCACCAAAGCCATACATACATAATTTTTCTATGGAGGGTATTATCAGAACTGGGTGTACCTCATCACTTGATTGCCCTTCTGCAATCTTTATATCACAAGAACCAAAGTGTGGTGAGGATTGACGGTACAAAATCTAAACCATTCAGTTTTGAAAAAGGAATTCGACATGGCTGCATCCTTTCACCCATCCTATTCAATATAAACGGTGAATATATAGTGAGGCGTACTTGCGATAACTGGGAGGGAGGCATCACCGTTGGTGGACGCAAAATCTGTAATTTGCGTTATGCAGACGACACCGCCTTGCTAGCGTCAGATGACGCCGAGATGATCACCTTACTGGATAGGATGGAGCACATTAGCGGTAAACTAGGTCTCTCTATAAACAGGTCCAAAACGAAGATCATGGTCATAGATCGCACAGGCAAGCTTGAGCCCACTGGGTTACTCAATTTAGAGACGGTTAAGAGCTTTATATAACTGGGTTCAAGCATTAATAATAATGGTTCTTGTGAATCTGAGGTGCGAAGAAGGATCGGGATGGCAAAAGGAGCCATGGCACTGCTGTCAAAGATATGTCAAGAATATCTCTCTGAAAACCAAGATCAATCTTGTATGCACTCTGGTGTTCTTCATATTCTTGTATGGCGCAGAGCCATGTACCTTGAAGAAAGCTGACCGTGAGCGCATTGATGCTTTCGAGATGTGGTGCTGGAGGAAGATGCTGGACATCCCCTGGACAGCACACCGCACGAACGTATCGATCATACAGGAGCTTAAGATCCAGACGAGGCTTTCCACCATCTGCCTGCGCAGAGTTCTAAAGTACTTCAGGCACATTGTGAGGAAAGACAGTGATAACTTGGAAAAGTTAATAATCACTGGCAAAGTGGAAGTAAAAAGACCGAGAGGCAGAAGCCCAATACGTTGGATCGAACAGATCTTAACACTTAACACCACGGTACACGATACCGTGGTGTTAAGAGTCGTGCGGATCGCTCTCCACTCGGCAGCAGATAGGAATAGATGGCAGGAAGTAGTCCGCAATAGACTGTTTCCACGAGGTGGTCACGACCCTCAGCATTGAGGAAACCGACGCGAGAACAAGGTTATCCAATCTCGAGTAAATAGGTAGGCAGGTATCTTCTGGGTTATTGTGCTACAACCTCGACAACATATTTGCTTAACATCAGGCAGCACGTAGTACATCGATATGGTTAGAACAAAAATGCCAACTAAATTATGACTGTAATAAGGTTTTTTATCCTGGAAAACGCTCGTATTTAATCAGGGTGCACGGCATTGAACCCAAACAAGTCGAGCAAAAAAGCTCAGTCGTAAGTTTTACTTTTCCCGAAGCCATTTAGGCCATTTTCAACTCTCTGTAACCTCGTTCTGGATAAAGCTAGACATCTAAACATTTCATTATCAAGAAAACATCTTTATAATAATAGTAGATTGTATGACAAGGGAGCAAAATGGTATTTTTACGGCGAGGGCGCTACTTTGAACCACGAGCGAAGCGAAGGATTCTAGAACAGAATCCCGAGCATAGCGAGGGATTCTAACGTAGAATCCTGAGCGCAGCGAGGGGTTCAAAATACATTGCCCGAGGGAAAAATAATTTGATCTCGAGTCATATACTCTACTTTTCATCCCCTTTCTATGAGAAAATAAATAAGAGACGGTGTTATGTAATTAATGAATATATTTAATAAAATTTGACGTGTGAATATAAGTAAAAAAAATTACAAATTTATATTTTCCTCTTTCACAACTCGACGTAGAACTCATTATTTTTGCAAAATTTAATAAAGTATGTACCTACTGATTACGAGAACAGAGTCGTAATTCACGCGCTTTTTTTTTTTGTTAGCGCGGGTCACGCCCGTGCAGCCAACACGTACTAGCCAGATATTCATACAATTTGCGTTCAATTTCTATGAATGATATACGTTCCAAATTCAAATCACTTTTGCGCCCGCTAAAAAGTGCTTAACAGAAAAAAGCTATTTTGCTCCAACTAAAAGAGGAACAAAGCGACAGCGACATAGAAGGGATGAAAAATATATTACAGAGTTTCATCCAAATCGAACTAGTACTTCAACATTATTGATTGTCACACTCACTCAACGGTCTTCATAAAATTCTAAGGTACTTCTAATAGACATAGGTACAAGCTTGTAATTTTGATGATCATTATCATTTAGTCTAAAACAAATATAAAAATCCTTAAACCTTTAGGAAAAATTCGAGTGAGGGCACGGGTGGGGATTCACGGGTGTGGGCACTGGTGGGGCACGGATGGGGGTCACGGTGGGGTGCAGTGTAGAATAACCCCCCATGAGGAGAGATATTTAATAAAGACCATCACTAGCAAAAAGAAGTGAGATTTCAACTAAAACATTGCACATTACAATTAATGATAAAACATTGCATGTAAAAAGAACAACAACTCGAGCAACAGTTCTTCAGTAAGTATATAGTTGTGAGATCGAATATGGCAACTAATGGTAGGTACCATTCGAAACGGTCATGACAGCTGGAACACGAGAGTGTACGGTATCGATAAATATATTAGTTTAGGAGGAAGCAGTATTCTCAACACAATATATGGACTACATATAGAAAAAATATTCGTATCAATATAACCTCTAATGTAGTAGGAAGTCATTTAATTAATGAAATGCTTATATTAAATACAGGAAAATATGTGGAACCGATATAAACTTAAATTTAGATGGATGTAGGAAAATCTGAAATACACATAGAACATATTCAGAAATATACAGTGCGTCACATTATTTCCATCATGAACGGACGCCAGAAACCAGCGAGAATTATTTGAAATTGAATATCTTCATTTCGTGTTTAATTAAAATTTCTTGTTGATAATGGAATTCACATGACAAAAGTGTAACTATATTCGCACAATTAACAATTGAAATCTCATTGACAGTGGTGGACGCCACAAGGTTCGACTTTGAAATGACGCAAGAAGTCTTCCGCGATTTAAATATATATTTGTTATAATTATATAAGATTTATTAGTATAAATGTCGGATACAGACTCACATAGCGATGACGATACCTTCCTTTCTGCTTCAAGTCTAGATGATAGTTTTGTAAGTGTTCCCTCTCTAGAAGACATTCTCCAGTCCCAGTTTTCGGACGTATCCAAGAACTTTAATGTAGTCCATTTAAATGCACAGAGTATTCCTGCCCATTTCCCCCATATGTTAGCCAACTAAGACTGCCAAAATATACATGCCATTCTAGTTTCAGAATCTTGGCTGAAACCTTGCCTTCCATCAGTGACATATTTTTTTATTTAACTTTTTTGCACAACACAAACAATGTGGTACAATAGGTGGACTTAATGGCTTAGGCATTTTCTACCAGTCAACTTAGGGTGGTGCAGAGATAATTGATGGTAGGTGCATGATTATTATATTTTAATTATTTACACAATTATTACTATATTACATAATTACTACTTAAACTATAGATATATATTTAAATATATACATATTATGCATACATGTATAAAGTATATATAAGTACAAATACATATATTATATATGAATAACTAGGTACTTGCAATAATTATAAAATAAATATATATAATAATATATAAGTCATCGATATACTAAAATGTCAATGATATAAGTGAATAATACAGTCAATATGCATTTATTCTGCCATTTTGCTCCGTAAAAATTCTCGAGCCTTTAGTTTAAAAGTGTACCGATTGTTAGCCATCCTGATTTCAAGAGGGAGTGCGTTCCATAATAGGACAGATTGGACGAAGAAGGAGGAGTTAACAAGCCCAGAACTATGGGAAGGACATAAAAGGAGACGATTATTAGACGAACGATTAGAGCATAAATATTGTAGATAAGGACTCAGGTAGAAAGGAACAGAGGGAGAGTTAAGAAAGGAGAAAAGAGTGGTTAGGGCACGCAAACTGCGGCGTTGGCGAATGGTTAGCCATTTGAGTTGGGAGCGGTATTCGGAGACATGGTCATATTTTCGAAGGTTGTAAACGAATCGAATGCATCATACAAAATAATTTAGCGGGTCTTAATCGCGTTAACTTAACTTATTTAAGGTATAAATACCTACTTGTTTCCGACGTTTTGCTCGTCTTGCACCGAGCGTGGCCGCGGAAAGACTGATGAGAGCTCAGCGCCGTCTTGTGGAAGTGCGGGTTTTGGCACCTACCCTCACTTGGTCTTTATTTAAGTTCGCAATGTCGGTACTCCGACACACTACACTAATGACGTCTACACACTGTTGAGATTTATCACTGCGGCGGTGTTTACATTTGCTGATGACTGGATTCCAAGTAGCCGATAATCTATATCCATCCTCCCGGTTGAAATTGTTATATTTCTTGATTTCTACCGCTTCACGTACTATCCTGGAGTAATAGTGACGATCGGTGGATAAGACTTGTGGTTGATGCAGTTCTATCCAGTGGTTTGGTCCAGACTCCAACAAATGCTCAGCTATCGCCGACTTATTAATATGTCGGTTTTTACAGCTGCGATATGTTATTTTATTCTTTCGAATGCAGTTATTAAGAAGCTGGTCTAATTTGTTGAGAAGGTCTGCATTCAAGTCGAAATAGCACACATCACCATAGTCGATAATAGGGAAGATTAAAGTCTGCATGAGCATTACTTTAGTGCTAGAAGGGAGGAAGTTCTTTAAGCGGTACAACGAACGTAAGCATCCTGTCACTCTTTGACTAACAGAAGTAACTTGAGCCCGCCAGTTAAGGTGACTATCCATGTATAAGCCAAGATTTTTAACAACCGTGCTGAAGGGTATTGTTGTCTGGTTATACTTGACTGATGGAAGCGCTGAAAGATCAACTTTGCTCATGTTGCGTTGACTGCCTATGATAATAGCCTGGCATTTTGCGGGATTTACAGCAACACCAAATCGTTCTGACCAATCAAGTATAATAGACAGAGCTTGATTTACCTCACCGATAGCTGAAGCGATATTGTCTACTCCTGCATGTGTATACAGCTGCAAGTCGTCAGCATACAAGTGATACGCACACTGAAGATTCTGGGTCAGGAGATTTATAAAAATAGAAAATAATAATGGAAAGAGAATGCCACCTTGAGGAAAGCCAGACTGGAGGTTACACCATGATGATGAAGAGTCATCGTGGCGAACCGACTGCTGACGTCCCATGAGATAATTGGAGAACCATTCCAGTGCCTCTGGAGAGATTGAAGACTGGAGAGGATGGATAGTAGGATTTCGTGATTTACCATGTTGAAGGCGTTCGTGAAATCGACCAGAGCTAGCACCGTAACTTTGGGAACTTCCATTCCCGCCCTAACATCTCCAGTCACCTTCAACAAAGCGGTCACTGTGCTGTGTCCAGGTCTGAATCCGGATTGAAATCGGTTCAATAGATTATTGTGAATGACAAATTTTGAAAGTTGTCTGTGTACACAAGCCTCAATCACCTTGGAGGGAAAAGGAAGGATTGATATGGGGCGGGAGTGGCTGGGGAGAGAAGAATTAGGGATCTTAGGCAAAGGAGTTACTAAAGCTTTCCGCCATAGCAACGGAAACGCACCTGTGTCGAGGGAAAAGTTGATAATATGCGTAATAGCTGGTAACCACAGATATAGATCTACATAGATAACGCAAATGCATGCACTTCGCGTGTCTGAACTCCGACCAAGCGTCGAGCTTGGTCGCCACTAACTTCAGTCCCCGCGCGTCCGTTTTACCGTTAAGTAAACTTTATTCACATTACGTTGCCGCGTTTGCTTCGGATGTTTGATCTGACGTTGTGTATTAGGAGACGATGAATATCGCACAAGCGATACTGTCGCGCATCGCTTCGAATTCGTGATAGGCAGGCAACGTCACAGTAGGTATTAAAAAGTCGGCATGCTTGGTTTCAATACAAATCGTGATAGTTGCGTTATCTATGTAGATCTATGTCTGTGCTGGTAACAATTGATCAACAATGGGAACAATCATTTTACGACTAATATTATCGCAACCAGTAGCGTTGGATTTGATGGAGAGGATAGTCTTCTTGATCTCCCCGGGGGTCACTGAAGAAAATTTGAAAGGGTCTTTGTCAAGACGAGGAAGGTTACGCAAGTAATTCAGAGTGTGACACTTAGTAGAATGATCCAAATAGTAAAATGTGGAGAAATTTTTATTGATTTCATCCAAACCAATTGTCCACTGGAGATCAAAACTGCGCTGTTTGCCAATACCTATAGTCCGGAGGAACTTCCAGATATTGGCAGGGGAGGATGAGTTAATATTGCTGAGAATATGGCGGCGTTTAGCGTTACGTTTCTGATTACACCGATTTCTTGCAACTTTATATAGAGACCAAAAGTCCTCTGTTTTGTGCTTTTTATATTTACGAAATGCACAATCCCTGCGTCTCATAGCGGTTTTGACCGCCTTCGTAATCCAGGGGGCAGGTGGACGCTTTAGTTTGACTTTTCGAACCGGTGCATGAACATTATACAACTCGAGAACAGTGTTGTTAAAGCTCTCGACCTTTTCATCCATAGTTGCAGCAGCGGTCAGGTGATCCCAGTTCATTGTAGCTGCATCTTTTTCCAGCTTATTTACGTCCATGCGCCCTAAGCAACGAACATGCAGAACCTCAAGGGGAGGACGGGGAGGCTTAAGGATGTATGAGAGGAAGATTAGATCGTGATGGGAGAAACCTGGAGCAGGGATTTTACCATGTTTGGAGACTAGGTCAGGAGCAGAGGTGCAAATTAGATCGAGCAATGTATCCTCCCCATCGAAATTGTGATGAGTAGCTTGCAATGGTAGAATGTGGAGATTACATGACTCGACAATTTGCAGGAGCTTGCAGGATCTAGTGGACTGTGGAGCAAGTAGATTAGTATTAAAATCGCCCTTGATGATGTGGTGAGCGTATTCCGACCCTAAAGATTCCAGTATCGATTCGATACTGGAGAAGTAATCGACTGAGGGGGGACAATAAACAACACCTATTACAATTTTGACTCTTTTGACCCAAACCTCAAGGAAAAGGTATTCAGCAGACGCAGAGATGTCAGAAGAGGAGATAGCCAGGCTTTTCTAAGGGAAATCAGAGCGGAGGTAGATGGCAACACCACCCCCTCTTCTGTTTACACGATCATTTCTGATTAAAATAAAACCTGGAAGAGGATAAGTGGTAGAAGGGAGGTGAGGTTTGAGCCAACTCTCTGAAACCAGGATGGCGTGAACATTGACATTCGAAAAGGCTTCTAATAGATCACCATAATGGCTTGGCACTCTTTGGGCGTTAATATGGCAAACATTTATCAAATTACCTGTTCTTTGATCGAAACTATGTTTCAGGAAATCACCTAAAGTGTCGCTTGTGGAGCAAAAGCTATCATCATGAAGAGACTCATTAGCAGAATGAAAAGACTCATATGATGACATAATCAAATATGACTAATAATATTTGTAATAAGATTAAATAAGATATATAAATAAAAAAAAGAAATATATATATGTATATAAGTAAATAGAATAAATATATTATAAATATGTTTAAAAGGCTACCAATTTAAACTTACGTTTATATGTTTTCCTCTCCGCACCACCCGCCAGCCAACTCACAATAAATAAGTAGAGTAATTTTACATAATTTTAAATCTAAAATTACTGAACTGTTTTAAAAAAACAAAAAGGAAGGAAACAAAAGCAAAAGAAAAAAAATACGAAGTTTTGTGTCAATTGACAGCACTAACCAAACGCAAAACTTATGATGTTACGAAACGAGCTGTCAGTTTTGTCAATCATAAAGTCATCTGTCAACTAGAAGGTAAACAATGATGCACATCATGCGCATGTTGTGGGTAATAAGAATAAGTCTAAGAAACTTGAATAATAATGGTTCACTGACACGAAACTTGAACGAATCTGTAAATACGAAGTTAGAGGAACAGAATATAACGCGATATAGGTTTAAAAACGACACAATCGGCTAATTCTTGCGTGGCACAGTTTTTGCACTGCCGGCGCCGTTCTTTGCTGCGGTACACGTATCACCTGCTATCTTCGAGTGTTTAGTGATCAAGAGCTTCAGATCATTAGTGGAGGTGATCTTGGAGCGTGTCCCATCTGGAGCTTTTACTACGATAGTGCCGTCCTGAGTCCAGCATGAACGCATCCCAAAATGCTGTCGAGCCTCTGCAAAGAGTGACTGTCGAGTTTTGGTCAGGAACTCCTTAACCGCTATCTTTGAGCCCTTCAGCGCTGTCTTTGCTCGCCATATTGCAGTCCTGACGTTCACACTTGCAAACCGCACTAAGATAGGCCTATGCCGCTCTTTACTGGGTGGACCAAGCCTGTGGCAGGTTGAAATGGAGCTCTCCTCAACATCCTTGATAGGCATTCTTGAGCGAAGGATATCCAGAATCAAGGCCCTGCAGTTGTCTTTGTCTTTCTCCGCTTCAGCAACCCCCAGGAAGATGAGTTCCTTCCGCCTGTGTCGTGTCTCCATTGCATCAAGCATGCCGGAACATTCATCTATCTGCTTGCGAAGGAGGCCAAGCATGGTGAACATCAGTTCTCGGAATGTTCTGAACTCTTCCGCTACTTTTTCCACCGTGTCCTTGGCAGGCCCTGCAGACTGGATTTGGCCTTCAAGTTCAGCCATTCGTCGCGCAAAGCACTCCTCCAAACTCTTCTGCGCCAACTGGATGTCCTCAAGTTGTGACATTGTGTAGTAATTTTAATAGACAGTAGTGAATTATTTATTTATTTATTTAAACTTTATTGTACACCAGTATCAACATTATAGAAATCTTATATATTAGGTAAAGTAAAAAAAGGGCGGCCTTATCGCTTAAAGCGATCTCTACCAGGCAACCTTTGGATGGAGATATTGGTAGCGAAAGAAGTGGTAGTTGTAGGTGTACCAATTTTATAATATTTATACTGTAAGCATATTATACATTTATACAATACATATATATTCATATATATACTAATACATTAATAACATATACATACATATCTAGATAAATTTGTGCATAATACTAAATACATATTTTTAGAATAGGAAATAAATTAAACGGACAGGTAAGGTCCTTTAACTAAAGCTTTGAATGAAGTAACCGTCTGTGCCTGCCATATGTTTAGAGGCAATGCATATCACAAGCGAACAGCCGTTACAGAAAAAGAATTATCATAGAATGCTGTGGAATGTGCCGGCATTTTCAGTCGTAAGTTTTCTGATGACCTTAAATATCGGTTTTGCGTGTCATGAAGGAACTCAAATCGTCCTTTAAGATAGGATGGTGTTGAAGGGTTAAACAATATATTGTATAGTAAAGTTAAAACGTGAGTATTCCGACGATGTCTAATAGGTAACCACTTGAGTTGGGCTCGAAATTGGGAAACATGATCATATTTGCGTAATCCAAATATGAATCGTATGCAGAAATTTTGAAGTCGCTCAAGTTTATCTAGCTGGTTTTCGGCGAGATCTAGGTAGCTGACGTCTGCATAATCAATAATGGGCAGCAAAAGAGATTTAGCTAGCGCAATTTTGGTGGTAGTGGGCAGAAAGTTCCTTAGTCTTCTTAGTGCACCTGCTGAGGCAAACACTTTCCGACTCACTTCTTGGATCTGCGGACCCCAAGACAGAGTTGAGTCTATAGTGAGACCTAAGTTTTTAACTTTATCCTGTATCGGAATAGTAGTGCCATCAAAAATAACTGGAGGCAGTAAAGACCAGTCGATTTTTGATTTCATTCTGGAACTACCAATAACAGTGACTTGGGTTTTCGTGTGTTCCCTTTGAGTCCAAAGGAATTGCTCCAGCTGTTGATCAATGCCAGATCACGGTTAATTAGAGCTAAAGATTGCGACAAACTTGCTAATGACGACCGCGTATATATTTGGAGATCATCTGCATAAAGGTGATAGGAGGAGCGAAGATTGTTTGAGATAGAATTTATAAAAATTGCGAAGATTAAAGGAGACAATACGCCACCCTGGGGCACGCCAGCAGATGTATTACACCAAGAAGAAAGTGAGTTCTCAATGCATATACGCTGTCGGCGGCCACACAGGTAACTGCGAAACCAATCAATCACCGTAGGAGATATGTTAAGAGAGCAAAGGCGACCAAGTAGAATATCGTAATCTACTGTGTTGAAGGCATTGCTGAAATCAAGAAGAGCAAGAATAGTGAGTTCTCCGCCTTCCATACCAGCCCTGATGTCATCCGTAATATTGACCAAGGATGTGACGGTGCTATGACCCGAACGGAAACCGGATTGAAAAGGATTAAGTAGGTTATTAATGCAGAGGAATGAGTTGATTTGGTTGTAGACAAGACGTCGAGGACTTTGGAGAGGAATGGTAGGATTGAAATGGGACGATAATCAGAATAGGAGGACGGGTGAGAAGTTTTCGGAATAGGGGTAATTTGGGCATCCTTCCAGATTGACGGGAAAATACCGCTGGAACAGGAATGATTTAGGATGTGAGATATGATGGGAAGAATTAAATCAAGTATAGGAAGGATCATATTACGGCTGACACAGTCAGTACCAACTGCGTTGGACGTGATTGACATTATGCTCTTCCTAACATCACTATCGGTGTAGTGATTAAAGACAAATTATGAATAACTAGGGGTAGGCAGAGAAGAAAGATAATTAATTGTACTTGCCTTAGTAGTCCTATCAATATTGGACGAGGCAGAGAAATGTTGATTGAGCAAGTCAATATTGAAATCATTGGGATTGATGTGTTGACGAGCTTTGCCGACCCCTAGGGTTTTAAGAAATTTCCAGACTTTAGCTGGATCACCGCTTTGTACAGATCTGTGAATATGTTGGCGTTGTGCATCCCTACACACCTTTTTGCAGAGATTCCTTATCGCAACATGTTTTTGCAAATTGAGACCGTCAGGCCTTATTTTGTACCTAAATTTGGCAGCAGCTTTCTTGTGGATCAGATGTTTGATATTTTCAGTTAGCCATGGGGCGGGAGGGTGCTTTATTTTCACAGGTCGAATTGGTGCATGCCTATCGTACAGTTCCGTGATTTTGCTTGTAAAAATGCTGACCTTTTCATCAATACATTGCGAATTGATAAGTTGAGTCCAATCAATATTTCTGGCATCTTTACAAAGGTTGTCAGTGTTCATCCCACCAAAATTGCGCTGCATGAGTACTTTATGTCTTATTTTAGGAGGTCGAATTTTGTAGGATAGAAAAAGCAGATCGTGATAAGAGAACATGTCAGCTGGGTACTGCCCGTGCATGTCGACATGTTCTCTTGAAGAAACTATTATAAGGTCAAGGAGTGAAGGTGTAGAATTAGGAAAATGATGAGTTGCGCTAAGTGGCAATATTGACAGATTACATGATACACAGGTTGAAGAAAGAGAAGACGAGCGGGCATCATTTTTGAGCAGGCAGGTATTAAAATCACCCATTATGATTATGTGACTGTAAGATGGCATGGTATTAACCAATAAGGTTTCGAAAGTAGAAAAGTAATCTATTCGTAAAGAAGGACAATAGTAAACGCCGATTAGGATTTTGGTGTGGTTTAAGACAACTTCCAGACATAAATGCTCGCCTGCACTTGGCGGTGAAGGCTGTGCTGACATACCAACAATTGTATAAGGAATATGTGAACGAAGATATATAACAACACCACCACCGCCCACAACGGCACGGTCATTTCTGATAAGTTGAAAACCAGGAAGGGAGTATAATGTAGAGGGTAGACAGGGCTTAAGCCATAACTCAGAAACAAGGATAGCGTGAATATTCTTACAGTCTAAATTCACCAGTATATCAGAGAAATGTGCCGGAATGCTTTGGGCATTGATATGAACGACATTGAAATTTTTAGGTACATCAGAAAATTGTGAGGCAAGACAGTCAGCTAGTGACGGCACACTTGAAAAACTATCATCTACGCTACATGTAGAATAGAAACTATCGTCATCACTTACATTATTAATATCAATGATGGCAATATGTATTATATGTACATAAAATATTTATATTGATATCTATAAATACTTAGTGTGATTTATAACACCACGGTAACGAAATATTTATGTAAATATAAATAATAATAAACAAAAAAATAAATATTAATAATAAAATATAACAAAAAAAAAAAATATATATATATATATAATTCTACCAATACACCACCTGCCAGTTGCGGTAACAAAATAGAACCAATAAGTAACACTAACATACATGCTTAAACAAAATCACAAAAATAAAAAAGGGTTAATGTCGGTCCGGGTAAAATTTTGGGAAAGGCAGCGAAGAAAATTGTAAGAGAACGATAGTAGATAGGAAGAAAAGAAAAAAGAGCATTAAAAGATTTAAGAAAATACGAACAGACTAAAAAACTTAAAACTTTGGCAATAAGCCTTGTACCCAAGAAAGTACTTTTAAAGAAATGACAGATTTGACAGTTGACAGTAGTAGAAAAATATCGAACACCAACAGAATACAATAATAAATTATTAGTTTTTTAAGAGAAGTACCTAATAAACTAATAAGTAAAATCGATAATAATTGGGTACCGACAACAGTAGGATAAAAATGTTATATACTACCCGGCCCGAAAAAAACAAACAGAACAAAAGAAACAAACTACTTTTTCTGGGCAACAGTTCGTTTGGATTTGGTGGCTGGCTTCGAAGCTGTTGCTGGTTTCTCCATCCCCTTCTGCTCGGCCTTGTGCAGCTCAGCGAGGCTGACCACACGATGATGCGAACCATCGGGCGCCAGGACATGAATGATGCCCTCCCTGGTCCAACACTGCGACACACCATACTTCTGTCTTGCCGCCATAAAAGTTTCGTGTCTTTGCTTGGTCAGGAACTCAGAAATTGTGATCCCAGTGCCCTTGAACTTGGTTTTAGCAAACCATAGCTTGTCACGTACAGATGCGTCGTTTAGTTTTAAGACAATGGGCCTGGTTTTGTGGTAATTTGACAAGCGCCCCATTCTATGGCATCGTCGGACATCGGCAGCCGTCAAGTCGGTTTTGAGGTGCTCCTTGAAGACTTTCACCACGACCTTGGATGTGTCTTCCTTGCTTTCCTCAGATACTCCATGCAGCAACAACATCTTCCGCCTGGCTCTCATCTCCATAGCGTCCACGGTGTGCGCAAGAAGCTCAATCTGCCTTTGAAAGCCATTCAGAGCCTCCATGACAAATACCTTGAAAGAGAGATATTCCGAAGCCAATCCTGTCATTGATGAACCGCCATCCGCTTGAGGAACATGTCTCTCAGACTGCTCATTGATTCTTGGAGTGACTCGGCCATAATTTGTGATATGTGTTTTCTGTTGTTCGTGTACGTAGGATGTTGTCAACACTGTACTGGCAGGTAGTAGATGTATTTAATACTCTAAAGTCATTAAACTTAATAAAATAACACTTAAAATATTTTATTTAAATTTTCCAAAGTAGAGCTTAAAACTGTAGATGTTGATGCTACAACTACCCACATAGATATGAATTATGTGAAAAAATTATGTGATGTGCTGGCAGGTGGTATAGATTGAGTGATGCTTGTATTACATTAGCATTCCACTGTAAGTACTTTTATTTATTTATTTATTTATTTAACTTTATGCACAAACAAGTGTACAGAGGCGGACTTAATGCCTAAGGCATTATCTACCAGTCAACCTTTGGGTGATGCAGAGATAAATATATAATAAGTGCATTTAGCATTTAAATTACAGAAAAAGAAAAATATATATACAGAATAACAGATTTTACGAATAATTCGTTCATAAAATATATGATAAACCTATTTACATACACTAGATATATACTTATTTATAAATACATACATATATAAGTATATATATATATATATATATATATATTTATATATTTTACTTTTAGTTTTACTTTTAATTTTATTTTTATTTTTATTTTACTTTTATAGTTAATCTACTAACTTAAGGTAAAACTTGTACTCAAACTATTATTTTATTAATTAAATCAAAAGGGATCAATTTAAACACGTCTAATCTTTTTTAGCACCTACCGCCGAAAAAAGGTTATCATATATCATATTCACTTCCAGGTTTTAATCTTATTAGAAATGATCGCCAGTTCGGCGGTGGGGGTGGTGTTGCCATATATTTCCGTCACCAAATTCCTTATCGCATAGTCACTATGTCAGGCGTGCTGCAGAGTCCTGCAATCTGTCAATTTTAAACTTAAACGCAACACATCACTTCCCTAATACTACTCCTTCTCTTCTTGACCTTATTCTGGTTTCTTCCCTTAATTTCGTTCATAGGCATAGTCAATGCACAGCGGATGCATTTTCTTACCATGAACTCATTTTTGTATCATACCAGATTCGTCCTCCCAAAGCAAAGCCGACAATAGTCTTGCAGCGCAATTTCAGTGGCATGGATCATGATAAACTGCAGGAAGATTCCGCCAATATTGACTGGGATCCACTTTATTCTTCAGACTGTGTCGACATGAAAGTCCATATTTTAACAAGTAACCTCGTTAAATTATATGATGTGCACGCGCCAATCCGTGCTATTAAACTAAAGCATTTACCAGCACCTTGGCTAACAGAGGACTTAAAAAAATCATGGCAAAAAAATCTGCAGCCAAGGCAAAATTAAAGCTTAGGCCTACCCCGCTAAACCAAGAAAAATATGCTGAGATCAGAAATCACTGCAACAAGGTGTGTAGAAAAGCGCAACGCCAACATATTCATAAATCCGTTGAAAATGTTGATCCAGCAAAAGTCTGGCAATTTCTAAGAACTCTGGCAGTTGGTAAGACACGACATCAACCCATTCCGAATAACGTCAACCTTGATTCTCTCAACATACATTTCACTACTTCGTCCAATTTTGATGGTAATATGAAAAGATATACTTTACAACATCTTTCTTCCTTACCAACCCCAAATTATTCTCTTTTTATCTTCTCGCAATTTGCCGCTTGTCATGTTAAGAAGAGTATACTGGCAGCTACATCCAATGCAGTCAGTAATGACTGTATTAGCCGCAAAATGATCCTTCCTATCCTAGATGAAATTCTTCCAGTCCTATGTCATATCCTTAACCATTCCGTTGTCCGTGGCATATTTCCATCTGCGGGGAAAGAGGCACTCATTATCCCTTTGCTTAAGAAATCTAAGCCTTGTTCCTTTGCAGATTACCGTCCCATATCCATACTTCCCTTCCTGTCAAAGGTCCTTGAACGTCTGATCCACACCCAACTCAGTTCTTTCCTTCGTAAAAATTCGCTCCTGAATCCCTATCAATCTGGTTTCCGCCCCGGCCACAGTACCGTTTCTGCATTCGTTCATGTTACTGATGACATTAAGCGAGGTATGGATTATGGGAATCTTACGGTCTTATCCTTACTCGATTTTAGCAATGCTTTTAACATCGAAGATTTCCATATCCTACTTGGCATATTGCGCTCTCTTAACGTATCTCCAGCGGCAATTGACTGGTTTCATAGTTACCTGTTTGGTCGCCGGCAGCGTATACGCATCGAAGACTCGTATTCCTCATGGTCTAACACGAATGCTGGTGTACCACAGGGTGGCGTGCTATCTCCGTTACTTTTCGCAATATTCATTAATTCTATCTCAAACCAATTACTTTCTTCCTACCACCTTTACGCAGATGATTTACAGATCTATACGCAAGCTCCCTTAAATAAGTTAGCAGAAGCTTGTTCAACTATTAACACCGACTTGGCGCGGATCTGTGAATGGACCAAGAAATACGGACTCTTAGTAAATCCCGATAAATCCCAACTGATCATTATAGGTAGCCCCAGAATGGTCTCAAAAATTAGTTGGTCCGATCTTCCACGAATAAATTTTGATGGAAAAGTTCTACCTTTCAGCAAATCAGTTAAAAATCTCGGGATCTATTTTGACGAAACCTTGTCTTGGAGACCACAGTTGCAAGAAACTAGTCGCAAACTATTTGTATCTGCAGGTTCATTGCGTAGGTTACGCAACTTCCTTCCGACTGCCACTAAAATTGCGCTTGCAGAATCTCTGCTTCTGCCTATACTTGACTACGCTGATGTTAGCTATCTTGACCCCAACGAAGAGCAGCTAGACAAACTTGAGCGTCTCCAAAATTTTTGCATACGATTTATATTTGGACTTCGCAAATATGATCACGTTTCAGAATTTCGCCTCAGGCTCAAGTGGCTGCCAATTCGTCTTCGCAGGAATACTCACATTCTTACATTATTATACAATGTCCTGTTTAATCCTAGTACCAGGGGGTACTTACCTCAAAGAACGTTTTAAGTTCCTTAATGACACACATGTAAAGTCCTTGAGGTCGTCCAGGTATTTGACGTTGGTAATGCCAATGCATTCCACAAATTACTTTGACAAATCCTTTTCTGTTCAGGCCGTGCGCCTGTGGAATGCATTGCCAGTAGAGATTAGAAGTGCAAAATCTCTAAACATATTTAAGGGAATGATAAAAAAGCATTACTTACCTCTCCATCTAACATCAAAAATGCAAACAAAATAATGACTATATTGAATGTCTTGCTACTCGTATAAGTATAACATCTAGTCATTGTATCTGAATGGTTCTGGACTTATTTTTTTTTTTATTGGTACAAATATACTTAGTATGTCCTGCATATTATAAGTATTTGTATATATATATGTATGTTTATTATATATAATAATAATAATTTGTGTTTGTATGTATTGTATATAAGTAGGTAAATAATATATGTATATGGTTAGAAAATGTATATATTTTATTTTTATTTAATATTATGTTTTTCTTTATTTCATTATTAAACTACACCACCGCCACACATGACTGCTTACATTATTTCTGTCCATCCTAAGGTTGCCTGGCAGAGATCGCATCTAGCGATAAGGCCGCCGATTGTACATAGATATTAGTTAATTTACCAATGTACCTACTGTACGATTTTATGTTGGTGTACAATAAAGTGTATTATCTATCTATCTATCTGTTGTGTGTCTGAATTTATAGGTCTACCAATGTCCACACACATTGAGGGCCATTGCCGTCATCTAAGAATTCTGAAAAAGTTAATAAAACTTTAGCCTGATCCGGGCATCGAATCCGAGACCTCCCGATAAGCAGACGCATATGCTATCCACTGAACGGCGGCCGTCTGAGCAATTTAAACGAATACACACAAAACAAAATCGACCATAATACCACCAAAACGCTTAAAACAACACGACCAAACATATCAAAACAAAGATCGTCAAACGTTCATATTATCTCTCTATTGCGTAAGTTTATATGCAATACTTTTTTAAACGTAGGTACATATCTAACCTGGTTTTGTGAGTCATAAAAATTGGTATGCCAACTTTCAGATTTGTTTTATCTATAGTTCCGAACCCGATATTGAAAACACGTAAATATTATCTCCATAAATCTATAATATATCTTTTAATAGATAGAATGATTCAAGAGAAAAGTTCATATGTATAATACATGCATAATAATATAGTAGAGAAACACTGGTAGTTTTAGAGGTTTCTAATGTGATGTCGTAAATAAACCCATTGCAAACGCTGCCTGACCCCTACGAGATGGATCAAAATAATGTAGGTACTACAGTATTGTACAACTTACAAAGGTCTACAAAAAAGACCGCAATGGTATAATTATGTCTATTTCTTACGGATAGCCCACAATAACCATTTCTTATCTTTTACCCTTTACGAGGAATAATGGCTTATTTACGAAGCGCTTTTATTAATCCTTATCCGATTAAGTACCTTAAATACATTAAACATGTAATATAGATCAATAGGGCTCTTTAAAGACATATGAAATATTTAAAATGCAGGGATATACTTAGTGGTTGCGGCGGGGCTGGCGGCCGGCGGCGGCGCGTGCCTTTATACATTGCACCCGTGTGGAGCCGGGGCGGGTCGCTAGTTTTTCGATATAATTGATTCTCATCCATACATACAAACAGATTAAGAATTGCAATGGAAAGCAACATATGGTGCTGAAAATTTAATTTGAAATCGATGGAATCTCATGTTTACATTATTGCTGCTGTACGATGCCGACAAACAACCGTAGACTGCACATGTAGAACGCATTATTAAAAAATTGTCGCATAATTGCATAAAATAATGTTAGCGATAGCCACACCATAGATAAATATAATACTTTGCCACACTTGCAACTTCGTACCGACGCGCAGTATAGGTCGGGCGGACGGGCCGCCTGCGAAAAAGTGGCGGGGGGACGCCGCTCTGCCCCGCACCGCACCTCATCGTTGGCCTGTCTAGACGGCCGAGTTACTTCACTATTAGATTTTATTACACTATGGTAGTGTGGACCAACGAAGTGTGCTATAATCGCGGGTAGTCGCGAAACAAATAGCAACACACGTCCTCACAAGTCAAATGCCGTCGGAAACTGTCGAGGGACACGAAGTCGCAAAAGGTCGACGCTATCGGAGCGTCGACAAGCGACTTGTTCCCCGACACGTAGATGTCGCCTGCGATGTCGGGCGATGTCCCCCGCGACGTCGCTCAACACGTAGAATTCATGTCGGACGACAAGGTCGCGGGACAAATGTCCCCTAATGAATACGAGGCTTAAGAATAAATCGGTCTGACTGTACCTAGTATCTATAGATACATTATGATTTTAAGATGTCAATAAAGTTTATTATTTATTATTAAAAGGTAAGATTAATGTTATTTTTAGGATTCTAAAACTAAAAATAATGTATTTATTCCTGTGACAGTGAACACCAATCAGAGAGCATTACGTCAAACAGTACGTCCGCCATTCATGTTGTTGACGTTTTAGTAGTAAATACAACTAAAACGTCAAACTTTCTACCTGTCAAATCGAATATACACATATAACAAAGTAAAAGTGTGTACATCAGACCAGACTTCATTCACGGTTTGTTTTATTTTGGACTTTGTGATATCACTCAACCGTCATGATGGTTTACAGCGTTTTCGTGTCAAATTCAAAAAGGTTTTTAAAAGCCGTAATTAGTAATGTTGCTGATCGATTTTTGTAGAAAAATCAGGTATTTCAGTTTAACATCTAATAAAGGAACGAATCAATCGCTAATTACATTTTAGGACACAAGCTTATTCTTCTAAATAAATATAGTTTCGAAATCATGTCAGTGTCAAACTTACGTCACAAAAAGCGTATTCTTCTAAATTATCTGTAATTTGAACGAAGTTCTAACGAGATCGTAAAATGAAACAAGTGTCAAAATATGTGTTAAGGACGAACTGTTTATTTAAAATTATACGATAATTACATTAGGTTATCAGAATACCGCTTCTGAGTCTATTCAAAATATAATATCAATGTCATATAAAAATAGGAGAATTGGCCGCCTAGTCTATTATCGGTACCTACATAATAATATATTACATTAAGGTGGTGTATTACGTAGGTATGTAAAACAGTAACTCTTTCATGAATAAGTAGTCGTTAAACCGGATAATTCTCACTAGTTCCACCAGCAATTGTTTCATGGAACCTTTTTTTTTCTCAGTAGTTCCACCGTAGTTATTAAGTCCATGGAACTACTGAGAAGAAAAAGTCTCACTAGTTCCATGGAACTACTTGCTGGTGGAACTAGTGAGTATTCTCCGTTACACCGATATTTATTGTTTTAGCGTCCACTTTTACGAATGTGTATTTAAGTGGTCTCACAATAAATGTTCTCGGAGTAGTTAAATGAAGACGCTACATCAGTTGCGTTTTTTATTTGAACATTCATCTTGCTGTTTGTTTTGACAAAAGCAAGTGTGGACTCAGACTCAAACAAAGTCGACTGCTTTTATTTCTTTTTGACTTAAACGGCATAATGACTGTCAGTCTAACTCTTGTCAAAGTTATGATAATAAACCTAGCTGTCTAATACTGCACCAGGTGTTGGGGCTTCGATTCCCGCACGAGACGAGAAAACGACACTTTATATGACACATAAATACTTGTCACTGTGTCCGTGGTCCAGTGAATATCTTATGCGACTGCGGATCGGGAGGTCCTGGGTTGGATTCCCGGGACGGACAAAAGTGTTACTGAGGTTTGCCGAATTCTAACGGCAATATACTCGCCTCGTGAGACCTACAAATTCATAACATGGCAAAATGTATAATATGTACCCCCTTTCATATAAAATATACAAAAAGAAATCTTTGTTCAAAATTAACTGATCGATCTCGCTGACCACATAGACTCATCATTTAAAGTCAGTTATGAGTAGAGACCGGATTATATGCAACATAAAAAGCTTGAAATATGCATGCAAATATGCACGAAAAATGCTTGAAATATGCACGAAAACTGACAGAATATGCAACATTAAATGGAAATTTTATTTTTTGTTTTGTAAATTAGTATTCCTGTAGATTGAAGTTTATTGTTAGGAAATACGTGTTTTAAGTTTTATTTTATTAAGTATGTATCTTTATAGTTTATTGTTTTTAATACAATAAAAAACTATTAAGTTTTAGATTTTTTATTACAAAATCAGCATACATTTAGTAAACTATCCATTGATAGACGATGATCGATACAGTAACATGTTACATTATTTAATATTTTTGTAAACATTAACAATCCAGTATTGTTCTAAATGTTCAGTGGTAAGATTATGTTTTCGATCATTCAAAATATTTCCATACCTCTAAAATGTTCGCTCTACATCTACTGAGGTAACTGGGCAGAATTTGAACTTGGGTGCTATGTTAGTGCTTATATTTTCTGGCAAAACTTCCGCCGTCCAATTAATAAAGCTACAAAATACTGTAAATTATAGCGATAATATGCATCATCACTAGATCTTAGAAAAAATATGCTATTAGCGCTGGAAATGGCCTAAATATGCAAATGCATATGCAAATATGCAAATGCATAATAACCGGTCTCAAGTTATGAGTCACAATATTGTTTAATGTACAACATTGACCCACTAATAGTTATCAATGTTTCAGGAAACGTTGCGACATTCCCACCGACATTCATTCTATTTATTTATCCTATCCTGGTTCCAACTCACAGCGCGCATCACTGAATTTTCCAAGATATTGCCACGCAGAGAGCAGCATGGCAATAATGATTTGTTCAGAATACTCGAACCCTTTGAAATAAAAGTTGTCAAAATAATGTTATAACTTGATTATATAGATCAACAAACAGCTTTTATTTACGTTACAGCATGGGTTCCGCTAATAGCCGTAACACACGCCCGAACTTGGTCCGAACAGACCACGGATTTGATTCGCCTCCGGACCAAATCTGCCCGTCTGTAGAGTAGTCCGGCGAACATAATTATTATTAATTGAGTCCACCTCGGTCCGCTAGTTTGCAGATCGGTCGGATCGGATATGGCTTACGTGAAGCAACTGTCCGATCCGGTCGTCTGTAGCGAGAACGGATTTGGTCCGCCGGACCAACGGGTTTGGTCCGCCGGACCAAGTTCGAGCGGGTGTTACGGCTATAACTGTGGTCAATCGTCATCCAGATAACACGGCATAATTATGTATAATAAAGTGCACAGACTATATTGTACTAACGTACACACGGAGCACTCCCATAGATCAAAACTGGACTGTAATAGGCTCACATATCATAAAGTACAGTTTTTTTTTTCATCGGTTACGTTTCGGGCAATGATTAAGAATGATTCAGCCTAATTTTTTCTAGTAGGAAATATCCATTTTACTATTCGTTATTTTGTTATTAAATTAGAAAGGGCATTTCTAAGATAAAACACTGCTTTTTCGTTTCGCCTTATTTTTAATTTAGTTTTAAATTTATTTAAAGCTTTACATTGCATCACAGGTAAAGATTTGTTTTGTAGTCGGAAGACATCCGTTCCTTTTAATATTTAAAGATGAACTCTATCGCACGTTCCAGAAAGAAACCTCTTCTCGAAATGCTTTTGGCACAAACTGTTTACGAAGTTCCTGAAAACTCAAGCTCCGCAATCGTTCACAATTAAAGGACTGCAACCACTTTCCTGTCTCACTTTTTGGAAACATGGGAATCTGACGTCCTTTCGTCTACTAGCACATGTCACAACATAGCACTTGTTGTATATGATGATATATCACAGCTTCAGAAATTGAGAGGATACGTTACGGAAATAAACAAAGGCAAAACTTCACTCGATCAACTTTGTTGAAACTAATCTTGCTGTTTACAAAACTGTCATAATTGTCAAAACTTTGACAAATTGACAGATAAGCAAAAATGGCGATAGGTTCCAGGGGTTCGGGGTGGGAGGTAACTGTCAAATAAGATATGTGAGTGTCATAGACTAAGGTTGAAATATTTTGTATGAAGATTACCAGCCATTCTTTATCGTGTCCCATAAATCAAATAAATAATCATTTTATGACAAAATGCGAATGTAAAATGAATTAAATTACACGTTTTTGTGAATTATTGTTACATTTGTAAGAAAGAGAAAAAATATTTTGTAGAAATACATCGTCTGAAGTAAGATTAAATCAAAGTAATGGAGTATCCCTCGCAAAAAATGATATCGTTTCTTAATGGGAATATAAACACACGTATTATGTGACTTCGTTTGAAAAACTCGGTTTATAAAATTGCAAATGAATTCTTTAAGAAATGTTAACAGATATGATAAAGAAGGCAATAGCCTTTTTTTTCTTCGCTGTGGAAATGCATTTACGCACATATGTGGGACTTGACGACGGTTGGAAGGCAAGGCCGTAATACTTACCCACTAAAATCACAGCGCATACTTCATAGCCATTTTGGGGGCGCCAGTGGGTCGCGTTAGCATTCTACCCTGACACCCCGGCGGATAGCCCGAAGGCCACAACCTCCTTGGCGGCGGATGAAGGTGTTGGGCTCCGCCGCCAAAACACCCACCGGCCGCAGAGGATAGGGAGGACGGCAACCTGACAACACCGCATCTCCTCTTCCTCTGCGGCCCCACCGCGACGCAACAATGGTGCGCCTCCATCTGGTCGCGGAAGATAGGGCGTGCGGCAACGCATCACCGACACGCCTCTCCTCCCGCGACCGCGCCCGACACAGAGGGACCCTTTGGACGCATCCTACGCAGGCCCCCACCAAGCCCACGCGGAGCGTCCACTCCCGGGATCTCTCTTAGCTTCACCCTGGGTGTCCAAGCCACGGTTACTTAGCCCCCGCCACCACGACAAGGTGGAGATCCCACGGAGGGGGGAGGCTGCGATAGACAAGTGGAGATACCAAAAGACTGCCATGCAGAGGGTTCGAATCCATCTATGTGAGTAATTTAAATCTAGAATAGTATTTATACTTTTAATTTGGCGCATTGTGTATGAATAAAGCAGCAGATTAATTTTAATTTAGTAATGATTATAGCCAAAACATAGCATACATTACACTGAAATATAATAGGCATTCGTAGGATCTTCGTCAACCAAATTGGAAACGTTTTGAAAAAAGGCAACTTAAGCCCGAAGCATTCGGAAAGGGCACACAATAAATGAAAAGAGCAGTGAATGTAGAGGAAGCGCGTGGGGTTGTGAGGATAAAACCAAGTGGCGTTTTGTTGTATCTGCTTACCATGACGGGAAAAGGCGTGTATGTATACATATCTAATACGCCATCTCCAAAGTCCACGGTCACATCCCTCCTCATTCATAACTGGTGAACTAGCCAACATAAACAAAAATAGTCATCACACAAAAGCATTTCCAGGTTCATCTTCTAAGAATATATAAATATTATCAAACAGATTATGAGCCGAATAATTCAATAAAGAACTAAGACGATAAAGCTTAGCCAGGGGGTCTAACCTATTTGTATCCTGTCCGGCTGCAATATAGGCGACTTCGGGTACGCGCGCCCGGCTACCTTAGCCATCAATACTGCACTCCTTACTTCGCCCGCGGTATTGTTGCCCTACTCCCCCCTACCCCTCCTATCACTGGTGGAAGAGACCAGTCTTCTAAGAGGTAACACCTGTTAGAAGCTGGTTTCGAACGGGTAGGTACCACCACCCTGTCTATTTTGGTCGCGAAGCAGACTTGCGTTCCGGTTGAAGGGCAGAGTAGCCGTTCCCATCTCTCCCATCCTTTCCCTGGGTGTTGTGGAGTCTGCGTGGGGCTTGAGGCCAGCTTGGCAAAAGTCGTGGTGGGTTTGTTGGGCGTGGGGGTCTGACGTGCAGTTCAGGGAGACCTGGTGGAAATGGTACGCCGGCCACCTGCCGGTCAGTAGGGGACCCGAACCCGAGGCCATCCTACTCGGGAGGCTGTTCCGCCAACCGGCAAAAATCTCGTTCTGCAGACATCGTGCCGGGGTAGGAGACCGGAGTGGATCCCGGTGGCTGCAGACGAGGGGGCACCGGGGGCCCTTCCGTGCTGCATGTCAGCTCCCCACACAACTCGCGGATCCACCCCGCACACGGCTATACACTTTCTTTGGGCACCACTTAGACTTCACCACACTCATTTCCCCTATCCCTCGCTCTCTCTCAGAAATCATGGCGCGCAAGAAAAATAAGAGCAGAAGTTTTACCACGGCGGACTCCATATCCACAATAAAAATGGATTTCTGTAATGTTAGGGGTCTACACAGCAACCTCGACGCCGTCCATCACCACCTTGAGACGGCGCGGCCTGCCCTGCTCTTTTTAACGGAGACGCAAATAGGCGCCCCGGACGATATATCGTACTTGAAATACCCCGGTTACGAATTGGAGCATTCCTTCCACCGTAAAGCCGGGGTGTGCGTTTTCATCCGGGGCGATATTTGCTACCGCCGCCTTCGGGGCCTCGAGCATCGAGACCTGTCAATTTTGTGGCTACGAGTAGATCATGGGGGCCAATCCCGAATCTACGCGTGCCTTTACAGGTCTCATGCCAGTGAGTTGGGGCCAACTCAATTAATTGAGAGCGTCCAAGAGGGGACTGATAAAATATTGGAACGGTTCCCTTCCGCGGAGGTGGTGGTCCTTGGTGATTTTAACGCTCACCACAAGGAGTGGTTGGGATCCCGGACCACTGACCTCCCGGGTCGGGCCCTGTACAATATGGCGTCGGCCTATGGCTTCTCACAACTGGTGAAACAGCCTACCCGTATCCCAGACGTTGTGAGCCATGTACCCTCCTTGTTGGATCTACTGCTGACTACGCACCCATGCGGTTACAGGGTGGTGGTCGATGCACCTCTCGGGTCATCAGATCACTGCCTTGTCCGCACCACAGCCCCCGTTGCGAAACCAGATCGCTCCAATGCGACTGGCTCCCGCAGAGTCTGGCAATATAAGTCAGCAGATTGGGACGGACTGCGGGAATTCTTCGCGTCCTTCCCATGGAAGCGGCACTGTTTCTCCTCTGATGACCCCGACTCTTGTGCTGACTGTGTCACAGAAGTGGTACTCCTTGGGATGGAATTATTCATCCCAAACGTCCACATACCTGTTGGTGGGTGCAGCCGCCCGTGGTTTAATAAAACCTGTAGGGAGGCTGCGCAGCAAAAGCAGTCAGCATATATGGCCTGGAACGAGGCCAGGAAGAGTCGAAGTCCTTGGGTCGAGGAGAAGAAACGCTTATTCAACGCCGCTTCTAGATCCAGCAAGAAGGCTATTGCTGAGGCCAAGGCAGAACACGTTGCCAGAATTGGTGAGCGGCTTGGAAGATATCCCTCAGGGAGTCGTGCTTTCTGGTCGCTCGCCAAAGCTGCGCAAGGCAACTTCTGCCAGATCAGTCTCCCGCCACTGCGTAAATTTGATGACAGTCTGGCCCATAGCGCAAAAGACAAGGCTGACGTCTTGGTCCAACTATTTGCCTCGAACTCGACCTTGGATGACAAGGGAGCCACACCACCGTCCATCCCTTGGTGTGGGAGCTCCCTGCCTGAAATCCGCATTACACAACGTGCGGTCAGGCGGCAGCTCAAACTTCTAGACATCCACAAGTCGAGTGGGCCTGACGGCATCCCAGCAGTGGTGCTGAAGACGTGCGCCCCTGAGTTGACCCCCGTATTAACGCGCTTATATCGTCTTTCCTATAATGCTTACAGGGTTCCATCTTCGTGGAAGATAGCCCATGTTCACCCTATTCCTAAAAAGGGTGACAGATCGGACCCGTCAAACTACAGGCCAATAGCGGTAACGTCCTTACTCTCCAAGGTAATGGAGCGAGTCATCAACAACAAACTCCTCCAGTACCTAGAGGATCGCCAGCTGATCAGCGACCGCCAGTACGGTTTCCGGCATGGTCGTTCGGCTGGCGACCTTCTAGTGTACCTTACACACCGCTGGGCAGAAGCCTTGGAGAGTGGGGGCGAAGCTCTAGCCGTTAGCCTTGACATTGCCAAGGCGTTTGACCGGGTCTGGCACAGGGCACTTCTATCGAAGTTACCATCTTATGGAATCCCCGAGGGACTCTGCAAATGGATTGCCAGCTTTCTGGCTGATCGGAGCTTTACAGTCGTCGCAGACGGCAGCTGCTCCGAAATGAAGTCGATCAACGCTGGCGTCCCACAAGGCTCGGTGCTCTCCCCAACGCTGTTCATCTTGCATATCAATGACTTGTTGTCAATTGAGAACATGCATTGCTATGCAGATGAAAGTACGGGTGATGCGCGGTACACCAGCCACCAGAATGTCCCTCGGAGCCAGGTACAGGAAAGACGATTGCAACTTGTGTCTGAAGTCGAGGACTCTCTAGGGCGCGCCTCCAAATGGGGTGAAAAGAACCTTGTTCAATTTAACCCCACTAAGACACAAGTATGCGCGTTCACTGCGAAGAAGGACCCTTTCGTTATAGCGCCTCGGTTTCAAGGAGTACCCCTGCATATTGCCGAGAATATTGGGATCCTCGGCGTCGAAATATCGAACAAAGTCCAATTTGGGAGTCATTTGGAGGATAAAGCCAAATTGGCAAGCAAGAAGCTGGGAGTGCTGAACCGGGCTAAGTGGTACTTCACACCAAGCCAACGGCTTATGCTTTATAAATCGCAAGTCCGGCCACATGTGGAGTACTGCTCACATCTCTGGGCTGGAGCGCCAAAATATCAGCTTGATCCACTTGACTCCCTACAGAGACGAGCTGTTCGAATCGTCGATGATCCCGATCTCACGGCTAGACTAGAGTCGCTGGAGCAGCGGAGAGACTTTGGTTCTCTCTGCGTATTTTACTGACTCTTTCACAGGGAGTGCTCCAAAGAATTGTTTAATTTGGTACCAGGGTCACCCTTCTACCAACGTACCAGTCGCCGACGCAGTAGAGTTCACCAGTACTACCTGGAAGCGTTCTCATCTAGTACGGTGCGCTTCCAGCGATCTTTTCTACCACGTACGTGTAGGCTCTGGAATGAACTACCTGCTGCGGTGTTTCCCGAGCACTATGACTTGTCCTTCTTCAAACGAGGTTTAAAGAGAGCATTACTTTCACGGTAGGCAGCGGCTTTGCTGTGTATACCCTGACATTAGCGAAGTCCATGAGCAGCGGTTACCGTTTACCATCAGATGGGCCGTTCGCTCGTCTGCCACTAGCAGCAATAAAAAAATATATATATATATATTTTATTTATATTTATAGACTCACGCCTGTATCCACGAAGGTGTAGGCAGAGGTGTTATATTACACCCACATTTCGCCATGAACTTTTAGGTCCCACGTAGAGGCGAGCCTATTGCCGTACCGGGCACATTACCAGACTCCGTGCTGCCACTGAGAATTTCCTAACGGAAAAACCCAATAACACTTTGCCCGACCCGGGAATTGAACCCGAGACCTCTCAATCCCACGTGCACATTTATGCCGCGAGACCAATGAGGCAGTCAAAAATAAATGAATCCAGCCGATATGAATGAAACCAGTTCATTGTAAAGATCGTGCAACGAAAATCATTGGTATGAGTGCCAAATAATTCTGATTTAACATATACAAGTTTATTCATAACAAGTGTGTAGTGGAAAATATCACACTGGTCTTGATTTTGGCCTACAAATGGATATCGAAGGATAAGCCTTTCCGGTATAAAAGGTATGTTTTTTTTATTGGCTCACGCCTATAGCCCCGGAGGGGTAGGCAGAGGTGTAATATTACACTCACATTTCGCCTTATGATGATTTTACAGAAACTCTTCTGCCCGACCCGGGAATCGAACCCGGGACCTTCCGATCAGCAGACGTAAACGGTATCCACTGGACCACGGAGGGAGTCAAAAGTTGTGTTTTTATATCAAAATTGGCTCCTACTCGCCAAGGACTTTGACCAATTGGCTGAACGATAGGCGTAGTGGTTTAAGCGTCCGCCCGCCGTTTGACACTACGCCGAGTGTTATCACTTCGATCCCCATACGAGACAACAATTTGTCATCATCCTCTTAGCGTTATCCCAGTTTCAACCTGGGGTCCGCTTACTAGTCTAACCGGATTTGGCTGAATATTAGCTTTTCCACAGAGCGACTGCCTATCTGATCTCCGCAAGCCGAAGGGATAGCGATATATGTACCATGGTTTAGACTCGTGTCAGTTTATTTAGAAGGTACTGACGCCCTGTAATGACTGTCAAAGATCTTCATGACAGCCGGGACCGACGGCTTAACGTGCTCTTCGAGGCACGGGAGAAGCGATAATTAATAATAATTCAATACGCACTTAACTCCGAAAAGTCATTGGTGCGCGCCGTGGATTCGAACCCGATACCCTCTGCATTGCAGTCTGTTGGTATCTCCACTTGGTGATCGCTGCCCCAAGGCTGAGACAACACTTTGTGTGACTCATAAATTGTTGTTTCGAGTCTGAGTGCTAATTTTGTTTGTAAGTGGTATGTTTGTAAGAACCCCGCAACACAGCATTTAAGCCTAGTGCGAGAGTTGTCTATTAAAAAGAAAATGCTTCATAGAGTTGCTTAGCTCCTATTACATATTTATAAATAATATCGTGATATTCATGTGCCATTTGCCTAACTATAAAATATAGAACTCATACCATCTTGTGATCCTCTTATGGTGTGAAATAATCCTAGGAGAGGATTATGTCCAGCAATGGACTGCTCTGGCTGTATGATCAAACAAATTCTACCTAAGAAGCTATAAAACTTGACATTAAAATAAATTGCGACGCTGTCACTCGTATTATGAAATGGTTTATATGCTACTAGAGGACGACAGCAGCTACGCCTGCATTTTTTTAAATTTACTCGTTTTGGCCGATCCCGTGAGAATTTCGGGAAATACCTTCTTAGTGCACCCCTATGGTCCCCAAGGAACATACATGCCAAATTTCAGCTACCTGCGCCCAATAGTTTCGGCTGTAGCGAGTCTGTCAGTCAGTCAGTAACGCAAGGATTTTATACATTAAGATTAGAAGATGCCAGCAGCTCCTCTCGCCCGCACATTTGATTTTAATTTTAAAAAATTTGCCCTATCCCGTAAGAATTTAAAAAAATCCCTTCTTAGTGCACCCTTACGGTCCCCATGAAACATACATGCCAAATTACAGCTTCTTATGACCAATAGTTTTTGCTCTTCGTTGTCTGTCAGTCAGTCAGCAACGCAAGAATTTGTGTATACAGATTGCTACTATAATTCTGTCTCCATCTCCATCCACGAAAAGATAAAAAGCAACCTGGGGTACAAGAAACAATTAATTTAAGATTGCTTGTTGCATCATCTTTTATTTCTCTGTGACATATATAAACGTTTCTGTTACATACACGTTACACGTGTTTACGGTAACAGATTTAAAAATAAACAAACTCTGACGAATTGAGTTTTACGCACATTATCGTTTCTCGGGAAACGCACTTAACTTTTTATTTATTTTATACGTTACTCCTTGGTGAGTGTCCATAACACTAATGACAGAGCTGTTATCAAACTTCTTTCGCTGAAAGATAAAGACCCAAAGAGATTGGATAATATATATAGAGGTAGTCCTAGTACTTCCAAATTGAACACAGTCAACTGACGTGTAAGATACAATTTAGACAATTTATGCCATCAAATTATATAACCCTAGTGATTTTTCTTTTATAACAGTTCTATCATGATTTTGAATTTAGCCGTATAATATTTATATCGACTTTTCAAGTGTTGTAAAAAATCTTATCGATATGTCTATCCACCGTATATTTTTACCTCGTTATCTTAATATATAAAATCCTTGCGTTACTGACTGACTGACAGACACGCTACAGCCGAAACTATTGGGCGCAGGAAGCTGAAATTTGGCATGTATATTCCTTGGGGACCGTAGGGGTGCACTAAGAAGGGATTTCCCGAAATTCCCACGGGATCGGCCAAAACGGGTAGATTAAAAAAAAAAAGCAGGCGTAGCTGCTGGTGTCCTCTAGTTTTTTATAAAATAAGTGGATTGCTGCAGCATGTCGTAGAGAAAATTGGGTGCCTAGAAAGCACCATAGAATTTGTTCCAAGCATTTTACTGCGGAATGTTTTTTTAGTAAACACAGATGGCTCCTCCCTTCTAATCATATCAGTGTGAGTGTTTAAATAATTACTTGCTAATAATTAAACTATCAGCAACAGTAGTGAATTCTGAAGCTTGTTAGAATCCATCATATTACAAAAAAAAAATGCACCTATAGAAAAAATCTGATCTTTCTTTACAAAGACTTATTAAGAGAAGAAGAAGATATTTAAAGGACAGTAATTTGAAGGTTTGATAAGAACTGTGTGCTTTCATAGTCACGACTACTGAGTGGTTATGCATCAAAATAAGGGAATCTTCATTTGAAAGAAATTTTGTTAAATGTCATCTACCCAGAGACCAAAACTTGGTTGTTCTTGTTCGACTAGTGGACTAATAATGTGCCGATCCCAAGATAAAATCGAAGGGCCAGTCTAGCCACATTTTTTTCTCTCTAAATATTCTGTGTGTCACATGTATGATCGAAAAGTGTCCGATCCCGCACATACATTTTTTACACATAGATTTGTATTACCTACACTATGTAATGAAAATGAGAAAATGTCAATAAAAAGTGATTATTGTTAATACTTAACAAACTTTTGGGAACTATTGAAGATTTTCACTAAATTATTTATTTTAACTTTAATTTTATGTGTTTTGCTACAATAATCCATGTCAACCATGCCTTTTCTTATAATATGTCGAGTTGGATAATATATGACATTTACAGTTATCATAATGCCTGAGCATGCGTTTTGCCTTATTCTTAATTGTTTACTTTCTCTAGCAAAAATGTGTAATTTGGCCAAATTACACATTTTCTAAATATTCTGTGTGTCACATGTATGACCGAAAAGTGTCCGATCCCGCACATACATTTTTTACACATAGATTTGTATTACCTACCCTATGTAATGAGAAAATTTCAATAAAGTGATTATTGTTAATAACAAACCTTTGGGCACTATTCAAGGTTTTATCTGATTTATCTATTTTAAGTTATTTTTATGTTTTTTGCTTGATAACATCCACGACTATGTCCTATCCTTGTAAAGAATTAATTTGGATATGCCATTCTCAGTCATCATAATGCTTAAGCTATGAGTTTTGCCTTTTTCTTAATTATTTGCTTTCTCTAATAAAAATATGTTATTTGGGGGTGATGATTTATTTATTTAATATTTATTAATCCCACTTACAGCTATCATTACAGCTGAAAAACTATAAATAAGTATAAATAAACATTTATACTGAGGGTGTCGTATGAGGCGACTAAGAGAAATGCAAGAGAAGGAAATCTCGAAATAAAACCCTATACGAATACGTCTGGCTAGTGTGGTATAATAGTAGGCCAAACCTCCACCACGGAAGGTTTAAGACCAGCAGTGGACTGGAAAAGGCTGTTGATGCGTAAAGAAAAATACCATGAAAATTAGAAAATAATGCCTCGAAAGATTACTGAGTACCCATTTGAAACAAAAATATATAAGTTCAGTTTAAAAATGCAAGTTTGTGTAATAATTATTTAAAGACTGTCCATCAACTAGCTGTCTGACTGCTGTGGACACAAAGTTACGGAATTTAAAATGTATAACATATAAATAATATACTTTACAAGTCTGTTTGATTTTGAACCTATATTGAAACTTTAATCGATATCGATAGCGGATTTGCTCAGTCACTATTAAATTAAAAAGTTACGATATTTGTGTTCAAATTGTCTTTAGCCCCAACTGACAAACATAGTGCCATCTTCTTCTGGCAACTCGAATTTATCATATGAGTGAAGAGTGTAGCTATATTCAATTTGTTCTTAAAAATATCGTTCCTTCCATGCTTCAGTTATTCTTCTGTGTAAAGACCATAAGAAGTTGTCTATTGGTATCTGTGGCAGGCATAACAGTGGTTTACCAGGGTTTACCTCACAGACATATAACTTATACATCTGTGGGTTTTTCTTCAAGGTAAACTGGGTTTTTCGACAAAGACGTATATATTTCGACAAACTCGACATCAAAATTGTTAAGGTTTGTGTGACCCAGCAATTTAAACTAAGATCTAACTACGTACTATTAGTATATTATTATGTATTGTAATTCGATGTCCAAAATCGGAACAATCGCGAAAATCAGAAAAAAAAATAAACTGAAATAAAATACGATGCAAAAAAGAATAGGCACCGTTTCCGCCCACCAACAGACGTAATAAAATTGTTAGAACAAGTATTCGGTTATTTAAAATGTATGATAAAAAATATTCCATTACGACAAAACTTCTCGTTTTGCGGCGTTTTCTATAGAATTGCTTTACTGTTTGTTTTTCGTGTGAGTGTGTGGCCAACTCTGGTGTTGGAGTTTTCAGACCGCCTGAAGGCCTCCGACATGGACTAACGATCCTTATCTTTAGACAAGAACCGGGACCGACAGCTTTACGTGCTCTTCGAAGCACGGTAGCGCTCAGATGCAAATGCCACACACGGTCACCCATGCAAGTGTGATCAGCAAAGTTAAGCAACGCTTACACAGGTCACTGTGCAAGCGTTGCTTAACTTTGCTGATCTGTTACGAACGGCAAGCCAAGTCTCGCTATGAGCGCTACAATTTTACATTGCTTTACTGAAAACAGAACACTTTCAACAATACTAAAATTTTATACAACAAAAACAAAGGTAACCTAAATAGTAAAATTAAATATTTTGAAATGTGTTGCTTGCTGGGGACGCTGTTTTGCATAGCCTTTTGGACATACCTATAAGAAACCAAGCGAGAAAATCCCATCACTTCCCTTGC
The DNA here is from genome assembly GCA_944739405.2 of Euclidia mi. NCBI lineage: Eukaryota > Metazoa > Arthropoda > Insecta > Lepidoptera > Erebidae > Euclidia > Euclidia mi. Next base: position 11,284,296 of record OX123203.2, read on the forward strand.
CCATTCTCGCAGATTTTCCAAGAATTCTCCTACATTTCCCGTATCAAAGAATAAATAAGCCGTACCTAATACTATTTCCTCGAGTGTACCGCTATTTTTAATGTCTAATATAAGTCAGTGGACACAAGGTCAGCTGTGTTTCAGGTTAAGATTGGTGTTCACTGTGTGTGTCACAATACAAAGAATTGTATGTAGGTAATAAAGTCCTGTACGAGCAAAATAATGAGAGTTTTCTCAAAGAAAACTTTTCTAATGAATTTTATATTTTGTTTGGAACACTAGATGGAAAAAGGTTACAGGGAGCACTTGACCTATCAATGATTATTCTAAGTCAAGAACAGCGACGATGGCTTAAAGACTGTAGCGGTAGCTAGATTCGGACTCTCACTCAAATGCATTAAAAAAAATTGGGCAAGTGCGAGTTGGACTAGCGCACTGTTATGCGCGACCCGGAATTTAGGTTTTTAAAAAAAGAATATTTTACAAGGTTAAATAGTATGTATTGTTCATAGAAAATATATACAAGGATTTATATTGGCAGCCGACCGAATGGTTACGATCTCGGGACTCGACTGACATACAAAATGGCTAAATGTACTTACAAAATACATGATACACAATAAATGCTAGGTCAGCATTCTTAGCTTATGTCTGGCTTAAAGGGGTACACAGACAGGGTATAACAACCCCCCGATTAAGAATAAACTTCAGGTAATAACTGAAGTTTATGTGTTAATAAAGTTTTCAAGGAAAAGTCAACCAATTCGAAGAGTAGGTGATGGGATAATTTGGGGCATTTCAACGCCAGAATCTGTTTCAGAATTTTGATTTTCTGGAGATTTCAGAGGGAACAGTTTCCCGAGTATGCCAGACTTTTTTCATACTTTAAATAAAATAAAAATTATAATTAAACTTAAGATTAATATAATTACTATATTAGTATAGTAGTTTGTATACATTATAATATTGGGTTTTTCTATAATAGACTCTAAACTCTTTAACATTTCCGGGTTGTCAAAAGCAACGGAGTCCAAATCAATGTTTTTTAAGTTTACCGTTGGTAAAACAGGAGCTACGTTTACATAATTAACTTTGTTACAACAGGAGTCATTAAGTATATCTAATTTAGTCATTACAGGTTTTAAGACTAAGTTTACATTATTCTTGGATACTAATCTCGTATCCTTACAATAAGCTACTGATCCTTGTGGTAAGTATAAGATACCGTTACCTATTATATCTAATTCTAAAAATTGTGTTTCGTTGTATGCTATAATTAATTTAGACTTTTCAGATATTATGAATAACCACTTGTTATTTTGTAGTGGCTGCCAGATATGAACGTCGCCATGGAAGAATTTGGTTACACATATTGTCGGTATAGAGGTGAGTGGTTTACTTATTATTTCTGATTCACAGATGGGGGTGTTGAGCGAAGAGTATGATATAGGAGTATCGCAAAGGTAAGTATCACTGTCTATTGTTTTACAGGTATGCAGGTCATCCAGTTTGCAATATGTTGATTTGTCCTTGCTTATGCCAATGTATTTAGTAGAGGGGACAATAGTGGAATAGGAAGTTGGGTTATCGATATCGTGAGGTGCCGGACTAGGTAAGCTATGATATAAATCGAATTGAGTAGTACTTATTAATGGAATTTCAAGAACGAAAACTATTTCATTTTCATTTAGATAACTAGATATAGTGGATATGTTTAAAATAATATGTACATTATTCAAGCTTAAGAGCACAGGTAGTCGTTTAGAGTTCGGTATAAATCTGTAATTGATGACTAACTCATTAAAGAGTTCCTTAGGGGTTAAGATTGTGGGATACAATATATTAGACTTACTGAACATAATCGAGTTAACAGTATCTTCGATTCTAAAAGATAATGTCAATAGGCAATTTTCTATCATATTTACTAATTCTAAGACACGTGATCTTAGTTCTAATTCTTGGGAGACATATGTCAAATTTTGAATATCTTCATATAATGATGCAATGGCTGTTGTTATTTCCTGTTCATTGGAGTTAATTCTAGAGATTGTATCGTTGAATGATTTTAGAATAGAAGTGGTGACTAAAATATTTTCTTTTACAAGTGTAGCTAGTTTTTTCTGATCAGACTGAACTTCGTGGATAGCGTTATCGTAGCGGATAGCGTCATCCTCATCCATGGTGCCGAAAAGCTTTTTAGATATAGTACCTACTACTCCGAGAAGGGCTGACCTTCTTGATCTACGAGATGTAAGATGAGAAATGGCTTCACTGTCGCGAGTCATGTCTTCGTATCGGGTGATAAGTGGCCAAAAAAGGTTATTGCATTCTACATAATCAAAAGTGACACTCCTCTCGCAAAGACGTTTAGAGTTATTAAGAAATTTATATATATTATTTATATGCGGATAAATATACGATACGTCTACCGGTATTACTACGCTAAGATAACTATCAACTAGACTTACAGAACCTAAAGGGTCGAAATAGATTCCAGGGTTATTTGCAATCTGTTCGACGAACTGTTGCCCCAGTGAAGGGTTACTGTAACAAAAATTCAATTGCTATATCTAAGTCTATAATATAATTGACTTAAGTAACAAATAACATATATACAACAGAATAAAACTACTTATGCAACTAAACTATCCTAAACTAAACCAATAAAACTAAATAAATAAAAATAACAAAATAGAAACTACGCGGCGTCAAAAAATTCCTCCGCAACGCTGTCGGCTAGTAGCGTGCCCAGAAGGCTGGCAGCATTGCCACGTTGTATGGCAATGCTTATTCTCTCTGCAAAATATAAACCAGCCCTCTGGTCACGGGATCGGCCTTTCGGTCGGTCGATCAGCCTTTTAGCGATTTCTTTGTACAGAGCGCGTGCACTAGGCCCCCATGGCCCCAGCGTTTCGACCCCAAATATCTAAGTCTTATATTTTATCCTTAGTCACTAATTACATCTACTATTTCTTGTACGATGTTACTTTAGTCAGGAACATCTGGCCTAGAGGCAAGTTTGACCTCATCATAATTTTATTTATTTATTTATTTATTTATTTATTTACTTATAACAATCTTACCTACACTATCATTACAGATCTATGATCCAATGCGACAGAGTGGCCTTACTAACTAAATCCTAAATCTACACCTTATACCTAGTTAAAAAAATATCTTAAACTAAATAACTTATTACATATAGTGTAATCTTATATTATTGTATTACATAATGGTGTATAACATGTCGCCTATTAATAAGCAAGGTCAGGGTGTTCCTCCCATTTATTTTAATGACCTTGTATGGGCCTTTCCATATAGGCGAAAGGGCTTTACGCAACCTCAAATGGTTTTTTAAATATACGTAGTCTCCTACTTTGTAAGTGACTGGACGCGTGTGCTCGTCATAATACTTTTTAGACTTTTCTTTAGACGCAATAAGGTTTTCTATTGCCTTGTTTCTCGAATGAGTTAATCTATGCTGTAACATCTTCAGATATTCTGGGTAAGTAGTTTCTACATTAGAGCTATATATGGAATCTGGGATGAATGGCTTTCGACCAAATAATAACTCATAGGGTGTGAATTTTGTGGTGGTATGTACGGAAGTGTTGTACGTCAACATTGCAGTGTAAACGTACCGTGGCCAGTTATCCTGGTTATCATTTGCGAAGGACTTCAGGTATTCCTTGAGCGTGGAGTGACTCCTCTCAAGGGCGCCCTGTGTTTGGGGATGATATGGGGTCGACCACAACTGTTTAACCTTTAGGAATTGACAAGTTTTCTTAAATAAATCCGCTGTGAAGTTGGTGCCTTGGTCTGTTAATATCGTTTTAGGAATCCCAAACTGTGATATGAAATGTATGAGGCAATCTGTGGTTTCCTCTGCAGATACACTGCGCATAGGATATGCAGCTGAAAACTTTGTGAGGTCGTCTTGCAGAGTAAGTATATATTTAAGTTTTGCAGTTCCAGATTCCGGTAAGGGGCCGACGATGTCGAGTGAGACGCGTTCCAAAGGGACAGTGGATGTTGAAGTGATTTGCATCGGTGCCCGATTAAGTTTACGGAAGGCTTTATTTTCTTGGCAAGCTGAACAATTTTTTACATAATTTTCAATGTCTTTCCTCACACCTTTCCAGTAATATTTTTCTTTGATTCTGTTATACATTCTAACAGAGCCTAAATGACCGCAAACAGGTAAGTCATGGTTTTCGGTAAGTATCTTTTTAATTTCACTTAATGATGGATACATTATACTATTATGGTAAATATTTATAATAACTGCAGTGTCATGGAATATGTATGATAGCATATTATAAATTTTAACAAAAGATAAGCTTTCATAGGGGTTTTTAAAATCAGGAATTGCTATTTCTGTTACATTTTCGTGTTTTACTAATTCATTCTTTATTTCTTTCAGGATCTTGAAGAGATCGAGATAAGCTGTTTGGTCAAAGTGATGGACTTTAACAAATAGCAACCAAACGGTTTTGTTTTGTACAGTTAATCTTTTAAATGTATGAAGTTCTCTTTCAGCATTAAGAAAATCGTCTGGATTAGCAAGGTTTCCAATAATTTCAGGGATATACGGACAGGATTCATCGAGATCTACGGACGCAGGTACTAAAATGTGACTACACCGGGCTTTAGTAAGGCTTTCATTGTGTTCTTTGATACATGTATTAAACTTTTTGTTCTTTTCCAGGTTACATTTCAGAAATTGGGAATAGTCATCCACTGCTCTCGGCGAAGTAGAGGAGGGACTCATCGCTATCTGAGGTAAGTCAGGAGTACTTCGAGTGTTAGGATTGTTTTCTTCAGTGACAATATCTGGACTCTGTCTCTCGTCGTCTACAGGAAGGGAAGGAATACTTAAATTATCAAAGTCAAGGTTTAATTCACTAGAATGAGGACTTAATTCTAGAGGTCCGAGGTCAATGAGATCATCTGGCAGGCTAGCATTTTCAGGGTTTGGAAATATGGGATTCACTGGGTATCGGGATAATGCATCGGCTACAGAATTTAGTTGCCCTTTCCGGTAAACAATTTCGTAATCGTATTCCTCCAAACGGAGGCGCCATCGCTGAAGTTTGCTACTTGGGTCTTTATGATTGAAAAGCCACCTAAGTGGGCGATGATGTGTTACTATGAGAAATTTGCGACCGTATAGGTATGGGCGGAACGTTTTACATCCGAACAAAAAGCAAGCAACTCCTTTTCAGTCGTGCTATAGTTAGTTTCGCTTTTGTTGAGAGTTCGCGATGCATAGGCTATGGGTTTGTCTTTCCCAATAGTTCCTTGAGAAAGTACGGCCCCTAAGGCATGATTAGAGGCATCGCAGGTAAGTATGAATGGTTGCGTGAAATCAGGATATACAAGTAACGGTGCGTTAGTAAGCCTATTTTTTAATGTGTCGAATGCAACCTGTTGTTGGTTTTCCCAATTATAGGGAATATCCTTTTTAAGTAAATTCGTTAGGGGTTTAGCAATCTTGGAAAAATCTGGGATAAAACGCCTGTAGTATGAGACTAACCCAAGAAAGGATTTTATATCTTTTTGGCATTTAGGAGTGGGAAATTCTGTCACGGATTTTATTTTGTCGGGATTGGGTTTCACTCCCTCTTCGGTGATAATATGCCCTAGGTAGCCGACTTCATGCCTTAAAAATTCGCATTTGTCGGGCTGGAGTTTCAAATTGAAATTTCTCATTCTCTGGAACACTGATTTTAGGTTAGAAATGGCTGAATTTAAATCGAATGCATACGAAACGACGTCGTCGAGATACACGTAGCAATGAATGCCCTGCAAGCCAGATAGCGCTGTATTCATCAGTCTCTGAAAGGTTGAAGGGGCATTTTTCAGCCCAAAAGGCATACGAGTAAATTGAAAGTGTCCTTCGGGCACATTAAAGGCTGTTTTGGCTTTATCGGTTTCTTTTAAGGGAATTTGGTGGAACCCTGAGGCTAAATCGAGCGTAGAGAAGTATTTACTGCTCCCCAACTGATCCAGGATCTCTGCTATTTGTGGAATTGGGTATGTGTCACCTATCGTGACATCATTTAGTTTCCGATAGTCGATAACGACTCGCCACTTTTGAGTGTTTGAAGCGTCCATTTTCTTTGGTACAACCCAAATAGGGGACGACCAAGGGGAGTCAGAGGGTTCAATGATGTTCTGGCTCAGCATCTGGGCCTCAAGTCTGTTATTACAATAGTGCCAAAATGGTCAATCACTGACTTCATAATTGTTGATTTTGACAAGTTTGGTAGTCTACTGTTACAATGGTGCCATTATGATTTTCCGATGGTCAACCACTGACACTCCATTGAAAGACATGGCATAGATTGGTAGTCTCGTACATAATGACAAATCGATGACTGACGTATGCGGTAGTCTGGTAATATTTTGACAGTTCTTTTGATCAGTGACCTACCATCGTAACGCCATCGTGCAATCATTGCTTTTGTCTAGTGTTTGCTTGTGAAACATAGTGATAGACAATCAAAAAGTTTAATGTACTACAAAAAAGAGATAATGTATTAACTGCGAACTAATATTCTCGAGCTAACTAACAAGCCAGTCGCTTAACGAGGATGACTACAAACCCTTTTACGGATATTCCCGAGGCGAAATTTGTAAAAACGTTTCATCTTAGAGAGGAAAGGATTCAGTAAGGGAGTTATTTCAAAAACTCATTCCCCTTAAGGCCAGACCGCGTCAAAACGATAGCGTATCGGCAGAAATAAAGGTGAGAAAACTGAAGTTAATATTGATTTATTATTCTATTCCTTTAAAGAAGAAATTTATTAATTAATGTTATATTTTTATTGCTGATTCTGGTAGCACTCATTTTACGCATCAGGATCTTACCAGACCTTGATTGGACAGGGTGCCCTCCATGACATTTCACCAATTACTGTGTCGCAGCCCACCAAAGAAGTTACAGAGGCATTATATAAAATACCATCAATATATTAAATGGGAAGGAATATCATAGTTCGCCTAGTTCAGTTTGTGGTTTTCCAAATTTGATGTTCAAGTGTCTACTTGAACATCAAATTATACATGTACATTCTGCCTTCCGAAATATACAAGGATATCAAAGTACTCATATTCCAAACATAAGAAACAGGAAATTAAATAATATTTTCAAACATTGTAGCTGTGCTTTTAACCCAACTATGGCAGAGCTCAGATGAACTTAGTTCATCTGAGTGACGGAGCTAAAAAGAAAGAGTAATGTTTTTACACATTGGGAATGGAAGTGTTAGTAGTAGATAATGATATGACTATAGATAGTGACCAGCAGTGGTTTGGTACTTAAATAAATGATAATGTCATACCTTTGTGATAGTTTGAAGTATTAGTACAATAAGATCTTCCTGATCTCTTTTTAATATTGCCATACCTACCTGACAGGAACAGTTATGTTAATGATGACTAGATAGTGACCAGGCTTTATATAATGTTCCTAATTTATCAATATATTCTACCTACATTTTATGGAGTCTTGTAAAGAATTTAAGTACCTACATAATTCAATTAAATAATGTCTGAATTATGATGAAAAGTGTTTTTAAATTAATTGCATAGTATAGAAGATCTTAGTATAAAAGAATATGATGTAATGAGTGGTGTGTTTATAAATATTTACTAATCTCTCTTACAGATACAAAATTCAAGCAAACGGGTAAGTTCTTTATGAGTTTTGTGACCGCTCATATCCATCTGTTTGAGACATACATATATGTGAGGATTCTGCAAAGCCAGTATGAAGAAAGTTGCTTTGCTAGTAGATGCAAAAGTGAAGATTTATGATAGTTAGTATATGAGAATAGTGTTCAATTTTTGTGTCTAAATTCATGTACCTACAGAAATTATTTATCTTTAATAAAACAACATTGTTAATAATAACACATAATTATGAGTTTTATTTTCCTTCATGATACAGTTACAACACATGAAACACAAATAATATTTTAATTGTAATAGGAATGTATCTATGATCTAACTCAATCTTCAATATTTTATGTTTTGGTTATGCCAATTCTTCTTCGAATATAAACACCTTTAGTAGTTAACTCGCTATCTTTAATTATAGTATTTACTCCTGTCGATATAATCACTTTTCTTTGAGGTGTGAACTGCATAACCTTGCTGTATCATTTCCTTTGGAATTTGTTATCCATAGAGCATTTTCCCATTCCATTGATATCTTCGTTTTGGCTCTAAGAGAAACATACGAGCTACTCGGTATTTAACAATTCAACGCAGTGCATTGAGATTATTGAGAAATATAACAAACTAGGACTTTGTTTACAAAAAAGTATGAGTTTTGAACTTTTGACAGTTCTTACTTCAAAACATGATTTGACTTTGACAGCTAAACAGAACAAATATTATTGAGTTGAATGGTTAAATTCATTGTTTTTTTGCTATTTACGAACTTTAATACAACTTAAGAGTGCTTATAAGTAATGAATATTTAAAAAATATATAAATGAAATCTGGCATGAAAAATAATCAAATTTCATGGTAGTTTTTCAAAAATCATTTCTTCTAATGGTTTTTTTTATCTATGGCAATACAACAATGCCATTCTGCCACCATTCAATTACGAGACCACTGATCGATCACTGAACTATCATTATGAATTACCAGACTACGAACTTATGTCAAAATGACAATGGGATCGTGTTGGAATGACGAATATGTTTAAAATAGCAGACTTGAGGCCCTGGTCTATCTGTTTTCTAACTTCGGCCTTGTGGATTTCAGGAAATCTATACGATTTTGTATGGATGGGGATATCGGTTGTGGTTTTTATCTCGTGTTCGAGGGCATCTGTGCAGGTTAGATACTCTCCAGGTAAGTGAAATATGTCTGAATAATCAGAACATAATTGGTAGAGGGCTTCTTTCTCTTCATCGTTCAGATGTGAGACGCGTAATTGACTGAGAACATCTCTGGTTCTTTGAAAGCTATTTTTAGACGCAGGATTTGTTTTACAATTATGTACGGTATTTGTGGTTTCAGAAAAGTTGGCAGGAATAGGTTTCAATTCTAAGTTAAGGTTAGATTTTAATTCAATAGGATGTTCCGATGTGTTTACCACTGATAAGTTTACTCTATTGTTAGGCTTCACCGCAACTAGGCAATTTGCAATCAATAAATTTTCAGAATAACTCTGATCTAATATAAACCCTTCCTTTATTTCAGGGTTGGATACGGAACATTCAATGACCGTTTCAGTTCTAGGCGGTATGATATATGTAGGATCGGAAAAATACAGTTTCAATTTAGAATTTCCTATCTTTAAAATATCGTGAGTATAATCAATATTGCAATTGAAATAACTTAATAGGTCATTGCCTATTATGCCGTCGTATGGTAAATCAATATTCTTCACTACATGGAATTTATGGATAAAATATTTCATCGGTTTAGAGTCTGAGATATAAAGTTTAAGCGGAAAATGACCTAAAGTCGAGGTAGCCTCATCTACAGGGTCGATACCCTTGAGTCTGATTGTATCATTGATTAGTTTAGGTTTTCTTTGCAAACAAGACTCCTTCAGCAGGCTGACAGTTGATCCTGAATCAACTAATAGGCATAAGGGAATATCAGAAATTGTGGATTCAATTACAACGTGAGGTGATGAGCACTTATTCGGATTTGAAGTGATCTCATGAACCTTGATGGGTTTAGAAATGTTAAGGTCTCCGTTTTGGGGCTGGTTACCCTGTCGTATGACCTTAGCACTGTTGGTAAGGCCTCCGATTTGGGACTGGTTACCCTGCTGTGTGACCTTGCCAAGTTTGGCGCTATTAGTAAGACCTCCGGTTTGGGGCTGGTTACCCTGCTGTGTGATCTTGCCAAGTTTGGCGCTGTTGGTAAGACCTCCAGTTTGGGGCTGGTTACCCTGTTGTGTGGTCTTAGAAGATGTTGAATCGTGAGTTATACCTCCATTTTGGGGCTGGTTACCCTGTCGTGTGGTTGTAACTAATATTGAAGGATTCAAAGTTTTATGGGTGTCGGATGCATTTTGGAATTTGGATACGGGTCTCACGTGACACCGTCGTGAGTCCCTTAAGCGTTTAAATCGACGTCAGACTGCTCATCTTCTACATTGTTTACACATTGGGATTCCTCATCGATATTGGCAGATTGCGTAAAGTTAACTTGGAATCTACGATTATTAAATTCTCGTTTTTGGCAATGTTCTAACACATGCCCTGCAGTTTTGCAGTAGCGACAAAACGGTTCTTGCCTATTAGTTTGGACGGGTTTAGGTGGGTTAGGAGTGACGGTTTTTCTTGGCCAATCCGGTTTAGGCGTGAAAGGTTTCGGCGGGTTAGGTTTAGACGCCATAGGTTTCGAGGCGTCACGACTTGTAGAAGGTCTACTATTTTCATAAGAAAATCTGTGGTTATTTGAAGGATTCGTTGAGGGACGTGATCGGTCACCGAGGCTATGTCGTTGTCCTTGGTGAATTTTATTCAAAATTTTCTCCTCGGCAACAGCGAAATTAATCGCTTCGTTAAGCGATTCCGGATTTCTACAACGAATAATTGTGGATAGGTTCGCGTTTAACCCTATCATGAAGGTGTGTAGGGCAAGATCTTCCATAGCGGCGACACGGCCACTAAGCGGCCACGGCCCTTTTTCTTAGTAGGGATGGATATGTTAATTTCTGTTAACAACTTGGCTAGACATGTTTCTACACGTAAGGAAAATTGGTTAACTGATTCTGAGCTACTTTGTTTACAGTCCTGTAAATCTGATAATAAATGGGTATAGTGTTTCTTTTCACCGAATTGAGTTTTAAAAAATTCTTCTAATACTGACCAATCCTCAAATTCTTTTATTGAGCAAGCCGCTTCGGCTCTGCCCTCTAGTCGGCTTAGTATAAATTTAAATATAATGTCCCGTTGGTTTATTGTTGCGAGATTAATAGCATTTCGACAGTTGGTCAGAAAAGGGTTTAACTTATCTCGGCTACCATCGAAGGTGCTTATGAATTTGATGAGGACATTCAGATCAACTACGCTAGGGTACATAGATTCTTCCTTTGGTTTCGACATGTTATAAACCTAGTATAAAATAACACAAGGTAAGGAACAAAACAAATATTATAAAGTTCAGAAAGACTTGCACTTGGCGGGTTTTTTATAGAACAGTAACTCACAGTTAGTAATGGCAATAACGGTTGTTTTGCAATAATGAATTATCCTGTTGCGTTATTATGTAATAACTGTTATTTTAAACTGTTGTCGTTATCCTGTTGTTGTTTCACAAACACTGTAAAGAAAGCATTGGTCCGATATATACATTAAATATGTACTTCACGACAACGACAACGTCGACAACAGACAACAATGACAACTGACAACTTGACAAGCCATAACAATAACAGGATAACTAAAATAATAAGATTCCCAAAAATAACTTAAGCAAGTATGACCTTTATTACGTTTCGTGAAAGATTATAATGCCGTAAGGTTGGCGCTGGGATAGTCGTGAGGCTCGGGAGCGGCGACTCGGCGAAACTCGAGCGCTCGTGCGCCTATCGTCATCTCTCTCACACACTCGTGGTGTGCATATTGCATGCCTACTCTTACCTATCCTGTTGTCATTTTAGCACGATAACAGTTTATAATGATAACAGGATAACTCAGTATGCAATAACTCATTATTCATTACGCTCAAATAATGCATTACCATAACTGTTATTGTAATAACGACCATTACTACTCACAGTACGATGTGGGCGAGCACCAGACAAAACAACATCTCGAGCGTCGCTGCAGAGCGGAAGCGATAAGACGCTTCTCAGGATTCTTGAGCACACTGATAAGGCACTATAACACTTTTTATGCGCACAGATTTATTTGGATATATTTATTCACTCGCGGTATTACGTATTTGCCGACGAATGTTTCGACGAATGCAATGCCCGAAGATATACGTGGCGGGCTATCACGGAGATGTTTCTCTTGCAGGATACTGGACAAGGCTGGCCCAATCGGTGTTGGACTGGATGGATCTACGGCTGGACGTGCCCTCGTCTTCGACACGGTGAGTATGGACAGTTTTCTTGCAGGTTACCACGGACGGGCGGCGTATACCACTCAACGCGGAACCACCGAATTTCACAAAAGTTGACCGAGTCACTGGTACTGGATACGCACTGGACTGTAAGTATACGGAGACGTGCCGGGATCGCTTTTTAAGCAATCCTTTAACGCTGCCACCAATGTTACGCGCGACCCGGAATTTAGGTTTTTAAAAAAAGAATATTTTACAAGGTTAAATAGTATGTATTGTTCATAGAAAATATATACAAGGATTTATATTGGCAGCCGACCGAATGGTTACGATCTCGGGACTCGACTGACATACAAAATGGCTAAATGTACTTACAAAATACATGATACACAATAAATGCTAGGTCAGCATTCTTAGCTTATGTCTGGCTTAAAGGGGTACACAGACAGTGTATAACAGCACGAAGGGTTCCATACCATCATCTATAAAAGAAAATTATGTTTGTTGTATGTATACTAAAATATTTTTTAAGTTTCTACTTGTTTATTAAGATCGAGTAACAAATTGCTTAAAAATTAGGTTTGTTGTATGGGAGCCCCCCTTTATTATTTACTTTTTTTTATTTAATTATTTATTTTGAAATGAAATATACAACTACATATTCTGTAAAAATGTTAAGCGTGTACCTGTTACCGTTAGTAATTTTGAGCAATTAATACGAAAAAAAAAACACGTTAATTTTATGGGACCCTTAATATTTTTTTTTATTATTGGTATTTGTTGTTATAACGGCAACCGAAAAACATAATTTGTGACACAACATAAGCGGAGGCTTAGTAATAGGGTCCCGTATTTTATCTTTTAGGTACGGAACCCTAAAACATGTTTGCCGGTTACTATCAGGACATTTTAAAAGCTCTGTCATTTTGCTTTAACAAACGCAACGCTGCCTAGTAAGCTTCTTAGACTGTCTTTCTACTCACAAAAACGTCTAGTTAACACATTTGGGTCTAAAAGAAGCTAAGAGCCATTTTGAAAAATGTCTCCTTCAGTAATTTGACGGCCCTGCCATAACAAACTTGTATCTCATGACATTTTTGTGAGCGAATAGAAGGTATTATTTTGTATATGATAAAAACCATATCTATTTCTGAATTTCGCCGTCTACAACTCGTATAAAAGTAAAATTCCTTATTTTAGATACTCTGAGAAGAAACGCCGGAAGGTTATTTTTGTTCCTTTTATTACTTTTTTTTTTATCTAAGACAGTCAAACTCAATACGTAAGGCGTTGTCGACATCTAAAAAACCTCGTGAGTGCCTCGGTGAAAAAGTTTATTAAAATACTGGTATGAAATATCTAATTTCAACTCCAAAATAATATAATATTTTGTCAGACACACCGTTTTCGCTAACCGTGAAATCTATGCGGTTAGGGTACACTGTGTGACTTGTGAGCTTTGACTCTGTCACAGTACATCATACATCTGGTTGCAGGATAACATTTATGAAAATAATCATGCAATGATAATGTTAATTTTGGTAGGACTCGGCAGATTTTCATCTCTAGTGCCAAGATAACGTTAAAAAAAGTTTCATTGATGTACATATTTTGCCTCCAAGATACGCAATTTTTCCTGTAGCAGGGCATTGCAGTCCAAGATGAGCACTCATTTGATGATTTTCTATTGACATAAAAATTCAATTACAATATATATTTCGACCAACACAAATAAACCGTCTACTAAACAAGCGTATCGCTATACCTAATGCTGTCATCTTTATCTGACAACGAACGGGCAACCGCCACATATTATTAATTAAATTAACACCGCCTCACTCAGAGTACCAGTCAAATAAATAATTACATTTAAATGACACATAATTACATTGAAACACGGTGACACGTTTGAACCACTCACCAACAAACTTCTACGTTCGAATTGCGGCTGTCTAATCCATTGCTGCTTTTCTTGAGTCACCGACTACCTCGTTGGTTTAGCTGTAGTGTGTCATGCACACTATCACACTCGGATTAGCACGAGTTTAGTCAGCTTAGCCAGCAGCAGCCTTCTATGTTGAATCGCTACAGAACTCGAGTGTAACGCCATTTGGCTTAACTGGTATTAAACTCTTTGAGAGCTTATGAGCAGTTCCTAATTATTTAGGAAGTTATCAAGACTTCCTGAATATGTTTTATTGGGAATTCTTAATATTATTAACTCCCGAATGAAGCAGTAGGTCGTGTTTCACCCTGGTGGCAAATTTTAGGTACTTTCGAATAACAAGCTTGGGATGTGACCAGGATAGATCAATAACTAGAATGCCACAAAATGAAAGACAGATATTGCTGCTTTACTAGCGCCGCATCCATCATATTTTTAGCCAATAAGAGCAATGTACTTTAACATTCATGGAAAAGCCGTTTCTGTTCTGGTTTAACACCTGTTTCGTAGGATTTAGGCCGTCGCAGACAGTCCACCACCTGCCACCATTTCGTTCAGACGTCTGCTCTGTATAGTAAGATGTATTATTTTAGTTGTGATCGTATATCACTTTGTGTACGTGTTGTATAATACTATTGATGTTTTAATGTTTATGTTTGTTGAATAAGTGTCATTGTACCATACAAATGCGAGTTAAAGGGAAAATTATGACGCTTGTTCATCGGTTATTGTACTGGAAGCAACTAACTGTTACCATATTATGTAACTAATCTGTTACCATAATTAAAAGTAGTTGATTTTGATACAAACATTTCAAGTCGTTGTCCTTAAAATTCTCATATTCGTTTTTCATGCTCCTTTGGCAGAATCTTTAGGCAGACTCTCTCAACATGCAGAGAACTTCTGGGTCTTTTTTCTAGAATGTGATGGGACTGCTATGGAGATCTATAAGTGCACTATTAAGTACAGTTACCATTTATTTATTTAAACTTGCATATCTAAACTAGTATAATGAAATACCTAACCGCAGACCATTCATTACTGATGTTTCATCAACTTGACTCGCTAAGTGGCACTATTGTCTGGAAACAGCTTGTGTATAATTTATATCCGGATAGTGGCAGCAAATACTATGTAGTTCGGGTTCAAATAAAAGATCAAATGAAAATCTGAAAACAAAACCAGAATTTTCTTTCAACGTATTAGGTATTTATTTTTCCACGAAATTGTACTGGCTTCGTTACTAATACAAATGTACCACCAATAAGTTCTTAGAAGCGATCGCGTTAATGGGCCCGTACCCAGCAGTGGGACAGTATATCTCTCAGCGAGCTATGTAGAAGGCTGTGTTCGAAGTTTTCTTTTTTAAACTCCAAACTTCAAACTTTGTGTGAAATTGGGTACAATATAGGTCTTAAAATTAATAAAGCTGATCGCCAATATCTGCCTGGCGGCTTACACAATTTCATTATACGCAGGCATTTCTTTTAACAATGAATTAATTAAGGTATAATAATAAATGATAATGTTAATTATCGCTCGCTTAATAATGTGCCCGGTAGATGGCATTAGGCTCGCCCCCTATTACATTGGGGCCGAAACATAACTGGCGAAGTGTGGGTGTGTAATACACCTCTGCCTACCCCTTCGGGGATAAAAGGCGTGAAGTTATGTTATGTTTATGTTTATAAATAAATGAATAAAAACGAGATGCACATATTTAAATGTCAAACAATTAGTGAGATATTCAAATTTTAAAATTAAAGGGAGTAATAAAATGTCAAGATTAATAATACAAATAATAAAAGTCAAGATTAATAATACAAATAATAAAATGTCAAGATTAATAATACAAATAATAAAATGTCAAAAATAAAATTACGTTCTATCAAATAATTTCCAATTACTCATAGATTGACTGATATTAGTAGAGGCCTGCGTCTAGCAGTGGAATGCTAAAGGCTGAGTAGTAGCGGTACTCGTAGATTGTCCAGCCCGCACAAGGAATAGATCTTGTATCACGGGGAATTTGACTAACAACGGACACACAGATTTGCTACATATAACACTGTGGTAGATGTAATCAAAACTGTTTATTTCTCAAATTACATTTATGTACGTTATTTTAAAGAACACATATTCTGTTTTATCTAACAACGGGGCATCTTGCTTATACGGAACACATTTCCAATCTCAGTCATTCTCCTGAGACAAAAATTGATAGAGTTTATGCTTGACGGCATTATAGCATTTATAACTGCCAAAAACTGTACGAAACTTTCAAGTCAATTACTTTTAAAATCGAAACCGTGACACTAAAACTTTAAAAGGTTATGACTCGGAACTACTACGCTGTGCCAAGTACAATATAAAGTAATTTGGCTCTAACTATGACCATTACTTAGAAAATATCTTTATCCTGTTAGCTTTCAAATTTGTTTATAAAATAACCTTTACTTTTTAAGCCTCGCCGCGCTTGTTGCAACGCACTTGTGACTCCTGGTGTTGCTTGTGTCCGTGTGCGGCGGTAATTGCTTACCATCAGCCGATCCGCCTGCTTGTTTTCCGCCTATTAATATTTTAAATAAAGTTTTCTACCACGTTAGTTCGTACCATGAAATTTAAAGCGCTGGACGAGGTGATTTTCTCGCAGCCGATATACACACAAAACTAGAGGAGGCAATAGTCGAGTAAAAATAAGTTGTGTGGTCGTAGATGGGGCTACGACCACACAACTTATTTTTACTCGACTATTGCGGAACCAAAAGCAATGGTAATGTTTTAATTTAAACGTTTCTGCCCGACTCCTTGGAAATTTTGGGGAATCCTTTCTTAGTGCACCGCTACGGCCTAGCAGATGCACCACCAGCCAGAAGAGTTAACAAATTTTGAAAGGAAATCTTGCTCGCTCTTTCAATTGTCAAATTAAAGCGAGTGCCAGTATGTTTCTTTGTAGCCCTGGGTCTGTTCTGTTATGCAGGTGCAGTTGGAATACAACTAATAGTTTAGGATCCCACTGCAAGATTTCTACGTTCAAACGTTATTTAATTAATATTTTATTAATAGATTATTCTAAAAAAAAACTAATTCGGATTCGCGAGATTGCCTTGCAAAATACGGATGTAAGTAATAAAACATTATGTTCACTTCTTTTAGACAAAATATTATTCATAGAACACCTTAGGCTTAAATACCTACTTCTTGTTCCTTTTAGGTCCACAGGTCTTTTTTAATTTTGGTAGCTTAACTTTTGTAGTTACATATAATATATACACTCACGAGAAACAAATTCCTTCCGTTTCCAAACCGAGTAAAATAAAAAATATTCCAATTACTTCTAAATCCATTCGCAAGTACCTTCACTGGGTAAAGTATATCTCTCGCAATACCATTACAAAACAAAGAAACAATGGTATTTGTACCGAAATATCAGAAGAAACGGCATAATTATGTTATATGAAAACATGCGTCGCTTTGATGTTCCTGAGTGCCGACGTTACACTCACATAGCGTTACAGACACTCAAACCTAGATTGTAGTGCCAACGATTGAGAGCGGTTAATATAATAATATGGCTCAGATCATAGCCTACAAGCAAGTTCAGGAAAACACGGAAACAGCCATGATTGTACCGACGCTAACTAATACACTTGAAATAAACATAAATTAAGATACTGACCAAAAATAAGCCAGCATGCAAAATTTCAACTACATAATTATTACGTCTTTCACATAACATATGTAAAGAACAGGTGAAGTTTACTTGATCATTATGGTTTATCTAAAATAAGGGCTCCGTTACTGCCTATTCCATCAATGTTCCAGTGAAATTTCCACGAGATTCGGTCCTGTCGTTACAGAGATTAGCCGGCAAAAGTATTAATACCGAAATAACAGAACAAGTGGCATACATTTGTTTTGAGAAAACACACAATGCTTTGATGTTCCTGAGTGCCCACGTTATACTCAGATTGCGTTACCGACATTCAAACCTGGCTTGTAGTACCAGTGACGAAAGCGATAAATATAATAACATGGTTCTGCTTGTGGTTAGAGGCACCAATAGCCCAGTGGAGTTACCAACAGTGTAACTGTCACTAAAGTATCACTTCACCAATGATTCTACAGACTTGTGTAGAGAGTGCCACCATAAATTAAAACCAAGTGAGGGTAGGTATCGAAACCTGCCCTATCACAAAAGGGCGCTAAGCTTTTGCCATTCCTTCCGCGACCAGGATCGGTGCAAGAAGGTCGAAACGTCGGAAATACATAGGTATTTATACCTTAAATAACTTTATTTCGCGCGATTAAGACCCATTAAATATATTTTTTATGATGTAGTATAAATCGTGTAAGTTTAAAAGCGATTTAAACTGATACTGAAATTGTATCATATATATTGATATTTGAATGTGCTGATTAAAATTTCATTTTACACCTTACAGTGGAGCAAATCTTTAAATACCGCCATACACACCAATCCAACTGAAACGCATTTCTCGGTAGTAGTCAACTTCAGATGTGCAGTTTTCGAGGAAATATCTACTATACAGATAAACAGAACTGATTGATCGTTGCACCTTGTTCTAACCTCAAAGGCGACTGTGGCTCAACAGTTATCTACTGCTGAACTTGTAATTATATTTGCTCTAGTATTCATCATCATTGTCTTGCCCTGGTTCCAATTTATTTGGGGTCGGCGCAGTATGTCCTTCGCTTCCATACTTCTCTGTCACCAGTCATCCGATCGTTTACCCCTTTCTCTTTTATATCCATTCTCACACAGTCCATCCATCTTTTCCTTGACCGTCCTCTCCCTTTTCGTCCTTCTACATGCATATTCATCACTTCTTTACCTATGTACATACATCTCATCTCTCCGCATAACATGTCCATACCAGGCCAATCGACTCCCTTTTACCTTTTCATCTATGGGCGCCACTTTCATACTACCTCTAACGTAATCATTCCTAATTCTGTACATTCTTGTATTATATATTTGCTCCAGTATTCAATACTTGGATATCGTTTATAACCAAAGTTGACTTTTCAAAGTTAATAATAATAATAATAATTTATTTCGTTTCTTTAAAACATATTTATTAAGTACAATCAACGTTAATTAATTAAAAAATAGAAAGTGCAACTGACTTATGAACGTTAAGCCAGTGTTTCCATAAGTTGCCACTCATGTCTGCAGCTATAACGGCTAGGAGACTATTGGCGCTATCCCGCCCCCGTCGCATCAGGGATGCAGTTCTTTTGCGCTTGATTGCATAGTAGTCGTCAATGTGTGCATCTACGAACATCCCAGACGCGCTACAGAACCGAATGCTTATACAATTATACTTAGTTTATCATTCCTTGTTAAAATGTGAAAATGTCTGCTTAATAGTCTGGAAAGACATGTGAAGTCAGGGCAAGGCCAGGTGCGGGTTGGCAGAACCCGCACTTGGCCGGCGTAGTGGACATAAATATGTACATTAAATAAGCGTATCTACAAATACGTTGTGATTATAATACACATATGTACATACATACATAACTTCACGCCTTTTATCCACGAAGGGGAAGACAGAGGTGTATCACACACCCACACTTCGTCAATTATGTTTCGGTCCGGTAATAGGGGGCGAGCCTATTGCTGTCTACAGGGCACATTATTAAGCGAGCGATAATTAACATTTCTAATATTTCGCAGGCAGCGATAGCCGAGTGGATATACCAACAGACTCTTATGCAGAGGGTATCGGGTTCGAATCCACGGCGCGCACTACTGACTTTTCGATGTTAAGTGCGTATTAAATTGTTAATTACTAGTTAGACTGCCTTAAATGTTAGTTAGACTGCCTCCGTGGTCCAGTGGATAGCGTATGTGACTGCTGATCGGAGGTCCCGGGTCGGGCAAAAATGTTACTGGATTTTTCCGAATACTCAGTAGCAGCCCGGAGTCTGGTGATGTGCCCGGTAACGGCAATAGGCTCACCCCCATTTACGTGTGAATGCCAGGGGTACCTGGGGATCAAACCCGAGACCATCGTCTCGGCAGTCCGTTACGTACACCACTAGGCTATCGCCGCTTTTAAATTATAATTATTATTTGAATATTAATATAATAATTATTTTAACATAAACTACGAACAGTATCATTTGAATCTTGATTTTATGTTAACATAACTATTAAGTGTAACAATTTACTCACCCTCCTGGCATTTGAGGTCGTCTGACTAAATAAGATATACAGCTTCCCAGACATGTTCACAACATCATACCGTTACTATTTAAGTAGGCGGGTTATATAATAGAGACCTAGTTACATCATAAACTGCTTAGTCAAATTTTGAGTACAACCTAGTGAGTTTAGTAGAGTAAGGAATGGTTTAACAACCTCGCTAAGGTGTGGATGGATCTTGCGGTTCCACACTATGACAGATTTGCATTTGCGTAAAACCGTCAGTAAGAGAAGCCAAAAACTCTTCACAGTAAATCCGAAAGACACCTGTATGTTGCTTGTTTACAAAAATATTAAGAAACTAGCTGTCCCGGCGAACCCTGTATCGCCTTTTAAAGGTCTTTTTGCTTATTCCTTTTCTTTTCAAACCACTTTTCCAGGAAATTCTGAATAAAGTTACCAAAGCCACCAATGCTTAATCTAAAATTTCAGAGTTTACAAAGGTATACAAACAAACGAAGATTGAATTTTATATACCTATATTACCTATTAAAAAACTAAAGGTCGAGTACGATACATCTCAGTTGAATAAAGCAGGTAACAACACTAAACTAGTATGGAAATTCTTAAAAAAACGATCATTTACTTCAAAATCATTTGAACAACCCTTGGATTTGCTCAAAAACCGATCAAATCCTACAGCAGCACTAGATGAAATCAACACATTCTTTTCCGACGTTGGCAAAAATCTAGCAGACAGAATCTCTTTTTCCAATCATTCATCTACTAACTATGCTTTGAATACCTCACCCATTTCCAGGCTTAAATCTTTTGTTATGCTGGATACCGATATAGACGAAGTTATTCAAGTCATTACTGGGTTAAAAGATACTTCTGCGCTGGGATGGGATAACATCCCCACAAACATAATTAAAAGGTTTAAGCACCTTCTTGCACCGCCACTAACACACATATTCCAAATTTGTATGTCTGAAGGAATATTTCCAAAATGCTTAAAAAAGGCTATTGTGATACCTATCCACAAAGCAGGCGACAAGAGCTGTGTTAATAATTATCGGCCCATATCTATATTACCAGTGCTATCTAAGATATTAGAGAAACTAATAAACAATAGACTAATAAAATATCTTGAAACCAACAACATTCTTTCAGACAGGCAATTTGGTTTTCGGCCTCACAGGTCAACAAGCCAGGCAGTTGAGCAACTCACTGACCACATTACAACTAATTTAGATAGTGGACAGCATGCTATTGGGATATTTCTAGACCTTGCTAAAGCTTTTGACTCTGTGTCGTCTTCTATACTGCTTAAGAAACTTGAATCTATCGGTATAAGAGGTAAACAGTTAGCACTGTTTACTGATTACCTCTCTGACAGGTATCAATGTGTAAGAATAGGCAACAACATAAGTAACGATGTCCCTAACACTACATTTGGTGTACCCCAAGGAAGTATATTAGGAGCTACCCTGTTCTTGATATATAAACGACCTTTGCAACCTAAAACTTCAAAATGGTGTCATTATGTCATATGCAGACGATACAGCACTTATTTTTACTGCAAAGTCGCTCGATGAGGTATAAGAACTGGCTCAACTTGGCTTCAACACCGTAAACACTTGGCTATTTAAAAATTTGTTGACCCTAAATGCACATAAAACAAAGTACATTCATTTTACAATGAAAAACAATAGCGGACACATCTCATCTAACAGATTAGTGGCTCACAACAAGCTTCACTCACATGCTGACACTGCATGCGCTTGCCCTACTTTAGAAAAAACTGATTATATTAAATATCTAGGAATTACGCTTGACACTAATCTGAACTTCCGCAAACATATCGAATTATTGTGTAAAAGAGTGCGGAAACTAATTTCTATATTTAAAAATATACGCGACGTTGTAAACTTAAAATTGTTAAGACAGGTTTACACTGCACTATGTGAATCCATCATCTCATATTGTATAACCGCATGGGGAGGGGCAGGTAAAACGATCCTACTGCCTTTAGAACGGGCTCAAAGAGCTATCTTAAAGGTAGCAACCCTTCGCCCTTTCATTTTTCCCACTTATGAGTTATATCAGTCCACCGGTGTTCTAACTGTGCGCCAATTATTTATTCTACGCACCATCCTAAAACAACACACCCTTCTTCCTTATACACCAATCCCATCAGGCAAAAGACGGAAAGATCTAGTCTGCACCAAACCTATAGGTAAACATGTTTATGTAAATAGATTCTTTGCTTTCCTCGGACCTTTTTTATATAATAAATTAAATAAAACTTTAGATTTATATAGCATAAGTTATAAGCAGTGTCATCTTGTTGTTACAAAACACCTAATGACAATGACCTACTCTGATACAGAGAATTTGCTTACTGTAATAAAATAGTGTGTAAGTACCTACGCTAAGTTACAACAAATCATAATATTAAGTCTACGTTCTATTACATATTGGCAGTTCATGATTATTATTATGTTAAAATATAGCCCTTTATTATTATTATTTAAGATTTTTTCCTGAAACACAGGTGTTACAGCCTAGTTCAGGTAAACATTAAAATAGCTATATATACCAAATATAAGGTATTACCGTAATAAATAAAGTAACTACGCATCAATGTACCACAATTTAACAAAGGCACTTATCGCATACATTATAATGAATTATAAAATTTAATTGAATTATTTTTACTGTAATATTTTTCCTATGTAACATGTGACGTTTATTTTATTGAATAAAAGTTATTATTATATTATTATTATTATATTATATGTATACCTAGATAGATGACCCAGCAAAAACCGTCCGCCATCTTCGATTTCCCATTTGCCACCTTTGATAACGAAATAGATGTTGTATTTTCATGCCTCATAGCTTAAAACATTAGAGAGGATACCCATATTGACTTTAAATTTTCTTTCATCCGCCATCTTTGATTTCCCATCCGCCATCTTTGATCACGAAATAGATGTTGTATTTGGATTTGCCATCCCTTAAAACATCGGAGACGATAACCATACTGATTTTTTAAAACTTTCCCATCCGCCATCTTTGATTTTCCATCCGCCATCTTTAATCACGAAATGGATGTTGGATTTGGATTCCCCATCCCTTTAAATATTGGAGACGATACCCATATCGATTTAAAAAAAAATCCCATCCCCCATCTTCGATCACGAAATAGATGGTGTTTTTGAATTCCCCATTCCTTAAATCAGCAGAAACGATACCCATATTGATTTTTAAATTTTTTCCTATCCGCCATTTTTGTTTTCCCATCCACCATCTTGAATCACGAAACAGATGTTGTATTTGGATTCCCCATCCCTTTTAACATCGCAGACGATACCAATATTGATTTTTTTAAATTTTACTATCCGCCATCTTTGATCACGAAATAGATGTTGTATTTCGATTCTCCACCCCTTATAATATCGAAGGCGATACCCATATTGATTTTTAAAATTTTCTCATCCGCCATCTTTGATTTCCCGTCTTGGATCACAAAATAAAATAAAAAAATATATAAAAAAATATAAAATCAGCGTCCCGAAAATCTCGAAAACGATAACTGGCTCGGCTTACACCGAAACCGTGGGGTTCTAGGCGACTTGGGAAGGATTAATGGACTGTATTAGGGCGAGTTCTGGGTCGCCTAGAAAGGAATAAGGGAAGAGGAGATGGATACGGGAGGAGGTGATTGAGTGGGTATAGGATATTTCCAGGATGGAAGGCACTTATCTTATACAGCCTTCTTCGTTTCTTTTCCTCCTGGTGTTTTCGTGATGCAGTTGCTTGTTTTCACTTCACTCACGAGCGGGTTTTCCTTGGTGGAAGCGGTAAATCACATACAGCGGTGCGGCGCGGAGCGGTATCGAGACGGCGTTCTTAGCGAGCGGAATGTTCGAGACTGTCCCTCGCGTTCACGATCGCGTCGACGAATCAGGCGGAAGGCAGTGCCCTTCCAGGGAGTGGGATAGAGCGGGACGGAAATATGGTATCGCTCGCACTAGACGTGGAACGATTGATCTTGATGCGATTAGTTATATATAGGAAGGTAGATGGCGCTACCATATCCCCCCGGCCCTAAAGGGTTGCCTTTAAAAAAAATAGAATTGAACTTAGCTACGTTGGGTGTACTACCGCATAACCCATCAATAGGCTAAGACAGCGATATGACAATAAATTAATCTAAACTAACTTTAGCGAAAACTACAAACGCAATAATAGCGAAAACTACTAACTAAATAGGTACTTAAACTAAGAGGTAAGTCCAACTTCAGGCTAGATCTCACTGAGTTGGAAGCGGACAGAGACGTACAACAGGGCGCACGTAACTCCCCTTGGCGGTTTTCACGGTAACAACGCGAGTTGTACCGTCCTTGGAAGTATGCAATTTCTCTACGATGGCTAACGGCCATAAAAGCGGCGGAGCATTATCATGTATTATGACGACCAACGTACCCTCCTGTATAGGGGATGCAGGACTATTCCACTTGGATCTAGCCTGAAGCTGGTGTAGATATTCCGCACGCCAGCGCCGCCAGAACGACTGCACGAGTTTATCCAGCAAAGTATGTCTCTGGAGCAAGCTTGAAGAGTCTGCTTCAGGAGCCGGAAATGACGATAATGGCACTGTGTTCAGAAAATGTGGAGGGCTTAACGCGGATGGTTCTGCAGGGTCACTACTCAATGCCGTGAGCGGACGCGAGTTGATCAGTGCCTCGACTTGTGCAAGGACAGTTAAAAGCTCTTCGTAAGTGAGGATTTGTTGACCTATAACCTTGAAGAGATGCGTTTTAATTACTTTGACCATGCTTTCCCAACATCCACCGAAATGCGGTGATGCTGGTGGAATAAACTTCCAGTCGATATGATTTATGGAAAGTTCCTCCTGAAGACGAGTACGATATTCTTCCCTGAGAAACTTATAAAGGTTGCGTAAATAAGAGCTTGCGCCCACAAAACAAGTGCCGTTATCCGTGTACAAACACTGTATAGGGCCGCGCCGTGAGAGAAATCGTTTAAGGGCTGCCAGGAATGACACCGTGCTTAAATCTGTCGCAACTTCAATATGCGTAGCGCGCGTCGTTAAGCATTTAAAAATACATAGCCAGGCTTTACGGCTTTTAACACCTCGACCACGCACTGGCGTATACTGCAGTGGTCCTGCGTAATCACAACCGGTGTGTGTAAACGCTTTAGCAACCTGGTTGACGCGCTGGCTAGGGAGATCGGCCATGGGAGGGAAAGTCGGACGCGGACGAAATTTGAAACAGACGTTACATTTATGTATTCTGTGACGAATTATTCGTCGAGCGGCTAAAATCCAATACTTATGCCTAAGTAAGGACATAAGCAACTCCGGACCGGCATGGAGGTGCTTCTTGTGATAAAAATCAACAAGAAGGTCGACAACATGATCATGTCGCGGCAGAATACAAGGATGTTTGTAGTTATAAGGTTCATCCGAATTTGACAGACGACCCCCAACGCGTATGACGCCGTGTTCATCGAGAAACGGCTTGAGTCTAAGGATAGCGGGAGAACAAGGTACATTGTCTTTTAAATTTTGAATGTCGTTACTAAAATGAACAGCTTGTACAGCTCGTAGTAACTTACATTCTGCGAATTTGATATCAGTACTTGATACAAAAGTCTCATTAGGTAGGTGCCTAAGAAACCTATAGACATAAACGATGGCGCGGAGTAACTTAGACCACGATGACATGCGTAGTGCGAGTGCATAGATGGGAGACTCCGCAACCTCAGCAATCACGGGATAAGAAACAGACTTCCGTTCGGGTACATCTTAGTCTTCTGCACTGTGGTCAAAGGGTTGCATGGGCCATTCTGACGGATCATAGGAGATCCAAGAAGGTCCACGACGCCACAATGGATGATGCAGAAGATTAAGTGGAGTGACACCACGAGACAAGCAATCTGCGGGGTTCTCAATACCCGCGACGTGATTGAAACAAGTAGCAGGAACCAGTTCAAACAATTTGCTAACGCGGTTGGCGACAAAAGTCTGCCAGCGATGAGGAGAAGAATGAATCCAAGCGAGCACTACTTTGGAGTCGGAGAATGCGTATAATTTATTAATGGGGTAGTGGGGCAAAACTGTGTCTTGAACCTTGCGGAGCAACTGAGACAGCAGAAGGGCCGCGCACAACTGCAGTCTCGCAACTGAAACGGTTTTAACAGGCGAGACCTTAGACTTGGCACAAACTAACTGCACCGAGTAGTTAGAACCAATGCGGACTTGCAGATATACGACTCCGCCGTAAGCACGCTCGCTGGCGTCAGCGAAACCTATCAAGTTGATGGTACATCCATCTACCAACCCAAGATGACGCGGAATAGTAACTTGATTGAGCGCGGTAAGCTCAATACAAAACTGGCCCCAAGCGGCGACAATATGGTCAGGGGGTGTTTCATCCCACTCACACTTTGATAGCCAAAGCTCTTTGATCAAGAGCTTGGCGTACAAAATTGTGGGAGCCACAAAACCCATTATGTCCCATAGTCGAGCCACTGTGGACAGCATAGTGCGTTTGGTGCACTTATCATCTGGTGGTGAGACGTCAAACCGAAAACTATCGCAGGATTTGTCCCAGCGTAAACCGAGAACCTTATGCGGTACAGACTTCTCAAACTCAATGTCTGGAGAAGCCTTATGAGAATCTGGTATGCGTGCGAGAACTTCCTTAGAGTTGCTTGTCCATTTGACAAGATCAAACTGGCCTCGCTTGAAAAGCTGAATAAGCTCTTCACAAAGCGAAATTGCTAGCGGAGCGGATATGACACTACAGGCAATGTCATCCATGTACAAAGCGGAAGTGGCAACAACCGCTGCGGCGGGAAAGTGATCGCCTTCATCAGCGATCAACTGGCGAACAACTCGTAACGCGTGATATGGGCTAGACTTGAGTCCAAAGCAAACACGATTGAACTGATACACAGATAAAGGTTCTTTCTTGTCAAAACGATAAAAGACCCGTTGAAATCTACGGTCAGATTCGCGAACGCCGATATTGAGGAACATTTGGCGGCAATCAGCTGACAGAGCGATTTGGAAAAGACGAAACTTTATTATGATGTTAAATAAATCACCCTGTAGATTGGGGCCGGCATGCAAAATGTCATTAATCGACTGACCCGATGTAGTCTTACAACTAGCGTCTAAAACCACACGAAGTTTAGTAGAGGTTTTATCTTCGCGAACTACGCCGTGATGCGGGATATAATATGAGGGCAGAGAGTTGCCCTCGTTGTTTACAACTACACTCAAAAAACCTTTATCTATGTAGTCACGAATGACGTCATTATAGGCGCTGCGTAACTTAGGTGATGCATCAAGTTTACGTTCCAAACAATGGAAACGTCTGAGCGCAGCAGCGTACGAGTCGCCTAACGAATAAGGGTCACCACAGAATGGCAACGCCACAACGTATCTGCCACTGTCGTCACGAACAGTGGTAGCGCGGAAATGTTCTTCACACTCGAGATCTTTATGGCTCATCGAGGGCGGTGCGGTAACCTCTTCAAGCTCCCAAAATCGCTTGAGAAGAGAGTCAATATTGTTTTCTTGAAGAACAGAACAACAGCAAGACGTAACGTATTGAGAAGTATGTAATGTAGGTACGGTACCCATAATTACATACCCGAATACCGTCTCAATAGCGGGCGGTAAGTTATTTTGCTCACTACGTACCACTTTAGTAAGTAGCAAGTGCGGGAATATTGCGGCTCCGATCAAAACATCAATGTCTGCCGGATTCGCAAACTCCGAATCCGCTAGTGGTAGTGACTCAAGATGTGTGAGGAGCGACACGTCCACATTAGCGTTTGGCAACGTGTCTGTAATACGTTCCACGATAAGCGAAGAAATGTTAAAATTAATGTCCCTATTAAAACGCGAATGTATTTTAATATCTACGGAACCTTTGCAATGTTTTTCTGATCCGCCTATCCCTCGGATTATTGAGTTCGTATTTTTAAAGTTATTCCATAATCCGAGGCGTTTGAACAATTCTAACGTTATTAAATTGGTCTGAGATGCGCTATCTAGCAGACAACGTACCATGTGCTGCGACCCATTGACATCATATATGATAACTTGCGCTGTCGCTAACAGAACAGTCTTAGACGCCATACATGGCGGCCTAGCACTGCTCTGATCACTACAAGCGTGCGAAGGCCGTCCGCGCGTGCGTGCCGCCCGCGCAATGGATGTCGTACACAACGATACTCCGCCCTCAGACGCGGAAGGCGCAGCTACCGTGGTCTGCTGCACCTGCGGCGTACTCGTAAGTGTGTCAAGGTTATCGGCTTGACTTGACAACCGGTTATTTTTATCAAAATGTAACAGTGTGTGATGTTTTTGTTTACACGTGCGACATCTCGTTCTACTGGAACAATTACTCGTTTTATGTTTTATGCTTAAGCAATTAATGCAAGCTTTGTTATCTTTTACGCTTTTAAAACGAGCAATTGGATTTAAATCATTAAAGGTGGGACACTTATAGTAATGGTCGTGCACTATATTACTGCACAGACACTTCTGTGAATTATTACTATTAGATTCCGAACATGTTACGTAAGATTGTGGATTAGGGACTGAGTTATTATTACTATTTCGCGATTTATTCAACCTTTGTTTGTTGTTGTTAGTGTTAGACGGGCCAGGTGAACCAGACTGCGTATTATGAAATATTCGACACTGATCTTTGATGAACTAAATAAAACTATCTAGTGTAGGTATTTTATTATTGCGTTCCGTCATCTCGAATGCGCGAATTGTATCAGTGTCAAACTTTTTTAAAGCGAGTTGAAGCAACATAAAGTCGGAAAGATCTTCTAATTTTAAATTCCTAAGAGAATTAACCGCGGTTACGAAGTTATCAATAAACAGCTGGAAATTCGAGACAGACGCGTTGCTGGACAGTTTGAGATTTAAAGCTTGGTCAAAGTACGTAGACGCTAGGACGCGCGTGTCTTGATATCTGTCAAGTAGTGACTGAAATATGACCTGATAATTCTCAGCACTGGGTGTGACACCTGCAAATACGGACTGGGCCTTCGGTGACAGTTTACCTATTAAATAGTACAACCTGTCAGCATCTGTCAGAGAACCATTATCGTGCACCGTAGACTTAAAACTTGCATAGAATAACGGCCAATTTCGTATATCTCCGTCAAACGACATAATCTCGATTGGCGGTAATCTCGGTTTGCGGGCAACGGGCTCTGCTGGACATTTACCCTCCAATTGCGATTGTATACGCTTAATAATACAATAAAGATCTTCGAATGAGGTATACGCCTGATAGTTCGGTTTTTCATCAGGATTGATAGAAAGTAATCTTGCGTTATAATCGTCTAACAACTTATGAAAATCTGTTCGAATACTATCTACTGTTGTACAATAACTGAGAAATGCTTCGCTATTGCTGTCAGACATAGATGCGGTTTATGATCGTTCATAGATATTTTGAATGCGCTCAAATAAAATATTGCGTTTTGCTTCTAAGATTGTCATCTCTTTGTCTTCCGACACGCGTGACTTCTTTTGTTGTGACATGCTTACGTAAGTATAAGCTAATGAGAACGAAACAAAATAAGAATATCTAATGTATCTATTATTTTACCTAAGTAGGCTAATTAGGCAACACTTTAGAGCTGAGGAAATAAAAGTTGATTGAAATATGAGATTTATAAGACAACTATGATAGTTGCAGAAATAATAATTTAATAAGTAGGTAGCTACATAAAAGTTTACCTACTAATGCGGGCGGAAATAACCATGTGACGGTTATGTTAATCTATTAGGAGTATAGCTAGGTGCTATAACTGCCTAGGTATAGCGGTATAACGTATAAAACGTAAATGAATCCGACTCGTATGGATCAAAAAAATGGCTCGGCTTACACCGAAACCGTGGGGTTCTAGGCGACTTGGGAAGGATTAATGGACTGTATTAGGGCGAGTTCTGGGTCGCCTAGAAAGGAATAAGGGAAGAGGAGATGGATACGGGAGGAGGTGATTGAGTGGGTATAGGATATTTCCAGGATGGAAGGCACTTACCTTATACAGCCTTCTTCGTTTCTTTTCCTCCTGGTGTTTTCGTGATGCAGTTGCTTGTTTTCACTTCACTCACGAGCGGGTTTTCCTTGGTGGAAGCGGTAAATCACATACAGCGGTGCGGCGCGGAGCGGTATCGAGACGGCGTTCTTAGCGAGCGGAATGTTCGAGACTGTCCCTCGCGTTCACGATCGCGTCGACGAATCAGGCGGAAGGCAGTGCCCTTCCAGGGAGTGGGATAGAGCGGGACGGAAATATGGTATCGAAATCGAAATGTCTTATTTAAAAAAAGATAATTGGAAATATCTGTTTCTATGGAAAATTTAAAATCGGCCTAATTTAGCTGTTACACATTTTTTCGAAAATATTTTCAACTAACTTTTTAGACCTATGTATCCTGCTTATGTGTATGAAGTTTCATTAAAATCGGTTCATTCATTTCGAAAAATAAGGACTTGAAAGTTTGTATGAAAAGCCGTAAGGTGTAAACGCTCTTAACGTACTCTCCGCACGGGTGATAATTAACTAATTTGCTACTATTAATATGATAAAATCTTATAACTATTACAAAACTTGACCTCAAAATATTTGGAATCTTAAATAATATTTTCTTGGGTTTACGCGAATGTTACACATTGAAATTAAACTACAGTTTACGGATTTTATCGCGTTATATTACTTTCACTGGTTATTTGTTATTACATTTAAACCGAAAGATCTAGAAACTACATTTTTATTACTAGCCGACGTTTCGAATTCTTTACAGGATTCATGTTCACGGCAGACTGAGGTGATATTTGTCTTTGTCTTGAATTTAAAAGTTATCTCAAAGTACCCGAACATTTTTCAACTATTGGTGTTACTATCTACGCAGAATGTGCTCACTGTGTCTTGATGTCTTCTGGTGACTTTGTCATCTTTGGGTTTCATTAGCCTGATAACAGGGTCCCAAGCTGGAGGTACATTCCAACCATCTTCCCTATTGAAATTAGGGTGTTTTTTAATTTCAATAGCTTCACGTATCATTCTTGGAATAAAGCGGTGTTCTTTTGCGAGTATCTGTGGTTTATCAAATCGCAGGTAATGGTTGGTTCCTTGTTCTACATGTTCACACACAGCAGACTTCGTCAAGCGTTTGTGTTTAATGTCAGCTATATGTTCCTTTAGTGGAATGCCTATGCTTCTCTTGGTTTGTCCAATGTATGAGAGCCCACACTCACAGTCTATCTTGTAAACCCCGGCCTCTTGTAAGGGTAACTGACTCTTGACAGATGGTAATAATTGGCTTATCTTCGTTGGCGGCTTGTAGAAAGTTTTGATTGAAGCTCGCTTCAAGATGTAGCCAATCTTGTCGGTCACGCCCTTGATGTATGGGAGGACAGCAGGTTGTCACCGTTTAAGTACCTATTTGTATGTGTCTTTTTCCTATACACAGTGTGGCTCAAAGAGTTGTTTTTGTTCCTGATAACAAGTACATCTAGGAAAGCTAAAGAATTGTTTGCCTCTAATTCCATTGTAAATTTGATGTTGTTATGAATAGAATTAAGATGGTCTAGGAATACATTAACACTATCTGTTGGTAAAATTGTAAACGTGTCATCTACATACCGCTTGTAGAACCTCGGTGTGATGGTGGCAGTCTGCAGGGCTCGCGCCTCGAAGTCCTCCATGAAGATGTCAGCAACAACAGGCGATACTGGAGAGCCCATTGCCACACCGTCTACTTGTATGTAGTATTTCTCATCCCATAGCAGATAGCCGGTTGTTAAGCAGTGTTTTAATATTTCTGCATATTCCTCGGCCATGTTGTTCTCTATTAGCTTCCTTCTAGTTATTTCAATACAGTCATGTGCTGGTAAGCATGTAAATAATGACTGTACATCAAAACTAATCATAGTTTCCTTGTCAGAGAGATGTAGGTGTTTTATTTCACTGACAAAATGGTAGGAATCCTTTACATGCGCTCTCGTCTTGCCTCTGAGTGGCGAGAGAATCTTCGCAATGTGTTGAGCCAATCTGTAGGTTGTTGCCTCTATTTGACTGACTATAGGGCGCAGTGGAGCATTTTCTTTGTGTATTTTCGGTAGACCATACAATTGAGGAGGTTTTGCACACAATGGTATTAAGTATTTCACGTCCAGATTCAGTTGTTCGGAGTATTTCTTCACAATGTCACTCGTTTGCTTGAGTATTTTGTTGGTAGGGTCTGTCTTAACCAATTTATATGTACTTTCATCCGATAAAAGATTTTCCATTTTTCGTTTATAATCGGACGTGTCCATCACTACCGTTGCATTTCCTTTATCTGCTCGAAGTACTGTTAGTTCAGGTCTAGCCCGTAGGTTCTTCAGTGCGAAATACTCTGGTTTTGGTAGATTCCTTCTCGGCACTGTCGACTGACGCAATACAGCAGAAACGTCCTGACGTATGGCCTCGAAATCTTCCTTACACACATTGTTCTTGACTAGACAATCCTCAACGTTGCAAATAATGGTCTCATACGGTATTCTGGATGGAGTTATCGCATAATTTAAACCTCTGCTTAATAATTTTTCGGTGTTTTGATCTAACGTGTGTTTTGACAGATTGACAACTGTTTGTCTATGATCGGCGGACGTTAGCGTGTGATTGGTCCGTGCAAAAACGTTCTGTTTCATTTTGTACTGGTCATTTGATTTTTGTTGTAATTTTTCAAATTTTTCTATTTTGTTACGTTTACACGCGTAATATTTTGATGTTTCTCTGTTATTTATTGCAGTGATGCATTTTTCAAAATCAAATGGAGTTATCAATCTGTATATTTCGTTAGACAAATTCTAAACATTTCTATTTATTCTGCGTAAGTCAGCGCGGTGTTCGTGTATCTTTTGAATGAGTAACTTTTGACTTGCCTGTTTTAAGATCTTAGCGCTCCCACGTATGTCCTTCTTGGCTGATATTTTGCAGCATGTAGGGATGAGATCGTGATCACGGCATCTCTTCAAGAAATTTAAAGATGTTATGTATCTTGCGCGCTTGGTTTGTAGATCTTCTAGCCATTAAAGAATTCGAAACGTCGGCTAGTAATAAAAATGTAGTTTCTAGATCTTTCCGTTTAAATGTAATAACAAATATCCAGTGAAAGTAATATAACGCAATAAAATCCGTAAACTGTAGTTTAATTTCAATGGAATCTTAAATGTCTGATATCTAAGAACTGCCGTCGAATTTCGTATTTATTTTTCCTGATTTTTATTACAATTATATTTTCTATAATAAAACTGGTCAAACCATCAAGAAGCAAAATTAGCCCAACTTCCATACAAAATTGGTCATTCTCCTTTGGGACTATGTTTTAATCCATGTCTTATAATAAT
This sequence comes from Euclidia mi, assembly GCA_944739405.2. NCBI lineage: Eukaryota > Metazoa > Arthropoda > Insecta > Lepidoptera > Erebidae > Euclidia > Euclidia mi. The sequence continues at coordinate 11,317,936 of OX123203.2, forward strand.
GCGGAAAGAGTTACTTTCCACTGACATTAATATGTATATTGTATATATACGTTTAAAGACCTCCACTAAAACAATATATAAACCACAAATTATAACCAAGAGTAACTTTAGAATATAATATATACGCGCGGGCTCGTAATGGAACCGCAGGCCGGCTGGATATATTAAAATGCTTGTCATCGGCTCACATGTGTTGCAGAGCGATCACAGCTGTTCCAAAAAACTATAACGTACAACATACACTGACCATCCACTTCATAGAACCAATTACAAAGCGTATGTATACCACGCAATGGATATCGAACTCGGAAAACTTTTGACATTGACGATGATAGATGAAACCCGTCTCACCAAGCGTACAGAATCTGATTTTTATGGTCGACGAAAATATTTTTTTTGGAAATGTTATAGTTTGAGGAACATTTTAATGGTTGTAGCCGTGATTTAAGGATGAATTTTTAGTTGCCAGTTGCCATTGATCTGTATAACACCAGTTGCTTTATTACTGAGCAAATGAAGATGTGTACGTTTTATTTGCGGTGTATATTTGTAAGTGTTAATCACGGATGATTTAAGTGCTGTGGTATGAGTTTGTAATTATGTTTTTAATTATTGTAAGCTTCAGATATGCGGTCAAAATTACAAAAAATATGGTGTTCCTCCAATCAAAGAGGATCATTGTACCTAACTAGGTGAGCTTTGCATTGTGTATAAGATCAGTCAGTCGGTATGTTGACTCGTTATTCTTCTTCGCACTTCCGTCGTCATATATTATTTATTTTTAACAAATGTGACCTGAGTGAGAGGGACTTATCACTACGCAAGACAAATATATGTGGGGTAATTTATAGCTGTTTTGAGATGAGGTGTTCTGTTATCATTGTTTCAATGCTTCCAAAATTGACTCACCAAATAAGCTTACCCTAAGCTCAATCACCGAAACCAGGAAGTCATTGAACTTTTGCAAAATAATCTCATTGTAACATATCTAGGGCGAAATAATAAAACCCGGAGTTAAAGGAGCCTTGCCTAATGTATTCCTTTCAGAGGGAGTTAATTGAATTTTGGATACACGCAAATCGCGTTCCGCGGCATAATCTTGAGATAACGACCACGAAGATATATGGTTCAGGAATATAAATTATTTTCAACAGATTATTCAACACTAGAGGACGCCAGCAGCTACGCCTGCAATTTTATTAAATTTACCCGTTTTGGCGGATCCCGTGGGAATTTCGGGCAATCCCTTCTTAGTGCATCCCTACGGTCCCCAAGGAACATACATGCCAAATTTCAGCTTCCTGCGCCCAATAGTTTCGGCTGTAGCGTGTCTGTCAGTCAATCAGTAACGCAAGGATTTTATATATTAAGATGTAGGAAATTGTTCTTAGAATGGTTTGTTGTATTTATATAAATTGAGTAGACTATAGGAATTCGGTTTGAGAATACAAAGTGTCACTACCATGGGTTGTTTATATATTTGCTCCTAGGTTGTTTCCAACTAGTCAAATGAAACACTTTTAATTAAATGCCAAAAACGACCTTTTGAACGGCGTTTGTATGAAATATGACATAATGACGTCATAGTTTTTAATTTTGGGCTAATTTTGCTTCTTGATGGTTTGACCAGTTATATTATAGAAAATATAATTGTAATAAAATCAGGAAAAATAAATACGACATTCGAGCGCAGTTCTTAGATATCAGACATTTAAGATTCCAAATATTTTGAGGTCAAGTTTTGTAATAGTTATAAGATTTTATCATATTAGTAGTAGCAAATTAGTTAATTATCACCCGTGCGGAGAGTACGTTAAGCCGTTGGTCCCAATTGTCATAAAGATCTTTCACCGTCGCGCGTCGTTACGGAGAGTCAGTGTCCTCAAATAAACGGATACTGATCTAAACCATACAATATCGCTATCCCTTTAGGTTGTGGCGGTCAGACGGTAGTAGCTCTATGGAAAAGCTAATATTCTGTCATATCTGGTTAGTCTAGTAAGCGGACCCATGACTCCTCCATGTTACCGGCATTTATTATAAGCCAATATGTATATATAACATAACAGAAATAGTTGTAACAACGAGTGACGCTACGAAGCAAACTCTTGTACATTATATTACTTTAGGGGTTTTTCAGTTTGATATATTTATTTTCTTAGAATTTTATTCTCAATACCATGTGGTACAATTAATGAGATTTTCAGTGAGGCTAGTTCGCAAAAGATAAGCTCATTCCTTTGGACCTTATTACAAAGTTGGCATTAAAACTACACTGGTTTATGCTTAATAGGTTGTAACGGGTTCTGGTAGTAAAAACGCAGTAGAGGTTCTAGATGCGTTTATTGCAGAGTATTGTCTCACTTCCCTTGCCACGAGTATGACCGACCAACAACACGACACTGGCCTGAACACTAAGGGCTGCAGTCTCCCACGCTGTTCCCTTCGGTAGTGTGTGGGCAGGCTGCTCGAAGGCTGCGCGTAGCGGTAGATCCTCGCAGGCCGTTGGTTCAGCTGGCAGACGCCGGCGGTGCGAGTACGATGAGCAGGGCAGGCCAGACTCTTCGGCAGAGGTGACGCCGAAGGCGATGCAGGAAAGTGTAGCGGTCTAGGAGCGTAGCCGGAGTCTTAACGTGAACCTGGAACCTGAAGGAAAGCAGCATTAGGAGAGCCACAACCAATAGAGTCAGGCAGGCGGCGTCAGCCGGCCTCAGCTAGCAGGTAGAGAGATGGGCAGTACGCTAATGCAGTAAATGTAGTAACTTACCCACAACTGGGATCAGGATACACGTAGAATGTATAAAGATATAGCGGTACAGAATAGAGTAACGGTAGTAGGTTAGTGTAGAGTAGCGGTGACGGCCTCTCTGTCGGCCCCTTTATATACCGGCCCTCCATCAGCGTTGGTGTCGGCGCATTACCAAATAAGGGCAAAACTTACGAGCGCGGACGATGGCTTTCTCTGATTGGCCGAGCGTATGGGCGGTACTGTGACGCAACGCGGTAAGTACCGGACATACGTTACAATACCGCCCGCCTTAGGAGAGGATTTTACGTGGCTAACAAGGAAAATCCGACTAGCTGCGTTAGGTCTATGAGTCCGCTACTGTCCAAGCTGAGACGGCATATAGAGAGAAGGAAGGGAAAGTCTTCTACGGTTTGTAACAAATAGTTAGGCACCATAGTGTATAAGTTTTAGGTCCTTTATGTGCCAAAACCCAATAGAATTTCCAGACGCGTCCGACAACTCGTAAACGAGGGGCGACTTTTTATTAATCACTGTGCACTTCACGAATTTAGGGGCTAGTTTCTTACAGAAGGACTTGTCGCTCTGATAAAAAATCCTTTTCCACACAGTGTCTCCCACAAGCAAAGCAACAATTCGTCTAATTCGTCAATAATTATTTTTAATTTCGCCGGCGGTTACCTATAATATCTTTGGCGTATCGGCGCAGAATCGCCAGTGTCTATTGCATGCTCTATTAAGTGAGTTCGTCCTAAACCGGTTTTTTCAGTAGAAATCGACTCGTATTGCTTTATAATTAACTTAGCCGTTCTTTGTTGTGACTCACTCAACTCACTAAAATATTGCAATACGTTCGTGTTACTTAGCTTATTTTCACTTAACACACTACACGGCAATGTTTTAGACATGCATACGGATGCGATATGGTTAGGCAGTAATTTAAATAGTTTCCAGAAATCGATGCCTAAAATTAAATTACTTGTAACTTCTGGAATAATACTTATAAGCTTTCAATAAGTGGGTTTGATTATTAAAAGTAGTGGGTAAGTGAGATAAAACCGCGCGGCAACAATATATTTCCACCCGCGGACCGAATGGAATTAGTGTTGTGACACTGCTGTATTTCTAACCCAGTTTTAGTAATTACTTCCAGATGGGAGTTGTTACCTAGAATTGTAATGGCTGAACCGGAATCGAGCAATCCACAAATAGGTAGACTGTTAATCGTTACGTTAACATAGGGCCGTAGGTCATTTTTAGGTTTATTATCCAGGATCGAGGCGACGGAATAACTAGAGAAATACACTTTTAGAGTGTTTAGCCAATTTCTCCAATCATCTTTGTCAAAATTGGTTGAATAGGTTGTAGAACCTAATTTAAATTTTGACACGCCCTGACCCTGACCAACTAGTTTTTTGGTTTCGTCGATTTACAGTTCGGGCAGTTAGGGAATGTCACATCCCTACGGCCGCACTTGAAGCAAATTGCGAACCGATCGCGTTTGCATTCATTCAAACTGTGATCATTGATACGGCAGCGCGGGCAGTACTTGGACGTGACTAGAGCGACAGAGCTAGGTTTAGACTTAGGTTTGCTAGGTTCGTTGTTCTCAGTGTATTCGGACGTACCCTCTATAGTAGCAACGGGATAATTATTGTAGGAATTATTACGCGCTCGGTTATTAGTTTTGTGACTGTAAGCTAGGTCTGGTGCCAACGTGTCGTTATTATAATACGGTTCGCGGAATTGAGAGTTCAAACATTTCATCCGTTCGTAGTTTAAACATAACGTCTGCAGTGTTGCTATACTGTCTATTGAAGATATTGACGGAGCTAGCACTAGTGAGTAGCATGGACGTATGTTATGCAATAGGATGTCTAACTTTTCGCGTTCGGACAATCGCTTTGACGGTGACAGCCTAGCGAACAGCTGATTCATTATCGAGAGATAAATTATTATAGTTTCGGTAGCACCTTGAGTACGTCGGCGGATTTCATTTAATAACCGGTAGTCATAATCGTACGGTGTGAAATCGTCTATTAATTTAGTGGTGAGTTCTTCCCATGTATTGAAATATTCTTTTAGGCCGCGATACCAGTGAAGTGCGTTACCGGTGAAAATTTCGGAGGCGTATGATAAAATTTTAGTGGAAGGTAGATTACGCGCGGTTTGGAATTCAGTTACGCGTTGTAGGAATGCTCGGACGCATCCCGTACCGTCGTATTTTAGCTTAGACAGTTCGCTAACTCTCAAATGCTCGCAATGCAATACTGGGGCTAACCCTGCCTGCGTCGAGGTAGACAGCGCAGTTTGGGCCTCAGCCACAGCATCAGCTGAGCGAACACCTGATTGTTCAATGGCGGACAGCTCCGCCGAGAGCTTGTCGAACCGGCTGCACAATTCGGTTATTCGTTTTGAATACGCCGTAGGACGTTCCATCCTACGGAGTCTATGGAAAATGTGGTTGTGCAGTGCGGTAGACCTCCTAGCTAGGTTCGCGTCGTAAAAATTGGTTAATAAATTCACTCGCTTGGCCAGCTCAGCGACGGCCTCGCTAGCGCCCTCGAAGTCCACCGCTATGGCTAGACCCGACTCCAAAATGTCATCATTTGGAATGGCTTCCAGTAATTTAGGGAGCTGCTTCCGCAGACCTAGGACAGAGGTAGCCGGCTCCTCACCTCTAATCGCGACCTCGTAAGCTAACTCGTTCTTATTTAAAAGAAAGTATTTTATGGGGTGTGAGCCCATTGTGTATGAAGGAGTACCGCGTAAGTATAACACTACACACTACACTTAGTGCGCAAGCGTTCCGCCCTTACAAATGGCCTACTTTACGATTAGGCGTAAAAGTTCGACCGTTAGAACTAATTAGAAAAAACGTTAGAATTCAAATTTGCGAACTAGTACGTAGTAGGTAGTTACACTAAAAGGTAGACAATTAGTACAACAATACGTACCAGTTCACTGTAGCCGCACCTACTCGCTTACAATAATGGAAACCTGCTAGAAGAGAACTCGAGCACGGAAAGCGAGACAATAACCCACGTAGGCGCCACTGTAACGGGTTCTGGTAGTAAAAACGCAGTAGACGTTCTAGATGCGTTTATTGCAGAGTATTGTCTCACTTCCCTTGCCACGAGTATGACCGACCAACAACACGTCACTGGCCTGAACACTAAGGGCTGCAGTCTCCCACGCTGTTCCCTTCGGTAGTGTGTGGGCAGGCTGCTCGAAGGCTGCGCGTAGCGGTAGATCCTCGCAGGCCGTTGGTTCAGCTGGCAGACGCCGGCGGTGCGAGTACGATGAGCAGGGCAGGCCAGACTCTTCGGCAGAGGTGACGCCGAAGGCGATGCAGGAAAGTGTAGCGGTCTAGGAGCGTAGCCGGAGTCTTAACGTGAACCTGGAACCTGAAGGAAAGCAGCATTAGGAGAGCCACAACCAATAGAGTCAGGCAGGCGGCGTCAGCCGGCCTCAGCTAGCAGGTAGAGAGATGGGCAGTACGCTAATGCAGTAAAAGTAGTAACTTACCCACAACTGGGATCAGGATACACGTAGAATGTATAAAGATATAGCGGTACAGAATAGAGTAACGGTAGAAGGTTAGTGTAGAGTAGCGGTGACGGCCTCTCTGTCGGCCCCTTTATATACCGGCCCTCCATCAGCGTTGGTGTCGGCGCATTACCAAATAAGGGCAAAACTTACGAGCGCGGACGATGGCTTTCTCTGATTGGCCGAGCGTATGGGCGGTACTGTGACGCAACGCGGTAAGTACCGGACATACGTTACAAGGTAAATGAAACACAGTTATTATGTTATTTTTCATTTTATTAGTTATAATAAATCTTCTTTATTAGTTATAATAAATAAATCATCTAAAAATGAAGCAGGAGCTTGTATATCGTATAACATAATGTGGTGCAGGTATGACCTCAGAAATTACAACAGCTTCAATTAATGTGTAGCATTCTAAATTATAGATATAAGACACCATTCAATTCCTGAAACAAAGAATTAAAGTTCGTCTGATTATTCGGTGAGGAGAACACGAGAGAATTATAAGAATTGAGAAGAGAATTAAACAACGCATACACAGACTGGCGCTATACGTGATGTAAAATATTGAGCGCCGAATATCTCATTCAGCGCTTGTCCAAAGAACGGACGTGTTGCTGCCGAGGTACCGCAAAGGAAGAGTTAACACAACCGCAATCCTCACCACGGCTAGTTGTTCTACGTCCAGAAGACAGACTAATGTTAACAATAAAGACTGTCTCATACTTTAGTCAACCCACGAGTCTTGACAACACGAAATAAACTTGTTTGGTCCACAAAGGTATGCTCAAGCCAATATAAAGGACAGTAAATTACTTATTTTCCTTATTACTATTACTTATTTTTTATAGAGATACTAGCTGACCCGGCAGACTTCGTACTGCCTAATTAAATTGCACGTAAGTCCTGTCAAAATGATTTGTAATGTGGCTTTTTTTTGTTCCTACATATTTTATAGTCGGGGCTAATAATTCTTCTGAACAGAACCACCAATCACCCTGGTGATAGGGCGTTGTGAATAAGAAATATAATTAAATAAAACATATATAAGCATTTAAAAATAAGTAATCGCTTTATTGTTAATCATGTGAATTATAATTATTAACAAAAATCTGTTTAATTTTCATTGTCGTGCTTTGTGATATACGATGTTTTTTGTTTGATTACCTGGCGCATAGACAAACAAATCTGATGGTTTTCCAACACGTGAACAGGCGACATACTATTGACCATGTGTGAAACATGGGTTTTCCAGATTAATACCACAAACACTTAATGATTGCCCCTGGGACTTGTTTATGGTCATAGCAAAAGCAAGCCGAACTGGAAACTGTAGTCGTTTAAATTCAAAAGGCACATCAGTTGGAATCATTGGGATGCGCGGTATGAAAACGTCTTCTCCTTTATACTTTCCTTTCAGCATAGTGGCTTCCATCACGTTGTTTTGTAATTTTTTTATCGCTAACCGTGTGCCGTTGCAAAGACGCGGTTGGTTGATATTTCGTAACATTATAATTACCGATCCAACCTTTAATTGAAGATTGTGAGGTGGCAATCCTGGCAAATCCAGCGAGTTTAAAAATTCTGGTAGATAGTTCACTACATCATCTTGGTCAGTAACCGAATCAACTGATTTATATATCCTCGATTCGCCTGTAATTTGTTTTTGAATTTTTAAATTTAATTATTGTTAATCATGTGAATTATAATTATTAACAAAAATCAGTTTAATTTTCATTGTAGTGCTTTGTGACATACGATGTTTTTTGTTTGATCACCTGGCGCATAGACAAACAAATCTGAGGGTTTTCCAACACGGGAACAGGCGACATACAATTGACCATGTGTGAAACATGGGTTTTCCAGATTAATACCACAAACACTTAATGATTGCCCCTGGGACTTGTTAATGGTCATAGCAAAAGCAAGCCGAACTGGAAACTGTAGTCGTTTAAATTCAAACGGCACATCAGTCGGAATCATTGGGATACGCGGTATGAGAACGTCTTCTCCTTTATACTTTCCTTTCAGTATAGTTGCTTCTATCACGTTGTTTTGTAATTTTTTTATCGCTAACCGTGTGCCGTTGCAAAGACGCGGTTGGTTGATATTTCGTAACATTATAATTACCGATCCAACCTTTAATTGAAGATTGTGCGGTGGCAATCCTGGCAAATCCAGCGAGTTTAAAAATTCTGGTGGATAGTTCACTACATCATCTTGGTCAGTAACCGAATCAACTGATTTATATATCCTCGATTCGCCTGTAATGTTTTCTTGAATTTTTAAATTTAATTCATTTACATCTATGTTTTTTGCAGCCAATATAGCTCGTTCGCTTAACCAATCATGGTTTCTGTAATTTTGAGAAACATCTGGAAACACCTTCTGAATAAGTTCATCTTTTGATCGAGTTAACTGACAAAAACTTTGAGGAAAGTTAATGCAGCCAGTCAACATGTCTGTAGGAAATTTGCCATTTCCAATGTCAATGAGTTGTTTAGAGAATACGTTTCCAGATTGGTCATTTTGCAACTCGACACGCATATTCTTGCTTAAATGGAGTACTTTGACATGTTTCCACAAATTTGAGGACTTAAGACATGCATTGAGTTCATCAGCTGGTGTTGATCGTGGAATCACTGGCAATGTTTGACGAAAATCTCCTGCTAATAAAATCATTGCACCACCAAATTGGTTATGATTGCTCCGTAGATCTTTTAAGGTTCTGTCTAAAGCCTCCAAAGATTTTTTATGTGCCATCGTGCATTCATCCCAAATAATTAATTTACATTGCTGCAAGACCTTTGCCATTGCAGAGTTCTTCGAAATTTTGCAGGTCGGAGTTTCATTGTTTTGCATATTTAATGGCAATTTTAATGCTGAATGGGCTGTTCGACCACCTTCAAGCAAAGTTGCTGCGATTCCCGACGAAGCAAGTGCAAGTGCAATTTTATTTTGTGAACGAATTGTTGCTAATATTAATGAAATTAAAAAAAGTTTTTCCTGTACCACCAGGTGCATCTAAGAAGTAAATCCCTCCAGTTTCATCATTTATTACTTTCATAAGAGTATCAAATACATACTTCTGTTGTTCATTCAACAGTGGAAGATTTGTTTGAATTAATTCTTTCAAAGTGTTGAGATCATACAGTTTTTCTCGATTCAACTCTTGGTTAAAAGCATCATGCATTGGACGATTGGGCGCGGCCAGGCCTAATTGAATTAATAGTTTGTTTGACATCATCAAACACATGTCCTCAGTTGAAATCAATGCTTCGTTGTAAATTTCTTCACTGATTTGTATATTTGGATTTCCCATTCTATTTCGTATTTGATACAAAATATCATCACACGTATAATATTTGTACTTGATCCACAAATCAATTGGGTTTGATGGGAAGCATGTAGATATGATTATAGAAAACAATGTTCGTATTTGATGAGCGTGTGATGATATTACAGCATCATTGAGAGTTTGATCCCATTGAGCGTCATTTTCTAGCAATTGCAAACGTTGACAGGCTTCTCTGTAAGATCCACACAATTCACCATCAACAGTTCGTAAATGTTGGAATGATGTTGGGCCACGTACATTGACTAATAGCAGTCGTAAATAAAAACATTCATCATTGCTTGGATTTACTGAATAAATTCGACCAATGGCATCGGTGGAATACACATCTGAGTATCCTGGAACCTGTTTTCCTTGTTTTCGTCGTATAAATTTCCTTGAGGATTGATTCCAAGTATAATATTTTGGCATTTCAGAATATAGCAATGTTTGTGCAAAAACATCGTTTTGGCATGTCTCAAAAAAACTGGTTAATGTAGTAGATGGTGGCTGAGCAGCTCTTTGTACTGCGTTCTGTGCTGTAAAATACACTCTTTGTCCATTTTCTAAATGCACAGCTAAGTGAACAACAGTAGGGTGTCTCTCATGAATAGGATAAGAAAATATTCGCCATACTGCTTCATTACTACTAACGTAGCGGCCCATTTGGTATTGGGTAACTTCATCATTGGAATTCTCTGCACCAATTCCAATCACAGCCATATCACTCCCTTTGGTTACATATTTGCAAATGTACTTAATAGATTTCACTGAATGGTAAGATTCAACGTTGATGTGTGCTTTGAATGTCTTTGATAAAATGGGTGAATATGGAACAATCCAACGATTATCTATTTCAATATCTTGTTGATTTAATTTGACAATTGTTGATCTTCCATCGTCTGCTGTCGATCGTCGACGATACAGTGGATAACCGTCATTACCAGTAATTGTTTCCGATATTAATGTCCGTGGATATCGTTTTGAACATTTACCATCCATCATACATGGTGAATTTTGATTAATAGTCCCACAGGGACCATGTATCATATTTTTGATTACTACCTCATGCAATCCAGGATCTACTTCTAAATTAGGGATTTCAGCTGATATCACTGCATCAAATTCATTTGGCCTTATCTTTTCAACCAACCAAATCAAAATGTGTGCATGTGGCAATCCTCGTTTCTGCCACTCCACAGAATACATCCAACAGCGTGTCTCACCAAACACATAATGTTTTATGATGAAATCCATTAAAGATTTCAATTTTTGTCTAAAGACTCTGGCTGTAATATCATGACGATCAATGGGTGATTGCCCAGGGAATAACTCCTGCTTGATTTCTATCCAGTGTGGATTGCATGTAAATGTGATGAATAAATCTGCTGTACCATAATGTCGAACATACGACATGGCATCTTGAGCATATTCATGCATATGTCGAGGGCTTCCGATGTATGTTGCTGGAAGAATAGTCATCCGACCAACATTCTGTGCATTTCCATCAGTATTAATCGCATCTCGAAGGTGAATATACTCTTCAGATCGGAGTTTAGTCTGATTCAACCTGATGAATGTTAATCTCTCCGTTTCAATTTTAACATACATGTCAACAATTTATTTGTGATACAATCGTCGACATTTCAATATGTGATTGTCTTCGTTTTCCCGAATCATTAGGCGGTATGAATAATAGTTCATGGAGCTGACTTTTTTGTTGGTTTCAGAACCTGTAAATAGATTTTGTTTGAATAACACTGAAATATAAAATTAAAATACATAATATAGTGACTAAGATATTATCGCCATAGCTAAACTAATATTTGAATTACCTGTAATGGGATTTATCATTTTTATTGAGAAATCATAGCCATCTTCACCTTGCCAAAATATAATGGGATATTGCAGTGCATCATATGAGCGGTGTGTTTCCTTTATACGTTGTAATTGATCATTCCGACGATGTAAAACAATATCACGGGATTCCAAGTTTTCTCCAACTACAACGATAGCAACTTCATCAATAGTTGGTGCATTAAAACGTCTTGCATGTTGACCCGCAGGTGTTTTATCAGCTCTGATTACAATTTTGTGGTTATCTGATGGCATCAGATCCAGGGCAGTTTTAAACAATATAATCAATTGATTGTTTTCATGAAATAAAGTTTGTAATTGTTCTACAATAGACCTCTTAACTAAATTGTTATGTGCACAACGCAGATTAATTTCTTGTGCTGAATTGCCCATAAAATAAATTTGCAGGAATTTGTAGTTGCTATCTGACACTGGTAACAATGAACCGGCTCTGTGATATATTTGGCCTTGTATCTGTAAATTAAAAAAAATGTTATGTTTGCACCAAACACTATAAAATGAAATAAATAAGCAAGGTTATGGATTGTCAGTGATCAAGCTTAAATAATATTTGTTCTTACAAATTATATCTGTCTCCTAATTAGTTGCAACTAATATCTAATTATATTGGGTTTCAAAATAATAAAAGTGTCGCTAAAACTGAATCACCAAATAATATGATGACTATATAAGTGATGATTATGATTAGTGGCACATCTTAACTTAGGTGACAGAACATATTGTTCGCTAAAATAATTATGATTAACTGCCATTATAGGTACATACCTTGAAAGTTGGCATAAAAATTTCCCGAACTACATTTGTTGACCCAAATGAAGTCATTTGAAAGCAATTGTTATATTGTTGAATATTTGTCAAAAAGTGTATGGAATCTGTTCCTATTCCTGAAACCAATGAGTACAATGGCTCTGGTGGTGGTTCCAATGGTATCAATTTCACTTTACCGTTTGCGCAACACAATCCATTAGCTTCGTTTTTATATTTCAATGCCTTACAATGTGAGCAAACCGAGTTCATCGAACCAATAACAACACATTGGTAGTTACTGTAGTCAATTGACACATCGTAACTGAAAGCAGCTCGATTCAAACTTGCGCGATTATTAGTTGAATGTCGCGGTCGCGCTTCACGCGTTTGTGATATCCGAATTCTTTCACGTTCATTTCGGTCGTCACGTTCTTGTGCATCATGATTAGATCGGTAATTAGCTTGGTTTGTAGCATTTCGGGTTCTTCTACCTAAATTGCTTCGTCTAATAGGAGGCATATATAGATTATTGTGTCACATGCAATAATTAGTGATCATAGGTAACTAAACACTGCACAAAACACGATATAGGTACGAATTTGTTTCGTGTATCAGTTGACAAAAGCAAACTCAGTAGAGTAGTTAAATTACAAGCACTCACTGTTGTTTAAACAATGTAGGTATGTTCCTAACGTCAAAGAGTCAATTTGCACTTTATTACCGCTATACAAAGTTCAAATTCAATCATATCCATCAAAACAGTGTGTGTTGGAGTACAGAATACATCGTTAGAGGATAAATAAAAAAAAAGAAAACGAAACTCAACAAAAGAGTTTTTATTATTTCTTGACTCCAAGTCATATCAAATTATTATAAAAAAGTTTAAACAACAACAAACTGTCAATGTCAGTGTAGTTTTTCTTGGATTTTCGGTTATCTCTTAAAGTAAGGAAGTAACATAATATATTTATAGTCTAAGGGGTACCCAATTACAAGCGCGGGCACACCCGTGTTCCCGCTATTATTATTCTCGATACGCTCACCGATGCGCGGGCACACCGGTGTTCCCGCCGGTGCGATGCATTTAAAATCCAATTTTTTAATACATTGGGTTGATTTTTGTTCAACGATTTTTTTTCAGTGAGACCATAGATAAATTGTGCTTGTGTTTTAAAACGAATATAAGCACTGGCACCTTTCTAAGAGCCAAAAAAAAAAAAACAAAATGTCACATTTCACTTGCGTACGAGGCGTGGCTGCGTCTAGTGCAGTGATACAGTTATGATCGTTACCGCTATGGCAATATGGGTCATAATAGGGTGAACGTAGAAGAGCTTTGTAATTTGATCCATGGCTTAGTTTATTTATTTATTATACAAATTTCGTTCGTTTATTATCAAAGAAGGTATTTGAAATGAAAAAAGTAATATTTTACCTAGTCTTTCATGGCAATTCTGTATGTCGTAAGCCATGTAAAAATTATTTTCATGGCTTTTAACTTGCGACGTGTACACAGCCGTCACGTCGGCTTATCTCGGTATCGTATTTCAAGGTCTGTTTATAGTAACTGTGAGATTGAACGTACTTTATTGTTTTATTTATTGAAGAATAGTTCTTGTTCATGGTGTTATAATAAGTAGTTACGACATTTATGGATAAAACATTCATTTATATCGTCCTAACCTTTTAGAGACCTGAAAACACATTTACGAAATCTTATAAGATCTTATTAGAAACTTATGCCGATCCACTTGTCGTGTTATTAATATTTCCAATTAGAAAAACTATTCATAAAAACAACACAGCTTACAGAACAACGATAAGTGGTATCGTTTGTTTTTTATGGATGTTTATCTGAAGTGAGTCATAAGTGTGCGATAACACGCGCCATGTTTACGACCAGAACATAAACACCATAAAAAAGTGACGTAACTGACGTAAGGAGTTTTGCAATCTGATGGGTGAACTTTGTACAATAGCAATAAAGCTCAAATTGACTCTACGTTTTAGTTAGAAAACGTTTGTATGGGAAAAAGAAAAAGGCTGTTTTAGGGTTTTTCCGGCAATAATTAGAATTTTTCTCGCCGTAAAAACCATCTTTGGACTACAACGAACATTTAAAAAAAAGAATTGGCCAAATTGGTCCAGGCGTTGTTGAGTTATGCGCTTACCAACACATTTTGCGATTCATTTTTATATTATAGAATATCCAATCTCTTTGATTATAGATTAGCATAGGTAAAAAAGCAAATTGACTGTTTTCATGTCAAGGTAACTGACGTAAGACATTATGGATGCTAGTATAATAAAAATATGTTCCCATATTTTCGATAAAACATGTACAAAACACTATTTCGTGCAAAAAGGATAAACATATTATTTATAGAAAATAGTTCACCACGATACATGTTTCAAAATATCATAAGATTTTGGTGTTATTTTGCTGTGTCACACTGTTTGCACCGTGAATGTCATTTTTCCCTATTAAAAGGAGTTTGCAAGAAACTGTAAACATTTGCCGAAACATGATTTATGAATTTTGAATATGAAATGGCGATGTCACGACTGGAACAACGCAGATACTTTTATTTTAGAACTAAATATCCCCAATACGCTTTACATAAAATTAATATGCATAAAATTATAAAATAAAAGAAGATTTTAAATATATTAATGGTTAAGAAGCAAACGTGTCACAAAATAGCCCAGTTTTGGTCATTCTCCTTTAGGTCCGACCTTATCTGTGTAGAAGAATATTATACGTACCTAGTCTAATGCAAAAAAGTGTCGAATATTTTGTTTCTAAAATATGTATGTGGAATATGTATATATATATATATATATATATATATATATATATATATATGATTATATTTATGTACTGTATATATATATATATATATAAGTGCGTGTGTGTATGTATATAGCGTATTCTTATTTAAGAATATTATTTGTTTATATATTTTTAGCATAAATTATCTTTATATATACCTATATATTATCTTGATTAGTTTTACTTAATACGAAGAATTGTCCTTCTCTACCTATAGTAACTTCAATTTACACCTACTTTGTTCAATCTCTGCACCACCCAAAAGGTAGACTGGTAGAGAATGCCTTAGGCATTAAGTCCGCCTATACATATATCTCTACAGTGTATGTATGAAGTTTAATAAATAAATAAAATAAATAAATAAATATGTTGAAATGGAATAAATAACCTGCTTCTTTGATAAAGGGTCTTAAATTATTTAAATATAAGACGAGGTCTGGTGTTATGTTTAGTCCCATTTTTAGTCATTTATGCAGTCGCCTCGCTGGTTCGAACTCCATCCAGTGTTATGAAATCGATCCTACACAGCGCTATGTGTCCACAATAACCACAAATGGTTGTTCCATACTTTTTGTCAGTTTGATTATTAATATTTGCATAATCTAAAGGTGCTGATACACTTGAGCATTCCCTTGTAATGAGCATTCTTGCGAATGCTACATTACAGTATAATAACCGAAAGCGTTTTAACGAGCATTCTATCGAGCGCTCTGCAGCACTCTAGCGAAAGTGACGTAACGTGGCTATCAAATCTGACACCTTTGTGAAGGAAATTTTTTGACGATTATCAACTAGCGCGAACGCTCTTGCGTACGCTAAAAAGATCATGAAAATCAGATGTTTAGCTCTATGCCTTTGTTTTTTTTATGAGCCTGTAACGTCCCACTGCAGGGCAAAGGCCTCCCCACTCTTCTTCCACAAGTCCCTATCTTGTCCCTCCTGGAACCAATCCTTTTTGAAGGAGTCTAGTTCATCCCGCCATCATCGTCTCGGCCTGCCGCGATGTCGTCTGCCGTTTGTCCATAGAGTTGTAAATTTGGCCCATTTGTCATCCGACATGCGACAGATATGTCCTGCCCAGCTCCATTTAAGCGTGGCAGCTTTTCGAATGACATCCGCGATATTTGTGATGGAACACATAGTAGTATTCCTTATCCGGTTTGTCAATTTGAGACCCAGAATACTCCGTTCCATCTCTCTTTGGCACACCTCGAGCGTGAGCTTAGCTCTGTTTTTTATTCAGTTTGACAAATTCAAAAACGTTAATTGCTCATGTTCTGTCACAAATGAATGTTCAAGTCTATCAGCAATTTTATAACTACTAGTACTGCAAATATAATTTCAAAATGATTCCTTATATTACAAAATATTTCAATAATTATTTCTATTTACTATACCTACTATACTATAGTTGTGGTGTGCATATGGCTTAACAGTAAACCATAAAGTGTAACAGACGTGTATCGGCATAACTCGATACAGTGGAAGCCTCAAACTAATGAAACAGTCACGTCCTGTATTAACTGTGCCCTCGACCATACGATTAAACGATTATAACACTCATGTTTACGCATATTCAACTATTCACGTTTATTAATATGCTTTTGTAGGATAAACATATTTAATAGCAGTACATCTAAACGTCAAAAACATGGTCGAGTCGAGGTCAAAGTCAAATTCACTTAAGTCACATGCTTGAGTCCGCAAGTTCTTTTCTTTTTTTAAGGCACCTCCCGCACTAGTAGGTACTAAATCCTGTGACGCTTCCTAATCATTATTTTTCAAAAATGACATTTTTTGCAAACAGAGAATGATTAGATAGTCCAAATTCCCGCTTGCAAATTTGAAAACGTTCTTACCACCCGTCGCCTGTAACTTCCTGCTCGATATAAAATTAAAACAACACCGGCAACATTGCCATTTTAAAACATAATAAAGAAAATAATTTGTATGCACAATTCTGGTGAAACACACTGAACTATTACAACACCTTATTTTATTTTATTATCTTTAACTGTGTTTCTAACTAATAAATATTCTCACGCTTATAGTCTTTAATAACACAGCAAATAATCAAAGACGTCTTTGAGCTAAAATTCCTGGTAATATAAAATGAATATTCTCAGAATAAGTCCTCTAGAGTAAGGCAGGCCGAAGTACATCATTAATCTGACGTCAGGATAGGTCCGCCTGTCTCGATCAGACCGTACACTAATCTCGTATGGACGAAGAACATACTATGTACACATGTTTTGTCTAGCCCTCTAGGCCGGACGCTTACGTAGTAGATCGGCAAAGTTATGCAACTCTTGCACAGGTTAACACTTAGGTATATAGATTACCGCTTGTAGCTTTTCATCAGAGCGCTAGGGGGCTCCGGAGGGCGTATAACGATAAAGACATGAAGACATATTTATTTCTGCATTTTGGTTGTTTACAACACTTATACATGTCAAAACCCTATTCTAGATGATGCCGGCTTTTCCTAGCTAAATGACTTCTTGAGAAAAAAGGCCGAAACAAACTCAGTCATTGTTTTTTTTTTGTCACTTCAATTTCTTTAGTATTTTCTTCATCTTTTAAAGTCCAGACAAAAAAAAGGTTTAGTATGCAACTACAATGCAGGAAATTATCTGACGCTTTTGACTGACTCGGCCCACTGATGGCCCGCATTCAACAGCAATCGTACGGCTCAACCTTGATTGAGGGAGCCAGCACGATCTGTATCACTATGCCTCCACGCCATCAGAAGGTGTATGCATAAGCATGTCAGCCTAAGCCATCAGACAGGTTGCCACAACTACTTGTTTATATGTTTAATAATACCCACATCGTACTCACAACTTTACATGCTAATACACAGTAAAATACATGTTGCAAACAATAAGTAAAAATAATAATAATTAGAGTTATTACTATTTTTTTTTTTTTTTTCGTTTCGAAGATAAAGGTGATGTTTGATTTGAAAGCCGTATTATTATTATTATTTGTTTCTCTTTCTCGGGTATTATTCTAATTTGTTAGAACAATACCCGGCCCTTTGGCAGGCGTACACGGAGACATAGGTCCAACGTGCAGAGGCCCTTTGAGAGTTTTAATCTAGAATGTAATGGAACACCTACTGAGGCGCCTCCATCACCGCACGGGTATTAAGTACAGTCACGGGTTAGCCGCAGCAGGTGAGGGCCTATTGCTACTTATATGGAAACTAATTACTCTGGGCTATTGGGATGGGTGTTTAATGGATAGGTTTAGATGAAAACTATGGATGAATGCCGGCGTCTGCCCTAAAGTACTCTTATAGTACGTCGAAAAGGGGCAGACGGTGACTCGCCAGCTCACTAGATGGACCCTCTCTAAATAGCCGCCAAGGCAAACAAACTCTACCATAAAGGCAACAAGAGGGCAACACCGGTGTGAGCGGCTAGGGGTGTAGAGCGGTGCGGCACCGGTTTCGCCATCGCGGGTCTCGTGACCCGGAGCGGGTTTCCCCATAATTACGCCCTTGACAATGACACTTCCACCCCCGAGCAAATAGCTCTTGCGACTTCCCTCTGGCCGGCCGACTAAGGCAAGCCAGAGTCGAGAGTCCTGCGGGCGCTCTTGGAAATCCACTCCGACCAGCCAGTAAAAGCAAGCCGGAGACGAGGCCCTGACCGACTCCCTGAAGTATTCGGGACCGCAGTGTCGCCACACACATTCAGCTCGCCACAAAGCTGCCCTGCCTTATTATTTTACTTATTAGATAGTTTTATTATCAAAAATGCGAAAGTTGGCGATGACATCAAAGGAGTGGATATTAGTTAATCTATCAAGCTAAAAGCTACGAAATCGATTTTGTTGTAAGTTTTTTTTTATAACAACTCCCGCACATCCTGTGTCACGGGGGACTTTAGAAACATACAACCAACGGACACAATTAACACCCAGACTCGAGACAACAATTTATGGATCACACAAAGTGTTGTCACGTGTGGGAATCGAACCCACGACACTCGGCGCAGTGTTAAGCGGTGAGGTGGCCGCTTAAACCACTACGCCAACCGTGCAGTCATAAGTATGTATAAGAAGCATGTTAATCCTGAAAGGCTCGATAAAGGACACCCACCGGCAATATCCAGCACTACCTATTAACATAACCAAAAAAAATACGTTGCTGTAGAAATAAATTAAATTTCAGTTATGAAGGCTATGTTGTCAACCTAATTCTGTACGCATCTGCCATGACATCTTGATACAAATATACTTAACAAAACATCTATATAATCCCTCAAAGGCAAAAATGAGAAACATTCTGTATAAGGAGATCTGAACAAAAAGACACAGGTTCGGATGTATCATATACTGAAAAACCTATCCTAATACTCCTAATATCTCTTAAAAATAGAATAAAATGCACAAAGCTCTCGTAATTATTTCCCTTTCCTCTTAATCGACGTAACTGACGTCAGACCGTTCCAAATTGCCGATGGCTTAATCATAGAGTTGTGGACGTCAAGTTGCCGCCCATTTTCAAGTTATTAAAAACTGAAACTAAACCAGTGAGTTCGCGTGGGCAAAGAGCTCCGTGGGCGACGCGCAAATGTAACTTGCTAGGGATGGGAAGTTTCGCCGAATATTTGGGTGAGAATATTTGGCTTAGCCGAATCATTATCAACCCTATATACTGTCCCACAGGTTCCACTGCTGGGCAAGGGCCTCTTCTCACTATGAGAAGGGTAAGGCCATATTCCACCACGCTGGCCAAGTGCGGGTTGGCAGACTTCACATGTCTTTCAAAAACATTATGGAGAACTCTCAGATATGCAGGTTTCCTCACGATGTTTTCCTTCACCGTTGAGCTAGCGATAATTAACAATGTAAAACGCACGAAAAAGAAAAAAAATTGGTCATATTGCGTGCCGTGGATTCGAATCCAAGACCCTCTGTATAGCAGTCTGTCGGTCTCTCCACTCAGCTATCGCTGCTTATAATGGCTTAGACGAATATTCGAATAATTGAAAAACTGAAAATAAACCAGCTAGTTCACGTGGGCACCTTGCAAATGGGATGTTTAGCTGAATATCTGTTGGTGAGAATGTTTGGCTTTGCCGAATATTCCCATATCAAAATTGTGGTGTAATCATGGCATGTAGGTTGCGTAGGCTGAAAGGTCCAACCACAGATTACTATACAGGTATGATGTATGATCCAGCTAGGTCCAACCGCTTTTACAGTTATAAAATACCTGCTTTTGTGCCAAAATATAGAGCCCGCTAAGTTTTGATAAATAATGAATCCTCCCGAGATCTGATGACTTATTTCGTTAAAAGGAAAGGGCAAAATATTGAAATAAAAATTAATTCATTACTTTTTATAATTGTTGTAGATCTAGCATGCAATACGCTTTGGCGAAAAATTAAACAGCCGAAAATACAGTACTGTGTAATTGTTTTTATTGATATTAAAAAAATATTAAGAACGACCTAGCTTTTTGTTATTATTTGCGAACCATATTTTAATGCAAACATTGATATGCAAGCAAAACATAGACTCCTCGTTGTACTGATGTCAAAAATCTAAAGTCTGCTGCTAAATACAAGCATCACCAAATTATCCAAGCACCGCCGACTAGCTTTTCGGCTAAGCTCCCATCCCTACAACGTAACAATAATTTATAATAGCAGCAACATATTCCTCAGTTGTATAATTGAGTTATGCAAGTGACGGTGTCACAGTTGGGAGTTGTGTTCCAAACTGAAGCTGAATTAAGTATGAAACTGATATATATAGCTACACTAGTTGGAGATGCAAACTATGGAATTACTTTAGGATATCTTTGAGGACTTTTCATGCACATTATGTTAGTGCAAGCATGAGTGATAGTTGCCTGTAAATAAATTGGTTAGTATTTCATGTGATTTAGGAATTACTGCATTGGTGGTGGAGTGGTGTAACCGGGTTCGCTTAATATTGCTCCGGATGTTGTGGGTTTAATCCCTCACATGATACGACACAGTGTGTTCGACAATATGTGGTTTCTAGTCTATGTGTTATTTGTTATCGTTGTTTGAATACTTGTAAAGTCCCCCGCAATGCTTTTGACTGCACGCTGGGCGTAGTGGTTTAAGCAGCCGTCTCGCCGCGTGACTCTGCGCCTAGTGTTGTGGGTTTGATTCTCACACGAAACAACACTTTGTGTGATCCATAAATTGTGGTTTCGAATCTGGGTGTTCATTGTGTCCGTTAGTTGCTTGTTTGTAAAGCGCACAGGATTTATTCCCAGTGCGGGCGTTGCCAAAAAAAAGCCAAAAAAAGTCAATGCTAGATTTATTCTTGGTGTGGGACGTACTAAATTTAAGCAATAACACCATATTGCAATTTTGGTGCATTTAGTTGTTATGCCGTCAACTTTCACAACAAAGAAGGCTTGTTGTAGGTTTCTTATGTTTAATTATAGATGTTTTAATATATTTTATGTTATTCCATTACTTCTTATATTTAAATCACATTGGAGACCACCCCCGGTAAATATTTGATGACCTTTTTGGTAATAAATGTAAGGCTATAGATGTGATGTAACGCTGTTATATCATCATCATCATCATCATCAGCCTGCCACAGTCCACTGCTGGATATAGGAATCTCCAATGGCACGCCACTGAGCCCAATTACCGGCCGCGTAAACTTTCCTCACATATAGAGATTTCTAGCTAGTCGACATTGCAACAAACAGTTTATTTTCTTGGGTACTATTTCCTGAATACAAACATGTCCAAAGATTTTGGCAAATACATGCGCAAACAGTGAAGATTTGATACCTTTCATATTCTTATTTACCTACTTGTACCCACCGCTATATGTCAAGTTAGACACTTTGTCCTTTGTACCGTTCTTATGGCGTAGGAAATAAGTGCTAGAATCGTATAGCAACTGTTTAGCATGACTTGTCGTTGTGTTTACCGATAGAGGTCAAACTGACCCACTCGACAAGTCAAACATGTTCAGATCTAACGTTTACAGTACTTCGCTTAGCTTTGGATTATATTTGTGGAAAGGGATCGGAAAATCGAGCCTGTTTATGCATTGATGGGACTTCTGACAATATTTTTGTGTTTCTATGGTTTGTGTATATATACTCTATGCATTTACATATGTAGGTTATCTGTACTATTGGCGAGTTTACGTCCACGACTAACAATATTTTTGACTACCTATTATGAAATACTCAAATATACAAAAAATATTACTCACCAAGTTATAATATGATTGTTAAACATTGCTATACCTATCTAGTAATCAAATCAATATGCTTAATCATAAATTTTCTTTCATCTGAAATGCACTAGATGCATTAATTCGTTGCATTCAAAGAAGATTCAAGTGTAAGCTTGAGCTAACTAATTAAATCACGTTAATTTCTAGTAGCCACGAGGTTTCGTTTCTTCGTTTCGTAGGAAGGCACGATTACTCTTTAACCTAATTAGATGAACTTAAACCTCTAGACTTGTTGTTGTTGTTGTCCGTGTGGTGACGGATTAAGAATACGGATTGTCACCACCCCATATCATCCCATGGGTGTCGTAAGAACCGACAGCGGGAGCATGTTATACATAGAACAGCACTGTAAGAGAAGGAAAACTTGATACAAACCCTATACTAACCCGTTTGCCCAGCGTGGTATAGTAGGCCAATTCCTCCTTTCAAAGGAGAGGTCTAGTCCAGCAGTGGACTATTAAAGGCTGATAGAGAATGAACCTCTAGACTTTTTTATTTTTTATTTTTCTTTTTAAAGACAACTCCCGCATTAGGACTAAAACCTGTGTCGCGGGGAACTTTACAAACATACAACTAACGGACACAATGAACACCCAGACTCGAAACAACAATTTATGAATCACACAAAGTGTTGTCTCGTGTGGGGATCGAACCCACAACACTTTGGCACAGTGTCAAGCGGTGAGGCGGCTGCTTAAACCACTACGCCAACCGTGCAGTCAAAGGTACTTTAGGTAACTTGTCTGAGAATATATAATTATTTATACCTAAACAGATCGCATTTTTGTCTCTATGAACTTTGGTTGACTGTTTGCGGGTAACTGACTTTAATTTTGGGTACACTAATAAGGTGGCTATCCAAAAGGTGCAATACACGATCACGAGCAAAGAAGAATGTGATTGGATGCAGATCTGGATAGAAAAACATCCAGTAAGAACTAGGTGTCTATAGATTGGCTCATTTTGGATCTACTAGAGACCCAAGACTATAAAAACCTAATGCTGTTATTTAATGACTAAACTGACACAAATTTTGTAGATTTATTTTCAGCAATTTTTTTTGTTTTTTATAGACTCACGCCTTTATCCCCGAAGGGGTAGGCAGAGGTGTAATATTGCAACCATATTTAGCCATGAATTTTTAGGTCCCTCGTAATAGGTGGCAAGCCTATTGCCGCTACCGGGCACATCACCAGACTCCGTGCTGCTACTGAGAATTTCGAAAAACCCACTAAGTAACACTTTTGCCCCACCTGGGAATCGAACGCGGGACCTCCGATCAGCAGACGCATACGCTACGCACTGAACCACGAAGGCAGTCAGCACATTACAATGTTATATGGTCTGTGAATAAAACTTATACGCAGAATATAGAGCAGCTATAAACTGACAAACTCATGAAATATTATAAAACGTAAGTCATGGAGGCTTCAGTGGAGCCGCAGATTTTAATAACATTCCAAGAGGCTACAGGCGCGGCAGCCATAAAAGCGATATGTTAACCATCCAACAAAGTAACAGCATTAATAACTCACAAAATGTTAGTGTATTCAGCCGTAATATTCTAATATCAGCAGTTATATATTTATTATAATATGAGTCGCTATATGAGGGTAATATTATTATGGCCTATGAGGATGGACGAAGAATAAAGGCAGTGATAGCCTAGTGGAGATACCAACGGACTGCCATGCAGAGGGTATCGGGTTCGAATCCACGGCGCGCACCAATGACTTTTCTTAGTTATGCGCGTATTAAATTGTTAATTATATCGGTTGACCCGTGCCT
This sequence comes from Euclidia mi, assembly GCA_944739405.2. Classification (NCBI taxonomy): domain Eukaryota; kingdom Metazoa; phylum Arthropoda; class Insecta; order Lepidoptera; family Erebidae; genus Euclidia; species Euclidia mi. Next base: position 11,342,071 of record OX123203.2, read on the forward strand.
CGGAGAGCACGTTAAACCGGGTTATTCCTCTTGTCCCCCAGCTCTTCGGCCCCACTGGGGGTCAAAAGGAATTTTTGCACTGTTGTCCCCCACTACAATTTAACGGGGCCAAACGGAATCATAATGTCCTGTCGGCCCCCAATAAAATACTATTTTAAATATCGTCTTGATATCGGTATTTGACGTTTGTTAAATCATTTTTTTTATGTTGTCATGAGACTCATAATTATTCAATAGCGCCTTAAAACTGTATTACCTGCATCTAAAATATCTCGAGCAGGTAGTAATCTATTGTTTACCCCTTCCTGTGACACAAAACGGTCAAGGGTGCATGTTATCAGTAGTACATACCGCGTCATGGCGGAATGCACACCAAGTTGTAGCTCTGGTGCTAACGCTTGTGACATAATTAATAAAAGAGGTGGCTCGTTATTACTAAGAGCGAGATTTCAATATTCAGTGAAGCGAAGATTAAAAAAATGGTATTGTTTTGTTTAGTAAAAAACTAAATATTTATTTTTAAATTTACGAAGTTTTATTACTTTAAACTCCCTTTGTCTCCGCTGGGGGATATCAGGAAAAAATATCCTGTTGGCCCCTAGTGAGCTCAAGTTCCAGGGGACAAAAGGAAAAGTCCTTCCCATTCTCCGCGCTGGGGGACAACAGGAAAAAAAGTCCCAGTAGCCCCCAGCGGGGCTGAATCTCTGGGGGACAAAAGGAAAAATCCTTCCCATTGTCCCCGCTGGGGGACAACAGGAAAAAAATCTCACTGGCTCCCAGTGGGGCCGAAGAGCAGGGGGACAAGAGGAATAACCCGTTAAACGGGTCATTGGTCCCGGCTGTCATGAAGATCTTTGACCGTAGTGGGAGTTAGTACTCTCAAATAAACGGATACTGGTCTAAAATCATGGAATAGCGCCTATGCCTTTGGGTTGCGGAGGTCAGACGTCAGTCGCTCTGTGGAAAAGCTGATATTCTATTATATATGTTTAGACTAGTAAGCGGACCCCGGGCTCCAAATCTTGGATGCAACCGGGATAACACTAGGACGATCATGATGATGATGATTATTATGGACTAAGAAATTGCCTTGGTCAAACTTCGTTCACTACATTTTATTATTATACTTTAAAAACACAGACGAAATGGTATCGAATTGAAATTTATGAACTAAGTATACCGGTTTACGTCAATTTTTTTTTGTTGCATACTGTTGAAATTTGGCCATCGAATATTTTGGTTAATAGTGAAGATTATAAATCTACATTTTTCGATAATGAATATATTTTTAAGTGGTGATTGGCACCAATATTCACGGTTATTAAGAATTCATGGTACAGTCGGTAACGCCACAACGCTTCGATACAGATTATATACCACATGATGCAAAGTTACGTTATTCACAAAGCTTTTGGTTTAAATTCTTTAAATATTTATAAAGGTTTTATCGTAAAAGCTTTTTAAGTTTAAAACACTAGCATTTTAAGTTTCTGCGCGAGTGGGCTGATTCGATCGGAAAAATGGTTCCTTAGTACCTTCTCAACTCGCTCGATCCAAAAATCTGATGTATCGATGTACAGTCAGCTACAAAAACGTCTTAAAGAATGTAATATAGATCCAGTTTAGATGTATAAGAAATTATATGTTAGAGGAAGTTTAAAAGTGGCACCATTGATAGAAAGTTGAAAGTGAATCGTTTGGCTTGGTTTGGACACGCTATGAGAAGAGAAGAAACGCATGAGGGTAAGAAAGTAATGAGTATGAATATTGATGGATGCAAAAGTCTCTTTGGAAGGCCAAAGAAAAGATGGATGAAGTGTGTGAGAGAGGATATGAAAAAAGGGTTAATTGACAAGATAATGAGAAACAGAAAAGTATGGAAGGTGAAGACATACTGCGCCAACCCCAAATAAATTGGGAAAAGGGTGGGAGGATGATAGTACGACTAAGTTTAAAATAAAACAAATATAGTTTTATTAAATTTTAAATATCTTAATATATACAATCCTTGCGTTACTGATTGACTGACAGACACGCTACAGCCGAAATTATTGCGCGCAGGAAGCTGAAATTTGGCACGTATGTTCCTGATGATTTCCCGAAATTCCCACGGGATCGGCCGAAACGGGTAATTTAAAAAAAATGCAGGCGTGGCTGCTGGCGTCCTCTAGTTTCATATAAATCAACATGGCACTAATGTCAAACTGTTTATGTATAACTAATAATTATCAACAATATCACAAATCATCATATCACAATAAGTCAAAAATATGGCTTAGTAAATATTTTGTCAATTGTCTAAAACAAATAAAAACAGTTAACAATATCACAATTTGCCAGTGAAGCATTTTTCTTATTATTATCTATATTATTTAAAACCAAAATGTGAAAATAAAAAGGTAAGTGTAAAAAACTTTAAAAAAACGTATGTGAGTGACAACAAGTATAATTTGGCTAATAATCTCATCAGTCTTAGGAGCAATAGAAATCACAGATTAGGGTTTGTTGTAAATAATTTTCATAAAAAACAGTACTATAAAAATAACTATTTCTCATCAATCTTAGTAGCTATAAAAATCAAAGATTAGGATTTGTTGTGAATAATTTTCATAACAAACAGTACTTTAAAAATAACTATTTCTCATCAATCTTAGTAGCTATAAAAAATCAAAGATTAGGGTTTGTTGTAAATAATTCTTATAACAATTAGTACTATCTAAAATAATTATTTTTCAACATTCTTAGGAGCTCTAAAAAAATCACAAATTAGGGTTTGTTGTAAATATTTTTTATAACAATTAGTACTATCTAAAATAATTACTTTTCAATAATTATTTTTCAACATTCTTAGGAGCTCTAAAAAAATCACAAATTAGGGTTTGTTGTAAATATTTTTTATAACAATTAGTACTATCTAAAATAATTACTTTTCAACATTCTTAGGAGCTCTAAAAAAATCACAGATTAGGGTTTGTTGTAAATATTTTTTATAACAAACAGTACTAGTTATAAAAAATAATTATTTCTCATCAGTCTTAAGAGCTATAAAAAATCACAGATTAGGGTTTGTAATAAATATTTTTTATAACAAACAGTATGTACTATCTACTAAATATATAAAAATCACAAGATTAGAAGTTCGATGCATAAATCAATACTTATAACTCCGTGGATAAATTCGTTAATGGTGAAGTTAATGTGTTCATCAATAGCGCAGGTTTCTTTTAATTTTGCAGTTATGTTAGACCCTTTTAAATATAATGTTAGATAGTAATTATCTTCATTTTGTAAGATGGTCAAAAAATGTGCTATACTTTAAGGTTTACAATTTTTTTTTTTACAATGGAATGCCAGCTCTCGACCATGTTTGTAGTGCGGTGGTGCATATTATTGCAAGACCATTTGTCGGCAAAAAATGAACTCTTATCTAACCAAGTCTCTACAAAATAATCATTGAATTTACAAATATTTTTATCAATCGAACTCTGAGACATAATATATAACCAACCACTCTCAACAGCTTCTTTGGGCAAATGTGCCAAAACAATACTTGAGAAATGGAATGGATGGAATGGAGTGAGAAATGGAAGAAACAGCCGCTGATTTTTGTTTCGGGGAATATACCTTTAACTGCCAACATTGCAGCCTTCTCGAAGTCAAGTATAACTATTTTAGGATCAAACTGCGGAATTTGACTTTTTATAAGGCGAAACAAAATTTCGTATGTTACTCTTGTTTTGTTAGGCAACAACGCATATATGACAGGTATAATATTGTTATGAGTTTTACTACTTCCTAAATCTACATGTAAGGTGTACAACTGCTGAAAAGGGTTTAAACAAAATTTAAAAGTAGATACCATCGCACAGGACTATCAAAATAAGATTTGCTAAAATTGTTTTGCAGTGTTCATTAGCAAATACTAATATTCTATTGAGAAATAATAAAATTCCTACCGCCAATATTCTTAATACGTCGTCTTACCCGAATCAGCCAGCGCAGGTGAAGCTGCGGTTAATAGTTAGCTATTTATAGTTCTTGGTTTCAATCCGTTTTTATTTGACTGTACTTTATATGTGCGAGCGAGTTGACGACGAAAAAAATAGGTAAAACCAGAAGGTGCCAACTCGCGCGCACGCGCGAGTTTTACACGCGCCAGTTGACGAATAACTCTTTTGTGTGTGTTCAGTGACGGATAGGTAAGGTTCTACTTTTTGGCATGTAAATGTTGTCAATTTAAGCTATTATAATCTTGCTTAATTTTCTTACAATTTTTTTTTATAGTAATAGGCGGCAAATGAGCGGATGGATCGCCTGATGGTAAGCAATTACCGCCGCCCATGGACACAAGCAACACCACAGGAGTTACAAGTGCGTTGCCGCCCCTTGGGGTTGGGAAAAAGGTTAGGTTGAGGAATGGGATGAGGGAAAAGGAGTAGGGGACAGGGCCTCCGGCAAGGCTCTGCTACCTGTACAAGTGTGCGGACAACTCTGGTGTTTGAGTTTTCAGACCGCCCAAAAGTCTTAGACATAGCCCAAAGGTTCTTGTCCTGAGACAAGAACCAGGACCGGTGGCGTAACGTGGCCATCGAAGCACGGCAGTGCTCTGATGTCAGCCACACAAGCGGTCACCCATCCAAGTAATGACCTCCGTGAACGTTGCTTAACTTTGCCGATCTATTATGAATATCAATTCGAGTCACACTATGAGCGCTACAGTTAATATAACGAAACAGTATTAATATAATGATCTTCTTTCTTTAATTATTTGGCTTTAGAGCACGATGAATGGTTTTCGCACTGAAGTAGTACAGCTCTACCTCCATATAAATACTTTGACCTTAAGATTTCTCATATAAGTTCGTATCAACATCCTTATGCAGGCGACGTTTATATATCTTAATATATAAAATCCTTGCGTTACTGACTGACTGACAGACACGCTACAGCCGAAACTATAAGGCGCAGGAAGCTGATATTTGGCATGTATGTTCCTTGGGGACCGTAGGGGTGCACTAAGAAGGGATTTCATGAAATTCCCACGGGATCGGCCAAAACGAGTAAATTAAAAAAAAAAATGCAGGCGTAGCTGCTGGCGTCCTCTAGTCCTTTATATTTTACGTCATGCGTGGGTACACCCAGTAGCTCAAAGTAGGATAATATTACACCTACGCTTGTACTCTCAAAGCATATTCAAATGGAAATGAAATGAAAATTAATATGAACAAAATGCATTCAGGGCTGAAGGCTTCTACCCACTGCAGTGTATCACGGAGGAATAAAAACGAATTGGGTATTTTAGTAAAATCAAAATATTATTAAAATTAAATGAATAGACTGCCTCGTTGGTCTCGCAGCATAAATGTGCGGGTGGGATTGGTAGGTCTCGGGTTCGATTCCCGGGTCGGGCAAAGTGTTATTGGGGTTTTCCATTAAGAAATTCTCAGTAGCAGCACGGAGTCTGGTAATGTGCCCGGTACGGCAATAGGCTCGCCCCCTATTACGTGGGACCGAAAAAAATCATGGCGAAATGTGGGAGTAATATTACACCTCTGGCTACCCCTTCGGGGATACAGGCGTGAGTCTATAAAAAAAAATTTCAAATCAAAGCGGTGATAGTTAATACAGATATCAACAGACTGCCTTATGGATAAAGTGCTAATTACAAGTATCGTCCTGTCTCTTCGGGGCCCGCCTGACCATCTGGCAGGCCAATACCCGACGGGGGTTGCGACGAATGCTTCGGTAATACCCGACCCTCCGACACACGGGTACATGAGAAAGTCGAGGTGGTTTTTAGTGGTAACACCACATACTGTGGCTCTCATTTCCCCAAGAGTCGGAGATCCGAAGGGATTTTCCACCTCGTGAAACAAAAAAAAAACAGTATCATCCTGGCTGTTATGAAGATTCGTTTGGTAGACGACAGTCGTTATGGGTAATCAATACTCTTTAACACACTGGTCTAAGTCATGGACTGCCTCCGTAGTCCTGTGGATTGCGTATGCGTCTACTGATCAGGAGGTTCCCGGCTTGATTCCCGGGTCGGGCAAAAGTCTAAGTCGAGTATGCTAATATGCCCGGTAACAGCAAAAGGCTCGCCTCCTAATACGTGGGACTACAAATTCAGAACATGGTGAAATGTGTGTGTAGTATAACACCTCTGCCTACCCCTTCGGGGATACAGACGTGGGTCTTAAAATAAACTAAAATAATCCATGGATTATGGTTAACAGAGGTCGGACGGAAGTCGCTCTGCGGAAAACTCTAAAATGTGCTACGGGATGAAATGCCAGTCAGGACATGTTTTTTAAACACATTTACAATACAATATGAAATATGGGATCATGTTACTTCACTCCAAAAAATCTATAACATTTACTTCTTTAAAGTAAATAAATCTAGTTACGCAAGACAAAACTCATATTTTCATAATTATATTTACACAACACTCATAACGCAATATTACATAAAAACATCTTTATAAATCAAATTATTACATAAAAATTTTGCTAACACATACGTTGTCCCCATTTCTTTACAAAACATGGCATGAACTCGCGTTCACGGTAACATAATAATACTAGTTAGTACGAGTGACTTCGTTTGCTGTTTTGAGCCATTTTACCTGAAACTAGCTGAGCCCGAGGTTACACCCTCGTTATTTAGGGCTTCTGCTCCGCATCCTTAGTTCATAGCATGATGTTGTATAGCCTTTAGCCTAACTCGATAAATGAGCTATCCATCAAAGTATAATTATTCAAATCTAATCGCGCTAATCTCAGGAAAACTAGTTGTTCCTGAGATTAGCGCGTTCAATCAACCAACCAAACAAACTCTTCAGCTTCATTATATTGGTATAGATAGTATATATTATTACATCAGTGGTTAATTCAACCTATCGTTCGAGCATGCTTCGTTTCTTCCAGTTGTCAAATGGAAATGGTTATCTTCATCGGCAGTTAATCAACCAGTTGATTTTCAATAACCAGTATGGGACTCCTTATAGTGCAGCCTTTCAACAATTAATCATACAAAGTACTTTCCCTTGCGAGAATCAAATACATAGTCTGCGCAGTGCTAAATGACAAACCGACTGTTTAGACCACCATATGCACAATTAAAATAATTAGGTAGACATTACATTATTATGTACTTACTTCTATACTTTCCTGTTTCGTCTCAGCTTACCAGCTTACCGGCTAAACAAACAAACAAACTACGCACCCCTATTAGTAAGGATTAAAACCACACACACAGCTTAACGAAACTAGGACAAAATGGAGGACGGGTACAAATCACGATCTAAATCCCTAATATCCCAATTAATTCCTCTAATTTCTATCATATATCACGTACCTCTATAAATCATCTATCCCTGAGAGACGGGGTTTCATTTCAGGAAATTAAAAAACATCCCAGCTTCATTATTTGTCTTTGACCATAAATCTGTCAACTTTAACAAGCGTGATGCATGGATAGTTTTACAGTTTTTTAATGGTTAACCTAGATAATAAAGTTGTAAATCTGTTTAAATATCATGTTTATTACTGCTACGAGGGGTGGGCTGGATTCTTGGCTGTAATGTGCAGTTGTTGCATAAAAAACATTGATTTATCGTCGTATAGTTTTTATGGCTTTTCATACCACCCTCTGACAAGTAGTCATTTGTGTTCTATTTTTCTAATTAACTGGATGATATGTTTCTTGATGCTAATATCTATTCTGAGGTATTTAAATACTCGTAGAGCCTTTTAGCGCATTCCTACTATGTCGAAACGACGAATTATTGTGTCGTTACAAGCGTCGTGGCTTGTGTATTTAAATGAGGATGTATCTTAACTGTCGTCCACGATATTTCTTTTTGCAGTGACGACAGATTGTCGAGTTAATGCTTACGACACGACAATGGAAAAGCAATAAAAAACGTGACATTATAACGGGCACAGCTAGAGTCGACTGTCGTCCAACGACAAATGAATCGTCACGACATAGTAAGAACGCGCTCTGAGTAGCAATACTTGGACCAAGTTACTTGGACTTGTAAAGCCCATAGTAATTGGGCTTTACAAGTCCAAGTAATTAGTTGTTTTTTATTGCTACCTCTCATTATGATTGTCTTCACATAACGTTAGTAGTAATTATACCTTTATGGGCAAATCAACTAAGAGATTCATGCATCATCATCATCTAAGCGATTTCCTGTCTGCGATCCAAGACCCTCACCTTGGATCCCTCTGGTTTGCTTGCCGGCTGTATGTCCTCCACTTCACATCGTCTTCGGCATCCCTAGTGATGAGTCGATTGGCACATAAATCAACAAGTCAAGCCAGCATTTCTTAACCCTTTCCCGTTAACTGAGGACGGCATGGTAAAACATTTGCTTCCCACGTCACATGCCGGCTGCCGTAAAACTAGAGCAACAAATAGCCGTTAATTAGAAGTATGTAGGTAAGATTACATACTCTCATGTGCATGTTTTTTGCTAGCCTATATTGCCCCACTGCTGAGCAAATGCACATAATCGATCTAAATTCGAATGAAAGGTGAAATAATCATCAAACAATATAAGTATGTAAAATCCTTGCGTTACTGACTGACAGACAGCGAAGAGATCAAACTACTGAGCACAAGGAGCTGAAAGACATGTATGTTGATTGGTAAGCGTAGGAGTACCCAAAGAAAGGATTGCCCGAAATTTTACGAGATCGGGAATAAACGGTTAAATTAAAATAGGTGATGTACGGGCGTAGCAACGGGCATCCTCTAGTAAGTCATAAAAGAAAGTACATATTAGATACAAGTAGTAAATTTTAAATAGGTATAATAATAAAAACCATGCTACAAAATAGCACAAATCCGAGCATGTGAGTCTGTAATAAAAAATATAAGTATTTTTGGAACCCGCTCAAAAAACCATTCTGTAACAGTTTGCAGCCAGTAAAAAAATTAATTTGAAACAAATAAAAGTAAATCTTGTTACAAATATTTCTATAATGAAGTCGTTAACGTTATATTTCGGTTACATTTCTTCTCAACGTGCCATGGAAAAGCATTAACATCATAAGTAACTTTCTTTTTTCACAATTTATGTGTGCACTCGCCATCTTCTTAATTAGTCGTTGACGGCGCCAACGCCATCTGTCGAGTGATGAAGGAATTAATTATGAACTAAAATATGAGCTTTTGGTCACTATGCCATGGGTTAATGAACAAATAAAATGTTTACTAAGAAATTGTTATTGCGGTGCTAAAGGACATTTTGTATCGTATTTTTTCGTAAGATGGCGATAGGCCAAGTACCTATACAAATAAATCTATGCCCTATTAAAAAGAAACACCTTTGTAAGAAAGATCATCATTATCATCATATAATCTGTCCCACTGCTGGTCACCGGCCTTTTCTCTCTCAGAAAAGGATAGTCACCACCACGCTGACCAACGCTGGTGCTGGTTGGCAGATTTTACACATCTTTTCAGAACATTATGAAGAACTCTCGGACATGCCGGTTTCTTTACGATATTTTCCTTCATCTTTCAGCGAGGGATAAATAACAATTAGAAAGAAATATAAGTAACCTAAATATGCCTCTAAATAAAGAATCTAAAAATTCAATTTATATATAAAATTAGTATCACTTTACTAGTATCTCGGAGTTGTAGATGCAGTTAATAGGTAGCGCAATACGTGCAACCGTTTAATCACGATATCTGTGGCGGCAGTGTGCTGAAGGAGATAAAGACAGCGAACATCGAATGATGAAGTACTGTCCTTAACAAAATGTCCACTGCTGGACATAGACCTCTTCTAATTAGCGTCACATTGTCAGTTAATAGAGGAATTTGACCTTCTACACCACGCTGGCCAGACAAGGATTGGCACAAAGCTCGATGTCAAGTTTGCCGTCTCCTTCAGAAGACACTGTTTAGTGTGATTTCATCAGCCACCTCCTATGACAACTACAAAATGAAATCGGTTGGTGACACTATGTATTCTTAATCCTTCTTCAGCACGTGGACTTAATGAATTAAGTATTAATGTAAGAAATACACGTTGTTTGTTTTCGTATTTTGTACACGCTGTTCGGTTATTTTATATATGCTTTTTGTTCTAAGCCTAAACCAAGGCAAACATCCATGTTCACGCACATAGATGTTTGACTTGAGCGGGAATCGAACCCGCGACCTTCTGTGTGACAGTCTTGTGCCACTACGCCACCGGGTCGTCAATTTTCGTCCTTGAATTTCAATTGACAGAATCTCTTATAATTTTGCAACAATGGTATAATTATAAATTGGTGCAACTCTGGAGTGCTTAGTTGATAGCCCTCGTCCCCTACACCTTCTGTCACCCATTGATGGCCCGCTGCCAGCTACAATCCTCAGACTTTCTCCTTGTAGACATTCGTTGGGTTTCTTGGTATTCTTTCAGTAATGTTAAAAACACTATCTTATTTATTGTATACCTCACTTACTACTAATCATCAGCTGGGCTTGTCCACCATTGATATCTGTACCAAACCGTCTTACCACGAACGTAATAAAACGGTACATATATTTCAGTGGGTTAAGTGACTATTGACCTAATTGAGCAAATATTTTATCTTCCTTTCTCACGAACAAACAAATATATCGACTATCGTATATTTCCATCTTGATAGTTCCTGTTGTACATGACATAAATCCCACTGTCTGTATAGATCTTACAAGAGAAAATGACTCCCTTTCCAACTCTGTCAGGGTAGTTAAGTGCAGCAGAAACAAATTAAAGAAATATATAAAAATTAAAAAATTCATACTGAAAACTCAAAAAATGGTTAAGAGACAAAAATACTTTATTAAAAATGTTAAATTAAACCGGGAGAGATTAAATTTACTTGACAAATTAGATACATATGCAATGAAGTGCAAAAACAATACTTTGAATTACAAAATACATACAAAAAACCTAGAATTGGAAATAAGTAGCCTACAAGAAAAATTAAATTGTATATCTAATAAATATAAAAGCTCAGAACTGCAAATGAAGGAATACATTTTGGCGATGAATGAGCTGGTGGATTCTAATACTTGTAATTGTAAACACACCCAGACTTTGACCACCGACACTCCAATAAATGATGTGGTTTTACCAGGTTCTTCTTTGCCAACCTGTAGTACTTCCGCTTTGCATCAAATAAATACTAATGATTCCCCGCTAAAATCAAACGAACCTTCTCCAACACCTCATAATATATTAAAAAATAAGCTTGTCATTTTTAGTGATGAATTAGGTAAAGGATTAGGCCAATTGTTGTCAGACAGCTGTAAGGGCTACTCAGTTATAAATTATTGTATGCCGGGACTATCATATTTTGAAATTATGAATAAAATCTCTTATCTTGACTACAACCAGGATATTACAGTATTGATATTAATTGGAAATAGAGGTTGTGTAAACAAGAAAGCTATCAAACAAGTATACAACACTCTCTCAACCTTAAATGTTAAACATATAGTAATGTTCACATTCCCCTACTCACACAGTTTGCCACAAGAGGAAAATAACTATAGACATAAAATAAATACTTTGTTACATTCTTTGCAATATTATAATGATAAATTTCATTTGATTGACACTAACTGTCTTGTTAGTAAACAATTTTATTTGACAAAAGGTAACTACTACCTTTCTAGTTTTTATACCAGACAAATAGCTATGTCGCTATCTTATTATTTAGATACATTAGCCAAGAATCTGGCTAGTAAACATACTACATTGATTACTATTTCTAATAGTAATTTAAACTAAACCAAGAGACAATGGAGACAACCTCTTGCAAGGAATTTAATGTAGTTGATAATGTAAATAGACTTAGTATTCAAACATTGAACCCTACCAGAGGAAATAGTAATAATAAAACACTTCTTAATATTGTGCATCAAAATATCCAGAGCTTATCAAGTAAAGAATTAGAGGTGGAGTTATTTATGAATAGTAATAATATTGATATTTTATGTTTAACAGAACATTGGTTGCAGAATCACCAGCTCATATTTAATTTTAATAACCACCTGTTAGCAAGCTCATTCTGTAGAGTCAATATGATACATGGAGGCTCCTTAATATTAATAAACAAGTCTATAAAATTTAAAGAAAGAAAGGATATTGTGGACCTCTCTGTTGAACGGGTTATAGAACTTTCTTGCATTGAGTTTGAGCAATATATTGTAATCAGTGTATACAGACCCCCCTGTGCTCAATATGATAATTTTGAAAGAATTTTAGAGGAGGTTTTATTTAAGAGCTCCCACTCTAATAAAACAATTGTAGTCTGTGGAGACTTTAACATCAATATATTGGAAAAGTCATGTTGTACCAATAAATTAATAACAATATTTAAATCATTTAATTTGTACCATATTTTCACGGAACCAACTAGAATAACTAGCTCATCTGCCACTTGTATTGATAATATTTTTTGTAACCAAAAACCAATGCAAAAGAAAGTTATTAATGCGTTAAGTTCTGACCACTGTGGACAGTTAGTCAGCTTTCCTAGAAAAAATAAACCTAATAAAATAAATATTAACTTTGTTCCAATCACTACAAGCCGTCTTGAATATTTTAAAAGTAGTTTAGACCGAAACTTAAATAGCAGTGAAGTGTTCAAAGAATATGTCAAAAATTACTCAAAAATTTTCAAACAAACTTGTTCAATTGCAAAATCTAATTTCATAAAAAATTAAATTAAAATGTCCAACAATAAAATTAAAACAACTTGGAACATTATCAATAGTGAAACTGGCAGAGTCACAGTACGTAGTCGAGACTTCCATTTAAAAATAAATGATGGAGATATTAAAGCTGATCTAGAGGTAGCAAAAGAGTTTGAAAATTTATTTACTAATATACCTCTCATAACAACTAAAACTCTTAAGTCATCTCCCACTGATGCCGAAAATATTATTAAACAATGTGTACCTGAGTGTGACGCACCTTTTGAATTCACTTTTGTCAAAGATAGAGACATTATGAGCGCTTTTAAAACATTAGATCTTAAAAATACCATGGATCTATGGGGTCTTTCTGTCAAGACAATTTCGTCAGCAATCAGTACTATTGCACCCCACTTGGCAAGGGTGTTCAATTGTTGCGTTGCTCACGGTGAATTTCCTGATTTGATGAAGCATAGTAAAGTGATACCTCTGTTCAAATCTGGTAGTACTTTAGATCCAACAAATTTTCGGCCTATTTCAGTGCTACCTACCATGAGTAAAATATTCGAAAAGTTAATTTTAAAGCAGTTGTTGGCACACTTTAATAAATACGATATTTTCAATAAAAAGCAATTTGGTTTTACTAGAGGTCGCTCTACTATCGACGCAGCAGTAGAATTAATGAAAACCATATTTGGAGCTTGGGAGGATTCACAAGATGCTTTAGGCATTTTTTGCGACTTGTCTAAAGCTTTTGACTGTGTTAATCATAACATTCTTATCAGGAAATTACATAATTATGGAATCAGAGGAAAGCCCCTTGAGCTCCTGAGTTCTTATTTAAGGGACAGAATTCAGAAAGTAGACATCAATGGTAAGAGATCACCCGGATCTGCATTATGCATGGGCGTCCCGCAAGGTTCAATTCTGGGCCCATTTCTCTTCCTTATTTACATTAATGACTTACCCTACTTCATAGGAGATAATCATGATGTAGTTTTATTTGCAGATGATACATCCTTAATATTTAAAATGAAAAGGCAATTATTAAATTTTAACCATATTAATACTGCACTTGCAAAGGTTGTACGCTGGTTCAACGCAAATAATCTTCTTCTTAACGAGAAAAAAACTAAATGTCTAAAGTTTTCAACACCTAATGTTGGACACGTTAGAACCAACGTCCAACTGAATGGCGCAGAATTGGACTTTGTTGAGTCAACTGTTGTTTTAGGTATAACTATAGATTCTAAATTGCAATGGAGCCCACACATTGAAAAGCTGTCGGGCAGGCTTAGTTCAGCGGCTTATGCTGTTAAAAAGATTAGGCATTTCACTGATGTAGATACGGCTAGGATAGTTTATTTTAGTTACTTCCATAGCATTATGTCATACGGAATTCTTCTCTGGGGAACAGCTGCGGACATTAGTACCATCTTTGTCTTACAAAAGAGAGCCATTCGTGCTATTTACAATCTCGGTCCTAGAGTGTCCCTCAGAATAAAATTCAAAGAAATAAATGTTCTGACCGTAGCATCTCAGTATATTTTTGAGAACTTAAAGTATGTTTATAAAAATATTACATCTTTTCAAAAGAAATGTGACACTCATTCTGTAAACACCAGGAACAAACACAATCTTGTCTTGCATGTAACTCGTCTTCACAGAATCAGCAATTCGTTTATGGGGCAATGTATACGTTTCTACAATAAACTTCCCATCGATATAAGAAATCTACCTTACAACAGGTTCAAAAGCATTGTAAAACCTAAATTATGTAAACATGGATATTACACAATTTTAGATTATATGAATGATAAAAACGCATGGGATTGATCAACTCAATGTACAAACTGTACATATTATGAACTTATATTATTTATAGATTAATTAATTTGACTCTGGACATTATACATCCAGTTACATTATTATATAGTTCGTTCTTTTTTTTCCCATCATTATACTTATATTATTTATAGATTAATTAATTTGACTCTGGACATTATACATCCAGTACATATTATTATATAGTTGTATTTTTTGAAATTTTAATTTTTGACATTTAATTACTTTTATTATTTTATATGACTATGTTAATTTTGTTATCATGCTGAATTTGATTTGAACATGACATTCAAATTTAATCTTATTTTTACTGACAATTATATGTATTTTGCTTTTTACCCAGCTGTATTTATGCTTTTGCTTCATAATGCCATTATTATGGATATTTTACTTTATTATGTTATAAGTAAATATTATTAAATTCGTTCAGATTATGGTATTGACAGTAGAATTATTATTATTGTTATATTATAAGATCGTGTTGACGTTCCTAAAGATAAGTTAAGATTGTCAATATGTGAGCACCATGTAGTCGCTTTCTTTTCTTTTCAATTTTTTATTATCATTGTCATGCAGTTCTGGGTCGTCATGCTCACTTAAAAGTCTTGCTTATGGTGGCGTTGTGGGTCGGGTGGTTTGGTTCCCTAAAAAATGGTTGAGCTAAGCTATGGCTGAGTCACACGTCATACTCGTGAACGGGTGCCATCTGCCGGGACTGGTCGGCTCTGAACTGCTGTCGAAATTCTGTCAAAGGATAACTATATTGGAGTTTATAGTCGTCTCACATTGTACTCACATATTTATACTTAATGCCTTATTTTATATATTATTAATTTTAATCATATTGTCTGGACTTTAAAAGAGACTATGACCTCTGAGTTTGTTTCGGATGTTTCTTCACAGGGCAGTCAGTTAGGAAACACCGGCCTCATCCAGTTTAATTTTTTTTTTAAAGTATGACTTTGTTTAAGTGTTTGTAATGAACCTATGAACAAATAAATGATTTGACTTTGACTTTAAAATATTTCACTTTTATAATCATTGAGGTATTTTTGAGGCTGGAAAAACGGAGAACCTTGTTAAACTAGATTGCCCCTTGGGCTTACGGCTCAAATTCCGCGCTTTAGACAGCGTTAATTTGGTAGTGAAATGCCTAAAAGGCTCTTACACCGTAATTTTGTTACTAAAAAATTAACGGCTCTTGTTTTAGGAGTTTTATGCAGCCGGATCCTTTGCTGATATTAAAAGACAAATATTTTATATTTGGCTGCTCAAATGTATTAATTTTTATGTTCGTGAACAGAGCGGACTATCCGTTTTTTCTGCGGTTCTTTTTTTTTGTTGTTTTCTAATTCCTTTGGGCATTCAGCAGATGAACCGCTTTCAAAATGACAGTCAAAACCCATTATACATGCCAAACCCAGTTTGCGGATATAGACATAATTTACCGGTATTCGCATCCGCAGCTTAGCACATCATTACCTACTGTGCTCGGCGCGTAAACCAATTCATTACTATATTTACAAGAATGTTTGCATCATATCATCATATTATTTTCTCCACTTATACCATGCCATCCACTACCATCATTAGCTGCCTGCAATCATCTGCTGCCAGCGATCCCAATAAGATCGTCGGCTCACCTTATGAGAGACTTACCTCTGCTGTTAGAATGTTTGCATCATTGCAGGATGAGTGAAAAAGAAAAGAAAATGGGGCCTACAGCACTCTCACTCACCGAAAGAATCGCAGCGGTACGGATACTGTTACTTTACGTCGATATTCTATAGGGGGCAAACCTTCCAAGCAAGCGGTTCGGTCGATTATATAGCAAAATTATACAGTCAAATATTTAGTTATTTGTATTGCTTTTAAGAGCAGGCAATCCGAAATATATTTTGCGTAAGCTCCGCCTTTTCTCCCCGCAAGCGGCCCCGGGCTGCCACCTCACCCCGCAGCTCGCCGCTGCGCGAGGTGAATTAATGTCTCGCTACGCGGGCTTCGATTGGAGTAGAGACGACTTTATGTATCTAAAATTATTTAGTATTATGAATAGTTATTTATGGTATGATAATAAATTGACTAAAATATGCCACAAAGGGCAGAAATATGAATAATTCAATTGATTTATGCGACATGTTGTAGTTGTAGTCAAAGCCATAGCACAGATTACTAAATAGTTACGCCATAGGCCGTGAAATCTTGTTTCAGAATGTCTTATGAATAATTTATTTCATTTATCTTAAGAATATGTTTCTTTTTACACTACTTTCATAAATTAGCAGACACGTAATAACAAATATGTGGATCACACAGTGTTGTCTCAGGTGGGAGTCGAACCTACGACCACGGCGTAATGCCAAGAAGACCTCTGAAATCACTATGCCATGCGTGCATATTATGACATAAAAAAGAGAAGTTCTTATTTATAATTTACTAATATCTAATTACAACGGCTACGTTACATTGATATTACAATGTAACTCACTTATTATATTACAATAATCAACGATTATAAAACAGATTGCATTTTTTCTTGGGGTGCGGCTTTGAAGTCGTTCCGAAGGTGTCGTAGGCGGCGGCTATGAAAATCACACCTTTTTAAGATTAATTAGGGTGTTTATTTTAAATTGTCTTTCGGGATATATACCACGTACCTTTATATGAAGTGTCGGCACTGTTGCAAGCGCCATGTTCACGGATGTACATCATGTACATGATTATACATCTACATTTGATTCCTACCAAAAGAAGACGAATGTTTTAAAACAGTTTTAAGATCAACCTAATTACAAACATGATACCTAGTAATAAAGTCACAAATCGTAAGACTGGTATCTAATACTTACGACCAATCGTAGCAAAATTTGTGAAAATTTGCGGCATAAACGGCTGTATCTTTTTAATGCATAGACTTAGAACATATTTTAGTCTACTGTCCAAGGGACAGAAGAACTGAGTATTTGGTATACATTTCAGCTTATTACCTCTACGCGTTCCTAATGAAAAAGTAAAAAAAACACGGCTATGTAAGTATTTCGAGCTCGCTCTTCCAAATAAATAAAGAGAAAAAAGTTCGTAATGAATAATGATTGACCAATATAATTATGATTTAAATTTTCGGAAGACAAAGAGACATACATGTAAACATCTTTATATGTATATTTCTTGAGTGCGTGTGTACGTCACTGAACTCCTCCTAAACGACTGGACCGATTTTGATGATTTTTTTTGTGTGTGTTCAAGGGGACTTGAGAATGGTCTACCATGCGCTACCATCGCAGGCAGTGTTAAATCTGTATTAATAAACTCGTACGAGTGTCTATTTTCTTAAGCTAAAAAAATATTTCGTTTCCAAGGTATTATTTTCGCGTAGTATGACTTGGCATGATGTGCAAAACGAGTAGACTTCGGCTTGGTGATGGGTCTTGTGACATCCTGTATATCATATATCTTATATCATATATCATATAACATATAGCATATAACATATAGCATATAACATAACATATAAAATGTAACATATATATGTTATAACATATAACTTATAACATATATAACGTATGACATACGTCATATGACATATAATATAACATTATATGATATATGACATACGACAATATGACATATAAACATAGGTATTATAAAGATAAAAACATAATATAAACCTACATACCGGCCTTCAAATTACATCTAATATGTTGCCCTACAAAATTCTATATCTTTCACTGAAAGTTCCATTCAAATCTGTTTAGCCATTTCAAGGATTACCCCGAAAAACAGCAAGACAGACTTAAAAAAGAAAAGCTTTGGATCGTGTAGTATGGTCTTATATGTATAATAATGTAATTAAAAAATTTGGGCAAGTGCGAGTCGGACTCGCGCACGATGGGTTCTGTACCATCATCTATGAAAGGAAATCACGTATGGTGTAAGCATACTTAAATATCTTTCAGGTTTCTACCTGTTTATTAAGATCAAATAACAAATTGCTTAAAAATTGCGTTTGGTGTATGTGCACCCTCCTTAATATTTATTTTTTTATTAAATAATTTATTTTGAAAGGTAATATTCAACTACATATTCTGTGAAAATTTTAAGCGTCTACCTGTTACCGTTAGTAATATTGAGCAAAAAATACGAAAAAAAAAACACGTTTAATGTATGGGACCCCTCTTAATATTTTAATATTTTTTTATTTTTAGAATTTGTTGTTATAGCGCCAACGGAAATACATAATTTGTGCAAATTTCAGCTTTCTAGCTATCACGGTTTATGAAATACAGCCTGGTGACAGACAGACAGCGGAGGCTTAGTAATAGGGTCCCGTTTTTACCTTTTAGGTACGGAACCCTAAAAAGACTTAGTTATTTTGAAATCACAGAGATACACTTGAATTTTGTTTATATGTTTAGATTACTATAGATTCATATTCCACACGAATGAAGTCGCGAGTATCGGATAATACTAATATATAAAGCTGAAGAGTTTGTTTGTTTGCTTGAATGCGCTAATCTCAGGAACTACTAGTCCGATTAGAAAAAGCGTGTGCTTTTCAGTGTTAGATAGCCCATTGATCGAGGAACGCTAAGGGCTATGCGAAATCACGCTATGAGCCACGGGAGCGGAACAGTAGCCTTAAATAACGCGGGTGTAACCGCGGGCTCAACTAGTGTTTAAATAAAGAAAATTAGCGATCACGGCGAGCAAGTGTGGCCGGTAACCGTGGAAACCGGGCTGGTATCTAAATTTCGTAGAAAAAAATATTTTAAAAATATCTACATGATAGGAATTTGTGAAAATCTAATACTAAAATAAAAATCTGTAAATCTATTAGGGATAAATAAAACGAACATGACACGAAAATATAATCATGTTGATAGTAACATCTTAATATATAAAATCCTTGCGTTACTGACTGACTGACAGACACGCTACAGCCGAAACTATTGGGCGCAGGAAGCTGAAATTTGGCATGTATGTTCCTTGGGGACCGTAAGGGTGCACTAAGGAGGGATTTCCCGAAATTCCCACGGGATCGGCCTAAACGGGTAAATTTAAAAAAATTGCAGGCGTAGCTGCTGGTATCGTCTAGTAATAATATTAAGCATATTTTATAATTTTGCATAAATGAAATCGACTCCATAGTTCCCAGTTCTCAATACTTTATCAAAATGTTAGGTAAATTAAATTCGATAACAAACCTTTGCATATCTCATGATTCTAGCATTATTGTTCAATAAGTCAACTTTCTTTTTATTTTTTAACATAAGGTCTCTTATTTACCTTGTTACCCATTTTATTTTTTATGTTTTATTTCTTATTTTACGAAACAAATCGTAATAAAAATACCTATAGTTGCGCGCGAACGCGATACACGCCCACGTCGGACGGAGCGCGTAGCTCGAGTGACAAGCTAGCGCGCCCGGCTGAAATAAACGCTATGACATCAGGAATAACGTTAAATATCGGGTGCGGGCTTAGACCCACTTCAAGCATGGAAAAAGTTGAAAATCTTGTGTTGTTTATTAATATAGTAATATTTGTCCTACAGAAAAAATGTCTTGAACTACACTAAAACGTAGGTTTCTTTTATGTTTATTGTTTACTTCAGAAAGAACAGTGAATATTTTATTCAAATATTTTGAATATGCTTTGCAAGTAGTGTGATTTTCAAATGAAAATGTTATCGAGCGAATATCGTCCAATCATGTATCTGTTCTGGTACAAAGACAGACAAGGGCCTAAATAATCGTTTGCTGAAGTTTCACTTTACTAGTATCTATGACTGTTTCAGAATATCGCTTCAAAATAGCATAAAATTAGAAATGCCTGCTCTTAACTACAGGGATGCGTAAAAGTAAAGTTCGGTTTAACGCCCCCTTTCAGCTCTTAACTACAGCTCGGTCTACATGACACTTGTCTTTTGATATCCCAAAATATTAATAAAGTAACAAAGGTATTTATTATTTATTTTTGATAAATATGCTTTAAATGTCTGCAGAGAATTAAAGGAAATTTAAACAAAATATTGAGAGAATATTACAAGATTTTTAAATGTATAAAATTTATATAGAAATAAACATATATTATTCTATTCTGAGTTATAAAGGCTATGTTGTCAACCTAATTATGTACGTGTCTGCCATGACATCTTGATACAAATATACTAAACAAAAATATCTACATAACTCCTCAAAGGCAGTAATGAGAAACAATCAGTATAAGAAGTCTCAACAAAAAGACTCTGGTCCGGATGTGTCATCAATCTCAACTGGAAACTGTTTAGCTCCCTCGTTCATTTGGAAGAAAACATTATGACGAATCGTTTGATATAAAGCAGCTGTCTGCTGAGCTTGAGAATGAAAGCTACAAAAAATGTATCCTTCAATGACTGAACGACCAGTAATCTACCTGAACTGTAATAATGGATTACAGACATAAGTACACAGATTTTCATGCCTGGGGATTGACTCAGCAGAATTATCATTTTTGGTAGAACTTGATTAAACTTAACGTATACTTTTGAGAGACTTAATTTGAGAGATCTTCAGATGTCAGGTACTTTGAAACATAACACGTAAAAAAAATACAGCAACACCTACAGCTCTTTGACCACAAGTACAACGCGCAAGGTTTCAAAAATTCTTTAAAATTTATTTGCATATAGCCTACTAAATTAAAAACTCAACATCCTCTAGCTACGCAAGACTAAAGTAAGTAATTTAAATTCAATCTACTAAAAAACCTGTCCTAATATCTCTTAAAAATAGTAGAAAAAGGCTCAAAGCTCTCGCAATTATTTCCCTTTTCCTCTTAATTGACGTAACTGACGCCAGACCGTACCTAATAGCCAATGGCTTAATCAGGGCCGAACCGTCCCAATGTGCAATGTGCGCGGTGCACACAGGCGCTAGGATGACAAGGGCGCCGCGCGCCGAGGTATGCGTTAATTATAACAGTTATTTTCGAAACAGGATGCTGAAACAGGGGCTTCACAGATTTCGCACACAGGCGCAGTAGCGTAGGAAGGTGCAAATATTAAACACGATATCGAGTGTTAGCCCGGAATTGTTAGGTATTGCATACATACATACATACATAGACTCACGCCTGTTTCCACGAAGAGGTAGGCAGAGGCATATTAAACGCCCACTTTTCGCCAGTGTTTTGATCCCACGTAATAGGTGGCTAGCCTATTGCGGCTTTTCGGGATATTTTGATTGCCAGAGCCACGTCCGTTGATCGGCAGGTGTACCACTTGCAGGTGAGGGTATCCGCCCTACGCCACTGCACAGGCGCTTCATAGATTTCGCACACAGGCGCTGGATTGGGTCGGCACGGCCCTGGGCTTAACCATAGAGTTGTAAACGTCAAGTTGCCGTTCATTTACAAGTTATTAAAAGCTGAAAATAAACCAGTGAGTTCGCGTGGGCGCTTTGCAAATGCAGCTTGCTAGGGATGGGAAGTTTCGCCGAATATGTAGGTGAGAATATTTGGCTTAGCTGTATATTCGAATAATTTAAAATCTGAAAATAAACCAGCTAGTTCGCGTGGGCTCCTCGCAAATAGAACGTTTAGCCGAATATCTGGCTGAGAATATTCGGTTTGGCCGAATATTCGAATATCATGATTGTTGTGTAATCATGGCAATGGCATGTAGGTTGTGTAGGTTGAAAGGTACAACCACAGGTTTATATATTAGTAGCAAGCTAGGTTTATACTATCTTACCCAAATATAGAGTCCATTAGGCTTTCATAACTTCTGAATCCCTTCTGAGATCCAATGACATATTAAAAGAGTTGTACGTGTATGAATCACGGCAAACAACAAATTGTCAAAATTGTTTGTCTATTAAAGAAAAAGAAATTGACCTCGAAAGAATAATTAATTTTTTCTTTAAATGTAGTATTTTCTTTTTTCAGCCCGTTTTGTTCCACTGCAGCCCAAAGCGGGTCTCCTCTCCACCAATTATTTGATTATATTGAGATTCAAAAATAATAAAAATGTCTTCGATTTTAAACTTTCGCGATTTGTATACATCATACAATATTATTTAGCGTGCCTTAGTCGCGATAATTGACTTTAATAAAAATGTGTCGCAAACTTAAAAGTTTGTGTTAGTTTGGAAACAGTCCACGTATCTTTTTGTCATCTGCTAACCATATTAATGCAAACAATGATATGCAATCACACCATCGACTCTCCA
Source organism: Euclidia mi (assembly GCA_944739405.2). Lineage (NCBI taxonomy): Eukaryota > Metazoa > Arthropoda > Insecta > Lepidoptera > Erebidae > Euclidia > Euclidia mi. The sequence goes on from OX123203.2 coordinate 11,364,825, forward strand.
TTGCACTGAGAAAATTAACCGCAATGCATGACCGAATAATCCAAGCTCCGAATAGTTTTTCAGCTTAAGTCCCATCCCTACAACGTAACAATAATTTAAAATAGCACCAACATATTCCTCAGTTGTGTAATTTAGTAATGCAAGTGACTGTGTCACACTTGGAAATTGTGTTCAAGCTGAAGCAGAATTAAGTATGAAACTGATATAAATAGCTACACTAGTTGGAGATGCAAACTTTAGGATTAGGATGATATATTTGAGGACTTTTCATGTGCATATGTTAGTGCTAGCATGAGTTCTAGTTGCATGGAAATAAATAAGTAGTAAGTACTTCTTTTTTTTTGTGGGGGGAAATCCTCATGGAGGGGCGTGCCGGACTCTTACCGGCTAAAACCACCCCGGTGTCTCATCGCACGTGCGTGCGGGACCGCGGGAGTCCAAATTCTTCCGCAGTCCCACACTAGTGCTGGCCGGGTCTGTCCGGGCCTCGTCTCCTGCATGGGGTAGTAAGGTATTAAACTACCCCGTGCATCGCCTCAGAGGAGCGCGCCGACACCCGCGCGCACCTGCGCCTCGGGTCCATCGAATAGAGGGCGAGGACTTCCCCAAGTCCCTCGCCCCTGGACCCATTCATGGGGGCCGGAAAAGGGCGTTGTCCGTCCTTCTCCTGCGCCCGGTGCGCCTTCTGCGGCCGGGGAAGGGAGTCGAGATCTCCCTCTCCCTTTCCGCAGTTTCCTTCTGCAACATCACGTCCTCGCAGAAGGACACCACCGCGTCCCACGACTCTGCGCTACCGACCATCCTCCGCACTACGGCCGGCAGTGACAGATCGCCTCCTATATTATTTGTGAGGACACGACGCACCTCCTTCCAAGCTACACACTCGGCGAGCGAGTGTTGCGCCGTGTGCTCCCCGCAATGGACGCAGTGGTAGCACCGAGCGTCCGGCTCCCTGTCTATGCGGCACAGGTACTTGCCAAAGCAGCCGTGCCCCGACAGCACCTGCGTCACCCTAAACGACAGGGAGCCATGCCTTCTCCCGAGCCAGTCATCGAGTACTGGCCGGATCGCCTCGACGGTAGCGAGGCCGGCGGCAGGGCGCAGAAGCCTTTGCCGCCATTCCGCCACCAAGACCTGACGGAGCTCCTCTCGGCGCAGCGCGATCTGCCGCTGCACCAGCCTCGAGCCCCGTGTCTGCTCTTCCTCGCGCCATCGATATAATGACGCGAGTACTTTCGCCTCTAGGTCCCAGGGCGAGGATCCGGCCAGGATGCAAGCCGCCTCGTAGGAAATCGTGCGATACCCGCCGATGACTCTGACGGCCATCGCCCTCTGCGGTTTGCGCAGAATGGCGAGAGTGCTGGGCGTCATGTCCATCGCCCACACAGGGGCCCCATACAGGGCCATGGACCGCACGATTCCCACGTACAACCGCCTACAGGCGGCGCTCGGGCCCCCCAAGAAGTAGTTAGTACCTACTTTAACGTGTTGTAGAAAGGATTGCACGCCGCGCCCGGCGCCGCGCCGTTGCAGTTTAACTTTGCTCAGCGTGTTGGGAGTTCGATCTTCACAAGTGACTACACTTTTTGTGATCGACTAATTGTTGTACGGGTGTTTTTGTATCCTTTGATTGAAAGCAAAGTCCCCCGCGATAGAGAATATCTTCCAAGTGCAGGTATAGTCTAATAAGATTTACTTAACACTGACGTTGTTGTCAATAATAAGCTTTTAATTTATCACACTAATATATCATTGAATTTGATGTACATAACGTATCACGTAGGTAACGTAGGAGAATATGGGCGTTCTCCGTTTCTCAGGTCTTCCTCTATCGTACATTTCAGGAAAATAAGACTCAGTATTCACTCCATAGGTTTTACTCAAACTAATTAGTTTACTTCACAAACTAAATATGCACACGTAGCTCGGATGAAATTGGATTACTTTTGGAAACGCGGCGAAGTCGGACGTAGGTAGGCCACACTTGTTTCCTGCGTGGTGTCTGTCGCCAAAAAGGCCCGTTGACAGCTCCACGTTCGCTTATAAAACATTTTATGACATTGACAGCTGTCAACTGCCGACCTCAGTGTTGCCAACCATCGTATCCGAATACGCCCAAATCTATTAAGATTTGACGTTCCGTTCTCGAATCTCCGACACGGCCATCTTGACACGTCACACGTCCCTGTGTGATGCTTCTTCTTCGTCCTCGGTCCCTCACTGCTCTCCCTCACATATGTGTCTCCAGGCTGTACATATGTGCAAGGCTCGTTGCATGCTGCCGCTCACCGCCTTCATGATCGTGTCAGACCATCTCGTAGGTGCCCTGGGTGATGCTCCTGCAAAAGGTAAAACGTTCTGCAATATCTCAAGGTCTTAGCTCGGCCCACCCTGATCATCGTTTAGTTAAAGAATAGGGCTCGTTACGTAATAAACCACAACACTAAGGGTTAACATCAAGTTTTTTTTTTTTTTACACTACATTATACTATCGCATCACATTATTACGAAAGCAACTCTCTCATTAGTGAACAGCATCAGAGAATTATATCACAAACGTTAATCAGCGAAAAGTGTCACGGTTCACGGACCCCTTCTCACTATGAGAAAGGTAAGGCCATAGTCCACCACGCTGGCCAAATGCGGGTTGGCAGACTTCACATGTCTTTCGAGCACACTCCGAAGTACTCTCAGACATGCAGGTTTCCTCACGATGTTTTCCTTCACCGTCGTTGCTATCACCTACACGAGCGTAGCAACTCATATCACCTCCATCGAGTGACGTACACATTGTCGTCGCTATCACCTATAACGAGCGATAGCGACCCATTGCCACCTACATCGAGTGACAATTAGGCCATAGTCCACCACGCTGGCCAAGTGCGGGTTGGCAGACTTCACATGTCTTTCGAGCACACTCCGAAGTACTCTCAGACATGCAGGTTTCCTCACGATGTTTTCCTTCACCGTCGTTGCTATCACCTACACGAGCGTGGCAACTCATATCACCTCCATCGAGTGACGTACACATTGTCGTCGCTATCACCTATAACGAGCGATAGCGACCCATTGCCACCTACATCGAGTGACGTAAACCATGTCACCTCCCTCGAGTGACTCTTAGATTACTTATTGCCTTCAACGAGCAATACAACGAACACATCACCTAAATCGAGCGACATGTCCGTTTATCAACTTAGTAATGATACCAACCACTGTTCACTAATCAGAAAGAAGCACCACTAAATTTAATTCATTATTCAGTTAAGTTAAGATCTTTGGACTCTACATCTAACCAATGCCAGTTTCGGCCAGATAGGCTTTAGCTTTACCAGTACAAGCTTTTACAAGCTCCTCATAGCCACATACAGGCTTCACACAGGCGCGGTGCCACATACGTGCCTCGCGCCACAAACGGGCTGCGCGCCCCACACGGGCCGCGCGCCACACACGGGCCGCGCGCCACACACGGGCCGCGCGCCACACACGGGCCGCGCGCCACACACGGGCCGCGCGCCACACACGGGCCGCGCGCCATACACGGGCCGCGCGCCACACACGGGCCGCGCGCCACACACGGGCCGCGCGCCACACACGGGCCGCGCGCCACACACGGGCCGCGCGCCACACACGGGCCGCGCGCCACACACTGCTGGCCACCATGCCACACTCGGCCGCGCCGGCCGCCAGGCCGCCTCAGCCACCATGCCGCGTCAGCCATCATGCCTCGCCGGCCTCCAGCCCGCGCCGGCCACTAGGCCACGCCGGTCACCAGGCCGCGCCAGCTACCAGGCTGCGCCGGCCATCAGGCCGCGCCAGCCATCAGGCCGCGCCTGCCACCAGGCTCACACAAAAGGAATTAAATCTACCATTAGTATTTCAAAGATTCGTCTCATTGTATACACACTGAATAGAGTATTTCAAAGTAATTCAACGTCCGCACTTCGTAAATTTTAAGCAATTATCAAATTCATTTACAACTTCACAACTGCATAGAATGTAACGCCCATCCATACTCAATGAGCTATGTCAAAACTGGATTTGGCCACTGACAAAAACTAAAACCAAATACGAACATGGCGAGAACTGATAAGCTACTTTCGGACAAACCGATTTCCTTTGGCTACATCGAGGAAACGACTACAGTTCTGAGACCAACCATGATAATAACCACCATCGGCAGTCTATGAGTACTTTCAGGTTCTCGCAACACGCTCTTATCATCCGACACAGAAACCAGTGGTAGATAATTTTAGAGATCAAAAATCAAATGAGAGCTACTTGAGTAGCAGGGTATCTGTGATTGCGATCAACAACCACACTTTAATGCACTTCGCTCTAGGAATAAAAGAAAATTATCGCACAACACTCATTCTAGTCGTTCGGCTATTCCTGACCCAAGTCGGTGGGGAATAAAGTTACTCTGATCAGAATCATTACAGGTATTAATGAAAACCACAAACTAACTCTTTCTCTCGAAGCTGACATGTTGAAGAACACACGTACTCGCTCAAATAATAGGAAACTCATTAAAATATTGCATTGCTCATACTCTGACATCCATCGGGTCTTCAACATCACGCTATGAAACCTCCATCCGTATACACAACACCACCCGGATAATCATTTCGAGCGTCTAACAAAGTAATCTTAAACTAGGTTTTTTCAACATGTTGCTTTGGTTTTCCTTACCACATAGCAGAGTATAAGAAAATCATACAAAGCTGCTACTCTAGATGTCAATTTTACTACCAAGTATCCAACCAGTCTTTTCAGCGTTATAATTTGTCATGAATAGTCTAAATACGAAGCTTATCCTAACCTTATTAGCGATACAGCAACGGACCTTTCGCGTCCAAGACGATGAACAACGTTTGTGATACTATGACAATGCACTAACAGCCGTCTTGTTTTCGTAAAAACTGAGACTGACTAACACAAAAGCTCAAGGGTAAACTAGGCTAACCAGAAAGGCACTTTACAGGTCCAACCAATGGCAACGCATGGCTAAAAATGCAGCCGCACAAACGGCTTATCCAGTAGCAAATCTACGCTGACGGTAACGTACGGGTACCACTAAATTATCACAACAACGACTAACAAAGTACTCATTTAATGAGAATAAGGTTAAGTATACAATCATCACTAACGATCACTAACCTAGTTCTACCTACGATGAAAATTAAAATCTCTGAAACTGATTATCGTAACGCACTACGATGATAACTCAATCATTTTCTTCTACGTCTGATAATCGAGTTTAACAGCTTCTACTAGAAACACTATCACTCTTAAACGTCCTAAGCATAACTTGGAATTGGCCTGAGAACTCGGGGCACTTGATTAAAATGTTCACGCGTAAAATCTTAAAATTGAATTAAATTTTACTAGTGGTGCCATCTAATAATCTGAGTACGAAACATTTTAATGTGCCATGTTAAAAATTTATGCACACAAAAAAACCAGGTGTAATTGCAACATCGAGATCGTCTGTACAACTCAGAATTACAACGAGTAACAGTGTTACTTTTTACTTAGGCTCTGATCGCGATTAAACAAAAACCGTTACGCATTATCAACACCACGAGGCGATAAAATAATGCCGCTAGTAATATCTTTTGACTATGGTCAGGTTACACTAACCAACCAACCGCACTCGTCTAGACAGCACTGCAATTCACACGTCTATTTAAGAAATAAAAGCTACAAGCTGTTCTACACAAAATCAGAAGCAATAGCTCCGCACAGTCTCACACTATGAACTTAGTATGTACGATTCGATTAGTTTACCAACTTTAGCGCCGCTGCCCTGTGAAGGACAGTCTAGACCAGAGTTATAGTTCTAGATTTAGCAGAAAACCAACCAAAGCTGGCTGTTGGTTTTAAAACCAATATTACAACTGCACTACAACAATAACTAGCACGTTTCACTCAAACGAACTTCCTTGGAACAATGCAAGTCGGCCTGTACGCTCAATCTCGTTACTATTACAGTCCATAAAGTAAGACCGAGACAAGATAATCTATTTGCAAGCAAGCATAATATGATCACAAGGTGAGTGCGAGCCACCCTCGCATGAAGAAATAAAAATAATCGCTTTCTTTTTAACCGGTGTATCAAACTCAAAACCTCCGTTCGATATCTACGCTATAGCTAGATCACAGGGGTAGTCAGACAACCATACGCTAACATAAAATACAGCAAAGGTCACAATAATTAAATCGTTCCGTACTACCCACATTTCTTTTTTGTCTTTTTCCCTTTAAGCGATTAAAAAGAAGGTTATTCATAAGATCATGCCATGAGAAACACGACACCTTAAAAGTCTAACGGTCCTACAACTCTAATGTCTCGTGCAGGAATCGAACCCACAACACTCGGTACGATGTGATGGCGACATCATCACAACGACTATGACATTTCCAAGGTTGAACGCGTAGCAGTATTCTGCTAACCAAGAATGTTTTACAACTACCGTAACTTAATAAAATTTGATGTACCAAAAAAAAAATCTATATATTATAATCTATATATTTTCTTACTATTTCCTGAATACAAACATGTCCAAAAGTATTTGGCAAATACATGCGCAAACAGTGAAGATTTGATACCTTTCATATTCTTATTTACCTACTTGTACCCACGGCTACATGTCAATCTAGACACTTTGTCCTTTGTACCGTTCTTAAGGCGTAGGAAATAAGTGCTAGAATCGTACAGCAACTGTTAAGTATGACTTGTCGTTGTGTGTAATGTTAGAGATCAAACTGACCCACTCGACAAGTCAAACATGTTCAGATTTAACGTTTACAATACTTCGCTTAGCTTTGGATTATATTTGTGGAAAGGGATCGGAAAATCGAGCCTGTTTATACATTGCTGGGACTTCGGGCAATATTTCGGTGTTTCTATGGGTTGTGTATACTCTATATCATTTTATATGTTATCTGTATTGGTGAGTCTACGTACGCTACACGACTTATAATATGTTTGGCTACCTATTATTAAACTGCCTCCGTGGTCCGGTGGATAGCGTATGCGACTGCTGATCGGAGGTCCCGGGTCGGGCAAAAGTGTTACTGGGTTTTTCCGAATTCTCAGTAGCAGAACGGAGTCTGGTGATGTGCCCGGTAACGGTAATAAGCTCGCCCTCTATTACGTGGGACCTAAAAATTCATGGCGAAATGTGGGTGTATTCCCCATCGGGCATACAGGCGTGAGTCTATTAAAAAAATGAAAATATTATTAAATACGCAGAGATACAAAAACCAAGTTATGATATGATTGTTATACATTGCGAAACCTATCTGGTAATCAAATAAATATGCTTAATCATAATTTTCTGTCATCTGAAAAGCACTAGATGCATTCATCGTTGCATTCTAAGAAAATTCAAGAGCAAGAACTAACTAATTAGATCACGTTATGTTCTAGTACCTACGAGGTTTCGTTTCGTAGGAAGGCACAATTACTCTTCAACCTAATTAGATGAAATAAGCTTCTAGACTTTAGGTAAGTATTCTGAGAAAATATACATATTTATACCTAAACGGATTGCATTTTTGTCTCTATGAACTTTGGTTGACTGTTTGCGGGTAACTGACTTTAATTTTAGGTACACTAATAAGGTGGCTGTCCAGAAGGCGAAATACGCGATCACGAGCAAAGAAGAATGTGATTGGATGCAGATTTGGATAGAAACACAGGCAGTAAGCACTAGGTGTCTATGGGCTGGCTCATTTTGGACCTACTAGAGACCCAAGACTATAAAACCTACTGCTGTTATTGCCTGAATGACTAAACTGACAAAAATTTTGTAGATTTCTTTTCAGCACATTTTTTGTTTTTATAGACTCACGCCTTTATCCCCGAAGGGGTAGGCAGAGGTGTAATATTGCAACCACATTTCGCCATGAATTTTTAGGTCCCTCGTAATAGGTGGCAATCCGTTACCGGGCACATCACCAGACTCCGTGCTGCTACTGAGAATTTCGAAAAACCCAGTAAGTAACACTTTTGCCCCACCTGGGAATCGAACGCGGGACCTCCGATCAGCAGACGCATACGCTATGCACTGAACCACTAAGGCAGTCAGCACATTACAATGTTATATGGTCTGTGAATAAAACTTATACGCAGAATATAGAGCAGCTATAAACTGACAAACTCATGAAATATTATAAAACGTAAGCCATGGAGGCTTCAGTGGAGCCGCAGATTTTAATAACATTCCAAGAGGCTACAGGCGCGGCAGCTATAAAAGCGATATGTCAACCATCCAACAAAGTAACAGCATTAATAACTCACAAAATGTTAGTGTATTCAGCCGTAATATTCTAATATCAGCAGTTATATATTTATTATAATATGAGTCGTTATATGAGGGTAATATTATTATGGACTATGAGGATGGACTAAGAATAAAGGCAGTGATTGCCTAGTGGAGATACCAACGGACTGCCATGCAGAGGGTATCGGGTTCGAATCCAAGGCGCGCACCAATGACTTTTCGAAGTTATATGCGCATTAAATAGTTAATTATAACGGTTGACGCGTGCCTCGGAGAGCACGTTAAACCATCGGTCCCGGCTGTCATGAAGATCTTTGACCGTAGTGGGAGTCAGTACTCTCAAATAAACTGATACTGATCTAAAATCATGGAATATCGCCTATGCCTTTGGGTTGCGGAGGTCAGACGGCAGTTGCTCTGTGGAAAAGCTGGTATTCTGTCATATATGTTTAGACTAGTAAGCGTACCCCGGGCTCCAAATCTTGGATGCAACCGGGATAACGCTAGGACGATGATGATGATTATTATGGACTAAGAAATTGCCTTGGTCAAACTTCGTTCACTACATTTTATTATTACTTTAAAAACACAGACGAAATGGTATCGAATTGAAATTTATGAACTAAGTATACCGGTTTAATTAATTTTTTTTTTGTTGCATACTGTTGAAATTTGGCTATCGAATATTTTGGTTAATAGTGAAGATTATAAATCTGCATTTTTCGATTACGAATATATTTTTAAGTGGTGATTGGCTCGAATATTCACGGTTATTAAGTATTCATGCTACAGTCGGTAACGCCACAACGCTTCGATACAGATTATGATATCATATGATGCAAAGTAACGTTATTCACAAAGCTTTTGGTTAAAATCCTTTAAATATTTATAAAGGTTTTATCGTAAAAGCTTTTTAAGTTTAAAACACTAGCATTTTAAGTTTCTGCGCGAGTGGGCTGATTCGATCAGAAAATGGTACCTTCTCACCCAAAATGTCAACGTACAGTCGTTGTTATATTTTGTGTGTGTTCAGTGACGGATAGGTAAAATGTGAAAATGTTTAATGCTCGAGATTTCACCGTGCATTTTTTCAATTTAAGTTATTATAATCTTTCTTCGATGTGCGTACAACACTGGTGTTTGAGTTTTCAGACCGCCCAAAGGTGTAACGTAATACTACACGTATTGCGTTATAATATCTCGCAGGCGCCAGCTTAGCCGTTCGCAATATTACCAAATATGGTCATGTTCACTAGCCAAAGGCAGTTGTGAGTCATAGGCCTATATCTATATAAGATGGGTGCGCGATCTAAGTCGATCACTTGCCCTACACACCGTCTCGCTGATGGTTATAGTGACTATTACTACCTACTATTATTACTATCCTACTTCTACTGTCCCGCTGGGGGTAAGCATATTCTAGTTGTCTGTGTGCCTATACGTTCTGTCTGTAGTATCTGTGTCTCCTAAGCATAACAGCCGATCTAGGGACCGCCTGTTCCTGACCGGTTGTTGTGTATTCTCTATGCTGTTTCCAGTTCTTCCTACGGGCTACGTTCTTCCTACGGGCTCACTGCACCTGTCTTCTCTCTACGGGCTACAAGCCACGAGCTGCTGGCGCCGTGCCGCTACTAGCCAGCTGCCACCCAAGCCTCCGTTCCTGCCTACGAGCTCCTACAGCCAGGCCATGGACGCCTGAGCCTGACCGCTCGGCCCACATCGGCTGCACCGCCTGAGACCCCGCTCAGCCTGAACCTCGACCACAGAGCTGCCTGCGTAGCGCACCTTGGCCAGCTCATCGGCGACCCTACGAGCAGCTACCCTGCGAGCGTCGGAGAGCAGCAGGAGTCTACACTCCAGCCCTCAGGCCAGTGCTTACCTAGTTCGGTCATACTGTATGTAAGCGGTAGTGAGACATAATAAAGAACCTGTTCAGCCTAGCAGTGTTTCTCTTGAACCCCGACATCCTACCTGAGATCATCCGTCTCAAAGGTCTTAGACATAGCCTAAAAGTTCTTGTCCTGAGAACCTGGACCGGTGGCGTAACGTGCCCATCGAAGCACGGTAGTGCTCTGATGTTAGCCACACAAGCGGTCGCCCATCCAAGTGATGACCTCTGTGAACGTTGCTTAACTTTGCCGATCTATTATGAATATCAAGTCAAGCCACGCTATGAGCGCTACAGTTAATATAACGAAACAGTATTAATATAATGATATTCTTTCTTTAATATGCGTTGACGTCATCATTTGAAAATACAGAGTTGCGCATTAAGTTATAAACTCAAACTCAAACTCAAATATGTTTATTTCCATAAAAATGTTAAAATTTTTTGGACACGTCAGAAAGTCATACAAAATAAAAAAAATAAAAAGTAACTTTAAATGCATATTAACATAGTTGAGCATTGAAAAAAATGCCTGTTCAGAAAGTAGAGCCTCGTGAGAAGAATCAGGCAAGAAACTCCGGGCCACTCTTTTCTACGTCTTGATTCTATACAATTTAAAAACTTAGTAACTACATTGAATTTTTCATAAGTTTATGAGCTGGTGTGTCTATAATGTTGTTGTCAATTAATAAGGCTTTTTAAATAATAATATAAAAGTACTTACTAGCATAATATAGACTATAGACACAATAACTCACACTCCCATGAAACTTAACACTAATCAAACATAAGTAGCCTGTGGGACCGAGCAAATTAATCCCAAGCATTTTTATCTTCAATATGATCTAGCACTGAATAGTACCCTTTTTGACAAAGTTTACGTTTTATAATCTTTTTGAATTTATTATAACTTAAATTTTGAATATTGCTTGGCACTTTATTGTAAAAGCGCACACATTGGCCTTGAAAATATTTTTTTATTTTCTCTAGCCGGGTAGCCGGCACTACTACTCGTAGCTTACTCTTATTTCTAGTATTCAAATTGTGGATATCACTTTTCTTTGAGTATGAGGCCTTGTTTTGGAATAAATATATTAGGTTGGAATAAATGTACTGGCTTGCAACTGTTAAAATGTTTATTTCCTTGAATTTATTCCTTAACGAAGCCCCATAATCCAAATTATAAATTGCTCGAATAGCTCTTTTCTGCAGAACAAAGATGGTCTGAATGTCGGCAGCATTTCCCCACAGGAGAATACCGTATGACATTATACTATGAAAATAGCTATGATATACAAGCCTGGCAGTGTCAATGTCAGTTAACTGGCGAATTTTCCTGACTGCGTATGCTGCAGAGCTGAGTCTATTCGACAATTTACTAATATGTGGTCCCCATTGCAGCTTAGAATCTAGTGTAATGCCTAAAAATTTGGTGTTATCCACAAGATCCAACACATCAACCTTAACCTTTACTGAGGTGTTCACTTGTTTGACGTTAGGCATCAAAAATCGAATACATTTAGTTTTTAGTCTATTTAAAAGCAGGTTGTTAACCTCAAACCAGCGAACCACCTTTGAGATAGCAATGTTTACATCGTCCATATCAATTTGCTATCGTTTTAATTTAAATAAAAGTGAGGTATCATCAGCAAACAGTACTATCCCGTGCTTGTCATTGACGAGATGTGGTAAGTCATTAATATAAACTAAAAATAAAAAAGGACCGAGGATTGAACCCTGTGGGACGCCCATTTTGACTACAGACCCATGCGAACGCGTCCCGTTGACATCAACTCTCTGAATCCTATTACTCAAATATGAAGTAAGAAGATGCAGAGCAGAACTACTTAAACCATAGTGATGTAATTTCCTGATCAATGTATCATGTTCTACACAATCAAAGGCCTTGGACAAATCACAGAAGACACCTAACGCATCATGTGAATCCTCCCAGGCATCAAAGATATGTTTTACAAGCTCAACACCGGCATCGGTCGTGGAGCGCCCCTTTGTAAAACCAAATTGTTTAGAGTGTAGAAGCTCGTTGTTATTAAAATAACTTTGCAGTTGGTCTAGTATCAATTTCTCGAAAATTTTGCTAAATGTGGGCAGCACAGAAATTGGCCTATAGTTGGTGGGGTCTGATGTGCTACCTGCTTTGTACAAAGGTATTACCTTGCTATCTTTCATAAGATCAGGAAATACACCACAGTCAATACACTTATTAAATATTAAAGCTAATCTGTTAGCAGCTAAAGCAATAATGGACTTGGTAATAGTAACGGAATTTCCCCACAAGTCTGCAGTCTTCTTTAAATTTATAGTATTAAAAGCTTTTATAACATCATTTGAATTTATATACTGAAATGAGAAATTACTATAGGTTGTACTCATGTTTTCTTTTAAAAGAGATTCCGCTGCATTGGTTGATGAGTCCAAAGATCTAGTAGTAATAACGGGGATATCAGTAAAAAAACTTTCAAACGCCGATGCAACTTTTGAGTCTGATGTAATAGTGTCGTTATCAATGTTCAAACTAAATTTTGAACTTTTACTTTTAACTTTCCCAGTCTCGCTGTTTATTATATTCCATGTCATTTTCATTTTATCGTCACTACTCCTAATCCTTGAACTCAGGTAAAGAGACTTAGCTTTCTTGCAAAGTTTCCGAAATATCTAATCTTTCTTTCTTTCTAATTCATTCTTTTCTAACATAATCCTGAAATTGTTCACTTAAATTAAAGTTTATCTCGTCATATAGCTCATACAATCTCTTTCTACTTTTGTGAAGCCCAGTTGTTGCCCATTCACAGAAGGTTGCATTACCTCCAACTGTAATCGTTCTAGGTGTGAAAACCGAATTAAAGTCTGTACAAAACGCTTTGAAAAAGCTATTATATAACAAATTAGGGTCACCTTCATCATCTAACAGTGACCAGCTAGTCATTAGTTTACTTTGAAACCTAGCAAAACGAGTTGCAGTTTTAGGTATTACAACTATATTTTGCCTAGAAATATTCTTACTGTTATCATTAAAGGAGATCTGCTGTCCACAATGATCTGAGTCTAACTGTCTAATAATTTGCTTGTCTCTTACTATGATATCTGTAAATATATTATCTAGGCAAGTAGATGTAGAGGAAGTAACTCTTGTGGGCTCTAAGAATAAGTTCTTCAGATTATATGATAGAAACAGCGCTTTCAATTTTGTACTAAGACTACTATCCTCCAATAAATTTACATTAAAGTCACCACACACAACAACATTTTTATTTATTTTTGCAACTTTGTTTAATATCTCATCCATGATACGCTCGAAGCTATAGGTATGTATAGTTTTATCGGCTACATAATAGTGATTTAAAAAGTAATTTATTTGCAATCAAATTAAAACTAACATAGCTAAATGACTATTTACACATAAAATAAATTTCTTTAATTAATTATTTGGCTATAGGTAGAGCACGATGAATGGTTTTCGCACTGAAATAGTACAGCCTACTACCTCTACCTCCATATAAACTGGAAAAAGTCTATTTATAATTCTACACGTGAATACTAATACCTCGACCTTAAGATTTCTCATATAAGTTCGTATCAACAACCTTATGGAGGCGACGCGACGTTCTCATATTATCCTTTATATTTTACGTCATGCGTGGGTATGCCCAGCAGCTTGAAGTAGGTTAATATTACACCTACGCTTGTACTCTCAAAGCGTATTCAAATGAAAATTAATATGAAGAAAATGCATTCAGGGCTTAAACCTTCTACAGCGTATCAGGCATATACCTAGTCATCATTTATATTTATGGAATTCTTCTTCACAGTCGAAACTATTGGACACAAGGAGCTAAAATTTGGCATGTATGTTCCTTGAAGACCGTTTGCGGCATCCTCTAGTTAAGTACAAGAACATATAGGTATTATACTAAACTTCGACCACGGCTCCGACCGCGTCAATTGTACACCACAATCCCTTCTCAGGAGTTCGGTAGTTTTTGAGTTTATTATGTTTAAAGACGAGGCAGCGAATGGATGCGAGTTGCTAAAGATCGGTCTACGAGTATATGGAGAACCTTAGAAGAGTCCAAAGTCCAGAAGTGGAAGTCTGCCAGTTGTGGGCGCAGAGACTAGGAGTTTTGAGGTTACTTACGGACAATCAGGGATGACGGAGTTTGCTTAGGGTGTTTTCCTCGATAGCTTGAAGTGGAGCAGTGTTGTCTTCTTTAGATCTTAGATGCTGGTAAGTCACCCACAAAGTCAGTTTTCACACGCACAGCGCTTTAAATTCTTGTATTCAGTCAGGGCCGGATCTACCTAAGGGCTGCTTGGGCTGCAGCCCAGGGCCCCGAGGTAACAAGGGGCCCCCAAACCTCGCTAAAAACAATAGGCGATAATTGGAATAAAAAAAATGGTTGTCTGTAAAGTTGGTTTACGGACGTTATTTTTACGTGATAACGTCATAAGAACATTGATGAAAAATTGTATACTTCTATGAATTGAGTTAAGGTGTGAAATAAGTGTTAAAGGATGTTTTCATGCTGATTTTCATTACATTTTTTAAGGAATAAAAATGAATATTATTTATTGAAACTATTAGGTTATTTATATTATATTCATAAGTTTATTTTCACATTTTACAAAAATATAACTTAAAAAGTAGCGGAGATATCAGCTGATATCGTAGGTTGTCATCTGACTTAGCAGTTGGTGTACATACATGATGGAAGCCACAATTTTTATCCGAAATCAATGGCACAGAAAAATTACTACCTTTTATATGTGTGTCTTCTATAAAACTTAATTTAAAAATAAAATCATTTTTTAGAGGGTTATTAAAATAAGTAATGTTTTATACAATTTTTCATATATTGTTTACTATAAAAAAAGTAGTTAAAATAAAAATATCGCTTATGATTGAGGTTCATATTCAGCAAAATTGTGTAAGGAAATTATAAACCAAACAAGATGATTAGTTTAAAACTTTTTAAGCTAGAGTGTACACCGTTTCGAAAAAACTTGTTTCAAAAAAAGTGTCAGAACAGTGCTGTACCGAAGAGCACTTACTAAATCGCAAATAGAAAGATTTAAAAAGGTCACGTTAAACGTTGCGTTGGATAAGCTGATTAAGGATCTAAATAAAAGAAGCCAATTTAATTTTTTGCTATATTATGTCTCATATAAGACAAAAAAATATTTTTTTATGGATTTGCAAGACAAAAATATCGAAAACATAGATTTGGAAAGTGCATGTCATATTATTGATTAGGTACTATCCAGATGACGTAGACGAGCATTTAGTGAATGAGTGAACTAAAATCGTACTTACTCCAATCTTAGCCAGAGTCTTACACATTTTTATGCTCATGTATGAAAATAAACATATTGACGTGTTCCCTAACTGCTATACCATTTTAAAGATTTTTTTAACTTTGCCAATCACTAGCTGTGAAGCAGAACGCTCCTTCTCCAAGATGTCCTATGTAGAAAATATCGAACCATCATCTAAATAATTTATCACTTCTTTCCATTAATTGTGATCTAACAAAAGACTTGCAGTGATAATCAAATAAAAGGTTGATTTATATAAATTATAATTTATAAATCGACTGCCTCGTTGGTCTCGCGGCATAAATGTGCGCGTGGGATTGGGAGGTCTTGGGTTCGATTCCCGGGTCGGGCAAAGTGTTATTGGGTTTTTCCGTTAGGAAATTCTCAGTAGCAGCACGGAGTCTGGTAATGTGCCCGGTTCGGCAATAGGCTCGCCCCCTATTACGTGGGACCTAAAAATTCCTGGCGAAATGTGGCTGTAATATTACATCTCTGTCTACCCCTTCGGGGATACAGGCGTGAGTCTATAAATAAAAAATAATAAACAATTTATACAGGTTGCTTGGAAGAGATTGCAAACAGCAATATATGTAGGTCGCCTTTTGTACAACTAATACTTGCGTAGATAAGTAATATTTGTTCTTTTTTGTGCAATAAAAAATATATAATAATAATATATCATTATAGAAACAGTTTTTTGACATGGCTATTAGTTAGTACTTAGATAGGCCCCTAAGTAGTTTCAGCCCAGGGCCCCACAAATTCACGATCCGCCCCTGTATTCAGTGGAACGGAGCGCACGCACACTTGTTGCGAGGAGCGATTTTTGTAGGACACTGATTGATTCAGGGTGGGTATGCGTAAGAGTGGAGGATAATGATACAGGATTCTGATTGGCCGTCGCGTGTTAGAAAAGAATGAATTTGAGTGAATTGTTAAGTGAATGTTGCTAGAGTAATAATATTAGTTTTTATTTGTGCGTGTTTGAGTAAATGGCTTGGTATCCATAAAAATATTAAATTTATTACATACTAGAGGACGCCAGGAGCTACGCCTGCACATTTTTTTTTAATTTACCCGTTTTGGCCGATCCCGTGGGAATTTCGGGAAATCCCTTCTTAGTGCACACCTACGGTCCCCAAGGAACATACATACCAAATTTCAGCTTCCTGCGCTCAATAGTTTTCGCTGTAACTTGTCTGTCAGTCAGTCAGTAACGCAAGGATTTCATATATTAAGATTTTGACTAATTTGATTGTGGCGCAGACAATAATACACACACAAAACGTCAATTCACGTTTCTCCACTCTTCAAATATCCTATAAACGTGTACTTCAAAGAGAATAAATCTAGTTACGCAAGATACAACTCATATTTACATATTTTAAAGCTCATAACGCAATATTACATAAAAAAACAACTTTATAAATCAAATTATAACATAAAAATTTTGCTAACACATACTTTGTCCCCATTTCTATACAAAACATGGCATGAACTCGCGACCAGGGTAATATAATTAATACTAGTTAGTACGAGTGACTTCGTTTGCTGTTTTGAGCCATTTTACCTGTAGCTAGCTGAGCCCGAGGTTACACCCTCGTTATTTAGGGCTTCTGCTCCGCATCCTTAGTTCATAGCATGATGTTATAGCCTTTAGCCTAACTCGATAAATGAGCTATCCATCAAAGTATAATTAATCAAATCTAATCGCGCTAATCTCAGGAAAACTAGTTGTTCCTGAGATTAGCGCGTTCAATCAACCAACCAAACAAACTCTTCAGCTTCATTATATTGGTATAGATAGTATAGATTATTACATCAGTGGTTAATTCAACCAATCGTGCGAGCATGTTTCGTTTCTTCCAGTTGTCGAATGGAAATGGTTATCTTCTTCGGCAGTTAATCAACCAGTAGAATTTCGATGATCAGTATGCATCAGTATATGAATCCTTATAGTGCAGCCCTTCTAAAATTTATCATACAAAGTACTTTGCCTTGCGAGAATCGAATACATAGTCTGCGCAGTGCTAAATGGCAAACTGACTGTTTAGACCGCCATATGCACAATCAAAATTATTATTAGGTAGCTTTTGGGGTGTTTTGTACTTACACGATTCTACTTTCCTGTTTCGTCTCAACTAACCAGCAAAACAAACAAACAAACTACGCATCCCTATTAGTAAAGATTAAAACCACACAGCTTAACGAAACTAGGACAAAATGGAGGACGGATACAAATCACGATCTAAATCCCTAATATCCCAATTAATTCCTCTAATTTCTATCATATATCAGTACCTCTATAAATCATCTATCCCTGACAGGGTTTCATTTCAGGAAATTAAAAAACATCCTAGCTTCATAATTTGTCTTTGACCATAAATCTGTCAACTTTAACAAGCGTGATGCATGGATAGTTTTACAGTTTTTTTAATGGTTAACCTAGATAATAAAGTTGTAAATCTGTTTAAATATCATTTTTATTACTGGTACGAGGGGTGGGCTGGATTCTTGGCTGTAATTTGCAGTTGTTGCATAAAAAGCATTGATTTATCGTCGTATAGTTTTTATGGCTTGTCACACCACACCCTCTGAAGTAGTAATTTGTGTTCTATTTTTCTAATTAACTGGATGATATGTTTCTTGATGCTAATATCTATTCAGAAGTATTTAAATTGAGCCTTAGGGCGCGTGCTCGCGTGTGTCGTGATGACAGATAATTGTGTCGTTACAAGCGTCGTGACTTGTGTATTTAAATGAGGATGTATCTTAACTGTCGTCCACGATATTTCTTTTTGCAGTGACGACAGATTGTCGAGTTAATGGTAACGGCACGACAATCGAAAAGCAATAAAAAAATCGTGACATTATAACGGGCACAGGTAGAGTCGACTGTCGTCCAACGTCAAATGATTCGTCACGAAATAGTGAGAACGCGCTCTGAGTAGCAATACTTAGACCAAGTTACTTGGACTTGTAAAGCCCATAGAAATTGGGCTTTACAAGTCCAAGTAATTAGTGTTTTTTTATTTTTATTGCTACCTGTCATTATGATTGTCTTCACATAATGATAGTAGGTAGTAATTATACCTTTTTGGGCAAATCAACTAAGAGATTCAAGCTTCATCATCATCTAAGCGATTTCCTGCCTGCGATCCAAGACCCTCACCTTGGATCCCTCTGCTTTGCTTTCCGGCTGTATGTCCTCCACTTCGTATTGTCTTCGGTATCCCTAGTGATGAGTCGATTGGCACTTAAATCGACACACGTTTACTGAGGCCGGCATGGCAAAGCATTTGTTTCCCACGAAACATGCCGGCTGTCGTAAGACAAGAGCAACAAATAGCCGTTAATTAGAAGTATGTAGGTAAGATTACATAATCTCATGTGCTTCTTTTTTTTGTAGCCGATATTGCCCCACTGCTGAGCAAAGGTGCATAATCGGTCTAAATTCGAATGAAAGGCGAAATAATCATCAATCAATATACCTATGTAAAATCATTGACTGACAGACAGCGAAGAGCTCAAACTACTGAGCACAAAAAGCTGACAGACATGTTTGTTGATTGGAAAGCGTAGGGGTCCCCAAAGAAAGGATTTTCCGAAATTTTACGAGATCGGGAATAAACGGTTAAATTAAAATAGGTGATGTACGGGCGTAGCAACGGGCATCCTCTAGTAAGTCATAAAAGAAAGTATCTACATATTATATACAAGTCGGTAGTAAATTTTAAATAGGTATACCTAATAATAAAAACCATGCTACAAAACAGCACAAAACCGAGCATGTGAGTCTGTAATAGAAAGTATAAGTATTTTGGAACCCTCTCAAAAAACTATTCTGTAACAGTTTGCAGCCAGTAAAATTTTAATTTGAAACTAATAAAAGTAAATCTTGTTACAAATATTTCTATAATGAAGTCGTTAACGTTATATTTCGGTTATATTTCTTCTCAACGTTGCATGAAGAAGCATTAACATTATAAGTGACTTTTTTCTTCACGATTTATATGTGCACCCGCCATCTTCTTAATTAGTCGTTGACGGCCCCAACGGCATCTGTCGAGTGATAATGGAATTAATTATGAACTAAAATATGAGTTTTTGGTCACTATGCCATGGCTGAATTAACAAATAAAATGATTACTGAGAAATTGTTATTGCGGTGTTAGAGGACATTTTGTATCGTATTTTGTCGTAATATGACAATAGGCCACATATAAAAATAAATCTAGGCGCTATTAAAAGGCCACATTTATGTTAAAAATACCGTCATTACAATAATCATCAGCCCTGTATATAAATTGTCCCATTGCTGGGCTCGTGCCAACGTGCCCAGAGAAGAGGCCCGTGCATTTTCTCCCTCCGAGAAGAGTATGGGCAGGGTCTGGTAAAGTGCGGGTCGGCAGCCGTCACACATCTTTCGCTAACTTTATGGAGAACTCTCAGACAAGCAGGTTTCCCACGATGTTTTTCTTCACTATTCAGCGAGAGATAATTAGCAAACAGTAAGTAATATGAATTACCTAAGGCCACTCTAAAGAAGTTTCATGTCAATTATATGCGAAATTAGTAGCAATTTACTTTTTAAATCACTGCGGAGCCGTAAATGCAGACTGTCGGTAGCGCAATATGAGTAACCGTTCTATCACGATGTCTGTGGTAGTGTGCTTAAGGCGATAACGATGAAGTAATGCCCTTAACGAAATAGCATACAGCCTTTCGCAATCCACAGATGTACAGTCGAACAACTTCCCGCTAGACCACCATAAGGGCGAGAACCGCTCAGCAAGACATCGTCGCTTCCAGTGCTACTTTACACGCACATTGACATTCGTATAAAAAACAGTTTCTAGTGTGTCTCGACTCTGTGAGCGAGCCAAGAGATTTTTTTTCAAACTGGTCCAGCGCCGACTTGTTTGATTGTACATAGGCATCTTCTATTGAGCATCCAAATAGCACTGTGGGTCATTAGGAGGAGTTGGATAACTGCACCTCGCTGACCAGACGTGTTGGTATTGGGTTTGATGAAGAGTTTTAAGCCTCTTCTCGAAGATAATCATCATCATCATCATCAGCCCTATATACTGTCCCACTTCTGGACACGGGCCTCTTCTCGCTATGAGATGGGTTTTCGAAGATACTTTATAATAATAATATTCTACCACTTTCATAAAACCATCTTATTCCTAACAAAGCAGAGCTTGTGCTTTGGATTCTAGAGAATTTATGAACATGTATATACTTTTTTCTGAACCAAATCGAAGACAAACATATATGTTCACGCACACAAATGTTCGACTTGAGCGGTAATCGAACCCGCGAGCTTCTGGTGACAGTCGTGTGCCGCTACGCCACCGGGTCGTCAATTTTCGTCGTTGAACTTCAATCGACAGAACCCCTAATTTTGCAACAATGGTATAATTATAAATTGGTGCAACTCTGGAGTGCTTAGTTGTCAGCCCTCGTCCTCTACACCTTTTGTCACCCATGGGCCACTGCCAGCTACAATCCTCAGGCTTTCTCCTTGTAGACATTCGTTTGTTTTCTTTGTATTCTTTCAGTAATCGTTAAAGACACTATCATATACACACATATATATATATATATACTTCACTTACAACTAATCATCAGCTGGGCTTGTCCACCATTGATATCTCTACCAAACCGTCTTACCACAAACGTAATAAAACGGCACATATATTTCAGTGGGTTAAGTGACTATTGACCTAATTGAGCAAATATTTTATCTTTCTCTTTCATGAATAAACAAATATATCAACTTTCTTATCTTTAAGCTATTTCACTTTTTATTTTTATAATCATTGGGGTATTTTTGAGGCTGGAAAAGTGGAGAACCTTGTTAAAATAGATTGCCCCTTGGGTATAATAATAATAAATTTATTTGCATAAAATGTGGTTACAAAAGATGACAACAAATAACAATAAGTACAAGACACATTTCGCCATTTTACAAATAGCATACAAATATTTATTGAGTCAATACACAGTGACTCAAGAGAAAAAAAAATTAACATAATGTATTCCTAATTCTAAAATGGTAAGACTGTGAGGCGAATTTTTTTAGAAATTCGTTGACTGAATAAAACCCCTCTGCAATCAGCCATTTTTTTAGTGCACGGCAAAATTTATGGTACGGTAAGTTAATAATATTCTCAGGTATTGTGTCTAAAATATTACTGTCGAAAGTTTGACCCAGACCTCGATAGATGGCGATATCCCGGCCGGCTGAATCGCGTTATGGTTTCGTTACCTGGACAGGTATACATACTGGGCTATGCTAAACATTTTGTGTCGGAAACCTAGTGAGCAAAAGTGATATTAAGTATAAGTCGTTGTGAATATAACAAGTTTATCTGCATCCGGGTGTTTTATTCAAAAAGCGCTGTAAATCCGTGTTTATGGTCCTTCGAGCCGGATGGACATTGGAAGACAGCGCTATTTTTGGTAGCTCTTCGGTGGTGATATCGGTATCACCCGCCTTGTTAGATACTGATCTATGGATCGCAGATCAGAGTAACAATTCCCTACAGCGGGCACAAGGGAAGTGTCGAGCGCTGGAGGAGCGATTGATTGGCGTCAAGCAAGCTTTGACCTAAAGATTGCTAGCCATCTGGTAAAGGCAGAAGGAGCGACACCGTGCGGAGATTTGCAGTACTGGGAGAGGTCTAGAAAACTAGACAACGACGCAGCTTCAAGGACCGACCAATAGAGGGCTGGATTGGAAATTGATATCGGTTTGTGTGGTGTAAAACTGTGAGTACCTACATTTTGAACTTTATTCCTAAGAAGATTCTAACTTGTGAAAATATTTGAAATTTAGAGACTCTAGTGACTTAATAAATTTGTATAATATTTATTAAGATTTGTGCTATTTTGAGCTTTGCTATTTGAGACTTGAAATAATTTTGCCTTATATTTCAAGAACGTTATTGTGATCATTTGTTATTATAAATATGGAGGCGTTCGATGTTCTGCAGGAGGACATTAAAGAAAAAATGCTCAAGGCAGTTACAAATTACAAAAAGTCCCCTAAAGAGCGGCGAACGATTGCATATTTGGAAACAAGGCTTGAAAATTTCGAAAAGCAGTGGACCATATTTTGTGATAATCACCGTATTATGGTTCGGCAAGTTAAAAAGGCAGAATTTTATAGTTCTAGTTATCATAAAAATTGTGTTTATGATGAGGTCGAAGAATTATACGTAGAGCATAAAACTGAGCTGAAAGAAATGTTGTCAAATCTGACAGCTACTTTTTCTGCTTCACAAATGGCATCTGACCGTCAACCAAAAAGTTTTAACACTAGAGTCAAGTTACCTGAAATTAAGATTCCTATATTTTCTGGCAAGTACTCGGAATGGCAAACATTCAGGGATTTATTTTTAGGGTTGGTTCACAATAATAGCGATTTAGATGAGTCACAAAAATTTTGTTATTTGAAAGGTCATCTAACGGGCGAAGCAGAGCAATTGCTTCGAAACATAAAGGTTACGTGTGACAATTATGAATTGGCGTGGTCAAAATTAGATAGCACCTATAATAATAAAAAGTTTTTGGAAAAGGTATTCTAAAACGGTTGCTCACTCAAAAAACGCTATTTAGTGAATCAGCTCTTGGAATTAAAGATCTATTAAATACTACAACGGATTGTTTGGGGTCAATAAGAAATTTAGGTGTTGATATTTCCTCATGGGACATTATTGTCATATATATCATTAGCGAGAAATTTGACAATGATACAAGAAAGGCGTGGGAATTAAAAATTTCTGAGGACTCCAACGAGGACTTACCCAGTTTCGCGGAATTCTCTCGTTTTCTTACGGGTCGATTTAGGGGTCTTGAGGGGATAGAAGTAAAGTCTAAGGTGCCAAAGAATATTCAAAAAAATACGCAATCTTTCCTATCCTTAAAAGAAAAAGGAGCCAACGATATAGGGTGTGCTTTTAATATATCTGTTTTGTACCGTGTGTTGTGTTGAACCTGTTTTCGCAGTGAATATTGCATTTGTGATGCTTGTAGTTGTAGGAACATTGTTTGCAATAATTAGAATCGCTCAATCCCTACACATAGATAAGCATGATGCTTCTGCGAGCGCAATCGTTTTATCTAAAATATTGACTCATATACACCTTAAATACATGTATGAACCAATTGCTATTACTCGCTGCCTACTTGTATACAGATTATCAATTGAACTATTTACATTGCATATGAACTATTTAGATACTGATTGCATATTATTGATTGAACTATTAAAAATTAAAATATATCGTTTCATAAGATATACATATGATGGTGTAAAACTTATTTCTAGTACATTGTGATGCACTCCGGCACTCTCACTCACCTTACGAAACGTAACAGTATAGATACCATTACTTTACCTCAATATTCTGTGAGAGAGCAATACTTCCGAGGTCAAGCCGGTCCATTCATGCGGAAATCAGCAAGGCTGTAATACTTATAGTATCTCTGTACCATCGACTATCTACACTCAAATATTTGCACCGTGTCATCTGCATTTCCAAAGCAGAAACTCAACAAAAACTTTACTTGTCGTACTACTCTTATAGTTGTAAACTTACTTACAAAATGCTTTTAGCGAGACTTGTCGACTGCACTGCATACCTCCATGTTTTATTCAAATCAACTTTGAACTCGTTAAAATATTTAAATATGTTTGACACGAGTTTCTGAAGGCTTTCGTGAATAACAATGGCTAATGGTTTATTAATATTGCATTAGTTTTATTAACCGACTTCAAACAAAAAAAGAAGGAGGAGGTTCTCAATTCGGCCGGTATATTTTTTTTTCGACGTATGTACACCGATTTCGCCGAGGTTTCTGAACCGATTTACGTAATTCTTTTTTTGTTTGATGCGCAATAGTTTCAAATTGGTCCCATAAAATTTTATTCATGTAGGCCCAGTAGTTTTAATTTTATGAGCATTTTTTTACTTATTTTCACCTATCCTTAAGGCTGAAATTCCTATGAATAATAATTGTGACGGCTGGTGTCATGTCAAATTGTCATCACTACGGTTACTAAGGACTACTGACGTCTACACTTTATGCGTCGAAACGACAAACTGGCCGGTACTCAAACATAATTATTAGCAAAAAGGTTTGAAGACTATTTCATTATTTGGAAATGACAGTTAGATGACGTAAGCACTCTGTCAAGTGTTCGCTAAATTCGCTACTAATTGATAACAAGGCGATGGCCGTGCTGATAATACATCCACTTTACGTTCTGAAGGCATGGGTTCAAATCCCAATCAAAACAGTTAGTCTTTAAAGGTAAGCGGGGTTTGAAAGTACATCTTGGCAAAATGCATAAATCCCAAGATGTACTTTCTGACCCCTTAACTTCACATTCAATTTCTACACAAGACTGTGTCCAAATTCCCTTTTGGCAACATCTTTCGAATTTAAAAAATTCTGTTCCGGTTTTGAAAAGAGTTCCCCGTGGTGCAAGGCCATCAGTCGCCAAAAAATTGGCTGACTGCATAGGTCTCGTTGTGCGGGAGAACTCAAAAACAGCTTGGGAACGACTATTAACCTTTCCTTATAGGATTTTACATATTGAAAAAGATCAGGCCTCAAAAAAGACACTTACTGCCCAAATTAAACACAACTGTTCTGTTTCGGTCCATACTTTCGACACCAAATTTACTTTTAATACAAATAGAACGAATTATCAATATGTAGAATCCAAACTAAGGGAGGGTGATATAAGGGGTGCGTCGAGACTCTTATTCAGCACTGATGTGGTGGCGCCTTGCTCTCCAAACACGCTTGCGGGTTTGAAGAGCAAGCATCCAGCGCCGATGGATGGCCTCTCTTTTCCTGATGCCCCGGATATGGATTCGGAGCATCTGATTACTACGGCCAAGGACGTGTTCGCAGCAGTTTGCTCCTTCCGGACTGGGTCGGCTGGTGGCCTCGATGCTCTAACACCACAACATCTCAAAGATCTTGTGTGTTCGAGCGCCGGGGAGGCTGGCGATGCACTCCTGAGGGAGCTGACTGCTCTCATGAATTTGATGCTCTCCGGCAATGTGGACGGTGCCATCACTGACATGTTGTACGGAGCAAATTTATGCGCTCTTATCAAGAAGGATGGTGGCATTCGTCCCATTGCCGTAGGTTGCACATATAGGCGTATGGCAGCCAAGATATGCTGCAGATATTATAGCAATGATTTATCTGCTAAATTCCAACCCCTCCAATTAGGTTTTGGCTCAAAGGGGGGTTGTGAGGCTGCCATACATGCCCTGGCCACGTACCTTGGTTGTGGTAATGGAGAGGTCATCCTTAAGGTTGACATAAAGAATGCCTTCAACGCAGTGAATAGGGACACCTTGTTGTCCGAGGCAAAATTAGAAACCCCCAAAATTTATAAATTTCTTTCGCAATGTTACAGATATCCCTCAAAATTATTATACAAGGACAACCTATTGGAATCCGCAGTTGGATGTCAACAAGGTGACCCACTTGGACCAGTCATTTTTAGCTTAGCAATTCACCCAATTATTCGGCAGCTAAATTCAAAATTCAATATATGGTTCTTGGACGACGGAACCCTTGCTGGAGACGCTGACATAGTGCTACAAGATTTGGCAGTTCTAAAAGACAAATTTAAATCGATCGGTTTGGAGCTAAATTCAAGTAAGTGTGAGTTATTTCTAAATAAAATTGACGATGAAAAAAAATCTTTGGTATTATCAAAATTTAATTATTTGGCACCACACATTAAAATTTGTGACAAGAATTCTCTTCGCCTCCTTGGGTCTCCTATATTTGAAGAAGCCTACGAATCTTTCGTAGATGAAAAGATTCAAAATTTTAGTGAAATTTCAGATCGCCTGCTAAAAATTCATATTCATTCGGCTTTTACAATCATTCGATATTGCCTTTTCGTTCCCAAATTTACGCATGTCTTGAGATCTTCGCCGCTTTGGAAAAATATGAAATGTTTAGAAAAAATGGACCAAATTATTAAAAATACACTTAAAGAAATATTAAATGTGGATTTGAACGACCGAGCCTGGCTACAAGCGTCTCTTCCTGTACGTCTGGGTAGGCTCGGCGTTCGCAAAATTTTGGATGTTAGTTTACCGGCGTTCCTGTCCTCGGTGCACAGCACGGAAGATTTAACCAGGCAAATATTAGCACCTACACTGGTTAATTCGGAAGTGCTGTGTAAAACCGATGCCGTGAACGCCTGGAAAATGGCTTGTCCAAGCTCTGCTTTGCCTACCAACCCATTCTCCCAAAGGCAGTGGGACGGGCCGCTTTGCAACACGGTGAGAGAAAAACTTATTTTATCGTCTACAAGTGTTGCTGAGCGTGCTCGCTTGCTGGCTGTGGGAGAGTGGGAGTCTGGTCTTTGGCTTCAAGCGCTCCCGTCGTCCAATGTGGGCACAATGATGGATGACACGACATTTCGCCTCGCCACTAGCCTCCGTTTAGGTGCTCCGTGTGTTTCTCCGCATCGTTGTCATTGTGGAGAAGCCGTCGATAGCCTCGGACACCATGGACTATCTTGCGGCAGAAGCGCGGGCCGAATGCCTCGTCACGCCTATCTTAATGACATCATCCGTCGCACTCTTGTCACCGCCGGAGTACCAGCCGTACTTGAACCCAATGGTTTGGTACGCGACGATGGGAAGAGGCCCGACGGTATGTCATTGATGCCTTGGAAGTTGGGTAGGCCTTTGGTATGGGACGCAACGTGCGTAGATACCCTTGCGCCATCACATCTTCCAAGTACAGCCAGCTGTGCCGGCGCTGCTGCTGCAAGCGCAGAATCCCTCAAGCGGCGAAAATACGGTAATTTAATAGGTAATTACGTATTTGAGCCGTTTGGGGTGGAGACGCTTGGTCCATGGGGTCCGAGCGCTCGTACTTTGTACAGAAAAATCGCCAAACGATTAATCGACGCTTCACGTGACCAGAAGGCTGGGCTGTATTTCGGCCAGCGTATCAGCATTGCCATCCAGCGTGGCAATGCTGCCAGCCTTCTGGGCACGTTACCAATAGACAGCGATGCGGAGGAATTCTACGATGCCTAAACCTGTCTGTACTTTGTATTTTGCCCCCGTTTTTGTACTTATTTCTTTTTTATGTACCTATGTAAATAAACAGTTCCTAAACAGTTAGTTGATTTTAGTTTTTATGAAATTTGGAAAATGTTTATGAATATTTGGCAAATATTTTTTTTTATCTCAGGTAGACTTTAAATAAACTAAAGTATAATTGGTCTATATGTAGGATTTACATTATAATGTACAATAAATTTAAACTAATTATATAACTAAACTATCCTAAACTATAAAAAAGCAAAAGTATGAAAAGAAAAGTAAATAAAATATAATAAAAAATTAAATTCCTCCGCAACGCTGTCGAGCGGTAGCGTGCCCAGAAGGCTGGCAGCATTGCCACGTTGAATGGCAATGCTTATTCTCTCAGCGAGATATAAACCAGCCCTCTGATCACGGCAAGCATCGATCAGCCTTCTGGCGATATCTTTCTTTGGGAAATGTGGGTGCTATATTACACCTCTGCCTACCCCTTTGGGGATACAGGCGTGAGTCTATAAAAAAAATATGTCAGACATCGGGAGTTGGGTTTTGTATACGTATTTAAATTGGATGACAATGAAAAGTTATTATGACATAGAGCTGCTCTGATGATGGAATCGAAAGGTGGCCATAGGAATAATATAGGAACTCAGTAATTGATTGACAAAATTTTGTAGAGTTTGGGCTCGTTCTCGTCCCATGAAGGAGTCAGAAGTTGGCGATACGAACTCAGTAATTACAAAAATCTATTTGAATTGCACAATGCATAATGGTGACTTCAAAGACGTAAATCATGCGGTAATGCCATGATTTGTCGATTATTAATGTGACCAAGTCTATTAGCTCTCTGCTCAAAAGGCTCATTCGCTAGACGCTCTTGGATCTTACCGAGTCTATAATTATACTGTTTAAGAGTTTCTTGACGTTAACGTGATTTCATATATATGCTTTCCTGGCCAACAAACGTTTTTCAGGATCTTTAATAGTCTCACAAGAACGTAAAACTGTGTCCCGAAGAGCATTTTTATAGAGAAGACTACTTTTATCCGTTCCCGTTTCTTGAGATCTACATTTTAAGGCGCAGCATCTTTTGTAGGTTTACCTATAACTAGTTGACAATACAACAATAGGTTCACTAAAAAGTATTAAATAAAAATAACTACGTTAAAAACAACCGACTTCTAAAACGAAAAAGTGAAAAATAATAAAGATTTAACATTAATTAAATACTACCTGTTATTTATATGTGCTATTTACTAATTGGTTTGAAGTCGGTGCCAAATCAAATTTCAAAAGCCTTTAAATTAAAGAAGGCATTTCATAATTCACATGAATTCACATTCTGTTCAATACATTTTCGTATTATTTTTTTCATTATTCTTCGTATTAACTGAAGCTGCTTATAATATTAAGATCAAATTGCTCTTTATTAGGTTTATTTATGCATCTTTATCTTTATCGTAGTCATTCCTTTGTATTAATTTGCTCGTATTCATTTAAGTGATTAAAATATTATTATTTGTTTTAAGGCTTGGCACCGACTTCAAACCTATTAGTAAATAGCACATATAAATAATAGGTAGTATTTAATTAATGTTAAATCTTTATTATTTTTCACTTTTTCGTTTTTGAAGTCGGTTGTTTTTAACGTAGTTATTTTTATACTGTTTAGTTTTAGATAATGTAGTAAGTGAGTTCCTGTACCAATTGTTTGTAAACTTTCGCGATTTGTAGGTATACATAATGTGTGACGGATCACAATAGCGAAGTATTTATGCCGACGGTTTGGAATGTTTTGCACCAGCTCTATCCACGGCTGGTAGTGGTGGATGATGATATTAAGTGTAGCGACCTAGTTCTTTAGTACATACTGTTAAATTGTATTTATTGAAATGATACTGACATGAACGTTTTACCAATAGGTTTAACTATTTATTAACCGACCATTAGGTACTTGACTCTTCGCTTTGGGCCCTTTGGGTCGTCATTGATTTTCTTTTTAATAACCATTCCATTAATCAATCAGTTGATTGATTAATGAGATGGTTATTAAAATAAGGCAATAGAAAATAATCCGACAATTTTTAACCTTGCCGGACTTGACAAGGATCCAACTTAAATTAATGTTTTCAATTCAAGTTGAATCATAAATGAATGAACATTGATTAAACTTGAATTGATCAATTCAAGTTTAATGAATGTTCATTAATTCATCAATCGAATGATGACCTGACAACAATTATAATATAATGGTAGATTAATAGCTATATCGTCATGGATTATATATCAAGCTATATCGTCATAAATTTTTGAAAGGCATCAGTTTATGAATTATTAATCCCATCAGTAAACGATGAGTGTCGCCAAAGCTGTTAGCTCTACAAAGGCTTACGTACAAGCTGTTAAACGTTTAGATTATGCGAGACAAAGCCTCTCACTGGCTCCATCGAAGCGTCCGCAACTGTCCAGAGTGCGATATACTTAACTATGGATAGAGAATTAGAAATCGATTATGGAGAAACCGATGGGCTAGCACGGTGCACCGGTTTATGCATATATGGGCAGTAGTAGTGTGGTAAGTATTCACATATTACTACATGCATTTGAGGCGGCGATAGCCTAGTGGAAGTACCAACAGATTGTCACGAAGAGAGTATCAAGATCAAACCCCGGGGCGTGCACCACTGACTTTTCAAATATATGTGCGTATCAAATTGTTATTGCTTGTCACGTGTCTCGGAGAGCATGTTAAGCCGTCGGTCCTAACTGTCATGAAGATCTTTGACAGTGGATATAGGGAATCGAGCTCTTGAATATTGGTAATGGTCTAAACCGTGGCATATTGGCATCGGCACGTATTACGGCCATCAGACGGCAATCGCTTTGTGGAAAGACTGATCTAATTAGACTAGAAAGTAGAATCCAGCCTCGTGTTGGAAGCAAGCGGGAGCTGTGCACTGAACGAATCTAATTCGCATTTTTTTATAAAACCTCATACCTCAAGATTTTGCGAGGGACGAGATGGAAACACAATTTATGACAACAAGGCATAAAAAAGCAAAAAATGCAATTCAAATCAACAAAACCTCGACATTAATGCTGGAGGACTTTGAATATTCATTGTTATCTGCCTGTGACAATAAACGATATAAAACTTCAACGTTTCGCCGGGACAGAGAAGAATTGATTCCGGCTTCAATATCTATAAAGAAAGAGGTCCAATTAATGGTTGATTGTCCCACGTTTTAACTATAGTTTGATGATTAAGTGTTAAACGGCGATTAGGATAACTATAGTAAAGGCATAGATATAGACATAGATAACCTTCATAAAATGTATCATTAGAAAGAGACAAAGTAAGTTGTTATGTATGCTGTCTCTTTTTGTTCCATGATTTTCAGTACACTAGAAAGAGAGAACAACGGCCACTTATCAGCGCATCTCTGTCGCTAGTCTTTGGTCATAGTCCTAGTTTTAAAGGGAACGCTTGGAATATGTCGATATCTACGAGTGGAATACAATGTAAAAGTGTTTAACTTTATTTTCACAATGGTTAATATTTTGCGAATACATTCATAAATAGTACATGTTTTAAAGCAAATACTAAACCTTTGTTTTAAAGTTTTCATACAAAGTCATTACTTTGTATGTTGTAGGTATGTATGATTTGAACACTCAATCAAAATGTAACCGTACCAAGCGTGTGTTCTCTAGTGTCGTGGACTAAAACCGCGGATTACCGGACATAGCACAACTATAAGCATTTTTTATTCATTTCAACTAAGGAATCCTTAAAAAACTTAGCCCACTAAATATCAACCCAGAAATCTTTACCAACGATGAGCTAATAAATCTCCAGATTAAACTATCTTTAAGGCGCTGTACCTAGTCAAAATAGGCTTCACAAAACAGTTTTTTAGCCAAATGTATACATTTTAGAGCAGCTAAAAAAATATATGTTAATCTTGATCATATTTATGGGGGGACCATTGTGTTCAAAACACGTTTTCGGTAAATTTTCTCGATAAAAAAAAAACCATAAAATAACCATTAAAATTGAAATTGTAGCAATTGTAACTGTATTATTTATAAACAAATCTTGATAATTTTAATAACAGTGATGTAATATATAATAATAAAGGGAACTGTTGTTTTTATTTATCGATTGGAATAAGATATTTGTAAGGATTAATGTATTTAATGATAAATAACTCGTCTGAACTGAACGTCCCGTCGTCATCGCGCTTCTCTTTCTTATGTATACAATCCGACAGTGACAGCAACAGCTGAACTCAGTGTACTGTACACAGCGCCTTAACACAAAATCGTTCGGTAGAATCATCCACAAAAATCACAGATGGATGATTTTAATTACTATTCCTGGGCGCCGTTATTTTAGACTTCAATATTAAATAACCTGTCATCTGGTCCGTCGCTGAGATTTTAATTATTTTCAGACGAGAACCTATAATTGTGAACTTTCTATGTCGTTTTCGGGAATGGTATGCGTTTGACGGAAAGTCATTTTGTGTGTCGTTAGGGCACCGTCGCAGCTAACTAATTAATGTGAGTATATGGATAATAAATAGTGGAAATGATCAGTCAGATACCGTTCAAAATTAATTATATGGAAAACTGACTCTCCAGAACCATTTATTTCAATATCCAAATTCATTCCTCAAACTAAGAACAGATCAAACGGGCAGTATATCCTTACAAATAGACAATCATTTTCGAATTAAGTTAATAGATAACAGAGTTCTGACGAAATAAATTTAAATGTACAACTGAATTGAAAACTTTCATAAGTCGGTTCAAATTAACAACTTCTGCACTAGATATTCATACAGTTGCATACGGAATTATCAACATTTTTTACATCGTTACCCACAATAAATAACGCAAATAAGCAAACCCTGAAATAACATTTCCAATTCCTAACAAATAGGAATGTAACCGTATCGTCGTCAAATTCTTTATAAATCCAAAATTACAATATGTTCTATCTTTCTGATATAAAAAACATGAAGTAGTACGAAATCTGTTACATTTCCCCCGGGACTTGGAAACTTTATAAAAAAAAATTATGTGTACACCAAGTGTACACCAAGCCTCAACAAACAAACTGACAGAATAAATCGACGCAAACGTCACTTTACAACCCCCCAATACAAACAAAACCCTTATTTCACACACAAAACGTTCTCTACATCATCGCAAAAAATCTCCATTGAAAATTTCATCAAGAACCTCAAGCTATCATAGCAAGAATCATCTGTTTTGTCCAAAAAGGTTTTGTAATAAACAAATTATACGCTGTACAGACCCGGATAAATAATTCATCTTGAACTTATTCCGAGGAACGATTGTGAAACGGTATAGAAACGATATATTAAACGTAATGACCGTTATAAAACGCATGATAAATCAAAATGAGGTGCAACGGTTTGTGTTTTAATTAGTTCTGTAATTAATATTTAAGCTAAAATGAAATACAAACAAGTTAAAAATAGTCTTCCCGACCCAGAACCAATATAACCTGCTCGAAACATTGGGGCACCAGAATTTATTTATTTATTTAAACCCCTATTACTTAGGACCCAAAAATATCATGGCGAAATGTGGGTGTAATATTACACCTCTGCCTACCCCTTCGGGGATACAGACACCAGAATATTATACAGTTAAAATATGTTTACATTTTGAAATCAAACTATAATTTACGGATTCTATCAAGATATATTGGTTTTTTAGACATTACATTCAAATATAATAATAATCTGCATGTAATATACATTCAATCAACAAAGTACCGTGTGGTGACGGATTAAGAATACGGAATGTCACCACCCCATATCATCCCATGGGTGTCGTAAGAGCCGACAGAGGGAGCATGTTATGCAGAGAACAGCACTGTAAGAGAAGGAAAACTTGATACAAACCCTATACCAACCCGTTTGGCCAGCGCGGTATAGTAGGCCAATTCCTCCTTTCAAAGGAGAGGCCTGTCCAGCAGTGGACTGTTAAAGGCTGATAATGTCCAACAAAGTACACGCAGACTCGAAACAACAATTTGAGGATCACACAAAGTAAATTGTTGTCCGTTGTGGAGATCTAACCCACCACACTCAGTGCAGTATTAAATAGTGAGGCATCCGCCTAAACCTCAATGAACTACTCAAAAATGTCTATAATATGAATTGAACTTCTTACAATAACCTAATAATTCTCAATAAACTTGAACATTACAAACAACACTAATGTTCAAGTTTACAACTCAAGTGCGAAACCTTATATTCTAAATTACAACTCGTAATTAATTTCCAAGTCTATATCAAGTAAGTCGCGTACTGTTACTTATAACTCAACTAAGTTATGATGGAGTTTAATTTGAGATTCATTAATCTCTTAAATGTATATTTTAAGACTTATGAATTTATCTTAAACAATTATTTAATAACAACTCTGAACGTCAACGAGTGTATACTCTAAATCCATGCCTAAGAACATTTACATTTTATGCACACTTGTATGTCTTAAACAGGATATCACAGTAATAGGAAACACGTAATTGTTCGAAGGATCGTTTATTTTCTGACTCTATTGTTGTCGCCATGTTAGATGCTTTAATATTTTTTGGTGACATTATGGTTTCACCTCAATTGTAGCTATTCTTGTTATATTTTTATTAAACAAGCATTTAATTTGTATGATTTATAATATAGTACATTCGTGTACTTGTAAGATGTAGGTAGATTGAGAACTTTATGATGGCGCAACGTCACGCCACTCGCGCCATTCTAGTTTGGAATGCGGTGGGCGGGGTGATGTGACATGTGATGTTTTCGACTTGAATTTGCGAGCTCAGTTTATTTTGTTCTGCGGAGCGAGTAACATCTCAATAAATACGCTGTTACGTTGTCGGTTTATAAAGTGGAATTATAATTAAGTTTTAAAAAGGCTCAAGTATATAAATAGTGTTTGTAGAAGTGAAGTCTAAATCTATGTATTGTGTTAAATAAACGGTTAAGTGCAACTAAATCAATGTGTGATTGTGCTAGTGCTTATTTACCTTGTTAAATATACACAGTTATAACAAGTTACCTGTTTTATTCTAAAAGACATTCTAACATCAGAAGTGGGATAGAATTAAGCGCCCAGTATGCCGCGAGGCCGTAAGCGAACCCGAGACAAGAAAACGAGGAATCGACGGTCGGTTTCAACCACGAGTTACAGCTCGTCCTCGAGCTCTAGCTCGACAGACTCGAGCAGCAGCAGATCTGATGGTCACCGGCACAGGAAAAAGAGACGCACCAGGCGTGCGTCTCCCGCAGTAAGCCAAAATGTTATTTTATCATCAGTGATTCCCGAGTTCGACCCTTTAGTAGACAATATTCAAATGTGGATAAATGTTGTTGAAGCCAATGCTCGTGCTTTCGGTTGGTCTGATCGTGTTTTGTGTTATCAAGCTTTGCAAAAATTACGCAATACGGCTAAGACATGGTATGACTCACTTCAAAAAAATGCAACACGATGGACAACTTGGAAGTGGAAGGATTGGCGAAATACCCTGTTAGACACATTTCAAGTCAAGCGAAATATGTATAATTTACTTAAAGATTTGTTTGAAAGGTCAGTCGTTGTATGAATTTTATTTTTTACAAAAGGGTAAGATTGATAAAATGAGATTGTCATTTTCTGAGGCAGATATTATTTCTATAATTGTAGGGTCTATTGGTGACAAAAATATAATTACAGCGGCAGAGGCCGGTAATTTTAGATACTGCGATGACTTAGCTTCATTTTTACATGGAAAAAAAATATTCAGAATCTGATTTAAAACAGAATCAAAAGCATAGCAACTTTCACAGTAAAAATTTAACTCGTTCATCCTCTAACAATTTAGATAAGAAATCCGAAAATAATTCTAATACTGGTTCATCAAATAGTTTTACCCCAACTAATACTAGTTTAAATATTACATGTTTTCGGTGTGGTGAACCGGGGCATAAGAAGACCCATTGTGTTCAAAAAGATAATGTTAAATGTAATTCTTGTAATAGGTTGGGTCATTTGGAGCTGGCATGTAGATCTAAGCCTAAACCTAAGATTGAAAAGGATAATGAAGTTAAATTAATTGTTGAACCCTCCTCTAAAGATAAGTTTTATAAGGATATTGAAATCAATGGATGTAAACAACGCGCTTTTATTTATATGGGTAGCAGTTGTTCCCTTATAACAACATCTTTGGCGCGCGAGTTGATGCTTGTACCGTTTGAATTGAATACTCCGGTTGTATTGACGGGGTTTAAAGTTGATTCTTGCTCTCAAGTAACTCAAGGTGTTCAGGTAGACATTTGTGTTGATACAGCAAAACTTAACATTGTGCTATACATTCTTGATGAATTGGCCGGCTCCTCCATTTTAATTGGTAGGAATTTCACCGAGGATAAAAGTATTATGTATATTCGTGTAGGAAATAGCTTGTCATTTTGCCTTTTAAATAGAGATCAGGTAGCTGTAATAGAACAATCTATGTTTAACTCTGATTCTATTGACCACATTTTGTTATTTAATAAATTGTTTGAAAAATACCCCCGGGTTGTGTCTAAAGATTTACAGACTTTGGGTCACACTTCTTGCGTAGAATTAGACATTGAATTAATAACTAATAAACCTGTTTGCCATCGTCCGTACCGTATGTCCGAATCAGAAAAAGCAGTTACTAGAGAAATTATTGACGACTTATTAAAAAATGACATAATTCAGGAAAGTAACTCCGCTTTGTTAAAAATGTTATCTACCTACCTGAATAAACGATTTTATTATTATTATTATTATTATGCTAGTCCAGTATTATTAGTCGATATATAAAATCCTTGCGTTACTGACTGACTGACAGACATGCTACAGCCGAAACTATTGGGCGCAGGAAGCTGAAATTTGGCATGTATGTTCCTTGGGGACCGTAGGGGTACACTAAGAAGGGATTTCCCGAAATTCCCACGGGATCGGCCAAAACGGGTAAATTAAAAAAAAATGCAAGCGTAGCTGCTGGCGTCCTCTAGTTAGTCGATAAACTTTCGGGTGAAAAACGAATGTGCGTTGACTATCGGTCTTTAAATAAAATTACCGTCAAGGAAAAATACCCGATGCCCCTTGTAGAAAATCTCATAGATAAACTGAGAGGTTGTACACTTTACACATCCTTAGATTTAAAAAGCAGCTAATATCAGGTTATAATAAATAAAAAGTCTATTCCTAAAACTGCCTTTGTTACTACTGACGGCCATTTTGAATTCAAGAGAATGCCATTTGGGCTTTGCAATGCGCCGTCAGTATTTCAGAGGTTAATGAATACTGTGCTAGGTAAATTACGTTTTAATAAAGTGATCTGTTATATGGATGATTTGCTTATAGGGACCGATAGCTTGAACGAGAATATTAAGCAATTAGATGAAGTTTTAAAAGTATTGGAAAATAACGGTCTTACCATCAATTTAGATAAATGTTACTTCTTTCAGAGCTCTTTTTTATGACTTTCTTGGTTATGACATTTCTAAAGAGGGTATTCGACCGGGCAAAAAGAAACTAAAGGCTGTTGAAGATTACCCTGAACCCAAGAATACACATCAAATAAGACAATTTTTAGGGCTTATAAATTATTTCCGTAAATTCATCAAAAATTGTGCTATTATTGCAAAGCCACTGACTCAGCTCTTAAAGAAGGACATTCCATGGGAATGGGGTCAGGATCAGATTTCGGCAGTTAATAAATTAAAATACGAATTGTTACACAATGCTTTATTAGTTATTTTCGATCCCAAATTGCCAATCGTTCTTTACACTGAAGCCAGTCGTGATGGTGTAGGTTGCATTCTAACTCAAGTAACTGATAATGGGGAGAAGCCAATCCATTTTTACAGTCGCCAAACATCCAATGAAGAAAAACGATATCATTCGTTTGAGTTAGAATTCTTGGCTATAGTTGTTGGTTTGCAAAAGTTCCGTCATTATTTGATAGGGTCAACTTTTAAAATTTATACAGATTGTAATGCTGTTAGATATGCCATGAATAAACAAGAAATCAATTCAAGAATAGGTCGGTGGGTGTTACTGACGCAAGAGTTTACTTTTGACATAATGCACAAACCAGGAACCCAAATGCAACATGTTGACGCATTAAGTAGAAATCCGATCACGGAATAGTCTGCTCCCATGTGTAATGAAAGTGTGTTGGCGATTAGTGAAGGTGATTGGTTGCTGTCAGTACAGTTACAAGATCCTAGTATTTGTGCAATCAGAGAAATCTTAGAGTCAGGTCAGGCCGAGCTCAATAAAAAGATATTTAACGATTATGAGCTATTGGGCAATAAAGTATACCGTCGAACTGAATATGGCCGACGGTGGATAGTTCCTAAACAGTACATTTGGCAAATTATAAGAGCTAACCATGATGACATAGGCCATTTTGCCGTGGACAAGTCAATTGAAAGGATAAAGGCACATTATTGGTTTCCAAAAATCAAAAAGGTTGTTACAAAATATATTAATAATTGTCTTAACTGTATTTACTCAAAGAATGTCCACGGCAAAAAGGAAGGTAAATTGTTTCCAATACCTAAATATGCAAAGCCGTTTCATACGTTGCACATTGACCATTTGGGTCCTTTTGTAAAAACTACGCATAACAATACTTATCTTTTGGTAACAGTTGATTCCTTTACAAAATTTGTATTTATTTCACCTGTGTGTGTTACGACAAAGAGTCAAGTTGTTATAAATGAATTAGATAAAATATTTAAAGTTTTTGGCAACCCTAAACGCCTTATATGTGATGCAGGAAGCTCTTTTACGTCCAAGCTGTTTGTAAAGTATTGTAAGGACAAAAATATACGTCAACATGTTATAGCTACAGCAGTTCCACGCTCAAATGGACAGGTGGAACGCTACAACCGCACCATCCTTGATGCCTTGAGAAGTAAGGGGGCTAACACTGACAATAACAAATGGAATACTCATATTGCCAGTATCCATACCTGTTTTATTCTAAAAGACATTCTAACACTATGCAAAAAGTAAAAATTAAATGTTTCGAGAGAGGTACTTCTGAAAAAATTCGTTGCTTCTGCCAACATCATTTAACTTTCTACAGGACTATAGAGAGTGAAAGATGGTAGTCCTCAATAGTCAATGCTGCTGATCGGTGATAAAGTGGTTGGAATAACGGTAGGGACAGAACGAAAAAACATAATCGTCATTCAACATCGTTTTCCGAAATAACCCCAAAATAGTATGAAAAATAAGAAAATAACATCGCTAAGGCCTTAACAGTCTCTTAATCTTGACTGAGCGAAGTGAACTGTCCCACTAGTCTTGTATTAAGGCCGATATGATGTATTGGTGTTTGTCACAAATATAAATAGGATTAATAGAGGCTATAAGCGAATCATGTTTTGATGTTTATGACGCCATCTATTGAGCAAATTGAGAATTATTTTTGCCGGAAATTCTTAGGATCGACGATTTATTGCGAGGTCGTCGATTTTTGTATAGAAATTGGTGTTTAGCTTACTTAAAATATGATGATAGGAAAATTGGTGATTATTAGTATTAATGGGTTATATGTTGAATATTTTTTCTTTACACCTTTCCTTTTTAAGGAACTGTTTTACGCCATTGCTGCTGCAGTTGTATTCGTGTTCTACATACCCATACATATTGTGTTGTTAACTGAAGACCCTTTTAAAATCTGCTTTATGACTCAATTCCTGTATAAAGGCTTTATAAAGTTACATTACTCTTTTCCAATAGGTTTTATAAGATATAGATGAGCTGCAGAGATTTAACGTGCAAGTCTATTAAAACATGTGGAGCGCCCTCGGCTGGTATCGCTAGAGACCGGCTAACTCTACTCGAATGGCGATAGAACAAAAAAAGTCAGTTCCATCGTAGTTTTCTTAAAACATTTTACAAATCTGTAACAAATTGGCGACCCAATCGCGGCAGTCCGACCATCTTCGAGCACATCAGTGCAATTCCGCGTGAAATAGAAAGATTAATTGTCAAATTTATATGTTCGAACATTAAATTTTACCCTTATTGCACTTCTTATTTTCTTTTTCGTGCGAGTGTGTGGCATGGCCTAACGATCCTTGTCCAAATACAAGAACCGGGTCCGATGGCTTTCCATGCCTTAGCGATCTTTTATAAATGCCACACAAGCGGCCCACCATCCAAGTGATGAGTTCTATTACGATTTACGAATGGCAAGTCATGGCGCACCTACGAGTGCATAGGTTCCTACTCGTATGTACTCGTAATGAATTGTTTTGCTAGAAACCAAAATATAACACAACCATCAGCCACAGTCACCGCTTACCAGAACCTTTCATTTCATATATTTAATTATGTGTAAGCAGGGGCGTAGCTACCGCCGTATCAGCTGTATCAACGATATGGGGCTCCCGTATTTCAAGGCCCCAAACGTGTGTACGCAAAAAATATATGAAAATCTTTGCTGTTCATTTGGGTCCTTAAACAAACTAAAATACATACTAAAATGACGTACGCCATGCCACCTTATTTAAGCTATATTACTGCAAAGTTGCATCACATAACGTTCAGTAGTTTTAGCGTGAAAGACTTCAAGAGATTCACCATTTATCTCCATTGTCACAAAACAGTAGTAGGACAGGATGAAGGTATACCTTAGGACTGATGAAACAACGCACAATCTCAAATAACAGATATTAAGGATTACAAGTGCACTTAACATGCCATACTTTATGCTAAAGGCTTAACTACTTGACGCACAAGCTTTTAGTGATTTCGCAACTACACTTTAGGTTTAGTCAGAGTGACAAAGATATGGTTGAAACATTTTCCAATATAAGGTGGCCTGTCTTTGTTCAAGAAGCGTTTATATTGACAGCCCAGTAAATCAAACTCAAACTCAAACTCAAATATGTTTATTTCCATAAAAATGTTTAAATTTTTTGGACACGTCAGAAAGTCATACAAATAAAAAAAATAAAAAGTAACTTTAAATGCATATTAGCATAGTTGAGCATTGAAAAAAAAAAATGCCTGTTCAGAAAGTAGAGCCTCGTGAGAAGAATCAGGCAAGAAACTCCGGGCCACTCTTTTCTACGTCTTGATTCTATACAATTTAAAAACTTAGTAACTACATTGAATTTTTCATAAGTATATGAGCTGGTGTGTCTATAATGTTGTTGTCAATTAATAAGGCTTTTTTAATAATAATATAAAAGTACTTACTAGCATAATATAGACACAATAACTCACACTCACATGAAACTTAACACTAATCAAACATAAGTAGCCTTTGCGACCGAGCAAATTAATCCCAAGCATTTTTATCTTCAATATAAACTAGCACTGAATAGTACCCTTTTTGACAAAGTTTACGTTTTATAATCTTTTTGAATTTATTATAACTTAAATTTTGAATATTGCTTGGCACTTTATTGTAAAAGCGCACACATTGGCCTTGAAAAGAATTTTTTATTTTCTCTAGCCGGGTAGCCGGCACTACTAGCTTACTCTTATTTCTAGTATTCAAATTGTGGATATCACTTTTCTTTGAGTATGAGGCCTTGTTTTGGAATAAATATATTAGGTTGGAATAAATGTACTGGCTTGCAACTGTTAAAATGTTTATTTCCTTGAATTTATTCCTTAACGAAGCCCCATAATCCAAATTATAAATTGCTCGAATAGCTCTTTTCTGCAGAACAAAGATGGTCTGAATGTCGGCAGCATTTTCCCACAGGAGAATACCGTATGACATTATACTATGAAAATAGCTATGATATACAAGCCTGGCAGTGTCAATGTCAGTTAACTGGCGAATTTTCCTGACTGCGTATGCTGCAGAGCTGAGTCTATTCGACAATTTACTAATATGTGGTCTCCATTGCAGCTTAGAATCTAGTGTAATGCCTAAAAATTTGGTGTTATCCACAAGATCCAACACATCATCCTTAACCTTTACTGAGGTGTTCACTTGTTTGACGTTAGGCATCAAAAATCGAATACATTTAGTTTTTAGTCTATTTAAAAGCAGGTTGTTAACCTCAAACCAGCGAACCACCTTTGAGATAGCAATGTTTACATCGTCCATATCAATTTGCTGTCGTTTTAATTTAAATAAAAGTGAGGTATCATCAGCAAACAGTACTATCCCGTGCTTGTCATTGACGAGGTGTGGTAAGTCATTAATTAATACTGGTACTGTATGCTTTGATGCTTTGTATATTGTGTAAAGTTCATTGCACTGCTTTTAAGTTAGATGGCTCATATATTTATATGCGTAAAAAGGGTTAACAAACATTACCTAATGGTATTTCTTTTAAATCGTTGTTTAAAATAACATTTTGTAAAATATTAGTGCCTCGGAGGTAACTCTACCTATATCTATATTTAAAACATACCACTGTATGATACTAGACCAGACTGTCTAAAGCTGTTTTTAAAAAGTGGAAAAAGGAGCTAGCCTAGATCATATGTACGGCCAGATCTCGATATTTGATCTATCCACGGATATGGATACTAGAGATAGGTAGGTACACTAGGTACAATACTTGTCATAAGCTCCTTACAAACTATGTCAAATATGTATGCGACCGGTTGTTAGACTAAAAATATGCCTACTATGACGTTCGCTGAGCTCTCACCAGACCCTCCGCGACCACGACAGGTATTTACCTTAAATAGGTTACTTTTAAGCGATTAAGAGCCGTTAAATAATATTTTGTGACGCACAGCTATAATCTCAGTTTTAAAATCAATCATCAAGTTGTATAGTTCAATCACTAAGTTTTAAAATTAATTCGATATCAAACTTCCTCCAACTCCAACATAACAACATTAAGCCCGAAGGTCCTTCAGTAACAGAACCCGGAGGCTCATTCATCTTCCTTGCCTTACATCCAACAGTTATCCTTACACCGACCTCGATAACTTTACAATCGTCTTGTTTGAGCCAGATTTGGGGAATCGTCGACATTATGGAGCGAATTAAGCAAATATACTCAATGGAAACTTTTGGTGAAATGGTTTGTATGTAGTTCTGTAGGGCTGGCGGATTGGGATGTCCGTAGTTTTTGTATAGTAACATAGTGCTGAATAAGCTTTAGGCGGCCATGTTATCAGTTATGACAAGTGGGGTCATTTACCGGTGACATTATATGTCACCGGTAAATGACCCCGCAAATTTACAAAATTCCTAGGAGGTTAAATTAATGGAGCCCTGCTTCGCAGGGGTTCTATTTTTGTGTTCTGGTTCACAAGAAAACCTAACATAACCTATTAAGTTGAACTGATGCCAACCTTCATTATCACCGACCGACCAATCAGAGAGCAGTGTGTGATTAGCCGTATTTTGAAGAAGCGTAAAATTAAAAGCTCTTGTGTGATTGGTCGAACTGTTTAGAATCTTACGAATGGATCATCATCATCATCAGCCTTTAACAGTCCACTGCTGGACTAGGCCTCTCCTTTGAAAGGAGGAATTGGCCTACTATACCTAATACGCTGGCCAAACGGGTTGGTATAGGGTTTGTATCAAGTTTTCCTTCTCTTACAATGCTGTTCTCTGCATAGTATGGTCCCTCTGTCGGCTCTTACGACACCCATGGGATGATATGGGGTGGTGACAATCCGTATTCTTAATCCGTCACCACACGGAATGGCACCTTCCGAATGGATATCCGTTAGTTTATAAATTTACCACGAGACATCGCAAATTGATAAATTTGCGACGCGGATCTTGTTATCTTCCGGTGACGGTTTACTATTGTTTGACAAAAAACGTATGACAAAAGATCATTTTACTAACAACGTTTGAAAAACTAAACATTTGACAAACTTTCATTTCACAAACATATTACTTTAAAAACAATCATTTGACATAATACAGGTTTCGCAAATGTTTTATATAGAAAATAATTAAAATGTTAAATAATTATTTTAAAAATAATCATTTGACTAAATAATTCGTTTGCCAAATTGGTGATTGTACAAAAAGTTAGAAGATAAATTATTACTTTTTAAAAATAACTAATTTCTAACCAATAACTACGCGAAATTTTGAAAATATTTAATTGCATGGTTGCAATTTTCATCTTGGACAGATT
This sequence comes from Euclidia mi, assembly GCA_944739405.2. Lineage (NCBI taxonomy): Eukaryota > Metazoa > Arthropoda > Insecta > Lepidoptera > Erebidae > Euclidia > Euclidia mi. The sequence goes on from OX123203.2 coordinate 11,408,611, forward strand.
ATTTATAGGCAAGTAATAATTTTGTATTAATACAAATTCCATAGAAACTTAAGTCTTTTAAAAGAGAAAAGAGAGTGAGTCGGCACCGCTGTCAAGTCAACATTGGCTCTACATTATAATATTTTTTTATTTAGTAAACAGTGGATATTAATGTGTAAAAGCTAGTGAAAATGTGAACTTTCGCTTTAATTAACCAGTGACATAGTTATCATTGTGCTAAAATCGCTTGTAAAACATATATTAGATTCATCAAAATACATCCCAAAACTACTTTGATACAATCATAAACTTCATAAAACCTATTTACTTTACTCGATGAACTGTGCACAATTACCTAATCAGTGAATAAAACTCAATTTGTGATTTGTGATAAAGTGAAATAAAAACTATGACAAAGTGAAATAATAATATAATCTTATACGGCATATTAATAAACTTGTTCTACCTGTCAAACAACGACGGTAAATCATTAGTTAAGTACCCCGCCTATCCTTTCATAAAGTAGAACCACAGTTGACGCAAGAACTGGCCGCCAATTTAAACTGAACACTTAGGGCCGGAACATATCTGACGGAAGATCCGTCGCGTTTTATCGGTCGCGTAACGCCAATACATACAAATGTATAGAAAAACGTTCCACCATTCACACCTGACCGATAATCCGTTAGTACGTCGAGCGTACTAACGGATTATCCGTCGACGTCGCGCGCACCACGCACCACGTGAATTTTGACCTTTGAGTAAGGAATATAAATGGAGAGGGCAAATAGGAGGTACATATAGAAAAATTACATTATTCACATATATTATTATATTTTATATTTGTATAGACTCACGGCTGTATCCCCGGAGGGGTAGGCAGATGTGTAATATTACACCCAGATTTCGTCATGATTTTTTTTATACACATATATACGAAATCGACATAAAGCCACCAAACATAGTGTTGTCTCGTTTTGTCTTAGGGATATCTGTCTGAAAAAAGATATAGCCATAGTTTACTGAATAAATTAATCATGACGATATTTTATTAGAAATGTCATTCGTGCCACTATCGCCATATTTTTCGCCAAGGTTTGTGGTACATCTGCTGTGAAATCGTTGTCTATCGAACATAATAATTTTGTTTTTGTGCATAAATATGTCTAAAAAACCGATATTGGCTCTCAGAGAATATTTTGTTACATGTTTCATACAAGGGTCGTATTTCGCTTTGCCATTTTCGCCCACATTTGCATTATGGAATAAACTAATCTGGCAAAAGATTTAAACTAACAAAGGTAACTTACTACAAAAATGTATTATTCTCTAACCGGCTCCATATCGTTATCGATTACATTCTGGAGAACAACCCAAATGGCAGCCATTTTATTTGCCCAACATTTCGTAGGTGTGCACGCTAATTTCGTATGTGTGCACGCTAAATTCGTAGGTATTGGACATACCATATCCATGTCATTCCCAGATCGGTGATTTTAAGATCGTAAGATTCCAGGGCCGCCAGACCTTACTTATTTTTTCAGAAACGAAATGTGTAGAATAATGTAGTGTTAGTATGTGCTATGAGTGTACGCATATTTGCTAGCTTGGATCGAGGGCCAATTTTTGGGTATGAGGTGCTAAAGGTCCACGGGAACAATTTCCATACATGCCTATATAGAAAACATTTTGTGTCTGTAAACCCTTCTATATCATTTGTATAAGTTTTGTGAAAAACGGTAACGAAATCGTATTATCGTCTTTTATTTCTGAACCTCCATACCTAAATAGGATATATATTTAAATAACGCTTGTTGGCTAGTATAAAACATCTTCGAAGTCCGACATATTTTTAATAGTCAAACTCGAATTGCAATATAAATAACTACAGGACTTCAGTGACGACATAACATCAGGGAACACGAAAAATTATTAGGTAAAAGAATATGACAGTAAAATATTGAGCTGCCCTGAGTACGGCCCTGCACGAACAAACTTATATGTGTGCATAATAGCCACGCTTTGAGCGAATGTGTGCAGATACGCTCGACGCATTTTCCGTCAGATGTGTACCGATTCATTTGACGGAATAGACGCGACCGAAGATACGTTCGACGCATCTTCGGTCAGATATGTGCCGCCCCTTAATGCCTGTCTGGCGCAGTGGATAACGCATCAGTCTCGCTATAGAGCAAGTTCGGGACAGGCACTCGAGTTCCAATCCCGGTCACTACTTCGACTTTTTGAATATTATTCGATATTTGTATTGGAATTTATTGCAACAATCCTAATAATTATAATATAATAATGAACTTCGAAAATATTACATTTCGAAATCAACGTTCGCACTCAGTCACAGATATATTGGATGAGTGTAGTACCAACGCATCTACAATAGAGGGCGACACAAACAGTATGCCTATCATATCAGACGACGAGGACGACGAAGTTAACTATTTAAAGCGGCAGATTGGCGAGCTTAAGCAGCAATTACAAACAGCTCACGAGGAAATTGACCGCTTGTCTATAGAAAACTCAGATTTGAGAAATACGATTGTGGAAATAAATGATAAACATAGGCTAATCAAGAAAGCTACAAAAATGTTATCTACTGAAATAATTACACCACAAAAAAGTAAAAATACTGCGACTCCCCGTAGAAATTCCACACGAAAAGATCACATTAGAGAGAGATCGAAATATTGCACAACAGAAACCTTCACCTCCCCACAGCCCACACAGATGATTACTCAGAGCAATGAAGTTGACCAGAAATTAACAGAAGCTAGCAGAAACACAACATTAACCGCAATATCACACAAAAATAAAAGCAAAATTTGTATTATAAGCAGCAATAGAACCAACAATATTTTATCTATATCTGAAAATATATTCCCAAATCATGAGATATGTCATTATGTTAAATATCACTGCGGAATGTTGAAGCTATTAGAGAATATTCACACTAAGCTAGTTGACTTTACGACGAATGATTATTGTTTATTATTTATAGGAGAGAATGACTTTCTGCAAACTAATAATTACACCGAAATTATTGTAAACATACGTGAAATATTACTGAATATCACACATACAAATGTTATAATATGTCTACCTACTTTTAAATTTAATAATAATTATTCCATGATATATAACTTTAGGGTAGAATTTTTCAATCATTGTCTCTATTATGATATACAAAAATACAATTATGCAATATTACTTGATTCTAATTTAAAGTTGTCATATGATTTTTCTATGTTTGATAGACGCAATGGTCGAATTAATAACTATGGTATGATGAATATATTCAATAGGATTAAGGGTTTAATTGTGAGTGGTGAATCAGATTCTTTAAATTCACCAAATTACATTATAAATAATAACACTGATGTAAGGACCATCACGAACTTGAAGGAGGTAACATATTGTGACTCTCAAAACTCATCTTGTTTTTCTACAAACGTAACATCAAAACAACATCTTTTTCGTGTATAACAGTTTATCTATTCTCCATCAGAATGTAAATGGTTTGTTGAATAAGAGCGATTTAATTACTGAATGTTTGGACACGCTTTCTAAAAATGGTCAAAATGTACATATATTGTGTTTTACAGAACATAATATGAAGTTGAGCGACGTAGATTTTTTAAATGTTCCAAATTATACTTTGGCTGCATGTTTCACTAGAAATAATCGCAATGGTGGATCTTGTATTCTGGTACATAGTCAGATCAAATACTCCGAAGTAGAACTCGTAAAAAAAGTAAATGTAAGTAACGTATTCGAATGTTGCGCGATAGAATTAACAGAACATAACATTTTTATAGTATGCGTGTATAGAGTTCCTGGTCTAAGTGCGATAGATATATTTTTCAATAATTTAACATACATATTACAAACACTATGCTACAAGCCCAAAAAGAGGATAATAATATGCGGAGATTATAATTTGAATACTTTATTAAAGACTAAGAATACTACTATGTTTAAACGACTTTTAAAAGAATTTAATCTTAAAATAGAAATAAAGGAACCCACACGCCCCAGGAGTGGCACATGTCTAGACAACATATTTCACAATATAAGAGGATGTAAATCTTATATAGTGGAATTAGGTGTTTCAGACCATACAGCACAAATAATGGAGTTTCCAGTTCGTCAAACATGTGCCCTAAAATATTATTTTATAAAAAGAAGGGACTATAGTAAAGATAACATGAAAATTTTCAAAGAGTGCCTGAAAAGCTTGAGTTTTTCTGAAGTCTACGAAACAAATGATCCCAATATGAGCTTCAGTGTTTTCTACGACATATTTAGGTCCTTTTATGATATTTGTTTCCCAACTATAAAAATTAAAGTCTCGACGGTGAAACGACCAAAATGGATTAGTCGAGGTATTAAAGTCTGCAGTAAAAAAAGACGCGCTCTTTTATGGAACTATAGATTAACACCAAATGAGATCACTAAAACTGCCTTCCAAACGTTCTCAAAGAGATATCAGCGTATTATAAAATTGACAAGAAGAGCACAAAACAGCTACTTTGTTCAATCTAGCATTAACAAGTCTAAAGCAACTTGGCAAGTGATAAATAGTATAAAGGCTACTGTCCCAAAAACCGATATAAGCCATATTAACGTAAATAACACGTCCATAAAAAACCCTAGAATGATAGCACAATACTTTAATAACTATTTCATAGATCTAATACAACCGAATAGCGCTTGCCAAAAATATAATAAGACAAATAATCTTCACTCGTTTAAGTCTATGTTTATGCAACCAACGTTACCTGCAGATATTTACAGCATAATACGCAATCTAAAAACAACAAATAGTTCGGGTTTCGATAATATCCATACAAAGATCGTAAAGTCAGTAGCTCCCTTTATTGCACCCGTATTTAGTGACATAACAAATAAGTGCATACAAAACGGTGTATTTCCACAAGCACTAAAGATGACTATTATCAAACCACTACATAAAAAGTGCGATAAAACTCAAATGTGTTACTATCGCCCTATAGCATTGCTTCCAATTTTCTCAAAAGTGATTGAGAAAGTCATATATAATAGTCTCAATGAATATTTAGAGCGGAATAATATTTTATGTAAAGAACAAATGGGTTTTAGGAAAAATAAAAATATTAACATGGCCATATACCAGTTTCTCACGCAAATAACCCATAATATGGGCAACAGAAGGCCAGTAGTTGCGATGTACATGGATATGACTAGGGCCTTTGACTGTGTTGACCATGAAATATTACTAAATAAGCTTAATAGTTACGGTATCAGAGGGAATGTAAACGACCTTATAAAATCTTATTTAGAAGATAGGGAACAGATTACTCAAATCACTGATTTGAGTTATTATACGTTATACGTTATTTATTTATATATAACTCTTTTTAGTTTAGTATCAAAGCATTCGTATTTATTTTTTAGCAATTACTCGTTTATTTTTAGATTCTTCTGAAGCATGTTCTTCGTCACATATCCATCCGGAAATAGAAGAAAGCCAAGCACATACTTTATCGGATGTCCATCCAGAAATCGAGGAACCCCAAGTCAACGATTCTGATATATCTGCAGATAATGCAGATTGTAATATAATTTCATCAGATAGAGGAAATTTTGGTGACAATTTAACTGAATGCGAACGAAAAATAATTTTTAAATTGGGTCCATTTAAACCACAAGGACCATTTCCAAAAGTTTCAGAAAATAACCGACCTTTTTCAGCTTATTATTATTCATATTTCAATCAGGCAGGCATAAAAATTATAAGACCATGGTTATGTTATTCTAACGTTTTAAACAAACCGTACTGTCACTTCTGTTGGTTATTAGCAGATCGTCAAAACAAATCGTACTCCTCTGCTTGGGTTAACGGTGTTTCGGTTAGAAGCAATTTCACACAAACTATTCTTGACCATGAAAAGTCACAGCAGCATATTAGTGCCTCACTCTCTTATAATAATTGGTTGCAAGGAAATACCATCGATACTCTATTGAAAAGTGAAATCGATAGTAAAATTACATTCTGGAGAGATGTACTGCATCGTATAATTAATGTTATAATTACTTTAGTATCTTGTAATCTACCTTTGAGGGGGCATGATTCTGATTCTGGCAATTTTATGGCAATTTCACGTCTGCTATCTAACTATGATGCAACTTTAAAAGAACTTTTTCTAAAACCGAAAGGTGAAATAAATTATTTAAGCCCTACGATTCAAAACGAAATTATTAGTTTGCTTGGTACTAACGTTAGGAACAGTATTATCTCAGAAATTAAAAAAGCTCCATTTCTGACAATAATTCTGGATACAACACAAGACTTGTCAAAAATTGACCAACTATCTGTAGTTTTTCGATATATCTCGGTTACAGAAAATGATGATAATGTGCCGAAAGAAATAAAAATCTGTGAGTCCTTTTTAGGATTCATAGCAGTAACCGATTGCAGTGCTGCAGGTCTGAAAACTGTCATTTTAAATTTGACTAAAGAATATGGAGCAAATGTTATGTCGGGTGTGTATGGAGGATTACAAACCCTAATAAAAGAGCATGCTCCAAATGCCGATTATGTTCATTGTGCTGCGCACGCTTTAAACTTGGTTTTGAACGATGCTGCGAGACATGTTCGTGAAGTATCGACTTTTTTCGATAATTTAGAAAAAATATATACTTTTTTTGGCAATAGTATAAAACGCTGGGCTATGCTAAGTGACGATTTATCTGAAAAATATTTGATTACCCTTAAAAAGGTATGTCCTACCAGATGGTCTTCTAGGAACGACGCTTTATTAGCAGTAAAGAAAAATTTTTTACTAATCATGAAAACTTTGTACCAACTAAATTTAATTTCAAATAAAAAAGATGAACGTGAAGAATGTAAAAGTATAATTAATATTTTAGAGAGTTTTGATTTCTTAGTGCTCGTTACATTTTTTTCTTCACTATTTGAAATTATTAATCCTGTTTCTAAAGCTCTACAGCATGAAAATAATGACTTACAGAAATCTAGTATTTTATTAAGTAATCTTTTAAATAGACTGTGCCAATTAAGAAATCAGAATTCATTTAATAGTTTGCTAAATGAATCCAAAGATTTAGCAAAAAAGTGGGGGGTAACAACTGTTTTTAAAAACAGTAGGCGAAAGATAACGAAGCGTTTTTTTGATGAGTTATCACAAGATGAGAGAATTTCCGACCCGGAATCCTATTTCAAAGTCAATGTATACTATTGCTGTTTAGATATATTAATTTCTCAAACTAAAGAAAGATTTCAGAGCCTTTGCAACCTGAGTAGTATATTCGAAATATTACAACCGGAGAAACTCCTATCGTCTTCAAGCGAAGAGATATTAAACGCTTCCGGAAAACTGTCTGCTAAATACAGTAAAGACATCTCACTTAATCTTTGTGACCAATTAAAGGCTCTAAAAACATGCTTAAATTCTGAAATTAAAAAAATTTATTCCATTAAAGAACTCATTGAATTATTGCTAGTAAAATTCAATAGTCTTGCATCCAGTTTTCCCGAGGTAATCACAGCATGCTTTTTATTCTTGACCCTTCCAGTTACAACCGCAACGGCAGAAAGAAGTTTTTCAAAATTAAAACTAATAAAAAATTACTTAAGAACTTCGATGGGACAAGAACGGCTGTCAGACATCTCACTATTGTCCATAGAGGCAGAAACTTTAGAAAAACTAAAATCATCATCAGCCATAAATGATTTAATAAATCAGTTTGCCGATAAAAAGGCAAGGAGAGTGAATATTTAAAATTCGATTTTTATTTGTAAAATGGGTAAATTATGTGATAAATAAATATTACTTCTCACAATATTTTTTTTCTTTCGTGAAAAATCTTTACCTCCATATAAGGGCCTCCAAAAAAATTTTTATACGGGGCCCCGACAAGGCACGCTACGCCACTGCAAATCAGTCAGATAAACTTTAAGACTAAAACTGAGACAGTATACACGTCTAACAGTAGGAAGCTTCAGTATAGCGTCCCACAGGGTTCCGTTCTTGGACCATTGCTATTTATTTGCTATATAAATGACTTTCCTAGCGTAATCACTCACCAGATGTGCTTATTTGCCGACGACAGCACAGTCTTATATAATAACGGAAGTAGCATAGATATTGCAAACCAAATAAATACAAGCCTAGTTTCTATTATGGACTGGTTGAATGCAAACAATCTTAAAATTAACTTTGGGAAAACTAAAATAATGAATTTTCAACTCAGGCAAAAAAATCAACAATTGTATAAAATTAACTATAAAGAAGAACAGATACTTGAAACAGAAGCAACAAAATTCTTAGGCGTCAATATTAACAATGATATGTCGTGGAAAACTCAAATTGATTACATTTGCATGAAACTTAGTCAGTTTTCTTACGCTCTTTATATGTTAGGACGAATTGCGAACATGAATTATTTCCCAGTTATTTCCCAGGTATGGTGCCGAAGTAAAAAATGTTCGAAGTGATTGGTACATGGGATTTAATTTTTCGTTAAGGGTATTTTTACACCCTGTATATAGACCCGATACTGAACCAAGACTCAGAAAGCGATGTATATTAATATCGAGCGTAATTTGCCTTGGGGTCCGTACGAAGTAGAATAAGTGCTGGTAATTTATACATATTGGACACACGCGGCACCCTACATTTTATGTAATAGATATCCTTGGTCCATTCAGATGCTGGCATGGAAGGGCAGCAATCTTTGCCATAATCTTATTGAAGACTAGAGGACGCCAGCAGCTACGCCTGCATTTTTTGTAATTTACCCGTTTTGGCCGATCCCGTCGGCATTTCGGGAAATCCCTTCTTAGTGCACCCCTACAGTCCCTAAGGAACATACATGCCAAATTTCAGGTTCCTGCGCCCAATAGTTTCGACTGTACGTGTCTGTCAGTCAGTCAGTAACGCAAGGATTTTATATATTAAGATTTATATACCTATTTTTTCAGTCCATATAATTATTCCATATTTTTCCATTGAAGAGTCCGTCCTAGTATAAATCTTATTACATAGATATTTTAAAGTCGCATTACCTCCCTATCTGTCAGTATGAACGCGATAAACTCAAGAACTACTGAACGAATTGTTGTACGGTTTCCACCAATCGATTGTGTGATTCCTGATGTATAAGACCCGCGGCTCCGTCCGCGCGAATTATACTCATAAGCCATGAGTATAATTCGCGCTGACGGAGCCGCGGGTCGAGTCTAGTTTAATATATATGTCACCGGAGTTGTCCGATCATTTGACAAAAAACAAATGAAAAATTTTCATTTGACAAATAATGTTTGACAAAATTATACTTGATAAATTTATTATTTTACAAACTATTGTTTAATAAACTACTCATTACACAATATATTAACTATAAAAAAGTTATTATGCTAAAACATTAATTTACAAATTGATTATTTTTTAAACATGTTATTTGGCAAAATAACGTAAAGCATAAATAACATTTGACAAAATGCCTTGCTTGGTAAATATTTTAGTAACCAAAATCTACGATAATACAACAATCTTTGTGTAGGGTCAACTGAAACAATGGCTGGTTAGGTTAGGTTAGAACTGCGACCACATCGCACGAGACGAGCGAGCGAAGCGAGCGTGCCGCGGCAGCGGCCGGCGAGTGCCAGAACTGAATTCTACTTATTTCGCTTAATTCAGGCAGTGTGTATTTTTTTTTCAAATCAAATCAAATCAAATCAAATCAAGGTTTATTGTGTAACATAGGTAGGTTGGTTGTTTGATGTTTACAATTGTTCATGCTATGTCCCGCCATTTAGGCATACAATAATTTAAAAATATAATAGGTAATGATGATGACAAAAGCAATACATAATAATATTATAATTAAGTATGTCAATTTAAAAATAATTGGTTTCGGATTCATTATGGAATTAGATAATAAGTACATGATAGTGGGTATCTGAAATTTTAAATTGCATATCAATATCTATTATCTTATATCACATAGGTAATAAAAAATATCACAAAAAAAAATATCACAAAAATTATTGAGCTAATATAAAATAAATGGATGTCAATTGTAATGCAATGTCAATCAGAATTCAAATATAATATTGTTATAAGTAAATGTCATTTGATAATAAATAAACAAAAAAAATGTATTATAGCTTATCTTCTAGGTATTCACGAACACTATAATATGTCTTTTCATTCAATAACTCAAATAATTTATGTTTGAATATGGTATTAGTCCTGCTAAGTTTAATTTGGTCGGGTAATTTATTGTAAAGTTTTGGTGCCATCGCATAGACACTTCTGTGGGCGAATGCTGTTTTAGTAGGTAACAATTGTAAGTTTTTTGAGCGACGTTGACTTTCCGTAAACTTGAAAAGATCCTTGTTACTTCTAACAAAATTGACTACTTCGTAAATATATAATGATGGCACTGTCAAAATTTTTAAGTTTCTAAAATGTGGCTTACAACTATCTGTTTGCTTAAGTTTACAAATGGATCGGATGCACTTTTTTGGGCTAATAAAACGTCTGGGACATTGGTGGAATTGCCCCAGAAAATTATGCCATAACGTAGAGTTGAAGCTACATAACCATGATATGCTGCTAACAGTGCATTCATGTTCGCAATTCGTCCTAACATATAAAGAGCGTAAGAAAACTGACTAAGTTTCATGCAAATGTAATCAATTTGAGTTTTCCACGACATATCATTGTTAATATTGACGCCTAAGAATTTTGTTGCTTCTGTTTCAAGTATCTGTTCTTCTTTATAGTTAATTTTATACAATTGTTGATTTTTTTGCCTGAGTTGAAAATTCATTATTTTAGTTTTCCCAAAGTTAATTTTAAGATTGTTTGCATTCAACCAGTCCATAATAGAAACTAGGCTTGTATTTATTTGGTTTGCAATATCTATGCTACTTCCGTTATTATATAAGACTGTGCTGTCGTCGGCAAATAAGCACATCTGGTGAGTGATTACGCTAGGAAAGTCATTTATATAGCAAATAAATAGCAATGGTCCAAGAACGGAACCCTGTGGGACGCTATACTGAAGCTTCCTACTGTTAGACGTGTATACTGTCTCAGTTTTAGTCTTAAAGTTTATCTGACTGATTTGCAGTGGCGTAGCGTGCCTTGTCGGGGCCCCGTATAAAAATTTTTTTGGAGGCCCTTATATGGAGGTAAAGATTTTTCACGAAAGAAAAAAAATATTGTGAGAAGTAATATTTATTTATCACATAATTTACCCATTTTACAAATAAAAATCGAATTTTAAATATTCACTCTCCTTGCCTTTTTATCGGCAAACTGATTTATTAAATCATTTATGGCTGATGATGATTTTAGTTTTTCTAAAGTTTCTGCCTCTATGGACAATAGTGAGATGTCTGACAGCCGTTCTTGTCCCATCGAAGTTCTTAAGTAATTTTTTATTAGTTTTAATTTTGAAAAACTTCTTTCTGCCGTTGCGGTTGTAACTGGAAGGGTCAAGAATAAAAAGCATGCTGTGATTACCTCGGGAAAACTGGATGCAAGACTATTGAATTTTACTAGCAATAATTCAATGAGTTCTTTAATGGAATAAATATTTTTAATTTCAGAATTTAAGCATGTTTTTAGAGCCTTTAATTGGTCACAAAGATTAAGTGAGATGTCTTTACTGTATTTAGCAGACAGTTTTCCGGAAGCGTTTAATATCTCTTCGCTTGAAGACGATAGGAGTTTCTCCGGTTGTAATATTTCGAATATACTACTCAGGTTGCAAAGGCTCTGAAATCTTTCTTTAGTTTGAGAAATTAATATATCTAAACAGCAATAGTATACATTGACTTTGAAATAGGATTCCGGGTCGGAAATTCTCTCATCTTGTGATAACTCATCAAAAAAACGCTTCGTTATCTTTCGCCTACTGTTTTTAAAAACAGTTGTTACCCCCCACTTTTTTGCTAAATCTTTGGATTCATTTAGCAAACTATTAAATGAATTCTGATTTCTTAATTGGCACAGTCTATTTAAAAGATTACTTAATAAAATACTAGATTTCTGTAAGTCATTATTTTCATGCTGTAGAGCTTTAGAAACAGGATTAATAATTTCAAATAGTGAAGAAAAAAATGTAACGAGCACTAAGAAATCAAAACTCTCTAAAATATTAATTATACTTTTACATTCTTCACGTTCATCTTTTTTATTTGAAATTAAATTTAGTTGGTACAAAGTTTTCATGATTAGTAAAAAATTTTTCTTTACTGCTAATAAAGCGTCGTTCCTAGAAGACCATCTGGTAGGACATACCTTTTTAAGGGTAATCAAATATTTTTCAGATAAATCGTCACTTAGCATAGCCCAGCGTTTTATACTATTGCCAAAAAAAGTATATATTTTTTCTAAATTATCGAAAAAAGTCGATACTTCACGAACATGTCTCGCAGCATCGTTCAAAACCAAGTTTAAAGCGTGCGCAGCACAATGAACATAATCGGCATTTGGAGCATGCTCTTTTATTAGGGTTTGTAATCCTCCATACACACCCGACATAACATTTGCTCCATATTCTTTAGTCAAATTTAAAATGACAGTTTTCAGACCTGCAGCACTGCAATCGGTTACTGCTATGAATCCTAAAAAGGACTCACAGATTTTTATTTCTTTCGGCACATTATCATCATTTTCTGTAACCGAGATATATCGAAAAACTACAGATAGTTGGTCAATTTTTGACAAGTCTTGTGTTGTATCCAGAATTATTGTCAGAAATGGAGCTTTTTTAATTTCTGAGATAATACTGTTCCTAACGTTAGTACCAAGCAAACTAATAATTTCGTTTTGAATCGTAGGGCTTAAATAATTTATTTCACCTTTCGGTTTTAGAAAAAGTTCTTTTAAAGTTGCATCATAGTTAGATAGCAGACGTGAAATTGCCATAAAATTGCCAGAATCAGAATCATGCCCCCTCAAAGGTAGATTACAAGATACTAAAGTAATTATAACATTAATTATACGATGCAGTACATCTCTCCAGAATGTAATTTTACTATCGATTTCACTTTTCAATAGAGTATCGATGGTATTTCCTTGCAACCAATTATTATAAGAGAGTGAGGCACTAATATGCTGCTGTGACTTTTCATGGTCAAGAATAGTTTGTGTGAAATTGCTTCTAACCGAAACACCGTTAACCCAAGCAGAGGAGTACGATTTGTTTTGACGATCTGCTAATAACCAACAGAAGTGACAGTACGGTTTGTTTAAAACGTTAGAATAACATAACCATGGTCTTATAAGTTTTATGCCTGCCTGATTGAAATATGAATAATAATAAGCTGAAAAAGGTCGGTTATTTTCTGAAACTTTTGGAAATGGTCCTTGTGGTTTAAATGGACCCAATTTAAAAATTATTTTTCGTTCGCATTCAGTTAAATTGTCACCAAAATTTCCTCTATCTGATGAAATTATATTACAATCTGCATTATCTGCAGATATATCAGAATCGTTGACTTGGGGTTCCTCGATTTCTGGATGGACATCCGATAAAGTATGTGCTTGGCTTTCTTCTATTTCCGGATGGATATGTGACGAAGAACATGCTTCAGAAGAATCTAAAAATAAACGAGTAATTGCTAAAAAATAAATACGAATGCTTTGATACTAAACTAAAAAGAGTTATATATAAATAAATAACGTATAACGTATAATAACTCAAATCAGTGATTTGAGTAATCTGTTCCCTATCTTCTAAATAAGATTTTATAAGGTCGTTTACATTCCCTCTGATACCGTAACTATTAAGCTTATTTAGTAATATTTCATGGTCAACACAGTCAAAGGCCCTAGTCATATCCATGTACATCGCAACTACTGGCCTTCTGTTGCCCATATTATGGGTTATTTGCGTGAGAAACTGGTATATGGCCATGTTAATATTTTTATTTTTCCTAAAACCCATTTGTTCTTTACATAAAATATTATTCCGCTCTAAATATTCATTGAGACTATTATATATGACTTTCTCAATCACTTTTGAGAAAATTGGAAGCAATGCTATAGGGCGATAGTAACACATTTGAGTTTTATCGCACTTTTTATGTAGTGGTTTGATAATAGTCATCTTTAGTGCTTGTGGAAATACACCGTTTTGTATGCACTTATTTGTTATGTCACTAAATACGGGTGCAATAAAGGGAGCTACTGACTTTACGATCTTTGTATGGATATTATCGAAACCCGAACTATTTGTTGTTTTTAGATTGCGTATTATGCTGTAAATATCTGCAGGTAACGTTGGTTGCATAAACATAGACTTAAACGAGTGAAGATTATTTGTCTTATTATATTTTTGGCAAGCGCTATTCGGTTGTATTAGATCTATGAAATAGTTATTAAAGTATTGTGCTATCATTCTAGGGTTTTTTATGGACGTGTTATTTACGTTAATATGGCTTATATCGGTTTTTGGGACAGTAGCCTTTATACTATTTATCACTTGCCAAGTTGCTTTAGACTTGTTAATGCTAGATTGAACAAAGTAGCTGTTTTGTGCTCTTCTTGTCAATTTTATAATACGCTGATATCTCTTTGAGAACGTTTGGAAGGCAGTTTTAGTGATCTCATTTGGTGTTAATCTATAGTTCCATAAAAGAGCGCGTCTTTTTTTACTGCAGACTTTAATACCTCGACTAATCCATTTTGGTCGTTTCACCGTCGAGACTTTAATTTTTATAGTTGGGAAACAAATATCATAAAAGGACCTAAATATGTCGTAGAAAACACTGAAGCTCATATTGGGATCATTTGTTTCGTAGACTTCAGAAAAACTCAAGCTTTTCAGGCACTCTTTGAAAATTTTCATGTTATCTTTACTATAGTCCCTTCTTTTTATAAAATAATATTTTAGGGCACATGTTTGACGAACTGGAAACTCCATTATTTGTGCTGTATGGTCTGAAACACCTAATTCCACTATATAAGATTTACATCCTCTTATATTGTGAAATATGTTGTCTAGACATGTGCCACTCCTGGGGCGTGTGGGTTCCTTTATTTCTATTTTAAGATTAAATTCTTTTAAAAGTCGTTTAAACATAGTAGTATTCTTAGTCTTTAATAAAGTATTCAAATTATAATCTCCGCATATTATTATCCTCTTTTTGGGCTTGTAGCATAGTGTTTGTAATATGTATGTTAAATTATTGAAAAATATATCTATCGCACTTAGACCAGGAACTCTATACACGCATACTATAAAAATGTTATGTTCTGTTAATTCTATCGCGCAACATTCGAATACGTTACTTACATTTACTTTTTTTACGAGTTCTACTTCGGAGTATTTGATCTGACTATGTACCAGAATACAAGATCCACCATTGCGATTATTTCTAGTGAAACATGCAGCCAAAGTATAATTTGGAACATTTAAAAAATCTACGTCGCTCAACTTCATATTATGTTCTGTAAAACACAATATATGTACATTTTGACCATTTTTAGAAAGCGTGTCCAAACATTCAGTAATTAAATCGCTCTTATTCAACAAACCATTTACATTCTGATGGAGAATAGATAAACTGTTATACACGAAAAAGATGTTGTTTTGATGTTACGTTTGTAGAAAAACAAGATGAGTTTTGAGAGTCACAATATGTTACCTCCTTCAAGTTCGTGATGGTCCTTACATCAGTGTTATTATTTATAATGTAATTTGGTGAATTTAAAGAATCTGATTCACCACTCACAATTAAACCCTTAATCCTATTGAATATATTCATCATACCATAGTTATTAATTCGACCATTGCGTCTATCAAACATAGAAAAATCATATGACAACTTTAAATTAGAATCAAGTAATATTGCATAATTGTATTTTTGTATATCATAATAGAGACAATGATTGAAAAATTCTACCCTAAAGTTATATATCATGGAATAATTATTATTAAATTTAAAAGTAGGTAGACATATTATAACATTTGTATGTGTGATATTCAGTAATATTTCACGTATGTTTACAATAATTTCGGTGTAATTATTAGTTTGCAGAAAGTCATTCTCTCCTATAAATAATAAACAATAATCATTCGTCGTAAAGTCAACTAGCTTAGTGTGAATATTCTCTAATAGCTTCAACATTCCGCAGTGATATTTAACATAATGACATATCTCATGATTTGGGAATATATTTTCAGATATAGATAAAATTATTTCAGAACAGAATTGTATTATATGAGCTTGGTAGAATTCGAAGAGTAACCTGGAATCAAATTGAAGAATAAATAAAATATAAGTAAAAAATCTGGGTCAACTGATGAAACTGAGCAATATTAATAATAGTCATACAATATGAAAAACACAATGACAAGACCATTCTGGCTACACTGGGCTACACACATTGCTATTTCTGGCATTGTTTGTAAACGAGTTTAGGGAAAAAAATAATAAGGGCTGGGGGATCTGAATTATCTTTTCAGTGTGATCTCAAAACTACCTCGTAATTTCTGGCTGATAAGTTCCTTCTTTCGTCTATACGAAGGAGTACTTCTATGTCCACGTAATTTGTGTAAGAAGGAATACTTAGCTTCTGTCCGCGGCAGACACCCGCGTAGACTAGGGCTACGTGGGTGTCAGTTATTCTTTCAGAAAGTACCAAGCCTACATCTTACTTTGATGTATTACTTACATATATTACTGAAAAGTTTCATCCAAATCCGATCAGTAGTTTTTGCGTGAAAGAGTAAGAACATCCTCTCAAACGTTGACGTTTGTAAAGCAGTAAGATGTTCACTCCTTTTGTAGGCGACGATGGTTAACGTCCAGACACATATGAAGACATTCCACAATTTTAGAACAAATCTCTCCAATTCTAAATCGAAAGAAGTCAGCTCAGATGTGTCATGTCGCAGTGGAACTAATATTTAATACGCCGCAGCTGTCGGTTCTTGTCTGTGATTTGAATACTGAGCAATTATTAGAAGCGTTTTCTTTCTTTGAGCTGATAAGTCGACTGATCCGGTGACCTAGTGGCTTCAATTTATGGTTTCAATTGGTCGTTTCTATAAGCTGCGAATATTCGCAGCTTATAGAAACGACCAATTCGTTAATCTTTTGTCATTGAAAATGTTATCTGTATAATCCAATTGTATCTTCAATTGCTCACCATATGTTTACATCAGACCTGTACATAAACTTTTCCACTATTGTGCTTGGGCCTCTTCTCACTATGAGAAGAGTAAAGCAGACTTCATATATCTTTCGATAACATTATAGAGAACGTTGCGACATACTGGTTACCTTGCAATGTTTGACCTTCACAGTTAAGCCAGCGATATTTTACGACGTGAGTAGTTAAGTACACACTTAACTTCAAAATTCAGATGTGTGCGCCGTGGATTTGCGGCCCTCTATGAAGCAGAATGGAACTCTTTACATGACATGAAGATACTGACAGTCTATCTATCATACTAGACCTCGCGCCTAGAGTCAGACCGATTACAATATCCCAAGTGACTATGTGATTTTTAGGCCTAAAACTTTGGCATAAGAAAATTATTAAAACATTTTATAGACATAAATTCCAAGATAATGTTTTCCTTTTGCATTTGAATGAAGCAAGAGTGATATGTCAGGATTGTTGCAAATGGCGTTCCGTAGTCTCTGCCTACCCCTCCGGGAAACAGGCGTGATAAACGAGTTTAAACTTTCGTGATTTGTATAAATCATACAAAATAATTTACCGAGTCTTAATCCGTCTCATCAATTAGTGCATTAAGACGTTTGTTGAAGGTCTGTGAGAACTATGCGGCGACGCATGGCCTTAGGTATAATGTCACTAAGAGTGAGGTACTTGTTTTCAAGAGTGGTGCCAGAAGATACTTAAATATTCCATGCATCTTATTAGCAGGTACACCCTTGAAGCAAGTATCAAAAAGACCATGCCCATCTGTGCCCCAGAAATGCCCAGAGAAAGTAAATTACAAGTTCGTCCTAATAAATGAAAACTAGAATTAAGTTGTTAATTTTGAAACCTATCAAGCACTGGATAAAAAAACGAAAAAAAAAAGACTTGTTTACTTTGTAGTACCCTATGATAAATAATGTTTCATTCATTCATGCACTAAAAGTGCAGTTTATTGCGGTCTACAACCACGTTCTTTAGCCGATTTATTAATTCCTTGTGATAGTGACGCGGTTTTACGGAGTACTCTAGAGCTTTCCATATTATTATTTATTCAAGTACCTACTTAAGTTTTGTATCTAACCAAATTGTTTTCACATTTATATACATTGAGATACTACGGAGACAGACTATATAATTCCAAATAACTGAAATATTTACAGACATTTAAGTATATAAATGAACACTGATCAGTGGCGTAGGAAGGGGGGGGCGGCGGGGGTGGACCGCCCCGGGTGCCACCCATCCAAAAACAGGGGTGACACCCAAACTTAATTTTAGGAACAATGTACAAAAACTATAAAACAACATAGGCAATAGCTCAGCACTACGAGAGTTAGCCCGGAATTGTTAGATATCGGCTAAAAAAAAAAAAAAAAGGTCATTCGTCAACTACCGCCCCGGGTGCCACCCAGGCTAGCTACGCCACTGACACTGATCTGGCCTAACTTATGTGATGATTATGAAGTGCCTAGTGGAAAACTAATAGCAATGCTGTTTGTAAACGATAAAATGTATAAACAATAGGCGTTAGGCAGTTATTATGTCTTGTTTAACGTTCAATAACTTTTCAACCAGTGCTTTATATGACATTAATACTAGATATCATAGAAATACTGTTAATAAGTTATCGTATGACATAGAGCTTCAATTTGGGCAATGCCTGGCATTGATGGCATTGCTGACTTTCGCCTCCATACTAATATGGGCATGGTCCTTTAAGTATCTGGGTCACTGGGTCACTGAGGACCTGTGCGACGATTTAGATATCGAGAGAGAGCGTAGGGCGCTGTCTGTTTGAAGTAATATGCTGGCCCGTAGGTTTGCACGGTGCTCCTACGACGTTAAAATGACGCTTTTCCGAGCCTACTGTCAGACTTTTTACACCTGCCACTGCCACAGCCTATGGGTCAAGTATACGCAGAAGGTATACAGCGCCATGCGTGTACAGTACAACAATGCCTTCAGGATGCTTGTGGGGCTGCCGGGGTATTGTAGCGCCTCGGGTATGTTTGCCGATGCGAGTAGACGATTTCTACGCCATTATTCGTAAACGATGCGCTTCTCTGTACGTGCCTATTTACGATTTTTATGTGTTTTTATTTTTTATTATTTTTACTTAATTGGTGATATATTTTTACTAAGTTATTTCTGTTATTATTAATTATGTTTTGATGCCAATGTGTATAATTTAGTTCTATGGACTTCAATGTCTGCAAAAAAATTATTGTTATTATTATTAATCGCATTAAGTTAACTTATTTAAGAGTCTCTCCGCGACCATGCGTGCGTGGTTTGTATGAAACAGGCGTGAATCTATGTATGTATGTATGTTTTCCTTGTCACTTAGATTAGATTTTTTGTCAAATTATGGCGTTTTCTCAAGTTCGTGGAACCTACTAGCTTATAAGATTTCTTCCCAAAGTTTTGGAACGATTTAACTGCAGTAGTGGTTTAAGCGGCCGGCTCGCCGCTTGACCCTGCGTCGTGTGTTGTGTTTTTGATTCCCATACAAGACAACGCTTTGTGTGCTCAATAAATTATTGTTTTGCGTCTGGGTGTTAATTGCAACCGTTGGTTCCATGTTTGTAAAGTCCCCTGCGACACAGGATTTATTCTTAGAGAGGAAGATGACTTAAAAAAAACAATTTTATTATAATTTTACTAGCCCGTGCGCCCTTTTTATTGACGCATGGTGGAAACCAAACAATTTACGGGCTGACCCCCCAGACTAGGGCCTTAAAGGGCTCAGCCTAGGGTGAGTATGGTGACTCCCCGACGATAAGCGCCGGCACCACCCACTAAAACCACCATGGTGTTCCTCTATCCGATCCCATTGATCACAGTTCGTTCTTAGAATCGGTCTGAAGCCATATTCGAGTAGGCCATCTGTGATTTTATCGGTCCCTCCTGCTCATTCTTGAGACAATTGCCACATACTATCGCGGCCATCTTGCCTTGTGTCGGACCTTCTCTTTCGCCGAACTTTAATTACGTCAGTTAAACGTGCTGTGCTGTGAATCTGTGTTTGTGTGTAACTGTGAATGCCAGTACTTACGTATCGAATACATCGAAGTCAGAAAAAGACCGGCGGATTGGTGAGATTTGAACCCACGGACATCGAATTGCAGGTCGGACGAGTTGCCCCTGGACCAAATGCGCAGTGACGCGGGTCACAAAATAGCTGTTTCCTTTTCAAACATTATAGTAATATTGTTCCACAGGCGCTTTTCGTTGCTTTATGATTATTGCTATTACTTTTCATATAGGCGCTATTCACACAGTTCTTACCATAACGAAACATCTACAAGCACTCAAAAATGGCTACAGTGCAGAACTGCGCGGGGTGTAACAAAGCTTTAATGTCTGGCAATCAGGAGATAATGAAATGTGCTACATGTCGCTTATTCTACGATCTGGAATGCGCAAATATTACACCTAAACGCTTTCACTCCATGATAAAAGATAGTAAAGTAAACTGGAAATGTCCACAGTGTCGCTGCACGGAACTAAAAACGGGAAATACGAATACCCCGATTCGGTCCGCCACTCAAACCGCTCAGGATATATCATTTGTAACCACAAGAAATACGCAGAAACCCCGTCGGAAAGCCTCAGATGACCTTCCGCAGTATATTGAACCACAAATATCTGCTGAGAATCTTCGCATCATGATAAGAGAAGAACTTGGTACAACTTTAAAGGCTACTATAAATGAGATGGTTACTGTTCGGTTAAAATGAATAATGAAAAAATTATATCCTTTGAGGAATCGCTTAATTTCTATAACTCAGCATACGAGGACATGAAACGACTTCTTGCAACTTAATCAAAAATAATTGAGACATTGGAGAGGGACAACGCTATTTTGAAAAATACGATTAAAGACATGGATGGAAGACTGGGGCTAGTAGAGCAATATTTGAGAGAAGGTAACCTGGAGATAAATGGGGTACCGGAAGACCATGCTGAAAATCTACCAAACGTTGTGACACAACTTGCAAACACTATACACTGTGAACTCTCCAACCACGACATTATACAAGTGACTCGAGTAGCGAAGCAGTCTAAAGAAGCCAACCGCCCGAGATTGTTTAGCTCAATACTCGCACCCTTCGCGATAAAATGCTTGCGGCAACCATAAAACGTTAACAAAAACCAGGTCCCTAAGCTGACGCTCATCATCTAGGATATGGAGGTAAAGCGACGCCCGTGTACGTATCAGAACATCTCAGTCCGGCAAACAAAATCCTTCACGCGGCTGCAAGAAAAAAAGCAAAGGAAACGGGATACAAGTTCATCTGGATCAAAGATGGACGTATTTACGCAAGAAAAGATAAAAAAAAACCGGCTGTTTATATACGTGACCATGATAGCCTGTCTGCAATGCTGTAATCGTGTATACATAAATATATTTCATGAATAAGTTATTATCAGTCTATAAAATTTAACAATGGCTACAAATACCTTGATTTCAGACATAGATAATAGTTATATACATACAGCATTACGCATAACGGACCCAGACAATTGCAAAACATCTTTAAACATAACTCGCAACAGCTTTAATATTATTGTTCAGAACATACGTAGCCTCAATCGCAACTTTGACAATTTTATTGCTTATACTTCCAAACTAAATTTTGATTTGGATTTAGTCGTGTTTACAGAATGCTGGCTCTCCAAAGGATATAACATTCCAAGCATGGAAAATTACAATAGCTTCTCGTCTACAAAATTGTATAACCAAAACGATGGAGTGGTTGTTTACGTTAGAAATAGTTTAGAAGTTAAGTTTTTTGAAACCTGCAGAAAAGAATTAGCCGTCATATGTATATACAGGCCACCCTCTTTCCGTACAGTCGACACTTTTCTCTCATCGCTAAATTACATTTTGTGTAACTTTAAAAACTTTTCGCAAATAATACTCGTTGGTGATATGAACATAGATATCGCGGATAAAAACTTGGATAAAACATCTTCGACTTATTTAGATCTTTTAGCATTAGGTACACAGCCTCATTCCTACACATATCCAGCCTACAAGGGAAAATAGCTGTCTGGACCACAGTTTTGCAAGAAACCCGTTACATTTAAGTACTGCCATACTGGAATCAACCATAACAGATCATAACTGCATAATTCTATCCATTAACAAAGCTCCCAAATGGCAATTGGCGGTAAATAAAATATTCTCAAAAATAAACTATAACGGTGTAAAAACTGAGTTGGCTAAGATTGAGTGGATCGAAATTTTTACCAACAAAAATGTAAATGAATGTATTAATGAATTCATTAGCAAATTACAGGAAATAATTAAAACCATACTTATTTTAATGTAATAAAACGTAGAAACCGCAACATTAAACCCTTGATAACACCGGGGATAATCAGATGCATAAAGAATAGAGATAGGTTACATTTAAAATTAAGGAAGGATCCGGCAAATCTTATATTAAAAATTACTTATATACGCTATAGAAATACTTGTAACAATATTATAAGAAATTCAGAAAACCTCTTTTACAGAAATGAAATGCAAAGGAATAAAAATGACCTAAAAGCAGTGGAAAATAATAAAAGAGGTCTGTAACTTCACCAATAATAAAGATAACACACTTGAACTATTAAATCTTAAAGAAAATTCTACGAATTCGCTTAATAATATAAATAACTACTTTGCAAACGTGGGCTCTAATTTAGCAAATGTGATTCTGGAACGGCTAAATTGTAAAGAACAAGATCTTGTCAACGCAATCAACAAATTGCCTAATACTTTATATTCATTTGCCTTATTACCTACGGATGAAAAGGAGATAGAAAACGAAAAAAGTCACTAAAAAACAGCTCCAGCACTGGTTGAGATGGCATACCAGTTAACATTTTTAAGACTGGAGTCGATGTTCTTACTCTACCTGTGTCAATTATCTGCAATGCTTGCTTAGAAAATGGTTGTTTCCCGAAGCTCTAAAAATTTCAAAAGTTATCCCAATATTTAAAAAAGGAGACAAATGTGATATTACAAATTATAGACCCATTTCGCTGCTAACAACTTTATCAAAAATAATTGAAAAAGCAATAAATAATAGATTAAGAAACTACTTAGAGAGCAAATAACTTATTTCGAAAAATCAATTTGGTTTCCGTTGTAAAAAATCAACACAAGATGCTGTCCTCACTTTGACATCATCTATTGCAAAAGCATAAGATGAAAAAGATAAATGTTTAGCAATATTTTTAGATCTATCAAAGGCTTTTGATACAGTTTCGATACCTATTCTGCTTAATAAGCTTAATCGCATGGGAATACGTGGAAAACCATTGGACCTTATAACTGATTACCTTACAAACAGGACACAAATAATACAGATAGGAGAACACCGAAGCTCTACTGTAGAACGTATTACATTTGGCGTACCACAAGGAAGCGTCATTGCGCCGTCTCTTTTTATTGCTTACATAAACGATATGTGCAATTTGAATTTGGAAAATGGGAATATCACTACATACGCCGATGATACTGTGTTACTTTTCAGGGGGAAAACTTGGGACGATGTATACCTAAGTGCTAATAAAGGCCTAAATTTGGTAGCAAAATGGCTTGACAATAATCTTCTATCACTTAATTTATCTAAAACTAATTATATAAATTTCAGTATCAGAAGCGATGGTCAACCAGCAAGGCAACACAGCATTAAACTGCATTACTGCAATAAAGATAACGCCCTCACAATAAATAACTCATGTAATTGCCCTACTATCAGTTCGGTCACATCAACCAAATATCTGGGCATCCAACTAGACAGCAATTTAAATTTTAAAGTGCAAATTAATAACCTAGCGTCAAGAATCAGAAAATTTATATTTGTATTCAAGACTCTTCGCTCGACTCTTCTTGTGACGCAAAACAAATAAAATCAATATATCTTTCACTGTGTGAGTCCATTCTAACATATTGTATTATATGCTGGGGAGGAAGTTGTAAAACCAACCTAATAATACTGGAAACAGCTCAAAGCCTTTTCTATTTCCTACATCACAACTATACCAACGATCGGCAACTCTCACAATAAGACAATTGTTCATCCTCCATACTGCTTTAGACCAACATAAACGCCCCTACTCTGTCATATCCCTTAGCAGTAAGCGACGCAAAGACAAGGTGTACACAGCCCCGTTTTGCAGAACTATCTTTGCCCAAAGATTCAATCAATTTCTCGGCCCGTTCCTTTATAATAGACTCGCTAAAATAATCTCAAATATTCATAAACTAACAAAATTTAATTGTAAAAGAGAAATTTTCAAATATTTTAAAACTTTAAATTATGAAGACACCGAATCCCTTCTAAATACTGCTGGTTACAACTTTTTCAACTTTTGACAACGTAATCTCAATTTATTTTCATTTGTATTGTTGCTTTTATTTTGTTTTTGTTTTTGTATCACACCAACTCCACCTATTTGTAATTTAGGATATTATTAGCAAGAATGAACAGTTACCTTCTGAGTCACAGTCTAAACTAGTTCAGAAGGTACGGATATACTGCTAACAATAACCTAAAATCAATAATTATTTATTATTATTTGTCATCATTGAAGGGCGGGATCACGGGAACTGCGTTAGCATTACTTCCAACCGCCCTAAACTGTCAATCTTTCTCGTTCAACTATTTAAGGATATCATTTTAAAAAATATTTCTTACTGGGCCCCTACATCATAAAAGCATCTTCTGTAGTTTGGGCTCTGCGATGCTACGTCAGTCAGGATAAGGAATTTTATAAATATGATGATGGCAGGTAATAATTAGGTAGTGTAGTGCCAATTTGTATATATTTGTATATATAAGACTTTTCATCCTTAGGTATAAGAAGGTACCCCCCCGTGGGATCTCCACCTTGTCGTGGTGGGGGGCCTCAGTAACCGTGGATTGGTCACCCGCGGTGAAGCTAAGAGGGATCCCGGGAGGGGACACTCCGCGTGGGCTTGGAGGGGCCTGCGCAGGATACGTCCAACGGTACAGGTGCAGGGGTCAGTTCTGTCTGTCCCTCGCAGTCGGGTGCGGTCGCGGGAGGAGAGGCGTGTCGGTATTGCGTTGCCGCGCGCCCTATCTCCCGCGACCAAATGGGGGCGCACCATTCGATGAGTCGCGGTGGGGCCGCAGAGGAAGAGGCAATGCGGTGTTGCGTTGCCGTCCTCCCTATCCTCTGCGGCCGCTGGGCGTTTTGGCGGCGGAGCCCAACACCTTAATCCGCCGCCAAGGGGGTTTTGTTCGGGGCCGGGCTGACCATCTGGCGGGCCAATGCCCGTCGGAGGGTGGCGACGAATGCTTCGGCGATACCCTACCCTTCGACACACGGGTACATGAGAAAGTCGAGGTGGTTTTTAGTGGAAACACCACACACTCCGGCTCTAATTTCCCCCAAGAGTCGGAGATCCGAAGGGATTTTCCACCTCGTAAAACAAAACAAAAAAAAAAGGTATAAGAAGGTAGAGGTATACGTCGAGAAAACAATATTATGGAGCATCCCATAGCTATTCATAAATCAAACTTAACTTAACTTAACTTTAAACCCTCTATCCTACATCCTCCGACATAATTGAACCAAGCGTTCTTATCCCTCAATTTTTATTTTACATACATACTGACCATTACGTTGGAAGCTCTCCATTCACTTTTAAGTTTATCGTCGTCACTTATAGCCAATATATGGACCTCACAAAGGACGCCGGTGGCTACAAAACGACCAGAATAAGGACCTACCCACTGATTAAATTCTTTGTCGGAATGGATTGGCTTATTACATTTTTTTACCCGGGGTTTTAAGACTTATGTAGCTTTTATTGGCTAGTTGGGTGGATGGCATTGTTGAGGATGTAATGATAGTGATGATGATAACGGTAATAAAAATGTAGTTAATAAGTTACGAATTGTAAAGGTTTAAGATGCTGTAGTCGAACTAAGTTCTTAAGAGGCTACCTCGAAGGTTTAAAAATCGTGCAGAGGTCATCGCTAAGTGTTAGCTATAAAGTTGAATGTCGCACGGTTTTTGACATGGCATGCCATCACGAAACTGTCTGGAATCTTATTTCGTTCATAACTCAAGTTATAATCGTTTTAGAAAAATCGTTAGACCAGTCCCTGATAAACTAGCTCTTTTTTCGGTGAGTAGTATAATTTCAAGGCGAAAAGTTAAGTATTTTTTTAAATATCCTAAAAAATATTTAGAGAAAGCATGTTTTTCAAATTAAAATTCTATCGAGCGAAAATCTTTCAATCGTGTATCTGTCCGAGCAGTCCCTAGATGAAGACCTGATAAATAATATATAAAATTTTCACTTTGCTGATGTGTCTTACTGCTTCAAAATCTGTAATCAAAATAAATTAATAGCTTAAAAAACACTAGAAAAACACGCTTTTATAAATGCACATAAAAACAAAAAAATAATTACGGTTCGTTCAAGTTGTCTCTATTTCTGGGCTGAAGTGTAAGCTATATGCTTTTAATTATAATATTTGATTGTAAAAGTGTGGGGCGCTGGAACAGGAAAGACGTTCTTGTCTTGTTCAAAAATCAAGTGAACCGATGTTACGGGAAGTAGGTTACACAGATTGGCTAACTGGAGTTGCAGCACGAGTAGTAAGTGGCTCTACATTAAACAGTCTGTTCAAAGTACCAGTTTGTCGAACTCAGACAAAACATGCGCCATCAGCGAGGAAGACGACATTCACCGACACTTTTAACGCATCTTCTTTCAGGAAATTAAGTAGTTAAATAAGGGTAATGCGTCAACAGGCAAAATGTAGAGTTCTTGTTCGTGGACGAGATACATATCTTTGGTTCCCTTTGGTAACCCTTTGGCGGCATAAATGCTATGCTCTTGCTTTCTCTAACTTCATGCAGCTTCCGCCAGGAAGTAAGTATTTGTTAACAATAAAGTCTTTCCTGTTCCAGCGCCCCACGCTTTTACAATCAAATATTTTAATTATAAGCACATAGTTTACACTTCACCCCAGAAATAGAGACAACGTGAACAAACCATAATTTATTTTTTGTTTTTATGTGCATTTATAAAAGCGTGTTTCTAGTGTTTTTTAAACTATTAATTTATTTTATACTTTTTGGTCTTTGATAACGAAATATTTTTAACATTTATACATTTATTTTAAGTACCTAGGCGAATGAGCCCGCATCCTCTAGATCTCCGCCTGTGCGGCTGTATTACATGGTGTTTTATCTGTCAGCTTATAACAATCTAGCTCTTCAATCAGGAGACCACTAAGTGATTTTACTCTACTCAGGGCCACATACGCCTGTCCAGCCGCAAAAGTACGGGACCCAAACTACACCACTGCGTGGTCTACAGTATATAATTGGTTTGTTATAACCTTTGTTACAACCTGATTGTGTTCAAAGTCCATTACATGGCCTTTCTCACAAGTGCAAACACGACTATGATACGATATTCCATCATGGAATGCCAGTGCCTATCTTCCGGCTTCATCATCAGACCTTGAAACCTAATCGTGGCCAAAGATGATTACAAGACTTTTCTAAGAAATCCCAAACAGCTATGATACGATTTTCCATCATGAGGTTCCAGTTCATATCTTCCAGCTCCATCATCAGATCAGTTTAACAGTACCATATTATTGTATTGTCATCGGTACTACATACAACTGTCAATTTTCATTACGATACGACCCTTGGAAGATGGTTAAATTAGTTAGCTTAGATTCCATTACATCCATAGTTAGTTACATACACGACCTAATAAAAGAATGTTAAAAAGGGCATACATTTTCGAGGCAGCGCCTTAAGTAGACAGTGCCTGTATATTGCATCTATTGGCGCCAAAAGTATTGTAATATTTTGGTTTAACTTTATTTACATACATACATGACATCATTATCCTCTTAGCGTTACCCCAGTTTTCAATCTGGGGTCCGCTTTCTAGTCTAACCAGATTTGGCTGAATATTAGCTTTTCCACGGAGCGACTGCCTGTCTGACCTCCGCAACCCGAAGGGATAGCGATATTCCATGGTTTAAATGTTACTGTAACGACTGTCAAAGATCTTCATGACAACCGGTTCTTCGTCGGGGTAGGCAGAACACCTTTTGCTTATAACCTGATAAACCTGAGGCGCCTTTAGGTATATTTATTAACGTTATTTCTTTTTATATTTATTTTAAAGAAACTTGCTATCATTTGGAATGTTTTCGAGTCGCACCAGTACCTTTAGGCAAGCCTACTCAATCGTTAGGTACTTGTCACTGGGCAAGATCATCACCAAACGTTTGCCTACCAACATAAAAATAAAGAAAAATGTACATAAGACTATACTACTATGATTCGATTATCAGTTAAAAAGTAATTATTCCAACTCGCAAATCCTTTCATTATGAAACTTAAACCCCTTTTATCAACTACTTGAATATCTAATAGATCTGTACAATCTAAAGCCAGCCTCGGGCGAAAGATGACGTTTTACGAGAAAAAAGTTATAAAATACTTGGAAAAGTGGACCTCAAGTTTCGCCAAACGGAAATTGTATTTCCAACTGCGAAGATTGTACAAAATGCAGAATTGACGAGCATTAGCAGACATTTCAGAAGTATAACTACAAAATTTTCTTAAAACCAAAGACCAAGTGAAGCGAAAATACTCTGGAACTAAAATTAAGTAGGTATGGAAAAATGTTACGGATCCTCAGATGGGCCGCTACTTCGTCGTCTGTAGACGGCAGTAAAAAATATCCTTTGATTTAGAACCTGCAGACGATATAACAAATAATAGATAGTAAGATGCTTCCGACACTCTTGAAGAATTCCTTCCCTCACCAGCGTCTTGAGCAAATCTCGATAGCGCAATCATTCTAAACGATAAACTTGATTAGGTTTAAATAGTGTTTTGGGATGTGTACCAAAATTTGGTAGGTAGCATTCGTAGTCGTTAATAATACTTTTGAATACCCTTGCAAGTTATGACCGAATTCGGTACTGCTGCAAGCGCGTCCATACTCAATACTCAAGGCCGAAAAAGTTAATCTTCTGTAACGAGCCTATTTCGCATTCAAGCGGTCCAACTAGTCGATTCATTTCCTGACAAGACTTCTTCTGATACGGAATCATTGTTCGAACTGTCCTTCCTTAAAGCTTTAAGTTAGAAGGAGATTTATGTCCTATGAGCTCTTTTAAAGGTTTTAAAATTTTTATGCAACCTGCTGGCACAATATTATAGGCTAAATGCATTGAACAGAACTACTTTTTGAATGCTACGATACATATTAATCTTAATAGGTATATAAAATCCTTGCGTTACTTACTGACTGACAGCCACGCTACAGCCAAAACTATTGGGCGCAGGAAGCTGAAATTTGGCACGTATGTTCCTTGGGGACCGTAGGGATGCACTAAGAAGGGATTTCCCGAAATTCCCACGGGATCGGCCAAAACGGGTAAATTAAAAAAAATGCAGGCGTAGCTGCTGGCGTCCTCTATTTATTCTATACGTTAGGACATATTTTTGGTCACCACCCAAATTATTCATATTTTGACTTTGCCGGAGTATCAATCGACTGGAATTTTGGTGTTAGACCCCGGACTTGACCCAGTAACAAATAAAAATAAACTAAAAGGGGGGTCTACCACCATACTAGATAAAAATTCCCTGGCAGTTCTTTATATAAATGTTACATGTTTTTAAAATACTCAAAGAAAGAGTTTACAGTAAACATGATTCGTTTGTCCTTTAAAAAAAATTCTCTCATAAATAACTTGCCCAAATTAAATCTGAAAGGAAAATGGACCTTAAAAAAATACTTACCTACTAGAGACTGTGCCGGACCAAATGCTTTACAAATCCTCTCTTAATCTTAATACTAACCATGATATTTGCCTTCTAAAAATTCCCACTACAACTAAAAGTACTAAAAACTTTTCACACGATTGTTGTGTTTATCCGCAGGGCTCGTAGACAAAAATAGCACAGCCTAGACTCGCTATGTTGACTCGCAGAATACGGTCACGGCTAGTGTGTGGCTGTACTTGCGAATAAAAATGTGAGGGTAGGTGAACAAATAAACGCCTGAGAACTCAAACACCAGCGATGTCGTCATCGTATGACCATCGGTTGCCGTACGTTCAATCGCATTTATATTTCTTTAATTACATGTGAATATTGATTAATGGTTCTTTACATAACACATAACATAGCATAACTTTACGCCTTTTATCCCCGAAGGGGTAGGCAGAGGTGTATTACACGGGTCTAGTTCATAATATCGACAGTCACTACATCGATAGTCGCGTTCCATCGACGGGCTAATGTATCGACAGTACCCCTAATCGATGGTACGCTACATCGACAGTACCCTTACCAGTAATCGTTGATACGCTTCATCGTTAGTACACTAAAACGACGGTTTGCTACATCGACAGTAAACCAAATCGATAGAAGGTACACTGCATGGACTACCCGAACCGAAAAAGAAGTGTTACAGTGCATTCAATTTGCGCAAGGATTCTTTGAATCTACTGTGACTATCCACAAATATATCCACTTGAGAGCAAATATCATTATATTGTTTACAAAATCTGAATACCGGATTGTTTTGGGACACATTATTATTGGTAGTGGATATTCGAAACAGTTGCGGATTACGCACAGATCGAGTGGAGTACCTTAAAATGTAATTGTCTTAAAAGATCACAATTAAATGAGCCATTCAAGATTTGATGAGAGATGAACGGCTACCTTCCCAAACTACCTCGGGATATTTAGCCGAGTTTAAGGGCTTCGTCTCAGGTGTCCTTATTAAGAGGCTTTACGAGTAAGACAGCCATTTGTGGATTTTGGTAGTTTTTCAGCCTTTACGACAAGTATACTGTGTCGTGTATGAAAGTCATGTGATGCGGCTTAAGGTCTTGTTGATGGTGGGATGATATTGAATCTTCGTTGATGGTTTTAAAGCATAGACATTTTAGATTGTTAAAAATAATTTTGTTTTTTAATAAGGAAGATCTGGAGCACAAAGAAGCTGTTTCACGACATCAAATATATATTTTGTTTAGATCACAGGAATATAAATTATTTATGCTCGAGTCAAAGAAAAAAATTATGATGAACCTGAGAGGATGCCTCCAGTTACGAGCGCATATTCTTTTTTATTTAACCGTGTCTGCCCGTTCCTGTTGTAATTTCGGGAATCCGTTTATAGGACAACCATACCACGGTAATAATATCTAACAGTATTCTAACTCCATACAAACGCGCGAAACTCGAGTTATACCTACGCACCTCGACCGCAGTACACATTAGACTGTGCCTTTAGTACACAACAATCGCGATCGTGCCGCAGCTGCGCAGTTGCGAACGGACTGACGGTTTTGTAGCAGTGTTCTTTATTTAAATTATAATTATGGTGACGAGTTGTGTGTGACAATGTTTTTATGTTACATCTGACGAAATTTTTAAATGTTATAAAGTACTAGTTCTAGAACTTTATTACATTTTAAAATTATAACCACACTTTTCAAACCTTCGTACTTATTTACAACTTATAAAACAATACCTAACAAATTAATTTTCATTAAAACAAAATTTAAGTCAACACCTATTAGGCCATAGCGACCGGATTTTTGTGGATTTGGACTTTGAATCCCTCGCTGGGTTCAGGATTCTACGTTAGAATCCCTCGGTACGCTCGGGATTCTATTCTAAAATCCTTCGCTTCGCTCGTGATTCAAAGTAGCGCCCTCGCCGTAAAAATTCTATTTTGCTCCCTAGTCATACAATCTACTATTCTCCGGTTGTTATAACAAGCGGACGAGTTCTAAACAAATGTTTGCGGTGACATCGCAAATAATAGTCGTTCGTGTTCACAAATAGACGTACAGTCTGCCACATAAGTAGCTACACACTGATAAATCTTCGAAGGCACTGACTGAATAACAGACAACGCACAGCCGAAACTACTGGACGCAACAAGCTGAAATTTGGTGTGTGTGTTCATAGGGAGCACTACCGGAATATTTTTTAAGAAATTCCCATTCTGACGAGGTAAAGTCGTCCCGGGCGGGAGGGCCGGCCAAGGGCGAATGAAAGTAGAGGAAGTGATAGAAAACCAATTTTATATTATAATCTGATACTTATTTTAGTACAACAATGTACCTAATTGTTATTGACATAAAATTAATAATAAAGAAAGAATAATCTAAAGATAAAAAACACATTACTCCTGGCACTGGTACCTGGACCACGTGCCCTGGGCCCCATTTGCCTTTATGGTAAAGACGGTATCAAGCATACCCTTGTTGAAAGAAATATATGTAGCGAGTTTGAGAGGACAACTCTGGCCCTCTTTCCTTTGTCGCAAAGGAAAGTTGCCCAAGTCATGCCTCGTCATCACTGTGATTGATTTCACACTCACACATATGTTGGAATTGAGCGGGAATCGAACCCACGGCCTTTGGCGTGGAAGCGGGGTGTGAAAAAACATCTCTCAAGGCCGTCAAAGTGAGGGCCACCATGTCACATTGCTTAACCAGCAATTGGGGATGGTGTTCACAATAGGACTTCACTGTCAGCTTACCATCAGGCAGGTTTTTAATAAAATAAAAAGTCGTTTAGAGTCCCTCCATGCCACCGGTCGTCGAATCATTTCAGTCATTATGTTATGTGTACAAACTAGCTTTTGCCCTCTGCTTCGCACATGTAAATTTCACCTAGAACATTATTTCTCAAGGAACATACATGCCAAATGTCACCTACTTGCGCTTAGTAGTTTCGGCTGTAGCGTGTCTGTCAGTCAGTCAGTAATGCAAGTTTATATATACCTACAGATTAAAGTGATTGCATTGAAAAATAAAAGGTTTTACACACTCTGACTCCCTTATAGTGTGCATAGGGTTCCCACAGAGAACTTAGGGTCCCAAGCCAACCTCACCTGCAAGTGGTGCACCTGCCGATCAACGGACGAGGCTCTGGCAAACAAAATATCCCGATAAGCGGCAATAGGCTCGCCACCTATTACGTGGGATCAAAACACTGGCGAAAAGTGGGCGTTTAATATGCCTCTGCCTACCCCTTCGGGGAAACAGGCGTGAGTCTATGTATGTATGTATGTCTGACTCCCTTTTCTACACTATTACGGGTAGTATTTGCAAAATAAATGTCTCTGGGTTTACTAACGTCATTTGAGGATCCAATATAAGTACAAAGTATGAAGTTAATCCTTTGGAGGCATAAAATGGTTTCATACAATTTCTGACTCCCATTTTTGCCACTTAGGATAAGAATTTCCAAAAAGACTCTTACTGTTCACAAACTTCACTTCACAAACCAATATACAAAGTTTGAAGTTAATCCATTGACGGAATAAAAAGTTTCATACAAACCCCGACATTCCATTTTCCCCCGTAGGGGAGGAATTTCATCTTCTTTCTCATTTCACCTACTTGCGCTCAGTAGTTTCGGCAGTAGCGTGTCTGTCAGTCTGTCAGTAACGCAAGGATTTTATATATACCTACAGAATATTTATGAAGCCGACTGTATTTTCGCGTAGGTATAATTGATTTCAATATTTATCCAATCATATTGTTGACTGTGTCTGTGCCACTTGACGGCATGTTTGAAGCTGTAATGAAAGGATAAATAATAGCTTATTTATTATGTCTTGTTGTCGCATTATCTGCCCTTAGTAATATGTTTGTACGTGTGGTGACGGATTAAGACTACGGAATATGACCACCCCATATAGTACCGTGGGTGTCGTAAGAGTCGATAGACGGCTCATATTACGCAGAGAACAGCACTATAGGAGAAGGATGACTTGAAACAAACGCTATACCAACCCGTTTGGCCAGCGTAGTATAGTAGGTAAGGCCAATTCCTCCTTATATAGGCTTTCCTTTATAAGGAGGAATTGGCATTGCCTAGTCCAGCAGTGGAACACTTCTTCCTTCTTCCACGTCGCAACGGAGCGTGTTATGGTATATATTTTGAGTATGGAGGTAGTTCGGATGCTGAAGAGGACATAGGCTACTTTTTACTACGATATTCGGCTCGCAACGCGACTAAGTGACTAGAAGATACTCTTTTACGACGCTCAAAGAGAATTTCTCTCGTCGTGATACATACATACATAGACTCACGCCTGTTTCCCGGACGGGGTAGGCAGAGGCATATTAAACGCCCACTTTCGCCAGTGTTTTGATCCCACGTAATAGGTGGCGAGCCTATTGCCGCTTATCGGGATATTTTGTTTGCCAGAGCCTCGTCCGTTGATCGGCAGGTGCACCACTTGCAGGTGAGGTTGGCTTGGGACCCTAAGTTCTTGGTGGGAACCCTATGCACCTTCGTCGTCATGGTTCCAGAATATACAACTTTATCGTAACGTTTTTATGGCAGACCGAATCATCCTCAGCCTGCCATAGTCCACTGCTGGATACCTACAGGCCTCTCCAATGGCATTCCACTGAGCCCATTTTCAACTTTTCGTGTCCAGCCGCTGCCAGCCACTTTGCGTACCTACACACTCCAACAATTGGAGTGTGTACTTAGGTACGCAAGGTAGGCTAGTTTCTAGCCAGATGACGTCCTACTAATTATCTGGAATATTTAGTTAGGTACCCATGATGTTGGCGACCGATGCCAGACACACCACCAAACCTAATAGAAGAGAACAAGCACTACTTATCAGTGACACAACCAAGGACGTCGCTAAGGGGCAGGGAGGGGCACCTGCCTGTGTGAATAAATATAAGTGAATATATAATTCTGAATTAGACTTTGAGTAAGTACTTAATAATATAGGTACCCAGGTAACCCAGTTCGATCTAGACAGTCGTCTGTCCATCGAAACTACTTAGCTATATCCAAACTGTAGCGCGGAAGTAACCGAACTATTAACATCGCTATAGCTCCGTTATAGCGTTGGCTTTGGCAGCTTAACTTTATTATACACTGCCTTCGAATAAATGCCATACACCACGATTGCGAAACGTTGGCTACTATTAATTTTCACACGACTTTTAGTACGAGATCCCACGGAAAATTAGTGCGCTCATCGAGTTTTTGTTAAAACCAAATTTTTATGTATATTTATGATTAGGAGAATGTATATTTACTAGGTTGCCTATTAAAATGTGGCCGCAAGTATTTTAAAACAATTTTTTTTGGTTTTTGATTTTTAGGAAAAAGTTTCGTTCACTTGTTTTTAAATAAAATTATATCGTCTACATCACGGCTATTTAGGTATATAAAGATTCTGAAAAATCACGGTTGCCTATCATATATATGTATATATATCGAAATCATACCTGTTATATCTGGCTGCGAAGAGGTGCGGCCAAGTGACAAACGGCAACCGTGATTCGATATGTATACATTTTTTGGGCTTTGAATACTATATCCCTGCCACTTGAGTTGCCGCAATAGATAATACCATATATACCGAAGAGCAGAGGCGACATACGCATTGTAAGTCGATAGTGTAGTATGGCGGCTTACAATTTTAGATAAATTATGAAGAGCAAATGAATTTAAAAATTTTGTAAGGCTCTCTATATGCTGTTCCCATGTCAAATGACGGTCTAATTGAAGACCTACGACTAGTGTTTTCGTATTGTATGGCAAGATTTATTTTAGTAGTCCGTTGATTAAATGTCATTATTTTCGTTTTATTCAGATTGATTTTTAAGTTATTATTTATAAGCCAATTAAGTAATTATATTTTTTAGGTCGTTATTTACATCGTATTCGAGAGTACTTATGTTATTTCCTGAATAGATTATAGTGCTGTCGTCAGAGTACAATGTCATATTATATTTGGTGACTTTCGGCATATCATCTATATACATTGTGAACAATAGCGGACCGATCAGACTACCCTGGGGCACGCCAGACATAATCCCACGGGCTAGAGAAGTGTACTTAGTGTCCGTTAGGTTAGGATGTTTTTACATATTCTACTTATTGTTGTCATTTGAGAGCGATTTGTAAGAAAGGATTTTATAAGGCAAAGAGCACTTCCTCCGACTCCATAGCGCTCCAGCTTATCCAGAAGTACACCGTGATCAACGTAATCAAATGCCCGGGACATGTCCATGAGGAGAGCCACAACTGGAGTTCTATTGTCTACATTTGTAATAATCATTTGCATAACTTCATATAACGCCGTGTTGATTAATCTACGTTTTCTGAAGCCGTACTGCTCCTTGGCTATGAGATGATACTTTTCGAAAAAATAATACAGGTTGTTATGTATGACCTTTTCTATAATTTTTGAAAATATACTCCTTTTTATGAAGTGGCTTAGTTATAGTAGTTTTCAATTTCTCGGGGAAGTGACCATGTTCAATGCAGAGATTGATGATATGGCTCATAATAGGCCCTATTATGTGAGCAACACGTTTGACGACACGCGTGATAATGCCATCATACCCATGGTTGTTAGTGTTATTTAGCAAGTTTATTATCTGTATATACAAAATCCTTGGGAACCCCAGCTACAGCCAAAACTATTAGGCGCAGGAAGCTGAAAGGCATATATGTTCTTGGGGCACCGTAGCGGTGCACTAAGAAGGGATTTCGCGAAATTCCCAGGATCGGGCAGAAAGAGCTACGCTAAATAATGTGCGGGCGTAGCTGCGGACATCATCTAGTGTGAAATATATCTGATGGAGTTGTAGGTGAGATGAAAATAGAATTTGGGTTTCTGGCAATATTCGTACTACAGGATCTTAATTTGAGTTTAGTACTGTCAATTCCGTCAATGAAGAAGTCATTAAAGGCCTCCGCAATGAGTTGAGGGTCTTTAATTAGCGCATTTTGTATTGATATATTCGGAGTCATATTAGCATCTGGAGAGGACATGTTATTATTAATATTATTATTGATAATTTTCCAGGAAGCTTTACATTTATTTTTGGCCGTATTCTATAGTTATTTTGAGCTTTCTGTGTCATCATCATCATCATCAGCCTTTAACAGTCCACTGCTGAACTAGGCTTCTCCTTTGAAAGGAGGAATTGGCCTACGATACCACGCTGGCCAAACGGGTTGGTATAGGGTTTGCATCAAGTTTTCCTTCTCTTACAGTGCTGTTCTCTGCATAATATGCTCCCTCTGTCGGCTCTTACGACACCCATGGGATGATATGGGGTGGTGACAATCAGTATTCTTAATCCGTCACCACACGGACTTTCTGTGTAAATGCAATAATTTTCCTTAACCGAGTAGTGTAATCTTAGAAATCTTAGACAATTGTCTTAGTACCTAGTAGGGTTATGCCTGAACTGCCATAATATGGCTCCTTTACGCTTACTACACAATCTTTTTTTAAGCAATTTGTTACTCGATCTTAATAAGCAGGTAGAAACTTAAAAAGTATTTAAGTACCTATACATACAACGAACGTGATTTTCTTTTATAGATGATGGTACGGAACCCTTCGTGCGCGAGTCCGACTCGCAATTGCCCAATTTTTTTATGATACTAAGAGCCGGTTTCACTACTTCTGGATTGGCCTTATCCTTCAGATAAATTTAAAATTGGACCTTAATTTGTACCTATGAATCTGGCAAATAAGTTTAACAGTAACGTCACAGACAGCGGTGAAACCGACGATTACCTTGTGTTGTTTTTTTTTGTGCATCTGATGGTTACAAGATAATGAAGATTGAATCCTTTATTTACCTAAACAACAAACACAACAAGCCTGCAGACAATTTGTGGCTCACACAATGTACCTAGTCTCAAAAACTCCCGTGTGTGGAATAAACTGAATTGAACCCACAACAAAATTGACAGAACGCAGTATTAAGCGGAAAAGTAACCGCTAAAACCACTACGCCAGTGTTGATTTTTTAGCAACAATTTTTTGCACAAGCAACGACAGGGCGCATTATTTAACTGATCCCGTTCTAAGCTTATACCGCG
The DNA here is from genome assembly GCA_944739405.2 of Euclidia mi. NCBI lineage: Eukaryota > Metazoa > Arthropoda > Insecta > Lepidoptera > Erebidae > Euclidia > Euclidia mi. The sequence goes on from OX123203.2 coordinate 11,446,743, forward strand.
GGATGATGAATTTTGCAGTAGATAGGTATTTAATCACTTTGTATAGGTAATTGACCTTTTGCATTTGTGTTCCCTTTGAAGAAACGACTTTACGCATAATTACTTAAGGTCGATATTTCTCTAACGTAATCGTGTAGATTGCAGTGTATCTACACATTCCCGCGATCTCAGTGTCCTAGATTGTCACACATAACTCAGTTTACGTGTAATTATGACCGACACACGACAGCTTAATCGTATCACGACCAGAGCCATAAATAATCTGGTTAGGTACTGCTTCAATATCCGTCATTCATCTTCCAGGATGTAGTAAGTAAATGCAATTATGGTGTAGGTATACTAATAATATTTGTGGCATGAAGCAGAGTAGAAGTTATTTAAGGCTGGATTACGGTCGGTTTCAATACTCGATCTATCCATGAATTCGGCTACTAGGGAAACATAATATTAGACATTTTGTTTGGACCTAATATTTATAGCTATAATTTATTAGTGACCGGTCTTGGAATGAATACTAAATAAATAAATATTCTACCACATTCACACAACACCCTCTAGTCCCAAACCAAACTAAGCAGACCTTGTACTATGGGTACTAGACAATGGATAAACATACCTACATATCTACTTTTTTGTAAATACATACATTTTATATACATAGAAACAGCCAGACCAAGACAAACATCCATGTTCACGTACACAAATGTTTGTCTTGAGCGGGAATCGAACCCGCGACCTTCGGCGTGGTAGTCGCTTATACTCCCGCTGCTCCAACCGATCGTCAATAATATAATTATTAGTTCAATGTAGCTTTATCGGCCATTTTCAATATTCGAACTGTAGATAGATCTGTAGATTTTTGATTCGTGTTTGACATATTTTGTATGGAGCTTATGTCAAAAACGAATCTAAAATCTACAGATCTATCTATATTTCGAATATTGAATTCCGTAGATCTATAAGTAGGTACCTAGCTAATGGTTATGTTATTATGTATACTTATTTGAGTAAATCATGTTGAGAAAGTTTGAAACTTCTGTCATTTTTAAGTTAACTCTATTATAAGGTGTTTGCTTTCTTATTACAAAATAAAAACAGGTGCTTTATCCTTGGAAACTCCTACCTTTAAAAGGTAAAATAAAAATAGTGTAAATGTCACTCATATTGTAACTATGTGGACATATTTAATTAGCCAATTCAATAAAATTTTGAGCAATCTAAGTTGTGGGCAACAGCTTATTAATATACTTATTATATAGTTTATACACTACTAACAATATTCAGCAAACTGAACCCACTTCAATAGACTCCCAACATGCTTTCACAGCTTGCAGAAGAGAAAACTTAAAATAGAAAACATAAAACAATTAAATGCTTATTATATTTATTTAACATAAAAATAATTACTTACAGTATAAACAAACCCTCATCACTTACAACTATTATAATATTTTTACACACAATAAGTGAATAAATAAACATTAACTTCATTTTACCTATATTCAGAAAATAACAAATAAGGAAAGTAACATTATAATATTACCTAACTAGATGAATTCACCAACTGTATGATTAATGTTTTTATACAGCATGTACAGTCTAACAACTTTTCGCTAAACCACCATAAGGGCGAGAATCTCAGCAAGACATCGTCGCTTCCAGCGCTACTTTACACGCACATTGACACTTGTATACAAAACCAGTTGTGTGCCTCGACTCTATGAGCGAGCCAAGGGATTTTTCAAATTGGTCCACCACTGACTTGTTTGATTGTACATGAAGGTATATACTCTAGTAAGATATATTATATGTTAATATAATGTGATAAACTATGCTATGTCCACCACTGACCTGTATTATATTAGAGGTCAGTGTATGCATTCATATAATGTAGTACATCTATAACAATAAACCAACATTGCAAGGCTGACTTCAGGAAAATGAACTATTCTTAATCTTAAGAATAGGGAATGACATTATAATAACAAAAGAAATTGAACAGATAAGGAAAAATATTTACAATTTCATGATAAACCAACTTTTAACAAGCACTATTAGACATTATTGTGACAATAAAATATATTGAAATGTATTCATGACTTAAATATGTATTGCTTTCATTACTAGCAAATGTTGTTTAGTAATAGGTAAATACAGACATTGTAAATGCATACTGTAATTTGTATATTAATTCTTTTAATAAATGGTTGCAGTACGATTTTAATACTTATTTCCTACACCATAAGAATGGTATGAAAGTCGAAGTCTCTTGCATGTGGTTACAAAGCAAAATGAAAAAAAAATACTTTAAAAACAATTAACAATGGCTATTCTGATACCAACTTTTGCACTTTGTAAATGTACCCAATTAAGTAATTGCATAGAATATTTACTCCATACCGAAATGTACTACTATACAACAAATTAAATAATACTCCAGCTTCTAGAATATACTTCTGATCAATTAAGTCTTGCTGGCTTAAGTAGTACAGTTACAGTAATGGGAGTGTGAGATGAGCTACTATATAGTAAGTTGTGGCTAAATTACTGAGAAAGAAGTAAATTTATACAATCCAAGTATCTTTTGCTCATCATTTAACCAAGGTAGTCTGCATCACAATAATCAATAATAATAATTTTCTAAATACTCTCCTACTCCTTAATACACATGTACCATCCCATATATAAATGTCCAGAACAGAACATAAGTGAACAACGCTCCGAAGAAACCGTTGGTCAGTAGGCTTTGTCTTGAAACATAGTACTTGCTCCAGTTCGGTCCAGTTTTCACCATAAACATCACCCATAGACTGACAACGGCAAACACATAGAAGGCGAAGCCATATAGACCGGTGAGGCCTAGTACACCTGAAATGAGAAATATAACATAAATAAATGTTTAATACAAAAATATGTATGTTTATTTCATTTTAAATATTAAGTTTGCACTAGAAATAAATCCCACATCCTTACAAACATTCAATTGACTCAACAGACACAACATTGCACAAAGTTTTGTCCCATGTGGAATCAAACCCATAATACTACTCAACACAGTGTCTAACAGCAAGGCAACCACCTCAACCACTATGCAATATGTAATAGTGTATACTTATTGAAAAGTATAATAAATGTATGATTTTTAATTTTTTCCCATTCGCCATCTTTGATTTCCCATCCGCCATCTTGAATCACGAAATAGATGTTGTATTTGGATTCCCCATCCCTTTAAACATCGGAGACGATACCCATATTGATTTTTTTTTAATTTCCCATCCGCCATCTTTGATCACGAAATAGATGATGGTTTTGAATTCCCCATTCCTTAAAATATCGGAGGCGATACCCACACCGACTTTAAAAAAAATCCCGTCCGCCATTTTTGATTTCCTATCCGCCATCTTTGATCATGAAATAGATGTTGTATTTGGATTCACCATCCCTTAAATAATCAGAGACGATACCCATATTGATTTTTATTTTTTTCCTATCCGCCATCTTTGATTTCCCATCCGCCATCTTTGATCCCGAAATAGATGTTGTATTTAGATTCCCCACCCCTTGAAATATCGAAGGCGATACCCATATTGATTTTTAAAATTTTCTCATCCGCCATCTTTGATTTCCCGTCCGCCATCTTGGATCACTAAATAAATTTCATATTATTAATCAGCGTCCTGAAAATCTCGAAAACGATACTCATATATGTAGATTGTATCCTATTCGTTTAGCCTTTTTTTGCCTTTGACCCAACCCTCCCCCTTTTCGTTTGACCATTTTATTATTTTTGTCTGGCCCCCAAAAGTTGTGGCGTAATTTTATATAGCCTAGCCTTTCGGAATAATTGGGCTATCATAGGCAATAAAAAAATTTTAAATCCGACTGCTAGTTCCTGAGATTAGCCGATATTATCTTTTAGCCTTTTTAGCCTTTTGCCCAGCCCCAAAGGGTCGAAGCGTTATGTTATATAGCCTATAGCCTTCCGGAATAACTGGGCTATCGTATACAAAAAGAATTTTTCATATCCGACCGGTAGTTCCTGAGATTAGCGCGTTCAAACAAACAAACAAACAAACTCTTCCGCTTTATTATATTAGTATAGATATAGATAGATGCTAACTTGCATAATCTAAACCATTTTGTACAAAAATCATCAATTGTTAAAGAATATAAATACTTATAATTTTTCATCATCTTCAGCCTTTCGCAGTCCCCTACTGATATGTAATCAGATAATTTCTTAGTTTTATTCTGTTTTATTTTGATTTTAGGGTCAATTACTTTGATTTTCATTTCATTTCGAATTCGATTCTTCAGTTCTCTGGAGCGAGCAGTACTCCGAGCGTAGCCCTCTCCATAACGTGTTAAGCGAGCACAAATTGGTGGACCAGTCGTATCGTTAGTGTCCACGTTCTGTAAGTCACGGGTAGAACAAAATTTGTTTTAAGTCTTTGCGGTAAGCTGTATTCTTTTGCGAGCCTTCTCGAAATTGTCTCTACCCAACTGCAAGTTTTGCCCGACGCAGAAATTCGACATACTTCTGAGCAAACGGTACCGTTACACGGACTCCAGAATAGACTAGGATGCAATAAGGTCAAAGGCTTTTTCATAGTCCATAAATGCTATAAGCACAGGGGATAATTATATTCTTCTGTCTCATGTATAATGTGCCGTAATGTGAATGTCATCTTTGGTGCCACCTTAACTTTGAGAACCGAAAAGAAACTCGTCAAGCGAGACGCGAAACGGTTGGTGGTGACTGATGACACTGGAAAATAGCTTAAATACGTTGCTCATGAGAGTGACGTGTCGATAGCACTTAAAAAGGGTTTTGTCCGCCACTCCACGAGAAGAAGCTAGATTTAAATATACATTGGAGCTGCACATTGTTTCGACTTCTACAGGGGATTTTCCACGTTTAAGCTCTTGGCTGACTTCTGGTAACTCGTCCGTGAAGTTCCGTTAAGGTAGTTCGGGGATCCTCCGAGTAGAGATGAGGACAGCACGCTGCCGGCATGTAGAGATCACTGTAAATGCTCTGAACTTCAAGAATTTTGACCTAGAAATGACGAATTTCCATCAGATGTGGTCAACTTCTCCTACCAAATCCGTGCGATCCCACTACAATTGGTAGATATGCACTCCCAATTTGGCGTTGTAGTTCTCCATGACAACATTGAAGTGGGCCTTTTGGGTGTTATGTAAGACTCTAGAAATGTCAAAATACATTTCCTCTACTTCATCATTCGAGTATATCAAAGTAGGTGCATATACTTGGACAATTTTCAAGTTCATACTCTTGCCGACACACTGGAATCTGCTATATCGTTGCCAGAGAAGACTTTATATACCAAGAATCCGGCTCCACCTTGGGATAGCTGGTATCGCTCTCTAAGTACATAGAATGGCTAGAATCAAGGGTAATGGTATTCTGCGCCTCGCTGCGAACTTCACATAATCCCACAATATGTCAGGCGTAGCTTTCGCACCAGTGACGTTGCTGCCCGTCACCGATATTTGGCATTTTAGGGTGAAACTTACACCCACATTTTCAAATGTTTTTGTTTTGTTCAACGGAGGAAGCCAAAACAACAATTATTAACTTTCTCACTCACAAAAATAAAATAAATGTGACTGAACTTGGACTGAACCTATAAAAAACGTGTGTCACATCACATCAGCTTGGATCAAATCTGACTAAAAACTTAAAAAGGATTTAGGATAATGATGAAGATGGATTAACTATGTTTCTTTTCTTTAACAATTGGGCATCTTATTTATTAGTCGTGATTAATAATCGCAAGCGGATTCTTTCTACTTAATAAGGAAATAAGGTACTATTTAAGCTGAGGATTATTTTCAGTCAACAGTTTAATGCCTAAAAAAATATTGTCGAAATAGAAGAACAAAAAAGTCGCTTCATAGATTTCGCTCACAGGCGCTGTCTAGGGTCGGCTCGACCCTGGATCGCTAGCTTGATCCTGGGTATCGTAGAATTTATGGAGATAATCATTCAAAAGCCATGGGAGGACTCATGTTTTGGAGAAGGCAACGAGCTGCAATACACCCGCGATGGGGTGACACCACTAAAATCCGCCCCGGGTGCCACCCATGCTAGCTACGCCACTGGCTCCAACCGATCGTCACTAATATAATTATTAGTTCAATGTACCTTTATATAGATCTTTATACAGTTTTTGACATAAGCTCCATACAAAATATGTCAAACACGAATCTAAAATCACACATACAGATCTATCTATATTTCGAATATTGAATTCCGTAGTATATCTATAAGTAGGTACCTATATAGCTAATGGTTATGTATACTTATTAGAAAGAAGAAAACATAAAACAATTAAATGCTTATTATATTTATTTAACATAATAATAATTACTTACAGTATAAACAAACCCTCATCACTTACAACTATTATAATATTTTTACACACAGAACGTGAATAAATAAGCATTAACTTCATTTTACCTATATTCAGAAAATAACAAATAAGGAAAGTAACATTAAAATATTACCTAACTGGATGAATTCACCAACTGTATGATTAATGTTTTTTATACAGCATGTACAGTCTATCAACTTCTCGTTAAACCACCATAAGGGCCACATCGTCGCTTCCAGCGCTACTTTACACGCACATTGACACTTGTATACAAAACCAGTTTCTAGTGTGCCTCGACTCTATGAGTGAGCCAAGGGATTTTTTCAAATTGGTCCACCACTGACTTGTTTGATTGTACATGAAGGTACTCTAGTAAAATATATTATATGTTAATATAATGTGATAAACTATGCTGTGTCCACCACTGACCTGTATTATATTAGAGACATTTAACAATGAACCAACATTGCAAGGCTGACTTCAGGAAAATGAACTATTCTTAATCTTAAGAATAGGGAATGACATTATAATAACAAAAGAAATTGAACAGATAAGGAAAAATATTTATAATTTCATGTTAAACCAACTTTTAACAAGCACTATTAGACACATTATTCTGACAATATATTGAAATGTATTCATTTGCATGTATAGTTTATACACTAATAATATATATATTATAACAATATTCAGCAAACTGAACACACTTCAATATACTCCCAACATGCTTTCACAGCTTGCAGAAAACTTAAAATAGAGAACATAAAACAATTAAATGCTTATTATATTTATTTAACATAATAATAATTACTTACAGTATAAACAAACCCTCATCACTTACAACTATTATAATATTTTTACACATAAAAAGTGAATAAATAAACATTAACTTCATTTTACCTATATTCAGAAAATAACAAATAAGGAAAGTAACATTATAATATTACCTAACTGGATGAATTAACCAATTGTATGATTAATGTTTTTATACAGCATGTACAGTCTAACAACTTCTCGCTTAAGGGCGAGAATCGCTCAGCAAGACATCGTCGCTTCCAGTGCTGCTTTACACGCACATTGACACTCGTATACAAAACCAGTTACTAGTGTGCCTCGACTCTATGAGCGCGCCAAGGGATTTTTTTCAAACTGGTCCACCGCAGACTTGTTTGATTGTACATGAAGGTAATATATACTCTAGTAGAATATATTATATGTTAATATAATGTGATAAACTATGCTGTGTCCACCACTGACCTGTATTATATTAGAGGTCAGTGTATGCATTCATATAATGTAGTACATCTATAACAATAAACCAACATTGCAAGGCTGACTTCAGGAAAATGAACTATTCTTAATCTTAAGAATAGGGAATGACATTATAATAACAAAAGAAATTGAACAGATAAGGAAAAATATTTATAATTTCATGATAAACCAACTTTTAACAAGCACTATTAGACACATTATTCTGACAATATATTGAAATGTATTCATGACTTAAATATGTATTGCTTTCATTACTAGCAAATGTTGTTTAGTAATAGGTAAATACAGACATTGTAAATGCATACTGTAATTTGTATATTAATTCTTTTAATAAATGGTTGCAGTACGATTTTAACACTTATTTCCTACACCATAAGCATGGTACGAAAGTCAAAGTCTCTTGCTTAATGTGGTTACAAAGCAAAATGAAAAAAAAAATACTTTAAAAACAATTAACAATGGCCATTCTGATACCAGTTTTTGCACTTTGTAAATGTACCCAATTAAGTAATTGCATAGAATATTTACTCCATACCGAAATGTACTACTATACAACAAAATTAAATAATACTCCAGCTTCTAGAATATACTTCTGATCAATTAAGTCTTGCTGGCTTAAGTAGTACAGTTACAGTAATGGGAGTGTGAGATGAGTTACTATTTAGTAAGTTGTGGCTAAATTACTGAGAAAAAAGTAAAATTATACAATCCAAGTATCTTTTGCTCATCATTTTATCAAGGTGGTCTGCAACACAATTATCTATAATAATATTTTCTAAATACCCTTCTACTACTTAATACACATGTACCATTCCATATATAAATGTCCAGAACAGAACATAAGTGAACAACGCTCCGAAGAAACCGTTGGTCAGTAGGCTTTGTCTTGAAACATAGTACTTGCTCCAGTTCGGTCCAGTTTTCACCATAAACATCACCCATAGACTGACAACGGCAAACACATAGAAGGCAAACCCGTATAAACCGGTGAGGCCTAGTACACCTGAAATGAGAAAATGTAACATAAATAAATGTTTAATACAAAAATATGTATGTTTATTTCATTTTAAATATTAAGTTCGCACTAGAAATAAATCCCACATCCTTACAAACATTCAGCTGACTCAACAAACACAACATTGCACAAAGTTTTGCCCCATGTGGAATCAAACCCATAATACTACTCAACACAGTGTCTAACAGCAAGGCACCCACCTCAACCACTATGCAATATGTAATAGTCTATATTGAAAAGTATAAAAATGTGTGGCTAACATTACCTACCTAACACAAGAATACAAATACAGATCTGCAGGTGACATAAGGTTTTTTTCTAATGTATGATATTTTATGAAATTTCACGCACAGTATTACGTATTTCTGTTGACATTAATGTTTACTGTGCCATATTTGCCACATTTCAGAGCAAGTTTTTTGAGGTTCTATACAATCAAAAACAAAATGAAGATTTTGACTGTCTTCAACAGTTCTTAGTTTCCTTGCACCCCATACTCCAGCCCAAGAATCAAGGTTAAGAGTAAGGGCTCAAAACTATGGTTAAAAATTTGCCTCTGACCATGACTAAGTTAAAACAACCTATTAAAAACTAAAACTACAAATTCTTGTTATACGAAATTGTTTCCCAAAGTATTAGAACGCTATTCTCAGTCATTTTAACACAGTGATATACGATATTATAGGAAGGAATAATAAATTACCTGCAGTGGACCCTGATAGTGCAGCCATAGACGTTCTGCAATACTCCACGACAACAGCATTGTTTCTAAGCGCCGCTTCGCTGTACGCTACACCTTCAGGTTTGTTATCTTTTACTTTGGCTGCCGACATTATTAAAATATTATTAAACTTTCATAGGAAATAATCAATCCGATTATTTGACTGAGTCGCGACCACAGACAGCAGACTCGTGAAGTCGTGACATCTCACATCTCACATCTGACGTTTCAGCACTGAGAAAAGAATATAATATGGAGTAGACAAATAATACATAATTATGGATACTGTACATTATAGAAATATATATGAAATCGACATAAAGCCACCAAACATAGTGTTGTCTCGTTTTTACTTAGCGATATCTCTGTTAGAAAAAAGAGATAGCCATAGGTTACTGAATACACTGATCATAGTGATTTTTTATCAGAAATGTCAATCGTGCCAATGTCGCCATATTGTTTTCCAAGGGTTTTTGGTACAGTCAGCATCAAAAGTCGATGAACACATTCAGATTTTCAAAATCAATGAACATTTTATCACCCATAAATCGCTCAACAAGAAGGGCGCCAGTATTGAATGAACATCATTAAAGTTCAAAACTAACTGAACACTACTTGTCAAAGGTCACTGAACACCATTTTGTCAAAAATTGTTGATCGTTATAATATCCGAAAACATTTTAGAATCATCAGTTTGAATTTATACCATCGACGTAATTATAGATTTTTAGTTCAATTGAATTGTAACCTTATTCGTAAAGCAGTAAGACTTATTTTCAAAAATCACGCAGATTCCGTTCAAATTCATACCGTCGCGCGTTGACTTAGTTTATGATTTTTATACTTACGATTGAATTAGAACCCAATCGGAGGGTACGAAATTTACACGGTGATGATAGGCTAGTCGACGGGAACAATTTTCATACATTTCCTTAATGCGCCCTCTATCGATCGCTACTATCCGATAAGGGTGCTTTTAGAAAATCTATGGAAATAGGGTTGTTTCCAACTAGTCAAATCAAGCACTTTTAATTAAATGTCAAAAACGACCTTCGTCAAGGGTTTTGTATGAAATATGATGTAGTAACGTCATAGTGTTTTGCTGTCAAGTAGAATACTTATTATCAATAAATTGACGATGAAAAAATGTTAAATAAAGTTTTAACATTAATTGATGAATTAAACTACTATTATTTTGACATGTTTCACTAGATAAAAATACTTGTATAATTTATTTCACATGCAGGAAACTTCCGTGACGATCGCGTGCAAAACTCGTCGTTTGTTTGAAAAACAAACTCTTGGTAGACCCCCTATATACATATAAGACTCATTTACAAAATTCACACAAATTCTGTTTTTATTCAATTCTTTCTAAAACTGAATGTATGCATAAAAATATTTCTACTTAATTATCACTTTGTATCGAATGTAGACCATTGCGGTTGCAATTATTTATCATCTATAAAATATTGTATTAGCTTAAAATAGTATTAAATAAAATTATTTACTTCATAATACTTTAATAATAATACAATTAATCACATTAGTTTATCAAATGTAACGACCTCCTTTATTTAGTTCTCGGAAGTCACTGGCCGTACTGGCCGAATCACTGGTGACGTGGTGTTATGCTTTTTTTACCATAACTTTGTTTAGCGACTTTTGAAAAGTCATGGGCACCTACTTATGCCCTTTTATGATAATCATTCAATTCTGACGCTTGTCATGTTTAGCAATTTAGGTGTATTATGGTGTACAGCGATATTGAAAATCTAAATGTGGTCATCAACTTTTGATGCTGACTGTACATCTGCTGTCAAATCGTTGTGTATCGAACATAATAATTTTGATTTTGTGCATAAATATATCTAAAAACCAGATGAATCAGTGCTTCAGGCTTTCCTAGAGCAGTGCAAGATAAAGCTATAATCAACACAAATGTACTCTTCACAAGTAAGTAACAAGTCATGATTTATATTGTTGAATAGGATTAGTATTTGTACAAAATAATGTTACAAGAGGTTTTTTTTATAGTTAATTTAACAGGTTTTAGCTTTGTTATGGCCTAAATGTTGTTATTTTCGTAGTTTGGAATTTTCCATATTTACGTATTAGAGGTTAGAAGTGATGTTACTGCTAATGTCGATATGGGTTATCGATATATCCGTAATGTATAGATACTTCCACAAACGATAACATTGTTAAAAATATCTCGCGTCTGTAAACGGAAATAAATGAAACATTCCACCAATTTTGTCTGTTACCTAGTAAAGGAAAAGCTATATTTGACTAACTTACTTTACTTAGCCCTGATTACATAAAACCCAAAACTGCTGTATCCTGCTCTATGTTCAGGAAAATGAGCAGTTAAAATAATAATATTATGTTTTTTGCCAACAGATCACATGAACAGCAACTGTATGCGAGAATTCCTAGCAATGAAACGTTGAAGAAAATAATTTTATTTATCAACAAGAGGACGCCCGCTGCTACACCTGCACATTTTTTTGACTGTTTCTGTCCGATCCCGTGGGAATTTCAAGAAAGTCCTTAGTGCACTCCTGCGATCCCCAAAGAACATTGCCAAATTTCAGCTTCATGCACCTTATAATTTTGGCTGTAGCTTATCTGTCAGGCAGTAACTATATATTTTTTATATATAACTATATATATATTATATTTTATATATTATACAGATAAAAAACAAATAAATAACATGTATTAATCAATTATGATTTTTCTTACCCCCTTATGATATTTCAGTGTAGCTGTGTGTTTCATTATGGTATGTATGGTGCAAATCAGAAATCGCCGACATAAGGCCGGCGCGCACTGACGTCGCGGCATGGCAAAGGATTTTATTACTGATCAAGTCATTTTCATTATTATTTCAATGAGTTTAGAATTCATATTACTTTATTTCGATACAATGGTACCGCAGCCCGCCGTGGCATGCCGCGGGACGTCGGGGCATGTTGCGGCATCGGCGGCATACTTGGACGCCGCGGCATGCCATAGCGTCTTGCAGTGTGCCACGACGTAATCAGTAAATAAATAAGTTCCTGAATTCACCGTTAGTAAATCTTGTTCTCATAAATAATGTATCCAGAATTGTTTTCTCTTCGACATATCAGTTTGTATTTGTCGTTCTTCATCTTCAGCAAGAAGTGCTATTGATACTAAATTTCAGTTAATTGGACGCCTCGGTATGACGCGGCATGCTGCGACGTGCCGAAGCGTCCTTCGGGCTAACGAAACATGCCGTTGTGGCGCCAGCCATTAGCTATCCGGATAGCCAAGCTGAAGTGGCAGTGGGCAGGGGACATAGCTCGAAGAAGCGATGGCCGTTGGGGCAGAAAGGTTCTGGAATGGCGGCCACGTACCGGACGACGCAGCAGAGGTAGGCCCCCCGCAAGGTGGACCGACGATCTAGTCAAGATCGCGGGAGGCGGTTGGATGCGGGTGGTTCAAGACCGGTGTGGAGAACCTTGGGGGAGGCCTATGTCCAGCAGTGGACGTCGTTTGGCTGATATGATGATCGATATTGGCTACCAGAGAATATTTTGTTATATTATAGGGACGTTTTTCGCTTTACCATGTTCGTCTGCATTTGCATTATGGAATAAGTAAACTAATTTGGCAAAAGATCTTAAGTAACTTACTACAAATATCAATTTACATATTTTTTTCTAAATCTACAGTAATGTATTATTTACCTCTAACCGGCTCAATGTCGATATCGATTATATTCTGGAGTCCAACCCAACGGCAGTCATTTTATTTTCTACATCATTTCGTAGGTATGCGCGCTAATTTCGTAGGTACGTCCAATCCATGTTATTCACAAATCTGTGGTTTATTACTTGAAAAAGTAAGAACCCTTCAAAAACTTAAAAAAAAAATAGTTTTCTTTTTCATCTTTTAGCAACACAAATCGCATTTGCTAGTACGTTAGCTTTAACCATTTCGACTTCTTACTGAACCGAGACAACAGTGATTTTAGCGCTGGTATGAACGCTCTCATCGCAAGCTTTTAAAAGTGCTTACGCCAGAGTTCAACGCAATCGTTTTTTAAATCCTCGTGCGAATTATGCCTAAAGGTGCTATACTTTGTCGATAACAAAAAAACTTGTCGATATATGCTTTGAGTTGCCTAATATGCGCCCAACCCTAATGGGCGCCATTTTATTTGCATACGTTTCGTAGGTATGCACGCTAACTTCGTAGGTACGTCCAATCCATGAAGTTATAGATAATTCATGGTCCAATCCATGTTATTCACACATGTTTCAACAAATATTTGACATTTGACAATGACAGATAGGCACTTTAGTTTATGGTTAAAAATAAATGATGCAGATATTGATGAGATATTGATGATAAAAAAATAATAAGATGATAAAAATAATTTTATGTTGATTGTGTCAAAGAGAATACAAATACTACGAGATTGTGTGGTTGAATTGAATAAAATGATAGCGGAGAGAGCTCTTTTTAAAGATTTCTATGAAGAATTCTCTATACAGAACTGGCAGCAATCAAAACAAAAATTATAATATTTAAGATATTATTGCTGTTCGTTAGTAAAATACCATAGACATTTATATTAGTTTGACATTTTAAAAGGAATAAAAATATTTTCTGAGTAGTGGATAGGACTCGCTATGGTTCCGTACAAATATATTGATAAAAATATTTTCGGAGCAGTGGATCGGACCTCATAGGATATTGTATAAATCTATTTTTTATAATCAAGATCAATGACCTAGCTAGATACTTTGACCTTTGTACCCTTCTTATGGCATATGAAATAATTATCAAAATTAAAAACTTGACTTGTCGCCTAAGTATTTCATAACTAAGAGAAACGGTTAGTTAGCTGAGTCCTTAGATAAGGCATAATCACAACACGCAGGCACATATCATTGTATTCATTTTAAATATACGAAATAGATAAAAGCTACACGTACTTTAAACCTATTAACAGTGTTAAATCCGTTAGGTAGTTTTTTATTTTATCGCATTCATACAGACAAACTGGACGCAGTGCGGATTGCATTTTATAAAATTAATGTATAAATATAAAGATAAATAAAGAAGCTGATAGATATAGATAGAATATAGGATCATCACTTTTTGTTAACTTTTTTTAATGTATGATACTTGTACTTGTGAGATAATAACAAAGGAACCCTAAAAACGAACTATTTTGAAAGCGTCGGTAAAACAGTCTTGATAAGCGAAGCCATTGAACTGTGTGAAACTATAGAGTTGTGTGTGTAGTCTATACTAAAATTTGTCGTTGTATTCTCACGCACACAAATACAACTTATTCATGTGTTTTCGCGGCACAGAGCGTCGGTATTTTTGTGGCGGAACTTATTTTCATTTGATATCAAGAAAATTGTAAATTGTAATTAATTATTGAAGTTTTATTGGTGAGATAATTAGTAATAACGTGTGTGTAAACTGTAGCGATGGTACCCGTTGCCTGGTTTCGTTTACAACAGCGTATGAAATTATGATGGCGCGTGTTTGAGTCTAGCACTGGGTGCTTTCTCGTATCAAATTAGGACTTTGCTCGAACGATATTCGAGCGCTGACAATTATAGCTAATATTCCTGTTTCAGTGTTATGAAACCTTCCTAAAACTGTTGGTTATTCAATTATAAGTGGAAACATCGTTGTGTAATAAAGGATTTTAAGTTTTCAATCTACAGTGGTACAATTATGCTTTGAGACCCCGCCAATCTGTGGAATTGTCTTGTGCAAATTGCAATCACTGACGCGACGAAACTGAATTAATCGATGGTGAGTCGACACAATATGTTATTAATTCATAAAAAATACCATTTCTACAAACAAAACATGATATTTAGTTCAAATATTGAATTAACCTATTTCAATAGAAAAACGAAACTTCATTTCGATTCTTTTGTTTCAGAAAACCAAGTGAGACATTTGCAGGCAATCATAATCCGTATACCGTGGGTTGTGGTCACGTTTGAAATTTTATTATTCTGATAAATATGAGATTGAGTTAAAATATTCGTATTTTTGCATTCGCCATACGATGTATTATTCAGTTACGTCAGCCGCATATTAGAGGTCTTACGTATATTCTAATACATTACAATGGACGAATCTGAAGATAACTTGAGCTCTGAAGACATGAAGTCAACTGATAGCCCGCTCACTGTCAAATCAAAGCCTAAGAAACGGTCATTGATTGAACGTGAACTTGAGACAAATTTGACTGCAAGAATAACTTCACCGGTGAATGGGGAAGGTACAAGCACAAGCCGTTATGGCAGAGCTCGTCGTCTCAAATCAGAACTTGAGCAGCCTGATACAAAGAAAGTGGCTTCCGAGTTAAAATCACCATTGTCTGAGAAGTCCCCTATGAAGTCTCAGGCTCAGTCACCTGTTTACAAGATGCATGCATCAAATTCCCCTCTAAAACGAACAGAATCACCTAAGAAGGTGGTTGGGGAAAAGTTTTTAGACAATCAGATTGAAAGTATTTATCAAGAAAACATATCACTTAGCCGTTTTGGCAATGAAGAAGTAAATACAGTGACTCCTTCTCCAGCAAAGAAATTTCCTAAAGTTTATATACGGAAAGATCTAATACAAAAAAGGGAGCCAGAAGACACTGTTATGGTTATACAGAATATGTTCTCTCCTGTCAAGAGTGCAAAGAAATCGTCTAACACTCATTTGAATAATATTCTGGAACGGTCTTCAGAGCGGTACAGTTTGTCAAATAAGCAACAGAATGGATACTTGGATAATTCTTCTGTTGTAAAGACTTTAGACTTTGATGGTAAAAAGAAGAGGAAAGAGAAAGAGACAAAAGATATTAAGGGTGCCCCGTCCAAGAGTGATTTGTTTGAGCTTGAGGCCAAATGTGCTTACCAAGTCGGGGATTTGGCTTGGGCAAGAATGGGGACGTACCCTTTTTGGCCATCCATTGTCACAAGAGACCCTGCAAGTGGAGTATTTGTTAAAAAGAAGTGTAAGTATACAATTTTGTTTTATAATAACTGCTCTGCAAATTTATGATTTAATAAATAATCTGAAATATGTGCACTATAGGTTTGATAATTTTATATTGATGTTTGATAAAAAAGCTCTGGGACAGGATACTTTATATTATATCTATCTATTGCCACAAATTAAATAACGAAAAGGAATAGCATTTTGAATAAAAATTAAGAAGTATGTAACTGACCTTAAAATTCTTTTTGGTAATTATTTAACTTGTTCAATAAACTATTTTAATTTGATATAATACTTATATCAATAAGTTATACAGAAACAATAGGGAAGTTTCCTGCAAGTGAAATAAATCATACAAGTATTTTTATCTAGTGAAATATGTCAAAATAATAGTAGTTTCATCCATCAATAAATTAATGTTAAAACTTTATTTAACATTTTTTATCGTCAATTTATTGATAATAAGTATTCTACTTGACAGCAAAACACGATGACGTCACTATGGCATATTTTATACAAAACCCTTGGCAAAGGTCGTTTTTGACATTTCTTTAACCCTTTATAGGGCATAGTGACCCTGCGGTGGAAAAACTTCATTGTTGACGGATTTAGGTATAATATGGGGGTAGAAAATGATAAATATATATTTTTAATTTTTTTATAATTTTTCTATGGTGGTAAATATATCCCCTTTGCCTGTGTAGGAGGACAGTATAGAACATTACGAGTATGGAAAAGGTGATCTTGAATTAGTCTAATGTACAATAGGTTAGTCTGTGGTCTACGTAAACAACAAATATAATTAGAAAATAACTTTATTTCATAGGAACAATGACTACTGTATGTGAAAAGCCGTGAAAAATGGCAATATTCATAGTGGCACAGCCCACAGCCACAGCCACCCACAGGCATAGGGAATATGTTTCCCACCATAACAAACGAATATTATAAAATATCAAGACACCCAGGCAAAAAGATTTGCGTAAAATCCTTCAGATTAAATATTATAACACATGCTAAAAATAAAACTTGTCTCAGAAATAAAAAGATTCAAGAGATAGCCCTAACTAGAAAATTGAATACGTAAAATTGCTACTTTTCAAACTTCAACAAACCACCGAAGAAAAATATACATGATAGTTTACAATTTCTTTACGTCAAAATAATGACAGATTAATAAAAAAATAGCTAAAGTAAAAATAAGTACCGCAAGGATGAGGTTTTTTTACTAAAAAAAATTAAAATCATGGTGGGAAAAATATCCCCTATGCCTTAAAAAGGGTTAAAAGTGCTTAATTTGACTAGATGGAAACAACCCTACTTATATTTATTTGTAATCGCTATAACAATTATCATTACTGACAAATTAAAAATACAAGAGTATCAGCTATTCTATGTATACTGTAATTTATTTTAATCTCACATATTCCATTAGTTTGCATTGGTTGACTGATAAAGATTATATAAATATAAGTTGTTAGATTACTGCCTCTCATTTGATAATATTAATTTATATTCTATTTAAAATGCTGTACAAGTGGCAATGTTGCTACGTACTGACAACATTTTGTGGTTTTATAATACGAGTATTCATTAATAAAACAATTTTTATAATTTCATATACATAATTGTAAAGATAATGAGGGTTGGATCCTATATGCATCTTTCATTAAATAGAAAATCAATTTAAAGTAAATGGAAATGTTTTTAATATAAACAAACAGTTTTCTTGAAAGATACACCAAAGTAACAGGTTTTTGTTGATCCTTTGTGTAGGTTTTACTTATAATAAAAATAATAAAAACGTTTATTTACACACTGGGATTGTAAGTTTTACACAAGATGTATTCACGAGTTATTAAATTACATAATGATCACAATAAAAATGGGTGTAGTACTGTTTTCCTAAATAGGCTACAGATTAGCCTGTGATAAGGAAAATATTAATTACACTAAAGCAAAACTTGTAGCCCAATTTTTTTTGTGAATGGCTCTTGCTTTCTATATTTATGCATTAGCTTTCATCTATGACTTGACCTAAGTCAACTTTAGTATGCATTCCATATTTGAACACAAACTTTGAACCCCTGAACTTTTGGTTGTGATGAAGAAATCCCATAAACCCATTTTTAGTGAATATAAAATTTCAATAGGTCAGTAAACCTAGTTGTTCTGGCCTATATTATGTAATTTCGAGCACAGCTCAAGTGGTTACCCATACGACATCGCCGGAATGCTCACATTCTCTCTTTACTTTATAATATATTATTTAACCCTTCTACTCCCACCTATTTTAAAGGAAGATTCGAGTTCCTTCATGATACGCATAACTGTTATTTAAGGTCATCAGAAAATTTGAAACTGAAAATGCCGGTTCATTCCACAGCATTTTATGACAAATCCTTTTCAGTTACTGCTGTTCGCTTATGGAACACCTACCGTTACACATAAGACAGGCTCAGACTATAACTAGATTTAAACCAATGGTAAAGGATCACTATCTATCATTATAACTTTTCTCATTCTACATTATAGGTATATGTATGTATTTATTTAAATATAGTATACTTATTTGTATATATATATTAATATTTAATATTATTTATATCATATTTTATTTGTATATATTAATATTTAAGTATTTATTTGTATGTATATATGTTATTACACGAATTTATATATTTAATATATTTTTACAACTGTACACTTGCAACTACCATTTATTTCCGACCAATAATATCCATCCAAAGGTTGCCTGGTAGAGATCACTGTCAGCGATAAGGCCGCCCTTTGTACTTACTTGTTAAGAAAATGTCTACTAATGTATGTATAAGTGTACAATAAAGTATAAAATAAATAAATAAATAAGTTTAGCAAACATTAACAGTACATTTATCGAAACTGAATGTTTAACCATTATTTTGCTGACACAAGCATAATCAAATAAAACATAACAATGTATAAAGTTCATTAAGGCTGGTTTTAGTCTTACGCTGACGGCACGCGCACCGTCAGCGCTGATGACCGAGATATATGAACTTCTAGGAAGCGTTTTTGAATGACGCGTAGCTATCAGCGCGCACGGTGGTCAGCGCTGATAGCTACGTAGACGTACGCGTCGCGCGTCGGCCCCGCGTAGCTGTCAGCGCTGACGATCGCTCGAGCGCCTCTGCTTTCAGTGAGCGTTTTAGTGTCGAGCGGACCGCGCGTACAGTCATGGCGAATCGCGAAGTGGATACAGGTCGAGTTATCGATGAGTCGTTCAATCGGTGGTATAGGCACGATTCGTAGGCGGCAATGGACCAGTATATCCTGTTTCTTTGCCAGTAATTCGTCAAAAGTTCTATTTGACATTAGAAAGTAATTAAAGAATTTACTTTTGTCAGCCCTCAAAGTGCCATAAAACAAAACAAATTCTCCTGCAACGGCGCTCTGCTCAATCACTGGATAAACATGGAGTCTTTGTCGTCGCCAATTTTTATTTTTTTGGGATAGATAGTACAAAGCAGCAATAATTAATACACTCCGCATTTTGATCGTCGACTGTACAGTAAGGCGGTCAGTACGATATTAAAACGAGCCACGCTGAGCCTCAGCGCTGACAAACTACGCGCTGAGCTATGAGCGCTGACGGTCAGCGTGAGACTAAAATCAGCCTAATATTTTCAGTGTACATTTAGAGCCTGCAAAATGTTATATTACCTATGTTTAAAAATACGGATTAAATTTATTAAAACAACTTTTTAATCATAATTAGCTGAATAATAAAATAAATATTATTAAATTAAAAAATATGTATCGTTATTCAGGGTATGTACCACATACTTACACATTGCTACAAGCGGCGTGATAAAAGTATACTTATGTATATATACTGACTACTGTATGATGAAAGGATGAATTATTATTTTAACCATTTAATATCTGGTATGACATTTGATGGCTAAACTAAGAAAACTTAAAAAGTTTTTATGTTGTCTTTACAGTATTTGGTCGCATAGAGCGTGACGTAATTCACGTGACATTCTTCGGAGACAACGGTCGCCGCGGCTGGATCGTGGACACTATGCTCCGGAAATACCTCGGACAGCTCGAGTTTGAGAATGCTAGGGAGAATTTTACACCTGAGGTAAGATATTTCTAATTCTTTTTATACTTGGCTTGGTAAAATCAAGTTTTCTGAACTGAGAATTATAATTTTAACTAACTATAATTAATTATGATAAAATTTTTTGAATTGTTAGCTGTCATTGTCCAAGTGGTTCAATGTGTAAATATTATCTGCATCTGATGGAACATTTATTTAAACCTAGCTATTATAAATTGTATATAACTAATCATATATAATTTAATAGCAATATACTAATAATGTGATGCAATAATGAGGTTGTTATATTTTTTAAATATAATGTTATGTTTCTTTTTAGGCCAAGAAAAAGGATCCCAGACTATATGCTGCATTTTTTGTGTCTGAAAAGAAACAATCATTATGGAACACGTCGGTTGAAGAAGCAGAGATGTTACTAAGAGAACCAAAACGGCTGAGGATAGACATTTTTAATGACATGCTCGAAAAATCTAGATCTAGCAAAGTTAAACAACCTAAGAGTAAGATAAGTAGAACAGACAGTGATGTTTCTCTAAGTGAGAGTCTTTATGACAGCTTATTCTCTGAAGACGATGGTAAGGCGGATAATAATGATAGATCTAGGAACAGAACAAGAAATAAATCCTTAGATATGTTCGAAGTAGTAACTGCTTGTCTTGATAACATGGCAGCTAAGACAGGAATCACAAAAATACAAAGACAGTCTCACATGGACAGATGGTTACAAAAAGCTAAGTCTAAAACGCCCGAGAAAACTCTAGCTAAACCCCAAGTGCCTACAAAAAAGATTAAAGAAAAAAAGGAAGTTAAATTAAATGGTGCTAAGAGGAAAAATAAAGTATCTGCAAAAAGGCCTGTTCATAAGGGGTATTCGCTAAGAAGGTCTGATGCATCTCAAAATTTACAATCACATCAGAATGAACATGATTACAGTGTGAATAGTCCAGATGAGGTTGTAGGAACAGATTCTGATCATACTTCAACTGACACTGATAAGGAAGTTATATGTACCATTGCCAAAGTTGAAAGTCTGGCTGGAAAAACTGAAGAAGAATGTACTAAGAATTATGAAACTATGTTAAATGATGTAAGTACCACAACTTCGGAAAGTCCTAAAGACAGTTCCGAAGATATCAATGGCACTTGCGAATCAGAGACATACACTGATGAAGAAAGTCCAAATTCTAAAAGTGCTGATATTCACAATACTATAGATGAACAAAATTCTGAAGTGAAAAGTCAAACTGAAGATAATGTTACTCAAGTTTTGAATACTGAGAGTCAAGAAAGTGCTAATACGGACACAGATCTTGCTGAAAATGTGGTAGTTCATACCAGTTCGAGTCAAGATGATTCGGCACTGTCTACTGACGAAGTGGAATCTAATATTGAGAACATAGAAAGTCAGGCTGATAATGTGCAGAAAGAGAATTCTCATGAGGTCATGGATTCAGAAATTTCTAATACCACAGATTGTGAAGATATTACTGCGTCAAGATTACCTTCTGTTGAATTAGATCCAAAAATCGACACTACCTTTGAAAATCAAGAAAACAATGAACGCAAAGAGGATGATAATGATAATGAAATACCACATGAAGTAATTAGTACTGAGAGTAATATAAGTTCAACTATTGAAGATAATCAAAGTCAAACTACAGGGATTGATGAGAGTAGTTTAGAAACTGACTTTGTTAGTCAGGGCTCATCAAATGTAATAAACAACAAACCTGAAGATAAAGAGATCTTTGAAAGTAATGCAAACAAAGTAGATGATGATGATATGTCTGTTGACGATGACAGTGACAGCGAAAGACTGCCGTACAGCCCTTTATCAAATTTAGGAAATATCAGTGATGACAATTTAAGTTTAGATGATGTCCCATTTGTTAATAATGATATGACAGAATTTGACAAGCAAGACGGCAATGTCAATAAAGATAAACAAATTGACAATGAAAATGAGAATGTAAAGAAAATAGAGAAAGAGGAAATGGAAAATAATGGACAAATTGAAACCTCCAAGGATAGCCTAGTAAAGCATTTAGATAACGTAGGTAATAGTTCGACTCAAACAAAATTGGAAAATGGACATACTAGTGATAACAGTGACAGTCAGAATGAAAAGCAAAGTCTGATACCTAACCATGTAAATACTGTTACTGAAGTTTCTTTAAAAAATACTATAGATGAAAGCACAAAAAAAAGCATGAAGAGTATCCCAAGCAACGGTTACAGAGAAGAGAATGTGACAGAAATTGAAATGGAATCTAAAGAAATCAGCATATATGTGTCTAATTATAAAACAGATCATACTAAAGTTAATGGTTTCCATGATATGAATGGTGATCTCGATGTTGAAACAGCGTCTGTTCATTCTGAAGACAGTGTTACTTCGTCCAGGTCAGAAGGGAAAAGAAAACTACGTTCTAAGCAAGATAAAAAAGAAGGGGACCCATTAGAGAACCCAGAATTCGTAAAATACATGGAACTAAGACAAGACGCAATTATAGACGAAAATCCTGAACTTAGTGAGAAGGAGGTTGTAGCCTATTTATACAAAACTTGGCTTTACGAAGAAAGTGTGAAATCAGATGTTAAAAAGAATGACGATTTGAGAGAATGTAATTTAGTGAAAGGACTAAATAAGTGTCAACCAGAACCAGTTATGCGCACTAAGAGGAAATTGAGTGTCAAGAAACAAAAATCACCAAGAACTAACACATTGCAGAGATATTTACGTAAAACCAGACATGAAGAAATTAAAAAACAAGAAAATGAAGAAATATTTTTCCCGAGAAAGAGAGGTGGAAGGAAAAATATGATAATATATGATGATGATGACGAAATTGAATCTTCTACAGATGTACCGAAAAAAGATGATTCATCACTTATGGATGTTAGTGGCAAAGCCGATGAAAAACAAAATTTACGTAATGGAGACCTATCAAGGTCTGTACAAATAAATGTCCCTGCTATTACTCAAGACAGTCATAATGTTAGGCTAGATTTACCAGATCAGAATGAGTCAAAACCTGTTGAAAGTTCTGAAATTCAATCTACATCAGTTACTAAAAATGCTGAAGAATCTTCAGAAAGAAGTGCTGAAACTATAAAACAAAATACACTACCAGCAGAAACATCAGAACCTATCAAAGGTATAACAATGCTGAAAGAAAAAATAAATGATGATTTTGACAGAGATTCTCTAGATTCTGAAGATAGCGAAACACCACTGATCAGATGTAAACTACGTTCAAAATCAAAAAGAGAAAATAATATCAAAGAAGACAGTGTAGACAGAAGAATCAAAGAGGAAGAGCCAGATACAATCTCTATTAATTCAGAGGACAGTGAAATATCTGTTACTAAGCGTAAAAAACGGTTCGCTTACAAAAAAGTTGAGCATGCAATGGACGACCCCGAATTTGTGCAGTATCTTGAACTACGACAAGACGCTATTATAGAAGAAAATCCTGACTTAACGCAGGACGAAATCGTTGCTTATTTGTATCAAACTTATCTATACGAACAAGATGCAAAGTCAGATATTAAGAAAAGCGATGAAATTGAACAAGCCGGTCTTGTCAAAGGTCTAAAAGATGCGGTACAGCCGCAGCCGACTAAGAAAATAAGACGTAAAGTGCCGAAAACAGAAAAAAACGAGAAAGATACTCATGATGAAGATGCGTCCCTAAAAGATAAACCTAAAAGAAAAAGCGTTAAGCCTTTCTACAATGAAGAATATTCAGATATTGAAGAGGAACTTGAAGTATTTGAAATATTCAAACCAAAACATAAAGAAGTCACTAAAACAGAAACCGGAGAAATGGTGCCCGTTATTGAACCGAGCCAAGAAGTAGAAGTATATGATGAAGTAGAGCTATATTTTGCAGAGCTAACGAAACCAAAACCTAACATATTCAAGGGTTTGATCAGAGAAAAGGTCTGCGAAATTTGCGAAAAGATCGGCAATTTAGTCAAATGTAAAGGCTGCAATGGAATGTTTCACGTAGATTGCGTGAGAAAGCAGATGGAGATTGTCGAAGTTCCTACACCTTCTAGAGTCAGAAAGAAGAAGAAGAAACCTGGTCGTAAACCTAAAAACTCAGAAGAATTCAATAACGATGATAAAAGTCAAGATGTTTCAGAGGAAAATAACGCATCGATCGAAGAAATTCTTGAAGCCGAATCTCATGCTGTCGACGCAGATGTCTTCGAAGCTCAACTAAGTGCGAAAATGAAAGAAATTCTCGATACCGCCGAAAATATCGAATACGATTCTTATTCGAGCGACGATGGCATCGATTGGACCGAAACAATACCTGGGAAATGCGAAATAATTGACGTTAAACTCAGACCTAGGCATTCGGAATCGGAATACGCAGATTTCAAATGCAATAACTGTCAGAAATACGATACTCCTGTGTGTTTCGTATGTAAAGGTGCTGTTTCTAAGAAAGAGTCGACGAAACGGCAAAAATGTCACGTGGCACATTGTCATAAGTACTATCACTTAGAATGTTTAGACCACTGGCCTCAGACGCAATTTAATGGAGGAGAGCCGTCGAAAAATAATAAGAAAATTAACGAGTATTTCGAGGCGTTGACGTGTCCAAGACATGTTTGTCACACTTGTGTGTCAGATGACCCGAGAGGCTGTAAGACTAGGTTCAGTGGTGACAAGTTAGCTAGGTGCGTAAGGTGCCCGGCCACATACCACTCCTTCACGAAGTGTTTGCCGGCCGGTACGCAGATACTGACGGCGTCGCATATTATATGTCCGAGGCATTATGAGCACAGGTATGTTGTATATTTACATTTTTATTATTATACAGGGTGTAAAAAGACCATTAACGAAAACTGAAACCCCATATTGTACCAATCATTACGAACATTTTTTGCTTCGGCACTATAGCTGGGAAATTACTGGTTCAGGAGATATTGAGGCTCGAAGTTACTATGGAATTTTTATAATTAGGTACAAAATCGATGCATTTACCCCGCCAACCTCTTCTATAGATGTCCTATGCACCCATAGATTCGTAGGTATTTCGAAAATTGCACGCGCGCATTTTTTATAGCGCCTTGAAAAAAGTGAATAAGTATTCATAAAAAAAAAATGTCGTTTCCCAGGTTTTATTTTTGCTTAGTATGACTTGGCATGATGTCCAAAGCGCGTAGACTTCGGCTTGGTGATGGGTCTTGTGACATCCTGTATATACGGATGGATGAAAGAAGAAATACGAAAGTAGTGTATTGTGCGAGAATGACTGGAAATGTCGGTAGGGGACGCCCTAGGCGGACGTACGCCGACCGAAATAGGTGACGTACTGAAAAAGGGCCAAATTAAAAGTACCCATAACGGACGCGCATGCATGAAAGTCGATGAAGCGAAAGAGGTATTTTTGAACCGAAGCATGTGGTGTTCCATAGTCTCTGCCTACTCCAATGGGAGACAGGCGTGACGATATAGATAGATAGACAGATATATTTTCATGTAGCGAAGGATTAAGAATACAAAGGGTCACTAGACCATTGAATTCCGTGGGTCGTAAGAGGGGAATAAGAAAACTAGGAAATAAATTGTATCTTTGATAAGAGATGGCAAACTCATCATCAAAACCCTATACTAACCCTTCAGGCCGACATGGTCTAACAGGGTAAATAGACCTATTGAATTACAATGCTACTGCTGTGTGATGATGATATTTTAGTTCCCTTTTTATTATTTTGTCCTTATGCTGGCATTGTAGACGGCAGTGGATTCATAATAGGACAATGCGCCAATATAGTGCCAGTACTAAAGCCATTAAGCATTGGGCAAATTGATGCATTCCGGTTAGGCGCGGCCCAGTAGAGGATTGTTATAACATGTGGTATCGTTTTTGTGTCTATACCTTACAGATGTGTTGCTTTGAATGCAACATAGTCTTTTCTCGGTCTCTCTCTAACTCTGGGGTTCTTATCCTCGGGTCCATGGAGCCTTAGAAGGTCTTGTACACCTCTGTGGTCCAGTGCATGTATCTGCTGATCAGGTCTCGGGTTCGATTCTCGGGTCGGCAAAAAGTGTAACTGATTTGTCTGAATTCTCAGTAGCAGCACGGAGTCCGTCAATGTAGGTAACGACAATAGGTTTGCCCCCTATTCCGGGTAGGTACGTAAAAATTGCCGAAATGTGGGTGCACCACATGGTACACCTCTGCCTACACCTTCGGGGACACAGTGTAGACGTGAGTCTTTAAAAAGAACCATGTAATTTGATACAAATATGCATACGCAATACGCACTTAACTTCGAAAAGTCATTGGTGCGCGCCGTGGATTCGAACCCGATACCCTCTGCATGGCAGTCCGCTGGTACCTCCACTAGGCTGTCGCTGCCTTTAATATTATTATAGGAGATGATTTTCCAAAAGTAAATAGTTGTTTGTTTATCATAAAGTGTTTCTTTCCTCCACAGACCGGGCAAAGTGCCTTGCCACGTGAATACAGGGTGGTGTTTCATCTGCGCGCTGGGCGGTTCACTTATCTGCTGCGAGTACTGTCCCACATCCTTCCACGCCGAGTGCCTTAACATTGACCCGCCTGAAGGTAACAACTAGCTTTATATAGATTTTTCATTTATGTAATAAACTAAAGGGTCCGTAGCCTCTGCCTACCCCTTCGGGAAACAGGCGTGAGTCTATGTCATACATGTGTATGTATTAATGTGTAATAAAATAAAAATACATATATGTGATTGACAGGTATATACACGATGACACTATCTATGCATATATCTCTGTATTCTGCTGCTTCCATGGTTGAGTGGAGACCGTATGCGTCTGTTGATAGGAGGTCCCGGATTCGATTCCCGGGTCGGGCAAAAGTGTTTTAAGTTTTTTCTAAATTCTCAGTAGCAGCACGGAGTCTGGTGATGTGCCCGGTAACGGCAATAGGCTTGCCCCCTATTCCGTGGGGCATAAAAATTCATGGCGAAATGTGGGTCTAATATTACACCTCTGTCTACCACTTCAGAGATACAGGCGTGAGTCGATAAAAAAAGAAAAGTCTATACTTAACTTCGAGATTTGGATATTTTAAATTCAATAATATTTTTACTCATGTACCGTTGGTCGGTGGGTCGGGTATCGCCGAAACATTCCTCGCTACCCCCCGACAGGTTTTGGCCCGCCAGATGGTCAGGCGGGCCCCGAACAAAACCCCCTTGGCGGCGGATGAAGGTATTGGGCTCCGCCCCCAAAATACCCAGCGGCCGCAGAGGATAGGGAGGACGGCAACGCAACACCGCATCTCCTCTTCCTCTGCGGCCCCACCGCGACGCAACAATGGTGCGCCCCCATTTGGTCGCGGGAGATAGGGCGCGCGGCAACGCAACACCGACACGCCTCTCCTCCCGCGACCGCGCCCGACACAGAGGGACAGTCAGAACTGTCTCCCGCACCCGCACCGTTAGACGCATCCTCCGCAGGCCCCTCCAAGCCCACGCGGAGCGTCCACTCCCGGGATCCCTCTTAGCTTCACCGCGGGTGACCAAGCCACGGTTACTGAGCCCCCACCACGACAAAGTGGAGATCCCACGGGGGGGGGTCCGTTAGCCACCTAAGTTCGCATGCCATTACCAGCCAAATTAATTGCGAGATGAAGATGATTTAGAATATTTATTAGGTACCATCTATTGTGTTGTTAATTATTTATTATTTTATATTTTATTTCATATTGCTTTTTCTAGGTGGTTACATGTGTGAGGATTGTGAGACAGGACGACTGCCGCTTTACGGGGAAATGGTGTGGGTCAAACTGGGACATTACAGGTGCGTAAATTATAGTCCAATTATTTGTAGGCGTGTTCTTGAAAAATATTTTATCTTTCATTGGACCGTCCTTCTGGATCGCTCGTGCTAATAAGTCCTTCTCGAGATTATTCAAATTTTACAAATTTCTTTATGTACATCACTGCAATTTACAAAAAGCATTTACAACCGACTTCAAAAAAAGAGGTTTTCAATTTGGTTGTATATTTTTTATGTTAGTGGTTTTGAGGAATTAAATTTGACGTCAGTTTTTTATAGAAGTTTAATTGATAAATATTCCATTCAAATTCGACTGGTAGTTTTTAAGCTCAGCGGTTTTAAACATATAAAATCTTCAGTTTTATTATGTTAGTATAGAGTTATATATTATTATCTTTGCACAGATGGTGGCCCGGCATAATCCTGCATCCATACGAGATCCCAGAAAACTTACTAGCGGTGAAACACAGTCTGGGCGAGTTTGTGGTGCGGTTCTTTGGACAGTACGACCACTACTGGGTCAATAGAGGACGAGTGTTCCCCTTCCAAGAAGGTAAATATATACTTAAGTAGTTTTTATATTCTGTTTAGTCAAGAACGGCTTCATTTGTGAAATGGCTACCTAGTCCGCAATAGACTTATTCTTAAAATGCCTGCTTATAAAAGAGGAAAATTGGTTAAATTACTAATTCTCTAAATATAATTTTGTTTGACGATTGATGTATGTTTTAAGGCGATTCCGGTCGAATATCAAGTCAGAAGTCCAAAATAGACGCAGCCTTCACCACAGCCATGGAACACGCGCAAAGAGCATGCGAAATATTGAAAAGTAAGTATAAAATTATATTGATATATAAAATTGTCTGTTATACGTAAAAGAATTTTATACATGTATTGTGATTATGTTTGACTAGCATCTTTCCTATGAGATCGAATCAGAAATGAGGAGATCCGCAGTAGAACCGAAGTCGCCGACATAGCTCTCCGGATAGCCAAGCTGAAGTGGCAGTGGGCAGGGCACATAGCTCGAAGAACCGATGGCCGTTGGGGCAGAAAGGTTCTGGAGTGGCGGCCACGTACCGGACGACGCAGCAGAGGTAGGCCCCCCCCCCGCACAAGGTGGACCGACGATCTCGTCAAGATCGCGGGAGGCGGTTGGATGCGGGCGGCTCAAGACCCCTCTGTGTAGAGAACCTTGGGGGAGGCCTATGTCCAGCAGTGGACGTCGTTTGGCTGATATGATGATGAGCCCTGTATATAACCTATCCCGCTGCTTGGCACGGGCCATTTACTATGATACGAGTCGATTGCGTTGGCCAATTGCGGGTTGGCGGGATGTGTTTCGCGAACGTTATGGAGAACTCTCAGAAATGCATGTTGCCTCGCGATCTTTTCTGTCACGGTTTAGCAAGCGATAATATAATTAACAATTTAATACGTACTTAACTTCGAAAGGTGTCCGCCCGAGACCGTCTACGTGGCAGTCTGTTATCGCTTGCCTACTAATATTTCTGTGAATTAACAATTAAACTTTTTTACAGCGGCCAAACCGAATGATGAAGAATCCCAGGACATAGCGATGTCGCTACTACCTCCACACTACGTGAAGCTGAAGGTCAACAAGCCGTGCGGATCATTATGTGGCAGAAGACTTGAAGACCCCGAGAGTTCCCTCACACAGTGCGAGTGTAACCCCAACGACGATGATCCGTGCGGGCCTTACTCACAGTGTTTGAACAGGTACCTAAGTACTAGAGCTCGCTTCAATTTAACATAATTATCTTAATATATAAAATCCTTGCGTTACTGCCTGACTGACAGACACGCTACAACCGAAACTATTGGGCGCAGGAAGCTGAAATTTGCCATGTATGTTCCTTGAGGACCGTATGGGTGCACTAAGAAGGGATTTCCCGAAATTCCCACGGGATCGGCCAAAACGGTTAAATTAAAAAAAAATGCAGGCGTAGCTGCTTGCGTCCTCTAGTTTTTAATACGACCGAAACCTTGCTCGAAGATTACCAGTAGCAATAAACTCCTTGCGCACTTAGCGTAGCGAGTTATCTGAAAGTTCCATGCGCATGATTCAATAACTGAATGTTCTGCACGATGTGACACTCGACGGAAGGTTCGATGCCGCGCTGAACGCGCCGTTATTTTGGCTGATGTGACATAGGCCACAGATTTAACAAGACTCAGATGGAGCGTATTGGTCCGACTGAGTGAGGCACGTTGACAGCTATGTGTGCGTGACATTTGGCGACTGGCACTGTACGGACACGCGCGTCTATGTGTGTGTAAAGTTGCCAGATTATGAATAATCTCCCACTACCTTCCATATCGTTTTTGCAAACGAATATAAAAATATTACATATTTTATGTTCGTTTGCGGTTTTGAAGAATTTAACATGGATTTAAATGCTTTTAATATGTAATGCTGTTGTGAAAATGATTCAAATAAAAGAAACCATTAATGTATGCTTTTATAAATACACTAGTTGACCCGGCAAACGTTGTTTTGCAAATGTTTTTTTATTTTTTTTTGAAAAATAGATGTTGGCCTATTCTCATAGATACCGGATAAGCACAAAAAATTTCACCAAAATCGGTCAAGCCGTTTCGGAGGAGTATGGGAACGAAAACTGTGACACGAGAATTTTATATATTAGATTTTTTAAATGTAGGTACTGAGTTTAGTTTTAACTAATTTTATTCGTAAATTGAGAAATAAATAGATTATGTTTTTTGATTAATACCCTCGATCCAGAAGAAATACTTATATAATACCAACTACATATATTTACGAATACCAATCATGGGGTTCAGATCTTAGATCGGCGAATATGTTGTTTATTTTTTGTTTAGATATTCTCAGTATAGTATCTGGAAATGTTTGGTTAATTGCAATAGGCTTGCGTCCTAAATATTAATTAGCTATAAACATTTTGTCATGCACACAATAAATTATGAATATTATGATTCATAAATCAAAACCAAAAAAAATTGCAATTAAAAATAAATAATGGCTGCAATCAATGATTTCTGTTTCTGTACTTAATGTACCAAGTCAAGCTAAACAGTTCCACAGTAGTACGATTTTGATACTTATTCCCTACGCCATAAGAACGGTACAAAGGTCAAAGTGTATAAGCTTGACGAGGAGCCATGTGTACACGAATATTTGGATCGTTTGGGGATCGAACTCAAAACAATGTATATACTAATGGAAATTCTATTACTATATTTATAAGAAAAAAGATAATCTACAATATACTTTTACATTACGTTAATGTATTTTTCATTAACATGACCATCATTATTACATAATCAATTGACAAGTGCATTTTCCCTAATTCAGGGAGAACGGCGTCGACGTAAACTGGCAACACTTACATATTTTCTGCAGAAATACGAATTTTATCAAAATAATATTATAAAACAGTCAAATAATCCATAGTTATCTGTAAGAATATATTCCATCTTCCCGTTTTTGCTTTTGGAAACAACTTTTACAATGTTTAAAAACGCAAGACGGCATTTTATGAATTTAAAAGCTTGATTGATCGTGGCGTGTGAACTGTACGATGCTTCGTAGCGCACTGAGCTGAGTTTGTATTCGCTTTTCAATTTTGTATTTGCTTTAGTGGCCTCACGCAAGTGTTCCACGCGCTCCGTCTGCCTTTTATTCTGTAGTCTTAGACATAGGCAATTTAAAATAAAATAAAATTGGGCAAGTGCCAGTCGGACTCGCGTACGAAGGGTTCCATACTATCATTTTTTATTTTAGTATTTGTTGTTATAGCGCCAACCGAAATACATAATTTGAGGCATATAGATTCAAAAGCAGCTAAGTGACTTCATATCGAAATAGCAGGAAATGAAAAAACCGTTTTTCTAGTTTTAGAATAGGTATTTTTATATTTGTAATGACTTTGGATGTAGGGCTTGTGATGTATAATAATAATAGGTTTTGGTTGTCTTTTTCTATGGTTGCTATTTAATAAGCTTAAAAATATAAAAAAATTGTATCACATAGCTGTTTTTAAATATGATATGAGGGCACTTAGCTGTATTTGATCCTAAATTCAATTTTTGAATGTAATTTTAAGGACGCGTTTACAAAATTAGTAGGTACAAAATCGCGTCACTACAGCGACGCGGCGGCAACAGTACGTACTACGTACGGTAACTTGCGGAAATGTAGTTCAACTAAATAACTTTGAGACTTAGAATTTTTGTGATATGTATCTATGTGTTATAGGCCTGGCTGTGCAAATTACGTACAAATAAGTTTCTTATTTTTATATACCTACCTAAATGGACATTATTACTTTATTTTTTCCATTATGTTGATTCAGGATATATTTCGGTATTTAGATATTATTTTGTTTCTTGCGTTGAAATCTGGTAAGATTATGAGGACTGATGGTATACCATCCCATTCAAGTGTTGCGACTGGAACTCATAAAAGAGTAGACCTAGTTATGCCAGGTTGGGGCTCATTTTATTTGTTTTAGTGAGACCCTACCACTGGTACTAGTGAAGTAACCTTCCAAGGTTATTCGATGAGTCTTACTGGTACTCTTATGTGAGTAGAGCTAGGCATGCCGAGTTTGGGCTCATTTTGTTTGTACATAAAAGACCCTACCACTGGAACTTATGAAGTAACCTGCCAGGGTTATTCGATGACGCTTGCTGGTTCTTATATATGAGTAGAGCTAGGCATGCCGAGTTTGGGCTCATTTTGTTTGTACATAAGAGACCCAACCACTGCAACTTATGAAGTAACCTTCCAGGGTTATTCAATGACTCTTGCTGGTACTCATATGTGAGTAGAGCTAGGCATGCCGAGTTTGGGCTCATTTTGTTTATACATAAGAGACCCTACCACTGAAACTTATGAAGTAAACTTCCAGGGTTATTCGATGACACTCGCTGGTACTCATATGTGAGTAGAGCTAGGCATGCCGAGTTTGGGCTCATTTTGTTTGTACATAAAAGACCCTACCACTGGAACTTATGAAGTAACCTTCCAGGGTTATTCGATGACTCTTGCTGGTTCTTATATATGAGTAGAGCTAGGCATGCCGAGTTTGGGCTCATTTTGTTTGTACATAAGAGACCCAACCACTGCAACTTATGAAGTAACCTTCCAGGGTTATTCAATGACTCTTGCTGGTATTCATATGTGAGTAGAGCTAGGCATGCCGAGTTTGGGCTGATTTTATTTGTACATGAGAGACCCTACCACTGAAACTTATGAAGTAACCTTCCAGGGTTATTCGATGACTATTGCTGGTTCTTATATGTGAGTAGAGCTAGGCATGCCGAGTTTGGGCTCATTTTATTTGTACATAAGAGACCCAACCACTGCAACTTATGAAGTAACCTTCCAGGGTTATTCAATGACTCTTGCTGGTACTCATATGTGAGTAGAGCTAGGCATGCCGAGTTTGGGCTCATTTTGTTTATACATAAGAGACCCTACCACTGAAACTTATGAAGTAAACTTCCAGGGTTATTCGATGACACTCGCTGGTACTCATATGTGAGTAGAGCTAGGCATGCCGAGTTTGGGCTCATTTTGTTTGTACATAAGAGACCCAACCACTGCAACTTATGAAGTAACCTTCCAGGGTTATTCAATGACTCTTGCTGGTATTCATATGTGAGTAGAGCTAGGCATGCCGAGTTTGGGCTGATTTTATTTGTACATGAGAGACCCTACCACTGAAACTTATGAAGTAACCTTCCAGGGTTATTCGATGACTATTGCTGGTTCTTATATGTGAGTAGAGCTAGGCATGCCGAGTTTGGGCTCATTTTATTTGTACATAAGAGACCCAACCACTGCAACTTATGAAGTAACCTTTCAGGGTTATTCAATGACTCTTGCTGGTTCTCATATGTGAGTAGAGCTAGGCATACCGAGTTTGGGCTCATTTTGTATGAACATCAGAGACCCTACCACTGGAACATACCTAGCTCTACTCACATATGAGTACCACTAAGAGTCTTCGAATAAACCTGGAAAACCTGAAAGGTTACTTCATAAGTTCCAGTGGTAGGGTCTCTTATGTACAAACAAAATGAGCCCAAACTCGGCATGCCTAGCTTAACTTCCATATGAGTACCACCAAGAGTCATCGAATAACCCTGGAAGGTTACTTCATAAGTTCCAGTGGTAGGGTCACTTATGTACAAACAAAATGAGCCCAAACTCGGCATGCCTAGCTCTACTGACATATGAGAACCAGCTAGAGTCATTGAATAACCCTGAAAGGTTACTTCATAAGTTGCAGTGGTTGGGTTTCTTATGTACAAACAAAATGAGCCCAAACTTGGCATGCCTAGCTCTACTCACATATAAGAACCAGCAATAGACATCGAATAAACCTGGAAGGTTACTTCATAAGTTGCAGTGGTTGGGTCTCTTATGTACAAACAAAATGAGCCCAAACTCGGCATGCCTAGCTCTACTCACATATGAGTACCAGCAAGAGTCATCGAATAACCTTGGAAGGTTACTTCATAAGTTCCAGTGGTAGGGTCACTTATGTACAAACAAAATGAGCCCAAACTCGGCATGCCTAGCTCTACTGACATATGAGAACCAGCTAGAGTCATTAATTAACCCTGAAAGGTTACTTCATAAGTTGCAGTGGTTGGGTTTCTTATGTACAAACAAAATGAGCCCAAACTTGGCATGCCTAGCTCTACTCACATATAAGAACCAGCAATAGACATCGAATAAACCTGGAAGGTTACTTCATAAGTTGCAGTCACTTATGTACAAACAAAATGAACCCAAACTCGGCATGCCTAGCTGTACTGACATATGAGTACCAGTAAGAGTCATTGAATAACCCTGGAAGGTTACTTCATAAAATGCAGTGGTAGGGTCTCTTATGTACAAACAAAATGAGCCCAAACTCGGCATGCCTAGCTTAACTTCCATATGAGTACCACCAAGAGTCATCGAATAACCCTGGAAGGTTACTTCATAAGTTCCAGTGGTAGGGTCACTTATGTACAAACAAAATGAGCCCAAACTCGGCATGCCTAGCTCTACTGACATATGAGAACCAGCTAGAGTCATTGAATAACCCTGAAAGGTTACTTCATAAGTTGCAGTGGTTGGGTTTCTTATGTACAAACAAAATGAGCCCAAACTTGGCATGCCTAGCTCTACTCACATATAAGAACCAGCAATAGACATCGAATAAACCTGGAAGGTTACTTCATAAGTTGCAGTGGTTGGGTCTCTTATGTACAAACAAAATGAGCCCAAACTCGGCATGCCTAGCTCTACTCACATATGAGTACCAGCAAGAGTCATCGAATAACCTTGGAAGGTTACTTCATAAGTTCCAGTGGTAGGGTCACTTATGTACAAACAAAATGAACCCAAACTCGGCATGCCTAGCTGTACTGACATATGAGTACCAGTAAGAGTCATTGAATAACCCTGGAAGGTTACTTCATAAAATGCAGTGGTAGGGTCTCTTATGTACAAACAAAATGAGCCCAAACTCGGCATGCCTAGCTGTACTGACATATGAGTACCAGTAAGAGTCATTGAATAACCCTGGAAGGTTACTTCATAAAATGCAGTGGTAGGGTCTCTTATGTACAAACAAAATGAGCCCAAACTCGGTATGCCTAGCTCTACTCACACATGAGTACCAGCAAGAGTCATTGAATAACCATGCAAGGTTACTTCATAAGTTCCAGTGGTAGGGTCTCTTATGTACAAACAAAATGAGCCCAAACTCGGCATGCCTAGCTCTACTTACACATGAGTACCAGCAAGAGTCATTGAATAACCCTGGAAGGTTACCTCATAAGTTCCAGTGGTAGGGTCTCTTATGTACAAACAAAATGAGCCCAAACTCGGCATGCCTAGCTCTACTCACACATGAGTACCAGCAAGAGTCATTGAATAACCCTGGAAGGTTACTTCATAAGTTCCAGTGGTAGGGTATCTTATGTACAAACAAAATGAGCCCAAACTCGGCATGCCTAGCTCTACTCACATATGAGTACCAGCAAGAGTCATCGAATAACCCTGGAAGGTTACTTCATAAGTTCCAGTGGTAGGGTCACTTACGTACAAACAAAATGAACCCAAACTCTGCATGCCTAGCTCTACTGACATATGAGTACCAGTAAGAGTCATTGAATAACCCTGGAAGGTTACTTCATAAAATGCAGTGGTAAGGTCTCTTATGTACAAACAAAATGAGCCCAAACTCGGCATGCGTAGCTTTACTCACACATGAGTACCAGCAAGAGTCATTGAATAACCCTGGAAGGTTACTTCATAAGTTCCAGTGGTAGGGTCTCTTATGTACAAACAAAATGAGCCCAAACTCGGCATGCCTAGCTGTACTGACATATGAGTACCAGTAAGAGTCATTGAATAACCCTGGAAGGTTACTTCATAAAATGCAGTGGTAGGGTCTCTTATGTACAAACAAAATGAGCCCAAACTCGGCATGCCTAGCTTAACTTCCATAGGAGTACCACCAAGAGTCATCGAATAACCCGGGAAGGTTACTTCATAAGTTCCAGTGGTAGGGTCACTTATGTACAAACAAAATGAGCCCAAATTCGGCATGCCTAGCTCTACTCACACATGAGTACCAGCAAGAGTCATTGAATAACCCTGGAAGGTTACCTCATAAGTTCCAGTGGTAGGGTCTCTTATGTACAAACAAAATGAGCCCAAACTCGGCATGCCTAGCTCTACTCACACATGAGTACCAGCAAGAGTCATTGAATAACCCTGGAAGGTTACTTCATAAGTTCCAGTGGTAGGGTATCTTATGTACAAACAAAATGAGCCCAAACTCGGCATGCCTAGCTCTACTCACATATGAGTACCAGCAAGAGTCATCGAATAACCCTGGAAGGTTACTTCATAAGTTCCAGTGGTAGGGTCACTTACGTACAAACAAAATGAACCCAAACTCTGCATGCCTAGCTCTACTGACATATGAGTACCAGTAAGAGTCATTGAATAACCCTGGAAGGTTACTTCATAAAATGCAGTGGTAGGGTATCTTATGTACAAACAAAATGAGCCCAAACTCGGCATGCGTAGCTTTACTCACACATGAGTACCAGCAAGAGTCATTGAATAACCCTGGAAGGTTACTTCATAAGTTCCAGTGGTAGGGTCTCTTATGTACAAACAAAATGAGCCCAAACTCGGCATGCCTAGCTGTACTGACATATGAGTACCAGTAAGAGTCATTGAATAACCCTGGAAGGTTACTTCATAAAATGCAGTGGTAGGGTCTCTTATGTACAAACAAAATGAGCCCAAACTCGGCATGCCTAGCTCTACTCACACATGAGTACCAGCAAGAGTCATTGAATAACCCTGGAAGGTTACTTCATAAGTTCCAGTGGTAGGGTCTCTTATGTACAAACAAAATAAGCCCAAACTCGGCATGCCTAGCTCTACTCACATATGTGTACCAGCAAGACTCATCGAATAACCTTGGAAGGTTACTTCACTAGTATCAGTGGTAGGGTCTCACCAAAACAAATAAAATGAGCCCCAACCTGGCATAACTAGATCTACTCTTTTATGAGTTCCAGTCGCAACACTTGAACGGGATGGTATACCATCAGTCCAGATAATCTTACCAGATTTCAACGCAAGAAACAAAATAATATCTAAATACCGAAATATATCCTGACTCAACATAACGGAGAAAATAAAGTAATAATGTCCATTTATACAAAAGAAATTTACTTGTACGTAATTCGCACAGAATACGAGAAGTATCAAATTGATTTTAGCGAATATTTTGTATTCGTATATTGCTTTTTTCGTCTTCGGGCTGCAGCGACAAGCGACATAGAGTCCACTCCCGACGGCGCTCAAGCGCAGACTGAGATCTCATTGCAGAATTTGGATATATTATAAATCAAGAAAGTGGCAAAATAAAACGAACCTTATTGCCACACATTAAGACACACGTATGCGAGCAAAATAGAAGAAAAATGTAAGATGATTTTTTGCTTTTTTTGAGTCAAATTACAATATTTTGAAAAAAAGAATCTAATTGTTTTTAAGTTGACTATATTTACTACCCTATTCTATCTTTGAAAATCTAAATAAATGTAAAAATAGAGAGAAAATTGTACCCAAAAATAGCAGTATATGCCTATTTTTGATTTAAGAGGCCGTTTCGAATCGATTTTACATTAATATTAATTAAATATTTTTTATTTATTTTCAAATTGATTTATAGATAAAAAAGTAATCAATTTATCGTAATCATTAGTTTTATTAGTTATTATCTAAAATTGTCGTAAAATGTACCGGAAATATGTGATTTTTTGATACAAGCGTAAACGCGTCCTTAAGGGCTTTAGCCGGGTTTGTTTCTTATTATAAATTTATGAAGAGATGATACTAAAAGAACACTAGATGGCTCCATACTTAGTTCATTTTTTGAAAATGTGGCACTTAGCTGCTTTTGATTCTATATGCCTCATTTGTGAAAATTTCAGCTTTCTAGCTATCACGGCTTATGAGATACAGCCTGATGCCAGACAGACAGCGAAGGCTAAGTAATAGCGTCCCGTTGTTTACCTTAAGGTACGGAACCCTAAAAACTAGGAGCGTATTCAGCTGAACGTCCGGCGCCGTAGATTCGGCAAATGTGTCGCAACACTTACTTACGTTCCTGAATCATGTAACTATGTAAACTTGTGAAATTGATTTCCATACTATCTTTATTCTAATAATCCAACACTCCAAATTGATCACAGCACGTAACTTACATCAATATTTCTACCCAGATAAAGCAAATAAAAATAACATAATTAACATAAAACTTTCTTTTCAGAATGCTTCTAACAGAATGCGGGCCAACTTGTCGCGCAGGTGATCGCTGCAACAACCGCGCGTTTGAGAAACGACTCTATCCCAAACTCGTGCCTTATAGGACTCCTAGCAGAGGCTGGGGGCTAAAGACACTAGAAGATATTAAAGCTGGTAGGTATTCCTTGTTTCATTTTATAGTCAGTAACTCAGTAGTGTATCTGAGTTACCGCTAAATAAAGGAGTATAATGTATACTAATCGCAAAAAATTAAATCCTTTATTCTTACTTTTTCTCTGGTGTCGGAGTTTTCAGACCACCCAAAGGCCCCGACATGGCCTGCATGATACCTTTATGGCACATGTACCTACAGTTCTGACAAAACTCAGTATCATCAAAATAATGTGGAGATAGAGTTTAGAACTCTTAGAATATTGTTTCAAAGGGAAATCAGACTTTGTTGTTTAATGACATGCAAATACATTTAGATCGTGGGGTTGGGGATCATATTTTTGGCTGATTGTGCCTGTATGTTACATGATGGTTTAGTTAGTCAGTAATGAAAGAGTTTTATATACACACAAGAGGATGCCGGTAGCTTCAAAGGCACAGTTTTTAATGTAACCGTTTCTATCCGATTCCGTGGGAATTTCGAGAAATCCCTTCTGAGTGTACCCAAGACACAAGAAACGTACATATCAAAGAACAATGGCCACTTCTCATACATTGAATGACCTGATAATGAATTATTGCGTATATAGATAAAATGTACGAAAACAAGTAGCTCTATGATCAAGAAATTATACTGTAAAGACAGTTTTTCTTATAAAGTTCTAGGAATTACTTATTACACCGAAATTAGTTCGCATTAATTTGACAGATTCTCCCATGTCCAATATCACCGCCGGCGTCTTACACGTCAAAAACGTTCCGTTGCATCCTTTTCCAATGTTTTCAACGGCAGAAATACATTTATATTTATCTTTTTATATCTTCTATCATAAAAAAATACATTAATTTATGATCAGCTTTTAACAACTTGATACAATTTATATATAAAATTAAGTTTTCTCGAGGTTTTGACAAAACCAGTTGCTAAATATGTGGTATAAGTGAAATGGAACGTAGCTAAACAAGGAAGTATTATCGGGCACAGATAATATTATAACAAAATTTTGATAAGGATGCATTCACGAGTTCTAGAACATCTTTACAACCTAAAACTTTTCTTTTTACCTAGACTTCTATAAAATATAATTGTTAGTGAAATCATAATACTAAAAAATAACCTTAATTTTAAAATAACTTTTATCTCTATACATGTTTAGGTCAAAAATGGCCATTCTTCTTTCAGCTTTTAGCGCCCAATCGTTTTGGCTGTAGACCTCTGTCATTCAGTAACGTAAGAGTTTTATATATACAGAATATTGATGGACGTGTTTTGTTTTCTAGGTCAATTCGTTATAGAATACGTGGGCGAGCTCATTGACGAGGAGGAAACGAGACGGCGCATGCGACGGAAGCACGAGATGAGAGACGAGAACTTTTACTTCTTAACGTTAGACAAGGAGAGAATGATCGACGCCGGGCCTAAGGGCAACCTTGCAAGGTGATTACCACAAGTTTATCACTATAATATAGCCTGTTCCACTACTGGGATTTGGTCATGTTTATGCAAGTTTATAAGGGTAATGCAGAGGGTCTTGTTCTAACTTACTGTGCGCACTGCGGAGTTTTCAAAATTATTTGCGTATAAAATAGTGAATTATCTGAGAGTTTAAAACATTGTATCTGAGAGACAATGTTCCAAAAAAATTGGGTAAGTGCGAGTCGGACTCGCGCACGAAGGGTTCCGTACCATCATCTATAAAAAGAAAATCACGTTCATTGTATGTATACTTAAATACTTTTTAAGTTTCTACCTGTTTATTAAGATCGAGTAACAAATTGCTTAAAAATTACGTTTGTTGTATGGGAGCCCCCTTTATTATTTACTCATTTTTATTTAATTATTTATTTTGAAAGGTAATATACAACTATATATTCTGTGAAAATTTAAAGCGTCTACCTATTACAGTTAGTAGTTTTGAGCAAAAAATACGAAAAAAAAACACGTTTTTTGTATGGGACCCTCTTAATATTTTCATTTTTTTTATTTTTGGTATTTATTGTTATAGCGGCAACCAAAATACATAATTTGTGAGAATTACAGCTTTTTAGCTATCACGGTTTATGAGATACAGCCTGGTGACAGACAGACAGACGGACAGACAGACAGACAGACAGACAGACAGACGGACAGACAGACAGACGGACAGACAGACAGACAGACAGACAGACAGACAGACGGACAGACAGACAGACAGCGGAGGCTTAGTAATAGGGTCCCGTTTTTTACCTTTTAGGTACGGAACCCTAAAAACATGTGAAGAATCGGCATTGCTAGAATGAAATGTCATATTCCTTCCCTTAATGAGAACACGCCCATGTCCCACAGTGGATAGATAGTTCATATATGAAGCTGATATTATTTTTGTCATTTTGTTACTAATCCATTGAAATGTTAAATTTTTGTTGTAGCTGTAAAAAAGAACATATCGTCACATCATTTCATGGATCTAATAAGGAATTGGATCAGTGAGTAGGCTCGTAAGCCTTCAGAAATGAGTTTAAGGGTCGGAACATATCTGACGGAAAATGCGTGGCGTATTACCGGTCGCGTAACGCCAAAACATAGAAATATACAGAAAAACATTCAACCGTTCACACCTGACCGATGATCCGTTAGTACGTCAAGCGTACAGCGTCTGTTCCGTTTCCGTCAACGCATTATCCGTCGACGTCACGCGCACCACGTGAATTTTGACTGACGCGTTGGACGGCGTTTTAAAATTAAATGTCATACAAAGCAACCGTACTGTAGTTGCTGAACGCAGAAACTGACTAGACGCGTAATGAAGCAGGTCTTATTTGACGGAATAGACGCGACCGATGTAGATACGCTCGACGTATTTTCCGTCAGATATGTACCGACCCATCGGACTGAATAGACGCGACCGAAGATACGCTCGACGCATCTTCCGTCAGATATGTGCCGACGCTAAATGATATTTATTCACATTAATACAGCACATTAGGTGCCTTTGCCATTGAATGACTTGTGTATTTGGCGAGTCTCAAACTCCGAAATTGAGTGGTGAAGAAAGTTGATGCAACGACATTTTTTTAAAATAAATTGAGTTTTGAATTGTCTAACATTTGTGGTAAATATTGCAGGTTCATGAATCACTGCTGTGAACCCAACTGTGAGACGCAGAAGTGGACTGTGCTCGGTGACGTCAGAGTGGGCCTCTTCGCCTTGTACGATATACCAGCGGTAAGTGATATTTTTGACAAGATAAAGAATATATAAATGGGGATTACGGATCCCCAAAAGTGGTGTGGGACACCCTCCGGCTAGGTGGAATGACGATATACGCAAAGTGGCTGATAACGGCTGGACACGGAGAGACGAAAATCGGGCTCAGTGACGTGCCATTGGAGAGGCCTATATCCAGCAGTGGACTGTGGTAGGCTGATGATGATAAATTTTATAATAAAATCAACTTTGTTAGTCAGTCAAATCAGTGGGTTAGTCAAACGGTTCAGTAGTTCTCCTACCATGTATACTGCGAAGTAACGATTATTTCTATTGTTATAGAAGTATAAAACCCTAAATCTCGTGGGAACGCAATGAAAACAATAAAGATTGATGTGGGTGTTATATCACACCTCTGCCTACCCCTTCGGGGATACAGGCGTGAGTCTATAAATAA
This sequence comes from Euclidia mi, assembly GCA_944739405.2. Lineage (NCBI taxonomy): Eukaryota > Metazoa > Arthropoda > Insecta > Lepidoptera > Erebidae > Euclidia > Euclidia mi. The sequence continues at coordinate 11,489,718 of OX123203.2, forward strand.
AAAAGAAATTATAGAGGTCTATTGTCATTATGTTGTTACAGCATAGCGAAGTGACGTTCAACTATAACCTGGAATGTGCCGGCATCGACAAGAAGCGGTGTATGTGCGGCGCCAAACGATGTTCAGGATATATTGGCGCTAAACCTAAACAGGTAAGAACGAAATTTCAGATCATTGGCCCTGTATATAATGTGTCCCACTGCTGGACACGGGTCTCTTCTCCCTTTGAGAAGGATAAAGCTTTAGCCACGTTGGCCAAGTGAGGGTTGGCAGACTTCACATGTCTTTCAAGAACATTCTCGAGAACTCCCAGACCTGTAAGTTTCCTCACAATGTAATTATTCACTGCTTAGTTAGTGGATAATTAACAACCGAATAAACCAATATCATGTATCCATAAATATTTGAACACAATGTGTTGTATAAGGATTGATTTTTAAAGGAGTTGGAATCTTTTTATAGCACTCAAAACAATTTTAAGAACAGACAAAAAGATTCCAGATTTTAGTAATTTCGCATGAAAACGTATAATACTAACGCCTTTTTTTGTAATTTTCAGGACGAATCTCAAACAAAGAAACCCAAACTAACACCAGGCAAGCGTACCTACAAGAAACGCAAGCCCGAAGAATCTCCATCAACTAAAACCAAACCGAAACGTCCCATCGGTAGACCTCCTAAGCCTAGAGAACTAACAGAAATAGAAAAAGACCTACTAATCATAAGAAACGCTACCAACGGACTCTCTAGCGACGAAAGTTCTAGAAGCCTTAGTTCAGAATATGAAAGAAATCCTAAAGCCTTGAAGAGAAAACGTGTGAGTTTCTCTACGGAAGAAATTATTGTTTATGATGGTACGGAGTCCCCTAGCGTAAAGAAAAATAAATTAGACGAGAGAATAGAAGGCGATTGATGAAATAGGTAGGTGTGTGTCGATATAGTTGTTGTTTTTAGTATGATTGATCAGATTATGGTGATATTTTAATTGTTATATGATAATAAACTTTATTACAAATCTCATAAGGTGTACTTTACATGACTCGTTTTCTTTGGTGACGTTTTAGTTGTCTCTGTTTTTGAGAAAGCAACCTTAGCAAATTTTGAATAAAGTTGATATTTGAGTAGGTACAGAACATTTTTCAAACTTGGTCCTAGTGTTGACGTATATTTTATTTATATTACTAGGTATTATTTGTTTAATGAAACCTTTTATTTTAAGTCTCATTGAAAAGTTTGTTTTAATATTGTTAAATCAAAACGGAATCAGTCGTATATTTTCTTTTATATAGTTACTACATTGAACATATTTATGGTCAGTCCACACATATTTATTTAACACTGCAACAAGTCTATATATAACTGCTTACAAAGGTCCCAAACATAATAAATGTACAAAGTTTATGAAGTCCCATTTGACGTGCCTTCAGTGTAAGATAAATCGACAATTAAATTAATGACTTTGATACATCCTTTAACCAAATGGCATTCAATGAGGGTCTTCTGAAATGACGTTCACTATGCGGCAGCACTGAGGCATCAGGTCCAAAAACCTGTCAAAACTGTCAAAGCCCCTATATTTTCATACGTCTGTGTTTGTTTGTATCATGTGTGTGTACGCGTCTGTACATATCTGACGTCAGTTTGGACCTGACGCATACTAAGCGCCGTCTGGTGGTAGAAATATCAAACACTCTCATTAGCGACATCGCCAATCTCTCAGTGCAAAAATCGTAGACAGAGAATCCTATAGACACCGGCAAAGCGTGTCACAGAAAGAGACAAACATAGTACGTCACTCTAAATTCAGGGTTACCGCGTAAGGCAAAAATTACCCCTATTTATTGATACAATTAGAAAATAATGTGAAGTCCGAAAAGTAACACTGCCTTATTGATTTTATCGGCATAGGATAGATATAAGATACGGGGATGATAATATTATGCTGTCAAACGCAAACTAATTTAGTTGTTTCGTCAGTCAAAAATAAATTATCTCGACTTTTCAATACAATAAAATATTCAAATACAATCCCACTTTCATTCATTATTTTGATGATATACTTAATTTTCGAATTGTTCTAATTAATTGACATAAAATAAGTAGGTATGCTATTTGACGCAAAAATGTGATGACGTCATATGTTGCTATTTCAATGCAAAATTCATAAAAAAGTATCGTTTTTGACATTTCGTTGTCGGTAGTTAAACTGCCATTTCATATGTGGTTATGTATGTACGTCCAGGATTTGTGAACAAATAATACAACATAAGTATTTATTTATGTTTAATTTTTATGTATACTTATTTGATTGTACACATTGTTGTCCTTTGAATAAAACAAGCTTCGTATGAAAGTTTCTAATTCTTTGCTTGGGTTCAAATCCTTTTGTTGCGTGATGTATACGCAGTTCAAAATAAGGCATGGCAATGGCCTTAATAAGTAAAACTTTATGGTTACCAATAAATGGTTGACTTTCAAAATTATCCAATATAAATACATCCTGGCATCGTTTGAAAGTCGTGAAAATAAGTTTTTGTAACATATTTTTTTCAGCAAAGAATGATAATCCTTCAGTAGAATGGACCTTGAATATTCTTTCTGCCAAGTTACATACTATGACAACGTCACGGGAAGGATAAATAAAGCCACCATCTTTTTTAAATATAATACCTAAATAAATCCTCATGTTCAGGAAAACTGAAACAAGCCATTCAAACTATGATATACTTTTTTAATAGGCACTGCAAATCTCAGAATATTATACGCTATTTTAATTACCCTCAAAAGAGGGTAATTATTTAAAGAAAAGTTGGCAACACCAAAGATTTAATTTATTGAATTATTTAGAATTTATTATTGTTATTTTAGTGCTTTTAACACAAGTCTCAATAGTTCACAACGCAATATAGCTCGAATTACTTTATTGTAGCACGTAAAAACTGTATTTTTTATGGAGACGATAGCTGCCTACACGTCAGCTGTCAAACTTTGTTTAGCTAAGTAGTTAGCATACCTACAAAAAAGTGGCACGCTCGGTGAAACAAAAAATCGTATCGTGCTGTTTCATTTCTTTACATTACATCGGCATAAGTTGCTCTTTTTCCTGTGTGAGTGCGACAAAAATATCACTTAGTCTATAGGATTCTCTGTCTACGGCAAAAATGTATGGAACTATCACGTGGGCAACGAAGAAGGAATTCTTTGTGTTGCCATGGCAACCAAGCGTTAGCGAAAGTAGAAATCTGAAGCGAATGCCACTTGTCTAGGTCAAAGAGCTCAGATATTTACATAGAGGCGCATTTCTTATGGGTGCTTTGGAGACAAACTTTCTGTGACCTAAATTGCCGCTTGGCGGCGTGGCAGTCGCGCTGTGACAGCTGTCTCTACGAGAGCAAGAGAAACGAACGTTCCTCCTGTGTATCTTAACTACGAGAGCAAGAGACGGCGAACGACGCCAGCGCCGCCAACGGCGCCAACTACGAACTACACTGGAGACAGTCTCCACTTGGAATCGGCACACGAAATCCTTAAGAACTGCGCTTCTATGTAAATCTGTATTCATTGTCTAGGTTCTCAATACTTTTATCTAAGATACGTCGCTTCTATATCAAATTGATGCAGTGTGGACGGGCTGTCAAAGCATATATAAGTAACATAATTCTAAAATCTTAAATTTTAAAATCTAACTAACAAATATATCGACATAACATCTATTGACTAGAATATTATATCAAAGATCGTGTATTGTAAATATTATTATAGATATTAAGCTAGACGTAGCCATACGTAGTCTGAAAGCAAATATCGCCTTTATAACTAGGTATATAAAGTTCAGAATACTATAAAAATTGTGTTCAGTGAATACAAAGTAGGTTTGTTATGGGCGTAGCACATATTGTTAAATGCCAAATTTATTTTTGGTCGGGTATACTGTGGCTTTGAATACGAGATAAGACTTCATAATAAAAATGCACTGTGATACGTGAATCATTTGAGGATAAGTCAATACCAGATTTATTCAATACTAGGTTTATTCAACAGTAAAATTTTAATGCAAAATCCTTTTTCAACACCCAAGTTTATTCAATTCAAGGTTTATACAATACCAGGTTAATTAACTATCATATTAATTCGATACCATGTTTTTATTCAATATCTAGCCAATTCAATGCAAGGTTATTCAATACCAGGTTTATTCAATACAAGGTTTATTCAAAACCAGATTAATTCAATACAAGGTTTGTTCAATACCAGGTTAATTCAATTCAAGATTTATTCAATACGAGGTTTATTCAACACCAAGATTATTCAATACAGGGTTCATTTAATAGAAGGTTATTATTCAATATCTAGCCAATTCAATGCAAGGTTTATTCCATACCAGGTTTACGCAGTTTCAGGTTTTTAGAACCAGGTTTATTCAATACCAGTTCACTTCAACTCTACTAAAAATACTTGACTATTCAATATAAGTACAAGGGATATTAAAAAATATCACGTCTTCAAAACCACAAGAATCTCAACCAGTATATAGTATTAACTAATGGGCTATTAACTTTTATGCGTATTAAGCTGTGAAAAATTATACTGTGATGCAAAATGTAGGAATTTAGACATTTGTAATTAACATTAAGACGATTGGAATGTAAGAAATAATAATTTTAACGTGCTACAGTTGGAAATACGTATATTTTATTATTGACAAAGGTTACATTTCGTTGAGTTTTTCAGCCCAATATTATAAAGAAAATCAATTTGAAAGAAAAAAATCTTCTAATTATTTTGTGCTTAGAAACCATTTTCAAGACATGGATATTATTTAACATTACTTATACGAATTTCTTTACTGCCATATAGTGCTTAGTTTTAACTTTTAAATGATTTGAGGTTAAGCATTGTTGCTGGGGTCAGATATTTGATGGCTGATGGTTTACGAAAAAAGTCTCACAAGGATCGTGTTATGAGCAAGGTAAGAGGCAACATTACCGAGGTTATTCTATAGGTGGGGGGCCAATAAAAATCTTTTCTGTTGTGCAGTGTCTATAATGTTCACGAAGACATCCCAAGTTTGCTAAATCAAACTGGGCAAGAATTTTAGAATATGGCCTAAGCTTGTTAGTAAGAGGCTTTAGCCCAGCAGTGGGATGGCCTATAAAAAGTTCTTTTATAGGTTAAAACTAAGCACTTATTCACAAATCTCGGGTACAGCCGTTGATACGGTCAAACGCTCTTCCATTGTATAAAATTTAGTTTTAGTATTTAGTATTAAGTTTGTCTATATTATTTTGTGATGTTGATTGAATTACTCTATAGTTTTAATAAAGTAGAACGTCATTTTTTGTACTGAACAGAGAAATCTGGAAGTTATTGTAGGTGATTCACTATTAAACTTTGAATGTATTAGTACAATGTCAAATAGCTCTATTACTTTATGATAACGCAAATACAAAAGTATTATCACATTCTAGCTAAAGTATAGTATCTGCGTATGCCTTATCTTCCACATACATTCAGATATGGAAGGAAATGTGTAATAATTATCTGGTAAATTTATTGAACGGGTTACAAGCAGCTATGGTAAAAGCAATATTGGAAAAGGAAAAGTTACAAGATTACCTGTTTTTTAATCTGTTGTTCTAGCAAAAGTAAAAACGTATATAGCAAAACTCAAAAGAAAAATAAAAGTGAGTATATACGTTGGAAAATTTGTCTGCTAAAAGTGAAATTATCATTGCTTACTGCGCAGGGCGAATCATCAATTCTATGATTGAATAATTATCTGACTTCCAATTTTATTTTTCCGCATACAAAACTAGATTGTGGAATTACGGTGTATGTAATTAATTTAACAGAGCGTTTCTATTACTGTATAATTCATAACTTTTTAAATGTGCGTCAACATTTGATTCTGTATGGCAATGCTGGTCGTTGAAATTGTACAATAGATGTCGTGAAAATAATATGTTTAGATAATATACTATGGATATATGTTACAAAGAAAAGTTTAAAATTGGCAGAAAGTTCTGTAAGGGGGTGTATCAAAATGTAAAATTGCCCCCAATCAAAGAATCAGTTGATTAATGTTATTTATTGTAAGATACTGTTCTGGGTTCGTAAAAATTGTGTTGTAAAGTTGACATTTGTTACGAGAATCAATTTTCGTTGATTTTTGTACCCGATGTCGATTTTCCGAATTGCTTTTTCGATACTGTTAACGTTATTACCAATAAAGAACCGTAATACACATAATACCAGAACAAAAACGATTCTTTATATTATGTGTTTGCACTGTTGCCTTATGTACGCTGAAATTCTACTAGAACTTTTAATCATAGAGTAATTCCGTTAATATTTTTACAGAGTTACTGAATGCTTGCACTCGAAATAAAATATTGTACATTTATTTTGTTGTTTTATTATTTATTGTGGCATTAAGTATGGGCTACGCATTCCATCCCACTTGTACTGTCAGGCTAAATCGGCTCAAGGTTACGGCATCTTATGAAGGATTATCCATGTATGAAAAATATCAAGAAATACCGACTACTTAAAATGTCATAGATCTTTATGATTTGTCATAGATCTTTATGATTGCCCGGACAGATAACTTAGGCTAAGAACTCACGGAGCGATTTTCACCCGCGACCGCTGCGGTGGTGGAACTGCGGTTTTATTTATAAGCTCACGAGACCGGTTATTTGCGCGGTTTCGCAGCCGCGGCGGCTGCAAGACGGACAGTAAAACGATCAGTTGAGATCCAGACCGCCATGGACCCATTTTATAATGTTTGTTTAATTTTGAATATGCACTAACATTTCTCACGATGCCACAAGTCACTCGCTGGTGCAAAAGACGTTGGTTGGTTTCTGTACCCCCGCCCCCCATGAGTTCTTAGCCTTACCTACCTTGCTCTTCTAGGCACGGGACGAGCGATAGTATAATTATGAGGACTTCATTCACAATTAGTACTTTGGAAAAAATCGCAGGCACTTTAGTCTCAAAATATTCTGGCTAGGCTGAGAAGCTTATAACGAAACGCTTTACAAAATTTCACATTATGTAAATGGCGTACGTTTAAATAACCAAATTTTGTCTTACGACAATACATACGGGGTGTCCCATCACCAAGCCGAAGTCTACTCGTTGTGGACATCATCCCAAGTCATACTAACCAAAAATAATACCTGAGAAACGATTTTTTTTTAAGTTTTCACATTTTTTAAACCGCAATTAAAAGCGCGCGCGTGCAAAGCTCGAAATACCTACTTATCCATGGGATCATAGAGCATCTAAAGAACATTGGCGGCATAAATGCATCGATTTTGTACCTAATTAGAAAAAATCCATACTAACTTTGAACCAGTAGGTAATTTCCCAGGTATGGTGCCGAAGTAAAACATGTTCGTAGTGATTGGTACAACCTGGGATTTCAGTTTTCGTTAAGGGTCTTTTTACACCCTGTATATATTATGTCGCTTGATGAAAGACGTAGTCGCTGGTAAAAGCTAGAGCTACAAATAAAACAATAATCAATGTATAGCGATGTGTATCACAAACATAAGCATACAAGTGACATACATAGAAAACACTACGGCGTACAAGAATTTGTGTCGCGACTCGTTCAGGTAAGTCACCTTCATCCTATATTTCTTGTCGAACAGCAGTTCTGAACACCATAGTATCTGCAAACGAAAATAATACGTACAAACATATACTCACGCCTTTTTCCGTCGGGTAGGCAGAGACAACAGAACGCCACTTGCTTCTACCCTTACAAACCTCACGCGCTTCCTCTACACTCAGTATTCTTTTCACACATGCTCGCCGGTTTTGGATAAAATAATATCAATTTTGATTTCTTGGAAGACAATGTACGGCCTAGGAATAAATCTCCTGTCACTGGCGGTTTACAAACATTGCAGCAACGGACCGAAAGGACATCCAGACTCGAAACAACATCACAATATAAGTGTTGTCTCGTATGGGTATTGTTGCGAGCTGAGGTTCGACAATAAATTATAACTCACTATGCCACTTAAACTGAACTTTATTTATACACAAACACTATACACACTTATTTACACAACTAGTAAAAACACACTTATTTCACACTTAATTCTCAACACTAATGCAAAACACCACTAAACACTTCCGAATTACTTCCCTTCGCTCTTGTTCATCGCTTCGATATTCAATTGTAACTGTGTGAACTCGCTCGCCCGCCGCGTATTTATACCGGCCGGATAGGCAACGAGATCCTTCTGGCATATTCCCGAACATTCTCACTACAGACGAAACATTCTAGTAAGTCGGGAACAGTCGACATAGTCCAACGCCATCTAGTACAGAGTAGCTGAATTACCTTTAAACCACCGATACATTCAATCTCTTCTAGTACCCCCATTCACCGATAGATGGCGTAACACTGCCCCCCTCTTAAACGTGTTCGTCTCGAACATCGTTAGACCCATAGTAACGAGCCAAGCGGTCCACATGAACTATCTTCGGTGCACCTCGCGACCCCTTCTGGATTCGATAGGTGACGTCGTTCATCCTGGTAATTATGCGATATGGCCCGTCCCATCTGGCTTGTAACTTAGGCGATTTTCCTTTGCTTCGTACTGGGTTATGAAGCCACACCAATGATCCCTCATCGAAGCCTTTGTTGTTTGCCTTCCGGTCGTAGCGAGTCTTCATCTTCTCAGACATCTGTTGTCCAGATTCCCTGATGTGCTCGTATACGTCGTTCATCCTGTTGCGTAGCTCGGTTGCGTAATCCGTTATATTGCGTGGAGATTCTGGTGGAATACCGGTGATAAGGTCTGCAGGTAAACGGAGCTCTCTACCGAAATTGGCAAAAGCTGGTGTTACTCCTGTAGTTTCGTGGACCGCACTGCGATATGACAGGAGAAATGGTTGGATGTGCTTGTCCCAATCTCTTTGTTTGCTCTCCACGACCTTCGCCAGGTACCTTTCCAGTGATTGGTTAAACCGTTCAACCATGCCATCTGATTGCGGATGATAAGCCGTGGTCCTGGTTTTATGTGCACCCATTACGCGACAAGTCTCCTTGAACACCTCAGATTTGAAGTTCCGGCCTTGATCGCTGTGGATTTCCAAGGGCACCCCGAACCGACAAAAGACTTCATGCACCAGCTTATCAGCCACTGTGGTAGCTTCTTGATTTGGGATTGCAAACACTTCAGGCCACTTCGTGAAGTAATCCATCACAACCAAGAAGTATTTGTTTCCTTCCTGGCTCTCAGGAAACGGCCCAGCGACATCCAACGCTATGCGCTCCCATGGAGCTCCCACATTGTACACCTTTAATGCACCTCTGCTTCGAGTATGTGGCCCCTTGACAGCCGCACAACTTGTGCATTTGCGGCACCAATCCTCGACGTCATCTCGACAGTGGAGCCAATAAAACCGCTCCCGGATCTTAGTAAGGGTCTTCTTAACTCCCATGTGACCTCCAGAAGCACCATTGTGATAGAGCTGCAAGACTTCCGGCACCTTAGTTTTGGGCACTACCATTTGCCAATGGCACTGGTTACCGCGAGCGTTTTCCCATTTGCGGCACAGAACTCCATCCTGGACGACCAAGCTTTCCCACTGTGCCCAATAACCTTTGGTGACAGGGCTCATTGCTGCGATATCACTCCATTTGGGCCTAGGAGCGCCTGATTTCTTCCATTCGAGAATCGGCTGTACGTCCTTGTCTTCTTGCTGAGCACTCTGCAAAGCTTCTTTCCATCCGTCGCTCAGATCCGTCTTCAACATTCTTACTAGCGCTACCGGCTTCGCTTCGTGTCTTGCACAGTGTTTGCGTTGGTCGGGGTAAGCCCTACCTGTCGGAGCATCTGCGCTACGTTGCTCTTGCCGCCAGACAGGTACGTCAGGTGACCCCTTTGGTGGAGACAGGGTACTAACGTGCCACTTACGCTTTGGGCAGCTCAAGCGGATATGGCCTCTTTCCCCGCAGTTGTAGCACCGTGGTGAAGAAACAACTTCCCTGGTACGGTAAGGTCGATCCTCGTGACGCGCTGCTTCCACCTCCAGAGCGTAGGCCAAGGCTGCCTTCAGGGACTTGAAGTGCCCAAGTCTTACCGCTGCTCTAACTTCCAGGTCCCGGATCCCATCCGTAAACGCTTGTACGAGGTTTCCGTCAATGTGCGCAGGCGACGACTGGTATGCCTTCCTGACCAGCCTTTCCACCTCTAGAGCCCACTGCTGCAGAGTTTCTCCGGTGCGTTGTGTCCTGTCCTTCAGCTGAGCACGATACACATGTTCGAGGTGCGCGTCTCCGTACCTCGCCTCCAACGCCTCCATCAGCTTTTCATAGGAGACGTCAAGACGTCTCCTATGAAAAGCTGATGGAGGTGTTGGAGGTGCTTGGGCAAGCCCAAGCACCTCCAACACCGTCAAGGCCTGATCACGAAGGCCCAAGGTTAGGGCGGTGAAAGCCTGTTCTTTGTTCCACCCATTCGTTCGCATTACGGCCTCAAACTGAACCTTGTATGCAACCCACGATGACGAGCCATCAAAGGGTGGAACCTTAAACCAACGAGGCGAGGGCGCCACAGCTGCAGGTGTAATGTCGTTGGTCTCAAGCCCACGCAATTTCTTCTCCAATCTGGCAATACGGGTCTCGAGCTGGTCGTGTATACGCTTCTCTATAAAGGCGACGCGAGTCTCAAGCTTGTCGTGTACGAGCATCTCTACGTCGCTGATACGGGCCTCATGCTGCTGAAGTTCCTCCTTGACCGCCTTCAAGTCCTTCCCTACAGCGGCGCTGAGGTCCTTCATAAGCACCACCTGCTCTTCTAGGCGGCGCGCGTGCTCCTCCTTGTCACGCTGGAGCTGTTGTTCTAGGCGGCGCGCGTGCTCCTCTTGACGGCGAGCCTGCTCCTCCTTGTCGCGCTGAAGCTGTTCCTCCAGGCGGCGCGCATGCTCCTCTTGACGGCGAGCCTGCTCCTCCTGACGGCGCGCGTGCTCCTCTTGACGGCGAGCCTGCTCCTCCTTGTCGCGCTGAAGCTGTTCCTCCAGGCGGCGCGCGTGCTCCTCTTGACGGCGAGCCTGCTCCTGTTGACGGCGGTCCTGCTCCTCTCTACGGCGGGCCTGCTCCTCCTTGTCGCGCTGTCGCTGTTCTTCCATGCGGCTCGCGTGCTCCTGCATGAACGCCATTAGAGCCGCGATGTCGGGCACCGCCATGGAGTGTGCGCTTGCAGGCTCCACTGCAGCCGCGGAGTCGCCTGATCAACCAGACGATGGAGAAGGAACGTCTCCGAAGCGTCTCTGGTCCAGGTCTTGCTGGCGCTGGTTCCTGGTACGCACTCCGTCAGTTTCTTCCTTCGGCATAACCGGCATAATTTATCCCTTTCTTCTGACACCAATTTGTTGCGAGCTGAGGTTCGACAATAAATTATAACTCACTATGCCACTTAAACTGAACTTTATTTATACACAAACACTATACACACTTATTTACACAACTAGTAAAAACACACTTATTTCACACTTAATTCTCAACACTAATGCAAAACACCACTAAACACTTCCGAATTACTTCCCTTCGCTCTTGTTCATCGCTTCGATATTCAATTGTAACTGTGTGAACTCGCTCGCCCGCCGCGTATTTATACCGGCCGGATAGGCAACGAGATCCTTCTGGCATATTCCCGAACATTCTCACTACAGACGAAACATTCTAGTAAGTCGGGAACAGTCGACATAGTCCAACGCCATCTAGTACAGAGTAGCTGAATTACCTTTAAACCACCGATACATTCAATCTCTTCTAGTACCCCCATTCACCGATAGATGGCGTAACAGTATCAAAGCCACAACACTTGGCTAAACGGCTAGCTAGTCGACCGCTTAAAGCTTCGTCATACCTGCAGTCAATTGATAATAATTGATTGACTGCACGTCACTCGCAAAAGATGGTGCAAGGTCAATTTATTATTACGAGTAGGTAGATGCTGCACACTCTGAGTTTCATCGGCTTACGAGTAATTTATCGACAGGAACAATGCCCAAACAAGTTTTAAAAGCGCCACTAGCAGATAGGAAATGTCCGTAGTGACCGTTCAGGACGCATTTAGAAAAAAATATGGATATACATACTTACTAACAACTTAAAGTTAGATCATAGTTACATACCACCATGTTTCTTATAAAAGCAAATAAATATTCTTATTCTTATAGAGTAAGATCCCAGGGCCGCCAAACCTTACCTACTTATTTTCTCCGAAACGAAATGTATAGAATAATGTAGTGTTGGTAGGTATGTGCTATGAGTGTACGCATACTTGCTAGCTTGGTTCGAGGGCCAATTTTTAGGTAGGGGAGCTACCTAGGTACTAACATTTTTTGTTGACTACGGTGGAAACTCTCCTTATGAGCCATCTCAGCTCGACGCCAACCCGGCCGTGAGTGTGATCGACCGGGCTTGGGACTGGCGGAGGAGGTGTGTGAAGGCTCCCCCCTACAGGCGTTTGGGGCATAGCCATTAAAACCACCGCGGTGACCCTACGGGTCCCGTATGTTGGTGCCGTTGGTGGGGTCACGCGATTCGCGGATAGCATACTTTTCCGCGACCCCGCCCGGGATTGGCCCGCCGTTGTTGTTGTCGAGCCCCGTCTTTTTGGGAGGTGGCGCGGACACTACGCCGCGCCGCCCCCTTGACTTTTGGCGGACGGAGAGCAGTCGCAGCGCTTGCCGTCCGCAAGCACTAAAACCCAGCGGCCGCAGAGGATAGGGAGGACGGCAACCTGACAACACCGCATCTCCTCTTCCTCAGCGGCCCCACCGCAACGCAGCAAATGGTGCGCCCGCATTTGGTCGCGGGAGATAGGGCGCGCGGCAACGCAACACCGACGCGCCTCTCCTCCCGCGACCGCGCCAGACTGCGAGGGACGCATCCTACGCAGGCCTCACGCAAGCCCATTTGGAGTGTCCACTCCCGGGATCCCGCTTAGCTTCACCGTGGTTGTCCAAGCCGGTTACTCCGCCGGATAAACACCTTTGAAAAACATTTTGTTTTTTGCAAGAAAAAAAATGAAATCAATTTTATTTAAAATTTATCGCTTACCTATCTATAAAAATAATTGCTTTTCCCTGACAACCTCAAAAACCTCTGCCGGACGGCCCCCGGATGCCCTTCAAACTAGGACAAATCTGGATGGCAGCTACCCAGAGCGCTTTATTAAAAATACCCCTATCGTTATAATAGGTAAGTAATCTGTTCCTAATGCGTGTTATAGAAAACACCTGTAGGTAAAGTGTGTCTTTTATATTCCTAAGTCACGACGATCTATTTTCATTTATTTCGAATGTAGGTAAGTAGGTACATCGTGCGACCTTGATACACGAAGCGCAGGAGCGTCGCCAGCCGATTGCCTGAGGGGGTCAAAGTCGCCAGCCGATGGCCTAGGGGGGCAAGTTGATAGGGAAAATGGGCAAAGTACTGAGAAAAGTATGAATTGTAGGGATTTTTGAATTTCTAGGGGGGGCGGGTCACAGCTCTCTGCCCGAACTTGGCGACGCCCTTGACGAAGCGTCTTATGAAACACATGTTCCTCTTCCGAACTATTATAAAATTTAGAACGATAATATATTATTAAAGGTAGCTTTCAGCGAAGCGATAAGTGAACGTAGATATAAGAAACCCGAGGCAATGAAGCCGCGGCTCCTGTGTAATTCTGTTTACTCCTAGTACATAGAGATGTAATAAAATACCAAAATTTCTTTCCCATGCATATTATTTTTCAAAAGACAATGGGCAAAAATGTATGGGACCTGGGACCACCCTCCAATAGTGTATAGGTGTATGTCATTGGATAGGCATTTTTATTAGAAACAACTTTTTTAGGTATAACACTTTTGTTGTAACAGTTGTCCGTTCCAAGATATATGACATACAAGTTTCGATAAAAGTATGTTGAAAAAAGCGTTTATTATAGTGCTTAGTACTATATAATGCTTTATTTTGCAAACTGACACGTCCTCGTGCCTGCCCAAGCGCTTAGGAACAGTGCGGGGTGCCCCCTTCCCCTCCAAATCGGTTACTTGGAGCTGCGCCGAGCGACGCCCGCCGCTCCGCCGTGCGGTGGTAGTTATAGAATTGGGACATAAGTATATATTTTAGTATTATGAGTTGACGTTCGAAAAGAGCTTAGATTTATATCTTTAATATTTTTATCTTTATCTTATCTTTATCTTTCAACTAACTACTCACAAAACATAATTACATAATATTGCTTTGTTGCGACGTGAAGGGCGGACAAACAAACAGACTTTCGCATTTATAATATTAGTATTGATAACCCTTTAGTTTCCTAAAAGTTGCACCCCGCACCGTACCAACCGCTTGGGCAGACGCGAAGATAAGTCAGTTTGCAAAATAAAGCATAATAATAAAATAAAAGTACTCATCATCATCAGCCTTTAAAAATCCACTGCTGGACTAGGCCTCTTTGAAAGGAGGAATTGGTCTACTATACCACGCTGGTCAAACGGGTTGGTATAGGGTTTGTATCAAGTTTTCCTTCTCTTACAGTGCTGTTCTCTGCATAAAATGCTCCCTCTCTTTGGCTCTTACGACACCCATGGGATGATATGGGGTGGTGACATTCCATATTCTTAATCCGTCACCACGCGGATGGTAATAAAAGTACTAAGCACCATAAAAAGAACGCTTTTTTCAACATATTTTTATCGAAACTTGTATGTCATATATCTTGGAACGGACAACTGTGACAACAAAGCCGTCATAATAAAAGTTGTTTCTATTAAAAAGATCTATCCAATGACATAAATCTTATTGCTATTGGAAGGTGGTCCCAATCTGCCCATCCTCCTTTGATTAACATTGGCCCTGTGGTTCAACGGTAAAACGTAATAGAACTGTCCATATAAAAGTAGGTTGCTAGTTCTAGCAGTGGCGTAGCGTGGGTTTTCGCCGCCCGGGGCCGATCAAAAATTTGCCGCCCCCTCTTCTTTTTTTCACTAAATCTGCCAGAAGTGTAAGGTTTTTCGGATGTAGGTATGTTTTTATGTTCATTAGCTTGGATTTACACCCCCAAACGGCTTGATGGATTTAAACAAATTATCATTTGATTCGTCTCAATTGTAAGCAATAAAGCATAGGTTATAGGTGTAGCGACTGCGGAGCTCCATCACAATCCATGGCGCATTTGCTTTCATGCCCTCTTTGCCCATCTACCTGCAGTAAACGAGGTCTTAAAGTGGGCTCAGACAATGCTGTGACCGTAGCCAAGTTTTGGGAACAGAAAATCTGAACCAGTGACACAATGAAGAAGCATAGGGTATAATATTTTTAAGGTTATTTATATGTTGCGCAGGGCAGCGGCCGTTTCTCGGCTGCAATATAATTATGTATATGGCTTGTAGAATTTCATAAATCAAGACTAGATCCAATTAGTCTGTTTACGTGCGAGGTATACAATTGTGGATAAAAACTTTCAACCTCCTCGAGATTCTCGAACTTTGTGTTGATGGTGCGGCCATCCGCAGTGGCAACTCGCGTCCTTGCCTCATCAGTCCGAGGGTCTCGGCTGAAAGTTTACACTCCATTTTTTTCTTTGTGCGGTGATTTAGTGAGGTGAGTTGAGGTGGCACATATACCTGTATCGTCTTAAGGCAACGCCTATTGTAGAGTTTAAGTACGAGGTAGGTACGCTCCCAGGTTCGACACACTATCGACTTCCACAGCGTTGTTGACAAGTTTCCTCCTGTCCAGAAATTCGACACCACCCAAGAGAGTAGGTCGCCTTCCTGTAGGTAGAAACAGGACCGAGCCGCCCCTACGTGCGATGTGTGCGGCGCGCACAGGCGCCAGGGGTAAGAAACAGGCGCGGTCGCAGCCTGAAATTTTGGAGGGGGTCACTCACTACACTAATAAAAAATAGGTATCTGGATCGCCATTTACCTATAGCGTAAATACTGGTAAAAATTTCGAAATACGTCGCCATTTTATGGGGTTGTTAGTGGTTGGGGGGAGTAGGGGGGAGGGTTCGGGTCCCCCCTCGCCATTTTCACCCGCCGGAAATACTTGGTTCCCTTAGAAAATATAATAATTATAAGCTCTCCAAACATCAGTGTGTATGGAGGTGCCAACTTCCACATTCTTCACACTAGTTTAATACACTGAGGTTGACGAAGCCCTGCTTCGCAGGGCTCCTATTTTCGGATTAAGGCTGGGCGCAAATGCTCGGTTTCCTGATTAGGTTTCGTGATCAGGAATTCAAATTCGGAAACCTGCATGCTTCATTTACATACAAAATGTTAAACAAGGCGCACACGTCCTTACTATTTCCGAACGGAAAAAACCCGTCGTTCGTTTCGGAATTAATTCCGTGCGCTCGAGTCTTAAGAACGGAAAAATCCTAATGACGTCACCCCGAACGCAATGCTTGTCATACATTTCGTATCGTTCGCCGCACACTAACGGAAATTTCCATTCGGAAGCGCGCCAAAACCATAGCACCATGTATGATGTACCCAGTAACGACGTTTTCTCTTCTTCTTCATGTCTAGCGCCAGTAAAAGTGCAATAGCAATCAATTCATCGTCGTCGTCCATTTGTGCTTTCACAGAAGCGTCTCTATTCGAACTGACAGTATAAATTCCTAATACAAAAAAACGAATATTTGCGCGAGGCACACGGAATTCCGAATCTGAATTCCTGATCAGGTACCGAGCGTATGCGCCCAGCCTAAGGGTCAAAAGAGAACCTAACACAACCTATTTAGTTACTTCAATTAGGTACAGTCGCACCTAACCTAACCCTAGGCACTCGAAAGCAAAGGAATGACGCACAAATTTGACATTAGCTGTCAATATCATCCATCCAAGATGGCGGGTTGCGTTTCGTTTCACGTTTTTGACATAAAACCTAAAAATTACATTTGAAAACTGTACTAAAGCATAAAAATTACGTTCCGTTTTGCATAATTGCCAAAGAATTTAAGAATTTTTGCAAATTGTTTAAAAATATTTAGACGCAACTCCGGCAGCCAAAATTACTTTGAGGGGATTAAGACTAACTCCCTTAAGCCCCCTACACCACCAATACCCTCAAATTCAGGCGACTCGTTTTAAAGTCCAACCCTAAAGACTTATTATATTTGTAGTTTTTTTATTATACATGTAAATGTCTAAAAATCATTAATGTACCTACATCAAATTCTGTATAAAAATATTTAAAAGAAAACCTTCTCACATAGTAAAATTTTGTTTTTGTCGGTTGCGCTAAAATGGCGGGAATGGCTCGATATTACTTACAATGACTTACCATTATTATAAAATTATCATTAAATGAAGCACTGTTCTTCAAATTAAATTATATGAAGTAAGTATTCGACAATTAAGTTATATTTTAATTTTTCCTCAATCACAATACTTAACAACAAGAATCACTTTTCACAACTAAGTAGACAATCGCCTTTATCTTGAATCTTTACAATAAACCGACAAATTACATTATTAGAATATTGTTAAACAATCTTTATCATAACAATGCAGAAGAAGAAGGAAAGAAGAAGGATTACCAACACTACGTAGTTCGGTTCCTTGTTTCTAAACTATATGTAATTTCCAAGTTCTGTTATTTTGGCCATCGTACATAGTTCATAAAAACACCACTAGATAGAGTCAGCAAACTATAAATTTATCGCTGTTAGCGGATAGCTAGAAATTTCCTTTTATTATTTGGCAAATTTTTGAGATTTTTCAATTTGACCTTAGATTTTGGGGGGGGTCATGTCCCCTGTGACCCCCCCCCTTCGGACCGCGCCTGGTAAGAAACCGCGCGACGGGTGAAATGCCAGCGTTAATTATTCAAATTACTTTCGAAAAAGTACGACAAAAAGGCGCATGGATTTCGCACACAGGCGCTGGATTGGGTCAGCGCGGCACTGAGTAGGACCAGTCACCTGAATCTAGAGTTAACATGTTCTCCTCCTGTCTCGGACTTCTGATAACCACAGTAGGTATGTGACATTTTAAGTGACTTAATTCTACCTCGGGCTCGGCGAGGTTTCCGTTCATTTAGTCGTAGACTGCGTTCGTTGTAGGTCGCCAGGTATAATTAATTTTTGTCGCCTGCTAGCTCGATGATGTTACAGACCCCATGCATCGCCGTTATCACCACCGCGTCCTTGGCCGGGAATAATGTAGCTGGCGGAAACTGGATCTGAATCTAGGGTAGTGGTATTCTCCTCCAAATAGCTTGGCGAACAAAAAATTGTGCCGCTGTGTGTTCGTGTGCGTCATGAAGGGCGCAGGGCGTTGCTTCTCGCACCGGTGACGTTGCTGTCCGTCACCGATTTATGGCATTTACCAACTCCTTATAACGCAAAAATAAGGAGTTGAGAGGCGAAATCTATAAGTTTATGGACAAATCCCGCGTCTCGTCCCATAGGGTTGCTTCCAAATATTAGCAGAAGGCGTTTGTCGTATGTGTAATAAATGGCTTTGATTTTAACGCAAATATCGTAAGTAATGGAGTCAAAGTTCAAATAGCGTATAGTTAAACCGCAGGTGTGACTATTGTCTTAGGGACCTGTACCTGTTTTCTTCTATATTCAACTATAAAGACTATATTTTATTTTGAAGCAAATCAAACATAATTTCAATAATTAACACTGTTATTTTATCTGGCACGAGGCGCCCCTATTGCCCTGGCGCCTAGCCTGTGTGCGCCAGTGCGACATGGCAATAGGGGCGGCACACATCACACACAAGGGCGGCTCGGCAGTGATATATGGATTAATTAATTACTCATAACAGGCTCGCAGATCACCGGAATATTGGACACACGCGTCTTCAAGTAATGAAAATAATTATGATTTTATTTTCGATTGTTGTTCTTTCCCACGCCGCCATGCAGTCCTGCTGGGATAGTGTCAGTGAGGGTGCCAAGTATTTTAAAATTTGATTTTTTTATTTTATTTCTCGCGCCTCTTTTGCCGCCCCTTTAAATGTGCCATCCGGGGCCATGGCCCCCCCGGCCCCCCCCACGCTACGCCACTGAGTTCTAGATTAAACCTAAGATTTTATTCAAATCATAAAGGGAGTGATAGGGTTGGTTGAATAACAGCGTTCAACAACGAGATGGTAGCTTAACTCACTACGCCATCCACTCAGTTAGGGCATGAATATCGGAATATCGAAAATATCGGAATATCGGACGAAATATTGTGCCAGAAAATATCGATATTAGATTTCTGAAAACCGGGATTTTCGATATTTACGACATTGCTTCAAATCATCATTAATAATCATTACCAATGAATTTTATTTATATTAACAGAACTGTCGCCGCCTCTGATATGAAATTGTGTGTTTTATCTTCGTACGATCTGAATGGCCGCTATATACCCGCTGCACATTAATGAGCGTAGCTCTGCAGCGGGAGGACGCCGCTAGGCGTGTGGGCCATATAGGCGCTCCGTAGAGGGCTATGGATCGTACGACCGCACAATAGAAGAGGCGTACTTCTTTCCTGGAACCTCCGCGGTTCGGCAGCAGCCTTTGAAGGGCCCCCGCTGCCCTGCGAACTCGGGGGATCATCCGCTCGAAATGCTCCTCAAAGCCGCAGCGATTGTCCAGGGTAAGGCCGAGGTGCTTAATGTACCGACCTACCTGAACCTCCACACCAGCTTACAAACGAGCTGGGTGGACCCAATCTGACGTAGGTATTCTGTGGAACCACTATAAATGTTAAGTAGGTACCTACCTATAAAGTTGAATGTCGCACGGTCGCACATGGCATGCCATCACAAAACTGTCCAAAATCTTATTTCGTTCATTACTCAACTAATAATCGTTTTATAGACAATTCGTCTAAGCAGTCCCTAATGTTCCTATTAAACTAACTCTTCTTTCGGTGAGTATTAATTTCAAGGCGAAAACTTAAGTATTTTTCAAAATATCCATAAAAATATTTAGAGAAAGCAAGTTTTTTAAATTAAAATTCTATCGAACGAAAATCTGCCAATCGTGTATCTGTCTAAGGATTTACTAGATAAAGACCTGATAAATAATATACAAAATTTTCACTTTGCTAGTGTGTCTCACTGCTTGAAAAGCGGCAAGCAAAAAGGGCATACATTTTCGAGGTAGCGCCGTAATTATAGCTTGTTTCATACCTCGGAGCGCATGTCTATCGGTCTCAGTTGAACATTTACGTCTGTCATAACGGGAAGTTAGTACCTTCAAATATCCTAGCAATGGGCAAATCAATATAATATTAGTCTAACTAATTTCTTTTATATCCATTGCACTCAAATTGCTTAATAACCACAATACCAGTTTGTAATAGGTATATATTTTTGGTCACACATTTTTGTCACCAAAGCAGTGAGTTGAAATTTACTTATTTGAACAAAATATTTTTTTTATTAAATTTTGAGACTCTATTTCCAATGGGAATAGGGTCAGACAATCAAAAGCGATGAAAAATGTTTCATCGCTTTTCATTCGTCTGATTTCTAGTATCGAAAATATCGATTTCCGTAATTATAAAATGTTCAATATCGAAAATACCGATATTGAGAAAGTTGAGGAAGTGGTGTACCCCTACACGCAGTCATTAGATACCCACCTTCTTGAAATTAAATTTAAAAGCTCTCACTAAACCCTGAGCGGTGTGTGCGCGTTCCTCGAGCGTCCGGCGTGCGCCTGACGTTCGCTCTGTAGTAGGTACAAAGTAAATGCTGGGCGCACGCTCGAGGAACGCTCATGAAGTCATGTCCAATGAGAGAGAGGCCTAAAGGTCTTAGCCCACTTACACGACTCCGCTTGCACCTAACAAAAAGAATATCATTCCAAAATGGGCTTTAAGTATTGCTCTTTAGATAATCTTTACATTAGCAACATAAACAAGCAGACAGCTCGCTGTCCGCGCGCTGACTGCTAGCCGTCACCGCGCTTACGCAGGTCGGTGGACGGTATCCGCGTTTCCTACACGAAAGCGGTCGCCACGTGGACAGCTCGGTGCGCCCGCTAGCTATCGCCGCGTGGACTGCGAGCAGTTGCCATAGTTTAGATCGGTGTTGGGTAGGAGCGGTGTAAGACCTTAAGAAGGTACGGCTTGTTGTCTCGGTACATCAAAAATGAGAAACGAATAGGTACGCCATCACACCATTGACAGTACAACAGACACATACAGGACCATCTAACAGACTCTATGAAAACAAGCTTTTAATGGCACAAAAATAGCAACTACTTACAGCCCCAAATAAAGCGAAGAATAAACATCCGTTCCGCAAACTGAAAGTACAATTAAGGTTCTCTGGGTTGTTCGCTTCCAAGAATTCCTTGATCATCTCGAATTACATACCCTATTCAGTAGTAAAGTATACGAATACCTAAATCCCTTTGTTATTGTTCTGAGAAAATCGTTATGTAAATCTGTACCTATTCATTGACGTGGCTTGTCATAGATAATATTTGATTGCATAGATAATACACTTATTTGATTGATTGGCGAAGAATTGTCAGATTAGAAGGAGATGTACAAAGAAATATAACCTAAACCTAGTCCAACCTCTCTGGAGATGTATAAAAGCATAGATAAAAGTTAGTATGTAATCTCTTTGGTATGCTTTTTAAGCGACAAAAAAATAGGAAGTTCGGTAGGTTCATTCATTCATGTGAGTATTTTTTTGAAAGACATCTCCCGCACTAGCAATAAATCTTTAGACTAAACAAGACTACAAAAATACAATCAACGTACTCAAAGGAAACCTAGGCTCGAAACAACAATTTATGCATCACACAAAGTGTTGTCTCGTGTGGGAATCAAACCCAGAACACTCAGCGCAGTGTCAAGCGGCGAGGCGGCCGCTTAAACCACTACGCCAACCGTGCAGTTGAAACATTAGTAATGAAATTAATTAATAATTACTTAGGTGGGACCTAAAAATTTATGGCGAAATGTGGGTTTTATTACACCTCTGCCTACCCCTCCGGGGGTACAGGCGTGAGTCTATAAAAAATTATTTACATCACTATATCCACTTTTATTTACTCGAAATAATGGTATTTCGACTAAATGAAAGTGGATCCCAATATAATAATAACACTGAGCGTGCCTCCTCCGGAAGCTGCTGATATCATATCTTTACTCAATTTCCTCCGCCACCGTGTCTTCACGGCGTTCCTATACGAATCGGATATCATATTAAGGTACCTATTTATCTCGACATGATCATTTTGAAATTTTCGTCTTGGGTATAGATAAATAAATTATTATCTCTTTAAATAGATCACACAGGTATTTTATTTTATAAACATTTATTGGGTATTATTCCAACTGCTCCAATATACCTAAGTACTTACAATTTTTATTTTTTTCTGTAGTAGTGTAGGTAGCCCCCTATCTTCCCGTGGGTGTCGTAAGAGGCGACTAAGGGATAACACGATGCAAATACCATCTTTGCGTAGAGACGGAAAACTCGACATCAAACCCTATACGACTGCCTCGTTGGTCTCTCGGCATAAATGTGCGCGTGGGATCGGGAGGTCCCGGGTTCGATTCCTGGGTCGGGCAGTGTTATTGGGTTTTTCTGCCACGAAATTCTCAGTAGCCGCACGGAGTCTGGAAATGTGCCCGGTACGGCAATAGGCTCGCCCCTTATTACGTGGGACTAAAGAATATCTGGCGAAAAGTGGGTGTAGAAATACACCTCTGCCTACCCCTTCGGGGATAAAAGGCGTGACGATATGTATGTATGTATGTATGTAGTGTAGGTAGGGTCATGTGTTCAACAATGAAACACTAAAAATTAAAAGTCTCATAAAACTTTTGTTTTTACAGATAGAAGTCTGTTTTTTTACAGGTATGTATGCAATTTTATTGGGTATAGAATGCCATTTATGGTTTTTTAAATTGATGAGTAATCAATCAGCAAAAAAATGAATTCAAATAAATTGGAAATCTTTCATTGTGTCCACAGTAGTGTACACAATGAAACACCTCAAATTCAACAATGAAACATAATAATTAATAGTGTGTTCAACAATGAAACACTAAGAATTCAATAATTCGTACATCTTTAGTTTTTAGATACAGATACACGTATAATTTTTTGAAGGTAGGTACATAGGCAACTTTATTGGGTAGGTATCGGATGTCATTTATGTTTTTTTATTAATGTGTAATCAACCAGCAAAAAAATAAAAGCAAACATATTGGAAATATTTCATTGTGTCCGTTCTGGGGTACACAATGAAACACTACAAATTCAACAATAAGACAATAATTTAAGTGTTTGACTCATATTTTTGAAATGTATGGAGTAGGAATAGTAAAAAATGCTCGAGTTCAATCAAAAAAGGTTTTATTAATAATTGTACTTTAATCAGACTCTTTAGGTTACCTATAACTAGTTAAGATAACGCCTTACAATAATTGTTACTTAAAGTAATAATTACTTTTGCTATATTTATGGCACTCGTTAATTAAACTACCTAGTTAAACAATTTCATCTTATAAAATTATAAAATCACTATCATAGCTATAATAATTGGCAGAGATCACTTTAAATTAAGATGATTCTGTGCAATAGAATAGCTTGAAGCATATTTTCTCCTAAATGACCGCCTTTCTTCCTTTTGAGATTTAGTACGCGCAATCTTAAATGAGAAATAAACATCAAATGATAAGATTAATTTCTAGTCTCAAAAATAATTAATTTGCACGGAAACTAAATTTTGTTTGGTATATATAGTATACAATTAAACAAGATAGTACACAATGAAACAGTGTTTCATTGTGTCCATTGTGCAACTGTTTCATTGTTGACTACATAGGGTTTATATTAATACCATTGATCTATTACTTACACCCTCAAAAAAATATCACTAAATTGTAACACTTTTAACATATGATCTGTTCTACTTAGTCTCTGATATATTTTTAATGCTAGGGAATCATGAAAAATATGAATTTATCAACCATATTTGAATGAAAAATCTTCAATGAATGACCAAAATATTAACATTTTTGTAAAAAAAATAAAAAATGCTCCACAGACACGTCTTCTCCTACGTGGCGCCGCCGCCGACGCGAACTGGGGTGCGGCGGGGTATTCTCGAGAGGGTCTTACGCGATATAATGCACGATCTAGCAACGCAGCATTTTAGAAATATTGCAATGTTTTATTGTGTACCACTGTTTCATTGTTGAACATCTGACCCTACACGCTATGAGTCGCGTTAAGTTCTCCATTAGGTCAGCTACGGCATAGTCAATAATATACAGATTATACAGCCAAGTTTTCTATTAAACCCGGTAAATCGCTACAAATAACAGTAGCATTTTCCCATCCCTATCATCGCGGGGTAAATTCCCCGATGCGTTTTATACCCCGCGGCGGACATTAGTTACCTACTCGCTGAAAAGCGGCTGTGATACAATAATGTTAAGCAATTTGTGTTTCTACGAGTAGTGCCCGCCATTTCATTGTGATACTGTTTGTTTGGAAGTGAGAATAAAGTTTTATTATTATACTAGCTGGTACCCGCGGCTTCGCATGCGGGAAAAAGTTACGTTTTAAAAAGTTCTCTGCCAAATCTAATCTTTATACAGCCGGTGACTTTCCAGATTTCAAGATGAATGACTCTTTGCTTTTATATATAATTATACAAAAATAAGTGTCATGACAACAGCGCAACCTACCAGGTCAAATTGGAGCCTATATGTAGCGCTACAAAGTGCTCTACCTTCCAGTTAAAGTCTCATTTGAATCGGTTCAGCTATTCCAGAGATTACCTCGGACCAACAGACAGACGGACAGACAAAAATGTTAAAAAGGGTTGTTTTGGACTAAGAATCGTGTAACTAACTATATGCACTTGAAAATCCATAGTTATTTTAAAATCACAGACAGACACTTCAATTTTATTTATATGTATAGATGAGTTGAATAAGTAAAGACTTGTTATCGCGATAACAGCGCCAACTACCGGATCAAATTGTAGCCTATATGTAGCGCTATAAAGTCCTCTACCTGATAGTGAAAGTTTCATTTGAATCGGTTCAGCCGTTCCAGAGATTACCCCAGACAAACAGAAAGACAGACAGACAGACAGACAGACAAAAATGTTAAAAAGGGTTGTTTTGGACTTAGAATCATGTGACTAACTATATGCACTTGAAAATCCATAGTTATTTTGAAATCACAGACAGACACTTCAATTTTATTTATATGTATAGATAGATGTATAGATGAGTTGAATAAGTAAAGACTTGTTATCGCGATAACAGCGCAAACTACCGGGTCAAATTGTAGCCTATATGTAGCGCTATAAAGTTCTCTACCTGGTAGTGAAAGTCTCATTTGAATCGGTTCAGCAGTTCCAGAGATTACCCCGGACAACCAGAAAGACAGACAGACAGACAGACAAAAATGTTAAAAAGGGTTGTTTTGGACTTAGAATCATGTAACTAACTATATGCACTTGAAAATCCATAGTTATTTTGAAATCACAGACAGACACTTCAATTTTATTTATATGTATAGATGTATAGATGAGTTGAATAAGTAAAGACTTGTTATCGCGATAACAGCGCCAACTACCGGGTCAAATTGTAGCCTATATGTAGCGCTATAAAGTCCTCTACCTGGTAGTGAAAGTCTCATTTGAATCGGTTCAGCCGTTCCAGAGATTACCCCGGACAAACAGAAAGACAGACAGACAGACAGACAGACAGACAAAAATGTTGAAAAGGGCTGTTTTGGACTTAGAAGCATGTAACTAACTATATGCACTTGAAAATCCATAGTTATTTTGAAATCACAGACAGACACTACAATTTTATTTATATGTATAGATTTAAAATCACAGACAGACACTTCAATTTTATTTATATGTATAGATGAGTTGAATAAGTAAAGACTTGTTATCGCGATAACAGCGCCAACTACCGGATCAAATTGTAGCCTATATGTAGCGCTATAAAGTCCTCTACCTGATAGTGAAAGTTTCATTTGAATCGGTTCAGCCGTTCCAGAGATTACCCCAGACAAACAGAAAGACAGACAGACAGACAGACAAAAATGTTAAAAAGGGTTGTTTTGGACTTAGAATCATGTGACTAACTATATGCACTTGAAAATCCATAGTTATTTTGAAATCACAGACAGACACTTCAATTTTATTTATATGTATAGATAGATGTATAGATGAGTTGAATAAGTAAAGACTTGTTATCGCGATAACAGCGCAAACTACCGGGTCAAATTGTAGCCTATATGTAGCGCTATAAAGTTCTCTACCTGGTAGTGAAAGTCTCATTTGAATCGGTTCAGCCCTTCCAGAGATTACCCCGGACAACCAGAAAGACAGACAGACAGACAGACAGACAGACAGACAAAAATGTTAAAAAGGGTTGTTTTGGACTTAGAATCATGTAACTAACTATATGCACTTGAAAATCCATAGTTATTTTGAAATCACAGACAGACACTTCAATTTTATTTATATGTATAGATGAGTTGAATAAGTAAAGACTTGTTATCGCGATAACAGCGCCAACTACCGGGTCAAATTGTAGCCTATATGTAGCGCGATAATGTCCTCTACCTGGTAGTGAAAGTCTCATTTGAATCGGTTCAGCCGTTCCAGAGATTAGCCCGGACAAACAGAAAGACAGACAGACAGACAGACAGACAAAAATGTTAAAAAGGGTTGTTGTGGACTTAGAATCGTGTAACTAACTATATACACTTGAAAATCCATAGTTATTTTGAAATCACAGACAGACACTTCAATTTTATTTATATGTATAGATTTTTAATGTAATAAAGTCGACTTGGTGGTCTTTTTTGTCGGAGGGGATAGGCAGAGACCATTTATTTTAATTTTCATATTTTAGGAGACGATGATAATGAGATAATTGTAAAAATATGCTGCATTTTATGAAAAATAAAATATCTTTTTGATATTTCCATAAAACGTGGACTAATTAATTACGGTTCAAAATTAAATTATATTCAAATCCTTAACTGTGTAAAAGTATATACTTACGTAGACTAATACTTGCCAATAACACTTAAAATTTAATATTAAATTCAACGCTCTGTTCACTTACCGTCGTCATATCTCTTCGTACGTGAGTACTATCTGTTAGCAAAATAGCAACTCTAGTTCGTGCTAAGCCGGCTTCCATTTGATTGGCTGTTAAAACTTGTGCTCCGTACCGCCAGTAAGCCATCAATACTGTCAGGCTTTTAGTTACTGAAACGGTTTAGATCCGATCGGCGGCGCTAGTTCTTTTATTGTTGGTAAATTCAGTTGAGTTGCTGTACTGTACTGATTTACAGTAGTATATTAAAATAACATAAGTGTTAGAGAGAAGTAAATAAGTGAAAATACATACGATAGGAATAATTTACAAAAACCTAGCTGACCTGGCAAACTTCGTACCGCCATAATTTTTTTTAAATATTTGCTATTATTTATTTTATTAGTTTTTTTCATGAAATCCTAGCCTAGACCTAGACAATAACAAACACATAAAATTAAGATTTATCCAATTTGGTGCATTCGTTTGGAAGTTATGGGCGTACAAACATTTGGGTGATCCATTTTTATTTATACAGATGTCTGCGATTAAACAGTAACAGTAATTTTGATAATGATTGATAATGATGATTCAAGGGCATTTGCACTGATGACCTGAAACTGTTTATAGGACACTAGATATGGGTCGTACATCTCGCGTTGAACGCTCTAATCTCAAGGAATACTTGTCCGATTTGTATTGGATAGCCCATTTATCGAGGAAGCCTATAACATTACGCTATGAGCCACGGGGGTGAAGCAGTTGCCCTAAATTATACTACCCTCTCACAGAAAATCGACGTAAAGTAACAGTACCGAAACTGTTGCGTTTCGTTCGGTGAGTGAGATTGCCGGAGGCCCTATCCTCTTTTCCTTTTCCCTCATCCCACTCCTCATCCTATCCCTTTTCCCAACCCCAAGGGGCGGCAACGCACTTGTGACTCCTGTGGTGTTGCGGGTGTCCATGGGCGGCGGTAATTGCTTACCATCAGGCGATCCGTCTGCTCGATTGCCGCCTATCTACTATAAAAAAAAAACGCGGGTGGAGCCGCGGGCTCAGTTAGACTGATAT
This sequence comes from Euclidia mi, assembly GCA_944739405.2. Lineage (NCBI taxonomy): Eukaryota > Metazoa > Arthropoda > Insecta > Lepidoptera > Erebidae > Euclidia > Euclidia mi. Next base: position 11,517,889 of record OX123203.2, read on the forward strand.
ACGTCGATTGAGGAGGACTAAAGCGGAATCACTTATAAATATACTAAGCTGTTACAGACTTATACACAAAGCTATTAGAATTGGTATTGCTCTCAGATATTGATTAAGTAATTTAAATTATTTTAAAGCATGCAATAAACAATTTTCAGAGATAACCTTTGTAACGTTGCACGTGGGTCAACGCTATTTAGTTAAATAAAATACCAAGATATCAGTAACAAGAAACAATTTGTTTATTGCTATAAAAGAATCTACACAACTATTAGCAAGTTAAAGAAATGAAAACTGACTCTAAACAATTTAGTAAAAAGATAGAAGAGGGTCGCAAGATTTGTAGAGTCCTAAGGGAACGTGCTCCTGGATATGCAGAGGGAAGAAGACTTATCTTGCGTAGCTGCGGCGGCCAGAAAGGGTCGTCCATCGCCGCACCGCCCGCGTCGTATTTAAAGGCCCGGAGTAGAATGCTTGAGGTGTGGGGGCGGGGGCCAGCCGAGAGGTGAGTGCACACGTCACACCTTCTCATAGCTGACAGTATTATCAGATAAGGTTTAATAATTACAGAGATTCTCTTATGCATACAAATTAACCAAAGGCGCATTTATTATCTTGTACTTAAATTCATAAATTTAACTGATCCACACCTTTTACGCGTGCTATTATATATCCTTTTTTTAAATACACAGAAAAGTATTGCAACCACATTTCTGCTAGATGTTTAGAAAATTTACAATTATAATATTACCCTGCTGTAAAGGCAGATTCCGCAGTCCTTCTTTGCTTAAAATGTTATTTAGACCTGCCTAGCAAAATTAATGTTTGTAACAATTTAGCTCAGCTTCTGCGCTTTTCTGGTGGCCAGTCGCGCAGTGGATTAGTAAATAGTTATTGCTAGTGACCATTAAAATACGCAAAAAACTCACAATACTCCAATTCTAGACGTACGTTCGGCGCAGTTCTTCGTGTAAACGACGAGACGATCGCTTTAATCACTGCGCCATCCGCGCAGTCAAACAATTGTACCACTTTCAATTTCATTTCAACGGCAAAAATACAAGTTGCTATCCAAAATATCTTGTTTTATCCAAAATGACTATCGCTAATGGATGTTAAGGAGCTGTTGTCGAGATAAATATATGAATAAGTGTAAGGTGTATGTTAGTAGGTGAAGCGCGTAAGTGCTGAGTGGTTAGAGACACTAACCGCTAGAGCGTTACACGGCCTTTTATCGTTAATAAGGGTTTTTGGATCAGGTATCATTAGGCGGAGGGTTTTTAGCTGACTGTATGTAGTATGTAAGTGTATAGATAAAATATGTACGTAATAATATGTTAGATAGACTTATGCATGTGTTGACTAATGGCTGGTCCCAATATTTAATCTATCACTGGATTTGGCTACTATAGTCCGTAAAATATAGCTTGATCTCTGTGACACATGTCATTTCGTTCACGCCCATCAAGTTTTGTGTTTTTTTGGTGTACAACATTCGGAATCAAATGTCATAGTTCATGGGAGAAAATGGAAGAATAGTGCCGTTTGTATACGGCCTTTGCATCTGATTAACCACAGACTATAAATAATCGAAACACGAATAAAAATTATCGATTAAAATTTACTCGTCTTATGAATCATCATCCTCTTAGCGTTATCCCAGTTTCAATCTGGGGTCCGCTTTCTAGGCTAACCGGATTTGGCTTGAATATTAGCTTTTCCACGGAGCGACTGCCTGTCTGACCTCCGCAACCCGAAGGGATAGCGATATTCCATGGTTTAGACTAGTGTCAGTTCATTCAGAAGGTACTGACGCCCTGTAACGACTGTCAAAGATCTTCATGACAACCGGGACCGACGGCTTAACGTGCTCTCCGAGGCACGGGACAAGCGATAATTAACAATTCAATACGCACATAACTCCGAAAAGTCATTGGTGCGCGCCGTGGATTCGAACCCGATACCCTCTGCATGGCAGTCTGTTGGTATATCCACTCGGCTATCGCTGCCTTTATCGTCTTATGAATGAAATATGAATATTATGTCAAAATTCCTTATTAGTTTTGTCACTATGTATTTAGAATTAATGTTAAATAACTTTATAAACAGAAATCTACAAGCATAATAAATATGCAACGAAGTAGCGTCTGTTCATTAAACAGGTTTTAAAAATTTAAATCGCTTTTTGTGATGTGTTATTGATTTAAAGACCAAAATCAATATCTCGCACTTCTTGTATGTCTGTGCATGCAAAACGCAAAAATCACTAAACTTATGTTGAAAGTGATTGAAGTAGTCTACTTTTTGTAGTTAACGCTGCGAAATCGAGAGTAAAAGCTAGTTGTAAAAAAACTTCATACCTACCATTAAGAATGAACACCAGTGCAAAAATCGTTTAATTTTTATTTATTACCGTTCTAAAATTATGATGTTAAGTTCGTACAATAATTGTAATTAAAATCGATTGATGTCTATAATCGCTACCATAATCGTTTTTAAACACAACCCCATACTTAGTCAAGTCAAACTGGCATATGTCACAGAAATCAAGCTATATTTTACGGACTATAGAGATGTTTATTTGATATATTTTGTATAGAGCTTATGTCAAATGCGTATGTCTAGTAGGCAAATTCATCGATTGATATTAGGACCATCCGTAAGAGGCTTATCGTTTAGCTAGCTATTTGAGGCTTGTTTCGGGCAGCAGACTCGAAAACAATATAATAAACAATTTTTTACTTTCTACTTTAGAATAAGTAATTCCCGTTAGGGGCCGTCCATAAATTATGTCACACAATTTTCACGATTCTTTGACCCCTCACCCGTTCTAGCCACAACTGGTCTCATACATCACCATTACATTCTCCAAATAATGTCACACTTTGTCGACCACCTCCCCCCTCTAAATGTACATACATACATAGATTCACGCCTGTTTCCCCAAAGGGGTAGGCAGAGGCATGTTAAACGCCCACTTTTCGACAGTGTTTTATTATTATTATTATTTATTTATTTATTTATTTTATACTTTATTGTACACTTATATAAAATATTTTAAGGAATTATAAATGAAATACAGTACAATGGGCGGCCTTATCGCTAAAAGCGATAAGGCCGCCCATATTATTATTAAACACTTTTTTGTACACCAGTAAATAAATAATTTTAAAATAAATTACATTGCAAACTTATAACTAGTGGTACAAGGGCGGTTTTGATCCCTCGTAATAAGTGGCGAGCCTACTGCCGCTTATCGGGATATTTTGTTTGCCAGAGCCTCGTCCGTTGATCGGCAGGTGCACCACTTGCAGGTGAGGTTGGCTTGGGATCCTAAGTTCTTGGTGGAATCCCTATGCACATCTAAATGTGCGACGTAATTTGTGGATGACTCCTTAGCTACGTTCAACGGGTATGGAGAAATCATAACCATGGAACACGAAGCAGTAAACCACTTTTTATCTCCGGTTTAAGAATCAAATTCGCGTGGGTGTGAAACCAATCTTAACTTGTAGCATCAGTAGTCTTAAATGAATGCCAAGGAAACGGTTTGAACACAAAGTGAAAGCAGGAAAAATATGAATTCTAAGTACATACCTTATTATACGCTTAAGAGCAAAAGGTCACCCACCTACTCAATCACTGTCTAAAAATGAAATCTCTGAACCCAACGTTTATATATATTTTTGCTTTAATTTCATTTAGGGTTGCAGCCGGCGATAGCCTAGTGGAGATACCAATAGACTGCTATTCACTGGGTGTCAGATACGAATCCACGGCGCGCAGCACTGACTTTTCGTAATAATGTGTAGGTATAGTCGGTCCTAGCTGTCATGAAGATCTTAGGCAGTCGTTACCGGGACTGACCCTCAGATAAACTGATACTGGTCTTAGCCATGGAATATCGTTATTCCTTTAGGTTACGGAAGTCAGAAGAAAAGATGATTCTATCAATGTGGTTAGACCAGTAAGCGAAGAGCGGGCTCCAACGTGTGTTTCGGATAATTTAGTTGGACGATAGTTTATAGGTAGATGACATGCGAAATAGTGTGATGAGACAAGAACGGATCTTGTCCGACAAGGGGCGCTATTATCGAATCAAAAATTGGACCAGTATATTCACAGGCAGCAGTTATGTACACATTGTGCTATGATAGGATCGACCACATTTTGTGCTAGTGTTCGTATGATAATATTGTTGATATTTTAAGCTTTTTGTGTCTTTAATGTTCATACATTTTAGACGGGACGTAATAAGTAATAGTTTTATAACGAATAATCTAAGTGCGAACGCAGCCTAATACGAAAACCCGCTATGTTAGTGGTTAACGAAGACGCCGTGTTTCTACTTTGAGAGAATATTTATACACGATTCCTGCCACAGAGCAATTTGTTCAAACATAAAGCAATGTTAAGTGGCGGAAGATGACATTAAACTTTACGCAGGCACAACTACTGACATAACTTCATGAATCAGTGCGAGTGTTACATCTCTCCACAGTATAGGAATGTATAACATGTCTTATTTATTTTATTTTATTTATAGTCTCACGCCTCTATCCCCGAAGTGGTAGGCAGAGGTGTAATATTACACCCACATTTCGCCATGAACTTTTAGGTCCCACGTAATAGGAGGCGAGCCTGTTGCCGTTACCGGGCACATCACCATACTCCGTGCTGCTACTGAGAATTCGGAAAAACCCAGTAACACTTTTGCCCGACCCGGGAATCAAACCCGGGATCTCCGATCAGCAGTCGCATACGCTATCCACTGGACCACGGAGGCATGTCTACTATGTGTAATCAATTATTTTTATTTCGAGTGTCGGTTTTCTTTGTGACCGTTAGTTGTAGGTATTTTATACTTACCTACCTATTATTATATTAATCGCGAAACAGGATAAATAGGTAACTAGCGTGCGCATCGGCAAAACATTCACTCTTGCATGTCATATTCATAGCTAATCGAATATTACACATCTTATACGAAATTTAACCATCAACAATTTAAGAAAGAAACAAGAAAATCAATGCACTCTTAATAAAGCACCTTCAAAATTATGTCTATCAAAACAAAAATAACCATTCCTCTAGTCCCAAAGCATTCAAGAGCAATCATACATCATATAAAAGTTAATAAAGACGAATAGGTTCAGCTAATGTCTGGGAAAACACCCGTGAATCCCGCGGGTGTATTCTGCAGCAATATAGTTATTTCTCGCCTTGTTCCTAGGTTGATATGGGTGTTAAGGATAGGTCTTGTAAAGCGAGCTTGTACGACACTTTAAGAACCTAAATTGTGATACTACATTTTAGGACCCGCGAATTTTCAACTGCTCTTTGTAAATAGTTAAAATTTATTCAGGGTATTTTTTTGCTGTGTATATATTGGCTAGCCAAATACTTAGGTGTTCTCGACGGCCAGTGGCGTAGCTAGCTTGGGTGGCACCCGAGGTGGGTGGTACCCGCACCCGGGGCGGACCGCCCCCGCCGCATCCCCCTTCCTACGCCACTGTCGACGGCGCTCGTTTCTCGCCCTCTAATATTACAGTAAGTATACATTCTTCAGCATCAGCCCTTTTCTACTGCTGAACACGGACGTCTTCTCGCTATAAGAAGGGCTGAGCTCTAGTCAACCTCGCTGGGCGGCGTAGTGAGGGTTGGCAGATTTGCATGTCTTTCGAGAACATTATGGAGAATTCTCAGACATACCATGTTTCGTCACAATGATTTCCTTCACCGTTAGACTCTTACAAATGGTACGGTACGAGCAAATGCTCAGTTTAATAAAGCATTGCTATATCGCGTTACGTGAACACATGTAAATGATTGACGCTGCTTTCGACATAATGATCTTGATAAGCATCCCTTTCAATATTTGGGTTTTGTTGAAATCTCTGTCGGATCGTGTGTTGCGTTTTGCTTGAAGAAGTCGAACTTAATCAATGTTGTAAAATCAGGATGTAACAATATGTCGTGGTGCTCGAAGTTTTATTTGCGAAAATGTGATGCACTAGAACGATATTGGTTTGTTACAAGGAAATGCTGTAGTTTATACTTAGCCACCTATTGTCGTACGTATAGATTTCTGTATTAGTGTGGAGAACTACCTACACCTCAAAAATCAAAAAGAAAACAAAATAAGCGACACTTGTCGTTCTTAATTCTTAATCGTATTCGTTATCTTTTAAAATTCTTCTGACTACATGTTAACGAGACGGTAAAGAGCACAAAACACATTACACGAAAAAAAGCAAGTAATCAATAACGTTCGTTGTAATAAGACGCACAGGCTCTTGCTATACTCTCTTCTACTTTTTTTTCATGGAGTGAAGGTTTGTTTAGTATCTACGCAATTTTATTCTGAGTTTCTAACCACGACTAAAATTCTTTTAAACGTTTTCTAAAAGCAGTGTCAACCACGCAGTCGGCCTACATTTTCTCGGTTCCCGCCTCCGCATTTCATGAAGTTTAAGTTTACTCGTAGGTAGACATTATACTTCATAATAATATTAATTTCACGCAACTTGGCACTAATTTTGTCCTATCATATGAGTGCCTGCTCTGACCTTTAGGTACGTGGGATTACTTTATACACCTACACACATTAGTTCTCTGTAAGTATGCCTTTATGTATCATGTCAGACAATATTTTTTTTGTCTCGTTTCCTGACGATTGGATTCAGATGTAATTGGCTGCGCAGTAAGCAATTTCTATACAATAATAAAGGTCTTTATTGATAGAGGCAGCGGCAGAGTAGTTGAGTTACCAACAAACTGCCACGCTGAGCGTATTGAGTTCGCACCACTGACTTTTGAGGTTAGTGTTGGTAGGTTTCGAAGTTACTACTAAATTGTTATTTATTGCTTACTTCGTGACGTAAAGTAAGCAATGTTAAGTACTCGATGGAAGCCGACAGATCTGGCTGTCATGAATATCTTTGACATTCGTTTTGTGGAGTCAATATCTACTCTTAAATATACGTACTGGTCTTAGCTATGCAATATTGCTACTTATTTAGGTTGTGGAGGTCAGACAGGGTTTATAAATTGAAGACCTGCTTGCATTCAAGTGATGTTTTTTTTGTTTTTTTTTTTATATTAATAGGCGGCAAACGAGCAGACGGATCTCCTGATGGTAAGGAATTACTGCCGCCCATGGACACGAGCGACACCACAGGAGTCACAAGTGCGTTGCCGTCCCTTGGGGTTGGGAAAAGGGATAGGATATGGAGTGGGATGAGGGAGAAGGAATGAAACGCAACAGTTTAGGCACTGTTATCCATACCAAGAGATGAAATGAGAAAATGTGGTTGTTTGTATATCCTTATTTCTCGTTGTACCGGAGCGATTTTATAGTATATATTTTTATGTGTGGTAATAGTCAGCAGGCTGAAAAGCGGCATAGGCGAAAGTGGCAAGCTTTTTACGACAACCGGGGCATAAGTCTAGGTTATATTACGACATGAAATAAACACAATAAAATTAATCATTTATTTATAACTTATCACGCATTTATAATTAGAGTAAACATCCCTATTATTTACCTTATATTGTGCATGCTACTGATTATATCCGAGATATTAATAACTTATGTAGGCTATCATCGTTTCAGAGAAACACAGATTACGGCACCCAACCGCATTTGACCCTCAATATAATCTATACTAAATAAAGTAATAAAATAAGGCTAAAGAATTTGTTTGGGTGAACGAGCTAATCTCTGGAGCAGTAGCTCGAATCCCAATCTAATCATTTAAAGTCCAGTAAGTCCAATTTGAAACCATATTTGTTTGTGACATTTACGACGAAATCAATCGAACATCACGCCGTAACCGTGAAGAGTTAAACGAAAATAAAAACAATGCGTAAAGGATTTTAATATTACCGGTTAATTTACGTCGTAAACAGTGAAAAGCAACCAGCCTGTACTTGCTTGTAGTGTCATCAGTACCGACTTTGCTGCACCCAACGAAACGCAACACCTTTCCGTCACCTTTAAACACGACAGTAAAGGTACCTACTGTTGGCTTACGTCATATTCTGCGAGAGGATACTACGTCAAATTCATGCTAAAATCAAGGCTCTACTACATATTAATGTTTTCTATTAAACTAGCATTTACGAACATCTGCTTCACATAAACGCAACGCCAAGCGGTCTTTGTCTCCAAAATATAGCATCATTACTGTCTCCTCCATTTCAGTACACAAAAGCATTATAATAATTTTACACATTTTCCGCGAAAAGAGATACAATTTCATCTGGGTAAGTATGTTTAGATGAAAATACGTGTATTCTCTAGAGGCGAGAGACATTTTAAAAATGTATTATATTTTTATACGTTTTGGCATGGCACGTCAGATACACGCTTTTAATTTTGGAGAGGATAAGCAGAGTTTATTGTATACATGGCACATTTTAAGCTATCTATACCTTTAAGCTATTCTTTTAAATGACAAGCCTACAAAGTATGTGTAAATGCTTTAGAATGAAAACGTAATTCATTGTTAAATTGGATGAAGCTTTTAGATAACGTTTTATTGCTTTTATCGAGAAAGGCATGTTAAGATGGTTTGGACACATGGAGAGCATGGATGACGAAAGACTGACAAAGAAGATAATTTATGTAAGGCAAGTGTGAATGGGACAGGACGAAGGGGAAGACCTAGGCGGACGTTCTCTGACCAGATTGGAGACATCCTAAAAAAGGACAGGTCAGAAGTACCCTAAACAGAAGAGCATGCATGAGAAAATTGATGGGAGTGAGTGAAGCAAGAGACAGGATCGTTGCAAATGGCGTTCCGTAGTCTCTGCCTACCCCTCCGGGAAACAGGCGTTAGTCTATGTACCTATGTATGTATGTATGTTATTGCTCTAAAAGCACGATCACCTAGCCTGTTCAGATCCCTTTATTAGAGAAACACCACACTTCGTCCCTCTAATCAATCACCAAATTTTTTGAAATCCGATATAAATCGCGGATAAAGAACCAATAAACATATAAGCATTTATCCCCCGATACGTCAACGAAACCAGTATCCGTAGCCTTTGAAAAAATGCAAATTGAAAATAAACAAATCGAGAAAAACATGCGAATAAATTGAGGCATACGTTTAATCTGATACAGAAAGGGCCGATGAAGGACATTCCAATTGAACAGATATGGAAATTAAATTAGTAGCTGTATTCGGCCCCAAGGGAAAATATATAAAATATGGAAGGAATGTGCGGCATGAAAATCATTCTGATTTCTAATGTGAAATTTACACAAGATACCTACTCAATAGTAGGGACGCCTAATTTTTTTTATTCGTGTTTGGGAATTATACTGGAAGTGAATTTTTTATTAAGCCTTTTTTGTGTGAGTGTGGGGCCAACTTTGGTGGCGGTGTTTTTAGCTTAGACTACCCAAAGGCCTCCGACGTCTCCTAACGCTTCGTGTCCTCAGACAAGATAGAGAGCGACTGTTTTACTTACAAAGGCATTACTTTACTTACCCTCCGAAGCACGATAGTACTCTGATGTAAATGCTACACACGGTCACCCATCTTAGTAGACAACATTTGTAACATTTCAATTTAGTTACTAGGAGACGTTGTAATAAACAGATTGCCATTTATTTGTAAAAAGTCTCAAACATTTTCAATACGTTTTCTTTTGCGATGCCAATTTTGGCAACCCAACGTGGGATCTATCAGTCATTTTTAGGTTGTATTATTTTTGTATTATGAATCAACTTCAAAAACGAGGAATTTCTTAATTCGGCCAGTAAATCTGAAATTGAACTCACGGTTTTTTTCTCTAAAAAAACCGTGGGGTTCTCGTATTCAAGTAATTAGCTGACTCTAGCTTGTCATGTACCTGTAAGTAGTTATAAGTAGGGATTGAATTCAGCTCGGCAGTCTGTTATATCAGTTGCGAACACTTGAAGTTGTGTGAACACGATCTGCATAGGAGGCGGGACAGCTTGTTTACAAACTCATTTGTCAGCCTCACGGTAAGGTTGGTGAATTCTACACCGTTTTAAAGATTTAATGTAGTTTATAAATTATAGCTGCTATTTTTTTTTGCTAAGCTGAGCCAGTCTTCGTGATCAACACATGGAATCCACAAATTGTTGTTTCAAATTTAAAGTGTTCCTAGTGCCAGTTGATGAAATTTCTTAAAGTCCCTTACGACACAGTCCTAACTAACGCGATGTCTTTTTAAAATGCGAGAGATAAAAAGGCACAAATAAATTTGGAATGAATGAATTAGTCACGTCTTGAGTTTTGCGACAATTCCTACCGTTCATTCCTTATACTGTATCATCTGTGTAGATATTTTCAAGTTAGGTACAACAAAAATAACCTAAACAAATAAATGGCTTGTGTGATATAGGTTGTCACAATCTATCCATTAATTTTAAAACTTATGTTTAATGACCTTATTCTTCACTAGACTTACATGGCTAAACCTTACTCACGAATCACACTATCTCTTAGTGAACATCCGTTAAGTAGTTTATCGCGGCCATACAGACAGACAGACAGGAAACTAGACTACTCCTAGCAAGGAAAACTAGGCACTTTATAAAACATGTTGACCATTTTAAACAAGTGGCCCTCCATGAATTACGTAATACGATTTTCGTATCTTTTCGACCCCTCCTTCCTCCTTGTCTCAGCTGGTCTCATACATTCTCATCTCTTTCGTCATACAGTGTCACACTTCTTCGACCCCCTCCTCCCTTCTTTATGTGTGACGTAATTTGTGGATGACCCCCAAGCTGTAGCAACTAATAAATGCCAATCCTGTTTTATAAATAAACTAGCTGACCCGGCAAACGTTGTTTAGCAAAATTTTTTTTTTTTGAAAAATAGATGTTGGCCTATTCTCATAGATACCGGATAAGCACAAAAAATTTCATCAAAATCGGTCAAGCCGTTTCGGAGGAGTATGGGAACGAAAACTGTGACACGAGAATTTTATATATTAGATATTTAAAATAATCGACGTAACTCGATATGACTGTCCGTTTATTTTAATTATCTTTATTTGTTTTATTTATAATTATCTTTATTTCCAACCTTGAACTATTGCTCTCCCGGGAATTAAAGTTTCGAGGTAACTAGGTCAGATAAGGATACTTGCTGGAAAATATATAAACAAAATGCGTTTGTATTTTATACAGGTTTATTAAATGGGTCGAGGATTAAAATATATTTATAACTTTTAGGTATAAATAATAATATTCTACCACATACACAAGCACAGCTTGTACAATGGGTACAAGGTAATACATAAACAGACATGGGTACAAACATATTAACTTTTTTTGTAAATGCATACTAATTATACACAAATCAACCAGACCAACACAAACATGCCTGTTCACGCATACGAATGTGTGACTTGAGCGGACATCGAACCGAACTCCTTGGTGCGGCAGTCAAACTCTAACTCAAATATGTTTATTTCCATAAAAATGTTTAAATCTTTTGGACACGTCAGAAGGTCATACAAATTAAAAAGTAACTTTAAATGCATATTAACATAGTTGAGCATTGAAAAAAATATTGCCTGTTCAGAAAGTAGAGCCTCGTGAGAAGAATCAGGCAAGAAACTCCGGGCCACTCTTTTCTTCGTCTTGATGCTATACCATTTAAAAACTTAGTAACTACACTGAATTTTTCATTTCTACATTTAATTAGTCGATTACACATTCACTTCGCCACCAATTCGTCAAATATATTTTAAGCAGCGATGGTCTTAGGAAGACAAAGAAATGCAGATGACGACCGGTTGGCGCAGCGGTAGTGTAAGCGACTGCTACGCCGAAGGACGCGGATTCGATTCCCGCTCAGGTCCAACATTTGTGTGCGTGAACATGGATGTTTGTCTTGGTCTGGGTGTTCTTGGTCTGGGTGTTTCTATGTATAATATGCATGTATTTACAAAAAAAGTATGTATGTAAGTTTATCCATTATCTAGTACAAACTCTGCTTAGTTTAGGACTAGATGGTGATGTGTCATATGAAAAAGAAAAAAAAAATGATTTCGGGTTCAAATCCTCGACGCGCACATCTGAATTTTCTAGAACAATGAAATTGTAAACTGGGCAGATACCTACGCCATAAAAGGAAATATTTTTGAGACGCTAAAGAATGATGACTATATACGCAAAGTAGCTGGCAGCGGCTGGTCACCAATTACGAGAAATTATTTATGGTAGGATAAATAATCATCTGGGGAGGAAGCAATGGCGTTAAATAGAGACTGATTATATTTATTGAATTGATGGTGATTTTGAGTATCACTAAGAAAATGCTTGCATTTTTCAATACAAATTTATGCGGCGGCGGAGTTGAATATGAAATCACTAACACGAGGGCAGAATATACAAATGTACGGCCGTCGAAGTCACAGATGTCGTGACGGAGGCTTCAATAATTAAGGTCTCGTAACGAGAGACAGATATTATGTTGATTTTCAGAACAAGACACTTTATTTAGAAACCTTATTTATGTTTCGTGAAGGAATATACCTAACTAGCTGTGCCTGCGATAACACGCGTGTTTTTTAGGGCTACTGCTCCGCTCTTGTGGCTCATACATAACATAAACAAACTCTTCAGCTTTGTTTTAATAGTACTCCTAAATAAATACAGTTTCGATATAATGTCAGTGTCATGCCTACGTCACAAAAATCGTATTCTTCTATAATTTAATGAAATCGTAACGAGATCGTAAATTGAAACAAGTGTCAAAATATGTACGAGTATGTATCAACGACGAACTGTTTATTTCAAATAATGTATACGATAATGACATTAGGTTATCAGAATACCGCTTTTGAGTCCATTCAAAATATAATATCAATATCATATAAAAATACCTTATACTTCTATGTCCTCAACATAGCTCTGGCCTTGTACATTCTTCCTTCTACGTTCAAGCTATACTCCTATGGAACGCGCTCCCTCTGGAAGTCAGGACGGCAGACAGTCGCTGGACATTTAAAAACAAGTCTCGTCAATGGATTCAACGTGGGTTATTGGCTGAATCATCGTAATCATCACAGGATTATGTATGTATATAGAATATTTTATTGAATATATATGTATATATAAATATATATGTTATAATATATTAATATATATTGTATAATTATAGTATATTAGGTATATTAATTATTAAATTTATGTGTATTGTATTAGTGTGTTATGTATAGATATTATTTACTAAAGTATCTAGTTATATCTAAATTCAATTATAAAGTACTTCCACCTAATACCTGTCTTAACTATCTCTGCATCACCCTAAGGTAGACTGTTAGACAATGCCTAAGGCATTAAGTCCGCCTATATACAGTATTGTGCAGGAAGTTCAATAATTAAAAAAAAAACGAGAATTGGGCCAGAGATCTTGATTATTTTGTTGGACTCATTGAACTCAAATTAGTTCAACATGCAGCCTTTTGTGCTCCACTACTAGACACAGGCCTCTCCTTATTTGCTGCATAAAAGCATTATAAGTCAACAGAAGGATTTGACCTTCTATACCACACTGGCTTGACAGCTTGGTTAAGGATTTCATGTCGAGGTTTCCGTCTCTTAATAAAGTTACTATTGGCTTCGGGTATTTTCCTTAGTGACTTCTTACGACGTCCAGGTAATGAAATTGCATAGTGACGAAAAAAAGTTAACGCAATGTAAAGAATCGTTATAAGAACTTTTAACATTTTTTTACTTCTTATTTAAAGTGTTTCATAGAATTTCTTCTTACTATGCAGTAGTTCTTCTTACTAATAGATTGTTTGACCTTTAATAACACGCCGCCGGGTTGGATTCTTCGTAGCACATAGATGCTGCTACGATTCGTAGTACCGTGCAGTTTATACAGGCGTAGCAGACATAACTACGGTACGTAGAAAACGATAATTATTTGCCTCTTGAGAAGCAATTTAAATAGGTTCGACTGCAAAATTTCATAAGACAAATAGTTAAAATGTATTTCACAAAACTGTCAGTTTTCCAAAATACGAGGGACGATTGATACACGGGGAATTTAATATAATTGTTGCATTTTGTCTACGAACGTGAATTTATCAGAAATGTTAAGAGGCCGTTCCAAAATTCACGGACTGCGTGAATAGGTATTTTACGCCAAGCGCGCGGGCAACGCGATCGAGGTGTCAATGTGTGCGTCTGTGTAGCCCAACAAAATCTACCTTGCAGTGAACTCACGGAGACAAAACAAATTGATACTTTGACCAATAAAATGTATGATCGTAATACAGAATTATTTTGGCTAACGTATTTTGATGTTTAAATGTAATAATTCCAGGTAGATTCCATTGTTGCTGTTAAAAAAAATCCGACTTCAAACAGTCGTAGAAACATGCAAAATCTCATTTACTTAGATTACAATAAATACTAATTCTAGTCATTCTGTTATAAAATCCAAAATACTGAACTGATTTCGGAAAACTTTCTATGGGACCAATCTGGAAGTAATATCATTATAGCCCATCCTAAGAAATAAAAATAAATCCAAATCGGTCCATAAATTATACATTAGTTGTAACGTAAAAAGCACCTTTCGAGTGTGTGCTGTTACGTTATCCCTACTAGGGGGTGTCTAAATGAGAAGCGTGGTTAAATGTTACAATAAAAATTGATTTAATTGCCAAATAAATTTTATACATCAATTAGCAAGCGTTACTTAAATGAAAAAGATTACGATTTATGTGATATTTAGAAAAATTAACACAGGGTCGCGTAGTTCGGCGAGGGGTTGGGTTTTTGTGGAGAATCCAGCTGCCGATGGTCCAGGAGATGTTGGTGACTTAACTCGGATGTAGCCGCCGCAAGAAAAAACGCGCGAAGCCAACGCGTCCGCTTATATAGAGGCTCGCAGTGCGGTGGGGACGGAACATGCAGGCAGCCGGGAGGCGGTGTCGTCCCGACGTCACAGCGACGTCACACACTCCCCCCATTAGGCCAGAATTTTCCCATAGGGAAAATTCTGTGGCTGGTAGGCGGCAACTGCATTCGGAGACCCTGTAACAGATGAGTGGTAGTGGTGTCAGTAGGTTAAATACGAGGCAACTATTAACCCTGAAAGAGGAAAAAAACAAGTATAACCCTCGGCCATTCATACGTCACCAAGCATTGAACGTTCCTATAACCTGACATTCATCACATTCAAAAAGGCCTACACACTAGCATACGCATGAACAAGCCAACATTCATTCAAGATGCGAGTCGCATTCATTATAATACACGACGCGCGAAGAGGTATTATACGTGAGTTTTATAGTAAATAGTCACCCAGTCTATGTTGGTAGGCACCACCTGACCACCCATATTCGATTAGTGAAGTTAATTGAGAGAGTATAAGTCGTAAACCAATATTACGATCTTACTATATTAAGATACTACAATCATACGATTAGTTGGCAGTATCACAAACAAATTGCTCATTAACAAGGTAGATGCAATATTGCAAGGACAATTTGTATTCATTTAAAATGGAATAACAATGAAGGTTTGAACCAGTGAGCACGTGAGTCATCACTGCGCGCTTGGCGCCGGCCGCATTCCATTCTCGCGGACAAATAACTGGTTTCTGATTATGATACAAAATGAACAACGGCAAATACACAATTCGGAATAGGTTGCAATGTATAGTACATCACCGCAGGAGACAATCGATGACATAGTGTACACAACCATAGCCAAAAACACAAAAAAAATATTAACGGCAAGATGTAATGTATAGTACATCGTCGAAGGAGACTGTCGACGACATAGTACACACTACCTTAGTTAAAAAACACAAAAAAAAAAAAACACAATCGAGAATCGAACCACCGACCGATCCGACAACAACCTTTCAGCCACTGAGCCATAAGGGAAAAAAAATATTTTATTATATTTCGATCAGTCATTACCAAAGCTATAAGTAACAAGATATATGGGTACATGATTTAGCTGTAATTAGGAGTTAAAGATTTTTATATTGTATGTAACGAAGTGTTATTTTAGTGATTAGTTCATTAGTGATGAGCATTAATCATTACATTCTTAAACTTTGTAGTGAGTTAATTTAAGATCTTTTATATGGAAATCACCAAGAGAAACATATCTGATGTTTATATAGTTAGATAGTTATCTGATGTTTCGATATTTAGTTAGATAAATAACAGATTATTTGTAACAATATTACATTTAATAAACTTTATTACAATTTATAACTGAAATATTTATTCATTTTATGTTAGCATGTTTACATAAATCATTAGCACAACACAATGCAATGAACCATTGTTGGCCTTCACAAATAATTATGTAGGTAATTATAACTCTGCATACATATGCGTCTTACATTGTTATTAATGACACTGTACCCAATCGTTTATAAACACATTTATGCTATAATAGAATAAGATTTAATTATTTCATTCAGCTTTTAGGTTTGAAATAAACGACGGTGAAATACGAAATGGTATTATCTTTAACTTGTAAATCAATTAATTTGCTTTAGCTATAAAAGTATAAAATTATTGATTTATGTAGAAATACCCACATTAGTTATTTAAGTATTGAAAATATTTATTTAATTTGTGTGTAAACAGCCACTTTAGTTATTTAATGAGGTATAAATATTATTATTTGATTCATATGTAAATAGGCACTTATTTATTCAAGAAAAGAAGTTATTGATTCAATTTATGTGCAAATACCCACTTTACTTAAAGTTAGTTTCAATTCAATTAAGTTTGATAATTTCAGTTTGATATAATAACATTTGCGTTAACACAAGAACACATTATAACCAGCACTATTTAAGACGGTTTAGTAAAACCAGATGCATAGCATTTAGTAAAAAGGAAACAAGTTACATATTGACAATTAATTATTTTACCGGCTGTCAGCGGTTTAATTTTATCAGCTTTTCAACATTATTTGTTTTATATATTTCAATAGAAACCAGACATTGAAAAGGAACAATCTTAGCGACACAAAAAATATCCAAAACAAAATATAATTCAATAATTGCGACGCAGGAATTTTATGTTAAGTTCACAATGAACAGTAAATGCATAAATAGATGCATTCTCAAATAACATACCGATAGGCAGTAACAAGGAGATAAAATCGAAGACCAAAAACAACGATTGTAGCATAATAAACATTTGACAAAACGAACAACTAATAATTCTACGATGATATTCGTATTTCTATACCAAACAGACAAAGATTAAACTTTTTCATTATTGTTAGTGAGCAACCTGCATGTGACACGTGTACATTTTATTAATAAATGAACGCGGAATTCTAGCTAGATACCTAGTATATAATACGCTAGCATCTTTAGGTACGTTCATTCTCAGCCAGTCCAACTATGTTAGGTACACGTGGTATAATAAAGATGCAACTTTCTTAGTAAGAAAGAAAAGTAATAGTTAATTTTAAAAGATAATCGCCGTAGTAGGCGGTAACAGTATTTAATAATACCGACCATAAGCATATATAATTATGTAGCCGTACAAAATCACTAGCAGAAGGTTATAGTAGAAAATAGAAAGAAATGAAAAAGAGAAGGGTGTGAATTCGTTCCATAAGTCAGCCAAAGCAGATTATTAGCAATAATTACCAGTAGCACTTAATTACCTTAGTGGCATTTAAAAAAGCTAATCGCGAAGCAGTACGATCAAGGTGACCTAGGCACGTCGTTAGTGGACGTGAGGTCATAAATCGCAAAATACAAAGCATGCGATCGACGAATGTGACCTTAGCGCGTCTTTAGAGGACACGTGGCCGCAGTCGAACGATTATAACTCGTTACTTGTGCGGTTGATACACAGTAATTATCACACGCGGTAACAGAAAAAGTTATAATATAGAAATGCTTACCAAGCGTAGTAAGACAAAATTTGTCTGTTGTGACCGGCTCAACACAATACCGACCTTCCGAGCACAACAGAACAAAAAGAGAAAATGTCTATTGTGATCAGCACAACACCACCGACTTTCCGAGCACAATAGAACAAGCAAAAAGAAACAATAGGTAAATGCCACTAAAATAACTACACACTGCTTTGGAACGACTTCACACATACACAAAAAATAAAAAAAAGAAGACTCACCGGCAGCGGATTCTCAACAAAACCCTACCTATAATATTCCCGTGGGCGCCACTGTAACGTAAAAAGCACCTTTCGAGTGTGTGCTGTTACGTTATCCCTACTAGGGGGTGTCTAAATGAGAAGCGTGGTTAAATGTTACAATAAAAATTGATTTAATTGCCAAATAAATTTTATACATCAATTAGCAAGCGTTACTTAAATGAAAAAGATTACGATTTATGTGATATTTAGAAAAATTAACACAGGGTCGCGTAGTTCGGCGAGGGGTTGGGTTTTTGTGGAGAATCCAGCTGCCGATGGTCCAGGAGATGTTGGTGACTTAACTCGGATGTAGCCGCCGCAAGAAAAAACGCGCGAAGCCAACGCGTCCGCTTATATAGAGGCTCGCAGTGCGGTGGGGACGGAACATGCAGGCAGCCGGGAGGCGGTGTCGTCCCGACGTCACAGCGACGTCACATAGTTAGGTAACAAACATTAAAAAATATGAAAAAATAATACAACCGAATTGTGAACCGCCTCCGTTTTGAAGTCGGTTGAAAATATTAATACACAATATAAATGAGATTTGAGACAGCGATAGCCCAGTGGATATACCAACAGACATGTAGAGGGTATCGGGTTCGAATCCACGGCGCGCACCAATGACTTTTCGGAGTTATGTGCGTATTGAATTATTAATTATCGCTTGTCCCGTGCCTCGGAGACCACGTTAAGCCGTCGGTCCCGGTTGTCATGAAGATTGACAGTCGTTACAGGGCGTCAGTACATAGTATAAAAAGAATAGTAGGATAGCTTCATACAAATCGGCCACCGCCGGTTTGAATGTACGCGTGTATCCCCGGCGCCGTGTAGGCACGTACTTTTCATGCACACAATCTCATAAACGAGCGCGGCAAGCGCGGATTCAGTACGGGATGCGCTGCGCGTCTGATCACGCGCATTCATGTAGGTACTACATAGGGCATGAATCCCGGAAATCCGAGATTTCGTAGTTCCGGAATTTCGTACGCTTTTTTCCGATATTATAATATCGGAATTGAGGCCCCAAATATCGTAATTCCGGTATTGATAAAGAATACAAAGTGATTTTTCTAGATAACATTTTTTGTGAACGTGGCCAATAATACACATTGTTAGGTCACCATTCCTTCCCCAGCGACTCCGCGCTTCCTCTTGAGTGTTTCCTATGTCCCCGACATTTTGTTAATTCCGCGAACGACACGAGACCGTAGTTAAATGTGATCATGGAAGCAGATCTAATGCAAACCACATCAGAGATAGCTTCGGTGTGAAGTAGAAACGATTTATGAAACAATTCTAATTCTCTTAAAAAGAATTAGAAAGGAAACAATTGTAGAAATAAGCAAAATACACCAACAAACACGCATTGATTGCTATGTGAGTTTACTCAACCGTCACAATATAGAGGAAACATTGAAATCTATCGTTTCGTCTGATGAACATTTTGACCGGTACGAGAATAGGAATTGCTCGTCAATGCGCTTGAACCAAGGAGAACCGGCGAAGACCTGCACAAGTGGAAACTCATTGAGAAAAAGTACTGGTTGTTGTCTGAGGGACCAGTGCTGGTATCAAGCACTTCAGCTTCCCAAGATATAGGTAGATAGATATGACAGCATATTACAGTAGCAAATTTCACTGTGAACAATTGCAAACAATGATGGAAAGGTGTCTGTTAAACAACCGACACCGGTCTCAATGGTTATAATCAGAATTATATCTTTATACGTTAGAGCCTTCTGCTGCTTGAGGACAACGAACACTTAGATTACATAGGTACTTCGCGCAAGACGGTAACTAAATTAGAGAGAGCTGAGATTTGAAAGTCTCCGACACCCTCCATACCCCCTACAGCTTGTAACTTGCTCCAATAGATCAACACATTTTTTGGAAAATGAACAATTTCATAAGGGAAAAATTCAATTTCAAATATTTTATTGATTCTCGCTCCCACGATTTTTCAGCAATTGAATTAATCCACTACCCATAAAATAAGGAAAGTGCATAAACTCACATTATTCCCAAATGTTACTTTAAAGTTAAGTAATATTGTTTTTATTTTAACCGTTACTGTCCCACTGCTGGGCTAAGGTCTCCCGCACACTCTTCCATAAATGCCGATCTTTTGCTTTATCTTGCCAGTCAGCTAGAAAAGTATTAATCGTTTTTCGACCTGCCCCTGTCAACACTTCTCTTTCCTCCAGTTCTACTTCTCCTTCAGGGTTGCATTGTTTGGTGATGTATGTCCAATTTCGAGATGTTTCCTACAGACATATCCTACCCAATCCTACTTTAACTTCGCTGCTTTGAAGCGCACTTCGCTGCTTTGACAGTTTTAGTCTTACACGGTACACCTAATGCGCTACATTACATGGCACGTTGGCAAGCCATGAGCTAGGAATTTCGAGAATCGGTCTGGTTATTATTTTAATGTTAAATTGTCTGGTTTTATAACAATGTTTAATTATACTATTTTTCTTCGTAACTTTTCCTACTTAGGCTTGAATGTTCATGGCATGTTAATTAATCAAAACTGTAGAAAATGTTGAGGTGTTCAAATTCAATGGTTAAATTTTGATATATCCAACGCATAACGAATTGTAAACTGATGAAAATATATAAGTTGTTTAATTTTTGTAGTATACACGTTTATTTTATTATAATGAAATGAAATACTTCTTTATTTCGTGTAAACTTTGAAAGTACTTACGAAACGTCATTAAAAAGAAATATTTAATACAATTATTTTTGTGTGTCGAATTAGAACAGCTCAGTCCCAAGCGTTTTGGTCGTCTTTATAGTCAGATATTTTATAATAGGCTTTTGAACACAATTTCGCTTTTACAATAATTTTGAACTTATTTATAGATAGGTCTCTTATATTATAAGGGAGCTTGTTATAAAAGCGTATACATTGCCCCATAAAACAGCTACTTATTTTGTGGAGACGAGTGCTATGAACTACGAGATTATTCCTGTGTCTTGTATTTACAGAATGTATGTAATGCATTTTTTACAAAATTTGTCAATATTTTTATGTACATATAGCAGATTTTCATAAATATATTGTGATACAACAGTTAGAATGTTTATTTCTTTGAACTTTTCTCTTAGAGAAACTCTTGGACTGAGGTTATTCCCCTTACAGCTCCTCTCTATTAAGAAATTCCCCTTACAGCTCTTTTCTGCAGAACAAATATTGTATTTAGGTCTGCAGCATTCCCCCAGAGAAGAATCCCATACGACATTAAGCTATGAAAGTAACTGAAATAAACCATTCTAGCTGTTTCTAAATCTGTGAGGCGTCTAATTGTCTTAACTGCATAAGCTGCAGAACTGAGTTTGCCCGAAAGCCTTTCTATATGTGGACCCCATTGTAGTTTGGTGTCCAGCATAATACCTAAAAACATGGTTGTCTCGACGGGCTCAATCCTAGATTCATTAAGTTGTACATTGGTTGGCATATGTTTAACATTGGGCATTGAAAATTTTAAAAGTTTCGTTTTCTTATTATTAAGTAATAGATTATTAACATTAAACCAATTGACAACTTTAGAGAGTGCATTGTTTACTTCGTCAAAGTTACTCTGTCGTCGTTTAATATTAAAAATCAAAGAGGTATCATCAGCGAACAATACAATCTCATGATTATTCTTAACGTAATAAGGTAAATCGTTAATATATATCAAGAATAGAAATGGTCCGAGAATTGAACCCTGTGGGACACCCATTTTCAAAGCAGAGCCTGGAGATGTCTTACCATTAACCTCGACCTTCTGGATTCTGTTGCCCAAATAAGAAGTCAGGAGATCGAGAGCTTTATTTTTAATGCCGTAATGATATAGTTTCCTGATAAGAGTATCATGATGAACACAATCAAAGGCTTTAGACAAGTCGCAAAATATACCTAACGCATCTTGCGACTTCTCCCAAGCTGCAAAAATACTTTTCAGTAACTCAACTGCTGCGTCAGTAGTTAAACAACCCCTCGTAAATCCGAACTGTTTCTTGTGAAGAAGATTATGTCTATTGAAATGACTAAGTAGCTGACTAAGAATTAGTTTCTCAAAAATTTTGCTAAGTGTTGGCAATACAGAAATAGGTCGAAAATTTGAGGGATCTGATGTGTCACCAGATTTAAATAAAGGTGTTATTTTGCTATACTTCATTAAATCAGGAAATGTTCCAGAAGTGACACAACCATTGAACACTGTTGCAAGATGTGGAGCAATTAATGTAATAATAGACGAAACAGTCTTTACTGACAATCCCCACAGATCCTTTGTCTTTTTCATATTAATAGTTTTAAATTGTTTAAGAACATCATCCGTAGTAACAGCAACAAATTCAAAGGCCGTAACACATTCCGGCACGCAGTCTTTAAGCAGCATTTCAGCAGACATGGAAGACGATTTGAGTGACGCTGTAGTTACAATGGGTATATTAGCAAAAAACTTTTCAAATTCCGTCGCTACTTTCAAGTCCTCTGCAATACTCACATTATTGATATTTAGTAGGTAGTCGCGACTGCGTGTTTTGGCTCTACCAGTTTCGCTATTGATCACATTCCAAGTTGCTTTTATGGTATTTTCAGCGCTTTTTATTTTATTTTTCAAATAAATTGATTTTGCAGCATAACAAGCTTGTCTAAATGTTTTTGAGTATTTTTTTACATAATTAATAAAGGCTGGACTATTATTAAAAGGTTTTCATTATAAAGTTCATATAACCTAATCCGACTTTTATGAATGCCTTCAGTTGCCCAATCACTAAACATCAGACGGTCAGTTACATTTCATTTTTTAGGTTTAAATACAGTAGAAAATTCGTCATTAATCAATTTAAATAATGAATTATATAACTGATCCTGACCGCAGTAGGTATATAAGAAATATACCTACTACCAATAAATATCTACCTACTTCAAGAGCATACCGATTCCGGAACCAGTACCGGAATTCCGGAATTGACACTCCAATATCGTAACTCAGTTCCGGAATTCAATATTCTCCGATATTACAAGCCCTAGTACTACACTGTAGGATGTCTCCAATCTGGTCAGAGAACGTCCGCCTAGGTCTTCCCCTTCGTCCAAAAAAATTTATTCGTTCCATTAGGTACTGATAGTTCAAACTAATACATTTATATCCTCCATCATCCCTTAGTTTATCCCCATGGGGGTTGAATTTATCAAAATCTTATTTAAGCGGACGTCTTCATCATAGTAGCTCTAATCTTTAAAATTTCAGTTCAATCAGTCGAAAATCTAAGAAAATTTAAACAAACTTTTTTATCCCCTTAGGGGCGGAATTTATCAAAATCCTTTCTTAGGGGATGCCTACATCATGATAGCTATAGGCATGCAAAGTCTCAGTTGGATCAGTTTAAAATTGACAAAGTTTTATACAAACTTTCATCCCCTTGGGGGTATAATTTATCAAAATCCTTTCTTAATGGATGCTTACGTCATAACATCTACCTCCATGCCAAATTTCAGTAAGATCCCTCCAGTGGTTTGGGCTGTGCGTTGATAGATCACTATGTCAGTCAGTCACCTTTGAGTTATGTATAATTTAGATACAATTTCTGACATTCATAAGAGTCACCTTAAGACCTAAGTGAATATAGTATTTTTGAATCTTGCAGTATTTATTTTATAAGAGCATCGATTTCGTTACCATTATTTTATTATACATATTCAACAATAATAACTCACATCAAGAAGGGTTGCTCGCGCTATAATTACAGTGATGTTTACAAGGCACGCACACAGACGCAGTGACAACGGCAAGCGGCACACGTCTTGCCTCAATGAGCGCTCAGCGCGGTCTAAAGTTCTGTAGACGCGTACAGGATTTATATAGCGATTTCTAGCTCCGTTTAAAAATAAATTTAAAATATTTGTAAACACATTTAGAAGATGATTTTTTTTTCTAGCAAGGTATTATATCAAATCTTATTAGAGACTATTTGTTTTTTTATTCCTTAGTGTATTTAATGTGATAAAAAATAATCTATTTAGACGTAAACTGACAAATTAATGACATTTTACGTAACATTTTTTGGTTTATTTCTGAATGAAACCAAAGTTTCTAGCCCCATCATACCAAGGAGCAGGATGTTGTTATGTCGTATATGCATTTAAAAG
Organism: Euclidia mi; assembly: GCA_944739405.2. Lineage (NCBI taxonomy): Eukaryota > Metazoa > Arthropoda > Insecta > Lepidoptera > Erebidae > Euclidia > Euclidia mi. The sequence continues at coordinate 11,542,187 of OX123203.2, forward strand.
TTAATTACTCACATAATTTTCGATGTCATGGACCATCGCGTAATGCTCATAAAATGATTTCTTCAAAACATGCTTTGCGGAAACTTGATTTTTCCGTTGTAGGTAATTAAACACTTATTTTTACTCCCATAGTACCATAGTAGGCTAAGTTATCTAATAGTATCATCGTTCATTTCTTAATTTGTTGATATATCTAAGTCACAATCACGTATCTCCGCGCGTGTTAACCGCTAAAATTGCTTAAAAAACGGGAACGGCGTCTTAAGAGTGAAATTAGATAATTTTCATATTTGACTTTGCACTTTTTTCTCGTGTGTGGCAAACTCTAGTGATAGAATTTTCAGACCGTCCGGTAGCCGCCGACACGACTTAACCAATACCAATAGGCTATACCTAACCGATGGCATAACTTGCTCTCCGAAGAAAGGTAGTGGTCTGATGTAAATATCACACGCGGTCACCCATCAAAATCGTAACTTACGCAAGTGCTACTTCACTTTTCCGACCTATTACAATGGCAAGCCGAATCATGCTAAGAGCGCTTTTTACTTTGCACTGCAAAAGTTACTTAAGTGGTGAGAAATGAGTTGCGCTATTTAGCAAAGATCTTTGCAGTCTTATCGACGGCACTGCGTCAAACTTGTTCGAACCTATTTTCATCTCTTTTGATTAGTTCCGTTTACCTCTTTGCCGGTTAAAGTAGCACTATGAAATTCACTGTAACTAGTCAAGCGAAGTCAGTACTGCGTCCACCCCGGTTGTTTACCTGCTCAGTTTTTCACTTACTTTTTTATGCTAGACTCACGAGTTTATCTATCTATCTATCTATATCGTCACGCCTCTCTCCCATTGGGGTAGGCAGAGACTATAGAACGCTCATGCTTCGATTTAACTTCGGTTCAAGCATACCTCTTTCGCTTCCTCGACATTCATTAACCTCATCATGCATGCGCGTCGGTTATGGGTACTTTTAATTTGGCCCTTTTTCAGTACGTCACCTATTTGGTCGGCGTACGTCCACTTAGGGTGTCCCCTACCGACATTTCCATTCATTCTTGCACGATACACTCCTTTTGTATTCCTTCTTTCATCCATCCGTTCCAAATGTCCAAACCAACGCAACATTCCTTTTTCAATCTTTGTCGTAGTGACAAAGATTGAAAAAGGCTTCTTCTTTTAGACCACACTTCTCTCGTATCACACTGTTTTTCACTTTATCAATCAGCCTTACTCCGCACATACTCCTTAAAGCTCTCATCTCCACAGCATTGATTCTACTTTTATGCTTCTTCTGCCATACCCATGATTCACTACCATACATCAGTGTTGGCGCCAAAACTCCTTGCAGTATAGCAAGGCGAGCTTGCTTTGGGATAATACCATTGCTGATAATGGACTGTAAGGCGCCATTCACACTATTTCCTGCTTTCACTCTCCTTTCAATATCTCCCTCACATTTTCCATCTCTCGTAAACAAAGACCCTAAATACACAAACTCGTTCACTTGCTCCACTTTTTCAACTCCTATCTCCATTACGTCACATTCAGTTACACTATCATCACTCTCTATGACCATGACTTTGGTTTTGTTAACATTCACTTTCATACCTTTCTTCTTATACGCTTCATCTAGTTTAGTAAGGCAGTGATAGCCTAGTGAACAGTTTAACAGACTGATTCGCAGAGGGTCTCGAGTTGAAATCTATACTTATTGATTTTTCAAAAGGAAATGTGTATTATTATAACATCCGTCTATATTATAATAACTGTAGTGGGTTACACCCGGAGAGAACGTTTCATTCGCAGGAGAAGCGTAGCTTTCATACTGGCTAAGGTTACCTGTTGCGTAGGTTTTCAGGTAAGATATCAGCAGTGTTATTTTAAGCACTATGCAAGAAAGTCATTAGAAATATATATAAGTATTTACTATGATAATAATAAAGTAAACGCGTGATGTAGACTCTGAGTTAAATAGCTTACAGTTCATAATTAATAATTATATTTTGTGTTACTTATACTTAAAACTGTTATAAACTATCAATACCTAAGGAAGATCTACCTATTCTATCAATACGTAGTAGCTAACATAAAGCCGAATACAATTACTGCAACAACAATATTCTGTACCACCCACAGTCTAAATATAACTGCTGAAATATGGAGAGAGACGACGATGCAAGTATATCGAACAACCTTCAACGTATAAATAGATTTACGGCAAGGCTGCTATATTCTCGAAGGAGTATACAAAGGTTGTGTTAATTTAGCAGGAGTGTAGATAGTGAACATAAATGTGTAAATATTGGTACTTAACGTTGTAACAAAACCAACGCCATCTAACAATCCAGATTCTAAAAACAGCTTATACCTTTCTGTATTTAATTTGATGGCCCCATCGCTATATATGTACATATGTCAATGGATGGCCCAATTTCGTTGTGAAGAATTACGAAACCAACAATTCATGCATTCATACGCAAATATCTTACAGCTAAGGCAGATATATATTACAGTTTAACATTTCATCACCAGTCAAGGCTTATATAACCAAGCGGACGAGGTTAATGCCCTGTAGAGTGATGTACTCGTAATAAGAAACTCCAAAACCAAAAACAATTAACGCTTTACGCTACCCAGAAATCAAACCCTACGTTTCTAAACAAAACCACAAACACGGCACAAACAAGGTATTCTAAACTAAGTGGCAACTATAATTTAACTCCCTAAACCGCTTCCCCAATAGTTTAAACCGAATCTAGGTTTATTAGTTCAATTTATCGATAGTTTCCTATTACAAAACTCCAGGGGAGAGATTCAAAACTGATCAAAGCTTATGCATTTGGATATTCGTTCTCAATAATTGAGTTATTGAAGTCTGTAATCTATTTCAAACTTTTCCTTTGGTGAATCCTCTTAAATCGGATAGGTGTTCGACTAAAGCTCAATTTACATTAGGGGAGATCTGTCTTATGTGTCAGGAATACGGCTGGGGTAGGGGTGTTTTCAACCGATTATAAAAAGGAGGAAGTTGTCTATTCGACTGTAGACTTTGCTGTTTGTTACCCAGAACTCAGTCAATTAATATAATATTTTAATTTAGTGCTAATAGGAAAGCTATTACAATTATAGATGCAAATATTAATCAATTGTACTTACTGATAATCAAATATAGATAACCTGTGAAGATATTACTTTCATCCCAATCTCAAATTGAACTTATCTACTTTTGAAGGTGGTTCTTGCATTGTCGGTTATTGCGGCAAAAAGAAGCTTTGGCCACTCTCCTGTCTTCTATATCCACACACAAAAATCATACCAAAAGATGGATATAAATGAAAGAAGGACAAACACACTATCGCATTTCCATTTTATAATATTTGTATAGATCAAAATTATGGGGTGTGTAATTTTCCTAACTAAATATATACGTTGTGTTCACTTTTTCAACAATAATACTACCAGATTTACTTAGCAACTAGAACTTTGCAGCAATATTGGCATTCAACCTGAAAAGGCTGTACTAGTCGACTTTTCTTGTACTTCGAAGAAACCTAGCTTGTATTCGAATAAGTGAACTTGCGAACCTCGCGTTGTTTCATCGAAAACATTACGAGCTTACTTTAATAAACACCTCGCTAAGAAAGTTGAGTGAAAAATCCCCTTACAATTTAATTTCTGGTATATTCTTATAATGAACTCAAACTCAAACTCAAATATGTTTATTTCCATAAAAATGTTTAAATTTTTGGGACACGTCAGAAAGTCATACAAATAAAAAAATAAAAAAGTAACTTTAAATGCATATTAACATAGTTGAGCTTTGAAAAAAATGCCTGTTCGGAAAGTAGAGCCTCGTGAGAAGAATCAGGCAAGAAACTCCGGGCCACTCTTTTCTACGTCTTGATTCTATACAATTTAAAAACTTAGTAACTACATTGAATTTTTCATAGGTATATGAGCTGGTGTGTCTATAATGTTGTTGTCAATTAATAAGGCTTTTTTAATAATAATATAAAAGTACTCACTAGCATAATATAGACACAATAACTCACACTCACAAGAAACTTAACACTAATCAAACATAAGTAGCCTGTGGGACCGAGCAAATTAATCCCAAGCATTTTTATCTTCAATATAATCTAGCACTGAATAGTACCTGTTTGAAATAGAATTAGTTTTTATTATAAGTCAAATCGATTAGATCGATTGAGTAACATTTTGTTTAGTCTATTGAAAATTTCTGACAATGGTCACACTGAACTGTCTCTTCCGTTCGCTTCCTTGAAAAATTAACACGCCGTTTACACTCTCGCGTGCCTTGTACCTAATTAATAAATTGATCGCCCTTTGAATTAACGCGAATTGAATTAACTTGCAAATACGTAATTGCCGCTTTTGACTTCCGGCAAAGTTTGTTGTAAATTGATGACATATTGAACATTTGTGAAAAGTTTTGTGAACCGCAAACGTGCATCGTGGTCTGGAGAAGGACTTCGCCGAATTGTACACTGGTATCTATTCGATTCTCTTGTTATTTTGGCCAAAATTATGAGTTAATCCTATAGGTCCACTTCAAGAACATCACCAGGAGATATAAGGTAAAATTTTCATGTACTTACTCAATACTTTACCCACTGTGCAACGCAGTGCTTTGTGTCTGGATATATTGCCTATCGTGGTCAGGTAGAGGTATTACACCTTCCACTGCAACTCTGTCCTGAAAGTTCCTGCCTGGCTACGGTAATTCTAGACAAAAATTTTGGTAGCAGAGCGTGGTTTCATTCTCTGTATGAATGCCAGAGAGGTTGGCCGCTTGTCCAACCAGCCGACGCCGCGCACGGGCGGGTGTTCTGAAGGTGGCAGCCGAGGCTCACCGGCGCGTAGCCGAGAGTCGCCTCGCTTAATTGATCGCCGCCCACCCCGCTTGGAGAACCGTAGCGTGCGCACGCCTCCTCTCTCTCGCGCACCTGAATGTGCTGTTCAGCGTCACCAGCACCATGACTGCTGCCCCAGGTATTCCCCTCCTTTGGCGGAGCGTCCCCGCCTTGACTCGCGCCCACCTCGTTTTGGGCGGGTGCGTCACTATGACCCCCCACAGATGGCACGCGGATCGAGTCATCGCGCCTTTGAGGACTTCAAGCCGCACCCCCATTTTGATTTGCCTGGTCCTGGTCAACGGTCGCCGCCCAGGCAACAATAGGTCATTGACCCCTGCCCTATAACGCCAACCTCCCCCATTGACACCGTTATCCTACCAACGGTTGCTGTTAGGGTCTGGGGACCCACGGGGACCTCTGTTGTTGTCCGTGCAATATTGGACACAGGTTCACAAGGTTGCATTGTTTCCACTTTTTTGGTAGGGCAGGTTAAATTAAATATGGGTTCTTTTCCAAATTGTATACGGGGCATAGGGGACGTAGCCTCTAATGTTGAAGGGCAAGTTAAGGTTTTATTTGGCCCTGTTAAATCTTCACACCCGAGGATTAAAACCTCGGCTATTGTGTTGAAGAATATTTTGGGTATGCACCCACAGAAACAGCTACCCGCTGCTGTGGTGAATTTGACATCGGGATTGGAACTGGCAGACCCCAAATTTGACACACCGGGACAAATCGACTTGTTGATTGGCTCTGATGTCCTCGGTGGAATTTTGATTGGTGGGAAACGGGTCTTGGTGCCAAATGGTTTGACTGCCATCCCGACCATATTTGGATTTGCGTTGATGGGACCTGTACCTAGGGACCCCCCTCCACCTGAACTTGATAATTTGTTGGCTGTAGGCTCTGCTCTCTCTGATGCAGTTCAGAGGTTTTGGGAGGTAGAGGAGCCGCCTCAAGCTGCCCGTTTAAATCCAGAACATGAGGAGTGCGAGCTGTTCTTCCAGAACAACACTGCTCGACTCCGTTCTGGTCGGCTCATTACGAAGCTACCTTTTCTGTCTGTTCGGCCTCCGCTTGGTGAGTCACGACCTTTAGCCGAAAAGAGATTGTTGGCTATGGAGCGTCGCATGGGTCGTGATCCGGAGCTAAGACAGAAGTACATTGAGTTCATGAGAGAATATGAACAATTGGGACACATGTCTGTGTCAAATTTGGATTGGCGTTCGGTGGAGCACTACTTTCTCCCGCATCATGCGGTATTAAAGCCATCGACTGGCAAGCTGCCCACAGTATTTGATGGTTCTGCGCAGACTTCAACAGGCGTATCCTTGAACCAGTGCTTGCATTCTGGTCCCAAGTTGGTCAAGGACCTTTGTGACGTCATCACCAGCTTCCGACGACATCAGGTTGTCTTTGTGGCCGACATAAAAATTATGTTCAGGCAGACTATTATCCACCCTGATGACCGTCGCTTCCAGCTGATCCTTTGGAGAGAGTCTCCTCGTGATCCCATGGTCGTCTACGAGCTCAATACCAATACGTACGGGTTAAGGTCGAGCCCCCATTTGGCAATACGTTCTCTTTGGGAGCTCGCAGACCGAGAAGGCTTACGTTTCCCACGAGCCTCCGCCATCTTGAAAGACGATATTTACGTCGATGACATTTGCTCGGGCGCCTCCACAGCGGACGAGGCGATCCTCCTGCGGGACGAATTGATAGGTATTTTGGCCTCCGCTGGTTATGAGTTGCGTAAATGGATTTCCAACTCACCGTCGCTTTTGGAAGGCTTGCCAGAGGATCATCAGCAGGATCCACATCTATTTGAGATTGTTGACAACCCCGCCATGATGGCTGTTCTCGGCGTTCAGTACAGACCGGTCCAAGACATCTTTACATATAACGTAAACTTGAAATTGCCGTGTTCTTGGACTAAACGTCTCGTGTTGTCTACTGTCGCCAGAACCTTTGATCCGAACGGTTGGATTTGTCCTATCATATTTTGGGCAAAATGCTTCTTGCAGAAGCTTTGGACAGCAGGATTAACCTGGGACGAACCTCTACACGGTACTCTTGTTGAGGAATGGACCTCTTTTGTATCCTCACTTCCTGCCGTCAACGAGATCTCCTTGCCTCGTCCCATCCTTCCTCCCGGGAAGTACAAGGCCACCCTTCACGGGTTTTGTGATGCCTCGGAACGTGGTCACGCGGCCGTGGTGTACTTGCGCACAGTTAGTGCCTCAGGTCAGGTGAGGGTTTGCCTGATCATGGCGAAGAGCAAGGTTGCACCCCTTCGGACATCTTTGACCATTCCGAAATTGGAGTTCTCGGGAGCAGCCCTACTTGTACGCTTATTGAATCACGTGTCCAGTACCTTGTGTAAAAGCATTTGTATTAATGGGACTTACGCCTGGACAGACAGCCAAATTGTTCTTTGTTGGTTGAAGGCTTCTGTCCACACCTTGGAGGTATATGTCGCTAATCGCGTTTCCCAAATCCAGAAATCCGAAGTCAAACTTGTTTGGAGACACGTGCCAGGTGAGCTCAACCCCGCTGATTGTGCCTCGCGCGGATGCTTGACGCCTAGTTTGATAGGTCATTCGCTGTGGTGGGGTCCGGAATGGTTGAGTCGACCAGAAACTGATTGGCCTCGAACGCCAGTTTTGAATACTTCTAATTTGCCGGGTCTGCGAACACTTGCTCTTGAAAAGGTGGAATGCGCCTTCGACCCCGATTTTTTGTTGAATCGCTACAGCTCCCTTGACAAGTTGTTAGGTGTTACTGCTTGGATAAAGCGTTTTGTTTTTAATTTTAGGCACCCACAACAAAAACGTCTGACACCGTTTCTCTCACCACAGGACCGACAGGAGTCCCTCACCTTTTGGGTTCGTTCTGTGCAATTGGCGCATTTTGAGAAGGAGATTGCTATTCTTAAATCAGGGAGATCGAAACTATCGGGAGCTGTATCTAAATTGAAGCCCTTTTTGGATGATACGGGTCTCTTGCGCGTTGGAGGGCGTCTCAAAAACGCCAACCTCCCTTACGGGGCTCGTCACCCCCTTTTGTTACCTAAGGACGGTCATTTGGTACGTTTGTTGGTAACTGACCGTCACCTTAAAAATTTGCATGCTGGTTGTAATGCGCTGTTGGCCATTTTGCAACGCGAGTTTTGGATTTTGTCTGCCCGAAGAATTATTCGGAGTGTAGTCTTTCGCTGCATCCCTTGCTATAAGCTCAAGGCTTCTACCATGCAGCCCTTGATGGGAGACTTACCGGCAGATCGCGTAACTGAGAGCAGGACGTTTGACGGTCTTGGCACGGACTTCGCTGGTCCCTTTTTGGTGAAAACGTCGACACTTCGAAACAGCAAGGCTGTTAAGGCCTAATTGTGTGTTTTTGTTTGTCTCTCCACAAAGGCCGTACACTTAGAACTGGTCTCCTCGCTTACGACCGAGGCGTTTGTAGCCACATTTGACAGATTGGTATCCCGCAGGGGGCTGCCTTCCTTGATCCGTTCTGACTGCGGCACTAACTTCAAGGGCACCTATAATTATTTGAATGATGTTGTTAATTTTCTTGAAACCAACAAGGCTGATATAGGTGATAGGCTTGCCCGACGTGGGATAAATTGGTTGTTTTCCCCACCAAATTGTCCACACTGGGGTGGTATATTTGAGGCCGCCGTAAAATCGGCCAAAACACACTTGCGCAGGACAATCGGTGAGTCTGTCCTTACATTTGAGGAACTCGCAACTGTGTTTTGTAAGATTGAGGCCGTTTTGAACTCTCGGCCATTGTGCCCGATCTCCTCAGATCCGAATGATTTGGAGGCCCTTACGCCGTGCCATTTTTTGATTGGTCGCCCACTTGTCGCCTTGCCTGAGTACCCCTATATTGATACGAGACCTGGTCGTCTCTCGCGTTTTGAATTGGTACGCCAGATTACTCAGAGCTGTTGGAAACGCTGGAATTTGGAATATTTGCACATACTCCAGCAACGCGTTAAGTGGACCGACAAGACCGATCCACCCAAGATTGGAGACCTCGTTTTGATCAAGAAGGCTAACCTTCCGCCACTCAGATGGCGCAGGGGGCGCATCCTTCATTTGGTAACTGGGGCTGATGGAGTTCCCCGATTTGCTGAGGTCTTGGTGGACGGTTCGATTCTGAGGAGAGCGGTTGCAACATTGTCACGTCTACCAACCGATTAGCGGACCGGTAGGCCGGTCCGGGGCGGGTGGATGTTTGAAATAGAATTAGTTTTTATTATAAGTCAAATCGATTAGATCGATTGAGTAACATTTTGTTTAGTCTATTGAAAATTTCTGACAATGGTCACACTGAACTGTCTCTTCCGTTCGCTTCCTTGAAAAATTAACACGCCGTTTACACTCTCGCGTGCCTTGTACCTAATTAATAAATTGATCGCCCTTTGAATTAACGCGAATTGAATTAACTTGCAAATACGTAATTGCCGCTTTTGACTTCCGGCAAAGTTTGTTGTAAATTGATGACATATTGAACATTTGTGAAAAGTTTTGTGAACCGCAAACGTGCATCGTGGTATGGAGAAGGACTTCGCCGAATTGTACACTGGTATCTATTCGATTCTCTTGTTATTTTGGCCAAAATTATGAGTTAATCCTATAGGTCCACTTCAAGAAAATCACCAGGAGATATAAGGTAAAATTTTCATGTACCTACTCAATACTTTACCCACTGTGCAACGCAGCGATTTGTGTCTGGATATATTGCCTATCGTGGTCAGGTAGATGTATTACACCTTCCACTGCAACTCTGTCCTGAAAGTTCCTGCCTGGCTACGGTAATTCTAGACAGTACCCTTTTTGACAAAGTTTACGTTTTAAAATCTTTTTGAATTTATTATAACTTATATTTTTGAATATTGCTTGGCAATTTATTGTAAAAGCGCACACATTGGCCTTGAAAAGATTTTTTTATTTTCTCTAGCCGGGTAGCCGGCACTACTAGCTTACTCTTATTTCTAGTATTCAAATTATGGATATCACTTTTCTTTGAGTATGAGGTCTTCTTTTGGAATAAATATATTAGGTTGGAATAAATGTACTGGCTTGCAACTGTTAAAATGTTTATTTCCTTGAATTTATTCCTTAACGAAGCCCCATAATCCAAATTATAAATTGCTCGAATAGCTCTTTTCTGCAGAACAAAGATGGTCTGAATGTCGGCAGCATTTCCCCACAGGAGAATACCGTATGACATTATACCATGAAAATAGCTATGATATACAAGCCTGGCAGTGTCAATGTCAGTTAACTGGCGAATTTTCCTGACTGCGTATGCTGCAGAGCTGAGTCTATTCGACAATTTACTAATATTTTTATGTACCCATTGCAGCTTAGAATCTAGTGTAATGCCTAAAAATTTGGTGTTATCCACAATATCCAACACATCATCCTTTACTTTTACTGAGGTGTTCACTTGTTTGACGTTAGGCATCAAAAATCGAATACATTTAGTTTTTAGTCTATTTAAAAGCAGGTTGTTAACCTCAAACCAGCGAACCACCTTTGAGATAGCAATGTTTACATCGTCCATATCAATTTGCTGTCGTTTTAATTTAAATAAAAGTGAGGTATCATCAGCAAACAGTACTATCCCGTGCTTGTCATTAACGAGGTGTGGTAAGTCATTAATATAAACTAAAAATAAAAAAGGACCGAGGATTGAACCCTGTGGGACGCCCATTTTGACTACAGACCCATGCGAACGCGTCCCGTTGACATCAACTCTCTGAATCCTATTACTCAAATATGAAGTAAGAAGATGCAGAGCAGAACTACTTAAACCATAGTGATGTAACTTCCTGATCAATGTATTATGTTCTAAATGAAATAAGATACCGTTGTAAGAAACCTAGACCGAGGCGAATCGGATCAGGGGGTGAATCAGATCAAAATAAGAAATTTGTGAATATTTTTAATACAGCGTTGACAAGGAATGCCAGCTACTGACGTCTCACAAGCCACTTTCACCCCGCACCTCCTGCACTCGGGGGCATTTCGATCCGACCAGTACATGAGCGTCAGCGCCGCTCACCAGAGAGTAACTTTTTATGTGCGTTACAATTTTCACGCTCATCTAAAGTACATGCTTACTATTTGTTGGTGTTAATATAAGAATTTGTGTTAAAACGTTGAGTTATATAGCTTAAGCGGTTTGGAAATAGGTCTATTTTAGAAAACATTTTAATTTTTAAGCACAGTATTATAGGTTTATATGTGAAATGTTTATTTCAAAAGTCTTCAAGATGGGGTGATTCGGATCGCGTCATCGGGGGTGTATCGGATAACTTATTTAAAATGATTTATTTTACTTTTGAGAATAATTAAGCATGTTTATTCAATTAAAGATGGTTCACACATATAAAAGACAAACAATAAGGAGAACAAGCAGGAAAATGGTTCCCAAACAAAAATTATAGCCCCAAGTGAAGTACTGGCCTAAGAATTAATCTTGGGTCGGGCTGCTGAGATTAAAAAAAATCGATACAAAGAATAGTTTCTCTCTCCAATGATGTCATTAAGACACGTGGTAGACAATAAAACCAATATAGCATTTGTCTCCACCTCAGTGTAAGATTAATCTTGACGAAAGAGATGCTAAGAAGAAACTTAAAGCTGTGAAAAAAGGAGAAACAGACTGATACCAAAGAAAATATTGAGACGAAGAATAATAAAAGAACACCTTGAATAAGAATCGAATGCGAATCACAATAAATTGGCTTTGTATTTACTGATAAAAAAAAATATTCATCCACCATCACGTAAAGAATGGTGCCATGAAAAAGTGCTGGTCTGGGTGGGAAAGAAGGCCCGTATCCATGTGATTTATGTTTTAGTAATTAATATTGTCCTGATTATTTATTATTTTAATATTGCCATTCATGAAAAAGCTTATAATGTTGAGAAAACCTTTATTTTATGTATGATCCTATTCGCCCCGTTAATTGGGGCGATTCGGATATTTCTCTCTTTTTTAATTTTGATTAATATTTTGCACAATTTATGAGTTATTTTAGTTTTGAAATGTTTAATATGTAGCTAAATAATTACTGCTTACCGTTATGGCCAATAAAGTTACATATATTACACTTCAGTATGATTTTTATGTCCTCAAATAAAAAGTGATCCGATTCGCCTCGGTCTACCCTAATTAACTTTTGAGGTAATGAGGGAGGTTGTTTATATATGTAGGTAGTTTGGTCTTATTAGACTAGCTCGAAAATTATTGGTAACTTTATGAACATAGCTTATTATGTAGGTATATTTCGAAAGATTGGGGTGTGTGTGCCTCGTGGTGAGTCTACTGGTGCCTAACGGTATTAATTTGTAAATCTTAGTCACGGGTGGACCAAAATTATGTTCATTACAATGTGAAATAATATATAAAATCCTGCGTAACCTTCAAGTTAACGTTTGATTATTAATAATTTGAAACTGAGTTTATTTTAAAGAAAACGCCGGTACTGTGAATAAATTTTACCTACGTAAGACCCACATTTCTCACGAAACCAACTCACTAAACAAAAATCAAATTCAAAACCCTGACAGACTACATCATTAATTTGCCTGTTAAATATGACACCATTCAGTTCCGCTGATCATCTATCTTGCATAGATGTGAATCTAGCCTCTCGGCTTACTCTGAGCGCTCTCGATGTATCGATTGAGTGTATGCAGCCTTTCGACTAGCACGTGCTTGTTAGCGCTTGGTTTCCTCTAATTAGTGAATGAGTGATGGTCATCAGTATTAATTGGATTTTCAACTATCTAGTCATCTTGCTGTGGTTGATTCTCATGCTCTTAGCTACAAATAAAAAACTAACCTCTAGAATGGTTATATACAGGATATTGGTTTATAAATTGGCAAAACACAAGGTGGTCATTGCTTAAAAAGTGATTCAGATGTTGTGTCCGTCAGAATGAACGGTCACTAGGCGTATTTAACGTTGAATTTATGCCTAACAATTGCTTCCCTATTGCTTCTATTTGCTTCCTATTCTCAAACAATTGCTTCCATCGTATTGTAGAAGAAAAAAACATTTTAAAAGTGACCGTTCATTCTGATGTCAGGACGGCCGGTCACCGAGTCGTAGTGTCCTTGTTAAATAGAAATGTTGAAATTCACGGTGGCCATTAATTACTTCCAGTTTGCTTCTCTCTATGTTTTACAGCGATAATACTGTTACTATCGCGGCAATAAAGATATCGACAAAAGTGTTGTATAACAATATTTTAAGTGCCTGACAAAAAATAAAGGCAAAACTCTTTTTGAACATTGCAGTTACGCTTGATTAGGCGATAAATCTATGGTATTGTACAGGGGCTTACAGCTAAGTTTTATGTTATTAAAAATAAAAACAAGTGCCTATCGTATTTAGTGACAAATATTCATACAAATAATAATAACACCTTAAAATATTTCAATTCAAGTGTGTGTGGAGTGTCTTGCAACAATAAGGAGTAGAAAAAAGAAACAGTGACAACAGTTTATTAATTATTTTTTTAATGTACATAATGCAAACCTTTTTATTACTCCTTACAACTCTCTTACTTAAATAATCATAACATTCCCCCCAATAAACAGAAACTATCAATGATAAAATAGAGAATAACGAAAGTAATAGGTATTAGGTACATGCTCTTCGGTTATTAATAAATGAATAAGATACACAGGGCTCCACTAAGTCCTTACCCCTAAAAGATTGTGGGATGTATGGATGTAGGTTCAAATCCGGGATAGGCCGAAGTTGGTTTTTGTATTTTGCAAAAACAGTTTATTACACTGTATTGTTTTAGTGAATAAATAAGTTTATGTTAGTATTAATTTTTTTAAAGTCTGTTTTTGTTATTCTTTTTCAATAAAACATTAATACTTTTATTATTGAGATTATTCGTAACGAATTCAATATTATAGCAGTGTAAGATTTTAATACTTGGGGGTTAGCAAACAGTGCCTAGCGCCTATAAGAACACTACCTAGGAAGATAAGAATTGAAATATTATCTTTAAATGTGTTTTTTTATATTTGTATGAATTTTTGTCACTAAATACGATAGGCACTTCTTTTTATTTTTAATAACATAATACTTAGCTGTATGCCACCGTTACAATACCATAGATTTATCGCCTAATCAAGCGTAACTGCAATGTTCAAAAACAGTATTGCCTTTATTTTTTGTCAGGCACTTAAAATATTGTTATACAACACTTTTGTCGATATCTTTATTGCCGCGATAGTAACAGTATTATCGTTGTAAAACATAGAGAGAAGCAAACTAGAAGTAATTAATGGCCACCGTGAATTTCAATATTTCTATTTAACAAGGACACTACGACTCGGTGACCGGCCGTCCTGACATCAGAATGAACGGTCACTCTTAAAATGTTTTTTTCTTCTACAATACGATGGAAGCAATTGTTTGAGAATAGGAAGCAAATAGAAGCAATAGGGAAGCAATTGTTAGGCATAAATTCAACGTTAAATACGCCTAGTGACCGTTCATTCTGACGGACACCAGATGTTAAATATCAAAAAGATACTCATCATCATCAGCCCCTAATATTCCGCTGCTGTAATAGGCCTGGCCTTTAAAAGGAGGAATTGGCACACTAAACCACGCTGGCCAAACGGGTCGGTATAGGCTTTCTTTCAAGATTTCCTTCTAGGTATTACAGTGCTGTTATCTGCATAATATGGTCCTTATGTCGGCTCTTACACCCATGGGATGATAATACGTCACCACACGGACACAAACGATACTCAGTAGAACATCATTATTTATTTACACCAACAATATTTACACTTTCACATAATGATTATGTATCACAATAGAACTCAAGTCACAAATTGATTATTTACTAAAAAGGGGCAAAAGACCTAGAAAATATAAAATTATATTCCTATTTACATTTATTATGTTCATTTTACATTAGTAGTCTGTTTGAAATGTTTGCAGAGATTTGCCTTTCAAGCGGCATTTCGTGCAGTTAACACACGTCTCCCATATCCCAAAAAAGCCAACGTTTAAAATATATTCACAAGCATGTAGTTATTTTTTCAAATTTCATAGATTTATAAATATGTTCATAAGCAGTGCTTGCAGAAATGGGGAGATTAAGACCTGTAGTAGCTGCTACTCCAAGGATCTCGTGTTTATTTCTCAAAGCTACTTTCGGTTGCTGCATGCCTCAGTATAAATGTTATGCAGCTGCTTGCATCCACCATGAAGCTCATTGACAATCTTTACGGAACGGTATTCAGTTCCTCAAAATTAATTATTCTGTCACCGATCTCGCTTTAGTATATCGCCATCCTCTTGCAGATGGCAGCGCCTGTGAAGGCTAAACTCCCGCCAGATGGTTAGACTAGCACCTGATGGGCGTGAGGACAAGACATCATGGACCGCAATATATCTAGAAACTGGTTTACGCACAGAATATCGTATTCCTTTTCGGTTGCGGATATCAGATGGAAGTCATTCCGAGAAAGCTGATTTCTGCCAAACCTGGTTAGTTTGCGGACTCCAGGCTCAAAGGCAAAATCCTTGAACTACTGCTGGATAATGCTAGGACCATGACCATCTATTGTTGAAACAGCAAGCTATATCACGCCAATATTACGATAATGTTGATTGATTAAGTTCAGCTCGTGCGTATTTACTACTTTTAATATCGATGGGAACACATTCACATCGATATTCTATGAGAAAGAAGTACTTCCTCTTTCAAGCCTTTATGCTGAGCATGCTTTATGCTATCAGCATGACTCTACTACCTACTAAGGCTAATGTTGTCTATTAAACCAGCATTCGCAATCACCTGCTACACATAAACGCAACGCCAAACGGTCTCTGTCTACAAAATATAACATCATTACTGTCTCCTCCATTTCAGTACACAAAAGCATTATAATAATTTTACACATTTTCCGAGAGAGATAAAATTTCATCTGGGTAAGTATGTTTAGATGAAAATACGTGTATTCTCTAGAGGCGAGAGACATTTTAAAAATGTATGATATTTATACACGTTGTGGCATGGCCTGTCATATATACACGCTTCTACTTTTCTGAGTATAATAAGAGCTTATTGTATACGTGGCATGTTTAAAGCTTCCTTTACATGACAAGCCAATAAAAATTGTGCTAATGCTCTAAGACAAAACATGATTAATTTATTGAATTAGGCGAAACTCTTGGATCGCATTGTATTGCTCTAAAAACTTTATTTGTGTGAAATTTGAATATAATTAGAACTTTGGCATCGTCGAGCATATCACTGGAATCCTTTCTAAATGGAGTAATAAACGAGTTAAAACGTAGCCATTATTAATAAACACAATATCAAATTACGTGCTTTGCAGAATAAAAATAAAGTAGAGCCGGGATAACTATTGTTATTAAACGCATATTCAAATAATCAAGTGATTGAAGATTCTGAATCTCGTTATTAAAAGTTTCATACGCGTTCACTATATTATACAGTTTGTCACAAAACCCATCACCAAGCCGAAGTGTAATCATTTCAGACATCGTGCCAAGTCATCTGTCAGTCTGGGAAACGAATTTTTTTTTGTAGCAGACGTAGTTTTTAAACCACAATTAAAAGTGCGCGCGCAATGCTCGAAATTCCTACTTATACATGCGTGTGTCAGAATCAGGGAAGCTTCCTATAGTGTAGAGACAGTTTTGATAAATAAAAGAGACAACTATCAAATCATACTTTCATTTATTCAGTTTGGCACAAGGATATATCTTTAGATTACGTCGTGATTCTACATTTACATTTACAGCCCAGTTCGCAAAGCAAAGACATAGAACCAAGAGAAAGAACGGGCAATAAAACTCTTGATAATTCTTTTCAATAACTATATATAACAATAATTAACAAACAGTGGTACAGACAATTTATATCAAATATCAATGTTGTGGTGTAGTTTTATATTACTAGAAAGGTCTGTCTTACAACAGAACATAATAAGCATTATTAAGCATCAATACAATTTACTAAATGTTTACCACAGGTATATACCACAGGTATATGGATCAAGTCGTATGTTATGTTTGTGAGATATTTACTATATCTCACAAACGATCAAACTACCCACAACACAATATCAATAAGATAATGATTACACTATCTTACATTGTTTCCTAGATGATGAAACAAAAGAACAAGCAACACAGAATATTGGAACACAATGGCAATTAAATAGTCAGAACCATATCGTACCTGAGCCGTCGTCGAAGGAGAATAGGACGAGCTAGCCGAGCCTGTCGACTTATATAGGTACACCTTATTTACACGTTTGACAGTTTAACTGTCAAACGTCATGTCAGTGTCATTTAGTTGCCACTATCCTCTTACATGTTATGTATAAATAACTTGGATATCAGTAATTTCAGCCCAAAGCCTAGATATTATTACATATCTCTCACGGCCAGACTGACAATTACTTCGTCCTCGAAGTACAATAAATTAAATAACACTTTACTAAACAATCGCCCGACGGGCGCCCTGTATTATGTAACAATTAATTCTTACCATATTGATTAAAGCCATCTAAAAACTATAGTATCGTTACGTCCGCTACGGCTATACTAACTTACGTCGTCATCTAAGTAAGTTCAATTATAAGAATAGTATCAACAACAATCCATTTGTACGAAACAATTACACAAAAATAAACTGGACTCATATTTACAGTAATTACGGTTTCATTTTGCGAGTCCAGAAATATGTTCTGTGGCAGCTGCTTTGATACCATTGTTACAAATTGTATTTACTATTCTATGAAGGGATCATTAACATTCACAATACACATGTTACATGTACAGTTTAATTTTACAATATTACACCACTGCATTATCCACCCACAAATTGACAAAAATAATATAGTACAAAAGGAGCCACTACGAAGCATAAAAATTTAAGTAAAGGTTTTAAGAGTAAAAAATTAAAATAGGTAATTCTGCTTATGGCTGATAAATAAATGAAATAAAATAAATAATTTAAATTCACAACCGAGTTAAATAATTAAATTCGATTTCACTAATTTACAAGTATACGTAATACTAGGACAATACTTTCATTCTAATACACTCATTGCCATTGCCTTTCCTTTCACATTAAATAGACAAGTAACAACGGTCAATCTCCTTGATACTATCTAGCACACCTGCTGCACATGAGTCCAGGCTAGAACAAGGCGAAAGACTTCAGCAGTTCGTAGGCAATATGATCAATATCAGCAACATCTAAATGATTATCAATATCATCAACATCTAAATTATTATCAAAATCATTATCAAAATCATTATCAAAATCATTATCAAAATCATTATCAAAATCATTATCAAAATCATTATCAAAATCATTATCAAAATCATTATCAAAATCATTATCAAAATCATTATCAAAATCATTATCAAAATCATTATCAAAATCATTATCAAAATCATTATCAAAATCATTATCAAAATCATTATCAAAATCATTATCAAAATCATTATCAAAATCATTATCAAAATCATTATCAAAATCATTATCAAAATCATTATCAAAATCATTATCAAAATCATTATCAAAATCATTATCAAAATCATTATCAAAATCATTATCAAAATCATTATCAAAATCATTATCAAAATCATTATCAAAATCATTATCAAAATCATTATCAAAATCATTATCAAAATCATTATCAAAATCATTATCAAAATCATTATCAAAATCATTATCAAAATCATTATCAAAATCACATCAACATTGTCATCATTGCCAGCATTATCATCAACTTCTTAACCATCGGTAAGTTAATCATCAATAATTATTCAATCATCGTCAACTATTTAATCATCAATGAATAAATCGATGTTATCACATTATTATAGATATTTACAGATACCTTTATATCATCACTGCTACCTACATTATCGATCCTTGTTTAGAAGAATTTTATATGTAATGCTGTGTATGGTTATCAGAACCTCTAACCTATAGTAAGACCGCCCTTTTATTTTCTTTGTGTATGTATTTTAAAATTTAACTTAAATGCTTTAGTAAGAAAACTGAAAAAATGTTATCTGTAAAAGCTACTATGTCATCAAAGAATATCTAAACGTTATTAATCTATAAATCGTAGCTATCTAAAAGTACAAAGTTCTTTATTATATTCCACAAAAATTAACTGAAGGAAAATCTATAAATGTAACTTATCATAATCAAAATTGATATCTATATTAATAATACACTAAAATGTTATCAATTTAGAATAATAAATGCAGCAGACCCTATTAAATCGTGTTACTATAATACATCTTTTAACTATAATATATCAAATGCACCTAGGTATAATATATAGACTATTATAGTATATTACTAAACTGCTCCTCTCTCCTAAAAGTGTTCCATAATAATTGTTTCCTAATTGTAAGTCTACCACCCGTAAATGTTACAGTATGGAATGCTATAAACTGAATTGACCTGAATGTATTGCAGGTACAAACAGTACACAAGTATAAATAAATAACTAGTAATCAAGAATGAACGAATTTAGTTAATAGTTTATTTATGTTACCAATAGTCAGTGAACTGCCTAAAGTTAAACTAGACGCCAATGCCAGTAGAAGTACTCTTGGTAAGAAACGGTATAATAAATAGTCTTCTAGAAAGTCAAACCAGACACTAGTTAGAATTCGGACCAGTCGGTTAATATTTCAATATCTATAAGTCAAATATACATACCTAGATTTATTAATTTAGGTCGCAACACTTAAAAACATCAATGTACTTATACAAATACTTATTATATTAAGCAGAATATTTTATTTAATTTAATCAATTTCAGTTTAATTTATCAATTGTATCATGTGATTGTGGCTATTTTCATTGCGTTTACACAATCAGAACACTGACATCGTTTTTAATTCGTTTTTTTTTACGTATTTTACGTTAGGTATCTGGTTCATTCAGTTTCATTATAATTAAGATTTGACAGATTCGTAAGAGGTTTGGTATAAAAATAGTAAGCTTACATGTAAGTAGGTATTCTTTAAAATAAATAAACAAAACCCTTCAAGCATCTAGAATGATTAAATACCATTTTAATCATTATTGCCATGGTCTCCTACAATTGAACCACACAAAGTACATGTACACATATATCTTTGCATAAAAAAATATCTCTAAATAGCTTATCTATCGCAGTGTTTATATCAGAGATACTAAATTGATAAGATAGTTCATTACCGAGAGCTAATCCTAAGATTGATTATCGTCTAAATAGGTTTACAGTTTAACACATGGCACTTCATAATAAAAATACATAATTTCAATGAATAAAAGCAGATAAAAATAAATACCGTCTCATTTTATTAATTTATTGAATTTATTTGTATTATTTCCGAGAATGGATAAATAAACTATGAGAATGTTTTCGAAAAAAAAATAAGTGATGTAATTTGTAACTATTTTCAAATTGAATCAATTTATTTGAATAGCTAATTTCAGATCCATTTAATAAGAAAGATGTCTGCATTTATTACACATTTCATTTTAACAATTTTATCTGCTATTATCGTTATAAATAACAGGAAATTATCAACCAAAATAACACTACTTGAAAATATTGGATACACTGCCATCTAATAGTGCCAGACATAAGCAAAATGATGTCACTTTCTTTAACAAGTCAATTTAATCCTATGTAATATAAAAACATTCTTCAATAACTACTTTTTAATAAAAATACCTTGAGCTATATATTTAGACGTAGCATATATGACCCCTCAGGCCTCAGGAGGATGAGGTAAGTTTAAAAAATAAAAGGAAATAGTTACTAAACGAAACTATCATTTTATCGATATGATCTAGCTAGACACAGACCCGCTTGATATAATATAGAATATTTCTGTACCTACACACAAAAGTTCGCTTCTAGTAATAGTTATACAAAACTCATAGGTTATTATTACAACATGTCATTGAAATCTGGTGCCTCTGAGACAAATGGAAGCTATTTGGTTTTGTTCTTCCAATAGAAATCAAAGTGACAAAATCATGTCTATTGCAAGTAAACTGGTGGAAATTATCTGGGTACATGACAATTACTCACTACACAATTACAGAAAGTGCATTATTAATTGTAATTCTATACACAAATTTTTGTGCCATAAACAATTATTAACCAGTTAAAAATACGAGTAAGTATATTTCAAAGATATGTTGAAGGTAAACATACAGTTTCGTATTCTTATCTCCAGGGCAACACATTCAAGAGCTTAACATTAAAATATTCTTATTTTTATTTTCTTTCGTTATAGTTTGAATCCGATTTAATAAAACTATATAGCATGAACTGATTAATTTGGTAATTGTGGCGAAAATTTAACAACAGCTTATGGAACAGAGCTAAGGCACATTCCTACACCGCAATATTGGTCTGTATGTAATGAATACACAGCCAACAAAATTAATGAAGAAATCTCTGAAATGTATTCTACCTACCATCATTTCATATTCGACTTGTAATGAAAAGATTCTTCAGAGCACTTAATTCTTGGAATTCAAATATGCAGGACGATTACGCTAATGAGTACTAACACTAGAAAGTGTTATCAACAAAGCACAACACAGCCAATGCTCATACTGAGTCTCTGTCAATCACCACAAATGTTGCCTATTTAAATTCCAACAGATTAGAACAATATCGGCTACTTTAAAAATCTATTATACATTTTCTGTAACTTTTTCGCTATTACCTACATAGTTTTATACTGAGATACATTTTTGATGAGCATGTTAAAATAACCTGGTACAACAGTCATATTTTTCGACCATTCATGGCTATAATCTTGGTGGAAGTACATTACCAGCGTTTGCAGTTGGTTGTTGCTGTTGGCTTCAGCATACTGTTGCAGATCGTTAAGATATGTAGTCGGTACTCATCCACCGGCTTGCTCTCGGCAACGTTGCTACTGGATCGTAGGGCAATCGTTCTCCGTCGTCAGCTGAACGGTGCAGTGACGGGCTTAGGCAGAATCATGGCATCACGATGAGGAGATTCTGGAACTTGCAATTGGATGTATTAGTATTGTGGGCGCAAATTTATCACACTTCTGATGTCAGAATCAGGGAAGCTTCCTATAGTGTAGAGACAGTTTTGATAAATAAAAGAGACAACTATCAAATCATACTTTCATTTATTCAGTTTGGCACAAGGATATATCTTTAGATTACGTCGTGATTCTACATTTACATTTACAGCCCAGTTCGCAAAGCAAAGACATAGAACCAAGAGAAAGAACGGGCAATAAAACTCTTGATAATTCTTTTCAATAACTATATATAACAATAATTAACAAACAGTGGTACAGACAATTTATATCAAATATCAATGTTGTGGTGTAGTTTTATATTACTAGAAAGGTCTGTCTTACAACAGAACATAATAAGCATTATTTAGCATCAATACAATTTACTAAATGTTTACCACAGGTATATACCACAGGTATATGGATCAAGTCGTATCAATTAATCTCATTGATACGACTTGATCCACAATATATTATTCTATCCTATATTACAATCTATATCTCACAAACGATCAAACTACCCACAACACAATATCAATAAGATAATGATTACACTATCTTACATTGTTTCCTAGATGATGAAACAAAAGAACAAGCAACACAGAATATTGGAACACAATGGCAATTAAATAGTCAGAACCATATCGTACCTGAGCCGTCGTCGAAGGAGAATAGGACGAGCTAGCCGAGCCTGTCGACCATAGAGATATTAGAATAGAGTGGCAGAACAGTACCTAACTCAATACTGTGTCGTGTCCGTCGGTGCGAGAGAGAACACAACATTAAAGGCCCCCTGCATCTCTCTCTAACAATACATGCATAACATCAACATTACGCAGTGGCGTGCTACCTGTAACTTTTATTTATATCAGTTTATCAGTAATCAATAGTTTAAAAATATATAAACATTTTTGTCACTTCAAACTATCTTCGTGTATCAATAAAAACAACTTTTAAACTATTGATTACTAATAAATTGATTTAAATAATAGTTACAGGTAGCACGTCACTGCGTAATGTTGATGTTGTGCATGTATTCTTAGAGAGAGATGCAGGGGGCCTCTAATGTTGCGTTCTCTCTCCCACCGGCGGACACGAATAGGCCCCACTCTGCCACTCTATTCTTAATATCTCTATGCTGTCGACTTATATAGGTACACCTTATTTACACGTTTGACAGTTTAACTGTCAAACGTCATGTCAGTGTCATTTAGTTGCCACTATCCTCTTACATGTTATGTATAAATAACTTGGATATCAGTAATTTCAGCCCAAAGCCTAGATATTATTACATATCTCTCACGTGCATAGGACATCAATAGAACAAATTGGGAGGGTAAATGCATCAATTTTGTGTCTAATTAGAAAAATTGTATGGTGATTTTCGTCGTCGAGCCACGATCCACCTAGCTTGGTCAGAAATCAGAATCCTCTCTCTAGTTGGAGGAACACCACACCTCGTTCTTCCAATCCCCAAATTTGTAGAAATCCGATATACCTAATACATAAATTTCGAACCAATAAATAAATTAGCATTTATCCCCCGATATGTCAACGAAACCTTTGAAATAAAAATGTAAATTGAAAATAAACAAATCGAGAAAACATGCGAATATATTGCGGCATACGTTTAATCTGATACAGAAAGGGCCAATGAAGGACATTCCAATTGAACAGATATGGAAATTAACTTAGTAGCTATATCAGTCCCAAGGGAAAATATATAAAAATTTGGTAGGAATTTGCGGCATGAAAATGATCCTGATTTTAATGTAATATTTTACACATCATCATCATCATCATCATATCAGCCAAACGACGTCCACTGCTGGAGAGATGAGAGTTCTCCATAACGTTCGCGAAACACATCCCGCCAACCCGCACTTTGGCCGACGCAATCGACTCGTATCATAGTAAATGGCCCATGCCAAGCAGCGGGTTAGGTTATATACAGGGATCATCATCATATCAGCCAAACGACGTCCACTGCTGGACATAGGCCTCCCCCAAGGTTCTCCACACAGACCGGTCTTGAGCCGCCCGCATCCAACCGCCTCCCGCGATCTTGACGAGATCGTCGGTCCACCTTGCGGGGGGCCTACCTCTGCTGCGTCGTCCGGTACGTGGCCGCCACTCCAGAACCTTTCTGCCCCAACGGCCATCGGATCTTCGAGCTATGTGCCCTGCCCACTACCACTTCAGCTTGGCTAAAATTTACACAAGGTACCGAATATTAAAGACATTGGCATTTTATATATTTGAACCCATTGAATAAATTAATTAAATATTTTGGTGTTCATAATTGTTTTGTTGTTATGATTTGTTCTGCTAAACCTAATGGTTTTAGAATTACAAAGCCTTATTCTACTATATATGTATATATCTACGATAGGTACTATGAAATCTTAAAGCCAGATTTATTAGAGTACTTTTTAGGTCGAAAAATATCACATAATCTGCAATAATTTTGTAATATTACGGTTGACCTACTAAACGTTTCAATCAGATTTATTGGGAATTGGGACCAAACGTGAGATCTCCCAATATTTAAGTTATTCTATTTCTGTATTCGCAATATTGAATCGACTTAAAAAATGGAGGAACTTCTCAATTCAGCCAGTAAACTTGAAATTGAACTCACGAGTTCTCGTATTCAAGTAATTAGCTGACTCTAGTTGCTCAAGTACCTGTAAGTAGTTATAAGAAGGGATTGAATTCAGCTCGGCAGTCTGTTATGTCAGTTGCGAACACTTGAAGTTGTGTGAAAACGATCTGCATAGGAGGCGGGACAGCTTGTTTACAAGCTGTTTTGGCAGCCTCACGGTAAGGTTGGTGAATTCTACACCATTTTGAATATTTGATATAGGTCATAAATTGTATCTGCTTTTTTTATTTGCAAAGCTGAGCCAGTCTTTACGTGATCAACACATGGAATCCGCAAATTGTTGTTTCGAGCTTAAAGTGTTATTTGTGACAGTTGACGAAATGTTGACCAAAGTTCATCCCTCACCACTCGATCGTAAGCCTTTTCCAGGTCAATAAAGGCGCAGAAAACCTTCTGGTGTTTGCTTAAGTCTTTCTCTGCAATGCACCTTAAGGAAAAGACTTGATCCGTACATCCCATTCCCTTTCTGAATCCCGCTTGCACATCCCAAATTTTACTGTCAGTTTCAGAGATCACTCTTTCAATCAGTATCTTTGCATACAATTTGCCAACAACACTCAGGAGGCTGATACCGCGATAATTTTTGCATTCCTGCTGTGACCCTTTGCCCTTGTACAGTGGCACAATTACGGCTTTGTTCCAGTCACCTGGTACACGACCGGACCGCCAACATTTATTTAACAGTAGGTACATCAGGCTTGCAGTGACGCCTTTGCCTACCATGAGCATTTCAGCAGATATCCTGTCATATCCCGCAGCTTTACCCGTCTTCATACTTTTCAATGCATATCGTATCTCTTCCATACCTATTTCACTTTTATAATTATCTTCCTCATTTGCTACTATATTCCTATTGTCACTCTCTCCTCGTTCAAACAAATTCTCAAAATATACCTTCCACTGATTCAGAACTTCCCCATGCTCTCTAATAATACTTCCATTTATATCCCTTATCGCACCAACTTTCGAATCTCCTGATTTGCCTCGGGCTGTTCTGACTAAGTGCCAGAATAATTTGATATTGGCCCGAAAATGTTGAGCAAATTTTCTATCAAATTTATCCTTGCATTCTTCTTTCTTTCTTCTCACTATCTCTTTTACTTTATATTTCAAGCTGTCATACTTTTCTTTTCCAATCCTTTCATTTTCATTCACAACACCTTGTACTCTTTTGTTGGCCCTTATGGCCAGCAAGTCCAACCATGCTTTGCGCTTTTCCGCAACCACACCACTTACTTCTTGATCCCACCATTCATTACAAATTTTCTTAACGTTCTTCCTCTTGCTTACGCCACATACTTGAGTGGCTGTCTCAACACTTTCTGCGTATGGAGTGAGCAGCAGTCTGATACGGGCACTTGAATCCTTATATAGGGATTCAAGTGCCTGTGTCAGAATAAACGGGGCCAATACGGACTGGTTCAACATTGGTCGTGGTGTTAGACAGGGATGTGTAGAGTCTCCTTGGCTGTTCAATCTGTTCATGGACAGTTGTTTGGCCGATTTGAAAGATTCTGAATGTGGATTAAGAATGAGTGAGTCAGTGTTTAAGACCCTGCTATACGCTGACGATCAGGTTTTATTTGCATCGTCAGCGTCGGAATTGCAGCAGATGGTCAGCACGATGAATGAGGCGTATAAGAAGAAAGGTATGAAAGTGAATGTAAACAAAACCAAAGTCATGGTCATAGAGAGGGTCGATAGTGTAACTGAATGTGACGTAATGATAGAAGATGAAAAAGTGGAGCAAGTGAACGATTTTGTGTATTTGGGGTCTTTGTTTACGAGAGATGGAAAATGTAAGGGAGATATTGAAAGGAGAGTGAAAGCAGGAAATAGTGTGAATGGCGCCTTACAGTCCATCATCAGCAATGGTATTATCCCAAGGAAAGCTCGCCTTGCTATACTGCAGGGAGTTTTGGCGCCAACGCTGATGTATGGTAGTGAATCATGGGTATGGCAGAAGAAGTATGAAAGTAGGATCAATGCTGTGGAGATGAGAGCTTTGGGGAGTATGTGCGGAATAAGGCTGACAGATAAAGTGAAAACAGTGTGATACGAGAGAAGTGTGGTCTAAAAGAAGATGTAGTGACAAAGATTGAAAAAGGAATGTTGCGTTGGTTTGGACATTTGGAACGGATGGATGAAAGAAGAAATACGAAAGGAGTGTATCGTGCGAGAATGCATGGAAATGTTGGTAGGGGACGCCCTAGGCGGACGTACGCCTACCAAATAGGTGGCGTATTGAAAAGGGGCCAAATCAAAAGCACCCATAACCGATGCGCATGCATGATGAGGTTAATGAATGTCGAGGAAGCGAAAGAGGTACATATGTTTAAACCGAAGCATGTGGCGTTCCATAGTCTCTGCCTACCCCAATGGGAGACAGGCGTGACGATATAGATAGATAGATTGACGAAATGTCTTTAAAGTCTCTCACGACACAGTCCTAACTAATGCGATGTCTTTTAAAAATGCGATACATGTCTTTTTTAAAAAGGCACAAATAAATTTGGAATTAATATGAATCAGTCAGGTCTTGCGTTTTGTTACAAGTCCTACCCCTCATTCCTTATACTGTATCATCTGTGGAGATTTTTTTCCAGTAAGGTAATTAAAAATATATATAATCTAAACAAATAAATGGCTTGTGTGATATACGTGACAACCTATCCATTATTTTTTTATGTCTAATGACCTAATTCTTCACTAGACTTACACGGCTAAACCTTTCTCACGAATCACGTTGCGTAGTTTTTAAGATTTAAGCATAGCTGGGCATTAACTCGTTAATCCGTTAATCGTTAATTAACGAAGTTAACCTTTCCACTAACGGATTAACTTTTAAGTTAAAAAAGTGTTAACGGACTTGTTACCTTCCGTTAAATTTTTCCAAGTCCGTTAATCCGTTACCTACTATTTACCGCATCGTGCCGCACCGCCGGTGCAAAACGTGTTCTGACAAGTTTGTTCGGATCGGTCGACAAGTGTTGCACGGCGCGTGCCGCAAGTGAAATGAACCTATATGCCTTGCCGGCCCTTTTGATGTCATTCTTGAAGTACCAATAACAATGGCCTGAGTTTTTGAGGGATTCACTTTTAGTCCAAAGGATTTGCTCCAGTTGCTAATCAGTGCCATATCACTGTTAATGGTACTTACAGAAAGTGACATATCTGCTAGTGACGACTGATATTTAAAATAATAAGCGGCGATAGCCTAGTCGTGTACGTATAGGACTGCCGAGTCGATGGTCTCGAGTTCGATCCCCAGGAACCCCAGGCACACACCTCTGACTTTTCGAAGTTATGTATGTATTAAAAATGTTAATAATCGCTCGCTTAACCTAGTGCCCGGTAGATGGCTATAGGGTCGCCCCCTATTACATTTGGACCGAAAAATAACTGGCGAAGGGTGGGTGTGTAATAGGTACATCTCTGCCTACCCCCTGGGGGATAAAGGCATGGAGTTATGTTTAAAAT
Source organism: Euclidia mi (assembly GCA_944739405.2). Taxonomy (NCBI): domain Eukaryota; kingdom Metazoa; phylum Arthropoda; class Insecta; order Lepidoptera; family Erebidae; genus Euclidia; species Euclidia mi. The sequence continues at coordinate 11,570,349 of OX123203.2, forward strand.
AATCGACGTAACTCGATATGAGTGTCCGTTGGTTTATTTTTATCATTATTTTGTACCAACCTTGAACTATTGCTCTCCCGGGCATTAAAGCTTTCGAGGTAACTAGGTCAGATAAGGATACCTGCTGGAAAATGAGTAAACAAAATGCATTGGTATTTTATACAGGTTTATTTAATGGGCTGCGGATTAAAATATATTTAAACCTTTTAGGTATAAATAAAAATATTCTTCCACATACACAAGCACATCTTGTACAATGGGTAATTTACAATAGATAAACATACATACACATTAAATTTTTTTTGGAAATGCATACTTATTAAAGACACAAAGACACTCAGACCAACACAAACATGCATGTACTAGCCTTGAGCGGACATCGAACCTAACTCCTTGGTGCGGCAGTCGATTACACACTCGCTGCGCCACCAGGTCGTCAAATATATTTTAAGCAGTGATGGTCTAGTGGATATTCTGCCGATTCTGTCGTATCTGGTAATCTGGTTAGACCAGTAAACGAACCTCGGGCTCCAAGGCGTGCCAGTCTTGGATGTAACCGGGATAACGCTAGGACGTATTTTTTTTAAAGACTTCTCCCGCACTAGGAATAAATCTTGTGTCGCAGGGAACTTTACAAACATACAACCAAAGGACACAATGAACACCCAGACACGATGAGGATGGTCTAGTGGGGAACCAACAGGTTTAAATTATCGATGACCACGTGTGACTTTTCTACAAACATGAAAGGTCATTGGGCATATCTGACCCGCTTTGCGAACAGTGGCGGACATTAACCAAAATAGTTTTAAACAAAGGGGAATAATATGACCTTTCATTGCAAATAATTGTTTGATTAAAAATCGATGGAGAAAAACGTACAGGATCCTTTAAAAAAGAAAACAAACGGTATCAAAGGTTTTTATTTCATCTTATAAAGGCATAAAAATAATGAGCTAATGTTTAGAGATATGTTATACGCTATCTCTTTCGCACATTGAACAGGTTTTTTTTCGCACATTTAATAACTGCACCCATATAGCTAGCATTGTTTATTATCTCTCTTGGGCCATACACCAGGAAGCAACTGGCGCACCCGCTACCTTTTTAAATGATCTTATGATTGCTTAGGATCAAATTGAATAAAAAATATTTTAATGAATTAGCATTTTATTTTTCTTACCTATATCAATTTAAAAGCGGACGCCCGCGACTTCGTCGGCCTCATTCAGTGATCCCGCTGGAATATCGGGATAAAAAGTAGCCTATAACCTTTCTCATGAATTGGCTATAACACACAAAAAGATTTTTTCAAATCGGATCAGTAGTTTTAGAGGTAAAGAGTATGGATATATACATAGATAACACTTGAATTTTTTGAGATTCCCGTAGCTCACATTAATACGACTAATGCCATAGTAAATGAGAGCCATAGATGAATACACTCTGCTATATTTCGTTTGTGTCCGCCATGGGTATGGTTCCTATACTAAGATGCCCATTTACCTTTGAACATTGGTTTCCTACTTACCTACGTCATAAAAGAAAATATTTTTGAGAGGCTAAGGAAGGATTATTATTATTATACTTCACTCCTAAGGAAGTAAAATAAGGGGCTAATTATTCTTTAGAAATTATGCTGATTATTAAAATCAAATAGTACTTTTTTATTTTTATTGAACAAGAGGTAATCTACACATAAATATAAATGTTGTTAAAACTAACTATGACTAAGTGGCTATTTACACATAAATTAAAACAATAATTTCTATACTTAAATAACTAACAAATAAAAGGAAATACATAAAAAAAAGTAAAAGCAGAATTTAAAGGGCGTCATGGAAATCCTCCACATCGCCATTAATTGGAAGCGTGCCCAGAATGCTGGCAGCATTGCCACGTTGTATGGCTATGCTGACCTTTTGTGCCAAATACAGGCCAGCCTTCTGGTCACGCGAGGCGTCAACAAGTCTCTTTGAAAGATCTCTAAAAAGAGATCTCGAACTTGGACCCCATGGTCCCAACGTTTCAACTCCAAACGGCTCAAATACATAATCCCCTACTAGATTTATGTATTTGCGCCTTTTGAGAGTCTCCACTGAAGCAGCAGCAGCGCCCGCACAACCCGCTGTGCTAGGAAGATGAGATGGCGCAAGGGTGTCGACACATGTTGCGTCCCACACCAAAGGCCTACCCAGCTTCCATGGCAGTAAAGACATACCGTCTGGTCTCTTACCATCGTCGCGTGCCAAGCCCTGAGGTTCAAGTAGGGCTGGAACGCCAGCGGTGACAAGAGCCCGACGAAGTATGTCATTGAGGTTGGCGTGTCGTGAAATACGACCTGCGCTCTTGCTACATGACAGACCATGGTGACCAAGGCTGTCGACAGCCTCTCCACAGTGACAGCGATGTGGAGAAACACATGGCGCACCTAAGAGGCAAGAAGCAATGCGGAAGGTCGTATCGTCCAACATGGTACCTATGTTGGACGATGGCAGTGCCTGAAGCCAAAGCCCTGACTCCCACTCTCCCACAGCCAGCAAACGAGCACGCTCTGCAGCATTGGACGACGTACTTAAGAGATTTTCTCGTACCACACTGCAAAGCGGCCCGTCCCACTGCCTCTGAGAAGATGGGATTCGGGGTAACTCGGTGCTTGGACAAGCCATTCTCCATGCATTCATGGCATCGGTCTTACACGGCACCTCAGAATTGACCAGTGTGGGTGCTAAAATTTTCCTGGTCAATTCTTCAGTGCTGTGGACCGAGGACAGGAATGCTGGTAAGCTTACGTCAGTAATTTTGCGAACGCCGAGGCCGCCCAGGCGTACAGGCAAGGACGCCTGTAGCCACACTCGGTAGTTCAGGGCCAGATTTAGAATTTTGCTTAGTAATTTGTATAAGTTTGTCAATTTGGCGAGTGCAGATGGGTTTTTCCAAAAAGGGGAAGATCGAAGAGCGTGTGTAAATTTAGGGACAAAAAGACAATACTTGATAATAGTAAAAGCCGAATGCATATTAATTTTGAGTAACCTGTCTGAAATATCACCAAAATTTTGAATTTTTTCTTGTATAAATGAATCGAAACCTTCGTCTAATATTGGGGACCCAAGGAGGCGAAGAGCACTTTTTTCAACGTGAGTAATATTGGGAGCAAGATGTTGAAATTTTGAAAGTATATCGAATTTGTCTAAGTTATCGTTAATGAAAATTTCGCATTTACTGGGATTAAGTTCTAGGCCAATGGATAAAAATTTCGACTTTAGAAGTGCCAGGTCTTGATAAACTGAGTCTACGTCACCTGCAAGGGGCCCGTCATCCAGGTACCAGATGTTAAATTTTGAATTTAGCTCTTTAATAATTGGGTGAATGGCCAAGCTAAAGAGTAGTGGTCCAAGCGGATCGCCTTGTTGACAGCCAACGGCGGATTCCAAAACATTTGCCTTATATATCAATTTTGAAGGGTGCCTGTAGCACTGCCAAAGAAAACTGAAAATTTCGGGTGTTTCTAATTTAGCTTGTGTCAGCAAGGTGTCACTATTAACCGAGTTAAAGGCATCCTTTAAGTCTACCTTCAGGATAACCTCACCCTTATTACAGCCAAGGTATGTTGACAGGGCATGTATGGCAGCCTCGCAGCCCCTTCTGGAACCAAATCCCAGCTGTTGTGGCTGAAATTTACAAGAAATGGAGGTGTTATAATGGCGGCAGCAAATCTTGGCTGCCATACGCCTGAACGTACACCCAACGGCAATGGGACGAATGCCACCGTCGCGCTTCCTCAAGGCGCACAGATTTGCGCCATACAAAATATCGACGATGGCATCGTTCACATTGCCGGAGAGCATAAGATTAATTAAAGCCGTAAGCTCCTTCAAAAGCGCGTCGCCGGCCGACCCGGCGCTTGCACACACAAGATCCTTTAAATGCTGTGGTGTTAAGCCGTCGAGGCCACCAGCAGACCCGCTTTGGAAGGAGCAAACGGCTGCAACCACGTCCTTGGCTGTAATACTGAGGCAATCTGAAACAGAGTCAGGTGGGTCAGGAAAGGAAAGATTATCCCCTGGCGCTGGATGCTTGCTCTGGAGACTCGCGAGTGTGTCTGCAGAGCAAGGCGCCACCACATCGCACTGTGTTTCGTCTAGAACATGCTAGCTGGACAAAAGTCATTGTCTAATTACCTGAAATTTATTACCTGAGCCTTTTACCAGATACCCAGGTGCCCCAATTCTGAGAATTGTTTTGGACACGTGTCAACTACTGATAAGGTAATGAGGTTAGTATATAAGGAAAGGGTAAGAAAACCACTTATTAATTACATTTTTGCGTGTACGGAAGTAACATCCTATGTCAGTGAGTTTAAGTTTTTTCAAAAGTGTTAGTAATGGATCTTCAAGTTAAAGGTATGTTCTTTTTGTTTCTAATAAGAAAATAGGTTTACATTTCCCCATTTTTTTTAAATAGCTCGAGGTTAAAGAAGTTTGTCAAATTTTGATGATTTTCTGAATTCATTGGACTAGAAACTACTTGTACCCTCTTGTACCCGGGCTAGATTTTATATATAGCATAGCCATGTCTGTTAGCTTTTAAATTTTAGTCATCTTAGCCTGCACACTTGAGTACAACTTTGTCATTTTGTCTGTTTTCTAGAATACGAATTCTCAGTCTCGAAAATGGAGTTTTTTGATGAATGACAGAAACATGCTAAAGAGAACCGCAACAGTAGACTGTATGAGTTTATAGTGATGAAACATGATCTTGTTAATATCACGGAAGCATCTGAGCGGGAAATTAAAATGACAATTGGAAGATTGTCATCCAAATACACAGAAAAATGGGAAAAATGTGGGAAATGCCGTAATCGCTTCCTGACTAAGAATTCTGAGTGGTTGTCTGGGGATTATACATTCAAAGCATCTGTCCACCTCTCAACACCATCATCATCAAGTAAGAGTTCGATTCGTGGACGTCCATCAATAGATTTTCCTGAAGCAAGTGAAAAAACGAAAAGGAGACGCGTGGAGGACCTACTACACACGCGAGATGTAAACCAGCTAGTAGCCGCTGCTGAAATATCGGCACGATTATCCGGACATCGGAATTTGGCTACTGTGATTAAAGAAGCAAGCCATAGTCCGGAAAGGTGCCAAGAAATGAAAAGATATGTGGGTGAAAAGGTACGCGAACAACCAAGATGTTTGTCCAAAGAGGAGGCTTTGGCATATTATGTGGATGCCAAATCCACGAGCCACTCTTATAAACAAACGAGGAAATGGAGCATCAAGGCAGGACACCAGGTATTCCCATCATTTTATAGTGTTAGGCAGGCAAAAATTGAATGCTACCCTCCCGAGGAACAGATTTTTATAAGCGAAACGCGTGCAGAAATTAAACTTCTGGCGGTTTTAAATAAAACAGCTGAACGTCTAATTTGTGCACAGCGTGAAGTTTTAAAATCTGTAGATTCTGGCTTATCACTCTCCCTTGTTAGCAAGTGGGGGTGTGATGGAAGTTCCGGTCATAGCACTTACAAACAAAAATTCTCAAACAGTGAAGACACAGATGAGTTTTTGTTTATGTTCTCATTCGTGCCACTTCAGTTACGTGACAATAGTGGTAGAGCTGCTTGGCAGAATCCTCGACCATCTTCTACCATGTATTGTCGACCGATTAAGTTTATTTTCTTCAAAGAAACAACAGATTTTACTGTAATAGAAACCAATAAGATTTTGGAGGAAATAAACCAATTGGTGCCAACAATAGGTAATATAGATGGTAAAGAGATATCGGTCAAACACAAATTACTGTTCACGATGATTGATGGTAAAGTGTGCAACGCTATGACTGAAACTTCGTCAGCACTTAAATGTTACATTTGTGGAGCTACTCCTAAATTTATGAATGATGAGTCTAGGGAATTTGTTGTAAATAAGGAAACTCTTGGTTTTGGTATATCTCCCCTTCACGCTTGGATCCGGTCTTTTGAATGTTTGCTTCACATAAGCTATCGTCTTGAAGTTAAGAAATGGCAACTTCGAAGTCAAAGTGACAAAGAAAATGTGAAGCAACGTTCGGCTCGTATCCAAGAAAGGTTTAAGGTTGAAATGGGTTTAATTGTAGATAAACCAAAACCAGGATTTGGTAATACGAATGATGGGAATACTGCTCGTCGGTTTTTTGAGAATCCTGAACAGGCTTCAGATATTACAGGTGTAGATGTGACACTAATTAAGAACTTTGGCACTATCTTTAGAACTTTAGCTTCGGGTTACGATATTGATGTTGTTAAATTTAATTCTTTTACACAGGACACAAAAAAATTGTATCTTAGTCTCTATTCGTGGTACTAAATGCCTGTTACTGTGCACAAAATTCTTGTGCACAGTGTAGAAATTGTGAGATCGGCTCTTTTACCTATTGGGCAGCTTTCTGAAGAAGCTCAGGAAGCGCGTAATAAGGATTATAGGAGGTTCCGGGAGCACAATACTCGAAAATAGTCACGTATTGCCACGAATAGGGATTTACTTAATATGTTGCTAATTACATCTGATCCTGTAATAAATGGCCTTAGGGAAGTGCCGAAAAAACCGACGAGTAAACTTCCTTCTGAGGTTTTAGAATTAATTATACCCCCTCCTGTAAATGTAAGGTCTAGTGTAAGTCATTGTAGTTCTCATCAAAATATGTCAGATTATATGGTAGATGATTCTTCAGAAGAAGAATTTAGTGATGCAGAATAAATAGAAGTTGTAAATAATATTTTACTAATGTTTTTTTAAGCTGTGTACCTTATCTAACTTTATTATTAGTTGTCAACATATTGTTTTTTAACTGCATATTTTTTAAGTAAAAAGTATTGTTATTGAGTAGGTAGTAATAATGCCCTATTATGTAATTAGAAGCCAAGTCCTTAGTAGCACAATATTTTGACTATTGTTATTTTTTTCATTGTTATTTTTTACCTGTCTGACAATAAAAGATTAATCGCTATTATATTTTTTTTTTGTTGGCACACGCGACCCTACCTCCTGTTTTTTGGTGTTATATGCGCTAATACCCCATTAGAATATCATAATAAAGCCGTACGAACTAAAAAACCTCAATAAATAATTTTGTCCAGCTAGCATGTTCTAGACGAACCACAGTGCATCGCTGCTAAATAGGAGTCTGGACGCTCCCCTGATGTCACCTTCCCTTAGTTTGGTTTCTACGTGGTGGTAGATAGTACTGTTACGGTATGGTTTGGGTTTATAGTCCAGTAATTTTGACGCCGAAACATTGCAGTTTTCTTTTATTTTGGTTGTTAGTGTTTTTTTTGATAGCCGATCATCTTGTGCGTGTAAAATTCTGTAAGGGAAAGTGAAAAGTTGCTCCCAAGCCGTCACTGATTTAGTAGCACCATGAAAATGTGATAATTATTAGTATACTGCAAAGTTTAATAACATTCCGTTCAGTATTTTTGCATAAATCATCATCATCAGCCCTGTATATATTCTGTCCCTATGCTGGGCAAGGGCCTCTTCTCACTATGTGAAGGGTAAGGCCATAGTTCACCACGCAGGCCAAGTGCGGGTTGGCAGACTTCACGTCATGTCTTTCGAAAAATTATGGAGAACTCTCAGACATACAGGTTTCCTCACGATGTTTTCCTTCACCGTTTAGCAAGCAATAATTAACAATTTAATACGCACTTAACTTCGAAAAGTCATTGGTGCGTGCCGTGGCTTCGAACCCGAGACCTTCTACGTAGCAGTCTGTCGATGTCTCCACTAGGCTATTGCTGCTCTAAATGCGTAAATAAGTAACAATTATTCACCCGTCCTCATAAAACTTTTAATAGTAAATAGTAGGATAAGAACGTTAGAAATTATGAATTCATATAGCATTGACCCCGATAATCATTAGAGTAGCCGTGTTCTAGAGTAGAGACCGCGCTTTGGAAACGTAGTGTAGGACGCGCTCCGGCTAGATGGAGTGACCATAATATATACGCAAAGTGGCTGGCAGCGGCTGGACACGAAGAAACGAATATCGGGCTCAGTGGCTTGCCATTGAAGAAGCCTATATTCAGCAGAGAAGTGGACTGCGAGTTTGATTATGATGAAGGAATTATTATATATACGTGCAGTTTAAATAAAAAATAATTCCTTAAGACAGTAAAATAGGGCCGTTTTAACAGGACAGAATATTTTTTGAAATTATAATAATTTTGCGTATAAGCAACGGCTGGTCCCAACATACCATGAATTTGGAGATTATAGATCCATATTTGACGTAAGTGCCATCAAATATGAATCTCTAATCTGTAAATACATAGATCGGATATTGAATCCGGCGGTAAGAAAGTGCGTGCATTTAATTAATACGAAGTTATAGGTACGGCAGTGGCGTTGAATATGAAATCATTAACGCGAGTGCAGAATATACAAATGTACGACCGTCGAAGTCACAGATGTCGTGTTGGAGGCTTCAATAATTAAGGGCTCGTAACGAGAGACCGATATTACGTTGATTTTCAGTATTTGATACTTTATTTACAAACTACATATTTATATTTCGTCAAAGTATGTACCTTACTAACTGAGTCCGAGGTAACACCCGTGCATATAGAGGTACTGCTCTGCTTCTGTGGCTCAAAGCGTGATGTAAAATAGCCTGTAACTTTTCTCGATAAACGGGCTATCCAGCACAAAAATAATTATTCGAATCGGACCAGTAGTTCCTGAGATAAACGCGTTTAACCAATAAATTCTAATTCTTCAGCTTTGTTTTAATAGTAGGTATACTAGATCTTGATTATTTTGTTGGACACTCAAATTAGTTCAACATACAGCCTTTTGCGCTTCACTACTAGACACAGGTTTCTCCTTATTTGCTGCATAAAAGCATTATAAGTCAACAGAAGGATTTGACCTTCTATACCACGCTGGCTTGACAGCTTGGTTAAGGATTTCATGTCGAGGTTTCCGTCTCTTACTAAAGTTACTATAGTTCGTTCGCGTTAAGAATGCAGTGAGTCATCAGTGCAACTGCAAGATAAAAGGTGTTTTCACAGTGGTGTTAAATTCAAACAAATTATATTTTAAAAGATTAAGTTTAATGAATTTATAAAAATACACTTAAAAGTTTAAAATCAAAATTAAATCATTAATATAATATTTTAGTCTATTTTATTTACTGCATTCTTAACGCGAACGAACTATATTGGCGTCGCGTATTTTCCTCAGTGATCTCTTACGACGTCCAGGTAATGAAATAGCGTAGTAACGAAAAAAGTAAACGCAATGTGAAGTATTGTTCTAAGAACTTTAAATATGATTTTTACTTCTTATTTATCTTGTTTCATAGAATTTCTTCTTACTAGTAGTTCCTCTTACTCATAGATTTTTTGACCTTTAATTACACGCCGGGTTGGATTCTTCCTAGCACATAGATGTTTTTTTTGTGTCGAGTTGGAAAATCCTAATGGAAGGAAAGAGGAACCCACCACGCATCCTCGGATTGACTACCCCAACTATTGCAATAGAAAAAGGTTGACAATACCGAATTCCTCTAAAAGGATAAGGGAAATAGAATAGAATAGAATAATTTATTTCAATTAAACCTATTACAGGTACTTTTGAATGTCATACACATAGCTGAATATTAAAATACAAATTAAATGTTGTATAGGTCGCCATACAGATATAACATTAGGTACATTCAATTGATGTGAAAAAAACATTGTAGGGTTACAGCAATTCATACTCAGTAATATCAGATAAAAAAATATTAAAATAAATACAAAAGTAATCAATAATAAAATAAGTATCAAAGTATGTACTTAGGTAAGTACTCAACATAAAATAGTCAACAATTTTACTTAATTGTCAGTCCTTACACGAATAGTCTTTACATAAAAAGAATTAAAGAATTTCAGAAATTATAATCAATAAAATAAAATTAATAAATTACAAGATAAAATACCCAATATTACATTATTTTCGTAATGTCATTATATATTATAAATTAATACAATGTCAAAAATAATCAAATATAAAATAAAATTAATGTCAAAATACTCAATATTAAATAATGTCAATATACATCATATAATGTCAAAAATAGTTAAAAATAAAGTTAATGTCAAGTCATTATATAATGTCAGAAAAAATACTAATTTACAGAAATCAAAGCGCTTAGTCGAGCGACCAACTAGCCTTATCGTTCAAACAGTCATTAATTGTATAATAGGCTTTCTTCAGCAAAATAGCTTTGACCTTAGTTTTGAATGCATTTAAAGGCAATTGAACCAAACTAGCAGGTAATTTATTGTAGATGCGGATGCCTAGCCCCATAAATGAGTCATGCACCTTATGCAGTCGGTGGATAGGAACACACAGTCTGTGCCTATTCCTGGTTCTTATATTGTGAATATCGCTATGTTTACTGTAAAGGTGAATATTTTGCCTTATGTTCATTAAGTTGGCAAAAACGAATTGAGATGCAACAGTAAGAATACCGATATCCTTGAATCTTTCTCTTAGAGATTCCCTAGCTCCTAGCTGATATATTGCACGAACAGCTCGCTTTTGTAAAACAAAAATATTTTGTATGTCAGCAGCATTTCCCCACAGCAGAATAGCATAAGACATCACGCTGTGGAAGTAGCTGAAGTAAACTAGACGAGCCGTTTCAACATCCGTAAACTGCCTAACTTTTCGGACTGCATAAGCAGCGGAGCTAAGCTTTCCAGCAAGGCTGTTGATGTGGGGTCCCCATTGTAGTTTGCTATCTACTGTTATACCTAAGAATACTGTTGCCTCAATAGCTTCAAGTACCTCATTATTGAGAATAAGGTTGGGCCCATGATTTTTGACATTTGGCATAATAAATTTAATACATTTTGTCTTCTTGGCATTGAGCACCAGGTTATTTGCTGTAAACCAGTGCGTTACTTGTAGGAGTGCAGTGTTCACTTCATCAAAATGATTCCTATTTCTGTCAACTTTAAATATTAGCGATGTGTCATCTGCAAACAGTACAACTTTGCAAACATCCTTTAAATAGTTTGGCAAATCATTTACATACACCAAGAACAAAAACGGCCCTAATATTGAACCTTGAGGCACGCCTAATTGGACTGGAAGTCCAGACGATTTTACACCATTAGCCTCGACACATTGAACCCTATCTTTCAGGTAAGATTCTATTAACTTCAGAGCTATATGCTGAATACCATAGTGACTGAGTTTGCGTACAAGCGTGTCCCTACAAACGCAATCAAACGCTTTGGAGAGATCACAAAATACGCCAATCGCATTTTTCGAGTTCTCCCACGCATCAAATATGTGTTTTAGTAAAGCAACACCTGCATCAGTTGTCGAACGACCCTTTGTAAAGCCATACTGATCATTGTTAAGTAGGTTATTTATATTAAAGTATCCCAATAGCTGCTTGAGCATTAGCTTCTCAAAAATTTTGCTAAAAGCTGGCAGTAACGATATGGGCCTGAAATTGCCTATTTCATTTTTATTACCAGTCTTAAACAACGGTATAACTTTACTAAGTTTCATAAAGTTGGGAAAGATGCCTACATCAACACATTTATTAAAAATAGCAGATATAAAGGGGGCGACGACATCAATTATATTATTTAAAAGTTGACTAGATATATCCCAGAAGTCGCCGGTATTTTTAAGATTTAGCGACTTAAAAACATTAACTACGTCATGAGGCCTTATATGTTCAAAGTTAAATATGAAACTACAATTAGGTACGCTGTCACGCATTAGTTTCTCAGCCGCAGTCGGCGAAGAATTTAAAGAGCAAGTTGTCGTTATTGGGATATTTGCAAAGAACTCATTTAATGTTTGAGCCACATCTGCCGCGTTAGTAATGATTTCACCATTATCTATTCTTTCAAGTCTATTTACACATTTTGAAGATTTACCCATGGTAGTGTTGATCATTTTCCATGTCGTTTTTACCTTATTACTAGATTTTTTTATTGTGTCACTGATGAACTTCGATTTCGCTAAAACACAAACTTTTCGAAATATTCTTGAGTATGTTTTAACGTAGTTAAGAAAAGAAGTATCATGCTTATACCTTTTCATACCGTATAATTCATAAAGTCTGGCTCTACTTTTATAGATACCTTCTGTGGCCCATTGATTAAAATTAACAGATTTGTCATTAGCATTCCTAGTTTTCACCTTAAAAATATTCTGAAACTCGCTTCGTACGATTTCGAACACAGATTCATACATTTCATTAGGGTCATCTTGTGTTATAATATTGGGCGTTAATTTACTTGCAATCTTTTCCCTAAAATTATTACAGCGATTTAATGTGTATGGCCTATATTCTATTTTATGTGTGCATTTAGGTATTATAATAGGAAAGCTAGTCAATTGTCCACAGTGGTCAGATGTAAGATTGTTTATTATTAATGTATCCAAAGAATCACAAGCACTAAATACGTTATCAAGGCAACTGGAAGAGGTAGCTGTAATCCTGGTTGGCTCAGAAAACAAATTCTTTAAATTAAAAGATTGGAAAAGATTTAGAAGCCTATTACTGAGTGGACAGGCATCTAAGATATTTACATTGAAATCCCCACACACAATTACACTTTTCTGTTTGCAAGTTAACTTATTGAGTGAATCTTCCATAACTGATTCAAACAGGCTAAAGTCACTCGAAGGTGGGCGGTAAACACATACAATAATGTATCGCTCAAGTTCAACACAAGATAATTCTATAGTGCGTTCCACAGAAAGATTTACTATGTCTATTCGTTCTTTACTTTTAAGTTCATTTTTTACCATTATAAGTGAGCCACCACGAATGGCTTTACTTCTCACAAACACACTCTGTACACAATAAGAATTATTATTTAGATATGGTACTTCATAATTATTTAACCAATGTTCAGTCAAACATAATATCTGAACATTGTATGTTTCCAAAAATAAATGTAGCTCTAATTCCTTGCCGGACAGACCTTGTATGTTCTGATGCACAAGAACCATTTTCTCCGGCCTGCCCATTGTCTCACCTAGTTGTTTAAATTACAAGGCTTATCGATATGAACACTATTTATCTGAGGTACAATATTAGTACCATTGTCATTATTATAGTTACTAGAGTAACCAGTCAGTACTGATGTGTCAGCTAATGAATATGTTATATGTTGTACAACATAGTTAATATTATAAGCTATCAGATTAGCAATCAAATATTTACATTTCTTGGGAAGATACATAACTTCCCTTGTCAATTTAAAGTCACTAACAAACATGTTAGTATCAAAAAATGTCAATTTGTTGCTATGATGGCATGTCAACATATGAAGTAAATTATTTAAATGATGTATATAATTATTATGCTTATCTGATAATGAATTAGAATATGGCAAAGCGCACAGCATAATTTTCCCTACATTTAATTTTAATAAGATGTCAATACAATTTAAAATGTCCTTTTTACTTAAACCTATACTATTTCCTAACAATAATACTACTATGGATCTGCTATCTAGATTACTAACCATAACTTTTCTAACAATATCCTTGTAACCCAGATTTGGGTAGCAATGGTTTACCACTTTAGTAGTAAGATGGTTTTGTATTATGGAACCAAAACCAACACCTAGTTTGTCTGTGAAGAAAACTGTATTTATTGCACTGTTATCATGCTGCAGACTGGGATGGAATAACTCAGTAAGGGGAACAGTAGGCTGAGGCTCCGGCTTAGTGCAAGCACAGTTGCATGAGAGATTATTAGTTAGGGACTCCATTCTCTCCGCATTGTACTTCACAATATCCATCAGCTCACCGGCCTCCAGCATGCGCTCACTCAGTTGATTTTGAGAATATTCATACCTATCAAAAATGTCTTTGAGTAAATTTTCTTTACACAGCAACTCACCCTGTAAGCGATGAGTGTCAGCCTCGTAAAGAACCCTACAATGCTCAAGTTCCAATAAGCAATTATCTAATTCTTTTTTTAAACTAAGACGTTCTTTTCTCAAACTCGCATTAACTTTAGAAAGATTTTGTTTTCTTATAACCTTTTGAGATAACCTAATTAGTTTTTTAATCCTAATGTATTTTTTCAGGTTCTTGCGACTCATTATTAATGGACATTGTGTATCATCAGCTGTAAGATCTATTGTTATGGCAGGTGCAAACTCAGGCACAGACCCACTGCCTATCAACCTATCATATAACATTTGGGTGTCAGAGTCTTGCTTACTAGCTTTAATCGACTGCAATGAAGTCATATTATTGTGAGCAATAGCTAGCTCACGCTCAAGTTCTGTAATTCGACGTAAAGCTTGTTCGTGTGTGTCGCTGCAATGTTGAAAACTGGACACAGTAGTACGTAGAAGTTCCTGTTGACCTAACGAATCCACGTATTGTTTGTGAAGTTCCGCTAGCTCAGTTTTAAGAGAAGTGTTTTTATCGCACAATTTCATGATTTCAACCTCACTGTCATCCCTCTCCTGGAGAAGCTGTTGGCATAAGCGTTGTGAAGCCTCCAGCTCAGATAAAGTCTTTCTCAGCTTATCTTCAGTCTCCTTACCGGTAGCTCTACGTGTCATCATTTTTCATACAAGTAAATAATTTTGTGAAATAAAATATAATGAAATCCAGTCGCTGTCATCAATGACAGCAGACGTCAGGAACATATGTTCTGTGGTCAGGAAGATAACAACAATCAATGTCACTTTTCGTTGGCAAAGGATTTAGAGTCCAAAGTCCACTTTTTGAATATCAAATTTTTTTCTGCAACGGCTGTAGAAATAATGATTTTTGAAATAATTCTTCATATGAAGGTTTCCAATACACTGGAGTTAAGGCGTTATCAATAAGTTTGAATGTTAATTACTTTAATATTGTCTACGCAGAGCACTATTCCTTGTTTATAATGTATTGTTATTTTTGTCACTGGTTTTTGTAACACTGTGTTAAGCTTGCTTAACCTTGTCGGATTTAGTCACCAACAGTACCACTTCATTATTATCTTGTTTAGCACAACTTTTATAACAATTTATAATATATAAACAAGTTTTTGTTTATTTTAGCGATTAAAAATATGCGGGTCTAAATAGGAATGGTATGGGTTTCAGGAAGATACCTGACTTGCAGTATCCCGCTGTATGCGCCGACTATTCTTCGACACGTGTTTCGCCTCTGCACGAGGCATCCTCAGGAGCGATGGGCAAGTTGGGAGTCGTTGCCCGGTAGTTCGGTATTGTCAACCTTTTTCTATTGCAATAGTTAGGGTAGTCAATCCGAGGATGCGTGGTGGGTTCCTCTTTCCTTCCATTAGGTTACAATGGAGTTCCGCCAAGTAACGCCTGATTCAATCAACTATATTGGAAAATCCTCATGGAGGCCCTCCGCCCTGGGGCTCTTCTGGACTCTTACTGACTAAAAACCAACCCGTGTTCTTCATGTACCCGTATGTCGGAGGGTCAGGTATCGCCGAAGCATTCGTCGCTACCCCCCGACGGGTATTGGCCCGCCAGATGGTCAGGCGGGCACCGAACAAAACCCCCAGGCGGCGGATGAAGGTGTTGGGCTCCGCCGCCAAAACACCCAGCGGCCGCAGAGGATAGGGAGACGGCAACCTGGCTACACCGCATCTCCTCTTCCTCAGGGGCCACACCGCGACGCAACAATGGTGCGCCCCCATTTGGTCGCGGGAGATAGGGCGCGCGGCAACGCAACACCGACACGTCTCTCCTCCCGCAACGACCGCGCCCGATTGCGAGGGACAGTCAGAACTGTCCCCCGCACACGCACCTTTGGACGCATCTTGCGCAGGCCGCTCCAAGCCCACGCGGAGCGTCCATTCCCGGGATCTCTCTTAGCTTCACCGCGGGTGTCCAAGCCACGGTTACTGAGCCCCCCATCACGACAAGATGGAGATACCACGGGGGGAGAACATAGATGCTGCTACGATTCGTAGTACTGTGCAGTTGACACGGGAGTAGCAGATCATTATAGATATACGTAGAAGACAATAAATATTTTCCTCTATAAGGCAGTGGTCCGACCGCCGGCGATGAACGAGAAACGAGGAGAACTAGAAACTATAAACGAGTTGGCGATCAACGGGAAGCAAGTATTAGTTTCGATAGTTTTGTCGGCGGGCTATAAGCGAGTGTGCAAGTGCGATGAGCGATTACTCGCGCCACTCGCCCGTGGTCGCTCAGTCGCGTCGCGTCTGCTTTCAATGTCGCACTGTAAAGAAATTATCAAGCGATCGAGCATCGCTGAACGAGAATCGCTGAGCGAGTATTATGTTTGATAGCTCTTGTCGCTCAGCGACAAACTGCTGAAGCGAGTCCTCGCTGGCAGTGTGAACAGTCAGCGATCAACTATTAATATATGCATCTCTTTTGTTGACACGGAATGTATATCTATTGTACGTTTCTTGAGAGAGACAATCGCCGATAGCTAGTTCCAAATAGATGCAAATTTTCATACGTCATATACAAATAGCTAAAACTTATTTCAGGTTTCATCCCCTGACAAAAATATGTCGGCTCTTCAAAAAACAAGGGCGAGTTATAGTTACACAGAGAATTTAGTATAATTGTTGCATCTTGCAACTTTATCAGCACTGTTAAGACTGTTTGATAATTTTCATAATTGACTTTGCATTTCTTTCTTGTGTGAGTGTGTGGCCAACTCTGGTGATGGAGTTTTCAGACCGCCCGGTGGCCTCCGACACGGCTTAAAGTAACATGTAAGGCTATAGGATCCGGTTCTTGTCTGAAGTCAAGAACCGACCGACGAAATCGATAGCTTTACGTGCCCTCCGAAGCAAGGTAGCGCTCTTGTGTCAATGCTGCACGCGGTAACTCATCAAAGTGGTGACCTACACCAGCATTGCGTAACTTTGCTGACCTATTACGAACAGCATACCAAGTCACGGTAAGAACGCTTCATACCTTTTACATTATAGTTGAGAAATGAGTTACACTTTATAGCGAAGTCCTTTGCAGACTTATCGACGGCACTGACTCAAACTTGTTCGAACCATTTTCATCTCTTTTGATTCGTTCCGTTTACCTCTCAGCCGGTTAAAGTGGCACTATAAAATTCACAGTAACTAATCAAGTGAAGTCAGTACTGCGTCCACCCCGGTTGTTTACTTGCTCAGCTTTTTTCGCTTACAAGAAAAGCTTGCAAGAATGTCCTTAGAAATATGCAGTATTTTCTATGATTATAATAAAATAAACGCGTGATGTAGACTCTTGAGTTAAATAGTGTTCGCGACAGACATTAAAACTATGACAGTGAATAGTGTATTCGAAATCGCGAGTGAAAATCGTATAAAATCAGTGTTATCTAATCCTGCGGTACACCGGGTTCGGTTCCCGGACGTGTCAAAACGTAAAAAAATAGCTAAAATAGTGTAAATGGTTAGATTGTTAATATAAAACAACTATGTAATACATGAACATTAGTCTTAAACTTGTGCTAACTGTAGGGACCTTAGATATCGAATCATAAATAGCGTTATCAGTAGTGACAGATAAGAGTTAATACTTGATAAAACAGCTGTTTGTTTACATAGTCGTTTTATAGTTTTATAAGTGTTTTTTGGCTTCATATAGACTTGAAATCATGTCTGGATAGCTTTTTATTGCTAGTTATTACCTTATATAGTTAAAATAAGCATAATAACAAACATTCGTATGTTTATCATAAATTTTGTATACTTACGATAGTATTTACTTAAGAAATTCTGTAATTTTTTTAAGATTCATAAGTTATCATGTAATAGGTTCGAATTGAATAAAGATATTTTCATGGTGTTTGTTTTAATAGATGCCCCATATAGTTGCACACAACGGCCTACCAAAATTATATATATAAATTTAGTATACAATAGTTTTTCGATAGAAAATATAGTGGGCGGGCCCTTGTGTGACAGCATTTTTTGGGAGTTTTTATGGAATAACTTAGTGACGCTAGTAGTTAGGTTTAGGTATTGTATACCAATAGATAGAACTTAATGAGACCTATCTAACGATGTATAGAACATGTATCTATGTATAATAGGAACGAATCATACGTAACATTTGTACTGTATTTGAAATAAAAATAAACGAAAGATTTTCTGTGCACGTGTTCGGTGCGATGGTCGTCGATAAGGTAAAGTTTCGAGGTACTTAAGCGACCATGTATTCGGCCAGTTATTGGCGTCCCAACCACCATCTTGTGACCTATGTAACCATCAAGCACCGCACACCTGAACAGCATCGCTCTCAACGTATGAAGATGTTTCATTTCTGAAGCCCTTACACATCGAAGCCATACTGTCCACACACATAGAAGAACACGCATCGTCGTAGGCACACGTCAGCAGCACACTACCAGCGCACTGTAGCGGACTAGCAAAGGTTCGATTCCTGGCATCCGTTACATTTGTTGGTCGCATCGAGCCGGATCGCCTGTTGCTGCGGCTTCGTCCCATTTGTTGGTCCTTACGAAGCCGGATTGAAGATTGAAGAATGCCTACGACGCGTTCAAGAGGTCGTGCTCTCGAGGTCGCCGGGGGAGCGGCCGGTCATGAAGGAGTTGGAGCTGCAGTTCGGACGACCAGACTCGATCGCACAGGCAGAGACGGACAAGCTGTGGACCCTGCCACGCTGTAGCGAAGCACCTAAAGACATATGCGCGTTCGCGAGCAAGATTAGAAGCGGCGTCGTCACACTTCGTGCGTTGAAAAAAGAACACTACCTCATCAATGCGGAGCTAGTGCGTGTGTTGACCGAGAAGCTACCGAACTCGCTACGTGTGCAGTGTTACAAGACGTACACCGAGAAGTGCCAGTCGAAGCCGGACCTCAGCCGATTCAGTGACTTCGTGACAGAGTACGCGCGTTGCTGTAGCGCGTTCGCGCCGGCTGAGAACATCACCGATGGGCCGCCAAGCAGACGTACCGTGCAGAGGACGTACACGGCGACGGCGACGGAGAAGCGAACGCATACGGACACGTCTAACGCGAAGTGCAGGATATGTGAACGCGAAGGACACTACTCGTCGGCCTGCAGCACGTTTCGTAACGCCAACGCAGAGAAGAGATGGCAGCTAGCTAAGCAGCATGGATTGTGTTTTCGCTGCTTACGCATACGCCGAATAGAACACTCGTGCAAGCCCAAGAAGTGCGGTGTAGAGGGATGCCGCGCTACACACAACCAGTTGCTTCACTACGATAGAGGAGCCCATAGGACCGAAGACGTGAACATAGAAAAGCAAGAAACGGTCGCCAGTTCGTGCATACGTGCAAAGGCTCAAGCATACTTAAAGATAGTGCCCGTGCAGATAGTCGGACCGGCGGGAGAGGCGTCTACGTTCGCCCTACTCGACGACGGAAGCACCGTATCGCTCATAGACGAAGACATAGCCAAGGAAGTCGGCGCGGAAGGGAACCTGGACCCGTTTACGATCCGTGCCATAGGCGATACGTCGATCGACATGCCAACGTCGCGACGCGTAGACATACACATACGAGGAGCCGGCGCCGACAGCAAACAAGTACCTTTGTGTGCGCGCACCGTAGCCAGCCTACACCTATCGCCGCAGAAGATCGCCGAAGAGGACCTGATAGACTGCAAACACCCCGAAGGCATCAAGAAGAAGCTGGTGTACGACATAGGCGTGCCGAAGGTGCTAATAGGACAAGACAACTGGCACCTGCTCATAGCGAACGCAGTACGAAGAGGACCCAACGATCAACCGGTGGCGTCGCTTACGTCGCTGGGATGGGTGCTGCACGGCGCACGCTCACGCACCTTGGGAAACACCGTACACTTCGTCAACGGTCTCTCCGCTATAGATGAAAACATAAAAACGCAACTGAAAGAATATTTCGTACTGGAATCGCTCATAGTGAACCCATGTCGACCGAACTCGGACCCCGAGAAGCGGGCTACAGATATGTTAGAAAAACATACGAAACAATTAGAAGATAGACATATAGAGACGGCTCTTCTGTGGAAACAAGAAGACATCGTCATGCCAGATAGTTATGAGAACGCGGCAAGGAGGCTCGCACACATAGAGAAAAAATTAGATAGAAACATAGAGTTGAAAACAAGATATACAGAACAGATGAACTCGCTGATAGAAAAGGGATACGCAGAAGAAGCTCCCATGAATAGTACGCCAGGGAAGACTTGGTACTTGCCTCACTTCGATGTACACAACCCCATGAAGCCTGAGAAGATTCGTATAGTTCACGACGCCGCCGCGAAAACCAGAGGTATGTCACTCAACGATTATCTGCTCACGGGACCGGACTTGCTACAATCGTTGCCGGGGGTGTTGATGAGGTTCCGTCGATACCGCGTTGCCGTCTCAGCTGATATAACGGAGATGTTTATGCAGGTGAGAGTACGCCCAGAAGACCGAGACGCGCTACGCTACCTGTGGAGAGGTGACCGATGGGAGGGACCGCCCCAGGAATACCGTATGAAGTCCATTATCTTCGGCGCGGCAAGCTCACCGTGTACAGCTATATTCGCGAAGAATTGGAACGCTCGTAAGCACGCAGAAGAGTACCCGGAAGCAGCAGAAGCCATCATAGATAACCATTACATGGATGACTATCTGGACAGCTTCAGGGACGAACAGGAAGCGACGAGTATAGCGTCACGGGTGCGAGACATACACAGACAAGCGCACTTTCACCTCACGAAATGGGTGTCGAACTCTAGAAACGTCATCGAAGCAATAGAACCAAGTCAACATCGCCAGGAGACAGTCGGCCTCGCCAGCAAGGGGCAAGAAGAGAAAATTCTCGGCTTGATGTGGAAAACGAGCGCGGACGAGCTGAGCTTCAACCTTACACTCGCACGGCTTCCAGACGGCCTCATCGGCACCGAAGCGCCTACCAAACGAGAAGCGTTGAAAATAGTTATGTCACTATACGACCCACTCGGCCTCGCATCGCCCGTGACTGTTCGGGCCAAGCAGATACTACAGGAAGCCTGGCGACTCGGTACAAACTGGGACGAGAAGTTTGACGAAAGCCTCAGAGTGCAATGGGCATCGTGGATACAGCACTTAGAACAGTTGAAGTCGATACGCATCCCGCGGTGTTACCCCGGGTACAGTGACGCCTGTACACTCCAAGTACATGTCTTTACGGACGCCAGTGAAGCGGCCTACGTAACAGCGGTGTACTGGCGAGCGACTACACCAGATGGGCGCGTGCACGTGACGCTCGTTATGGCGAAGGCGAGAGTGGCACCGCTTAAGGTGGTGTCAATCCCGAGACTCAAACTGCAAGCCGCCGTCATGGGTACGCGATTCGCTCAAGCGGTAATAGAAGAACATCGCGTCAAACCCGAGGCCGTCGTGTACTGGACGGACAGCAAGACCGTACTGACGTGGATCAGAAAAGGAGCACGGGCGTATAAACCATTCGTCGCACACCGCCTAGCCGCCATAGAAGAGCATAGTAAAGTTGAAGATTGGCGCTGGGTACCTACGAAGATGAACGCGGCGGATGCGGCTACACGCGACGTGCCAAACAGCTTTAACTCCGAACACGAGTGGTACACCGGACCGTCGTTCCTGTACGAAGACCCGTCACTATGGCCCGTAGAGAAGCACATCGCCCCTGACGCGACAGGCGAAGAGCGCACAATGACAGCTGTAGAGAAACGTCAAACACATAGAATTATAGAAGCCGTACCGGACCTGTATAGATTTTCCAAATGGGAAAGGCTCTTACGAGCAACAGCAAGAGTTCTACAATTTATAGCATTATGTAAGAAAACCGCAGAGAAGGTTCTATGTAAAAGAACGCAGAAAAATAGACAGAAGGATCCAGATTGGCGTCACGTGACGAAGACGAAGCACAACATCAAGTCGGGCAGAGCGGCACCTCGTCCAGCCGCCGACTCCCGAAACTTCGTGCTTCTCTCCGCAGAACACACCCGCGGCGCCGAGGACCTTCTTGTGAAGGCGGAACAAGAAAACTCCTTTCGGCGCCGACCTTCGGGAGCTGCGGCGCGGAGGAGGTGTCGCGAGAGACAGCCGCCTGTATTCGTTACCCGTGGAGATGAACAACGGAATGATCACTCTACGCAGTCGTATAACAGCTACAGAAGAAATCTCCGAACAGACAAAGAGACCGCCGATCTTAGACGGCGATCATCGCATTACACAGCTATACATAGATTGGACGCATAGAAAATTACATCACAGCGGTACAGAGTTGGTAATCAATGAAATACGCCAACACTATTGGATTCTTCGTCTGCGGCCGACTACAAAGAAAATAGTACATAGATGTATACCATGCCGCATTAGAAAAACGCAGCCGCCTGAGCCAGCCACAGGGGACCATCCGAAGACGCGCCTTGCTCACCATCAGAGGCCCTTCACGGGTCTTGATTATTTCGGGCCGCTCTCCGTAACCGTCGGTAGACAGCGTCACAAACGTTATGTGGCACTGTTTACATGTCTCACTTCCAGGGCAGAACATCTGGAGGTCGCCGCCAGCCTGAGCGCCGACTCCGCGATCTTGGCGCTGCGCAGGTTCGCAGCGCGCCGAGGTTGCCCCGCAGAGATCTACTCGGACAACGGCACCAACATGCACGGTGCCGACCGAGAGATGAGAGACGCCGTCGCCGAAGAAGCGAGTCGCCGTGGCATCGTATGGCGTTTCATCACCCCCTCAGCGCCATTCATGGGGGGTGCATGGGAGCGCCTCGTCAGGTGCGTGAAGACCGCCCTCTATACGGTCCTTCACGAGCGCCATCCGCACGAAGAAGTCCTAGCTACACTACTGTGTGAGGTCGAGTACACAGTAAACAGTCGACCCCTCACACACGTCTCCGTCAACGCAACAGACAGCGAGGCCATCACCCCGAACCACATCCTGTTCGGTGGTTCTGCTCGCCTCCCTCCGCTGGGCGAGTTCAGCGAGGCTGACCTCAACAGCAGCAAGCACTGGCGGCGCGCCCAAATCCTCGCCGACATGTTCTGGCGCCGTTGGGTGCGCGAGTACCTACCCGAGCTGCAACACCGGCGGGAGCCCCATGGGTCTGGGCTCAACCTCGACATCGGCGACCCCGTCCTGATCGCCGACGGCCAACTCCCGCGCAATACCTGGCCGCGCGGTCGAGTTGTGGCTGTCTACCCGGGCGCCGACGGTGCCATACGCACTGTCGAGGTGCGCACAGCAGCAGGCGTCCTCAAACGGCCGGCTAAGAAGCTGGTCCCCCTGCCCAAGTGACGAGGCGTCGCTCACCGGGTGCTCTGCAGCACCGCCACACGACGGGTCACGCGCGTTGCTGCACGGCGGGAGAGATGTTCGCGACAGACATTAAAACTATGACAGTGAATAGTGTATTCGAAATCGCGAGTGAAAATCGTATAAAATCAGTGTGGTACACCGGGTTCGGTTCCCGGACGTGTCAAAACGTTAAAAAATAGCTAAAATAGTGTAAATGGTTAGATTGTTAATATAAAACAACTATGTAATACATGAACATTAGTCTTAAACTTGTGCTAACTGTAGGGACCTTAGATATCGAATCATAAATAGCGTTATCAGTAGTGACAGATAAGAGTTAATACTTGATAAAACAGCTGTTTGTTTACATAGTCGTTTTATAGTTTTATAAGTGTTTTTTGGCTTCATATAGACTTGAAATCATGTCTAGATACCTTTTTATTGCTAGTTATTACCTTATATAGTTAAATTAAGCATAATAACAAACATTCGTATGTTTATCATAAATTTTGTTTACTTACGATAGTATTTACTTAAGAAATTCTGTAATTTTTTTATGATTCATAAGTTATCATGTAATAGGTTCGAATTGAATAAATATATTTTCATGGTGTTTGTTTTAATAGATGCCCCATATAGTTGCACACAACGGCCTACCAAAATTATATATATAAATTTAGTATACAATAGTTTTTCAATAGAAAATATAGTGGGCGGGCCCTTGTGTGACAGCATTTTTTGGGAGTTTTTATGGAATAACTTAGTGACGCTAGTAGTTAGGTTTAGGTATTGTATACCAATAGATAGAACTTAATGAGACCTATCTAACGATGTATAGAACATGTATGTATGTATAATAGGAACGAATCATACGTAACATTTGTACTGTATTTGAAATAAAAATAAACGAAAGGTTTTCTGTGCACGTGTTCGGTGCGATGGTCGTCGATAAGGTAAAGTTTCGAGGTACTTAAGCGACCATGTATTCGGCCAGTTGTTGGCGTCCCAACCACCATCTTGTGACCTATGTAACCATCAAGCACCGCACACCTGAACAGCATCGCTCTCAACGTATGAAGATGTTTCATTTCTGAAGCCCTTACACATCGAAGCCGTACAGTCCACACACATAGAAGAACACGCATCGTCGTAGGCACACGTCAGCAGCACACTACCAGCGCACTGTAGCGGACTAGCAAAGGTTCGATTCCTGGCATCCGTTACAAATAGCTTACAGTTCATAATGAATAATTATATTTTGTGTTACTTATACTTATAAACTGTTATGAACTATCAATACCTAAGGAAGACCTACCTATTCTATCAATACCTAGTACAAAGCCGAAAACAATTACTGCAACAACAATATTCTGTACCACCCACAGTCTAAATATAACTGCTGAAATATGGAGAGAGGAGACGATGCATCCTTCAACGTATAAATAGATTTACGGCAAGGCTGCTATATTCCCGAAGGAGTATACGAAGGTTGTGTTAATTTAGCAGGAGTGTAGTTAGTGAATATAAATATATAAATATTGGTACTTGACGTTGTAACAATCCCAACGGCATCTAACAATCGAGCTTCTTAGAATAGCTTATACCTTTCTGTTTTTAATTTGATGACCCAACTTTGCTGTGAAGAATTACGAAACGAAATAATCCAACAATGCATGCATTCATACGCAAATATTTCACAGCTAAGGCAGAGATACCTATATAACAGTTTAACATTTCATGACAAGTCAAGGCTTATAGAACCGAGCGGACGAGGTTAATGCCCTGTAGAGTGATGTAACAAGAAACTCCAAAACCAAAACCAAATAACGCTTTACGCTACTCAGAAATCAAACCAGAGACCCTACGTTTCTAAACAAAACCACAAACACAGCACAAACAAGGTATTCTAAATTAACTGGCAACTATAATTTAACTCCTTAAACCGCTTCCCCAATAGTTTAAACCGAATCTAGGTTTATTAGTTCAATTTATCGATAGATTCCTATTACAAAACTCTAGGGGGATTCAAAACTGATCATAGCTTATGCATCTGGATATTCGTTCTCAATAATTGAGTTATTGAAGTCTGTAATCTATTACAAACTTTTCCTTTGGTAAATCCTCTTAAATCGGATAGGAGTTCGACTTAAGCTCAATTTACATTTGGAGAGAATCTGTAAAAGTACTGCTAATGTGGCAGGAATATGGCTGGTGGTGAGGTGTTTTCAACGGTTTACTAATGTTTGCCATAATTTAAAATGCCATAATTTCATATGCCATACTGGTATTTGCCATAACTTCATTAGAAATAACGCTTCAGTTGCCATAATCGTGAAATGACAAAAAATGACTTTCACTAATTCCATTGGTCATGTCATAATAATTTAAATCCATAAATGTGTTTGCTATAATTTTCGTTTTCAATAATACCATTTTCCATAACTTTTATTCACCATAAGTTCTCTTTTGACCCTTAATCCGAAAGTAGGAGCTCTACGAAGCAGGGCTTCGTCAACTTCAGTTTATTAAACTAGTGTGAAGAATGTGGACTAGGTAAAGAGAACCCTAACCTAACCTATCCGAGTCGGATTGCACTGAGTCGGGGTGTTCATTAAAACCTAGTCTGCAGAATGTGGATTACGTTGACGGAGCTCTGCTTCGCAGAGCTCCTATTTTTGGGATAAGGGTCAAAAGAGAACCCTAACCTAACCTAACCTAACCGAGTCGGATTGCACTGAGTCGGGGTGTTAACGATAATTAATTTCGACCTAACAATATTATGTATTATTTTCATAATTATATCAAATTTTGATTATGTTAAGAGTCGATTATGAGATGTGTTACTTATAGAAACTAATTGTTATGATATATGTTGTTATAGAAAGTCATTTTATGGCAAATAAAAGTTATCACTGTTGAGTTGTTAAGGCAAACGTTATTAGTAAAAATGATAATAGTACAAGTAAATATTATGATCGGGGATGATTATGGCAAACAATATTAGTGCAAATGAATTTATGGAAAACGAGAGAATACCGTTTTCAACCGATTATAAAAAGAAGGAAGTTGTCTAACCGGCTGTAGACTTTGATGTTTGTTACCCAGAAAGCCGTCAATTAATATAATATTTTAATTTTTTGGTAATAGGAAAGCGATTACAATTATAGATGCAAATATTAATCAATTGTACTTACTGATAATCAAATATAGATAACCTGTGAATATACTATTTTCATCCCAATCTTAGATTGGACTTATCTACTTTTGAATCTGGTTCTTGCATTGTCGGTTATTGCGGCAAAAAGAAGCTTTGGTCACTCTCCAGTCTTCTATCTCCACACACAAAAATCATACGCAAAAATGGATATAATTGAAAGAAGGACAAACACACTATCGCATTTCCATTTGATAATATTTGTATAGATTGAGATTATGGTGTGTGTAATTTTCCTCACTAAATATATACGTTGTGTTCACTTTTTGAACAATAAACTTACTTATAAAAAAATATACTTAACAACTAGAATTTTGCAGAAATATTGGCATTCAACCTGAAAAGGCTGTACTAGTCGACTTTTCTTATAGGTACTTCGAAGAAACCTAGCTTGTATTCGAAGAAGTGAACTTGCGAACCTCGCGTTGTTTCTTCGAAAACTTTATGAGCTTACTTTAATAAACACCTCGCTAAGAAAGTTGAGTGAAAAATCCCTTTACAATTTAATTTCTGGTATATACTTGTAATGAAATAAGACAGCGTTGTAAGAAACCTTGCAAGTAATTAACTTTTGAGGTAATGAGGGAGGTTGTCTATACCTATAGTTAGTTTGGTTATTAGACTGGCTCGAAAATTATTGGTAACTTTATGAACATAGCTTATTATGTATATTTCGAAAGATTAGTGTTGGTGTCTACCGGTATTAATTTGTAAATCTTAGCTTTGCTTCATTAATTATTACAGGTCACGGGTGTACCAAAATAATTTTCATTATAATGTGAAATATATAAATTCCTGCGTAACATTCAAGTCAACGTTTTAATTTGACACTGAGTTTATTTTAAAGAAAACGCCGGTACTGTGATTAAATTTTACCTACGAAAGACCCACATTTCTCACGAAACCATTTCACAAAAAAAAATCAAATTCAAAACCCTGACAGACTACATCATTAATTTGCCTGATAAATATGACACCATTCAATTCCGCTGATCATCTATCTTGCATAGATGAATCTAGCCTTGGCCTACTCTGAGCGCTCTCAATGTATCGATTGAGTGTATGCAGCCTTTCGACTAGCACGTGCTTGTTAGCGCTTGGTTTCCTCTAATTAGTGAATGAGTGATGGTCATCAGTATTAATTGGATTTTCAACTATCTAGTCATCTTGCTGTGGTTGATTCTAATGCTCTTACCTGCATATAAAAACTAACCTCTAGAATGGTTGTATACAGGATATTGGTTTATAAATCGGCAAAACACAAGGTGGTCATTGCTTAAAAAGTGATTCAGATGTTTAATATCAAAAAGATACTCATCATCATCAGCCCCTAACAGTCCGCTGCTGGAATAGGCCTCGCATTTAAAAGGAGGAATTGGCATACTATACCACGCTGGCCAAACGGGTCGGTATAGGGTTTCATTCAAGATTTCCTTCTAGGTATTACAGTGCTGTTCTCTGCATAACATGGTCCTTATGTCGGCTCTTACGACACTCATGGGATGATAATACACAAACGATATTCAGTAGAACATCATTATTTATTTACACCAACAATATTTACACTTCTATCACATAATAACTATGTATCGAGAACTCAAGTCACAAAATGATTATTTACTAAAAATGGGCAAAAGACCTAGAAAATATAAAGTTATATTCCTATTTACATTTATAATATTAATTTTACACAAGTAGTCTGTTTGAAATGTTTGCAGAAATTTGCCTTTCAAGGGCCATTTTCGTGCAGTTAACACACGTCTCCCATATCCCGAAAAAGCCAACTTTTGAAAATTTTTACAATCATGTAGTTATTTTTTCAAATTTCAGAGATTTATAAATAGGTTCATAAGCAGTGCTTGCAAAAATGGGGAGACTAAGATCTGTAGTGGCTGCTATGCCAAGGATCTCGTGTTTATTTCTCAAAGCTACTTTCAGTTGCTGCATGTCTCAGTATAAATGTTATGCAGCTGCTTGCATCCACCATGAAGCTCATTAACAATCTTTACGGAACGGTATTCAGTTCCTCAAAATTAATTATTCTGTCACCGATCTCGCTTTAGTACATCGCCATCCTTTTGCAGATGGCAGCGCCTGTGAAGGCTAAACTCTCGCCAGATGGTTATACTAGCACCTGATGGGCGTGAGGACAAGACATCATGGACCGCAATATATCTTGAAACTGGTTTACGCACAGAATATCGCATTCCTTTTCGGTTGCGGATATCAGATGGGAGTCATTCCGAGAAAGCTGATTTCTGCCAAACCTGGTAAGTTTGCGGACTCCAGGCTCAAATGCAAGATCTTTGAACCACAATGACAATCTATTGTTGAAACAGCAAGCTATATCAAGCCCATATCACAAAAATGTTGATAGATTAAGTTCAGCTCGTGCGTATTTACGACAGATATTAAGTAGAAGAACACTGAAAACAACAAAAATAACTGTTAAAAAGAATATTAGAACAACTTTTATTATAATTTTTGGGTTACGAATTCGGTGAAAGAAGAATTTGTAACATTTAAATATCAATTTTTTATAGCAATAGGCGGCAAACGAGCAGACGGATTGCCTGATGGTAAGCAATTACCGCCGCCCATGGACACAAGCAGCACCACAGGAGTCACAAGTGCGTTGCCGCCCCTTGGGATTGGGAAAAAGGATAGGATGAGGAGTGGGATGAGGTAGAAGGAATAAAGGATACGGCCTCCGGCACTCTCACTCACCGAACGAAACGAAACAGTTAAGGTACTGTTACTTTACGTCGATTTTCTGTCAGAAGGTAGTACTTCCCCGGTCGAGCCGGCCCATTCATGCTGGAATCAGCAAGGCTCTACTACCGTAAATCTAGGTGGCATATAAATGCTACATAGATATTACTTGCCAGTCAGATTAAAACACGGCTGAAGCGTGATACTAGCAAAAGAAAAACGTTTATAACAGACGAAGGACATGATATAAACATTGTGAGAAAAAAAAAACTACAACTAGGCACAAATCGTGCACGCCCGTCGTCTGTACAAAATAGGAGGCCAGTTCAGCATATTGCCGGACACATGTGCCCGGCGCTGGTTTTTAACTGGCTCCATAATAGACGCAGACGTCAAAACCAGAGAGCAATATTTCCTTACTTACTATATGTTGGAATGTAACATTTACACATAAAAATAACAGAAACCGAAAATCCAAAATATGTTATCGAGTTCAAACAGCCGAGAGAATTAAGCCCGTCTGATGACTGACGTCCATGAAGGGTGTCATCAAGGCATCAAAGACAAAGATGAGATGAACATCGTGATACAAAAGATAATTTTCAAAGTAAACCCAACCCTTAGTTATGAGGGTGACTCAGGGATGATCGATATTAGAAAAACATCGATGTCGAATCATCGATGTTTTTAATCTAAACATCGATGTTTATTCAACATCGATGAATATCGATCATCCCGAGACTAGTCACTGACTACGTGAAGAGGATACTATCTCACATAAGATAGGATGCGAAGTCGCAGTATCCCAATATCTCATTTCCTATATCGTGTCATTCTTTATTTCGTCTCATCCTCCTCTTTTCGTCTCATTTCTCCTTTTTTCCATATTCGATATCATCTCTTCCACAATATAATTGTATTTATTTAGACTAGATTATTAGTTACTGATTATAATATAGGTAGTAGAGCCTTGCTGATATCAGCATGAATGGGCCGGCTCGACCCTGGAAGTACTACCCTTTCACAGAAAATTGACGTAAAGTAACAGTACCTAAACTGCTGCGTTTCGTTCAGTGAGTGAGAGTGCCGGGGGCCCCATCCCGTATTCCTTCCCCCTTATCCTCCTCCCATCCCATTTCCCAACTCCAAGGGGCGGCAACGCATATGTGACTCCTCTGGTGTTGCTTGTGTCCATGGGCGACGGTAATTGCTTACCATCAGGCGATCCGTCGTCCGTTCATTTGCCACCTCTTACCATAAAAAAACACATAAAGCACCATCTGAGATATGGTCTCCTTCTACACATTGTGACGTAACATTAATCGTATTCTCACCTGTGTGCCATATTACTGAAAACACAAATGTGAGCCAGCCGACCCGTTTGGTTTTCTCTATATGGTAGATCCTCCAACCTAAAGATATAAATGCGATAATTATCACAATGCAGTTGAATATAAAGGCCGTCCATACATAGAAGTTCAGAAGTCTTGGTCGGTTCTGGAAATAACAAACGATATCCGTTACTGTTGTCACTTTCGTGGGTGTCGTAAGAGGCGTTGTGGGTTCGTTCTACACAGGCGACAACAATGTTATAGGGGGCGAGCCTATTGCCATCTACCGGTCACATTGTTAAGCGAGCGATAGTTTTTTTTTTTTTTAAATAAAGAATAAAGATACAATATAGAATTTAAAGGCTGACGAAGGCAGCTATACCCTAGTGAAGTGTCAATGTTTGAAATAGAATTAGTTTTTATTATAAGTCAAATCGATTAGATCGATTGAGTAACATTTTGTTTAGTCTATTGAAAATTTCTGACAATGGTCACACTGAACTGTCAATCTTTTCGTTCATTGTCGTTTCCCGCGGTCAGCGAAAAAACCTAGCTCTGGATAGATTTCGTGTTGTGAGCGTTTTGATCTTGTATTTAGAACCCGTTTGATTGCCACTTCCTTGATCAATAACTGGCACCGGTTAATTGTGATAAAAATAGTATTTTAACGAACATTGTAAAACTTGAGTGAATCCGATGCACGTGGTTGGTGCCGGAAGAATTTGCTGATTGAAGACGCTGCGTGGAGTCTGGTAAAGTAAAGATAATTCACTTGCTAATATTGGCCAATTTTAGTCTCGTGTGTGTCTAACTTGCCTCCAGGACTCCACTCAAGAACATCACCAGGAGATATTTGGTAAGACATTTGTTTAATTCTTAGCGCCAAGAAACTTGGCCCATGTGTTAGATCCTTTGTCTTGGGCTAAGACTGGATGAATTAATCGCTTCCACTGATCTCTGTTAAAAAATACTTACCCATTCTTAGCCCGAATTCTACACATAATTTTTGGTGCAGAGCTGTAGTTGAAATTTAGCCGCTGTTGCATTACTGAGTATAAACTCAGATTGGTATGAGCTTGTATCTTATCACCTTGTAGACAGTATTGTAGTGTTTGTCAGGTCAGTTATTGTCTAAAATACATAATATTTAATTGTATAAGTTGACCTAGATAATTTGAAACACATTGTCACATAACCTCAATCAGTAATTGTTGATTTTGTATTGTTGAAATATCTAACTTAAATTTGTTGTTGCATTAATAAGTCAGTTTGTTTGGATACATAACAGCTGTATGTATCAATAAATTTAGTAAATTTAGTTTATTGCATATATACATAAACATAACAACCAACTTGACCTTGCCACTTGGGCGGGTCACATTAATAAACTTTGTTTTGTTATAATATAAAGATAATATTGTTAGGTAACACATATTCTGTGCTTACTTCCTATTGTATATCATAAATAACACAGTTAGTCTGTCTGTTGCAAATAATTAATTAATTAAGTTGAAGTTTCAACTTTATTAATTTGTTATAAGTTATAACTTTGATAACTTTTGTGTTTGTTTCAATATACTGAAACCTTTTAATTTTGTTGGGCAGTAAATACCTGTCACTTGCCTGCACTTGCAGTAAACAGGCTAAAACTTTGTTGGTTTCAAAGAATTAAGAAAAATTAAGTTTTGATTGTTAATTTTATTTAGCGCTTGTCCGGGCTCTTTTGAATTTTGATTATGTCAGCTATCAAGGACTTGCGTGCGGCTGCTGGTGCTATTGCATCAGATTTGCGCTGGTTTGCCTCTGCCAATGCTTTAGTGAACCGGCCTGATCGCCAGCAGGCCTTACTTCAGAGGTACGAGCGGATTGACGATCGCCTGGCAAGTGTGGAACAGCAATTCCGCACTTTCAGCACTTGCTGTCTTGAAGTGTCAGTCACTGATTTCACCGCTGACCAGCGAAATAAGGTCAGCGAAGACTATGCCCAGGTCTTAGACCTGTATGATGCTGTCTCGAATAGTGCGAGACAACTAGTTGCCGATAGGGATAGGGATAGGGCAACCCGGCCTGAAGCAGGAGCTTCCTAGGTCAGCACCGGGGCTGGTGAGTAGGCTCCCTACTTTGGACCTCCCCCATTTTGATGGCTGCCTAGGAAGCTACCTGGGCTTCATTAATTTGTTCGACAGCCTAGTCAATGATAGGGCTGACCTTCGGCCGGCACAAAAGTTGGCCTATCTAATGTCGGTTCTGGATGGGGAGGCTAAGGGCCTCATCCAGCATCTGCCCGTGTCTGACGAGGCGTACCAGACGGCTCGGGACCTAATCACCCGTAGGTACCATAATAAGCGTGGCCTCGCCGACACGCACATTGAGCAGATTTTGGGCTTGCCGACGCTCACCCGGGTCTCTGGGTTGCGCACCCAACTGTTGAACCCGCTTTTGGTGGCCATCAACGCACTTAAGTGCCTTGACCTGCCCGTGGACCAATGGTCCTATCTATTGGTGCACATTGTGCTGAAGAAGCTGCCTGCCGACCTGAGGTCGCGTTTTGAACAGCGCTTTGGTGGGGATAGCGCGACCCATCTGCCCCCCTTTGCTGACCTGGAGAAGTTCCTGGAGGATGAGTGCCGGGTCTTGGACAACTCCGGTGGTGACACGCCGGCTAAGTCGCAGCCGCCCAAGGTCAAGGAGCAGGCTCGCGTTCACACCCGAGCCAGTGTTGACCGGCGCCCTCCTCGCTTTGCAGTCACGCAGAGCCCAGTGGAGTGCTCCTACTGCAAGGTCACGGGGCACAGAACGGCCAGTTGTAGGGCATTCTTGGACCTACATGTCGCCTCTCGTAGGCGCATCGCGAATGCCCGCCGCCTTTGCTTCTCTTGTTTGGGGTCCCACTACCAGCGAGACTGCCCAAACTCTCGCCCCTGTCCTCACTGTGGAGGACAGCATTTGGACATTCTCTGCATGAATGCCAGAGAGGTAGGCCGCTTGTCCAACCAGCCAACGCCGCGCACGGGCGGGTGTTTTGAAGGTGGCAGCCGAGGCTCACCGGCGCGTAGCCGAGAGCCGCCTCGCTCAATTGATCGCCACTCACCCCGCTTGGAGAACCGTAGCGTGCGCACGTCTCCTCTCTCTCGCGCACCTGAATGTGCGACCGCCCAGCGTCACCAGCACCATGACTGCTGCCCCAGGTATTCCCCTCCTTTGGCGGAGCGTCCCCGCCTTGACTCGCGCCCACCTCGTTTTGGGCGGGTGCGTCATTATGACCCCCCACAGATGGCGCGCGGATCGAGTCATCGCGCCTTTGAGGACTTCAAGCCGCACCCCCATTTTGATTTGCCTGGTCCTGGTCAACGGTCGCCGCCCAGGCAACAATAGGTCATTGACCCCTGCCCTATAACTCCAACCTCCCCCATTGAGACCGTTATCCTACCAACGGTTGCTGTTAGGGTCTGGGGACCCACGGGGACCTCTGTTG
The DNA here is from genome assembly GCA_944739405.2 of Euclidia mi. Classification (NCBI taxonomy): domain Eukaryota; kingdom Metazoa; phylum Arthropoda; class Insecta; order Lepidoptera; family Erebidae; genus Euclidia; species Euclidia mi. Next base: position 11,604,340 of record OX123203.2, read on the forward strand.
TTGTCCGTGCTATATTGGACACAGGTTCACAAGGTTGCATTGTTTCCACTTATTTGGTAGGGCAGGTTAAATTAAATATGGGCTCTTTTCCGAATTGTATACGGGGCATAGGTGACGTAGCCTCTAATGTTGAAGGGCAAGTTAAAGTTTTGTTTGGCCCTGTTGAATCTTCACACCCGAGGATTAAAACCTCGGCTATTGTGTTGAAGAATATTTTGGGCATGCACCCACAGAAGCAGCTACCTGCTGCTGTGGTGAATTTGACATCGGGATTGGAACTGGCAGACCCCAAATTTGACACACCGGGACAAATCGACTTGTTGATTGGCTCTGATGTCCTCGGTGGAATTTTGATTGGTGGGAAACGGGTCTTGGTGCCAAATGGTTTGACTGCCATCCCGACCATATTTGGACTTGCTTTGATGGGACCTGTACCTAGGGACCCCCCTCCACCTGAACTTGATAATTTGTTGGCTGTAGGCTCTGCTCTCTCTGATGCGGTTCAGAGGTTTTGGGAAGTAGAGGAGCCCCCTCAAGTTGCCCGTTTGAATCCAGAACATGAGGAGTGCGAGCTGTTCTTCCAGAACAACACTGGTCGTCTCCGTTCTGGTCGGATTATTACGAGGCTACCCTTCCTGTCTGTTCGGCCTCCGCTTGGTGAGTCACGACCTTTAGCCGAAAAGAGATTGTTGGCTATGGAGCGTCGCATGGGTCGTGATCCGGAGCTCAGACAGAAGTACATTGAGTTCATGAGGGAATATGAACAATTGGGACACATGTCTGTGTCAAATTTGGATTGGCGTTCGGTGGAGCACTACTTTCTCCCGCATCATGCGGTATTGAAGCCATCGACTGGCAAGCTGCGCACAGTGTTTGATGGTTCTGCGCAGACTTCAACAGGCGTATCCTTGAACCAGTGCTTGCATTCTGGTCCCAAGTTGGTCAAGGACCTTTGTGACGTCATCACCAGCTTCCGACGACATCAGGTTGTCTTTGTGGCCGACATAAAAATGATGTTCAGGCAGACGATTATCCACCCTGATGACCGTCGCTTCCAGCTGATCCTTTGGAGAGAGTCTCCTCGCGATCCCATGGTCGTCTACGAGCTCAATACAAATACGTACGGGTTAAGGTCAAGCCCCTACTTGGCAATACGTTCTCTTTGGGAGCTCGCAGACCGCGAAGGCCTACGTTTCCCAAGAGCCTCCGCCATCTTGAAGGACGATATTTACGTCGATGACATTTGCTCGGGCGCCTCCACAGCGGACGAGGCGATCCTCCTGCGGGACGAATTGATAGGTATTTTGGCCTCCGCTGGTTATGAGTTGCGCAAATGGATTTCCAACTCACCAGCGCTTTTGGAAGGCTTGCCAGAGGATCATCAGCAGGATCCACATTTGTTTGAGATTGTTGATAACCCCGCCATGATGGCTGTTCTCGGCGTTCAGTACAGACCAGTCCAAGACATCTTTACATATAACGTAGACTTGAAATTGCCGAGTTCTTGGACTAAACGTCTCGTATTGTCTACTGTCGCCAGAACCTTTGATCCGAACGGTTGGATTTGTCCTATCATATTTTGGGCAAAATGCTTCTTGCAGAAGCTTTGGACAGCAGGATTGACCTGGGACGAACCTCTACACGGCACTCTTGTTGAGGAATGGACCTCTTTTGTATCCTCGCTTCCTGCCGTCAACGAGATCTCCTTGCCTCGTCCCATCCTTCCTCCCGGGAAGTACAAGGCCACCCTTCACGGGTTTTGTGACGCCTCGGAACGTGGTCACGCGGCCGTGGTGTACTTGCGCACAGTCAGTGCCTCGGGTCAGGTGAGAGTCTCCCTGATCATGGCGAAGAGCAAGGTAGCACCCCTTCGGACATCTTTGACCATTCCGAAATTGGAGCTCTCGGGAGCAGCACTTCTTGTACGCTTGTTGAACCACGTGTCCAGTACTTTGGGTAAAAGCATTTGCATTAATGGGACCTACGCCTGGACAGACAGCCAAATTGTTCTTTGTTGGTTGAAGGCTTCTGTCCACACTTTGGAGGTATTTGTTGCTAATAGCGTTTCCCAAATCCAGAAATCCGAAGTCAAACTTGTTTGGAGACACGTGCCAGGTGAGCTCAACCCCGCTGATTGTGCCTCGCGCGGATGCTTGACACCTAGTTTGATAGGTCATTCGCTGTGGTGGGGTCCGGAATGGTTGAGTCGACCAGAAATTGATTGGCCTCGAACGCCAGTTTTAAATACTACCAATTTGCCGGGTCTACGCACACTCGCTGTTGAGAAGATGGAATGCGCCTTCGACCCCGATTTCCTGTTGAATCGTTACAGCTCCCTCGACAAGTTGTTAGGTGTTACTGCTTGGATAAAGCGTTTTGTTTTTAATTTTAGGCACCCACAACAGAAACGACTGACACCGTTTATCTCACCACAGGAACGACAGGAGTCCCTTACCTTTTGGGTTCATTCTGTGCAATTGGCGCATTTTGAAAAGGAGATTGCTATCCTTAAATCAGGGAGATCGAAATTGTCGGGAGCTGTCTCTAAATTGAACCCCTTTTTGGACGATACGGGTCTCTTGCGCGTTGGAGGGCGTCTGAAGAACGCCAAACTCCCTTACGGGGCACGTCACCCCCTTTTGTTACCTAAGGACGGTCATTTGGTACGCTTGTTGGTAACTGACCGTCACCTTAAAAACTCGCATGCTGGTTGTAATGCCTTGTTGGCCATTTTGCAACGCGAGTTTTGGATTTTGTCTGCCCGAAGAATTATTCGGAGTGTAGTCTTTCGCTGCATCCCTTGCTATAAGCTCAAGGCTTCTACCATGCAGCCCTTGATGGGGGACTTACCGGCAGATCGCGTAACTGAAAGCAGGACGTTTGACGGTGTTGGCACGGACTTCGCTGGTCCTTTTTTGGTGAAAACGTCGACACTTCGAAACAGCAAGACTGTCAAGGCCTACTTGTGTGTTTTTGTTTGTCTTTCCACAAAGGCCGTACACTTAGAACTGGTCTCCTCGCTTACGACCGAGGCGTTTGTAGCCACATTTGACAGATTTGTATCCCGCAGAGGGATGCCTTCCTTGATCCGTTCTGACTGCGGCACTAACTTCAAGGGCACCTATAATTATTTGAATGATGTTGTTAATTTCCTTGAAACCAACAAAGCTGATATAGGTGATAGGCTTGCCCGACGTGGGATAAATTGGTTGTTTTCCCCACCAAATTGTCCACACTGGGGTGGTATATTTGAGGCCGCCGTAAAATCGGCCAAAACACACTTGCGCAGGACAATCGGTGAATCTGTCCTTACATTTGAGGAACTCGCAACTGTGTTTTGTAAGATTGAGGCCGTTTTGAACTCTCGGCCATTGTGCCCGATCTCCTCAGATCCGAATGATTTGGAGGCCCTTACGCCGGGCCATTTTTTGATTGGTCGCCCACTTGTCGCCTTGCCTGAGTACCCCTACATTGATACGAGACCTGGTCGTCTCTCGCGCTTTGAATTGGTACGCCAGATTACTCAGAGCTTTTGGAAACGCTGGAATTTGGAATATTTGCACATACTCCAGCAACGCGTTAAGTGGACCGACAAGACCGATCCACCCAAGATTGGAGACCTCGTTTTGATCAAGGAGGCTAACCTTCCGCCACTCAGATGGCGCAGGGGGCGCATCCTTCATTTGGTAACTGGGGCTGATGGAGTTCCCCGATTTGCTGAGGTCTTGGTGGACGGTTCGATTCTGAGGAGAGCGGTTGCAACATTGTCACGTCTACCAACCGATTAGCGGACCGGTAGGCCGGTCCGGGGCGGGTGGATGTTTGAAATAGAATTAGTTATTATTATAAGTCAAATCGATAAGATCGATTGAGTAACATTTTGTTTAGTCTATTGAAAATTTCTGACAATGGTCACACTGAACTGTCAATCTTTTCGTTCATTGTCGTTTCCCGCGGTCAGCGAAAAAACCTAGCTCTGGATAGATTTCGTGTTGTGAGCGTTTTGATCTTGTATTTAGAACCCGTTTGATTGCCACTTCCTTGATCAATAACTGGCACCGGTTAATTGTGATAAAAATAGTATTTTAACGAACATTGTAAAACTTGAGTGAATCCGATGCACGTGGTTGGTGTCGGAAGAATTTGCTGATTGAAGACGCTGCGTGGAGTCTGGTAAAGTAAAGATAATTCACTTGCTAATATTGGCCAATTTTAGTCTCGTGTGTGTCTAACTTGCCTCCAGGACTCCACTCAAGAACATCACCAGGAGATATTTGGTAAGACATTTGTTTAATTCTTAGCGCCAAGAAACTTGGCCCATGTGTTAGATCCTTTGTCTTGGGCTAAGACTGGATGAATTAATCGCTTCCACTGATCTCTGTTAAAAAATACTTACCCATTCTTAGCCCGAATTCTACACAGTCAAACAGCCTGCTACGCAGACGTTCGCGAGTTCAAACACACGATGCGCATCACTGACTTTTCAAAGTTAAGTGCAAAAAGAAGTAGCTGTACCTACTCACAGTAGCCCTCATAGCGAGACTTGGCTCGTCGTTTCTTAACAGTAAGCAACGCTTGCACAGGTCGCCACTTGGATGGGTGAACGTGTGTGGCATTTACATCTGAGCGCTACCGTGCTTCGGAGGGCACGTAAAGCTGTCGGTCCCGGTTCTTGTCTCAGGATAAGGATCGTTAGGCCATGTCGGACATGTCGAGCCTTCGGGCGGTCTGAAAACTCCGACACCAGAGTTGGCCACACGCTCACACGAAAAACAAAACAAAACGTACTCACAGTCAAAACCCCATAAAACAGCAGACAAGTAGCAATAAGAAATATGAATGCAAGCAACATATACGCCCAAGTGCTCAACTTCCAGAAGATGTTCTTCTCCATATAGATGTTGTACATTATTTTTGGTGACCAGGCTAGTACCATCATAGCCCAGAACTGGAAAAACGAAATGTTTTATTTTAGTTTGAAATATAGTTGTCAGTTGGAAATTATACAGCGGCGATGATCTCGGGTTCGATCCCCAGTTACCCCGGGCACATACCTCTGACTTTTCAAAGTTATGTGTGTATTAAAAATGTTAATTATTATCGCCTACTTAACAATGTGCCCGGTAGATGGTAATAGACTCGCCCCCTATGACATTGGGACCGAAATATTACTGGCGAAGTGTGGGTGTGCAATACACCTCTGCCTACCTCTTCGGGGATAAAGGCGTGAAGTTATGTTTATGACATTTTAATTATTATAACATAACTAGAGGACGCCAGCAGCTACGCCTGCATTTTTTTTAATTTACCCGTTTTGGCCGATCCCGTGGGAATTTTGCGAAATCCCTTCTTAGTGCAACCCTACGGTCCCCAAGGAACATACATGCCAAATTTCAGCTTCCTGCGCCTAATAGTTTCGGCTGTAGCGTGTCTGTCGGTCAGTCAGTAACGCAAGGATTTTATATATTAAGATTACAAAAAACAAGCACCAAGTGTTTCATTCCGCATTCCTAAATAAATCTCTTCATTCACGAATCTTTTCATCAAATAACTAACAAAAAGAAAACTTGCATAACTCAAAACTTAAGTTGAAAAGGAAAAAATACTCTTTACAGGTCGCTGAATTCAGGTGTTACTAAAGTCTGTGCCAGTTTACCAACTTGTCGAACGCATACGGTCGTTATGTAATTCATAAAGTAGTTCATTGCATACAAATGTGCGTCTCTAAAATCACGTGTTTGTGTAATATGATATATGCGCTGGTGGAAAATTGTGGAATGGCGGTATGAAATGGGCCTTGCATGAACTGTATAAGAGATATATGAGCTCTGAGTACTGAGGCTGTGAACGAGTGGCTAAAATAGTTTCGATGTTTTAGGGTTCATGTATCTTTTTATGTCCGTGGTGAAGGATTATAAATACAAAATGTCATTACGCCATTCTATTATGTGGATATCGTAAGAGGCGTCTAAGGCAATTACACGAAGCAGGTAATATCTTTGCGATGAGACCGAAAAATCAACTTCAAACCTTTAACCAAGGCGCTGTGCGCCGTGGCCGGGCCGTAAGTCCAGCAGTGGAGTGCAAACGGCTGCAAAGGAACAAATAAAGTAGTTCTTCGGAAACAAAAATAAAAAATACAACCGAATTGATAACCACCTCCTTTTTTGAAGTCGGTTAAACAGTAAAGGACAAAGGTCAAAAGATTATTAGAAAAAGGACATTTAGGAAGAAATACATCACATAAATTATGTCATCTTCAAGGAAGCTATATCGCTATGTAATGGAAGAGAGATATTTAATCGATCATCGCATATCGGTGTGTGACACTATCATATATCGGAATCGCCAGGGTGAACCGTAAATCATTCGTAAGTAAACGAAAAAAGCTTTTATGAAACGTCCGCGTTTTTGTCTTTAAATAGTCCACTGTATACTATACACAGTGTGTAGGTAAGGCATTTGTCCTACTGCCAGCGATTAGCGAGAAGAATTTGTTACTGAAAATGAGTAGGCAAGTATCAGGTAGCAAGTGTAGTTCTGTTTGTGATAGGTCGGAAAAGTTAAGCAACTATGCCATAGGTCGCCATTCGGATGGGTGACCACGCGTGGCATTTACATCAGAGCGCTACCGTGCTTCGGAGGGTACGTAGAGCTGTCGGTCCCGGTTCTTGTGACAGGACAAGAATTGGGGTTGCGCTATATCGGAGGCCTTCGGGCGGTCTTAAAACTCCGTCACCAGTTTCTTCAACTTTGACACCACTTTCAGTGTTATCAAAATTACAGTAACTTTAAGGTTAGAACTGTCAGAATGTTTGTCAAAGGAAAATCAACCTTGTTGTTTAATAACGCGCAAATAAATTTAGACCGTATAGTCATATCGAGCCCTTACCGCCAAATTATCGTAAGCGACACTTTTATCGAAAATGCGTTTCTTTTCAAAACTAGTTTGTTGAACCATAGCGGACCCATCTCTGTTGACATTTCTCCCCAAAAAAACTCGGGCATGTGCGAGTCTGATCCGTGCATCGAGGGTTCCGTACGCATTTTACCTTATTTGAGGTTGGTGCTAATTACGCTAGTCCTCTAAATCTGTATGAGCGCCCATACAACTTAGAGGACTATCTTTAATGGAGTCTACTATGTATGTATGAGGACACCCTTAAATTTTCCACTTTTTTAGCGACAGTTAGCATTTTTATCTTACGATAGATTTTATATACCGCATGTGACCCTTCTTGCTATCGCAACCGACGTTAAAGCCAAGGGCGTCACCAGCCGATTGCCTAGGTGGGGGGGGGGGGGCAAGGATGCCAGCCGATGGTGTATGGGGGGTTCAAGTTGATATGGAAAATGAGAAAAGTAATGAGAAAAGAATAAATTGTAGGGCTTTTTCAATCTCTATGGCAGCTGCCCCCTCTGCCCTCCCTAGGCGACGTCCATGGTTAGGGCTCAACCTTCGTTAACTATAAACAAACCTGTTGTAACATGTTTATTTTCGCAAAATTTATGATACAACTAACATTTTTCTCATTTAATTGTTGCTGTTACCAGGTTGCGATAAAAACCAGAAGGGAGGGGAATAATGGGCTCGGGTCCCACCACCTCTAAATAAGTGCCTCCTCTTCTAGCAAATACGTCGGCTGCGTCATTCCCTCTTGAGCCACTGTGGCCCTTGATCCATTGCAGTCTTAATTTGTTTAGTTTATCTACCTCTGTTAGTTTCTGGTGGCATTCAAGTGTGAGTGCCGAGGTGATAGTATGGCTTTTGAGGGCTAAGAGGACAGCCATACTATCTGAGAGGATCCTAATGGATCATTCCCTTAACTCACGTGCCATGATTGCTGTGGCAGATAGGATTATGCCAAAACATTCGGCCTGTTAGACCGTGTTGAAGGCTCCCAGCGGTGCTGCGATGTTGATGTTTAGGTCCTCGGAGAATACTCCTGAACCCGCACCTGTATCCGTCTTAGACCCAAGATCGTGAGCTCGTTGTAGTTAACTGCTCCTTCGTGGATCCTTGTATAGTTGGATTTTGTACTTCTTGTCAAACACAAATTGTTTCGGTATTTGGTCGCGATGGCTTGTGTTAGCGGAATTTCTTCGAAGAGTGTATTTAAGTTGTTAGTGTGCGGTGTATTGGTGTCTTTCCAGAGCTTCAGAGCTCTTAGCCGAACCGCCGACATCGTTGCTTTCTGTTGTATGAACAGGTGCAATGGAGGCAGGTCCAGCAACACTTCGAGTACCGCTGTAGGTGTGGTTTTCATGGAGCCCGTGGCCGCTAGGCATGCAAGTCTTTGAAGCCTTTGAAGCTTGTTGGCGGCCGTTATTAGGTTGGTCCGAGGCCACACATACTGCGCCGTAGCTTACCATCGCACGTATTATTGTCTTATAGAGCCATAAGACAATTTTGGCCGATAGGCCCCAGCGTTTGCCTATCATCATCAATCTTTCACTGCCAGAAGACGATGCTGGCCTTATTGAGCTTATTTTCCATGTGGCTGTTCCATTTCAATTTGTTGTCGAGAGTGACACCCAGATACTTGACCTCGGTAGACAGCTTAAGCTCTGTATTAAATAACCTGGACAGTTGGTAGGGACCGAGAGTGTGTTTGTGTGTGAACATGACTATTTCAGTTTTGGTCAAGTTTACAGAGAGTTCGTACTTATTACACCACCATTCTACTATGCGTAGGGCTTGTGTTGTTGTACTAGTTACCTTTCTTAAAGTGAGAACGGTCAGATCATCTGCATAACTTATTGTGTATAAGTATCATAGAAGTATCTCGCGTTGAGTTGGTCTATAAGTTCATTGATGACTAAGTTCCACAATAGCGGGGAGAGAACGCGTCCCTGCCCAACCCTTAGTTATCAAGACTGTCTGGGTGTCGCCGTGCAGGCGCACTACCCTTCTACTGAGCATGTTTTGGATCTACTGTATGCACATCTTATCCACACTATGTCTGGCTGGGGCATTGCTTATGCTGGAGAAGTTTGTCTTGTCGAAGGCACCTCCTATGTCGATGAAGGTGCCCAGGCAGATCCTTTTTTTGTTGTATAGCAGCTTCCATCTGGTTCACGACCTGGTGTAAGGCCGATTCCGTCGATTACCCTGAGCTGTATGTATGTTGGTTGGCATGTAGGGGAACGTGTTTCAGAGCCCCACTTCTTAGTTTCCTCTCGCAGAGCCTTTCCAAGGCTTTCAGCATGAAGGAGATCAGGCTTATTGGTCGGAAGGACTTTGCCATTGTATAGTCTGTTTTGCCTGGTTTTGGTATGAAAATTAGTTTGACTTTCCACTATCTCGTTGGTACATTTTTGAGGGCCAGGCTAGCCCTCATGATTGCCAAAAGTCTTTTAAAGACAGGGTCACCACTCCATTGTAATGAACCGGGGAAGATGCCGTCCATTCCTGCTGCTTTGAAGGGATGGAAGCTGTCGATGGCCCATCGGACTTTTCCTTCTGTGACCACGATGTTTGCGTGTCTCCGTGTTTGGTCGCTACTGTTTGTGTATACTATAAAAAATACCTGCTTATTTATGACTTATAGTTTCTTGGACAAAGTAATTTTAATAGATTGTTTTATCGTAAACGCCAAAATAACCTTAGATTATAACAGCAAAAATAATGCAAGCGCCATTTATAGCGTAAATACGTATTATATTTGTCCTTTTTTAAATGACACATTTAAATATCTAAAAATCATTTATGTACATCAAATTTTACTTTAATAGCACATTTCTGTTTAAGTTACCTTCTACTGTAAAATTAAGTTTTTGTCGGTTGTGCTAAGATGGCGGGAAAGGCTCGATATAGTGGTAAGCCATATTTTTGAATGTACGTTTGATTATCTGTATACTTACAAAAGATAAGAAGCAAATAATAAAGGTCGCAGGCTTCAAGGGTATACAACCACAGCAAATACTTCTGAAGCCAAGCCTGTCTGCGGGGGAGAAGCGTCTTCTAAAGCAGAATATTGCTCCGGCGTGCTGGTGAGTATCGCAGTTGCAACTAAAACATACAAGCAGATTTAGAAACGTAGAAGACGAGCAGAGAAGCTATGTATGTATTCAGTCGCGAAGATTTAAATAATTAAAGAATACATGCATAGACTCACGCCTGTTTCCCTGAGGGGTAGGCAGAAACTACGAAACGCTATTTGCAACGGTCCTGACATATTTCTCTTGCTTCATTCACTCCCATCAGATTCCTCATGCATGCTCTTCTGTTCAGGGTACTTCTAACCTGTCCTGTTTTTAGGATGTCTCCAATCTGGTCAGAGAACGTCCGCCTAGGTCTTCCCCTTCGTCCTGTCTCATCCACACTTGCCTTATATATCTGCTTGGTCAGTCTTTCGTCATCCATCCTCTCCACGTGCCCAAACCATCTTAGCAATTAAAGAATGAAACTTAAAATATGTTCAACCTATACTAATATAATAAAGCTGTTGATGCTGAGTTTGTTTGTTTGGTTGAACGCGCGAATGACAGGATCTGCTGAAACGATTAGAATAATTATTTGTGTTGGATAGCATAATTACCGTTGAAGTGTATGAGCTATGTAAAATCACGTTAAGAGCCATCAGTGTGAAGCTGTAGCCGTAAATACCGCGGGTGTAATCGCGGGATCAGCGATGGAAGTAATAAAATAGATGTAGCAGATCTTTACGTTTACTCAGTGGGTGAATCATCCTCGGATCCGTCTATGTGGAGAGCCTTGGGGGAGGCCTATGTCCAGCAGTGGACGCCTTTCAGCTGATATGATGAATCACCCTCAACATTTTAGGTAAAATACTTACATGCTCAAAGTAGCCATCGCAATTATCATAAGCGAATTATATACAAATAGTTATACTGAAAATATAAACTAATGAAAAGATTGTAGAAGTGTTTGTGCAATTCAGGAACCAGAAATTCCATTTGTAATGTGTTTTTGCTACGGTTGTCCATTTGTTGAAGTTATTTGTAACATCACGCTAGTGTTTATACAGCGTGATGAGCAGGGAATAACTCAACAAATTACGTATAGTTACACGTAGTTCCAAACATGTCCAATTATTGGGTATAACACTGTAAATTACTATTCCTAAGAGTAACGATACGTTTGTTTACAGTTTATTAATTTGTTTGTTTACATGAAATAATAAAATTAGCTTTATAATTTGACATAAATTTGACATTTTGGACAGTCCATAGATTATTAAGTTTTGGTAAAATCTTTATTTTTCACCGGCTGTACGCAAAGGTTCGGTGGAGGTACAGCCGCTAGCCGTATTGCTTGAAAGAGCTCATATTAGGTGTAGCGGTTTTAGATGCTGTTGCACCAGATATGTTCTATAGTACGGTGCTATGATGGGGTTGATATGAGCAATCATATCAATCCGTCAAAAATATGTAGCAGTGATAGAAACAGGTTAAACTAAGCTATAACAAATAATAATAATATTCTACCACATTCACATAACACCATCTAGTCCCAAACTAAGCAGAGCTTGTACTATGGGTAAACATACATATACTCTTTTTTTTTTTGTAAATACATACATATTATACATAGAAACACCCAGACCAAGACAACCATCCATGTTCATGCACACAAATGTTATCAATGAATACGTGATGTGGATGGTGGCGATTGGCCTACTATTGACGATACATCGCACAGGTGCGCATCTGCCTCATACAGCTATCTCGTGGTAGCGCAACTTTATAGCACACTAGAGTTGCTTGTGTATTCTTAGTCCATGTGGTGATGGATTAAGAATACGGAATGTCACCACCCCATATCATCCCATGGGTGTCGTAAGAGTTGACAGAGGGAGCAGATTATGCAGAGAACAGCACTGTAAGAGAAGGAAAACTTGACACAAACCCTATACCAACCCGTTTGGCCAGCGTGGTATAGTAGGCCAATTCCTCCTATCTAAGGAGAGGCCTAGTCCAGCAGTGGACTGTTAAAGGCTGATGATGATGATGATGAAGAGTTGCTTGCGGCTACGCTCGTGCATCATTCATCATATCATAATCAGTTTTCATCCAACCCTTTCCATCCGATCCCGTGGGAATTTCGAGAGATCCCTTCTTAGTGAAACCCTACGTTACCCGAGGAACATATACAATTTAGTTTCTTGTGCCCAAAACTATTGACTGTAGCTTATCTGTCAGTCAGTCAGTAACGCAAGAATCTTACACTAATATATAAAGCTGAAAAGTTTGTTTGTTTGGTTGAACGCGCTAATCTCAGAAACTACTGGTCTGATTTGAAAAATTCTTTCAGTGTTAGATAGCCCATTTATGGTGGAAGGCTACATAACATGACGCTATGAACGACGAGAGCAGAGCAGTAGCCTTAAATAACGCGGGTGTAACCGCGGGCATCCTCTAGTTTTATATACTTATACAGATTTGATTTCACTTATACATTACAGACTTTTCGTTTCATAATACATGAAGGTTTATTGGGATGCCGAGAGTAGATAGATTGTAAAGGCCTATCAATATTCGATACGTTGAAACCGCTTAGGTACGATTACGTTCGAATATATAATTCATGACTAGAGTTACATTTTGGATGATAGAGATTCTGAGTATTTTAGAAACTATTATTTTGCTTATGATTTTTGATTTCTTATTTTATTTTTGACTGCTCGGTTGCCGCAGTGGATTAAGCGGCCACTTATACCTGCCGCAATGTTGTCGTTTGGATTCCCACACGAGATAACCCTTTGCTTCCGTTGCTTGTCTGTTTGTAAAGTCCCCCGCGACGCAGGATTCATTCCTATTGCTGGAGTGATCGGCAGACCAAATTACCACTATGTTGCTCACTATTATCGGGTGTGCGTGGTCAATAAAGCAGCAAGTAAGTTTCTGATCCGTACGTACATAATTATGTATTTTAAATGACTAGGCATCCTTAAATGTCAATACTGATCCTCGAGTTTATTCTTACACTTCAAGGACGACAAGGACAATAAAATCAAGTTTCAAAACCAAAACTCAAGTCACTGTTGTGGGTAGCTCTAGAATGAAAAGTACAATTGACTGGTCACTACTCCCTCATATAATCTTTGATGGCACTATTATTCATATACAAGACAAAGTAAAAAATCTGGGTCTCACTATCGACTCTACTCTTACTTGGCGACCGCAGATACAAGAAGTGTGTCTTAAGGTGTTTGCTTCAGTTGGTTCACTGAGGCGATTAAGAAACTTTCTGCCCATTGCTACTAAAATTGCCCTTGCTAAGTCTCTTCTGTTACCCATTATTGATTATGCAGATGTCAGCTATCTAGACCTCGCCGCAAACCAGCTAGATAAACTTGAGCGAATTCAAAATGTCTGTATACGATTCGTATTTGGCTTGCGCAAATACGACCATGTTTCACAATTTCGAACACAGCTCAAGTGGTTACCAATTCGACATCGCCGGAATGCTCACATTCTCACTTTATTGTACAATATATTGTTTCACCCTTCAACACCCTTCTATCTTAAAGGAAGATTTGAGTTCCTTCATGATACATAATAGATATTTAAGGTCACCAGAAAATTTGAGGCTTAAAATGCCGGTTCATTCCACGGCATTTTATGACAATTCCTTCACCGTAACTGCTGTTCGCTTGTGGAATAAATTCATCATCATCATCCTAGCGCTGTCCCGGTTGCGCTCCAAAACCCACGCCTTGGAGCCCGGGGTCCGCTTTCCGGCTATGTCTCCTCCACTTCGCACAGTCTTCAGCATCCCTGGTGGTTAGTTGGTTGGCACGCATATCATTCCTTACGACGTCAAGCCAGCATTTCTTTGGCCTTCCCCGTTTACCGGGGCCCGGTGGAGGTAGCACGGCAAGACATTTGTTACCCACGTAAGATGCCGGTTGACGTAAGACGTGGCCATACCAGCGTAGACGACACTCTTGCAGTTTGTCAGCAATGTCACGGACATGAAGGCTACCCCGGATGCGGGAGTTCCTAATGCAGTCCTTCCGCGTGACACCACACATCCAGCCCAGCATGTTCATCTCCGTGACACGCAGACTCTGCTTGTGTCGCTCAAGCACAGGCCATGTCTCACTGCCATATAACAGGACAGGTCTAATGATGGGTTTATAGACCTGTCCCTTGAGCTTAACCGGCATTTTGGGGTCACAAATGACACCGCTCACCTTTGGCTTTCCTATTTGGCCCAGGCTGCCGAAATGCATGCCTAGACGTCGCAATCGATGTCACTAGACGCGTGCAGTACTGATCCCAGGTACTTGACCAGGTCCTTTCGCTGGGCAGCAGGGCTGACAGGAATAAATTACCGCTGCACATTAGGCAAGCTAAGACGGTAGCTAAATTTAAATCTTTAGTGAAGGAATATTATCTTTCATCATAATTTACTGTCCATTCTAAAATATTCTACAATTAAGGCATCGCTGTAGTTTATGTGTGTATAATTATGTCCTTTATATACAGGGTGTAAAAAGACCCTTAACGAAAACTGAAACCCCATATTATACCAATCATTACGAGCATTTTTTACTTCGGCACCATACCTGGGAAATTACTGGTTCAGGAGATATTGAGGCTTAAAGTTACTATGGAATTTTTGTAATTAGGTACTAAATCGATGCAATTACCATGCCAACCTGTTCTATGGATGTCCTATGCACCCATGGATAAGTAGGTATTTCGAAAATTGTACGCGCACAATTTTAATTGCGGATAAAAAAATGTGATTATTTGAAAAAAATATAATTTCCCAAGTTTTATTTTTGTTTAGTATGACTTGGCATAATGTCCAAAACGAGTAGACTTCGGCTTGGTTGGGTCTTGTGACACCCTGTATATATATATGTTTTGTATGTTTATGTATATATGTATTTGTATATATGTATATGTTTAAATGTATTTGTATGTACGTGTATAGAGTAGAGTTTATGAATAGGTATATATGTATGTGTTTAGAGATGTCTATACAGGATGTAAAAAGACCTTTAACGAAAACTGAAATTCCATGTTGTACCAATCACTACGAACATTTTTTACTTCGGCACCATACCTGGGAAATTACTGGTTCAGGAGATATTGAGGCTCAAAGTTAGTATGGAATTTTTCTAATTAGGTACAAAATCGATGCATTTACCCCGTCAATATGTTCTTTAAATGCCCTTTGACCCCATGGATAACTAGGTATTTTGAGCATAGCACGCACGCGCTTTTAATTGCGGTTTAAAAAATGTGAAAAATTTAAAAAAATCGTTTCCCAGGTATTATTTTTGGTTAACTTGTAACACCCTGTATATTATAACTGTTACACCTAGAACTACCACTATTTTCCGACCAATAATATTTCCATCCAAAGGTTGCCTGGTAGAGATCGCTATTAGCGATAAGGCCGCCCATTGTACTTCACTTACCTATATTGTATGATATCCTATGTCGTATTTCTGGTGTACAATAAAGCATAAAATAAATAAATAAAATTTAATATCAGCATCTTCTGGTAATCAGCATAATACCGGTCTTAAATGGCCAGTACATATCCTTTACGCCCTTGTATTATAGACGCAGGTATATTCAATTTACTGTACCTACTACACGCCCTCACAACCCGTATTAAAAGCGCAACCCAAGAACAGCATAAGGTGCGTCAAACAAGCGAAATCCGGTAAAGCTTAGAGTTTCTATTTATAACGTTTATAAAGACGGAGCCCAAAGAAAACATAGAAGTGGCAACCATGGCTCTTCACACGTCCGACTTGTGAAGGAAATCATGTAGGGCTGGCACGTGAAAATAAAATGAAGAAATATTAGATGTTAATCTTTATTTTATATTTATATACTTAATTCTTTTTAAAGAAAACAACTCCTACGCCAGGGATGTGTCTACCGCGGAGGTGTCTACCGGGCAACTCAACAAGTATTCAACCAACGAACACAAAGAACACAGAATCGAAATATCAATGTATGTATCCCAGAAAAGTATTGTCTCTTACCCCATAAGAGACAATACTTTTTTGGTATCCATCCATACATCGAACCTAGAACACTCAATGTGGTACCTGTTTAAACCAATACAGAGACAGAACTCTTACCAAATAGACACTCTTAGTGTGTTCCTTTTAGGTTAATTTATGTGTAAATCGATAATAATGACACGACAAGCCAATGAAATTTTAATAATCAATGAAACTAATCAATTTGATTTCAAGGCTTCTTGGTGGAAGGTGAATAAATCTTACTTAATTCTAACGCCTACTCTCAAGTTTTTAATAAAAGGTTCTACTTGTAACCTCAGCGAAGTTACATCTTTTTTAAGACCTATCAAGGAACATTTTGAAGGTAACGGGAATATTGCTAGCATGATGATGAAAAATAGAGTGACCTTTTTCTCATTCATACTTTCTATTAATATAAAAGACGTTACATGAACAAAAAGTGCTCTATTTTAAAAACATTTTGTCATTTATAAGTTACAGGGCATTTATTTTCAAGCATGACGTCTTATCAGAAGATGCCCGATAGTTCAAAGTCTTGACGTCAATATTTTTCATGGCCATATTTAATGGAACATCGACAGTTCAAATTATTGGTGTTTTATATTTGATAGATTTTAATTACAGGATACACGTGGCTCGACCGATGGACAGAGTAGAAATAGCACTACTTACACGTGGCATGGTCTTTGTCCGATGATTGATGGTTTGTAAACACCGCCATGAAATGGATTGTATTTCTTATTGTAATAATATTGCCTCCGTGGTTCATTATCGCTTGCCCCGTGCCTCGGAGAGCACGTTAAGCCGTCGGTTCCGGTTGTCATGAAGATCTTTGACAGTCGTTACAGGGCGTCAGTACCTTCTAAATAAACTGACACTAGTCTAAACCATGCAATATCGCTATCCCTTTGGGTTGCGGAGGTCAGACAGGCAGTCGCTCTGTGGAAAAGCTAATTTTCAGCCAAATCCGGTTAGACCAGTAAGCGGTCCCCAGATTGAAACTGGGATAACGCTAAGAGAAAGAAGATTGCCTCCGCGGTTCAGTGGATAGCGTATGCTACTGCTGATCGGCGGTCCCGGGTTTGATTCCCGGGTCGGGCAAAAGTGTTACTGACTTTTTCCTTCTGGTGATGTGCCTGGCAACGGCAATAGGTTCGCTCCTATTACGTGGGACCTAAAAATTCATGTTGAAATGTGGGTAAAATATTACACCTCTGCCTACCCCTTCGGGTATACAGGCATGAGTCTATAAAAAAAATATTATTATCTTTTGACCCATCGCCATATTTGATGTATTTTGCAGTGGAGAGATCATCAGATTGCTAGGCAGAAGGTTTGAACCCACGGAGCGCATCAATGACTTTTCAAGGAAGTGTGCGTATTCAATTGTGCATCAAACGTTTGCTTAGCGGTGAAGAAAAACACCGAGACGATACCTGCAAGTTTAAGATTTCTCTAAAATGTTTTCGGGAAACATGTGAAGTCTGCCAATCCGCAGTACACCATCGTGGTGGACTATGGGCCTTACCCATCTCGAAGTAAGAAGAGTTGCTTGCCCAACAATGAAACATATAAATACACCTGTCTGTCTTTCTTACTATTTTTTACAAACGTTAAATTTCATTTCGTATTTAAAAAATAAAACTTAGATCCTATAGCCATTAATATCTATATTGCGAAAGAAACTTTGCTGGGTCAGCTAGTAATTTATATACTGCCCTCATTTCTTACATGTCTTTATGTTTCTAAAGATAAAGCCGTATTCACAGCCCTACAATATCCGCATACGAGATGCGGGTCAAGTGAAAACCACTCATGTGTAGAGACCGCAGTACACGAAGTTTATATCTTATTCGTCCATAACACTCACACACACACCGCGGGTTTATCTTGATACTTCATACGCTATAGTTCATACAAAGGTAAATTGTTCCATGAGTGCGTATTGTTCTTGCCATAGGCATAAAGTATTGTGACATTATTATTATGGGTGGAAGAGCTAAAGTTCTTGCAAATCTAAAAAAAATAGATTTGAAAGTGGAACGGTATACAAGGCGAAAGTCTAATTCATACAAAGTGTGAGGTAAATTGTTCCATGAGAGCGTATTGTTCTTGCCGTAGGTATAAAGTATTGTGGGATTATTATTATAGACGGAAAAGCTTACGTTCTTGCAAATCTGGCTAGACTAGAAAGTGGACGGGGCTACAAGATGAAAGTCTTGGAAGTAACTGGGATAATGCTAGATCGATGATGATAATTATAGCCAATCAAATTATTCAGACTACTGCCGCCTTTGGCGTCGCATTCCTTAATGAGTTAGTTTGGTAACAGTTGGCCACGAATTTGTAGAAAGATTACAAACCTTGATTGGGTTTTAAAATAGTCTGACAAATATTCTAAGCTCTGCTCTTTCCTCTTTGTAATTTTGTTTGTCATTTTTGTTGTGCGTGACAAAATGTTAGCTTTTATTATCTTGCTGTATTTGATTAAACTGGAAAGAGATGAGACCAAATAAGATACGCCAAATTTAGTGCCACTTTTACGTCGTAGTTTTAAGTCACGTACACATTGAAATTAAACTACAGTTTACGGATTTTATCGCGTTATATTGGTTTCACTAGTTATTACATTCACGTACACGCCAAGAAGTGTCAGTTAAAAAGCGCTGCAAAGCTCCTTGGCTGCAAAGACAACGCCGAACTTAGTTATCTTAATATATAAAATCCTAGCGTTACTGACTGATTGACAGACACGCTACAGCCGAAACTATTCGGCGCAGGTAGCTGAAATTTGGCATGTATGTTCCTTGGGGACCGTAGGGGTGCATTAAGACGGGATTTCCCGAATTTCCCACGGGATCGGCCAAAACGGGTAAATTAAAAAAAATGCAGGCGTAGCTGCTGGCGTACTCTAGTCTATTTATATTTTTGCTAGCTCATAAGGGTCTAGCCCTAGACAAATGACTGGTATCGCTTCGCTATAGAGCGAGACCAATCATTAGTCTATGGGTCTAGCCTTTTCTGTGAAAGATGACAATAAACTTTAGTACAAACAACGTATTTCAACGACATTTCAATTCAATGTTACATACTTAGTTTTTTTATTTTCAAGGACAAAAGTAAGTATTTTTTCAATTAGGTACATTTATTACAATTTCGTTAGGCCATGACGTAATATAATACTTAGACAAAAATATTTTTAGCGTTTTAAAAAGCCTTTTGCGCTAATGAAGGCGATGTTCATCAAGCGAAAGGCTTATTATTAATATATTCCTTTTAAAAAGATTTTTAAACTTAATTCGACACAACCAACACTGTATTTTAACACGATTTTTCTCTTTATGGTTGCGTTATAAAGGAGTTAAAATAAATTTTCATTATTCAAGGAAGTTAAAAACCATCAAGACTGGGTAAAAATAAGTAATGTCGATTAATTTATATTAAAAACCACATGTAAAAATAAGTAATGTCGATTAATTTATATTAATAACCAGATTTTAAACGTTTGCCATGTTGTTTTTGTGGTATAAGTTTAATGGTAGTGCACAGAACAGGAAAGAAGTAGGTGGTAGTGCTATTTATTAAACACTTCCTCAAACGGACAATCCTCGACATCGGGGACTGGTAATCCGTTACCCAAGACATTCATAGTCTTTCATAAAGAATCATACTTTTGATACATCCTTATTGCAGCCAACGTATCTGTACATCGTATGTTATCAATAAATTGACAATAAATAAATAAAATAGAGCTTTCACCTTGTTTTAACCAAGTTTTAATATACATTGAAGAATTAAACTGCCATTATTTTTGCGTGTTTTACTGGACAAAAGAACTTGCATTATTTATTTTATAAGCAGACAACGTCCCCATTCAGTCCTTTATCGCTTTTCTCGTGGCTTACCTTGGGTATTTGATCTCTTGGAAGTGATTCCCAAGCGGGGCAGTCATAAGAAACGTAATCCTAGATTTCACCGGATCACCTCACCCTAGGCAAGTCTAATTCACGTTTGTGAATACACAAGTGTTTGCAAGAAGCGTATTCGCTTGGGGCTTGCTGCAGTAATATGTAAAGGTGGCTTAACTGAATCATAAGAAACTAGATTTATCTTGGAAATGAGTTAGTTTTGCACATTATTTAGGCTTTTGTAGTTAGCGAGAAATCGTTGTGTGTTTGCTTTGTACGCTTGTAATTCCGTGTTATTTACTCGTATGTAATGTAGGCCACAGAGTTGCACTAATTAATGTCAGTTATGTAGTAATCTAACAGCTATGGGTAATAAAGAGCTTAAATTTAGTCTGGTTATACATTTTCACTACGCTTAAAACGGTGCTAAAGATTTGGAGGAGTATAGAAAGACTAGAGTAGTCAAGTAGTGTATTATAAAAACAAAGCTTCCCAATTTTTTTTCATCTACCATTGTTTGGGGTGTCCATACGTGTTCCATTTAAATCTACTTTAATACTGTTTTAGAAAAATACATGTCTCATACGTTATGTGTGAAAAAATCACTTTACTAATTGAACATTAAAGTTCCATCGTAAAAAGGATTTTCTACAAAACAAAATGTTTGTCCGATGATTGATGGTTTGTAAACTCCGCCGTGACATTGTATTTCTTATTGTAATAATATTGCCTCCGCGGTTCAGTGGATAGCGTATGCTACTGCTGATCGGAGGTCCTGGGTTTGATTCCCGGGTCGGGCAAAAGTGTTACTGAGTTTTTCCGAATTCTCAGTAGCAGCACGGAGTCTGGTGATGTGCCCGGTAACGGCAATAGGCTCGCCCCCTATTACGTGGGTCCTAAAAATTCATGGCGAAATGTGGGTATAATATTACAACTCTGCCTCCCCCTTCGGTTATACAGGCGTGAGTCTAAGTATAAAAAAAATATTATCTTTTGACCCATCGCCATATTTGATGTATTTCGCAGTAGAGAGATCATCAGATTGCTACGCAGAGAGTTTGAATCCACGGAGCGCATCAATGACTTTTCGAAGAAGTGTGCGTATTCAATTGTTCATTATACTTTTGCTTAGCGGTGAAGGAAAACACCGTAACTATACTTGCATGTTTAAGATTTCTGTAAAAGTTTTTCGGGAAATATGTGAAGTCTGCCAATCCGCAGTACACCATCGTGGTGGACTAATGGGCCTTCCCCATCTCGAAGTAAGAAGAGTTGCTTGCCCAACAATGAAACATGTAAATACACCTGTCTGTCTTTCTTACTATTTTTTACAAACGTTAAATTTCATTTCGTATTTAAAAAATAAAACTTCGATCCTATAGCCATTAATATCTATATTGCGAAAGAAACTTTGCTGGGTCAGCTAGTAATTTATATACTGCCCTCATTTCTTACATGTCTTTATGTTTCTAAAGATAAAGCCGTATTCACAGCCCTACAATATCCGCATACGAGATGCGGGTCAAGTGAGAACCTCTCATGTGTAGTGGCCGCAGTACACAAAGTTTATACTCGTATCTTATTCGTCCATAACACTCACACACACCGCCAGTTTATCTTGATACTTCATACGCTGTAGTTCATACAAAGGTGAATTATGCCATGAGTGCGTATTGTTCTTGCCGTAGGCATAAAGCATTATGTGATTATTACTATAGATGGAAAAGCTGAAGTTCTTGAAAATCTGGTTAGACTAGAAAGTGGACCGGGCTACAAGATGAAAGTCTTGGAAGTTACTGGGATAGTGCTAGATCGACGACCATAATTATAGCCAATTAAATTATTAAGACGCTAGTTACTGCCGCCTTTGGAGTCGCATTGCCTAATGCGTTAGTTTGTTAACAGTTGGCCACGAATTTGTTGAAAGATTATGAACCTTGATTGGGTTTGAAAATAGTCGGACGAATATTCCTAAATTCTGCTTTCCTTTTTTGTAAATATTGTTTGTAATTCTTGTTGTATCTGGCAAAATGTTAGCTTTTATTATCTTGATGTATTTGATTAAACAGGAAAGAGATGAGACCAAATAAGATACGCCAAATTTAGTGCCACTATTACGTCGTAGTTTTAAGTCACGTACACATTGAAATTAAACTACAGTTTACGGATTTTATCGCGTTATATTGGTTTCACTAGTTATTACATTCACGTACACGCCAAGAAGTGTCAGTTAAAAAGCGCTGCAAAGCTCCTTGGCTGCAAAGACAACGCCGAACTTAGTTAAACTAATAAAACCATAATACCTTTATAATGTTTGATCGTAATCTTAATATAGAAAATCCTTGCGTTACTGACTGACTGACAGACACGCTACAGCCGAAACTATTGGGCGCAGGAAGCTGAAATTTGGCATGTATGTTCCTTGGGGACCGTAGGGGTGCACTAAGACGGGATTTCCCGAAATTCCCACGGGATCGGCCAAAACGGGTAAATTTAAAAAAATGCAGGCGTAGCTGCTGGCGTCCTCTAGTCTATTTATATTCTTGATAGCTCATTAAGGGTCTAGCCCTAGACAAATGATTGGTATCGCTTCGCTATAGAGCGAGACCAATCGTTAGTCTATGGGTCTAGCCTTTTCTGTGAAAGATGACAATAAACTTTAGTACAAACAACGTATTTCAAAGACATTTCAATTCAATGTTACATACTTAGTTTTCTTTATTTTCAAGGACAAAAGTAAGTATTTTTTCAATTAGGTACATTTATTACAATTTCATTAGGCCATGACGTAATATAATACTTAGACAAACATATTTTAAGCGCTTTAAAAAGCCTTTTGCGCTAATGAAGGCGATGCATCAAGCGAAAGGCTTATTATTAATATATTCCTTTTAAAAAGATTTTAAAACTTAATTCGACACAACCAACACTGTATTTTAACACGGTTTTTCTCTTTATGGTTGCGCTATAAAGGAGTTAAGATAAATTTTCATTATTCAAGGAAGTTAAACCATCAAGACTGGGTAAAAATAAGTAATGTCGATTAATTTATATTAAAAACCAGATGTAAAAATAAGTAATGTCGATTAATTTATATTAATAACCAGATTTTAAACGTTTGCCATGTTGGTTTTGTGGTATAAGTTTAATGGTAGTGCACAGAACAGGAAAGAAGTAGGTGGTAGTGCTATTTATTAAACACTTCCTCAAACGGACAATCCTCGACATCGGGGACTGGTAATCCGTTACCCAAGACATTCATAGTCTGTCATAAAGGATCATACTTTTGATACATCCTTATTGCAGCCAACGTACCTGTTTATCGTATGTTATCAATGAAATGACAATAAAAAATAAAATAGAGCTTTCACCTTGTTTTAACCAAGTTTTAACATACATTGAAGAATTAAACTGCCATTATTTTTGCGTGTTTTACTGGATAAAAGAACTTGCATTTTTTATTTTATAAGCAGACAACGTCCCCATTCAGTCCTTTATCGCTTTTCTCGTGGCTTACCTTGGGTATTTGATCTCTTGGAAGTGATTCCCAAGCGGGGCAGTCATAACAAACGTAATCCTAGATTTCACCGGATCACCTCACCCTAGGCAAGTCTAATTCACGTTTGTGAATACACAAGTGTTTGCAAGAAGCGTATTCGCTTGGGGCTTGATGCAGTAGTGTGTTAAGGTGCCTTAACTGAATTATGAGAAACTAGATGTATCTTGACTGCCTCCGTGGTCCAGTGGATAGAGGATGAGACTGCTGATCGGAGGTCCCGGGTTCGATTCCTGGGTCGGGCAAAAGTATTACTTACTGGGTTTTTCCGAATTCTCAGTAGCAGCCCGGAGTATGGTAATGTGCCCGGTAACGGCAATAGGCTCGCCCCCTATTACGTGGGACCTAAAAATTAATGGCGAAATGTGGGTGTAATATTACACCTCTGCCTATCCCTTCGGGGATACAGGCGTGAGCCTATAAATAAAATAAAAATAAACAATCAGATTGAAAAAGCAATAATTTAGTCAATTCTTTACATAGAAATATAAGTTTAACTTTCAGTTGCGAAAAAATAATTTTCCCAACTGAAAATTTGAGTCCTGTCGAACTGAAGTGCATTGCCGAGCGATTCTTAAACAACATAAAACCATTACGACTTATCTATCTTTCGTCATGTCATGTAAGAATAATAGCTGGTAACCTTCTGAGATATTTAATAATAAACAACCTTGTTTATGAAAATTTAATTTAATATGGATGAAAACAATATTTTAATGAGAAGACAGTATTTTAATTAGTGTCGAGTATCGAGAAATTTTCACCGTTAATGTAATACCTGTTTCATAATATTAAATACGGACTTCCTTACAGTAGATATAATAACGTCAGCGTATTTATAAACCGTCACACAGATTTTGCCTTCTTCTACGATACGACGATGATAAATATGACTGTTGTCGTCTTGTCGTCAAACTTAGCAGGTACGTTTTACAGTATGCTTGCAGTAGTGGATTCGGTTAAGGCCTGTACAAACTGGGACCGAATTGAAAGGCTTTCCGGCAGCAGGATTAATCGAGGGCAGCATGGGGCACTGAGCTTTTCTTATTTGAGAGAAGGTAAATTTGACTCGGTCTTTTTATGCTGCGGATACAAAAATAATCATAAAGAACGAGACAACGACAACAGCTACACCAGCACATAATATATATATTTTTTAATTTATTCCCTATCATAATAATATATACTTCTTATAAGCTAAGTTGACTAGGAACTGTTGTGCAGGCCTCCTATTTTTGGGCACAGTCAAAAAAAGCTAAAACCTTAGGCTAAAATGCTAAAGCTAAATAGTTTGAGTTAAAAAGCTGAAACTAAAAAACCTAAGACAGAAGGCTCAAGCTAGAAAGCTAAGTCTAAAAAGCTTTGCCTACATATTCTGACAAATTTGGTTTATCAAGAAATCGGACCTCGTGCTCCAAGGTACGCAGGCTCTGCTCTCTTATACTCACACGGCTTTGGGGTTTAAAATGTAGCCACGGCTATCTGTGTTGCTAAATTACTGTGGAGGTGTGGATGCATGTGTGTCTTTGAGGTGAGAAAAATGTTGAAAATATTTATTTTATGTAAATATCGATGTTGACAACATTGAAATAAAGTTGCTTTTACAAGAACAAAAGCAGTCGTTAAAAATAAATATTAAAAGCGCTTATGTTACCTCGTCTCAGTGCGGTATTTCATACTGTCACAGAAGGCACCATCGTGTAAATCCGTAGTACCTAGAAATAACAATCCTCAGT
The DNA here is from genome assembly GCA_944739405.2 of Euclidia mi. Lineage (NCBI taxonomy): Eukaryota > Metazoa > Arthropoda > Insecta > Lepidoptera > Erebidae > Euclidia > Euclidia mi. Next base: position 11,629,523 of record OX123203.2, read on the forward strand.
ATTGAAGTAGCCCAAAGCTCTCATTGAGGCCTAAAATAACCCTAAGGTGTTATAAATAAAAAGTCCCGGCTATTATGTAAATGTCAAATATATTTTGAGCTTTATTCAAAGGGACGTCAGACTACATTAGACTGGATATTTTTAGATACCATGTAAGAGGATCTTTTATGGACTAATAGCTTTTCTGTTGTATTACAGAGCCTTTTATTACAGAACTTTTATGGCACAGTTTAATTTTATGGCATACTTCGTATTAACTATGTTGTTCACAAATACTTCTAAAATATATTAACGTACAATTATAAATGTGAGTGCGTGGTAACTAGTGTCGGATATCTTTGCCTCGCAACCTTAGACGAGGAAAAGGGACCCTAGTTAAATGATCGTTGTTATATACAGCTTGTCAGCGAAGTACTAGGAGAATAATTATCAAAATAATAGTCGGTGTGTAGACTAATAGCCAGTAGTCACGACCAGCATCTAAAAAGGCTCGCGTGGAGCAGCTGGATCAATCAAAATTATGATGAATACAAAAAAGCTCATCACACAAAAAAGTCTTCTATAAACTGAAAATCGAAGCCACTTTCTCTGCGGTAGAAATCATGTTCACTAACTACTAGACGGACATGCCATAGAGAAGAGAAGCTCAGAATTTTTACCTTTTTAAAGTCAACTTCCGCTCTAGGAATACATCTTACGTTGCGGGAGTCTTTATAATCAAGCAAACAACGGACACAATGGACACCAAGATTCGAAACAACAATTGATGGATCACACAAAGTGTTGTCTCGTGTGGGGATCGAACCCGTAACACTCGACTCAGTATCAAGCGGAGAGTCGACCGCTTAAACCTCTACGCCAACCGTGCAGTCAAAATATACATGCTACCGCAACATAAAAATCTACGCAGCGTAGCTTAGGCATTATAGTATCTACGAAAGAAATTAAAAGTCTCCCAGCTGAAAATATCGCGCAGAACGTCTTGACAAAGTTATTTGTTCTCCGTTGAAGGCCGCCCTTACTGGGTCACTTCCTCTATAGCAAGCTGCCACAAGTGTCCTTCCATCGTGTTGACGGATTGCCAGTCCATTTACGAGGGCCCAAGCAATCAATGTCTCTTAGTTTAGACTCAAGGGAAAATATTTAATGTGGATGAAACTTAAAAGGGATGAAATACGTTTAGAAATCTGTGGTATAAAAAAAGGTTGGATATTCGTATAGCTTGGCGTGGTAAGCAACTGCCTTGCTGATAAGCACTGTGCTGAATGTCTTTTCCATATGTACCTAGTCCATGTATTGTAATAAAATAAATAAAAGAGAGAGAATTTTATGGTAATAGAGCCTTGCTGATTTCAGTATGAATGGGCCGGCTCGACCGGGGAAGTGCTACCCTCTCACAGAAAAGCGCCGTAAAGTAACAGTACTTAAAGTGTTGCGTTTCATTTGGTGAGTGAGAGAGCCGGATGCCCTATTCCCTATCCCCTCTCCCTCATCCCACTCCTCATCCTATCCCTTTTCCCAACCCAAGGGGCGGCAACGCACTTGTGACTCCTGTGGTGTTGCTTGTGTCAACATAACTCCGAAAAGTCAGTGGTGCGTGCCGTGGATTTGAACCCGATACCCTCTCTGCATGACAGTCTGTTGGTATCTCCACTAGGCTATCGCTGCATTGAATTACCTTAGTATTACTTAAATAATACTACTATAGATAACATAATAAATCATCGTGATCATCACAAAAATATTGGATGATTGAAACCACGTACTCCGCGGTAGCAGTAATGTGCACAGACTACCAGATGAATGCCATAGACAAAAACGCAAAAATTTTACCAGCTAAGTAAAATAGAAATCAACGCAGTGTAGCTTAGGAATTATACCATCTACAAAAGAAATAAAAAGTCTCTTAGCTAAAAATATCTTGCAGAACGTCTTGACAAAGTTATTTGTTCTCCGTTAAAGGCCGCCCTTACTGGGTCACTTCCTCTGTAGCAAGCTGCCACAAGTGTTCTTCCATCGTGTTGTTGACGGATTGCCGGTCCATTTATGAGGGCCCAAGCAATCCATTTCCCTTAGTTTAAGACTCAAGGGAAAATATTTAATGCTGGGATGAAATACGTTTAAAAATCTGTGGCGGTTTGTAAGGTTGGTTTTGCGACAATTTGCTTGAGGTTTAAAAAGGTTGAATGTCAGTGTAACTTGCATTAATGGTGGAGTAGTTTAGGCTGCTGCCTTCCTATTTAGCACTGTGCTGAATGTGCTGTCCATATGTACCTAGTCCATGTTTTGTGATATGGAGATTATTGTTTGTTGATTTGTTTGCTTGTTTTGTTTTTTGATTGAAAATAATTTTAACGCTCACTTGAATAGTGAGCGTTAAAATTATTTTTGACGTCTTAAAAATTACGTATTAGGGAAATTTTATGATAAAAAAATTTCAATGATTCGAATCCATTTCTCTTAGTTTAGACTCAAGGGAAAATATTTAAGGTGGATGAAACTTAAAGTAAAAGAAATCTGTGGTGATTTTTAATTGTTGGTTGTGTTACAATTTGCTTGTTGTATAAAAAGGTTGGATATTCGTGTAGCTTGGCGTGGTAAGGTAAGCAACTGCCTTGCTGTTAAGTACTGTGCTGAATTTTCTTTCCATATGTACCTAGTCCATGTATTGTAATAAAATAAACTAAAGAGGTTTGTGTTCGTTGATTCAATGTTCCTAAAGCAAGAGTTACTTTTATAAAAACAGTTTAGGTACATGTATTTTTTAAACAGGAAGAGCAAAAAAGGTATCTTTTAGTCTACGAATATTTTGTTTTGAAAATAATTTTGTCCCTCACTATTCATTGACTAATCTTTTAAACTTTTTATTATAAAATTTCCTGAGTTAACAAAATTCTCCAGTCGCATAAATTATTAAACATTTATGCGAATCAAGAACTTTGTTAACTTAGTGGTTCGGCGATGCACCAAACCGTATGTACTAGGCGATTTGGAAAAATATTAATATTGTGGACTGTATAAGGATGGGTACTGATCGCCTAGAATAGGAAAAGGGAGTGGGTTCATGGGAGGAATAGGGGGCGGAAGTATGGGAGCACACCTTACCTTGTAAGTCAGTCTTCTTCTTTACAAAATGGCGGCCTCCTGGTGTATTCGAGAATCCTGAAGCTGCACTGTTCACTCCACTACACCCGCGGGTGGTTTATTTCTCGTTTTTATTATAAAATAGCGGTAAAATATTGCGAAGCTGCATGTATTCGTCGCGGCGCGGAGCTGCACCAGGACACAGCCGGTCAGCGGGACCGTTGATTCTCGACTCCGTCGCAGCGTCATTGAATTCTGCGACCAATTAGAGCGAGGCGTGCCTTAGGGAGGGAATGGGATAGAAAGGGATAAAAGATCGCTCGTTTGACACTGCGGTATGCAAAGGAATTTATTAGCTAGGTGTTTACATAATTAACTAGCAATGGAAAAGATAGATGGCGCTACCATATCCCCCCGGCCCTAAAGGGTTGCCTTTAAAAAAATAAAATTGAACTTAGCTATGTTGGATGTACTACCGCATAACCCATCAATAGGCTAAGACAGTATGATATTAAAATTAATCTAAATTAACTTTAGCGAAACAATTATAACGAAAACTACAAACTAAATACTTAAACTAAGAGGTAGATCTAACTTCAGGCTAGATCTCACTGAGTTGGAAGCGGACAGAGACGTACAACAGGGCGCACGTAGCTGCCCTTCGCGGTTTTCACGGTAACAACGCGGGTTGTACCGTCTTTGGAAGTATGCAGTTTCTTCACGATGGCTAACGGCCATGAAAGCGGCGGAGCATTATCATGTTCTATGACGACCAACATACCCTCCTGTATAGGGGATGCAGGACTATTCCATTTTGATCTAGCCTGAAGCTGGTGGAGATATTCCGCACGCCAGCGCCGCCTGTACGACTGCACGATTTAGTTTTTTTATTTAGTTTATCCAGCAGAGTATGTCTCTGGAGCAAGCTTGAAGAGTCTGCTTCAGGGGCCGGAAATGACGATAATGGCACTGTGTTCAGAAAATGTGCAGGAACAAGTTCAATTAATTTACTAACGCGGTTGGCGACAAAAGTCTGCCAGCGGTGAGGAGAAGAATAAATCCAAGCGAGCACTATTTTGGAGTCAGAAAACGCGTATATTTTATTGATAAGGTAGTGGGGAAAAACTGTGTCTTGAACCTTGCGGAGCAACTGAGACAACAGAAGGGCCGCGCCCAACTCCAGTCTCGCAACCCAAATGGTTTTAATAGGCGAGACCTTGGACTTGGCACAAACTAACTGCACCGAGTAGTTAGAACCAATGCGGACTTGCAGATATACGACTCCGCCGTAAGCACGCTCGCTGGCGTCAGCGAAATCTATTAAGTTGATGGTACATCCATCTACCAACCCAAGATGACGCGGCATAGTAATTTGATTGAGCACGGTAAGCTCAATACAAAACTGGCTCCAAGCGGTGACAATATGGTCAGGGGGTGTTTCATCCCACTCACACTTTGATAACCAAAGTTCTTTGATCAAGAGCTTGGCGTACAAAATTGTGGGAGCCACAAAACCCATTATGTCCCTTAGTCGAGCCACTGTGGACAGCATAGTGCGTTTGGTGCACTTATCATCTGGCGGTGAGACGTCAAACCGAAAACTATCACAGGATTTGTCCCAGCGTAAACCGAGAACTTTATGCGGTACAGACTTCTCAAACTCAATGTCTGGAGAAGCTTTATGAGAATCAGGTATGCGTGCGAGAACCTCCTTAGAATTGCTTGTCCATTTGACAAGATCAAACTGGCCACGCTTGAAAAGCTGAATAAGCTCTTCACAAAGCGAAATTGCTAGCGGAACGGATATGACACTACAGGCGATGTCATCCATATACAAAGCGGAAGTAGCAACAGCTGCTGCGGCGGGAAAGTGATTGCCTTCATCAGCGATCAACTGGCGAACAACTCGTAACGCGTGATATGGGCTAGACTTGAGTCCAAAACAAACACGATTGAACTGATACACGGATAAAGGTTCCTTATTGTCAAAACGATAAAAAATCCGTTGAAATCTACGGTCAGATTCGCGAACGCCGATACTGAGAAACATTTGGCGGCAATCAGCTGACAGAGCGATTTGGAAAAGACGAAACTTTATTATGATGTTAAATAAATCACCCTGTAGATTAGGGCCGGCATGCAAAATGTCATTAATCGACTGACCCGATGTAGTCCTACAACTAGCATCTAAAACCACACGAAGTTTAGTAGAGGTTTTATCTTCGCGAACTACGCCGTGATGCGGGATATAATATGAGGGAAGAGAATTGCCCTCGTTGTTTACAACTACACTTAAAAAAACCTTTATTTAGGTAGTCACGAATGACGTCATTATAGGCGCCGTGTAACTTAAGTGAAGCATCAAGTTTACGTTCTAAACAATGGAAACGTCTAAGCGCAGCAGCGTACGAGTCGCCTAACGAATAAGGGTCACCATAGAATGGCAACGCCACAACGTATCTGCCACTGTCGTCACGAACAGTGGTAGCGCGGAAATGTTGTTCACACTCGAGATTCTTACGGCTCATCGAGGGCGGTGCGGTAATCTCTTCGAGCTCCCAAAATCGCTTGGGAAGAGAATCAATATTATTTTCTTGAAGAACATAACAACAACAAGACGTAATATAATGAGAAGTATGTAACGTAGGTACGGTACCCATAATCACATACCCAAATACCGTCTCAATAGCGGGCGGTAAATTATGTTGCTCACTACGTACAACTTTAGGTAGTAACAAGTGCGGAAATATTGAAGCTCCGATCAAAACATCAATGTCTGCCGGATTCGCAAATTCCGCGTCTGCTAGCGGCAATGTCTCGAGGTGTGTGAGTAACGATACATCCACATTAGCGTTCGGCAATGTGTCCGTAATACGCTCCACGATAAGCGAAGAAATGTTAAAATTAATATTCCTATCAAAACGCGAATGTATTTTAATATCTACGGAACCCTTGCAATGTTTTTCTGACTCCCCGATCCCCCTGACTACTAATTTAGTATTTTTCGAGGCGTTTGAAACGATCAGAAGTAATAAAGTTACTCTGTGAGGCGCTATTGAGTAAACAACGAACTATGTGCGGTTCGTTATTATTATCATAAACGATAACTTGCGCTGTTGCTAATAGTGGGAGGGGGAAGCCACCGTGGCACAGGCGGCCTGCACCTGCGACATAGGCGGGCTAGAAATTGGGTCAAGGTTACCGGATTGACCCGACAACGGATAACTTTTATCAAAATGTAATAATGAGTGATGTCGTTGATTACATGAACGACACTTCGTCTTACTAGAACAATCACTCGTTTTATGTTTTATACTTAAACAATTAACGCAAGCTTTGTTTTCTTTTACACATTTGAAACGAGCAGTCGGATTTAAATTATTGAAAGCTACACAACGATACTTCGCAACTGCTACAAATTGAAACTTTTGACTTATAACATTCAGTCACTGTCGTCGGATGATAGGTTGATAGAACTAGAGAGTGAGCTCAGTAACATCAAATGGGATATATTAGGACTGTGTGAAATTCGGCGCAACGGAGAGGAGTTGTTGACACTTGATTCAGGCCACATGCTTTACTACCGTGAAGGCCCAAGACCTGGCATTGGAGGAGTTGGTTTTTATGCTGAACAAAGCCATAAAAAGGTATGTGGTGGAAGTTAACAGCGTCTCAGACCGCCTCGCTTACATAGTATTGAGACTCAATAAAATGTACAAACTTAAAGTCATTCAAGCTTATGCCCCAACATCGAGTTACCAGAATGAAACTGTAGAAGAGTTCTACGAAGACCTTAGAACTCTCAACGACAATATAAAAACCAAATACACAGTTATTATGGGTGACTTTAATGCACGAGTCGGTAAAAAGGACAACGATGGGGAAACTAGCATTGGCAACCACGGCCTCGGACTACGAAATGCCCGCGGACAAATGCTGATAAACTTCCTACAAGCAAATTCATTGTATGCTATGAACACCTTCTTTAAGAAACAAGAGCAACGTAAATGGACATGGAGACACCCTGACGGCGTACACAAACATGAGTACGACTATATCATCACAGACACTAGGCCTATGGTAGAGGATATCAATGTGCTTAATAGATTCATTACGGGCAGTGACCATCGCCTGGTGAGAGCAAACATAAGCATAAACCTAAGAACAGCGCGGAGGAAACTTGTTATGAGACAACACCTGGCAGCCGAGACCAAACTCAAAATACTACGAGCTAATGAAGATCTTTATCAAAATGCTGTTACAGCAAAGATCTCTAATGAGCAGTGGACCCACATGACCCTAGATGAAATCAACGACAAACTCACAGCAGCACTAACGCACAGCCTCAACGAAATTATCCCAAGTGACCTACCAACTAAAGCATGTAAACTAACACCTGTTACTACAAAGATGATGGCCGAGAGAAGATCGTTGTGTAGTGAGGGAAAAGTGGGTAGTCAGGAGTATAGGGATCTTCTAAAGCGAATTCGTATACAGACTCGGAACGATCTGCTTAATTACCACAGCTGTCTAGTACAAGAGGCTCTAGAAAATAACAGCAGTCGAAGGACACTGAAGTTGAAACTAAGCGAAGGCAAGAAACACATTTTTAAGCTACTTAACAAAGAAGGTGAAATCGTAACGGACAAGGAGCAACTACTCTCGGTTGCGCAGGAGTACTACGGAACCCTCTATCGGAGCAAAACACCACCAAGCCAAGCATATATATCTCAGGTACATACCCGACTACCTGTCCAAAATATTGGTTCCGAAGAAGTTCCTGATGTCATCGCAGAGGAAATATTGCTGGCTATTCGACAACTTAAAAATCGAAAGGCTTCTGGCGAAGATGGCGTATTACCAGAGATGATTAAAATCAACTCTGAATTACTCAGCAAAGGGTTAGCAGCACTATTTACAAAATGCATTTTAGAAACCAAAGTACCTTCAGCATGGCATAACGCAGTAATCACCTTAATCCATAAGAAGGGGAACATCAAGAAGCTGGAAAACTATAGACCCATCAGCCTACTGTCACATATTTACAAGCTCTTCACTCGCGTTCTAGTTAACAGACTTGACAGGAAACTAGACCTTTTCCAGCCAAATGAACAGGCTTTAGCACCAACGACCATCTCCAAACTCTCAAAATATTAATAGAGAAATGTAACGAGTACAGGAAACCAATTATCCTAGCCTTCGTCGATTACGAGAAAGCATTCGACTCCATAGAGTGGTGGTTCATAGAGCGAGCTTTGGTTAAGTGCCGTATCGATGAACGTTACATACAAACCCTCAATCACCTCCATCAAAATGCTACTGCCTGTGTCTCCCTACACAAGAAAACTGGCAAATTTCCACTAAAAAGGGGTGTCAGACAAGGCGACACAATATCACCAAAGCTATTTACCCTAGCACTAGAGTGCATATTCCAACGGCTACAATGGCATGGGAAAGGGTTGTTGATAGATGGAGAGAGACTTCCAAACTTGAGATTTGCAGATGACCTGGTTCTGATCTCGGAGAGCATTGAAGATATGATTACGATGCTCCAGGACTTAAAGCTGGAATCTGAAAAGGCTGGTCTTCAAATGAACTTGAGGAAAACCAAAATAATGACTAATATTCCTGAAGTCACGGACTACCACCTTCCAGTGGAGAGAGTGACCGAATATATATATTTGGGTCACAAGGTTACATTGGGCTTTGAAAATCAAACGGCGGAAGTAATACGGCGGATATCGCAGGCGTGGGCCGCATTCGGTGCCAACAAACAAATACTTTGTAGCAAAATACCCCTACATCTCCGAGTCAAAGCCTTCGAGCAATGTGTCATGCCGGTGTTAACCTACGGCACTGAAACCATGACTCTAACACAAAGGTCTGCCGAGAAGTTCCGTGTCGCGCAGAGGGGCATGGAGAGAGCGATGCTTGGGATCTCCTTACGTGACCGGAAACGCAATGAATGGGTCCGAAATAAGACCAAAGTAAAAGACGTCATGGTTATCATCGCGAAGAAAAAGAGGACGTGGGCGGGACACATTGCGCGAATGGACCAGAGTCGCTGGACAAAACGAGTCCTTGAATGGAGACCTAGAGCGGACACTAGAGGACGCGGCAGGCCGCCGCAACGCTGGGTGGACGACATTCGACGACACGGAGGTCGAGACTGGATGAGTCGGGCACAAGATCGCCAAGAATGGAAGAAGAGGGAAGAGGCCTTTATCCAATATTGGATTACTGACAGGCCGCCATGATGATGATGATTTTACAAAACATTTTTATCAGAAATGTTTCTTAAAATAAAATTATTTTTACTAAAACTTAAGTACTACTAATTCAGTCATCAATTTCAATGTATCTATTCTAAGTAAGTATCGAATATTAAAATACATCAACAAATTCTAATACAAAATGAATAAAGTCGCCCCTTATTTCATATTTTTTAACAAATATACATAAACATCTATAATTTTAAATAGAATATATTTATTTATTTACAATTTATAACAACACATTCATATAAATTTATTATTAACATCTATTATTACTTTTTGATTTATCAGACACATTTATATCCTACTTATTTCAGTTCATTTAAGCCGAAATTTTATTATAATAATATATCTCTATATTATAAAAAGCTCTGCATTTAAATCATTTGTTTCTGAAAACGTAGACACAATAATCAATATTATTAAATATGCTCTTATGGAGCAGAAAATCGATAATATTCTAATGTATCTGTATCTTAATTTACATATGCAGACATATCCAAATAAATTATGTACAATCTTTTATTACAAGTATACATTTTATGTACATTAAAAAAAATAGATAAGTGATTCTAAATTTTTTGTGCGTTTCTCAAAACGTAATCTAGAGTTTGGTAGAAGTGCAGTGTAGAACTAAATGAACATGGCGAAAGTTTTATTGCTCTATCGTTAGAAAAGTACATAATATATGTACATAATACGAATACAAGGGAGGAGGGGAATGGGGTAAAGGCCTTCTGCCTGGAAAAGCTAAAAGTTAAATTAATAATTTAGAATTTATGATTCTGACTAAGTGATAATTGCAATTCGCAAAAATTTTAACGGTAACATATGGCACAAGATTAATTGGGGTATTCGTGAAAAATTTTACTGCTTAATCTTTTTGAGCGTTTATGTAAAACATTGAGGCAGCTTCGGGACGAGTGGCTACCTCGACCCGCGGCTACTTAGTTCAAGACACTGTCCCAACTTGAGACACGCCTATCAGCTGGTGACTAGTGGATATACAGCTTCATAGAAAGAAAGAAAGGGAGGAAGAAAGAAAGAACGATATATTTCTTGCTATAGGTAGACCACTTAAAGTGTTTTTTTTAATTAAACAAAAAATATCAAGTACTTAACTTAATAGCTGACCATTAAGACGAGACATTGCGAGGCGGGTGCGCATTGTGCCTGTCGCATGCTTCGTAAAGTATGGACGTTCATAGTAGTTGTGACGCATTTGTTTAATTTACAATTTTTATCGAGGAGGGCGAGGCCCAGGGCCGCCAAACAGCTTTATTTTCTCAGAATCGAAATGTATAGAATAATGTAGTGTTATTATGTGTCATGAGTGTTTAATATATACTTGTTAGCTTGGACCATAGGGCAATTTTTAGGTACGAGGTGCTAAAGCTACGTAAAAATAGTAGTAACTTTCTAAAATTCTCAGTGCTGACTTTTATGTATGTTTTAGAGAATATTATTAAAAATTTATTAATAATACTGTCGCACTCATTTCGTCGCGGTAATTTTGTGCGCAAAACAAAGTGCTTTTACCAGAGGATTTAAAGTTTCCAAAATATCTAGCTATCGGTAGAGACCACTAGGGGGCGGATTTAGAAAATGTATTGATATTGTTACCGTGGACCTTTAGCACCTCATAACTGAAAATACGCGTACACTCATAGGAGATACTAACACTACATTATTCTATACATTTCGTTTCTGAGAAAATAAGTAAGGTCTGGCGGCCTTGGGATCTTACTGTATTCGTTGCAAAGTTTACGTGGGATATGCCTCGCAATGCCTGTATCCACCCTTAGATTCAGCACTCAATACTCAGTTGGAGTAAAATATAGTTGCTACTTATATGAATTCAGATCAAAGTTAAGTTGCGACTTGCTGACCCATAGACTTAGGTACATAGCATAAATTTGTTTTTTATAGCTTTTAAAAAAGAACATAAAGATACAAGAAGATAAATTACTGGACAAATGCAGCGTTCGAAGTTTACTACGCGTATGAGAAAAGAAAGAAACAACGATATTTTGGAAATTAGTTTTGTGACCTTTCTAATTAAGTTGATGTCTACAGCGTCGTCAAAACACTGTGTCAAAACTCAAAACACGTACTGTCAACGCTGCAAGTTAAAAACCTGCTTCACATCGACATTTCGTTATAAATCATGTATATATTCAATATCATAAAAAACATTCATCGGTCATTTAGAAAGCCTGCCTCAAATACTACCCGAAACCCAGAAACTGCTTTAAATAAAATTAATAAAACTAGCATCCCTCGTCCAATGAATAATTAATTGAACAAGCCGGTATGCTGACTCTGACATCGTCTAAAAATGGACTACCTACGCCATATTTAATTCTTACAAGCACCTGTACTATATAAGTATGAAGTATTGATTTTTTTATTTTAAAACGCTCCACCGATCTAACAATAGATCGGCCTATTTTCGGTAAGCTTCTACCTCAATAAAAATATTATAAGATAATATTCAATGAAAAGTAAAATGAGATTTTTTATCCGATTACATTATCAAATGATAGAAGGAAAATAAAGGGAAATCATTTGCCTAAATTCGCGTAATTTGATTTGACTGTTTTTCTGGGAGGTTGAACGTTGTTATTATTTCATGAATATTTATGTTATTACTAGCTATTGCCATATTAATTAATTCTAGTGTATATTTTGGATGATTTGGTTCACAAAAATACTAAAACTGCGTTTAAAAAGTAGAGTAGGGATAGCAAGGTGTAAATACGAAAAATATAAATTTTGGATAAGAAAACTCTGTTTATCTAGCGGCATAAAATAATAATTCACAACAATACTTCGTTACAACCTCGTCTGAGCATGGCCACAATATTATTATATCGCGTAGGCATACAGGAAAATGGTTTCTTCAGATTTAAATAAATGATAGCCCCCGCCAGTTTATTATTTCAGACTAATAAATGTTGATACCAGAATTTTAAAATAATTCATAACACTTAAACTTGATTCACACGTACCACAATCACACCACTTCATCGCGACATAATGTGGATAAGCTGTTCTTCCGCGTGAATAGTTTCTACATGCTGGCTTGCTCGCGTAGTTAGCACAACGCGACCAAGTTGTGGTGAAACGATGAAATGTGATTCTGATTGTGTTGTCGCGAGGGTTGCGTAGCGTTTCAACTAGACAGAGAGCATATGTGCGCTTAGTAGTCCCGTTGACGAAACGTTAGAGTTGCCGTGTAGCTGCAATGTTGTCGGTATCACACACTCGGTTGATGAAGACCGGCAAATCTCAGTTGAGAATCTCAGAAAAATGATTCGTGTAAATTAAATTATTAATTATCATACAAATGATTCCGCCCACGTTGTGTTGTTGAGTTTTGGCTGTGCTACGTGTGAGTTGCTTCTAACATGAATAATAGATCTAAATCGTCTTAACCCTTTGAAAGCCTTCTTAAGGTTTTCGGTTAATATTACCCGCAGAACAAAGTGCTTTCGCCTAAATAATCAAGATAATGACGCGACGGCCGCAGGGGTTGTCAAACAAATCTCCTTAATCCTTAAGTCGGATTCGTTTCAATTTAAAACTTTTTGTGGAGCAATTTCAATTTCAATGCTGGGGTATATTGTAGATGGTCACTGGTGTAAAATTGATATAAAATAAATAAATTGCTGAGCCCTGCTAGGAAATGAAATAGTTGTTTATCAAAAGCAATTCGTTTTATAGATTTTTTGTTGGGATTCGTCAAAATCTTGGAATAAGCTGACCGGGTATTACTTATCGAGGAATAAATCCTTAATGAAAGAAGCCACAATGGTTGTGAAAAATTATCAAACCATTTTGAAGAGGTTCTTTAACAAAATGCAACCTTGCAGGCATAAATATTCGACACGATACCTAACCTAAAACTCTTACTCTTCAATACCAGACGTGGCTCACCAGTCGAAACGAGTCAACCTGGGCGAGGTTACGGATCCGTCATTGAATTTGTGGGCGGTTTTGAATTCGAATTGGTTACCGTGACGCCGTCCTGGTTTTAGTGAGAAGGCTCGAACAGCTCTAGAAGAGTCTTACATACGTTTCCACCAGCCTCACTTCCGTGGAGAGAATCACGCAATAACATCTTACATCTTATGCTTACCATCATTTAAGGTTATACGACACGTTTTAGCTTCATTGTAAAGTTCAAGTATATTCCCCGTACGTATGACATTCTAATATCGAAAGAGGACGGTAGCGCTCATATCTCGACTCGCGTAATAGATCGGTAAAGTTAAACAACTTTGACCGAGGTCACAAATTGGATGAGTGACCGCTTGTATGGCATTTAGATCAATGAATAAGCTACCGTGCTTTGAAGGGCACGTCGATGCTACGTCAGGACTTGAAATGTAAGACCACGGCAGAGGTCTTTACGGTCGGTCCATAAATACCGACACCAGAGTTGGTCGCAAACTCACACAAAAGTGAATAAACGAATACAAAGGAAAAATATCCGGAATATTCCACGCCTCCATAAAGTTGAACTCATCCAGAAAGCCGAAAAATGCAAACAACAATTTTTATTGTTGTAACATAAAGTTAACAGCAGGACGAGCAAACAGAATCAAACAAGGTTCTCAGTCGAGCGGAAGGTAGGGCGGAAAGCGATGGCTCGAGAATACCAAATTACGGAAGCGACGAAAAGTTTTTTATTCGCACCTACATTTCAAATACATTTGATGAATATTTTTTTAATGTTACACATAAATTATTTTTTTGTGAAGCTTTAATAAAGTGATTTTTAGAGATGCTGATGAATGTATTTTGTATCCTTCAATTCTCATCGTATACCTAACTGGTGCTGCTACTTATTATGTATTTTTTTTACTTAGCCTATATTGTCCCACTGCTGGGAAAAGGTTTCCCTTACACTTTTCCAAGCATCCCTATCTTCTGCCAAATTGGGCCAGTTTCTGTCAAAATTGTCTAGATCGTCACGCCATCGTTTTCGGGGTCTTGCGGCACCCATTGCGTGACGATCTTCGCCCATTGGCTAGGATGCATCCAGATCACGTGACCCGCCCAATCCCATTTTATGTATTACAGAATTTAAAACGTACCTACTTATTTACTACGCAGTCTTGGTTAAATAGCCTTACTCATTTGGATGAAACTTGGCTAAGGCGAAGATAAAATATCGGAGAAGAACTTGGGATGTTTTGGAACTTATAATAAGTTTCTACAGTAACTGCTGCAACTAGGATTTTAAAAAGGCGTCGGTGCGGGCTCACTTGTCTTTCAATGACACACTCTTGAAACAAGTACCTATATAATTGAGAGACGTTAATAAAAATCGTACATATTCTTTAGATAATTTTATTATCTCACTTGGAAACAAAATGAATGCTATGAAAAAAGATCACGATCACTGACATAGACTTATCTTTCAATGACACAATCTCAAATAACCTAGATTGTAGATAATAATTTGCCTTTCGATCAAATCGAAAAGGTAGAGGAAATCTCGTTAGATTTTTCTGATATCTAATTTTACCTTACAATACATTTATGATTGAAAAGGGTCCCTTTGGCCTACTCTGTTTTCTATTTATATTGAGAGAGCGCTATCAAATCCATTGAAGAAGATATAATTTGTCGAAATATTTTTTTCCTTTTTAAATCAGCGTAGATATTTTGAAAGATCTCTTATCGACATCTAAATTTGAAATGAATTCTCCATCAGTCAATAACGTAATTAGATTTTGTTCATCTATATTTGTAGGTGCTCTATGATGGAGAAGTTGGCTTTTTTCCTTATTTAATTACTATATTATTTAATGATTTACTGACTGCCTCCATGGTCCAGTGGATAGCGTCGTCTAAGGCTCCGGGTTCGATTACCGGGTCGGGCAAATGTGTTACTGAGTTTAAACGAATTCTCAGTGGCAGCACAGAGTCTGGCAATGTCGGCACATTGCCGTGCCTGGTAATGTGGGCACATTGCCGTGCCTGGCAATGTGGGCACATTGCTTTTTGCCGTTACCGGCACTATTGCCATTACCGGGCGGTAACGGCAATAGGCTCGCCTCCTATTAGACGGGACCTAAAATTTACAAGGCGAAATATGGTGTAATATAACACCTCTCTCACGGGTCTTCGGCGATACAGGTGTTATGATATGAAAACAAGAATGTTTAAGAACAATTGAATCGCTTCTCTCAATATAACTAAATCGGCTATTTTCTATTTGCAACCTATTGCCGCTGATACACCTGAGCATTCACTTGTAACAGAACAGCGAGCATTCGCCGTTTTGTAATACGCCTGAATGTAAAAGTACGTAGCAAGACATTTATATTGAAGGTCCGTGGGTGCCACTGTGTTCACACAGTGGGTTTATATGCCTACATATGCGTAGTGGACGAAGGATTAACCCTTCCTATAGTGAGAAGAGGCCTGTGCCTAGCAGTGGGTCATGGAACAGTTTCTTAACAAGGCTGATGATGATTAAGCTTAATACGCACCTTTGTTTCAAGATGTCGATATTTCGTCACCCTTTTGCCCGAAACCTACCGTAAAACTAATACCTCGAAACCAAGGCTATTAATAAACACATTTATTAAAATTTAGTTATTGGATCGCCCGATGCTTTTAACGAGATGGCGTTGTTAATAAGTATCGGCATATTTTAATGGCGCTCTTAATTTGTGTTGAAACACGCTTCAACGAGGTGTTGGAGAAAATAATGATGTTGCAATTATGCTTCACAGGGCTGTTGTTAAGTGTTTTGATTAAATCCTTTAAAGTGAAATCGATATAGTTCAATGTCTGTTTACGTGATTTCGAATGATAACAACATAAAAGTGCTAGAAGATGGCCGCATATTTAATTTAATTAAATACTTTCCTGGTGTTGACCTTCGCCCGCGCTCAACTAAAATACCTATATGTTGTTCTCCGGCCCTTCAATTACCTCGATACCAAAAATCACATTGATTCGTCGCTCTGTTTCGATGCCAAAAAGTAAAACCAAATAAACAGACTTTTATAATATTAGTATAGATACATATCCGTCGTCCTTAGTCTGTAATACCTTTAGTAACTCTTTAAACAATTTTAGTAAAGTTCAACAACCTAAAATAAAGTCGGGACTGGTGCTTTACAACAGGATAAACATACTGGGACAGCATGGACCCAGTATGTACTGGGAAAGGTCAGACAGCAAATCTTTATAGGATTAATTTGTTTCCGTGTGTCGACCAGAATAAATCCTTTCTTTAAAAAATTAGATTCTATTTTATTATTATATAGCGACAGCCTAGTGACGAGACGCTAAAGGTCTTCGGTTCAAACCATCGGCGTACCAGTGACGTTTCGAAGTTGGTTCGGCTTTGCACCGAAACCGTGGGGTAGGGTTCTAGGCGACTTGGAAAAGGAAATGGACTGTATTAGGGCGAGTTCTGGGTCGCCTAGAAAGGAATAAGGGAAGAGGAGATGGATACGGGAGGAGGTGATTGAGTGGGTATAGGATACTTCCAGGATGGAAGGCACTTACCTTATACAGCCTTCTTCGTTTCTTTTCCTCCTGGTGTTTTCGTGATGTAGCTGCTTGTTTTCACTTCACTCACGAGCGGGTTTTCCTTGGTGGAAGCGGCAAAATCACATACAGCGGCGCGGCGCGGAGCGGTATCGAGACGGCGTTCTCAGCGGGAGGAATGTTCTCGACTGTCCCTCGCGTTCACGATCGCGTCGACGAATCAGGCGGAAGGCAGTGCCCTTCCAGGGAGTGGGATAGAGCGGGACGGAAATATGGTATCGCTCGCACTAGACGTGGAACGATTGATCTTGATGCGATTAGTTATATATAGGAAGGTAGATGGCGCTACCATATCCCCCCGGCCCTAAAGGGTTGCCTTTAAAAAAAATAGAATTGAACTTAGCTATGTTGGGTGTACTACCGCATAACCCATCAATAGGCTAAGACAGCGATATGACAATAAATTAATCTAAACTAAATTTAGCGAAAACTACAAACGCAATAATAGCGAAAACTACTAACTAAATAGGTACTTAAACTAAGAGGTAAGTCCAACTTCAGGCTAGATCTCACTGAGTTGGAAGCGGACAGAGACGTACAACAGGGCGCACGTAACTCCCCTTGGCGGTTTTCACGGTAACAACGCGAATTGTACCGTCCTTGGAAGTATGCAATTTCTCTACGATGGCTAACGGCCATGAAAGCGGCGGAGCATTATCATGTATTATGACGACCAACGTACCCTCCTGTATAGGGGATGCAGGACTATTCCACTTGGATCTAGCCTGAAGCTGGTGTAGATATTCCGCACGCCAGCGCCGCCAGAACGACTGCACGAGTTTATCCAGCAGAGTATGTCTCTGGAGCAAGCTTGAAGAGTCTGCTTCAGGAGCCGAAAATGACGATAATGGCACTGTGTTCAGAAAAGCTGGCAACCCTAGCAACGTAAACACGTCTACTCACGATTAAAATTGATTAAAATTAATAAAGTATTAGATAATTGTTAAATAAGGTGCTACAAGTGTATAAAACTAACAACATAACCTCGAAGTGGTGTGTGCTAATTGAACGCGTTCATTTCCTGGACAAAACTGTGAGTTATAACACAAACACTTTTGCTTACGACCGTTGTATAACATTTTGAAAACCACTCACACAAACACATCCAGCTGTTTTTGGAAGAATTTTGGAATCATCAACACACTCACTCATACGCACAAACATAAACATCCCGTTTTTACTTTGACAGCTAGATACAGTGCTACCAACAAAAAGTGATAAATAACACTGATATTCTCAATTGACCACAGACAAACCTGATCTCATAATCGACTAACGGATGATATTCTCGACAAAGAGTATAGCTCACATTAATTCTGGCTGATATTCTCGCCCAAAAATATTACAGCATATTATAAAATAGAAGACTTTGACAATATCACTCATAGACAACCCTTAAAAAAATGCAAGTCCTTAGAAAATATAGACATGAGTATTTCAATAAACTCATCTTATTCAGATGAATTCCTGAGTAGGAGACTAGACGTATCCACACATATTACTGCATTGTGCCGAGATGAGATGAACGCCGAAATAAATAAATTAAGGACAGACCTATAATCCACGCAAAATGAATTAGAAAATGTCATTCTTGAAAATGTTGCTCTGAAAACTCAAATTGGTCAGCTGTCCCAGGAAATAGAAATATTAAAGAATATATGTAGAAGTCCTTTATCAACTCTTCGTCAACCATCTACGCAGAAACGTAATGTCAAACGTCGACTTACTGATTCCTTTAAAGACTCCCCACTCATAACACAAAACCAACCAAATCCACAAGAACACAATGAACAGGTGCCGAATCAAAATGAAAATATTCAAAAAACACATTCAACGGATACACTCATTGAGCAATCAGTCAACAACACTCAAGAGAACCCTTGTGCCCAACCGACACATGTAGCATTATCAAATGACATCAATGAACATTTACAAACTACTAAAAATGACAAGAACACCCGACAGCCGAACATTTTTATTTTAGGTGACCAGCAAGTACGCGGTTTGGCAAAAGAAATTAAGACTCAGAGAGGTAGAAACAAATGGAATAACATATATTCTGTAACAGGCTTGTCAAAACCATGGGCAACCAGTACACAAATACTATGCGATATCGACCATTACACAAAAACATTACACAGCGATGACATAATTGTATTAGGCATAGGAAGTAATGAAAAGAATCCGTACTTGTTTTTATCAGAGTTGAGTGCCGCACTTCATAAATTAAAAAAATGTCGAGTGTTTGTATTAAACATAATAAACAACAAGTATTTGAATGTTGACAAATTAAACACTAAAATAAAGCTCTTTGTAAATAACTTTTCAAACTGTAAGTTCATAGATACAACTGAGAATATATATAGAGGCCAAAATTATAATTTTATATCTAAAAGATTCATCTCTTTCAAATTAAATATAGAAATAGATAATATTAACTACCAAAAAAAGATAGACTCAGCACTTAAGCTCAGACGCACTCGCACTTTAACAAATACTGAAAGTTCAATTATGTATGAAAAGAAAAAAGGAACGATTCCGTATTATTTCGATATTCAAAAAAAAAATAATGACCCGTGCCCTATAATAAACGAGGAACCTAAGTTTTTTCGAACCGAGCCGTAAATGCACTTTACTGCATCAAAATATTGCCGGTATACTAAATAAAACGGATTTACTAGAAATAACCTTACTAGAGCTAGACACAAAAGGAACAAAGGTGGATATACTGTGTTTCTGTGAAACTTTTATACGGCAAGGAACAGAATGTAATCTTAAATTGAACAATTATAAGCTGGTGTCCTCTTTCTCAAGGCCACACCAACGTAGAGGTGGAACCTGTATAATGGTTAAAAAAGATCTAGAATGTAACCCAATCCTCAACTTACCTAAGCCATTGCTGAACCATTTCGAATACTGTGCCGTTGAAATTGTCACACTTAGAGTATTTGTAGTATGTATATATCGTACACCAAATTCAGACGTAAGCTTGTTTTTAAAAAACTTAGAGAACCTATTAAGGAAAATAACCAAACGAAATAAGAACCACATTATAGTATGTGGAGATTGGAACCTCGACATGATGAAGGTAAGTAAAAATGTCAAAGAACTAGAATATATTTTGCAAAACTATGATATCCATAATCATATTACTAAACCTACTAGAAAATTATCTTGTATCGATCTTATAGCAAGCAACATACGTGATGTTCAGCCCCAAATACATATTCTTGCATTATCTGATCACGAGACTGGTCAATCAATTTGTTTCAATTCTTATGTCGATACTACAAAATGCAAAAAGCAATTTTCATTCGAAAAAAGGAGAGATCTAAGCCAAGAAAATATTAAAAAGTTTGTGTCTTGTATATCAGCGCTCTCCTTTTCAGAAATATATGAGACAGATGACACTAACGTAGCCTTCGATCACTTTCATAGCATACTATCCCTTTTTTACAATTTGTGCTTTCCCGTCCTGAAAATTAAAGTAACAAATAAACCTTTAAAATGTAAATGGATTACAAAAGGTATAAAAAGATGTTGCATTAAAAAACGAAGCTTATACTTAAAATATAGATTTAATAATTCTAATAAAAATCAACATTTAAATAATTATACCAATTACGCTAAAATTTTAAGACGATGCATTATTCACGCCCATAAAATTAATAATACACGTTACATAATTCAATCCAATAATAAATGTAAAGCTGCATGGAATATTATTAAAAAGAATAGTATAGAAAAAGATAATGTACCAGAAATTACTTCGATTACAATTGACCAGTGCAAATACACGCATGCTGATACAATAGCTGACAAATTTAATGACTTTTTTATTAATTTGACCAATAAATCTACTGACTGCAATACAAAAACTAACATTAACTATAAACACACTATTGATGACGTTTCTAATAGCATTTTCTTGACCCCTACGAATGACCATACAGTATGTAAAATTATCAACTCTTTAAAATCCACTAACTCAACCGGATATGATGATATTAATACAAAGGTACTTAAACGCTGTTCAGATATTTTGGCCCTTCCAATTAGTCACATAATTAATTTATCATTTACTCAAGGTATATTCCCCACAAAACTAAAATTTTCTATTGTCAAACCTCTGTACAAACAAGGAGATAAAAGTGATATGAATAATTATCGCCCAATAACTCTCATTCCCGTAATTGCTAAAATTTTTGAAAGAGTCATGTATGATAAGCTGTACTCCTTTGTGACAAGTAATAAAATATTAAAAGAGGAACAGTTTGGTTTCAGAAAAAATAGAACAACAACTCTTGCATGTTTTTCGCTTATTAGACTGATTACTTCAAGTCTTAATGAAAAAAAGCCTATATTATCTATATTTCTCGACATGTCAAAGGCATTTGACTTTGTGAACCACAAACTTCTGATTTACAAATTGAATCGTTACGGAATAAGAGAAAATGCGTTAAATTGGCTGGAAAGCTACCTAAAAAATCGCGAACAATGCGTGGAGATTTCGAGACATACGGTATCTGAAAAAATGGTGCATAGATCCTCCTACCGCCGAAATACCAATGGTGTCCCTCAAGGCAGCATATTAGGCCCGTTTTTGTTCCTGCTATATATTAACGACTTGCCTAACGTTACCACACATGACTGCATACTATATGCCGACGATACCACCCTTAATATTAAATCTACAGGTAACAATATTGATGAATTCCAGAACGAAATAAACAACACATTAAATAACATAATACGATGGTTACAAGATAATAATTTACACGTCAATTTAAAAAAAACAAAGATGATACAATTTCAACCTTATAACAACAAACGTCCACAATTACAAGTCAGATACACAAATGATACCATTGAGGAAGTTGAAACTGCTAAATTCTTGGGCATAACAATTGACAAAAATTGTAATTGGAAAGCGCACATTGATGAATTGTGTGCTAAGATACAAAGGTTTGTGTACGTGCTCAGCAGAATAACCCGCGTGGCTGGTATCGATGCAGCCTTATATGCATACCATGGTTACGTTTCCTCAATTCTGCGCTATGGGATTA
Organism: Euclidia mi; assembly: GCA_944739405.2. NCBI lineage: Eukaryota > Metazoa > Arthropoda > Insecta > Lepidoptera > Erebidae > Euclidia > Euclidia mi. The sequence goes on from OX123203.2 coordinate 11,651,526, forward strand.
TAATATGGGGCAATTCCGTTGATATTATCAAGGCATTTCGAGCCCAAAAGAAATGTATGCGGGTGATAAATAAAGCACACCCGTTAGATAGCTGTGTTCCTTTATTTAAAAATTTAAAATATTGCCTCTGCCAGCCTTATATATATTTGAAATTTGTATCTTTGTACATAAACACATAAATTTATTTGAAATGCATAACGATGTTGTAATTAGGAAAAGTCGGCAAACTCATAAGCTAAATGTACCCCAACAAAGGATTTCATTATTTTCAAATAATGTATTTTGTATGGCAATACGCATTTATAATAAATTACCCAATGCGTTTAAAACATTGAATTTTATAACATTTAAAAATACATTATTGAAGTATCTATTAGAGAAATGTTATTACACAACCAATGACTTTTTGAATGAAAAATTTGACATAAATATCAAACTGGACATTTAACATTACATAATTGACATTGTTTTTAGTTTTTGTATTTATAATTAATGAATATTTTATCTGCAGTACTATTATTATGATTATTTCACCATTAACTCCTGTGTTCTGTATGCATTTGTACGCTGGAAACAGCAGAATATTATGGACATCATTGTTTTTGTAACACCTATTGTAACAATATTCTGACAAATAAACGTATGATTATGATTATGATTATGATTAAAATGTGCAGGGCTTAACGCGGATGGTTCTGCAGGGTCACTACTCAATGCCGTGAGCGGACGCGAGTTGATCAGTGCCTCGACTTGTGCAAGGACAGTTAAAAGCTCTTCGTAAGAGAGGATCTGTTGACCTATAACCTTGAAGAGATGCGTTTTAATTACTTTGACCATGCTTTCCCAACATCCACCGAAATGCGGTGATGCTGGTGGAATAAACTTCCAGTCGATATGATTTATGGAAAGTTCCTCCTGAAGACGAGTACGATATTCTTCCCTGAGAAACTTATAAAGGTCGCGTAAATAAGAGCTTGCGCCCACAAAACAAGTGCCGTTATCCGTGTAAAAACACTGTATAGGGCCGCGCCGTGAGAGAAATCGTTTAAGGGCTGCCAGGAATGACACCGTGCTTAAATCTGTCGCAACTTCAATATGCGTAGCGCGCGTCGTTAAGCATGTAAAAATACATAGCCAGGCTTTACGGCTTTTAACACCTCGACCACGCACTGGCGTATACTGCAGTGGTCCTGCGTAATCACAACCGGTGTGTGTAAACGCTTTAGCAACCTGGTTGACGCGCTGGCTAGGGAGATCGGCCATGGGAGGGAAAGTTGGACGCGGACGAAATTTGAAACAGACGTTACATTTATGTATTCTGTGACGAATTATTCGTCGAGCGGCTAAAATCCAATACTTATGCCTAAGTAAGGACATAAGCAACTCCGGACCGGCATGGAGGTGCTTCTTGTGATAAAAATCAACAAGAAGGTCGACAACATGATCATGTCGCGGCAGAATACAAGGATGTTTGTAGTTATAAGGTTCATCCGAATTTGACAGACGACCCCCAACGCGTATGACGCCATGTTCATCGAGAAACGGCTTGAGTCTAAGGATAGCGGGAGAACAAGGTACATTGTCCTTTAAATTTTGAATGTCGTTACTAAAATGAACAGCTTGTACAGCTCGTAGTAACTTACATTCTGCGAATTTCAGATCAGTACTTGATACAAAAGTCTCATTAGGTAGGTGCCTAAGAAACCTATAGACATAAACGATGGCGCGGAGTAACTTAGACCACGATGACATGCGTAGTGCGAGTGCATAGATGGGAGACTCCGCAACCTCAGCAATCACGGGATAAGAAACAGACTTCCGCTCGGGTACATCTTCGTCTTCTGCACTGTGGTCAAAGGGTTGCATGGGCCATTCTGACGGATCATGGGAGATCCAAGAAGGTCCACGACGCCACAATGGATGATGCAGAAGATTAAATGGAGTGACACCACGAGACAAGCAATCTGCGGGGTTCTCAATACCCGCGACGTGATTGAAACAAGTAGCAGGAACCAGTTCAATCAATTTGCTAACGCGGTTGGCGACAAAAGTCTGCCAGCGATGAGGAGAAGAATGAATCCAAGCGAGCACTACTTTGGAGTCGGAGAATGCGTATAATTTATTAATGGGGTAGTGGGGCAAAACTGTGTCTTGAACTTTGCGGAGCAACTGAGACAGCAGAAGGGCCGCGCACAACTCCAGTCTCGCAACTGAAACGGTTTTAACAGGCGAGACCTTAGACTTGGCACAAACTAACTGCACCGAGTAGTTAGAACCAATGCGGACTTGCAGATATACGACTCCGCCGTAAGCACGCTCGCTGGCGTCAGCGAAACCTATCAAGTTGATGGTACATCCATCTACCAACCCAAGATGACGCGGAATAGTAACTTGATTGAGCGCGGTAAGCTCAATACAAAACTGGCCCCAAGCGGCGACAATATGGTCAGGGGGTGTTTCATCCCACTCACACTTTGATAGCCAAAGCTCTTTGATCAAGAGCTTGGCGTACAAAATTGTGGGAGCCACAAAACCCATTATGTCCCATAGTCGAGCCACTGTGGACAGCATAGTGCGTTTGGTGCACTTATCATCTGGTGGTGAGACGTCAAACCGAAAACTATCGCAGGATTTGTCCCAGCGTAAACCGAGAACCTTATGCGGTACAGACTTCTCAAACTCAATGTCTGGAGAAGCCTTTTGAGAATCTGGTATGCGTGCGAGAACCTCCTTAGAGTTGCTTGTCCATTTGACAAGATCAAACTGGCCTCGCTTGAAAAGCTGAATAAGCTCTTCACAAAGCGAAATTGCTAGCGGAGCGGATATGACACTACAGGCAATGTCATCCATGTACAAAGCGGAAGTGGCAACAGCCGCTGCAGCGGGAAAGTGATCGCCTTCATCAGCGATCAACTGGCGAACAACTCGTAACGCGTGATATGGGCTAGACTTGAGTCCAAAGCAAACACGATTGAACTGATACACAGATAAAGGTTCTTTCTTGTCAAAACGATAAAAGACCCGTTGAAATCTACGGTCAGATTCGCGAACGCCGATATTGAGGAACATTTGGCGGCAATCAGCTGACAGAGCGATTTGGAAGAGACGAAACTTTATTATGATGTTAAATAAATCACCCTGTAGATTGCGGCCGGCATGCAAAATGTCATTAATCGACTGACCCGATGTAGTCTTACAACTAGCGTCTAAAACCACACGAAGTTTAGTAGAGGTTTTATCTTCGCGAACTACGCCGTGATGCGGGATATAATATGAGGGCAGAGAGTTGCCCTCGTTGTTTACAACTACACTCAAAAAACCTTTATCTATGTAGTCACGAATGACGTCATTATAGGCGCTGCGTAACTTAGGTGATGCATCAAGTTTACGTTCCAAACAATGGAAACGTCTGAGCGCAGCAGCGTACGAGTCGCCTAACGAATAAGGGTCACCACAGAATCGCAACGCCACAACGTATCTGCCACTGTCGTCACGAACAGTGGTAGCGCGGAAATGTTCTTCACACTCGAGATCTTTATGGCTCATCGAGGGCGGTGCGGTAACCTCTTCAAGCTCCCAAAATCGCTTGAGAAGAGAGTCAATATTGTTTTCTTGAAGAACAGAACAACAACAAGACGTAACGTATTGAGAAGTATGTAATGTAGGTACGGTACCCATCATTACATACCCGAATACCGTCTCAATAGCGGGCGGTAAGTTATTTTGCTCACTACGTACCACTTTAGTAAGTAGCAAGTGCGGGAATATTGCGGCTCCGATCAAAACATCAATGTCTGCCGGATTCGCAAACTCCGAATCCGCTAGTGGTAGTGACTCGAGATGTGTGAGGAGCGACACGTCCACATTAGCGTTTGGCAACGTGTCTGTAATACGTTCCACGATAAGCGAAGAAATGTTAAAATTAATGTCCCTATTAAAACGCGAATGTATTTTAATATCTACGGAACCTTTGCAATGTTTTTCTGATCCGCCTATCCCTCGGATTATTGAGTTCGTATTTTTAAAGTTGTTCCATAATCCGAGGCGTTTGAACAATTCTAACGTTATTAAATTGGTCTGAGATGCGCTATCTAGCAGACAACGTACCATGTGCGGCGACCCATTGACATCATATATGATAACTTGCGCTGTCGTTAACAGAACAGTCTTAGACGCCATACATGGCGGCCTAGCACTGCTCTGATCACTACAAGCGCGCGAAGGCCGTCCGCGCGTGCGTGCCGTCCGCGCAATGGATGTCGTACACAACGATATCTCATTATTGCGAGGCGTGGAAGGCGCAGCTACCGTGGTCTGCACCTGCGTAAGTGTGTCAAGGTTATCGGCTTGACTTGACAACCGGTTATTTTTATCAAAATGTAACAGTCAATTCAATCAATCAATTTATTTATATAAATATAAGTATAAATACAGACTCAATATAATACAAGCAACACCATCTAGTCCCAAACTAAGCAGAGCTTGTACTATGGGTACTAGACAATGGATTGACATACATATTTTTAATTATGATATATATCTTACAGAATAAACGTACATACAATATACAATTTTTGTTAGTAAGTATACTTATGAACTATGTTAAAAAAACTTGCACGATGATGCTGTGCGTTCGTGTGGCACTTGTCCGCGGAAGCGACGGAACACCACACCGTTCGGCCAAAAGTCCTCCTTCATGACGACATGTAGATAGCAGGTCGGGATCCGCACCACAAACGCCTTGAAGTTGACATTACGGCGCGACTCCAGCAACTGCACTCTCGGCATGTACTTGGCCTTTTGACGTACGTACTCCGCGATGTCCCCCGCCGTCGTGGTGTAGTGCAGGCGAGAGATGTACACGGGTGTGTTCGGTGCGGCGGCGCGCAGGTTCGCACCAGGCTCCACAGGAGCCGTGCCGCAGCAGTTCTTAACGGTTTTCTGACGACGCTTCTTTTTCTGCACCGTCACAAAACCATCATCAGCTACCTCGTTCCTCGATGCCTTTTCCGGCATAAACTTCTTAGTAGCAGCAGGGGTGCTAGCAATCACTCGCTGCGCCTCTTCTTTTTTAGGTCGCGCGGCGATAGTGGAAGCCGCGGGGACGGGGGCAGGGCTGCGCGGCACTCGGGTAGCGCACTCAGCAGTCACAACATTCCGCGGCGACAAAACTGCTGACGCGAAACTTTGGACTGACGTATCAACGCACGCCCCTCGGCGCGTGTTGATGTTACTACGCGCCGGTGACCCAGTTACTGCAACTGCATTACGTAGGTCGTCCACCTCCGTGCGCAAGTGTGCGACGGTTTCCTGGGATGCTTCCAATTTTTTGTTCACATCCGCTAGACTTGCCTTAAGAAAGACGATGTCTCTCAAGAGGCTTGTGACATCGACGTGGTCGAAGGTGACGGGAGGCAACTTGTTCAAGTCCCTAGCCACAAACGTCGGCACGTCATCAGGATCGGTCTTCTTCAGCAGCGTGATAATATCCTGCAGAATTTTCTTCGTCCCGTCACGTCTGCGGGACACCATCTGATCGCATTTGTTTATCGACCTGTACGCAAGCAGCTTGGCAGCTGCTATTTCCTCCGCGCTGAAGTTTGAAGCACAGATCTGAATAGCCGAGACTTCGTCCATGACATCCAGCTTCTGTTGCAGGAACGCCAGCAGCTCGTTCGCCACAAGTTTGTCACTCATGGTGATAAAAATTTGCGAGCGTCGGCTTGCGCCGCGCTAAACAATAAAAATGAATTATTTCTACGCGTTACACGTCCGCCTCAGAGCGCTGTACAAAGAGGTTTGTGATGTTTTTGTTTACACGTGCGACATCTCGTTCTACTGGAACAATTACTCGTTTTATGTTTTATGCTTAAGCAATAAATGCAAGCTTTGTAATCTTTTACGCTTTTAAAACGAGCAATTGGATTTAAATCATTAAAGGTGGGACACTTATAGTAATGGTCGTGCACTATATTACTGCACAGACACTTCTGTGAATTATTACTATTAGATTCCGAACATGTTACGTAAGATTGTGGATTAGGGACTGAGTTATTATTACTATTTCGCGATTAATTCAACCTTTGTTTGTTGTTGTTAGTGTTAGACGGGCCAGGTGAACCAGACTGCGTATTATGAAATATTCGACACTGATCTTTGATGAACGAAATAAAACTATCTAGTGTAGGTATTTTATTATTGCGTTCCGTCATCTCGAATGCGCGAATTGTATCAGTGTCAAACTTTTTTAAAGCGAGTTGAAGCAACATAAAGTCGGAAAGATCTTCTAATTTTAAATTCCTAAGAGAATTAACCGCGGTTACGAAGTTATCAATAAACAGCTGGAAATTCGAGACAGACGCGTTGCTGGACAGTTTGAGATTTAAAGCTTGGTCAAAGTACGTAGACGCTAGAACGCGCGTGTCTTGATATCTGTCAAGTAGTGACTGAAATATGACCTGATAATTCTCAGCACTGGGTGTGACACCTGCAAATACGGACTGGGCCTTCGGTGACAGTTTACCTATTAAATAGTACAACCTGTCAGCATCTGTCAGAGAACCATTATCGTGCACTGTAGACTTAAAACTTGCATAGAATAGCGGCCAATTTCGTATATCTCCGTCAAACGACATAATCTCGATTGGCGGTAATCTCGGTTTGCGGGCAACGGGCTCTGCTGAACATTTACCCTCCAATTGCGATTGTATACGCTTAATAATACAATAAAGATCTTCGAATGAGGTATACGCCTGATAGTTCGGTTTTTCATCAGGATTGATAGAAAGTAATCTTGCGTTATAATCGTCTAACAACTTATGAAAATCTGTTCGAATACTATCTACTGTTGTACAATAACTGAGAAATGCTTCGCTATTGCTGTCAGACATAGATGCGGTTTTCGATCGTTCATAGATATTTTGAATGCGCTCAAATAAAATATTGCGTTTCGCTTCTAAGATTGTCATCTCTTTGTCTTCCGACACGCGTGACTTCTTTTGTTGTGACATGCTTACGTAAGTATAAGCTAATGAGAACGAAACAAAATAAGAATATCTAATGTATCTATTATTTTACCTAAGTAGGCTAATTAGGCAACACTTTAGAGCTGAGGAAATAAAAGTTGATTGAAATATGAGATTTATAAGACAACTATGATAGTTGCAGAAATAATAATTTAATAAGTAGGTAGCTACATAAAAGTTTACCTACTGATGCGGGCGGAAATAACCTTGTGACGGTTATATGAATATATTAGGAGTATAGCTAGGTGCTATAACTGCCTAGGTATAGCGGTATAACGTATAAAACGTAAATGAATCCGACTCGTATGGATCAAAAAAATGGTTCGGCTTTGCACCGAAACCGTGGGGTAGGGTTCTAGGCGACTTGGAAAAGGAAATGGACTGTATTAGGGCGAGTTCTGGGTCGCCTAGAAAGGAATAAGGGAAGAGGAGATGGATACGGGAGGAGGTGATTGAGTGGGTATAGGATACTTCCAGGATGGAAGGCACTTACCTTATACAGCCTTCTTCGTTTCTTTTCCTCCTGGTGTTTTCGTGATGTAGCTGCTTGTTTTCACTTCACTCACGAGCGGGTTTTCCTTGGTGGAAGCGGCAAAATCACATACAGCGGCGCGGCGCGGAGCGGTATCGAGACGGCGTTCTCAGCGGGAGGAATGTTCTCGACTGTCCCTCGCGTTCACGATCGCGTCGACGAATCAGGCGGAAGGCAGTGCCCTTCCAGGGAGTGGGATAGAGCGGGACGGAAATATGGTATCGCTCGCACTAGACGTGGAACGATTGATCTTGATGCGATTAGTTATATATAGGAAGGTAGATGGCGCTACCAGAAGTTATAAACGTACTAAATTTGTAATCAGGCAAAGGATAACATGAGGTAATGTGCATGTCTAAGAGTTCTCTATAATGTTCTTGAAAGACATGCGAATTAATCCAATAGGCTTGTGTCCTAAAATGTAATTAGCGATTGATTCGTTGCTTTATTAGATTTTTAACTGAAATACCTGATTTTTTCTTCAAAAAGCGATGAGCAACATTCCTAATTACGGCTTTTTAAAAACCTTTTTGAATTTGACACGAAAACGCTGTAAACCATCATGGCGGTTGAGTGATATCAAAAAGTACAAAACAAAATAAACCGTGAATGAAATTTGGTCTTATATACCCACTTTTATTTTGTTATATTCGATTTGACCGGTAGACAGTTTGACGTTTTAGTTGTATTTACTACTAAAACGTCAATAACATAAATGGCGGACGTACTGTTTGACGTAATGCTCTCTGATTGGTGTTCACTGTCACAAGAATAAATAAATTATTTTTAGTTTTAGAATCCTAAAAATAACATTAACCTTACCTTTTTATAATAAATAATAAACTTTATTGACATCTTAAGATCATAATGAGTCTATAGATACTACAATCAAACCGATTTATTCTTACTGGACACAAGCCTTTTCTGGCCAGTGACATGGACTATTATCTTATTATTTTCATAATCAGAAGTGGGACGGTATATACAGGGCTGATGAGGATGATCATGTTTATGGAATTGTCATAGACAAAATGTCACAAGGATAAGTCACGGGTTTGTCTAGTTATTCGAAACGTAATAGCTTTTGTATCTGATTGGTAGCAGTATATCGGTTTGTTATTTCATTTTGACTTGAACACACAACCGCACGTTTATAACCCCTCAAAGCATTTTGGCCACCATCGAGGCATCTTAGGACACCCGTAGAAGTATTTTGGCCACTTTCGAGGCTAGGCTTTCAAGCTAAGTACGGGCGCGTAATATTTTCGTTGAAAGAATGGTGATATTTCTATTTATTAAGTTAATATTGTACAGCAAAAGACGCGTAATTAAATGAGCTTTCGAATGATATTAATTAACACCAAATAATATACTTGAAGCCCACGCAAGAGCGGTATAAAGCGCGCCCGGAATAATATTTTCCCGCCATTTTCGAGCGCGCTATTATATTTCTAACATATTCATATTTTGACGACCGGTTGGCGCAGCGGGAGTGTAAGCGACTGCTACGCCGAAGGTCGCGGGTTCGATTCCCGCTCAAGTCAAACATTTGTGTGCATGAACATGGATGTTTGTCTTGGTCTGGGTGTTTCTATGTATAATATGTATGTATTTACAAAAAAAAAAGGATATATGAATGTTTATCCATTATCTAGTACCCATAGTACACGCTCTGCTTAGTTTGGGACTAGATGGTGTTGTGTGAATGTGGTAGAATATTATTATTATTATTTGTTTCTCTTTCTCGGGTATTATTCTAATTTGTTAGAACAATACCCGGCCCTTTAGCAGGCGTACACGGAGACATAGGTCCAACGCGCAGAGGCCCTTTGAGAGTTTTAATCCAGAATGTAATGGAACACCTACTGAGGCGCCTCCATTACCGCACTATTAAGTACAGTCACGGGTTAGCCGCAGCAGGTGAGGGCCTATTGCTACTTATATGGAAACTAATTTACTCTGGGCTATTGGGATGGGTGTTAAATGGATAGGTTTAGATAAAAACTATGGATGAATGCCAGCGTCTGCCCTAAGTACTTTTATAGTACGTCGAAAAGGGGCAGACGGTGACTCGCCAGCTCACTAGATGGACCCTCTCTAAATAGCCGCCAAGGCAAACAAACTCTACCATAAGGGCAACAAGAGGGCAACACCGGTGTGAGCGGCTAGGGTTGTAGAGCGGTGCGGCACCGGTTTCGCCATCGCGGGTCTCGTGACCCGGAGCAGGTTTCCCCGTAATTACGCCCTTGACAATGACACTTCCACCCCCGAGCAAATAGCTCTTGCGACTTCCCTCTGGCCGGCCGACTAAGGCAAGCCAGAGTCGAGAGTCCTGCGGGCACTCTTGGGAATCCACTCCACCAGCCAGTAAAGGCAAGCCGGAGACGAGGCCCTGACCGACTCCCTGAAGTATTCGGGACCGCAGTGTCGCCACACACATTCAGCTCGCCACAAAGCTGCCCTGCGGTTTGTAAGCTTTCTTTCTATCCTGTAATATATATCACAAGACAAAGGTGATGTTTGAAAGCTGTTACTCTGCATTCTGAGATTGCGTTAGTCTCATGATGAGATAACGACTGCCCCAGAGGGGTATTATTATAATTATTATTATTTCTCTTCGTTTTTTATTATGGTAGGTTTATAAGTATTGTACACGGTTAGAAAGGTAATTTAATTTACTTTCAGAGATAATAAATATAATGGAAAGAAACATTTTAATTTTAAACATAAAAAATATAAAATATAAATGATTGTTAACTGCCGCCAATTTTGGTATTTTATTTTTTTAAACATGTTTTTTTGTTATATATCAGATTCAAACCTAGATAAGTTTCTTTTCAACTAGATTTCCAATTGAAAAAACCATATCTGATAAGATTCCGATAAGAATTATTCTTATTGGACTTTGCACAATTGTTTACTTTTTCCCGCCAAAAATAACCGCCATACCCGCCAAAATTTTCGAAAGCCTATGTCTCATGAATTATAGGAGTATTATATATCATATGATAGGTTTATTTATACACTCATAATTAAACAATAATTCATAGCGTAAATGTAACCTTATCTATATATTATCATTCAATAAAAAATAAATGCCGTTGTTTCGGTAATTGAATGAATATAGCCTCTTGAATTAAATTATTACACAATATTTGTATATTTTTTTGCTGTTATTTTATAATTAATTAGTTCATTCACAAATAAAACATAAAAATATCAAATATAATTGTATTATTTGTTTACAATGATGTTGTGAATCCATAATTACGCCCCGCGCGCAACGTGCAAAGACAGCGAAATATACAAAAATTTCAAATGCCGACATTTAAATAATTTTCTAAGCAAACATTGCTATAATTTTATATTTTTGTAAAGCTTATATCACCAAGCATACAAAATAACAAAAGTAAGCAATTTATAACCCATATTGTTATCATAACAAACAAAAATAGCGAGTAGGTCGTCGATAGACGACATTGTTAACAATAGGATCAAGTTCGGCGGGTCACATAAACTAAACATTCCGTCATTCAGTCACCATTCAAACATTACCACAAAGCTTATTTAATCTACTTTAATAAAAACATCACTTCAAATATCAACACTCAAGTGACGAGTCGTTAGTTTAGGTTTAAGGTAGCACGGCAAGTGGCCTTGCTTCGCGGGTGGTCAGATAACGACCGCGTGATGCTTTAGCGATAAATGCCAAATTAAAGCGGTTACTTTGAGCGGATAAAGGCACAAAAGATCGCAGATATTTAGCCAAAAAAATTATGCATTCCACTCAGCTCCAGATATACCGTTTAGAATGTAAATTTCGCAGCAGCAGATCTCGAATTTCTTTGAATCTCGAATTTGGTATTGCGAAATTCGAATACGGGTCAAATTTCTCCCGGATAATCCGTGAAGGTATGCCAGTTCATAGTTCTCTACACACTTATTGCAATACCGGTGAAGAAGGTATTTGGAATATGAAAATGATTGTGGGAGGTCGGGAAGGAACATTCAGCGAGGACTAAATTCATGTAAGGTTGGTTAAGACAAAAACTGTGAAAGGCGAGCCTCAGATACCTATCTGTTATACGGAATATAGCTCGGTTATTGTGCAAATACACTTGCTTTCTTGTACATTTTTATCAATCTTTTTATTAGGCAAGTAGTTATTGTCCGCAATTTTGTAGTCAAAATTAGAGGATTTGCCAATCAACACATATGCCTTATTTTATCCGTTTAGGTTAGGTAGGTCTATAATTTGAATAGTCTTACCTTAATGGGTGGCTACATTATACAAGGAATCAAATGTTTACATTTACCTAGCTTTAGTAGTTAGGACACTGCGATAATATGTCTGTCAAGACAATTGATTTTATCACATACCTACATTACTATTGAATTTTAAGGGCCTCAATAAGAAGGTAACCGTTCAAGGAGGTAAGGCTAGTCGCAAAAGAATTTTTCACCACGATCGCGATAATGCGATTTCGCACAAGGACATCATTGTGAACGATTTTTTGGCCAAACATTCAACAAATATCATCGAGCAACCACCGTATTCACCAGATATGGGTCCAGCCGAATTCTTTCTTTTTCCTAAACTCAAATTACCACTTCGTGGCACCCATTTTCAATCGGTAGAAGACATAAATGAGAATTCGCGGCGAGAACTGAACTCAATTTCATAAAACAGCGTTTAAAAAATGTTTAATTGGATTATTCGTCGGCGTAAGTGTATCGTTTCTGAAAGAGCATACTTTGAAGGTGATAAAATAAATATGGATGAATAACAAACAGTTTGTGTATTATTGATCTTTGCCCAGTATTTTCTTTACAGAGTAGTATACCATACTACCCTTCCTGTCAAAAATCCTTGATCGCCTAGTTCACTCACAACTTTGTTCCTTTCTACAAAAAAATGCACTCCTAAATTCCTATCAATCCGGTTTTCGCCCTGGTCACAGTACTGTCACTGCATTGGTTCGTGTAACTGATGATATTAGGCTAGGTATGGATAGTGGAAATCTTACTGTCTTGTCCTTACTTGACTTCAGCAATGCCTTTAACACGGTAGATTTTCACATCATACTTGGCATTCTACGCTCTCTTAACGTATCTCCATCGGCAATTGACTGGTTTCATAGTTACCTGTTTGGTCGCCGGCAACGTATTCGCATTGACGACTTTTATTCCACGTGGTCTAATACAAGTGCTGGTGTACCACAGGGTGGCGTGCTATCTCCTTTACTCTTCGCGATATTCATTAATTCTATCTCAAATCAGTTACTTTCTTCCTACCACCTTTACGCAGATGATTTGCAGATCTATACACAGGCTCCCTTAAATAAGTTATCAGAAGCCTGCACTGTTATTAACACAGACTTGGCGCGGATCAGTGAGTGGACCAAGAAGCACGGACTTTTAGTTAATCCTGAAAAAACCCAACTAATTATTATCGGCAGTCCCAAACTGGTCTCAAGAATTAGTTGGTCAAATTTACCGCAAATCTGTTTTGATGGAAAGAGTCTCGTTTTCAGTAAAACGGTAAAAAATCTGGGGATCTACCTCGATGAAACTTTGTCGTGGAGGCGTCAAATACAAGAAGCGAGTCGCAAATTGTTTGCATCAGCAGGTTCGTTGCGTAGATTACGCAACTTCCTCCCTACTACCACGAAGATTGCGCTTGCTCAATCTCTGCTTCTGCCTATAATTGACTATGCTGACGTCAGCTATCTTGACCCCACTGAAGAGCAGCTGGATAAACTTGAGCGTCTTCAAAATTTTTGCATACGATTTATATTTGGACTGCGCAAATATGATCACGTCTATGATTTTCGCAAAAAACTCAAGTGGCTGCCAATTCGTCTTCGCAGGAATACTCACATTCTTACATTGTTATATAATGTTCTATTTAATCCCAGTACTCCCTTTTATCTCAAAGAACGATTTAAGTTCCTTCATGACACACATATAAAGTCCTTGAGGTCGTCTGAGGATCTGACTCTGGAGATGCCGAAGCATTCAACTAATTACTACGACAAATCTTTCACTGTCCAAGCTGTGCACTTATGGAATGCTTTGCCACTAGAGATACGAAGAGCAAACACTATGAATACATTCAAAGGTATGTTAAAAAACCATTATTTAAATCCTTAAGATTTTAGAGACATTCATTTACTTCACTAGTTATTATTACAGTATCTGCATTGTTTAGTATGTATAAAGATATTTATTGCATGTGCATACATTATGTATGTATCGTATATATGTAGGTATATAATGTATCGTATATATGTAGGTATAATTATTTGGTTTTGTATGTATATATTATGTATTGTATTATATTTTAAAATTGAATGATTCATTTAATATAATACTACACCATCACCATAATATTGCTTAAAACATTCCTGTCCATCCAAAGGTTGCCTGGAAGAGATCGCCCTTGGTGATAAGGCCGCCGTTTGTACATAAATCGTAGTTTTAGGTCACTTTAATAATTTACTGTATTTTGGTGTGCAATAAAGTATATTTATTTATTTATTTATTTATTTATTTTAGACACGCCAACAGTATACATATACAGCATTACACACAACAGAGTACCTTAAAAAACTAGTTCTTATACATACACTAAAATAGGCATGTACATTATGCACCGAGATGTTGACTATACATTTAGGTAAGTATCTGAAGTTGTAGACATCTTATACAATAAACAAAATATATAAAAAAAAACGAAAATAGAACAAACAATTTTAAATAAAACATGAAACATACAAATTGAAATCAGTTATGCGAAGGATTGCAGTATCTTTTTCTTAAAATTTACAAGGGAATCGTGAAAAATATCCAACTGGTTCACATTATCATTGAACACATTATATTCACTGCAAGCACGGACTATTGGTGAATTAAGGCCGAGATTAGTTCGTATAGACGGTCGGCAGAAGAATCTACTTATGGGATGGCGAGGTGGCCTACTAGGTATTGATAACCGAATACGGTTCATTAAATCACTGCAATTGATGTTGTTGTTGAGTAATTTATGTAAAAAGAGCACATCGTGTAGCTTGCGTCGATTGAATAAGGAGGACATCCCGAAATATGCCAGCCGTTGGGTATAACTACATCTATGTGTGATGCCTTGCGAGATAAAAGCTAGGTGACGTGTGAATGCGCGTTGAACACTTTCCAGTCGCTGGGAATTTACGGCATAAGAGGGCCTCCAGATTATGCATCCGTATTCTAAGTGACTGCGAACTAGTGCATTAAACAACGTAATCCGGGTTTGTGCATGCCTAAAACCCCTTGTGTTGCGCTTCAGAAAACCAAGCATTTGGGCCGCTTTTCCTACTACCGCGTCAATATGATATGTGAAACGAAGCTCCCCGTCCATTATCACCCCAAGATCTTTAATTTTAGAGACAGTTTGCAAATCACTTGTTCCTATTCTGTACTTAGATTCTGTTGGACTTCTCTTTTTGGAAAATCTAAGGTGATAACATTTATCCACATTAAGACGCATGTGGTTAATGTTGCACCATGTCTCTATTCGAGTTAAATCGTCTTGAATAAGAACGTTATCAATTTGTGAGAGAAGAGGTCTATAGAGCTTCAAATCATCTGCGAATAGTAAATATTTGCAGTTCTGTATTACAGACGCTATGTCATTTACGAATACAGAGAACAAAACAGGCCCTAAATGGGACCCCTGTGGCACTCCAGAAGCCGCATAATATGAATATGAGTTATAGCCGTTGACAGAAACTGTTTGAAGTCTTTTTGCTAAATATGACTGAAACCAGTGAAGTAGGGAGCCCGTTACGCCAAAGTGCTTTAATTTTCGTATGAGGATCTTATGGTTCACCTTATCGAATGCGCTGGCAAAATCTGTGTAAATCGCATCAACTTCTAGACCCTTATCAAGGTATTCAGTTACGTCCGATACAAAACAGCACAAGTTGGTGACAGTTGACCTACCAGTTCGAAATCCATGTTGATTGGGCGATAACAAAGGATCTACATGACTAGTTAAGATAGGACAAACAAGAGACTCGAACAGTTTAGAAAAGCAAGATAAGATGGCTATAGGCCGATAGTTATTAGCATCGCATGGGTCACCTTTCTTGTACAACGGAATTACTCTAGCTTTCTTCCATTCGTCTGGAAAGCATCCTTCACTTAACGAGCGATTAAATATCAAAGAGAGGGGTAGGCTTAATACTTTTCCACAGCGTTTGACAAAAACGGCGGGTATATTATCGGGACCCGCTCCTTTGAATATGTCGAGTTTTTTTATTTTAGTGACGACTTCACGTTCAGTTATGTGAATATTTGCTATGCATTTATCACAAGCAGGTTGATTAGAGAAATTCAGATCATAGTTTATGTAATTAACAAGGCTATACGTGGATGCGAATTGGCAAGCAAATAGATTAGCAATATCTGGTCCAGTATCCGCAATCTTATCATCACTAAACAATTGAGATGGAATGGGCGATGAGCCCTTATTCTTGTCTTTTATGAATCGCCAAAAAGCCTTAGGATCCTTTTTAATGTTATTTTCTATATTATGCTTATATTGTACATAACATGCGCGGTATAGTTTATTGCAGTGATCTCTCAAAGCTTGGTACGCTATTAAGTCCATGGGATTATTGTATCGTCGGTATTTTTGTCTTGTCTTCTCCTTTTCCCTTAGCCTCTTAATTAATGAATAATTAAACCAAGAAGGATATCTAGATTTAATTTTGTTACGCGTAGGAACACATTTCTTAATTAACGCCATAATAATGTCATAAAATACTGAAACCATTGCATTTACATCAATACAACCCTGGAACTGCTCGTGCCAGTCTATACCTTTAAGTTCAGAACGTATAGCTTCATAATTAGCCTTAAAATAACATCGCTGGTTATTATTTGAGGGTTTTAGAAACTGGTCTCGTCCGCAACCTGACAAAACAATTAATAATCCAGGATGTTTATTATCTAAACGGCATAACAGACCCAGGGGCTCATCTATTTTCACCGTGGATATATTGGATAAAACCAGGTCTAATATCCTGTCATCGACATTTTTAATACAATTAAATTGATGAAGATTATTGAGGGACATAAAATCAATAAGTGAATAACCCAGAGAACTGTTAAAGTCGATAGGATCAGCATAATTAAAGTTCTTATTTTTACACCATTTGATTGAAGGTAAGTTAAAATCCCCCAGTATTATAACATCATCAACAGTGTTCATCACACTATTCACACAATCTAGAAAGTTATTAAGAGACTTCAAGACGATAGGAGGGGGCAGATAAACTGTACAAATTGCAATTTTTTTTAAAGAGTTATTAATATTTAAATGTAAAGTGACCCAAATATCTTCACCATCGCCTTCCCAGTTAGACATTCGAACTGATGGGATATCACGCGAAACAGCTATTAGTACGCCCCCACCATCCTTCTTGGAGCTCTCACTACATAAACGATCTTTGCGATATACAGTGTATCTAGAATCTATGAACTCATTGTTACAAATTTTTGAGTTGAGCCACGTTTCAGTAAAGGCAATTACGTCATAATTAGATTTGAGTATGTTTTCATAAACACTTACAGTCTTAGTGCGAATTCCACGTACATTCTGGTAGTATATTTCTAAACTGTTGAATTTGAAAAACAATACACCACAACATTGCCAAAAGTTGATATGAACTAATTTAAATTAAAAGTTTTAAACCGTCATAGTTCCGAATAAGTAATGCTTGGCTTGATTCGTCCTTACGCACATAGATGCGGCCATTACGAACCCAATTGAATTTGTAATTCGTTTCTCTTGCCTTCTTTCGTACAGCCGCATGTAAGGCTTTGTTGCTTGGTGTTAGGTGTTCCGCAACAAACACTGGGGCACGAGGGCCACCCAGTCCTAGGTGTTGAGAGCTCAACTTGTCATTCGGATTTTTCTTGTTGAAGTTCATGACGGCAGCAAGCACTGTGTCACGCTGACGTGAATTGCGGAGTTTCACAATAACTGTGCGAGGCCTCTGGTTATCCTTGGCTAATTTAGCAACCCGAGTGGCTTTGAAGATGTCTTGTTCAGGAATAGGACAATCAATAGTTTTGGCTAATTGTGTAACCACATTAATTAGGTTTTCCGAACGATGCTCCGGTAGACCATTAATCTCGAGATTACTTTCCCTTAAGTGCTGCTCAGTTATCGCGAGTCTAGCGGAAAGGTCATTAACCGTTGACTGCAGAACTTCGTTATCAGATTGTAATTTTGATATGGTGACGGATTTTTCTTCAACACAGGTTTTTAGTTCTTCGAATTTAGCACTCATAAAAGATATGGAATCATGGTACGACGATAACTGTTGCTTAATAACATTCAATTCCTCAGTAACTTGAAGTTTAACAATTGCCATCAATTCTTGCTTGATTACTTCTCTAATATTATCAAGAGTGACTCTTTCTTCGCGACTAGTAGCTTGCTTACTTGCTCTAAAAGTTATGTTTGAACAAGTAGGTGAATCGATTATTGGGATAGCAGAGTCTGAGCAGTCGGAATGGGGTGAGGTGGTGGGATTAGCCCCCAAACGAACATGCGTGTTTGTATTTCCTTTTTTTGGCAACTTACTAACGCACTCTGGACATTTCCATGCACTTTTTTGTTCTTTACTCATACTATGATTGAATCGTTTTTCAGAAACGTTTGCACAAAGTAAATCGTACCTCTTTGCACAGAGCGAACACATCAAGAAATCTTTAGTTTTCAACGTTATATTGCAACCAGCGCAAGTGTGATTAGGAGCCATTCTTTATATTCAGCGTAGTTAAATTATAATAGTGTATGTATCCAGGCGGTGGGTATTCATTTAAAAGATACAATTCACAAAACTCCAACAAAACAACAAGTCATAGTTTAAATGCGCGATGCTTGGACCGCAGCCGCGAGTAGAAGGGCTTAAGCGCCGTGTAATCAGCGGCACTTACGCGTTCGCGTCGCGCACTTTTTATAAACACATATAATAATCGTTTATATCTTAACTTTGAAACTGTATTAGCTATTATTGATACTAATAGTTATTAAAAATCACTGTCACATAGTACATAATGCATTTACACAAGTTAATAACAGGTTTATCGTAAAATTAATCTTCAACTGACACTTTAGATCAACAATTTGAATAAATTAACTGGAGCGTTTAAACGTATGTCAACACAATCCACACACTTAGAGTCAATATCTATATCCACACACTTAGAGTATATATCTATCTATCTATCTATACGCCGTTGGTTTGAAATCGAGACCCTCTTCGTAGAAGTTTATGAGTATCTCCAAGCTATCCCTGCCAATATTACTGTTTAATATAACGAGAGAAAAATTGCAGAGCACTGGTTAGTTGAAATATGAAATTTGGTGAAACGTTCATCTGAAAAATCAAATATAAATTCAAAAAAATACTAAAACCATTTTATTTTATTCCTATCGGCAATGTTGCATGCTCTTCATAAAAGCTCTTGTTTATCTTTTTGACAGAATTTAATAACAATTGATACGCTTTTATATTAAACTTGTCGAAAAGGTGTACATAAAATTTAATATGATTCGATAATATTGAATCATATTTACTGCATCTCTTTTACATCTTTGCGCTGTTCAGATACGTTACATAAATATTAGTAAATTTACAATCTTTTCATATAGGTACGTTCATCAAAGTGCTATCCTAATTGCATCCAAATTTTTCCACATTGAAGCCTGAGGTCCACTTACTAATCTAAACAGATTTGATAGAATATTAGCTCTTCCACAAAGCAACCAAAAGAGGTAGCGATATTTTATGGCTCAGATCAGTATCAATTTCATTCGTGAGTACTGACTCCCGTAACGACTGTCAAAGATCTTCATGACTGCTGGGACCGACGGCCTGACGTGCTCTCCGAGGCAAGGGACGAGCGATAGTTAACAATTTGACTCGCACATCAATACAAAAGTCAGTGAGCATCGTGGATTGAAGTCGATACCCTCAGTATGACAGTCTTTTCTCTACTCGGCTATCACGGCCTTAATTCAATCGTGTCTTATACGCTCCTATGATATTATTTCTTACTATCAAAAATATATTGACTTAAATATAAATAAAAAATAAGATATTAGGCTTTGCCATTACTATCTTTTCAATAAAATATCTCTTTCACAATCTATAAGAGCATTCACAATATGTTTCTAGCTAACAAACTAAACGTGCCGAGTCAATTTACTTCAGGGGCTGTTTACTTTGAATCAGCTCTCGGTTTTAAGAACATTTGTCGTTGCATCCAAAGACCACAACTAGGAAGCTACGGCGAGAGACATGGATGATAGTGCTTTTAGAAACGTGAACTTGAGATAATATTCAATTTAAGATATGAAAGCGGGTAGATTGATTTACTTGTTCTTAACATTTATCCACCCGAACAACTTCAGTACATCCGTGATCATGACGCTTTCAACAGTGCCAAAATATCGGATACTCCAAACAAAGTTACGAGATAAAGACAATTTAACGCTAACATTCAAGACACAATACACTTACTTAAGTATCCATTTCCTGAAACAATTGCCGAAAGGTTTTATTTTCCCCATTTCAATTAAGGTAGAGAGAGTTGAATTTCTATTTAGCAATTGCATCTATTACCCGACGTTTTAGACCAGCTTGCGTCAGTTGTGGTCACGTGGCTGATATTGGACATGAAATAAATTCCAATATGCCTGTATACTATAATTTGGATAATATCCTCTACGATAAATAACTACATGACCATGAAAACATAAGCGAGCGGTTGGCAAGATAACACTAAAGTATTCTATCGGACGAAGACGACAACGATATCAACGCAACACCATCTATCGAAGACGACTCGCTAAATCAAAGTCCTGAACCGCGCTAGCACAAAAATCGGTCAAAATGGAAATAACTCGACGGAAAGTAGTATAAAGGTAGGTAATAATAATATTGTCAGTAACTTATTTTGTTTGCGCTTATAGACAAATGTTTTTAATCACTTCGATCGTATCAATTTGGTAAATTTATATCGTTTTTATTTGAGTTTTGGTTCCAATAAGTATCTTTTGTTAGGTACAAAAGTTTATTTGCAATTTTAATGGCTAACTTGAATTATTAGAATGGTGTGTTACATATTTGATTGTTGCGAAATTGCTTTGGCGTGCTGTGTTTAATGGTTTAATTTTTCTTCATTTATAATTTACGTGACAGTGGATACCACTTCCTGAAATTGTATGAAAATAAATGTGCCACATTTTGTAGAAATTATTATGCTCTTCCCAAAATTGTTTGACATTTTCGTGATTTGATGAGTTTTATATTTTTTTATACATTTATTCCAGAGTTTGACACTTTATGTAGATTATTATGATGCATACACATGTGGTTGATAATAATATTCATACCGATAGCTATCAGTTAAAAAATTATAAGGGATTAACCTATACCACAAATTTCAGCTAGTATTTCTGGAATATATCTATTGAAAGAAAATTTAATTTAAACTGTGTGTTGGAAAATTAATTTGCAACCATGAGGGTTTAATACAATTTGCAACTAATACCTTTTGTTTCCGATTTCAGGCCAACTGGTAGGGAAGTCAGGTAGATTTCAATAATCGATTATGATGCTACAACGTGAGGTAAAGTAGGGCTGTAACTCTATTTGTAACATACTTTCAACCTTATTTCATGTGCAATTAAGTAATTTGTCTTAAAGACGATATCTTAAGGTCTGGAACAGAACGCATGGCGGACTCTACGTCAACTGTTCAACACTGTTCATATGTAAGCCTGATTAAGTCGCAACTTAAATTTAATCTTAGCTCACATGACATTTTTTTTTTATTGCAATAGGCGGCAAACGAGCAGACGGATTGCCTGATGGTAAGCAATTACCGCCGCCCATAGACACAAGCAACAGCACAGGAGTCACAAGTGCGTTGCCGCCCCTTGGGGTTGGGAAAAGGGGTAGGATGAGGAGTGGGATCAGGGAGAAGGGATAGGGGATAGGGCCTCCGGCACTCTCACTCACCGAACGAAACGACATGCTTTGAAGACGCTATATTTTGGTCTGGAGCAGAACTACACCATATACATTTCTGATGAGATGATGCTCCAACATAAATGAAACCTTTTTCTGTAAGTACTTAAGTTCTCTCATCTTTCAAGACAATTTCTCCAGGTCTGGAGCAGGAGGCATGGTGTGCTCTAAGCACGTCAGCTGAAGTAGATTTGACGCAGTCGTTCATAAAATGTCTGATGAAGTCGCAACAAAACTTGGACCTTATTCTACAAATATTTAAGTTTATCTTTCAAAGACGATGTCTTCGGGTCTGAGAAGAGGCTTGGTGTGCTCTAAGCACATCTGCTGAAGTAGAGTTGAGGCAGTTGTTCATGTGGATGTGTTATGAAGTCGCAACGTAAATTGAACCATATTCTATAAGTACTTAAGCTTGTCTTTCAAAGACAATGTCTTCAGGTCTGGAGCAGGAGGCGTGGTGTGCTCTAAGTACGTCTGCTGAAGTAGATTTGATGCAGTTGTTCATGTGGAGCTCTGATGATGCGTTGGAGTGATGAGGTTCGCGGCGAGTGCGCTGGCAGCAGTAGCGACGGGCGACATCACCGCAGAGGGACCTGTTGACAGAATGATCATCATCAATATCGTCATATGGCCTTTCGTAGTCTACTGCTAGACATGTGACCCTTCAATTTGTGACACAATAGCATTATAAGTCGGGAGGTGTCTGTTGGAGGAATTATCATCATTGTAATTATACAATTATATCGGAGGTCTCGGGTTCGATTCCCGGGTCGCGCAAAAGTGTTATTGGGTTTTTTCTGAATTCTTAGTAGCAGCACAGAGTCTGGTGATGTGCCCGGTAACGGCAATAGGCTCGCCCCCTATTACGTGGGACCTAAAAATTCATGGCGAAATGTGGGTGTAATATTTACAGCACTGCCTACCCCTTCGGAGGTAAAATATACATACATACATATATTCACGCCTTTTTCTCGTCGGGGTAGGCAGAGACAACGGAACGCCACTTGCATCAATCCTTACAAACCTCACGCGCTTCTTCTACATTCATTACCCTGTTCATATGATACATGCTCGCCGGTTGCGGGTGCTTCGGACCTTGCCATTTTTTACGATGTCCCCAATCTGATCGACTAATGTCCGACGAGGTCTGCCGCGTCCGACTTGCCCACACCCGTTAGCCTCATAAATTTGATGCGTTACTCTTTCTTCACTCATTCGCTCCACGTGCCCAAACCATTTCAGCATTCCTTTCTCAATTCTTGTCACGACATCTTTTTTCAGGCCACATCGCTCTCGTATTTCTACATTCGGAATTCTATCAATCAGTCTTACCCCACACATACTACGCAGTGAACGCATCTCAACTGCGTTAATTCTGCTTTCATGCTTTTTCTGTCACACCCAACACTCACTACCATACATCAACGTAGGCACAAGCACTCCATTATGAACCACCAGTCGCGCCTGTTTTGGCACATTCTGGCCGTTCATAAAGGCATGCAGCGCTCCATTTACACAATTTCCCGCAGTCACTCTCCTTTCAATATCTCCTTCACATCTTCCATCCCTTGTAAACATACTACCCAAATATACAAATTCTTCAACTTGTTCAATGTCTTCATCTTCAATCGCAATATTACACTCAGTCACATTTTCATCCTTCTCAAACACCATCACTTTCGTCTTTCTTGCATTCAATTTCATACCCTTTGCTTTAAAGCTCTCATTCATACAGTTCATCATTTGTTGTAACTCAGTCGCCGATGACGCAAGAATGACTTGATCATCAGCGTACAAGAGGCACTTATGTAACACGCAATCCTGCCAAATCGATCCCGCATTCCATTTCCCTCATATCGTTCATGCAGCTATCCATGAATAAGTTGAACAACCAGGGTGAGGCTGCACACCCCTGTCTGACACCTTTAGAGATGTGAAACCACTCTGTATAGGCACCGTTAATCCGGACACAGGCTCTAGAACCCCTATACAGAGATTTCAGAGCCCTAATTATAAAATTATCCACCCCATACATGGATAGAACCTTCCATAATTCCTTTCTATTCACTCTATCATAAGCGTTTTCCAGGTCT
Source organism: Euclidia mi (assembly GCA_944739405.2). NCBI lineage: Eukaryota > Metazoa > Arthropoda > Insecta > Lepidoptera > Erebidae > Euclidia > Euclidia mi. The sequence goes on from OX123203.2 coordinate 11,675,266, forward strand.
ATGAACGCGCAATATACCTTCTGGTTTTTTGCCAGGCACTTTTCGGTTATGCAACGTAAGGAAAAGACCTGATCCGTACATCCCATTACCTTCCGAAATCCCACTTGCACATCCCATATCTTCTCATTGGTCACATTTACTACCCTGTCAATCAATATTGTAGCACACATTTTTCCTACAACACTAAGAAGGCTGATCCCGCGATAATTTTGACATTCCTGCACCGAACCTTTTCCTTTAAAAATTGGGACAAGCACTGCCTTCGTCTAGTCATTTGGGACCTGACCTTGTTTCCAACACAGGTTAAAAAGGCGTTGCAGCAGGTTTACTATTAGTCCAACGCCAGCCTTCACCATTTCAATCGTCACCTTATCACACCCAGCAGACTTGCCGGATCTCATACCTTTTAGCGCTTTCAAAATTCAAATTCAAATTCAAATTCTTTATTTGTGTGATTTTGGGTGAGTATATAGATCTTAACATAGTTTTAATGTGCTCCAGAATCTGCCTTGTGGCTTACACAATTGTTACATTTCCTATATTAAGTACATATTCAATTATTATACATTTTATAATAATTAGGTAATCAAATAATAATGTCACAACTCACATATTTGAAATTAATGTCATAAATGTCAAAATAAAAATTGGTAATGTCATAGAAATAATATTAGTAATAATACGTACATAACAATGAACAATAAAAATAATTTGCCATAATAATAATAATAATAAAAGAAAGCTTACAACCGCAGGGCAGCTTTGTGGCGAGCTGAATGTGTGTGGCGACACTGCGGTCCCGAATGCTTCAGAGGGTCGGTCAGGGCCTCGTCTCCGGCTTGCCTTTATTGGCTGGCCGGAGTGGATTTCCAAGAGTGCCCGCAGGACTCTCAACTCTGGCTTGCCTTGGTCGGCCGGCCAGAGGGAAGCCGCAAGAGCTATTAGCTCGGGGGTGGAAGTGTCATTCTCAAGGGCGTAACTACGGGGAAACCCGCTCCGGGCCTCCGTTGTCACGAGGCCCGCGATGGCGAAACCGGTGCCGCACCGCTCGACACCCCTAGCCACTCGCACCGGTGTTGCCCTCTGGCTGCCTTTATGGCAGAGTTTGTTTGCTTTGGGCGGCTATTTAGAGAGGGCCCATCTAGTGAGTTGGCGAGTCACCACCTGCCACGCGGACGGATGCTATAGGAGTATCAATGGCAGGTGCCGTTTTTTATCCATAGTATCATTATTACCAGTCCATTTAACACCCATCCCCATAAACCAGTAAATTAGACTCCACATCATTGCAATAGTCCTACATTTGCTGCGGCTAGTCCATAGCTGTACTCAGTAGTGCAGTTGTGGAGGCTCCACGGCATGTGTCCCATCCCATTTTAGATTAAAGTTCTCTACGGGCCTCTGCATGTTGGATCCATATCCCCGTGTAAGCCTCCCAAAGGACCGGTCATTCTTCTAACACCATGTTAGAAGAATAGCCGTGAAAAAGAGACACATAATAATAATAAAATTGCTTACACTAATTTATCATTCATATATTCATTTACGGAGTAATAACATTTACTTAACAGAATTCCTTTTACTTTATTCTTAAATACATTAATGTTAGTTATTTCTAGTATATTTTTTGGCAAATGATTGTATATACGTGCACTCATACATAACACGCTTTTGTTTAATAAAGCTGTCCTGTTTTCTGGAATACTAATATGAAAGTGACGCCTTTTACTATTAAGAGCTTTAATAAATGCATATTTTTTCGTCCAAACAATATGACTTCTAGTAGATAAATACATGGCAGCGTTAAAATATTTAATTTTATAAAATACGGTTTACAGCTGTCTGTTTGTTTTAAGCGACAAAAAGCTCGTATACATTTTTTCTGCGCCCTAAATGCAGCCTCTTTATCAGTGGAGTTACCCCAGAACACAACACCATATCTCAAAAGAGGTGTGACATACCCATGATATGCAGTTAGGACTGCGGTGGTACTTGCAGTCTTGCTAATCATGTATAGAGCATAGGAGTACGTGCTAAGTTTTGAACATAGTGACTCAATGTGTTGTTTCCAATTTAGATTATTGTCTATAACCATTCCTAAAAATTTTGTCGTCTCTACTTCCTTAATTACAGTATTTAAATAATCAATGTCCATATTACATAATTTATTATCTCTACTTCGAAATGTCATGATATGTGTCTTCGCCAGATTAATATTTAAATTATTTAAAGTCAACCAATTAATAATATTTTCCAAAGTCATATTAATTTCATGTTCTATTTCTGATCTTTCTTGTCCGGTAAATATAATTGTGCTATCATCAGCAAATAGAATGGTCTTATGTTTTGTAATTTTAGGTAAATCATTAATGTAAATTATGAAAAGCAGTGGCCCCAACACACTTCCCTGCGGAACTCCAGTTGTGACTTGCCTGTTTTCAGATGTATAATTTATAACCTTTTTTGCATTAGCACATATATTCGTGAACTGTGTTATTTGTGTTCGATTACTTAAGAAAGATTTTACTAAATTATAAACATTGCCTCGAATCCCATACGCATACAGTTTATTCAGTAATATGTCATGGTTAACATAATCAAAGGCTTTAGATAAATCCATAAAAACAGCACATGCTTGACGACCAATGTCTTTATTCACCAATACCGTGTGCAAGAAATTGTATACGGCTAGGTCAATAGACCTATTTTTTCGAAACCCAGTTTGTTCTTCACAGAAAAGACTATTTTTTTCAAAGTAATTATAAATACTGGCATGAACCACCTTCTCAAATATTTTGGAGATTACTGATACAAGTGCTATTGGACGGTAACAACGTATGTCATTTTTGTCATCCTTCTTAAATAGAGGCTTAATTACGGTCAATTTTAACTTATCTGGAAATACACCATCTGCGATACACAAATTGATAATATGACTAAGAATATGTGACAGTTTAATGGAAACACACTTCAAAGTTTTAGTAGTGATATTGTCGTAACCTGTGCTGTTGGTATTTTTTAGGGAATGGATAATATCAAAAATATCCTTAGGTGTAGTTGGAGGCATAAAAATTGACTTAAGTTCATAAGGGTATTGATATCGTAAACCACGTATTGTAGACTTGCTTGACTGGTCAATAAAATAATCATTAAAATAGTTGGCTATTTGTGTGGGATTAGTTATAGTCTTGTCGTCAATGATTATTTGATGTATTTGATCTCTGGGTATATTTAATTTATTGTTATTGATTACCTTCCAAGTAGCCTTTGATTTATTTTTTGATATATTTATATAGTTATCATTTCGTGCTTTCTGGGTCAATTTAATTATGCGCTTTAATCGTGAAGACAATGTTTTGAACTTACTTTTATTATGTATCGAAGGGTTTTTCCTATACTCCCATAAAAGCTGTCGTTTTCGTTTAGAGCATACTTTTAAACCTTTAGTTATCCACTGTGGACTGTGTGGATTTCGGGACGACATCTTTACTTGGATAATTGGAAAACAGAGGTTATAGAACATCAGAAACAATTCATAAAAGATGTTAAACGCTATATTTGGATCATGACAACTAAAAACATCAGTAAAACCAAGGGAATTAATGCAATCTTCGAACTTACCGATGTTTTCTTTACAATAGTCTCGTTTATCCACATTCCAAGTTTTGAGAAGGTAAGTAGGTTTAACTGGACAAGTAAGCACTCTTCATAATTTCATCCATTCCAATTTTATCACTATGGCCATCATACATATCTATCATCTCTTCTTGCTCTATTTCACTCACATCTTTCTCACATAAACTCTCAAAATAGTCCTTCCAGCACTGTAGTATCATTTTTTTTTCATTCATGACTTCACTTTTTTCACTCTTAATAACTTTCATCGATCCATTCATATTTTTGCCCCGTACTTCTTTGATTAGTTTCCTAAACAGTTTTATATTGTCTCGGAAACTTGAGCCGAATTGATCCTCATATTTCTTCTTTTTCTCATTCTTCTGCCTCTCTATACATTCTTTAACTTTAGCTTTCACACATCTATACTTGTCCTTCATTTCTTTAACAATATCTTCATTCATACCACCGTTCGCTCGATTCGTTGCTTCGATTGCTATTATATCCAACCACGTTTTCTTCTTTTCCTCAACCATACTTCTAGTTTCATCATCCCACCAGTCTGCTTTCTCACATTTCTTACTTCACCTTTTGCTCACACCGCATACATCTTCAGCACAATTCACTACGTTGGTTTTAAATACCAACCATATATCATTCACACTTTCCTTATTTACATCACTCCAGCTTTTATCCAGCCGTTAACTCAATTGTTTTTATACATCTCTTTCGTATGCTGATCTTTCAATTTTTCCACTTTTATACGTTCTAATTCTGTATAAGACTCTTTGGCTCTGTGCCGCCAGTATTTAAACATACCACCAACTCTTGATATCACCAAATAGTGGTCTGTGCCAATATCTAGTCCACGATAAGCCCTAGTGTCTACTATTTTCATTCTCATTCTTTCATCGACTATCACAAAACCTATCATACTTCTTAACGTAACATATCCTTCCTTTTTACGCCACGTGTACATATGTATCATCTTGTGCTGAAACCACGTATTCATCACAGACAGCCCCATCTCCATACATACATCTAACAAGTCCACGCCGTTGTCATTCACACTGTTATCACCAAACGTTCCAAGTACATTTTGATATCACGCTTCACTCCAACCTTTGCATTAAAATCTCCGAGCATGACAATACGTTCATTCCACTTACGCAATAATACAATCTCTCTCATTTGTTCCCAAAATTCCTCTCTTACCGCCTTATTGTAGGAAGAGTCCGGAGCGTATACACCTATCAGAAATAGAGGTGTCAGACCTACTTTCATCCGGACCCACATAAGGCGTGGACTTACGCACTTATACCCTCGCATGCATTCTGCCATTCGCTCTGAAAGAATAATACCGACGCCTTTACTACCATGTTCGTCATTGGTAACCCCTGACCATATTTCTGTGAAAGGGCCGCGCGTCAGCATTTCTTTCCCCTTGCGTTTAGTCTCATTTACACACAACACATCCAAATTTCTGTCAGTCATTAACTCGTATACTTCATGCATTTTCTCATTCATTCCTCCTCTTACATTCAACGTCGCAAATCGACATTCCGATGCCCACTTTCCACCCCAACGTGAACAGTTTCGTATAAGGTTTTGGTTGTTTCTAAAATCGTCGCCGCCTACAGCTGTAAGGTTGCTCCCCCAGAATACGAGGAGCAGCCTCGTCCTGTAGATACAGGATGAGGAGGGGATTCTCCGGCTCCGCCGGTAACCCGTGGGGTAAATTTACTGTAATATTTCCCACAGCCATGATCACGTCGGTAGTTATACTGTACTATTTCTTATTTTTTGGATTTGACAGTCAGTCCCTAACGGCGGGACAGTCCTCCGGGTTTATATCGAGTTTTCCTTCTCTAAGACTAAGGACGCCAATCTAAATTATATTTTGCTGATATTACGGGCGTCGGATTACCTTAGTCGCCTTTTACGACACCTCGGTAGGAGTGAGGGAGGGCTATTCTACTCCGCCGGTCACTCCACGGCAAATATATAATAAATATAAAATAAATAAAATATAAAATAAATAAATAAAATTAATTATACAGTATCTCGCAGTACACAGCTGGACATAGACCTCTTCAATGTACATCACAATACCACTGTGATTCAATAGGGAGATTTTGTCTATTATAACACGCTGGCTAGAACACGAAAGCTAGTAACCTGGGTTGGTATAGGGTTTACCCAGGTTTACCATTGAGTTTGCCGTCTCATTTCATAATACAATATGCTTTGCGTTTTGTCCTTAGTTACCTCTTACGACACTCGTGGCATTTAATGGCAATTTGTTTTCTTAAACCGTCACCACATCTATAATGCACAACATGTTGAATGTAATATACAATCGTTTACCGGTGCACTAATCACGCATAAAAAGATATGTGAGTACCCAATAACTATTATATATCACTGTTATAGTTCTGTTATTATGTAAAATAAAAGCTGTCGGGTAATTTGGTACCTACCTTTTTTAAAGCTCGATGCGTTTAATGTGCAAATAGAAGCACCAGTCTACATATTTGGGATCTAAACGCACTATCGATGCTGGGTAGAAAGAAAGAAAATATTTATTAAATGCAATCTAATTGTTGCATGATTTGATTCTAAATGAAATGCAAGGATCGGATAGAAGCAGTTGCGGACAATAGGTGGTTCAGATAGAAAAAATATATATACGCTCCTAGAAGCAGCACTTATGCCTTAAAATTATATGAAACGTAATTCGAGAATTTTACCAATCCAAATAAACTTGAAACAAGTTAGGTTGTAGTGATTTTCAATAACTTTATATAATCTGCAGTTTCTCAGAACGACATGAATCCAGAGTTCTTTCATAGATATTTCTATAAATACATAAAAGAGAATATAAAATAAATTGTATCTTCTTGGGTTTACGCGAATGTTACACATTGTAATTAAACTACAGTTTACGGATTTTATCGCGATGTATTGGTTTCACTGAGTTATTACATTTGAAACTAATGATCTAGAAACTACATTTTTAATTTATTACTAGCCGACGTTTCGAATTCTTTACAGGATTCATGTTCACGGCAGACTGAGGTGATATTTGACTTTGTCTTGAATTTCAAAGTTATCTCAAAGTACCCGAACATTTTTCAACTATTGGTGTTACTATCTACGCAGAATGTGCTCACTGTGTCTTGATGTCTTCTGGTGACTTTGTCCTTCTTGGGTTTCATTAGCCTGATAACAGGGTCCCAAGCTGGAGGAACATTCCAACCATCTTCCCTATTGAAATTAGGATGTTTTTTAATTTCAATAGCTTCACGTATCATTCTTGGAATAAAGCGATGTTCTTTTGCGAGTATCTGTGGTTTATCAAATCGCAGGTAATGGTTGGTTCCTTGTTCTACATGTTCACACACAGCAGACTTCGTCGAGCGTTTGTGTTTAATGTCAGCTATATGTTCCTTTAGTCGAATGCCTATGCTTCTCTTGGTTTGTCCAATGTATGAGAGCCCACACTCACAGTCTATCTTGTAAACCCCGGCCTCTTGTAAGGGTAACTGACTCTTGACAGATGGTAATAATTGGCTTATCTTCGTTGGCGGCTTGTAGAAAGTTTTGATCGAAGCTCGCTTCAAGATATAACCAATCTTGTCGGTCACGCCCTTGATGTATGGGAGGACAGCAGGTTGTCTCTCTACTGTGGCTGGCTTGTTCTTGGGGGATCTGTGACGTTGGCGCGGCGGTCAATGAGCCACATAGAAAAAAAAAATTACAATGGAATTAGAGGCAAACAATTCTTTAGCTTTCTTAGATGTACTTGTTATCAGGAACAAAAACAACTCTTTGAGCCACACTGTGTATAGGAAAAAGACACATACAAATAGGTACTTAAACGGTGAATCTCACCACCATCCTAAACAGTTAGCTACCGTAGGAATGTCTTTGGTTCAGAGAGCCCGGGGGATCTGTGACAAGAAACACCTGGACGCCGAGCTTCAACATGTCAAGCCAGTTCTGCAAGACAACAAGCTCCGACCGCCGCGCCAACGTCACAGATCCCCGATGAACAAGCCAGCCACAGTAGAGAGACAACCTGCTGTCCTCCCATACATCAAGGGCGTGACCGACAAGATTGGTTATATCTTGAAGCGAGCTTCGATCAAAACTTTCTACAAGCCGCCAACGAAGATAAGCCAATTATTACCATCTGTCAAGAGTCAGTTACCCTTACAAGAGGCCGGGGTTTACAAGATAGACTGTGAGTGTGGGCTCTCATACATTGGACAAACCAAGAGAAGCATAGGCATTCGACTAAAGGAACATATAGCTGACATTAAACACAAACGCTCGACGAAGTCTGCTGTGTGTGAACATGTAGAACAAGGAACCAACCATTACCTGCGATTTGATAAACCACAGATACTCGCAAAAGAACATCGCTTTATTCCAAGAATGATACGTGAAGCTATTGAAATTAAAAAACATCCTAATTTCAATAGGGAAGATGGTTGGAATGTTCCTCCAGCTTGGGACCCTGTTATCAGGCTAATGAAACCCAAGAAGGACAAAGTCACCAGAAGACATCAAGACACAGTGAGCACATTCTGCGTAGATAGTAACACCAATAGTTGAAAAATGTTCGGGTACTTTGAGATAACTTTGAAATTCAAGACAAAGACAAATATCACCTCAGTCTGCCGTGAACATGAATCCTGTAAAGAATTCGAAACGTCGGCTAGTAATAAATTAAAAATGTAGTTTCTAGATCATTAGTTTCAAATGTAATAACTCAGTGAAACCAATACATCGCGATAAAATCCGTAAACTGTAGTTTAATTTCAACATAAAATAAATTTCTTAAGGAAAATAGAGGACGAAATTTGAACCAAAGAGAACTCCGTCAAACAAGTATAAGGTTGATATTTACCGTGATTTCTGTGAAATTCACAGTGTCAATAGAAAGTATTATAGAGATTTCTAGGTACCCACGATTAATATTACAGAAAGATAGCGATACTTCTCTTTACTTGAAGTAAAAATTGTTACTTTATACTGATTTGGGAATTTAAACTTTCGTGGTCATTAACGTTTGTTTATGACCACAAAAGAAAAGTTAGCGTAAGTTAACTATTAAGACAATGTAAAATTTTCTTACGTGATATTTATACCACGTACCGCCATTTTTACAAATGGACTGTTATTCGTGATCATGGCGTTTGCAATAGAGTCAAAATATCGGTTTCGAGACAAAGGTATGTGGTACCCACAGAGCAAATACTGATTTAAACAAAACTTAATTCAATGTTATTTTAATAAGTTTTATATCTCTCTCTTATTTGCCAATGTTTTGACCGTTTCAATCCTTTAGAAACATTAGAGAATAATAAGACTAGAGTTAGCAAAAATGTGTGATGTACCTACACAATTCGCGAAAGTTTAAAATCGATTAAACAAAACATGTTTGCGTAGGGACTATCAGAGTACATATCGTGCGTTTGAATGGCTATATTTTTTTATAAGCTCAAATATTTCATCGTATTAGTTTAAAAACATAGTACACTTTAAGTCAAGATGTTTCTTTGCCGTAGGTTACAACTTTATAAATGAAACTTAAGTTACAATTCCCATAATCATTCATATTCCCGTAATCGTTCTAAGTTACTACAGTTTATTTAACGGTGAATGGTCGATATTTCTTACTGGTACATTTTCGAAACTTATCTCGTCTCAATGGCCCGCTAATATTTCTAATTTTCATCATCATCGGCCCTGTAAGTATATGAACTGTCCCACTGCTAGGCACGGGCCTCTTTTCACCATGACAAGGGTAAGGCCATAGTCCGCCACGCTGGCCAAGTGCGGGTTGACAGACTTCACATGTCTTTCGAGAACATTATGGAGACCTCTCAGACATGCAAGTTTCCTCACGATGTTTTCCTTCACCGTTTAGCAAGCGATAATTAACAATTTAATACGCACATAACTTCGAAAAGTCGTAGGTGCGCGCCGTGGATTCGAACCCGACACCCTGTGCGTAGCAGTCCGTCGGTCTCTCCACTAGGCTATCGCCACTTTTTCTAATTTCTAATTATACCATTTTCAAAATTATCTCATCTCGATGACCTAATCATAGCTCTATTTCCATGCAAACTATAAACATGAACTTACAAAAGCAAGTACCTGCAGCATGAGTCCAGTGTTTTCCTGAACGCCGCGCTGAAGTCCCTGTTGAAGTATGCGTAGATGAGCGGGTTCAGTGCTGAGTTGAAGTAGCCCACCCAGAAGACGGCGGCCACCACTGACGGCGGCGAGGGGCACGCGTCACCGCATAGTGCGGTTATTATGTACCTGAGGAAGAAGATATAATGTTAGAGATGATCGTCATTTATGTGGTATATTAGTTTTAGTAGTGAAGTGCAGCGATAGCCTAGTGGAGATATCAACGGACTGCCATGCAGAGGATAGTGGGTTCGAATCCACGGCGCGCACCACTGATTTTTCGAAGTTACGTGCGTATTAAATTCTTTACTATCGCTTGCCCCGTGCTTCGGAGAGCACGTTAAACCGTCGGTTCCGGCTGTCACGAAAATCTTTGACAGTCGTAACCGGGAGTCAGTACCCTCAAATAAACTGATACTGTCTGTAACGTATAAACCATAGAATATAGCTATCCGTTTGGGTTGCGGAGGTCAGACGGCAGTTGCTCTGTGGAAAAGTTGATATTCTGTCATATATAGGCGTGTTAGTCTTGGATGCAACCTGGATAACGTTAGGACGATGATGATTAGTTTTAGTAGTGATCGGCTACCCAAGTCTCACTGACTTGGGTAGCCGATCGTAATGGATCGGCAGAGTTAAAAAACGCTTGCACAGGTCGCAAATTTCATTAGTGAACGCGTGTGGTATTAACATCAGAGTGCTATTGTGCTTCGGATTGCACGTAAAGCTGTCGGTTTCGGTTCTTGTCTCACTACAAAGATCGTTAGGCCATGTGGGAGGCGTTTGGGCGGTCTAATTACTCCTACTCCAAAGTTGCCCACACACTGACACTGAATGAAAAGAAAGAAGATTGGTTTTAGCAATGATATTACAATTTTTACTTTTGTAACATCATTGAGTTTTAGTATTTTCTAAGCTTTAGTTATGGATTCAACATAAACTAAAGACAAATTCCAGTCCTAATTTAAGATAGACGGCTATACAAGATAGTTAGCCACAAAACAATAAGTGGTGTTACGGCAATGCGGTGAGCAGATATGTGCAAAAGGATTTACCTTCAACTATGCTCTGCTAGAACCTGTCTACTGTCATTGCAAATAGGTCATGTAGTGCTACAATAACATTGAAATACATAAATGTATTATATCTTCTGTGCTAAAGGTCACTGACTTGATGTAAAATGTTTTGGGGCTCTGTATGATTATTTAAGATGAGTATAATATTTTTCATTGGCAGTACAGTGGCGAAATTCTAGCTCTTAAAGAATTTGCACTTGTCATCAAGAGATTGCTCACGATCTTATTTAATGTTTACATTCTTCCGGGACGGAAACCCTTACCACAAGAAGAACGGCAGCCAGCAAGCCAGAAACGCAGACATGATGATGCCCAGCGTCCTAGCAGCCTTCCTCTCCCTCTTCATCTTGCTACTGGCCATCGGCTGCATCTGTATGCTCTGTCGCTCCCGCATCACCTCCCCCATGGAGATCCCGTTGATCTGCAGGTGCTTGTCCAGGAGAAGAGCTGCTACTTTACTCCTGAGGACAATTTGTGAAGAATTTGATTCAGGTATCTGGTATAAGTCAGGTATAGTCTTTTTGGACCCGTTTTGTATAGACTTACCACTAAATTCAATTTTCAATCAATCCATCTTTTAGAGGTGTGAGATACACATTTGACATAAGATCCGTACAAAATATGTCAAACATGTATCTCAAATCTCCAAATCCATGAATAGATTGAATATTGAAACCGGCCATAAGTTTATTTTACCTTATTGTTTGAAATAGAAATAGTTTTTATGATAATTCAAGTCGATTATATCGATTTAGTAACGTTTAGTTTAGTCTGTTGCGCAGTGGAAGTCTGTAATGCATCCACCTGGATGCATTACAGACTTCCACTGCGCACCTCTGAAAAATTTCCTACCTGCCTACGGTAACTCTAGACATAATTTTTGGTGCAGAGATGTAGTTGAAACTTAGCCGTTGATTGTATCTGAACTCAGATTGGTGTTGTATGAGCTATATATCTCATTTGTAAACAGTGTTATAGTGTTCTCAGGTCAGTATTGTCTAAAATACATAAAATTTAATTGTATAAGTTGACCTAGATAATTTGAAACACATTGTCATACATAACCTCAATAAGTAATTGTTTGACTTGTATTGTTGAAATCTAGCAATAACCTGTTGTTGTTAGCATTAATAAGTCAGTTTGTTTGGATACATAACAGCTGTATGTATCAATAAATTTAGTAAATTTAGTTAATTGCATAATTATATTAAGTTGAAACATTATAACAACCAAACTTTTGATAAACCTTTGTTTTGTTATAATATATAGATAATATTGTTAGGCAACACATATTCTGTGCTTACTTACTATTGAATATCTCAAATAACACAGCCAGTCTGTCTGTTGCAAGTAATTAATTAACTTATTTGAAGTTTCAACTTTTGATAACTTTGTTTTGTGTCAATATATATTGAAACTATTAATTTTATTTATTTTTTTTATTTTAAAACTTCATGTACAATATATTGGTACATTGGCGGACTTAATGCTAAAAGCATTCTCTTCCAGTCAACCATAGGGTGATGCAGAGATAGGTATGGTAGGCGTACAAAACAGTTTTGCTTTATTTGAAAGTGATAATTTTATTATAATTATCATGAATAAGTACATAGATATAACATTACATACATACTATATAATAAATGTATATACATGAATAGATAAAATAAATAAATATACATATATACCTAAGCATACATAAATATAAATTATAAATATATACGTATATATATATATATAATATAATATGTAAATAATGATTAGGATGATTGTGCCAGTAGTCCCTTACGAATATGTTCACGCACCTTCGATTTAAACGTCCAGCGGTTAGTAGCCGTCCTGATCTCCAGAGGAAGGGCATTCCAGAGTAGGACTGATTGGACTGTGAAAGAAGAGTGTACAAGTCCAGAAGTGTGTGATGGGCATAAAAGTAGTAGATTATTAGTGGAGCGGAGATCTGTTGCGTTAATTTTGTTGGACAGTAGATACCTGTCACTTGCCTGCACTTGCAGTAAACAGGCTAATACTTTGTTGGTTTCAAAGAATTAACAAATATTAAGTTTTGATTGTTAATTTTATTTAACGCTTGTCCGGGCTCTTATGAATTTTGATTATGTCAGCTATAAAGGACTTGCGTGCGGCTGCTGGTGCTATTGCATCAGATTTGCGTTGGTTTGCCTCGGCCAGTGCCTTAGTGAACCGGCCTGATCGCCAGCAGGCCTAACTACAAAGGTACGAGTGGATCGATGATCGCCTGGCAAGTGTGGAACAGCAATTCCGCACTTTCAGCACTTGCTGTCTCGAAGTGTCAGTTAATGATTTCACCGCTGACCAGCGAAATAAGGTCAGCGAAGACTATGCCCAGGTCTTAGACCTGTATGATGCTGTCTCCAATAGTGCGAGACAATTGGTTGCCGATGGGGAAGGGCAACCCAGCATGAAGCAGGAGCTTCCTAGGACAGCACCGGGGCTGGTGAGTAGGCTCCCTACTTTAGACCTCCCCCATTTTGATGGCTGCCTACGAAGCTACCTGGGCTTCGTTAATTTGTTTGACAGCCTGGTCAATGACAGGGCTGACCTTCGGCCGGCACAAAAATTGGCCTATTTGATGTCGGTTCTGGATGGGGAGGCCAAGGGCCTCATCCAGCATCTGCCCGTGTCTGACGAGGCGTACCAGACGGCTCGGGACTTAATTAGCCGTAGGTACCATAATAAGTGTGGCCTCGCCGACACGAACATCGAGCAGATTTTGGGTTTGCCGACGCTCATCCGGGTCTCTGGGTTGCGCACCCAACGGTTGAACCCGCTTTTGGTGGCAATCAATGCACTGTGACGTTATCCCTACTTAGGGTGTGTTTAAATGAGAAACGTGGTTAAATGTTACAATAAAAATTGATTTATTCCTCAAGTAAATCTAAACATCATTTAGCAAGCGTTAACTAGCAAAAAAATACTAAAAAAAATGTTATTTGAAAAGATATAAACAGGGTCGCGTGATTCGGCGATGGTAAGGGTTTTGTTGAGGGTCCGCCTGCCGGTTCGTCCAGGAGAGGTGGTCACTTAGCTCGGTGCCGGTTCGCCAGAAGAAAGGGGCGAGCGCAGCCAGCACCTCAGCATTTATAGCAGCTTGAGGTGCGGTGGGGGGCGAAGATGCAGACGGCCGGGAGGCGGTGTCATCACGACGTCACAGCGACGTCACAGCACTTAAGTGCTTTGACCTGCCCGTGGACCAATGGTCCTATCTATTGGTGCACATTGTGCTGAAGAAGCTGCCTGCCGACCTGAGGTCGCGTTTTGAGCAGCGCTTTGGTGGGGACAGCGCGACCCATCTGCCCCCCTTTGCTGACCTGGAGAGGTTCCTGGAGGATGAGTGCCGGGTCTTGGACAACTCCGGTGGTGACACGCCGGCTAAGACGCAGCCGCCCAAGGTCAAGGAGCAGGCTCACGTTCACACCCGAGCCAATGTTGACCGGCGCCCTCCTCGCTTTGCAGTCACGCAGAGCCCAGCGGAGTGCTCTTACTGCAAGGTCACGGGGCACAGAACGGCCAGTTGTAGGGCATTCTTGGACCTACATGTTGCCTCTCGTAGGCGCATCGCGAATGCCCGCCGCCTTTGCTTCTCTTGCTTGGGGTCCCACTACCAGCGAGACTGCCCCAACTCTCGCCCCTGTCCTCACTGTGGAGGACAGCATTTGGACATTCTCTGCATGAATGCCAGAGAGGTAGGCGGCTTGTCCAACCAGCCGACGCCGCGCACGGGCGGGTGTTTTGAAGGTGGCAGCCGAGGCTCAGCGGCGCGCAGCCGAGAGTCGCCTCGCTCAATTGATCGCCGCTCACCCCGCTTGGAGAACCGTAGCGTGCGCACGCCTCCTCTCTCTCGCGCACCTGAATGTGCGACCGTTCAACGTCACCAGCACCATGACTGCTGCCCCAGGTATTCCCCTCCTTTGGCGGAGCGTCCCCGCCTTAACTCGCGCCCACCTCGTTTTGGGCGGGTGCGTCACTATGACCCCCCACAGATGGCGCGCGGATCGAGTCATCGCGCCTTTGAGGACTTCAAGCCGCACCCTCGTTTTGACTTGCCTGGTCCGGGCCAACGGTCGCCGCCCAGGCAACAATAGGTCATTGACCCCTACCCTATAACGCTAACCACCCCCATTGAGACCGTTATCCTACCGACGGTTGCTGTTAGGGTCTGGGGGCTCACGGGGACATCTGTTGTTGTCCGTGCTATATTGGACACAGGTTCACAAGGTGGCATTGTTTCCACTTATTTGGTAGGGCAGGTTAAATTACATATGGGCTCTTTTCCGAATTGTATACGGGGAATAGGTGACGTAGCCTCTAATGTTGAAGGGCAAGTTAAAGTTTTGTTTGCCCCTGTTGAATCTTCACACCCGAGGATTAAAACCTCGGCTATTGTGTTGAAGAATACTTTGGATATGCATCCACAGAAACAGCATGTCAAATTCACCACAGCAGCTACCTGCTGCTGTGGTGAATTTGACATCGGGATTGGAACTGGCAGACCCCAAATTTGACACACCGAGACAAATCGACTTGTTGATTGGCTCTGATGTCCTCGGTGGAATTTTGATTGGTGGGAAACGGGTCTTGGTGCCAAATGGTTTGACTGCCATCCCGACCATATTTGGATTTGCTTTGATGGGACCTGTACCTAGGGACCCCCCTCCACCCGAACTTGATAATTTGTTGGCTGTAGGCTCCGCTCTCTCTGATGCGGTTCAGAGGTTTTGGGAAGTAGAAGAGCCCACTCAAGCTGCCCGTTTCAAACCAGAACATGAGGAGTGCGAGCTGTTCTTCAAGAACAACACTGATCGACTCTGTTCTGGTCGGATCATTACGAGGCTACCTTTTCTGTCTGTTCGGCCTCCGCTTGGTGAGTCACGACCTTTAGACGAAAAGAGATAAAAATGATGTTCAGGCAGACTATTATCCACCCTGATGACCGTCGCTTCCAGCTGATTTTTTGGAGAAAGAATCCTCGCGATTCCATGGTCGTCTACGAGCTCAATACCAAAACGTACGGGTTAAGGTCAAGTCCCTACTTGGCAATACGTTCTCTTTGGGAGCTCGCAGACCGCGAAGGCTTACGTTTCCCACGAGCCTCCGCCATCTTGAAAGACGATATTTACGTCGATGACATTTGCTCGGGCGCCTCTACAGCGGACGAGGCGATCCTCCTGCGGGACCAATTGATAGGTATTTTGGCCTCCGCTGGTTATGAGTTGCGCAAATGGATTTCCAACTCACCAGCGCTTTTGGAAGGCTTGCCAGAGGATCATCAGCAGGATCCACATTTGTTTGAGATTGTTGACAACCCCGCCATGATGGCTGTTCTCGGCGTTCAGTACAGACCAGTCCAAGACATCTTTACGTACAACGTAGACTTGAAATTGCCTTGTTCTTGGACTAAACGTCTCGTGTTGTCTACTGTCGCCAGAACCTTTGATCCTAACGGTTGGATTTGTCCTATCATATTTTGGGCAAAATGCTTCTTGCAGAAGCTTTGGACAGCAGGATTGACTTGGGACGAACCTCTACACGGTACTCTTGTTGAGGAATGGACCTCTTTTGTTTCCTCACTTCCTGCCGTCAACGAGATCTCCTTGCCTCGTCCAATCCTTACTCCCGGGAAGTACAAGGCCACCCTTCACGGGTTTTGTGATGCCTCGGAGCGTGGTCACGCGGCCGTGGTGTACTTGCGCACAGTTAGTGCCTCAGGTCAGGTGAGGGTTTCCCTGATCATGGCGAAGAGCAAGGTTGCACCCCTACGGACATCTCTGACCATCCCAAAATTTGAGCTCTCGGGAGCAGCCCTACTTGTACGCTTATTGAACCACGTGTCCAGTACTTTGGGTAAAAGCATTTGTATTAATGAGACTTACGCCTGGACAGACAGCCAAATTGTTCTTTGTTGGTTGAAGGCTTCTGTCCACACCTTGGAGGTATTTGTCGCTAATCGCGTTTCCCAAATCCAGAAATCCGAAGTCAAACTTGTTTGGAGACACGTGCCAGGTGAGCTCAACCCCGCTGATTGTGCCTCTCGCGGATGCTTGACGCCTAGTTTGATAGGTCATTCGCTGTGGTGGGGTCCGGAATGGTTGAGTCGACCAGAAACTGATTGGCCTCGAACGCCAGTTTTGAATACTTCCAATTTGCCGGATCTACGAACACTCGCTCTTGAGAAGGTAGAATGCGCCTTCGACCCCGATTTTGTGTTGAATCGTTACAGCTCCCTCGACAAGTTGTTAGGTGTCACTGCTTGGATAAAGCGTTTTGTTTTTAATTTTAGGCACCCACAACAGAAACGACTGACACCGTTTCTCTCACCACAGGAACGACAGGAGTCTCTCACCTTTTGGGTTCGTTCTGTGCAATTGACGCATTTTGAGAAGGAGATTGCTATCCTTAAGTCAGGGAGATCGAAATTATTGGGAGCTGTATCTAAATTAAACCCCTTTTTGGACAATACGGGTCTCTTGCGCGTTGGAGAGCGTCTCAAGAACGCCAACCTCCCTTACGGGGCACGTCACCCCCTGTTGTTACCTAAGGACGGTCATTTGGTACGCTTGTTGGTAACTGACCGTCACCTTAAAAATTCGCATGCTGGTTGTAATGCGCTCTTAGCTATTTTGCAACGCGAATTTTGGATTTTGTCTGCCCGAAGAATTATTAGGAGTGAAGTCTTTCGCTGCATCCCTTGTTATAAGCCCAAGGCTTCTACCATGCAGTCCTTGATGGGGGACTTACCGGCAGATCGCGTAACTGAGAGCAGGACGTTTGACGGTGTTGGCACGGACTTCGCTGGTCCCTTTTTGGTGAAAACGTCGACACTTCGAAACAGCAAGACTGTTAAGGCCTACTTGTGTGTTTTTGTTTGTGTTGCCGTACACTTGGAACTGGTCTCCTCGCTTACGACCGAGGCGTTTGTAGCCACATTTGACAGATTTGTATCCCGCAGAGGGCTGCCTTCCTTGATCCGTTCTGACTGCGGCACTAACTTCAATTTATAATTATTTGAATGACGTTGTTAATATCCTTGAAACCAACAAGGCTGATATAGGTGATAGGCTTGCCCGACGTGGGATAAATTGGTTGTTTTCCCCACCAAATTGTCCACACTGGGGTGGTATTTTTGAGGCCGCTGTAAAATCGGCCAAAACACACATGCGCAGGACAATCGGTGAATCTGTCCTTACATTTGAGGAACTCGCAACTGTGTTTTGTAAGATTGAGGCCGTTTTGAACTCTCGGCCATTGTGCCCGATCTCCTCAGATCCGAATGATTTGGAGGCCCTTACGCCGGGCCATTTTTTGATTGGTCGCCCACTTGTAGCCTTGCCTGAGTACCTCTATATTGATACGAGACCTGGCCGTCTCTCGCGTTTTGAATTGGTACGCCAGATTACTCAGAGCTTTTGGAAACGCTGGAATTTGGAATATTTGCACATACTCCAGCAACGCGTTAAGTGGACCAACAAGACCCTTCAAGGCTAACCTTCCGCCACTCAGATGGCGCAGGGAGCGCATTCTTCGTTTGGTAACTGGGGCTGATGGAGTTCCCCGATTTGCTGAGGTCTTGGTGGACGGTTCGATTCTGAGGAGAGCGGTTGCAACATTGTCACGTCTACCAACTGATTAGCGGACCGGTAGGCCGGTCCGGGGCGGGTGGATGTTTGAAATAGAAATAGTTTTTATGATAAGTCAAGTCGATTATATCGATTTAGTAACGTTTAGTTTAGTCTATTGAAAATTTCTGACTATGGCCACACTGAACTGTCAACTCCCTTTTTCCGGAAAGGACTTTTTTGTGAGCACACTTTTTGCATTTCGAGTGAATTGTATAATTGAACGAAATTGAGTATACCCTCGTAAAACTGCCGCTTTTGACTTCCGGCAAAGTTTGTGATAAATTCGTGACATATTGAACATTTGTGAAAAGTTTTGTGAACCGCAAACGTGCATCGTGGCCTGGAGTAGGACTTCGCCGAATTGGATTCTGTGGTATTTATTCGATTCTCTTGTTATTTTGGCCAAAATTATGATTTAATCTTATAGGTCCACTCAAGAACATCATCAGGAGCATCAGCAAGATTTGGTAAGACATTTTATTCATATTAGGTGTAATTTGGATTTCTATTCATCACTGTGCAACGCAGTGCATTGTGTTTAGGTTCTTGCCTTACCGTGGTCAGGTGGATGCATTACAGACTTCCACTGCGCACCTCTGAAATATTTCCTACCTGCCTACGGTAACTCTAGACACTTATATTAACTCTGAAATTTAATGTTTGTTTCCTAATTATTAGTCAGGATCAGAAGATTTTTTGCCATCAAAAATAATATGGTGGCAATGACGTTCAAAACGTATGTGACTGTGATTTTATCTGGAAAGTTACGTTAACTAATACAGATCATTTGATATTATTGCAAGTTCATAACTTCTGTAGATACCTATCTTATTTTACTCATCTTAATATATAAAATCCTTGCGTTACTGACTGACTGACAGACACGCTACAGCCGAAACTATTGGGCGCAGGAAGCTGAAATTTGGCATGCATGTTCCTTGGGGACCGTAGGGTTGCACTAAGAAGGGATTTCCCGAAATTCTTACGGGATCGGCCAAAACGGGTAAATTTAAAAAAAATGCAGGTGTAGCTGCTGGCGTCCTCTAGTAACTACATATATTTTGTTTTGTATTTGTAATTCCTCTCGCATCTATTCGAACTCGTTTAAAGCTCCTGAAAAAAATGCCCGACTATACGTTGGTATTTTTTTACCTTAATCTTAACTTCGCCGTATAATAAATAATAGGCACTACAGAAAGCTCCTTTGCGGAGAACCCGAGAGTACAAAGCAATGACTCTTGTAGTTCCCAGAAACCTATATTAAACTGGATTACCTCAGAGCATTAATGGATAAGCCACTCTAATCCTTAGATTATCTTGTAAGCAGTTTGATCTCAAAGATTAATTTCTAGTCGCGATTTGCTAATAAGTAAATACGCTTATATTGTGAAGATTACCCGTTGACATTAATTATAAGTTGGTAGGTGCAGAGCAGAGATGAATGTTATTATGATTCTTGTCAGAAACCTTTCTTTCATTGCAATGATGATAAGTGACATTATATTACAAGTATAAACTAGATTCTAGGTAGATGGTAGATGACCCAACGGTTCACAAGGTGGTAAGTAGAAAACGTGGCTGAGAAATGTTTTTAATTTCGTACACTAAAAGTTTTCTCCGATCATCTTTTATTTTCCAAAAACTTTAACACAATTCTGTGTATGACAGTAGCAGCCACAAAAGACGTGGCGGCGATTTAATCACAAGTCGCGGCCACTGTTCGCCCGTATGGATATCAACTATTGCGACAAACGTGTAACTGACGCCTGCATCCTCGAAGAGATTGACAGGGATGTAATATTACGCCCACATTTCACCATGTCATAATTTTAAGTCCCACGAAACAGGGGAGAGCCTTTTGCTGTTACCAGGCACATTGCTAGACTCCGTGCTGCTACTAAGAATTCTGACAAACTCAGTGATACAATTGTTCCGATCCGAGAATCAAACGCAAATCCCGACCAGCAGACGGTTTGACAAAAACCTGCCTGTCTCTGTCCAAAGGTTATTATTCTGATGAATAAGCTGTCTTACTAGAAAGTTTCATTAAAATTTCGTTCATCCAAATTTTTAAGTTAAAGAGTAACAAACGCCTATCCTTCACATAATTTCACATATATTCTACAACTATAATAAGTCACATAATAGTTGTACAATATACAAAAGCTTTTCTCTAGGCCATCAAAGTAGGGGGCATCATACCATTATTATTAATATTTTATTGGCATGATGACATTTGCTAAAGGACTGTACGCTTAAGATCAGGCGGCATGGAGTAATTTTGATAGGCAACAATAAAAAACAAAAAAAAGAGCAAACTGAAGTTACAGTTCGGTTGTGTCTCTCTGTGTTAGTCGTTTGTGTCCTTTGTGCAGCACTGACTGATTTAATGTACCAATTAACTCAAACAATCATGCTAATTGTTCCAACCTTTGAATCAACATTGTCGACAAATTAATTAGCCTCTGCATCACTTATACACTCTACGCCCATCCGATACAATACAAATTTACTTTGATAGATGTCTAGTGATATGCAGACATATCATTCATTTGATATGTCAACATAGCACTAGGCAGACTTCACATGAAATTCGACAACTTAATGAAGGACTCTCAGGTGTGCAGGTTGTTAAACGATTTTTTTAAGACAACTCCCGCACTAGGAATAAATCCTGTGTCGCGGGGGACAAAAAAACAACAATTTAAGGATCACACAAAGTGTTGTCTCGTGTCCCTTCACCTTAGAAAGATAATAGACTTGGAGGCGATAATAGTCGATTGAACCAAATAAAAGTCAGTGGTGCGCGCTGTGGATTTGAACTCGAGACTCCCTGCGTAGCAGTATGTTATTCTCTCTACTAGGCTATCACTGCCTTGATTTAAAAGCGATTGCTTTTGATTTAGGTTAATCTAATAAAAAATCGAGCGTGTTTAGTATTTAAATAAAACAGGCGTGCTAAGAGCATCTTGTCGTGACTTGAAAATTACATCAGGTTCTTTCAAAAAGTAAAACCTTATATTTGCTAAAATAGAGCTCTTTTGAAGTAACAAACTTATGCTAAAAAAAAACAAAACAACTGAAGAAGCCTATACGAAAATATCAAATGTGTTTAGAGAACAAATTTGCGATATTCATATTTCCAAATCTTTCATAAGAAAACCACGTAAAAAGCCAAAAAGTACACAGAGTTATTGTATCGAGATAAACAATGAAAATAAAAAGAGGGATACATTTTCTTTCAATAATTCTGCTAGTGGTAAATGTTTAGCATGCGTGCCTAAATGACATCGAGAGAAACGGAAACAACCACATATATTTTATGGGATAGTAAGCTTCTGTGTGTGAGAATGTATTTACAAAGAATCATTGTGAATGCGTGACACAGGAGATATTTCGTATTTGTGCACGTGTGTGTGTACATCGTGTTTAGATATAGAATTTGTATGTGTACGGCTACTCGTGTAGCCGTACAAAGCTACAGTTTGACATATGTACCGTTCTTAAGGCGTAGGATAAGTATTATAATCGTGCTGCGACTGTATAGCTTGACTTGTCTGTGTGTAGAAGTCAAAGTGCGGACTTGTGTGCTTTATTTCTTATGTAGTTCATATCGCAAAGGTGAGTTAGTATGTGTGCAATGCTTATGAAACAAAAGTTGAATGTGTGAGTGCAATATTTTTGTGATGTGTCTTATGCTTACGAAACTAATGTATGTGTGAGTGCAATGTTTGTGTGTGTGTGTTCGTATTTATTCGACAGGTGAGTGTCTTTATGCAAGAGTTTATTTTTTTTGGGTAAGTGTTCTGGAAACTTGCGTGTTTTTGCGATAATAGTTTTATTTGTGGGTGATTGAATGATTGAAATTAGACCAGTAGTTTCTGAGATAAGCGCCCTCAACCAAACAAGCATAGAAACTCTTTAACTTTATTAAATTAGCATAGATAGTGCTGGAGTAAACTGAAATAAAATTGAGTAATAAATCTTGTAGTAGATACCCAAATTACGATCCACGCCCTTATACTTAACGTAAAACTTCTAATCTCCACCCCGCATTCCCTAAGATTACTCTAAAAACTCACGTCGGCTAAGTTTGAGTTGTAATGCGTCAGAATAATAGAATAGAAAAGTTTGTGAGTACAAAGACCGTATTCTAATGTGTCTCAGAGTTTTGTACAAAGTTCTTTTTGAAGAGTATGGTTTTATTTAATCCGATAAAACGCATTTATTCTTTGTGTATTCTGAGGCGTGTGGTGACGGATTAAGAATACGGATTGTCACCACCCCATATCATCCCACGGGTGTCGTAAGAGCCGACAGAGGGTCCTCCCTCTGTCGGCTCTTACGAAACCCATGGGATGATATAATGCAGAGAACAGCACTGTAAGATAAGGAAAACTTGATACAAACCCTATACCAACCCATTTGGCCAGTGTGGTATAGTAGGCCAATTCCTCCTTTGAAAGGAGAGACCTAGTCCAACAGTGGACTGTTAAAGGGTGATGATGAAAGTTAAATATCTAATTCGTTTTCAAGTGACTCGCTCACAAAACTTGGTAGTTGGTCACCATCAAACCAGTTAAAATCATACCGGCTATCTTTTAAAATCCATCCATTATTTTCAGGTCTTAATATGCTGGGTAGTAGAGCCTTGCTGATTTCAGCATGAATGGGCCGGCTCGACCGGGGAAGTACTACCCTCTCACAGAAAATCGACGTAAAGTAACAGTACCTAAACTGTTGCGTTTCGTTCGGTGAGTGAGAGTGCCGGAGACCCTTGCCCCTTTTCCTTCTCTCCCATCCCATTCCTTATCCTATCCCTTCTCCCAACACTAAGTGGCGGCAACGCACATGTGACTCCTGTGATGTTGCTTGTGTCCATGGGCGGTGGTAATTGCTTACCATCAGGCAATCCGTCTGCTCGTTTGCCGCCTATTACAATATAAAAAAAAAATTGAATTAATTATGGTTACAGAAAATTCAAGTAACAATGAAGATGATGGTGAAGATGAATTAAACGTTCAATTTTAATGTGAATTTGATCAAGGACGTAAGAAATTGGACGATGATGATAATGAAATTGAATAATTTTAAATATAATATATATTTTTTTAATAATACTTAGTTGAATACCTCAACATGTGAAATGAATATAGTTTTTGTAAAAAAAATTATATGGTACACTTTTATTCTTGAAATAATACCCAAAATAAAATTCCTACAATCTTTTGGGACAAAGTAGTGTTCTCAAACGTATTCGTACGTATGAATAATGGCCGCACGCTCGCACTCACAGGGAAAGTTTCATGGCGTCTGGCTAGACGACTGGCCCTTCGGATTGGTCTGCTGCGTAAATTGGTCTTAAAATAGTACCTTAAATAATATATATCAAATTTAGGTTTGCTAATATGACGTAGTTTACATAATTTTTAAGTAACCTTCAAGACGTCTGGAAGAAGTAATGGCGCACGGAATGTGACTGGCAATAATGAATTTTAATTTTAGACAGTATTTTTAAAAACATATTTGAAAACGAGCTTTGCTACTTTAACGTAGGTGAGTATGTTTTTTGGGTACCTTTACTTCGCGCTACCTGTGAAATGGCCCAGCTTTCAAGCTAGTGGGTCAACATGCCTCTTAACAAGATATTATACAAATAATCCTCAAAATTTCAGCTTTGCTAAAATGACGTAGGTCTGGCGACACCGAGATACTTCTCACTAGCTGTGGGTTGAGATTTGTCCTTTTAGTATAAAATATTTGATATTGTATTATATTTGAACTTGACTCGTTGATAAGGTTTGGACATTTTGATAGTGGGGATTACATGAAAGGTTTATTGTTTAACATATTTGGTCTATGACATACCTGCATGAACGATAACATGAAGATAAACTGTCATTGATATACTTCAAAAAAGAGATAACCCTTTGAACCGACTTCATTTACAGGCGGTCCCAATGTTTGATCTACCCTTAGATTCGTCTACTAGGGATACATATAAGACATACTCTTTGAACGACAGAGTAAAGAGTTGTCTGATAAGAGAGTGTTGTGGGGTAAAATAAGATGTAGTGACAACCATTGAGAAAGGTATGCTAAGATGGTTTGGACAGATGGAGAGGATGGATGACGAAAGACTGACCAAGAAGTTACATAAGTCAAGTGTAAATAGGACAGGAGGAAGGGGACGACCTAGATGGACGTTCTCTGACCAGATTGGAGACATCCTTAAAAAAGGACAGGTTAGATTCCTTTAACCTAAGAGCATGCATGAGAAATTTGATGGGAGTGAATGAAGCAAGAGAGATATGTCAGGATCGTTGCAATGGCGTTCCGTAGTCTCTGCCTACCCCTCCGGGAAACAGGCGTGAGTCTATGTATGCCAAATATGTATCGCTAGTAGCCAAATATATGGATATGTCAAATATTGGGATCGGCCGAGCCGTTAATAAGATTAAAAGATTCTAAACTAGGGCCTGAATCGTGGGACACGTTATGTCAACCCAAAGAGAAAAAAGATAAAGATGAATTACCGTCGTTTATACCTAGGTATTTACTTCTTTTCTCTCTTCCCCATTCTAAGGCAGACAAAACGATAATGCATATGGAATAAAGCCCACTCGTTTATCCTATATACATAAATAAAGCTTTAATTAAATAATACGTTGTTTTATGTTGGAATCAAACCAACAACACTTGCAGTGCATGCGCTTTAACCACTACGCTATCCATGCAACTTTTAATTTACAACCATTTTTATCAGACACACAATTACATAACTCTTTGTGAATCACATCTAACAGAATAATATCATCAATTAGGCTTTTGTTTTATACCATTCTCCTCAGGAATTTTCGATTTCCTTATATCAATAATTCTCTCAGTAATATTATAATCAATAAATTTTATTAAACTATTCAGTTATAAGATGTACTTCCAATAAAATCCGGAACAAGGTAATTGATATTGAAATTCGAAGGAACTTCGCTAACTTTGCTAAAATAAAAAATTAAGACAGTTGAATATTAATATTAAATAATACTGATAATTACTGGTTTGATTAGAAAACGATAAAAATTATAGCTCTTGTTTTTTCGAAAACATATATATTACCTTTATGAACTATTGGTTCTTTTCGGATTGCGTCTAGATAATTATGATAAAATTTAATATGAATAGTTTTATAACCTGACGCAGAGGGTGATGGAGAGAACTTTGCTCAAAGTTGCCCTGCGAGATTGAATCAGAAATGAGGAGATCCGCAGGAAAATAAAAGTAACCGATAGCATTCTACATTATATTTGTTTGTATTTATTTAAAATTGTATATTTATTTGTAGGTATGTATTAATATTTGTATTAATATTTATAAGTATTTATTTGTATGTACATATGTTATTACACGAATTTATATATTTTTTACAACTGTACACTTGCAACTACCATCTATTTCAGACCAATAATATCCATCCAAAGGTTGCCTGGTAGAAATCGCTATCTGCGATAAGGCCGCCCTTTCTACTTACTTGTTCATAAAATTTCTTCGAATGTATATATTAGTGTACAATAAAGTATAAATAAATAAATAAATAAATAGCTCTCCGAGTAGTCAAGCTGAAAGGCAAGGCGCTGGACATCACGCTATAGGCCAAAGGTGCGAAGCAGTAGCCTTAAATAGCTCGAGTGTAACCATGGGCTCATCTAGTTTCTCATGTACATCAAAGTTTCCAAATTCACTTTAATTTGATTTCTTAATTATTAATAATAATAACTTTATTGATACTAAAAACCTTTACATCTCTCATGTTCGGTAAGTAGGTTCTTATTACCTCCAAATGGGGCTTGTAGGTGACTAATTAGCGCTCTAGGGTAATAATGTAGCTAGAAAAGCCCTAGGGCGGTAAGTAATTAAAAAAAATCACTTCTTTTTTCAAAAAGTTCGCGTACATCTAACCATCATACTGGCAATAGACATCATGCATTCAGCCCAATGACCAAAGAGGTCGCTTTGCTATTCAGCCTTGTCTTCGTGTGAGTAAATAGTCATCAATTTTTAAATATCGGCGAAGCTCAATATCGTTCTTAAAAAAAACATAAAAAAGTTCTTTACTTGATTCTTTTTAATGAAAAAAGGCGGTAATAGAAAACTTTTACTTTAAATATTGTTTGTTTTTGTTTTTTTTTTATAATTACGTGCTAAATAGGAAAAAACATGAGTTATTCAAGTGAAGCTGCACTCCCGATTCAATGAAAATGGAAGCTGAAGCAGCAATTAACAATATTTGGCCTGAAAATTCTAAAGAGAGATATTTGAAAACTTACGACGATGTTTAGGTACGATGTTTTATTCTTGTAATGCCGGTTTTTTTCTACTTACCTCACAATCGAGATGTAAAGCAGAATAGTTAGCTCGGGTGTAAGCACCAATTGCACCCTCGAACTATAGGCGCCCTCGCTGCGCTCGTGCGCCTAAATATCTCGGGCTGCAATTGATACCTTACAGCCCTTGGCTACTAATCTACTATTGTTACATTGGGTTACATACATTTTCACATTAATTTATAAAGGTGGCACTAATGATACAAACCCTGCCTCCCGAACTAGGGCTACCCTGTGACTCGGGAGGCAGTGTTCTGCTGTTACATAACTACAAATTATCCTTAGGTACTATGTGCTGTCTACATTCAGGTAGGTAAGTCTAACGTAACTAAAGAAAAAAAAAACGATAAAAAAATACATATAAAAATATAATCATTTTATGCGCATGTTTCTGTGTGTCTGTGTGTGTGTCAGTATGAGCGTGTGTGTGTGTATGTATGTGCGTTCTGTGTATATGAATGTAGTATGCTTAAAATATGTAGGAGAGTAGGTTTTCTGTACTATCATAGCTCTGTTTAGACAGCCATTGTAATAATTTTCTTTTGAATTGGTGTTTATTAAGGTTGTCAGTGTGTATGGACTTGCTGACTTTCCTGTAAATAAGTGAACTTATTGCATGAAACTGGCGACCCGCAAAAGCTGTTTTGTGTGATACTGGAAGAAAATTACTTTTGCATCTACGTTTTGAAGAGACCGGCTTAATTATTTGGCTATGTCGGCGAAGAGTGGTTCGGAGTACAAAGAGTTGCCGAACAGTGAGCACCTTGCAATCGGTATAGGGTAAGGTGGCGTACGAGTGCGCGGTCAATAAGAGTACGCATCGATCTTTACGCCGACCCTGTGCGAGATTTGCGGCTACCTTTAGTTGTGTTTAGGTCCAACAGTGATAACGGTTGCGCTGCCGAAAAAAACTGGAATTTGGTTAAAAAACGGAGACACCAGGCAAGTCAATAGATTTTTGCTAATTTTGATCTATTTTTTTGCGACTTGCATGGATTTCTGCTCCTAAACTATTATTTGAATAAGATTATTTATTAATTATCCAAGTAACGTATGTACTTATCTAACCGATTCGTAAGAAAAACTTTGCACATCTTTCAATAGATGGGGCAGGGGGTTCAATATCTTCGCGAAGGGCGAGGTGTGTGTATAAGATTGTGCACGCGCTCTTATACGACATTTATTTTCCCCATGTAGGTTCTCTTCTTTCTCTTAGCGTTATCCCAGTTTCGATCTGGGGTCCGCTGTCTAGTCTAACCGGATTTGGCTGAATATTAGCTTTTCCACAGAGCGACTGCCTGTCTGACCTCCGCAACCCGAAGGGATAGCGATATTCCATGGTTTTGACTAGTGTCAGTTTATTTAGAAGGTACTTTGTTGTCCAGTCTGTTCTACTCTGGAACGTGCTCCCTCTTGAAGTCAGAATGTCCACTAACCGTTACGCATTCAAAATGAAAGTACGTGAGCTCCTGTTTAAGAGATTGAAGGAATCAGCACATCCCCCTCCATTATTATAAATATGTATTTATATGTATTGTGTATGTATATATTTATACGTATGTATCATATTATTATATAATTTATTATTATATGTTATTATTCCTTATCTATGTACTATATTATTATATTATGTATAGTATCCCATGTTTTAGTTAGGTATATTGTTATAACCAATATTATCTATTATATTTCATAATTACTGGAAAACGTGTAAAAAAAACACAAATCTCTTGTGCACCTATCACATTTATCTCTGCACTACCTAAGGGTCGACAGGTAGAGAATGCCACAAGGCATTATGTCCACCATTGTACAGTTTGTATGTGCAAAAAGTTTTTAAATAAATAAATAAATACTGACGCCCTGTAACGATTGTCAAAGATCTTCATGACAACCGGAACCGACGGCTTAACGGGCTCTCCGAGGTACGGGACAAGCGATAATTAATAATTCAATACCCACATAACTCCGAAAAGTCATTGGTGCGCGCCGTGGATTCGAACCCGATACCCTCTGCATGGCAGTCTGTTGGTATATCCACTCGGCTATCGTTGCCTTCTATTTTTCCCCATGTAGGTTGTGAGTAAAATAAAGTGTAATTATACAAACTTAATATTTTTCGTGTATTTACAGAATGCCAGTCATAAAATGAAGCCCCTTGACTGTGGCTTTCCCACTGTCCTAAAAAAATACTATGCCAATTAATGTGAAAAATGGTTGCGTATCCATCCTGGCAGAGCAGTCACTGTGTTCCAAATGGTCGGAATTTTTACACCAGCATACTTAAAAGCTGCAACACTATCATGTACAGCACAAAGTTTCAAAGTTACTGGCATTGAGCCTTACGATCCCGATGTTTTTACCGAAGCTGATATTTTAGCAAGTTCAGTAACAGACAGAGATCTAGAGTCGTCTGCACCTGTGGTTTCAGAGCCAGACCCAGAGCCACAACCACCAACGAGTGGCTCAGTTATATACACCTATTGATGACGCGCGCACTCTTGTACAACCCGCCGCGCACTCTTGTACACCCGGGTGTATAAGAGAGCGCGATTTTCATTTTTTATATTTCTTCAGTTCATACTTTAACGAATGGCGTTACTGGAATTTGTTGTTCCATAATTTGCTGACAAATATATCGACGGTTCCTACGTACATAAGGTCAAGTCAAAAATCGAGGTTTACAGGAGAGTGTAATTTGTGTTCAACATGCCCTAGAAATAATTCTATGACCAATAATAAATATTTTCTTTCTACAATATTTTAACAGTTTTAAGAGATTTATAATGCTATTTACACAAATTCCTTTTTTTAACGTTTTCTTGAAAAAACTGATAGATGACCGTTTCTACGCCGATAATAATGTCAGTCATGTCTATTATACCTCTTTATACGCTGTCCGTGTGGTGACGGATTAAGAATACGGAATGTCACCACCCCATATCATTCCATGGGTGTCGTAAGAGCCGACAGAGGGAGCATATTATGCAGAGAACAGCACTGTAAGAGAAGGAAAACTTGATACAAACCCTATACCAACCCGTTTGGCCAGCGTGGTATAGTAGGCCAATTCCTCCTTTCAAAGGAGAGGCCTAGTCCAGCAGTGGACTGTTAAAGGCTGATGATGATGAGGCAATAATAATGTGAATTGGCTTAGTGAAATTGTTGAACAATAATAAAATGATTCTATTGTTATTATAATATGCGGGGCGTTTAATATGCCTCTGCCTACCCCTTCGGGGAAACAGGCGTGAGTCTATGTATGTATGTATTATAATGATAAAATTAAAATAGAATAAAGTCGGCCAGCCATAACTTAAGATGATACAAACCCTATACCAACTCCCTATACAAGACCGCATTCGCACCGAGTGGCACGCATTTTAAAACACCGTACAAAAAGATATGTACAGATGTCCGTATCTACGACACTTTTTCGTTTAATTTATAATAATTGTTCGTTTATACGATTTGTAAAACAAGGTAAATAAATAAAGTTTAAAAAAAATCGTATGTCAGTATGTGCGCATAGATAATCTAAAGCCAATGATGCAATAAAAAAAATATGCCATTTTCGACATGTCTTTATATACGTAGGGACCGTCGATATAGAGATTATAAATAAATAATGTTGATTTTTCTAAATATCATATTTTATTTTTCATGGGGCCTCAAAGTTAAAATGCACAATCTTACACCACCTTACCCTATAGTTCAATGGTGGGTGATCTTAATGGTCTGCCTAGCATAACTTTTAGTAGAGCCCGCTGTGCTCGCTCCAGCGCTATGACCTTGGTTTTAGCGGCGCACCCCAGACCGGAATACAGTAGCTGATGATGGACTCGCAAAGTGCTAGATATACCATTCGTAATGTATTTGAGTCTGCGCAACGTCTTAGTGACTTAAAGATATATATCAACCTTCTAACTTTTGTGGCTAAAGAGTCAACATGGACGTATCACTTCAATTCCTCGTCAATTAATTAACTATTATCTCAAACCAGACTAAAATAAAATTGTTTGTATAAAAATAATTAATATGGACGCAGAAAGTGCAGACGTGTCAATTCAAATGACTGGGGTTCAAACTTCACTACGCACGGCTAAATTTTCAATGACAAACTAATATAATTGAAAAAAATTTACATTAACCCTATGCATACCGTGGGCCTTATAAGAGACGACTAAAGAAAATAGTAAATATACGGAGCAAAATCCATGGAATATCGCTGTCCCTTGTCAGACGCCAGTCGCGCTGTATAAGGGCGGTTTCAGATTAGCGTATTTTTCCGCGCATATACGGTCATTTCAGACTTTACGCGCTTCAGAAAACCGGACTCGCGTAAACGGGCATATGTTGGCGAGTTTGCTCGAAACGGTAGTGAAATCGTGTCAGTGTCAACATGGATTCTGACGCATGGATTCTGATGGCTCGCGCTTATACGAGCTTAGAAGCGCGTCAACGACCGTACGAGTTGCGCGTGTGCCAAAAGGCGCGCATATACGCGCCTACATGCGCTTCCAAAAACGAGCTTATACGCGCGTATAAAACGCTAATCTGAAACCGCCCTGAAAGCTGATATTCTTGGATGCAACCGGGATAACGCTAGGCCGGTGATGAAGAATCTCAAACGTTATATAAATTATAACCGTGTGAAGAACCTCATAATGTCATAATTATATAGACACAACTCACATCCTCTATCTCAATAAATTATTACACCCATACCCAAAACAAATGTCCTCATCACACAAATAATTCTCTTGGATGGGAATCGAAGCCACGCCCTTTGCTTTATAAGTCAGCAGCTACAAGATCAACAGGTAAGTCAAAATATTTCCATCTTAGTTGTACAAAAAGGTACCCAAAAAGGATTTGCTCCCGATTTACCCTGTGGTAATTTTCGAACAACGAAAGAAAGCTACAGCTTTCCAACTTTTGCCGGAATAGAACCTAAAACTATTTTATTATTAGTCAGTAGGGTACGGTCCAGTGGGAATCAACTACAACTTAACTAATCGATGTGGCTTATTCGCAGATGTTTCGTATTTGGACCGCAACTTTACGGCTTGGCCATGACCTAGCGATGCGACTCAGGCGGACGATGCGATGTTCATGTTACGTTCTCAGTTAGTGTAAATGTACTCCAACACATGCCTGCCTCCATGATCCAGTGGATAGCGTATGTGTCTGCCGATCGGGAGGTCCGAGGTTTGATTGAAGGTTTGGGCAAAAGTGAGTTTTTCTGGATTCTCAGTAGCAGCACGGAGTCTGGCAATATACCCGGTAACGGCAATGGGCTCGCCCTCGTGTGGGTAATCACGTGGAACCTAAATTCATAAGGTAAAACGTGGGTGTGATATTACATCTCTGCCTACCTCTTAGGGGTACAGGTGTGATGCTATAAAAAAACCTGCAACACAATACATACCCTACGTATGTATTGTACTTACCATTTACCATTAATGACTTTGACCAAAAAAAGAACAATCTCGTGTGAAACACGCGCTCTTAGCTCACGTCAAGTAAACTAAGTAGACTGTCTCAATGTAAAATGTCGCGCAAAAGCCTCGCGGTTTATATTAGTCTCGGTGTCATAAATGGTATTGTCTTAAATTAACT
This sequence comes from Euclidia mi, assembly GCA_944739405.2. Classification (NCBI taxonomy): domain Eukaryota; kingdom Metazoa; phylum Arthropoda; class Insecta; order Lepidoptera; family Erebidae; genus Euclidia; species Euclidia mi. Next base: position 11,707,822 of record OX123203.2, read on the forward strand.
GACATTTGAAATCGCAACTAGATGGAATGTGTCAAACAATGTGTCAACGTCGATCTCTACGTGTCAAATTAGACTATGATGAGATTAAGCAGAATACCAATTGTGAGTAAATTCAAAGTCAAATTACAAATAGTTCGAATTACAGTGTCTATTTCTTTTAAATATGAGTATCGGCCTTCAGAACCTAAATATGATAGGTCGTCGTATATCACGACAGATACAGGGTCGTGGCCAGACCCTAAAGTGCGTGAGATGGATTAGACGTGTAACATTTTCACTTTTTCCTCCTTACCTAATCGGCATTTGATGTTCTGGGAAATTATTATTAATTTTGTATCACTCAATCTTTCATGCTGGCAGAATTTCTTTCTTATAATATATTAATAGCAAGTTGAGTGACGTGTATTTGGCTGTGTTGATTCTCGGCTATTTTTCCTTTTGGACTATTTGGCTGCACAGATGACGTACTGCCTTATGTGGTGATTATTATTATATGTAGCTTAATGACTTTGCTTCTTGTGTGATTTATTTATTATGTGTGAATAAATCACAGAAATGACTTGTGTCCATATAAAAAGTCCGATTAGATGTGTGGGGTATTGTATATGTGTGAGAATGCTGCGAATGCAAATAGTAATCGTGTGCGTAAGGTGTACCTACGTACCTATGTATCGAGTTTATGAAATGAAATAAATATGCAGTTGGCTTATAACATCCGAGTGTTTCAATTGTCTCCACCTAAATTACCCATACACATACACACAGTGCACTACAGTGGTGACCCCGACGAAAAAATACGACTTACAATGTACCCCGCATCGACTCCGACAGCTTCGACGCCAACACCGCCAACTCCGTCAAGCGTCGTGAAGGAAGAACAACATGCCATCATCTCTAGTCTGTCGGTCGCGAATAAAATACCCAACTTTTGGCCCGAAAACCCGCGACTATGGTTTGTACAAGTGGAAGCAATTTTGGCCCCGTCGAAAACATCCGACGCTAACAAATACTTCATGGTGGTGGCAAAGCTCAGCAAAGAAGTCATACAGCAGGTAGCAGACATCGTAGCCAATCCCCCGGAGAGCGACAAATTCGGCACATTGAAAAAACGCCTTCTAGAAATCTATGAAGAGTCGGAGACAAGACAGGTACAAAAGTTAGTGTCGGAAATGGAGCTGGGAGACCAGAAACCCAGCCAGTTGCTACGTCGCATGAAAGAACTGGCGCGAGGAAAGATAGAAGACGACACTTTGAAAATATTATGGCAAGGTCACTTACCATCGTCAGTCAGAGCAGTACTTACCGTCACGTCGACCAAGGACCTCGAAGAAATGGCAGTGATAGCAGACAAGGTCATGGAGACTCACCAGTCACCGCAGGTCAACGAGGTAGCGCGCAGCAGTCCAGCAACATTCGTCCAAACCTGCGACATAGCAGCGATCATGGCGGAGATAGCGAAGATCAACCTAAAGATAAATGAGATGGACAGGGGAAGACCAAGGTTCAGGCACAGAAGGGACAGCGGATACAGGAACTTCTCACGCAGCCGTTCGCGATCCAGGCCGCGCAGGACACCGGAGAGCCCAGACTGGCTGTGCTCGTATCACTGGAGGTACAGGCACAAAGCAAGGAGTTGCGTCGCGCCCTGCAACTGGAAGACAAAACAGCAGCCCTCGAGGTCGGAAAACTAGCAGAGCTGCAGCCGCTAGCGGGCGGTTGTGCAGTCAAGGATCACCGCTTAATAGTAAGTGATAGGAAATATAATTATAAGTTTTTAATAGATTCAGGCGCATGTATTTCTGTGTTACCTAAATTTTATTTTACAAATAAGAAAGAATTAGACTTAAATTCTGATTTTAAACTTTTTTCCGCCAATGGTTCAGTGATTAAAACGTATGGTACTAAGTCACTTCAATTAGATCTAAAATTAAGGAGACCGTTTAAATGGAATTTTGTTGTGTGTGATGTTAAGCAGCCCATTCTAGGCGTAGATTTTTTAAATCATTATAATTTAATTGTAGATATAAATGGCCGTTGTTTAATAGATAAGGTTACCAACCTGGCAGTACGTGGAACGATCGCAAACCATTTTGAACCAGCGATTTCTACGTTACACAAAGATCATCCCGCCTTTGATATATTAAGTAGATATCCGGACATTCTCAAACCCATGTCATTCAAGGAGGCACCGAAACATGCGGTTTACCATTTTATTGACACCACAGGTCCTCCAGTATTCTGTAAACCTAGACCTTTAGCTCCCGAAAGATATAGAATTGCCAAAGAGGAATTTAAATCAATGTTAGAAATAGGTATATGCAGGCCATCGAAGTCGCCTTGGGCAAGTCCATTGCATTTAGTACCAAAGAAAGACGGTCAAGTGCGTCCCTGTGGTGATTATAGAGCATTAAATGCGATCACAACACTGGATAGGTATCCGATACCGCGTGTACAGGACTTTACATATTTATTAGCTAACAACATTCATCATCATCAACCTTTAACAGTCCACTGCTGGACTAGGCCTCTCCTTTGAAAGGAGGAATTGGCCTACTATACCACGCTGGCCAAACGGGTTGGTATAGGGTTTGTATCAAGTTTTCCTTCTCTTACAGTGCTGTTGTCTGCATGATATGCTCCCTCTGCCGGCTCTTACGACACCCATGGGATGATATGGGGTGGTGACATTGCGTATTCTTAATCCGTCACCACACTAACAACATTATTTTTTCAAAAAAGGCATACCATAATATTTTAATTAACCCCTTGTATGCCGGAACGCAGATCTACGCGAGACACAATAGCTTTTTAATTGTGTCTGACATTCCGGCATACAAGAGGTTAATCCCGACGATGTTTGTAAAACAGCGATTACAACACCGTTCGGACTATATGAATTCGAACGTTTAACTTTTGGTTTGAGAAACGCTGCCCAAACTTTTCAACGTTTCATGACGAATACAGTCTTATCAGGTCTAGATTTCTTATATTGTTACGCTGACGATATATTAATAAGTTCAGAAAATCATATGCAGCATAAGGAACACTTAGAACAGGTATTTGAACGTTTAAGCGAATATGGCATCACTATAAACTTAGAGAAATGCACTTTTAAAGCTACTTCTATAGAATTCTTAGGCTACCAAGTCACTACATCGTGTATCAAACCTGTAGAAAGCAAGGTACAGGCAATTCTTGATTACCCAAAACCTCAGAATGTTATTCAGTTAAGATAATTTTTAGGCATGGTCAATTTTTATCGTAATCATTTACCGAGAGCAATAGAGTACCTAGAAACATTAAATAAATATATTCACAAGGCCAAAAAGAATGACAAAACACCTATACAGTGGACGCCAGACGCTGAGCAAGCATTCTCGGAATGTAAGAACGGATTAACGAACGCAGTCACGTTGGCGTATCCGGTGGCCAACGCGCCACATGCGCTATTTGCCGAAGCTTCGGATAATTTGACGCACTTAATTGCGTAGGTGCTGTGTTGCAACAATACATAAACGACTCATGGCAACCGTTAGGCTATTTCTCAAGAAAGCTAACTGACACACAAAAAAATATAGCACCTATGACCGCGAGTTACTTGCTATATTTTTAGCTGTAGAATATTTTAGAAGCTTGTTCGAAGGTCGAGAACTTGTAATCTTTACAGACCACAAGCCTTTAACATTCGCATTTTCAAAAATATGTAAAAACAACAAGAAGGAAAGTCCTAGGAGTGTAAGACAATTACTCTTTATAAGCGAATTCACGACTGATATCTGCCATATAAGTGGAATGGATAACATTGTAGCAGATGTGTTATCGCGCATAGAGTCTATACAATGTACGTCGAGCATAGTAGACTATGAAAAATTTGCTTTAGAGCAAGATCAGGATTCTGAGCTCAAAGATTTTTTGAATAATTCTAGATACAAATTCAAAAAAATTTTAGTTACGAATTCTAATCGTTACATATATTGTGAAATTTCAAAGGAAAACGCGAGAACATATTTAACAGAGAGTTTTAGAAAAAAATGTATTTCAGGTGATCCATAACCTTAGTCATCCTGACGTACGTGCATCTCGCCAGATGATTAAGGAAAAGTTCTTTTGGCCGAACATGAATCGAGACATTGGACTTTGGTCAAAAACCTGTCTAAGTTGTCAGCGATCTAAAGTAAATAGGCACACCACTTCTAATTATGGTACATATCCCCCAGTGGATAGGTTTGAGCACATACATATTGATATAGTAGGACCTCTCCCAATCACAATGGATGAGTATAGGTATTGCTTAACGATAGTAGACAGAGGGAGCGGCTGGCCTGAGGCATATCCGATAAAGGAAATTTCAGCCGACACTGTTGCAGAGAAATTATATACAGAGTGGATATGCAGGTTTTGCTGCCCTGTTAAACTTACCAGTGACCAGGGCAGACAATTTGAAAGTAGACATACATACATATCGTCACGCCTTTTATCCCAGAAGGGGTAGGCAGAGGTGTATTTCTACACCCACTTTTCGCCAGATATACTTTGGTCCCACGTAATAAGGGGCAAGCCTATTGCCGTACCGGGCACATTTCCAGACTCCGTGCTGCTACTGAGAATTTCGTGACAGAAAAACCCAATAACACTTCCCGACCCGGAATCGAACCCGGGACCTCCCGATCCCACGCGCACATTTATGCCGCGAGACCAACGAGGCAGTCGTATAGGGTTTGATGTCGAGTTTTCCGTCTCTACCCAAAGATGGTATTTGCATCGTGTTATCCCTTAGTCGCCTCTTACGACACCCACGGGAAGATAGGGGTGGTGACACTTGTATTCTATGCCGTCAACTACACGGACAATGAAAGTAGATTATTTGAAAAATTAATGGCTTATTTAGGTATTGAAAAGATTAGGACGACCCCATGCCATCCGCAAAGTAACGGAGCGGTCGAACGTTACCATAGATGTTTAAAGGCTTCACTCATGGCTAGATTGGAGGGTAATAAAAATTGGGCACGTGAACTACCTAGTGTTATGTTAGGACTTCGTGCAGCCATCAAGCGAAATAGCGCTGCTCAAATGGTTTATGGCCGAGCCTTACGTTTGCCAGGAGAGTTCTTATCAGACGTAAACAATGGTAACTATGATTCTTACAATGTATTACAGCGTATCAGTGACGTCATGAGGCAATACAGACCTGTAGGTACAAGAAATAACGAATCTAAAACATTTTTTGTACACAAAGACCTTAGAGATTGTTCACATGTATTTATTAGAACGGATAAAATAAAAAAATCGTTACTATGTCCTTATGAAGGTCCTTACAAAGTGCTATAAAGATCAGAAAAAGTTTTCAAAGTTCAGTTAGAAAACTCTATTTTCTAACATTTCAGTTTCTATAGATAGATTAAAACCAGCATATTTGTTAGAACAAAATATTTTAGTACAAGATAATTTACAAAATAGTGAGAAAGTTACGAAATCTGGAAGAGTAGTCAAAAGACCAGTAAGATTTTTAGATTAATAAAATACAAATTGAATTGTTACAAAATAATAAAAATTCCAACAGGCAAATCCTAATAATGTAAGTAGTATATAATTTATGCAGCATAGCAAAAAAATTGTATTAGGTAGGTGTCGCAACAATGTGAGTTGAATATGAATAACATGTTGTAACACTTTTATTAAACATCGGTTTAAAGAACTTTATTTATCATTCAGATATACATCACTTACATGAGAATAACATTATAAAAAGTTTTTTTTTTACAATTTCCCGGTGTGGGTAGGTATAGAAAAGTTTTAAATAAAATAGCACTGGTTCATCATTGCGAACGAACGAACGCAAGTTGTTTGTGACGTTTGTGTCTGAGCCTAGGTTGTGGTCCAAGTTAAAAGCGTTTATACGCATCTATGTTGTTCAAATGTTTAATCATTGCCCAAAATGGAGCAAATGGTGCTAGCACTTCGCAAAGTGAGCAATCGTTGGACAAATATAGTACGATAGCCATGGCCATTATGATATTGGTTAGCGTCTACTTAGCATATTTAATATACAAAAAATGTAAGCAAAGTGCCAGAAAAATGTTTAAAAGGGAAATGACAGTGTGGCATAGTACAGCAGCAATTCAGATGCCGCCACAACAGGCGGGATTTAACAATGTGTAAACATAGGTTAAGTGAGGTGTTCTTAAAATAAAGTGAATAAACGTAAAAATAAGAGTCAAGTGATAAAGTAAACAAGTGTAAGTGCTCAACAATAGTTTTATTATAAACATTAGCTGTAAGAAATCTGTGTAACAGCGTAGTCTGATCTACTTGTGTAATAAAACCAGTAAATTATATGTGTTGACTCGATTTATTGATGTAGATGTTATAATTATATTAAGTGGTTCGGCGTTACACCGAAACCGTAGGGTTCTAGGCGACTTGGAGAAGGAAATGGACTGTATACAGAGGATAGCGGTTCTTCGCCGCCTAGGAGATGGTTACGGGAAGGGGTGATTGAGTGGGTATAGGATATTTCAAGGATGGAGGGCGCTTACCTTATACAACCTTCTTCGTTTCCGTAGGGCAGTCTCCTGGTGGTTTCGTGATGCAGCTGCTTGTTTTCACTTCAATTCACCGTCACTCCCACTTGCGAGCGGTTTATATATGCGGTAATAAATCACATACAGCGATGCGGCGCGATACGAACGAGAGGGCGTTCTCAGCGAGCGGAATGTTCTGGACTGTCACTCGCGTCGACGATTGCGGCGACCAATCAGGCGAAAGGCAGTGCCTCTTCCAGGGAGTGGGAGAGAGAGGGACGGAAATATGGTATCGCTCACACTTGTACGTGGAACGATTGATGTTGATGCGATTAGTTATAGATAGGAAGGTAGATGGCGCTACCATATCCCCCCGGCCCTAAAGGGTTGCCTTTAAAAAAAATAGAATTGAACTTAGCTATGTTGGGTGTACTACCGCATAACCCATCAATAGGCTAAGACAGCGATATGACAATAAAATTAATCTAAATTAACTTTAGCGAAAACTACAAACTCAATAATATCTAAAACTACTAACTAAATACTTAAACTAAGAGGTAGGTCCAACTTCAGGCTAGATCTCACTGAGTTGGAAGCAGACGCGAGTTGATCAGTGCCTCGACTTGTGCAAGGACAGTTAAAGGCTCTTCGTAAGAGAGGATCTGTTGACCTATAACCTTGAAGAGATGCGTTTTAATTACTTTGACCATGCTTGCCCAACATCCACCGAAATGTGGTGATGCTGGTGGAATAAACTTCCAGTCAATATGATCTATGGAGAGTTCTTCCTGAAGACGAGTACGATAACCCGCGACGTGATTGAAACAAGTAGCGGGAACAAGTTCAATCAATTTACTAACGCGGTTGGCGACAAAATTCTGCCAGCGATGAGGAGAAGAATGAATCCAAGCGAGCACTACTTTGGAGTCGGAAAATGCGTATATTTATTAATAGAGTAGTGGGGCAAAACTGTGTCTTGAACCTTGTGGAGCAACTGAGACAGCAGAAGGGCCGCGCACAACTCCAGTCTCGCAACCGAAATGGTTTTAACAGGCGAGACCTTAGACTTGGCACAAACTAACTGTACCGAGTAGTTATAACCAATGCGGACTTGCAGATGTACGACTCTGCCGTAAGCACGCTCGCTGGCGTCCGCGAAACCTGTTAAGTTGATGGTACATCCATCTACCAACCCAAGATGACGCGGAATAGTAATATGATTGAGCGCGGTAAGCTCAATACAAAACTGGCCCCAAGCGGCGACAATATGTTCAGGGGGTGTTTCATCCCACTCACACTTTGATAGCCAAAGCTCCTTGATCAAGAGCTTGGCGTACAAAATTGTGGGAGCCACAAACCCATTATGTCCCATAGTCGAGCTACTGTGGACAGCATAGTGCGCTTGGCGCACTTATCATCTGGCGGTGGGACGTCAAACCGAAAACTATCCCAGGATTTGTTCCAGCGTAAACCGAGAACCTTATGCGGTACGGACTTCTCAAACTCAATGTCTGGAGAAGCTTTATGAGAATCTGGTATGCGTGCGAGAACCTCCTTAGAGTTGCTTGTCCATTTGACAAGATCAAACTGGCCTCGCTTGAAAAGCTGAATAAGCTCTTCACAAAGCGAAATTGCTAGCGGAGCGGGTATGACATTACAGGCAATGTCATCTATATACAAAGCGGATGTGTAGTATAGTATAGTGTAGCGTAGCGTAGCTTAGCATAGCATAGCGTAGCATAGCATAGCGTAGCATAGCGTAGCATAGCGTAGCATAGCGTAGCATAGCGTAGCATAGCGTAGCATAGCGTAGCATAGCGTAGCATAGCGTAGCATAGCGTAGCATAGCGTAGCATAGCGTAGCATAGCGTAGCATAGCGTAGCATAGCGTAGCATAGCGTAGCATAGCGTAGCATAGCGTAGCGTAGCGTAGCGTAGCATAGCGTAGCATAGCGTAGCATAGCGTAGCGTAGCGTAGCGTAGCGTAGCGTAGCGTAGCGTAGCGTAGCGTAGCATAGCGTAGCGTAGCATAGCGTAGCATAGCGTAGCATAGCGTAGCATAGCGTAGCATAGCGTAGCATAGCGTAGCATAGCGTAGCATAGCGTAGCATAGCGTAGCATAGCGTAGCGTAGCATAGCGTAGCATAGCGTAGCATAGCGTAGCGTAGCGTAGCGTAGCGTAGCGTAGCGTAGCGTAGCATAGCGTAGCGTAGCGTAGCGTAGCGTAGCGTAGCATAGCGTAGCGTAGCGTAGCGTAGCGTAGCGTAGCGTAGCATAGCGTAGCATAGCGTAGCATAGCGTAGCATAGCGTAGCATAGCGTAGCATAGCGTAGCATAGCGTAGCATAGCGTAGCATAGCATAGCATAGCTAATTAGTGCTTTATCTTACACACAGTTTTAGCACCCACCTTGATCTCTTGAAGAGCAGAACAACAACAAGACGTAATACAATGAGAAGTATGTAACGTAGGTACGGTACCTATAATCACATACCCAAGTACCGTCTCAATAGCGGGCGGTAAATCATATCGCTCACTACGTACTATTTTAGTTAGTAGCAAGTGCGGAAATATTGAAGCTCCGATCAAAAGATCAATGCCTGCCGGATTCGCAAACTCCGCGTCGGCTAGCGGCAATGACTCGATATGAGTGAGTGATGCTACGTCTACATTAGCGTTCGGCAATGCGTCCGTGAAACGCTCCACGATAAGCGAAGAAATGTTAAAATTAATGTCCCTATCAAAACGCGAATGTATTTTAATATCTACGGAACCCTTGCAATGCTTTTCTGATCCGCCTATCCCGTTGACGGTTGAGTTAGTATTTTTAAAGTTATTCCATAATCCGAGGCGTTTGAAGCATTCCGATGTTATTAGATTGGTCTGAGATGCGCTATCTAGCAGACAACGTACCATGTGCGGCGACCCATTAACATCATATACGATAACTTGCGCTGTCGCTAACAGTACCGTCTTAGACGCCGTACACTGCGTTTTGGCCCTGCGCGGATCATTATAGATGCGCGAGTGCCGTCCTCGCGTGCGCGTCGCCCGCGCAATGGATGTCATACACAACGATACTTCGCCCTCAGACGCGGAAGGCGCAGCTACCGTGGTCTGCACCTGCGGCGTGAGTGTGTCAAGGTTAGCGGCTTGACTTGACAACCGGTTATTTTTATCGAAATGTAACAGTGTATGATGTTTTTGATTACATGATCGATACTTTGTCTTACTAGAACAATTACTTGTTTTATGTTTTATGCTTAAGCAATTAATGCAAGCTTTGTTATCTTTTACGCATTTAAAACGAGCGGTTGCATTCTGATTATCGAAGGCGGGACACTTGTATAAGTGGTCGTGCACTATATTACTGCACAGACACTTCTGTGAATTATTACTATTAGATTCCGAACATGTTACGTAAGATTGTGGATTTAGTGTTAGACGGGCCAGGTGAACCAGACTGCGTATTATGAAATATTCGACACTGATCTTTTATGAACGAAATAAAACTATCTAGTGTAGGTATTTTATTATTGCGTTCCGTCATCTCGAATGCGCGAATTGTATCAGTGTCAAACTTTTTTAAAGCGAGTTGAAGCAACATAAAGTCGGAAAGATCTTCTAATTTTAAATTCCTAAGAGAATTAACCGCGGTTACGAAGTTATCAATAAACAGCTGGAAATTCGAGACAGACGCGTTGCCGGACAGTTTGAGACTTAAAGCTTGGTCAAAGTATGTAGACGCTAGGACGCGCGTGTCCTGATATCTGTCAAGTAGTGACTGAAATATGACCTGATAATTCTCAGCACTGGGTGTGACACCTGCAAATACGGACTGGGCTTTCGGTGACAGTTTACCTATTAAATAGTACAACCTGTCAGCATCTGTCAGAGAACCATTATCGTGCACTGTAGACTTAAAACTCGCATAGAATAACGGCCAATTTCGTATATCTCCGTCAAACGACATAATCTCGATTGGCGGTAATCTCGGTTTGCGGGCAACGGGCTCTGCTGAACATTTACCCTCCAATTGCGATTGTATACGCTTAATAATACAATAAAGATCTTCGAATGAGGTATACGCCTCATAGTTCGGTTTTTCATCAGGACTGATAGAAAGTAATCTTGCGTTATAATCGTCTAACAACTTATGAAAATCTGTTTGAATACTGTCATACAATAACTAAGAAATGCTTCGCTATTACTGTCAGACATAGATGCGGTTTTTGAGCATTCATATATATTTTGAATGCGCTCAAATAAAATATTGCGTTTCGCTTCTAAGATTGTCATCTCTTTGTCTTCCGACACGCGTGACTTCTTTTGTTGTGACATGCTTACGTAAGTATAAGCTAATGAGACCGAAACAAAATAAGAATATCTAATGTATCTATTATTTTACCTAGGTAGGCTAAGTAGGCAACACTTTAGAGCTGAGGAACTAAAAGTTGCTTGAAATATGAGATTTATTAGACAACTATGATAGTTCCAGAATTAATAATTTAATAAGTAGGTAGCTACATAAAAGTTTACCTACTGATGCGGGCGGAAATAACCATGTGACGGTTATGTGAATATATTAGGAGTATAGCTAGGTGCTATAACTGCCTGGGTATAGCGGTATAACGTATAAAACGTAAATGAATCCGACTCGTGTGGATCAAAAAAATGGTTCGGCGGTACACCGAAACCGTAGGGTTCTAGGCGACTTGGAGAAGGAAATGGACTGTATACAGAGGATAGCGGTTCTTCGCCGCCTAGGAGATGACTACGGGAAGGGGTGATTGAGTGGGTATAAGATATTTCAAGGATGGAGGGCACTTACCTTATACAACCTTCTTCGTTTCCGTAGGGCAGTCTCCTGGTGGTTTCGTGATGCAGCTGCTTGTTTTCACTTCAATTCACCGTCACTCCCACTTGCGAGCGGTTTATATATGCGGTAATAAATCACATACAGCGATGCGGCGCGATACGAACGAGACGGCGTTCTCAGCGAGCGGAATGTTCTGGACTGTCACTCGCGTCGACGATTGCGGCGACCAATCAGGCGAAAGGCAGTGCCTCTTCCAGGGAGTGGGAGAGAGAGGGACGGAAATATGGCATCGCTCACACTTGTACGTGGAACGATTGATGTTGATGCGATTAGTTATAGATAGGAAGGTAGATGGCGCTACCATTAAGCATCAATACATTCTAGTATAATCTAAATATTAATTGTAATCTGTTACTATGTACTTGTTCAAAACTGTTTAACATGATTGATAACTATTAAAGTAATGTTTTTAGGCGAATATCAATTACAGTTTAATATTGTATAAAATAAATAATTGCATTTTCTATATAAAGATTATATGTAATATTATATGTAACATTGAGTGAACTTTAAAAAAATATTTTATATATTTTTTTTTAAAAAGGGGGGAATATTGTGGGGTATTGTATATGTGTGAGAATGCTGCAAATGCAAATAGTAATCGTGTGCGTAAGGTGTACCTATGTACCTATGTATCGAGTTTATGAAATGAAATAAATATGCAGTTGGCTTATAACATCCGAGTGTTTCACTTGTCTCCACCTATATTACCCATACACATACACACAGTGCACTACAGATGATTTGAAGACCTGAAAGGTAGCTGGAAAAACATATAGAAATGGACAAGGTTGTTTGTTGGGGACCACGTAGTGTCATTACCAGAAAACTAACGAAATTCTAAGAGGTGATTCAGGATAGCGCAGTGAATTAATGCACTACGCTATCCTAAAGATGTGGTGTTTGTGGGTGTGTGCTCCAAGCAGAGCGCGTCCGCTACAATCAAATGTAATCTATTTTTGCTACGGTAACTGCCTCCTATAAAAACGCTAAAGTCTAGTGGAGCCAGTGATAGCCTAGTGGAAAGACTGACGGACTGCTACGCAGAGGGTCCTGGGTCCGAATCCACGGCGCGTACCAATGACTTTTCGAAGTTATGTGCGTATTAAATTGTTAATTAGGAAAACATCGTGAGGATGCCTGCATGTCTGAGAGTTCTCCATAATGTTATCGAAAGACATGTGAAGTCTGCCAACCCGCACTTGGTCAGCGTGGTGGACTTGGCCTTACCCTTCTTATAGTGAGAAGAGGCCCGTGCCCAGCAGTGGGACAGTTTATATACAGGGCTGATGACGATAAAACGCTATATAGAAATAAAAAATCTGTGCAAATTATCTAGCAATCCTAATCACGTTAAACCTCGTTGGATCAACTGTTGATACAATGAATTTACAACGTTAAATCTGATAAACTTGACAAATTCCCTTAAATTTTTCAAGGCAGCGGACCGCTTTAAAGAGAGAGTTTCAAGTTCAGAGCGAATATTTTGATTTTGATTTACATTTCATTCTAGGCTGAGTGAATAATGTATTGCGTTAAATACTACGAGTGGGTAGCCATGTTAACAAAGATTTTGCATGAAGCCTTTGTTATATAATGACATATTTTTTTCTGTATTTTGGTTGTTTACGACACCTATACAAGTCAAAACCCTATTCTAGACGAAACCAGCTTTTCATAGCTAAATGACTTCTTGAGAACAAAAGCTGCAAAAAACTCAGAGTCATGGCATTTTTTTCTGATTTCATTATCTTTCATCATTCTCTTAGTTTATATTCTTTCGAAGTCCAGAAATAATAGATATAGACTGGGCCTCGGTCAACTCGGTTTTGAAAACCAAATTCAACGACGTCCATCACAGATGGCCGACCATTGTGAAAAAGAAAGTGACATTCTAGTCGGCGAATCACAGGCCTCACCGCTTTACTTGCTCTGCAGCCAATCTAGGACGATGTAAAGTCACACTTATCAGGCAAATGCAATATCATTTGAGCCTAAATAGCTTGCCAAATTTGAACTCCGTTGGTGAACAGGTTAGTTCTAAACCAGCTTGTAAGATTTGTTTCACACATACCCATACCTACATTAAATAATATCTTCTTGGGTTTACGCGAATGACAACTTATACATTCTAGGAAAAGACAAATATCACCTCAGTCTGCAGTGACCATGAATCCTGTAAAGAATTCGAAACGTCGGCTGGTAATAAAATAAAAATGTAGTTTCTAGATCATTCGGTTTAAATGTAATAACTTAGTGAAACCGCGATAAAATCCGTAAAGTGTAGTTTAATTTGACAAGTAATTAAATGGTTTAGCAATTATAACATTTGGTAAGCTACAAAAAACAGCATTTAAATAATTTGGTCAGCATACAAAGATTTTGTTTGCAATAAAAAAATCTCCACCTATTACGTGGGATCAAAACTCTAGCGAAAAGTGGGCGTTTAATATGCCTCTGCCTACCCCTTCGGGGAAACAGGCTTGAGTCTATGTATGTATGTAAAAAAAATCAGGCAGCAATCCTTGTTCCCTAAATAATCTTTATATTGGTCAAAAATTAAATCATAAATAGGCAGCTTACAATAACATGAGTATGCATAATAAACATTCAGTCTGCAATATAACTACTTGATCAGCAAGATTTCATGATTGATCGGCAGAGAAAAAGTTTAAAGTACTTAAATATTATTAGCAACAGCTAGTGCCTAGGGTTAGGTTAGTGCGACAAGCCAAATTATGTTAGGTTGTCTTTTGACCCTTAATTCAAAAATAGGAGCCCTGCGAAGCAGGGCTCCGTCAACTTAGTTTATTAAACTAGGTAATTGGACATAATGTAGTAGACATTATATTATTTTGTTTGCTTACTCTCTGAGTGCTTACCAAAATTTTATCAAACAGGAGCAGCTCACTGCAGCTTATATTATAAACATGCTTTACAAAAACAATGACAGCCATCCAGAATGACATAAATTGCTGATTGCTTTTGAAATGTTTGCTGGCAATGAGTTGCTGATCAATTAGCTATTTCTGCTCACAGATTATATTTTTCTGCTCACAAAAATACCAATACTATGCTAACCATTTAAAGAACACCCGTTTGATTTCCACCTATAATACATGTTCCGATTTATGGGTAGTCATTGCTATTTTTAGCATGAATGGCCCGTTTCGAGTGGGAAAGTACTATCCTCTCACAGAAAATTTATGTAAAGTAACAGTACCTATATTGTTGCATTTTGTTCAGTGAGCGAGAGTGCCAGAGGCGCCGTCCCTTATACCTTCCCTCTTATCCCACTCCTCTCCCTATTCCTTTTCCCAACCCTAAGGGAGGCAACGTAATTCTTACTCTTCTGGTGTTGCTTGTGTCCATGGGCGACGGTAATAACTTACTATCAGACGAGCCATCCACTCGTTTGCCGCTTATTACATAAAAAAGTCGATGCTTGTAAAGGACCACATTGCGATCAAGAAGCATTTTGCCAATACCGTATTCAAAAGGTATGTAGTGTTAACGACAGCGAATACTGAATGGATCCGCTACGGCAGTATTATCTGGCTCTAACAGAGATAAACCTATTCACTGACATTCGAGCGGGCGGACCACAATAGAGATCCACGGGCTTTGTGTGATGCTAACCTTATATCGCGATTTAGGTCATGTTAAATATTAAAAATAAGTAGGAATTCCTTATATTCCCTCTTACTTTTAAGGCAGAATATACGACGATACCTTAGCTTATAATAGGGTAAAAATAAAATAATACCACGCGGGCTGAAAGACAGCCACATGCAGGCCAAATTACTCGGCACAAAAAGTTAAATATTGGCATGTATATGTCTTGGAGACAGTAGGAGTGTATTAAGAAGGGATTTTCTGAAATTCCCACAGTTTCAGGAAAAACGTTTGAATACAAAATATACGGGCGTAAATGCGGGCCATCTCTAGCAGGTTCTCTTTACCGGGTGAACCCGCAGGGTCAGCTAATATACGCATTGACTTTAGTGTAGAAGTATTTATAGAACAAAAATGGTGTGCTTTATTGAAATCTTTTGACTAGCGAAGGTTGAAAAATGTATGACTGTATGTGGGAGTCTGGTATACCACGCCTTCAAAAGAATATTGCTGTAGTACAAATACAAATACAAAATATTTATTTGCGAGTATAAATTTAATGTAGCATTATTTTTTTTAATTAATTTAATGTTCTGCATGAAGAGCGTAGTTGCTTGCACACTGCGGTGTTCACGAGTATGACACATCAGCTAGCCGTCACGTCTCTATTGGCGATGCAAAAATTATCCGCGCGACTCTAGCCGCGAATTTGAAAGTTGTCCGGGACACTTTTGACAGCTTTCAATACGACTTTGCTTCGAGGTTATAGTGGTAATTGTATTGAACTGTCACAAGTGTCGTACTCGGGCAACTTCCAAATTCGCCGCTAGAGTCGCTAGTTAGAATCTTAGCATCGCCAATAGCCGCATTGAGTCATCCCGTGACAACGGCTAGCATAACCTATGCCAAAACGTCGTGAGAAAAATAAGGTCTTTTTTGTGGCTTTAAAAGTAAGAGTTTATATTGTAGTAAAGCTATTACTTATTCTTTCGTTATTTGTGTGATGATGTGGACGTCAAATGGATGAACGCAATAAATTTGCCTAAACTGTACAAAAAGAATGAGTAACTCTTACAGGCTTAGATCGTCATAAATTGTGGCTTTTAAACCAAAATCCGCACCATTATCGATACATTTCTTTAGGCGTATATATATCACAGACAGACACAATGACAGTAGACACGACAAACTTATAATTTACATTCCACTTTCTGTGCTCGGGGTTAAAATATACAACCAAGTGCCACAGTTAGTTACTCTGACAAATTATCTACTTGGAAATCACATCATCCCGGGAGGTGGCGTAGGCGCAAGTCAGTATTAAATATATTATTAGCAATTTGTTTAAACCGAGATACGCTGTAAATGGAAATAAAGGGGCGCTGTAATTTAGCCTCGCGCAGTAAATACGACAGATGACTCTGTAGTATTTTTAGCTTTTCAGCTCTGTTTTATAGTTTTAGAGGCTTTATAAACGTTTATCTTTTAAGTGGGAGCAAAATATCAGCATTATTTTAGGCGATTATCCGTATATAGCTACATCAACAGATAGTCAGACACAAACTATGTTCCCTATTTCTAAAAGGAAAAACGGCAGTAATTATTACGCTTTTCATTTGAAACGCAGTAACATTTTGTGCTGCAGAACTCACCAGCGAAGTTATGCTATTTTGTACTATGCTCTAAATAGGAATACTCTAAAAAACAACTAAAAGAATACAAAATTAGCATCATCAATTGCTTTAGCAGACCTGTCGCATAGTCAACCGTATACAAAAAGCACTGCTATTCCAACAAGAAACAGTCAAGCGTATATCACTGTTGCAACATCGAGCGATCGGTCGAAGCTTCGATCGGTATTTGGGGTACTGATTTGCTCGCACCAAGTGTCATCAAGTTCTGACCGAGAAGGGTACCAATCAGCGCAAGACTATCTCAACAACGAACGTGTCGTCCGGCAAAGTGACGAAATTATCATTCAAATAGCACAGCCGGAAACTCCTGTTCATTTTATACAACAAAGTTAGACCTATCCAGCATCTTGACCCCGAAGATCATAATTTTCCAACGAGATTCTCAAGAACCAACCATGAAAAATCTTTTATTGTATCCAAAATTACTTTTTTCGTGTCAAGAGACTTTGGTGAGTTTGGTGATCTAAGTACCTCAATTTTAGTGAGGCCGGTCTCAAATTAAATTGATGTTTTTACTCCAACATCTTAAATTCTGTACAGTCACGGTTTTTGGGTGGTAAAGGGCAAATTGATAAACTTTTTATGCTGCGGATGAAACAGTGTAGCGAATGCCTGTAGCGAATTTTATTTCTGGTTTCATTTTCTGAAGAGATTAAAGTAATTATTTAAATAAAGAATGTAGCCCAGTAGCCTTGACCCAATTGCGTTGGATGTGATGTTTGAATTATAATCCTTTTGCTAGACATTTTGGTGTTTAAAGTAGAGTGCGGTTTGTAAATGAAGATGACTTCAACTGCAAAATTATTATTACAATTGTTAGTTAGTAGAATACTGCCCTTATATTTTAAAATGCGTCGTTATCGCTTCAGCAAGTTTTCCCTTCGTTGATTGTGTGTGATGATGATTGATGTTTTAATTCTTCTTCTATTTTTTAAATTTTTCATCTTGCGTTATTGTCAGTTTTATCTTTTACGAATGTTTTGTTTAATTGAATTTAATGACATTTTGGCATTAAAATGGCTAAACCGAATTTAACCAATTTCAAAGTAGGTGTTGCTGACGGACACAGGATATATGTATTACATAACCTACCTCTTGTTGATAAAATGAAACCTGACGGCCAGAAACTAGGGAGTGAAACTTACTTAATATTAGTTAAATGTTTTTCCATATTAAATCCATAATCTGCGTGCAAAATCGTTTAAAAAAGCGAGCTAATACATAAATTTACATACAGCTGTACTCGCAACTTTGTCCCACATTCAACAAGGGACACTCATTATTTTATTATAAACTGGGAACTACTTAGGTTTTGTTCTCGAACATTCTAACACAAATGACAATGAGCTAAAAGTTGGGATCATAAAGCCTCGCCCGCACTGAGCGTTCTCGGGTCGGTGCACAATGTACCCGAATCTAAATCTACAAAAGGATAATGAGCCTAGTACGGTTTAATTTTTGAGATATTTTATCAGTAAGCTGATAAGTACGTCCTCTTTTAGGCCACACATGGGGGAGATGTAGTAAGCCTTCTCGTAGAGCAATACCTATGCTCGGGCCTGCCCCGTAAGTAACGACTGATGTCGTGAATCTAACTCCACAATGACAAGTCAAAGCCAAAGTTGCTACCACCCTCTACAGTCCTCCCTTCAAGCCAGCTCTGCGCGGCATTTAGATAGACATTTAAGGTTTCTCGCAGGACAAGGCGGCGATCTTATCCGAACTCTGCTGAAGTACTGTAAGTGTAAGTGTGATGTATTATGCGTACAAGAAACCCATCGAAGTGTTGACTAAATAAGGCCCTTCATCCATGAACTGTTATTTATCCTCTGCTCTGTGCATAACCATGAATGGCGTGGAGATCATTTCTGTAGATACTAGATTCTGTACAATCAGCTCAGTCTATAAGCCACCAGATACATCTTTTCGATTCTACACACCGGAAAACTTCACACATCAAAACTCTAAGATTGTGATGGGTGACTTTAACAGCCATTATATTACTTGCGGCTACCGAAACTCTAATGCTGACGGCAACGACAACCCAGCCTACTAGACACCAAATGTTTTCATTTCTACAAACAAACAATTCTGTCAAAGCGGTGAGGTATGCGGGGCGAAGGGGGCTACAAAATGTATTCTAATTGGCCGGTTCAAATTTGCGGTACGTCAATTCATAACTAGTGTTAGGATTGGTCTGATGTTAAACGTATAAGTCTAACGTGTTGTCAGAAAGTGTTCGCCTTACGTCTGCCGTCTAGTAGGCTGGGTTCTCGTCGGCTGATGGTAAAACCGTAGAAGAATGGGCTGAACTGAATGATCTAATGCTAATTGCCCAAAGGATTCACCTTCATTTAATAGTGGACGTTGGCGTCTTGGCTATAACCCAGACCTAATCTTCGTTAGTGGTAATATTGGTGCTCAATGCAAAAAAAACAGTGTGCTTGCCAATCCCTCGAACACAGCACAGACCCATAATATGCTCCATTGAACCAATTATCCAACCAAAAATCGTATCTTTCAAGCGTCGATTTTATTACAGCAAGGCCAACTGGGACAAATACTCCGAAACTATAGATGACGAGCTTACTTTACCACCGACCTCAAAAAATTACAATTTTGTAGAAATAATTGTGACTGTATCAAAAAGGTCTTCGTACTGTCCTAGGAGTTCAAATGATGTAGCAGACAGACCTGGCATATAGGATGAACGACAACCCCTAGGGTATATCCCCAGGGTTTGTCGTTCGAATGACAGTACCTTTTCAACAGCGATCCGTTCTCTGAAGACACCGTTGAGCTGGGTGAGAAACTCCTTGGAGAAATAAAAGAAAAGCGATGCGCCAAATGGATAGAAAGCGTCAAAAATATTAATTTAACCCAAAACCGCAAGAAAGCTTGAAAAACTACCCAAAGGCTCACCAGTGACACTCCACACGCTATTACACCACCTCAAGTAACGGCAAACCAGATTGCCTATCAGCTGTTAATGAACGGCAAGCCCCCTCACCAACTCAAGAAAAATCCAAAAGGAAGAACCTTATTAGACACAACCGAATCATCTATCTGTCGTTCTTTTGATCTGCCAGATATCATCTGTGGCATTAAGCAACTGAATGAAATGAAAAAATGAAAAAAAAAAGAAAATGGAATGCTTCTGGACTCGACAACATATCTGTGGAACAAATCCAACACTTTAGCCCAGTCACCGTGTTATAGCTCTTAGGCCTGTATAATAGTTGTCTGGACTCAGTGACAATCACTAGTATGTGGCGGACAGCTAAAATAATTGGGACATTAAAACCTGGCGAATCAGCTGACAATCTGAAATACTTCAATCCAATCCCATAATCCCATCTCTCTTCTCTGCCACACACTCAAATTATTTGAAAGGCTACTACTAAACCGGCTCACTAGCCTCGTGGACCCTAAACTCATCTCAGAGCAAGCTGGGTTCCGCTTCAGAAAATCTTGCTGGAGCCAAACCCTTAACCTCACTCAGCATATAGAGGACGGATCTGAGATGGGCAAAGTGACGGGTATGGTCTTTGTTGACCTTCCAGCCGCATACGACACAGTTAATGTTAAACGTTTGCTATGGAAAGTGCAGAACATGACAGAGGATAGCAAATTTGTTCAAGTTCTCGGAAAGCTCCTCCAAAACCGACGCTTTCGGATTCATTTAAACTCTAACAAAAGCCGTTGGAGAACGTAATAGAACGGTCTCCCTCAGGGGAGTGTCCTGGCGCCAATGCTCTTTAGCGTCTACACCAATGATCAGCCTACGAACCCAAATACAACCTGCTTCCTATATTTATTTATTTATTATCTTAGGAAAACCAACAGCTTTACAAACATGATAGACAGTGATTTCTCAAAATACAGATAGCCATTAATAGGTTTTCGCCAATGGTTACAATATACATATAAAAAATATACCGATGATCTGGCATTGGCGTCACAGGGATCCTTTGAACATGTAGAGGACAACCTCAGCGGCGCTCTCCAGACACTGAGTAACGACTACGAAGAGAATGCCCTTAAAACAAACCCTTCAAAATCACAGTCATGTGCTTTTGACCTTTGCAACAAAGAGGCAGGCAGAAAGCTAAACATCCAGTGGCGCGGTTTACCTATGAACCACTGTACCACCACCCTAGATACCTGCGCACAACGTTAGATAGATCACTCACGTTTAAAAAAAACTGCGAGAACATCAAGCACAAAGTTACAGCTCGTAATAACCTCCTGCGAAAATTAACGACCACCAATTGGGATGCCCAAACCAAGGTCTTACAAACTACTGGATAAGCACTATTTTATTCTGCAGGTGAATTTGCAGTTCCCACTTGCTGGCATTGCTCCACTCAGTGTTCGCAGGAGTTTAGGATGCTCCGTCGAGAGAGCTAGGGTAGAACTCGACGAACGGCACCCCATGCATAATTATCAACCGGTACCACCAAGACTAAAAAGTCAAAAGAGTTTTTAAAGATGTATTGCGGCGATCGATGGTGAAGTCTCCCAAGCCAGATAAGACTTGTGGACGGCACAAAGCTCAGTTCCTTCCCCTTCTGTCCCTATCTCGGAAAACCTACCTCTTGATCATGAGCTTCCCAGGTCCACATGGAAGTCCTTAAATAGATTGCGGACCCAAGTTGTGCGTTGCAAGGAAAACCCAGCCAGATGGGGTTTCTTGGCCGAAGCCGAAACCATGTGTGAGTGTGGCACCAGCATACAGTCAATTCTCCACCTATTATCGTGCCCTAACTGCCCAGACACATACATGTTCCCTTAAAGATGTAATGTACGCTTCTGAAAATGCAGTATGAGTGGTTGCGTACTGGACGAACAAGATTTGATACTTTGACACTTGAAACTCGTCATTGACTCGAAAGAAGAAGAAGAAGGCCACACAATAAGTCATAGTTTCTGTAGATAATTATTATGTTTCAGTTATATGTCTTATGTCTGCCTTATTAAATGTTCGGCCTTTGAACTGCCCACTGCTGAGCACGGGCTTTTCCTCACTATGAGATAAGTCAGATTATAGGCCACTACGATGGCCAAGTGCAAGTTCTCAGACTTTACATGTCCTTACGGAATTATTTTAGAAATAATTCTGTAAGGAGATGTAAATGCATATTTTGAAAAGTGCGATAAATCTGTGCCTACTTTTTACGAATGAATCCGATTCTGACAACCCAGATTTAAATTGAAAGAGAATGTAATTAAAATTAATGCAACTTTTGCTGATTTCTAAGGGATCTCATTGCTTAATGGCCTGATTTCCTCTCGTGCTCGTTTTAATTCAACATTATAAAGTAATTTAACCTTTTAAGTCTAGCAACATAAAATGTTTAGCTTTCCGTATTATTTAATTAACTCGTACCGGCTGTTTTACCCAAAAATATATATTCTTATATATATATAATATATATGTCGCAACGCGTTACGTACATACCAAGATGTTACCTAAACTGAGCACTAGATGTCGCTCGTGAGAGTGCGTGTGACATAATCAGCCTGTCACTTGTCAAGTTCGCGAAACGTCAATGTCAATGTCATTCGTGAGCACATTCGGCCTGTCATTTGTCAAAGTGCAGAGGCGATGTCGATTAAGTCAGTCAGTTGAGTCGACACGTGCAAGCGAGAGTGAGCTCACGAAAGGCATCCGTTTCCATCCGATTAGTTTGTGAATAATTGTGATTGGTGATATTCTTAAATCATTAAGGAACACATTTACTATCCACCTGTGGTGTTATTTTGTATCTCCACAAGATGCAAAAGGAGAATAACCGTGTACCAGATGACTGCAACTTTATGGGTTCCCCGTCATCAGAATTGGGATGGGACCACAACGACCCACGTGTTCAAAATGAAGACGCTAGTAACGAAAAATTGCTGGGCCTGTTGGAACTACAAAATCGTCATTTTCTGACGCTGATGCAAGCTATGAAAATACCTACTACATCGTCGCATGGCCTTTGTTTACCGGACTTCGATCCTGAGCAACTAAATATGGATGCACGTGCTTGGGTGACGACTGCAGACATGTGATTGAAGATCAAGTCCCGCATTGCGCCCCGCTTGTGGTCGCACTAATGCGTATCGTTTCCTGGGATGATATTGTGCAATGCAGTGTGCACAAAGGCGCGAGCGATAGAGACTGCTAACGTTGCTATGTTGGCGAATCAGCTGAGCAATCAATTGCAACCTTGGTGAGCGTATTTTGTCTGATTTCTTTATTGGTACCTGCTGCCAATTTTATTAAGTGACGGTGCTTGTAAAACATTACGCGTTCAACCTTGGAAATGTCGTAATTGTTGTGGTGATGTCGCCATCACATCGTACTGTGTGTTGTAGGTTTGATTCCTACACGAGACACTGAAATGTGGAACCACTTGACCTTTGCCGTATTTTATGCTAGCGTATGGTTGTCTGACTACCACAGTGGCCTAGCTATAGCGTAGATATCGAATGAAGGTTTTGAGTTTGATACGCCGGTTAAAAAGAAAGCGATTATTTTTACTTCTACATACGAGGGTGGCTCGCACTCACGACCCTTGTGATCATATTATGCTTGCTTGCAAATAGATTATCTTGTCTCGGTCTTACTTTATGGACTGTATCAGTAACGAGAGTGAGCGTACAGGCCGAACTGCATTATTCCAAACAAGTGCGGTTGGTTGGTTAGTGTAACCTGACCATAATCGAAAGATATTACTAGCGCCACTATTTTATCGACTCGTGGTGTTGATAATACGTAACGGTTTTCGTTTAAATTTGATCAGAGCCTAAGTAAAAAGTGACACGGTTACTCGTTGTAATTCTGAGTTGTACAGACGATCTCGATGATGCAATTATTACACCTGCTTCTTTGTGTGCATAATTTTTTAACATGGCACATTAAAATGTTTCTTACTCTGATTATAAGATGGCACCACTAGTAAAATTAAATTCAACTTTAAGATTTTACGCGTGAAAATGACCTACTGTGTATTTTTAAAATTAATGTGATACGCTGGGAATTTTTATCAAGTGCCCCGAATTCTCTGGCCAATTCCAGGTCATGCTTAGGACGTTTAAGATTGATAGTGTTTCTAGTAGAAGCTGTTTAACTCGATTATCAGACGTAGAAGAAAATTATTGAGTTATCATCGTAGTGCTTTACGATAATCAGTTACAGAGATTTTAATTGCCATTGTAGGTAGGACTAGGTTAGTGATCGTTAGTGATTGTATGATTAACCTTATTCTCATTAAATGGGTACTTTGTTAGTCTTTGTGATAATTTTGTGGTACCCACGTTACCGTCAGTGTAGATTTGCATAAACTGGATAAGCCGTTTGTGCGGCTGCATGTTTAGCCATGCGTTGCCATTGGTTGGACCGGTAAAGTGCCTTTCTGGTTAGTCAAGTTTACCCTTGAGCTTTTGTGATAGCCGTTAGTGCATTGTCATAGTATCACAAACGTTGTCCATCGTCTTGAACGCCTAAGGTCCGTTGCTGTATCGCTAATGATTAGGTTAGGTTATGCTTCGTATTTAGACTATCCATGACAAAATTATAACGCTGAAAAGACTGATTGGATATTTGGTAGTAAGCTTAACATCTAAACTATCAGCCTAGTAAGATTTTCTTATAGTCTGCTATGTGATAAGGAAAACCAAAGCAACATGTTGAACAAACCTACTTTAAGATTACTTTGTTAAACGCTCGAAATGATTATCCGGGTGGTGTTGTGTAACCGGATGGTGGTTGTAATGAGTTTCTTATTATTTTAATGAGTTTACGTGTTGTTCAACATATCAGCTTAAAGAGAAATAGTTAGTTGTGATTTTCATTAAAACCTGTAATGATTTTGATCAGAGTACCTTTTATTGCCCACCGACTCGTGCCAGGAATGGCCGAACGACTAGGATTGCTGTTCAAGAATTTTCTCTTAATCCTAGAGTGAAGTACATTAAACTGTGGTTGTTGATCGCCATCACGGATACCCTGCCACTCAAGTAGCTCTCATTTGATTTTTGATCGCTAAAATTATCTACCTCTGGTTTCTGTGTCGTATGACAAGAGCAGGTTGCGAGAATCTGAAGGTACTCACGGACTGTCGATTGGTTATCTCAGAACTGTAGTCGTTGCCTCTTTGCAGCCAAAGGAAATCAGTTTGTCCGAAAGTAGTATCGGTTCTCGCCATGTTCGCATTTGTTTTTAGTTTTTGCCAGTGGTCAAATCCAGTTTTGTCATAGCTCATTGAGAGTATGGACGGGAGTAACGTTCTGTGCAGTTGTGAACTTGTAAACGAATTTGATAATCGCCTAAAATTTACGAAGTGCGGACGTTGAATTAGTCTGAAAGAACGGATACTCTATTTAGTGGGTATACAATGAGACGAATCTTTGAAATACTAATGATAGATTTATTTCCTTTTTGGGTTATCCTGGTGGCTAGCGCGGCCTGGTGGCCGGCTTGGCCTAGTTGCCGGCTTGGCCTGGAGGTCAGCGCGGCATGGTGGCTGACGCGGCATGGTTGCTGGCGCGGCCTGGAGGCCGGCGTGGCATGGTGGCTGGCGCGGCATGGTTGCTGGCGTGGCATGGAGGCCGGCGCGGCATGGTGGCTGGCGCGGCCCGGTGGCCGGCGCGGCCCGCTGGCTGGCGCGGCCTGGTGGCGAGTGTTGCTTGGTGATCAGCATGGCCCGCGTGTGGCGCGCGGCCTGCGTGTGGCGTGCGGCCCGTGTGTGGAGCGCGGCCCGTGTGTTTCACGGGGCCTGTGTGAGGCCTGTATGTGGCTTGAGAGGCCTGGTAACTGGTATAGCTAAAGCATATCTGGCCGAAATGGCAATGAAAGTGAAGGTAGTTTATTAAAGGAATTTGTTTAGAAGATGTAGAGTCCAAAGACCGTAGCTTTAATGTTTTGGTTAACTTGGTTTGAAATATCTTAATGGCCCATTTGAGGTCACAGAAGTTCTTTACGATGATCATTATAATCGCAAAGCCCTTAGTTCTAAGCGTAACTGTAAGTAAGCACTCTACAGGTTGAGAAAAATGCCTGAAGGTCAACAGGACCTGAAGTAAAACTGACGAAATTGAGGTAGAACAAAGTAGTTCTGATATTAAAGAAAGTGTTTAAGTTTACATGATGATCGGATTGAACCGTACCAGAGGCTGACGTGTAGCCGTAGCTCGGTAGAAATCGGCGTCTACTAACTTAGTAGTCCGTGAGTCGGCGGTATTGCAGTCAGCCCTGGCGGAGGTCGTGTTTCAGTCGCGTTCCCATGTGGGGTTCGCAGAAAGCAGAGTAACTGGAGGATACTGGGCTATGCATAGCCATGATCACATGTAGAGCTTAAATGTTATGGTTTACTAGGTTTGAAAAAAAAAATATCTTGAGAGATACAGCGATAGTGAAATGTCAGTTTTACTTTGAGTTCCTGATTACCTGACTGATTAAACTCGATGTTGATAGAGTAGGTTTGTATTCGTAGTTCTTGTCACTCTTATATGCCCCTGGTTAAGGGATGCCCCTGGTTAAGGGATGCCCCTGGTTAAGGGATGCCCCTGGTTAAGGGATGCCCTTGGTTAAGGGATGCCGCTGGTTAAGTGATGCCCCTGGTTAAGGGATGCCCCTGGTTAAGGGATGCCCTTGGTTAAGGGATGCCGCTGGTTAAGTGATGCCCCTGGTTAAGGGATGCCCCTGGTTAAGGGAAGCCCCTGGTTAAGGGATGCCCCTGGTTAAGGGATGCCGCTGGTTAAGTGATGCCCCTGGTTAAGGGATGCCCCTGGTTAAGGGATGCCGCTGGCTAAGTGATGCCCCTGGTTAACACTTTCACGGACAGTAAACGAGACACGATTCAAGTTTTATTGTTATCACGTCTATAGGCGTTTACTGTCCTTCAAAGTGTTAAGGGATGCTAGATGAACACTTACACGAGGACGTGTAAGGCACAGGACGGCCGTGTCGCAACGCGTTACGTACATACCAAGATGTTACCTAAACTGAGCACTAGATGTCGCTCGTGAGAGTGCGTGTGACATAATCAGCCTGTCACTTGTCAAGTTCGCGAAACGTCAATGTCAATGTCATTCGTGAGCACATTCGGCCTGTCATTTGTCAAAGTGCAGAGGCGATGTCGATTAAGTCAGTCAGTTGAGTCGACACGTGCAAGCGAGAGTGAGCTCACGAAAGGCATCCGTTTCCATCCGATTAGTTTGTGAATAATTGTGATTGGTGATATTCTTAAATCATTAAGGAAGACATTTACTATCCACCTGTGGTGTTATTTCGTATCTCCACAAGATGCAAAAGGAGAATAACCGTGTACCAGATGACTGCAACTTTATGGGTTCCCCGTCATATATATATGTGTGTATATTTTTATACTATGTGATGAATTTAGCTTTAAACGATCTATGTTCAGAGCCAGCATTCAAACATCTACTTCATTCAATACTGCTGGATCTAAAATTATCATATTTTATATTTAAAATTGATTCTCTGAACAGTTTTAACAGGTGTTAAGTTAATTAAAGCGGATCACGCATGCATCGATGGCAATTTAGCAAAACAAACTAACGTAGTAACTACTGAAAGATTTCCCTGCGGCGATCATGCTAATGAGTTAGAGAATTCAGTGGAGTTTGGAATTAATCTGACAATTATCTGTTATCGATGATTAGAAGTTGTGGCAGCTAATAATTGAGTTATTGTGTATATTGTAAGCAATCAAGTAATCCAATAAAGTAGAATACATACTGTAGAAATGAGAGCACTGAGAAGTAGGTATGTGTGGTGTGTCTTTGACTGACAGAGTAAAGAATTGTGTGATAAGAGAGTGTTGTGGGGTAAAAGAAGATGTAGTGACAAGCATCGAGAAAGGTATGCTAAGGCGGTTTGGTCTCGTGGAGAGGATGGATGACGAAAGATTGACCAAGCAGATATACAATGCAAGTGTGAATGGGACACGACGAAGGGGAATACCTAGGCGGACGTTCTTTGACCAGATTGGAGACATCCTAAAAACAGGACAGGTTAGAAGTACCCTGAACAGAAGAGCATGCGTGAGGAATCTGATGGGAGAGAATGAAGCAAGAGAGATATGTCAGGATCGTTGCAATTGGCGTTCCGTAGTCTCTGCCTACTCCTCCTGGAAACAGGCGTGAGTCTATATTTGTATGTATGTATTGTAAACAATCGTGCAAAATTTCTATTACTAACCTAACCAATAGACTAACAATCGGTCCCAATATTTGATCTATTTTTGGCTAGAAATAACTATTTGACATTTTTGTTTTTATTAATTTATTTTTATTTATAGACTCACGTCTGTATCCCCGAAGGGGTAGGCAGAGGTTTTAATTACACCCACATTTCGCCATGAGTTCTTAAGTCCCACGTAATAGGGGGCTATTGCCGTTACCGGGCACATCACCAGACTCCGTGACACATATTTTGTATGGAGGTTATATTACACTAGAGGATGCCCGCAGAGATGCCTGCTCATTTTTATTTTTGTTTCTTAGTGCACCCTTGCGCAGGAACATACATGCCAACTTTAAGTTTCTTGCGCCCTAAAATTTCAATTCAGTCAGTAACTCAAGATTGTTATATATTGCGTTACCAAAGATATTACAGAAATAACTCTGTTTTTATTACTTTTTAATTCGTGGCCACGAAGAGAGTCTCTCCACGACCTATACCTCTAAGATAATGCGATTAAAACCTATTTTTTATGAAGTATATTTAATGTAGTTTTAATGTTCTTAAGACGCTTATGATTGATGATTTAGTAACTTTATCTACAGACTTTATCTATTTACTAGCTGACCTGGCGAACTTCGTACCGCATGACAGTAAATTCTTTGTTTTTTTTCTCTGTAAGAACCAACCTTTAAGGCATAATATTATAAAAAAATAATTAGCGAAATTGGTTCAGCTGCTCTGGAGATTTGCGCGTAGCAACACATTCAGCGATTCGTTTTTATATTATAGATAAGTTATTATGCGGCAAATAATTTCTGATTCCACGTGGCAGATTTTCTAAGATTATTTAAATTATGTATAAAATTATTTGTTTAAGTACTGCTACGAAGGAAGAACAAAAAGTCAGACAGTAGGTTTTCTTGCGTTATTATTAAATACTACACGAAAAAATTAAGGGATCAAAAAATCATCCAAAATTTTTGGGCAATTTTCAACAGGCCGTAACTTCGAGAGAAATGATCAGACAGGAAATGAAAAACAAGCAAATTGTAGCTGCAAGTGTCTTGTTTTGGATGTGAAATTTAAAATGTTGTAACTTCCGCGGTTTTTGAGTAATCGTAGAAAAACCAGCAACAAAAAATAACATTTTTTTATAATTTTTTTTTTGGTCTACTAGCGAGGATTTTTTTTTTTTAGATTAACCACCATAAGGATTGGATATGTTGTTCATTAAGCTTTGATTTGTTTTTTTTTTATACACCATGATACATCCACTTGTCGCGTAATTACGCCGAACAAAATTGTTTTTTTTTTTTGTTGCTGGTTTATCTACAATTACTCAAAAACCGCGGAGGATAAAAATTTTTTTACATTTTAAACCAAAAACTAGAAACTTGGAGCTACAATTTCCTTTCTTTTTGATTTACTGTACGACTATTTCTCTCGAAGTTACGGCCTGTTGAAAATTGCCCAAAAATTTGGAATTTCTTTTGATGCCTTAATTTTTCCAGTAGTGTAGTATTTGTTTGTAATTTGATGTCTTTAAAAGTATTGAATTATAGTGAAACTGTAAAAATACTCACAAGACACACAAATTACTTTTATTTGCCCCAGCCAACTTTAGCATATTCATAAAAAAATAAAGACGGTATCTTACTATTGTTGGATCAAATCTCACTATGTACTTAAAAGAAAAGTAAGTTTACAAAGCGTTAGCCTGGCCGCACACATCCGTTTTCAGGCCCGTTTTTCAGGTCCGATTTTCAGAACCGTTTTCAGTTCATTCCCTGAGCAAAGCGATTTTCATTTATTTTCCTTTGGCTTAGACATGGGCTAAATAGGTAATTAAAATATTAGGTATTACATGACTGTGATTTAAATGTTTGTGTGAAAAATACCTGTGACAAAATATTAGTTACCTACTAAAAAATCCGGACAAATGTATATCGAGCCACGCACAATGTAGGGTCCCGTATTAGCCTTTATCTAGTGTCCTAAGGATAAAAGAAGTCAAGCACAATTATTAATTTAATCGCTTAATTGCGTAAGTTTAAGTTAATCGAATATATGGTACTAGTTAATTGTAAAGCCTAATGAGCCCTTATAATTTTCATTGAAAGTGCATTAAGTATGATTAATTATTCATGACACGGGAATTAACGCGAACTTTTATGTATTTACATACCATGAAAGGCTTGACGTTTCGGAACGATTGCAAGTCCCATGGTCACAAGCTGATTGGCGCTGCGATGTTACTACGAAACTTTTATTGCTTTCACCGTTGGCAGACGAGCCAATGGCCCACTTGATATGGTAAGTGGTTTCCGTGGCTCATACTTAGCTGTGTTTACTTAGCATTACAGGAGCAATGTCAAATAAGTACAGCCAAGTTGCTACCTACCCGAAGGAAGAGGAGAAGGGAAAGCGATCAGGATGGGGACCGGGAGAGGAAAGGTGACTGGGCCTCAGGCGTTCTCACTCACTGAACAAAACACAAAATAACAGATACTGTTACTTTACATTGATCTTCTGTGAGAGGGTAGTACTTCTGCGGTCGACCCAACCCATTTGTGCTGAAATCAACATGCCTCTATTACCGACAATTTTCGAGCTGTGCCTATTTTCAGTAATATGCATGGCAGAGATGCCTAAACGCACTGATATTCGATTGCTTGCCGCAAGAGCCACATAATACGCTAGACCAGAAGTGATTAATTATGAAAATCACTAGGCATATTGTTAATGTCAGATTGGCAAAGACCACACTCACACACAAAATGTAATGTGCAGATTACTCACATTTGTTGTCAGAGCTTGAATAATGGTAAATAAACTAATTAAAAACCAAAGCAACATCCTCCAAAAATTACCATGCCCCGTACGAAATTGAGCAACACAGTGATCCCCTCCTAACCAGGTCCGGCCAGTCACTCACGAACGTCTGGAAAGAATTGGTTGAGGTGACGGCCCTTGGTTGATGTATTCCAACTGAATTCAAACTGCTATTCGTTGACAAGGCCTACGTAGACATCGGCGTGCTGGTTGAACAACCTAAGCAGTTTATTTCTATCACGAGGTGCTAGGCAATTTTGGATTCATGCTTTCTCGTATGGTATAATACATTGATGCACGCCTTTGGACCTCAAGATCAACCGAAAGTACACCTGCCAGTATTGATAAAGCTTCGGTGCTAACTGAGCTTTGCACAAAAATTTTAAAATATCAACGCAAGACGTTGACTCTTGTAGTGATTGCCAACGTACAGTACCAATAGTAGGCCTATCGCTCATACAGGCGCACACATACAATCTAAATAGGTTGCATAAATTATTTTTAAAGTTGTGAAATTATAGGTCTGAACGGCAGTCTCCATGTCGCAGTTGACATCATAGACAGAGCGTAAAAGGTTTTTTTTATTCACCTAGGTACCATTTATTACGTGTTCAACAAAAGAAAATTCCTCCCTTAAACTAATCCGAAGTAAAAAACAGATTCTTTATGTTTAATAGTGACCGTGTGTTGACGGATTAAGAAGATGGAATGTCACCACCTCATATCATCCCATAGGTGTCATAAGAGCCGACAGAGGGAGCATATTATGCAGAGAACAGCACTGTAAGAGAAGGAAAACTTGCTACAAACCCTATACCAACCCGTTTGGCCAGCGTGGTATAGTAGGCCAATTCCTCCTTTCAAAGGAGAGGCCTAGTCCAGCAATGGACTGTTAAAGGCTGCTGTTGATGATAAATAATGACGTTATTGAATATGATACGAGGCGTTGTCTTTAAATTTTCTTTTCAAAGTAACTGAAATGTCTTCTGAGGACCAAAAGATAAACGATAGGTACGTTTCACCCCAATTGTTGATCATCCTTAAACATGTATACTAACCTTTCAAGTCCTACTCTTGTATTTGATTAAATAAAGAATATACCGTCATCTGCATAACCTGTCAAAGTACATTCAGACGGTAGAGGCTTTCTAAGAAAGTCATCAATTACGTCCTAGCAGTGAGCTCTGAGGACAACTCATCGTCGGCGTCTTCGACACAGCATAATGCCCTAACTGTAACTTTGTTGTTCCATGTTGAAATTACAAGTAAGCAATCATAGCATTGGCCACTATACGTTGTCTAAGTCGCTGGATATATCTTAAAATATGCCCAGCACATATTGGAATTCTGCTGACGTTACTATTCTCCTAACCGATATTTATCATTTAGAAGTCTTTTTACGAAATATTTAGCAAAAAAACAATCCCAAAGTGAACCCTTCATTATCTTCTAAACCGTAGAACTACTGAATCAAATCAAATTACCGGAGACTAATAAGATTTTAGGAAAACGGATAAGTGTTTGACCGGTTACATTTCGTGGTCAATTAATTTTGCACCATAATCGAATTTAACGAAATTCGGTAGAATTTAATTGATAGTTACTGCAGCAGCATATACAGAGGAAGACTTTATTCTGAAGAGCCAAGGTGTCAAATGTCATTCATAAAATGAGTATTTATTACGTATCAGATATATATGACATATATCTGGTACGTAATGCCAGATACATATGTATAAAAACTGTCACAGGCATGGGTGAAACCTCGTCGCTGTGACCCTCGTTACTTTTTGTATATAGTATTTTACCTGTAACTATGTCAGTATTATTCTACCAGTACAAGTAGTGATAGCCTAGTCAACGGACACAATGGAGGACGACGATCTAATTGCAATCGCATTTTTACTATCAATGAAAACGAAAAGGAATCGTCGGTATTGGGTACACCCATTAAATACTCAAAGAATCAACGAGAGTCAATTGTATTTAAAGCAAGTTAAGTTACGGGCACACCCAGACAAATTCTTTGAATTCTAAAGGATGTCTATCAAATCTTTTGATGAACTTCAACTTCTGGCAGGCGCCGGCGCTGTGTGCACGATGAGCTGGGGCAGGGCCGGAATCGTCGGCAGAAGTGTCGTCGAAGACGGTGCAGGTAAAGGAAAGACAAGCAGAAGATTAGAACTAGGGTAGCGTAGAGTAGAGTATAGCGTAGCCCGGAGCCTCAAGGTGGACCTGGAACCTGAAGGGAAGCAGCATTAGAAGAGCTACAACCAATAGGGTCAGGCAGGCGGCGCCAGCCGGCCTCAGCTAGCAGGTAGAGAGATGGGCAGTACGCTAACGAAGTAAATGTAGTAACTTACCCACAGCTGGGACAAGGATACACGTACGACGTAGACGTAGCATTAGACAGAGATAGATTATATAGGTAGATTGGACAGAGTGCCGATCAGTAGCGGTGCCGGCCTCTCTGTCGGCCCCTTTATAAACCAGAGCTCTCCATCAGAGTTGGTGTCGGTGTATTACCATATATGGCAAACTCCACGAGCACGGACGATAGCCTTCTCTGAATGGGCGAGCGTATGGACGGTATTATGACGCATATTCGGTAGGTACTGAACATACGTTACAATAGTACTTACACTGTATTATGTAATTATAATATATATAATACAATAAAATAATTCATAACGGAATACGTGATAAATTAAGGAAACAAAATACCTGGATGAGATTGTCTTTGAATACCGAAGAAAAATATAGACATAAGATATTGCAACAAAACTGTAGAATAAAATTTAGGAAAATATTTTTTTAAGGGTATCTCCCCTACAAATATAGTGGGGTTGAATTTTTTGGTTGAGTACCCCATTATGTGGGGTATCATTGGATAGGTTTTAAAAAATATTATTAGCTTGCTCAAATCATTTTTCGATCAAGTGATTGGTTTGTCAAATATCAAGCTTTGAAGTGAAAAGATTTTTTATACTCAAGTGTCCCCCCCCCCCTCTGCCGGCTAAACTATTAATTTGGAAGAGGTGAAAAAAATCACTAATGTAGTACATATAACGAATTTAAAAGGAAAACTATCACGGCTAAGTAGACATCTCTAGTTTACGAGTAATCGTCGTTTAACTTATAAATACCTATTTCTGAGAGTTTACATTGGGAGCGCTGGCTTAATCTTAAAGATATATGTACTTTGGTATGTAATGTACTTCGGGGTACAAAGTGGGCCCGTTTTTAGTTCCATGTGAAACAGAAGTTATTATCAATAATGGCCATTATGGGCAACTACGGAACCCTACATTGCGCGTGGCACGACACGCACTTGGCCGGTTTTTTGTATATAATATAATTAATCTGAAGGTAGTAGTATATTCACTCTTCGGGCGCCTGGTGGGTCTGAGAGACCCGTCACTTCGACAACTCGACAATACCTTTTTAAATTATTGTCCGAGATTCCCTTGCTTACGTGTACTACCGTGCCATTAAGTACTTATTGAGTAAAAGCATTGAGTGCAAAGTATCCAGTACAAAGTTATGGATATCGAAAGGAAAAATACTCGATACCACAGAGTATCGATATTTTTCCGTGCATTGGTTAGTATAGTCAACGGAGGAGAGGACGTGTTTGGCTTGAGCATCGGTTGCGTAAAGCAGTATACAGCCACTACTATAGCCCCATTTAATTAAAAATACAAAACCTTTTTGCTACCTTGTTATTAAAAACTTTTTAAAGGGTTATATTGACAAAGTAGATTATTATTTATAAAAAATATGTAAGTAGGGTATAGTCTGCGTAAAAACCTGTCACGTATGCGTCAGAGGTCTATAAAGCCTGGCGTCGACTACATTCGAACCGCGTCGAATCGCGCCGAGTCGCATTTTATCCGTGTGCGTTCATTACAGACGAATCGAATCGAATCCAGCAGTCGGCGACTAGCTGCTGTAGGTTTTGCTTGTGTTGGTTTCTTGTTTCAAATTCTTTCATTATTCCCGCTATTTCTTTCGATATATTTTTCTACGCTGCTCGTCATGATAATGAGTATCTTCATGATCATAATTTTTTTTAGACTCACGCCTGTATCCCCGAAGGGGTAGGCAAAGGTGTAATATTACACCCACATTTCGCCATGAATTTTCAGGTCCCACGCAATAAGGGGCGAGCCTATTGCCGTACCGGACATTACCAGATTCCATGCTGCTACTGAGAATTTCCTAACAGAAAAACCCAATAATACTTTACCCGACCCGGGAATCGAACCCGAGACCTCTCAATCCCACGCGCACGTTTATGCCGCTAGACTACTATTTCTAAATTAGGGAAATTTACAGCTTTTCATTTCGATAACTTTTCATGTAGGTATTTACGCAATGTAGTACCCGTCTACACTCATCCGCTGACCCGCGTCCACTAAGGTGCGCCGAGTCGAGTCGAAACGCGTTGCCGCAGAAATTCGCCTGACGAGCGATGCACGCGGTAGATTCGATTCGGCGCGCCGCGGCTCGTCGCTCATGAACGCAGGTTCATAGAAATATATAGGAGGCGACTTTATGCGTTTCGATTCGGCTCGGCTCGACGAGCCTAGTGGACGCTAGCCTTAATAGAGAATTTAAGTTGGACAACTGTAATAAAAATTTTCATTACCCATTTTTTAAATATTTAGGCCCTATATTTGGTGTTTTGGTGGATTCTATGATAAGTTTTATAATTTTTGTATGGCGATGGCGTCGCAACCCTGTCCATCAGAAACAGCCACGACCACTCTAACAAGTGTCTGAATTATGCAGAATAAGTTTTATGATATTGTCAAATTTAATGTGCGCAAAGTTCAAAGCAAACAAAACAATTTGAGGAGTATGATTTGTTTTTCGTTCTTTAATTGTTTTTATCTCGCATAGAGTATATATGTAGATATAAATCATTATATTATTCCCTCTACCACTTTTATACAGGATACCAATCTTCAAAAACCTAGTTGCATAACGGGTCTCAGACCAACTTTTTTGTATGACCGAAATTGCCATTGTGTACATTCCATAATAATATTCTTGGACAACTTACACCCAATCATGTGATCCAAAAATAGGCGGAGCCTATAGTATGGTAACCAGACACCTGATAAATATATACTTCTAAACATATAGGTACATATTATAGATAAATTATATCCAGACACTGAACAAATATCATCGTGCCTATCACACAAAGATTAAGGCCTATTCAAACCTGATATTCGCTGCCGCTGTGGGTAGAGGTACATATCGCGCGGGTTTCGCTCGGGTATTTGGTATCAAGTACCGCGGCTAGTTCTTACCTCTCTGAGTGAAACTCGACTACCGCGCGTTATTCTACCCACAAGGATAGCGAATACCGCTTAGGTCTGAACAGTAATATTACCGCATACCCACTGGGTTTTCTCTGCCGCAGACGGTAGCGAATACCGCTTAGGTCTGAACAGGCCTTAATCTAAGATCCATGGCCTCCGGCGTAGAAGTCAAGGTCACTAACCATTAGACCAATAGGCTAGTCATATAGAGAGACAAAGTTTAAGCAGAGTGGTATTCAGTAGCCAATATAAACCTTTCACGTCACACATTACGATGATCGGACGAAATTGCTAAGATAACTTATATTATTATATTATCCTCTTGTCCGTAGGTATGTGATTTTTGCGTAAATTTGAAGACCCCAGACAAGAGTTTATACACGTCTACTACGCATACATTGTCGTGTGATTCTGGCAAAATAAACTTCAAACCAATGCTATATATCGATACATGACAAGATGTACGCACGCGCTAAATTCAGTTATGACGTCACGAGCCGTTCCGCGCGCGCTTGATTTTCATTTCTTTCAGTCCACGGAATGTTTTCTGTTCAGAGCAAAATCAAACGTTCGTGGTAGACAGTAAGCTCATTTTTTATTAATTAGATGACTTTGAGAACCTGAAAATATTACAAACCTGAAAAGTCGTCCCTGAAAACGGGCACTGAATTTTTTCAGTCCGGAACGGAATTAAACTTTTGCGTGCTTTCCGATCAAAGCAAAATCTATCGTTTGCGGTGGTAAGTACGTTTATTTTACAAAATACATTTGATACAGTCGACAAATGAAACTCGCTAGTCTCACTGAATTCCGCCATGAAAAATCGGTCCTGAAAATCGGATGTCTGCGGCCAGGCTTAAAAACCGCACAAGTGTTTCCTCTGAAGCCGCTTACTTTGTCCATCAAGTAGTTTCAAGTCAAACAAAGAAGATAGCATCCATTTTTTTCATAGTATAAAATAACGCAAGAAAAAAACCAATCAAATATTCCTTCGATCTTAATCCTGTGTCACTACTTTAGTACATATATATCTATGGTGTCAACTTGATACAAGAAAAGGTAATGATAGAAAATTTAAGTGTCACCGAAAACAGGTCACAGCGCTTTGAGAATTAGGTCATTTTACTTTCCCAGGATTATTTTTGGGAGTGCGGTTAAGACTCTTCAATTTGGGCCTAAGTTAATTCTTAATGGTGTACCTGCACTAGAGATTTAATCTGATGTTATTATTTTAATGGAAACTTAGGTGCTGTTTAAGGATAGAGAAAGTGTTGTATTTTATATGTTTTAAAGTCTAGGTTTTTTCCAAGGCACAGGCAGACGTTTATTCAACTATGTTTTTATTCTTAGCATTTGAGGATTCCCAGCAAAGGTCTTATTTAAAGAGCAATTAAGTGGCCCATCTTTTAAAATAAAAAAAGCTACTAACTCAACGTGCAATTCGAAAATAGAGCCAAAAACACAGAAAAAAATCGAATAAAATAAATTGACGCCACAAATATGCAATTATTTAAAAAAAATATGTTGCTTGGTATATTAAGTGTTGAAATAAACTTCTGGCTTTACCTGCTATCCAAAAAGTATAATAGTCTTAGTCAGATGGTGTTAATTTTGAGTAATTGCCGGTAGGTTGGTGTCCCTACTAGTAAATCATGCTGACTGCGAAGCCTAAAGTCAAAGTCAAAATCATTAATTCATCTAGATCACAAGGTGACACTTATGATCGTCAATTTTAAAATTAAATTACTTAAAGCTTCTACATTTACATTTACTGCCTCGTTCGCAAAGCAATAGGTAGAACCACGAGAAAGAACGGGCAATAAAACTCGTGGCCACTCTTTTAAATCGCCAATATTATGGTACATATTTTTATTTTTGTAAGGAGCTGCAACTGTTACACAATGTACTAAATTACTTGTAAATACTAAATAGTAATTAGTTAGAAATAATATTTAAGCAATTAATGCAGTTACTAAATTAAGTGCTTTAGTTAGCCTTCCAATGTGAATATTGTGTAACAGGAGCATCCACTTACGTCTTATATGTATAATGTAGACAACTCGTGACCATGTTCAGAACTATGGTGGAAATGTATGAACGTATTAAGAATAAACATAGATTTTTTTCTGCCGAACTAGTCATCCAGTAGCACTTGCTTGAACATAATTACTATAATTGTCAAAAATATTTATCCTATTGGACAAACAAAGCGATCCTATTATTGTTATAGATATTATCTCCATTCAATTTTGGAGGCTCTCTTCCCTTTCCTTCCCTTTAAAAGATTCCACGGATACATAGATCACGAACGAATTGAAAAAAAATAAACAACTCACCGAGACCCACCACGTAAACAAACTTTACTCAGCAAAGCAACACATTCTGTGTGACCTCATTTAGGAACCGTGATATGAACTTTTTATTTTGAGGTTGAACCTATACTTAGGGGCTCAATGCCTTACGATCGGTATATTTGAACTGGTTCAAAGCGGACTTACACTTACACAAATACCGTTCACACATGAATACTTTGCTCACACGTTTTATACAAATTGCCACTCTATAAAAAGCATACAGCCTACATTCCAATTTCAAAATAAATGCACTGTTTTTTTTTTAACTCCCGCACTAGGACCGAATCCTGTGTCGCGGAGGACTTTACAAACATACATCTAACGGACACAATGAACACCCAGACTCGAAACAACAATTTATGAATCACACAAAGTGTTGTCTCGTGTGGGAATCGAACCCACAACACTGCGCGCAGCGTCAAGCAGCGAGGCGACCGCTTAAACCACTACGCTAACCGTGCAGTTAAAAGTACTGTTTAGATTATAAATGGAGCTGTTTACATTCTTTGTTTAAAAGGGGAAAAACGTTAAGTAGAGGAAACATTAAACGTCTGTTCCATTTTCAAACTAAGAACAAAGACGGAGCATTTTAAACAGAGATAGCACATTTAAAATTCAAATTTAGTAAACACTTTGTTTCGTTCCTGCTAACTTATTGAATGAATTCAAAACTAATTAACTGCTCCAATTAAAATTAACAATTCATTTACATCTTGGCCGATGGCCTCGACGACCTATTTCATTTTTGGAATATCATTTTAAAATTTATGAAGCAGCTTGATATTTTAATTTCAGTTGCATACAGATTTTTTAGCCTCAACTTAAGAATACTTAACGATATAATTGATAAAAAATACTCAGTATCATCTTGATTTTATTCCACTAAAACAATAATTTTCTACAAACAACATGCTAATTTAACAAGATTACCAACAAACAAAATTAGTTTTATAATTGTTATTTTACATTCGCTGTCACTAATATCAAATTTAACAAAGACACCTAATCACCATAAACAAAACAGTCCTGAGGCGAAACCATTATACTTGTCTTTGACTTTATTATTGTCGTGTAAATTTAATTTCAAGATGTTTGTGTCTGTGAAACTTTAGATCGAGTGACGCTAGACCGATTCTGCAACTGTGTGGTATTTTAGTGGAGACCTGTTTCTATTTTGAAAAGTTTTCCAATTTTGTGCATCATTGGTTCGGTATCGTAAGCGTGATTGCCAATTATAGATGCCAGATTATATTTGGAGGCATTGTTATTCGTTAATAGGCCCAAATATTTTTAGTGGTTATTGTGTTATACTTACCTGTATAGTTGTAGTATCAATCGTTTTCGCCTTTGAACTTGGACACCGCCATCTAGTATGCCAATATATTTTGCTGTAGACTGTTAGCAAGTTTTCATTGTCATTCAAATTTCTCGATGAATATAGAATGTAATTTATGGTAAAGATTGTGTCCTATGAATGACAATGGCACACCTTAGGTGCTTGCTTTAGACAAAAATGTATTTTTTTTGTATCATGACTCAGCGTTTTAGTATCGAGGCAGCAGTTCAAATTACTAATCAACAGTACTCTAAAAGTTCAGTTATCAGTTGCATAATAACCTGGGTTGATTTCACAATATACATTATCAGTTTAACACACCCAAATCCGACTCAAATCTGTTGAACATAGATTGCGATACGCCCTTAATACAATAGGCAGTGATTGTTACTATGCCATTGAACTTAGTAATAAAGAGGCCAAGTGCTATCTTAATATATAAAATCCTTGCGTTACTGACTGACTGACAGACACGCTACAGCCGAAACTATTGGGCGCAGGAAGCAGAAATTTGGCATGTATGTTCCTTGGGGACCGTAGGGGTGCACTAAGAAGAGATTTCCCGAAATTCCCACGGGATCGGCCAAAACGGGTAAATTAAAATATAATGCAGGCGTAGCTGCTGGCGTCCTCTAGTATGAAATAATATTATCACACACACGTAATAACTTGATTCAACAAAATCGATTGTTTGAAATACGTATGATAACGATACGCTCATGTTTGCTTCATCACGACTACAGGCTTTTTACGGCAAACATGAAGTCGGATGTGTACACGGTAAATGTCTACATTTATATGTACGAAGCCACATTTCTCTTGGCACACATTTATTTGGAAGTATCATCATTGCTTCCTAATAAATAAACCTGTCCTTTTTGATGTTTGTGTCCTTATTATTTTTCAAATATTTTTGTTATGATTTTGTTCTTCTTTGAGAATCGTTTTAGTCTATAAAAAAACTTGAAACTGATCATGGATAAAATTCATATTGTTAATGTAATATTTTGTTAATTTTTATAAAATAAATAAATCTTACCTGTATAACATCATCTCTTGCCGATCAGCCTCCTTGTAGATCCTGTAGTACATATACAGCATGATAACTCCAGGAATCCAAAAACTAACACTACTGGATATCACTGCATAGATTCTGTTCACAGTAAAACTGCACATATTTGGGAATCTTTTCCTAAAGTTCAGGTGATCTTCAGTTGTGTGCCAACCCATGAAGATCGGGAGGAAGGAAACCAAAGCGGGACTGCACCAGACGACAGCAAGCATGATCCCAAGCTTTGCTGTCGTCATTATCAAAGGGTAGTCCAGAGGCTGGACTATGGCATAGTATCTGTCGACACTGATACAGCACAAATGGAGTATTGACGCTGAGGAAAAATACACATCCAAAGAGTTCCAAACATCGCACATGAAGTAACCGAACAACCATTTACCGTTCGTTATTTCAACACTGAAGTTAAAGCACATCGCCCAAATAGCAACTAGCATGTCAGCCAGGGCTAGCGACACCACAAAGTAGTTCGTGATCACTCTTAATTTTCTGTGTCTCATCACTGACACAATCACTAATAAGTTCCCGAAAATCGCAGCCAGAATTATGAATAACATTATCAGACATTTTAATATCACTAAAAATACTATGAAAGGTTCGTCTTCAAATTGGTTGGAGTACACCAGATCATTGCTTGTCTCATTGAGCTCAACAGTTTTGTTCACGTAAGCATCTGTGAGATACATTGATGTTGACAAATCTGCTAGGTCTATTGTAAAGTTTTCCGTTTCTAATATTAGTTCCACATGCATGTTTTACATTTTCAAGTTGTATTAACTTTTAGCACGAGAACGCCGAACTGGGGTGCCGGCACAAATTCCATTGTGTTACCTGAAAAGAGGGAAAAGGTAAGTTAAATTTCTTTGTATTCACGAAGTCGACAAGGTATTTTGTACGGGATTAGTGTAAGATGTTTGAAGGCGTCGTTTGAGATCAAACGAGTAGGACCAAAAGTACGATGGGACAATAAGAATCCTTGTTTCGTAAAATGTTTCTAGCGCTGGTTATTTATAGGATCAAAATCAAATGACATTACTTTATTGTAAAACTTAAATATTATACCGTTTATTTGATTTTTTTTTGTACAAACTTTGTCTTTAGAAAATTGACTAAGTCCCAGGTGATATTTAAAAAGGTCATCGT
This sequence comes from Euclidia mi, assembly GCA_944739405.2. NCBI lineage: Eukaryota > Metazoa > Arthropoda > Insecta > Lepidoptera > Erebidae > Euclidia > Euclidia mi. The sequence goes on from OX123203.2 coordinate 11,749,794, forward strand.
ATAACTCCGGGAAACATAAAGTTGGGAACACGATCTTTTGTAACTTAGAAGTACAGGCCAACGAAATTGGGGCATAAACTTTCGAAGTTCAAATCCAACTTATTTTATTTACGGCCAACACGATAGCGAACCTTTTTCTTGATTGTTTTGCAAAATTAAATCATACAGAGCTGTTGCCCATATTTCATCTAATTTCAACAAAATCCTTGCCCAAAAATAATTACACTGAATCTCACATCCCGCAACTTGAAATTACGTTTCAATCACTTGATCCAAAACGAAACAAATATCATTTCCATTCAATAATATTTCATACACGTTGGTTAAACATCGAAATTCATAAATATTTAAATCGACCTGTATTATGGCCGATGTTTACATAGGAGCAGATTTTAAAAATCGTTTAAAAATCTGCGGTACAACAGCGTTCAGGGTAAGCTTTTAGGCAGCGCCTCCACTAAACAGGAAAGAGACTCTGTTCCTTAAAAAAGATCTGCAAATAATGCCTCTTTGCCTCTCACATTCAAGTCTGTAGCACCTATAAGCATTTAAAAATCTGCATATTTGTCACGCTCATTGCTAGAAGGCAATGGAATAGTTATTTTTCCAGTTCTTCAAGACAATAGTGGGAACGAGAAAATGCTGTACGTATTATATGAAATTCTTGAGTTACCGACTGATTGACAAACAACGCATTGCCGAAACTTTTGTGCGCAAGAAGCTGAAATTTGGCATGCATCTTCTTGGAGAGCGTACAGGGAATTTTCGGAAATCCCTTCTTGGTAAAAGAAGCAATTGCCCAAAACTCTCACGGGATCGTAAGGAAACGATCAAATAAGAAAATTCGGGTGTGGCTGCGATCACCTCTAGTACACATTGAAAAGTATAGTATCACTTACGCTAAGCGAAGCCGAGTAAAATAAAATGATACAACAGACGGTAATAGCTTTGCAAACCGCTCATCTTCCACGCTGATTTCATCCGGTGACGCAGCTTTATGGTGATTATGTTACGCAAATGTAGGCATTACGGGCATGGCCCGCTGATAAGCAAATAAAACCCTTTTTGAATAGCCATTGTAATACCTCGCCGTGTGTTAAACAGGGTTAAAGTACAAATATAATAGCAGTTGAATTTATGAACATTTGTTAGGTTAGGTGGCTTTTAACTTTCCTTGGTGTTGCTATTTTAGAATTATTCTTTATGGGCTGTCTGCGGTTTTTCCTTTGTGGAAATTCGGAAATTACTGTATCGGAATTTCTGTTTTTCAGTAAATTGTAAATGTAAGTTCGTGGTCGATAAATTAAAAGTATTGTAAATACTTTATTTTCATTAAAAATAATGTTGTATCCGACCCGGGAATCGAACCCGGGACCTCCGATCAGCTGTCGCATACGCTATTCACTGGACCACGGCGTCCGGCCATTCTTATTTGTATGGCATATATTTAAAATCTGACGAAGACTGTATATAGTCCGCTCTCCAAGGTATCACACAATCTGCGCATCCCGAAGGATGTCGTTCCTCTACAAACACCTTTTCTTTTTCTTTTTTTGGTGTCGGGTTGGAAAATCCTCATGGAGTCCCTGCGCCCTGGGGGAAGGGCGAAGGGGACTGTCAGACTCTTACTGACTAAAAACCAACCCGTATTCCTCACGTACCCGTATGTCGGAGGGTCGGGTATCGTTGAAGCATTCCTCGCTACCCCCCGACGGGTATTGGCCCGCCAGATGGTCAGGCGGGCCCCGAACAAAACCCCCTTGGCGGCGGATGAAAGTGTTCTACAAACACCTGGCGTCTACATGGTCGTCTGCAGTTGTGGTAGTTACTATATTGGACAGACCAAACGAACCATCGCTGAAAGGGTCAAAATTAACAAGTCTACCATAGCTGAGCATTTGTTGGAGTCTGGACCAAACCACTGGATCGAATTACATCAACCAAAGGTCTTATCTACCGATCGTCACTATTACTCCAGGATAGTATGTGAAGCGGTTGAAATCAAAAAGCATAAAAAATTTCAACCGGGAGGATGGATACAGACTGTCTACAACTTGGAATCCAGTAATCAACAAGTGTAAACCCCGCCGCAGTAACACAGGTCATCAGTGTGTAGACGTCATAAGTGTTCGACGTACCGACAGTTCGGATAAAAATAAAAATAACAAGTGAGGGTAGCTGCCCGCGCTTCACAAGGGCGACGCTGAGATGACATCAGTACTACCGCGACCATGGCTGTTGTAAGGTGGCCGAAACGTCCGTATTTATACCTTAAATTAATTATTTCGGGGAGATGGGCCTCGTTAGCCTTGGTTGGCAACCTGTCTAGGAGAAGGAAAACTTCGAAATTAAACCAAACGTTCGGGGAGATGGGCCTCGTTAGCCTTGGTTGGCAACCTGTCTAGGAGAAGGAAAACTCCGAAATTAAACCAAACGTTCGGGAAGATGGGCCTCGTTAGCCTTGGTTGGCAACCTGTCTAGGAGAAGGAAAACTCCGAAATTAAACCAACTTTCAGGGAGAATACCCGACACAAAACCCCGATCTAAGGTGTAAACCGACCCGTGCCGAGGGATTCGTGGCCAGAGGGAAGCTGGTCTCAAACGGAGGGTGCCTGTGTTGGTGGTCACAGGGCACAGCTAGGATTCCATCTTATCCCCGTACAGGGCTCTGCGGGGATGGACCTTTTAAATCCCTATTACTCGTGGGAACGCTATGAGGACAGACATTAATTATTCTTCAAATGGCGGCGACACGGTTCGCAACCTGTCACGTCTCGTTTCCCGCGAGGGCGAAAAGCGGCCTACGGAAAGCCGATTTGCAACATTGAATGTTGGCGGTGGAATGGACGGAAAATTGGATGAAGTATGCCAGATGATGGATGATAGAAAGATTGATGTTCTGTGTGTGAATGAAACGAAAAAGAAAGGATGTGACACTACAAAGCATGGCAGCTACACGGCGTTTTGGTCCGGAGTAGATAGTACCACCAGAGCCTGCAAGGGAGTTGGCTTAATACTGTCTGCGCGAATAAATGAGTGCGTAAAAGAGTTTGAATGTGTAAATGCAAGGCTACTATGGATAAGAATGAAAGTAGGACTTACTCGTCTTCTTATTGTAGGGGTTTACGCCCCAGTCAATATAGTAACGGGTATGTCACAACAAGAAAAAGACGAAAGGCAGGAGTTTTGGGAGAGTTTAAGAGAGATTCTGAGGACCTGTAAGGATAACGAGAGATTGATTTTGTTAGGTGATTTCAATGGATGGGTGGGAGTAAAGCGAGATGGATTTGAAAGGGTTTTAGGTGGATTCGGTGATAAGAGTGTGAACGAAAATGGAAAAAAACTGCTTGAGGTTTGTTTGGAGTGGAGCCTTTGAGTGACAAACACCATGTTTGATCACAAAAGGATACATTTGTATACACGTGAGGCGAAAAATGTTAGAAGAAGTATGATTGATTTTGTAATAGTAGATGAACGACTGAGAAAGAATGTGTTGGATACGAGAGTTTTTCGAGGGATCGGCATCCATACAGACCACTTTTTGGTGTTAAGCCGGATAAGTGGGCTCTTTAGAGGATGGCGACACCGTGAAAATAATCAAGAGAGGGTCTTGGAAAGAATAAAAGTAGAAAATCTGCAAGAGAAAGATGTGAAAGATGAGTATAAACGAAGATTGATAGCAAGATTTGAGAGGTTCGATGGCATAAATGATATGGAAGAGTTATGGCATTCCTTTAAAAAAGAGGTAGTATGTGTAGCGTCTGAAGTATGTGGTGTGATCAAGAGAAGGAAACTACGAAAGGTTAAGAATACATGGTGGGACAAGGATGTACAATCAGCAGTATCAGAGAAGAAAAAAGCGTGGTTAGATTGGTTGGCTGCCAGAGCAAATGAAAGAATGGGAAAGGCAACAAATGATGACATAGATGAAGCAAGAAAGGAGTTTGTTAGGTCTGAAAGAATAGTGAAAGAAATGGTTAAAAGGAAAAAAGAGGAAAATAAAGATGAGTTTAATAGTAGATTATCTGACGACTTTCGGAGAAATATTAAGTTTTTCTGGAAGTCCATTCGTGCAGTTCGAGGAAAAACTCAATCCTCAGAATACACAGCAATCAGAGACAAGAATGGAAAGATACTGAATGGTGAATCGTGTGTGCTGAAGAGATGGAAAGAGTATTTTGAAGGATTATTTGAAAGAACGACGACAGAGACATCAACAGGTGAAATGAATGGTAATGATAGCAATGATGAAAGCGATATTGGCGTGGATGAAATTTTGAAGGCACTGGCCAGTATGAAATTAGATAAGGCTGCTGGGTATGACAGGATTACAGTCGAAATGCTGAAGGCTGGACAGGGCATCATAGTTAGTCAGCTGCAGCGTTTATTCAACTTGTGCTGGAGCACCGGCCGAGTACCTGATGACTGGGCCACAGCAGTAGTTGTGCCTCTTTATAAAGGAAAAGGCTCGCAACAAGACTGCAAAAACTATAGAGGCATTAGCCTTCTCAGCATTGTTGGCAAATTGTATGCGAAGGTACTTATTGAAAGAGTTATGAAAGTAACCGACATGAAAATATGGGATGTACAAGCGGGATTCCGAAAGGGTATAGGGTGTACGGATCAAGTCTTTTCCTTGCGAAATGTCTACTGCGCATTCGTGGATTTTGAAAAGGCTTACGATAAAGTGGTGAGGAATGAAATGTGGTCGGTACTGTCGATGTATGGGGTGAACAGCAGCCTAATTCGAGCTCTGAAATCCCTTTATGAGAATTCTAGAGCTTGTGTGAGGATAAACGGGATACACTGACTGGTTTACCATCAACACAGGTGTTAGACAGGGATGTGTAGCGTCGCCGTGGCTGTTCAACCTCTTCATGGACAGTTGTTTGCAAGACTTGAAACATCGTGATTGTTGATTAAGGATGAATGAGTTACTTCTCAAATGCCTCCTTTATGCTGATGACCAGGTTATACTTGCGTCTTCAGCGGAGGAGTTGCAGGAGATGGTAACAATCATGCATGGTGCGTTAGAGAAGAAAGGAATGAAAGTAAATGTAAGTAAAACGAAAGTTATGGTTTTTGAAAAGGAGGAATGCGTTACGGCTTGTAATGTTATGATCGATGGACAGCGAGTGGAGCAAGTGAATGAGTTTGTATATTTAGGTACGCTGCTTACAAGAGATGGTAAGAATGTAGAAGATATTGAAAGAAGAGTAAATGCAGGTAATAGAGTGAATGGAGCTCTGAAGGCGTTTATGAATAGCCAAAACGTGTCCAAAAAGGCACGTTTGGTTGTGCATAGAGGGGTGTTAGTCTCTTATGTATGGTAGTGATAGTTGGGTATGGCAGAAGAGTCATGAAAGTAGAATAAATGCTGTAGAAATGAGAGCACTGAGAAGTATGTGTGGTGTCTCTCTGACTGACAGAGTAAAGAATTGTGTGATAAGAGAGTGTTGTGGGGTAAAAGAAGATGTAGTGACAAGCATCGAGAAAGGTATGCTAAGATGGTTTGGGCACGTGGAGAGGATGGATGACGAAAGACTGACCAATCAGATATATAAGGCAAGTGTGGAAGGGACAGGACGAAGGGGAAGACCTAGGCGGACGTTCTCTGACCAGATTGGAGACATCCTAAAAACAGGACAGGTTAGAAGCACCCTGAACAGAAGAGCATGCATGAGGAATCTTGATCGTTGCAAATGGCGCTCCGTAGTCTCTGCCTACCCCTCCGGGAAACAGGCGTGAGTCTATGTATGTATGTATGTATGTATGTTAATAAAATTGTATAAAATGGTTGTGTTGGATCTAAATTGTTCTGAAACACCTATTGTACACCATATTTATACAAATAAACATTATTATGTTAAATATTATTATGCTACGGCTATCTGTCGTCACGACACAGTGGAACCGCACCCTCATAGGGATCAAAGGTTACACTTATTTGTAGCTTCCCTGTTCGAGCCTTTCCCGTCCCCTTTCCCCGATCCCTTTCAACTGAACCAGTAACGAACTAAATCCTCGAAAAGGGCACCGGTCGAAAATATTCACTTGTGTGATAGCATTGACTGATTTTGTGTCCTTTTGTTTTGAATTCTGCATCGCTTTGACTTCGGAATACGGCTTTTTGTAACATGGTATAATTTAATTTACTCTTTTATTCTTGTAAACTAACAGGCTCGTTTTGAAGGTTAGGTATATTTTGGACTAAGGGCGTGTACGAAATATTAGTTTAATTAAAATATTGATAACTTTGCATTCATTATCAGAAATCCTTTATGACTGATTGCCCACCACGCTGGCCAAGTGCGAGTTGGCAGACTTAATAACATGTATTTCGAGAATATTATGGAAACATCTAGGTTTCTCACGATGTTTTCTTACACCGATTCGTATCAATAGGAATAAAAGAATCATTAATACGCACGTAACTTTGATAAGTCAGTGACCTTGGAAAAGAATATTATTAATTTTAATATAACAACTAAACCGCAAAATAAACCAAGATGAAACCTAAAACAGAACTGTAATATAGCTTTAAAATATATTTCCTGCTAAAGTCATAGTTATTAAAGCATACATTTTATGTTCCACACCAAGATATATGAGTACATAGCAAAGCTTTCTCTCACATACATGGCAAAACATTTCGCAAATTATATTTTGTAAAACTAAAGGAAATTGCTCCTTTTTCTCAAAGCTTTTGAGACCAAATCGTGTTTCTTAGGAAAATACAATGCCTTTCACGAACTAATGTGACCGAACCGTCGAACGGATAACATTCTGTAAACTATTTACGTTTTGTTTTCGCTCTATTTATAATGAAATGGATTTTCAGGCGTGAGTTCTTAAAGTAGTAGAAGTTCTGCTTCCCAAAAAAGGTAACATTTATGTTCACGGTGGAACCTCAAATTACGGGATCATTCTCCACATCTTGGGTCAGTGTTGCTCTCGCGTACAGACTTTGCGTGTCCCTCCATTTAAACCACCATAGTGTCCATCGACGATCCGTAATTGTAGGCCATGTGAATCACGGTTAGCATAATTTGTCACGACTGAAACAAGCCAACGAGAGGAGTTCCTAAAAAGATACTTCGGAAATATCCAATGAATCATTTTCATTTTATGATTAAGCTTATTTTTTTGCTGTTATAAAATCTATTCTTATATTATTTTTCAAACGCAAAAATTATTTCAAAGGTACACAGTAGTGGGAACCAGCAAAGTGCATACTTTCGACAAATATTCACAGGATTCACAGGATCACGCTTAGTTTCACCGTGGGTGCCCTAGCCACCGCTACTGAGCCCCCTCACCACGACAAGATCCCATATGGGGGAATTAAATTAAAATCTAATATTGCAAATTAATTATTCAATACAACAACACCTGGACAATAATAAAAGATTATATTTCATTAATTTTTTTTTGTTTTTATATAAAGATTGATTGCCACGGTATGCACAAGGGAAATAAGTACAAAAGCTTATTAATCTGTTGGGACATACCACAGGTAACATTAAATGAATTCTATCTGTGGGACTATTTTGATTACGGAGGTTGTATAAAGTATTAAGTTGGTATGTCTCTGTATGATTGGAATGAAACTCTGAATGCTAAAACCGTTGGCACGAGGAAATGTGCCCTAGTTTACGTATATTAATTAGTATTCAGATACAGCAGTATCGTTAAGTTTTAAGTTACTTTTTATAAGTCGGTATCTCTCTTGAGTCACAAATAGAATAATGCTTCAAAAGATCGCCTCGCGAATCGTCATCATCAGTTCTGTTTATATGTATACTGTCCACTGCTGGTCACGGACCTCTTCTGACAGTGAGAAGGGTAAAGCCATGGTCCACTACGCTGGCCAAGCGCGAGGCAGATTTTTACATTCAGACCTCTTTCGAGAAAATTATGTAGAAGTTTCCGCCCGATGTTTTCGTTCACCCTTAAGCAAGCCTTAATTAACAATTTAACCTCGCCAATACGCCGCGTATAAGACACATGTAATGTTATGACTTTGGTTTCATGGTTTGTTTACATGTTTGTGTGAGCAGCTGCGTTAAACCTAAAATTCTAAATGCTTAAACGGATTTAGATTTAAGAATAAAAATCTCGTATTTATTTCATGAACCATAGGAACCTACGGTTACCTTTTTTAACTAAGAGGTTCATTCTATCTGATCTATCGGATAAAAACTCAGTTTTAAGCAATCCAATCTTACTAAACCTATACATTACCAAACGCTTCTGCTGTAAAATTCTTCACAAACGAATGATCTTTCTAAAAGTTAGCACTTGAATAACTTAAAAAGCTCGTTTTTATTTTATAATACTACTTATATTTTACTATTAGCAAGTATATTCCGCTATTGACACGGTTAGTCATGACTTTTTAATACCTCGTATTTATCTGACTATAATGTCCAAAATTCTTGAAAAATACTAAATGCTAGACTTACAAGATTCTTGACTCAGCATAACATAATAGCAAAAAACCAGTATGGGTTCCTCAAAGGTAAATCTACGGAGGATGCCGCCTTGAATCTAACCGAAAGTATTGTAAAGCGACTTGATAACTCAGAGAAAGTAATAGGTGTATTCCTTGATATTTCAAAAGCTTTCGATTCAGTTTCTGTCCCCTTACTAATTGAAAAACTAGAATCAATAGGTATTCGTGGAATTGCACTTGATATCTTTCGCTCATACTTGACAAATCGTTCTCAGTGTGTTAAAGTAGGCAACTGTACCAGTTCTCATGTACCTCTTACCTTTGGAGTTCCTCAAGGTAGCGTTTTAGGTCCCACACTCTTCTTAATATATGTTAATTCTTTGTGTACTAAGCAAATAAATAAATGTAATATTATAACCTATGCGGATGATACGGCTCTTATTGTACATGGAAGAAACTGGGAAGAAACAAAGTATAATACCGAAAAGGCGCTTACCGAGGCACTATGGTTCGTCTAGAACAAGCTAGCTAGACAAAATTATTTTATTTGATTTTTATGTCTAGATGCGGTTAATAAGCAAAGATATAAGGTTTTTGGTACTTTTTTCAAGGCAGTTTGTCATTTGAGCTGGTATCATGAAAAAAAAAACATTTATCGGGCATATGTGTATAATATATTTTTTGAACATTTTATAAAGTGATTATCCCTCGACGTCGCTATAAAATCTAATAACAGATGCATAAAATATCTAAGAACTAAATCTATTACTCATTATCATCACTATCATCAGATGAATCATCCATTGAATAGTCATGATCGTGAGGGGCAGAACTATGAAAAGTAGAAATCATATTAACATTTTGTTCCTTACAGCTAGGTGGGACAATTAAATCTAATACTTCAGTTGGAAGCGTACCTATTTTCTTCCGAGGAACTTCTCGTAAACCGTTTATTACAGGGTCAGATGTTATCAATAACATATTAAGTAAATCTCTATTCGTAGCCTCCCGTGATCGCTTTCGTGTGTTGTGCTCACGAAATCTTCTGCAGTCCTTATTCCGAGCTTCCTGTGCTTCCTCGGAAAGCTGGCCTATAGGTAGAAGGGACGATCTAATTACTTCGCCACTGTGCAAAAGTATTTTGTGGACAGTAGCGGGCATGTAATACCATGAATAGAGATTTACATAAAGTTGTCTAGTTTCTTGAGCTAAGTTAACGAATTTTTCAATATTTATATCATATCCCGATGATAAAGTGCGAAGTAGTATGCCAAATTTTTGTATTAGTGAAACATCTAACCCTGTAATATCGGCACTAGCCTCGGGATTTCCAAAAAAATCTTCGCGCGGTGTTCCCGTCATTAGTGTTACCGAACCCTGGTTTTGGTTTGTCTACAATCAAGCCCATTTCGCTTTTAAATCGTTTTTTAATGTCATCTGAACGTTGTTTCACACTAGCTTTGTCTTCGGCTGTTCTTAACTGCCATTTTTTTATATTTAGTCGATAGCTAATGTGAAGCAAGCATTCAAAGCACCTTATCCAAGCGTGCAACGTAGACAAACCAAAACCAAGATTATCTTTGTCCGCAGCAAACTCTTTTGACAGATCATTCATCATTGTTGGAGTTGCCCCACAAATAAAACATTTTTGTGAGGAAGAAGTTTCGGTCAGAGCATTGCAAACTTTTCCGTCAATCATTGTTAAAAGCATAACATGTGTGACAGATACTTCGGTCTCCATCACCTTGCAGGTTGTCGGCAATAAAGCGTTTATCTCTTCTAAAACCTTATTGGTTTCCGAAATCGTAAAATCTTTCGTTTCCTTAGAAAAGATAAACTTTATTGGCCGACAATACATTGTAGAACAGGGCCGAGGATTCTGCCACACAATATTACCACTTTCATCTTTCAATTGAAGAGGAACGAAAGAAAATACAAATAAAAACTCGTCACTATCGTCACAATTAGTGAATTTTTGTTTGTACATACTATGACCGGAACTTCCATCACAACCCCATTTACTGATTAATGTGAATGACGTGCAAGGTAACAGACATGAACGTGCAAGGTATGAACAACTTCTTGTTGTGCTGAAACTAAACGTTCGGCAGTCTTATCAAGAATTGCCTGAACTTTGATTTCAGCATGCGTTTCATTGACTGTAATTTGTTCACCTGACGGGTAGCAGGCTATTTTAGCCTTTCTAACACTGTACATTGACGGAAACACCTTATGTCCAGCTTTAATACTCCACTTCCGAGTCTGCTTATAGCTATGGCTACTTGATTTACTATCAACGTAGTACGCTAAAGCTTCCTCACTTGTTAAACTCCTGGGGGCACTTTCTTCACTCGTGGTCTTGGTTATTGAAGGATCACTAGTCACATCTTTAATTTGACGTGCTACACTTCTCTGACCCGAGATTCGAGCTGACACTTCAGCGGCGTAAATTAATTCACTAGCACTTCTGGACTGTAATAGATCGTCTACACGTCGTCTCTTCGTTTTGAGACTAGAATGTTCAAAATCTTTAGTAGGTCTTCCGGGTCCCGGTTCTCCAGATGTAGTTGGCAGAGATAAATAAACGGACACATCGAAAGATATGTCAAGACCCTCCAGCCACGTCGAATACTTTTGTAGGAATCGCTCTCGATTTCTTCCACAGCTGCTCCACTTTTCAGCAAATTTCGTTGAATATCTTGAGATTAGTACTTTAATATCTCGCAGAGACTGCTCCGTAACACCATCAAAATTATAGTTCAAAGATATAAACCGAAAGAGCTCCTCATTCCGCGTTTCCTTCGGGTGTTTCAGCCATTCTTCGAAAAAATCCATTCTTGAGACGGTAAAAACTGTTGAAAGAAAAAAATAAATAAAAATTAGTTGTGCAAATATATCGCAATGAATTTTTTTACGTATAACTACTAGACACTTATGAGAATCGTATATGATAGGTTCTACGGTGGGGACAAGTGGGGACATGTTATTATTTGACCGATGAATTTGAAAAAATGAGTAAAAAAGTGGGTGAAAATTCAAACATTTCATTTTATAAGACTAAAGAATGAAGTTCCCATGTTGAAAATGAAATAAAATATAACTACTTACCCTTACGTATACAATCCATCACAAAAACACTTTCACAAATTTCTTTTAGTGACATAAACAATGCTATCAAATATGATGTAAAAATGCAAATGAATGCCCTTTAAATAGTCAACATCTTATAAACATACCTTAATGACGCTCTTAATGAGGGTAGTATTGATAATTAATAGGTGTAATCCTCAATGTATAGGGGTAATGAGTTCGTAATAGTAATTAACTTCCAGGAATTTAAGAGTTGTTTTTGTCTAGCTAGCTTGTTCTAGACGAACCATGTTGCGAGGTCATGAATTGGCTTCATGATAATATTTTAACCTTGAACGTTAAAAAAACGAAATATATAACTTTCGCTCATCGCACGAATGCCCAACCACCTAATGAATTTCTAGTGAGAGCTTGTACTTGTGCTGTACCAGCCCAATGTGATTACCCTAATCTAGAACGTAGTACCTCCTAAAAATATCTTGGCTATAGCACGTTAAATTGGTCTGAACATATAAATTCCTTAACGGGAAAAATCAGAAACTTAATAACGGTCTTTAGAAAACTTAGAAATTCGGCAGAAATATCAACGTTGTTAGGTGTCTACTACGCGCTGGCACAGAGTCTTATACAGTACTGTATCGTAGTGTGGGGTGGAACTGCCAAAACTACTATGCTTCCTCTGGAACGTGCCCAGAGGGGTATTCTAAAGATCATGCTTGGCAAGCCTCGAAGGTACGACACTCATGCAATATATACAGAATGCTCTGTTTTAACAGTTTGACAGCTTTTTGTGCGGTCAGCCATACTCCGGAAGCACATGACTACTGAATTTAAACCCATAACTAAGCGTAACAAAACGAGGATATGTCCCGTCACGTCACACAAAACTGCACTTGCTAGAGCTCAATATTACGTAATTAGCCATCATTTGTACAACATATGTAATAAACAAAATAATAGTTACCACCTACCATCACATAAATGTAAGTTAATTATAAACCAATGGCTCCAAAAATTCAATTACGTAGAAACAGAGGAAATCCTTACGAGTCACACATTTTCATACAATCACATGCCTACACAAACACACACACTCCCACATGCACACACACAGTCACACACTCTCACACACACCAATTACACAAACACACAGTCTGAGTGTTGTTTAAGAACTTCTAAATGTATTAATTTATTATATTAATTATATTGATTTGTTAGTAAGTTTATTTATATAGTCACTTAACAAAACAAAACAGATTGTGAAAATAGAACCATTATTTTCTGAATTGATTTTCATAGGGTGAAAGGAGCTGACGGACTGTAATACAGTTTATACTAGTACAGCCGTCAAAGGTGACCTCTTTTAGTCTAACACATTTATATGTCATACTTATATACTTACATATGTATAAAATAAGAGCAATTTGTAAAGAATTCAAGAGAAAATAAACTTATTATTATTATTATCTTAATATATAAAATCCTTGCGTTACTGACTGACTGACAGACACGCTACAGCCGAAACTATTGGGCGCAGGAAACTGAAATTTGGCATGTATGTTTCTTGGGGACCGTAGGGGTGCACTAAGAAGGGATTTCCCGAAATTCCCACGGGATCGGCCAAAACGGGTAAATTAAAAAAATATGCAGGCGTAGCTGCTGGCGTCCTCTAGTTATCTTATAAACCCAAGTTGACTATCTAACTTACCACCATTATATATAAAGAACCATACCATCTATCTATGCCAAGGTAACACAAGCTCTAAGAACACTGGCTACCACATAACTATTATAATAAAGACCCAACCTTTCCATCAACTTTAACATAATTAAGGCTCAAGTAACACTGGACATTACATTAAATATTGAATCATCGGCATATATTGATCCGACCTTTGTCAATATTTGAAGGTATCACAGGACAAGTAGAGCTGGTGGTCTGAAGTATCGCTTTAATCTCGAAGACAAATCGTCAGTCACGGATTATATAAGACAAATACGAAGTTTAACTATTAAAGTAGCTTTGATTACAGAAGTTGGCAACTGTAATCAGTGACTTTGAGTGTATTCTGTGCGTGACGTGGCGAGGGTACTGAGGCTGTCGTTAATTACGAACATGCTGTACCTTTAGGTATACAGGGTGATTCATATGTCGGGTAATTTATTTGAAATATCATGTCAGATGAGGCTGACTTATAATAACAATACCTATGCATATTTTAAAGGATTTCAATAATCAACTACAACTTCGGTCCTTTATAAGACGTGTTATCAACCGACAACCACACCACGCAGTTCTTTACCTACTTCATATCTGTATTTGATTAAACCTTGTTTGATACACTGTCAAAATATAAAAAACTAAAACGTCCATTTTATAGAAGACAAAATTGTAAGCTGTCACTCTTTAGAAAAACGCGATAATACACGGACTGTTGAAGGACTCTGCTTTTTATTTAACAAAACCACAATTCCACAGCCCACCACTCCATAACAATTTCAGAAGTGGGATATCGTAATCAATATGTCTGGGCCATATTTCGACGGTTTGGGACAACGACGACGCAAACGACAGCTCAGCGAATCGAACAGCTTGGAAGAGTCTGAAGAAGAAAAACGACCGACTTAACTCCGGCTACGTGGCTCCGCTCGCGAATGATACGATGATCTCGAAAACTACGATCTGACATGGGATGGATGAAAGGAGACGCTGCAGATTGCTTTCCCGTGATCGACGGACTATGTGGACAAATTGGAATGCATGCTGGCAAGGACAAAAGAAGATAAAGAAACTATGACCAAGTATTATCACGAGAAATTCTCGTTACTAAAAAATGAAACATCACCGGTGAAGATGCCATCTCGTGTATAATACGTGGACTACCTTACGAACTCAGGGCCAACGCCAAAGCATATAGTTGCGACACACCTGAACAACTATATTTTGGCTACCTGTCTTCATTAGAGAACTTCAAACGGATTGTTACATTCGCCATACGGAAATCGACGTGGAGAAAAGGTGTCAGCAATGCCATAGCAAGCTCAACACCAACTCATCAGCGCCAACCGAAGATATGCTACACATGTCGACGGCCTGGTCACGAGACACGGGACCGCAGACTTCAACAGCGCTGCGAGAACTGTCAACGCAGCGGACACACAACTGCAGCTTGCTGGTTCGGCGCCGGGAGTGCCGGGGCATCACGGCAGCAATCACAAAAGATCAGTTAAGTATTGCATATTACCTATGATGTTTATGCTGATGCTTACAAAAGAATAGTGATTGTAAATGGTCAACAACTCCGTGCATTTATAGATACGGGCAGTAGAATTAATATTCTTTGTCATCTCACAAGCTAGGAACTTACAACTTAAAATCAAGCCTAGCAATGCTGTTATGAGAGATTTTGCAGGAGCGTGTGTAAACTCACTCGGTTCGTGTTGGTTATGTATTCTGATAGATAATGTTCGATTGAGCGGTATAGTTGAATTAACTAATTATATAACCTGTGATGCTGATTTATTGATTGGACAAACAATGATAAGTAGGTATTCAAAATGTTAGTTTATACAGAACTTATTTACGGACATAAAATTACATGCATCCGATTTTCTTGTAAAGTTTCCAGTATATATAAAACATAAAGTTATAATACCTAAGCAAAATCAACTATATATAGAAGTCTATATGTGTATTATATTCCTAAACAGGCAGCTATGTGATCAATCCTATGATTATTAACAGACGGCTATGTGATCAAGTCTAAATAACATATATTACATTCCTAAACAGGCGGCTATGTGATCAAGCCTATGATTATAAATAGACGGCTATGTGATCAAGTCTATATTATGTATAATATATAAACAGACGGCTATGTGATCAAGTCTATATGTATATTATATTTCTAAACAGGCGGCTATGTGATCAAGCCTATGATTATAAACAGGCGGCTATGTGATCAAGCCTATGATTATAAATAGACGGCTATGTGATCAAGTCTATATTATGTATAATATATAAACAGACGGCTATGTGATCAAGTCTATATGTATATTATATTTCTAAACAGGCGGCTATGTGATCAAGTCTATGATTATAAACAGACGGCTATGTGATCAAGTCTAAGTACCTATATGATAGTATGGAGAGGCGGCTATGCGATCAAGTCTAGGTACATGTTATAAACAATGACCGCTATGTGATCAAGTTTATATATTAATTTAACAGAATTACTAACAGGAGACTATGTAATGATGTTTCATTCAAATGTATGCTGCTACTACTCGATAGTTCTGATCACAAAATTACCTACCAGTTCGAGATTACATAATTAATTATACCTTATTGAATAAATATATTTATTGTGTGTATTACCATCTGTGTGACATGAATTCCAAACAACTAGTTACTGCTGAACCCTTTATTCATTCCAGGATTCGAAGATCAGCATTGAACACCAGCAGATAGCGGGCTGTGGGACACAGCCGTGACAGGATGGCCGAATGTTATCAACCGACAACCACACCACGCAGTTCTTTACCTACTTCATATCTGTATTTGATTAAACCTTGTTTGATACACTGTCAAAATATAAAAAACTAAAACGTCCATTTTATAGAAGACAAAATTGTAAGCTGTCACTCTTTAGAAAAACGCGATAATACACGGACTGTTGAAGGACTCTGCTTTTTATTTAACAAAACCACAATTCCACAGCCCACCACTCCATAACAGACGTTTAACCGACTTAATATTTTTTTAATTTTCGATTAATATTTATTTAAGACTCACGCCCGTATGGTGGCCCAGAGGTGTAATATTATACGGCGTGTTATGAATTTTAGGTCCCACGTCATAGGGGGAGAGCCTATTGCCGTTACCGGACACTTTGCCATATTCCGTGCTGCTACTGAGAATTCGGAAAAACCCAGCATCACTTTTTGCCGACCCGGTAATAGAAACCGGGATCTACTGATCAGCAGACGCGTACGCTATCCACTGGACTAGGAGGGCAGCACCGAGGCACCGAATTGATTTAATAAAAAACACGAGCTAGTTTGTTTGATGTATCTATTAATATTTTGTTCTATTTTAACAAAAAAGGAAGCCTCCATCACAAATGTTACATTTGTAACATTATATTGTATAAACAAGATCCGACAAATTACAACAAAACAATGTAATGT
This sequence comes from Euclidia mi, assembly GCA_944739405.2. NCBI lineage: Eukaryota > Metazoa > Arthropoda > Insecta > Lepidoptera > Erebidae > Euclidia > Euclidia mi. The sequence goes on from OX123203.2 coordinate 11,766,529, forward strand.
GTTTCTACAAATTATTATAGGGATCACAAATTAGGTAGATTTGGTTTCAAAGATATCGCATTTCTACGATATTTGGTCTTGCGCCGTACATTGTACAATATGCAAGGTGTCACAAGGCCCATCACCAAGCCGAAGTCTACTCGTTGTGAACATCATGCCTAGTCATACAAAGCAAAAATAATACCTGGACAACGATATATTATTTTAAGTTATCACATTTTTAAACCGCTATTAAAAATGCGCGCGTGCAATGCCCGAAATACCTATTTATCCATGGGTGCATAGGACATCCACAGAACAGGTTGGCGTAGTAAATCCATCGATTTTGTACCGAATAAAAAAATCAATATCTCCTGAAGCACTAATTTCCGAGGTATGGTGCCGAAGTAAAACAAATTCGTAATCAATGGTAAAATATGAGGTTTGAGTTTTCTTTAAGGGTATTTTTATAACCTGTATAATCTAGGAAAAAGACAAATAAATTATAATCGTCATAATAATTCGTAATATTTGTAACTTGAGTGTAAAAGCCTTGTGTTAAGAATCAATGGAGGATTAGTATTCACTCGTAATTTGACTTATTGTACAGGGGGAACGATAGCATAGTGAAAATACAGACTACTATATATTTTATTGATTTTTAAATGAAATTTATCGTGGTGTGCATATTTAATCTTCAATTATCCTCCAGTGACGTTGAGTTTATCACGGCATTAGGATCATTAACAGTAGTTATATGGATCCAGCCTCTGGGTTATACCGGTACTGGACAAAATACGAAGAATATCGGTAAACCGTGGGTTGGTAGAAAAATATAATTCTATCATAAAATTTTTCATTATATTCTATTTAGACTACAAAGCTGACTCAGAGCTCCAAGGTTCCTGTCATAGATGCAACGAGGATAACGTTTGGACGGTGAAGATGCATCATTTGCTGATAATTTTATTGTTATCTTAAGGCGCTGTTATACCTCAGAAGCCGTGAAACACCTAATTTTTCGTCGCGCATCTAGCCATAACGGTAAATATTACAAACTAGCAAAAATTAGAGCTTAAAGTCAAAAGTCTGAACAAAAGACTTTTGAAAGAATTTTTCATGTACGTAAAATAGAATCACGGTAAAAAAATCACAAAATCGAGGCAGAAAATAATCTTTCGTCTCACTGTTTGCGATATTTTGATCGTAAGCTGTCATATTTTTTTTGATAATATTGTAGGAAATCTAATGAACTAAAGAATTACCCTATTTATTTTCATATTATACGTGTATATTTTGTAAAATTAAATAAAATCTGCCAAGCGTCTATGATTTTGACAGTCGGTAGTTCCCATCAATATCAAACGCTTCAGCAATTTAAACCTTATTAGCATAAGCGGTGTACTGAGTGTCAGTTGCTAGTTTACGCCCCGCCCAGACCTCATCATTCGGCTATGAGCCCTGTGAGAGATAGGTCATGTCGCTTGCGTCTCCGGTGCACGAAATTTTACGTAAACCTGTTTGTTATTATAATACGCCGATTTGAGTTCGTAATTTCATGTTTTATGTTATAGACTGAATACTTTGAATCAAATAGGCTTTTCATGTAACTATGGGCACATATAATTAGTACCTAAGTTTATACTCTTGTTGCGTTTAATGTGTTATTGTTTCTGTGCTTATAAATATATAATTAGAAGAATAAAATATGGACAATTAGAGAAATGAAGTTCTACGAAGGATTTGTACAAGAAAGCGTCGTAATAAAATAGAAATTCATCCATGGCCAAGTGATTATGAAACATTTTTACACAAATTATTTTCATAAGAGTCTTTTATGACTAACTATGTTACTTATATATTATCAATTATGCATAATATAATTATATAAATTATTCTCACAATACATAGCTGCCACAGTTTTCAATTTTTGAAATAGTAATAACATAAAATCGAATCATTTTATGTACCTATATTTCAAATTCATTAGCTTGTCAGAGCGCCTGGAGCGCTAAGATGCCGCCACGGCGAACAATAATGATGACAGCGCTAATATGGCGCTCCGCAATCAGCACACAAGCGGTAACGAATGTTGTATTATTGTGTTTTGAACATAAACCTTTTTAGGTACATCGGGTAAAACTTTGATTATTCATAAACTATTAGGTATGTCTCAGTACATCTAATATCTTTTTAATTTCTAAAATCAATCATTTATAAGTAAGAAGGTAACTTCTCTGTTTGCTATAATACAAGATATAGTATTTTTTTAATAATGAAGTACGTAACTAATTATCATTATTGTAATTACAGTGAAGTTAAAGATAACAGTTCTGCAACGTCTTACACACATTTGACTTCAGTCATTCCTAACACGATCTGTTCAAGAGCTACCCAAGAAATGCCAAACAATTTTTTTAACAAATTTGACTCAAATTCCATAGTGATAAGCAAAAATTACAAGAGGGATAGCAGTGACTGGTTCGAATTGCATAAGAATATATTGAAAGATTGAAATTTTTGTATAGTGGTAAAAAGAAGAGATAACAGCAGTAAAGCCAACTTAGTAAAAAATATTTTGTACAAATAAAATATTTGCAATGTAAAATCAGTTGCGCTTGGAATCTAAAATGAACAACTGCCTTTGCAACAACTGGCAAAGCAAGAAAATGTAACAATCGAGCCTTGTGGATTATTCGATTATTGGTGCCACGCCAGATGGATTAATAGGTCCAAACACCATTGTGGTAATTTAATGTTCTAAAGTTGCCTATAAGAATGGCCTGGAGAATAGTATAAGAGCAAATGAAATACAAATATGGAAACATGATAAAAAAGTGAACTGACTAGTCTAAACAAATATTGTAATTGTTATTACCAAATCCAGGGGCAACGCCACGTTACACGCAAACAAAAGTGTTTATTTGCTGTGTGGAGTGGCGAAAGTATGCCACTAAAAATAGAAATTATAGAAAGAGATGATGTTTTCTGGGAGAAGCTTGTGGCGTTTTATATGAATTGGCAGTTGCCTGAAATTGTTGATTCTCGTCAAGCTCAAGGGATGGCATTGCGAGATCACGGAGAGGAAAATGTTTCATCAGTGCTTGAAATTTCTACAATACCAAGCCGTAAAAGGAAAGTAAATGAAACTGTGCCTCGTGAACAACAGCAACTAATAAGTATTGAAGCCTTATCACCTCACACACAGCCTTTAACATTCGATGAGAATAAAGAAAACCTGCCGGGTTGTAGCAGACAGCTAACTTTTGATGAGCTGTAAACTCTGTATTTCGTTAATAAATTATAAATGAATATAAATAAATATCTTTTAATATTTATTTTCTTTGAAACAACACATATTTGAAGCGAAATTATTTTTTATATTTTTCCATACAAACATGTATGACGAGAGCTAACGAAAAAGCAGTAACTCAAATTCTAATTCTATAATTTTCTAAGCGACATAGTAGTATCTCATGAATAAGGTATATCCACATATATTTTTGATGTTTCATCTATTTTGAAAAATAATAATGGGTTGAGTTTTGAAACGAGTCGCCTGAATTTGAGGGTATTGGTAGTGTAGGGGGCTTAAGGTAGTTCGTTTTAATCCCCTAAAAGTAATTTTGGCTGCCGGAGTTGCTTCTAAATATTTTTAAACAATTTCCAAAATTTCATAAATAAGTACTTCGGCAATTATGCAAAACGGAACATTGTTTTTATACTTTAGTACAGTTTTACAAATGTAATTTTTAGGTTTTATGTGAAAAACGTGAAACGAAACGCAAAACTGCCATCTTGGAATGATCATATTGACAGCTAATGTCAAATTTGTGCGTCATTGCTTTCGAGTGCCTTGGGTTAGGTGCGACTGTAATAAGTAAATAAATAGGTTATGTTAGGTTCTCTTTTGACCCTTAATCCGAAAATAGGAGCCCTTCGCAGGGCTCCGACAACCTTAGTTTATTAAACTAGTGTGATGAATGTGGAAGTTGGCAGTGCCATACACACCGATGTTTGGAGATTTTTTTTTCCAGAGGAAACCAAGTATTTCCGGCAAGTGAAAATGGTGAGGGAGGTTTCAAGACCTCCCCTGCTCCCTCTCCAATCACTCACAACCCCTAAAAACGGCGACGTATTTCGAAACCTTTGCCATAATAATTATACCTATAATAACAATAAACATCCATAAATAAATAAAAGAAATCAACTTTTACTAAACTTCAATTATCTCGTAACTCGCTTTAGTTGAGATACGGCTTTTGCGCTTAGTAGAGCAGTATTGTGTTTTTTAGGGTACCGTACCCAAAAATTGTAAAAACGGAACCCTTATAGATTCGCAATGTCTGTCTGTCTGTCCGCCCGTATGTCACAGCCAATTTATTGCAAAACAGATTTGAAAACTGGCAGGGATGGAATTAGATGTAGGTATTCTATGAACTGCTTCACTATTTTTATACAAAAACAAAACAAACATAATAATGGCCTCTCCATACATGGAACTGACTTAATTATTTTTATCATCTTACGGCACGTAGTTATTTACCTACTTTCGTCAACATTTAATACCTATAACGTCTGATGTAAACCAGTTTTGCTCATGGCTGCACTGAGAACAAAAATTGCACTATGCCTATATTGTACAAACAGATTGATGTATGTTATATAAATTTTAATATCAGTATCTCAATTCAATATGCTAAAACGTTTTGCTTGCGATTTTGAAATATTGGAATACGGATGTCGCCAGAATACGGCCGCACGCGACGAGAATGAAGGGGGGCGCCCCGCAGTAGATGGAGCTAAGCTCCCTTCACCTCCCCTGCTTCACCCCCTCATTTACCAAAACAGTCGCTTAGGACAGCGCCTTAATACAGTAGACAATGCCAACCAGAAGTCTAACCCGTATTTACCCGAAGTTGTAGAAGTATGTTCGTGTTATTTTCTGTGCCTCTGTCAACCTGTATGAAAATTTTCATAATTATCAGTAGAGTATATCTTAAAGCATAGATCCTGTCTTAGTTTGACACGTGGTGCTACGGCCCATATCATCCGCCCTATGCCTACGCGTAGCAGTATTGCTTCGTTCGCTACGAATAAAGCTACGAGCATCGCTACGTCTTGAAATTCTCAAGGTTTGAAGTACCAATAAATCTTCAATATGCCATTTTGATTACCCACTTGAATCTCAAGTCGACGCTCGTTAATTAATTTGAAAAACAATATCATTTTGTACATTTCACTATTAGGCGGCTTAGTGCCTTTACTGTGAAATGATTTTGTTTAAAACTATTTAGTAAAAGGATATTGGAATCGCCCATAAATTTTAATAGTGACTTTGTTAGCCAGACTAGACTCAGCACAAAGAGATGTCAGTTTATTGAATTTGTGGTCATCAGCTCAGCTTTACGACACGTTGAATATCAGAATCTATTATCATTTACATATTGTTAATTTAAGCCTGGTTGCTTTATGGCGGCACAATGATTAAGTTAATCTACCTATCGTTTATCTTAGGCTTGGGTCTTAAGCACCTGCCCTTTGCGTCACTTACGTGACACACTTTTTAAGCACAAGCATTTATTTTAAATATCATGTCATGTTTTAATAACTGCCCTTATGAGTACCCTCAGTGATAAACTCTACATCGTAAAAGACTTTACAAACATAGAAGTAGTGGACATAAAGAAATCGAAGAGATCGAAGATCTTAAAAGTGTTAGCCCTCGTTTAAAACAAAACTACAACATTCGGGGCAGTGTTAAGTAGCGAAGATGCCGTTTAAACCATTACTCTATACAAGCAGTCAATTAGAGTGACGACGTGAGTAGTTGTCAAACAGTGAGTGTCAGTTGGCCGACGGGTGGAAGCCCGCATGGGTGGAGAATTTTCGAATAATTTATTAGAGATGTAGATTGGAGAGGCCCATATCCAGCAGTGGACTACGGCAGGCTGATGATGATGATGGGCGCATGGCCCTCGCTTGAATCACTCGCGGACGGCGCTGTCCAGCGAGATATCACCGAGTGGGAAGCTTTATCAGTGACTAAGTTGATGTAGTCAGCACATGTCTAAATGGCAAGACGGTGCTAGTTTGGTGCCGTGTGAGTCTAATACGATATGTGACCTTTATTTACTAAAAGCTAAGTTATATCGGTTGACATATACATACCAATAATATTATTCCAACCCATGTCAGAAAACCAGGTAATAATAATATTTTTGCGGTGCGTATCGAGTGGGACGCCCTCCAACAATCTTCTAAAGTAATTATAAGGTTTCTTAAATCACTTTGATGTCTTAAGCACCGCTTGATAATTGTAAATTTGTTCCACAATGAAAAAGGTATTTTCCGGGTATTTTCGTAGTCTTGCTATTAAAAAACCAAATCGCTCTAAAAGCCTATTGTTTGGCGTCATCCTTTCTAAACCAGCGCTTTCAATCTTCATACAGCTCAAAATAGCTAAGAAGTATATTTAATTACCTAATAATTAAGCATCTATTTCATAATTTTTATATATTTGTTGCTTTTTAGAGTCTTTTTAGGTCGGGGTTTTTTAAATTTTTATTAATTTAGATATCTTTGAGGCATTATTGATTTGATACATTGGTCGAATTTTTTTCTCTGTTTGTCAGTATTCTTTTTTGTTTGTTTGGCACCGACTTCAAAAACTAAGTATTTAGTTTAATTTAGTAATTAGGTTTTGGGAGAAATTTAAAAGGCATTTTGAGAGGATAGCGTATGTAAAAAATATTTCATACTTTTCAGTGGGCCGATTTTTTTAAGGCGGTTGTCTTTTTTTTTTTAAATAAACTAAATACCTTGTTAACATTTTTGTTCCGATTTTTAAGTTGAAACGTTTAGTTCTCTCAGGAAGGTTGTCGGGGTTCGAATAGAAACACTGCTTGAAGGAACAGGTTTTTTATTATGTCTCACTACCGCTTACATACAGTATGACCGACTAGGTGTAAGCACTGGCCTGAAGACTGGAGTGTAGACTCCCGCTGCACTCCGATGCTCGCAGGGTAGACTGCTCGTAGGGTCACCGGTGAGCTGGCCGAAGTGCACGCTGGGTAGGCAGCTGATGTAGGCTGAGCGGTAAGGCTCAGGCGTAGGCTGGTGCAGTCAGGCATTAGTGCCCTGGCTGTAGGGAGCTCGTAGGCAAGAGCTGATGCGTAGGCAGCGGCTGGTAGAAGCACGGCGCCAGGAGCTCGTAGGTCACAGCTAACAGCATACCGTAGGGATAATTGTAGCCCGTAGGGAGAACTGGAAAGTAGCATAGAGAATACAGAACAACCGGTCAGGAACTGGCGGTCCCTAGATCGGCTGTTATGCTTAGGAGAGACAGATACTACAGACAGAACATATAAGCACACAGATAAATAGAATATGCTCACCCCCAGCGGGACAGTAGATATGTAAGTAGAAGACAGGACAATCACGTAGTGTAGAAGCAGCGTGGCGACGTCTAGGTAAAGTGACTGATTTAGATCGCGCACCCATCTTATATAGGCATGGACTTATGACTCACAGCCTGCCTGTGGCCGGTCTATTACCATATAAGTAATCATTCCTAGCGAAGCACTAATCGGCTAGGCTGGCTCCACTCACTGCATTAAGCGCCTGCGAGATATTATAACGCAATACGGAGTATCACGTTACAAAGTTTTCATTTTCGTTTTGTTTTCTTTCTTATTATTTTTATTTCATACTTTTTAGTGTTAGGTAATAAGCAGCGATAGCCCAGTGGAGAAACCGACGGACTGCTACGCAGAGGGTTCGAATCCACGATGCGCACCAATGACTTTTCGAAGTCATATGCGTATTAAATTGTTGATCATAAACATCGTGAGGAAACCTGCATGTCTGAGAGTTTTCCATAATGTTCTCGAAAGACATGTGAAGTCTGCCAACCCGCACTTTGCCAGCGTGGTGATCTATGGCCTTACCCTTCTCATAGTGAGAAAAGGCCCGTGCCCAGCAGTGGGACAGTTTAAATACAGAGTGTTAGGTACTTCCTTTACTTAAGGTTTTGTGTCAACTACTCTTTCATTTATTTCATACTTTTTAGTGATAGGCACTCAATTTACTTTAAGTTTTAGGGGCTAATTAATAGTTTGTTTATAGTTAGATTCTCCAATTATTTGAGTGATAAGTTTTCTGCTAGTTTCAGTCTGTAATCATGACTTTGACATACCTACTTTTATTCTGTATGCCTATGGGCTTAGGTGCAAAAACGAATGATGCTTTAAGAGTTGCGCAAGGGAGAATGAAACTCCCGACGAAAAAAAACGACAACTTGATGCTGCAAGAGAGAGATGAGTCCAGGCAATCAGCCACATACGGAAGGACGCCTCCCGCAAATGCTGTTCCGGCTGATCCAAACAAATGCGGCAGACTTGTACAGACTATTGAATTGGCTGTGAGTTCTCGTATTATGCTGCGGTGAAATATGTCAATAATGGATGGCTTAGTGAACGTTGCCATTTTGATATTATTTGATGATCCATCAATAGGAATGCGTCTTAAAGATGATGATGGATACATTTCCATAGCACCAGTGACGGCGATCTATCAAGGCAATCGCGGATACGGTGATGTCGAGAGGCGGATGTTGCCAGTCATATTGAATTGGGCTGTGACGGTACACAAGTTGCAAGGATGTACATTTAGTTCCGCGGTAATCGGTCTAGGGCCTAAAATCTTTGCTAAAGGCCAAAACTATGTTGCCTTGAGTCGATTCAAATCCCTAGAAGACATGGTTTTCACTGATATTGACTCAAACAAATTACTCAACCATCCTCACGACAACAGATGCTTATCCGAAATGACAAGAATGAGAAATATATGCTCTCGCATTCGATTCTTTCGCCGACATCATATATTATGTTTTTTGTTAATCGCAGAGACATAGACACGTACACACGTACACACAAGCACACTAACACGTACACATACAAACCCACACACTCGCGCGCGCGCGCACACGCACACACGTACAGACACACACACACACAATACATACAAACACACTAAGAACCAATATATACGGGTCAAACTGAGAACTTTCTGTTTTTTGAAGTCAGTTAAAGTACTAAAACTTTCTCCTAAGTGTAACAAATACTTTTTTCTGAAAACCGCATCAAAATCGGTTCAGCCAAACGCGAGATAATCGCGGACAAACATACACACATACAGGTCAAACTAAGATCGTTTTTTTGAAGTCGGTTAAAAAGGTTTTGTAGGTTCCTTAATTATTTTGTAGTTATTCCATCGTGGACCCAGATGATGTAAGTTCTAATATTCTCTGATTTGATATTTAGGCAACTGGTTATACTGATTAGTACTGCTCTACATCAGGCAGCGGCATGTAATTGATGGAGACACCTAGTTGGCAGATTTAGAAGACATATCGTCGCTTAAATAGATAAGTGACATAAAACAAAAAGTACAAATTTTACAATACGGACAGTTAAAGTTTGAATTTTTTTTTGAACAGCTTTTTTCTTGAAATGTTTGATTAACATAATAAGAGTAATATATCATTTTTGAGGTATCTAAATAAGGATTTATAGGGTGTATTTATATATAATATATTTAAAATGTAGGCGTTTATAGCAAGAAGTGTCATTTTTCTTCATTTATAAAATATATTTTTTGCACGAATTTTCTAAAAAATTAAAGACAAAATGTATGAAAAATGGTTTTAATAACATAAATTATTCGAATAAATTGAGGAATTTGTAAAACAATCACAATAATCAATGTGTAACTTCCATATGTAATAATCTTAATGGTAACCGTTAAGTACTTAACAGACAAATGACTGGCACCAATATTGAGATCAATGATTTGAATATCAAGTATTCTTATACATATTACTTAACTAGGAATATAAATCTAAACACAAATAATTAAAAAACCTATTATACAAATCAACAATGTTTATCATAGCTTCAATTATATCAACAATTACCAATAGGTAAAAAACTAATTTAAAAAGTATCAGCCTACTCATAATCAAAACATTTCTTAATAGTTTGGCCTTCGTTTTTCTCCATTCTTCCGGTACAGCTTTTCTTTTCCTTCCTTTCTTTGCTTTATTTTTTTCGTCATCAACTGGACCTACTTGGCTCTCATTTATCGTAGCGGTATCATCTTCCGAAGAAGAATCTGACGATAATGCAAGATCTTTATGAAGTAAAAAATCTGGGTCATTATCAACGTCATCAGACGAGAAATCCTTTTGACTGTTAGAACTAGAAGAACTATTGTCATCATTGTTAGAGGAAAAATCGGGACTCGACGTATTGCATGGAGATTTTGACCGAGTCATCATCTTCTTGCCCTGGTCCCAATCTATTTGGGGTCGGCGCAGTACGTCCTTCGCTTCCATTCTTTTCTGTCGCCCGTCATCTGATCATTTACCCCTTTCTCTTTCATATCCATCCTCACACAGTCCATCCATCTTTTCCTTGGCCTCCCTCTCCCTTTCCATCCCTCTACCTTCATATTCATCACTTGCATATCATCTCTTCGCATAATATGTCCATACCAAGCTAAACGACTTCCTTTCACTTTCTCGTCTATAGGCGCCACTTTCAGACTACCTCTCACGTATTCATTCCTAATCTTATCCATTCTCGTAACTCCACACATCCATCGCAACATTCTCATCTCTGCCACATGTAATCGTTTTTCATCCATCTTCTTAGTAGCCCAACACTCAGCTCCATACAATACGACAGGCCTTATAACCGCCTTATATATGCGTCCCTTGAATTTCAAAGGCATTTTAGGATCGCATATTGTGCCCGAGACCTGTCGCCATTTCATCCATCCTGAGTTGATCCTTTGCCGAACATCTCGGTCAATTTCGCCGTCGTGTTGCAGGAGTGAACCGAGGTAGCGAAAGTCGGAGCATACTGGTTATACCGTCGAGTGTAACCGGGCTTGGACTAGAGAGGCCGCCAAAGTCGCAGAACATGTATTCAGTTTTGGTTCTGCTTATCCTAAGGCCTACGTTCTCCAGTCTCTGCCGCCACTCCTCCAGCTTGCTCTGCACCTCCTGTCCATTTTCTGCTACCAGGACGATGTCGTCGGCAAACAGCATGCACCAGGGTGCCTCTTCCTGTATGTCCGATGATATGGCATCCATAATCAACAAGAAGAGGTAAGGACTAAGAGCCGACCCTTGGTGCAAGCCTACAGCCACATCGAATCTGGCTGTGATTCCAGCTGCGGACCGGACTTGCGTGTGGCATTCAGCATACATAGCTTGGATCAACTTCAGGTACTTTTCAGGCACTCCTTTCTTCTTGAGGGCCCACCACAAGACTTCACGCGGTACCCGGTCATATGCCTTTTCGAGGTCAACGAATACCATATGCAGATTTTTATGCGCCTCCCTGTATTTTTCACAAATTTGGCGAAGTGCAAAAATGGCATCCACCGTACCTCGACCAGGCATAAAACCGAATTGGTTACGTGAAATCTCACTCTCTGCTCGCAAACGTCGCTCAATTACTCTCTCCCATACTTTCATACTATGAGGCATTAACTTTATTCCCCGATAATTGTTGCATTCTTGGACATCTCCCTTATTTTAAAAAATGGGCACTAGGTAACTCCTGTACCATTTCTTGGGTACTGTCTCCTCATGCAACATCTTATTGAAGAATAAAGTCAGCCACGCCCATCCATCCTCCTCTAACACCTTCCATGCTTCTACTGGTATTCCATCTGGTCCTAATGCTTTCCCATTCTTCATTCCACTCACAGCCCGTCTTACCTCATCCTTACTTATTACATTCACTAGTCCAATATTCTTCGCCTTGTTCTCAAGCATTTTGCACCAATCATTCTCTTCATTCATTAATTTTTCAAAATATGTTCTCCATCTTTCTTTAATCCTATCATCATCCGTAAGAACCACTCCTGTTTCATCTTTCATACACTTGATATGGGATACATCCCTCGCCTTTCTCTCTCTAGCCTTAGCCAGTCGGTACAAATACTTTTGGCCCTCCGGCTTCTCAATTAATCCGTATATATTGTCAAGGGCTTTTGCTCTAGCTAAGGCAACGGCTTTTTTGGCTCTTTTCTTACATTCATCATACTTTTTTTTCTTACTCTCTTTCAACGAGTCATTACCTTCTTTCATCAGCTGCCATTCCTTAAACCTTGCTTTCTTTTCCTTGAGCACACTCTGTACTTCCTCTGTCCACCACCAGGTATCCTTATCTTTCATACGTTTTCCTTTCGATTCTCCTAAAACATCTTTTGCCACGCACTTCATACATTTACTCATCTCTTCCCAACTCTCATTCACGCTGCAATCCTTCATATCGCCCATCTCAATCATTTTATCTACCACTCTATTTCTGAATTCTACTGCACATTCATTCTTCTCTAACATATGCCATTTTACTTTTGGGGGTAGCTGCTCCTTGGTTCTTTTCGAGCTCAGCCGAATTTTTAATTCGACCACCAGGAGTCTGTGCTGTGAGACTAAGTCTTCTCCCGGTACCACCTTACAGTCTTTGACCCAGTTGATACGCTTACGCCTTAGCAAAAAATAATCAATCTGGGTCATATGGTGGCCACTGTTGTAGGTTACCAGGTGTTGCTCTTTTTTTGGAACCAAGTGTTAGCCACTATAAGATCAAAAGCGGCAGCAGCTTGGAGAATTGCTTCTCCCTTGCTATTTCGGCTGCCGAAACCCCAGCCTCCATGTACTCTTCCATACTCTCCACTTGTTCGTCCCACATGACCATTAAAATCTCCTCCCACAATTATCTCTTCATTCTCCGGAATATCCGTCATCATGCTATCGAAATCCATCCAAAACTTCTCTTTCTCACAATCATCACATCCTACCTGAGGGGCATACACACTTATCACATTCAGAATAATATCAGAGATTTTGACCGAGTATGAAAAGAAACATTATTGTCTTCTTGTTCTGCATAAGTCGCAACAGATTTAGCAATAATCCTACTCAGTCCAGGCTGATTATCTATATCATTTGGAATTATAGCAGTAATTTCTGAATCCAGAATGGATTGATGGCTCGGAATGTTAAGATTGTTGTCTAAAGTAATAAGAGGTGTGCGTTCAAAATTTAAATTGTGTTGCTGTGATTCGACATCGAGGACTTCATTAGATACTGCAGTCACTGAATATGAATTCTCTTTAGTTGAAATATGGTCTGGTAAAACTTATTTTGGTTCTTTATCGGCCTGTTTCATGGATTCGGACTGATTTGGTATTTCAGGTATGACAGCCTAGTATTTGTCTAATTTAAGTAGTAACGAATCACGGGTCACTGGATTCTTTTCATCAATATCCTTAGATATAATCATTTTCAATATTTTCTCATCACGCTTCATCCTAATAGCAATAAAAATATGTAAATACTAGCGACCCACCCCGGCTTCGCACGGGTAGTATCAGTGTAAATTGTATACCTAAAACTTCCTCGTGAATCACTCTGTGTATTGTTGAAAACTGCATGAAAATCCGTTCAGTGGATTTTGTTTTTATCGCTAACAGACAGACAGACAGGAGCGGCGGGGGACTTTGTTTTATAATATGTAAGGAAGGATTTCGTTCCCAAAGAAGAAATGAAAAATGTAAATATTAAATGTAATTTAATTAATTCATCTTATAAATTTGGAGCGTATTTCTTACGTAATTGATGTAATAAAAATAATTTAAAAGGTAACCACTCACAAAAATAAAAGAACAACGCAAACGTCATATTTTGATAGGTGAGTGTACCTACTTTAATATATAAATTGCATTTTTTTACAAAAAGTAATTATTTGAAGCGTCTAACTACTTACAATATTTAAAATTTAAATAGTTTTTAGGACTATGCTATTGCGTTAATCTAAAATCAAAAACGTTTTTAACACTTTTTTTTACAACAAAACGTCTCAACACACAAAATGACCTTTATCTATATTTTATTGCATACTAATAAATAGATCAAAAATATATAGAAAAATGTCATTAATACGAATCAGTCTACACCAAATTAATATGTTGCGGAATGAGAAGTCATATTACAAAAAGTGACACTTTTCTATATAAATTTCAACCACGTATACAGAAAAAAGTTAAGTGATAAACGTCATTTTTCGCGAATGTTCATTTTTCCATATATATTTCTTACCTTTTGTAATTTTATCCAAACACTATTTTGAGAAATGACACTTTTACTTAAAACACACGTGCTTTCTACTGGGTAACAGAATCGCAAATGACAGAGTGACGTTTTACTACATTCAAAATGGCGGATTACCATAAAGAACCGCAACGACACATGTGATATCTAGTGGGCTTGACGATAATTTTGTGAAGTGTCCTTTATTCACATAAAATCTAATGGACAGTAGACTCGTTTTGTGTAATAATAATGTTTTTCGAAAATTTTGAAATATGTCACTTTTCCATTTAATTGACGATATAAGAAGGCAGATAAGGCATAAACTGCCACTGCAGTCGAGTCGGAATGCGTCATGATTCTCAGAAGTGTGAAACGATTGAGGAGAAAAGAGATATTTTCTTCTTTTGGCTTAAACCCTATAGACCAAGCAGTGCATTTTAAGCTGTTTAATAATGGGACCAAAAACGTACGAGTGAACGTTTTCTGTGACGCCTGTGGTTGAGTTCTCTCAGAATATTAGAATGAGAATTCATTTCCGACATTTTCAAATAAAATTGTATTACTAATTATGTTAAAGACACACTTAATTTTAAAACCAACCAAGTATAGACTCAAAATTTCAAATTATTAATCGAAACGATTATTGATTTCGCGTGATTTTTTACACATTTCATATCGTACTAAGCTTTAGCGAACGTGACTCAATCTAGCTATCTTTTCATACAAAAATTCCAGCGTCTATCAATTTTAAATTATCGTACAAAATTGGCCGGATGACGTCTGCGTACCCAAGTTACCGTCAGATAGATAAAATTATATACCAACACGTACAAGTCATAAAATCCAACAAAAAGGTTTTAGTAGGAAGGTACTCCGTTATTAGAGATCCTCTGTCCCTATTGCAACTTTGTCCATACATTTACAAAGGGGAGGCATTTTATCACTCGTTGACGGCCCACTACTGTCTCATCTAGTATTGTTTGACCATTGCTTTACGTTGTTCGTATAATAGTCAGCCTTAGTTATGCTGCCAAAATTGTAGGTAAGATATCTAGGTGCCAATTCTCCTAATTACGTTTTCCAAAATGCAGTTTCGATTTAATGTCGGTGTCAAACTCATATCACAAATGGTATTCTCTTAAATTAACTGATATTTCAATTTGCTCCTTGTTTCAATGTTATTGGAATGTTATCGTGACTAGATCGTAAATTGAACAAGCTGTCAAAGTCGAACTATAGAAGTCAAATTTGAGTCAATTCGAAATTGAATCTCATTTCGTTCAAAATAGTTTTAATGTCTTATAAAATACGAGAATTGGCCTCTTGTAACAATTTTGTGATTTAAAAGTGCGGCTTGAGTTTCTTGTAGGACTAACGTTAGCCATACTTTCTAAAAGAACCTGCATGTATTTGTATTTATGGTTATGAGTATTCTGTGTGTGTGAAAAACAAATGGGTCTAGAGTGAAAGGGACATTAATGCCCTAATGTGTATAATGTTTTGATTCCCTGTAGCCATTTCTGTAACTATTCTCGCCTATTTAATATTAACTATATTATATTATCGCCTGTGCAAACCATTTTAACAACAACTGAATAATACAGCTCATACCAAAGTTCTAGCTGTATAAATCAGTTGTAATTCATCCAGACATGAACAATGTATGAAACAAAGTAAAACGATTAAAACATTTCTGCTCAGTTTCAAAATTACAAATGGCGTACCTCAGCAGTAATATTATCCTACGTTGGTACTAAATACGCCTCTTAGTAATATGTCCCTGGGTGACAAACTTGAGTTCGTGATAAAAGTACCTACTGCTAGTTCATTATTTAAATGAACTTTCTGTGTAGACACTGAAATATTATATCAAATGGTTATAATTTAAAAAGTAGTCACAATGCATTATTCTTTTTTGTTCTTAATTATTAACATTTTAAAGTGTAATTAAATGTTTTGTCTTAATACGTTAAATTTGTGGTGTCTTTTAATATAATATATTTATGTCTATTTTTAAATTAATTTAAATATCTGTGAGAGCAATATTTGTATTGATAATAAAAATGGTTGACCATAAATACGTTATACTTAGTGTATTTTTTTCTTTCTTAATTTATTGAGTGGAGTCTTCATCAATGCACATCCAACGTAAGGTTCTTTATCAGAATTGCCAAACTTTTTTTCATCACTTTTTAGTTATATTGTTTTAAGACAATTCCAATCTAAATATTAATTTTGTATTGTGGGTGACTTTACTTTTATTCAGTCAATAAACACAAAGTTATAAAATTGCTGATATTTTTATATAAACCTGATTTTTTATATACAGTCGACATTAGATTTCAAGCGTTGTCTATGCGTACGTACATAAACGTAACAATAACATAACTTCACGCCTTTATCCCCGAAGAGGTAGGCAGAGGTGTATTGCACACCCACACTTCACCAGTTATGTTTCGGTCCCAATGTAATAGGGGGCGAGCCTATTGCCATCTAGCGGGCACATTATTAAGCTTACGATAATTAACATTTTTAATTTAATGCACACATAACGTCGCAAAGTCTGAGGTGTGTGCCCGGGGTACCTGGGGATCGAACCCGAGACCATCGCCTCAGCAGTCCGTTACGTTCACCACTGGGCTATCGCCACTACTTGTACATAAACTTTTACGCTCACAAATTTTCAAATATATTACATGTATATTGTACCTGTTTCCTTATAACAATGTCTACGACGTCAATATTAGCAAATTCTCCGAAGTAAAACGTTAAAAGGTCGAAAAATTTATCAGAGTTTGTCAAGTATAAATATTGGCATGTCGGCAACAAGAGCGGTTTCAGATTAGTGTATTTCTCTATACATACACGGTCGTTTCAGCATACGCGCTTACACGCGCTCTTCATTACGCGCTTCAAAAAACCGGGCTCGCGTAAACGGGCATATTTCGTCGTATTCGCTCGAAACACGGGAAGGTGACTCTCGCGGCTCGCACTTATACGAGCTTAAAAGCGCGTATAAAATGCTAGTCTAAGGGCGGTTGCAGATTAGCGTATTTTTCTGCGCGTATACGGTCGTTTCAGCATACGCGCTTACGCGCGCGCTACATTGTGCGCTTCACAAAACCGGACTCGCGTACACGGGGATACTTCGGTGTATTCGCTCGAAACGGTAGTGACATCTTGTCAGTGTCAACATGGATTCTGACGGCTCAGTGCGTCAACACTCGTACGAGTTGCGCGTGTGCCAAAAAGCGCGCCTATACGCGCCTACATGCGCTTCCAGAAACGAGCTTATACGCGCGTATAAAACGCAAATCTGAAACCGCCCTAAAACAACTTCTTATAACGTAGGTACTCGTATTATTAAATTAATTTTGTTACTTGAAAAGATGGAGGAACAGATTTTTAGGAGAACATTCTGTGGTTTAATATACCTTGAATGAGAACGGAAATTGCTAGCATATTATATAGCTACTAGCTGATCTGACAAACCTTGTTTTCATATATGTATACTTAAGATTTTAAGTATTTTTGATGTCCAACCATTAATAATTTAATTAAATTTAATTAATAATTAAAAAATATATATTTACTTATATTCAAAATAGAAATCTGGATATGACCTACCCTGTATTTTTACGGGAATTTAAGTTATTTCATTCGGTTGATATTTTAGAGCTACGTGCACGGAATAAAGCAAATATTCTTTGTCTATACAATTAGTTATTTATGCCTGGGATAAAATACAATTTTAAATACATTTTCGAAGAAGAATAATAAATTAAAGACGAATTGTAAGACGTTTTTAAAATTCTGGTAGAGTAGTTTGTAATGTAGTTATAATTCATTATAATTACTATCGTACTTATTTACTTTGGTTGGGAATTGTTATTAACTGTAACGATCTGTTACTATTCATCATTATATAATAAAATTTATCTTAAGTAGTTATGTACCTTAAGGTTTTTAAGAATATATTTCTAATATGTTTGCCAGGTAAGTTGGCTGTTATGGTGAACTTTTGTTCAAATGACCGTACCGTAATATATAATTCACACCCACTGAAATGAAAACCATCAATTGTTGCGTAGTTACCGGCTGACTTCGTACCCTTACTATAAAAGCGACGGACACAAAAAGTTACAACAAACACGAGATAGTGGTAAACTCAAACTGAAAATCTATTCAATGCGGTACTCAGAACGCTGAAGTGAAGTTCATGAACAAATAATATAGTAGAACTATGGAAAATTGTGTGCATTGTTTGTGTATTTTGCCTCTAGCGGTAGTAATTAAATACATCAACGCGAAATGTATTCCTCCAATATGTATGAAAATCGATTTTGTTTCACACTAGCCATTTTTGCACACCGATAGGTCTATATGTAATTTTTAATTTTTAATAAGAAATTTACATCCAAATAAGTTTTATTTTCACTTTCTAGATATTAAGTATTTTTTATGATATTCTAGATGATGCTCGCAGCTACGCCCGCACATAATTTTAATTTAACCGTATCTTCTTCATCTCGCGATCAGTTGCAAAAGAGCTTACAATGACCGTCTATGTTTGGCTGGCCGACGCGAAATATACTATAACAAATATCCAGAATAGTTCCAGTTCTGGGAATTAAGTTTTACCACAGCAAAATTGCCGCGAAAAACCCCTGGTGCAGCCTTTACCGGCGAGATGTGGTGCATTAAGCACTCACATAAATAATAAGTTTATTAGTGCATAAACTAATAAACCAGCACTTTATCAGCTATTCTATGCTAAACGCAACTATGCCGAAGTTACGCAACCGAAGTTTTGCGTGATTACTCCTAAAATGCTATTTGAATTACTGACATTATACCGAAATTACGTTGTGTTATAGCATGCAGCGTAACTTCGTTCGGGCGTAATTTCAGCGGTAAATTTTCTATTAGTAGCGCACAAGCGTAGTTCGTAGCACGAGCGTAAGTTCGGCACTTATTATGTGTCACATAAGCCGAATACGTTGGCACGTAAAATAGGCCGCGGAACGTCGTTCGCGTAACTTTTGCATAGTGTGTTTAGACACTAACATTAAAATATTACCGATGCTAGAGTGCGCGGTATACATCACGCGTATGCCAAAGTTGGTCTCTCTAAGGGTTTGTAAGGAATGGTTATTTCATGTCGGTTGCTTTCTACTTAGATTTATACTTTACTTCGGAGAAACAACAAATATTGAGAGGCATGGAAGGGATCTTGAAGTTATTTTGTTTTGAACTGATTCTCTCAAACCATTTTTTACCCATATTTCATCAAATTGATTTTACTTATATATCATCATCTTCTTAGCACTATCCCAGTTGTAACAATAATACCACAGGTATTATTGTTACAACTGGGAAAGTCTGGAAAAATCGTATCTTTGTTTACCATACCTTTCTCATACAGATGAGAAAGGTATGGTAAACAAACACACCACCACCAACACCTTTATTTAAATCTGGTGACACATCAGACCCCTCAAATTTTCGACCTATTTCTGTATTGCCAACACTTAGCAAAATTTTTGAGATACTAATTCTTAATCAGTTGCTTAGTCATTTCAATAGACATAATCTTCTTCACAAGAAACAGTTCGAATTTACGAGGGGTTGTTCAACTACTGACGCAACAGTTGAGTTACTGAAAAGTATTTTTGGAGCTTGGGAGAAGTCGCAAGATGCGTTAGGTATATTTTGCGACTTGTCTAAAGCCTTTGATTGTGTTCACCATGATACTCTTATCAGGAAACTATATCATTACGGCATTAAGAATAAAGCTCTCGATCTCCTGACTTCTTATTTGGGCAACAGAATCCAGAAGGTCGAGGTTAATGGTAAGTATCTCCAGGTTCTGCTTTGAAAATGGGTGTGCCGCAGGGTTCAATTCTCGGACCATTTCTATTCTTGATATATATTAACGATTTACCTTATTACGTTAAGAATAATCATGAGATTCTATTGTTCGCGGACGATACCTCTTTGATTTTTAATACTAAACGACGACAGAGTAACTTTGACGAAGTAAAGAATGCACTCTCTAAAGTTGTTAATTGGTTTAATGTAAATAACCTATTACTTAATAATAAGAAAACTAAACTTTTGAAATGTTCAATGCCCAGTGTTAAACATATGACAACCAATGTACAACTTAATGAATCTAGGATTGCGCCCGTCGAGACAACCATGTTTTTAGGTATTATGCTACACCAAACTACAATGGGGTCCACATATAGAAAGGCTATCGGGCAAACTCAGTTCTGCAGCTTATGCAGTTAAGACAAGTAGACGCCTCACAGATTTAGAAACAGCTAGAATGGTTTATTTCAGTTACTTTCATAGCTTAATGTCGTATGGGATTCTTCTCTGGCGGAATGCTGCAGACCTAAATACAATATTCGTTCTGCAGAAAAGAGCTGTAAGAGGAATTTAATAAAAGGTTCTAAGAAATAAACATTCTAACTGTTGTATCACAATATATTTATGAAAATCTGCTATACGTACATAAAAATATTGACAAATTTTGTAAAAAATATGATATACATTCTGTAAATACAAGACACAGGAATAATCTCGTAGTTCATAGCACTCGTCTCCACAAAATAAGTAGC
Source organism: Euclidia mi (assembly GCA_944739405.2). Lineage (NCBI taxonomy): Eukaryota > Metazoa > Arthropoda > Insecta > Lepidoptera > Erebidae > Euclidia > Euclidia mi. Next base: position 11,787,307 of record OX123203.2, read on the forward strand.
TGTTTTATGGGGCAATGTATACGCTTTTATAACAAGCTCCCTTATAGTATAAGAGACCTATCTATAAATAAGTTCAAAATTATTGTAAAAGCGAAATTGTGTTCAAAAGCATATTATAAAATATCTGAATATAAAGACGACCAAAACGCTTAGGATTGAGCTGTTCTAATTCGACACACAAAAATAATTATTGTATATAATGGTTTTTTATGACGTTTCGTAAGTATTTGCAAAGTTTACACGAAATAAAGAAGTATTTCATTTCATTTCAAACATACGACTTTTCAGTCACCGAAAATGCTTTAACCAATAGATTTCAGGACATTCTTGACTACATTTCTTTACCTATCCCTTGCGGTGTTTATTTATTAAGCGTGTTTGCTATGTCTCATAAAATTGGTTATATTCTTGTACTTCGCTCTTATGAGATATTTCTATTAAAAATTACATACTAGATCTAAAGAAACAACGTAAAATGCACACACATTTATCCCGAAAGCAACTACGAAATAAAAATATTATATCAAAGGGGAAAATTCTATCAAAGAGTTGTCTTAAATATCTTGTTTTGTTATGTCAAGTTTGCTTTAACGTACCCTGTCGCTAACCTCGTTTGACAATTTACGATTTACTACGGAATTCAATATTCGAACTATAGATATATCTGTAGATTTTAGACACGTTTTTGACATAAGCTCCATACAAAATATATCAAACATGAATCAAAAATCTACAGATCTATCTATAATTCGAATATTGAAAATGGCCGTGAATTGTTTCGATCGACGTTTTTCTTGTAGTGGTAAATAGCAACCAAGCCTGTATTTCATCCATAAGCAGTTAAACTATGCTCAAAGAAACCAGAAAAAAATATGTTTAGACTACCCCTCGTAGTCCAACCATAATCCTTCTGTTATGGTCCCTACCCATCATTCTTATGATTTTATTGTGTAGTCTCGTATGGAGATCAAACCCACGACAAACGGCTAGGCGTTGAATAATCTACTGCACCATAACACTTGTGAAGCCAATTCGACTTTTTTGGTTAAAAAATCAAATTGTTTTGTAAAATATATGTCGCATTCCCACCTATCTATGTAATAAATAATAACGAGTCCACATCATAAGATCAATTTAAAAAAATCTTGTCGCATAATTGTCAGTCAGCTGAAAAAAAAAGCCGATATTCAAATTTATTCGGCAGACCGCGATCTTGGTAAAATATTCGTCTCTAATGAGCGGTAGATTATACTGAACTTGTGATTCCCGATTTGGACAATCAACTTTATTATTTTGAACCAAATATTGATTTTAGTGGCTTATCGTCTAAAGTTTTTGCGTCGCTGCGGTTTTAAAGCGTTGTCTTCGTGTAAATAAAAGTAAAGAGGCGGCATTAGATAACCGTCCTATAATCCGATATCCGATAACTGATAATGATTATCTTACAATGCATCAAACACGATATAAAAAATATAATTATGTCTGCTGTGATCATAGTCGCATCATAAAGTTTCGCCTTAGAGCAGAATATTCTTTTTAAAGACATAGCAGATTTGATAGAATTAGCCTTTCTACAAAGCAATCCCTGATCATGTTCGCATCTTAAAGTTTCTCCTTAGAGCAGATTATTCTTTTTAAGGCATAACAGATTTGATAGAAATTTTCCACAAAACAATCCCAAAATGAAAAACAAATTTGTTATTTTGCTGTTAGGAAATTTAAGGGTACTTCCCGTAGCGAATGTCAATAATCTTTGTAAAAGTCGGAACTACGGATTGATATGCTCTCTGGAGCACAGAGCAAGTGACAATTGACAAATTTCATCGCTCTAACGGCCTGGCCACGGACAATTCGCTCCAGCGAAAATTCGCGCGACGCGACCTGCGACGCGACTTGCGACTGAATCAAATGTATAGAAATGTTTTAAGCATGCCACGCGCAGCGGCGACCGGCGACGCGAACGGCGAATAGCACCGAGCGGTACAGCGGCGTGTCGCGCGACACGTCGCGCGACCAAAACAAATGTATGAATTAGTACGGCGCACGCCACGGCGTCGAGCGGTAGTCGCGGCGACTAGCGCCGGAGCTGAGTCAGTATAAAATTTTTAGTTTATTTCTCCGCGAGCATGATATTATTCTTAGAATTTTTAGTTAGGCTAGCTATTTGGAATTTCTGGATGTTATCTATATCTACATAAATGTATACAGTATAAATAAAGTTGCAGTGTCTGTCTGTGATTTCAAAATACCTAACTAAGTTTTTAGAAGTGCATATACCTAGTTAGTTAGATCACACTTACCTACATAAGCTTTTCCGTATTTTAACGCAAACCTCGAGTTACAATACCTACAAGCGTTGGCTCAGTACGCATTCAGTACTTACAGAATGTATACCGAAGCGCCTTAAGTTTGGTATGCTACTGCATACCAAACTCAAGGCGCTTCAGTATACATTCGGTCAGGCTCGGTACCCACCTAACCAGTAGGTTAGGTGGGTACCGAGCCTGACGCTCGTAGGTATAAATCGCGTTCCGTTCCGACCGTTTGTATAAAGATAAAATACAGTACCTATAGATTTCAATACCGTGGTTAGGTACACAATATCAAGTCTGCCTCTGTGATCTTGTGGTAGTGTAAGCGGATCATGAGGTCTCGGGTTCGATTGCCGGGTTGTAACAAATGTGATATTGCTACCAAAGTCCGTACAATGTCGAGCTAAATTTCATAAAAAGATCTCAGCTAATGTCGTCTCGCTCCTGGTCTACACTGGTCGCGGCGGCGAGCGCGTGTGCCCGTGGCATGTTTTTCGCGTCGTCGCGCGAATTGTCGCGTCACCGGTCGTATCGCAGGTCGCGTCGCCGGTCCCCGTGGCCAAGCCGTAAACCCGAAAGCCTAGCGGACTGAGAGTATATTTACCTCTCTCTCGTTCGAGCTGCTGCTTATGTTATAGACATACAATTAATTTAATAGGAGTACCGCGTTTTACAAAGTAACAGGAAAAGTACTCATGAAAATTGTGGCAATAAATCTCCGCCAGTCTAACCCGTAACGTAAACACATTATAATTAAATTGTTTTCTTCGTATCACATTATGGTGTATCAGCATATATTAATATTCAACTATCCCGACACGACCGCGCGCGTGCACGCTCGGAGTGCTAATGACATTACTGGTTCCCCCACCCTAGTGACGTAATGAACGCAATCTACCCGCGTTTGTAAACATGTATATTTTAGGGGAGAGGTGATTTTTTAGTAATGAACATGGTAAGGCTTTAACCATAGATAATATAATATTAATGTTTTTACGAATTTGGTTGGAAACATTTTTTATTTTGAATTCGGGACTTACTATTAACTACCGATCCCAATATTTGATCTATCCATGGATTTTCAGATTAGAGATAAGTATTTTACCTATTTTGTATGGAGCTTATGTCAAATACGAATCTTATACTAATACATAAAGCTGAAGAGTTTGTTTGTTTGTTTGGTTGAACGCGCTAATCTCAGGAAGTACTGGTCCGATTCGAAAAATTCTTTCAGTGTTAGTTAGCCCATTTATTGAAGAAGGCTATAGGCTATATAAGATCACGCTACGAGCCACGGGAGCGGAGCAGTAGCCTTAAATAACACGGGTGTAACCGCGGGCTCATCTAGTCGCTAATAATCTCCAAAGATAGAGATCTCCAGATATGTCGAATATTGAAAACGGCCTGCATCTTATTCTAGCGCTTTCTTGCTTTTTTAACAAACGCATTTTGAATATAGACGTAGTGAACGGTTTTTACATCGTGTGTTCAGATTTTACTGATAGTGGTTAAAAAGGGCTGCAGTTTGGTTGTGTTTGCTGTTTAATTAATTAAAAATAAAAATATAATATATTGAGAAGAAGGTTTTGAAACTCACTGTGTCTATGACATGCCTTGCACAGTACCAGGCAAAGAGGCAGATGACTTACAAAGAATATAAAATAAATGCCAAGATATATTTTGAATATACTATATTCTTTACTTTGCCTTTTTTATAATAATGCTGATGGAGTTGAATCACGAGCGATTTAAATCCCTAATTCAATACGTATAAGTCTGCAAATACTTTAACAACTCAAGTTCTAGACTTCACCTAGAGTCGTTACTCCACGCGTTACTATACCATTACTTATTTATATCCCAAAGTACAAGGCAGAAAAATGTCTGAAAACTAAAATACTAAAACTTTTATATTCTTAACGTCTGAAGGCTCTAGAGACGGCAATGCATTCCACAAATTATTTTGATTAATGTTATACTTTTTAAATGAACTTGATCAATAGCAGTAAGAAGAAAAAGAAAAGAAAATAACAATTAAATGTTTTTTTGGAAATACATGCGATCTGCATTATACCAGTTTTGTATAGTAAGGAAGTACATATTTATATAACAGAATAATACGGACGAAAACTAAAATGACAGAAAGCTGATTTTGAGTACAGTAGTTAGCTTAGTATCAATCAAATTCAAACTCCACTATAAAAACCTCTCAGTGTCGGCGTTTCATTACCCAAACCCATAGTAAGATACTTTGACAAAATAACCCGACATCATTTACTCCTTATCACCTTATACTCAAACTTTAGAACTCATCATAATTTGAGACAATTACACTCAAACTTTAGCCATTACATTATGAAGCACCAAGGGAAAAACAAAATATCTCGGAATAATAGGGACAGAACATCAAAGACAAAAACAAAGAACTTATCATTTCCACTAATAAAACGATATTTACCAAGGCACCTCATAAAAAATACGAAAAGGAATCGTTGATAGAGACAAGGATTTGCTTCGAGAGTATCTACTCTGTTTAGTTTTATCAAGACAGATTTTTACGTATTTCGAGTAATTTTGTGATACTGGTACATAAGTTAATTTGGATTCAGACGTTTTTATTGAGCTTCTTGTGGTTTATGAGTTTTGGATTTGACTATGGACAGACGTTTATATGTTGAAAGGAAGCTCTGCTATAGATACATACAAATAACAATAGATATATTCAAATTAAAAAATGACATAAGTAATATTTAGCAGCGGAAGACAGGTATTTATGCCATGGTTCCTACTGACAAGATATTCTCGACATTGGGATCTATAAAATACGGTAAGCGCGGTAGAAGCCTGTTTTCTATATTACAAATATTTTCTTATTCTTTACCACAATTGAAGAATAAAAACTTACACAGATTTTTTTATCGAGACATTATGACAAAACATAAAAATTAAATTAAAATAACACCTGTAATCCACGCCGCGATATTATGTCCCTGTGACCGATTTAAGAGACGAATATTTGCAATAAAAGTGGAACATTAAGGCAGTACCTGTTGATGTCGTTCTACAAATACTCGACCGCGACCGACATTGTCGAGCTTTACAATCTCGTGCCATTACGTCAAAGGGCTTTGTCATGAGCGGTAACGGTTTTATCTATATTTATTTTGCTTATAAAGGTGGAGTTTTCAACTTATGACGCTTTTAAAATGCTTCTTTGGAATGTTTTATATACATTCTAATTATTCTTGATTTATTTAGGCCTCGTACCTTTCAAATATATCTATACATAATAAGACAGTAAAAAAAGATTTATGACGTAAGTGTATAAATAGATTTATGACGTAAATCTTATATAACGACTTATACGTATTGAATTAGGGATTAAAATCGCTCGAGATTCAACTCCATCAGCATTATTATAAAAAAGGCAGAGTACAGAATATAGTATATTCAAAATATATTTTGGCATTTATATTATATTCTTTGTGAGTCATCTGTTATTTTACGTTGATTTTCTGTGAGAGGGTAGTACTTACCCGGTCGAGCTGAAATCAGCAAGGCTCTACAACCTATTAACGTACATAACTACATGGAAGAAGAATGCATGTAAGTACTACTTAGGTCAAGAGTTCTGATATTCCAAAAAACATTTTATATACTATTTGCGACAGTTTAAAATCGTATAAATAGTTACATAATAAACGTTCAGTTCTTATCATATTCTTACATGTATGGTAACGCAACTGTCTCACACTGAAATCAAATGTACAAGTAACTCCAACTATTTCAACACAAATTTGTAACTATTTACCTCCCTTTGTAAAGAGCTACTAATTAGATGTACAAATAGAATTGACCTGTGTATAAACTGTCTCTCTCTCACTGCTAGGTACGGGCCTCCTTTCACTAGGTATGAGAAGGGTTAGGCAAAATTCACCACCTGGCCAAGTGCGGATCGGCAGACTTTATAATGGTAATTATTATGGAGAACTATAAGACGTCATTATCATCAGCCCTTTATACTGTCCCACTGCTGGGCACGGGCCTCTTCTCACTATGAGAAGGGTAAGGCCATAGTCCACCACTCTGGCCATGTGCGGGTTGGCAGGCTTCACATGTCTTTCGAGAACATTATGGAGAACTCTCAGACATGCAGGTTTCCTCACGATATTTTTCATCACCGTTTAGCAAGTGATATTTAACAATTTAATACGCAATTAACTCCGAACAGTCATATAAGACGTACCTACATGGTTCAGTTCACCGTTATATTTAAAAGGACCAATTCACATAAATAAATTTGTTCAAAATGCAGTTTCGATCAAATATCGGTGTCATACTTATGTCATAGATGGTATTCTCCTAAATTATTAACTGTACTGATAGGCTAGCGTTTGACCATAATCTCACCTGATTTTAAGCGATGATATGGTCTAAGATGGTGCACGCTTACCTAGAATGTACCTATTCACTCGCGACTTGAAAACACCCAGGTTGTACTCATCAGGAAACACAGACTCGGGTAAAGAGTTCCACATCTTGGCGGTACGCATAAGAAAGGAAGAAGCAAAGCGCTTCGTGCGTATACGCGGGATATCCACCATGTACCGGTGACGCTGACTCGTTAGTCTGGTCGTCAGGTGGAAGAAAGGGGAAGGAGGAATCAGATTGTGTAGTTCTGTTTGGATTGGGAGTTCCTTTGCGCACTCTCCAAAATGTATCCGATAGAATACCGATAGACTGGCGACACTACGGCGATGCTCCAGGCTTTGGAGTCCTGCGTCAACCAATTGGTCATCGCCGATGATTCTTCTAGCTTTTCTCTCAATTGACTCCAATGTATCTAATTGATACTTGGCAGAACCATCCCAGAGGTGCGAACAGTACTCGACTCGCGACTCAATATCGCGACTAGATCTTAATTTATTTAATTTATTTATAGACTCACGCCTGTATCCCTGAAGGGGTAGACAGAGGTGTAATATTACACCCATATTTCGCCAACAATTTTATAGGTCCCACGTAATAGGGGGCGAGCCTATTGCGGCTACCGGGCACATCACCAGACTAAACGTAAATTTAGCAATGTGTCAAAATGTGTCAACGACGAATTAAACACGTCGAATGGACGATAATGACATTAAATTAGCAGACTACCAATTAAGAGTAAATTCAAAATCTAAGCGCATTTGGTATCATAATATAGTGTCGATGTCAGATGAAATAGGAGAATTGGCCTTCTGGTATAAATACCTACTTACTTCCCGAGGTTTCGATCAGCATACATGACTTTTGACCTCATCTGAGATAAAACATTCCAACTGCCACCACATATGAATAATCACAAATATATACAGCCTACAATGTGCCCGTTAACGGCAATAGGCTCGCCCCTATTACGTGGGACCTAAAAATTCAGGGCGAAATGTGGGTGTAATATTTACATTTCTGCCTACACCTTCGAGGATACAGACGTGAGACTATAATTAAAAATTAAATACAGCAACTCTTAACTTACATAACATAACATAACTTCACGCCTTTTAGCGGCGCTAGCCTAGTGGTGTACGTAACGGACTGCTGAGACGATGGTCTCGGGTTCGATCCCCAGGTACCCCGGGCACACACCTCTGACTTTTCGAAGTTATCTGTGTATTAAAAATGTTAATCATCGCTCGCTAATAATGTGCCCGGTAGATGGCAATAGGCTCACCGCCTATTACATTGAGACCTAAACATAACTGGCGAAATGAGGGTGTGAATACACCTCTGCCTATCCCTTCGGGGATAAAAGGCGTGCAGTTATGTTATGTTATGCTCTTAACTTGTGACTCACAATAATGGTCAGTGACCGCTCATTATAATAATGAAACCAGAACCGCACGAACAACTAACATAACAACAGGGAAGGGTTTTAATTGTTCCTCCTAATGGTGCCACTTTGCATAGAAGGATTTATATAAACAATAATATAATAGTAAAGCCAAATGTTTCTACTATTTTATTTGTTATGGTAAAGGACAGAGAAACTAGAGCACAAATGATAATAATACCTTAAGCCAGGAAAATGAGATTTAGTTAATAAAGAATAAAATGATTATATCTAAACTGTTAAAAAGCAGAGAGAAAAAGATAAAAACAAGAGACTAACTAAAATAATATGTTTGCACATGAATATGTCGATCATGATTAATGGAAATGGATTAAATAACAGGCTGCCACGCATAGGGCTTCGTTTGCAGACCTCAGCGCGTACCATGAACTTTTCAAAGTTAACTGCGAAATAAATTGTAAACAAAAATATCCTGAAAAAACGAAGAGACGGATCTTCTGAGAACTCTCGAATAATTATATGCTTTAAAGACACGTACAGTCTGGTGTCCAGTGGACTACGGCCAAAAATAATAATAATATTCTACCACATTCACACATTACCACCTAGCACTGTCTGGCGTCCACACTACGCAGTTCACTGCCTAAGAATTGAACGCATCCAGAAGCGCTTTTTATGGCATTTAGCATACTCTGCAGGAATTGCAAAAGACGTTTTGTCTTACCGTAAAAGACTTAGTCACTTCCAAATGGTTACACTTGTATCACGTATGGACTTTATTGATCTTAACTTTCTGTATAAAACCATAAACAACTTCATAGATTGTCCTGATATACTCATGCGTTTGAACATCAGAGTGCCAGCTAGATATCCGCGCTCCCAAATAACTCCTTTTTACCCACCTCTATGTAGAACCGTGCATGGTGCCAACTCTCCTATCCCACGTATGTGTAGGCTAGCTAATGAATGTAGTAGCAGTACCGATGTATTTTCAAATACTATGTCTGGATTCCGTAAAGATGTAAAAATGTTCTTGTTAGGTAAGCATCAATCAATGTAAATTATTCAGTAACGTTACCACACTTAAAAAGTTGGTATTTAGTTATTACGTGGGACCTAAAAATTCATGGCGAAATGTGGGTGTAATATTACACCTCAGCCTACCCCTTCAGGGATACAGGCGTGAGTCTATAATTAAAATAATAAAAAACTATGTAAGTTCACGTGACCTAAAACTTTGAACATCTATCTCTCACACATGTGGGAAAGTGGCTGCAGTATCAGAGGATTTTCAAACAAATTTCAAAACCCTATTTATCCCTATGAGGATTGGTATATTAAAAAATGTTGGTACTTTCTTGTGAGCGGCTACGTTATAAAATGAATCCACTGTCAACTTCTGTTTCCAGCTTAAGTTTTTTGGGGCAATAATATGTCCGCTAGAACAAGCACATTTTGCGATGTGTACATACGAGTACATAAGTGTACAATACCGTTCAGACTCGTCAGTAAAAGTGAAACAAAATAATAGCTGGTCATTAAAACGCACGAATATTGGAAAGAGATTTCGCAACAAAAGCTTTTATGTCGACGAAGCATAATACAAACAAATGGGAGATATTGTTCTGCACATCGACGGTTCGCTTATTTGTGTATTCAAATATAACAAGCATACTGTGAATTTATTGAACTAACATTTCCCTACAGTTGCTCTCGATGTATTTTCTATCTCGACAACAGCACCATCTACCGTCACCGTGCGTACACCGTCGATAAGAGTTTTTAATATTTCTGTGGTACAATAGCCTGTATACTACTAATTTCTATATCTTTTAGTGAAAGTCCCATTATAATTGGTTTATTAGTTCGTTGGTCTCGAAGCATAAATGTGCGCGTGGGATCGGGAGGTCGCGGGTTCGATTCCTGGGTTGGGTTTTTCTGTCACGAAATTCTCAGTAGCAGCACGGAGTCTGGAAATGTGCCCGGTACGGCAATAGGCTCGCCCCTTATTACGTGGGACTAAAGTATATCTGGCGAAAAGTGGGTGTAGAAATACACCTCTGCCTACCTCTTCGGGGTTATAGGCGTGAGACTATGTATGTGTATGTACGAGTATGTATTAGTTCCAAAGATTACCCTCTACTTATATATATGTAGATGTACTGCAACCCTTAAATTGTTCCAAAAAAATCATTTCTCATTGACATGTTGTACCTTACTGTACAGCATTATATGCAATGTATAAGCGTATGAAGTGCATTGTATAATTTTTTTTCAGCTGTATATATATAAAATCCTTGCGTTACTGACTGACTGGCAGACAAGCTACGGCCTAAACTATAAAGCGCAAGAAGCTGAAAATTTGGCATGTATGTGCTTTGGGGACCATATCGGTGCACTAAGAAGGGTTTTCCCGAAATTCCCACGGGAAGGGGCAGAACAGGTTAAATAAAAAAAATGTGAGTGCGTAGTTGCTGTCATCTTTTAGTCGATTATAAAAATAACATACAGTCACCCTGTAAGCGTATATTACTTACCTTCGTTTCTTTTTGTACTCCTACTTATAATTTCCTTGATATAATTCTTTCAGGGCACAAATCCCGCACTATAATACAATTCAAATGTTTATAAACTTTATAACCAATGCCAATACACGTTAAGACTGTAAAAACCATCTCTGCATCATAAGTTTTGCTAAGATGCGGAAGTAATCACTAGCGTGCAATTAAATTATATTTAGTTAGGTCATGTTTACGTTGAAGCGGAGATATGTAGTCCTGTGAAGAGAATTTCTGTGTACTGTGCATGTTTGACTCAAGAGCGGAGCAGTGATGAGCGGCTTATTGGTTTGGCGAAAAGCAAAACTATTTCTGTGCTATTTCCCAGGCGAGACAACAATATTTTTTGCTGCTGTTACACTGCTACACTGTTATTCTGTTAAATGTTTCATATATTAACAGAATAACTTACAAACAATACTAAACCAATCAGTTTTACTATTATTGCTAAGCCCGCAATGGCATTTTATAACCAACCGAGAAAAGATAGTCAATTCACTATTTCATATTTGGCAGCAGCATAAATTATCGATCAAATATTACCAAGTCATGGCAAACTCCAGAACATTATGGAGAGCTGTCATGTCTGACTGTCAATATTCAAGCTGCCACGCGATCTTTCAAAGTCAAAGCAATGAATACAGATTTACATAATAGAAGCCCATTTCTTAAGGATTTCGTGTGCCGATCCCAACTGGCGTATTGACGGTTGTCAGTGTAGTAAGTACGTAGTTGGCGCCGTTGGCGGCGCTGGCGTCGTTCTCCGTCTTTCTTGCTCTCGTAGTTAAGTGACACAGGAGAAACTTTCGTCTCTCTTGCACTCGTAGAGTCAGTTGTCACAGCGCGACTGCCACGCCGCCAAGCGGCAATATGGGTCACACTGTTCACAGAAAGTTTGTCTACAGAGCGCCCATAAGAAATGTGCCTCTATATCTATATCTATGCTCTATGGTCAAAGTCAAAATCATTTATTCATCAAGGCCACAAAGTGACGCTTATGAACGTCAAAATTTAAGTTAATTACTTAATGATTCAACATTTAGATACATTTACTGCCACGTTCGCAATGCAATAGGTAGAACCACGACAAAGAACGGGCAATAAAACTCATGGCCACTTTTTTCAATCAAATATAATGGTTAAATATTTTATTTTTGTACGGACCTGCAACTGTTTCACATTGTAAGACATCTACTAGTAACATTTTTAGTAACTATTGATAACATACTTAAGCACTCAAGCAATAAATGATGTTCATTTGGTAAGCCTCCCAAAGTAAATAATTATGGTGAAACAGGAGCATCCACTTACGTATTTTTAATGTACTCGTACATAGGTAACTCGCGAACATGGTCAGGACTATGGTGGAAGTGAATGTAGCAGTAGTAAACCAATAAGTTTCTGTGGAGAACCTTACGGAAAGAACATGTTTAGTAGACGTCATTTGGCTGAGATAAGATGATTATATTTTGGCTGCTCATATGTTCATTGAAGTCGAAAAACTACATAAACAAATGTAATCGATAGCGCATGCGTCTACTGATCGCGAGGTTCCGGCATCGATTCCCGGGTTCAGCAAAAGTGTTATTAAGTTTTCTGAATTCTTAGTAGCAGCACGGAGTTTGGCAATGTGCCCAATAACTCACCCCCTATTACGTGGTATATAAAAAAAATCATAATTAATCTCTTCAGGGATACAGGCGTAAGCGTAATCTATCATAACAATTATCTAACATATCTCATCTCATCGCCGTTCCAAGTGTAACCTTACCCGCATAGTACTACGAATGCAGGCGAAATTCTAAAATCCGCATCCTGTCTCCCCGATAGAGCAACATCGCTCGTTAGAACGAGCTTACAGACTTGTACGTAGTCCATTGAGGATTACTTACTAAAGAAAGCTTATAAATAGTTCGAGTTTATAACGTTCGGACAGACGTAGGTGGCCAAATTATTAGGGACAGTGCTCGTATTTATGTAATTTATAGTTTATTATATTTTTATGAATAAATGATGTTGTTTTTAAACTGTTATTTTATCTGATATAGTTACTGGTATCATAATTTTTGTTTTTGTCTAATGGTAACACAGAATACGTGCATCATTTGTCAATTGTGTGACATTTCTTCTCATTCAGTAACAGTCCGATAATAAAAGCGTGATTTGCGGTATTGTTGTTGTATTGTCTAGGTATTATTTTTTTCATTAGTTTTAACCGACTTTTGTGTCATAAATAATCAAAAGGTAAGTTATGCTCCGTAAAAGAATATTATTGCTATGTTTTCTCTATGAATTTACATTTTATTAATGGTTCGACGCGATATCCCCATTTCTTTTTACTTTATAGGATGGGTAGAGGTTTGGACACGTCTCCAAGAAAATGTAGAGAGATACAAACGTTGTTAATGCACTCTACATATTCTCAGAAAGACATAGCAGCTATTGCTGGCGTTTCAAAGTCTGTCGTTAATCGAATAAAAATTAAAATTGACAATAAAAACTTTTTTTTCGGCGGTAGGCGTTAAAAAAGTTGACACATCTTTTCGTAGTTAAAAATAAAATTTTATTGAAAATAATTAGTAAAAGTGCATAATACTTAATAAAAGTTGCCTCTAACAGTAATTTAAACACAGTTACTATCAGGATTGTGTGTATGACACTTAATTATAAGTGTTAAGTAGCTTACCACCTGCCAGCACTACACCTGAACTATTTTACTCACTTAATCATCACCACAAATCACTATGTCTCAGCTACAAGCGATTGAGTCAGCACAAAAAAGCCTGGAAGAGAACTTCGCAAGTAGGATGGCAGCGCTTGAAGCCCAGTTAACCACCGGGAACTCAGCCAAGGACACTGTTGCTAAGGTTGCTGAAGAATTCCGCACGTTCCGGGAATTAGTGTTCAATATGCTTGGCTTACTCCGTCAGCAAATACACGAATGCCACAAACAACTGGATACCATGGAGACCCACCATCGACGTAAGGCACTCCTTTACTTAGGTGTACCAGAGGCCGACCAAGAGAATTGTTCTATAACTATCCTGGACATTGTACAAAACAAGCTTGGTCTGAAGGACATCTCTGCCTCTTCTCTAAGAAGGTGCTATAGAATTGGTGTCTCAAAAAAGAACAGCATACGGCCTATTCTTGTGTGGTTCGCCGGAGTGGATGCCAGGTCTGCTGTTTGGCATGCCAAGACCTCCCTTAAGGGATCCACCTACTCAGTGAGGGAGTTTCTGACCCGATCACGACAGGCTGTATTCGCGAAGGCCCGTACACACTTCGGTATCAAATCTTGTTGGACTCAAGACGGCTATATTGTAGTCAAAGCGCCGGACGGAAGCTGCCACAAGTTTGTTGCCGAGGATGAACTCTGCGGGCTGACGAAGAAGTTTCCCAAAGCGTCGAGCAGCACTTCTGGGGCTAGAAGTGGAGTCGTCAGTCTTTCCTAAGCAACCAGCAACACCAAAACCGTGATGCGTAAATAGTCGTCTTTCTCTTTTCTTCATATATCTATCGTATTTCTGTTCACTCGCTAAACTTCTTATGTATACTTATTTGTCATCACTTATCTTGTCTCGTAACTTATTTAACTTAAAATCACTCTTTTTTCTCGCACCCTCATATAACATAATCAATTCGAATGTTTTGTTTACAAGTTTTACAATTTCTATTTTCTAACCTAACCTGTCATAATAATGAAGTGACACTTATGGTCGCGTTCGGAAATCGATAAATTAGTTTTTGCAACCAGATACAATACGTTTTGTTTTTCGTATTTTTTATTTTATCGTTGTGTTGTGTTTTATTTTTTTGTCGTTTTTTTTGTTCTTTACTTTTATTCTAGTGTATGTGTCTGCTGGCAGGTGGTGCAGTGATAAAGCATTGCATCATTTAGTGCGTGCACCCCCTGTACACTCTTACATTTATATATTTTTAGTTTATGCTATATATTTATATATATTTAAATTTAAGTTTATATATTTTCATTATTTATTTTATCTTATTAATTTATGTACTCGGATGTTGATGATGATTCGTTCCATTCTGCTAATGATTCCTGCAACTCTTCAAACAACGACAGCTTTTGCTCCATTACTGACTCGCTTGGTGACCTTGTCAAGCGAAAATTTAATGAAACTTCAAAGCACATGCTGAATGTCTGTCATATTAATGCGCAAAGCATCCCTGGTCATTACAACGACCTGTTTGAAACCTTCCGTGATGCTAACGTTCATGCCATTCTGATTTCAGATAGCTGGCTGAAACCTCATTTACTTTCTACTGCCTACCCCCTCCCCGGTTTTATTCTTATTCGCAACGATAGGGTGGATAGGAGAGGTGGTGGCGTAGCCATATATCTCCGTAGTACACTCTCGTACAAAATTCTCACATCATCACCGCCTAATCATTCTGCCTCCTCTGAGTATATTTTTCTTGAGGTTTCAGTCAGTGGAGCGAAAACCGTTCTAAGCGTTGTATATTGTCCTCCCTCCGTTAATTACTTCTCCAGTCTCGAATCGCTTCTGGAATCTTTAGGGTCGGAATATGCACACCATATTATCATGGGAGATTTCAACACTGACCTTCTAGCCATCAATTCCTCTCGCTCCCAGAACCTTCTAAAATTAATTGAGTCTGCCAGTCTACACACTCTTCCTCTCGAACCCACTCACCACAATATCGTAGGTGAAGACACTTGGTTAGACTTGATTATTACCTCAGCCCCATCCCTGGTACATTCCCATGGCCAATACCTTGCTCCCGGTTTCTCCCACCATGACCTCATCTACCTATCCTATCACCTTAAACCTCCTAAACCTCGCCCTAAGGTCCTGCACATGCGTTGTTTTGGACGTATGGATAGCGAGAAGCTGCAAAGGGATGCTGCTGAACTCGATTGGTCTTATTTGTTAGCAGCCAACACCGTTGATGTAAAGGTTTCGATTTTGAACGATACTCTACTCGGCCTCTACAATAAGCATGCTCCTATCAGGAGAATTAAATTAAAACGTCCTCCTGCTCCTTGGCTCACCAGGGGCGTTCATGTTTGTTCATGGCCATCATGAGGCGCCGAGATCCGTAAGTTTAAAAAGGAGCGATCTGACGAGAACTGGAGTCTGTACAAAACTGCAAGGAATCGGTGTAATCAGATGATACGCAACGCTAAACGCCGCCATATTTTCGACAGTATTAATTCTTCTTCTTCTGCTAGTATCTGGAAGTTCCTTGGGACTCTAGGTATTGGCAAACAGCAACACACAACTCCTCAAATTACGATTGGTTTGGATGATTTAAACAACCATTTTTCATCTACTTCTCAAGTGGATCATCAAACCAGGCGTCAAACAGTTGACTATATTGCTGGACTTCCCCGTCCTAATATTGAAGCTTTTAATTTTCCTCCAGTTGCACCGGGTGAGGTCAAGAAGATTATCCAGTCTATTAAATCCAACGCTGTGGGGTTTGATTCTATCAGCCGCCGCATGATAATCCCTATCCTGGATCATCTCCTCCTTCCTATATCCCACATTGTAAATTTTTCAATTGACAGTGGTTCTTTCCCCTCCCTGTGGCGTAAAGCCTTTGATATTCCATTCCCTAAGATTACGAACCCTTCTCTCCCTAACCATTTCCGTCCAATCTCTATTCTGCCCTTCCTATCCAAAGTGCTTGAAGCCTGTGTACATAAACAGTTGTCTGAATTCGTATATCAAAATAATTTGCTTAGTCCTTTACAATCCGGATTCAGGCCAGGTCACAGCACGACTTCTGCACTCCTCAAAGTGACTGGCGATGTTAGGGCAGGCATGGAGGACACTAAAGTAACTGTGTTGACTTTGGTTGACTTCTCGAACGCCTTTAACACCGTCAGTCACGATATCCTCCTATCTATCCTCTCCTATATCATGATCTCTCCTGCTGCACTGGAATGGTTCTCATCGTATCTTCAGGAACGCCAGCAGTCTGTTCGCTGTGATGAAATGTCATCCAGTTGGCGAGACATTAGCTCTGGTGTTCCTCAGGGTGGCATTCTTTCTCCTTTACTATTCTCTATTTTTATTAACTTATTAACTCCTAATCTTCGATGTTCGTATCATCTTTATGCTGATGACTTGCAGTTGTACTCCCAAGCGAGAGTGGAAGATGTAACGGTGGCCATTGATGATATGAATAGGGACCTTGAGTCTATGATGGACTGGTGTAATAAATTTGGTTTAGCCGTTAACCCAACAAAATGCCAGGCCATTATTGTAGGCAGCCACCGCTTAATACCCAGGATAGACCTAAATACGATACCACCTATTATGTTTAATGGTTTGGTTATTCCATACTGTACAACCATAAAAAATCTAGGCTTGCAGATGGATTCCACTCTCAATTGGCAAGCGCAGGTGACTAAAGTTAGTCAGAGGGTCACTGGAACTCTTAGAGCTCTTTACCGGTTCAAGAATTTCCTTCCTTCCAAGACCAAGACAATGCTTGTGCAGGCCTTAATATTTCCCACAATCGACTATGGTGATATGTGCTATTATGACCTGAATGCAGAATATCTCAATAAATATGACCGACTTCTCAATAACTGCATTCGATTCATTTTTAATCTTCGTAAGTATGACCATGTCTCTACTTATCGTTCAGAACTTAATTGGTTGCCTATTCGTCAACGCCGGTGCTTGCGTGCTCTCACTACTCTCTTCATGATTCTTAAGTCTCCCTCTCCTCCTTCTTATCTTTCCGAGTATTTCCAATACCTATCATCTACACATGAGAGAGACCTTCGTTCTTCGCAGAATCTTCTTCTTTCGTGCCCCAGTCATTCTTCTGGGTTTGTCAACTCTTCCTTTGTCGTACAGTCAGTCCTACTCTGGGACGCGCTCCCTCTTGAAATCAGATTGTCCACCAACTGTTATGCATTTAAAACGAAGGTACGAGAGCTTCTTTTGAAGAGATTGACGGAATCAGCTCATCACTCTCATCCATTACTATAAGTATTTATGTATTTGTTGTGTATGTATATTTAGATATATAGGTATATGCATTATATATATATATATATATATATATATATATATATATGCATATTTTGTGTATCTATATTTAAATATATATATGTGTATATGTATTTTATACATGTATGTGTTATGTATGTATATTTGGATGTATATTCTTTACGTACGAATTCTATCCCTTTATTATCTATACATATAATAAAATGGTAGGAAAGTCAAAACTGTACATTGAATATTTTTTTAAAAGAATACTTGGGGTGTGATCTACAATCGATACCGAGGCCAAAAATATAGTTTTTAGAATTTTTGTCTGTTTGTCTGTTTGTCTGTTTATCTGTTTGTCCTTATATCCGGGATAAAGTAA
This sequence comes from Euclidia mi, assembly GCA_944739405.2. Lineage (NCBI taxonomy): Eukaryota > Metazoa > Arthropoda > Insecta > Lepidoptera > Erebidae > Euclidia > Euclidia mi. The sequence goes on from OX123203.2 coordinate 11,805,390, forward strand.
AAAAATACTGCATGGATTTACTTCAAATTTGGCACCAATATTATTAAAAAGTCGGGTCACCACATAGGCTACATATTATTACGCTATGACCTACAGGGAACGAGCAGAGAAACTTTATTTCTTCAACGTATTCTGTAACAATAATGTAACAATGCATATTTGATAGTTGTTATTATGTTAACTATGCTATAAGCTGGCTTCACACTATAAAAATCACGCAATATAAGTAACTTAGGCTGATAAATATAATAAATTGAATATAAGTAGAATCAAGACAATTTTAATGCAGCGCCATGAGCGCAATCTAAGAGAGTTCAAAAACATCAAATCGAATTACATGTGTAAGCCCTTTTTGGATATAAATAATTTAAATTTGAACATGTTGGCGACGTTAATTGTTGTTTCAAAAGTCATACATAGATGGAGTTGTACATTTTCTTCTTAAACATTGTATTTTTAATTCGTTTTAGAGATGAGCAAGACTATTAGTTGAAGTTATTTAATTAATTAACTGCACCATCGCCACACTTGATTGCTTACATAATTTCTGTCAGAATAAATAGTAATAGAGTTAGTACAAAATAAACATTTTGGTCACATTGGTGTAATTATTGCTTCCTAATTAATATATTTTCATGTCGCATGTAAACTTGCTTCAAATTGTCTTCCGGGATATACATATAGCACGTACCTTTGTTTGGATTAAATGTATATAAACATTAGTGCGATGTGGAACTAGCTAGATTATTTTTACTCACACACAGCCATTTATTTATTGTTACATCTGAAGCGGTTTGGCGGATACTGGTGTTCTCTATACATAAGAAGCATCCTACCGTAATGCATTTACACGACCACCTAGAGAACGGCCAGCGCATATATTTTGATCCCGACAGCGTTGCTGAGCACTTGGAAAATCCGCGTCAAACAACTCTCTTGGCATTTTTCAGGCTCTGTAAAATCGATCAGTTTGGGAGGTCCCTTACGTATGACGAGATGCCTTCATATTACACGTACGACAAGCAAAAGGGTATATTTTACCGACGTTGACGAGGAGGTGCTGTGGAAGGTTTTGCGGGAAGTTTCAAGGACACCGCATTTTGTAGAGTTTATACCGTACACACAAATAATGTCGAATGCTATTTTCTGCGGTTGTTACTTCACACGGTCCGAGGCCCAACGTCTTTCGCCTTTCTGAGGACATTTGATGGCTTGGAGTATCCCACTTACCGCACAGCCTGCGTAGTACGTCACTTTCTCGACGGTAACCAATACTGGGATGACAACCTCGCGGAGGCGAGCGTCAGTGACAGTCCCAGCCGCATGCGTCATCTGTTTGAGGTCATCTTGGTGTTTTGTGGAGTCGCGAACCCGGTAGCTTTCTGGGAGAACTATCGCCATCATCTGTCTGAAGATTTTCTACGAGCTTTGAGGCGTTTTACTAGAGACGAAGTCGAAGTTACTGATGACCGCGTGCTGAACACCTGTCTCAGTTTACTTCAAGACGTGGTCATTTCTATCAGCGGCAATCCACTGGTCAAATACTTGTTACCAGAATCCCAATCATCACACTGCTTCCGGGTGGCAAGACAGCACATACCATGTTTAAATTTCCCATCGATTTAGAGAGCGCCGTAACACACGTTTGTGGTGTGTCACGTAACAGTGATAAGGGACACGTGCTCAAGGATTGCTCTCTGATCGTATGGGATGAGCGTACGATGGCCAATAGGAAGGCAGTTCAGGCCATGGACAGAACCCTGCAGGACATCCGCAGCAACGAGCATTTAATGGGTGGTCACAGTTCTGTTCAGTGACGATTCCCGACAAACGCTTCCCGTGGTGACGCGGGGATCGAGGCCTGACGAGATGAGTCATCATCATCATCATCAGCCTTTAATGAAATGAAATGAAAATGTTTTATTTGTACCTCCACACAAACTTAAGAAACACTTAAAAAATAATAAACTTAACAATCAAATAAACTTAAACTAGAGGTACACTAGAGATATAAGTAGGTACATTATTAATGGTGGCGTTACGTGGAGGACAAATAAGGCGCTGCGTCAGCAATTGTTGCAGTATAAACTACAACGCTACTACTTTAACAGTCCACTGCTGGACTTGGCCTCTCCTTTGAAAGGAGGAATTGGCCTACTATACCACGCTGGCCAAACGGGTTGGTATAGGGTTTGTATCAAGTTTTCAGTGTCGGCTCTTACGACACCCATGAGATGATATGGAGTGGTGACATTCCGTATTCTTAATCCGTCACCACACGGACAAGGTGAGTGTTTCGTTGAAATGATCTTTGTTGTGGTCACGAGTCCGTATGCTGCGCTTGACCATTAATATGAGAGCTCAGCTTGGCGTCAATGCACGTGCTCAACAATTCTAAGATGTCTTTCTAAGTCTTGGCGAAGACACTCTACCAGAGGAGAGAGGTGGACAGGTGGTGCTTCCAGAGTCTCTCAGTAGAGTTGTATCCAGCTTAGAATTATACAGCTGTATACCGTAATAGCAGAATTCGTGAGTGTGTGAATGGCCTATTTTGACGCCCAAAAATGATCAGGCTGTAGCAATTACGGAATGCATTATCTCGGAAATTGAGAGGAATGAAGTGGTCTACACCTCTATAAACACTGTCGTCGAGCAAAAAAACGCCACACATCATCTCGTGGAATTTTTGAACTCCCAGTCAGCAAGTGAACTTTTAGCGTATAGCATCAAGCTGAAGGTCGGTGTCCCGATTATGCTTCTTCGGAACCTATCTCCTCCGAAGTTGTGTAACGTGACCCGCCTGAAAGTCATCTCGCTCCACAGACACACCATTTAGGAAATTCTTACGGGTTGTGGCGTCAGCGAGGCAGTATTTAAAAAAAAAAAAAACAAAAATCAGTTATGTATTCCTTATTTTCTCCATCTGCTTCACTCACAACTTATGACTTAATTCAGCAGAATCACCATAAAGTCATGTATTCAAAGCAGGCTGAAAATCAGCACTTTTTGAAGGTCAATTATACAAAAGACAGTCTCCCTCTGTTACTACACTTTCTGCAGGTATGAAATATAAAGAAGAAACGGGTAAATGAATGTTATTTTAAAAGGTATATCTTCTCATATATCCATGCCTTTTATCCCCGAAGGGGTAGGCAGAGGTGTATTACACACCCACTCTTCGCCAGATATGTTTCGGTCCCAATGTAATTGGGGGCGAGCCTATTGCCATCTACCGGCCACATTGTTAAGCGAGCGATAATTAATGAATATTTTTTAATACACACATAACTTCGAAAAGTCATAGGTGTGTGCCCGGGGTAACTGGGGATCGAACCTAAGACCATCGTCTCGGCAGTCCGTTACATACACCACTGGGCTATCGCCGCCGCGTATTTTTTAAAAGGTATAATCGTAGGTATTTATTTAATAGTTAGGTGCTGTATAGCGTTCACGCAGACGACGTCGCGGGCAGCAGCTAGTACTATATATTACATAATTATTATTACTACATTTTATTTAGAAAACATTAATTTTCAATGTTATCAGTTAAATGCACCTACCACTTTTATCTCTGCTCCACCTTAAGGTTGACAGGTAGAAAATGCTTTATGGCATTATGTCCAACCATGTACACCTTGTTTGTGCAAAATGTTAATAAATAAATAAAAAAAAATAAAAAGCCTCTTGAGGCAAATCGTGCTGGCAAATGTGGCAGGAAAAGGATTACCACACTTCGCACCGATCAAAAAATCGGGAACATCTGCCTCAAAAATCGTAAAAAGAGCGTTGCTCTTTTGACTACGATGATAAACGAAGAGGGTGTAATGATTTCGGGGAGGACAATGCGGAGGCGGTTAGTCGAAGAGAATCTGATGGGACGGCGCCCTCCCAAAAAACCGTTGCTAACCGAAAGTTTGAAAAATAAACGACTCCAATGGGCTAGACAACATCGAAATATGACTGTTGCAGACTGAAGTCGAGAAAGTGTAACTTTTTTGAATAATGCAATTGGTCAATAACGATTTTCTACTATTTATTATATTAATTTACAGGTGTGTTTTTCCGATGAATCGACCTTTCAAATTTTGGTTGACAAAAGTTCTTTCGTAAGACGCCGCCCTGGCGAACAATTTCACCCTGATTGCCTTGTAGAGAGGGTTAAACACCCGGTTAGTGTCATGGTGTGGTCTGTCATCTCAGCCAAAGGCATGGGGCGCCTATACATCGTAGAAGGGACAATGAAACAAGACCAATATAAGCGAGTACTAGAAACCCGGTTACTGCCGCAGGTCAATTAATGGTTCCCTGATGATAACGAATACATTTTTATGCATGACTCGGCACCGTGCCACAAAGCCAGATTATATATAGATATAGCATTACTGCATTTTTGGCTGCAAAAATGTCTCTGTTTTGCCCTGGCCAGGGAATTCACCAGACATGAATCCCATAGAAAACATCTGGGAACTCACCAAACGGAGATTGCGAAAAAAGAGATTACTACCAAGCAGCAGTTGATTGAAACTCTCATCAGAGAATGGCATCACAACTCCAAACTCCGGGAAAATGCGAAATAATGTATTGAGAGCATGCCCCGACGCATAGAAGCTCTTATTGCCACAAAGGGTGGCATGACTAAATATTAAAATTTACTCTAGTAATTTTTACCAATATTAATAATACACCTACGAAGAAAATAAAACAGTATTGTATTATTTTTGTGTAGTTTCTGTGATCCTTATAGAATATAGATACAAATAAAAAAATGTATAAGAGACCTATAACTTATCGTTTGTTACAGAAACCCAATCAAAAATAGAAAAAAAAAATCTCAATACTGTCCCTAATAATTTGGCCACTCATGGTACACCAGTTTAGTGCTTACTCGAACATCTGGCGCAATGCAGTTTGCAGTTAACGATATACGATACACTGTATGAATGTATGGTACAAGTTTTGTACGAGTGCTCGTTCTTTATTGTTACCGCGTTTTGTTTGGGATGGAGTTACTCTATTTTGTAAACATACATTTGACAGCCCTTTTGGCTTAGTTTTATACTACCTGAATGTCCTGGGTTCGGTTGCCACTTTACATTCAATATTTTGTGTGATCCACATTTTTTTTTTCGATTCTGGTTGACCTTTGATTTGACTTTCGTAAAGTCACCTACGACACAGGATTTGTGCTTACTGCGGTAATTGTCTATTTTAACCCCTCCAAAGCCGGGCGTGAAAAATAAAAATGTCCGGTAGTGCTGGCTGCTTTACGTCTTGACCGAGCAACAGCTGACCGGCGTCATTGTGTTACCTGTATCTCAGTTAGTTTTAAACGTATCAAAAAAATAGTGACGGTTTTGGCATCCTTGAAATGTGTTTTACAAACTTATAATAGATATATAATGTATAAATACCTTTTCTCTGCAGTTCGTTGAAATATGTAAAACTCTAAAATACGAAAAATTCCTCTTTAATAATATTTTCAACACACACAATCTCACAAATTTTTAGCATTTCAGAAATTATTCACAGCACTTTATATACCTTACTTAATACATTATTGAATTTTACCAACAGTTAATCTCAACTTCACTAATATTTTTATAAATCAACAAAAGTTTCAACACATAATTGGTGTACGAAATGGCCGCCATAGTCGCGCGTGAAACTGTGCCGATTCAAATACACTTTCGTAATTATCAAAATCATAAGTTTAGTATTTTATTATTGTTTACTCAATAGTTTGTGATAAATAAGAAAGGTTATGAGTAATAGTACCGACTTTTAACTACCTAATCTTACAAAACTAAAACGCGAACGGTTGTATTTACAACTTGCCGCCATTTTTGGTAATGATATTTTGAAAATCGTTTTTCGTTATAATTTAAACAATGATCATATCTTAACTATATTTTTTAGAAAACAAAATTAGTTTCCGTGTATAATGATATATAAAACATTTAGTGAAATTAAGAGATAGCGTCGCTACACGTTTTTCAAAGCAGAGCTGTTGTCGCTCTAACGCGCACGAAGTCAAACTTGTTGTAAACAATTTTCAGTCGTTATTTTTGCAAAAATGTCTATGAAAATGGCAACCAATTACAATGCAGGATTGAAAAGAATATTCATACTTTGCAATAGTGGGGCATAATCTTATTGGTGGAACTATTTTAACGTCATTTAAAAGTTGTGAAATATGGCGCTGTCGTGGCGAGACATACGTGTTTCCCGCAAGCACTGGACGGAACAAATTTTCCTGGGACATACGTGTCATGTCATACATGTCCCGCCGGCGTCCCAGAGGTTAAAACTTAAATTATAATACCACACTGACTTCAGAACCTGAGGCCCAATTCTCCTAAATAAATTTGTTCAAAATACAGTTTCGATATAATGTCAGTGTCATACTTACGCTTACGTCACAAATGGTATTCTCCTGAATTAACTGATATTTGAATGATATTGTAACTAAATTATAAATATTATTTTGACACTTGTTTCAATTTACGATCTCGTTACCACTTCGTTCAATTATCGGATAATTTAGAAGAATACGCTTTTTGTGACGTAAGTATGACACTGACATGATATCTAAACAAAGAAATTGGATATACGGTATGAATGTATGGTACAAGTTTTGTACGAGTGCTTGTTCTTTATTGTTACCGCGTTTTGTTTGGGATGGAGTTACTCTATTTTGTAAACATACATTTGACAGCCCTTTTGGCTAAGTTTTATACTGCCTGAATGTCCTGGGTTCGATGCTTTAGTTATTCTTCTGTGTATCTAAACTATATTTATATAGGAGAATTGAGCCCCTGTTTATTTCAAATTATACAATAATGACATTAGGTTAGCAGAATACCGATTCTGAGTAAATTCAAAATATAATCTCATTTCGTTCAAAATATAATTTCAATGTCATATTAAACACGTTGGCCTTCTGTTTTTTGCACGTCAACTGATAATAAGTGAAAGGTATGACTTGTAAACATGGTTTTATTGAATAAAAATCTAGTTCGAATCAGACTTGCCCATGAAGGATTCCGTACTTGAGGTATCCACTTAACATACCCTTTATCTTCACCTAACCAAATGTTACTATCTCTTTTTCGTCACCAAAAATAACTTTGTTTTCCATAGTGCTTGTATAAATGACACCGTTATTTTGCGGTTTTTGAAAATGTGCGATATCTTAAAAACTGTTGACTACATATCGTTCTCTCTGCACGGCTGTCTGTTGTTTTCTCCACTAGACAATCGCTTTTAGTGAATTGAAGTCTGTTCTATAACTTTAGTACATGTAAACATCCAAAATCCATCCTATGATAAAGGATGCACAAAATTTTGCGAATTTTCTTTTTTTTAGACTGCCTCCGTGGTCCAGTGGATATGCGACTGCTGATCGGACTTCGGGCAATAGTGTTACTGGCTTTTTCCGAATTCTCAGTTGCAGCACGGAGTCTGGTGATGTGCCCCACCCCCTATTACGTGGGACCTAAAAATTCTTGGTGAAATGTGGGTGTAATATTGCACCTCTGCCTACCCCTTCAGGGATACAGGAGTGAGTCTATTTTTCAGGACTTAATTATGTACATATACGAAAATACGTTGCAACTTAAGATTGAATAGGATTTTTTCATTTAATTTGTGTTTTGTTTGTTAGTTTTACTGCATCAGTCGAAATGCGTCCGATAACCAATAAAACATCCTGTATACCTATGTATGGTTTATGCTATACGCTATATGGCAGTCCTATGTAAAATAAATTACCGTATAATAACGGTAAATTAGTTTAATATAACACCTTATTTTTATATTGCATGCTTGTCATAATAAAGGCTTTGGAACGGATCTTGGCGTAACTAGGTCGAACCTTACGAGGCCAGAGTAAAAATAAAAACCTTGTGTAGGTACGCCTGCTTTAATAATGTTATATAATTACTATAATACGGTTGGCAAACAACTTCTAAGATGGCGAACGAGAATTTAGTTATTATTTTTATTATAAGACAAGATTTTTATAAGATACTTCCGCTAGCACTGATATATTAAATGTTATTTGATAATTTAATAAACTGACAAAGGAAGACTGGGTTTCGTTTCATGAGTGTCGTAAGAAGAGACTCAGGGAAAAATACAGTAAGGTATCTTTGTAAAGGTGAACGCACACTTTATCCGAGCCGAACGAGTCGAACGAAACGAATTTTACAATTCTGTATGCAATGCACACTATCGATTCGGACGATTCGACGAGGGCAAGTGTGCGAGGTTTCATGAGATTTCATATACAGAATTTTAAAATTCGTTTCATTCGACTCGTTCGACGCGTTCGGTTCGGATAAGTGTGCGTTCACCTTAAACATAAGGAAAACATAAGGAAAAGTCCAGCGGCATATTCGCCAAAATAGTCCTTATTGAGTCACAATACTATTTTGATGCTCATAAAAAAGGCATCATTATGTCCAGCAGTGTACTTTAAAAGGCTATAATTATAACTAGAGGACCCGTGCTGCTCCACAGCATATTTTAATATACATATAGGTATGATGAGTACATTGCAGCCTTATCTAATAAGCAAAAAGATGATATTCTTACCAAAAATATTAATATCACAAAACTTCTTTTCTCACAACATTGGCTAGTTGCGTTGTACCTTAGCTATCGTAAAATTTCCACCTTGGCATTACTGAATGGTTTGGCGCGCACTTTCTCTGAGCATTTTTAAATTTCCTTCCAAGAACCATAATTATAATTGAAAACACAACTACTCACAAAAAATACGTTATTAAATCAGAAACTTATGTAACTAACTTACGCTAACTTCACTTTTTTATTTTATTTGTCAATATTTTACTATAAAAATTAAAAATATAGATAAACAACTTTTTTTTTATAAGTAAGAAAGTAGGTTTTATTTTTGTTAACCAGCTAAATATTTCTGTGAGAAGCAGAATTTATTTTCTTTTGTGTATGGGTGTGATTAATCCATCATAATTTAGAAATGTAATAATTACGTTTATAGTTTTGGTAAGAATTGTAGCGTTAGTAGCAATCTTAAGTAACATTGCTACCGAAACTACCATATAAGCCCAAAATACAATTTCTACCAAAACAACTATTCCTACCGAAAATACTATTCCTATCAAAACTACTATTTGTACCAAAACTACTATTCGTACTAACACTATCATATCTACCATTTTCTCAAAACTACCATTTCTACCAAATCCGCCGGTGCTGTCAAAAGTACCTTTTCTCTCAAAACTATTATTCTTACCAATGCTACAATTTCTATCTTAACTACCACTTGTAATAATATAATTATATGACAATAGTACTATGAACCGCTGTAATAATTATGTTCCACATAAAAAAAATTAAGATGCCCGAAGAAAGTCCGTAATTTAAAAACACAAAAAAAATCCTAACATAAAACGTAAGGAAAATTCCTCAACATCAGAGATCAGTTCACCCAACATTAAGGGTTAACTGGTAACATTCGGGGAAAATTACCCGCCATCAGCGATAATTCACTATAGTGATAATTTTACCAACATCGGGTATCATTTTACACACCACCACACTTTCACCCGTATGAAAGAAAGGCAAGGTCACCTTAAGGTATAACGGTTATAACGGTTTTTCCTGGCAGTTACCGCAAGGAACTTATTAGATGCCATAAAAATATTTTTGAATTTAGAACCATCCATTTAGAGAGAAAGCAATGGAATCTTCAGAAATTTATAGGAAAAGTAGCTGACCCAGCAAACGTTGTTTTGCAAAATTTTTTTGTTTTTTTTTTTTGAAAAATAGATGTTGGCCGATTCTCATAGATACCGCATAAGCACAAAAAAATTCATCAAAATCGGTCAAGCCATTTCGAAAGAGTATGGGAACGAAAACTGTGACACGAGAATTTTATATATTAGACTAGCTGACCCGGCAAACGTTGTTTTGCACTTTTTTTTTTTTTTTGAAAAATAGATGTTGGCCGATTCTCATAGATACCGGATAAGCACAAAAAAAATCATCAAAATCGGTCAAGCCGTTTCGGAGGAGTATGGGAACGAAAATTGTGACACGAGAATTTATATATTAGACTAGCTGACCCGGCAAACGTTGTTTTGCAAATTTTTTTTTTTTTTTGAAAAATAGATGTTTGCCGATTCTCATAGATACCGGATAAGCACAAAAAATTTCATCAAAATCGGTCAAGCCGTTTCGGAGGAGTATGGGAAGGAAAACTGTGACACGAGAATTTTATATATTAGATATTGAAAAATAAGTTCAATGTCCACACCTATCTTCCTTCAAACTTACCCAATTTAAATAAGCATACCATGAAATGAAAGAGCTCTTTTCAGCGCGTGTTATAGGCTTATAACGAAACGCCTACCTCAATGAAAACCAGATATATAGAAGCAGAAAGTCGTTGACTACGGCTACGAAAATGTAAAAAATGTATGGGAAAAAACTGTTTTTGCATATAACTTGATGAATGTACAAGTTAGGTAATTTCTAATGCTTGATGACAAATCTATGCAGCGAGAGCTTTCATTAAAAAAAATCATGCGAATCGGTTCGGTAGAACGGGCTGGCCGACTCGTATTATAAAACACAAATTATTTTAATATATAGACTAGAGGACTCGTGCTGCTCCACAGCATATTTTAATATTATAAAAAAGCTCTTTCATATAGGTATGATGAGTACTTTGTAGCCTTATCTAATAAGTAAAAAGATGGAACGGTAGCTTTGGTAGCCATCGTAAGTAACATTGCTACCAAAACTACATTATATGCCATAAATACATACATACATATCGTCACGCTTTTTATCCCTGAAGGGGTAGGCAGAGGTGTATTTCTACACCCACTTTTCGCCAGATATACTTTAGTCCCACGTAATAGGGGGCGAGCCTATTGCCGTACCGGGCACATTTCCAGACTCCGTGCTGCTACTGAGAATTTCGTGACAGAAAAACCCAATAACACTGCCCGACCCAGGAATCGAACCCGGGACCTCCCGATCCCACGCGCACATTTATGCCGCGAGACCAACGAGGCAGTCGTATAGGGTTTGATGTCGAGTTTTCCGTCTCTACGCAAAGATGGTATTTGCATCGTGTTATCCCTTAGTCGCCTCTTACGACACCCACGGGAAGATAGGGGGTGGTGACACTTGTATTCTATGCCGTCAACCACACGGCATTTGTTATACAATTTCTACCAAAACTACTATTCCTACCGAAAATACTATTCCTAACAAAACAACTATTTTTACTAACACTATCATATCTACCATTTTTTCAAAACTACCACTTCTACCAAAACCGCCGGTGCTGTCAAAAGTACCTTTTCTCTCAAAACTACTATTCTTACCTAAGCTACAATTTCTACCATAACTACCACTTGTAATTTAATTATATGGCAATAGTACCTACTATGAACCGCTGTAATATGTTCCACATAAAAAAAGATGCCCGAAGAAAGTTCGTAATTTAAAAACACATACATTTTCCTAACATAAAACGTATTTACCCGTCTGTCGGGTTGATTTTCCTAACATTAGGCGGAAATTTCACTACATTTGGGGAAAATTCCTCGGGTCGCAGGTATATTGACGTCGTTACCGCGAACCGGTCATGAGGGTCTATAGAGGAACAGCACGGTGTTTTAGTCCCCGAACATCTAGGGGGAGAGAGCCGAGCCACCCTTTTATTTAATCTTGTCTTTTTGTCTGCCTTTCTAACTCTCAGAAAGGCAGGTTTCCTCATGATGTTTTCCTTTACAGTTTAGCAAGTAAGTTGTCTTCTGTTTATTTAAATCACGCTACAGCTTAACCGATATTAATGGGTATTTCACTGGAGTAATGACGAGTTTATAGGCCTATATATAATCTTAATTTAACATTAGAATCATTTGCACTATTTAAACTAAACCATCCTCATCGTCCTAGCGTTATCCAGGATACGCATGAATTTTCGTCTTGGCGTCTGGATCCGCCTCCTAGTCTAATCAGATTTAACAGACTATTTTCTTTGCCAGTGATCGACTACGCTTACTAAAACTAGACCCCACAAAAGTCTGCACCAGTAAGTAACGCTAAGATAAGTAAAATAAAGCGGGCATCACTATGAGGTATAGCTAGTCATTGAAATAAAAATGGCGGGTGTAAAAAACTCAGAGAGGTATTATATCGGATTATTGAACATTACCGCTCTACTGGGCTGAGGCTTTTCAACGTTTTCAGCACTTTTCATCGCTCGAATCGCTCTCACAGATGTTATTGAATGCTCACGGCACACTTATAAACGTTAAAATAAAAACCTCGAGTCCTTTAATGCGGGAAATATATTTATAAGTGTCGTTATGTTCGGCTGCGATCGGTTTAAAGAGGAAAGTAGGTTTTTTGTTTTCTGATGCGTATCCTACTTTGTTGGTTTGTTGTTAGAGGTCGTGTTCTCGGCTTCACCGGTAAGTTTCGTCCAAATCCATTCAGTTTTCTTGTGTGAGAACAACAGACAAATCGCGCAGTGATTTAAGAAGGTAGGAAAGGCGTATCGGAGTTTTGCTTCCCACACGAGGCAACACTCAGTGTAATTCTGATCCACTAACTATTGTCCCGAATGTGAAAAAAAGTTTCGTGTCCGTTGTTTGAATGAATGATTGAATTAAATTGTCTTTGCGAAATTCGAGGGAATAAGGCTTGGTGAGCAAAATCTGCTTTAAAAAAATTAGTCCTATTTCACAGTCACTAGGACAACTGTTTTTGAATGATGTTACTGTGTCAATATAACTTGACCATTCATTTTGAAGCGACATACTTTTTACTTCAATCTATTACCCACTTTCCTGTAAATCAAGAAATCATTTACCATTAGAGGACTATGACGAGATATCTAAAAATAACACGAGACTGGACCGTTAACGACTAGATTTATATCATATAAGTGAGGTTAAACCAGTTGTTATTGTGTCTAAAAATAACCGCTTACATGCAAAGCGTGTATCTGTGATCCATGTTTTGTAATATATTATATATTATGTAATAAGGTCATTATATCTAGGGTTTGGTCGTATGCTCTCCCAAATCTTCTTTCTCTTAGCGTTATCCCAGTTTCAGTCTGGGGTCCGCTTTCTAGTCTAACCGGATTTGGCTGAATATTAGCATTTCCACGGAGCGACTGCCTATCTGACCTCCGCAACCTAAAGGGATAGCGATATTCCATGGTTTAGACTAGTGTCAGTTTATTTAGAAGGTACTGACGCCCTGTAACGACTGTCAAAGATCTTCATGACAACCGGGACCGACGGCTTAACGTGCTCTCCGAGGCACGGGACAAGCGATAATTAACAATTCAATACGCACATAACTCCGAAAATTCATTGGTGCGCGCCGTGGATTCGAACCTAATACCCTCTGCATGGCAGACTGTTGGTATATCCACTCGGCTATCGCTGCCTTTATACTCTCTGCATGCTCTCCCAAATACACTTAATAAATTGCCAAAATATCTATCTTGTCGACTAGACAATACAAAAGTTAAACAAATTAAAAACAAGCTAAAGCATTACTTCGTCACCGAACAATTCCGGCAGAGTGGGGATCATACGGGCAGACTTACTTGTGTCAGGCTGTGAGCAACAACTTTTAATATTGCACATAATCTTAATTGTATACTTAGATTAAGCGATGTTGAATTGTAATTTACATGCAAATTTTAAAAGTAATAAATAGCTTCAAATTTCATTTAATTTTTTATAGAATACCAATTTTAGGCAGCAATCGCATAGTGATGATACAAACAATGGTATGCAGAGGGTATCGGTTTCAAATCCACCTCGCGCACTACTGAATTTTGGAAGTTATTTGCGTGCAAAATTGTTAATTATTGCTTGCCCAGATAATAAGTTTTTTGGCAGTCATTACAAAGAGGTACTGGTCTAATTAACTAGATATTAAAAGCCCGTGTGACGCTATACCTATTAAAAAATGCCAGTACTGAATTGACTAGACATCCAATTTTCTATCCGCTGCGCGCTGTAAGGATCACAACAAAGCGTGATAGCAACGTGGCGACAACTTAACGAGTTGTGTCTTCCGACCAACCTTTAGAAACTCTTATCTATTTAATGTCTACTGGGAATAATACCATAATCACATACACGTAATATTTATTTTCATAATCACCTAAATCCATACGTTAAGGGATAAAGAACGGTGCATTGTGTCCAAAAAAGGTTGAAATGTTTTCTATGTACCCTTTTTAAACGATCTTGCTCGAATCACTTCTTTTATTTACCTTTAAGACTTTGGACATCGGTCCAAGGTCTTAAGTAAAGTAAAACGTTAGTAAGATAGCAAAATAAACACGATAGTAATACAAATAGTGTCGTTGATGTAATATTTTTTTTCAGATTGGTAAGCAAAGAGGAATGATGAGGTATGGTACTCCAAACGTAAGATATTTATATAATAACGGTAACTGTGTTATTGAGAATAAAGAGCACTGTCTTTATATGAATACTAGAGGACGCGAGCAGCTCCGCTTGCATTTTTTTTAAATTTACCCGTTTTGGCCGATCCCGTGGGAATTTCGGGAAATCCCTTCTTAGTGCACCCCTACGCTCCCCAAGGAACATACATGCCAAATTTCAGCTTCCTGCGCCTAATAGTTTCGGCTGTAGCGTGTCTGTCAGTCAGTCAGTAACGCAAGGATTTTATATATTAAGAAGATAATAAAGCTGAAGAGTTTATTTGTTTGTTTGTTTTAACACTCTAATCTCTTCAAGTACCGGTCTAATTTGAATAATTATTTTTGTGTTGAATAGACTCATTTATCGAGGGAGACTACGTACCATCACGCTATGAGCCATGGGTGCAGGGTAGAAACCCTAAATAACGCAGGTGTAACCGCGGGCTCATGTAGTAAATTAATAAACGACACGATGCTAAGGCCCTGTTTCACAACCTCTGGATTAACCGGATCTTTCAGATAAAATCAAAATTGTAGCGAAATATGTGTGAGATAAAGATATGTTTATTTGCTCAAACATTGACATCAGCATGTGTTATCTAACGTATTAATTTAACAGAAACTTATCAGACAACAGTGAATGCGGCCCTACCTTTTCTTAACCATATGAGCAGTATTGTCACCATCCTATAAAATAATTTTCATCGGAAAATCTTTTACCATATCAGTCTGATCACCCACTTAAAATTTGTCCTCAAAGTCAACCTTGTCAGTCCAACTGCACACTTGCGTCATGGCCTATCAACGTCTATAGATCAATGAGGAACTAATAATAACTATGAAATTGGTTCAAGTGGCATTGTGTAGTTATCAAATATTAAGTCACTATCGATTTGTGCTGTTTGATTGTGAAGACGTCCATTGCTAAGGCCATGATGAGTCGCCACTCGATTCGAATTAAATAGCTTCTGTACTGTTTAAATATTTAACGATCGGATTCAATATATACCGTCAATAGTACTGTCTATAGATTTTAATGTCTTTAGCTCATCAAATTCAGAGAATCACCAACGTCCTAGCGTTATCTCAGTTATAATCAAAACTTTCACCTTGGATCCCTGGATCCCAGAGTCCTTTTTCCAGTCTTTTCCACAGAGCGACTGCTTCTGACTATAAAATATGGTAGTAAGTGGTGACCCTGGTTCATACTGCTTGCAAAAACATAACCAAGCCTCTGGACTTTCAGGCACGGTCACTCACCGAAGCAAGACCCCTACCTAAAAATTAAGTATGGTAAGTTAGATCCTTACATGGGAAAAAAGGGGCCAACTGAAGTTTTTGTTTGAAGACAGTATGAGTCAAAATTCAGTCAGGAGGTTGGATAAAGATAATAATTTACTACTTGGAATCGTGCCATCAATAAGTCTAAAAAAATCCTCAGTAACACAGTTCATGCACGCTGAGGTCATTAGAGTAGTGTGTCAAAGTACCGACGCTATCGACAGTGCGAATACAAATAAAAATCAACAAGTAAAGGTAAATACAGTTCTCAAAGACAGCGCTGAGCTCGCACCACACAACTCACGACGACGACTTATATAGCCGGATTAAAAGTCGAGGAATAAAAATATATTTCTTCTCACTGAAAGACGTTAATGGATTAAGAGAGTTGTTGTCCGTGTGGTGACGGATTAAGAATAGAGAATGTCACTACCCCATATCATCCCATGGTGTCGTAAGAACCGACAGAGGGAGCATATTATGCAGAGAACAGCACTGTAAGATAAGGAAAACTAGATACAAACCCTATACCAACCCGTTTGGCCAGCGTGGTATAGTAACCAATTCCTCCTTTCAAAGGAGAGGCCTAGTCCAGCAGTGGACTGTTAAAGGCTGATTATGATAATGATGATGATTTGTTAGTTTTCCAAATAATTTACTAAATAAAGATACGTAAAACTTGTGTTATTTACACGTGATTACAAAACATCCACTTACTAAACAAAACGCTGAAGTAAAGCTTATAGAGTAACTTGACTTGTACTTAATAAATCGATAAAGTCAAGCAACATTTACACAGGTCATCGCTTGGATGGGTGTGGCATTTCCACCAGCGCCCCATCGTGTTTCGATGACATGTAAAGTTGACGTTCCCGGTTCTCGTCTCATTACATGATGGTCATCCCATTCGGGCTATATACATATAAACTACTACACCAGAGCTGGCCACACACGCTCACACGAAAAATAAACCCTAAGCGAAAAATAAAATTTCACCATTACAAGCATATTACAAGAGCATTATTCTCCAATCGGTATTAAAGCAATATCATCGTAAAGAATACATATTTTATTTCTAAATCCAATATCAATGCGCGATGTTAAAGGACCCCGACCTCTATGGACTGGGGATTAATATAATGCCTTTTACGTATTTTAAGCTGACTGAAGATTTGCCTTGTCATGGATATTATCTGTAGTGAACTTATGTGCTTACTTGCTAAGGCTAGGTATTCTGGTAGATATGAAGTCTTTATTACACAGAGGGATTATCGGTGAAAGCGATTTCTCCCACGCGTCCTTTGATTACTTTGTGGGCAAAATCGGAAGCCAGTGAGTTGACATTGGACACCGTCCAATTAGCAAAGAAACCACTTCTTTGCTAATTGGACGGATGTCCCGGTGATTAAGGATCGCTTTGTCAATGCTCCTGTGCACCGGTATGCAATTTGTTGTGCTTGCGATGATACTGTATAACTAAGCACGCACTACTTTAAAATTCAATCATACAATCGGTATCCATCGATTATTGAACGTTTATTTTCCAGAAATATAGAATCGTTTATTTAATTTGGAACATTAGAGAAACATAATTTTATAACTGAAGCTTAATCTACTCTAACCTAATCTAATACAGAAAACATAAAACAAATCTAAAAAGTGAAAATATTAACAAGGTTTAGGCGTCGTAAAATGCCTCCGCATCAATGTCATCGGGTAACGTGCCTAGAAGGCGATTTATTTGATATCAGAAAATTTTAAACTATTGTTAAATAATATGTCGCACACATGTAAATCACATAGCTTTTTGGTGATTGTTAATTAGAAATGCATGATGCAGTTGCAAGGGAAAGATAACGAAGCAAAAGGAAGAAAGGATATAACCAAGTTGACATGGTCTTAATATGATAAAACAGCTTCTAAATAAATAAAGATTAAAGAGCCGCTAATACTCCATCATTTTCTTCTTCTACAAAAGAGCACAATTCTGTCTACGAATTAACATTAGTACACCTGCACCGCTTTACTACATGCCTTGCATGATTTACCACAAAATTACAGTTTAATTTCGTGGTCTCAGGTGTGCCAAACAAAATGGCCTCTACTCAGTTACAATTCATAATTATTTATCGCAGACCCCTGTTGAATGTAATAAGACGTCGTGGAATAGTTATGTGTTTTCAATATTAGGGTGAATATTGACCGTCAGTTTGGAATTTAGTAGAAAGTCCTTTGTGTCGATAAGGTGGCTTAGAGCTGATCCCATCCGCATTGCCGACGACCCGGTGGCGTAGCGGGACTGTTAACGACTGCCACGGCGAAGGTCGCTGGTTCGATTCCCTCTCAAGTCAAACATTTGTCGGCGTGAACCTGGGTGTTTGGTCTAGGTGTGTTCCTATTTTGATATAATCTATGTATTTACAAAGATAAGTATAAATTTAAATATGTATGTTTATTCACTGTATAGTACCCATTGATCAAGCTCAGCTTAGTTTGGGACTAGATGGTGTTGTGTATGTGGTACAATATTATTATATTGTTATTCCCACTGGCTTCGCTGTAAAGCTATGTACAGTAATATCGATAGAAACTGCAAGTTATGGCAATCGAGATATTCAGAGGAAAGGTTACCAATATAGTCCCTCCTATTATTATCCCATCCCATTCCTATGTCACCTGGCGAAACTTAAATAGCGATTACCATAATGCTACTGCTACATCTGCGTTAGCGTTAACGTTGATGGCAATGGCCAACTACGCGTTAATTAACGCGTTAAAAATGCGCCTTGGCTACATTAAGGTTACAATGCCGTTAAGCGTTAATTCCTCGTGAATTCACACGTTAAGGACTTTTCAAAAAACGAACCTTTAAAAAACGAATATGCACGCCCCTTAAAGGTTCTAATTTTGAATTGTAAAGTAAACAGTCCTTACTCTGTGCTCGCATCCCGATGGCGTTAATGTAGACAACATCACTTAGCGCGTTAAACTGCGCGCTAAAACCCTTTGATGTGTCCAAAGAACCGACACCCGAGCTATCGCTTAACATTTAACGCCAATAGTAATGCCGTTAGTACTTTAACGCGTTAAAACGTTGGCCACATCTACGTGGCGCCTAAATTAACGCGCTAATTAACGCGTTAAGACGCAGGTGTAGCAGGGGCATTAGAGATACTCGTGTAGACCGTGGAGTTAAAGGTACTCTCATCAAATTTAACCATTAAAATTATGTTCAAAATAAAAATACGAAATATTTACGGTAACGAGGATAAAATTATGTTATTAGAAATTTAACAAATATATTTATACTTTTAAGAGTGTACAGTATCATAGGTTATGAGTTTATTTTTTTTTATTTGAGTGTTCGTATGTAAGTATCTAAATTTTAATATATTTTCTAAAATATATTTATTTCAAAAAATATACCACATTCCTTTTAACACATAGAATTTATTAATTAAGTAATTAGTAGACAAATACCATGCATATTGGTATCTGTCCATAGCAGGAAAGTTTGAACGCACGTAACTTTGCTTCGAGTACCCGACATCAATTCAGAGCTGCAAACGCTATGATCACGGATATACTAAGTTGTAGAAGGATGAATATCCTTTCAAATAATCGGTACAATAAAGCCATCAACTCCAAACTATATTAACAATATACATACACCTACGGCAGTCACTACAATTCTATATACTTAATAATTAATATCACTTCGATGTCTGAAGGGGCTCTAACAAGGTCGGAACACTACCAACTAGAGCTTTTGTGTATGTTGTGTATACTTTTGTATATAACACCATGATTGATCGCTTTTGATATTGTGAGGTTTATGAGAAAATTATTGAGCTGTCATATGAAAGTAATATACGACCGCGTTGGGCCCTTAAATTGCTGTTTTGCACGACTATGGGGAAGTCGGCAAAGGATTTTGTATTATGGAAATATATTGTTGAGGTTTTGGCCCCTTCGTGATTTGAAAGCCATTAGAGGATTCTGTTTTCAATATATTATTTTATTATAGGCGCAATTTATGTCGCACATTTTTATTTGGTCCCAAATAAAATTGTGCGATATAAGTTGGATAGATAAATCGTTATTTTTTTTGCACCAGTATTACCTACTATAAAATAATTGCATAAAACTAGTTGCAAAAGGGCAGTGTTATAGCTTAGTTTATAAAGAGTTGTATAGGTCTCCTTTAGTGAGAAAACAAGTCACACGTCACAAGTCACAATTATTTTAGGGATAAGTAACAGCCTTCTAACGTCCCTCATCATCATCATCAGCCCTATATATAAACTGTCCCACTGCTGGGCACGGGCCTCTTCTCACTATGAGAAGGGTAAGACTTTAGTTCACCACGCTGGCCAAGTGCGGGTTGGCAGACTTCACATGTCTTTCGAGAACATTATGGACAACTCTCAGACATGCAGGTTTCCTCACGATGTTTTCCTTCACCCTTTAGCAAGCGATAATTAACAATTTAATACGCACATAACTCCGAAAAGACATAGGTGCGTGCCGTGGATTTGAACCCTGACCCTCTGCGTAGCAATCTGTCGGTCTCTCCACAAGGCTATCGCTAACGTCCCTATTAAAAAAAAAATATACTTCGTTCAAACAACATAATCTTTAATTCATTTCTTCCATTTACATCTGTCTTACTCTATCTATAAACACCGGTGCCTTAATCAGCCCTACGTATTTTGGCAACGTTTCTTCAAAGGATTCCCATAAAATATTTTTATTGTGTTATATTTTTATTGTTTCATCTAAAAATTTGGATGAAACGGGTACTGAGAAATGAAATTGAATTTGCTCCACTTTTATGCGTACATCATAAAAGTTCTAGGTTTGGTTCAAGTTGTTCTTTGAAGTACAAAAGAAAAATAATACCAAGTTGTCCTTTGAAGTACAAAAGAAAAATAATACATACTGTTAAATACAGTATGTATTATTTTTCTACCGTACCGAATTTAGAAAGAAAGAAAGAAAACTATTTTATTCCGTTTATGTAACAGGTATGCAACAGAAAGAGAGATAAAAACTTAAACTAACTTAATATAAATAGAATCAGTTCCTAACAATTTAGATGTAGGAATGCTTATAAACTTGTAACCATATGATTTATCTCTGAAGTAGATTTCGTGTAAGAGTGCGGTAGCTCTGGGGTTTGCCGTAAATACTTTTTGCGCCGTTACGAAGAATTTGCCTTAAGCGGAACGGTCTGCTTTTTTCTCAATTACACAGCTTGCGCGTTACCCGGTAACCCTTCAGTCTATAATAGGTACAGGAACGAACTGGATCTGTATGTGCGCAAGTTGTAGGTACTGTGTATCCCATACTTTACTTGAGTCAATTCGAAAGTTACCCCTTGTAGGCGCACTTTTTATTTCATTTTTATAGACTCGCGCCTGTAGAGCCGTGTGGTTGACGGCATAGAATACAAGTGTCACCACCCCCTATCTTCCCGTGGGTGTCGTAAGAGGCGACTAAGGGAGAACACGATGCAAATACCAGCTTTGCGTAGAGACGGAAAACACGACATCAAACGCTATACGACTGCCTCGTTGGTCTCGCGGCATAAATGTGCGCGTGGGATCGGGAGGTCCCGGGTTCGACTCCTGGGTCGGGCAGTGTTATTGGGTTTTTCTGTCACGAAATTCTCAGTAGCAGCCTGGAGTCTGGAAATGTGCCCGGTACGGCAATAGGCTCGCCCCTTATTACGTGAGATAAAAGTATATCTGGCGAAAAGTGGGTGTAGAAATACATCTCTGCCTACCCCTTCGGGGATAAAAGGCGTGACGATATGTATGTATGTATGTATGTCGCGCCTGTATCCCCGAAGGGGTAGGCAGAGGTGTGTTACACCCTCATTTCGCCATGAATTTTTAGGACCCACGTAATAGAGGGCGAGCCTATTGCCGTTACCGGGCACATCCGGTGACTCCGTGCCGCTACTAAGAATTCGGAAAAACCCAGTAACACTCTTGCCCGACCCGGGAATAAAACCCGTGACCTTTAATCAGCAGCCGAGTACGCTATCCACTGGACCACGGGGGCAGTCAGTGGCGTATTATAGTTGTTAAAAGGCGAAAGCCTAATGAAAAGTCAAACAGACGGTCTTGAGTTCAAAGTGATCAAGTGGTTCAAACCCACGGCGTGTACTAAACTAAGTGCGTTTGAAATAGTTAATTATAGTTTGCTAAACAATGAAGGCAAACATTGTGAGAAAACTTGAGTAACTCGAAAAACATGTGAAGTCTTAAAACCGGCACATGACAGAGGTCAACACTTGAAAGGGCGGCCGCTTGTTTTAGCAATTACATTAGAGGCCCATTTCTCCTAATTATATTTGTTCAACATGGAATCTAATATCAGTGTCGTACTCATATTACAAATGGTAATCTCCTAAATTAAATGATATTGAAATGTTATCGTGACTAGATCGTAAATTGAACAATGTATCAACGTCGAGCTATAGGAGTCAAATTAGACGATAATGATATTAAATTAGCAGAATACTGATTCTGAGTTAATTCTAAATATAATCTCATTTCGTTCAAAATAATTTCAATATCAAATAAAATACGCAAATTGGCCTTAAGACTCTGAAGTTCAGAGCGCTAAAGCTGTGCTTCGGAGGGCACGTACAATCGTAGGTCTGGGTTCTTGTCTCACACACATGAATCGTTAATCGCCTTGTTGAGCTTTAGACACTATGTTGGGCTCACACTCAGACGAAAAAGAAAAAAAAATCTGTTCTGATACTCATTTTACAATTATTAGAGGTATTATCTGCTGTAGGTATGACTGCCTTCGTGGTCCAGTGGACAGCGTATGCGAATGCTGATCGGAAGTCCCGGTCGAGCAAAAGTGTTACTGGGGTTTTCCGAATTCTCAGTAGCAGCACGGAGTCTGGTGATGTGCCCGGTAACGGCAATAGGCTCGCCCCCTATTACGTGGGACCTAAACCTATCCCTTCGTGGATACTGGCGTGAGTCTATAAATACAATAAATAAAATTATCTGCTAACTAATATTGTTGCAGTTAAGCATACCGAGTTAAAGCGAGGTTTTGCGCTTGTAATACTGCGGTATTAACTTATGACATCCAACTTATTTTTCATAAGGATACGACGGTCGTTATTGTCCTAACATCATTAATAACCTAATATTAAGTGATAGGAGCAATAAGTTCAAAAAACAAACACGCAATATGATCATTTAGTACAGTAATTCAGGACGGCGTAACTTACTTTATTTTAATAAGAAGGTATAGAACTTGACTTGGAATATTATTTTTATATGTGACCAAGTGGATCATCTATTTCTCTGTATCAAATCACATGAAAAACTGTGTTCTGGAATTTGTATTTTATAAACACCAAAATATTTAAATAGGTATGAAACTATATGTACATTTTTAAGCATCAATACATAATTTTACAGAATATATAAGTATTTTTATTTCATATTTTCAACGTATTATTTTAAAATGAACTAGCATATTTACATACAAACTAAAACTAAAGCTAACGAAACAGAAAATTGGTACAAAGAGGAAAGGAGATAAATGATGTCGTATTATAAAAGTTCGTCTGTATGAATATGATAAACTTACTTTTTTTACTTTTTCACGATTAATTAATGAGATTCCTGAGCAAGATTTAGGTTTATAATTCTCGAGGGCGGAGCCGTAGGCGAAGACTAGTACAACCAATGATATTACAAGAAAATGGTAGATACGTTACCTACGTAGTAATTAATCCGTAGAAACGGTACACTAACGCACACATCGATAACTCCATATTTTTGTTTTATTTTCGGTTGACAAGATGTGTCAGTTTCACTTTGACGGTTCGCGACGTTACACACACATATGACAGACTTGCCAACTGGCTTATGTCAGAGAGCTCAGATATTTAGATACATAGAGGCACATTTTTGAGCGCTGTGAAGACAAACTTTCTGTGACCCAAATTGCCGCTTGGCGGCGTGGCAGTAGCGCTGTGACAGCCGTCTCTACGAAAGCAAGAGAGACGTACGTTCCTCCTGTGTATCCTAACAACGACAGCAAGAGAGACGGAGAACGACGCCAGCGCTGCCAACGGCGCCAACTCCGAACTAAACTGGAGACAATCCCCACTTGGAATCGGCACACGAAATCCTTAAGAACTACGCCTCTATGTAAATCTGTATTCATTGCTTATGTTTAGCGTCCTGCTTTTAGTACGCCTATAACATATCTACTTCTTTTTACTTTTGTAACATCATTGGCTGCCCTGTATATAAACGGGTTTCTTCCTAGCCTTACATGTGCCTAAAGATGTAAACTTAAGGCGAGTTCTAAGCGTTGTACTGTATGAGATAAATCCGTATCATGACCATATTTTATAATAATACCGTTTATGTTAAAACCCAAGTGTATGGTCATTTCATCATACTGTCACTTAAAAGATTGGATCTAACAACTAACATCATACTTGAAATCGAATGTCCGTTCCAATTTCCTAGAAGCGTTAGTAATACGGTCGGAAATCCGTAAAGCTGGCGTTCCTATATACTTGCCAGTTGAAATAAGGGTTCCGTACCTAAAAGATGAATAAGAGCAAAATAAACAAGAAGCTCTAGCTGTTGACCACCTTTTCAAAATCAGTGGCTTTTCCTAAGGTTCTGATAGATGAGCTTTTACGGAGACGGCAGAGATGGAGATTGTCAAGAATGCTGCATTTATGCTTATTGATTATACTAAAGAAAATAAACAATCGACCCTCATTTTGGGATGGAATAATATGAAATTTTTGCCCGTTGTGTGAAACTGAATCACTTGGCATTTTTTTTAAATGGCTTTAGGTTTTATGCCTGTGACTTCTCGTGGTTCTTTGGGCTAGCCTTTAAAACGTGGCGCTAAATATAAATGTAAGAACATTCCAAAATTGGCAACTTAATTCGCTCTACCTAGTACGGAACCCTCAATACGCAGATGAGACTTTTATTTGCTAGATTTTTATTAAAACCAGCACCGTATTGAAAGTTACGTTGACATTTATGTTAACTGTGCCGCACTGGGTGCCGAGTTCGGTAATAACTTAGCACGAACAGTTTGTTTGTAGGGCGAATATTGTCTCATAAATTATTGACAGTTCCACCGATCTGGTAATTGCTAAACCCTTGTCGAAGTTTGAAGTGGATTATGAGAATTTTCTTTATGCAGTTGAATTTGTGTTATAGCGAAAACGATCATATTAATTATTTTTCATCCCTTCTATTCGAAAAGTGTCGCTTTGTTCCTCTTTTAGCGTGAGCAAAATAGCTCTTTTCTGTTAAGAAATTTTTAGCGGGCGGCAAAGTGATTTGAATTTGGAACGTATATCATACATAGACATCGAACGCAAATTGTATGAATAACTGGCTGTACGTGTTGGCTGCACGAGCATGAGGACCCGCGCTAACAAAAAAAGCGCGCGAATTACTTCTCTGTACTTGTAATCAGTAGGTATATACTTTATTGAATTTTGCAAAAATAATGAGTTCTGCGTCGAGTTATGAAAGCGAATTCTTTAACTCCTGAAACAATAACTCAAGAAGCTAACAACGTCGTACATAACTTGTTATCCACGAACAGAAAATTATTTATTTACTCGAGAGCAAATTATTTTTCCCTCGGGCTATGTACTTACTTTGAATCCCTCGCTGGGCTCAGGATTCTACGTTAGAATCCCACGCTACGCTTGGGATTCTATTCAAAGTAGCGCCCTCGACGTAAAAATACTATTTTGCTCCCTTGTCATACAATATACTATTTCTGCACCTTTGACTCTGAGTAAAATAGTTCTATGTTCAATTGTCGCATAAGAAAAAATACTTTATAGCGGGTGACTTTACAAACATGCAAACTATGAACTAGAAGACAACCAGACTCGAAACAACAATTTGTGAATCACACAAATTTGGAATCGGAATCTAATTTAGAACTACCCTAAGGACTTAGTCGTCTTAGATTTTGTAATATCTTTGAAATTCTAAGTCTTCTTACAATACTTCACATTATTTTTTTATTCAGCTGCTAAGCATAAAAATACAAAAACATCAACGGCCAAAAACACTTTAACATTAAGCTCCCCGAAATCGATGAAATGCCGTGTCCAATAACCGTTGACCCTATTTAGAAACAATTTTCGGTACATTACCCACTTTTTATTTGGCTCAATCGGTTTTGCGATATATACATTATCACCCAGGGGAACTACGAGAGAATGGAATATTTTCGACGAACTCTTAAAAATGTTACGAACGTATATTTTTATTTTTGTTAAAATATTTTGGCCGCCAGTCAATTTGTCAAGCGGTAGAAAAAATACATTCCGGTATTTTTTATATATTACCAAGGCATGCAATCGTGGAAAAGGGTGGTATAAAAATTTCCCTCAAAGCAAAAATTACATTTGAAATAACTCAATCTGACTACCAATTACTCTGCGTTCGAAACGTTCAAACGCAGCATGTCCATGGATGTCAAATTTAAATAGTAGAAACAATCTAAAACTTGCTGTGGGCATGCTTTCTACCACATAAATCCAAATGACGTACAATTGCAGTCAGCCTGTGACCACGGTTAGTGACCACCTATACCGAAACGTCGGAATAAATACAAAGTCTCTTACTTTTTATCATCATCATTTCAACATGTAGACTTCCACTGCTGGACACTGGCTTTTCTTCGGAATAATAACGTGATATAAGTATGAAGACAAATCGCTAGATTTTCAAAGGATTTATTGTTGGGAATATCCAACCATAAAATCTAAAAAGACTTTGAGAATCTTAGACTCTAAAACCGTCCAATGTTCACCAAGGGACGAAAAGAGAATTTTAGATAGAGATATATGTAACAAAATATATGACACGACGCCTGCGATGCATTTATAGTAATATTTTGTGCATAGTGGAGACACGTTTTACCAGTAATTCTCACATGTTCCATGTCAATCTATTTTAACATGGAGTGCATCAGAATACTGGCGCAAAATTGTGTTGCAAAATGTTATACTAAGAACAGTCTAATGTCCATAGAGATCATAATATAAACACACAGAACACACAAAAGTGAGAAAACTTCTTAAATGCATTATTAATAAATTAATATTATATTAAAAGTACTGGTCAAAATTATGCACTCTCTTATAGGCAACAGTATTTTAGAAGATATTTCTATTAATGATTTATAAAAAAAAAGAAATCCTTCGACGTATAGAAAACATTTCTATTGACCAAAGAATGACCACACTTTGAGGAACACTAACCTCGAATATATCTAACGTTTCTCTTCAACCACGTAGGCATAATATAACCATACGCCATTTTTTTCGCTTCATATCATAAAATTGTCAAATAGTACTACAAATAAGCAGACTTACGTAGTACCGCATAAACATAACTCAGGTCCTAACAAGAGATAGGGGTCCTTTAGTAAACAATATTGTAGAGAAATTCACACAAAACATCTTGGGGCGTATGATTCAGAATTACTACACAAAAAGGGTACTCTTAATGGTCTTACCGCAGTAATATAAAAACTTGTATGCAAAGGTTTTTCGATATAGGATTTTGTCCCACTGACCGCTATTAGCGGAAAGCAAGTTAAGAAACTAATAACGGAAATAAATGTAATGACTGTATTCATGCCAACATCGTATGCTGTAGATATAGTATAGCCGTGACCACGGCTGAAGCAAGTCAGTCGAAACGTTGGCAAAATCGAGGTAATTATGCCTTAAATATATTATTTATCGCGAGTAAGACCTGCTATATAACCTTGTATAGCACAGACGTCAAAGTTGATAGAAAGTTGATACGTAGATTCGCAAATTGTGAATTGGGACCGTTGATTGATATGTTTGTTAAGTTTTTTTGTTTCTCTTTATTTAATTTAGGGACTTTTACTACTAATTTATATGTTAGTCCCATCGTACCCTAATGTGTTACATACTATTAAGCTTTATGTACGTCAGAGCCTTAAGTAAACATTCTAAATAAGACAAGAGCAGATTCTAAGGTTAGATTTCCTAAAATATTTATAAAGTATCCAGTATCATACCTATTTATACAATATTTGTAAAGTAGATTTATTCCATAGCAATTTACGAATAAATCCTTTATTTCAAATAAAATGAATTAAGTGTCCTTATGACCAAGAATTCTAATAATTTCATAGTTATAGGTACTTGTCGTTTCTATGTAATCTATAAGTTTTAATAACCCGCAACAACTGAATTGAACTCTACAAGCCAAACGAGACTGAAATTACATGTATTTCTTTAAATGACATAACCAAAGACTGGATCGATATATCTAAGCAAGATGATCATCATCGTATCAGCCGAAAGACGTCCACTACTGAACATACGGTCTCCCCCAAGGCTCTCCACAAAGACCGATTATGAGCCATCTGTAGCCATCCGCTGCGAGATGATAAATTACTGCAAATCGCTCGTTTGCTAGCAATGGGACATATACCTAAGGGTTATTCTCCATCAGGCGTATTGTAATTATCTGCACCTGCTACTGTACGGTTGGAAGCTCGCCTCTCGGGCGTAGTGCTATTATAATCTCGGGTGAGAATGAGTAACACAATTATAATTATTAAAATGTTCCTTTATATTCAACATGCATGTATAATTGTTGGAGTGGGTGTAATATATTTGTTGGAGTCGGTATTATCACACATACATCATATTTATATGGTAAACGTGAAAGTTTGCGAGGATGGATAGATGTTTGTCACTTCTTGAACAAAACTAGTCAACAGATTTTGATGCAATCTTGTTGTAATAGAGAATAGAGCATAAACAATAAAATAATGCTTACACTCCCTTTTGTTGTAAATAATAGGAGATACAAGTTTTTGTAATTTGCTTTTAAGTTAGGTACCTATACAATAGTAGGTTATTAAACATATTCATTATTTGTGTTTGGTATGGTAAATACTACTAAGTTTATTATATATTGTTATATATACACAGTGTACACAACATACAATTTGCCACAAAAAAGTGCTTAACCCAAACCTATATTTACATTTAATTTGTGACGTAAATGATTTACCTTCAATCACTAAACGATATCACACAGCAATCAGTTAGCCACAAAAAATTTGCTTAATACAAACGTGATCTGATTTGTACATACCAGTTTACCGTACGTTTCTGTGCCTAACTCTTAGAGAAAAATTGTGTGGGTAGCCATTATAAATTGAAGGGACCGGGAGAAAAAATACCGAAGTTAGATACAACCCCTTATTTATTGGGCAGTTCTAGAGATGTATTTTATTTTCGCACGGTTTCAGTTTACGAGATTTTTTTATTATTCATGTATGTATTAAGAAAGTATACGTAACAAATGGTATCTTCGCAAAGAGATGGCCTGTGTAAACCCATCTGGCCAGCGACGTACAGTAGTAGGCCAAATCTTTCTATTCATTCACATTGCTACTGTATAAGTAGAAAAGGGTTCAGTCCAGTAGAGGACTGCGAAATGCTGAAAAGATAAGCAGCCATAGCCTTTTGGATATAAGGTTAAGTCATAATCCACCGCAGTGGCCAGATGGTTGTCAGACTTCGGAACAGTAATTATCAATTTAATACGCACATAAGTTCGAAAAGCACATTGGAGTTCTCTGTAGGTTTGAACTAAAGACCCCCTGCGTAAAAATCTGATGGTCTAATAGCTGCTGTAATAAGATAAAAATGGTTGATAATATAATACTTGACTATCTAATACTTTATTCTCAACTTCTTAGTAATCCTGGCTTAGGCATGAATTTTATATATTATTTAGCTTTAGAAAGTCCCTCCCAAATAAGTTATTGTGTTTTAAAATATATGTATTTTAGCACGCCTATGCGGCTAGCTTAATGGGCTAGGCGTTGCTTTAATAAAATATTTAAAATTTTAGTACTTCAGTCACGCCATTACGTAGAGTAGTTGTAAATGAGGTTGTTCAACAAAATTACTTTGGAAACTTATTCTTTACGGAGTTGGAGTTATTCTGTGAGGCTTTTTTTATTTAAAACAACTCAGAAATAAATCCTGCAACTTGGGCAATGGAAATTATGTTTCCCAATTGTAAAGTGTTATTTATTTATTTATGTATTTAGGGCATATTTACAGAGTAAACATAACAACAACAAACAATGGTAAAAAAAAATCAGATGCTACTCTAATTATAAAATATGCACAACATTCACATCAAAATAGGACAAACAATAATAATTAAATTAAATTTTATATAATAACTTATATTATAAAATTAAAATAGATAGAGTTATGAGCTATGTTTTTTCAATATTTTATGCTTGAAATGTCTGGGATTGTCAATATAGATGTCGAGGCTTAATTTTCGCCAACAGTTATTATACAAAGCAGTTTGCCTAGTTATAGGACTTTGTGCACCTAAGTTGGTTCGGTGAGTCAGAACCTTGAAAAACGGAAAATTATTCCTTATCCGAGCATTGGGCCTAGGTACGCATATCTATACACGCTCAAGCAGTCCTTGTGTCTGTGACAACCCATTTACTATGTTCTGTAGGAAGCACCTTTGCTTAAAGATAGGAGAATGATGTTGGTCCTTACCTACCTCATTCTCCTATCTTTAAGCGAGTTTAATTTAAAATTTGCTTAAGTTAATCGAACGAAACTGCTTTGCATAAAGGAGCTGTTATTGGGACGTGAAAGATCTGATGAAGGGCAATCTTGCTCTTTCCTTAAGAGGCAGCTCATGGACATGTACTCTCTCCCCATCCTGACATATGTCTCTCAAACTTGGTATTTGACAAAATAACGGATACACATCACACGCTCGAGATGTGTAAAGAGTACGGAACAGAGTATTGCGGTTGTCAAATTGACAGACCGTATTAGGAATACCACAATCCGTTCCATCAGAAACATCCCTGACGTCACTCGGAAAGCTGCCACGTGAAATGGAGCTGGGCGAGACATACATATCTGTCGCATGTCAGATGACAAATGGGCCAAATTGACAACCTTATAAACCTTAAACGGCAGACGACATCGCGGCAGACCTAGGCGAAGATGGCGGGATGAGCTACTACCCCTTTAAGAAGGATTGGTTACAAGAGGGAAATTATGGAGAGATATGTATGAAAAGTGGAGAGCCTTGGGGGGGGCCTATGTCCAGCAGTGGACGTCTTTCGGCTCATATGATGATGATAATGTAGGAAGAGTGAGTAAACCTTTGCCCTACAGTAAAACGTCACAGGTTTATAAAATCCAAGTGCAGTTAAAAAAAAAATCTTTAATGACATAAATTTATGTACATAATCAGTGAATTCAATTAAAGTTTCTACTTCCGCGTTCATTGTTACTCTCTATATACCTACTAGCTCAATATTACATCAACATAAACAGTCTATGCAAGATAGTGAATATACACATGAAGTAATAAATCATTAAGATCTTAATAATATTTGTTTAACCGATAAAAGCATTTTGCAATAAACACTGTGTATACAGATTGTTATTCAAACAATCACAAACAAAGTGTACTAAGCAATAGATATACAAGATGTTTAATAGGTACGTTAAAGATATTTAATAGCAAAGATGAGCGAAGCTGATGAGCTGTGAATGAGAAATAAATCTACCAGTCGTGTCTCAAGTGCAAATCACGACGCAGATCCCTGACTTATTGAAGCTATGTGGTAATTAATCTGTTAATTTTATCGCATGGCGCGCATAGCTGATTTTTTGTAGTTATATGTCAGATAATTTGTTAATTATTGCGTGTCCCGTGCCTCGGACAGCACTTTAAGCCAGCGGTCCCAGCTATCGTTATGTTTGGCAGTCGTTATGAAGAGTCAGTATAATTAAATATACGGTCTAAGAAATGTAATCACAAAAATACGAATTTAACGAAATGGGATATACATTGTATTTTTCATCCGATACTACATGTAATTAAGCGATTATGAAAATGGGCCAGTGCGAGTCTGACTCGCGCACGAAGGGTTCCGTACCATGATCTATAAAAGAAATACACGTTTGTTGTATGTATACTTAAATATTTTTTAAGTTTCTACCTGTTTATTAAAATCGAGTAACAAATCGCTTAAAAATTACGTTTTTTGAATGAAAGCCCCCCTTTATTATTTACTTTTTTTATTTAATTACTTATTTTGAAAGGTAATACACAACTACATATTCTGTGAACATTTTAAGCGTCTACTTGTTACAGTTAGTAATTTTGAGCAAAAAATACGAAAAACAACCACGTTTATTGTACGGGAGTATTTTTTGTTATAGCGGCAACCGAAATACATAATTTGTGAAATTTTCAGATTTCTAGCTATCACGGTTTATGAGATACAGCCTGGTGACAGACACACAGACAGACAGACAGCGGAGGCTTAGTAATAGGGTCCCGTTTGTTATCTTTTAGGTACGGAACCCTAATAAACGAAGAGAACTATAACATTTTTATGGGATAAGCCGCGCAAACTTATTCCGTTGCTCAGAAATGTGGGTTTAGCGTGTGACCAGTGCGAGTGACGTATTCGTCAGATATGGACATGCCCTAAGGGTAGTGATACTGTTTTTGTGCGTTATTCTCACACACCACTCAGCTCCTTCGTTCATCTCTTTTGTATGCGTATCCTTAAAGTAGTCATTACTTGTCATTCTTGTTAGTGTCGTGACATTTTGCGGTTATGTCTGCATGTGATCGGATTTACGGCCTCGTGTTTATGTCGTGAAGTGTTAGAATTTATTTTTTAATTTGACACGTCACGTAATAGGTAATGATCGTTTTAGTAATATCAAAGAGCTCAGATATTTTCATAGAGGCGCATTTCTTATGGGCGCTCTGAAGATAAACATTCAGTGACACAAATTGCCGCTTGACAGCTGTCTCTACGACAGGAAGAGAGACGAACGTTCCTACTGTGTATTTTAACTACGAGAGCAAGAGAGACGGCGCCAACTAAGAACTAAACTGGAGACAGTCTCCACTTGGAATTGGCACACGAAATCATTAAGAACTGCGCCTCAATTTAAATCTGTATTCATTGGTAGTATGTTAGTTTTAGTTCCTGTGATCTCATACAAACTGGCCATGTCTTAGGCGTACAAAAGCCGTTTAAATAAGCCAACACTGAGTGCATACAGCCATTACATACGATGCTAAACTCAAAACGTCAATTATGGATCATACGACACTATATTAAGCGACAAAACCATTTAAACCACTACCCCATTCGTGAAATTGTTACTTACTGCTTTCTTTTTTTTATTCTTTATTTTCCTTATTTTCTGTTTGGTACTAAATTAATCGAAATAAAATTATTTTTAAATAAAAATAAACCGACTTCAAAAAACACTAAGGAACTAAAAAACAAAAAATAATTGGTTTTGGAGCAAACATTTTTTGAGTCGGTGCCAAGCCAAGTATTTCTGATTAGACTATAAAACCTCTAGACATTTTTATATAACTTTCTTTGTTGATAGAATAGGTAGTTTGTAATTTTGTAACTTTTTGCGTAAGGGCTTGGCACCGACTCCAAAAATGTTTGCTCCAAAACCAATTATTTTTTGTTTTTTAGTACCTTAGTGTTTCTTGAAGTCGGTTTATTTTTATTTAAAAATAATTTTATTTTTTGCTTTTTAGTGGTATACTAATCAAAAATAGTAATAGGAGGTAAGTAGGTACATAGGATAGTGTAGGTGGTACATGACGGAGAGGCCTTCCTTACGTGCCTCAATTCTGAAATGTAGACCTGTACCTTCCTGGCAACTTCAAGTATTTTTTTGTTTTCAACTAATTAGCCTAAACACGTTTGTTTCATTTCCATCATCAGATCCCGGAAATCATCCAATACCAAAGTCTTTGCCACTACACACGAGCCTAAACACGATGAGATTACGTTATTGTATAACAAAAATCCCATGGCCACCTTCCTGCTCTATCATCAGAGTTTGGTAAACATTCAGCACTAAATATCCATGTATAGACGAATCGAACGAGCCCAAACTCAATGGGATTGCGTCTTTGTATTACAAAGATCCCATGGCCACCTTTCTGCTCCATCATAAGACCCTGGAAAACATCCAGTACCAAAGTTCATGTAAAGCCGAATCAAACGACCCTAAACTCGATGAGATTAGGTTATTGTATCACAAAGATCTCATGGTTACCTTCCAACTCTATCATCAGACCATGAAAATCATCCAGCATCAAAGTCTATGTAAAGACGACTCAAACGAGCTCAAACTAGACGGTATTGGGTTGTTATCGTCAAATCGCTACAAATGTGCTTATTAAATTTGAAGAGTTCCTTCGATTTTTCCAGGATTACATGATCAGATCCTGACCTGATGATCATGGGACCAACTAGGAGGTATACTCTTTCAATCAAAATAAGAATTTTCGAAATCAGTCCAGGCGTCTTAGAGAAATCGGGGAACGTACATAAAAAAAAAGATTCCGATGAATTGAGAACCTCCTCCTTTTTTCGAAGTCGGTTAAAAAGAATAAAGTCCTTTGCCAGAAAAAAACTATTTATACAGGCTGTCACAAGACCCATCACCAAGCCGAAGTCTACTCGTTGTGGACATCATGCCAAGTCATACTAACCAAAAATAATACCTGGGAAACGACTTTTTTTTTAAGTTTTCACATTTTTTAAACCGCAATTAAAAGCACGCGCGTGCAATGTTCAAAATACCTACTTATCCATGTGGTCATAAGGCATCTAAAGAACATATTGGCGGGGTAAATGCGTCGATTATGTACCTAATTAGAAAAATCCATACTAACTTTGAGGCTCAATATCTCCTGAACCAGTCATTTCCCAGGTATGGTGACGAAGTAAAAAATGTTCTTAGTGCTTGGTACAACACTGGATTTCAGTTTTCATTAAGGGTCTTTTTACACCCTGTATAATACTGCCTCGTTGGTCTCGCGGCATAAATGTGCGCGTGGGATCGGGTCTCGGGTTCGATTCCCGGGTCGGGCAAAGTGTTATTGGGTTTTTCCGTTAGGAAATTCTTAGTAGCACCACGGAGTCTGGTAATGTGCCCGGTACGGCCATAGGGTCGCCCCATATTACGTGGGACCAAAAAATTCATGGGGAAATGTGGGTGTAATAGTACACCTCGGCCTTCCCCTTCGGGGATACAGGCGTGAGTCTATAAAAATACATCAATTTATTAATGCCTATCAAAATACAAAGAAAACTTCACTTACATTCCGTACATAGTCCCACCTCCAGTGAGTCTTAGTTACTTTATTAATTTGTAACAAACTTGTTCGCTGACTGT
Source organism: Euclidia mi (assembly GCA_944739405.2). Lineage (NCBI taxonomy): Eukaryota > Metazoa > Arthropoda > Insecta > Lepidoptera > Erebidae > Euclidia > Euclidia mi. The sequence continues at coordinate 11,840,492 of OX123203.2, forward strand.
TTGTACCAGCTAATTAATTACTTTTGCCATTAAAGAGGACATAATGAAGGATCCACGTACAACGAGCACACAAGCCGGTAAAAAGGTACTTAAGAAAGTTTTAGAGCATTTAGAAACGTGAAGGAAATAAGCTTTCAAACTTTTGCAATTTGTACTACTGTACACTTAGTATGTTTATGTTTTTTTGGGTTCCGTAACCAAAAATAGGAAAAAATTAAACTTTCTAGATTCACCATGTCTGTCTATGTGTCCGTATATCACAGCCACTTTATTCCAAAACTATTCAGATAACTTTTGAAAATTGGTAATTAAATGTATTCTGAGGTTTACAGAATACATCTAATACATCTAATAACGATACGAAATAAAGGAATCAAAATCACTATTTTTATAAAAAAAATGTATAATAAAATGGAAATTAAGGGGTCTCCATCCATGGAACTGATTCTACTATGGAACCCTTCATAGACGAAACTAAACATGAATCATAGACCAACTCAGAGTTCTTCGTTCAGCATGGAGACTCAGATACCAGAGTTTGCCAAATGGCCAAACACACGAAATAGAAAAAGTATTATCAAGCAACTAAAAATAATTGTGGATGTAACTATAATAGTTCAGAATACAAAAGTTGTTTCTTTTTTACCGTCAATAAATATATTGCTTTGTATTGTCTGAGTGTACTTATTATGGTTAAGCCTCTTTCGATTGAAATGGCGACGAAGTAGCAACAGGTCAAGAGAACAATATCTGAAGAATCAAACTTAGAGTGGAAATAATATTTGAACTGATGTAGAGTAACTGATATGAAGGTATCGAGCTCTTTATTATTTTATTAACTATTGCAAGGTATCATTTGTATAAGTATGGTTAAATTAAGTGATTTGTAATCTTTAGAAATAAATTAATTCAAACCGTAAATTAATTAAAGTATTAAGCTGATTTGCCACCAGAGTGGCGAGACAAGGCGAGGCGAGGAGAGAATTGAAATTTGTATGGCAAATTTTCAATTCTGTCCCAGCGCATCTTTGGTGGAAACAGTGTGGATTGGCGAGAATATGCGAGGCGTGAATTGAAATATTTGTTTGTGTAAAAATGAACCGTATTGCTTCCGACATAAGAGTATAAATTAACTGTGCAACAGAAACACGCTTCTCGCGATAGAAATTGTGTGTGTATTGCAAGACGAACTCAAACAGCACTGTACCTACTCGTATATCTTTATCTAATGAAGCCTACGGGCGGCGCGGCGGTCACGCGCAAGCTCGCGATGGCAATTTTTAGTGGAAAAGGGTCAGTGCGATTTCAATTCTCTTCTCGCCTAGTCTCATCTCGTCACTCTGGTGGAAAATCACCTTGAAGGACATTGTCAATGGGAAACGCTCTGTCAAATCTGTTTTCAACCATTAATTATTTGTTACAAAACTATCATCATCTAAAACTAGTGTGATATTTAACTTATTATCCAATAATATTCTTGGTAACGTAGATTTCATAAAAGAATCTGTATATGTATGCACTGGTGTATAATGACTTATTCTCAAAAGCAACAAAACAGTAAGCTATTTAAATCAAAGTATATACCTATGCCAGTAAAATAATAAAATATGATTTCATCATAATTTGAAAAGAAACCACACTCAAAATCCACACAATTGTGAATCCAGAGATCAAAATATCTGCAACCTGTGACCCGAGTCCCAGTCAACCAGTCCTCACATAAAAGCATCCCCTTCCCCTTTCCCTACCTACACCGAAAAATATCTCGAAATAGAAAATTGGTTCATGTATACGTCCGCCCTCCGTTACCTCTAAGTGACAGATTACCTACGCTGGCATTGCCAAATATAAAATACCTAGAACATTTGACAAAGAAGCTTTATTCATGAAAATAAGTTTTTTAAAAGTAGGTTTCTTTCTTCATGACAATGAGTTAAGAAGATAGTTGAAAAGCTGTCATCATCGGCCTTGTATATAAATTGTCCCACTGCTGCCCTCTCTCACTATGAGGAGTCAATCAAAAGATACAGCCGTTTATGCTGCAAATTGCTGCAAATTTTCGAAACTCGCAAGGAAATCAAAACCTACAGGGTACTTCCCGTGAACTCAGAATTTTGAAATTTGGTACGAAGCAATGTCTAGCACAGATAAAGGAAAAATTGCGAAAACCTTAAATTTTTAGTTACATCATTTAAAAAAGTGTATTAATTTTAAAGTTACTCCCCTTTCCTCATGAACGCGTAAAGTTATTAAATTGAAATTCATATATTATCAAATACTCAGGGCTATAACACCGTTAAGCTGTAATAAAATCAAACTTCTATGTCAACGCAATCAACAGAAACAGAAATTTAAGCATATTTTGAAACTCACAACTACTCACAAGGGAAACAAAACGTACAGCCCGTAAACTCAGAATCTTGAAATTTGGCACGAAGCAACGTCTTATAGCACAGATAAAGGAAAAATTGCGAAAACCGTAAATTTTAGTTCCATCATATAATCAAAATATTTTTAATAATTTTAGAGATAAGTTTAACGGTTCCTCATGAACTCGTAGAGGCATAAAATTGAAATTCTTATCAAATGCTCAAGTGAAAACTAAAGGGTTACTTCCAGTCGATTAAAATCTTGAAATTTGGCATAAAGCAACGTTGTATAGCACATAGCAAAAATTTCGAAAACCTTACATTTTTTGTTACATCACATATATTTTTAAATAATTATTTATACCTAGAGGTTTGTACGGAACCCTCGGTGCGCGAGTCCGACTCGCACTTGAAGTGGGTTTATTTTTGTATTTAGTACAACCTACACACGGTGATATTATGCTAAATTAGGCATGACGACCGGATAACCAATAACATACTTATATATTGTTAAATACATACTATACACATAAATAAAATTGGAGTGTCTGTTTGTAATATTAAAATAACCGCTTTTTACTTAATGCATATGGATGTATACACGGGAAATATACCGAAATAATATTTTTCACAATTTATGTCCGTCTGTCTGTCTGTTTGTTTGTTCTCATTAATCTCTGGAACGACTGGACCGATTTTGACGGGACGTTCACTGGCCGATAGCTGACGTACCAAGGAGTAACTTAGACTATAAATTAACCGGGTACGCGAAGTAGTTCCCTCAGGACGCGGGTGAAACCGCAGGAAACAGCTAACTGTCTGTTGGTACATCCATATGCATTATACAGACAGTTATGCAAAGCTTAGGCGGCTACTCTAGTTAGGCTAGAAAGCGAACCCAGGGCTTCGGGTTGAAAGTCTTGAATGTAACTGGGATAACGCTAAAACCATGATGATTTACTTTCAAACATTCTCAGAAATGATTATAGAAAGCATAGATATATCTATACACATAAATAAAATTGGAGTGTCTGTTTGTAATATTAAAATAACTGCTTTTTACTAAATGCATATAGATGAATACACGGTACATAGTAGCCGCCTAAGCTTTGCATAACTGTATGTTGGTATCTCTCCCGGGCTATCACTGACTCCAATCTTCTCTACGTACGTAAGGACTCTACGCTACATTGATTTCTGAAAATCTATAAAATAAATATCAAGGTTCATTTTCCGCAAGCCTTTTTGTTAAAGCTCTTGAGCCGTTTCAATGTCTTTACCTCGACAGTTGGTTTGTGGGATTTGGCGGTCGAAAATGTGAAAGAAAATAAAGGAGCTTTTAGTGTGGTTTTATACATACATACATACATGGACTCACGCCTGTTTCCCGGAGGGGTAGGCAGAGACTACGGAACGCCATTTGCAACGATCCTGACATACCTCACTTGCTTCACTCACTCCCATCAAGTTTCTCATGCATGCTCTTCTGTTAAGGGTACTTCTGACTTGTCCTTTTTTCAGGATGTCTCCAATCTGGTCAGAGAACGTTCTCCTAGGTCTTCCCCTTTGTCCTGTCCCATTCACACTAGCCTGATATATCTTCTTTGTCAGTCTATTGTCATCCATACTCTCCATGTGCCCAATCCATCTTAACATGCCTTTCTCAATGCTTGTCACTACATCTTCTATTGTGTCTATTTAGGGCGGTTTCAGATTAGCGTTTTACACGCGTGGATAAGCTCGTTTTTGGAAGCACATGTAGGCCCGTATAAGCGCGCCTTATGGCACACGCGCAACTCGTACGAGCGCTGACGCTTTTCAGTTATCATATATTAGTCTATGGTTGACGCGCATCTAAGCTCGTATATGTGCGAGCCGTCAGAATCCGTGTTGACACTGACACGATGTCACTACCGTTTCGAGCGATCACGCCGTATGCTCGTTTACGTGAGTCCGGTTTTTAGAAGCGCGTAATGTAGCGCGCGTGTAAGCGCGTATGCTGAAACGACCGTAAACACGCAGCAAAATACGCTAATCTGAAACCGCCGTTAAAATCTTATCTGAAGAAAGGATTTGGTATTAACTAGACATACAATGAAATGAATATTGCTTTACATAATAGCCTTGTATCTACAGCTTTTTTGAAGTGTAATTTTACTCTTTTACCACATTGATTCAAAGATCATAATTTAAAATAAAATTATCGGTGACTATGACCTAATTTGATTAATAAACCATTGACGATAAAAATATGTATTATATTTCTATGTATAACTTGTCTGCCAAAACTTGAATTTACCTAATCAGAGCTCTCTTAGCGAACGCTACGAATTTGCTACGCACAGCTACGTGATGACCTACAAATGCTACGATATCTTACTTCAAAACCGGACCGTACCCCGAGGGAAAACCGTGAAGCTACGGCCAGCTTCCCTAATTATACTAAACGAATATCATCTGACATTTGAAGTCATATTACGTACGGAAAGTGATCTATATCCATTACGGTGAATGAAATGTCAGGTATATAAGTACATACTTATATACCTAGTATGTCGCTATCGAAGCTTTGTCGTAAAAGGTGTATGTTTATTGTAGACGGAGCCATGTTTTATTTTCATTGTTCCATTACTATACATTAGTATGATACCTATATTGATAGGTCTGATGCTTTTGATTAGTTGTACTCGTCTTGTATGTTATGTATTGTAATTTTTAGAAAATAATTAAATTTGCTTACTGATCCAATAGAGTACCAGGCATACGTGTCAAAGTCGCGACCGCACAATCTCTGATCTGTCTGGTTTATAGATATGAGTCTGATTTATAGATAGGGTACATAATCATACATACATACATAGACTCACGCCTGATTCCCGGAGGGGTAGGCAGAGACTACGGAACGCCATTTGCAACGATCCTGACATATCTATCTTGCTTCATTCACTCCCATCAGATTCCTCATGCATGTTCTTCTGTTCAGAGTACTTCTTGCCTGTCCTGTTTTTAGGATGTACCTAATCAACATTGTATTAATTGACAAAAGTCAGAAAAAACAGTCGGTACCGGGTTTTATGAAATTCTGTTACAGTCGCTACAGAGACTCAAGACTCAAATATAGAGTAACGCTTTAAATCTATCCCTAGAGGTCAGACAGCGCGCTGGAAAAGCTAACATTCTGTCTTTTGTTTAGAGTAGAAATCAGACCTAGGCCACTAGGAGAAAACTTTGGACGCTAGGATGATTGAACCAAATCAAAACAAACAAAAAAACCTAGAATATTAGTATCTATCTTTGTAACACATTTAATTCAACGAGAAAAATAAACAGCATTACATGCAGTAGTACAAACCATTTCGCCGTTCGCATTCAAATATACAAATCCACTGAGGCATAACAGCGATAGAAAATTAAATAAACAACTACAGACATACGGATATCCAAGCCAATGAACTAGAAACCCAAAGATTAGTAAGCATACTAATTGTATGTGTGATTGTACAGTCTGAGAACACGACACCACAAGGGCTTTCAATACAAGGAAAAATATACCTTAATTTCATTCAGTTAAGTTCGTTATTTGTAGTTTCGGAAAATGCTTTGGTATGCCTCGGGATACTGAAGGTAAAAGTAAAAAAAAATGTATTCTGAACTGTAATTTCCAGTTACGAGAATGCTTAGATGTGCCCTGGTATAGAAAACGCAAAGTAAAAAGTAAATTGACGTAATTTTCTTTATAAACAAAGCGTGCACTCTTGCGTGTCATTTAAACATGAATTTAATTGTATCTTGCAACTAAGAAAAAAACACTTTTATTTATTGCAAAATAATTCCTTGTACTGGGTTCTAAGCGGCTTAAAACCGTTTTCTTTATCTTTGGTTCAATCGTATATTGCCCTAACAAATTCCACGGTACTAAGAACATCAATTTGTAACAAAAGGAGATGGATATATACTTAATCAATCAGAGGAAAAGAGATTAAAACAGAAGAAAAATGTCTTCCGTGTCTTTTATTAACTAACCCAAGACGGTGATGGAATGACAAAAACCTGGGAGTGGTCCAAATGTTGCCGAATTAAGATAATAGATAACGTCATTGTATTCTGAAATTCTGCACAAGGTTTCTCGACATTATTGAATTTTTGGGTTAAATCATCCGTACGGCATATCAGCTAATCCTGCCATGGGTGTCGTAAGAGCTGACAGAGGGACCATATTATGCAAAGAACAGCAGTGTAAGGGAAGGAAAACTTAAAACAAACTCTATACCAACCCTTGTGGCCAGCGTAGTAGAGAAGGCCAATTCCCCCATTCAAAGGAGAGTCCAGCAGTAGTCTACTGCTTGTTGTGCTTGTTCTGATGATGATGAAATTCGTGGATCCTTAATTTTCAGTAAGAAGGTAATAAAAACTAATAAATTTAAAAAAAAACGGATGCTTTGGGGCGTACTGAAAACTGGAGTTTCTGTACGCCCCAAAGCCTCCGTTTTTTATAAAAGAGTTGGCCACATTTACACGAAAACGAAGAACGGAAATTATTGTTCCAAGCCCGACCTGGGATTATTGTATTTGCTTTTAGGCAATCTTCGGTAAGGTTTAGTCTGGCTAGGTGCCAGGTATTGCACAATAGCCGACTATTCTGTGGTATTAACTAGCTTAGAGAGGGTTACACCTGTATATTTGTTTCAAATGTGTTTAGCGATTAGAGTAACTGTAAACGGTTGTACTCATGTATTATTTTTGGTCGGAGTAGCCCGACTAACATGTTTAGCGAAGCCAAACGGAGATAAAATATGATACAAGTTATCTGCAAAATCGAAGTTTATACGAGTACATAATTATAATATGGGTCGATATGTGTATACTAGAATGCTACGAATAATACTACGAACTATTGAACAAAAATAGTTAGTTTGAAGGTAGTAGACCCTTGCTGATTTCAGCATGAATGGGCCGGCTCAACCGGGGAAGTACTACACTCTCATAGAAAATCAACGTAAAGTAACAGTACTTAAATTATTGCGTGAGTGAAAGTTCCGGAGGCCCTATCCCCTATTCCTTCTCCCTCATCCAACTCCTCATCCTATCCCTTTTCCCAACCCTAAGGGGCGGCAACGCACTTGCAACTCCTGTGGTGTTGCTTGTGTCCATGAGCGACGGTAATCGCTTACCACCAGGCGATCCATCTGCTCGTTTGCCGCCTATTACTATAAAATAAAAGTTATATCTGAGAGCCCAAATGTACGTTTTGGGTAAAACAAAGTCTTTGTAATGTTAAACTACCAGATTTTTTAGTATATTATCATTACTGTAAATTAATACACAGACTATTCCTCTGTATTGAACTGCAGTGAATGGTTAAAGAGAAAGATAAATAACTTATTTTAAACGACAGCTTCTGGTTGATCTGCTGCAATCTATTAATTAATTATCATTCACGAAAACTCACCAAGAAACCTTTGACCCAATATGACCATCCAGACCATACAGTATTTTATCCCCGTATGAATCTCATCTCTCGCTCATCTTTGCATTAATAAATCCCCATGTGAACACTTTACTATAAAACGTCGTTTACATCACATCTCATCTCAGTAAATCAGGCCTAACCTCAGCTTACAAGAGGCCGAACGCAGACGTTCAAGTGTTCTAACAAATATTAAAACAATCGACAAGCACGGAACACTTGACTTCACAGCGCTTAGCGTGCCATAAACGATTTTGCCACGTTTCCACTTACATGGAGTAACGAAACTTTGTTGAAGAAGGCATAGATGTCTTATTGACTGCGATGAAACTACCGTAGCGCCTAAATTACTAAGGTAATTTTGATGAAAAGGATATCTTGCTAATATTTATGTAACTAGTCTCAATCGCCTAATTATTCATAGGAATAAAACTGAAATATTCGGTAATATAGGTGAGTCACTCCATCTGTACGCACTGATCAATATTTTGTACAAATCGTGAAAGTTTTAAAATATGTAGATATTCGATAAATACGTCTATTGTTGAGTCATGCCTGTGTAACGTTGTGGATAATTGCAAATATAAAATACAGCTATGAACAACAGTTAGGTTCGAAACGACCATTTGAATATCATAAACTATAACCTAATAATTGTTTATATATCAAGGGTATAAATAAATATTGTTTGCAAAGTAGTGCACATGTGCAACATTACAATACACTACTCCAACCATAACCCTGTAGAGGAAGCGTGTGAGGTTTGTCAGGATAGAAGCAAGTGGTGTTCCGTTGTCTCTGCCTACCCCGACGGGAAAAAGGCGTGAGTATATGTGTACTCCAACCTCTTACAATAGACACGTTACATGACATTAATTCTTTCAAAGCAGTTCATTTAGACAACTTTACACATACACATACTTATAGCCTGCCTCCGTGGTCCAGTGGATTGCGTATGCTGGTCGGAGGTCCCAGGTTCGATTCCTGGGTCGGGCAAAAGTGTTACTGGGTTTTTCCTAATTCTCAGTAGCAGCACGGAGTCTGGTGAAGTGCCCGGTGACGGCAATAGGCTCGCCCCTATTACGTGGGACCTAACAATTCGTGGCGAAATATGGGTGTAATATTACACCTCTGCCTACCCCTTCGGAGATACAGGCGTGAGTATATATAAAAAAAACATATAGCCATATTTACCACATCCATTTGTCTCCCTCGCACATATGACATCACTCGTTTGTCAACGATTATGCGTGTCAATCCTTTGTGTCGAACGCGTTTACCCGGGGGACTCACACAAAGTGTTAACGCTTACGACGCTAACACATTTTTTATCGCTTTTATGATTCTTTTGTAACGTGTTTGGATTTTCAAAATGGAGTTTTCTTTATTTGTGAATTTTATATCGTGAATAGGTTCAAGCTTAAGTTACCTTTGATTAATGTAGCTTGACGATTGTTCTCAAAAGTTCTACATATTTCTACTAAAGATGATGCTGCTCAATCAGTGAGACAAGAAGTCGATGATCGATGCCTAAGGAGAAGGGAAGTAAGCGACTCTCTCATTCACTGAATATGATATAGTAAAAGGGGCTATTGAAAATCAGAAAACCAGGTACCTCGTTTACTTTGTCTATGTAGACTACAGTATTTTGGATAAGACTATAATCAAATGTTTAAAATTGCATGTCTCTCACATTTGATGAGTTCTGCAATACGCACTTGACCAGCTTTGGAGAAATTTTCTCTCTTTTTTGCTCTCGCCGTGGATACCCAAATTGCAGGTGGTCCCCTTCGAGACCTGTTGGTTTAAGTATGGGACAGGCGGGCCCCGTCATTAAGACAAGAATTCTATATTAAAACTGCTACTGCAAGAGTTACACATGGATTGTGACCTTTATAGTGAGAATAGACGCGTGCAGAACAATTTATGTAGAGGAATGATATTAAATATATTACAATCTTTTTATTCTTTGAAGTAAAACTTATTCTTAGCTTTCATCTTCAAACCTTGCAGCACATGAATTTAATTGCCCAAAAAGCTTTTCTTCTAAATTCTATGCAATTACGAAAAGACAAACCACTATAATATCTAGACCATCATTAGTTGTATACTGCCTAACAACTAATTAAATTAAACGAGACAAATTGACTTTAAAATTATTTCTTTGAAAGGTACATTTTTCGCTCAAAGTAAATGTATTTCAGACCTAAATAAAATGTTGATTTTCCATTTATTTGACAACAGAGTGTTCCCAGGCAGACTCAAAATTCGATTAAGTGTTGGTGTATCAAAGTTATTGAGTTACGCCGAGAACCTTTGAGGGAAATGTCAATTGATTAGATTATAGAACAGCTAACAATTCTGGAACGAACATAAACACTTTTCGGTAACAATGGAGTCTTGTCGCTAACAGCGTAATGATATACAGAGTGTAAATATAAACTAGCAGCCTACATCGGCTTTGCACGGGTAGTTTACATCATTATCAGCTCTGTATAGAAACTGTCTCATTGCTAGGCACGGGCCTCTTCTCACTATGAGAAGGGTAAGGCCGTCCACTGTCGCTGGCCAACTGTGGTTTGGCATACTTCAATGTCTTTCGAGAATATAATGGAGAACTCTCAGACATGTAGGTTTCCTCACGATGTTTCCTTCACTGTTTAGCAAGTAAATTACATGGTGGCTAACTATTTTAAAACCCAATAAGATACTACGGTAGCTTACTTGCCAATGGAAAATGAGAGCAATTATTTATTTTACAATTTGATGAAATTTTATTTGATTTTTAAACCATTCCCTAACGATAACCAACGCAATAAAAAATAATTATCTAATTTGGTAAAGTCGTTCGGAAGTTATGCGTGTTTGTAGTTAAGTAGTAACAATATCACTTCTATGCGGCAAGGTTAAATTTGACAGTGACTGTCAGAGAGCCCATCTCAGTCGTCCATAAAAATCATAAAGCAACTTAATTTTTATCAATGGCTAAAAGCGTCACAGACAGAAGAGTTACTTTTATGTTAGGATATTAAATACAAATAACTTCAATACCTAGTCCCATAAAGTACAATATAGCAGTTTGCTATAATTTCCGTTGACCGACAATGAGCGAGAAGCGATCGAAGGATATTGCTGTAATGGAAAATCAGACTAGGGGAGATGGGGGATACGTGAACATATGTAATAATGCATGTCGAACCTTTTTTACTTGTATAATTTGCTTTAAATAGTAATATAAGGATACTAGATTTTGCCCGCTGCTTCGCACGCGGCAATTTCACTTAGATAAAATTATTTTTATAAAGTCTCTTACATTCCTCAAGGAATATACATGCGAAATTTCACCTACTTGCGCTCAGTAGTTTCAGCTGCAGCGTGTCTATCAGTCAGTCAGTAACACAAGGATTTTATATCTACAGAAGATCGTTTCAAAATGTTATTTTTAAATTAAAGCTCTTAAGGCTGTGTTTGGCAAGAATACAATCATGTTCTGATTAAGCATTTCACAGACCAGTTAAATATTAAACGAAATTAACTCGGTACTGTAAAAATTAAATTTACGTCCAACAGTGGACTGCTAGCAATAGGCTGTTGAGGTGAAATATTAAAAAATATAATGATGACAGCCCTAGCACCATATTCGGTTGAATTATATGAACTAAACGAGCTTGGATTAACAAAAGCATTGTTATTATAATATGTAATGGTTGAACTGTTCTGAACTAAATCGTGCAACTAAATCAGTCACCGCTCAGCTTTACTCGTGCACACACGCTTAATCGTTAATCGTTTACCAGTGTATCTCAAACTTTTTCACTATGTTCATCTGTGCTAGCTGCGGAACACAACACACGGAGGGCCCAATTTGCAGTGTTTGCAAGTGCCAGTATGACTATCAGTGTTCGGGTGTTACTGAGGCTGGATACCGAAAACTTGGAGACAGGAAGAACAACTGGCGTTGTCTGAAATGCAAATCTAGTCCATCTCCGTCTCCAGTGACTATTTTCCCTCAACCTTCTCAGCTGGACAAGATGCAGGACGAAATTAGCAAAATTGTCTCGCAGCTTACATCTTTCCCAACACTCCTTGCAGATGTAAAGGCCATAAAAGAAGAACCAACCTCCCTGAAGGACTCTGTAGACATGGCGCATCACCTCATCACCAGTTTCTCAGAAAAAGTAAAAAATATAGAAACTAGAATCACGGTCCTCGAGAAGGTCGCGAATAAAGTAGGTACCTATACTGCGTTCGGAGATCGAAAAACTCACTCAAGAAATGCATGTAAGAGATCAATGGTCCAGAGTGAGTAACGTGGAGATTCGCGGTATCCCCGAGAGGAAGAATGAAAATCTCTATGATATCGTGGAGAAGATTGCGAAGCTGTCTGAACAGACCGTGACAAAAAGGGACATAAATTATATAGCGCGTATACCCACCCGAGTTCCTAATGCGCATAAACCAATAGTAGTCGCTTTTAACTGTCGCTACATAAAGGAAGATTTTATGGCTACTACTCGTAAATTTAAACATCTCAATATTTCTCACTTAGGCTTTTCATCGACCACGAATTTCTACGTCAACGACCACCTTACATCGGCAAACAAAATACTGCTGAGCAAAGCAAAACACCTAGCCAAAGAAAACAGCTTTCAGTATGTCTGGGTCAAGCACTGTAAAATTATGGTAAAAAAATCGGACACCACACCAACATTTTTTATAAAGGCCGAAAAAGATTTGTGCAAAATTACGTCTTAGTTATATATATAAGTTCATTTTTTAACATATAAAATAAATATTTTGAACACCACTTTGTAAACAGTTTGAGAACCATTGTCAACCGTCGAGTCTTTTGTTTATCGTACCCGCGCAAGAATCATAAAAAACCGGTCAACTGGCGTAAACAGGTAAGCCGTCACATTATACTAATATCGCTCTTTTGCGCGAACAGAGCTTGCGCTCTAGGCGGACCATCATTATATTATTAGTCGTGTGTTTCATTTCTGTTGCTTGTTATACGTTACGCTTTTAAGTATACCCTATTTTTGTTTATCTACATAAAAATGTACGGTCATTATTTAATTTATAGTGCCGTGTTAATCAATTTTAATTACTGTATTAGATTAACAATATTTCTAGTGTATTTGAAGGAACCGTATCCTACATTAATGTTTAGTTGTGTTAATAACTTCTATAAATCTTTTAACACTTACGTCTTATTACTCCGCTGTCGTTTTATTCCTCTCTGTTTTAGCTTATATAATATTGCTTTTGGACGCCAGTCAGGCTTTGTGTTTCGTGCTATGGTGGATTTTAGCTTATCTCGTTTCTTATACTTTTATAGACTGCCTTAAATAGTTGGATAAAGCTTATAAAATTCAATGTTTACTTATTTTAATCTATACTACCAGAATACGCGAGGGCTACGTACTAAGACACACCTTTTCAAACGCAACTTGCTTATGAACTCGTACGAAGTAATCTCACTGACGGAGACTTGGCTGCTTGACGGTATAAGCGATAGCGAGCTTTTTGATGACAAGTACGTAGTTTGGCGCCGCGACAGAAATTATTTAGATACCGGTGAAAAGTATGGAGGCGGTGTTCTCCTAGCGGTGCGACGTGAGCTCACGTCAGTACATAAACCGGGATGGAGTTCCTCAGCGGAAGATATTTGGGTAACAATTACCCACAATAACACCCGCCCCCGCACACCCACAAAAAATACACCTCTGCACGCTGTATCTATGCGCGGAAAAACACGGCAATGTATTTAATTCTCAGCTCAGTAACTTTACAAATAAGCTATCAACTATAGTTAATTTATACCCCAATGATATTTTTATAATAATGGGCGATTTTAATATGGGTAATGTAGACTGGATTTGTAGAGGTGGCTGTCTCGAGCCTACGGGAGTTTCAGGTGCGGCTCAGTTGTACTTTTTTGATACTCTTTTTGAGTGCAATTTGAATCAATTTAATCTGTGTCGTAATTCAAAAAATAGGCTACTGGATTTGGTGCTATGTAATACCGAATTAAATGTATGTGTCTGCCACAGTCCACTAGTGCCCGAAAATGTTCACCATAAAGCCCTTAGTATAACTTTAACGTGTATCAAAGTCAAATCATGTAATAGTAATCCCCGAATAAAATACTTTTATGAACACGGCGATTATGATGCATTAAAGGCGAGTTTAATTGAGATATTATGGGCGGACTGTTTAAATAACAAGACCTTGGAGGAGGCTGTCGACTTCTTCTACGATTCTCTATATAACCTCAGAAATAAATTCATACCCCATAAACTTATTAAGCCCACTAAATGCCCCCCGTGGTACAATAAAAGTCTTAGAAGGATTCTTACAGAAAAGTACAAGTATCTTAAGAAATACCATACTTACGGTAACGCAGCCGACTATGCCACCTTTAGTTTTCTGCGAAAAAGGGCTAAACGAGTGGAGGAGGAATGCTATCGCACATACATAAAAAACATAGAAAATTCTATAACTCAGAATCCTAAGCTCTTTTGGAGCTTCATAAAATCGAACAAAAAACGTGGTAACACTCTTCCTTCCACTATGACATACTGTACCACATCGGCCAAATCAAATGTGGGTATATGTAATCTTTTCGCAAATTACTTCCAGTCTACATTTCTTACACCACCTAAGGGTCACACTCCTGTTTTTAACGGCAACCATGAGTATCCACATTGTGCTCAATCGATAGGCGATATAGAAATATGTCCTGTCACTCTAGGCAAGTTGCTCAAGTCACTGGATCTTACCAAAGGGGCTGGGCCGGACCAAATAGCACCGAGGCTGATTGTGAACTGCGCTGATGAATTAACCAAACCCCTTACCATTTTGTTTAAGCGCTCTATTTCTGAAAGCACAGTACCGAGGATTTGGAAGTCTGCTTTTATCACTCCTATACATAAGAGCGGTAACACGACCGACGTATCCAATTACAGGCCCATTTCAAAGCTTTGTATCTTCGCAAAAGTACTGGAACGGATTGTTTACAATCAGGTCTACAATACACTCTCGAGCACGATAATTCCTGAACAACACGGATTTGTAAGGAACAAATCTACTACAAGCAACCTTTTAATATTTACCGATTTTGTCACGTCTAAAATGGTTGCGGGTGGACAGGTAGACGCCATATTCACAGATTACAGCAAGGCTTTTGACAGAATCGACCACGAAATCCTTTTCCAAAAGTTGCTACGCGCGGGTATACACGGTAGCTTATTCAGATGGTTCACCTCTTACATTAGGAACAGATCCCAGGCGGTAGTAGTCAACGGTGCGATGTCTAAATGGAATATTATTCCTTCTGGTGTTCCCCAAGGTTCATTGATCGGGCCTTTATTGTTTAATTTGTTCATCAACGACATTCACTCTTGTTTCATACTCTCACAATTTCTGCTCTATGCAGATGACATGAAGGTGTTTAAACAAATTAAAAGTATTGACGACTCGCTCCTGCTTCAACAAGACCTTTCTAGACTCGAGCATTACTGTCGCATAAATAATCTGGAAATAAACACGTCTAAATGCTTCTCAATAACTTTTACCCGTAAACCAAAATACAAAGAATTTAATTATACCTTAAAAGGGCAGGTACTTAGCCGAGTTAATGAAATACGTGATTTAGGCGTATATCATGACTCTAAACTGACCTATGAGAAGCACGTAGATTATATCGCCAGGAAAGCTAATAAAAACTTAAGTTTTGTTTTGAGATCTTGTTCTCAGTTCTCAAATCTAAAAGTTGTCAAAATTCTTTATTGTTCTTATGTACGTAGTGTCCTTGAATACTGCTCTCAAGTCTGGAATCTACAGTACGATGTTTACATAGGCAGACTGGAATCCTTACAGCGAAAATTTACCCGGTTTCTTCAATTCAAATGTAGGGAATACGACAATAGCTACGAGGAGCGTTGTAAGCGACATCATCTTATTCCACTTCACGAAAGGAGAAAAATAGCGGACATCACTTATTTAGTCAAAATTGCTCAATCGAAAATAGACTCACCCTATCTACTTTCATCGGTACAACTTAAAATTCCTAGCAGATCAGTTAGGATACCCATTCTTCTTCATGTCCCACACGGTACCACTAACTACAGAGATTTCTAATTTTTTGTAAGATCTGCTAATTTACTAAACACACTGGTTGCCTACTCCGAACTAGATCTATTTAATTCAAATCCGGTCACTTTTAACAAACTATTGTCAACTCAATGGTTTCAATCGGTTCTCTAACTGTGTTTTTGTTTTTGTTTTGTTTAGTACTTTCTTGGATTTTAACTTCAATGTGTTTTTGTTCTTCTCAGTTCCACTATCAAGTTAATTAGTGTTTTAAATTTTTTGTTGTGCAATCTCTAAATATGCATATGTGAAAACATTTAAATGGTTACTAGTTAGTCTTTAAGATTTTGTATTAGTTTTAGACACTGTTTGTTTTCCAAAATAAATAAAATAAAATAAAATAAAATAAAATAAAATAAAATAACTAAACAACTAATAAGTGAAAACTCGAGACTTCAATTTCAAACATAAATTACAACTACTGCAGTTATTACTTTAAATTGGTTGTAGAAGTTTTTATTTAAGTATCACATATGCTTATCCGTGTAATTTTGTACTTTAATTATACAGAAAAAAGGCCAAATTCCAATTTATCAGTAATTGTTAGTTTCATGTAGTTGAAAGTTGGTTTTAAACATTTTAACTACTAAGTAATGATAAATCGCCCTCACATTTTAGTCCGAGTGCTTAGCCATTAATATAACTAGGTTATTTCCACTTTCTAGTGCGTTGACTTATGGTACATTTCAGTAATGTATTTGTGAATTTTAATGACTTAAGAAGTTGACAGTACGTCATAGTACAAGATCTTGAACTACTTACAAATCGTTACGTGAGATACGTTACCGCTAATAGGTAGTACAGCCTTGGTGATTTCAACATGAATGGTTCAGCTCGATTAGGTAAGTACTGCCCTCTCATAGGATATCCACGCAAGGGGACAGTATCTGTACTTTTGTATTTGCTTCGGTGTGTGAGAGCGCCGGAGGCCCAAAGTTTTTAACCGCATCTAATTCTGCCTGGTATTTATTTTCCTATCTTAAACTCGCTTGCCACTTATAATATAAAAAACACTCATTTTGATACTTTTTTAAACTAATAAGATTTCCTGTTTATTGTCTTTTTTATTTGCGTCAGTATTTCCCAACGCAATATCTTAGCGCTGAGTTAAAAGCTAGTCCTATTTATAAACCAAAACAAGCCTTAATAAAAAAATTAACAAAATACCCAAACTTTATTAAATCAAAGCCTAAAACAAAGATGAGCTGTCGATACAAAATTCAGATTGATGGCATCATTCATTTTGGCTACGGTATTTTAATATAGCGATCTACCAGAGCGAACGCAATGAATCATAGTGAGAAATGGTTGTTTGTAACATAGACAGGTAAAATAGGATGCCGTAGATATTGTCAGCGGGTAGAGTATCGGTGGAATAAATTAAGAGGTATATTTTAATGTTGAATATCCGAACATTAACGGCATGTTTTTTTTTTTTCAGCCTGTCTGTGTGTCCCACTGCTGGGCAAAGGCCTCTCCCTTGGACCGCCATGCATCCCTGTCGTGTGGTAAGCTCGTCCAGTCGCTGTCAAATGCATCCAGGTCATCCCGCCATCTTCGTTTGGGTCTTCCACGTCGTCGCCGACTGTCATGAGGCACCCAAGAGGTAGCTAGAAGGCCCACCTTTCTGGGTGCATACGACAAACGTGTCCGGCCCAGTCCCACTTCAGTCTAGTAGATTTTAATCCGACGTCAGCTATGCGTGTTTTGGAGCGTAGCAAAGTGTTTCGAACATGGTCTGTTCTTTTTACACCAAGAATGCTACGCTCCATCGCCCTTTGGCAAATCTTCAATTTGGACTTCTGGTTTTCGGTCAGGGACCATGTTTGGGCATCGTAGGTTAGGACGGGCAGTATGCACATACAACGGCATGTATGTGCAGTTTATACCAGTACACTATAAAGTTACGTGAAAGGTTTTCAAATATTGTACAGCTTTTAAACTTTCGCGATAATAAAAAGGGTAAGTGGGGAATTAAAAGAAAATTAATCTATTACTAACATATAAAGCTGAAGAGTTTGTTTGCTTGAACGCGCTAATCACAGGAACTACTGGTCCAATCTCGCTCATTGTTAGATAGCCCATTTATGAAGGAAGGCTATAGGCTATATAACATCACACGATGAGCCACGGCAGCGGAGCAGTAACCTTAAATAATGCGGGTGCAACCGCGGGCTCATCTTGTGATAAATAAAGTTATATAGAGTATTGATAGTTTTCGAGTGACGGCACTTAGCTTATTAATAAATAATTTAAAATGTTTCTGTATTTAATAACGGATTGAAAATAAGTTGTATTTCCATAAGGTGGCGAGGCAAACCATTTTATTAGATAAGTATTATTCAACCAATGAAATTATGTTTATTAATTGAATAATAATGAAATGAGATAGGGTATTTTAAATTGCTTAATTTTTATTGATTATGACAGTTTTATTATTTGTTTTGTGATATAAGCTGCTAGTTTATAAGTCAAGGAGCTTGGGCTAGTTTAGAGTTTCTGGCTTAGCCAGAATTGACAGAATATTTTCTTTGCCACATAGCGGCTGACATGCGTAATCCAAAGTCGTCTTGTCTAGTTGAAGTATGCTTCAGTTTACACTAGTATAACCTTCTTGATCGAGATCAAGAACATTCCTCGCCCATATAAAACAACGCAGCTACCTTTAATATAAATAATCTCCTTAATAAACACGCACGAACAAGACATTGCCATTACTCTACGGGACGAAGCAATTAGTTAATCTCTGCTTACGATAAAAATGTTGGTACTAGAGGATACACGCGGCAACGCCCGCACATTTTTTTCAATTCGCCCGTTTTGCCGGATCCCGTGGGAATTTCGGGCAATCGCTTCTTAGTGCACCCCTACGGTCCCCAAGGAACATGCATGCCAAATTTCAGCTTCTTGCGCCCAATAGTTTTGGCTGTAGCTTGTCTGTCAGTCAGTCAGTAACGCAAGGATTTTATATATATAGATTTTAACGTAAACGTTCTACCTATAGGAACTATGGAACTTACCAGCATAATCAACATTTATCACTACATGGCAAAGGGGACATAAATACAAAAGTTCGCGAATTGTACTCATACTGTTACGAGCTGGGGTTCGACGATAAATTATAGCTCACTATGCCACTTAAAATGAACTTTATTCACTAACACAATAACGCTAGATACACACACTTATTTACACAACTAGTAAAAACACACTTAATTTTCACTTCACTAATAAAAACACCACTATTCACACCACTAGAACAACACTAAACACTTTCGAATTACTTCCCTTCGCTTCTTGTTGATCGCTTCCTTATTCACTTGTTACTGTCCTGTCTCGCGCGCTCTCGCTCTATTTATACTGGCCGGATAACATCACTAGGCTTTTCGAGACAACTCACGATATTTCTGGAAACGTGTAAGGTGTTTCTAGAATTGCGTAAATGTTCTATTTACACCTACGCCATCTATTAGAGGATAGATGAAACAGCCTGAAACAACTGATACATCTAATCTCATGTAGTTCTCCCATTCACTGATAGATGGCGTTATTTTCAATTCGTAACACGGCCTCCCTCTTAAACGTGTTCGTCTCGAACATCGTTAGACCCATAGTAACGAGCCAACCGGTCCACATGAACTATCTTCGGTGCACCTCGCGACCCCTTCTGGATTCGATAGGTGACGTCGTTCATCCTGGTAATTATGCGATATGGCCCGTCCCATCTGGCTTGTAACTTAGGCGATTTTCCTTTGCTTCGTACTGGGTTATGAAGCCACACCAATGATCCCTCATCGAAGCCTTTGTTGTTTGCCTTCCGGTCGTAGCGAGTCTTCATCTTCTCAGACATCTGTTGTCCAGATTCCCTGATGTGCTCGTATACGTCGTTCATCCTGTTGCGTAGCTCGGTTGCGTAATCCGTTATATTGTGTGGAGATTCTGGTGGAATACCGGTGATAAGGTCTGCAGGTAAACGGAGCTCTCTACCGAAATTAGCAAAAGCTGGTGTTACTCCTGTAGTTTCGTGGACCGCACTGCGATATGACAGGAGAAATGGTTGGATGTGCTTGTCCCAATCTCTTTGTTTGCTCTCCACCACCTTCGCCAGGTACCTTTCCAGTGATTGGTTAAACCGTTCAACCATGCCATCTGATTGCGGATGATAAGCCGTGGTCCTGGTTTTATGTGCACCCATTACGCGACAAGTCTCCTTGAACACCTCAGATTCGAAGTTCCGGCCTTGATCGCTGTGGATTTCCAAGGGCACCCCGAACCGACAAAAGACTTCATGCACCAGCTTATCGGCCACTGTGGTAGCTTCTTGATTTGGGATCGCAAACACTTCAGGCCACTTCGTGAAGTAATCCATCACAACCAAGAAGTATTTGTTTCCATCCTGGCTCTCAGGAAACGGCCCAGCGACATCCAACGCTATGCGCTCCCATGGGGCTCCCACATTGTACACCTTTAATGCACCTCTGCTTCGAGTATGTGGCCCCTTGACAGCCGCACAACTTGTGCATTTGCGGCACCAATCCTCGACGTCATCCCGACAGTGGAGCCAATAAAACCGCTCCCGGATCTTAGTAAGGGTCTTCTTAACTCCCATGTGACCTCCCGAAGCACCATTGTGATAGAGCTGCAAGACTTCCGGCACCTTAGTTTTGGGCACTACCATTTGCAAATGGCACTGGTTACCGCGAGCGTTTTCCCATTTGCGGCACAGAACTCCATCCTGGACGACCAAGCTTTCCCACTGTGCCCAATAACTCTTGGTGATAGGGCTCATTGCTGCGATATCACTCCATTTGGGCCTAGGAGCGCCTGATTTCTTCCATTCAAGAATCGGCTGTACATCCTTGTCATCTCGCTGAGCACTCTGCAAAGCTTCTCTCCATTCGTCGCTTAGATCCGTCTTTAACATCCTCACTAGCGCTGCCTGCTTTGCTTCCTGTCGGCTACAGTGCTTGCACTGGTCGGGACACGGCCTACGCGATAGGGCATCTGCGTTACCATGGGACTTGCCGCTGCGATGTTGTATTACAAAATCAAACTCTTGCAGTAGTTCAATCCATCTAGCTACTTGTCCTTCTGGATCCTTAAATTGAAGTAGCCATTTCAGCGCTGCATGGTCGGTTCGCAGGTGGAATTTACGGCCCAACAAGTATTTGTTGAAATGCTGCAATGTCTTTACTACAGCCAAGAGTTCCCGCCTGGTGACGCAGTAGTTTCTTTCGGGTTTGGATAAGGCCTTGCTGAAGTATGCTATAACAACTTCTTGATCACCCTTCTTCTGTGACAGCACGCCGCCAATTCCGGTGTTACTGGCATCTGTGTCAACTATGAATTCATGCTCATTGTCAGGGTAGCCTAGAATAGGTGCAGTACACAGATGTTCCTTAAGCTTCTGGAATGCAACGTCACAGCTCTCATTCCAACAGAACTGCACTCTGTCTTCGGTGAGCTTATGAAGAGGTCGAGCAATGTCAGCAAAGTTCTTCACAAACCGTCGATAGTAGGAGCATAATCCGAGGAATGCTGTGACCTGCGTTTTGTTCTCTGGAACTGGCCATTCCTTCACGGCAATGATCTTATCCGGGTCAGTTTGAATACCGTTCTCCGAGACCACATGTCCTAGAAAGTTCACTTGCCGTCTGAATAAGGCGCATTTCTTCGGACTCAGCTTCAAATTAGCTCCTCGTATCTTTGACAGCACTTGCTCCAAGTTTCGAAGGTGATCCTGGAAGGTGCGCCCCACGATGATGATGTCATCCAGGTAGACCAAGCAGGCGTCTCCAATCAGTCCCATAAGCACTCGCTCCATCAGTCTCTCAAAAGTAGCCGGAGCGTTGCACAATCCAAAGGGCATGACGTTAAATTGCCACAGTCCTTTGCCTGTGGAGAATGCCGTCTTCTCTTTGTCTCGAGGATCTATTTCCACCTGCCAGTAGCCACTTTTTAGGTCTAAGGTAGAAAACCACTTCATCCCCGTCAGCGTATCCAGTGTATCATCGATCCTTGGCAGCGGGTAGCTGTCCTTCTTCGTGATGTCATTCAATCGGCGGTAGTCTACACAGAAGCGCATGCTGCCATCCTTCTTCTTAACTAGGACAACCGGAGAGCACCACGGGCTGGACGAAGGCTCGATTACGCCTTCGTTCACCATACCGTCGATCATAGCTTCCACTTCACGTTCCCGTGCTACTGGCACACGTCTTGGTCGCTGGCGAATCGGTGCTTCACTCCCCGTGTTTATTTTGTGCTGGACTAGTGCTGTCTTCCCTATGTCGGCATCACTGGTCGAGAAAATATCCCCGAACCGGTTCAACATCTTCTGAGCCTCGGTCTTCTCTTCCTCCGACAGGGTACTTTCGCAGTCCTCTAAAAGAGTAGACACGTCGAATCGTGCACCCTGAACCTTGGCGCTGGTAGGTTGCTCTTGACATCTACGCATCCAAGCCGCTCCTTCATAGGTGCCCAATTCCGTCCCTTTCTTGAGCGACACTTCCTTGTCACCTGCATTCAGTGCGCGTACTGATGAAATTTTTGTACCCCTTACCAAGGTTCGTGCAATCTTCCAGGAGGCCTCTTTCTCTAGACCTTCGATTAGTACGCAGCGGTTCCCTCGACCAGAATTCCCTGGTAAACAAACTGGTACAACAGTTTCCGTGCGCGGGTGAAGAATGACATTCTTCAGGCAGTACACTTTTCCTGAAGTTGCACCTTCCATGAAGACTTCTTCCGAGCCACACTTCAACACTCCCTGGTTAACATCGATCTCGCAGCGATACTTCCGCATGAAGTCCAGGCCCAAGATGCAGTCGTCCACTATATCGGCCACGATGACTTTGTGACGGTAAATTTTGTTGCCTAGCTTCAGATCCACCTCCATTTCACCTCGGACGGTTATGTGCTGACCGGTAGCTGTTCTCAGATTCACACATTCATTGTTCCTGAAGCAGCCCCGAAGAACCCGTCTTGCCAGATGGAAACCGACGACTGTCCGAGAAGCACCCGTGTCCAATGTCAGCATGCATGGTGTTCTGTTAATTTCGCCTTCGATGATCAGGCTGTTCCCGTCGCATGATTGCGAGATCGAGATACTTGGGGCTCTTCCATTACCAGCCAGCACCCGCCCCGCAGTCCTGGCTTCTACTCGTTTCCCTGCTCTCGCTGCCTGGCAGGCACATCAGGCGACCCCTTTGGTGGAGACAGGGTGTCACCAGGCTGCCTACGCTTTGGGCAGCTCAAGCGGATATGGCCTCTTTCTCCGCAGTTGTAGCACCGAGGTGACGACACAACTTCCCTGATGCGGTGACCTCGGTCGTCGCGTCGCACTGCTTCCACCTCCAGAGCGTGGGCTAAGGCGTCCTTGAGGTCCTTGAAGTGCCCAAGCCTCACTGCTGCTCTTACCTCCAGGTCCCGGATCCCATCCGTAAACGCCTGTACGAGGTTCCCATCAATAAGCGCAGGAGACGACTGGTATGCCTTCCTGACCAGCTTTTCCACCTCTAGAGCCCACTGCTGCAGAGTTTCTCCGTTGCGTTGTGTCCTGTCCTTCAGCTGAGCACGATACACATGTTCGAGGTGCGCGTCTCCGTACCTCGCCTCCAGCGCCTCAAGAAGCTTCTCGTAGGTGACGTCTTGTCCGAGTGCCTCTAACACTGTCAGGGCCCGGTCGCGAAGGCCCAAGGTTAGGGCGGTTAAGGCCTGTTCTTTGGTCCACCCATTCGATCGCATCACAGCCTCAAACTGGATCTTGTATGCAGACCATGATGACGAGCCATCAAATGGTGGAACCTTAAACCCACGAGGTGAGGGCACTACAGTCGCAGATGTCACTTCGTTGGATCCGAGCCCACGCAATCTCCTCTCCACTTCAGCGACACAGGTGTCGTGATGGTCGTGTACACGCTTCTCTATAGAGGCGACGCGAGTCTCAAGCTGGTCGTGTACGAGCTTCTCCACGTCGCTGATACGAGCCTCGTGCTGCTGGAGCTCCTCCTTTACCACCTTCAGGTCCTTCCCTACAGCGGCGCTGAGGTCTTTCATCACCACCAGCTGTTCCTCCAAACGGCGGGCCTGCTCCTCCTTGTCGCGCTGCAGCTGTTCCTCTAGGCGGCGCGCGTGCTCCTCTTGACGGCGGGCCTGCTCCTCCTTGTCGCGCTGCAGCTGTTCCTCTAGGCGGCGCGCGTGCTCCTCTTGACGGCGAGCCTGCTCCTGTTGACGACGGTCCTGCTCCTCTTGACGGCGGGCCTGCTCCTCCTTGTCGCGCTGTCGCTGTTCTTCCATGCGGCGCGCGTGCTCCTCCTGACGGCGGGCCTGCTCCTCCTGACGGCGGGCCTGCTCCTGCATGAACGCCATCAGAGCCGCGATGTCGGGCACCGTCACGGAGTGTGTGGCGCTTGCAGGCTCCACTGCAGCCGCGGATTCGCCTGGTCCACCAGACGATGGAGAAGGAACGTCTCCGAAGCGTCTCTGGTCCAGGTCTTGCTGGCGCTGGTTCCTGGTACGCACACCTTCAGTTTCTTCCTTCGGCATAACCGGCATAATTTATCCCTTTCTTCTGACACCAATTTGTTACGAGCTGGGGTTCGACGATAAATTATAGCTCACTATGCCACTTAAAATGAACTTTATTCACTAACACAATAACGCTAGATACACACACTTATTTACACAACTAGTAAAAACACACTTAATTTTCACTTCACTAATAAAAACACCACTATTCACACCACTAGAACAACACTAAACACTTTCGAATTACTTCCCTTCGCTTCTTGTTGATCGCTTCCTTATTCACTTGTTACTGTCCTGTCTCGCGCGCTCTCGCTCTATTTATACTGGCCGGATAACATCACTAGGCTTTTCGAGACGACTCACGATATTTCTGGAAACGTGTAAGGTGTTTCTAGAATTGCGTAAATGTTCTATTTACACCTACGCCATCTATTAGAGGATAGATGAAACAGCCTGAAACAACTGATACATCTAATCTCATGTAGTTCTCCCATTCACTGATAGATGGCGTTATTTTCAATTCGTAACAATACTAATATTTCTGTAATGAATCCCAATTAATTTTAAATCTCTCAATTGAAGTTTTAGTAATGGACTCTTCGCATTGAGAGTTGGTAAATATGTTTTACTTAAAACTAGAATTGCCTCCGTGGTCCAGTAGATAGCGTATGCGACTGATGGTCGGAGGTCCCGGGTTCGATTCCCGTGCCGGGCAAAAGTGTTACTGGGTTTTCCCAAATTTTCAGTAGCAGCACGGAGTCTGGTGATGTGCTAGGTAACGGCAATAGGCTCGCCCCCTATTACGTGGGACCTAAAAATCATGGCGAAATGTGGGTGTAATATTTACACCTCTGCCAACATCTTCGAAAATACAGGCGTGAGTCTATAAATAAAATAAATAAAAAACTAGAAAACTTAAATCTCATGTCTGCCACAGGCTTTATTCTAACTTTAAACTAGGCCATCATAGCACCCCTATATTTATAGACCCTAAGGACTGCAGAATCCGATGCCTTTAGTTTAAAAGCCACCACGCACCACTATAATAATAATGTCCTCCCGACCGATTCCACCCACGGCGGCTTGTATGTATATGAGACTTGCCAACTGCGCGAGACATATTATAGTGCACAATTGTGTGCGCGTACACAAGTGCACTCTCTATTCTCTCTCTCTCATAGTCCGATGGGACGCCACATGCGACACGACCGGAGAGAGATTGGGCGCAGGACCAACGACTTAACGTGCTTTCCGAGGCACGGGGACGTGACACCGTCAACCTCCTGACTCTGAACTTCTATTGGATAATTCCTATCAGAAAAACCAATATCACTTTTTGTTCGACCCGGGAATCGAACCCGAGACCTCATGATCCGCAGTCGCTAACACTACCGCAGGACCACAGAGGCAGTCCACTAGAGGCACCCCTATATTTATAGACCCAAAAAACTGCAGAAACCAGTGAGCTTACAAGCCACCACTAAATCTTATACACGAGATATCACTTGAGTCGGTGATACACGAATGATTGATTACAGAACATCTATTATCGATTCCATGCGAGACCTTTGCTTTGATTGCTGAGATTTATAGCGTATCTTCAAGTTCTTAGTGTTTTCTTTTTGTTTTATTTTCGGCTTAAGAGTTTTTGTTATAATGTATTACGAACGGTCGAGTTATGAGTTCTTGGTGTTGTAAAGAAATAGACAAGTTTTAATGAAACTCGTAAACGCATCCATAGTATAATTATAACGATTTTATTTCGTAAATAATTCACAGAAAATTTGTAATAAATTAGCTTACTTGAAGCGGTATCAAAATATTAACATTTCGCACTCAGACTCTTTGGGTAATAAGGTAGCATCTCTTCCTTAATTTAAGATCACCAAATCAAAGGTGGTTTTGAACACCCAGAATCACCCGATTCTGGGTGTTCAAAATCTGTTTAAATAAAATTCCCCTTTTCCCTCATCTTGATTCTCTTCCCTCCTATTTCTATACCCATCCCATCGGGCGGCAACGCTCTTCTGACTCTCTCTCTCTCTCTCTCTGTTCTTCTAGAGTTGTGGGTGGCTATGGGTGGTGGTAAACGCTTGCCATCAGCTGATCCACCTGCTCCTCTCATATTTTTTTCTTAAAAACATCATATCTGAATAATTTCTGTGGGCATTGAAAGATCGTCTCTCAGTGACTTTTCAAAATGAAACTTTTCGTTTGCAGATTGACAGCAATATGCAATCAAAACCAGATCTTGAAAAAGTCTACGACGACAAGTCACTGAACTAACATTGCAAATAGCCAATAATTCAACTCCCAAGTTATTTTTTTTATTTGTTTGTCAAGTAACAAAGAATATCTCCCGTAACGACGACATCGCCGTGACGTTGCCAAACCGAAAAGATAAATGGAAAACCAAAAAACTTAACACATAAGATCTGCGATATTTTTCTTGTACATATGTTTTAATGATTTATGGTCTGTTGTTTTTCTGACGTAATTAATCTTGTTATAATTAATCATTCTGTTCGTGACATTTTATTGACCCTAAATATCATGTTATAATAATCTTTGTAAGCGTAATTAAGTTAGAAATTATTTTTATTTTGATTAAGTGTGGTTTCTGAAATGATTTATCTCGTTCCTGTTCTAATTTTGATGTAATGAGCTCTCTATTTGCTATTTCCTAATTCCTTTTTTTTTCGTGAGTGGCTGAATTTTGGTATCGCCTGAAGGCCTCGTGGTTTTAAGATTCTTGTAGACGCAAAGAAGCAAGAATGTGATCCAAGGGCTTTTCGTTACCTCCGAAGCACGGTAGCGCTCTGATATGACTTCCACAATGAGCAGTAGCCCATCCCAGAGGTGGCCAATGCAAGCGTTTCTTACAGCAATCAACTTCACGTACCAATCAAAGCACGCGGTAGCGATCTGATGTATGCTACATGCGGTCACCCTTCCAAGTATCTAATTTGTACAAACGTTGCTTAACTTGCCACATCTACTACGAACGGCAAGTCAAGTCACGCGATGAGCGCTACATAATGGAAGACATGTTACTTTCAGCTAAAGTTTTGTGCGTATTCGTCTTCTGAAAATAGCTGATGTTTTTTTTGGAACCCTTAATTGTCTACTTTTACAGAGTAGAGGAAGCGCGTGAGGTTTGTAAGGATAGAAGCAAGTGACGTTCTGTTGTCTCTGCCTACCCCGACGGGAAAAAGGTGTGAGCATATCTATGTACGCATATTACAGAATTACTGAATGTGACCTTTTATTTGTACATTTCGGTACATTCCATCATGCAAAAGTGGTGTTCAATGAAAGTATAATTATTTTCATCTTTTAACACTAGAATGGTAAGAAGAAAACATTTATAGTTTCTTCAAAACTTTCGTTTACAACAAAACCGAACGAAGAAGGCACTAATTGTTCACTACTAAAGTCCAACAGACTCGTGGAAAGACTACAATAAATAATCAACGTATTTCAAACTTTCCTCACAAAGTTTCGATAGACTTTGCGCTTCTTGATTTATTTATCGTTTCGTATTGATCACAGCTCTTCAGAGAGCAACTTTATTTCTTGCAAAAATGTCTACAGAAAGTATAGTAAGTAGTAAATAATAATAATAATAATAATAACCGGTCCTTTGGGAGGCTTACACGGGGATATGGATCCAACGTGCAGAGGCCCGTAGAGAGTTTTAATCTAAAATGGGATGGGACACATGCCGCGGAGCCTCCACAACTGCACTACAGAGTACAGCTATGGACTAGCCGCAGCAAATGTAGGACTATTGCAATGATGTGGAGTCTAATTTACTAGTTTATGGGGATGGGTGTTAAATGGACTGGTAATAATGATACTATGGATAACAAACGGCACCTGCCAGTGATACTCCTATAGCATCCGTCCGCGTGGCAGGTGGTGACTCGCCAACTCACTAGATGGGCCCTCTCTAAACAGCCACCCAAAGCAAACAAACTCTGCCATAAAGGCAGCCAGAGGGCAACACCGGTGCGAGTGGCTAGGGGTGTCGAGCGGTGCGGCACCGGTTTCGCCATCGCGAGCCTCGTGACAACGGAGGCCCGGAGCGGGTTTCCCCGTAGTTACGCCCTTGAGAATGACACTTCCACCCCCGAGCTAATAGCTCTTGCGGCTTTCCTCTGGCCGGCCGACCAAGGCAAGCCAGAGTTGAGAGTCCTGCGGGCACTCTTGGAAATCCACTCCGGCCAGCCAATAAAGGCAAGCTGGAGACGAGGCCCTGACCGACTCTCTGAAGCATTCGGGACCGCAGTGTCGCCACACACATTCAGCTCGCCACAAAGCTGCCCTGCGGTTGTAAGCTTTCTTTTCATCTTGTAATACATTTTTTGTTTATATTACACGATGAAGGTGATGTTTGAAAGCTGTTACTCTGCCCTCTGAGATTGCGTTAGTCTCATAATGAGATAACGGCTGCCCCAGAGGGGTATAATAATAACCTGGCAACACTAAGGTTGACAGTACATTCAAGGAACAATTTTTCAATTTTATTTATTTTTACAAGTACTGAGATACTATTTCAAATAAAACAGTTACCACTAAATAATTTCGTAAGAAACTCAATAGATAAATAGAAACCTTTTTCATAAATACACGAAGAAAATATATTAAGAGACATGAAAATTTTGCTGACAGCTGACATCCGTCATCATCACATAAAATGTGTTATAAACAATAACAAATAACAAGAATGTACTATGTTAACACGGGCTAAGGCAGCACGAGCACGCTCATCACCCCCGGACTCGCTGCTCTGCTCCGCCTCGCAGAGGCCGGCAGCCGCATCGGCGGCGCCGGCCAGTGGAGAGGCGTCGAGCTCGTCGAGCGGCGAGTATTTTTCCCCACCGACGTCGCCAACACCTGTACGTCGGCGGGGGAGAGGCCGGCCACCAGCATGCTTGGGATCGCGTGACCCACCGGCCACGAATAGGATCCCCGCTACCGGTGGTAATGTGCAGCGTATGCGTTGGACTCGTCAAATAAACGAAAACGTCATGCGCGCATATTTTGCGGCTACAGAGGGAGGAATTAACCTCACAGCGTACCGTAACAGAATGCTGCCTTTGTTTCAGGCCCTTGAACCAGCTGTTAATGTTTCCGTGCAACGACTATCAGATCAAGTGCGCGCTATCCAGCGATGTCACTTGTTGGATGACGAGGCACTTGAGCGGCTACGCTTGGACGCACAGTGTAGCTATGTTGTCCCTACCTCTTCTGACTCTGTACCAATGGTGGACACAGAATCAATACAACATTTTGAGGAGGAAATGGATAATGTAGCTATAAATGTGAGTACCCAGTACACTGATAATTTGAGGAGCGCTTTGGAGGATGCGTTACGGGATTATCGTTCCACACCGCCAGATCATCGGCCACGTCTGCCACGACTGCCCACGCATAAAAAAAACCTAGCGCTGGTGTGCACCCTGGACTCAATGTTAGCTAATTATTTTAGTGACAGCCGGGACCTAACAGATACGCATTCAATTCTGTACTGCGGTGCTACTGCGGTATGTCGCGTAGCAGGGGTCAAGTTTATGAATGATTCTGTTACGCGACCAAAACCGAAAAAACCAGCATGGCAGTGCAGAATTGAACGACGTATCAATGAGACTAGGGTGCTCATCAGCAAGTTGATATGCTTCAGATCGGGTAATCAACGCCCGCGGGTGATGCGTTTCGTGAGACGTGCGTTTTTGGGGACTAATATTAGACCTCAAGAATATATTACACGTGTCACGGAGCGCATCGACTTTCTAAAGCAGAAAGTTTATGCGTGGGCAAGTCGTCTTCGCAGATACAAGAAGCGTGTGGAAAGGTATTCCCATAATCGTATGTTCCAAAGTGATCAAAAGTCTGTTTATAGAACTTGGGAACAATCAGACCAGTGTATGGGTGATGGCGATCGGCCGGAGGATGCCGAGGTTATAGCCTTCTGGCGTAAAATCTGGTCATCGCCTGTTGCCCATACAGAGGGTGATTG
The DNA here is from genome assembly GCA_944739405.2 of Euclidia mi. Classification (NCBI taxonomy): domain Eukaryota; kingdom Metazoa; phylum Arthropoda; class Insecta; order Lepidoptera; family Erebidae; genus Euclidia; species Euclidia mi. The sequence goes on from OX123203.2 coordinate 11,871,030, forward strand.
GATGTGTCAAGTAGAGCGAGCATGTGAACCTATAGAGAGAATGGAAGCTGTAAATATTGAAGCTGCAGACGTAGCCAATGCCATACGTCCGGCGTCAAACTGGAAGTCACCGGGGCCGGACGGACTACATAACTTTTGGCTAAAATGGCTTCGTAGTTCACATGCTTGCTTGGCTTCACAGTTTCAGTCATCCTTAGAGTCTGGATTGTTACCAAGTTTTATGACTAAAGGCATTACCCACTTGCTCTACAAGTCGGGTAGCACCGCGGATCCCACCAATTATAGGCCAATCACGTGCCTACCAACTATATACAAATTATTTACGTCCATTCTGACAAAGAAAATTAATGTACACATATCTGACAATAAGATCATGTCAGTATGTCAGAATGGATGTAAAAGTGGGGCCCGCGGTACTAAGGAGCTTCTCCTCATAGACATGGCCATTAGCCAACAGGCTCGCCGTAGCCGAAAGAGTCTGTCCACATGCTGGATAGACTACAAGAAGGCCTACGACTCTGTGCCTCATTCATGGCTTCTGAGGGTGCTGGAATTGTATAAAGTAGATACAAATCTATGCACCTTCATGAGGTCATGTATGGGGCAGTGGAGAACGGTTCTTCATTATCCAGGGTGTCGACAGGGTCTCGGAAACGGCGACCCTATTAAGATAGAGCGGGGTATCTTTCAAGGTGACAGTCTGAGTCCCTTGTGGTTTTGCCTAGCCTTGAATCCCCTTAGCACATTGCTGGGAGAATCGGGGCTTGGTTACAAGTTGCGCAGGAACGGTCAAAGTATATCCCACTTGTTATACATGGATGATCTGAAATTATTTTCATGCAGTGAGTCCCAACTGACAGCGCTACTGAGGGTCACTGAAAACTTCAGTAGTTCTATCAGGATGGAATTTGGTGTAGACAAATGTGCAGTTATGCATGTAAAACAAGGCAGGATAGTGGAATCTGATGGAGTACATCTATCAGATTTCACTCAGCTTAGATCGATCCTCGCAACTGATACCTACAAATACTTGGGTATGTCGCAAGCCTTGGGCATCAACGAGACAGACATGAAACAATCGTTGCGGGTGCGCTTCTTTGGTCGCCTGAAAAAGGTTCTGAAGAGTCTTCTTTCAGGCGGCAACAAGGTGCGCGCCTGTAACGGTTGGGTCATGCCACTCTTGATGTACTCTTTCGGCATACTCAAGTGGACTCAGACCGAACTGGATGAGATTGATAGGCGAGTCCGTTCACTGTTGACCACATTTCGAATGCTTCACCCACGTTCGTCTGTAATGAGGTTGTACATCCCGCGGAAGTGTGGGGGCCGAGGGTTTCTAAACGCTAAGGACCTACACAACCGCGAGGTGTACAACCTTAGGGAATATTTTCTTAAGGGCAGCGTGGATGTGCATCGGGATGTGGTTGCAGTTGATGGTGGCCTCACCCCGCTCTCATTGGCGAAAGAGAACTGGCGCAGGCCTGTTGCTTTAGGCGTTGACGAACGCAGGCTTGTATGGCAGAGCAAGGAGCTGCATGGTAGATTCTATCGGGCCCTTCACGGACCTGATGTGGATCTACCAGCTTCTGTGGCCTGGCTACGTTTCGGTAATCTCTTCGGGGAAACCGAAGGTTTTGTCTGTGCAATTGCAGATGAGGTTATCAAGACGAGAAATTACCGGAGATATATCATGAGGGACGGCACAGTAGACCTATGTCGGGCTTGTAATCGACCTGGTGAGTCCCTCAGACATATAGTCTCCGGATGTTCTCGACTTGCTAATAGCGAGTACTTGCACAGACACAACCAAGTAGCCAGGATCATACATCAGCAACTGGCTCTGAGGTACAGGCTTGTGGACGTCGAAGTGCCATATTACAAGTACATCCCTGAGCCAGTTCTCGAGAATGGTCATGCAACACTGTACTGGGATCGATCTATTGTCACAGATAGGACTGTTGTTTGCAACAGGCCTGATATTGTGATAATAGATCGATCAGAGCGCCGCGCAATGATTGTCGACATCACTATTCCACATGACGACAATCTCGTGAAAGCAGAAAAAGACAAACAAGAAAAATATTTGGACTTGGCTCACGAGATTGTCGATATGTGGGATATTGATTCGGCAATCATTGTTCCGATAGTTGTGTCCGTTAATGGACTTATAGCGAAAACCCTCGAACGCCATCTAGAGAGGTTGAAACTAGGCAGCTGGGTCAAGAGTTTGATGCAAAAGGCAGTAATTCTGCAAACGGCTCGCATTGTGAGGAAATTCCTATCTCTGGAGCCCTAACCGCCGGTGACTTGGATCCTATTCCCGTCGTCGGTGGGAATCTATTTTTATATTTTTAAATGTCATTTTTTGTTTGGAATGTTATATTTAAAAATGTAAAAAATAGGAAAATTATGTAAATAAAGAGAATAATAATAATAATAATTTATTTATTTTCTCTCATAAAGGTACATATTGTTTATAAAAACAATAAAATTTGTTGTCAATACAGCTGTTGAACAAGACCTTTGTGAGAGAACTGGAGTCTGTAGTAGGTTCGAAACCTGTATGACAAATCTCCAGGCCCCTCTCTAACAAATTTACATCATAATCTGCTGATGTTTACATTAATTTGAAAATAGACATAACTGGCTCATAAAATAAGGGTTGCAAGAGAACATGGTACAAGATATTATGATAAATTATATATTTTTTTTAAAACTAAAAGCATGCATACAGTATATTTGTGTGTATGTGTTAGAGTTTGTGTGTATGTGAGTGTGTGTGTATGTTTGTGTGTATGTTTGTTTGTACATGTGGGTGGGATTTTATGTGAAAACGTGCATGTCGGGTGTATTTGTGCGAGTCTATGTGTGTAAGTGTGTGTGTATGTGGGAGATAGATATCATTATTGTAGGGCAACAAGAATCTGTTCTAAGTCATCATACTTAAGACCACGCAACCAGTTTGTGACAGTTTTTTTACATTCAGTTCTGCACATCGGGTAGATATTTAAGATTTTATTTACCTTATTATAAATAAAGCTGCTAAGATAACAAAAATGATGCTGCGCTAATCTAGTCCGTAACGATTGCGTTTGGCATACGGTATGTTTACGACGATTTGTTGCGAATTTTGATGGTTCGTAAGGTATCCGTGAATGAGTAGTTAAAATGGTATGAAAAAATAAGAATGAGTAAATATAACTCTGCCGTTATTGAATGACTGACTGACTGACAACGCTTTGTCGAAACTACTTAATTTGGAACGCACGTTGCCTGAGGAGTGCAGAGAGTGTAGGGAAGCACTACGAGAGGATATTTGGAAATAAAATCCCCCAACCAGAAGAATTTAATTTTACCTCCTAAAGGAGTAAAATAGGTGTAAAAATTTAAAGATTGATGAAGCTGCGTGCAAATGCCGAAAGTCAAACAGACACTGACACTGTATTTTGAACTGCAATTTTATTATTAGATGGTATTTAGCTACACATAATGTTATTTTAGTTTATTTTGACACACATTCACACAAAGTTTGCTAAATTCTCCATCTAGTTACGATATCATTCAAGTGTCAGTTGATGACAAAACCATTTATAAGACCGAGCCTAGGTCGAAACTACATTTTGCACAAATGTAATTACGAGAAACGGTCTTCATTTTTAAACACACTTAAACAAAACGCAACATTTTGAAATCTAAAATAATTGAATTGTTCTAACTTCAAAATAAACCCAAATAGAAAAAGTTTGCATCAATTTAAGAAAATAAGAATACGGCTTCTGTTATATTGGTAACTTCATTGAAAATTGATGGCTAAATATAATACAATTCTAAAAAGAAAATGTCAAGATATATAAATTTTTATTTTCACTAAACCTTTTTAAAGTGGTAATACTGTATGCATTATTAATGTTCACCTATTGAGTTTCGAAAACCTTTGCAACTAAATATTTATGTTTAGCCTCTTAAAAGTTCTTATGCAAAAGATTTAACCTCTTAAAAGTTTAAAACCCTGTGGCATTTGTGTTATTGTATTTAAATATTTTTAGATTTCTTATCTTAGAATTGACGGTTATATATAATTTAATTATTCGCAGCCTAGCATATCTTTAGAAACTTTTTTGACAGAATGTAATACTACTTCTATTTTCGCATAGATAACTCTCGTAGGCACCATGAATAACTTTTCCAGAAGCAAAAATAGTAGAAAAGGCTAAGCAAGCTAAGAGATTACATTGTACCGATTTATTCCTGATATTTGTTATCATAATAAATCAAGTGGCAATATATAGTTTCTATTGACATTACTTGTACGAAAATACACCTAACAAAAGCATGCCTAGCATACTCCAGAGTAGTTTGAGAAAATTGAAAAATAAGAAGAAATATTAGTCATAAAAATGCAATTTCTATATTAAACAACAACTCTCGTACAAAAAGGAAATCTTGTATCTGACTATGCAAACACAAAATTCACCTAGACTCGGCATAATTCTTGTCAAACCGAACACAAACTTATTCTGCTTTCAATATAAATCTCTCGCTGCAGCACAACTAGGAACCTGTTTAATCCCTACTTAATTCATGTAGTCGAATAATCTGTGAAATATGAAGTAAAATACACGCTACATTCCCACATAAACGTGTGCATGCAATGTTTTCAGGTTAAGCCAGCCGAAAGCAATTATTGACTCACGCTCGGTTAGATTCGATATGTACCTACGCTATGTTCTGCAACCGTCTATTTTAGATTGTTATACTTGGACTTCTGTGCATGTGTATTTTGTAAAGACAAAAATTATTTATTGAATGTTGAAATTGAAATTTTCGTTTTTCTTTGTATGACATATTATTAATAAAATTTTTAATTCTTATTTGGATCGCAGGTTGCAAGTGAATGCTCAAGATCAGCAGTGGACGGCTAATATGGTGATTGCGAATTTCACATAAGTTAAGTATTAAGTATATTAGAGATATTAATTCGCAGTTCAGACAAAGTAGACGTGTCTAAGTTGCAATATTTATATTTACATGTTTAAATACATTTATTAATTACGTGACCTAGAACCGATATAACTTTAAGTGAAGTGTGCAAAAAAACTATGATTCACAAGTGAGCGACATCAAATATGGCTAACATTGAAAATAGCCCTTTCAACCGAAGCACAAAGACGTGTCGCAGTCCTCCAAGCACTCCTCAGCCACAAGAACATGGCACCGAGGATAAGTTACAGGTCCTCACCTCTAACGACATCAATTTTTGGATGTCGACCATCGAAGTAGCCTTAAATGAAGTGTGCCAGATTGCCGCTGACGGTAAGCTGAACATAGAGCAAAAATTAAACATCAATGCTCTGGCGCGAAAAGTTGGAAAGGGTGTTTCCCAGATGGCTGTGCACTACCAGTCACTAAAAGAAAGGGCCATCATGATTAAAACATCTCTAGACGCTAGAAAAGAGAGAGAAGACCTTGCCGTACGTCTTGATGACTTTAAAAAGTCGATTACGGAGACAATACAAGAATCTTGCTCAAAACCTGCAGCCCAAAATATTTCCTTTGCCGATGTTGTTAAGACCAATAAATCCAGTCACCTGCGACCTTCAAATCTAAGTTCGATTGCAATTTATCCTAAAGACAAGGAGAAATCTAGCGACGACACCAAAACACTCGTCCAAAAGATAATATTTCCGGAGCAAATGAAACTGCACGTGAGGGGATTGCGGAAAACCAGGAATGGAGGCATTATTATCAGCACTGAGTCAAAGGATGACATCGAAAAACTCCGGCGTTCAACTCAACTGAGTAGTTCGGGATTGAAGGTAGAAGACCCCCACAAAAGAAGACCTAGGATAGTAGTTGTTGGTGTTCCGACGGCCCTTGGTGACCAAGATGTCTATGACTGCATTTTTGAACAGAACTTGACCGATAAAATACCTAATTTGTCACGTGAGTCCTTCTTATCTAGCATTAAGTTGAGCCACAAATCAGGTAAAAGAGATGCATCGACATGTAAATTTGTTATAGAAGTACCTGCCAACATTAGGAAAGTCCTCATAACCCAGGCTAGAGTCTTTATCAACTGGACGTCCTGCCCCGTTCGCGACTTTACCCTTGTGACCAGGTGCTTCAAATGCCAACAATACGGACATGCGGCGAAGACTTGCCGCGAGACCAACCAGACGTGTGGACATTGCGGTGAAGTAGGACATGAGACCAAGGATTGCAACAAGAAAGACGAGACGCCGAAATGTGCGACATGCTTGCGTTTTAAAAAACCAAGTAACCACAAAACTGGTGATCTCGAATGCCCAGCGAAGAAAATTGCAGAATCGAGATATATCAATTCCATAGATTATAATGAGGGCGCCTAAGAGCGTCGCCTATTACCATATTAGTCTTGAGCTAGCTTGTAAGAGTCTATAAGTTTTAATTCATATTTACTTTTATTATAACATATGGCTAATCAATTAATTATAAATATAGATGACAGTTTAGTTTTCACGTCTAAAATACGCGATACTGAAAATTGCAGACATTATCTTGCCGATTTCATCAACCCACTAACCATACTAACTCAAAATATCCGCAGTATATATAAAAACATAGATAGTCTAGGCGTTTTCTTACAAAGGCTTAATACCGAGTGTGATATAATAATCCTCACGGAAAGCTGGCTTTCAAAAAGAAATAAGAACATACCGACATAACCAGGCTATAATGCTTTCGACACAAAATTATCTTTAAACCAGAACGATGGCATAGTGGTATACACAAAAAAAAGTTTGCACCTTACTGTCGAAGAGCCACCTATCCAAGAATGCAATTGCCTTATTATTAAAATCGGTTTGGAGATCGCAATAATAGCTATTTACAGGTCTCCTTCCTTTAGAAATTTAGAAGTATTTAATAACGCATTAGATAATATTTTACAGAGCCTATCTTCCATTCCTAATATTATTATAATTGGCGACTTAAATATTAATATTAAATCTGAAAATTGTGATGCTGGAACCCAAGATTATCTGAACCTTTGTGCATATCATGGGATTTTGCCTACTCACACATTTCCAACACATCAAAGTGGGTCATGTTTAGATCACGTCATGCTCAAAACTAGGCTTCCGTGTTTAACACTTGTTACTAACTCAACAATAACAGACCATTGCGCGATTTTGTTTACGCTTGAATTAATGCATTCTAAGCATCATTCGCGTCCGCGACAAAGGTCAAAACTTAATATGACTAACCTAGAACGTGATTTATGCAATATTGACTTTGGCCCAGTTTACAATTCTGCTGATGCTACCACTTCTATGTCTTATGTTATTATCAACATACAAACAGCTATTTTAAGAAGCACCAATTTTATTAATTTGAGTAATAAAAATTATAATTTAAACCGTGGATAACACCAGGCCTTATTAAATGCATCCGGCACCGTGATAGACTACATAAAAGAGCTAAGCAAAACCTAAATAATTTAACGCTACAAACAATCTATAAACGATATAGAAACTTCTGCAATAGTATCCTAAGAAGAACAAAAATCGAGTATGACAAACCTCAAATATCAGAAGCCGGAAATAACACTAAGCGTTGTGGAAGTACGTTAAGTCTGTTACATATATGTCGAAGCAAAATAAGTGCGAAACAAGTTTATTATATACAGATCGTACCCCACTATCTTCCGCTGATAAAGTCAATAGCTTTTTTGCTAACATTGGTGTAAATTTGGCTGAACAAATTCAAAGCACATCTAACAATAATCCAAAAAATGCAACTTCTATCGTTCCGACATATAATAGTAGTGGTAAGTCGTTTGTTTTACTAGAACCGGATGAATGTGAAGTAGAAATAATTATCCTATCACTAAGACATAGCTCAGCAGCAGGGTGGGACGGTATTAGCACTGCAATACTGAAAACCTTTAGGCACATACTGATACCTCCATTAACTCACATTTTTCGAATTTGCCTGTCCGAAGGAATCTTCCCCAAATGCCTCAAAAAGGCAGTAGTAATTCCCATACACAAATCAGGGCAAAAGGATCTGGTAACTAATTACAGGCCAATCTCACTACTACCTTCGATATCTAAAGTACTCGAGAAAATTATAAACAATAGATTAGTTTCATATCTTGAAAATAACTCCCTCTTCTCCCACAAGCAATTCGGCTTCAGATCAAAGTTATCCGCAGCAGATGCAGTACACACCTTGACTAACTATATTTCCGAGGAACTTGGGCAAAGTCAACAGGTGATTGGCATCTTTCTAGACCTGGCAAAAGCATTTGACACTGTATCAATCCCACTGCTTCTTAACAAATTGGAGGCCTTACGAATAAGAGGCACACAGTTAAAACTGTTTAAAGACTACTTACGGGATAGGTATCAATGTGTCAAAATAGACAACGTCATCAGTTCCGAATTACTATTACCCCAATTCGGCATTCCTCAAGGAAGTGTGCTCGGAGGAACACTCTTTCTAGTGTATATAAATGATCTCTGTAACCTAAACCTACATCATGGCACTATTGTTACGTATGCTGACGACACTGCGCTTATTTTCTCAGCAAACACTATTACGGAAGCTCAGAAGTATGCACAACAAGGGTTTAACGTAGTAAATAATTGGCTTAAACATAATCTACTAACCTTAAATACTGATAAGAATTAAAAAAATTCGTTCAATTTTGTATGCGGAACCCCCAAGCACATAATAATTATTTTCACTTATATGCACATAACTGTTATCTTAACTCAAACAACATTTGCACCTGTCCAGAAATTAATAGCACTACTAATATTAAGTATCTAGGGGTTATATTGGACGAAACCCTTTCCTATAAACAACATATCGCCGCTTTAACGTCTAGGCTACGAAAACTTTTATTTGTATTTAAAAAACTTCGCTTTATTTTAGACCATAACCTCATTATACAGATGTACAAGGCATTGTGTCAGTCCATAATCCAATACTGCATTACCTCGTGGGGAGGTATAGGAAAATCTTTAATGCTCTCTATAGAGCGAGCGCAAAGAGCCCTTCTTAAAGTGGCCACCCGCCGACCTTACCGATTTTCTACAAGCCTTCTGTATGAATCATGCAAAGTGCTAACGGTTCGTCAACTGTTTATATTGTACACTGTACTAAAACAACACACTGCGCTTACGTACAACGCTAACCTTACTAATACCAAGAGACGGAAAGATATTGTCTGTAATTCAAGCTCTGAATCAAGGTTTGTCTTTACTCATAGATTTTTCACATTTCTGGGTCCCTATCTTTATAACAAAATAAACAAAGAAACATCTATTTATGACCTAAGTTATGTAAGATCGAAACAATGCGTCTATCAGTATTTACAAACATTGAAATATGATCAAACCGAAGAACTGCTGACTGTGGTCAAATAATTATAGGTTTCATATTAGTTTTAAAATAATTCTAAGTAGGTATATTTTTATTTAGTAACATTACGTTTAATATGTTTATGATAAATATTGTGATGACTTCATAACTCAGATCAAAATCACTTACTGTAAGTGCCTTTAACGCCTGTGGCACAGGTTTACCCTAGTACAGGCACCTCATTATTTTACCTAAATTACTTTTTAAGAACTGTATGTATATTTTTGTGATGTATGAGAATTAATAAATTTTTATTATTTATTATTATTCATTTATTTATCACTTCTCAAATTTAAATTACATTTTTAAATATATCACTTATAAAAATAAATACATTTAAAAATATAAAAAAACCGTGGGATCCCACCAGCAACGGGCACAGGGTCCAAGCTGCCGGTGGTAAGGGCTACAGAGACAGGAACTTCCTCACAATACGTGCCGTGTCGAGAAGAACTGCCTTTTGCATCAGACCCTTGACCCAAGCACCCAACGCGAGCCTCTTAAGGTGACGATCGAGGCTCTTGGCTATTAGGCCATTAACCGTTACAACTATCGGCACAATAATTGCCGAGTCCACCTCCCACATGTCGACAATCTCGTGAGCCAAGTCCAGATATTTAATCTCTTTGTCTTTCTCGGCTTTCACGAGATTCTCGTCATGGGGAATAGTGACATCAACAATTATTGCGAGGCGCTCTGATCGATCTATCACCACAATATCAGGTTTGTTGGCTACAACAGTCCTGTCCGTGACGATAGATCGATCCCAGTACAATGTGGCATGGCCATTTTCGAGAACTGGCTCTGCCACATACCTGTAGTACGGTACCTCGATATCTACAAGTTTGTATTTCAGAGCAAGTTGCTGGTGAATGATTCTGGCTACTTGGTTATGTCTGTGCAAGTACTCACCGTTAGCAAGACGTGAACAACCGGAAACAATATGCCTGAGGGATTCACCGGGCTGGTGACACGCACGGCAAATATCGGTAGTGCCATCCCTCAGGATATATTTCCGGTAGTTATTCGTCTTGATAACTTCGTCAGCAATTGCACAAACAAACCCTTCGGTTTCCCCAAAGAGGTCGCCGAAGCGTAGCCAGTTCACCGAGGCTAATAGGTCTACATCGGGTCCATACAGAGCCCGATGGAACCTGCCATGAAGCTCCTTGCTCTGCCATACACGCTTGCGATCATCAGTACTGAGTACTACAGGTATGCGCCAGTTCTCCTTAGCCAACTTGAGCGGGGTGAGTCCATTGTCCACTGCGACAACATCTCGATGCATGTCCACGTTCGCCCGGAGAAAATATTCTCTGAGATTGCACACCTCGCGGTTGTGTAAGGTCTTGATATTCAGAAAACCACGACCCCCACACTTCCGCGGGATGTACAACCTCATCACGGATGAACGTGGATGATGCATACGATATGCCGTCAACAATGTGCGGACTCTTCTGTCCAGGGCGTCCAATTCAGACTGAGTCCACTTGAGTATGCCAAAGGAGTATACAAGAAGTGGCATGACCGAACCTTGTTGCCACCTGATAAAAGACTTTTCAGTACTTTATTCAGGCGGCCAAAGAAACGCTCTTGCAACGATTGCTTCATGACGGCTTCATTGATACTTAAAGCCTGTGACATACCCAAGTACTTATAGGTATCAGTTAAGAGAAGCGTTCTTAGGTTAATGGAATCTGAGAGTTGGATCCCCTCAGATTCCACCATCCTTCCCTGCTTCACATGAATGACAGCACATTTATCTACACCGAACTCCATATTGATTGACTTACTAAAGTTTTGGGTTACTTTTAGTAAATCTATCAATTGGGCATCAGAGTGGGCAAATAACTTCAGGTCATCCATGAACAACAGGTGAGATATGACCTGACCACTTCTCTGTAACCTGTAGCCTAACCTTGAACCCTTCAGTAATGTGCTGAGAGGGTTCATGGCTAAGCAAAACCAAAGGGGACTCAGACTGTCGCCCTGAAAAATCCCTCGCTCAATTTTAATATGTCCGCCGTCCTCCTGGATCCCTCGACATCCTGGATAGCTAAGAGTCGTATTCCATAGCCCCATACATGACTTTAAAAAGGTGCGTAGAGTACTATTTACTTTATACAACTCTAGCACCCTCAAAAGCCATGTATGTGGCACGGAGTCATACGCTTTCTTATAATCTATCCAACATGCCGCCAGATCCTTTCGGTTACGGCGAACTTGTTGGCTAATGGCCATGTCAATGAGGAGGAGCTCCTTAGTACCACGAGCCCCCTTCCTACATCCATTCTGAGAGGCTGACATAATTGAGTTGTCTTCGACATGTTTAGCTATTTTAGCTCTCAGAATAGATGTAAGAAGTTTATAGACCGATGGTAAACACGTTATCGGTCTATAATTGCCGGGCTCGCTAGTACTGCCAGTCTTATGGAGCAGGTGGGTAATTCCAGTCGTCATAAAGGTTGGTAACGACCCAGATTCCAAGGCTGATTGGAATTGAGATGCCAAACGTTCATGCGAACTACGTAGCCATTTCAGCCAGAAATTGTGCAGTCCGTCCAATCCTGGAGATTTCCAATTAGATAATGGACGGACTGCTTGTGTAACGTCCTGGCTAGAAATGGCCACGCATTCCATTTCGGGAATATGTTCGCATGCACGTTCGATATCTCGCATCCAATCACCTTCGCTATGACCAATGGGCATCGACCAGATGCTACGCCAGAACATGACTGTGGCGTCCGCATCTGGCCGCTGCACATTAGTCACACATTGATCTGGTCGTTCCCAACTTCTATATACCCACCTTTGGTCCCTCTGGAATGTACTATTAATGACGTACCGGTCCACACGTTTTTTAAACCTACGAATTCGGTTTGCCCATGCATAGACTTTCTGTTTTAGGTAGTCAATGCGCTCTGTGACCCGGGCTATATAATCTTGAGGACTAATGTTAGTCCCCGAAAACGCCGGTTCACAAAGCGCATTACCCTAGGGCGTGTATGCCCCTCCCTAAAACAGATCAGCTTGCCAATAAGTGCCCTTGCCTCGGCAATACGCCGCTCAATCCTGCTATTATTATTATTATTATTATTATTTATTATTTTTCTAATATCTACAAATAACATAAGACAACATACTGCCAAATGTAAAAAATACCACAAATAGTGACACCTAGTGGACACTAGAGGAACTACAGTGACGCCTTGTAAATCGCGCTATCAAAGTTTACCCTGAATTATAAACGTACGTAGAACAATATTATTTTTCATCTTTTTTCTGTCTTAATGGTTTATTCAATATGTACTAAAAATTTGTGTAGGAAAAATAACGTTTAATGTTAGTGAATAGCATGTATACTTTAAAAATGAAACGTATCAAAACGTGCAAGCACTAAGCGTTGAGTGCTGTTTAAAATGTTATTTCTAAAGGCAGTGATAGAGAGTCTAGCGGACTGCTACACAGAGGATCTATGGATACAAATTCACGACACGCACCACTAGCGTTTCAAAGTTATAACCTATCGCTTGCTACACGGTGAAGGAAAGACTTATTCAGGCCTGCATGACTGAGCGTTTTGCATAGTGGTCTCGAAATACATGTGAAGTCTGCCAGCGCTTCCCATAGATACAGTTTAAATGCAAGGCTGATATTTTAATGAAGAGGAAGTATAGAAACATGTGTCTTTATGTTTTCTGTGCCTACACTGAGTAGCAAAAGGCTCGAGCCTCGTATGTATATTAAAATTTTATCTCTAGTAATTAATAAAAGGTAAGAGAATCATCACAACTCAGCAGTTTCGTTAATTTCCCCAGACATGTGTATAAACCATGTCACAATACAATACACGCACAATCTACATCCAGTTTCGACAACTTCATCCCTTAATGTTGTAATCAAACTTAAATAGTAAAATGGCGCACATAGAGTAAACACACACATTTCCATTAAAACGAAATATAAGACACTCAAACAATTCCGATATTGACATAAAGACATAAAGACATATTTATTTCTGCATTTTGGTTGTTTACAACACTTATACATGTCAAAACCCTATTCTAGATGAGGCCGGCTTTTCCTAGCTAAATGACTTCTTGAGAAGAAAAGCCGAAACAAACTCAGAGTCATTATTTTTTTTGTCACTTCAATTTCTTTAGTCTTTTCTTGATCTTTTAAAGTCCAGACAAAAAAAAAGGGTTTAGTATGCAAGTACAATGCAGGAAATCATCTGACGCTTTTGACTGACTCGGCCCACTGATGGCCCGCATTCAACAGCAATCGTACGGCTCAACCTTGATTGAGGGAGCCAGCACGATCTGTATCACTATGCCTCCACGCCATCAGAAGGTGTATGCATAAGCATGACAGCCTAAGCCATCAGACAGGTTGCCACAACTATTTGCTTATATGTTTAATAATGCCCACATCGTACTCACAACTTTACATGCTAATACATAGTAAAATACATGTTGTAAACAATATGTAAAATTATAAAAATTTAAACAATAAAATGTCATATATTTAAATGTCAAAAAATATTATTGTATGTCAATTTAAGAATGTCAAAAAAATTAAATAATAATATATTACTTAAGTAATTTTAAATGTCAAAAGAAAATAACAATGTCAAAACAAAATAAATAAAATTACAAATGTCAAATCAAAAATGTCAGAATGGAAAGATATAAGTACTACAAATGTAAATAAAAATATTATGTCACTAATTTCAAAATGTCAAAATTCATAATGTCAATAAGTCATAATTTAATGTCAATTCATAATTTTTAAACTCAATTCCAGGCGTTTTTGTCTGCTAAATAATCTTTAACTGTGTAATAAGCTTTTGAACACAAGCTCTGTTTAATAAATACTTTGAATTTATTAATACTTAGTTCCTGAATATTACCTGGAATTTTGTTATAAAACGTATGCTTTGACACTTGTATGAGTTACTTATTTTTTGTAGTCTAGTTGAAGGTAGAACAAGTTTGTTTTTGTTTCGTGTATTTATTTTATGAATGTCGCTGAATTTAGAAAACATATTTATATTTTTCCTGACATATAACAAGTTCTCATAAATGTATTGAGATGCGACAGTCATTATCTTAATTTCTTTAAATTTTTCCCTCAGTGAATGCCTTGAACCAAGACTGTAGATTGCACGAATAGCCCGCTTCTGCAGTACAAACACAGTTTGAATGTCAGCTGCGTGGCCCCATAATAAAATTCCATAAGACATTATGCTGTGGAAATAACTAAAATATACTAATCTGGCTGTATCTATATCAGTTAACTGACGAATTTTATAAACCGCGTACGCTGCAGAGCTAAGTCTATTCGACAACTGACCTATATGTGGGCCCCACTGTAGCCTAGAATCTAAGGTTATGCCTAAGAATACGGTGTTATCTATAAGATCCAACTCTTCTCCATTCAAACATATGTTAGGTTTAACTTGTTTTACATTCGGTCTTGAAAATCGTATACATTTTGTTTTTCTTTCATTTAACAATAAATTGTTAGCAGTAAACCATTGAACTACTTTAGAGAGAGCGTTATTTACATCGTCATTATTTGATTGTTCGCGTCTAAGTTTAAAGATTAGTGACGTATCATCAGCAAATAACATTATCTCTTCATTATTTTGCATAATATATGGCAAATCATTAATATATACAAGGAAAAGGAATGGACCAAGAATTGAACCTTGCGGCACTCCCATTGTGACCACTGAACCCATAGAAACTTTTCCATTTACCTCAACTCTCTGTATCCTATTACTCAAATATGACGTTAGGAGATCCAAAGCAGTGTTCTTAACTCCATAGTAATGTAATTTCCTGATCAATGTTTCATGAAAAACGCAATCAAAAGCCTTAGATAAGTCACAAAAGACTCCTAGAGCATCATGCGACTCCTCCCAGGCATCAAAAATACTATCTAAAAGCTCAACTCCAGCATCGGTAGTTGAGCGATCCCTAGTAAAACCAAATTGTTTTTCATGTAACAGCTTATTGTTATTAAAATGAGTTTGAAGCTGGCCTAGAATTAATTTTTCAAAAATTTTACTAAACGTGGGTAGCACAGATATTGGCCTATAATTTGTGGGGTCAGATGTGCTACCTGATTTAAATAACGGAATTACTTTACTACTTTTCATTTGATCAGGAAACACACCACAGTCAATGCATCTATTGAAAATTATTGCCAGTTCAGGTGCTACTGTGTTTATTATGGATTTCGTAATCACAACAGAATTGCCCCAAAGATCACTAGTCTTCTTCAAATTAAGGGTATTAAAAGTTTTTACAATATCTTTGTCAGTGACATAACTAAATCTAAATTCCATGTTACACCTATTGACATTTTGTTTTAATAGAGATTCGGCGTCATTGGGGGATGAGTTCAGGGATTTAGTGGTTGAGACTGGAATGTCTGTGAAGAAATTTTCAAATGCTGTGGCAACCTCAAAATCTGATTTTATTATCTTTTTATTTACTTGAAGCGTGTAATCGTTACTTTTGCTCTTGACCCTTCCAGTCTCATTGTTTATAATATCCCACGTTGCTTTTATTTTACTGTCACTGTTTTTAATTTTTGATTTTAAATAAAGTGTCTTAGCTTCACGACAAATATTTTTAAATAACTTAGAATAATTTCTTACGTATTGACAAAATTTTTCATCATTTTTATTAATTACTCTCTGTTCATATAATTCGTAAAGCTTATTTCTACTTTTATAAATTCCAGTGGTTGCCCATTCACTGAAGGATGTAGTACCAGCAACTGAGATCCTCTTAGGGACAAAGATAGAACTGAATATAGTACAGTACATGTCAAAGAAAGAATTGTACAACTTATTGGGATCGTTATTATAGCATAAGTATGGTAGTGTACTTGTGAGTTTATCCTTAAGTCCCTCCAGACGACGCAAAGTTTTTGGCACCACACTCAATTCCTTTCTACCTACTTTTTTAGACTGCATAGCAAATGTTATAGATTGTCCACAATGATCTGATGTTAATTTATTAATTATTTGCTTTCTAACTGGTACAATATCTGTAAATATATTGTCTATACAAGTAGATGTCGTGGAAGTTATCCTGGTGGGTTCCAAAAATAAGCATGCAAGATTATATGATTTAAACAAATTCTTAATTTTGTGGCAATTCAGGGAATCTTCGAGTAAATTAACATTAAAATCGCCACCTACTATTATAGATTTATTTTGTTGGCATAGCTTCCGTAACACATCATCCATGACACTTTCAAAGTTATCATAGAAGGACGATGGTGGCCTATACACACTCAACACAACAAGTTGGTCCAACTCCACACAGGCTATTTCAACTGTCCGTTCAACAGAAAAACTAACAATGTCACTACGATTCTTAAATTTAAGCAGCTTGTTAACCAAAATCAACGATCCACCATGTATTGCATTTTGTCTGCTGAACGAACTACCAACGAGATGGTTATTAAAATTGCACATGAACTGGTGATCTTTAAGCCAATGTTCTGTTATACACAAAACATCAACGCATTCACCATTCATGAACAACTCCACTTCTAAATCTTTATTTGACATACCTTGTATATTTTGATGTACCAGTTTTAATACTTGTGAATTTCTAAATGTATTATTAGTTGAATTGGGCTTATTCGTACATACCAGCCCATTATTAATTAAAGTGTTATTGCAAGAGGTATTCTCTATTGTCGAAATATTTAATTTAAATTAATAGAAATGTCAGACTGTGTAGCCAAAATATTGGCTGAATCATTATAAATGTCATTTTGTTGCTGTATAGGGGCAACACGTTTATTAGCCAAATTCTTGGCTGAAATGTCAATACAAAATGCTAGCGACTCAGCTAGTTGTCTTTTATAATAAGAATTCAGATAACAAGTATCTTGCGTCAAATGTAAAGCTTTACTAACATAATTGTTAGCGTCAAAAACATGAAATTGATTGTTATTGTATGACCAACTACACAAGTTTATATTAAGACTATGTCTAATATTATTTTCTTTCTGTGGCAACCCTTTACTGAAAGGTAAAGTGAGCATAATAATTTGATTTAAATTTAATTCACATAATTTACTGTAATAATAGAAGTAAAACTGTCTTCGACCTTTATGACCGCGTATGTCAAGCCTTTCAAGAAATAATGAACATAAACATCAATCCATATATCGAAGACATAAAGCGCATTGGAAGGAGCGGCAATAAAAGACCACTAGCTATAGACTTAATTAGCAAGCGCATGTCAAAATATATCATTGATAACGCAAAAGAATTTAAAGATACTGGACTAGGAATTGGACGATTTATGGACAAACAATCATTAAAACAACATCATGAACTTAAAAATAAACTTATAATGGCCAGGAAAAACGGTGATCATGCAATCATAAAGGATAATAAATTATTTGTGAACGGAAAGGAACAGAGATTTTCTACAACCACAAGCACAACAGATATACTACCACAGCATCTCAACACAAGCTTTAATAATACGATAAAAACACATACTTCAGGATCTTCGGAGCAACAAGCGAGTTTAGAAACACCATCACCTACGGGACAATCTAAATCACCAGACGTAGAGCAGGATACAAAAAGCAATGAGACTTTTCGTTAATAAATTGATCATTGTGTTCCAAAACATCCAAAGTGTAGAAAACAAGGATTATTTATTTGAACAATTGTTATTAGACTGTAAAATTGGCATATTGTGCTTATCAGAGTTATGGAAAAATGAACATTATTGCCATTCAATTATGCCTAATGATTATAAAATTGCCTCTATTTTTTGCCGCAAGATTCATGAAGGTGGAGGAGTTTGTATAATAGTAAAACATTGCGTAGAATATATCGAAAGAGTGGATATCGTGAACCTGTCAAAAGAATTTATTATAGAGCTCAGTGCAATTGAAATTCCTAAAATAAACTGTATAATTATAAGTTTGTATAGAGCCGATCGAAATATTGGTATATTTTATAACCAAATGGAAAAAGTTTTACAAAAGTTAAATATGAAAAATGCCCAGAAATACATAATTATAGGCGGTGACTTTAATATAAATGTACATAATAAAAATAAACAAACATTAAATTTAATTAATTTCATGAAAACGCACAACCTTAAACAAATAGTTCGTGATCCAACACGAGTCACAAAAACCACATCTACTTGCATTGATTTATTGTTTACAAATTACTCAAACGTAATTGACACATTATCCATAGAAGATTACGGTCTCTCAGATCACAAAGCTATAAACATAAAACTTAAATTAGAAAACATATCAAAACTAAACACAGTACAAAAATGGTATATTAAAAAAAGGATTTTCGGCCCAAACCAGATTGAACGTTTTAAAAACTCTTTAAAAAATGTAAATTGGAATAATATAATAAAAGATGACCAAAACATAAATCAGAACTACGAATGCTTCAGTAATATAGTAACAGAATACCTAAATAAATTTATATCAATACAGAAAATCAAGATTTCAAATAAACCCAAAAAGGGATGGCTCACAAGTGGTCTAAAGAAATCATGCAAACACAAAAGAATTTTAAAAACTATCCTAAATGAAACTAAAGACATTACTATAAAGAAATACTACATAACATATACAAATATTCTAAAACGATCAGTTAAAATTGCAAAAAAAAACGAATACATAAGGCAAATGAAAAACTCAGATAATAAAATAAAAACTATGTGGAAAGTCATTAACACAAAAACAGGCAAGCTAAAAAATAAAAAGCAGGAAAACATATCTTTAAAAATTAATAACAGCATCATCAAATGCCCGAAAAAGGTAGCTAACACATTTAATGATTATTTTGCCACAGTAGGTCACAACCCTAATCATACATATTCAAATAAACCCATTGGCCGAAGTGTTGTAAACCCGCCAGTATGTTCCATGTACCTCCCGCCAGTAAGCCAAAAGGAAATCGTAAGGATCATAAATTTAACCAAAAACAAACACAGCTACGGTATAGATGAAATACCGCCTATATTACTGAAAAAATGCACAACTGAACTTTCTACTCCATTGACCGTATTAATTAATCAAAGTTTCCAAGACGGACACTTTCCAGATTTATTAAAAATTTCACTGATTAAGCCCATACATAAAAAAGGGGATACCTTAGTGCCTAGTAACTATAGACCTATTGCGCTATTACCCACGTTTTCAAAAATATTTGAAAAAGCAATGTTTAACCGACTTTACGCATTTTTAGAAAAATATCACATATTAGACGATAGCCAAAATGGGTTCAGAAAATTTAGATCAACCACTCTAGTGGTTTATAAGTACATACAAAGAGCGCTCCAATACTTAAATGATAAAAAACACGCCATAGGATTGTTACTTGCTATGTCTAAAGCGTATGACAAAGTACTATATGACATACTTTTAATGAAACTGAATGGCTGTGGAGTCAGAGGGCCTGCCTACTCATGGTTTAAGTCATACTTAAGCAACAGAACGCAAATAGTCCAAATAGAACATATAAATGAAGAAATGACAGAAATAAAATCAGTTAGGTCTCAAGTAAAACATCTTTCATGCTCCATCCCTCAGGGCAGCGTTTTGGGATGTATACTATTCCTGATATACATTAATGACTTGCCAAAATGTTTAGACCCAGATATCAACCTACCAGTTCTATTTGCTGACGATGTCTCAATTCTCATCCAATGTGACAACTTAAACTATAACAACCAACTACAAAATACTCTGCAAACTATTACCCAATGGCTTCAAGAGCACAACATGGAAATAAACGCGACTAAGACCAAGATCATGCAATTCAGATCGTACAAGAAGTCACCCTTAGATCTACACATAACTTATCAGAACACACAACTTGAAGAAGTTAACACATTTAAGTTATTAGGTATAAACATAGACACGCACAAAAATTGGAAAACTCACATAGAACAAGTCAAATCCAAAATATCGAAATTCATTTACGCACTCTTCCAAATTAAACAAAGCACAGACACACAAACAGCGCTATCAGCATATTACGCTTATGCATTCTCTTGGCTAAGGTATGGTATCATGCTTTGGGGCAATAGTGTCAATGTTGAGGAACTTTTTATAATACAAAAAAAATGTATACGGATTTTAGCACAAGTAGACAATACACAAAGTTGTAAACCTTATTTTAAAAAGTTTAATATATTAACATTACCGTCCATATACATATTAGATATATGCACATTTGGTCACAAGCATACTGAACTGTTTATGAAAATAAAAGACATCCACAACATAAATACACGTCATAAAGATAGACTGTATTTGCCGTGCTCTAAAACTAAAATGCTAAACCAAAGCCCATACTTTATGGGAATTAAATTATTCAATAAATTACCCCCGAACATAAGAAATGAAAAAATAGAAAGGTTATTTATAAAAAATCTAAAACAGTTATTAAACGAAAAATGTTACTATTCCGTTTCAGAATACCTATCTAACCAATAAATTATAATTTGAAAATTGGACATTTAAAAATTAAAATGACTAGTGTAGTATATATATATATATTTTTTTTTTTAAATAAATGACGATATCCATTCATAGATAGATTAATAATAATAAAAAAAAACCTTGAAATAATTTAAATTCTTATAATATTATTTTGACATGTTTATGAAAATTTTATATTGTTTTGAGTCTAAGTGTACTTATTACTTATTGTTAAAATTTAATGTTGAATGTTTATAATTGTGAATGATATAATATTATTTCCAAATAATTATTTCGTTTAATCAAATATACTGTGACAATATCTATTCTGAACTAGATATATATATTACTATTCAATTCAAATAATTTGCTGATAGGTACTATAATATAATTATTTCTATTTGGTAACCATACTATTTTTAATCTATTTCTTATATTATACAATTATTCTCACCAAATACATAATTATAAATATATATATACCTACTGATACCTACATTATTATGCCAAAAACTCTCCTCTAACTATTTTAAATTATATAAAACTATGAAATTCAAATACATAATTAGTTTGATATTATAATGTATTTAATTGAAAAGTAATATAGATATCTATAAGTATGTAAACAATCTTTAATAATATTATATAATTTGCTCACAAATATGTAAATGTAAATACAACAAAATTCTTTATGATTTAGGTAATATATCACATTGCTACGCCTGACAAAGGCACTAAGTCTAAAGTTCATCATCAATGTATACCACCTAATGTACACTTAGTTTGCAATAAAGATTTGAATTTGAATTTTGAATTTGAAAGTCTTTTATTCAAAGATCCTCTTTTACCAAGTAGAATCAATAAAGTTGTATCCTGGTCAAAATTGAAGTTTATAATTTTATCTAAAATAGCAATGGAACTTAATCCAGGCAAACAGTAGTTCATCACTAACCCATCACTATATGTGTTTGCCAACAACTGACCCATACCTTTTCCAATCTCATCACTAAATATTATCACTTTATTTTTATTTTGTAATATAGTTTTACTGTCTAGTTTGTTATTTTTTAATTTATTTACAGTGTGTTTAATATTTGATTTTGTATTGTTTATAGAACTATTTAGCAAAACCGGGTCACATGTTGGCAATGAGCAAGCTGGCGAGTGTTGGAGGTTGAACGGGATGTCATTGTTCAATGGTATTGAGCATTCGTTACTATTTGATGCCACCAACTCATTCATTGCCAATATGTACTCTTTCATTTGTAGTTCAGAGCTTTTATATTTATTTGTCATTGATACTAATTTGTCACTAAGATTATTTAATTCTACCTGCAAATTATTTATTTCTAATTTATGTTTCAAATTATTTTGGTGATATTTCTGTGAGTAATTTTTTAATTTTTCAAGAGCAATTAATCTTTCCCTATTTAGCTTAACATTTTTTATGAAAAACTTTTGTCTGTGAACTAATTTTTGTGTCTTTTTTATGAATTTGTTTATTTTAACATATTTCTTAATTCTATTCCTACTACCCCTAATCAATTTTATTGAATTATTTGATTCTTTGCACACTGAGAGACTATTTGGAAGTGATACTTTAAAATGATTTATATCAGTAATCATGCTTGGAGCATGAACCACCAGCTCATCGAACAGACTTTGATTTGCCGTCGTAGTGATCTGATCTTGGGTGAATTCTAGATGACTTATTCTACTGTTTGCCTCATGTAACTGTTTGTCTAAGAACTGTATACGGTCAAGGGCTTGTTCATACTGCAAACTACACTCGGCAAACCCGTCCACAATGAGCTGGAGTCCATCCCGAGCACTCATGGCATCAGAGAATTGATTATGTAGCTGAGCCATTTCACATTTTAAGCTCTTATTTTTTTCCAGTAAGTTCAACATTTCTTTCTCGTTATCTTCTCTTTCCTCTATCAGTTTGTTACACAACTCCTTAGAGGTCTTTAATTCAATTAAAGCCAGTTGGAGTTTAGACTCTTCCTGGCGAGCCAAAGCTTTACGAGTCATAATCATAGTGAAAAGAGAGAAATACACGTAGTTCAAAGAAAGTAATGGAGAAGATTGTAATAGTAGTAATAGTAGAGTTTAAAGCTAAATATTATTGTAAGAAAGAACAGCTGATCTCGTCCAAAGTTGTGTAACCAACTAACAAGGTTTAGGTTAAGTTTATTTATTTTTACTATTTATAGGTGGTTATTTAGGAACTTGATAGCACTTTTTATTTGGAAATATACTAATTAACACTATTTTATACGTATAAGTTGATTTTAAATAGTAGTTACAATTTTATACCTGTTTGAAAAATGACAATGCAAATTTAGCCGGTAGATTGGTTGTCAAAAAAGATATCACAATAAACTCACCTTATTTTCACAGAAAACACTAATACGTTTATAGATTATTACAAATAACACATTTATTAAGCAATTAACTTGTAATTAGCTTTAATTATTCGATTATTTTATATTTTTACTTGTAAAAAATACGGGACAAGGTCGGATCAGCTGTTAGCCTTAGTGTTGCCACAGTGCGAAAATTGAACCTTAACATTAATCGTCATAGGGTTCAAAATTGGCTAATGTCGGGCTGCTTTTACTGCGTTTTAGAGTTGGCATGTCATTGCATTCTACAATATACGGGCGTTAATCTTGAATGTGTTTGAGTAAGATAAAGGAACATACACTATGTGATAAGATTCTGTACACAACATCTTTGTAATGTAATAGTACTGGTATAACAAGCTAAATGTAAACAAATGTATAGGAACAATGGTCAGGCAGTTTAAATGATTTCCGAAATAGCTGATGAATTTGATGATCGATGGCGGACTTATAAAACCTTTAAACGCGCTTTTTGTTCAAACATACTTTTTACACTTTAGTGATATCACCCGCGGGTAAATGCTCAGTCGTTGCCCATTGCTCCTGACGATGCCTCTTTTTTTTTATAGACTCACGCCTGTATCCTCGAAGGGGTAGGAAGAGGTGTAATATTACACCCACATTTCGCCAGGAATTTTTAGGTCCCACGTAATAGGGGGCGAGCCTATTGCCGTACCGGGCACATTACCAGACTCCGTGCTGTTACTGAGAATTTACTAACGGAAAAACCCAATAACACTTTGCCCGACCCGGAAATCGAACCCGAGACCTCCCAATCTCACGCGCACATTTATGTCGCGAGACCATCGCGGCAGCCTGAGGATGCCTCTTGCAGATACGAAACACGTGTCGAGGCAAAGTCGGCACATACAGCGGGATACGGCAAGTCAGGTATCTTCCTGAAACCCATACCAGAATAAGTATATCCCTTATGCTTTCAGAGGAGTTCGGTATTGTTTACCATTTTCTACTGCAATAGTTGGGGTGGTCAATCCAAGGGTGTGTGGTGATTTCCTCTTTCTTTCCATAAAGTAACAAATAAAAGATTAAACAACACCATATACCAAACGTAGCCCAATAAAGAGACATCAAACACGTTAACCAGTCCCAATACGGACGCAGACAAAATGTACGCCTATATCGGTGATTTGTAATCCATTCCCAATCGCCTAAGGGTCCACTAATGGCTAACGTGCGGACGTTTTAGTATCAAGTGTAATTAACGGAATTGTATCTCTGTTGTTGTTCGGGTGTAATTTGCTTTAGGGATTTTAGTTTTGTCGATTTCGGATAGTTGATTATAACTTAGAGACATAGACTTGTGTGGTGGTGCACTATGGGTAAGCAGACGAGTTACTCGAACTAGGAAAAGTTACTTTTACATTTTCCTAGGGGATTTAAATAAGGTAATATTGTTACGTTAGGCAGCGATAGCCTAGTGGAGATACCAACAGACTGCCCTACAGAGGGTATCGGGTTCGAATCCACGGCGCGCACCGAAGACTTTTCGGAGTTATATGCGTATTGAATTATCAATTATCGCTTGTCCCGTGTCTCGGAGAGCACGTTAAGCTATCGGTCCCGGTTGTCATGAACATCTTTGACAGTCGTTACAGGGCGTCAGTATCTTCTAAACAAACATAAACTAGTCTCAACCATGGAATATTGCTATCCCTTCGGGTTACGGAGGTCAGACAGGCAGTCGCTTTGAGGAAAAGCTAATGTTCAGCTAAATCAGATTAGACTAGTAAGCGGACCCCAGATAGAAACTGGGATAACACTAGGAGGATGATGAACTAAGTAAAGTATTGTTGCTACAGTCCCGCAATATCGGTTACTCGAAACAAAGATATTTTGTATACTTATATCCCGTAGGAAATTGGAAGAGTAGTAGTATTCATGACCTT
This sequence comes from Euclidia mi, assembly GCA_944739405.2. Classification (NCBI taxonomy): domain Eukaryota; kingdom Metazoa; phylum Arthropoda; class Insecta; order Lepidoptera; family Erebidae; genus Euclidia; species Euclidia mi. Next base: position 11,896,261 of record OX123203.2, read on the forward strand.
AAATAATTCCTAGAAAAAGTTTTTGTTGCCTGAGAGATTTCATTACCATAAAATAAAACACACAAGCAAAGAATACGCTGACATAGAACAACTGTTTTATATTGGTACAATTTCTGTTCAACATTGAATGACTCACGCCACGTAAAGGTATGGAACATGTGTGTGACACTCCTCTGAAAGCCTTTGGAGTGTCTAAATCTACCGTGGTGTCCTACGGTTACACGTAGCGAAGTAACGCGACTAGTGGTTAACACAAATATTTTACCGTGACTTGAATAGTTCCGTATCCATCCGCTGTCGGCGATCCCAATAAAGATCTAACTCACAGATAGAACAAATTATCGTGCTCATCATAAAAACGTTTGTCCTGGGTGAGGGTTGAACCGACGACGTCCAGCTTAACAGACATGTACACAAACCACTAGACAAACAGTCAGTTAATCAGGAGTGTGGTATGTATAAAGATTCCTCAGTTATAACAGGCTTTAATTAAGGTAACGAAGTGATCCATTCATACGAGGACCGCTTGACGTCCACTGTGTGTCCAGTAGTTACTGCGGTCTTGTTCGCAATAATAGTTTCTGAACATTGAGATAAACCTACGTGGCCGCTGTCGATAAGTGATTTCCAAGTTGACCGAAATGTTATAAGATTTATATCATAATTTTCTAAGTAAAATTGAATACACAAAATGTTTATACTAGAACAATAACCTTTCCTATTTTTCTAAATTACCTAAGATAACATTTATACAAAAGTTAAATGAATAAGCACAAGTGAAGATACCAAATTTGATCTGGTATAATTTCATCTTTTGGTATTTTGCAATTCTGTTCTTTCTGAAAAATTTAAATAGAGAATGAAATAGAAGAATGAATCCTCAATTTTGAAGCTGAAGGCACTATGAAAACAAGGTCCTGAAGGGAGGTCGCGACCCTCAGTAATGAGGAAACGACACACAGAGAGAGAGCACTATGAAAAGAAATTAAAATTGCCTTAAATGAATTCTTGTCCACTGAAAAGAAAAAATATTTTCTTTTAATTAAAAACAGATTGAGGTCGCTGCCAGCCACGAACACGCACGATAAAAAGGGATGAAATTCGCCTAACATTACTAGTCTTCGCTAATCTTCTTTTCCTAATCTTCTTTCTAATTCTTCTCCTAATCACTCCCTATACTTCTATCTATTTATCTATACATCTATATATATAAATAAGATTGGAGTGTCTGTTTGTAATATTAAAATAACCGCTTTTTACTAAATGCATCTGGATGTATACACGGTACATATACCGAAGTGACATTTTGTTCTCGCTAATCTCTGGAACGGCTGGACCGATTTCGACGGGACTTTCACTGGCGGATAGCTGATGTACCAGGGGGTCCATGAATATAAAACCATGTTTATTTTATTTAAAAAGCAATTCCCATAAAACTCAAGTTTGTATGAAGAACAAAAATTATATTACAAAGTAATCTGTCAACGTAGATTTAATATGAATGGTGACGATAAGGTTATTAAAAATTCATAGAAAATGCTAGCAATTTGGGATAAGTTCGGGTTAGGTTCTTCTTTGTTTAAAACATTTTTTGATCATGAACTGAAATATGTGGTAAATATTAATATATATTTTTATAGACTCACGCCTGTATCCCCGAAGGGGTAAGTAGAGGTGTAATATTACACCCACATTTCGCTATAAATTTTTAGGTCCCACGTAATAGGGGGTTAGAGCCTATTGCCGTTACCGGGCACATCACCAGACTCTGTGCTGCTACTGAGAATTCGGAAAAACCCAGTAACACTGTTGCCCGACCCGGGAATCAATCCCGGGACCTCCGATCAACAGTCGCATACGCTATCCACTGGACCACGGAGGCAGATCTGAAATGCGTGGTAAATATTAATAAGTTTATCTTTACTATTATTATATTATTCTTAGTGAGACTTGGCTTGCCGTTCGTAACAGATCGTCAAATTTAAGCAACGCTTGCACAGGTCGCTTACACATGGATGGGTGACCAATTGTGGCATTTACATCTGAGCGCTATTGTGCTTCGGAGGGCACTTAACCCCTTGTATGCCGGAACGTAGATCTACGCGAGACACAATAGCTTTTTAATTGTGTCTGGTATTCCGGCATACGAGAGGTTAAAGCTTTCGGTCCCGGTTCTTGTCTCAGGATAAGAATCGTTAGGCCGTGTCGGAAGCCTTCGGGTGGTCTGAAATTTCTGAGTTGGCCACACACTCATTCGAAAAATAAAACAAACAAGTCTTATATTAAACCTAGTGGAGAGACCCGCGACTGCTACATAGCAGTCTCGGATCTCTTCAATAGGTTTGCAATTTGAATCCGAGATCGTTTACATAAACGGTCTCGGATTCAAATTCACATTCACATACAGTTAAGTAAGCTACTAACTTCGAAAAGTCAGTAGCTTACTTAACTGTATATTTAACTTACTAAACGGTTAAGAAAACATTGAGGAAACTTGCAACCTAGATTCATTGCAACATTTAAGATTTGCTCAGAGCACGAACTCCGCATTTTAATAAAACCAGACATAACAAAATAGCAAAATAGCTTCCGTCTAACCTCCGCAAAGGTATTCATGGTTTAAACTAGTATATTTGAGTGTTATCTCTTTCCATATCGACTGTGAAAGGTCGTTGTCGTTTCGTGTACTCTACAAGATAACAATTATAATACGGACATGACCGTCGCCAAAGGGGAGCAGGGACGGAGCAGCAAAAAACCTTACAATTCATAATTTTCTCAATACTTTTCTCTATCATTTTCTATATCAATTTGTACCCCAACCTATCCCCTGCCCCTTAGGCTATCAGCTGGCGTACTTGATCCCCCTCCTAGACAATTGGCTGGCGATACCCTTGAATACGGGCCTCATCAAGTCAGTGAAGAGTGCCGTGTTTAATCCCGATAGATTCTGCATTGCAATCTGTCGGTATATACACTGGGCTATCACTTATTCAATCCTGTATACAAGTCATCATCATCAGCCCTGTATTTAAATTGTCCCACTGCTGGGCACGGGCTTCTTCTCACTATGAGAAGTTTAAGGCCATAGTCCACCATGCTGGCCTAGTGCGCGTTGGTAGACTTCACATGTCTTTCGAGAACATTATGGAGAACTTTCAGGCATGTAGGTTTCCTCACGATGTTTTCCTTCACCGCTTAGCAAGCGATAATTAACAATTTAATACGCTCATAACTCCGTAAAGTCATTGGTGCGCGCCGTGGATTCGAACCCGGACCCTCTGCATAGCAGTCTGTCGGTCTCTCCACTAGGCTATCGCTGCTTGTTTGCTGTATACAAGTACGTGCCATGTTTGGACTGAAAGTCACTGATAGCTGCCGCCCATTTTTTATTAATTACAAAATTTTGACATTTCCTTGCTTGTATATTATGGAAGTATGTATTTTTGTCAAAACTAATCCTCAATTGTTCCCACGTCTTTCGGATATTATCCAACGGAACAGGAGAGATAGTCAAAGGCTATGTATGCACAGTGCCAAAACTGCACTTATAAGCAAAAGCATTTTCTGCATGGCACCTAAAATTTTCAACAAGCTGCCAAAAGAGTATAAATCATTAAATATAAATATGTTTAAACACAAACTTAAAGAAATGCTATCCCAAAAAGCTTTTTATAATGTGCACGATTTTCTAAATGATAAAGTGGAATTATGTAGTTAGATTAATTTAATCCACTTATAATTATTAATATATTATGCATTTTTTATTACATTTACAATGACATATATATATTTTTTTTAATTTTATTTAATTGACATACTATTTTATTGTTATTATGACTGTTTTATTTGTTTTATCATTATTAATGTATTTAAATTCAAGCCTGTTATATTTGTATGCCATCTATGGCAAAACATGTTTATAAGTACCTAATTTTTAAATGAACATCTTTTGTAAAACACATGTTTTGAACAAATCGTCCATTTGCGACTACAATGTGATATCCCGAAAAAATCGATTTTTCGTTTTACAGATAATCGAAATCGCCGTATCGAGATCTATTATCTACAAAAACGCGGTAGCTTTTACTTTAAAAATGGCTCCGCAGTGAGAGAAAAAGACAAATATATTACAGTGTAGCACTGTCTCTTTCGGCTATCTGTTGACTTCGACAAAGTGCCAGCTCAGTTGTGCAACTGCATTGCTAGCGTGAAGTATTCTCGTTTTTCGCGAACAACGTGTTATTACGAAGTTATTACGTTTTTGGCGCAAAGTGAGTATATTTAAAGGCTGATTTCTTTTTTTCAACATAGTGACATGTTGTTTTGTCATAGTGTTACTGTAAATCTTAAAAGTAGAAAGCATGTGGCACTTTGATCTTGTTACATTGCTCTTGTAAAAATAAGAAACTTTACTGTGACATCTCGAATTGTAGCATTGAAGATGATGAAACATTAACTCTTTAGTGAATTTGAACGTGGGTTATTTGTTGATGTACTGTTATTACATAAAAGTTTCGGATAAGTTATGTTTTTATTTCCACTTGTAACGCTATAGGTACTAAATAAAAGTATTTTATCTATGTTACATTTACAAACTTTTATTTAACTTCACATACCTATGAATATTTGCAAATCTTGTACATAACATTTAAATCACTTCCCGTGGAGAGATTGACCTAAAATTTGGTATACTTACGTAGCTTTAATGACAATTAAATAATATATTAGATTAGTTTTGATTATGTAGCCGAGGTAGTCATTTTTATATGAGCTTTGTAATGAATCAAGATAATCCCACTGTGTCTGATTTGTCTTCGTCGTATCAAAACTGTAACTTTGTTTACATTTATTTTCTGATATAGGTATCTTTTTTTAGATGAATTCGAGAGCAAAGCGTATACTACAGTTAGCAACTACAAGCAATGCGGATGATCTGCAAACTGTTGACCACACCTCACATGAGAGCACTAATGCTTTGCAATGTGCTAAGGATAGTACCGTATTAGAGCATCAAGAGACAATGTCATACCAAATTTCACGTCGCCGTAGTGTATCTTCAAGTTCATCATCAAGTAGCTCATCCAGCAATTCCTCAAGCAGTTCCTCGTCATCATCATTCACTGAAGGTATGTAGATGATAATATATTATTATTTAACTTAATTTCACAATAATAAACATAGTAAATTAACTTACCAATCTTTATGTTTTGTAGACAGTGATGACTCGGTGAAAGATCCGGATTACAAAGATGAACGTGAGAAATTGAAGTCCAAATTTAGTTTTAACGAACTAAGAACAACCGAGGCTAATTTGGGAGTACCCAACCAATGTGAACCATCATCTTCCATGAACACAGATGTAATGCAATCAAACGAAAATACAATGGTACAAAATACAGAAAATGAAACAAACACTATTGCAGACATTGACACTCCAAGCGCCGTTATAGAAAACCTACCAATTTTGGTTGAATCCATCGTTGCTGACACGGAAGCTCCAACACCTACAAAAAAGGGAAAGAAAAGACCAAAACAGGAAAGTAATTGGAAGAAGAACGTGGCCAAAAGGTTAAGAAATAGCGGTAAGTCCTACAAATCATCTAAAACCCAGAAAGAAGTACCTGAACGTAAACTTAAACCTCCTTGCAAAGAAACTTGTAGATTTAAATGCCGATCCAAAATTACTGAAACTCAGAGACAAAACCTTCTAAATGATTACTGGAAATTGGGAAGTATTGAAAGGCAATGGTTATTTATACATCAGTTAATGGAAGAGGTAAAACCAGCTCACCGTTATGTCAGAGTTGATGAGAAAGGAACACCTCTTCCGAAACGAGAAAATAATAATGCCTTTTATTTCACTTTATCTGGCGAAAAAATAAGAGTTTGTAAGACTTTCTACATTAACACTTTAGGAATAAATTATCGACCCATTGAAACTGTTCTGAAAAAAAAGAATAAAGCAACAAATGTTTCCTTACTCAAAGACAACCGTGGATGTCACTCAAATCACCCCCAAGTAGATGATGCCCTGAAAAATGGAGCAAGAGCTTTTATTGAAGCTATCCCCAAAATTGAATCTCACTACCTTCGGGCGAATTCTAAAAAGCATTATATCGATGGGAGTAAAACTATTTCAGATATTCATAGAGAATATTCATAGAATAACATTGGGTTTGTTAATTATATTATGTTCTATCGTATATTTACTCAAGACTTTAATATTTCTTTTTTTATTCCTAAGAAAGACACTTGCGAATATTTCGAAGCTTATAAAAACAGTTCTGAAGAAGAAAATCAACTGAAACAGGAATTATATTTACAACACCACGAAGAAAAACGGCTGTCTCAAATAGAGAAAGAGAATGACAAGCGAAATGAAAATGTTGTTGTGGCCGTTTACGACTTACAGGTTGTTTTTCAGTGCCCTAAAGGTGAAATTTCTGTGTTTTATTATAAATCAAAATTAAATGTAATAAATTTAACAATATATGACCTAAAAACTAATAATGTTGAAAGCTACGTGTGGGACGAATCACAAGCTAATAGAGGGGTAAATGAGATTGCCACTTGCGTATTTAAATACCTGCTGAAAATTTCAGAAGGCGAGAAACCGGTTGACGTCATATTTTATTCTGATGACTGTGCTGGACAGCAGAAGAATAAGTTCATGATGGCAATGTACGTTTATGCTGTTCAAAGCTGCCCATATATTAAGTCCATCACTCACAAATTTCTCATCAAGGGCCACACTCAAAATGAGGGTGACTCAGTTCACTCTCAGATAGAAAGACAAGTTAAGAGGTGGATGAGATCTGGACCTATTTACACCCCTTAGGGGTTCATCGGAGCCATAAAAGCTGCAAGAAAGAAATCAACGCTCATTCATGTCTGTTGCGTCCGTAAATGTGTCATTTTTGTACGTCAGTTGCAAATAAATATTCGAGGTGAATACACGTAGTTTTCTTGCAGTACACCAAAACAAGCGATAGTCGACCTTATCACATCTACATAACGTTCATAGTGGCCTGCACCGAGCCGGATAGTGACCCAACGGCCGACCGAGACGAGAACAATAGAATTCCTTAGCGCGACGGCGATCGTACCTATTCATCGAAGATACTAATGAGTTATAATAACAAAGTTAACAAGTTTATTCATATCGTGGTATAAACACGGAGTTTTCGGACTTATTTTGACGATTTGTAGTGAACTTCTGACTTTCGTATCCTGTGGGTGGTGTCTACGAACATATAAACTATAAAGTGGTGTGACTTTTACGCATAAAAAGTATATACAACGATGGCAGAAGTTAAAGAAACAATTTGTGAACTGGAAGACATTTTTACTCGTATAACTAAGATACGTGAAAACATTAAGAAATGCCCTAAGCCTAGATTAACAAGGGGGTATTTGGAAACAAAACTACAGAGTCTTGAAGAATATTGGAGTTCGTATAAAACTGTGAACAAGAGTTTATTGAAGATTGTGTCTCGTGACGAACGTAAACAATTAGAATACTTCAACCAAGACGTTTATGGGAGTTGTGAGGACAAATATGCTGAAACAAAGGCTAACATTTTGGATCTTATGGCACCAGTAGGGTTACACAAACCTACACAAAGTGAAAATGTGTCATCTCAGGTGAAATTGCCGAGAATTCAGTTACCTACATTCTCAGGTAATTATGAAGACTGGCCGGCGTTCAAAGACTTATTCAAGTCGCTTGTTCATGAAAATACGTCACTTAGCGAAGTCCAGAAACTGCACTACCTCAAACTTAGTGTTGTTAGTGAAGCGGGCGTATTACTTAAGAACATCCAAGTTACAGAGGCTAATTACGACAAGGCATGGCAAATGCTCTTGAACAGATATGATAATAAAAGACTTATTGTGTCCTCCACATTAAAACGTATGTTCAATCAACGAAAGATACAAAATCAAACGGCTCACCAAATTAAGTCGTTGTTAGACAATACGGTAGAATGTATGAACAGTCTTAGAAACCTGCAAATTAACGTGGACACCTGGGACCCAATAGTCATATTTTTAGTGGTACAAAAACTAGATTCTGAATCGCACAAAGAGTGGGAAGAGTACGTAAGCAAAACCCATGAGAATGATTTACCTACATTTGTAACACTCCAAAAATTTCTGGAAACAAGATTTCGTACATTAGAACTAGTTCTACCTGCTTCGGCGAAGGAGAAGTCAGCCATACGATCATATCACGTTACCACCACTCCTGAAAGAAATTGCCCCATGTGTAAAGACAACCATAGCCTGTGTTATTGCAAGGAATTTGGAAAAATGGAACCATCTGAAAGAAGTATTTTTGTAAAAGACAATTCAATTTGCTTCAATTGTCTGGTTCCTGGACACGCCGTCAAAACGTGTCGATTATCAACATCGTGTAGAATTTGTAGAAAACGACATCACACTCTGCTACATGAACCACGTTCTACGAGAAGTGTTGGTGGCTCACCACAAGACATTGAACAGCCCCACACATTGCATTCCAATGTAGAAGAGACGGATGACATTCAAGTCAACACAGTGATGACATCACGCAACTCTGCTACTGCAGTAACCAGCACAGCATTGTTAGCCACAGCACACAGTGTTTTATGAAGACCATTTTTCGGACACCGTCTTTTTATTAAAGAAGCTAATAGATATATTCAATAAAAAGAAATATTTCGTATCCCCATTAAGCTAGCATCTCTAGATGTTTAGAAAAACTTTTTTGAAAATCTTCATATTTTAAAGCGGATATTTAGAAAAAAAGATATTCCTCTTAAACTAAGCATGATACGCAATAATAATGTTACAAGCACCGATAGCGTCTCTTTCACTGCACATTTAACAGTTAAAATGAACCTCATAACTTGACTAGAATCAAATTTAAGCGAGATTTTGGATTTTTAGATTTTCTTACTTTTCCCGAAGATTCTACCAAAAGTGGAAAAGTTATATATACAGAAAGGATGCTCTTTACTTTCCTCATATGCTCAATAAATTTCAGACCCCAAATCCATGGAATCTAGAAGTTATTCCATATAACTGTTTTTGCTACTTTTTTCATATTTATATTCTGGATTTTAATGATTAAATTTTTATTCGATATTGATTTCTTTACAACATATAATTCAGTTATAAAATCAATATCGAATAAAAATTTTATCATTATAATCCGGCATACAAATGTGAAAACCCTACCAAAAACAGTTAATTTAGAATAACTTCTACATTCCATGGATTTGGGGTCTGAAATTTATTGAGCATATGAGGAAAGTAAAGAGCATCCTTTCTGTATATATAACTTTTCCACTTTTGGTAGAATCTTCGGGAAAAGTAAGAAAATCTAAAAATCCAAAATCTCGCTTAAATTTTATTCTAGTCAATTTATGAGGTTCATTTTAACTGTTAAATGTGCATTGAAAGAGACGCTATCGGTGCTTGTAACATTATTATTGCGTATCATGCTTAGTTTAAGAGGAATATCTTTTTTTCTAAATATCCGCTTTAAAATATGAAGATTTTCAAAAATGTTTTTCTAAAAAACTAGCGATGCTAGCTTAATGCGGTTTCGAAATATCTCTTTTTATTGAATATATCTATTAGCTTCTTTAATAAAAAGACGGTGTCCGAAAAATGGTCTTCATAAAACACTGTGCAGCAGTAGTAATTATAAAGAATGAAGAAGGCTATTCTACTATACTCAGAGCCTTAATTGATCCTGGATCACAAGGGTGTTTAATTACTGAAAAGGCAGTGCAACTACTGAAATGTACAAGACATTCCATTGATGGAACCATACGTGGTGTGGGATCTACATCATCAAGAGTTAAGCATTACGTTCAAGTCGAGATCTTATCAAGGTGTCAAACGGATTACAGCTTGAAGGTAAAAGCATATGTCATATCCAAGCACTTGACAGCACAGATCCCCACACACACCGTATCATCACAAAATTGGTCGCATCTAGAAGGACTCAATCTGGCTGACTCGGAGTACTACAAGCCAGGTTCAATCGACTTGCTTCTTGGAGTTGATGTATATGCCCAGATCCTTCAGAATGATGTCATTAAAGGTCCTCCTGGTTCCCCGTGCGCTCAAAAGACTACACTAGGATGGATTTTGTTTGGAAAAATTTACAATGACACAATTCCAGAGCGAACAATTACAGTAATGCACCAGAAAATAGAGATAGATGAAATGCTCAAAGTTTTATGGGAACAAGACACAGATAACAAAAGAAGGTTTACTGAAGAAGAAGAACTCTGCGAAAAAATATACAAACATACATATAGAAGAAAAGATGATGGAAGGTACATAGTCAACTTACCGTTAAAGGTTGTACCTCCACGAGCCACAGAAGGAAATACCAGAAGTATAGCGCTGAAAAGATTGCTACAATTGAAACAAAAATTGGAGAAAAACAAAAAATTGAAAGATTCTTACACTAAAGTTATCAACGAATATCTGGAACTAGGACATATGGAAGAAGTACCCGATAATGAGCTTGAAAATAGTTCCGTGTACTTACCTCATCACGCCGTTGTTCGTGAAGAAAAGGAAACGACGAAGGTGCGTGTTGTTTTTGATGCTTCCAGTAAGGGCAGTACTGGTGTCAGCCTCAACGATGATATGCTGATTGGTCCATTGCTTCAGGATGACTTGAGAAGCATCATAATGAGATGGCGTATGCATAAGATTTGCTTCACAAGTGACATTGAAAAAATGTATAGAATGATATTAATAGAGAAGCGACAAGCCGATTTTCAACGTATCCTATGGTACCAAGATGAATTAGTCAAAGAATATAGACTTCTAACCGTTACGTTTGGAACTGCATCCGCACCCTATTTAGCTGTCAAAACACTAACACAGATCGCAGAAGACGAAGGCGAACACTACCCTGTAGCTTCAAAAATATTAAAAGAAGACCTGTATATTGATGACGTCATATCCGGTTTTGACTCGGCTTTAGAAGCTATCGAAGCCAGTAATCAACTGCAAAATCTTCTAAAAAAAGGAGGGATGAAGCTCCAAAAATGGTCATCAAATAATTTCCAATTTTTGAAATCTATCAAGCCTGAGCTAGTGTCAACAAATGCAAAAATGGACATAACAATCGACGGTACTGTCAAGGCTCTCGGCTTGTCATGGAATCTAAAAGAAGATAATTTTCACTATTCTTTGAACCTGCCACCGATTCCTATGAACATCACCAAAAGAACGATATTAGCCGACCTGCAACGTCTCTTTGATCCATTGGGTTGGATAGCACCCGCTATTGTTATGGCTAAAATACTTATCCAGCGGTTATGGCTAGAAGGTGTCGATTGGGACGATAAAATAGACAAGCAATTAGAGACCAAATGGATAGCAATCAGAGAAGATTTATGTAACGTAAACACTATCAAAGTAAACCGCTGGCTCCATAGTTACCAAACTGCTAAGAACAAAGTATCGCTTCATGGATTCTGTGACGCGTCCATGCATGCTATCGCTGGTGTTGTCTACTGCCGAGTCGAGAATCACGATGGGTCCATCAGTGTAAGCATAGTGGCCGCTCGTACAAAGGTAGCACCTGTGAAGACTGTAACATTACCACGTCTGGAACTCTGTGGCGCTGTCCTGATGGCAAAGCTTCTACATCACGTAGCTAAGGCCATGAGAATTCCACCCACGCAGACATACGCCTGGACAGACTCGTCAGTTGTGTTAGCCTGGCTTTTTGGAGAACCTGGTCGGTGGAAGCCGTTTGTTGCGAATCGGGTCGTAGATATTCTGGAACATGTAAAGAACAACCGGTGGCACCATGTTCGATCAGAGGAAAACCCAGCTGATGTTGCATCAAGAGGTTCCACGATCACTGATTTACAAAGGAACAAATTATGGTGGCAAGGACCAAACTGGTTGTCACAAGAAAGATTAGACTTAACCAAACCGGACATTACGGTGACAACTCTGGAACAAAGGAAAATTAGCAACCCAATATTTCTCACATTAAACACGGAAGATGAAACTGAAACCAGCATTAAGGTAGATACATTCGAATCACTTACCGAGTTGACGAATGTTGTTGCATATTGTCGAAGATTCCTATACAATAAAAAGTGGAATAATATAGATAAGGCATTAACAGTAGAAGAACTTGACAAGGCACTAAAAATATTTATAAAAAGGGCACAAATTGAGGATTTTAATGAGGATATTGAACGAATAACGAAAGTTCAAGCAGTAAAGCAAAGAAGTCATTTGAAATCTTTAAACCCTTACCTGGATGAAGAGGGCCTACTTAGAGTAGGCGGTAGATTGCGGCATGCCAATCTCAGTTCTGAAAATAAAAATCCTTTAATACTAAGTCATAAAAACCCACTTACCGTACTCATCGTAGCCGATGCTCATCAAAAAACTCTCCACGGAGGACTCCAGCTGATGTTGTCTTACCTGCGAACTCGATACTGGATTATAAAAGCAAAGAATGCTGTCAAGGCTTATATACATAAATGTTTAATATGTGCTAAGATTAAAGCAAAGTCAAGAAATCAGATAATGGGAGACTTACCCAAGGTAAGAGTAACTCCTGCTCGTCCTTTTCTGCACAGTGGAGTTGACTTCGCCGGTCCGTACAGCATAGTAATGTCAAGAGGAAGAGGCGTTAGAACCGTCAAATCATACATTGCAATTTTTATATGCATGTGCACCAAGGCGATACATATTGAATTAGTTGGAGACCTCACTTCACAATCTTTATCGCAGCATTCAGAAGGTTTGTTGCACGAAGAGGTCACTGTTCTCATTTGTGGAGCGATCAAGGGCGAAACTTTGTTGGCGCAAATAAAGAATTGGTGGATGCCTGGATGGAAGCGCGTCTCAACTTCAGGGACGACATAGCCAACTCACTGGCGCAAGACGGCACACAGTGGCATTTTATACCCCCGTACAGCCCCAATTTCGGTGGTTTGTGGGAGGCGGGTGTAAAATCCATAAAATTCCACTTAAAAAGAATTTTAACCACAACGCTAACATATGAAGAACTGTTGACGGTTTTGTGTCAAGTTGAATCGTGTTTGAATTCTCGCCCTTTGTGTCCAATAGACGACTCAGATGTTGATGACATAAGCCCATTAACCCCCGGACATTTTTTAATCGGCGAACCCACATCTATTGTTCCCGCACCAGACTTACGTGAAGTCAATGTCAGTTATATAGCTAGATGGCAATATGTACAAAAATTGTTGAGTGATTTCTGGCATAAATGGAAAAATGAATATCTCACCAGACTACAACAACGGCCTAAATGGTTAACAGAAAGAAATGAATTTGACATCGGTGAAATTGTATTGGTGAAACAAGATAATCTACCACCTGGTAAGTGGTTGATGGGACGCATAATGGCAAAACATCCAGGGCCTGATGGTAGTACTCGTGTGTACAGTGTAAAAACTGGAGATGCTATAACTAAGCGGTGTGTCAGTAAATTATGTCATTTACCAATAGATACAAAGGTTGAGTAAAATTGTAAAGGGTCTTATCTTGCATATTTTAGTGTCATACACAGTTTTTTATTTATTTTGTTTATTGTTTAAACTAATTATAGTAAAGATGGTACTGTACCTATTAGGTTATACTATGTAAATGTTTGTTTTATAAAAGGGCTATATCCCTTTTGGTGGGCGGCATGTTGCGTCCGTAAATGTGTCATTTTTGTACGTCAGTTGCAAATAAATATTCGAGGTGAATACACGTAGTTTTCTTGCAGTACACCAAAACAAGCGATAGTCGACCTTATCACATCTACATAACGTTCAATGTCAATGAAATGTGCCACAATGATATTTATAATTGGAAAGCTGCAACAACTCAAATTAATTTTATGCTACACAAGGATGATGACAAGAAAATCGTAAAGCTCACTGATATTAAGGTTTATAAGGTCACTAAAGAGGAGCCTGAAGCATTATATTATAAAACCTCTTACAATGAAGAGTTTAAACGAGCTATCGTTATAAAAAAACAGACTGATTTTAATATACAACTTAGGAAAGCTTATGATAGAAAACCTGGCTTAGCTGAAAATAAGAAGAATGATATTCTTTCCTTATTAAATAGTAATCCCATTCCTGGTTATTACAGGGCATTCTTTGAAAGTTTGTAGTTTTGTTAAGATTGAATTGGTTTATTTCGTTTCTTTGTTGATTTGATAATTATTATACTTGTAAGAAAGTTTAAATAATAGTTGTTTCAAGAGACTGATTAAAAAGAGGCTTTATATTTAACCTTATTAATTTGATAAGAATTATTGTGAGAAGTCAACTCTATTGTGATTTTGATATAAGTAGATTCCAATTTATATGTGCCATAGATAATTGTAATTCTGAATGGGTTAGTAGGCAATAAGTATACCTAGTTGGGTAGGGGTAAACAGGGTAACCCAATTTTATTTTTTTGTTTAACTTTCTTGTCTAACCCAGCCAGATTTTTTTGTTATAATTACAAAAAAATCTGGCTGGCTTATTTGACTTCTCACTGGTATGATTAGGTAATCATGAGTGATGTATGTGATTATTATAAGATTCAGATATAATCTTCAAACTAAAATTAAGATAATGTTGATCTCATTCTAAGAACAAAAGACTTGTTACTTGATATCAATCGCTTTTTGTTGTAAATTAAAAAAATAATAAATTATATACTTTCGACAACAATGTTTTATTTAGAATTGATACAATCTCAAGTAAACGTTTTCATCATCTTCAACGTGATATTTAGTTATATCGCAACATAAATATTTATTTTTTCAGACAAAATGTGATAAGTTCTCCATTTTATTTTTAAACATGAAAAATATATAAATTTTGTGAGAAAATTAAAACGTATATAAATTAAATCATTATATAAATATTTTACCTAAAACACACTCATACATCATTTTGGTATTTGGACAAAACTTCGAAAGTTAGAAGCGATCTAAAGTTTAAAACGTGTCCTGTGAAAAATCAGGGTTTTCGATATATCACATTATAGTCGCAAATGGACGAAATAAATAAATCTTTAATCTTTAACGTCTTACATAATAGACTACAAAAGTACCACGCCCGTTATTAATTGTAAATCTATATCCACAGGCTATTTCGACTTTATGCGTTTTTTTTATTACACATGTTTTTGCGTGTGGTATTCATGTAAATTAAACGAATAATAAAAGAAGTAACCTATCAACGTAACTGAACCACACACGCACCCTTTGGCCATGTTCATTTATAGACTCACATCTCTTTATTTTTATAGACTCACACCTGTATCCCCGAAAGGGTAGGCAGAGATGTTATACCCACATTTCACCATATTATGAATTTGTAGGTCCCACGTAATAAGGGGCGAGCCTATGCCGTTACCGGGCACATCACCAGACTCCGTGCTGCTACTGAGAAGTCGACAAAACTCAGTAACACTTTTGCCCGACCCGGGAATCGAACCCGAGACCTCCCAATCCCACGCGCACATTTAAGGTCAACGCTCATTAGAGCCACCCGGCACCCACTCCGCACCGCCTCGCCTCGTGCGGTTAGTATTCTTTATATGGATTTGTATGGGTATGCGCTCACTACATCAACTCCGTAGCGTCACCGGATCGCCTCTGTCGTAAGCCGTCCACGCGCGGGCGCCGGGTGGTCCACCCGCCGTCCGCGCGTGGACGACTCGGTGGCAACTCGCTGCTCGCATACTTGCCGCGCGTTGACTGCTCGTCGCCGCGTTGACCGCGCGGCGGTCACTCGTTGACGGCGCGCGGTCCGCTGGTTGACCGCGCGACGTCCACTCGTGGACGCCGTGCGGAGTGGGTGCCGGGTGGCTCTAATGAGCGTTGACCTTTATGCCGCGAGACCAACGAGGCAGTCAGTCTGACCAACGAGGCATTCACTAAGGAAGAATTTTTTACGACTAAAGGGTAAACAAGAGTTGGAAGTGGAGAAAAAGCGGATAACACCTAGTTTAAGATATAAATATCTCCATGTCCCTTGAAGTTTCGATCGGCTTCTATCAGTTATGATCGCTCAAATCCACTTCATTCGCTACAAAGAATATCAGAATGATCATCATCATCATCCTCCTAGCCTTATCCCAGTTTCAATCTGGGGTCCGCTTACGAGTCTAACCGGATTTGGCTGAATATTAGCTTTTCCACAGAGCGACTGCCTGTCTGATCTTCGCAACCCGAAGGGATAGCAACATTCCATGGTTGAGACTAGTGCCAGTTTATTTAGAAGGTACTGACGCCCTATAACGACTGTCAAAGAGCTTCATGACAACAGGGACCGACGGCTTAACGTGCTCTCCGAGGCACGGGACAAGCGATAATTGACAATTTAATACGCACATAACTCCGAAAAGTCATTGGTGCGCGCCGTGGATTCGAATCCGATAACCTCTATATGGAATTGGCAAAATATCAGAATGATCAAAGATGTTTAAAATCGAGTTGAAACACGCCGCAAGGAACCTCCAAAGGTGGTTGATTAATTTATGTTAAAATAATAAAAAAGTCCCAAAATTCTCATTGTAAGTCAAGTAGAAATTTAATCTATACATATAATAAATCTGTAAGTGATCGATGTCTGTACATGAAAGATATTTCGGAGAAAACTATTTTAAGGGGTCATTATTAAAGTAGAGAACCAAAAAATATCATTATTAGAATTGTTGTCTGTTTATCTGTTTGTCTGTGCGTTTGTGCACCCTAATTTCAGAAACGGCTTATCGGATTTGCATGCAGTTTTCACTGATATATTGTGGGAAGATTCACTTAACATTTAGTGTTTGTTTTATTCGAATCGGTTCATAAATAAAAAAGTTGTGTCAATTTAATCATTACGATGTATTTTTTGGGTTAAAATTTGTACTATAGCAATGTAAATAAGTTACGCTTTAGTTGAATTGGTCGAAACTTAATATAGTATGATCTGTAAAATTTTAAATGACGATGGTTGAAAGATTATAAATGGCCATTTTCGAAAATTAATAGTATCCAATTTAAAATGAGCCCTATTCTGAATAATTTATGATATTATGTAGGGTTCAGGTTAGGCTGGATAATATCGCGCGTACGTATAATAAGTGCGCCGAGTAGCGAGTAGGTAATTACTAGAGGTTATCAACGCTGGGATAGCGCTTTGTCTGAAGCAAGTATCAGTGAAAGTCCTCATCGATTGCGCACTTTGTTTGCAGTAATGCTGGAGTTCTGCAAACTTTCAGATGCTGCACAGTTATAGCATCGATTTCAAAACGAATTGGCCGAGAATATTTTCAGGCAAGCCCAACCAACTAATAAATCGTTGTTTGCTGGCTATTCAAAACATAGCTATAGCTATTCTATGACTCAATATGTCTGACTGAACCATCATTTGATGATGTAAGCATTCATAAAGATTATGCGATCGATATGAATAAACTATAACGGATTAGAAAAAAAATATGTTCCGAGATTAACTGAAGAACAGCGTTTAATATAATTATGATCGTGTGCGTGGATAGTGCTTTGGGTGAAATACTATTAGTAGATGCCCCGGGTGGAAAGGTAAAGACTTTTTTTATCAACATGATTTTGGCGAAAGTACATGCTGAAGTGAGATTGCGATTGCTGTCACTTTATCGGGAACTAGAGGATGATATCTGCAGCTACGGCCGCACATGTAACGCAATAATTTTATATTTATATACAGACTGATAGCAGCCACATTGTCTCCAGGAGGGAAAAGTGCCCTTCAACGTTGAAAAAAAAAAACTTCAAAATTGGCTTAGACAACTCAGAGGTCTGTTTGTAATATATCTAGAAATAGCGACAAAGCTAAGATTTTACGTAATGGTAATCTTACCATAATGGGATGAATACACGATGGCAAACAGTGAAGCGTTCGAAGCATGTTGATCACATATTAAGGGATATCAAACAAAATGAACCCATGGGCTTTATTTTTTGTGGCGAATTTCGTCAGACTCTGTCTGTTATACCGCGTGGGACAAGAGCTGAGTAAGTAAGAGCCTCTCTAAAGAGTTCTAGACTGTGGGATTGTATTTTCGCTATGCATTTGAGATTAAATATGCGAGCGCGATTCGGAGGCAACGAAAATGCACAGGAATTCTATGATTTTTTACTCGCGATTAGCACCTTTGCGGTGTGTACCCGCACGATCAAGAGGAAGTCATTCTTATGAAATGAATTAAAATCTGTATTGCACAGTTTCATTGATACAAAATCTTTTATCACCTGTGTATAAGAATTATGTGTGTCTAAGAACTATTGAAATAGCAGTGGATTTTTTGGCATCCATTAATGCTTCTGGATTGCCATCTCAAAAGATTAATTTAAAAGTCGGCTATAATACTTTTATAAAAGGTATTATAGGTAAGTAAATACTTTATTAAAAGTATTTACCTATAATACTTTTTATAAATGTAACCCCACTCAAGCTTAGCTAGCACCAGAAAAGTGACCAATTTACAACGAAACGTGATCGAAGCAAAGATTTTAACAAGGTGCGGTGGGCTGGTGATAATGTTAATATACCCCGGATTTCCTCCCCTAAATTAAATCAATTATTCATTTAGTTTCCAGTAAGCCAAAGAAAAAAGGCTGAAAGTTGCGGGTGTGGATCTAGGTAACAGCTGTTTTACGCTTGGTCAGCTTTATGTGTCTCTGCCACGTTTAAGTGTTACTTGGCATCTTTATGTTTTCATCCCCGAGGGCAATATGTCTAATATAGTGTACAAAGAAGCTTTAATGTAGACTATTACATAATAAATTAGTGATTTATTTCTCCCTTCTTTAATTCTTTAATTTTTTATTGTACACAAAAAATAAAACAAAAATACATGAAACCAGTAAAAATAATAACTAATTAATTTTGTATACAAAGGCGAGCTTAACTCAACTCTGAGTTTTCTACCAGCAAACCTTTGAGGCTGGAGATTTGATTTTAGAGCTAAGGGTAATCTTAGTGTACAACAAAAATAATAATACTAATAAAAAAATAGGATACCAATAAATATTTATATAACTTAATAAATAAACTACATACAATATTATATATATCGATGCCTTACGGCCAAAAGAGACTAACCGCCACTTAACAAACTTTACAGGAGAGTAGTTTAAAGTTCAAAATAAGTGAAAAAAAATCATAGAAAATTTTCTGTACGTTCCAAAAGTTTCAAAATTTAACCATATAGTTTTTGATTAGGTCTCTACGAAATGACATTGTTAATTAAAACAAATAACACTCCTAACACTATTTACTGTCGCTTAGCCTCAAATGGTCCTAATTTTACTAACAGGAAAAAACGTCGTAAATGAAAACAACCCAATTAATGAGTTCCAACCCAAATGATTTAACTGCACCATTTATTTTATTTCTGTTGAAGAAAAAGAGCATACCTGTGCTTTTTCTGTTCATCAAGTGGAGCCAATATGACATAACCGGCTATTGGTTAATGGCAGAAGAACAAGGAAATTGTTATAAGTTAATTATCTATAAAAAATACTATAAGCTCTTTTATACAACGCGAAAGCGCATTGTGATTAATTCTTATAAAATTATACATACATACTTGCATACATACATTTGACTTTTATAAGTTTTTAAACTGGCTAAGCGACTAAGGTATGAATTTAAAAAAAGAGAAATTGTGCTCAATCAGTCTTTAGTTTAGAAAATTAAACAAAACAATTGTTACTCATTGTAAGTTAGTCTTGCATTATACATTCATGCTGACATTCTAGGTATGAAAAAAAAATATAAACTGAAAATTTCGTACCTAAGGACGGTATGACGGTAGGCGTTTGGTCCTCGTCGTCCGCATGTCCGCGTCTACAGTTGTCGTAAATCACCTCGCGACGTCCCACGGTGGTCAATGAGCGGAAAAAATTCAATTTTGCAAAGTATGACTATTCGAATATGTCATACCAGTATTGGATACTACAAGCCTAAATAAACACAAACACATAATAATTTTATTTTTATTGCGTTATCTTATTAGTTTAATAAAGTTACAAAGTTGAAGTTAAAAGGATATTGAATTTTCACTTGAAAAAAGCCCTAAGTTAGTGGGTTGTATGTTTCAGTTTGTGGTGTTTTTTTAAATATACTTAAATTTTCTGTAATACTAGACGTCTTAGAGAATCTTCTTGATAATTAGTATTGTCGATAAAGTATGAGTGCAGGATAATTAGAGAAGAAAGTTGTTTTTAAGTAAAATTCTTAGTTTAAACGGCCATATCTAGGTTGCGGCGGCTTCCGGCGGTTTCTCTTATAATTCAAATAATAGGCACATTTGTTTAGATAATTAATAAATCACTTCCAGCTGCGAATACCTGCGAATCTCCATTTTTTAGCCATATTAGTTAATTAACTCATTAATGTGCGTACATTAAGATGGTGCCACAGACACTAACTTGTTTCTAACAACATTAGTTCCTCTCCGTTTTAAAGACCAATGAAAACAATCTTCGGTGTATTGGAAGAATGAATCTCCTTCTTCAACCAGGTACTGTAGACCAGTACAGTTTCAGTTCATGAAAGAAACTACAGACAACAAGGAAATTGCGAGAATGGAAAGTGAAATAGCAAATCTTAACGAAACATATATATTATTATCACATAACCAAATATCGATGAAAAATATTTTGTTTTACTACTTTCTAAAGGAATAGACAACCTTCACAATTATTTCCGCTGCCCCATACAACATGTACTCCGTAGCCGAGGGAGTCCTTCACAGCAAAGAAACTACCCAAAACAACCGTGTCCGATGAAGACATGCGTCAGGCGGAATCTGAGGACACCGTGGCGGCCTTTAGCCACTCCAAAAAGAGGGTTCTTACTATCGCTTTTGCCGTGTATCCATTCATTCGCACTCACCCATCCATTCACTCAATCGATAAAACAATGATGATCACATGTTAAATCAGTCACGGTGACAAATCTTGAGGCAGAATTACAATTTGCAAAAGAGGGACCTACTAACGCTAATATATGTGCAAAACAAACGTGCAGTTTTTATTCTCTCACTCTCATAGTCCCATAGGCAATTCGATACAACAGAGTCATATCAGTCGCAGGATTAACTCTTGACTGTTACTGAGAATTCATCAAAAAATCCAATAATTCCTTGCAGGCCCAACCTGGGATTCGAACCCTTGGTTATGCTCCTATGCCAGGCCAGCCAACAAAAACTCTGTAGGTACTTATTTAACCATTCAGTATTGTCTGAACAAGATAGCAAAAGAATGACTTCTTACCTATAAAACTTAAAATAACTAATTAGAATACACAATTATAGATGAATATAAAAGTCTATTAAAATATTCTTACCGTTTTATTTCCTTCGAAAAACTTCGCGCCAAACGGACTCGCAAGCACGGAGGTGCTTATGCCCGCGGTGAATGTTCGCTGTGCACTGCTAACGACATTTTTTTCGAACGAAGGAGTGAGATAACCGACGCTGTTTGTCATACTTCTGTAAGCTAACCGCCAAACCTTTGATTTACCTTGTTATCTAACCACCATACCAGATATTTTTTTGGGGTGGGAAAAAAAGGGTAAGCGACAATGTAAGGCGACATTCGTTTGGGTAAATTATCCTAAGCGCCTTCGATGATTGATTCGGTGACTAGGGAAAATAAAAATAAACGCCAAATAAAGTCACGGAAATGAGACCTAAATGTAATAAATGACATATATTTTATCCAAAGGAACTGCCCTAATATCCTAACCGAAAGTTTGGTACACAAAGATTCAAGTAAAATTTGACTAATGTATTTTTTACAAAAAAGTATTTACAGCCCAAACTACTTAACGTTCAAGTTAAGAAAAAAATATTCAAAGCCAAAAATGCTTATCTCACAGTTTTGAAATATAATTTTTATCCAACCACCATAATACAAAATACACCAAAAATAACTGTCGTTTATGACGAAAAACTTAGTGTTAGAACCTCAATTCCTTTACCGCCTAAGCGACAAAAAGTTTGTCCTAGAGCCACGAAACTTAGACCATTAGACGCAGAAAAAAAAGCCGATTCTAACCATATATATAAGTCGATTTCGCAAAAAATGTCGCTTATCCCCTTTTGGCCGGAAGGCATCGATATGTAATATATATAATCTAAATATATATACATATATATATAATTCATAAAATACTTCTAATACATATGTGTTATATTTATATCGATAGATAGTGCCTCCTAACATTCACCTTAAACACTGCCAAGAACGGGCTAGCGCGAATGTGATGCGGCAAAGCATTCCACAGGCGGACAGTATAGACGAAGAAAGAATGGTCGTACACAGTGGAGCTATGAGGAGGCGTGCGTAAGAGAAGAGAGGTGGCTAAACGACAGGGCTTCTCCCGCGGAATAATAAATTCAAACCGGTCACGAAGGTATGAAGGTGAAGTAGTAGGATTGTGAAGAATAGTGTAAAGAAGAGAAAGAATGTGAGAATCCCGGCGCCGGCGAGTGGGCAACCACTTCAACCTAGCTCGAAATTCCGACACATGATCGTACTTTCGAAGGCCAAATATGAAGCGGATACACAGATTCTGCAGGCGCTCGAGTTTGTTTAAAAGTTCCTCCTTTATATCAAGAAAGGCGACATCTGCATAGTCAAGAGTTGGAAGTAGGAGAGATTGCGCAAGTGTTACCTTAGAATTGAAAGGCAGGAATTTTTCGAGACGCTTGAGAGAATGGAATGTGCAAAACACTTTTCTGCTTACTTCTGCAATATGTGCTTCCCAGGACAGATTCGAGTCAAGAAGCACACCGAGATTTTTAGCACATTTCGAGTAAACTATGGGTATTGAATTATATAGAACTACTGGGAGCAATTGGTAATCCAATAGGTTATGCATATATCGGCCACCAATAATGAGAGCTTGAGACTTTGTAGGATTAACAAGGAGTCCAAATGACTCAGCCCACATACGAATACGTTCTAAATCATTATTGATAGCATCGATGGCTTCAGAAATATCCTGAACATTAAAATGTCGATATAGCTGCAGATCGTCTGCGTAAAGATGATAATGTGAAAATATAACTTTAGTGATAGCGTTTATAAAAACGGAGAAGAGTAAAGGAGATAACACGCCGCCTTGAGGAACACCCGCAGCCAGATCACACCACTTAGAGTATAACTCTTCGGAGCGCACAGACTGTGAGCGTCCCTGAAGATAAGATTTAAACCAGCCAATTGCAGAAGCTGAGACATTAAGTGAGGATAGGATACCAAGGAGTACGTCAGAATCAACGGAATTAAAGGCACTGCTAAAATCCAAGAGTACCAGTACTGTCAGTTGCTTATTTTCCATGGCCAGTCTTATGTCATCAGTAATTTTAACAAGTGCTGTTACTGTACTATGGCCTGGCCGGAAGCCGGACTGATATGGACTTAATAGGCTATTAGAGTACAAATAATTAGCCAGTTGTTTTTGAACATTAGTCTCAAGAATTTTGGACAGGACTGGAAGTATTGAAATTGGACGGAAATGGGATAAGGAAGTAGGATTTGGAATTTTGGCTAAAGGTAATATGTGTGCCTTTTTCCACAGTGCGGGAAAGGTGTTAGGGAATAGTGAGAAATTTATTATGTGAGTGACCACGGGCACTATTTGGCTGAGAATGGGCAGAAACATTTGAATTTGAAGACCATCTTCACCAGCTGCTTTAGTGGTTATGAATAGGAATGATTTTTTAACGTCCGCTTCAACAATTGGCTGAAAACAGAATGCAGTATTTAATGGCAGAGAAAGATTGGAGAGAAAATTTAATGTTGTAGTCTTGGTGCTACTATGAAGAGTAATCGGTGGCCTGGAAAAATGAGCATTGAGTAAGTTCAAGTCCATACTCGTGCAGCTGCTCTGCGATGTTTTTCCAATGCCTAGCGACTTGAGAAATTGCCATACTTGTGAGGTGTGATGATCTTGTATTGAATTGTGTATGTGGCGTCTTTTAGCATCCCTACACAAACGACTGCAACGATTTCGGAGTTTTTTATATGCATTCCAGTGCTCCTCAGTGGGCAACTTCTTATATTGACGTTTAGTTTTGTCCCGTTTCGCCATTAGTTTTTTAATATCAGAAGATAGCCATGGTGCCGGCAAGTTGGTGTGGCAAGTTGACCCTTACCTTCTTGAGCGGAGCGTGTGTATTATACAAGTCTAAAATGATTGCATTAAAAGCAGATACCATATCCTCTATATTATTAAACTTATAAATGTAGGTCCAGTCTATAGTGTTTGCATCCATCTCCAATCGCTTCAAATCAATGTTCTTATAAGAACGAAGTGTGAGATATTTGGCCTTGCGTTTTGGAGGACGAACTTTAGAAGAAAGGTATATGAGATCGTGATAAGAAAAAGACGCGTTAAGTTGTCCATGCGTTGCTACTTTGTTACGGTCAGAAACAAGAATTAAATCTAGAAGAGAAGGATTGCAATGAGGAGCCTTATGAGTAGCATTAAGAGGAAGAATCTGCAAATTAACAGAGGAGGCAAGGGACTGAAGCTTTCGGCTGCGTATATCATCCTTGAGTAGACAGGTATTGAAGTCTCCAAGAATAATTGTGTGTTCATACAAAGAAGAATAGTTTTCTACCTTTGATTCTAATGACGAAAAATAGTCAATAGTACAAGATGGGCTGTAGAAGACACCTAATAGTATGTTGGAATATTTAAAATTAATTTCAAGAAATATATGTTCCGCAGAATTTGAGTATTCACTTTGAGACTTGTCGACAATTTTATGTTTTATATCTTCACGGAGATATATAGCTACCCCTCCATATCCCTTGCCTACTCTATCATTACGCACCAACTTATAACCTGGCAGCGAATATTGTTTGGAAGGAAGAGTAGGCTTGAGAAAGGTTTCTGAAAAAAGAACAGCATGAACAACATCAGCATCAAATGACGATAAGAGGTCTGGATAGTGAGCGTGAACGCTTTGCGCATTAATATGGACAACATTTAAGTAATTACGGAAGCAAGAGAAGGAAGAAAAAAGTTGATCACAAAGATGTGTCGAATCGTCATTTGTAAACGCACTAGCAAAGCTTAGATCAGTTGTAGATGAAGATGAACAAGAGGCAAAACTATCATCAATATCATCATACATATTAATAATCATAAACAATAAACGAATAATAAATACAATATATAAATATAATATAGAAAAATATATATATAATAATTTAACGTTAAAAAAACAAAAACAAAGATATATATTCTTTGTCACCTCTATGCACTGGCTGGCTACAATGAGTTACTCAAAATAACATCAACTTAAAAGACTCGTACCCAAATATATGAAAAATAAGTTTCTAGAAGTATCCGAACGGAATATGGTATGACATCTGTCAAACAATTGTCAAGTTATAATTTAATCACTTTAGTGACCGTCATTAGCAAAATAATTATGTAAACAAAACTCATTGACAAAACTAAATACGAGTTACACAAAAACCAAAGTAAAAAACAACAGAATTGATAAAAAGTGACTATTTCACCGTTTTGCGTGGTCTCTTATCAACAGTCTGGGATGTCGGTTTATGAGCAGCCTGCGAGGTTTTGGTCCCAGCCACCGCGGGCTCCGGTCCTGAAGAATCTGTTACCGGGAATTGTGTCGTCACGGAACGAAGCTCAGCCATTGACGTCCGTGTCCGTGACTTGCACCACAATATTGCCTTCTGAAGTCCAGCATCGCTTCACTCCGTAATATCTCCGTGCGTTAATGAAAACCTCATGTCTTGGTTTTGTGAGGAATTCTGAAAGTGTTAAGCCTGAGCCCTTCAATTTGGTTTTGCTCTGCCATACTTTACTTCGGAGTAGTCGACTTTCAAACCGCACCATCAATGGACGAGACTTATTTACGTTATTGCCCAAATAATGACACCCTGACACTTGCGTTGTAGATATATTCGGCATGTCCATTTTATCCGCCAAGATGCTCAGAAATTGTTCCAGTGGTTGCGTATCTTTATCTGGCGAGAGACCATGTAGCAATAATATTTTGGAGCGTGATGCCATTTCATGACGATCAAGACCTATGACTAGCAACTCCATTTGGGATTTAAGAGCACTCATAGTCTTCCAAATAATCAGTGAACCCCCGGGATAGGCTAGCAATAGTCTTGTGGGATGATGTTTCATTCCCTGCATTCTTCAGGTCTTCTTCGTATTGTGCCATTCGTGAAGAAAAAGTGGATGATAGTTCTTCCATTGTTGTAGATAACTTTGTGTAAAGGTCCATATTATTGAGTGTTGTGTTTGAAATGCAGTTGATCAAAAGGAGAATAATTGAGGTAACCTAGTGCACTTGAGGTTAATGTACTATAATATGTATGTAAACATTAATAATTTGTCAGAATATAATTAAAATCAATTTAAAAACTCGGAGCACCAAAATTTTTGTCCAGTCACTTCAAGCTACCCTCACGAAAAAACTTATTTTACGTTATACCTATTGGTAGCGCCATCTACCTTCCTATCTATAACTAATCGCATCAACATCAATCGTTCCACGCTTGTCTAGTGCGAGCGATATCATATTTCCGTCCCCCTCTATCCCACTCCCTGGAAGAGGCACTGCCCTTCGCGGATTGGTCGCTGCGATCGTCGACGCGAGTGACAGTCCAGAACATTCCACTCGCTGAGAACGTGTCCGCTATATCGTATCGCGCCGAACCGCTGTATGTGATTATTACCGCTTCCACCAAGGAAAACCCGCTCGCGAGTGAAGTGAAAACAAGCAGCTGCATCACGAAACCACCAGGAGACTGCCCTTTGGAAACGAAGAAGATTACCGTATAAGGTGAGTGCCCTCCATCCTTGAAATATCCTATACCCACTCACAATCACCTCTTCCTACATCCTCTTCCTTTAAATACAGTCCATTTTTTCCAAATCGCCTATAACCTACCTACGGTTTCGGTGTATCACCGAACCATTTTTTTGGTCCTTCGACCCGAATTCATTTACGTTTTTATACGTTATATCGCTATACCTAGGCAGTTATAGCACCTAACTATACTCCTAATATATTCACATAACCGTCATATGGTTATTTCCGCCCGCATCAGTAGGTAAACTTTTATGTAGCTACCTACTTATTAAATTATTAATTCTGGAACTATCATAGTTGTCTTATAAATCTCATATTTCAAGCAACTTTTAATTCCTCAGCTCTAAAGTGTTGCCTACTTAGCCTACTTAGGTAAAATAATAGATACATTAGATATTCTTATTTTGTTTCGTTCTCATTAGCTTATACTTACGTAAGCATGTCACAACAAAAAAAGTCACGCGTGTCGGAAGACAAAGAGATGACAATCTTAGAAGCAAAACGCAATATTTTATTTGAGCGCATTCAAAACATCTATGAATGCTCAAAAACCGCATCTATGTCTGACAGTAATAGCGAAGCATTTCTCAGTTATTGTATGACAGTAGATAGTATTCGAACAGATTTTCATAAGTTGTTAGACGATTATAACGCAAGATTACTTTCTATCAATCCTGATGAAAAACCGAACTATCAGGCGTATACCTCATTCGAAGATCTTTATTGTATTATTAAGCGTATACAATCGCAATTGGAGCGTAAATGTTCAGCAGAGCCCGTTGCCCGCAAACCGAGATTACCGCCAATCGAGATTATGTCGTTTGACGGAGATATACGAAATTGGCCGTTATTCTATGCGAGTTTTAAGTCTACAGTGCACGATAATGGTTCTCTGACAGATGCTGACAGGTTGTACTATTTAATAGGTAAACTGTCACCGAAGGCCCAGTCCGTATTTGCAGGTGTCACACCCAGTGCTGAGAATTATTAGGTCATATTTCAGTCACTACTTGACAGATATCAGGACACGCGCGTCCTAGCATCTACATACTTTGACCAAGCTTTAAATCTCAAACTGTCCGGCAACGCGTCTGTCGCGAATTTCCAGCTGTTTATTGATAACATCGTAACCGCGGTTAATTCTCTTAGGAACTTAAAATTAGAAGATCTTTCCGACTTTATGTTGCTTCAACTCGATTTGAAAAAGTTTGACACTGATACAATTCGCGCATTCGAGATGACGGAACGCAATAATAAAATACCTACACTAGATAGTTTTATTTCGTTCATAAAAGATCAGTGTCGAATATTTCATAATACGCAGTCTGGTTCACCTGGCCCGTCTAACACTAACAGCAACAAACAAAGGTTGAATAAATCGCGAAATAGTAATAATAACTCAGTCCCTAATCCACAATCATACGTTACATATTTGGAATCTAATAATAATAATTTACAGAAGTGTCTGTGCAGTAATATAGTGCACGACCATTTATATAAGTGTCCCGCCTTCGATAATCAGAATGCAACCGCTCGTTTTAAATGCGTAAAAGAGAACAAAGCTTGCATTAATTGCTTAAGCATAAAACATAAAACGAGTAATTGTTCCAGTAGAACGAGATGTCGCTCATGTAATCAAAAACATCATACACTGTTACATTTCGATAAAGGTAAACCGTTGTCAAGTCAAGCCGCTAACCTTGACACACTTACGCCGCAAGTGCAGAACACGGTAGCTGCGCCTTCCGCGTCTGAGGGCGATGTATCGTTGTGTACGACATCCATTGCGCGGGCGACGCGCACGCGAGGACGGCACTCGCGCATCTATAATGATCCGCGCAGGGCCAAAACGCAGTGTACGGCGTCTAAGACGGTACTGTTAGCGACAGCGCAAGTTATCGTATATGATGTTAATGGGTCGCCGCACATGGTACGTTGTCTGCTAGATAGCGCATCTCAGACCAATCTAATAATATCGGAATGCTTCAAACGCCTCGGATTATGGAATAACTTTAAAAATACGAACTCAATAATCCGAGGGATAGGCGGATCAGAAAAACATTGCAAGGGTTCCGTAGATATTAAAATACATTCGCGTTTTGATAGGGACATTAATTTAAACATTTCTTCGCTTATCGTGGAACGTATAACGGACACGTTGCCAAACGCTAATGTGGACGTGTCGCTCCTCACACATCTCGAGTCATTGCCACTAGCGGACTCGGAGTTTGCGAATCCGGCAGACATTGATGTTTTGATCGGAGCCGCAATATTCCCGCACTTGTTACTTACTAAAGTGGTACGTAGTGAGCAAAATAACTTACCGCCCGCTATTGAGACGGTATTTGGGTACCTACATTACATACTTCTCAATACGTTACGTCTTGCTGTTGTTCTGTTCTTCAAGAAAACAATATTGACTCTCTTCTCAAGCGATTTTGGGAGCTTGAAGAGGTTACCGCACCGCCCTCGATGAGCCGTAAAGATCTCGAGTGTGAAGAGCATTTCCGCGCTACCACTGTTCGTGACGACAGTGGATATAATAGATACGTTGTGGCGTTGCCATTCTGTGGTGACCCTTATTCGTTAGGCGACTCGTACGCTGCTGCGCTCAGACGTTTCCATTGTTTGGAACGTAAACTTGATGCATCACCTAAGTTACGCAGCGCCTATAATGACGTCATTCGTGACTACATAGATAAAGGTTTTTTGAGTGTAGTTGTAAACAACGAGGGCAACTCTCTGCCGTACACATTTTACATTTTGCATGCCGGCCCCAATCTACAGGATGATTTATTTAACATCATAATAAAGTTTCGTCTTTTCCAAATCGCTCTGTCAGCTGATTGCCGCCAAATGTTTCTCAATATCGGCGTTCGCGAATCTGACCGTAGATTTCAACGGGTCTTTTATCGTTTTGACAAGAAAGAACCTTTATCTGTGTATCAGTTCAATCGTGTTTGTTTTGGACTCAAGTCTAGCCCATACCACGCGTTACGAGTTGTTCGCCAGTTGATCGTTGATGAAGGCGATCACTTTCCCGCCGCAGCGGCTGTTGCCACTTCCACTTTGTACATGGATGACATTGCCTGTAGTGTCATATCCGCTCCGCTAGCAATTTCGCTTTGTGAAGAGCTTATTCAGCTTTTCAAGCGAGGCCAGTTTGATCTTGTCAAATGGACAAGCAACTCTAAGGAGGTTCTCGCACGCATACCAGATTCTCATAAGGCTTCTCTAGACATTGAGTTTGAGAAGTCTGTACCGCATAAGGTTCTCGGTTTACGCTGGGACAAATCCTGCGATAGTTTTCGGTTTGACGTCTCACCACCAGATGATAAGTGCACCAAACGCACTATGCTGTCCACAGTGGCTCGACTATGGGACATAATGGGTTTTGTGGCTCCCACAATTTTGTACGCCAAGCTCTTGATAAAAGAGCTTTGGCTATGTACTTTTACATGCTTAACGACGCGCGCTACGCATATTGAAGTTGCGACAGATTTAAGCACGGTGTCATTCCTGGCAGCCCTTAAACGATTTCTCTCACGGCGCGGCCCTATACAGTGTTTGTACACGGATAACGGCACTTGTTTTGTGGCGCAAGCTCTTATTTACTCGCGTAAATTTATAAGTTTCTCAGGGAAGAATATCGTACTCGTCTTCAGGAAGAACTTTCCATAAATCATATTGACTGGAAGTTTATTCCACCAGCATCACCACATTTCGGTGGATGTTGGGAAAGCATGGTCAAAGTAATTACAACGCATCCTCTCTTACGAAGAGCTTTTAACTGTCCTTGCACAAGTCGAGGCACTGATCAACTCGCGTCCGCTCACGGCATTGAGTAGTGACCCTGCAGAACCATCCGCGTTAAGCCCTGCACATTTTCTGAACACAGTGCCATTATCGTCATTTCCGGCTCCTGAAGCAGACTCTTCAAGCTTGCTCCAGAGACTAAGTACTAGTTCAGACACGGCGGGAACCGCGCGATTTCAGAATCGCATGGAAATCGCGTGAGTCTTATTTGTATGAGTTATTAAGTAATCGTTCAGACATAACCGCGCGGTCAATCAATCCGCGCGGTTACCGCAACCCTACCGCCAGAAAATAGAATCGCGCTGCTCCCGCGCGTTTCTATTACTATGGAGTCTTAACTTCGCGTTGAGTTGCGTTGCGGATACCGCGCGGTTAGCACGTCACAGCTCGTGAGTTCGCCATGAATCGTTTCGATACTGAACTATTTATTAAACTATTTAAATATCTTGCCAGATCAGTTCAATTAGTTCATCAAAAGATTTTATTGACATTCTCAAATAGTCAAAAAAAATTTTATCATACTTTCTTAAATTGGGATATAAAGTTACGAACTGACCATGTACTAGTCGGTCACTTAATATTGGATGCACCCAATACCGCCTTTTTCTTTTCTTTTTTTCAAGGAGCAACCACAGTAAACACACTTCTTCGTCGACCTCCATTTTCAGCAAACTGACGTTATTCCCGCACAATAATCGCATAATATCCGCCGGTGTCTGAATAGCATCACAATTTTGCGGTTTCAAACCGTGCGATTCGTGAACGCGCGGTTCCCGCATGTCTGAACTAGCGCATACTCTGCTAGATAAACTCGTGCAGTCGTTCTGGCGGCGCTGGCGTGCGGAATATCTACACCAGCTTCAGGCTAGATCCAAGTGGAATAGTCCTGCATCCCCTATACAGGAGGGTACGTTGGTCGTCATAATACATGATAATGCTCCGCCGCTTTCATGGCCGTTAGCCATCGTAGAGAAATTGCATACTTCCAAGGACGGTACAACTCGCGTTGTTACCGTGAAAACCGCCAAAGGGAGTTACGTGCGCCCTGTTGTACGTCTCTGTCCGCTTCCAACTCAGTGAGATCTAGCCTGAAGTTGGACCTACCTCTTAGTTTAAGTATTTAGTTAGTAGTTTTCGCTATTATTGCGTTTGTAGTTTTCGCTAAAGTTAATTTAGATTAATTTTATTGTCATATCGCTGTCTTAGCCAATTGAGGGGTTATGCGGTGGTACACCCAACATAGCTAAGTTCAATTCTATTTTTTTTTTTAAAGGCAACCCTTTAGGGCCGGGGGGATATGGTAGCGCCATCTACCTTCCTATCTATAACTAATCGCATCAACATCAATCGTTCCACGCTTGTCTAGTGCGAGAGATACCATATTTCCGTCCCCCTCTATCCCACTCCCTGGAAGAGGCATTGCCTTTCGCGGATTGGTCGCTGCGATCGTCGACGCGAGTGACAGTCCAGAACATTCCGCTCGCTGAGAACGTGTCCGCTATATCGTATCGCGCCGCACCGCTGTATGTGATTATTACCGCTTCCACCAAGGAAAACCCGCTCGCGAGTGAAGTGAAAACAAGCAGCTGCATCACGAAACCACCAGGAGACTGCCCTTCGGAAACGAAGAAGATTACCGTATAAGGTGAGTGCCTTCCATCCTTGAAATATCCTATACCCACTCACAATCACCTCTTCCTACATCCTCTTCCTTTAAATACAGTCCATTTTTTCCAAATCGCCTATAACCTACCTACGGTTTCGGTGTATCGCCGAACCACCTATACTACCTTTATTATTAAGATGACCTGAGAAGTTATTCCTATAATACGGGGTTTAAAACGACTCTTTACGAAGACTGAAATCTCATATTGTACCAATCATTACGAACATTTTAACTTCGGCACCATACCTGGGAAATAACTGGCTTTTTAGGAGATATTGAGGCTCAAAGTCACCATAAGATTTGTCTAATTAGGTACAATATCGATGCATTTACCCCGCGAATATGTTCTATAGATGTCCTATGCACCCATGGATAAGTAGGTATTACGAGCACCGTATGCGCGCACTTTTAATTGCGGCTTAAAAATGTGTCCACAAAAAAAATCATTTCCCAGTTTTTTCCTTAGTATATTATTTATTTATTTAAAGACTCACGCCTGTCTCCCCGAAGGGGTAGGCAGAGGTGTAATATTACACTCATATTTCGCCATTAATTTTTGGTGTAATTCCTTAGTATGACTTGGCATAATGTGCAAAACGAGTAGACTTCGGCTTGGTGATGTGTACCGGGGCACCCTGTATGCTAATTTATTGTTAATTGAGTTATTTTAAGGATCTCTACTTCTAAACTATTCATTTTACTGCTACTACATAGGTAATATATGCATTTGGTTAAGACTTCTGTAGTCTAATGAAAAAACAATTACGCACGAACGGAGTTGCGGGCACAGCTAGTTTAATTATAAATTCCCTTAAAAATTATTGAGACGACAACGGGAAACATATTTTTAAAATCAAAAAATAGTTCAAACAAATTTTTGAGCTTTATAACTAATCGCCCATCTCGGTTGCAAATAAAAAATCCTTTGAATCCTCTATATTACTCAGAGATAATGTGCTATACTAGTGGGAGATATTTTTTGTAATTGCAATTGAATTAATTACAATAAATTTTGTATTTTGTAAAAAAAATGAATATATTTCTTACAAAGCTTTCCTTTTTCGAATACACTATTAAGATTTGAATCAATAATTATGTTAATTTCAATGTTTAGGTAATTTGACAAATTAAACAATGAAATTCATGCTTAATAACGAATTTATTTGGCTAAATACAATCTTACAATAATATGTACAATCCTAATAATTATTACCATGTAATAATTAATCTAGTTACAATTAATACCCGTGACATAGATACAACACTAGACTATTTACATTATAGTGATGTTCCTGGTGCGATGTTTGTATAACATTATAATAATATTGTAAGGTTATAATTATATAAACGAGCTTGAATGATTATGTTATGAAAATCTATCGCAGCCAGCGATTTATTTTGACTGAAAAACCATTTTTTCCTCAACTCAATCAGTTTTTACTGTGTCATCGAGACCCTTGATCCTAACTCAAAATGCATTTAGCTATGGACCCAAATAAAATAAATCGAAGTAAAATTTAAATCAACCTCCCTTAGGAGCAAGAAATATAAGATTACATTTGAAATAAGTTCTTAATTTTAATATTTTCCAGATTTTCACATACTTAATCACACCTAAAGAGTGTACCAACCCGTTTCATTCCATGCATTGGTGTCGTAGATTTGAAGTAAAACACAGGAAGCAAATAGCATCTCTGGGAAGTAGCGGCAAAAACGACATCAGAATCTATGCCAGCTTGGTATAGCAACCTTAATCCTCCTATTGATTCACAATGCTATAATGTGATGAAAGTTAGAATGGAGCTATGTTTAGCAGGGGTCTACGAAAGGCTACATAATGAAAAGTGCATCATAAAATTTTATGTAAACGGGTCTTCGCGATATATAATTAATTAAAGGTATAAATACCTTTGTTTTACCGACGTTTCGGCTGTCTTACATTAGCCATGGTCGCGGCAGGACTGATGTCATCTCAGCGCCGTCCTTATAAAGCGCGGGTTTCGGCAGCTACCCTCAATTGTTTTTTAAGACAAGACTCTGTCCCAACTTGAGACACGCCCATCCGCTGGTGAATAGTGGATATACAGCTTCATAGAAAGAAAGAAAGGAAGGAAGAAAGAAAGAAAGATATATGTATTGCTATTTGTAAGACCACTTATATATTTTTTTTAATTAAACAAAAAAAATATCAAGTACTTAACTTAATAGCTGTCCATTATGGCGAGTACAGACATTTCGAGGCATGTGCGCATTGTGCCTGTCGCATGCTTCGTAAAGTATTAACGTTCATAGTCGTAGCGAGGCATTTGTTTAATTTACAATTTATATCAAGGCGTGCGTTGCATAGTCTACGCGGGATATGCCTCGCAATGTCTGTATTCACCTTTAGATTCAGTACTCGATGCACAGTTGGAGTAAAATATTGTTGCTTCTTATGACATGAAGATCAAAGTTAAGTTGCGACATGCTGACCCATAGACTTACATAGAAAAAAAAAATTATAGCTTTTAAAAAAATTATGTTTAAGAGGATAAATCACTAATAGCTATCTTTCAAATATAAATCAATTGACAATTTCAGAGTTTGTAGTTTACTACGCAAAACAACAATTTTTAGCGATCATTTTCGTAATATTTCTTATTGGGTTGACGCCTACAGCGTCGTCAAAACACATGTTGTCAACGCTGCAGGCTTCAAATACTACTTCGTATGATTTCGTAATATATTGTTAAAAATATAATCTCAGCAATAAAACAAGCATATAGAAAGCTTGCCTCAAATACTACCCGAAACCCAGAATAACTGCTTTAAATAAAATTAATAAAACTAGCATCCCTCGTCCAATGAATTATTCATTGAACAAGCCGGTATGCTGACTCTGACATCGTCTAAAAATGGACCATCTACGGCATATTTAATTCTTACAAGCACCTGTACTATATATGTATGAAGTATTATTTTTTTTATTTTTAAACGCCCCACCGATCTAACAATGGAGCGGCCTATTTTCGGTAAGCTTCCACCTCAATAAAAATATTATAAGATAATATTCAATCGAAAGTTAAATGAGATTTTTTATCCGATTACATTATCAAATGATAGAAGGAAAATAAAGGGAATTCGTTTGCCTAAATTCGCGTATTTGATTTGACTGTTTTTCTGGGAGGTTGACAACTGTTTTTAATTCATGAATATTTATGTTAGTTGTAGTGTATATTTTGGATGATTTAGTTCATAAAAATACTAAAAAAGCGTTAAGAAAATAGAGTAGGGATATTAGGGTGTAAATACGAAAAATACAAAATGTTGGATAAGAAAACTCTGTTCGCCTAGCGGCATAAAATGATAATTCACAATAATACTCCGTTAAAACCTCGTCTGAGCATGGCCACAATATTATTATATCGGGTAGGTACCTATACAGGAAATTGGTTTCTTCAGATTTAAATAAATGATTACCTCCGCAGTTTATAATTTCATACTAATACATTTTGATACCAGAATATTAAAATAATTCATAACACTAAAGCTTAATTCACACGTACCACAAACACACCACTTCATCGCGACAAAATGTGGATAAGCTGTTCTTCCGTGTGAATAGTTTCTACATATCTGGCTCGCTCGCGTAGTTAGCTCAACGCTACCACGTTTTGGTGAAACGATGAAATGTGATTCTGATTGTGTTGTCGCGAGGGTTGCGTAGTGTTTCTTCTCGACAGAGAGCATGCGTGCGCTGATTAGTCCCGTCGACATGTGTCACAATGTCGTCGGTATCACACACTCGGTTGATAAAGACCGGCAAATCTCGGTTGAGAATTTCTTGTAAATTAAATTATTAATTATCATAAAAAATATTTCGCTAACGTGGTGTGGTTGAGTTTTGGTTGTGGTACGTGTGAGTTGCTTCTAGCATTAATCATAAATCGCCTTAACCCTTTGAAAGCCTTCTAAAGGTTTTCGGTTAATATTACCCGCAGAACAAAATGCTTTCACCTAAATAATCAAGATAATAACGCGACGGCCGAAGGGGTTGTCAAACAAATCTCCTTAATCCTTAAGTCGGATTCGTTTCAATTTAAAACTTTTTTGTGGCGCAATTTCAATTTCTTGGTGGATGCGAAATAGAATGCTGGAAGTCTATAATTGATGGTCGCTCGTATAAATTGATATAAATTTTTACGGAGTTGGACAAAAACTTGGAATAAGCTGATAGGATATTACTTATATATTTTATACCTCAATGAAAGAAGCCACAATAGTGGTGAAAAATGTATAAAGAACTTCTTTAATAATGTGATGAAAGTTAGAATGGAGCTATGTTTAGCAGGGGTCTACGAAAGGCTACATAATGAAAAGTGCATCATAAAATTTTATGTAAACGGGTCTTCGCGATATATAATTAATTAAAGGTATAAATACCTTTGTTTTACCGACGTTTCGGCTGTCTTACATTAGCCATGGTCGCGGCAGGACTGATGTCATCTCAGCGCCGTCCTTATAAAGCGCGGGTTTCGGCAGCTACCCTCAATTGTTTTTTATTTTTATTCGAACTGTCGGTACGTAGACACAGTGTTGTGTTTGTTAAATTAATTAAATATCGCGAAGAAGACCCGTTTACATAAAATTGCTTGATGTATACAAATCGCAAAAGTTTAAAATCGATTATTAATGAAAAGTGTATAATCAAACATCGCACAAGGAACTTTAATAAATTTCACATAAAATATTTTATGAAACATTAATTGTAATGTATAGACATCGTAAAATAGGGGACTATGTAATATAATCACAAGGTACAATATACAGAGGAACTGAATCAATCGATCTACTCTTTGGCACAGAAGCCATTACAGATATGTTTTAAATTCACATTTTTGTCATTTATCCAAAAATAAACGGCAACTTTATTCAATAAATTAAATGTTACTTATAAAATAAAATAACACTTAAATTAGTAACACTAAAATATTAATCGTTTTTATTTTTCAAACTAATGATAATAATTATGCCAGAATATTTTTAAAAAAATATATTTTACAGAACATTTCTATCAGAAATGTTTCATAAAATAAAATTATATTTACAAAAACTTAGGTACTAATAATTCAGTCATCAATTTCAATTTATCTATTCTTAATATCGAATATTAAAATACATCAACAAATTCTAATACAAAATGAATAAAGTCGCCCCTTATTTCATATTTTTTAACAAATATACATAAACATCTATAATTTAAGTAGAATATATTTATTTATTTACAATTTATATCAACACATTCATATAAATTTATAATTCATCTATCATTACTTTTTGATTTATCAGACACATTTATATACCTACTTATTACGGTTCATTTAAGCCGAAATTTTATTATAATATATTTCAATATTATAAAAAGCTCTGCGTTTAAATTATTTGTTTTTGAAAACGTAGACACAATAATCAATAATATTATGCTCTTATGGAGCAGGAAATTGATAATATTCTAATGTATATGTTTCTTAATTTACCTATGCATACATATCCAAATAAATTATGTACAATATTTAATTACAAGTATACATTTTATGTACATTAAAAAAAATAGGTAAGTGATTCTAAATGTTTTGTTCGTTTCTCGAAACGTAATCTAGAGTTTCGTAGAAGTACAGTGTAGAACTAAATGCAAATGGCGAAAGTTTTATTGCTTCATCGTTAGAAAATTATGTACATAATACGAACACAAGGGAGGAGGGGAATGGGGTAAAGTCCTTCTGCCTGGAAAAGCTAAAAGTTAAATTAATAATTTAGAATTTATGATTCTGACTAAGTGATAATTGCAATTCGCAAAAATTTTAATGGCAACATATGGCACAAGATTAATTGGGGTATTCGTGAAAAATGTATCTGCTTAAACTTTTTGAGCGTTTGCGTAAAGTTGTGTAAAACATTAGGGCAGCTTCGGGCCGAGTGGCTACCTCTACCAGTGGCTTCCCAATACAAGACTCTGTCCCAACTTGAGACACGCCCATCCGCTGGTGAATAGTGGATATACAGCTTCATAGAAAGAAAGAAAGGAAGGAAGAAAGAAAGAAAGATATATGTATTGCTATACGTAAGACCACTTATATATTTTTTTTAATTAAACAAAAAATATCAAGTACTTAACTTAATAGCTGACCATTATGGCGAGTACAGACATTTCGAGGCATGTGCGCATTGTGCCTGTCGCATGCTTCGTAAAGTATTAACGTTCATAGTCGTAGCGAGGCATTTGTTTAATTTACAATTTATATCAAGGCGTGCGTTGCATAGTCTACGCGGGATATGCCTCGCAATGTCTGTATTCACCTTTAGATTCAGTACTCGATGCACAGTTGGAGTAAAATATTGTTGCTTCTTATGACATGAAGATCAAAGTTAAGTTGCGACATGCTGACCCATAGACTTACATAGAAAAAAAAAATTATAGCTTTTAAAAAAATTATGTTTAAGAGGATAAATCACTAATAGCTATCTTTCAAATATAAATCAATTGACAATTTCAGAGTTTGTAGTTTACTACGCAAAACAACAATTTTTAGCGATCATTTTCGTAATATTTCTTATTGGGTTGACGCCTACAGCGTCGTCAAAACACATGTTGTCAACGCTGCAGGCTTCAAATACTACTTCGTATGATTTCGTAATATATTGTTAAAAATATAATCTCAGCAATAAAACAAGCATATAGAAAGCTTGCCTCAAATACTACCCGAAACCCAGAATAACTGCTTTAAATAAAATTAATAAAACTAGCATCCCTCGTCCAATGAATTATTCATTGAACAAGCCGGTATGCTGACTCTGACATCGTCTAAAAATGGACCATCTACGGCATATTTAATTCTTACAAGCACCTGTACTATATATGTATGAAGTATTATTTTTTTTATTTTTAAACGCCCCACCGATCTAACAATGGAGCGGCCTATTTTCGGTAAGCTTCCACCTCAATAAAAATATTATAAGATAATATTCAATCGAAAGTTAAATGAGATTTTTTATCCGATTACATTATCAAATGATAGAAGGAAAATAAAGGGAATTCGTTTGCCTAAATTCGCGTATTTGATTTGACTGTTTTTCTGGGAGGTTGACAACTGTTTTTAATTCATGAATATTTATGTTAGTTGTAGTGTATATTTTGGATGATTTAGTTCATAAAAATACTAAAAAAGCGTTAAGAAAATAGAGTAGGGATATTAGGGTGTAAATACGAAAAATACAAAATGTTGGATAAGAAAACTCTGTTCGCCTAGCGGCATAAAATGATAATTCACAATAATACTCCGTTAAAACCTCGTCTGAGCATGGCCACAATATTATTATATCGGGTAGGTACCTATACAGGAAATTGGTTTCTTCAGATTTAAATAAATGATTACCTCCGCAGTTTATAATTTCATACTAATACATTTTGATACCAGAATATTAAAATAATTCATAACACTAAAGCTTAATTCACACGTACCACAAACACACCACTTCATCGCGGCAAAATGTGGATAAGCTGTTCTTCCGTGTGAATAGTTTCTACATATCTGGCTCGCTCGCGTAGTTAGCTCAACGCGAATAATTCATAACACTAAAGCTTAATTCACACGTACCACAAACACACCACTTCATCGCGACAAAATGTGGATAAGCTGTTCTTCCGTGTGAATAGTTTCTACATATCTGGCTCGCTCGCGTAGTTAGCTCAACGCTACCACGTTTTGGTGAAACGATGAAATGTGATTCTGATTGTGTTGTCGCGAGGGTTGCGTAGTGTTTCTTCTCGACAGAGAGCATGCGTGCGCTGATTAGTCCCGTCGACATGTGTCACAATGTCGTCGGTATCACACACTCGGTTGATAAGGACCGGCAAATCTCGGTTGAGAATTTCTTGTAAATTAAATTATTAATTATCATAAAAAATATTTCGCTAACGTGGTGTGGTTGAGTTTTGGTTGTGGTACGTGTGAGTTGCTTCTAGCATTAATCATAAATCGCCTTAACCCTTTGAAAGCCTTCTAAAGGTTTTCGGTTAATATTACCCGCAGAACAAAATGCTTTTACCTAAATAATCAAGATAATAACGCGACGGCCGAAGGGGTTGTCAAACAAATCTCCTTAATCCTTAAGTCGGACTCGTTTCAATTTAAAACTTTTTTGTGGCGCAATTTCAATTTCTTGGTGGATGCGAAATAGAATGCTGGAAGTCTATAATTGATGGTCGCTCGTATAAATTGATATAAAATAAATAAATTGCTGAGCCCTGCTAGGAAATGAAATAGTTGTCTTTCAAAAGCAATTCGTTTTATCGAATTTTCTACGGAGTTGGACAAAAACTTGGAATAAGCTGATAGGATATTACTTATATATTTTATACCTCAATGAAAGAAGCCACAATAGTGGTGAAAAATGTATAAAGAACTTCTTTAATAAATCCAACCTTCAGGCTTAGATATTCGACACGATAACTTACCTATAAAACTCGTACTCTACAATTCCAGACGTGGCTCGCCATTCGAAACGAGTCAACCTAGGCGAAGTTACGGATACGTCATTGAATAGTATCGTAGTTACTGTGACCTTGTCTTGGTTTTAGTCAGTAGCCTCGAACAGCTCTAGAGGAGCCTCACATACCTCTCCACCAGCCCTGAGGCTGGTTGGCTTGAAAGCCTGGTGGCAGACGAAACTGATTCTTGGAGGGAATCTCGGAATGCGTAATTGATTAGCAAAGTGAACCATCCTTGACTAAGGTCACTACTTGGATGGGTGACCGCTTGTATAGCATTTACATCAATCAATGAGCTACTATGATTTGAAGGGCAGGTCAACGCTTCGTTCTTTCTCAGGGTTGAATCGTAAGACCACGATGGAGGCGTTTAGACGCTCTTTAAATTCTGACACCAGATAGGAATTTAAACTTTCGTGGTCATTTAAACTTATTTAAAATTGTCTTTCGGGATATATACTACGTACCTTTGTTTGGAGTAATCGATATTTCGGCACTGTTGCAAGCGCCATATTCACGGTTCCGACAATTTAAAATAAGTCTGACACCAGAGTTGGCATTTCACTCACACGTATATATATATTTATTTATTTTATTTATTTATTTGGGATAGACAAACAGTTACATATTGTGTCTTAAAACTAATCTTACATAATATATAGATATAAATATGCAACTCACACCGTTATCCACAACTTATAATTAATTAATATTATATTATGTATTTTTAACATATTAATTACATTACATTTTTGTTTATGAATTACAAAAAGCAGTCATGTGATTCTATCAACTCATTAGTATTCATTTTCTGGATTAGAGCGCTACGAAATCTGTTATGAGACATAGCAAACATATCTAAAGCAGTAAAATATTTGTTGTAGTTATTACTCATTCGACGCAATGGCGCACGGATTCCAGCATTAGTTCGACATGAAGTGACAACAAAAAGTGGGTGTGTGCGCACCTCCCGCCTTATAACTGTTCGGGGCACAACATAGCACAGTCTATTAGTTAAACAAGCGCATTCATATCTGTTGTTACACAAGTCAAAGAGTAGCATCATCTCGAGATATAGCCTTCTGGACTTCAGAGTCATCAGTCTATATTTTGCAAGTCTATATTTTTCTATATGAATTCAAAGCGAAAAATATCCGGAATAATCCATCATCATCATCATCATATCAGCCAAACGACGTCCACTGCTGGACATAGGCCTCCCCCAAGGTTTTCCACACAGACCGGTATTGAGCCGCCCGCATCCAACCGCCTTCCGCGATCATGACTAGATCGTCGGTCCACCTTGCGGGGGGCCTACCTCTGCTGCGTCGTCCGGTACGTGGCCGCCACTCCAGAACCTTTCTGCCCCAACGGCCATCGGTTCTTCGAGCTATGTGCCCTGCCCACTGCCACTTCAGCTTGGCTATCCGGAGAGCTATGTCCGCGACTTTGGTTCTACTACGGATCTCCTCATTTCTGATTCGATCTCGCAGGGAAACTCCAAGCATAGCTCTCTCCATCGCCCTCTGAGTGACCTTGAGCCTTCTGATAAGGCCCATAGTGAGCGACCACGTCTCTGATCCGTAAGTCATCACTGGCAACACACACTGGTCAAAGACTTTCGTCTTGAGACATTGCGGGATATCGGACGAGAAGATATGTCGTAGCTTCCCGAATGCTGCCCAACCGAGTTGGATTCGACGATTGACCTCCTTCTCGAAGTTGGACCTACCTAATTGGACTACTTGTCCCAGATAGATATACTTGTCGGCTAACCGCCTTGTTCGGGAGGCTGGAAGTCGTCTAGCTTGCTCTCGAGACGATTCGTGATGACCCTCGAAAACAGCTTGTAGACGTGGCTCAGAAGTGTGATGGGTCTGTAGTTCTTTAAGAGGGTTTTATCCCCTTTCTAAAAGAAAAGCACCACCACGCCTTTGTGCCACGCCTGTGGCGTTTTACCCTCGAGAATGGCGGAATTAAATAGCTGCCGAAGGGCTTCTCTAGCGGGTGCACCGCCAGCCTTCAGAAGCTCGCTCGTAATTCCGTCATCACCCAGCCCTTTGTTGTTTTTGAGCTGTTTGAGAGCTCAAACAGCGGAATATTCCACGCCTTCATAAGGTTGAACTCATCCAGAAAGCTGAAAAATGCAAACAACAATAAAATAACATAAAAGTTAACACAACAGGACGAGCAAACAAAATCAAACAAGGTTCTCAGTCGAGCGGAAGGCAGGGCGGAAAGCGATGGCTCGAGAATACCAAATTACGGAAGCGACGAAAAGTTTTTTATTCGCACCTACATTTCAAATAAAATGTGATGAATATTTTTTTTTAATGTACAGAACTTATGTTATGACAACATTTAATTAGGTGCTTTTTGATTTGCTGATGAATGGATTTTGTATCCTTCAATTCTCATCGTATACCTAACTGGTGCTGCTACTTATTATGTATTACAGAATTTAAAACGTACCTACTTATTTATAACGCAATCTTGGTTAAATAGCGTTACTCATTTTGATGAAACTTGTAGTTAAGTTTCTACAGTAACTAGGATTTTGAAAAGGCTTCGGTGCGGACTCACTTGTCTTCCAATGACCACGAAGAATGAAAGTTGGTTGAAATTTCGAATGAGGTATTTACACTCTTGAAATAAGT
This sequence comes from Euclidia mi, assembly GCA_944739405.2. NCBI lineage: Eukaryota > Metazoa > Arthropoda > Insecta > Lepidoptera > Erebidae > Euclidia > Euclidia mi. The sequence continues at coordinate 11,939,837 of OX123203.2, forward strand.
ACTTATAGATTGAGAGACGTTACTTAATAAAAATCGTACATATTCTCTAGATCATTTTATTACCTCACTTGGAAAAAAAAATGAATGATATGGATAAAGATCACGATCACTGACATAGACTTATCTTTCAATGTCACAATTTCATATAACCTAGATTGTAGATAATAATTTGCCGTTCGATCAAATCAAAAAGTTAGAGGAAATCTCGTTAGATTTTTCTGATATCTAATTTTACCTTACAATACATTTATGATTGAAAAGGGTCCCTTTGGCCTACTCTGTTTTCTATTTATATTGAGAGAGCACTATCTAATCCATGAAGAAGATGTAATGGACTGCACGGTTAGCGTAGTGGTTTAAGCGGTCGCCTCGTTTCTTGACGCTGCGCGCAGTGTTGTGGGTTCGATCCCCACACGAGACAACACTTTGTGTGATTCATAAATTGTGGTTTCGAGTCTGGGTGTTCATTGTGTCCGTTCGATGTATGTTTGTAAAGTCCCCTGCGACACAGGATTCGGTCCTAGTGCGGGAGTTGTCTTTAAAAAAAAAAAAAAATTGTCGAAATATTTTTTCCTTTTTAAATCAGCGTAGATATTTTGAAAGATCTCATTATTGACATCTAAATTCGAAATGAATTCTCCATCAGTCAATAACGTAATTAGACTTTGTTCATCTATATTTGTTGGTGCTCTATGATGGAGAAGTTGAGAGTGGGTAGTCGACAAAAACCAAGCTAACAAGAGCTCCGTATAAAAAGTGTAATTAAAATACAAATAAGAACAATTTAACATCCTGAGCTATTAAAACATCTACAAACTGTTACAAATAAATAGTGAAAGTGTTTGCAAAACGAAATACTACACAAAAGTGATACAAATCCATCAATAAAACAGTTGTATTATCTAAACTATTGTGTAAACAATTAAAAATAGTGCTTAAATCATAAACAATAGCTAATTACAGTGAAACATATAATTAAATATCAAGTAAAGTGTTAATAACGGCCCAGACATTTTAAAAACTTATTTACGTTAAAATTTTGAACAGAAAAATAGTGTTTGTTGACATTCACCACATCAAACATACAATACAGAGTTCAAAGTCTAAACTACTGTGGATATACCGGTTTTACACTATTCTGTGACAGAAATAATATAGTCAAGCATTTCAACTCATCCCAACTGCAACAGCAACTGCATTGGTAGCCGAATGGTTTAAATTGGAACGAGCACTACAGTCTGGTCGGGGTTTCAAATCATCGTGCCATATGAACTTTTTGTGATTGAAGTTTTGCTTTATTGACATATTTCAACATTTTCAACAACATATTTGCAGCTTTTGAAAATAAAATTGTATATTTCGAAAATTTTCAATTTAAACAATAAAAATTTATTGTGTATGCTTCTGAGATATAAATCTGAAAAATGAACTTAGATGAAAACAATGTAACAATGCGCCGTAAAAAAATTGACGCGTTAGATCTGCTTCAAAAACACCTACTGCTTCAGAAACAAGCAGCTACGACGGAGATACTATATATACTAATTCCATGTCAAAATCGATTTGCAGTCTACCGGATATAACTAAAGCTTTACTAAATCAAGAAGTAATAGAACTTAAAGAAAAATTAAAAGAGATACAACTTGAACTGGAAAATACGCAAGCAGAGGTCTACAGACTAAATGAAGAAAACTGTTCCCTTGAAAAATGAGTAAAAAACCAGCAATCGAAAATTGATCAATTAAAACTTATATGTACTAATTCACCGGACATAACGAACACATCCAAACGGAAAAGGCAACTATAGAGAAGAAAACCAATTATAGATGAAACCCAAAATGATACATGTAATTTAGACGACAGTTATAAGGAATTAAGTGTCAGGCAATTATAATAGGAGGGAGCCGCATGATGTGCCGTGTAAATGTGGCATCTCTTCTATCAATTGTTTTTGATGGAACTACTATTGAAGTTACATCTAATGTAAAAAATTTAGGGTTACATATTGATGACACACTTACTTGGCGAACTCAGATTACGAACGTGAGCAAGCGAGTTACCGGGACCCTGCGATCTCTCTATCGGCTTAAACATTTTCTGCCCGTGAAGACAAAGATAACGTTAGTGCAAACTTTACTATTCCCGGTCATCGATTATGGTGATGTTTGTTATTTTGACCTGAATGCAGATCTTCTTGATAAACTTGACCGCCTTCTTAATAACTGCATTCGATTTATTTATAATCTTCGCAAGTATGACCATGTGTCTGCCTTTCGTTCCGAACTATGCTGGTTCCCCATTCGTCAGCGCCGGAGTTTGCGTGCTCTCACAACGCTCTTCTCTATTCTTCATTCTTCATCTCCCCCTGCATACCTTCAATCTAATTTTCAATATTTAAGCTCCAATCACGCAAAAGATCTCCGCTCCTCTAATAACCTACTACTTTTATGCCCATCACACACTTCTGGACTTGTACACTCTTCTTTCACAGTCCAATCAGTCCTACTCTGGAATTCCCTTCCTCTGGAGATCAGGACGGCTACTAACCGCTGGACGTTTAAATCAAAGGTGCGTGAACATATTCGTAAGGGACTGCTGGCACAATCATCCTAACTATTACTTACATATTATATTACATATATATACATATATATTTATGATTTATATTTATATATACTTAGGTATATACATACGTATATTTATATATTTTATCTATTCATGTATATACATGTATTATATAGTATGTATGTAATGTTATATATATGTATGTACTTATTCATGATAATTATTTATAATAAAATTATCACTCTTCTCAAGTTTTCAGATAAAGCAAAACTGTTTTGTACGCCTACCATACCTATCTCTGCATCACCCTATGGTTGACTGGAAGAGAATGCTTTTAGCATTAAGTCCGCCAATGTACCACAATATTGTACATGAAGTTTAAAAAAAAAAAAAAAAAAATAAATATTGTGAAAAATGATAAGGGCTCAGAAACACTAAAAACTGTAAATACTTTATATCCAACAGAAAATTTGTCTATTGATATTCAAGAAGAGGAGTGCATTTCTCAACCAATTATTGATTCAAATAAAATTAGAATAATTTTCAAAATAATTGTACAGATACTAGTACTCAAAGCAAAAAGAAAATACTCATAATATCCAATTCGCACAGTTCTCATGCAAGAAGCCTGCTTCAAAGTACTGTTGGATCTTCATACTTTGTATCACTTGTAAGCAAACCCGGTGCCACCAGTGATCAACTTCTAGAATCGAGTGAAAACATGTGCAGAGACTTTAATAAGTTAGACTTCGTAGTACTTATTTGTGGTAATAACGACAAAAACCCTTTCCAACTTCAATCAATTTTGTACTATTTTTTTAAGAGAGTAACACACACAAACATTCTAATTTGTAACGTGAATCAAAATAGGTCTTGAAACAAGAAACAACTTAATAGGTTATTGTATTATGTAAGTTTACAACATAAACATTGTACATATGTAAGTGTAGACTTTCAAATGCCTGTAAGTTTTTATAATATCGCAATTTCAAGGTATTTACTTAGACAAATTTTGCACATTGAATATAAATACAAATACCAAATGTTTATTAGCTCTCAGAATAACACAAGAAACTTTGTTTCAGTTCACACCCAAACTGAAACAGTCTGTGAAAAGTCTGTAACAAGTTCTGGGGTGCAAACAGACTCAAATGAAGAGTTTTTTCGATTCGAACAATAGATTAATTATACTTCACCAAAATATACACGGCTTGAGATCTAAATTATGCGAATTAGAACTGCTTTTGCCGTCAAGAAAAATTTACATTCTTTGTGTAAGTGAGACATTCTTGAAAGACGAAAGTGCAGAGATTTTAAAGCTAAATGGTTACCAACTTGCTTCACACTTTTCTAGAAAGGGCAAGCGCAGGGGTGGCGTTTGTATTTATGTTAAGAACTCTATAAATTTTCGGAAAATGGACTGGATATCTGATTACTCAGTAGAAATACATTTTGAGTGTTGTGGCATAGTTATACCCGAAACAAACTTGTTTGTACTGTGCGTGTATAGAACACCAAATAGTAATTTCGATATTTTTATTAATAAATTAGAGTCATTGTTATCTAAGCGCTCATAGCGAGACTTGGCTTGCCGTTCCTAACAGATCGGCAAAGTTAAGCAACGCTTGCACAGGTTGCCAGTTGGATGGGTGACCGTGTGTGGCATTTTCATCTGAGCGCTACCGTGCTTCGGAGGGCACGTAAAGCTGTCGGTCCCGGCTCTTGTCTAAGGATACGGGTCGTTAGGCCATGTCGGAGGCCTTTGGGCGGTCTGAAAACTCCGACACCAGAGTTGGCCACACACTCACACGAAAAACAAACAAATTGTTATCTAAGCTTACTATCCGATCTAGGCATGTAACCAAAAGACTATTCATACTTGGAGACTTTAATATAGACACATTGACTAAGAACGCAAAATGTAAAACTTTCATAAATACTTTAAAAATGTTCAATTTACAACTTCAGCTCGATAAGCCTACCAGAATTTCATCACATTCCGCTACATGTATCGATAATATTATAACAAACCATAAAACGTGTACTGCAGAGATTTGGGATCTTGGCCTCTCTGATCATACTGGGCAGATAGTTAGTATTCCATGCAGTCTAGGCTTCAGGGAGAAATTTTGGTATGTGTACAAACGCGACATTAAAGGGAATAAAGAAATATTTCTGAAATACATATCCCAAATCAACTTTCATGATGTTCATCAAGAAACAGACACAAATAGTGCTTTTACTAAATTTATTTATTTATTTAGATTAATTTTCAACCTTTGTTTTCCACTTGAACGCATAAAAGTCAATTTCAAATCATTCAAAAATGTATCAAAATATTAGATATAATAATTCTAATCAGATAAAATTAAACTATAAAAGATATTGTCGACTATTAAAGCATATCACTATAGAATAAAAAAAGCTATCAAATATAAAATTCATAAATAATGGTGAAAATGTAATAAAATCTACATGGGCACTTATAAAGCGGCAAAGTAAGCCTACTAATGATTTGAAATGTACAATTGATTATATAATCCACGAAAATAATACAATTAAAAACCCAAAAGATATAGCGACAGCATTTAATCAACTATACATAAAACAAAACTATAATACTGATTTCAAAACTTCATATAAATCAATAGATAATAGTAATTAAAATAGTATTTTTCTTTATCCGGTCGATGTAAGTGAAATTATGACAATTGTAAAAAATTTGAAGAACAAATCTAGCTCAGGTTTTGATGGTGTACCTACAAGTATAGTCAAGTGTAGTATTAGGTACACTGTGGAAGCTTTGGTTCACATTATTAATCAAATGCTGGAAATGGTGTCTTTCCGGATGATTTAAAAAAAGCTATAATAAAGCCGCTCTATAAAAAAGGAGCCAAATACGAAATTAATAATTATAGGCCCATAGCATTATTGCAGAGTTTCTCTAAAGTATTTGAAAAGGTCATTCACATCAGAATATCTAAATTCCTCGCTGTTAATAACATTTTACATAAAAATCAATTTGGTTTCCAAAAAAATAAAACTACAACACAAGCCATTTTTAAACTATTTAAGCTTATTTGAGATGGAATAAACAATAAATCTCAATGCTGCGCTCTATTCATAGATATGTCAAAAGCTTTTGACTGTGTCATATACAACATATTACTAAAGCAATTAAATAATATTGGCATCAGAGGACCGTGTTTAGAATTGATAGAATCTTACCTGACTGATAGAACGCAGGCCACTGAAATCAGTTTTTATGATTGTTCAACAAAAACTGTTACCAAGGTTCAATCGAGTTTCGAAAAGGTTTTACTAGGTGTGCCGCAAGGTAGCATTTTAGGGCCACTTCTCTTTTTAATATACGTTAATGAGCTCCCAAGGATAACTAGTCATCAATGTATTATGTATGCCGACGATGCTACAATATTTTTCAGAAATGATGAAATACACAGTCAGGATTTTGAAATCGAGGTAAATAATACTCTCAATACTATCACAAATTGGTTAAGTGCCATTAACCTAAACATAAATATCAATAAAACAAAACTAATGCAATTTAAGAACTATAAAACAAAAACAGTACCATTGTAAGTTTATGGTAATGGCACAAAAGTTGAGGCTGTGAACCAAACTGATTTTTTGGGTGTAACAATAGACCATAACCTAAAATGGAAAGGTCACGTTGAAAGAATAAATAAAAAAATATCCAGTTACTGTTACGTTTTATCAGTATTAGTTGAAACCACGTCGACTTCTACTGCAACAGCCGCATATTTCGGTTATGTGTACCCTCTACTGTTGTATGGTGTCATATACTGGGGCAATTCAACAGACGCACCCTCTACGTTCATCCTGCAGAAAAAGTGCTTGCAAACTATTTATAATATGCAAAATACTGAATCACTGCGATCAGTCTTTAGAAAAGGTTTTCTCACTCTGACGGGTATATATATATATTAGAACTGTGTCAATTTGTAAAAAATAATAGTGACTTTTTCAATATGAAATCTGATTTCAAATCTAATCTCAGAAGTAAATACAAGTACAACCTATGCCTGCCGAAAATAAATAACACGATATATTATAAAAGTACCTTTGTAACAGCCATACGAGTATTTAACCATCTGCCGATCGATATTAAAAAATTAGATGGAGGCATGTTTAGACGATCCCTAAAACGCTGGTTAGTGGATAATGTTTTCTACAGCCTACAAGAATATTTTGACAAAAAATAACGTATAAAAATTTAATCTCATTTCTTGCTGGTATATAATAAATTTCTATATTTAATGATTATGTAAAAATAAGCATGCTTTTTTATTCATATCTATTATTGTTTTTATTTTTTAATTATGTCGAATAACTTTCAATGTATAATCAATTCCTATGTATTATTATCCATAAATTATGTAATTGAACACTTGCAATGCCCGAAATGGGCAAACTGTTGATACCAAATTATAAATGTCGTCTACTATGTACTACACAGTTTGAAGCAATAAAGGATCTTTATCTTTATCTTATTTTATTACTACATTATTACTGACTGCCTCCATGGTCCAGCGTCGTCTAAGGTTCTGGGTTCGATTACCGGGTCGGGCAAATGTGTTACTGAGTTTAAACGAATTCTCAGTAGCAGTACAGAGTCTGGCAATGTGCCCGGTAATGGCAATAGGCTCGCCTCCTATTAGATGGGACCTAAAATTTACAAGGCGAAATATGGTGTAATATAACACCTCTGCCTACGGGTCTTCGGCGATACAGGTGTTATGATATGAAAACAAGAATGTTTAAGAACAATTGTATCGCTTCTCTCAATATAAGTAAGTGGAACGCGGGGAATTTTCATTACAGCACTCAAGCAGACCATTAATTTCAAACCGGTTGCCTTGTAATATCCACGTGACGTTATTGGATTTTAAATTGTATTCCTTAGTCTTGTAAAGGATTTTTTAAAAGGGATATTTATATATACTACAAGGTATTCTATTAGAGGGAATGCTATGCAGATGGGTTCAACTAGACCTTAGACTAAATTTTCGAAGTTATATGCGTAATACATTGTTTATTATCGCTTGATAAACATTAAAAGATCGGTCATCGGCCCATATCCGCCAGTGAACAAGTAAAGGAAAACATCTTGAGGAAACCAGCATGTCTGAGTGTTCTCTATAAAGTTCTCAAAGAACATGCGAAGTCTGCCAACCCGGACATGGCCAGAGTGGTGGACTTTGGCCCTTTTCATAATGAGATGAAGCCTGTGACCAGTGGTCACAGTGGTGGAACAGATTATAAAATACTGATGATTAAAACGTACGTTTATTTCGAGTTCCCGATATTTTGGAACCTCATCGCCCGAAACCAACCTTAACCGAAAACTGATGCCCCAAAACCAAGTCTATTAATAAACATATTTATTTAGTTATTGGATCGCCCGATGCTTTTAACGAGATGGCGTTGTTAATAAGTATCGGAATATTTTAATGGCGCTCTTAATTTGTGTTGAAAGACGCTTCAACGAGGTGTTGGAGAAAATATTGATGTTGCAATTATGCTCACAGGGCTGTTGTTAAGAGTTTTGATTATATCCTTTAAAGTGAAATCGAAGTCTATTTATAGAGGATTTCACATTCCTTTGTTTTTCTTGTACGATCCCGTCTAAATTTCGGGCAATCCTTCTCCTGCGGTTCTCAAGGAACATACATCATGCCAAAATTCAGCTTCTTGCGGCCAATGATTTTGGCTGTGCCTTGCTTGATTTAGTAACGCAAAAGTTTAAACATACAGATTTTGGGACTATCACACACGTTCAGCAGTTGTATACCTATGTATATCGAACGATTATGTATATGCATATCTTTGTCGCATGACTATCGTAACTGAATGTCAAGTCCGTCTATAGTGTAGAGGCATCATAGACTAGCAGTGCCCCGCGATTTTAGCTTAGAAAGCTCGTAATGTGACGTATATATTTTTTCAATACTATAGTTCTGTAACCGACTGACAGTTTTTATTTTTATTTTATTTATTCAGGATCTCCAACAAAGAATATACACTTTAATTTACACGGTTGATTGCACATAGGGTATGAATTGTGTACTCCTTCATTTAAAGGAGACCACAGCATGCAAAGAAATTTAATAACTTAGTAGCCTAAATGTTAAACAGTTATAGATCGAATCAAAATTTAAACAGAACAAGAGATATTTTAAACAATAGTAGATTTTATAGTACATAATAAATACATACACTCTATATAAATATTACAAACTTATAGATAAACATAATGTGTACATTTTGATAAGCAATAAATTTTTGCAAACAGATTATTGAAAGTATTCGTCTAAACACTTCTTATATTTACTCAGAGATTCACATATGTCAATTTCTTGAGTTCTCGATATATTGTTATACTGCCTACAGAGCCTTGGTACAGCAGCATAATGGCCTAGATTTCTTTTAGAAGTTGTTACATCTAATAAGTTATATGTATTCTTTCTAGGCAAACGGGTGGGGATTTTAATGCGTAAAGTGCTCACTAGCTGACTACAATCTATGGTACCGTTAAGTATTTTATGTAGGAAGATACAGTCTAATTGCTCCCTTCGGCTCGCAAGGGTTTTGATTTTATAATGTTTTAACCTATCGGCATAGCTAATGCATTTTTTGGCTATATGGTCTGCATAGCACAAATGGTAGAGGAAACGCTTTTGGACACTTTCTAGACGTTTTTTGTAGACCTCGTAGTGTGGATTCCATATTATAGAGCCATATTCCAGTATTGGACGAACCAGAGTATTAAAAAGTCTTATTTTTGTAGACGAGTTCTTAAAATCCTTACAGTTACGAATGATAAAACCCAGTACCTTAAAACCGCGCGCAACAATGTCTTGGATGTGTACATTGAACCTCAGTATCCGGTCTATTTGAATGCCCAAATCGCGGATTACATTTACATTTCCAACCGGAATTCCGTCGATGTAGTATGTGTTATTATTTGCAAATTTGTTTCGTGTAAATTGAATATAGAAACATTTATTTACATTTAAGACCATTTTGTTAGCTTTGCACCAATTTGTTAAATTATCTATATCATTTTGTAGTTTTTCTGAGTCGTCATCGCTTTGAATGGGCATCATGATCTTAAGGTCGTCAGCAAATAAGAAAAAGCTTGAATTCTGGAAACAATTGACAATATCGTTAATAAACGCATTGAATAGGATTGGCCCTAGATGCGAGCCCTGCGGAATACCAGATGTTGCTACGTAGCTGGAGGAATGATAACCGTTAATTACCACCTTAGATATTCTATTCTCTAAGTATGACTCTAGCAATTTGATCAAAGCTCCATCCACGCCAAGTTCGCTCAATTTTGCAATTAGGCGGCAGTGGTCCACTTTATCAAATGCTTTACTGAAATCAGTATAGATCGCATCTACTGGTATCCGTTTGTCGAGGCATTTTGATATCTTGGATGTAAAACATAACAAAGGAGAATGGGCGGTTTCGTCCCAAGTGTTGTAACATTTTCCTACCTATATCATATGAAAGATCTTAATTAGTGTTATGTTTATTTGTATGGGCGTAACTCTGTATCTTGTGCAGGGAATCTGTTATAGTGGTTTCATTTATTTAATAAAATATTAAATAAAACTTAATCAATTAGTATTTTAGTGACGAAAGGGCTGAAACTATTTTAAAAATCAAGTGGGAAAACCACACGGGCGACTGTGCGCCTATTCTAACCCAACAGCCCCCCGCCCACCGCGCGCCACACGCTGCCATATTGTAAGCGCAGGAGCAACGAACGATATTTTATGAGACAGCGCTATACGTTAGAAAGAGATGATTGCCGGTGCCCACAAATGCAATTAACAAAAATTAATAATAATTAATAATAATAATTATTATTAATAATAAATAATAATTAATATTAATTAATAATATTAATTAATAATAATTTAATAATTAAAATATATAAAAACAATTATAATTCTTATTTTTTATTATTTACACAATTGAAATATGTATAGGAGCTATTCCTAACCTAGTACGATACAACATAAATACTTCGGAAGGTATTCTGTTGAGGGGCGCATAAAATCGCGGCATGTATCGGGTAGAATTTATTACTCGTATATTTTGATAAAAAATAGAGCAGAAACAGTGAGAAATGCAATTGCCCATTACTATTGCTCATGTTTAACGGGAAAAAGAACAGTAGGTACTTGTGCTCACATAATGAATGAGTATCATTTGGTACCTTGGCTGGGCTAGACACCAGCCAAGCATATTGTTACCCGCGACATTTTTAGATGAAGTTATCATAGATAATAATCACTATTAAAAGTACCTGTAAACGATTTGCATATGTTTAAGCTGTACTCTAACGTAAGGGTTATATTCCATTATTATTTATGTATTTGAAAATATATAAATAACAAAGGAAATAATACAATTATCAGAATTGTATTGTTTCCTTCGTTATTTACATATTTTCAACTGTGCAGTTGTTAATAACGGCAAAAAAATAACTACTACTGCCTGTGATTACTGTATATTATTATAAATGTAATAATTATGTTTACATGTAACGCAAAGTGTAATAAAGTAAGATTAAAGCATTATTTAAAACAAAAACCTTTATTTCACTTGAAGTCCAGTAACTTTTGACCTGCACGCAATTACAGTAAAAACTTAGCATATTGATCATAAAAAAGCTTAATTGAACATGTTTATACTAGTCGCAACTTGTTACAAGGGTTGGGACACAGCTCCTACAATAATGCCCATTGTCCTTTGTGTTCGTGGACCTAGATTTTACGAAGCCGTGTTGATATTCCGTTATATGTTGTTTCAGGTGCCATACTAAACGTTTGCTTATAAGTTTCTCGAATATCTTACCAAAGGAGACTAGAATCGATATTGGTCTATAATTAGAGATCTAATGCCTTTCTCCAGATTTGAATATTGGGATTACTAAGGCTTCTTTCCATCTGGTAGGGAACGTCCCTTCGAGGACTGATTTGTTAAAAATTATTTGAAGCGGGTTAACTAGTGCTTTTGCACAGCGCTTTATAAAAAATGGTGGAATACCGTCACTACCTGATCCTTTTGTTCTAGAGATTAGCACATTCAAACAAGCAAACAGACTTTTTGTTTTATTATGTTAGTATCAGTGGCCAACAACTTGGTCCGAGATCTATTAAAATACCTATCTTGCTCTTCAGCTCTTCCTTTAACTCGATACCAAAAATCACATTGATTCGTCGCTCTGTTTCGATGCCAAAAAGTAAAAACAAATAAGCACATTTTCGCATTTATAACCTTAGTATAGATACATATATATCCGTCGTCCGTAGTCTGTAATACGTTTAGTGTATCTTTAAACAATTTTACTAAAATTCCTTCCTAAAATAAAGTCGGGTCTAGGGTTTACAACCGAATAAACATATTGGGAAAGGTCAAACAGCAAAACTTTATAGGATTACGTTGTTTCCGTCTGTCGACCAGAATAAATCCTTTCTTTAGAAAACTAGATACTATTTTAGTATTATATAGCGACAGCCTAGTGACGAGACGCTTAAGGTCTTGGGTACAAACCGACGTCGTCTCAGTGACTTTTTAAAGTTATAGACTTACTAAGTTTTTAATCAGGCGAATGATAACATGAGGTAACGGGCATGTCTAATGGTACTGATACGCTTGAGCATTCACCAGAGATGAGCATTTTTGTGAATGATATATTTTTATTATTATTTATTTTATAGACTCACGCCTGTATCCCCGAAGGGCTAGGCAGAGGTGTTATGTATTACACCCACATTTCGCCATGATTTTTTTAAGTCCCACGTTATAGGGGGCAAGCCTATTGTCGTTACCGGGCACATCACCAGACTCCGTGCTGCTACTGAGAATTCTGAAAAACCCGGTAACACTTTTGCCCGACCTGGGAATCGAATCCGGGATCTCCGAGTCGCATACGCTATCAACTGGACCACGGAAGACCACGGAAGCAGTCAGTGTGAATGTTACATAACAGAAAACAAACGCGAGTGTTTTAGCGAACATAGCGGTCTTATTCTTCTCATAGTCAGATGAGGCCCGTACTCAGCAGTGGGACTGTAAATACGATGATGTCAGTCGAATCGTCATAGACAAATTGTCATAAGTCATTGGTTTGCCTGGTTATTTGAAAAATAATGGCTTTTTTTTATGGCAATAGGCGGCAAACGAGCAGACGGATCGCCTGATGGTAAGCAATTACCGCCGCCCATGGACACAAGCAACAGTATTGGAGTCACAAGTGCGCTGCCGCCCCTTGGGGCTGGGAAAAGGGATAGGATGAGGAGTGTGATGAGGGAGAAGGAATAGGGGATAGGGCCTCCGGCACTCTCACTCACCGAACGAAACGCAACAGTTTAAGTACTGTTACTTTACGTCGATTTTCTGTGAGAGGGTAGTACTACCCCGGTCGAGCCGGCCCACCCATGCTGAAATCAGCAAGGCTCTACTACCTATATACGGCTTTTTGTATCCGATTTAAAGCAATATATCTTTATGTTAATTTATTTTAACGTGAAGCAGTAGTAAACACACAACCACACGTTTATAAAGGAACTAATTGAAAATTGAAAAAGAAAATTGTCGAAACAAGAATTATGAGCTCTAGATCAATATTTTACGAAATATTTGCTTCGGAAGTTATGGCCGCGCAATCCTCCACTTACTGTTTCTTTACGGCCGATTATTTCTGTAAAACTTCGACTTTATATAGTAAAACTGTTACCACAAGAAATGTACTAATTTGTCAATACTAACAAAAGCAATAAATACTCCTAAAGTTTAGTAAAACAGACAAAATTAGTGAAAACTATGCATCCGTGGCCGCGCAATCGTAACGTTACTTTGTACGCTGATATCTCATTATCTATCATTGCTAGGATTTTGGTGGGAACATCCATTTATTCGACACGTTAACCCCATTAGCACGACATACCGTTTTACCCATAAAACAGTTTTCAAGGAGTGAAATTTCACAAAATGTGTTAACTCATACAATGTTCTAGTAGGGTGACCATATTTTCGATTTGATGCGAGAATACCTCTAAATGGAGACTAACTGTTATTAAAATATATTGGCAGCATCTAATCCGCCAAATTTATTTTTATGAAATAAAAACTTGTATATTTCACTATTTATAAAGTTTATTCATCACAGTTTGCAGAATCTACAAAATGAAAATATTACAAAAATTAACAATCAAATAATTGCAAAATTAAAATAAATGTATTAATTAGCTATTTATAAAATAGAGTGCAATAAGTAATACATTCAAATCCATTCTATTTTATAAATGTGTAGGGAGGGCTAGTGTAAAGCTTGATCCAAATTTGTGGGATCGTAGGTACCTTTTGTCCCTCGGCCGCCATCTTGGAAAGAGTGCGGGTGCAGATGATTTTTCTTGATTATCTGGTAAACTATTGGCCGCACGAAAAATGTGTGAAACAGCTTTTTATTGCAAATTAAATTCTCTACAACTTCGGTTTTGATACTTCTATCGTAAAGCAGAAAATAAAAAGTTATATCTTAATTATTGTTGTATTACGACAATTTTTATGTTTTCCCACTATAACTGGGTCCCCAGTCTTCTAGAATCGAAGCTAACTAATTTACCTAACCATCTTCCAAGGGTCGTAGCGCAATGAAAATTGGCGGCTGTATGTAGTTTGATGACAATAAAATAATATGGTATTGTCGAACTGATCTGATGATGGAGCTGGAAGATATGAACTGAAACTTCATGATGGAAAATCGTATCATAGCTGTTTTGTACTTCTTAGAAAATTCTTGTAATGAACTTTGACCACGATAAGGTGTCAAGGTCTGATGATAAAGCCGGAAGATAGGCACTGGCATTCCATGATGGAATATTGTATCATAGTCGAGTTTGCACTTATGAGAAGAGCCACATAATGGACTTTGAACACGATCAGGTTTCAAGGTTATAACAAACCAATTATACAGGGTGTAAAAAGACCCTTAACAAAAAGTGAACCCCATATTGTACCAATTATTACGATCATTTTTTACCTCGGCACCATACCTAGAAAATTACTGGTTCAGGAGATATTGAGGCTCAAACTCACGAAATATATTTTTCGAATTATTCCAAAATCGTATTTAGAATGACAAATGTATTTCTGCCAAATAAACATAAACAAAATGTTTAATATTTCCCTAAAGTAAACGGCTTCAAAGTTCCCTAAACGCAGTGTATGCCTACCAGCAATCAGCTGCGAGGTCGTTTCCCCTTGGCCGCGCGACCACGTGATCATAAACTGCCGCCACCGCGGCGCACGGTGTATGCGCCAATTTTTTTCTGAAAACGCGCGCTACACATTGCCGCTGATAAAATGTGTCTATTTTTTAAGCTTAAAAACATATTTAGTTTCCTAGGTATTATTTTCGCGTAGTATGACTTGGTATGATGTGCAAAACGAGTAGACTTCGGCTTGGTGATGGGTCTAGTGACATCCTGTATATGGTAGACCACGCAGTGGTGTGCTTAAGGTCCCGTACTTTTGTGGCTGAAATCACTTAGGGTCAGCGCAGACAGAGCAGAGCGCAGCGGAGAGGATTTTATAAACGCACTTGAAAATAAACTGAAGTTATTAAAATAAAGTGCATTAATGCTTGAACCTGACAAAAAATGCTCGCGCGTCCTCGAAGATACGCGGGAATCCGTTTATGCGCTTTATTGTAATAATTTTAAAGTTAATTTTCAAGTGCGTTAATAAAATCCTCTCCGCTGCGCTCCATTCTGTCTGCGCTAAGCCTTAGTGGTCTCCAGATTGAAAAGTTAGATAGTTTTAAGCTGACAGATAAAACACCATGCAATACAGACGCACTGGCGGAGATGAATAAACTGTATAAATAGTGAAATATACCAGATTTTATTTCATAAAAATAAATTTGGCGGATCAGATGCTGCCAATATAGACCAGTCAGAAGTATTCTCGCATCAAATCGAAAATATGGTCACCCTACTAGAACATTGTACGAGCTAACAGATTTTGTGAAATTTCACTCCTTGAAAACTGTTTTATGGGTAAAACGGTATGTCGTTCTAATGGGTTTAATGTGTCGAATAAATGGATGTTCCCACCAAAATCTTAGCAATGATAGATAATGAGATATCAGCGTACAAAGTAACGTTACGATTGCGCGACCACGGATGCATAGTTTTTCACTAATTTTGTCTGTTTTACTAAACTTTAGGAGTATATATTGCTTTTGTTAGTATTGACAAATTAGTACATTTCTTGTCGTAACAGTTTTACTATATAAAGTCGAAGTTTTACAGAAATAATCGGCCGTAAAGAAACAGTAAGTGGAGGATTGCGCGGCCATAACTTCCGAAGCAAATATTTCGTTAAATATTGATCTAGAGCTCATAATTCTTGTTTCGACAATTTTCGACAATTTTTTGACAATTATGACAAAAAGAATTAGATCTCTAACTCAAGTAGTTGCTGAGATCTCCATGGCCGCGCAGTCCTCCACGTTACGATCGCGCGGCCAACTTAAAACCCTTATAACTTCTTTATTTTTACTTCGACAATTTTTTGGTTTGTTCCCTTCGATTTCGACAATTTTCGACAATTTTTTTGGCAAGTTATTTTTTTGTTTGAATAACTTGGCGGAGCAACCGTAACGCACACATATTCTGCGGGCACTAAATTCTTACAAGGTTGCTTAAGACAAAAACGGTGCAAGGCGATCCTGAGATACCTGTGTACACGGAATAAAGCCAGGTAAATATAAATAAAACTGATATGTATATCTGATTATATCGCGACCTTACTTGTTTTCTGCAGTTATGTGTTAGCTGTAAAATCGGCTTTCCTTACGAAAAGGGCTAGGCCATAGACTATCAAGCTGGCAAATGGGGGTTAGCAGACTTCACATGTCTTTCGAGATCGTATTTAAGTCCGCAGGTTTCCTCACAATATTTGCAACCTCTCCAATAGGCCATCACTGTTAATCTGAAAAAATCAAATCTAATCCCCAAAAAAATACCGAAACGATTTTATTCAGATTGGCAATATCTCTCCATGCTCTTTATCAAACTCCATAAAAGCTCTAGTTTATCTTTTTTTGACAGGATTTAATACAATTTGAAACGCTTTTATATTCTACTTGTCGAAAAGGTGTACATAAAAGATGATTCTAATATATCGAATCACCTTTTTTCACTGCATCTCTTTTAAAGTTTTACGCGATTGAGATCATCATCATCAGCCTTTAACAGTCCACTGCTGGACTAGGCCTCTCCTTTGAAAGGAGGAATTGGCCTACTGTACCACGCTGGCCAAACGGGTTGGTATAGGGTTTGTATCAAGTTTTCCTTCTCTTACAGTGCTGTTCTCTGCATAATATGTTCCCTCTGTCGGCTCTTACGACACCCATGGGATGATATGGGGTGGTGACATTCCGTATTCTTAATCCGTCACCACACGGCGATTGAGATACGTTACATAAATATTTGTAAGTGTACAAACCATATGCAATTAGCGTAATCCCAATTTCATCAAGAATTTTTGCTTTGGAGCGAAAATTCTTGGATGAAAATTATGATCAAAGATTTTTATTTAGAGGTACGAACTCCCGATAACATCCATCAAAGATCTTCATGACAGCCGGGACAGATGGCCTCGCGTGCTCTCTGAGGCACGGAGAAAGCGGTTAATTAACTATTTAATACACACATAAATTCAAAAGTCAGTGCGTAGTCAGTGGTATCTCCACTCGGCTATCACTGCCTTAATTCTATCGTATCATATACGGTTCTATTATACAGGGTGATTCAAAAGTCGTGTACTTCCTTTTAACTACATGATCTGCTGGTAAAATAGAATGAACCATATATTTTTTTTAGAATGTTTTTATTGAGAAATAAAAAATTTTTTTTTTGCTTTGCTACATTTTCATACAATAGTACGTTAACAGCCTGAAAGGGTTTTAATAAAAAAAATAAACACTAGGTCAACTAAAATGTCGAATTCTAAAAAGAGGTAACAACGCCTCGCGTCGCGTGGCGTCAGCTGTCATAGTGCAGAGAGACTGTTCGGTAAGGTTAAACTCGCCATTGCTATTGCTTGCTGCTATTGTATGAAACCGTAGCAAAGCAAAAAAAAAATCTAAAAATAAAAATATATGGTTAGGGTCATTTTATATCACCAGCAGATCATGTGGTTCAAAGGAAGTACACGACTTTTGAATCAACCTGTATTATTTCTCACTATCAAAACTATATTGAAGTTAATATAAATAAAAATAACACTTTCGGCTTTGCCATTACTAAAATATCTACAATCTTTTCAATAGCATCTTTCTGTCACAACCTATTAGAGTATTCACAACAAGTTTCTAGCTAACAAACTAACTAAACGTGCCGTGTCTCTTTACTTCAGGGACTGTTTACTTTGAAGTAGCTCTCGGTTTCAAGAACGTTTGCCGTTGCATCCAAGGACCACAATTAGAAACTGCGACGACAGAAATGGATGCCAGTGCTTCTAGAAACTTGAACTTGAGATAACATTCAATTTAAGATAAGAAAGTGGGTAGACTTGCTCGTAACATTCATCCATCCGCAATAATTCGTTAAATTATATAGGTATATATCCCGAAAGACAATTTAACACTAACATTCAAGGCTTGAGATGAGATAACTACGCCTGGTTACTTTTAATGAAAGCTTTCTGCTTACTTAAAATGAAAGCGGATATGAATCTGCTTAATGTAAAGCCTACTTAATGTAACAAATTGGGCATTCCTAGGGTACTCACATATCTACATGATTTTTATTTGTTTGAATAAAAAATAATAATATGAACAGTGACAAAAGCAGAAATCAGTTTTGGTTCATAAATAAATATCTTTTGTAGCTATACCTATATATTAGCATTTTTTATCGGGGTCCTTGAATTATTACATATTTGATTTTGGCAAAATTGCTTTGGCTTGCTTTGTTTGATGGTTTAACTTCTTCTCATTTATAATTTACGTAACACCACTTCCTGAAATTGTATGAAATAAATGTGCTACATTTTGTAGAAATTATTATGCTCTGAGAGTAATTTTTGAAGGCGAAATTTTAAGATTTTCAGATTTTCTGGACATTTTCGTGATTTGATGAGCTTTATATTTTTTATATATTTATTTCAGAGTATGACACTTTATGTAGATTATTATTATGCATACACTTGTGGTTGATAATAATATTCATACCGATAGCTTGCCATTAAATATTTATAAGAGAACTAGAGGACGCCAGCAGCTACGCCTGCATTTTTTCTAAATTTACCCGTTTTGACCGATCCCGTGGGAATTTCGAGAAATCCCTTCTTAGTGCACACTTACGGTCCCCAAGGAACATACATGCCAAATTTCAGCATCCTGCGCCCAATAGTTTTGGCTGTAGCGTGCCTGTCAGTCAGTAAGTAACGCAAGGATTTTATATATTAAGATAATATGTATACCTATTAACCTGTACCAAAAATTTCAGCCAATATTTCTGGAATATATCTATTTAAAGATAATTGAATTTAAATTGTGTGTTGGAACATTCATTTGCAACCAATACCTTCTGATTTCGATTTCAAGCCAACTGGCAGGCAAGTCAGAAGAAGTATTTCAACAATCAATTTTGATGCAAAGTGAGGTAAAATAGGACTGTAACTCCATATGTAACATACTTTCAACCTTATTTCATATGCAGTTAAGTAACTTATGCCTCGAAGACGATAACATTAAGTCTGGTACAGAACGCATGGTAGAACGCATCTACGTCAGCTCATCATATGGAAGTCTGATAAAGTCGCAACTTAAATTTAACCTTAACTCATATGACATTAAGTGCTGTATGCATTGAAGACGCTACGTTTAGGTCTAGAGCAGAGCTATACCATATACATTTCTAATGATGCTGCAACATCAATTAAACCTTATTTCATAAGTACTTAAGCTTATCTTTCAAAGACAATATCTTTAGATCTGGAGCAGGATGCGTGGTGAGCTCTAAGCACGTCAGCTGAAGAAGACTTGTCTCAGTTGTTCATGTGGATGTCTGATGAAGTCGCAACAAAAATGGAACCTTATTTATAAGTACTTAAGCTTGTCTTTCAAAGACAATGTCTTCAGGTCTGGAGCAGGAGGCGTGGTGTGCTTTAAGCACGTCTGCTGAAGTAGATTTGATGCAGTTATTCATGTGGATGTCTGATGACGCGTTGGAGTGATGAGGTTCGCGGCGAGTGCGCTGGCAGCAGTAGCGACGGGCGACGTCACCGCAGAGGGACCTGATGACAGAATGATCATCAGCAATATTACATCATCATATCGAAGTCCACTGCTGGACAGATACCTCTTCAATTTGTGACACAATAGCATTATAAGTCGGGAGATATCTGTTGGTAGAATTATCATCATCGTAATTATACAGTATCTCTCAGTACACTGCTGCACATAGACCTATTCATATATGTACGTTGTTATTCCTGAAGCACTATGCTTCTGCTAAAATCCAAATACAAGCACCAGTCTACTTAGAATCTAGAAGTGTTATGGGTGCTCGTTATTAAATAAAATACAACGATTGGATGGTAAAAGTTGCGGACAATCGGTGCTTTAAAAATAATCGATCATAAACTTTCGCGATTTTTAAATATCATACAATATTATTTAGCGGGTTTTAGTCGCGTTCATTTACTTATTTCAAGGCATAAATACCTCTGTTATTCTCCTACGTTTCTACCGGCTTGCAACAGTCGTGGTTGAACGGAAATTAAGCCTTAAATTATACGAAACATAATTCGAGAATTTGCACAATCCTAATAAACTTTAAACTAAACTTTAAAAAATCTTAAATTATTAAGAATTGCTCAGAATAACATAAAACTAGAGTTCCTTTCATAGATATTTCTACAAATACATAAAAAGGTATAACATTAATTTCGTAAGGAAAATAGAGGAGGAATCTTGAAACAAAGGAAACTCCGTCAAACAAGTATAAGGTTGATATTAACTGAGATTTCTGGGAATAGAAAGTACTATGGAGATTTCTAGGTACCCACAATTAATGTTACAGAAAGATAGCGATACTTCTATTTACTTTAAGTAAATTTGTTATTTTATACTGATTTGGGGTTAAACTTTCATGGTCATTAACGTTTGTTTTGTCCGTGTGGTGACGGATTAAGAATACGGGATGTCACCACCCCATATCATCCCATGGGTGTCGTAAGAGCCGACAGACAGGTTAGTACAGTTTATTTAACGGAGATTGGTCGATATTTCTTACCGGTACATTTAAAAAAATAACCCATCTCGATGGCATTGGGCCATAGCTTTATTTCCATGCAAACTATAAACGCGAACCTACAAAAGCAAGTACCTGCAGCATGAGTCCAGTGTTTTCCTGAACGCCGCTCTGAAATCCCTGTTGAAGTACGCGTAGATGAGCGGGTTCAGTGCCGAGTTGAAGTAGCCCACCCAGAAGACAGCGGCCACCACTGAAGGTGGCGAGGGGCAGGCGTCACCGCATAGTGCGGTTATTATGTACCTGGGTAAGAAGATGGCATGTGAGATGACGGTTGGGGTGCTACTGGTATATTAGTTAAGTGTTTTAAGCTTTGTCTTGGTCTCAATATAACCGGACAATAAAATCGAGCCCTAATCTAAGATAGACAGCTAGACAAATAAGATAATTGTTACGGCAACGCAGACAGACATGTGAAGTATGTGAGCATCCTGTTCTTGAAAACATTTTCCTCGACTACGCTTTGCTGAAGTTTAGCTACTGTCTTCGTTTTTAAAAATAGAGTATGAAATGCTCTTAAACAATACTCCTTTGAATAATATTGTCTCTATTTAGAACATCGCATCAAAAATTCTGGATATCTTTAATCTGTTGGTATTCGAAAACTCTTTATGATGTTTTCCAAAAAAACTTTCTACTTTGCACTAAGTGCCGAGGGCCAGCAAACATGTCACCTAAACACCTACCATAAAATCTGACCTGACATTACGTGCAACAAGCAAACTGCACGCAACCTAAATTTTAGCAGTCATCTGTTAAGCAGTGAGAAAGGGTGGATTATTTAAAAAAATCCCATTCAAACAGCGTTCCTTTTAGAAAGAAGTCATATGTACCATGTAAATTGTTCAAAATATCCCTTACCACAAGAAAAACGGCAGCCAGCAAGCCAGAAACGCAGACATGATGATGCCCAGCGTCCTCGCAGCCTTCCTCTCCCTCTTCATCTTGCTACTGGCCATGGGTTGCATCTGTATGCTCTGTCGCTCCCGCATCACCTCCCCCATGGAGATCCCGTTGATCTGCAGGTGCTTGTCCAGGAGAAGTGCTGCTACTTTACTCCTGGGGACAAATAATGAAGAATTTGGTTCAGTTTGTCTGGTATAAATCATAGTCTTTTAGAACAAAGTAGTTTTCAGTTTATTTCTATAATTGTTATATTGGCTTAATCATCAATCCTGCAAACTGTCTTACTGTTGGGTATGGGCCCCTTCTCAATTTGAGAAGGGTAAGACCATAGTCCTCTACGTGGGCTAACTGCGGATTGGCAGACAATTATATATTTATTTATAGTCTCACGCCTGTATCCCCGAAGGGGTAGGCAGAGGTGTAAATATTACACCGACATTTCGCCATGAATTTTTAGGTCTCAGGTAATAGGGGGCGAGCCTATTACCGGGCACATCACCAGACTCCGGGCTGCTACTGAGTATCCGGAAAAACCCTAACCCCTATTATTTTAGCTTAGAACTATAATAAATAAGGCACTTTAGAAAGCTTTGAGAAGCCGACGGGACAAGGCAATGGCTCTTGTAGTTACCAGACATCTATATTAAACTGGTTTACCTCAAAGCATTAGTGGATGAGCCACTCTAATCCTTAGGTTATCTTCTAAGCAGTTTGATCTCAAAGATTAATTTCTACTCGCGATCTGCTAATAAGTAAATACGGTTATATTGTGAAGATTAACCGTTGACATTTATTATACTTGATAGTTTAAAGCGCGCTTCTTACTGTGCGTGGTTTTGAGCACGGACGCGGTCTGCACCTTTGAAGTTACATCGCTAGCTGCATCGTAAAATCATGCATCATGGGAAGCAGCCTTTTAATTCTTCAGGTACAGGCCAGGGATGTATGTTACTGTGATTATTGTCAGAAACCATTATCTTTTCATTGCAACAGTGACACACAAAACAGCGATCGGCCTGATGATATGTAATGATATTCTCATATTGAGGAAAGTTAAGGAGCCAATCGTATAATAAGTCAGAAAACAGTTAACGCGTCATACACACGGCACGTGTTTGATTTTCTGCAGTGAAAGTTATATCAGAATTTAGTTAATTATTTCAGATACTTTTATACCGTAGGTACTGAGTATGACAGTAGCGACCACAAAAAGACATGGCGGCGATTCAATCACATGTCGCGGCCACTGACGACATTGTATGCGATAAGTCCATACAAAATGCTACAGTTCACCCGTATGGATATCAACTATCGCGACAAACGGTAGTCATTTATTTATAAACACACGCTTGCATCCGCAAAGGGGTAGGCAGAGATGTAATATTACAACCACATTTCGGTATGTTATAATTTTCTAGATCCCACGTACAGAGGGTGAGCCTATTGCCGCTACCGGGCCGATTGTCAGACTCTGTGCTACTACTAAAAATTCGGAAATACTTAGTAACGATTTTGGTCGACCTGGGAATCAAGCCTAGGAACACTCGGCATCTGCAGACGTTTTGACAAAGGTTTGTTAAACGGTTGTCTACATGTTATACTGATAAATAAGCTATATTAATACCATGTCCAAAGGACAGCCTCCGTGGTCTAGTGGATAGCGTATGCGACTGCTGATCGGAGGTCCCGGGTTCGATTCCCGGGTCGGGCAAAAAGTGTTACTGGGTTTTTTCTGAATACTCAGTAGCAGCCTGGAGTCTGGTGATGTGCCCGGAAAAGGCAATAGACTCGCCCCCTATTACGTGGGACCTAAATATTCATGGCGAAATGTGGGTGTAATATTACACCCCTGCCTACCCCTTCGGGGATACAGGTGTGAGTCTATAAATAAATAAAAAATATACAAACTCCAGTCCACAGTTCGATGGCGGCACTTTGTGTTTGCCGTATGTGTCCTTTCCAACACTGACTGACTAAATGTACCAATCAACTCAAATAATCATGCTAATTGTTCCACCCTCTGAGTCAACATTGCCGACAAATTAATTAGCCTCCATATCACTTATGCACTCTACGATCATTTGATACAATACAAATTTGCTGTGATAGATGTGATATGCAGACATATCATTCATTTGACATGTCTGCATATCGCTATAAACAGTTCCAAATTGGATATATTCAACAATAAATTGTTAACTTTTAAGAACGATGTTCAACATGCATAATATTTTGTCTCTAACACTAGTAATTGCATAAATGATAAATGTAACGTATGTTACATAATAAGTTTCTTTCCTTTAAAATTTTATTATTTTAAACTTAATTTTCACTCTCCTATTATTACTGATCATGATGTATATACATACTTAAAATGTACTAGCTTCTGTCATGTGTAAATAAATAAATATATATTTTTGCGTAGCACTAGGCACACTTCACATGTAATTCGAAATTCTAAAAAAATCAGGTATGCAGGTTTTCACGATGCTTCCCTTCGCCGTTACAAGTAAGCGAAAATTTAACAATTTCACACTTAAGTGAATGGTGCGCGAACTGGCACTGAACACGATTTGGTACTGAACTGGAGATTTGCATACTTTATTCTCTTCACTAGGCTATCACTGCCTTGATTTATATTTTCAGGTGTATCTCATAAACAAATTGAGCTCGTTTGGCATTTAAATAAAATAATCGTGCTGAGCTTAAAGTAAGCAAGTAATAGAGACCGCATTAAAATAGATATAAACATAAACCTTACCCAATATTTCACTCTGACTTATGTTTTTTTTCTCATGTAAAAGAAAGATAAATATACAAATGTCATTTCGAATTTTCGAAATTGTCGTTAATTTTACCTAGACTAGTGATGAGCTTATTTAAAATGAAATTCGATAAAATATCGATAATGTTTGCAATACATCCTTAGATTTGGTTCACTCAGAATGAATATCAATTCAATGTTGATAAATCCTCAGATAAATTAAAATATGTGAATTAATCCAGCTTATACTTAAACACTAGTAAATAAGTTACGATAAAAAAAAATCTAATTACCTTTTTAAGGTGAATAAAGCAATTGTTATTCATAATATCACTAATAGTCACTAGCTATATGCAATGATAGGGTCAATGACGAGATCCCCCCCGTGGGATCTCCACCTTGTCGTGGTGGGGGGGCTCAGTAACCGTGGATTGGTCACCCGCGGTGAAGCTAAGAGGGATCCAGGAGGGGACGCTCCGCGTGGGCTTGGAGGGGCCTGCGCAGGATGCGTCCAACGGTGCGGGTGCGGGGGACAGTTCTGTCTGTCCCTCGCAGTCGGGTGCGGTCGCGGGAGGAGAGGCGTGTCGGTGTTGCGTTGCCGCGCGCCCTATCTCCTGCGATCAAATGGGGGCGCACCATTCGATGCGTCGCGGTGGGGCCGCAGAGGAAGAGGAGATGCGGTGTTGCGTTGCCGTCCTCCCTATCCTCTGCGGCCGCTGGGCGTTTTGGCGGCGGAGTCCAACACCTTAATCCGTCGCCAAGGGGGTTTTGTTTGGGGCCCGCCTGACCATCTGGCGGGCCAATACCCGTCGGAGGGTGGCGACGAGTGCTTTGCTGATGCCCCACCACACACGGGTAAATGGCGGAAGTCGAGGTGGTTTTTAGTGGAAACACCACATACTCCGGCTCTTATTTCCCCCAAGAGTCGGAGATCCGAAGGGATTTTCCACCTCGTAAAACAAAAAAAAAAAAAAGGGTCAATGACGAGATCTCTACCACGTAATGGTTTTCGAATACAAAACCACGTTACGTATTTCAGACTTTTGGAAGTTATGTGCTTATTATTTAGAAAATTATCACGATCGTCAAGTGTTCGTCTAAAATCTTCCAAGCCAAATAAGGCCTTCTCACATTGAACGGAGCCCCGAGCCCAGTATGCTCAGTTAGATTAAATCACCAATCGAAAGCAGGCTGCACTTATAAGTGAGTTAACTAACAGATTAGAAATAAAATTTAACTTCAGGGACAATTTTAAATTAAATATTTCACACATAACGAATATCATTTATTTAGGGTAAATCAGAAAAAAAGTCACTGACAGTGTCATTGGCTTAATTAGAAAAAAACTCAAATCTTTAAAAAATAAACATATATATATAGGTCAAATTAATAACGCCCTTATAGAAGCCTTGGTCTAAAATAAGTAAGAAATAAAAATAATTTAAAAGAATTAAATCAGGATCCCACATGGTGAGTAAGAAAGAAAATAAAATTGTGTGCGTACTTCTAACTGGGACCGAACTCAAAAAGTGTTGTTAAAAATATTAGTTTTTCTGCTGCCTAGTGCGAGCATCTTTCTAGATATTGGTAAAGGCTCTTGGCGATTAGTCCATTTACTGACACAAATATCGGCACAATGATCGCCGAGTTCACATCCCACATATCGACAATCTAATGAGCTGGGACCAAATATTTGATCTCCTTCTCTTTTTCTGCTTTTACGAGATTGCCGTCAAGTGATATGGTAATAACGTCTATCAATGCGAGTCGCTCTGCTCGGTCGATCACTACAATATCACGCTTATTGGCTACAATAAACCTGTCTGTAATGATAGACCTATCCCAGGACAACAACGTACCACCATTTTTTCGAGAATTGGGTCGGGTACTGTATCTGTAGTACGGTGAACCAATGAGATTATATTTAAGGGCTAGTTGCTGAAGGTATTTACAACCAGTGTAACCAAATGACATATTAATTTAATTAAAACCTTTGAACAACAACATAAACTAGATTCCGGCCACAAATAATTTTGATTGGCTATGCTAAGATTCTAACTAGCGACTCTAGCGGCGAAATTAAGAAGTTGTCCAAGGGCGACACTTTCACAGATCACTACAACTTTTAACACTTTTGAGAGCTCTTAATACAATTCCCACCTTAACGCAAAGTTGTATTGAAAGCTGTCCAAATTGTCGTTCTTAGACAACTTCTAAATTTCACTGCTAGAGGGGCGCGGATAATCTTTGCATCACCAGTGTATACTTTTGAGAGCATCAGATCTGTTGCGTGCGGTGCGTAAAGCTATATAATGAGTTACCCTTTCAATGTCCTAAAAAAGTTACAACACGACAACTTTTTAGTCTAAAATCTGTATACAACATGTAACAAGTTTAATGCACATCCTGAAAGTACTTTGTTCAGAATCGGCTACTGAATCCATTTCTGACATTTTTAATATCATTTTTTTTTAATCCTAAAATAATTAAAATTATGTAAATTATAGTCACTCATTGCTTTCAAAACTCGAAATATACGAAAATAAACCTTAAGTCAACGTAGAACGGCTTCTTTTTAAATGCATTTGTGTAATGGTTCCACGTACAGGAACGCACACATTAATAAATCGTAACAGTCGGTACAAGACAATAACACACAATTGACCACCAAAATATCTATCATCTTTCTTTCGCTTACGTATTAACAGCGGGAAAGAGCGAGACGTAATGTGTCTCACGTCGGTCGCCCGCGCTGGTAGGTACAGTACAGCGCCGGCCGGGCAGCCATTGTTGCGCTTAGATAAATAAAATTAGGCATCTACCTGGATTCTCTGTGAGTGTAGTGAAAAAATATTTTAACAAATTTACTTGTTTATTTACAAAATGTGTATTATCAACATGATAGTGCCCCCGCGCATTTTACGTAGAAAGTTCGAGATCATCGTTCATCGTTCATCAGCGCTGGATCGATCGCGGCGGTCCTGTCCAGTAGCCTCCTAGGTCGCCTGACTTGACGCCCCTCGACTTTTGCTTTATGGGGACATACCTGCCTATTAAACCACTAGTTGATTGTGACGAGACAACAAGTGCCGGGGAGTTAACAGCTGCTTTTGAAACAGTGAAAAGAAACACTGAACTGTTAAGTGAACTAAAGGAATATTTAAGCCAGGTGGTGGACACCTGGTGTCAGCATTTTAAAAAGAGGACGCCTAACAAGTGACAATAAGCCTGTGAGTGGTTATTCTATTATTGTAAAAAAAATATGATTCACAACTTTAAACACGCCGTTCTTCTTTAATTCTCTAATCGATACTCTTTTACTTTAATTTCTAATGTAGGTATCAATAATGCTTACGAGGTATGATTATATTAAGATAGTCACAATAGCCACTAACGATGTTAAAAATGATAGACTGTGTCGTATTTCGGTGTCGTTTGTTTACCACAGCAAACGTTTCGTGTGATTGTGTGCGTGCGCAGTTTGTAGTGACCACGCATTTCAATTATAATCAAGTTTATACTTTCGATAAATACGTTTGGACAAAATTTCACTTATTGTCTATACAATTTTCCATACTGTAGTACAGATCGTCTTTTGAATAATATTAATAATAAATTGTTAAATTTCGGCATAAATGATTATTGTGTAGTTATGTTGGGAGATAAAGATCTTAAGACTTCTTCAAACTGCTTACATATGGTAGTATAATAGTGTTATACAATGTAATTAATAATATCGATAAACGAAATCCGGTCTGTGGCATTTTCTGTGACATGACCCAGGCATTTGACCACGTACACTATACTACATTATTAAACAAGTTGGAAGCTTATGGCATTAGAGGTAATGTCCTTAATTTAATTGAATCATATTTAAGACAAAGGTATCAAATCACTGAAATTAGACATATAAATATTTTAAAGAAGAAAGAAGAAATTTATCGATCATCAGGTCGTGAAGTAAAATATGGGGTACCGCAGGGAAGTGTTTTAGGACCATTTCTCTTTATATTATATATTAATGACTTGCCTAAATGCATTGAAGAACCAGTTACTCTTTTCGCGGACGACAGTACTTTGACAATACCTTGTAAAAGTGTAGAGACGTATGAGATTGATATAAATAATGCTTTAAAATCAGCTATCCAATGGATGC
Organism: Euclidia mi; assembly: GCA_944739405.2. NCBI lineage: Eukaryota > Metazoa > Arthropoda > Insecta > Lepidoptera > Erebidae > Euclidia > Euclidia mi. The sequence goes on from OX123203.2 coordinate 11,968,617, forward strand.
AGGAACATAATTTAAAAATAAACCTAAATAAAACGAAGGCTATACATTTTACGCAACGGTTACCTAGTATGAACCTCAACATACATTACCGCAATGAAAACATAGAAGAAGTTAACTCAACAAAATTTCTTGGCCTCCAGATTGATAAAAACCTTAACTGGAAAACTCATATTGAAATGTTATGTAAAAAACTAAGTATATCTGCATACGCTTTACACACACTTTCATGCACATTATATACGGATGGTCTACTTACAGCATACTACGGTTTGGTAGAAAGCCACCTACGCTATGGGCTAATATTTTGGGGTAACTCAACGGAAAAAGAAACAGCATTCAAATCTCAAAAAAGATGTTTACGGGCGATGTTTAGACTTATGAAGACAGATAGCTGCGTGCCCTATTTCAAAAAATACAAAATGTTAACTTTACCATGCTTATACATATAAGAAGTAGCTGTGTTTGTTAAGTCGAACCCACATTACTATAAGCGTCTAGCCGACGAATTTCCACGCAATAGACGCGACAGTAGTCAACTTTGTCTCCAATTCGCTAAGACGACCCTGATGCGCAAAAGTGTGTACTGTATGGCACCAATTATTTTTAACAAATTACCAAAAAGTTGGAAGGAACTGCCTCAATCAATGTTTAAAAATAAACTTCGTACTTTCTTGACCGCCAGAGCATATTATAGCGTGACTGAGTTTCTTAATGAGAAAGAATTTGTATTTACATAATTAAATTTATATAGATCTATATAATAATCTTATAATTTGAATATGAAATAATTAAATTTAAATAATTTGGACAAAAAAATAATATATTGTTAAATGTATCTTTTTTTGTATAATTTTATAAGTAACCAATTTATTTTTGCACGTCATGCTGTGACAAACATGTTTGCACTTAATTTATTTTGTCATCTTGTATGTATGCACTTTCTTTGTATGTACACACACATGTTTATGCAAATAAAGCTTATCTTATCTTATCTTATCTTATCTTATCTTATCTTATCTTATCTTATCTTATCTTAAAAACAATGTTTAGGCTAATAAAAAAAATATTTCAATGCATGTATTATGATTATAACAAGATTTTCTAATTGGGGTGTCTGAGGATGTGCGTTATTTCCGTTACACGTTTTATATAAAAAGCCTTACGTAAGTGACTGACTGACAGATGTGGCACTGCCATGTCCTTTCATTTATATCTTTCTTGGGTAGCGTAAGGGTGCACTAAAAAGGAATTTCTCGAAATTACCACAGAATCAAGCAAAAACAACGTTAAAAAAATATGTGCGAGCATAGCTGCGAGTATTGCATTGCATAATTTGTTAAGGGGTTTTTATAAGCATAATATTAATCCTTATCCATTTTGATCAAAATTGACTTTCAGTATCATTTGACTACAGTTTTTACTATTAACAAATATTTTAAGGGTTCACAGCAGTCTACCTGTCATTTGCATGACGACAGGTTTATCATGGCTACGATTATATAATCACGATAAGGACTCACGCGATTAGTATCATGGTAATTTATCGTTTTAAAATTGGCGTACTGGCCCTTCCTATTAGTCCAGCAATATGTCGCCACTGCAAAAAAGTAGTCCATGACTACTCAGTACAGTTATTCGTATCGTCCTACATGTGAACTCTTGCATTTAATTACACAAACTTTAAACTTAGTTGTTAGCAGCAGATGGTTTTATTTGGTCTAGGTGTTTCTATGTATAATATGTATGTATTTACAAAAAAAGTATATAAGTATGTTTATCCATTATCTAGTACCCATAGTACCTACAAGCCCTGCTTAGTTTGGGACTAGATGGTGTTGTGTGAATGTGGTAGAATATTATTATTATTATTCAAGTATACTTATGTTTCAAAGAAATATTGCAGTATAGCTTATACATCACAATAGTGCAAAGGCTACCTTTTTTTTGCAATAACTGTAACCCACATCGGCGAAAACGTGGGCCGAAGCTAGTCTGTAAACTAAAATTATCGATAAAGTTATAACGTCACTATGTTTATGCGTCACAATCTTTATACGAATAATACATGGCATTTATATTTCCAAATCTTTCATAAGAACTCCAGGTAAACAGCCACTAAGTATACACAAAGTTATTCTATTGAGGACCACAATGAAAATAAAAATAAAAAGAGGGATACATTTTCTTTCAATAATTCTGCTAGTCGTAAATGTTTAGCATGCGTGCCTAAGTGACATCGAGAGAAACGGAAACAACCACATATATTTTATGGGATTTACAAAGAATCATTGTGAATGTGTGACACGGGAGATATTTCGTATTTGTGCGCGTGTGTGTGTACATCGTGTTTAGATATAGAACTTGTATTTGTGTGTGTACGGCTACACGATAAGCTACAGTTTGACATATGTACCGTTCTTATGGCGTAGGAAACAAGTGTTATAATCGTACTGCGACTGTAGACTGTAGTGTAGCTTGACTTTTCTGTGTGTAGAAAGTCAAAGTGCGAACTTGTGTGCTTTATTTCTTATGTAGTTCATATCGCAAAGGTGAGTTAGTATGTGTGCAATGCTGACGGAACAAAAGTTGAATGTGTGTGTGCAATGTTTGTGTGATGTGTCCAATGCTTACGAAACAAATGTTGTATGTGTGAGTGCAAAGTTTGTGTGTGTGTGTGTGCGTATTTATGAGACAGGTGAGTGTCTTTATGCAAGAGTTTATTTTTTTTTGGGTAAGTGTTCTGGAAACTTGCGTCTTATTTGCGACTAGAGGACGCCAGCAGCTACGCCTGCATTTTTTTTTTATTTACCCGTTTTGGCCGATCCCGTAGGAATTTCAGGAAATCCCTTCTTAGTGCACCCCTACGGTCCCCAAGGAACATACATGCCAAATTTCAGCTTCCTGCGCCTAAAAGTTTCGGCTGTAGCGTATCTGTCAGTCAGTCAGTAACGCAAGGATTTTATATATTAAGATAATAGTTTTATTTGTGGTTGATTGGATGATTGAAATTAGACCAGTAGTTTCTGAGATAAGCGCCCTCAACCAAACAAGCATAGAAACTCTTTAACTTTATTAAATTTTCATAGATAGTGCTGGAGTAAACTGAAATAAAATTGAGTAATAAAATATCTTGTAGTAGATACCCAAATTACGATCCACGCCCTTATACTTAACGTAAAACTTCTAATCTCCACCCCGCCTTCCCTAAGATTACTCTAAAAACTCGCGTCGGCTAAGTTTGAGTTGTAATGCGTCAGAATAATAGAATAGAAAAGTTTGTGAGTAAAAACTTTATTATTCTAATGTGTCTCAGAGTTTTATACAAAGTTCTGTTTGAAGATTATGGTTTTATTTAATCCGATAAAACGCATTTATTCTTTGTGTATTCTGAGGCGTGTGGTGACGGATTAAGAATACGGATTGTCACCACCCCATATCATCCCACGGGTGTCGTAAGAGCCGACAGAGGGTACTCCCTCTGTCGACTCTTACGAAACCCATGGGATGATATAATGCAGAGAACAGCACTGTAAGATAAGGAAAACTTTATACAAACCCTATACCAACCCGTTTGGCCAGCGTTGTATAGTAGGCCAATTCCTCCTTTGAAAGCAGAGACCTAGTCCAACAGTGGACTGTTAAAGGCTGATGATGAAAGTTAAATATCTAATTCGTTTTCAAGTAACTCGCTCACAAAACTTGATAGTTGGTCACCATCAAACCAGTTAAAACTATACCGGCTATCTTTTAAAATCCATCCATTATTTTCAGGTCTTAATATGCTGGGTAGTAGAGCCTTGCTAATTTCAGCATGAATGAGCCGGCTCGACCGGGGAAGTACTACCCTCTCACAGAAAATCGACGTAAAGTAAGAGTACCTAAACTGTTGCGTTTCGTTCGGTGAGTGAGAGTGCCGGAGACCCTTGCCCCTTTTCCTTCTCTCCCATCCCATTCCTTATCCTATCCCTTTTCCCAACCCTAAGTGGCGGCAACGCACATGTGACTCCTGTGATGTTGCTTGTGTCCATGGGCGGCGGTAATTGCTTACCATCAGGCAATCCGTCTGCTCGTTTGCCGCTTATTACTATATAAAAAAAAAATTGAATTAATTATGGTTACAGAAAATTCAAGTAACAATGAAGATGATGGTGAAGATGAATTAAATGTTCAATTTTAATGTGAATTTGATGAAGGACGTAAGAACTTGGACGATGATGATAATGAAATTGAATAATTTTAAATATAATATATATTTTTTTAATAATATTTAGTTGAATACCTCAACATGTGAAATGAATATAATTTTTGTAAAAAAAATGATATGGTACACTTTTATTCTTGAAATAATACCCAAAATAATATTCCTACAATCTTTTGGGACAAAGTAGTGTTCTCACACGTATTCGTACGTATGAATAATGGCCGCACGCTCGCACTCACAGGGAAAGTTTCATGGCGTCTGGCTGGACGACTGGCCCTTCGGATTGGTCTGGCTGCGTACAAAGGGTCTTAAAATAGTACCTTAAATAATATATATCAAATTTAGGTTTGCTAATATGACGTAGTTTACATAATTTTTAAGTAACCTTCAAGACGTCTGGCAGAAGTAATGGCGCACGGAATGTGACTGGCAATAATTTTTTAGACAGTATTTTTAAATTTAATCGCTAGTGAAAACGAGCTTTGCTACTTTAACGTAGGTGAGTATGTTTTTTGGGTCACTTTACTTCGCGCTACCTGTGAAATGGCCCAGCTTACAAGCTAGTGGATCGACATGCCTCTTAACAAGATATTATACAAATAATCCTCAAAATTTCGGCTTTGCTAAAATGACGTAGGTCTGGCGACTCCGAGATCTTACTCTATTATACTTCTCACTAGCTGTGGGTTGAGATTTGTCCTTTTAGTATAAAATATTTGATATTGTATTATATTTGAACTTGACTCGTTGATAAGGTTTGGACATTTTGATAGTGGGGATTACATGAAAGGTTTATGGTTTAACATATTTGGTCTATGACATACCTGCATGAACGATAACATGAAGATAAACTGTCATTGATATACTTCAAAAAAGAGATAACCATTTGAACCGACTTCATCTACAGGCGGTCCCAATGTTTGATCTACCCTTAGATTCATAGGGATACATATTAGACATACTCTTTGAACGACAGAGTAAAGAGTTGTCTGATAAGAGAGTGGTGTGGGGTAAAAGAATATGTAGTGACAACCATTGAGAAAGGTATGCTAAGATGGTTTGGACAGATAGAGAGGATGGATGACGAAAGACTGACCAAGAAGTTACATAAGTCAAGTGTAAATAGGACAGGAGGAAGGGGACGACCTAGATGGACGTTCTCTGACCAGATTGGAGACATCCTTAAAAAAGGACAGGTTAGATACCTTTAACCTAAGAGCATGCATGAGAAATTTGATGGGAGTGAATGAAGCAAGAGACATATGTCAGGATCGTTGCAATGGCGTTCCGTGGTCTCTGCCTACCCCTCCGGGAACCAGGCGTGAGTCTATGTATGTCAAATATGTATCGCTAGTAGCCAAATATATGGATATGTCAAATATTGGGATCGGCCGAGCCTAATAAGATTAAAAAATTCTAAACTAGGGCCTGAATCGTGGGACACGTTATGGCAACCCAAAGAGAAAAAAGATAAAGATGAATTACCGTCGTTTATACCTAGGTATTTACTTATTTTCTCTCTTCCCCATTCTAAGGCAGACAAAACGATAATGCATATGGAATAAAGCCCACTCGTATATCCTATATACATAAATAAAGCTTTAAAATAAATAATACGTTGTTTTTTTATGTTGGAATCAAACCAACAACACTTGCAGTGCATGTGCTTTAACCACTACGCTATCCTTGCAACTTTTACTTTACAACCCTTTGTATCAGACACACAATTACATAACTCTTTGTGAATCACATCTAACAGAATAATACCATCAAATAGGCTTTTGTTTTATACCATTCTCCTCAAAAAATTTCGTTTTCCTTATATCAATAATTATCTCAGTAATATTATAATCAATAAATGTTATTAAACTATTTAGTTATAAGATGTACTTCCAATAAAATCCGGAACAAGGTAATTGATATTGAAATTCGAAGGAACTTCGCAAACTTTGCTAAAATAAAAAAAAAGCCGGTCAAGTGCGAGTTGGACTCGCGCACCGAGGATTCTGTACAAACCTGTAGGTATATATAATTATTTAAAAAAAATATGAGATGTAACAAAAAATTAAGGGTTTTCAAAATTTTGCCTATGTGCTATAAAACGTTGCTTTATGCTAAAGGACAATGGTAGATCTCCATACATCAAAATGTCTGAAACTAAATTGAAGCGTACAGTACATACATACATACATAACGTCACGCCTTTTATCCCCGAAGGGGTAGGCAGAGGTGTATTTCTACACCCACTTTTCGCCAGATATACTTTAGTGGGGCGAGCCTATTGCCGTACCGGGCACATTTCCAGACTCCGTGCGGCTACTGAGAATTTCGTGACAGAAAAACCCAATAACACTGCCCGACCCAGGAATCGAACCCGGGACCTCCCGATCCCACGCGCACACCTATGCTGCGAGACCAACGAGGCAGTCGTATAGGGTTTGATGTCGAGTTTTCCGTCTCTACGCAAAAATGGTATTTGCATCGTGTTATCCCTTAGTCGCCTCTTACAACACCCACGGGGAGATAGGGGGTGGTGACACTTGTATTCTATGCCGTCAACCACACGGCAAGCGGAAGCGTACAGTAATAAAAAATATATCAAAAAATTTGGCGTAAGTCACAGAGTCTAGAAATGATTCTATTTTCACTCAGGAAAGGTGGAAAAAGAAGATATCGGTGTTTGAATTTTTAGTTAAGAATGAACAATGTAGGTAAAAGGAAAGTCATAGTATGAAAGTTAAACAATGTAGGTAGCAGAGAGGTTGGATTAATAGAGACCGCATTAAAATAGCAACCTTACCCATTATATGCACTTCACTCTGACTTATGATTTTTTTCTCATATAAGAGAAAGATAAATATACAAATGTCATTTCAAATCTTCGAAATTGTCGTAAATTTTAACTCGACTAGTGATGTGCTTACTCAAAATTAATTTCGATAAATATCGATAATGTTTGCAATAAATGCTTAGATTTGGTTTTCTTACAATTAATATCTATTGAATGTTGATAAATCCTCAGATAAAGTAAAATATGTAAATAAATGCAGCATATACTTAAACACTGAAATTACCTTTTGAAGGTGAATAAAGCAATTGATATTCATAATATCACTAATAATCACTACCTATATGCAATGATAGGATCGATGACGAGAACATTACCACGTAATGGTTTTCGAATACAAAACCACGTTACGTATTTCAGACTTTTGGAAGTTATATGCTTATTATTTAGAAAATTATCACGATCGTCAAGTGTTTGTCTAAAATCTTCCAAACTAAATTAGGCCTTCGCAAATTGAAGGGAGGCACGAGCCCAGTATGTTCAGTTACATAATTATATTAAATCACCAATCGAGAGCAGGCTGCAGTAATAAGTGAGTTAACTAATAGATAAGAAATAAAATTTAACTTCAGGGTCAATTTTAAATAAAATATTTCACACATAATGAATCACATTTATTCAAGGTAAAATAGAAAAAGTCAATGACTGTGTCATTGGCTTAGTTAGAAAAAAACTCAAATCTTGACAAAATCATATTATATATACAGGTCAAATTAATTACGCCCTTATAGATATGCATAGGTCTAAAATAAGTGAGAAATAAAATAATTTAAAAGAATTAAACCAGGAGCCCACATGGTGAGTAAGAAAGAAAATAAAGTTTTGTGCGTACTTCTAACTGGCACTCAAAAAGTGTTGCTGTTAAAAATATTAATTTTTCTGCTGCCTAGTGCGAGCATCTTTAGATGTTGGTAAAGGCTCTTGGCGATTAGTCCATTTACTGACACAACTATCGGCACAATGGTCGTCGAGTTCACATCCCACATATCGACAATCTCATGAGCTGGGCCCAAATATTTGAACTCCTTCTCTTTTTCTGCTTTTACGAGATTGCTGTCATGCGATATGGTTATAACGTCTATCAATGCGAGTCGCTCTGCTCGGTCGATCACTACAATAGCACGCTTATTGGCTACAATAAACCTGTCTGTAATGATAGACCTATACCAGGACAACAACATGCGGCCATTTTTTCGAGAACTGGGTCGGGCACATATTTGTATCTGTAGTACAGTGAACCAATGAGATTAAATTTAAGGGCTAGTCGCTTGTGGATTATCTTGGCCACTTGATTGTGTATGTGCAAATACTGGTCATTGGCAAAACTAGAACAACCGGATACTATATGTCTGAGAGATTCCCCGGGCTGGTGACACGCTCGCCATATGTCAATCGCACCGTCCCTCAGTACCTATATACTATCGGCAGTTGTTTGTCATGACAACTTCGTCCATAATTATGAAGACAAAAGCTTTGGTTTCGCCGAAGAGAATAATAGAAATAAGAGAATAGAATGTTAATAAAAATTATTACACAAACCTGCAGTACTGCAGGTTTATGTAATTATTTTTATAAAAGTAAAAGACAGAGGAGGATTAGTCTCACCATCAAAATATGTATTACATACTTTTAAAGTTAGAGCTATGCTTGGAGTTTCCCTGCGAGATCGAATCGGAAATGAGGATATCCGCAGTAGAACCAAAGACGCCGACATAGCTCTCCGGATAGCCAAGCTGAAGTGGCAGTGGGCAGGGCACATAGCTCGAAGAACCGATGGCCGTTGGGGCAGAAAGGTTCTGGAGTGGCGGCCACGTACCGGACGACGCAGCAGAGGTGCCTACCTCTGCTGCGTCGTCCGGTACGTGGCCCTCGCAAGGTGGACCGACGATCTCGTCAAGATCGCGGGAGGCGGTTGTATGCGGGTGGCTCAAGACCGGTCTGTGTGGAGAACCTTGGGGGAGGCATATGTCCAGCAGTGGACGTCGTTTGGCTGATATGATGATGACTTTTAAAGTTACAATAAAGGTTTTACGTGAAGGCAGCAATAGCCTGTGTGCGATAGCTGAAAGTTTGTGATGATCGATAAAAACACTTTTCTTGAGATATATAATTGTATTCAGGTATACTTATTTTTCAAAGAAATATTGCAGTATAGCTTATACATCACAAAAGTGCAAAGGCTTCCTTTTTTTGCAATAACTGTCACCCACATCGGCGAATACGTGGGCCGATGCTAGTCTGTAAAATAAAATGATCGATAAATTTATAACGTCACTATGTTTATGCGTCACAATATTTATACGAATAAATCAAAATGTCTATGAACGAAGTATAAAACTTTCAAAAGAAGTTCTATTAAATTTGACGGGTAATGGGGCTCAACGCGGTGTCCTGTGTCAGACCTTTGAGTGATGGGATTCCTCCGTCTATTTACATAATATATATAGTCTAAGGTAGGTAGGTACGTTTGAATTATCAAATGACATATGTCAGATTGACATCAAAACGCGGAAGTATTTTGTAGCATCTAACTGTCACAGCCAAAGACAAAAGCAAGGCTGCACATTTTAAATCGATTTTATGTGAAATCGATACAACATTAAAACGATGCTGTGACGTTTTTGTTTGATTTAAACGTTGTTTTGCTTCAAAAATATTAGCTTATTGATATAATGTTGATTAAATATTAAATAACTGCATTTTAAACAAAACCAACTCTATAAAGGTCGATCGTATCGATTACTTATTTTATAATCGATACGGATATAGTGCTCACGTCTATTCCTGTCACACCATTGTCTATGGCAACAATCAAATAATAAAGTATTCGTAATCAATTGGAATGCTTTTTAACATCATAAAATACTCCAGCTTTAACAAGACAAAGTGAAAATATTAAAAATCGTAGAAAAAAAAAACAATTTGTTATGTTCATATGAAGTTTAAGGTCGCCACAACAAACTCAGACCAAATTCTACCATTGTTCTTTCAAGATTCCATATTGACTGGAGACCCTTTAATTTTGACTTGAGCATTTGATATGAATTTCAATGTTATACCCCTACAGGTTCATGAAGAAAGGCGTAGCACCTTTAAAATTATTAAAAATATTTTAATTATATGATGTAATTAAAAATTTATGGTTTTCGCAATTTTTCCTTTATCTGTGCTATAAGAGTTTGCTTTGTGCCAAGTTTCAAGATTCTGAGTTCACGGGAAGTACCCTGTAGGTTTTGATTCCCTTGCGAGTAGTTGCGAGTTTGAAAATATGTTTAAACTGCTGTTTCTATTGATTGCGTTGACATAGAAGTTTGATTTTATTACAGCTTAACGGTGTTACAGACCTAAGTATTAGATATGAATTTCAATTTAATAACTCTACGCGTTCATGACGAAAGAGGTAGTAACTTTAAAATTTTAAAAATGTTTTTATTATGTGATGTAACTAAAAATTTACATCCTTAATCTGTGCTATAAGAAGTGTCCTTGTACCAAATTTCAAGATTCTAAGTTCACAGGAAGTACTCTGTAGGTTTTGATTCCCTTATGAGTTTCAAAAATTTGCGAGAATTTGCGGCATAAACACATGTATCTTTTGATTGCGTTGTCTTAGAAGTTTGATTCTGTTACAGCTTAAAGATATTATAGATTTGAGTATTTGATATGAATTTCAATTTAATAGCTTTATGCCTTAATAAGGAAAGGTCTAGTAACTTTTTTTTTATTATATGCTTTAACTAAAAATTTACGGCTTTTGAAAATTTTCCCTTGTCAGTGCTTTAAGACGTTGGTTCGTACCAAATTTCAAGAATCTAAGTTTACGGGAAGTACCCTGTAGGTTTTGATTCCCTTGCCAGTAGTTGCGAGTTTGAAAATATAGTAAACTTGCAGTTTCTTTTGATTGCGTTGAGATAGATATTTGATTTTGTTACAGCTTAAAGCTATAATAGACCCAAGTATTTGATATGAATTTAGTTTTAATAACTTTACGCGTTCATGAGGAAAGGGGTAGTCACTTAAAAATTAATACAAATATTTTGTTATATGATGTATCTAAAAATTTACGGTTTTTGCAATTTTCCCTTTATTTGTGCCATTAGACATTACTTTGTACCAAATTTCAAGATTCTGAGTTCACGGGAAGTACCCTGTAGGTTTTGATTCGCTTGCGAGTCATCATCATCCTAGCGCTGTCCCGGTTGCACTCCAAAACCCACGCCTTGGAGCCCGGGGTCCGCTTTCTGGCTGTGCCTCCTCCATTTCGCACGGTCTTCAGCATCCCTGGTGGTTAGTTGGTTGGCACGCATGTCATCCCTTGCGACGTCAAGCCAGCATTTCTTTGGCCTTCCCCGTTTACCGGGGCCCGGCGGAGGTAGTATGGTAAGACATTTGTTACCCACGTAAGATGCCGGTTGACGTAAGACGTGGCCATACCAGCGTAGACGACACTCTTGCAGTTTGTCAGCAATGTCACGGACATGAAGGCAACCCCGGATGCGGGAGTTCCTAATGCGGTCCTTCCGCGTGACTCCACACATCCAGCGCAGCATGTTCATCTCCGTGACACGCAGACTCTGCTTGTGTCGCTCAAGCACAGGCCACGTCTCACTGCCATATAACAGGACATGTCTAATGATGGATTTATAGACCTGTCCTTTGAGCTTAACCGGCATTTTGGGGTCACAAATGACACCGCTCACCTCACGCCATTTGGCCCAGGCTGCCGAAATACGTGCCTTGACGTCGCAATCGATGTCACCAGACGCGTGCAGTACTGATCCCAGGTACTTGACCAGGTCCTTTCGCTTGGCAATGTCTCCGCCTATACGAATTGACGCGGGATCTGTACTGTTGCAGGCCAAGTACTCGGTCTTCGCCACGTTTATTTTCAGACCGCCGTTCTCAAGCGTCCGCATCCGCCAATGCGATATCATCAGCATACATGAGCAGCCACGGGGGCTGCTCATGTGAGTCTTTGATGCTGTCTGACAGTACGTCTAATATCACACTGAATAGGTATGGACTGAGGACGGAACCCTGGTGGACCCCGACGGTGATGGGAAAGGATTTTGTGTCGCCAACAGCAGTCCGAACTACGGAATCGGAATTTGAGTACATGTCTCGGATGATGTCAATATATGCTTCTGGTACACCTTTGAATCTTAGAGCCCACCAGATCATCTGTCGCGACACACAGTCGAAGGCCTTCTGCATGTCTAGAAACAGAAGATGCAGAGGCGTGTTCTTCGACCTGTACCGCTCCATGACGATCCTGAGGGCGAAAATTGGATCCATGATTCCGTGACCAGGGCGAAACTCATATTGACATTCCGAGACTGTGGTCTCGTGTCGGATCCGGGAGTCGATTATTCGCTCAAAGAGCTTTAGGGTATGGGACATCACCTTAATACCGCGGTAGCTACTGCACACCTGTACCGATCCCTTGCCTTTGAAGACTGGAGTGATGATACTCATTCTCCATTGGTTTGGGATTTTTCCGGTAAGGAGTATGCGGTTAAAAAGATTAGTAAGGGTGTCCACACCCTGCAGGTCCATTGCTTTCCAGGCCTCAATGGGGACTCCATCAGTTCCGACAGCTTTCCGACTCTTCATGTGGCGAAGGGCCCTCTGGACTTCTTCAGGCGTTACCGGCGGCACTAGTCCTTGGTTCGGAGGGAGTTCCGGTGGCTGCACCTCTTTATGCTGCTTGTTAAGCAGTTTGTGGAAGTACGAGCGCCATCTCTCCTTCACCGCGCGAGACGCGCATAATAGGTTGGCCTCAGGGTCTTTAATACAGCGACACTTAGTAATGTCCTGTGCCGCTTTGACCCTGGAGCGTGCCAACTTGTATATGAGCTTCTGCCCCTCAGACGATTCCAGCTTGGTATAAAGCGGTTCCAAGTGGTCTCGTCTGGCTCTGGCTACAGCCCTCTTAGTGGCACGTTTGGCAGCCCTATATGCGTCGCGGTCTTCAGGAGACTTGGACGCTTGCCACGCCTTAAAGAGTGCTTTCTTCACCCTTGTCTCCCTCTGAACTGTGTCGTTCCACCACCAAGTCTCCTTGTCACACTTGCGTCCGCCCTTAGACATGCCCAGCACTGCCATCGCCGCTCCAGTGATGACTGCCTGGATTCTATCCCACTGGCTCTGAGTTGGTTCGCCTTCAGTTGCAGCGCACTTGTCGCCGATAGCTGAGGCGAACTCCAGGGATTTGGTATCCTTGAGCAGCCACCACCGAATTTAACGTTGACAGCGGTCTGCGTGGTTGCCTTTGTTGGGTTTCACGCGGAGGTCCATGACAAGGAGGCGGTGTTGTGCCGTGAGACTCTCACCGGGTATGACCTTGCAGTTGGCTACCTTGCTGATATGATGTCTCTTGGTAAGTAGGAAATGGATCTGGGTCGCGTGTCTCCCACTCTTGTAGGTGACAAGGTGTTCGGCTTTCTTTTTGAAGTACGTGTTCACAATGGCAAGGTCGGCAGCCGCACAAGTTCGGAGGATATGCTCCCCTCCGTCGTTACGGTCACCGTAGCCAAAGCCACCGTGAACACGCTCAAACTCCTCACACCCCTCACCCACATGACCGTTCAGATCACCACCCAGAATGATTCCCTGAGAGAGCGGGATTGCACGAAGAACTTTGCCAAGTTGATCCCAGAACGCCATCTTGACGGTGTCGCTGCAACCTGCCTGTGGTGCATAGGCACTTATCAAATGGGTCACAACCCCTTCAATAAGTACTCCTACAGCCATAAGCCGGTCGCTGTAACGCTTCACCTCCAAGATCCCGTCCTGAAACTCCTCGGCGAGCACAACCGCCACCCTGCTCTCCCCGCCAGTTCCACCCGTGTAGATCAGCTTGTAGCCACTCCCAATGGACCGGGATCTGCTGCCTTTCCACCGAGTCTCCTGCAGAAACGCCACAGCCACCCTCCGCCTGGAGAGTACATCAGCCAGCTCTCTCACGCGTCCGGTTAGCGTGCCAATGTTCCACGATGCGAAACGGATCTTCCGGGTTGGGGCTAACGTCTTTGGCCGTGTCCACCCCTGACACGGTAGCCCTTGCCCACTAGTCACAAGAGTCGGGCGAGGCTCCTGCGCACCGTTTTGCGGCGGTGCCGTAGCTTGCGCCAGAGCCTCGTCCGTCATTCAGCAGGTGCAGCGACTCGCAGGGGAGGTTGGCTTGGGCCCTGAAGAACTTGGCAGGGCCCCGTACACCCAAATTCGCTTGCGAGTAGTTGCGAGAAAATATGCTGCTTAAATTGCTGTCTCTTTTTATTGCGTTGACATAGAAGTTTGATTTTGTTACAGCTTGAAGGTATTATAGACTTGAGTGTTTGATATGAATTTGAATTTAATGTTTGCGTTGGCTTAGAAATTAAATTTTTTCACACCTTCAAGGGACAGTAGATTTGACTATTTGATATAAATTTCAATTTGATACCTCCACGCGTTTCTGAGAAAAAGGGTCTTGACAGACGGACGGACAACAAAGTGATCCTATAAGGGTTCCGTTTTTTTTCATTTCGAGGTACGGAACCCTAATTAAGACAGTTGAATATTAGTATTAAATAATATTGATAATTACTGGTTTGATAAGAAAACGATTAAAATTATAGCTCTTGGTTTTTCGAAAACCTATATATTACCTTTATGAACTAATGGTTCTTTTCGGACTGCGTTTAGATAATAGGGTAGTTTCCAGGGTCAAAATAATTACATTTTATTTAGTCCGTATTTTAGATTATAAAAAAATATTGGACACGTTTTTTTCTTTTTTAGATTAAATAAAAAATAACAAAGATATAGCCCTTTAAAGTTACGTGTGACGTCATCTAGTGCGAAAAAATGCAGCACAGCGTGACGTTATACGTAACTTTAATGAGCTATATCTTGGTCATTTTTGGTTTAATTTACAAATAAAATAATACATATCGCTTATTTTTGAATAATCTAAAGGACGGACTTATAATTTTTTTTTGTCAACTAGCCTATTATGATAAAATTTGATATGAATAGTTTTGTAGCGTGACGCAGAGGGTGATGGAGAGAACTATGCTCAGAGTTGCCCTGCGAGATTGAATCAGAAATGAGGACATCCACAGGAAAATAAAAGTAACCGACATAGCTCTCCGAGTAGTCAAGCTGAAATGGCAATGCGCCGGACATCACGCTATGACCCACAGGTGCGAAGCAGTAGCCTTAAATAGCTCGAGTGTAATCAAGGGCATCTAGTCTCTCATATACATCAAAGTTGCCAAATTTTACAGGTAATAGAGCCTTGCTGATTTCAGCATGAATGGGCCGGCTCGACCGGAGAAGTACTACCCTCTCACAGAAAATCGACTTTCAGTACTTAAACTGTTGCGTTTCGTTCGGTGAGTGAGAGTGCCGGAGACCCAACCTCCTATTCTTTCTCCCTCATCCTACTTTTCATCCTATCCCTTTTTCCATCCCCAAGGGGCGGCAACGCGCTTGTGACTCCTGTCGTGTTGCTTGTGTCCATGGGCGGCGGTAATTGCTTGCCATCAGGCGATCCGTCTGCTCGTTTGCCGCCTATTACTAAAAACAAATACTTTAATTTCATTTCTTAAGTAATTAACTATTATCTCAATCCAGACTAAAATAAAATTATTTCTTTAAAAATAATTAATATGGACGCAGAAAGTGCAGAAGTATCAATTCAGAGGACTGGGGTTCAAACTTTGCTACGCACGGCTAAATTTTCAATGACGAACTAATTGTATTTGAACAAATTTAACATTAAACATGAAATAGCTAATTAGTGAGAGTAGTCTCGGCAATAGGCTCGCCCCCTATAACGTGGGACCTAAAAATGTATGGCGAAATGTGGGTGTAATATTACACCTCTGCCTACCCCTTCGGGGATACAGGCGTGAGCCTATAAATAAAATAAATTAATACACAGATTAGTAAAGCATTATGCTTTCGACAGCCGCATTGAATTGTCTAGCTAATAGCACACTCTGTATGGTGTCATAATAAGGTTTAAAGTATTTAGTTGCAAGTTCAATATGTAAGCAGTAGGTAGGTCTTATCTATCATGTTATCCATGTAGTGGCGGATTAAGAATATAAATTGTCACTAACCTGCATACCGTGGGGCTTATAAGAGACGACTAAAGCAAATAGTAAGTACACGAAGCAAAATCCATGGAATATAGCTGTCCCTTGTCAGACGCCAGTCGCGCTGTATAAAAGCTGATATTCTTGGATGCAAGCGGGATAACGCTAGGTCAGTGATGAAGAATCTCAAACGTTATGTAAATTATGACCGTCTGAAGAACCTCATAATGTCACAATTATATAGACACAACTCACACCATCTATCCCAATAAATTATTGCACCCATACACAAAACAAATGTGCTCATCAAACAAATAATTCTCTTGAATGGGAATCGAAGCCACATCTTTTGCTTTATAAGTCAGCAGCTACAAGATCAACAGGTAGGTCAAAGTATTTCCCATCTTAGTTGTACAAATAGGAACCCAAAAAGGATTTTCTCCCGATTTACCCTGTGGTAACTTTCTAACAACGAAAGAAAGCTACAACTTTCCAACTTTTGCCGGAATAGAACCTCAAACTATTATATTATTAGTCAGTAGGGTACGTTCCGGTGGGAATCAACTAAAACTTAACTAATCGATATGGCTTATTCGCAGATGTTTCGTATTTGGACCGCATGTTTACGGCTTGGCCATGACCTAGCGATGCGACTCAGGCGGACGATGCGATGTTTATGTTACGTTCTCAGTTCGTGTAAATGTACTCCAACACATGCCTGCCTCCATGATCCAGTGGATAGCGTATGTGTCTGCCGACCGGGAGGTCTGAGGTTTAATTGAAGGTTGGGGCAAAAGTGAGTTTTTCTGGATTCTCAGTAGCAGCACGGAGTCTGGCAATGTACCCGGTAACGGCAATAGGCTCGCCCTCGTGGGGGGAATTACGTGGCACCTTAATTCATAAGGCAAAATGTGGGTGTGATATTACACCTCTGCCTACCTCTTAGGGGAAGCAGGTGTGACGCTATAAAAAAACCTGCAACACATACCCTACGTATATATTGTACTAACCATTTACCATTAATGACTATGACCAAAAAAAGAGCAATCTCGTGTGAAACATGCGCTCTTAGCTTAAGGAAAGTAAACTAAGTAGACTGTCTCAATGTAAAATGTCACGCAAAAGCCTCGCGGTTGATATTAGTCTCGGTGTCATAAATAGTATTGTCTTAAATCAACTGACACTTGAAACCGCAACTAGATGGAAAGTGTCAAACAATATGTCAACGTCGATCTCTACGTGTCAAATTAGACTATGATGACATTAAGCAGAATACCAATTGTGAGTAAATTCAAAGTCAAATTACACATCGTTCGAATTACAGTGTCTATGTGTTTTAAATATGAGTATCGGCCTTCAGAACGTAAATATGATAGGTCGTCGTATACCACGACAGTGACAAGGTCGTGGCCAGACCCTAAAGTGCGTGAGATGGATTAGACATGTTACGTTTTCACTTTTTCCTCCTTCCCTAATCGGCATTTGATGTTCTGGGAAATTATTATTAATTTTGTAGGTATCACTCAATCTTTCATGCTAGCAGAATTTCTTTCTTATAATATATTAATAGCAAGTTGAGTGACGTATAATGGCCGTGTTGATTTTCGGCTATTTTTTTTCCTTTTGGACTATTTGGCTGCATGGATGACGCACCTACTGCCTTATTTATTATTATTTTTTTTACATAATAGCTATAGTTAGAGACAACAGATCGGTAATCACATAGTATGTGGTGGTTATCATTATATGTAGCTTAACGACTTTGCTTCTTGTGTGATTTGTGTATTATGTGTGAATAAATCACAGAAATTACTCGTCCATATAAAAAGTCCGACTAAATGATTTGAAGACCTGAAAGGTAGCTAGCAAAACATATAGAAATGGACAAGATTGTTTGTTGTGGACAGTGTCATTACCAGAAAACTAACCACATTCTAAGAGGTGATTTAGGATATCGTAGTGGATTAATGCACTACGCTATTCTGCAAGCAGAGCGCGTCCGCTACAGTCAAACTTAATCTATTTTTGCTACGGTAACTGCCTGCTACAGCATAGTGGAGCCAGTGTTAGCCTAGTGGATAGACCGACGGATTGTTACGCAGAGGGTCTTGGGTTCGAATCCACGGTGCGTACCAATGACTTTTCGAAGTTATGTGCGTATTAAATTGTTCATATCGCTTGCTTAACGGTGAAGGAAAACATCGTGAGGAAACTTGCAAGTCTGAGAGTTTGCCATAATGTTCTCGAAAGACATGTGAAGTCTGCCAACTCGCACATGGTCAGCGTGGTGGACTATGGCCTTACCCTTCTTATAGTGAGAAAAGACCCGTGCCCAGCAGTGGGACAGTTTATATACAGGGCGGATGACGATAAAAACGATATATAGAAATAAAAATCTGTGCAAATTATCTAGCAATCTTAATCGCGTTAAATCTCGTTAGATCGACTGTTGATACAATGAATTTACTACGGAAAATCTGATAAACTTGACACAGTCACTTGAATTTTTCACGGCAGCGGACCGCTTTATATAGAGAGCTTCCAGTTCAGAGCGAATATTTTGATTTACATTTCATTCTGGACTGAGTGAATAATGTATTGCGTTAAATACTACGAGTGGGTAGCCATGTTAACAAGGTTTTGTATGTAAAGCCTTTGTTAAATAACAAAGATGGCGATAGCCCAGTGGTGAACGTAACGTACTCTCTCGGGTTCGATCCCGGGGTACCTACCCCGGGACCTCTGACTTTTCGAAGTTATGTGTGCATTAAAATGGCTATTTATCGCCAGCTTAATAATGTGCCTGTCAGATGGAAATAGGCTTGACCCGTGTTATATTGGGACCGAAACATAAATGGCGAAGTGTGAGTGTGTAATACACCTCTGCCTATCCCTTCGGGGATAAAGACGTGAAGTTATGTTATGTAAAGATATGGACTGTACCTCGGTCAACTCGGTTTGAACACCAAATTCCACGATGTCAAATACAGACAGATGGCAGAACATTACGATGGAGAAAGTTACATTCTAGCGCGAGAATTGCGACCTTCACCGATTGACTTGCTCTGCAGTTAATCTTGGACGCTCAAGAGTCATACTTATCAGACAAGTACAATATCATTTGAACCTATATAGCTTGCCAAATTTGAACTCCGCTGTTTAAGATAAGTTTTAGGAATTAGTTCTAATCCAGCTTCTAAGATTTGTTTCATGTATTGTAACATGTATTATGTTAGGTTTTATAGGTAGTAGAGCCTTGCCAATTTCAGCATGAATGGGCCACTTTAATTGGTGTGTGTGAAGTACCACCCTCTAACACAAAATTGTCGTGAAGTAACAGTACCTACATATACTGTTGCGTTTCTATCCATAGATAGACACCACAAGTGAGAGTGCCGGAGGCCCCATCCCCTATTACCACTCCCTCACCTCACTCTTCCTCCATTTGGTTTACCTAACCCAAAGGGCGGTAACGCACTTGTGACTCCTCTGGTGTTGCTTGAGTCCATGGGCGGTAGTAATAGCTTGCTATTAGGCGATCCGTCCACTCGTTTGCCGCCTTTTACATAAAAATGCCGGTCAAGTGCGAGTCGGACTCGCGCACCGAGGGTTCCGTATAAACCTGTAGGTATATATAATTATTTAAAAAATATGTAATGTAACTTAAATTTTGGGTTTTCAAAATTTTTCTTATGTGCTATAAAATGTTGCTTTATGCCAAATTTCAAGATTCTAGATCGACTGGAAATACCCTTTAGTTTTGACTTGAGCATTTGATATGAATTTCAATTTTATACTCCCACGGGTTCATGAAGAAAGTTTACTACATTACACCTTTAAAATTATTACAAATATTTTAACTATATGATGTAACTAAAAATTTATGGTTTTCGCAATTTTCCCTTTATTTGTGCTATAAGAGTTTGCTTCGTGCTAAAGAAGAATGGCCATTTTTGACCTAAACATGTATAGAGATAAAACTTATTTTAAAATTAAGGTTATTTTTTAGTGTAATGATTTCACTAACAATTATATTTTATAGAAGGCTAGGTAAAAAGAAAAGTTTTGGTTTGTAAAGATTTTCTAGAACTCGTGAACGCATCCTTCTCAAAATATTTTTTATTCGCTGCATTGTTATATTATCTGTGCCCGATAATACTTCCTTGTTAAGCTACGTTCCATTTCACTTATACCACGTCTTTATCAACTGGTTTTGTCAAAACCTCGAGAAAACTTAATTTTATATATAAATTGAATCAAGTTGTTAAAAGCTGAAATGAATGTATTTTTTATGTTAAAACATATAAAAAGATAAATATAAATGTATTTCTGCCGTTGAAAACATTGGATAAGGATGCAACGGAACGTTTTTGACGTAAAGACGCCGCCGGTGACATAGGACATGGGAGAATCTGTCAAATTAATACGAACAAATTTTATAATAAAAACTGTCTTTACAGTATAATTTCTTGATCATAGAGCTACTTGTTTCGTAAATTTTATCTATATACGCAATAATTCATTATCAGGTCATTCAATGTATGAGAAGTGACCATTGTTCTTTCAAGATTCTGAGAATGGAAACGGAAGTACCCTGTAGGTTTCGATTCCCTTGCGAGTAGTTGCGAGTTTGGAAATATGTTTAAATTGCTGTTTCTGTTGATTGCGTTGACATAGAAGTTTGATTTTATTACAGCTTAACGTTGTTAAAGACCTGAGTATTTGATATGAATTTCAATTTAATAACTCTACGCGTTCATGCAGAAAGAGGTAGTAACTTTAAAATTTTAAAATGTTTTTATTATGATGTAACTAAAAATTTACATTTATTGATTTTTTCCCTTAATCTGTGCTTTAAGAAGTGACCTTGTACCAAACTTCAAGATTCTAAGTTCACAGGAAGTAACCTGTAGGTTGTGATTCCCTTGTGAGTTTCGAGAATTTGCGGCATAAACGGCTGCATCTTTTTTATTGCGTTGCCTTTGCAGTTTGATTCTGTTACAGCTGAAAGATATTATAGATTTCAATATTTGAAATGAATTTCAATTTAATAACTTTATGCGTTCATAAGGAAAGGGGTAGTAACTTTTTTATTATATTATGATGTAACTAAAAATTTACAGTTTTCGGCATTTTTCCTTTATCTGTGCTCTAAGACGTTGATTCGTACTAAATTTCAAGAATCTAAGTTTACGAGAAGTACCCTGTAGGTTTTGTTTTCCTTGCCAGTAGTAGCGAGTTTGAAAATATAGTAAAATTGCTGTTTCATTTGATTGCGTTGAGATAGAAGTTTGATTTTGTTACAGCTTAAAGGTATAATAGACCCGAGTATTTGATATGAATTTCGATGTAATAACTTTACGCGTTCATGAGGAAAGGGGTAGTAGTTTTAAAATTAATACAAATATTTTGTTATATGATGTAACTAAAAATTTACGGTTTTCACAATTTTCCCTTTATTTGTGCTATAAGGCATTGCTTCGTACCAAATTTCAAGATTCTGAGTTCACGGGAAGTACCCTGTAGGTTTTGATTTCCTTGCGAGTAGTTGTGAGAAAATATATGGCTTAAATTGCTGTTTCTTTTTATTGCGTAGACATAGAAGTTTGATTTTGTTGCAGCTTCAAGGTATTATAGACCTTAGTATTTTATATGAATTTCAATTTAATACCTTTACGCGTTCATGAGAAAATGGTAATAACTTTAAAATTATTAAAAATATTTTTATGATATGATGTACCTAAAAATTTACGATTTTCGCAATTTATCCTTTATGCATGCTATAAGACATTGCTTCGTACAAAATTTCAAGATTCTGACTTCACGGGAAGTACCCTGTAGGTTTTGAGTTTCGAATATTTGCGGAAATTTACAGCATAAACGGCTGTATCTTTTGATTGCGTTGGCTTAGAAGTTTGATTTTTTCAAAGCTTCAAGGGACAGTAGCATTGACAATTTGATATAAATTTCAGTTTGATACCTCCACGCGTTTCTGAGAAAAAGGGTCTTGACAGACGGACGGACAACAAAGTGATCCTGTAAGGGTTCCGTTTTTCCATTTCGTGGTACGGAACCCTAAAAAGGTCAAAGCTCGTAAAAAGACCTCATTACGATTATGGAGGCATTTTGCCAATACCGTATTCAAAAGGTATATAGTGCTAACCTAATGCTGAATGCATCCGGACAGTATTATCTGGCTCTAACAGAGATAAAGCTATTCACCGACATTGAGCGGGCAGACCACAATGGATATCGACGGAGCTTTGTGTGATGCTACGCTTATACCGCGGCTTCGGTCATGTTCAACTTAAGCTTTTGAATTCTTTTCATTATTTTATAATAACTGCGAGTAGTAATTTCGCCAGGCTGAATTGGGAATCTCAGGTGACACAGGTAAGTCGGAAAGTCACCGGCACTCTGCGCGCTCTCTACCGCCTAAAAAACTTCCTCCCTACCGAGACTAAGACAATGCTTGTGCAGATTTAAATTTTCCCACTAATCGACTATGGTGATGTTACTCAAAAGTCAAAATCATTTATTCATTTAGGCCTCTAAGTGACGCTTATGAACGTCAAAAAGTTAAGTTAATTACTAGATGATTCTACATTTACATTTACTGCCACCTTTGCAATGCAATAAGTAGAACCACGAGAAAGAACGGGCAATAAAACTCGTGGCCACTCTTTTTAACTGCCAGTATAATGGTTTTACATGTTATCTTTGTAAGAAGCTGCAACTGTTTCACATTGTGAGTTATCTACTAATGCAAAATTTAATAGTTATTGATATCATATTGGGTATGATATGCAATAAATGATGTTCATTTGGTAAGCCTCCCAAAGTAAATGTGGTGAAACAGGAGCATCAACTTACGTCTTTTGATGTTGGCAACTCGCGAACATGACTGCTCAGAGCTATGGTGGAACAGTCCCATCATGTCCCGAAAAGTAACGGAATATAAACCTGCAGCAATTTACAATCTATTAGTTAGCAGTTCATGACCACGAGTTACCCTCACCATACAAATCCGATAAATTATAATAAAAAGAGTAGAACAAGAATGCAAATGTAGTAAGTACATTAAAAAAAGAAAATACGGTAATTAACTAAACTATTAAACTGCTTATTGACCTATTAAACAAAGATTAGGCCTAATAAAAGAAGAATATTTATTTCCAAGCGTACTTGTCGTCAAGATACTCATTTACACGATCGTATGCCTTTAGTATATGATTATTTTAACTATTGTCTGAAACGACCTTAACGGCAATTCTAAAATATTACATAATATTTTATTATACATTCTTATACTAAGCCCAATAAAAGAGCTATGTGTTTTGTGTAAACGGAAATACGGTACACATAATTTATGCCTGTTCCTAGTATTAATATTGTGTATGTCACTATTCATTTTGTATGAATCTATATGTTGTCGTACATGCATAACACTGGCATGTTGTGTGTGCTACATAAGAATACCAATATTTTTAATTTTTCTTTGAGTGAGACTCTAGTCTTTGACTCGTAAATGACCCTAACTGCCCGTTTTTGCAATATAATCATATTTTCGATGTCACTAGCCCTACCCCATAATAGTATGCCATATGACATAACACTATGAAAATAGCTAAAATAAACCAATCTAGCCGTATCGACGTCAGTCAACCTACGAACCTTCTTAATGGCATAAGAAGTTTCCCTGAGAGATATGTAACGTGCGCACCCCACTGCAATTTCAAATCAAGTGTTATTCCTCGAAATAATGTAGATTCAGATGTTTCAAGTACATCATCATTTACAACTATACTAGGACCAAGGTTTCTGACATTAGGCAGGGCAAACTTAATACATTTTGTTATTTTTGCGTTCAGTACTAGATTATTTACATTAAACCATTTAGTTACTTGAATGAGCACACTGTTTATTTCGTTAAAATGTTCCTTATTTCTATCTACTTTGAATATCAAAGAAGTATCGTCAGCAAACAGTACAACGTCACAAATGTTAAGTAAAGTAATAAGGTAAATCGTTAATGTAAACAAGACACAAGAAAGGCCCTAGGATGCTGCCTTGCGGCACTCCTAAATCAACAGGTAAGCCACTGCATTTTGAGCCGTTTATTTCAACACATTGGATTCTGTCACTTAAGTATGACTTAATGACATCCAATGCTTTAGAGTTTAGTCTGTACGCAGTAATGTCTAAGTTTGCATAAGAGCGTTTCATGGCAGACACAATAGAATGCTTTCGAAAGGTCGCAAAACACACCAATAGCAATTTGGGCGGTTACTTTGACCTGAATGCAGATCTCCTCAATAAACTTGACCGTCTTCTGAATAACTGCATTCGATTCATTTTTAATCTTTGTAAGTATGAGCATGTGTCTACTTATCCCAATTAAAGTGGCTCCCTATACGTCAACGCCGTAGTTTGCGTGCTCTCACTACTCTATACACGATGCCCACATCTCCTACTTTTCCTCAGTATATGACTCCTTACTTTCAGTACTTATGTTCCAACCATGACCGAAATTTTCGCTCTTCTAATAATCTTCAACTCATGGTGCACTCTCACCTACCTGATTTTCTTCACTCTTCTTTCAACATTCAATCTATTCTTCTATGGAATGCTCTTCCTCCTGAGATCAGGATGGCCAAATCAGATTCACATTTAAGTCCAAAGTAAAGGAACTCTTGTTGGTTGAGTCGGCGAATGTATCATAAGTCGCTATCTTATAGGTATATGTTTATATATATATATATAATGTATATTTCTATTCACCCTATTAATTTTCAATTGATAGGATGGAATGCTAAAGGTGGATAGGTAGAATTAAAACAATATTAAATTCCATTCAGAGTTTTTTTCAATACAAGTCGAAACATGATCTGTCTATTGTTCCGCCGGGCGTGCGTGACGTCAACTACCGTTTCAAGGTCGCCCGCACCGACATCGATTCAGTATTCTTACTGAATCAAGATCCGTATGCTTATCAGTATCCGCGGATATTGACACCAAATATCCGTATTCCGATCCGTATCCGCGGATATACATTTTTAACGATTCGGCACGTCACAAATTTCTATGTATCAGTGTAAGTAAGGCTATAATTTATCTCTGATTTTGTATTCGTAAATATTGTAACGAATGGCGATAATTGAAAATAACGCCATCTATCGGTGAATGGGAGAACTAGATGAGATTAGATGTATCGGTGTTTAAAGCTGTTTCATCTATCCTCTAATAGATGGCGTTGCTGTAAATAGAACAAACTAGAATGACCGCAAGCTACCAGAACTTTCGTGATGCGTCCCAAAAATACTAGTTATGTGTTCCGGCCGGTATAAATACCGCGCAGACGGGCGAGAAGGGACAGTAACAATTAAATATCGGAGCGATAATCATCAAGCGAATTGAATTAAGTCGGAAGTGTTTAGTGGTGTTTCTAGTAGTGTGAAATAAGGGTGTATTTATTAGTGTTGAGAAATAAGTGTGTATAGTGTTTGTGTTAGTAAATAAAGTACAGTTTACTGGCATAGTGTATATAATTTATCACCGAACCCCAGCTCGTAACAAATTGGTGTCAGAAGAAAGGGATAAATTATGCTGGTTATGCCGAAGGAAGAAACTGAAGGAGTTCGTACCACCACGCGAACGAACCAGAACCGGACGCGAACCAGCGCCAGCAAGACCTGGATCAGAGACGCTTCGGAGACGTTCCTTCTCCATCGTCTGGTGGACCAGGCGACTCCGCGGCTGCAGTGGAGCCTGCAAGCGCACACTCCGTGGCAGTGCCCGACATCGCGGCTCTGATGGCGTTCATGCAGGAGCAGGGCCGCCGTCAGGAGGAGCAGGCTCGCCGTCAGGAGGAGCAGGCTCGCCGTCAAGAGGAGCACGCGCACCGCATGGAGGAACAGCTACAGCACGACAAGGAGGAGCAGGCTCACCGTCAAGAGGAGCAGGCCCGCCGTCAGGAGGAGCAGGCTTGGCGCCTGGAGGAACAGCTACAGCGCGACAAGGAGGAGCAGGACCGCCGTCAACAGGAGCAGGCTCGCCGTCAAGAGGAGCACGCGCGCCGCCTAGAGGAGCAGCTGCAGCGCGACAAGGAAGAGCACGCCCGCCGTCTGGAGGAACAGCTGGTGCTCATGAAGGACCTCAGCGCCGCAGTGGGGAAGGACTTGAAGGCGGTCAAGGAAGAACTCCAGCAGCACGAGGCCCGTATCAGCGACATTGAGAAGCGTGTACATGATCACCTCGAGACCCGTATTGCCGAATTGGAGAAGAAATTGTGTAGGCTCGGATCCTATGACGTTACACCTGCAGCTGTGGCGCCCTCGCCTCGTTGGTTTAAGGTTCCACCATTTGATGGCTCATCATGGTGGTCTGAATACAAGGTCCAGTTTGAGGCCGTTATGCGAACGAATGGGTGGAACAAAGAACAGGCCTTCACCGCCCTAACCTTGGGCCTTCGTGATCAGGCCTTGACGGTGTTGGAGGGGCTCGGACAAGACGTCACCTACGAGAAGCTTCTGGAGGCGCTGGAGGCGAGATACGGTGACGCGCACCTTGAACACGTTTATCGTGCTCAGATGAAGGATAGGACACAACGCATCGAAGAAACTCTGCAGCAGTGGGCTCTCGAGGTGGAAAGGCTGGTTAGGAAGGCATACCAGTCGTCATCTGCGTTGATAGATGGGAACCTCGTACAGGCATTTACGGATGAGATCCGTGACTTGGAGGTTAGAGCAGCGGTAAGACTTGGACACCAAGGCCCTCAAGGAAGCCTTAGCCTATGCTCTGGAGGTGGAAACAGTACGTCACGAGGATCGAGCTTACCGTATCAGGGAAGTTCTTTCTTCACCCCGGTGCTACAACTGCGGGGAAAGAGGCCATATCCTCTTGAGCTGCCCAAAGCGTAAGCGGCACGTTGGTACCCTCTCTCCACCGAAGGGGTCACCTGACGTAGCTGTCTGGTGGCAAGAGCAACGTAGCGCAGATGCTCTGACGTGTAGGCCTTACCCCGACCAACGCAAACACTGTGCAAGACAGGAAGCGAAGCCGGCAGCGCTAGTGAGAATGTTGAAGACGGATCTGAGTGACGGATGGAAGGAAGCTTTGCAGAGTGCTCAGCAAGAAGACAAGGACGTAGAGCCGATTCTAGGATGGAAGAAATCAGGCGCTCCTAGGCCCAAATGGAGTGATATCGCAGCAATGAGCCCCATCACCAAGAGTTATTGGGCACAGTGGGAAAGCTTGGTTGTCCAGGATGGAGTTCTGTGCCGCAAATGGGAAAACGCTCGCGGTAACCAGTGCCATTTGCAAATGGTAGTGCCTAAAACTAAGGTGCCGGAAGTCTTGCAGCTCTATCACAATGGTGCTGCGGGAGGTCACATGGGAGTTAAGAAGATGCTTACTAAGATCCGAGAGTGGTTTTATTGGCTCCACTGTTGGGATGACGTCGAAGATTGGTGCCGCAAATACACAAGTTGTGTGGCTGTGAAGGGGCCACACACTCGTAGCAGAGGTGCATTAAAGGTGTACAATGTGGGAGCCCCATGGGAGCGCATAGCATTGGATGTCGCTGGACCATTTCCGGAGAGCCAGGACAGAAACAAATACTTCTTGGTTGTGATGGATTACTTCACGAAATGGCCTGAAGTGTTTGCAATCCCAAATCCAGAAGCTACCACAGTGGCCGATAAGCTGGTGCATGAAGTCTTTTGTCGGTTTGGGGTGCCCTTGGAAATCCACAGCGATCAAGGCCGGAACTTCGAATCTGAGGTGTTCAAGGAGACTTGTCGCGTGATGGGTGCACATAAAACCAGGACCACGGCTTATCACCCGCAATCAGATGGCATGGTTGAACGATTTAACCAATCACTGGAAAGGTACCTGGCGAAGGTCATGGAGAGCAAACAAAGAGATTGGGACAAGCACATCCAACCATTCCTTCTGTCATATCGCAGTGCGGTTCACGAAACCACAGGAGTATCACCAGCTTTTGCCAATTTCGGCAGAGAATTACGTTTACCAGCAGACTTAATCACCGGTATTCCGCCAGAATCTCCACGTAATATAACGGATTACGCGACCGAGCTACGCAACAAGATGAACGACGTGTACGAGCACATCAGGGAATCTGGAAAACAGATGTCTGAGAAGATGAAGACTCGCTACGACCGGAAGGCAAACAACAAAGGCTTCGATGAGGGATCATTGGTGTGGCTTCATAACCCAGTACGAAGCAAAGGCAAATCGCCTAAGTTACAAGCCAGATGGGACGGGCCATATCGCATAATTACCAGGATGAACGACGTCACCTATCGAATCCAGAAGGGGGCGCAAGGTGCACCGAAGATAGTTCATGTGGACCGGTTGGCTCGTTACTATGGGTCCAACGATTAAGAGGAACGAACGCGTTTAAGAGGGGGGCAGTGTAACGAATGGCGATAATTGAAAATAACGCCATCTATCGGTGAATGGGAGAACTAGATGAGATTAGATGTATCGGTGTTTAAAGCTGTTTCATATATCCTCTAATAGATGGCGTTGCTGTAAATAGAACAAACTAGAATGACCGCAAGCTACCAGAACTTTCGTGATGCGTCCCGAAAATACTAGTTATGTGTTCCGGACAGTAACAATTAAATATCGGAGTGATAATCATCAAGCGAAGGGAATTAAGTCGGAAGTGTTTAGTGGTGTTTCTAGTAGTGTGAAATAAGGGTGATTTTATTAGTGTTGAGAAATAAGTGAGTATAGTGTTTGTGTTAGTAAATAAAGTACAGTTTAGTGGCATAGTGTATATAATTTATCACCAAACCCCAGCTCGTAACAATATGTATTATATATGTATTTCCTTTATATATTTTCTTATATTATATGTATATTTATGTAAGTATGTTTATTTATTATTAGTAATAATTCGACAATTAGTAATATTCCGTTACATCATATAATACACCTACTTCTTATCTCTCTGCCCCACTCTAAGGTAGACTGGTAGATAATGCCCATGGCATTAATTCCGCCTATAAACGTTGTGTATATGAAGAAATAAATAAATAATTAACTTGATGTCTTTGCAAAAAATGGCGTGCGGTTTACGAATTTGCCGTCATTTATTACTTCTTCTTTAGTTCTTGGT
Source organism: Euclidia mi (assembly GCA_944739405.2). NCBI lineage: Eukaryota > Metazoa > Arthropoda > Insecta > Lepidoptera > Erebidae > Euclidia > Euclidia mi. The sequence goes on from OX123203.2 coordinate 11,997,899, forward strand.
GCGATACCCATACGGTACAATACTTTGTGTGGTCCACAAATATGTAGTTTATTCAAGGTTAGGAGTTCCTGAATCCGTTGGTTTAACTTAAATGCCTATATAGCATATTCCTAGAGCGGTAGGTCACATTATCATCTCTGTCGGTTTAGACGCTAGAGATAACCTTACAACGGCAGTATTATCTGGTTCCAACAGAGATAAAGCTATTCACAGACATTCGAGCGGGCGCATCACAATAGAGATCGACGGGTTTTGTGTGATGCTAACCTTTTACCGTGACTTCGGTCAGATTAAAATTGAAAAGTAAGGTGTAATGCATTATATTTGCCCAGAAATTTAAGGTAAATACCTTATTTTAGTATCAAACTATATTTCACCCGCGTGGTAATATAGTACCCCATTAGGATGGGAATTTCCAAAATTACTCTCTTTGTGCTACCCTACACTCCGTAAACCATACAATAGGTATGCCAAAATACAGCTTTTTGCACCCAGTAGTTTAGTATCTATGTAACGGATCTATACCGCATAATTATCTGGATACACAAAATTCTTGCGTTACTGACTGATTGACTGACAACATGCAGCCAAAACTACTGGGTACATATTGAATTTGGGATATGTTTCTTGGGACCGTAGGGCTGCATAAAGAAGGGATTGCTCGAAATTCCCATGGGTTCGGGAAGAAACGGTTGAATAAAAAAATGTGCGGGCGTTGCTGCGGGCATTCTCTAGCAGGTTCTATTTACAAGGTGAACCCGCAGGCTTAGCTAATAAACGCATTGAGTTTAGTTATAAGTATTTATAGAACAAATTGTTTTTTTTATTAAAATAAAGTGTAGGTGTACGGTGGTCAGCGCTGATAGCTACGCGGCCGTAAGCGTCGCGCTCGGCCCCGCGTAGATGTCAGCGCTGACGATCGCTCTAGCGCCTCTACTTTCAGTGAGCGTTTTAGTGTCGAGCGGAGTGGATGTCATCAGCGCGTACAGTCATTGTGAATCGCGAAGTGTATACAGGTCGAGTTATCGACGAGTCCTTCAATCGGTGGTATAGGCACGATTCGTAGGCTGCAATGGACCAGTTTATCCTGTATCTTTGCCAGTAATTCGTCAAAAATTCTATTTGACATTCAAAAGTAATTAAAGAATTTACTTTTGGCAGACCTCAAAGTGCCATATAACAAGACAAATTCTTCTGCAACGGCTCTCTGCTCAATCAATGATGACGAATGATGAACATGGAGTCTTCGTCGTTGCCAATTTTTATTTTTTTGTGATAGATAGTACAAAGCAGCAATAATTAATACACTCCGCATTTTGATCGTCGACTGTACAGTAAGGCAGTCAGTACGATATTAAAACGAGCCACGCTGAGCTTCAGCGCTGACAAACGACGCGCTGAGCTATGAGCGCTGACGGTGAGCGTGAGACTAAAATCAGCCTTAGTCACGATCGGTTCATTTCTTTGGGAGTTACAATGCCGCATTACAATCGCGCATGGTTTCTAGAGTAGACTTCATAAGCCTGCCATCGGTCACTTTCAATGGATGTGTAATACCATTTGCTACAACCGTGAAAAATCTCGGTTTACACATAGATGCCACTCTTGACTGGCGGGCTCAGATTGCAGCAGTTAGCCAGAAAGTTTTCAGGACTCTTCGCTCTCTTTATCGCCTGAAGAACTGTGCAAACTTTAATCTTCCCCATAATTGACTATGGTGATGTTTGTTATCTCGACCTGAATGCAGATCTGCTCAATAAACTTGACCGACTTCTCAATTATTGCATTCGATTCGTTTTCAATCTTCGTAAGTTCGACCACGTCTCGAAATTCCGTACAGAATTAAAATGGTTGCCAATTCGTCAGCGACGGAATTTGCGTACATTGACGACCTTATACTCACTTCTCCACTCCCCTAATGCCCCTTCTTATCTAATGCCTAGTTTCCAATATCTCTGCTCCAACCATGTTACGAACTTGCGATCATCTAATAACCTTCTTCTTCTTTGTCCAACTCACACTTGTAATCTAGTTCATTCTTCTTTTCATATACAATCTATCCTACTCTGGAATGCTCTCCCTCCTGAAATTAGGATGGCCACTACTCGAGACACATTGAAGTTCAAGGTTCGTCAGTTATATCGTGGATTATCGGAAGCTTGTCAGTAGCAGCACTCTTCGCTTATTACCTATTAGCAGTTTTCATTTATGGAATATTTATGTTTATATGGAAATTATAGTTATAATATTATATATATTAGATATTTATTTATTTAAGTAGGTATATATAATTAATATATTTAAACGTGTATATTTATTCGTATGTATGTATGTATGCTGTATGTATATATAGGGCGTTTATATTCGTAAATATGTATTACCTGGTATACTTAATATTCTATTGTTATATTAAGTTTTCTTGTTTTAGTCTCTAAAACACACCTGCCACTATCATCTCTGCATCACCCTAAGGTTGACTGGTAGAAAATGCCTTTGGCATTAAGTCCGCCTTGTGCAAATTGTATTGCAGGAAGTTAATAAATAAATAAATAAAATGCCACAGGCAGACACAAACATGACAAACTTATAACAAGGCGCTTTCTGCGCTGGTAAAATATACAACTAAGTGCCACAGTTAGTTACTCTGATAAATGAGCTTCTTCGCAATCACATCATCCCAGGCAGAGCCGTAGGCGCAAGTCAGTATTAAATATAATACTAGCAATTCGTTTAAGCCTAGATGCCCTGTAAATGGAAATAAAGAGGCGCTGTAATTTAGCCTGGCGAAGTAAATACTCTGTAGTAATTTTAGCTCTGTTTTTTAGTTTCAGAGGCTTTATAAAAGCTACTCTTTTAAGTGAGAGTGAAACATCAGAATTATTTAAAGCACTAATCCAGACATAGCATACCTACACTCCTACTTGTTTGTAATGATAGCAAAATCAAAAGGTCGTGAGACGCATGCATATGCAGCTATTTCAGCTATGTCAAGACGGAAAAACGGCTGAAATGATTACGCTCTTGAAGTAATGCTGTTTTATACCATGCGCTAAATAGGAAATCTCAAAAACACGAAAAGAAAACAAAGTCAGACCTGTTGCATAGTCACGGTGTCAACAGTATACAAAAAGCACTGCTATTCCGACAAAAAAGGACAAGCGTTAATCGCTGTCGCAAAGTCAAAAGATCGATTCGATGGATGTTTAAGAAACTGATTTGCTAGCACCAAGTTTCAAAACGAAGTGCCCCAATCAGCGCAAGACAATCTGAACAACAATCCTGTCACTGTGCACAGCGACAAATTCATCAGGCCAATAGCACAGCCGGAAACTCTGACATCATTCCCTACATTTTATACAACAGATTTAGACCCATCCAGCATCTTAACCTCGAGATCATAATTATCCGACGAGATTCTCAAGAACCAACAATAAAAAACCTTTTACTGTGCCAAAATTACTTTCTCCGTGTCAAGAGTCTTTGGTGCCCCAAGTACCTCAATTTTAGTGAGACCCAGAGCCCGATCTCAAATTAAATTGATGTTTTTACACCAACATCTTAAATTCTGTACAGTCACGGTTTTTGGGTGGTAAATGGCAAATTGTTAAACTTTTTATGCTGCGGATAAAACAGTGTTGCCTGTTGCGAATTTTAATTCTGGTTTCATTTTCTGAAGAGATTAAAGTAATTATATAAATAAAGAATGTAGCCCAGTAGCCTTGAACCAATTGCGTTGGATGTGATGTTTGAATTATAATCCTTTTGCAAGACATTTTGGTGTTTAAAGTAGAGTGCAGTTTCTAAATGAAGATGACTTCAACTGAAAAATTATTATTACAATTGTTAGTTAGTAGAATACTACCCTTGTATTTTAAAATGCGTCGTTATCGCTTCAAGAAGTTTGCCCTTCGTTGATTGTGTGTGATGATGATTGATGTTTTAATTCTCCTTAATTTTTTTTTTATTTTGACATTTTGTCATTAAAATAGCTGATGGGTGATGGGATTGACAAAGCTGAATGATGTCTGAGTTTCCGGCTGTGCTATTGGCCTGATGAATTTGTCGCTGTGCACAACGACAGGATTGATGTTCAGATTGTCTTGCGCTGATTGGGGCACTTTAAGGTCAGATCGTTTTGAAACTTGGTGCTAGCAAATCAGTTTCTTAAACATCCATCGAATCGATCTTTTGACTTTGCGACAGCGATAAACGCTTGTCCTTTTTTGTCGGAATAGCAGTGCTTTTTTATACTGTTGACACCGTGCCTATGCAACAGGTCTGACTTTGTTTTCTTTTCGTGTTTTTGAGATTTCCTGTTTAGGGCATGGTATAAAACAGTATTACTTCAAGAGCGTAATCATTTCAGCCGTTTTTCCGTCTTGACATGCTTGAAGAGTGGACTGTAGAGGGTGGTAGCAACTTTGGCTTTGACTTGTCATTTTGGAGTTAGTTTCACGACATCAGTCGCTTCTTACGGGGAAGTTCCGAGCATAGGTATCGCTCTACGAGAATGCTTACTACGTCTCCCCCATATGTGGCCTAAAATATGATGTACTTATCAGCTTACTGATAAAATATCTCAAAAATTAAACAGTTCTAGGCTCATTATCCTTTTGTAGATTTAGATTCGGGTACATTGTGCACCGACCCGAGAACCCTCAGTGCGGGCGAGGCTTTATGATCCCAACTTTTAGCTCATTGTCATTTGTGTTAGAATGTTCGAGAACAAAACCTAACTAGTTCCTAGTTTATAATAAACTAATGAGTGTCCCTTGTTTAATGTGGGACAAAGTTGCGAGTACTGCTGTATGTAAATTTATGTATTAGCAAGCTTTTTACACGGTTTTGCACGCAGATTATGAAAAAAATATCAATTTTAATTAATATATTTAAAAAAGGACACTAAAAGGATAATGGGAAAATTTGTATGGAGTGTGGGCGGTCGGCGGCCAAGAATGATTTTGTTATTGTGTTAATTTTTTGTTTTTGAATCTTTGTATCGTTTTACTTACTGTTAAAAAGTAATTAAGCATGTGTAGTCTAGTTCCACCTATTCATGCTCTAAAGTCCCACTTAATTCCGCTGCTGGTAATAGTATATCTTCACGTTGCCGTTGCTTTGTTGCCCAGCCATATACTCGTATATACCATACTACGCACATAATATGTACGCTGCATCCGACCGTGCACCTACAACTCAGTCAATAATAAGAAATGAATAATAAGTCCTAGATCTTATTTACCTTCTTAAGTGCGTATTAAATAGTTAATTACCGCTTGCCCCGTGCCTCGGAGAGCACGTTTTAAAACGTCAGTCCCGGCTTTAATGAAGATCTTTAAAGGTCGTTTCGGGGAGTCCCCTCACATAAACTGATATTGGTCTAAGCCATAGAATATCGCTTTCCCTTTGGGTTAGAAAAACCAAAAAACTCAACACATCAAAACTCTAAGATTGTGATGGGTGACTTTAACAGCCGTTATATTAGATGCGGCTACCGAAACTCTTATGCCGACGGTCAAGCCGTAAAAGAATGGATTGAACTGAATGATCTAAGGCTAATTCATAGCCCAAAGGGTCCATCTTCATTTAATACTGGACGTTGGCGTCTTGGTTATAGCCCAGAACTAATCTTCGCTAGTGGTAATATTGGTGTTCAATGCTAAAAAAACAGTGCCAAGAGCCATAATGTACTCCATTGAACCGAATTATCCAACCAACAATCGTACCTTTCAAGCATCGATTTAATTACAGCAAGGCCAACTGGGACAAATACTTAAAAACTATAGATGAGGAGCTTACAAATTTACCACCGACCTCGAAAAATTACAATAAATTTGTAGAAATGGTTACGACTGTATCAAAAAGGTATATCCCAGTGGTTGTTGCTCATCCTATATTCCAGGTTTGTCTTCTACATCAGCTAAACTCCTTAGACAGTACGAAGACCTTTTCAACAGTGATCCGTTCTCTGAAGACACCATTGAGCTGGGTGAGAAACTCCTTGCAAAAATAAAAGAAAAGCGATGCGCCAAATGGATAGACACCGTCACAAATATTTATTTAACCCAAAACAGCAAGAAAGCTTGGCAAACTATCCAATGGCTCACCAGTGACACTCCACCCGCTAATCCACCAGCTCAAGTAACGGCAAACCAGATTGCCTGTTAATGAACGGCAAGCCCCCTCACCGACTCAAAAAGAAGAACCTTAGTAGACATAACCGAATCGTCTATCTGTCATTCTTTTGATCTGCTCGATATTATCTGTGGCATTAAGCAACTGAAACGCGGGAAAACCTCTGGATTCGACAACATATCTGTGCAACAAATAATTAACAAATCCAACGCTTTGGTCCAGTCGCCGTGGTATGGCTCTTAGGACTGTATAATAGTTGTCTGGACTCGGTGACAATCCCTAGTATGTGGCGGAAAGCTAGAATACTCGGGACCTTAAAAACTGGCAAATCAGCTGACAACCCGAAAAATTTCAGACCAATCTCTCTTCTCTGCCGCACACTCAAATTATTTGAAAGGCTAGTACTAAACATTTTCATTAGCCTTGTGGATCCTAAACTCATTCCAGAGCAAGCTGGGTTTCGCCTCGGAAAATCTTGCTTGAGCCAAACCCTTACCTTACTCGTATTTGAGATGGGCAAAGTGACGCGTGTGGTCTTTGTTGACCTTTCGGCCGCATACGACACAGTTAATGTTAAACGTTTGCTATGGAAAGTGCAGAATATGACAGAGGATAGCAAATTTGTTCAAGTACTTGGGGAGTTCTTCCAAAACCGACGCTCCCGGGTTCATTTAAACTCTAACAAAAGCCTGAAGAACGCAAAAGAACGGTCTACCTCAGGGGAGTGTCCTGGCGCCAACGCTCTTTAACGTCTACACCAATGATCAGCCTACGAGCCCAAATACAACCCGCTTCCTATATGCCGACGACCTGGCATTGGCATCACAGGGATCCTTTGAACATGTAGAGGACAATCTCAGCGGCGCTCTCCAGACACTGAGTGTCTATACGAAGAGAATGACCTTAAACCAAACCCTTCAAAATCACAGTCATGTGCTTTTCACCTTTGCAACAAAGAGGCAGGCAGAGAGATAAACATCCAGTGGCGCGGTTTACCTATGAACCACTGTAACTACCATAGATACCTGGGCACAACGTTAGATAGATCACTCACGTTTACAAGAAACTGTGAGAACATCAAACAAAAAGTTACAGCTCGTAATAACCTCCTGCGAAAATTAACGTTGCGGCAATTTATGGTGAAGTCTCCCAAGCCAGATAAGACTTGTGGATGGCACAAAGCTCAGTTCCTTCCCCTTCTGTCCCTATCTCGGAAAACCTGCCTCTTGGTCATGAGCTTCCCAGGTCCACATGGAAGTCCTTAAATAGATTGCGGACCTAAGTTGCGCGTTGCAAGGAAAACTGAGCCAGATGGGGTTTCTCGGATGAAGCCGAAACCATGTGTGAGTGTGGCATCAGCATAGAGTCAATGCTCCACCTACTATCGTCCCGGTCCCGGTTCTTGTCTAAGGATAAGGCTCGTTAGGCCATGTCGGAGGCCTTAGGGCGGTCTGAAAACTTCGACACCAGAGTTGGCCAGCTGACAAAGCTGAAGACGGAAGATGGCAGAATCGTATCGTCCAAGCCTGAGCTCTTGGAGGAGATCGAAAGGTTCTATGGACAGCTATACACGACAACGCAACAACCCGCAAGTACTCCAGCGTCAGACCCTAGAGCTGAATTGACCCGACACTATACCGAAGATATCCCGGACGTCAGCGTGCACGAGATTAGTGTGGGTCTCAAACAGCTCAAAAACAACAAGGCGCCGGGTGATGACGGAATCACGAGCGAGCTTCTGAAGACCGGCGGCACAACCGCTGTAGAAGCTCTTCGAAAACTATTTAATTCCATCATTCTCGAGGGTAAAACGCCACGTGGCATAGAGGTATGGTGGTGCTTTTCTTTAAGAAAGGGGATAAAACCCTCTTAAAGAACTACAGACCCATCACACTTCTGAGCCACGTCTACAAGCTGTTTTCGAGGGTCATCACAAATCGTCTCAAGAGCAAGCTAGACGACTTCCAGCCTCCCGGACAAGCCGGTTTCCGTAAAGGCTTTAGTGCCATAAACCACATACATACGCTGCGGCAGGTTATACAGAAGTTCGAGGAGTATAACCAGCCTCTATGCTTGGCGTTTGTGGACTATGAGAAAGCCTTCGATTCGATCGAAACCTGGGCGGTGCTACATCCTCTCCAACGGTATCGGATTGACTACCGATATATCGAAGTGCTGAAGTGTTTGTATGAAAACGCCACTATGTCAGTCCGCCTCCAGGACCAGAGTTCGAAACCTATTCAACTCCAGCGAGTGGTGAGACAAGGGGATGTCATATCCCCGAAACTGTTTACCACTGCGCTGGAGAATGTTTCCAAGCTTTTGGACTGGAATGGACTCGGCATCAACATCAACGGCGAGTACATCACTCACCTTCGATTCGCAGACGATATCGTAGTCATGGCTGAGACCATGGAAGAACTAGGCACAATGCTCGATGGCCTCTGTAGAGTCTCCCAACAAGTAGGTCTTAAGATGAACATGGACAAGACGAAAATCATGTCGAACGTCCATGTTGTACCTGCTCCTATTCAGGTTGGGAACTCTACGCTCGAAATTGTCGACATGTATATCTACCTGGGACAAGTAGTCCAAATAAGTAGGTCCAACTTCGAGAAGGAAGTCAATCGTTGAATCCAACTCGGTTGGGCAGCGTTTGGGAAGCTACGACATATCTTCTCGTCCCATATCCCGCAGTGTCTCAAGACGAAAGTCTTTGACCAGTGTGTGTTGCCAGTGATGACTTACGGATCAGAGACGTGGTCGCTCACTATGGGTCTTATCAGAAGGCTCATGGTCACTCAGAGGGCAATGGAGAGAGCTGTGCTTGGAGTTTCACTGCGAGATCGAATCAGAAATGAGGAGATCCGCAGTAGAACTAAAGTCGCCGACATAGCTCTCCGGATAGCCTAGCTGAAGTGGCAGTGGGCAAAGCACATAGCTCGAAGAACCGATGGCCGTTGGGACAGAAAGGTTCTGGAGTGGCGGCCACGTACCGGACGACGCAGCAGAGGTAGGCCCCCCGCAAGGTGGACCGACGATCTAGTCAAGATCGCGGGAGGTGGTTGGATGCGGGCGGCTCAAGACCGGTCTGTGTGGAGAACCTTGGGGGAGGCCTATGTCCAGCAGTGGACGTCGTTTGGCTGATATGATGATGAGAGTTGGCCACACACTCACACAAAAAACAAAACAAAAACCTACTATCGTGCCTTAACTACCCAGACACATGTTCCCTTAAAGATGTAAATGTAATGAACGCTTCTTAAAATGCAGTAAGGGTGGCCGCGTACTGGGCGGACAAGAGTTGATACTTTGAAACTTGAGACTCGTCATAGACTCGAAAGAAGAAGAAGACGGCCACAGATAAGTCATCGTCTCTGTAGATGATTAGGTATTACATATGTTTCAGTAATCTGTCTTATGTCTGCCTTATGCTATGTTCGGCCTTTAAACTGTCCACCGCTGGGCACGGGCTTTTCTTACTATGAGATGAGTTAGAATATAGTCCACCACGATGGCCAAGTGCACGTTCTCAGACTTTACATGTGCTTATGCAATTATTTTTGAAAATTCTGAATTCTAGCATATTTTGAAAAGTGCGATAATTCTGTACCTACTTTTTACGAATGAAACCGATTCTGAGAACTCAGATGTAAATTGTGATAGAATGTAAATAAAATTAATGCAAATTTTGCTGGTTGCTAAAGGATATAATTGCTTAATGGCCTGATTTCCTCTCGTGCCTGTTTTAATTCAACATTCTAAAGTAATTTAACCTTTTTAGTCTAGCAAAATAAAATGTTTAGCTCCCCGTATTATTAAATTAACTCGTACCGGCTGTTTTACCCAAAAATAATATATATTCTTATATGTATGTGTATATTTTTATACTATGTGATGAATTTAGCCTTAAACTATCTATGTTCAGAGCCAGCATTCAAACATCTACTTCATTCAATACTGCTGGATCTAAAATTATCATATTCTATATTTAAAATTGGTTCTCCGAACAGGATTAACAGGTGTTAAGTTAATTTAAGCGGATCACGCCATTTATCGATGGCGATTTAGCGAAACAAACTAACGTAGTAACTACTGAAAGTTTTCCAATCGGCGATCATGCTAACCAGTTAGTGAATTCAGTGGAGTTTGGAATTGATCTGATAGCGATGATTAGAAGTTTAGGGCAGCTAATAATTGAGTTATTGTGTATATTGTAAGCAATCAAGTAATCCAATAAAGTAGAATAAATGCTGTAGAAATGAGAGCACTGAGAAGTATGTGTGGTGTGTCTTTGACTGACAGAGTAAAGAATTGTGTGATAAGAGAGTGTTGTGGGGTAAAAGAATATGTAGTGTATAGTGGTGTATAGTACTATTTTATGAAGTATATAATGTAGTTTCAATGTTCTTAAGGCGCTTATGATTGATTATTTAGTAACTTTATCTACAGACTTTATCTATTTACTAGCTGACCTGGCGAACTTCGTACCGCCTGACAGTCGATTCTTTCTTTTTTTTTCTCTCCGTAAGAACCAACCTTCAAGGAATACTATAAAAAAAGAATTAGCGAAATCGGTTCAGCTGCTCTCGATATTTGCACTTAGCAACACATTCAGCAATTCAATTTTATATTATAGATAAGTTATTTTGCGGCAAATAATTTCTGATTCCACGTGGCAGATTTTCTAAGATTATTTAAATTATCTATTAAGGACGCGTTTACAAAATTAGTAGGTACAAAATCGCGTCACTACAGCGACACTTGGGCAACAGGACGTACTACGTACGGTAACTTGCGGAAATGTAGTTCAACTAAATAACTTTGAGACTTCGAATTTTTTGTGATTATGTATCTATGTGTTATAGTTCTGGCTGTGCGAATTACGTACAAATAAGTTTCTTATTTTTATATACCTAAATGGACATTATTACTTTATTTTTTCCATTATGTTGATTCAGGAATTTCAGGATATATTTCGGTATTTAGATATTATTTTGTTTCTTGCGTTGAAATCTGGTAAGATTATGTGGACTGATGGTATACCATCCCATTCAAGTGTTGCAATTGGAACTCATAAAAGAGTAGACCTAGTTATGCCAGGTTGGGGCTCATTTTATTTGTTTTAGTGAGACCACTGGTACTAGTGAAGTAACCTTCCAAGGTTATTCGATGAGTCTTACTGGTACTCTTATGTGAGTAGAGCTAGGCATGCCGAGTTTGGGCTCATTTTGTTTGTACATAAAAGACCCTACCACTGGAACTTATGAAGTAACCTTGTAGGGTTATTCGATGACTATTGCTGGTTCTTAAATGTGAGTAGAGCCAGGCATGCCGAGTTTGGGCTCATTTTGTTTGTACATAAGAGACCCAACCACTGCAACTTATGAAGTAACCTTCCAGGGTTATTCAATGACTCTTGCTGGTTCTCATATGTGAGTAGAGCTAGGCATGCCGAGTTTGGGCTCATTTTGTTTATACATAAGAGACCCTACCACTGAAACTTATGAAGTGAACTTCCAGGGTTATTCGATGACACTTGCTGGTACTCATATGTGAGTAGAGCTAGGCATGCCGAGTTTGGGCTCATTTTGTTTATACATAAGAGACCCTACCACTGAAACTTATGAAGTGAACTTCCAGGGTTATTCGATGACACTTGCTGGTACTCATATGTGAGTAGAGCTAGGCATGCCGAGTTTGGGCTCATTTTGTTTGTACATGAGAGACCCTACCACTGAAACTTATGAAGTAATCCTCCAGGGTTATTCGATGACTCTTGCTGGTTCTTATATGTGAGTAGAGCTAGGCATGCCGAGTTTGGGCTCATTTTATTTGTACATAAGAGACCCTACCACTGGAACTTATGAAGTAACCTTTCAGGGTTATTCGATCACTCTTGCTGGTACTCATGTGTGAGTAGAGCTAGGCATACCGAGTTTGGGCTCATTTTGTATGAACATCAGAGACCCTACCACTGGAACATACCTAGCTCTACTCACATATGAGTACCACTAAGAGTCTTCGAAGAAACCTGAAAAACCTGAAAGGTTACTTCATAAGTTCCAGTGGTAGGGTCTCTTATGTACAAACAAAATGAGCCCAAACTCGGCATGCCTAGCTTTACTTCCATATGAGTACCACCAAGAGTCATCGAATAACCCTGGAAGGTTACTTCATAAGTTCCAGTGGTAGGGTCACTTATGTACAAACAAAATGAGCCCAAACTCGGCATGCCTAGCTCTACTCACATATGAGAACCAGCAAGAGTCATTGAATAACCTTGAAAGGTTACTTCATAAGTTGCAGTGGTTGGGTTTCTTATGTACAAACAAAATGAGCCCAAACTCGGCATGCCTAGCTCTACTCACATATAAGAACCAGCAATAGTCATCGAATAACCCTGAAAGGTTAATTCATAAGTTGCAGTGGTTGGGTCTCTTATGTACAAACAAAATGAGCCCAAACTCGGCATGCCTAGCGCTACTCACATATGAGTACCAGCAAGAGTCATCAAATAACCCTGGAAGGTTACTTCATAAGTTCCAGTGGTAGGGTCACTTATGTTCAAACAAAATGAGCCCAAACTCGGCATGCCTAGCTCTACTCACATATGAGTACCAGCAAGAGTCATTGAATAACCCTGGAAGGTTACTTCATAAGTTCCAGTGGTAGGGTCACTTATGTACAAACAAAATGAACCCAAACTCGGCATGCCTAGCTGTACTGACATATGAGTACCAGTAAGAGTCATTGAATAACCCTGGAAAGTTACTTCATAAAATGCAGTGGTAGGGTCTCTTATGTACAAACAAAATGAGCCCAAACTCGGCATGCCTAGCTCTACTCACACATGAGTACCAGCAAGAGTCATTGAATAAAAAAAAAAAAAAAAAAAAAAACCCCTGGAAGGTTACTTCATAAGTTCCAGTGGTAGGGTCTCTTATGTACAAACAAAATAAGCCCAAACTCGGCATGCCTAGCTCTACTCACATAAGAGTCCCATCAAGACTCATCGAATAACCTTTGAAGGTTACTTCACTAGTACCAGTGGTAGGGTCTCACCAAAACAAATAAAATGAGCCCCAACCTGGCATAACTAGGTCTACTCTTTTATGAGTTCCAGTCGCAACACTTGCACGGGATGGTATACCATCAGTCCAGATAATCTTACCAGATTTCAACGCAAGAAACGAAATAATATCTAAATACCGAAATATATCCTGACTCAACATAACGGAGAAAATAAAGTAATAATGTCCATTTATACAAAAGAAATTTACTTGTACGTAATTCGCACAGAATACGAGAAGTATCAAATTGATTTTAGCGAATATTTTGTATTCGTATATTGCTTTTTTCGTCTTCGGGCTGCAGCGACAAGCGACATAGAGTCCACTCCCGACGGCGCTCAAGCGCAGACTGAGATCTCATTGCAGAATTTGGATATATAAATCAAGAAAGTGGGTAAATAAAACGAACCTTATTGCCACACATTAAGACACACGTATGCGAGCAAAATAGAAGAAAAATGTAAGATGATTTTTTGCTTTTTTTTGAGTCAATTTACAATATTTTGAAAAAAAAATCTAATTGTTTTTCTTTATTACTTTATTGTGTCTGGATTCTTAAATTTATTATACAATGTAATTTATTTACATACATAAAAAAATAATATGTACAACAAGGGGAGGGTAAAATACAAAGTACATATTTACAAGACAGGTTTAGGCGTCGTAGAATTCCTCCGCATCGCTGTCTACTGGTAACGTGCCCAGAAGGCTGGCAGCATTGCCACGCTGGATGGCAATGCTGATACGCTGGCCGAAATACAGCCCAGCCTTCTGGTCACGTGAAGCGTCGATTAGTCGTTTGGCGATTTCTCTGTACAACGTACGAGCGCTCGGACCCCATGGACCAAGCGTCTCCACCCCAAACGGCTCAAATACGTAATTACCTATTAAATTACCGTATTTTCGCCGCTTGAGGGATTCTGCGCTTGCAGCAGCAGCGCCGGCACAGCTGGCTGTACTTGGAAGATGTGATGGCGCTAGGGTATCTACGCACGTTGCGTCCCATACCAAAGGCCTACCCAACTTCCAAGGCAACAATGACATACCGTCGGGCCTCTTCCCATCGTCGCGTACCAAACCATTGGGTTCAAGTACGGCTGGTACTCCGGCGGTGACAAGAGTGCGACGGATGATGTCATTAAGATAGGCGTGACGAGGCATTCGGCCCGCGCTTCTGCCGCAAGATAGTCCATGGTGTCCGAGGCTATCGACGGCTTCTCCACAATGACAACGATGCGGAGAAACACACGGAGCACCTAAACGGAGGCTAGTGGCAAGGCGAAATGTCGTGTCGTCCAACATTGTGCCCACATTGGACGACGGGAGCGCTTGAAGCCAAAGACCAGACTCCCACTCTCCCACAGCCAGCAAGCGAGCTCGCTCAGCAACACTTGTAGATGATAAAATAAGATTTTCTCTCACAGTGTTGCAAAGCGGCACGTCCCACTGCCTTTGGGAGAATGGGTTGGTAGGCAAAGCAGAGCTTGGACAAGCCATTTTCCAGGCGTTCACGGCATCGGTTTTACACAGCACTTCCGAATTAACCAGTGTTGGTGCTAATATTTGCCTGGTTAAGTCTTCCGTGCTGTGCACCGAGGACAGGAACGCCGGTAAACTAACATCAGAAATTTTGCGAACGCCGAGCCCACCCAGACGTACAGGAAGAGACGCTTGCAGCCAGGCTCGGTCGTTCAAATCCACATTTAATATTTCTTTAAGTGTATTTTTAATAATTTGGTCCATTTTTTCTAAACATTTCATATTTTTCCAAAGCGGTGAAGATCTCAAGGCATGCGTAAATTTGGGAACGAAAAGGCAATATCGAATAATTGTAAAGGCCGAATGAATATTAATTTTTAGCAGGCGATCTGAAATTTCACTAAAATTTTGAATCTTTTCATCTACGAATGATTCGTAGGCTTCTTCAAATATAGGAGACCCAAGGAGGCGAAGAGAATTCTTGTCACAAATTTTAATGTGTGGTGCCAAACAATTAAATTTTGATAATACCAAAGACTTTTTGTCATCGTCAATTTTATTTAGAAATAGCTCACACTTACTTGAATTTAGTTCCAAACCAATCGATTTAAATTTGTCTTTTAGAATTGCCAAATCTTGCAGTACTATGTCAGCGTCTCCACCAAGGGTTCCGTCGTCCAAAAACCATACATTGAATTTTGAATTTAGCTGCCGAATAATTGGGTGAATTGCTAAGCTAAAAATGACTGGTCCAAGTGGGTCACCTTGTTGACATCCAACTGCGGATTCCAATAGGTTGTCCTTGTATAATAATTTTGAGGGATATCTGTAACATTGCGAAAGAAATTTATAAATTTTGGGGGTTTCTAATTTTGCCTCTGACAACAAGGTGTCCCTATTCACTGCGTTGAAGGCATTCTTTATGTCAACCTTAAGGATGACCTCTGCATTACCAGAACCAAGGTACGTGGCCAGGGCATGTATGGCAGCCTCACAACCCCCCTTTGAGCCAAAGCCTAATTGGAGGGGTTGGAATTTAGCAGATAAATCGTTGCTATAATATCTGCAACATATCTTGGCTGCCATACGCCTATATGTGCAACCTACGGCAATGGGACGAATGCCACCATCCTTCTTGTTAAGAGCGCATAAATTTGCTCCGTACAATATGTCAGTGATGGCACCGTTCACATTGCCGGAGAGCATCAAATTCATGAGAGCAGTCAGCTCCCTCAGGAGTGCATCGCCAGCCTCCCCGGCGCTCGAACACAAAAGATCTTTGAGATGTTGTGGTGTTAGAGCGTCGAGGCCACCAGCCGACCCAGTCCGGAAGGAGTAAACTGCTGCGAACACGTCCTTGGCTGTAGTAATCAGATGCTCCGAATCCATATCCGGGGCATCAGGAAAAGAGAGGCCATCCATCGGCGCTGGATGCTTGCTCTTCAAACCCGCAAGCGTGTTTGGAGAGCAAGGCGCCACCACATCAGTGCTGAATAAGAGTCTCGACGCACCCCGTATATCACCCTCCCTTAGTTTGGATTCTACATATTGATAATTCGTTCTATTTGTATTAAAAGTAAATTTGGTGTCGAAAGTATGGACCGAAACAGAACAGTTGTGTTTAATTTGGGCAGTAAGTGTCTTTTTTGAGGCCTGATCTTTTTCAATATGTAAAATCCTATAAGGGAATGTTAATAGTCGTTCCCAGGCCGTTTTTGAGTTCTCCCGCACGACTAGACCTATGCAGTCAGCCAATTTTTTGGCGACTGATGGCCTTGCGCCACGGGGAACTCTTTTCAGAACCGGAACAGAATTTTTTAAATTCGAAAGATGTTGCCAAAAGGGAATTTGGACACAGTCTTGTGTAGAAATTGAATATGATGAAGTTAAGGGGTCAGAAAGTACATCTTGGGATTTATGCATTTTGCCAAGATGTACTTTCAAACCCCGCTTACCTTTAAAGAAGCGGGCCTGGTCACAGTAGGGGCAGCGTACTAATTCACTCAGTGATGTGGTAGGTTGACTTGCGCCCCCTTCTACCTCACCATTGCCATCACTGTCTGCTTGCATCGTACCTACTATTCACTTAGTGACTATGTACAACTATATATTTACAATAAAGTATTTACAAAATATAAAAATATAAATAGACATGATTGTAAGAAAATATTGAAAAATAATGTCATAATAATATTATAATGTCATATTGATTTGCGCATGGCAGGTGGCGGCGGAGGCATAGTGGGGCGTAGTCTCTAGTTGTTGTTGGTATGCTGGTACTTATAACAACTTCTTGTTATAATCTCTGTAATATTTGATGAATATTTTGTATTGTCTTGCAAGGCGTGGCAGGGCGCCGAAATAGCGCGACGCGCCGACCTTCTTTTTAATTTCCGATTTTTTCTGAGTTGCGTTTGATCTCGCCCTTCCAAATTTTCCAGAGATATGTATATGTGCGTATGGATATTCGATATAATTATATTTCGGTTAGATTACGTTACGAATATAAAAAACGTAAAATAATTTTATATCATTACGGAAAAAACGTACTTTCATGCCGTCACATTTGACATTGTTTTTGAGTTGACTATATTTACTACCCTATTCTATCTTTGAAAATCTAAATAAATGTAAAAATAGAGAGAAAATTGTACCCAAAAATAGCAGTATATGCCTATTTTTGATTTAAGAGGCCGTTTCGAATCGATTTTACATTAATATTAATTAAATATTTTTTATTTATTTTCAAATTGATTTATAGATAAAAAAGTAATCAATTTATCGTAATCATTAGTTTTATTAGTTATTATCTAAAATTGTCGTAAAATGTACCGGAAATATGTGGTTTTTTGATACAAGCGTAAACGCGTCCTTAAATTATTTGTTTAGGTACTGCTACGATGGGTGAACAAAAAGTCAGACAGTAGATTTTCTCGTAGGACCCATTTTCGCAATAAGCTTACTTGCGTTATCACTATAGTATTTGTTTGTAATTTGATGTGTTTAAAAGTATTGAATTAAAGTAAAACTGTAAAAAAATACTCACATAATTATTAGTTTTATTTGCAACAGCCAACTTTAGCATATTCATAAAAAATTAAGACGGTATCTTACAATTGTTGGATCAAATCTCACCATATACGAGGGTCAAACTGAAAGTTCTTAGAAAATCAAAAACTGATTACATTAGCCAGTTATTAGTTTTATTATATCTTTTCAAAATATTGTCCATTGACGTCAATACACCGCTGCATGCGATGGAACCACTGGGAAAAGCACTTTGCCCACTCGTCCTTAGGGGTCTCTTCAATGGCATCGCGATACGCAGCCACCGCTTCTTCAGCATTCATAAACCGCTTTCCTTTAAGTTTTTCTTTAATTTTTGGAAATAAATAAAAATCACAAGGCGCGAGGTCGGGGCTATACGGCGGGTGACCCAGTAATTCAACGTTTGATGTCGCCAAATAGTCGATCGTTCGCTTGGCGGTGTGCGACGAGGCGTTGTCGTGGTGAAGGAGGATCCTACTGCGAGGTAGTTTCTCTCGAACTTTTTCCAAGACAAGTGGCAAACAATTGGTAGTGTACCATTCTGCAGAAACTGTTTTTTGATCCTCTAACACAATTGTTGCGAAATGACCTATCCTTCCAAAGAACGAGGCCACCATTTTTTTTCCCGCACTTCGATCTCTCTTCACTTTAGTTGGCAACTCCTCGAAAGGAAACACCCACTGAGCAGATTGTCTTTTGGTTTCAGGATCATAACAGTAAATCCAGCTTTCGTCACCTGTTAGTATGTCGAACACAGCATTTGAGTCACCTCCGTTAAATCTTTTAATCATTTTACGGCACCAATCCACACGATGGAGTTTTTGAGCCTTAGTCAAATTATGAGGTATCCACCGGGCGCAAAGCTTCCTGACCGCTAAATGTTCGTGGAGGATTTTGTGCACTTGACTCATACCGATGCCTAAGCTTGTCCGAATCTGCTGATAGGTCACTCTTTTGTCAGTCTCTATCATACGCCGCACAACACAGATGTTATTTTCAGTCGTCGCCGTAGAAGGCCGTCCCTCACGTACATCATCAGTGAGATTAGTGCGACCACGTTTAAACTCATTAAACCAGTTGTAAACAGTCGCACGAGATGGGGCTTCATCGTGAAAGGCCAATCGTAGTCTATCATAACTTTCTTGTTGACTTAAATGACATCGAAAGTCATAAAAAATCATTGCACGAAAATTTTCTCGTGTTAAATTCATGTTGACGTGACACAGACAATTTTCAATTTGCCGCCAAATCGTAAAACAAATGACAAATGAATGAAATATATACTCAGTAATATTGGCAAAGAGTTCTATTTTCAAATTTTAGAATATTTTTTTTATTATATTGTTTATAAGTGGCCAGTTCTAAGAACTTTCAGTTTGACCCTCGTACATTAAAGAAAAGTAAGTTTACAAAGCGTTCAAAAACCGCACATGTATTTCCTCTGAAGCCGCTTACTTTGTCCATTAAGTACTTTCAAGTCAAACAAAGAAGATAGCATCCATTTTTTTATTGTATAAAATAACGCAAGAAAAAAAACCAATCAAATATTCCTTCGATCCTAATCCTGTGTCAACTTGATACAAGAAAAGGTAATGATAGAAAATTTAAGTGTCACCGAAAACAGGTCACAGCGCTTAGAGAATTAGGTCATTTTACTTTCCCAGGATTATTTTCGGAAGTGCGGTTAAGCCTCTTCAATTTGGGCCTAAGTTAATTCTTAATGGTGTAGGTACCTGCGCTAGAGATTTAATCTGATGTTATTATTTTAATGGAAACTTAGGAGGTGTTTAAGGATAGAGTACATTTTGTATGTTTTAAAGTCTGTGTCTTTTCCAAGGCACAGGCAGACGTTTATTCAGCTATGTTTCATGTTATTCTTAGTACTTGAGGATGCCCTGCAAAGGTCTTATTTAAAGAGCAATGAAGAGGCCCATCTTTTAAAATAAAATAAAGCTATTAACTCAACGTGCAATTCGAAAATAGAGCCAAAAACACAGAAAAAAATCGAATAAAATAAACTTACGCCACAAATATGCAATTATTTCTAAAAAAAAAAATATGTTGCTTGGCATGTTAAGTGTTGAAATAAACTTCTGGCTTTACCTGCTATCCAAAAAGTATAATAGTCTTAGCCAGTTGGTATTAATTTTGAGTAATTGCCGGTAGGTTGGTGTCTCTACTAGTAAATCATGCTGACTGCGAAGCTTAAGAATAAATATAGATTTCTTTCTGATGAACTAGTCATCCAGTAGCACTTGCTTGAACGTAATGACTATAATTGACAAAAATATTTATCCTATTGGACAAACAAAGCGATCCTATTATTGTTGTAGATATTATCTCCATTCAATTTTGGAGGCCCTCTTCCCTTTCCTTCCCTTTAAAAGATTCCACGGTTACATAGATCACGCACGAATTGAAAAGAAGATCAACACACCGAGATCCGCTACGTAAACAAACTTTTCTCAGCGAAGCAACACATTCTGTGTGACCTCATTTAGGAACCGTGATATGATTTTTTTATTTTGAGGTTGAACCTATACTTAAGGGCTCAATGCCTTACGATCGGTACATTTGAACTGGTTCAAAGCGGACTTACACTTACACAAATACCGTTCACACATTAATACTTTGCTCACACGTTTTATACAAATTGCCACTCTATAAAAAGCATACAGCCTACATTCCAATTTCAATATAAATGCACTCCGTTTTTTTTTTTAACTCCCGCACTAGGACCGAATCCTGTGTCGCGGGGGACTTTACAAACATACATCTAACGGACACAATGAACACCCAGACTCGAAACAACAATTTATGAATCACACAAAGTGTTGTCTCGTGTAGGGATCGAACCCACAACACTGCGCGCAGCGTCAAGCAGCGAGGCGACCGCTTAAACCACTACGCTAACCGTGCAGTCAAAAGTACTGTTTAGTTTATAAATGGAGCTGTTTACATTCATTGTTTAAAAGGGGGAAAACGTTAAGTAGAGGAAACATTAAATGTCTGTTCCATTTTCAAACTAAGAACAAAGACGGAGCATTTTAAACAGAGATAGCACATTTAAAATTCAAATTTAGTAAACACTTTGTTTCGTTCCTGCTAACTTATTGAATGAATTCAAAACTAATTAACTGCTCGAATTAAAATTAACAATTCATTTACATCTTGGCCGATGGCCTCGACGACCTATTTCAGTTTTGGAATATCATTTTAAAATTTATGAAGCAGCTTGATATTTTAATTTCAGTTGCATACAGATTTTTTAGCCTCAACTTAAGAATACTTAACGATATAATTGATAAAAAATACTCAGTATCATCTTGATTTTATTCCACTAAAACAATAATTTTCTACAAACAATATGCTAATTTAACAAGATTACCAACAAACAAAATTAGTTTTATAATTGTTATTTGACATTCGCTGTCACTAATATCAAATTTAAAAAAGACACCTAATCACCATAAACAAAACAGTCCTGAGGCGAAACCATTATACATGTCTTTGACTTTATTATTGTCGTGTAAATTTAATTTCAAGATGTTTGTGTCTGTGAAACTTTAGATCGAGTGACGCTAGACCGATTCTGCAACTGTGTGGTATTTTAGCGGAGACCTGTTTCTATTTTGAGAAGTTTTCCAATTTTGTGCATCGTTGGTTCGGTATCGTAAGCGTGATTGCCAATTATAGATGCCAGATTATATTTGGAGGCATTGTTATTCGTTAATAGGCCCAGATATTTTTAGTGGTTATTGTGTTATACTTACCTGTATAGTTGTAGTGTCAATCGTTTTCGCCTTTGAACTTGGACACCGCCGCCATCTAGTATGCCAGATGTGACACAATATATTTACTGTAGACTGTTAGCAAGTTCTCATTGTCATTCAAATTTCTCGATGAATTGATAATGTAATTTATGGTAAAGATTGTGTGCTATGAATGACAATGGCACACCTTAGGTGCTTGTTTTAAACAAAAATGTATTTTTTTTGTATCATGGCTCAGCGTTTTAGTATCGAGGCAGCAGTTCAAGTTACTAATCAACAGTACTCTAAAAATTCAGTTATCAGATGCATAATAACCTGGTTTGATTTCACAATATACATTATCAGTTTAACACACCCAAATCCGATTCAAATCTGTTGAACATAGATTGCGATACGCCCTTAATACAATAGGCAGTGAGTGTTACTATGCCATTGAATTAAGTAATAAAGAGGCCAAGTGCTATCTTAATATATAAAATCCTTGCGTTACTGACTGACTGACAGACACGCTACAGCCGAAACTATTGGGCGCAGGAAGCACAAATTTGGCATGTATGTTCCTTGGGGAGCGTAGGGGTGCACTAAGAAGAGATTTCCCGAAATTTCCACGGGATCGGCCAAAACGGGTAAATTAAAATATAATGCAGGCGTAGCTGCTGGCGTCCTCTAGTATGAAATAATATTATCAAACACACGTAATACCTTGATTCAACAAAATCGATTGTTTGAAATACGTATGATAACGATACGCTCATGTTTGCTTTATCACGACTACAGGCTTTTTACGGCAAACATGAAGTCGGATGTGTACACGGTAAATGTCTACATTTATATGTACGAAGCCACATTTCTCTTGGCAAACATTTATTTGGAAGTATCATCATTGCTTCCTAATAAATAAACCTGTCCTTTTTGATGTTTGTGTCCTTATTATTTTTCAAATATTTTTGTTATGATTTTGTTCTTCTTTGAGAATCGTTTTAGTCTATAAAAAACTTGAAACTGATCATGGATAAAATTCATATTGTTAATGTAATATTTTGTAAATTTTTATAAAATAAATAAATCTTACCTGTATAACATCCTCTCTTGCCGATCAGCCTCCTTGTAGATCCTGTAGTACATATACAGCATGATAACTCCAGGAATCCAAAAACTAACACTACTGGATATCACTGCATAGATTCTGTTCACAGTAAAACTGCACATATTTGGGAATCTCTTCCTAAAGTTCAGGTGATCTTCAGTTGTGTACCAACCCATGAAGATCGGGAGGAAGGAAACCAAAGCGGGACTGCACCAGACGACAGCAAGCATGATCCCAAGCTTTGCCGTCGTCATTATCAAAGGGTAGTCCAGAGGCTGGACTATGGCATAGTATCTGTCGACACTGATACAGCACAAATGGAGTATTGACGCTGAGGAAAAATACACATCCAAAGAGTTCCAAACATCGCACATGAAGTAACCGAACAACCATTTACCGTTCGTTATTTCAACACTGAAGTTAAAGCACATCGCCCAAATAGCAACTAGCATGTCAGCCAGGGCTAGCGACACCACAAAGTAGTTCGTGATCACTCTTAATTTCCTGTGTCTCATCACTGACACAATCACTAATAAGTTCCCGAAAATCGCAGCCAGAATTATGAATAACATTATCAGACATTTTAATATCACTAAAAATACTATGAAAGGTTCGTCTTCAAATTGGTTGGAGTACACCAGATCATTGCTTGTCTCATTGAGCTCAACAGTTTTGTTCACGTAAGCATCTGTGAGATACATTGATGTTGACAAATCTGCTAGGTCTATTGTAAAGTTTTCCGTTTCTAGTATTAGTTCCACATGCATGTTTTACATTTTCAAGTTGTATTAACTTTTAGCACGAGAACGCCGAACTGGGGTGCCGGCACAAATTCCATTGTGTTACCTGAAAAGAAGGAAAAGTAAGTTAAATTTCTTTGTATTCACGAAGTCGACAAGGCTTTTTGTAAGGGATTATTGTAAGGTGTTTGAAGGCATCGTTTGAGATCAAATGAGCAAGTACGATGGGACAATAAGAATCCTTGTTTCGTAAAATGTTTGTAGCGCTGTTTATTTATAGGATCAGAATCAAATGACATTATTTTACTGTAAAACTTAAATATTATACCGTTTATTTGATTTTATGTTGTACAAACTTTGTCTTTAGAAAATTGACTAAGTCACAGGTGATATTTAAAAAGGTCATCTTATAACTCCAGGAAACATAAAGTTGGGACCACGATCTTTTGTAACTTAGAAGTACCTACAGGCCAACGAAATTGGGGCATAAACGTTCGAAGTTAAAATCCAACTTATTTTATTTACGGCCAACACGATAGCGAACCTTTTTTCTTGATTTTTTTACAAAATTAAATCATACACAGCTGTTGCCCATATTTCGTCTAATTTAAACAAATTCCTTTCCCAAAAATAATTACACCAAATCTCACGTCCCGCAACTTGAAATTACGTTTCAATCACTTCATCCAAAACGAAACAAATATCATTTTCATTGAATAATATTTCATACACGTTGGTTAAACATTGAAATTCATGAATATTGAAATCGACCTGTATTATGGCCGATGTTTACATAGTAGCAGATTTTAAAAATCGTTTGAAAATCTGTGGTACAACAGCGTTCAGGGTAAGCTTTTAGGCGCCTCCACTAAACATGAAAGAGACTCTGTTCCTTAAAAAAGATCTGCAAATAATTACTCTTTGCCTCTCACGTTCAAGTCTGTAGCACCTATAAGCATTAAAAAATCTTTTTTTTTGTCACGCTCGTTGCCAGAAGGCAATGAAATACTTATTTTTCCAGTTCTTCAAGACAATAGTGGGAACTAGAAAAGGACTGTACCTACGTATTATATGAAATTCTTGAGTTACCGACTGATTGACAAACAACGCACTGCCGAAACTGTTGTGCGTAAGAAGCTAAAATTTGGCATGCATCTTCTTAGAGAGCGTACAGGGAATTTTCGGAAATCCCTTCTTAGTAAAAGAAGTAATTTCCCCAAACTCTCACGGGATATATGTATTGCTGCGATCATCCTCTAGTACACAATGAAAATAATAGTATCACTTACGCTAAGCGAAGCCGAGTAAAATAAAATGATACAACAGACGATAATAGCTTTGCAAACCGCTCATCTTCCTCGCTGATTTCATCCGGTGACGCAGCTTTATGGTGATTATGTTACGCAAATGTAGGCATTACGGTCATGGCCCGCTGATAAGCAAATAAAGCCTTTTTTGAATAGCCATTGTAATACCTCGCCGTGTGTTAAACAGGGTTAAAGTCCAAATATAATAGCGGTTGAATTTATGAACATGTGTTAGGTTAGGTTGCTTTTAACTCATCTTGGTGTTGCTATTTTAGAATTTTTCTTTATGGGCTGTCTGCGGTTTTTCCTTTTCTTTTCCTTTTTTGATTTCCGAATTGCCACGAAATGGAAATTCGGAAATTACTGTTCCGGAATTTCTGTTTTTCAGTAAATTGTAAATATAAGTTCGTGGTCAATAAATAAAAAATATTGGATTTTTTTGGTTTACGTGAACTTTAAATATTGAATGTATACTATGGTTCACGGATTTTATCACAATATATTGGTTTACTGACATATAATTTAAACCATTTAAATGTAAAACCAATATACTCGGCTATTTCGAAGTAAATACTTCACACTCGAGACAAAAGCGAATGCCACCTCAAGGCGTACCCACTATATACAGGATGTAAAAAAACCCTTAACGAAAACTAAAACCCCATATTGTACCAATCATTACGAACATTTTCATCATACCTGGGAAATCACTGTTTCAAGAGATATTGAGGCTCAAAGTTACTATAAAATGTTTGTAATTAGGTACGAAATCAATAAAATTACCTCACCAACCTGTTATATGAATGTCCTATGCACCCATGGATAAGTAGGTATTTCGAAAATCGCACGCGCACACTTTTAATTAAGGCTTAAAAAATATGTAAATTTGAAAAAAGAATCATTTCCCAAGTTTTATTTTTGCTTAGTATGACTTGGAGTAGTTTAGATTAAGTTTTTCTGGAAATCCGTTCGTGCAGTTCGAGGAAAAACTCAATCCTCAAACACAGCAATCAGAGACAAGAATGGAAAGATACTGAATGGTGAATCGTGTGTGCTGAAAAGATGGAAAGTATATTTTGAAGGATTATTTGAAAGAACGACGACAGAGACATCAACAGGTGAAATGAATGGTAATGATAGCAATGATGAAAGCGATATTGGCGTGGATGAGATTTTGAAGGCACTGGCCAGTATGAAATTAGGTAAGGCAGGGTATGATAGGATTACAGTCGAAATGCTGAAGGCTGGACAAGGCATCATAGTTAGTCAGCTGCAGAGTTTATCTAACTTGTGCTGGAGCACCGGCCGAGTACCTGATGACTGGGCCACAGCAGTAGTTGTGCCTTTTTATAAAGGAAAAGGCTCGCAATAAGCTCGTTCTCAGCATTGTTGGCAAATTGTATGCGAAGGTACTGATTGAAAGAGTACCTATACTTTACCTAACGCTTCTGCTGTAAAATTCTTCACAAACGAATGAGCTTTCTTAAAGTTTACCCTTGAATAACTCAAAAAGCTCGTTTTTATTTTATAAAACTATATCAATAGCAAGTACATTCCGCTATTGACGCGCTTAGTCATGACTTTTTAATAGTTCGTATTTATCTTACAAGCCCAAGTTGATTATCTGACTTACAGCCGGTTGCAGAAACGATATTTAAAATTTTAAAACGAGATTAAACCCTAATCTATTATTAAGTCGTTGCACAAAGCCAAATTCTTGTAAAATATAATCCTTTATTAAATTTAATTTAAGAAGAGTCAAAGCCTACATTAAAGCGCGTTTTACGTTGCACAAACAGCCATTAGCGTAATTGAAACGTGAGAATTTTAAATATGACAGATGTGAATTTTAAAATCTAATTTGAGCTCAGTGAGGCATTAAAGCTCTATTGTTTTTGAATTTATCTCTGTTCCATAATATATATTTTTTTAGGTCCCACATAATAGGGGGCGAGCCTATTGCCGTACCGGGCACATTACCAGACTCCGTGCTGCTACTGAGAATTTCCTAACGGAAAAACCCAATAACACTTTACCCGACCCGGGAATCGAACCCGAGACCTCCCAATCCCACGCGCATTCTTTATGCCGCAAGATCAATGAGGTAGATTCATGGCGAAATGTGGGTGTAATATAACACCTCTGCCTACCCCTTCGCAGATATAGGCGTGAGTCCATAATATCTTATTGTACATTGAAGTGTTTGTTGCCAAATATAGCTCTATTAAATTGTAGTGTTTTACGGAATTGACGTGGTTTACAATGAATACCTAGACAAAGATGAAAGACTAGTTATGTCTTAACTAGTCTTTCATCTTTGTCTGATCCCGAAGAAGATTTTTCTCGCGGTCAAATTCTGGCAAGGCGAATGTATTTTCCAAGCCCGACGGCGAAGAATTACAGAGTATCCATAGAAGCAGATCACCAAATACGAATCATTGTAGATAAGGAACCCATGTCTCAAAGAAATAAATAATTATGTTGATTGTCTGACATAGTTTTTAATTTGTTTGAGGGTTTTTGCCACAGGAGCTTAGCAACTGAACAGGTCTTGGGTGATTATCAAATAAACACAAATCCAGTGTGTAGATTAGTGAAAAGAGTTCTCAAGCCCTTGCAAAATTAAGCTCAAAATGTATTAAATTGCCAAACAGGAAAGTTCTACGCCTACATTTTAGATCTACGTCGAGTTGCAGCTAGCTTCTATGAAATTGATAGATTGCCACGTGTCGTAGGCGCTTTGGATTGTACTCATGTTAACATTATTATTAGCAAAGGAGGTCATCATCCAAGCTATAGGTACTAGTGCAAGAAGAGATACTTCTCCATAAGTGTAAAAATAATTGTCTTTATTCTATCTAATTGAATTATGACAACAAAACACATTACAAACAAAAGATATAAAAATATTTCTTTATCGTAAGCAATTTAACCAATATGTCTTGAATAGTACAGCTTATTTCCTTCTCTCTTCTCTCATTTTGTGACTTCCACATAAATAAAATAACTGGGCATTTTCATATTTGATTTTATATTAATACAATACAATAGTAGCGTATGTACTCAAGTTATAGAAAATCATCATTCATGAAGGGTATTAACTGCATTATATGGTCAATCATTATAATTAGCGCCAGGCTCCCTCTTCGTATGAATTTTCTCGACTTTTCAGCTCAAAACGTAACAATTTTAATTAAAATCGTAAAAATGATTCAATACAACAATAACACAAACATGTCAATTTTTGACAAAATTATTCCAAATTTAATCCATTTTGAGCTTAATTTTGCTAGGGTTTGAGAACTCTTTGCACTCATCTACACACTGGATTTGTGTTTATTTGATAGTAGTGTAATATTGGGGATTCTGTATCATTTGCTCGCTTCACTCGAACTGCATGATACAGAATCCCCAATCGTTTTCACCGTATTGTATATACTTAACATTCACAAACAATAATATCAAGTTCGAATCGATCAATTTTATTTTTTTCAATTTTCGCTCTTCTGGTTTTTGCTGTCGATCATTATATGCTTTGGCTGCTACTTCAATATCCGATCGATTAATATAATGTGTTCTGCATCACCGAGAGTGCCCAGTAATACCATACTGTTATAATTAACATTATGTTTAGCAATTTAATTACTTCTCTCAGTGATCAATAGTAGCTTTTAGTGAGTTTTATTATGAATGTGTGTACCTAATGAACCTCACTTCATGTAATATCAATGTAATCATGTCAACTATTTAAAAATAATTTATAGTGCCCAGTAATACCATACTGTTATAGTTAACATAATTTTTTAAGTTTAGCAATTATTTAGTGATCAATGGTAGCGTTACTTTTAGTGAGTTTTTATTATGAATGTGTGTACCTAATGAATTCCTCACTCCATCTAATATCAATGTAATCATGTTATCAATTTAAAAAATAAATGGATATGTTAATGAGTCTAGGAAACTATTAAGTAAAATAAAACAATGTATACTTATTATCAATTTAAAAAAAGTTTATTATCAATGCACCATTTTTTTAAACACAAAACATTTTTTAAAGCACATATTGAGTCATGATAAATACAATTGTATAAATCTTCAGAGCACTTATAGCAATCATATAAACATAACAAATTAGGACAACATTTATCTTCTAAATTAATTAAATTATTAGTATTTAAAATATCCTTCAACCATAACATTTTTTCAAGATCTTTAACGTAAATACACTTATCTTTTAAAACATCTGCAATTAAATATTGATAATTTGAGTAAGGTATAAATCCTTCACCCCAGTATATTTTTCTGTTACGTTCAATCCAGCAAACCTGCCGTCTTTCTGATTTAGTCAAATCATAAAAAGGAAATGGTGGTTTGATTAAAAACACTTGTAGGTTTTTATTACACCATACAGCTATTTCTTTTAGTATAAATTCATTTGCTTCTGTTTTAAAGCCTTGAACGTCAACAATCGCCGTCATGATAGCCTACGGACGATGTTGCTTAGAGGTTTGTATTCCACAATTCGGTACTGAGCTACTAAATTCAGCCACAACATTTATTTAATTTTTACATAAATATAAAGCATGCATACAAACATTGACTCATAACAATTACACATTTTTAAAAAGATAACATTTATTTATTTTTAGAAATACAACTAAACTTAAATAAAAACATTATCTTAAGACTACTCAGTATCACACAATTTCTTACTTATTTTTTTTATTAATGTCTCTGTGATATCCATTACATCATCATAAGGCTCCTCAACCACATATTGTGCACTTAAGCAAGCCTCGTTTTTTTATTTTTGTCTACATAATCTAATTCACGAATATCTATATTAATTAGGAGACGTCCTTGCTTAGGACGATTTCTTCGAACAATGTACGAATTTGCCGATGACGTTAATAAACTTTGACGCTTTTTAGATGGTGACAATTTTTTTGACTTTGTAGAAAAATTTGGTTCAATGTATGTTATGCCATCGTCTTGAGTGGAGAAATATGGGCTAGTAACCTGTAAAAAAATAAATCACACATAAATATATAATAATGTGGACGCGCACAATAAATGTTTATAAACATAAATACATTTTATGTAGTGCTTACCTGATCAGAGGATTTGTTCCGATGCTTTTCAAAACATTCATAATTTCCTTGAGAGTAAAAAAATGGCTTGTTTTTTAACTGTCTACCATTCTCTGCCAAAGCATTGTCCTGCAATATAATAACATAAAAAATATAAATGAAAAGTTCATAACTATATGAATTTAACTATGAGGAATAAAATAATATTTACTAACCTCTTGTATTTCTGTCTGGTCAACTTCGTCCAAAGGACTTGGGATTTGAGAATCAACATTATCAAATACAAATCTGTTAAGTCCTCCAATGTTGAGAATGCTGGGGCTGTATGACATGATTCTGAAAATAAAACTAAAGTAAGATATCTAATTATTCATATAATAATATAATATAATATTGTAATAACTAATAACATTAAAAACGTACTTACCAATAAAACTTGATTTCTCTGCTAGCAACAGGTCCTGTTTCGGCTGACTATGACAGCATAGTGAAATAAGGAATGCAATTTTAAATCTGTATGATATTCAATACCAAATGAAATCAATTACCTATTAAAAATATAATATTGTAATACGAGAATACAAAATGCCTAACTTTCTAGACCTGTTCAAACATGTTAAATGCTGTTATTTATACTTTATGATATGTATATCTAATTTAGTGTTAAAGTTATAGCTACCTATAAATATGTGTGTTAGACATTCATTACAGTAATTGTCAAAATGAAGTTGATCAAGCAACCCATATCTTTGAAAATTAATGATATAGATTTAAATGAAACTTCTCACCAGATCAGACATAGTCCTTTATTACCGAATACGATTCGATGTATAATGTGCGGTCCATCGAACTGTGGTAAAACAAACGTTATGATTAGTTTGTTGTTACATGAAAATGGTCTAAAATTTAAAAATCTTTATCTTTATTCCAAAACTTCATTTCAACCAAAGTATCGTTTCTTGAGTGAAGTATTAGGAAGAGTCTCGCAGATTAACTTCTACAAATTTAGCGATGATAAAGAGGTAATTTCTCCGAGTGAAGCTTTAACAAATTCTGTGTTTATTTTTGATGATGTTGCGTGTGAAAATCAAGTTAATATTCGCAATTATTTTTGTATGGGTAGACATAAACAAATAGATTGTTTCTATTTATCTCAAACCTATTCCAAAATTCCAAAACAACTGTTGCGTGACAATGTGAATTTTCTTATTATATTCAAACAAGATGATGTGAATTTAAAACATATTTATGAAGAGCATGTTACTTCTGATTTACAGTGGAAAGAGTTTAGAAATATTTGTCAAACTGTTTGGAGTAAACCTTATAATTTTCTACTTATTAATAAAGAATCGTCATTAAATAATGGAAGGTACAGACAGAACTTAGATATGTTTTTTAAATTTGACTGACTGTTTATATGTATATATATATATAAGTAATTAACATGGCAAATCAAATTCAGTATAATTTGTTATTTAGCTGAATACAGTTGTTAATAGGTATAACATGGAGAAAAATATTAAAATAGAATTACTGAAGTCTGTAGACTCCATAAAGAATAAAATAAAACAAATGAAAAACCAGGAACACTCTACGAACTTATCACTTGAAAAAATGTTAAAACCTGTCACAGATCCCCTTAAAACTCTAGTTGATTCAAATAAAACATTAGAAAAAATACAAAATTTTGAAAATACACACTCTAATTTTGAAGACGTGGAATTAGGTGACATTAATACTAGCTCATCTACTAAGTTTGAAGAATGCTATGACCTAGAACTGAATTCTGTACTGAACGTTAAAAAGCCTCCCCAGACGGAATTACCGGATGATTTAGAAATATCATTAGAGGGTCGTGATATCCATGATATTTATGACCTAAACATACCATTTGGAATAAGGAGTGAAAACAAAAAAATATTAATGGGTAATTCAATAGTTTCGTTTTCTAAAATAGATAGTGCAAATAATGATAATACCATTTTAATTAAAGTTGGTGACAAAAGCTTCAATTTAACCCCTGGTTTAAAAGAACTTTTACTTCGAAGAAAACCTGATTTGAAACAAATATCGAGCAAAGATAAACTTGTCTATAAAGATATGTTGCATTATACAAATGCACGTAAGAGAGATTTCAACCCTAATGGGCAAATTAGAGGCGATAAAGGTATAAAATATCGTGAAATAATCAAACCATTGTTTTCTGAATCGTCAAACAATAATATTGTCACTAAATTAGGAGGAAGCTTACCAACGTTAAAGAAATACAAAAATAGCACTGACTTGGTATATTGGGACGATCCTAACGAACTGGTTGAAAGATTGAAACTATTAATTGCTTCCCGAGATGCTGGTAATACAAATCATGATAATGAAATTTTATCAATAATCGAAGAGTTAAAAGAAGCTGACATAATTAAATAATAAATAGTCCTAATAATATGCTTTTTATTCAGTATTATAGCAGAATTCGAGACAAACATACCTACTGAGTTGTGAACATGAGCAAAGCTGACGTGGTAAACGAAATTCATAAAAATGCGAGAGTGAACTATCCGCGAAGACATGTTGTAATGAGAGATATAGATGACTTGTGGCAAGCAGACTTAATTGATTTGCAATCAATTTCAAAAGAAAATAAAAATTATAGATATATTCTTACCGTTATTGATTCATTTTCGAAATATGCTTGGGCCTTTCCTATGAGAAGTAAAAGCAAAGAAGATGTGTATAACTCTTTCAAAACTTTGTTGGATAAAGGGCGTGTTCCTAAAAATCTGCAAACCGAGAATGGAACAGAATTTTATAATAACAAATTTCAGAAGCTTATGAAATCGTTTCATATTAACCATTATTCAACCTTCTCAACAAAAAAAGCTTCAATAGTGGAACGATTTATCAGAACATTGAAATCTAAAATCTATAAGGAATTTAGTTTAAAAGGCAATTACAATTGGGTAAATAATACCCTCAATGATGTTATTTACAAATACAATCACACTCACCATCGCACTATTAATGAAATCCCTGCTAATGTGAACAATATGAATAAAAAACTGATACTAGAAAGGTATTTAAAGTTGCCAAAAAATGATAATTTAAAAAGCAAGTACAAAGTAGGTGATTATGTGCGTATCAGTAAATACAAAGGTACATTTGAAAAAGGTTATACTCCCAACTGGTCAACAGAAATATTTAAAATTCGTAAAATACAAAATACAACTCCTATAACTTACTTAATTGAAGACACTATCAGAGGTCTGCCTATTTTAGGAGCATTTTATACACAAGAACTTCAAAAAACAAAACATCCCAATATATATCTAGTCGAGAAAGTTCTTAGAAGAAAAGGTAACAGGGTTTTAGTAAAATGGTTAGGTTTGTCTTCAGCTGAAAGCAGTTGGATTGATAAATCGAATGTAATATTATAAATAAAATAATATTAACAAACTCGAATCACATAACTATTTATTAAAGTATTCAAACCGGAATCATCAGTCTTATAATGTGTTTTGGAGAGAGTAGTCTTCTCAATTGGCTTATTAATAATTTACCATTTGAATTACACTTACCAGGATATAATTACTGTGGCCCAGGTACTAAATTAATAAAAAGACTAACGAAAGGAGATAACGGCGTAAATAAGTTGGACGAATACTGCAAAGATCACGATATTGCATATCACAAGTCATCAAACTTAAAGGATCGTCATAAGGCTGATTTAATTTTGTTAAAAATGGCGAAAGAGCGAGCGGTTGCTTCCGATGCCAGTATAGCTGAAAAACTCGCGGCACGCTTAGTAAGTAAGGCTATGTCAGCAAAAATTAAAACTGGTTCTGGTTTGGACAAAAAGCATTCTACAAAAATTACACCTGGAAAAGGGTTAAAAAGTAAATTAAAATCTGTTATTACAAAAGCAAAAAGGCATATCAAAAAATTAAAACCTAAGAGCAAGAAAATGGCAATAGAATTAGCTATTGCTGCTACTAGAGAATTGGCTGATGATTCATCGATTAAGCTCCCTCGCGATATTCCTATTCCAAAAACTGGGGGAGTATTACCTTTGATTCCTATTTTTGCGGGATTATCAGCTGCGGGAGCTTTAGCAGGCGGTGCAGCTGGTATTGCTAAAACCATAAATGAATTCAAAATGGCTAAAAAGCTGTATGAAGAATCGAGAAGACATAATGAAAAAATGGAAGCTCTATGTATTGGGAAAGGACTACACCTTAAACCACATAAAGGCGGCCTTGGAATTTTCGTATCAAAAGAAAAAAACTAAGATATCGGCTACCCAAACGGGCCTTAACTAACATTGACATTTTAAAGTACGGGAATAGAATTCCTTATTTTAGAGGTGTCTTTATGAGAGATGAGCTCCCTAAATGTTCTTATAAAAAAGAATGTGGAGTTACTAATTTGGATAGTTCAAAAAATCCTGGTTCTCATTGGGTAGCCTATGCAAAATATAATGATTATGTTGAGTATTTTGACAGTTATGGAAATCTTAAACCTCCGAAGGAATTTATAAAATATGTAGGTTCTAACATTCAATATAATTATGAAAATATACAACGTGATCACCCCTTCAATTGTGGACATTTATGTTTAAATTTCTTAAAGAATTTTTGGTATAATCATGAAATAAAATAAAAAGGATCATCTAAAAGAGTTCAGTATGCAAGCATGTCTACTACGGTTACCATCTCTGGAAATAAATCGGAACTGATTTCGTATTTTCAACCACCTCTTCATTTATCTGATCAGTACGAGTGCGGTTTACTATACTTTTCAGTATTAAAAACAAGACCGAATGTGCCCGTTAATAACAGCAGTTTAACAGCTGTTATCAGAATTGAATGTGATCTTGTACACGGTTCATACTGCAACGGATTACCGACTCATTTTATTCATGAATTTATATCTGATACTGCTCCAAGTCACGGCTACATAGAAATACCTCAGAACGTTATTTACTTTCCAGTTAACAAAAATATAATTTCATCCATATCTGTTAGGATAGTAGATCAGTTTGGTTACCGTATTGACTTTGGTGAAGAAAATATTCAATTACGTCTTCATTTAAGACAAGCAAAATGATAGTATATTATAAAAACCCTTCAGTGAAAATAAAACGTCCTATTCCGTCAACGACCATAAAGGTGCACAGACGTAAGAAAAACGTGAAGAAATTGACTAAATCAAATAAAGATTTTCTTAAAGCTTTAGGGTTTAAAGTATGAGTATACTACAGATTACCGATTTACCACACTTTGATAGTTCGATCGAAAGTTATGAAATCCATTCATACAATCCCTACAATAACAGTTTTAGAGAAAACGATGAAATCAGAATCCCCATACACCAGCAAGATATATACGTGCTACCATCAGCCAGTTCCATCTACATCGAAGGTCAAGCAAAGCTGTTCGGTAAGGATGGGCATCAGATCAAGAAAGCTGTTACGTTTACTAATAACCCTGTTATGTACTTGTTCCAAGACATCAGGTACGAAATGAATGGAATTGAAATAGATCGTATAAAAAATTCTGGAAAAACATCAACAATAAAGTCATACATATCATTTAATGAAGCAGAAAGTAAAGTTTCTGCATTATGGGGTTGGAATTTAAACGGATTCCAAAGTGATGGACATTTTAGCGTTGTGGTGCCCTTAAATAAGATTTTAGGGTTTGCAGAGGATTACAATAAAATTGTGATAAATTGTAAACACGAACTTATATTGAATAGGAGTAATTCTAACTTAAATAGTATTATTCTTACTGATGAAGTCGTTCAGCTTCAAATAGATATACAGAGAATTCAATGGAGAGTACCACATATAAAAGTTTCCAATCGAGAACGTTTAATACTTTTAAAGCACTTAGAAAGAGATAAACCTATTCAGATGGCCTTTAGAAATTGGGATTTATATGAGTATCCTTTACTACCTAAAACCACAAAGCATTCTTGGTCAGTAAAGACTGCTTCTCAAGTAGAAAAGCCTCGGTATGTCATTTTTTGCTTGCAAACTAATAGGAAAAATAATAGAACTAAAAACAGTTCGGTATTTGATCATTGTGATGTGACAAATGTTACGCTCTTTTTAAATTCGCAATATTATCCTTATGAGCCTTTATCTTTAAAGTTTTGTGAGAACAAATATAGTATATTATATGAAATGTATGTGAAATTTCGCCAGTCGTATTACAACTCTCCGGTAGAACCGTTGCTTGATCTGCAGGATTTCAAAGAAAAGGCCCCAGTCTTCATCTTAGACTGCTCGAGGCAAAACGATAGTTTAAAAACTGGTCCAGTGGATGTAAGATTGGAATTTGAATGTTCTACACAAATACCAGATAAGACAACTGCATACTGTTTGATTATAAACGACCGACTTGTGGAATACAAACCTCTGAGCAACATCGTGCGTAGATTATCATGACTGCTATTGTAGACATCCAAGGCTTTAAAACAGAAGCAAATGAATTTATAATAAAAGAAATTGCTATATGGTGTAATCAAAGCCTGCAAGTGTTTTTAATCAAACCGCCATTTCCTTTTTACGATTTGACTAAATCGGAAAGACAACAAGTTTGCTGGATTGAGCGTAATAGAAAAATATACTGGAGCGAAGGATTTATACCTTACTCAAATTATCAATATTTAGTTTTAGATATCTTAAAAGATAAGTGTGTTTTCGTTAAAGGTCTTGAAAAAGTGTCATGGTTGAAAAATATTTTAAATAGTGTTAATGTAATTAATTTAGAAGATAAAGGTTGTCCTAATTTGTTAACTCTATATGGTCGCTATAAATATTCCGGAGATTTGTACAATTGTATCTATCATGACTCAATATGTGCATTAAAAAATGTTATGTGCTTAAAAAAATGGTGCTTTGATAATAAACTTTTTTAAAAAGATACAATATGGATTGTTTCATTTTACTAAATCGTTTCCTATACTCACTAACATACCCATTTAGTTTTAATATATACTATGATTGGAATATTACATGAATTGATACACATTCATAAGCACAATAAAAAACTCAGCAAAGAGAACAGTTACATTGGTCACTAAGACAAGGAGTTAAATTCCTAACCTGAAAACCTTAGAATAGGTGTTATTATTCTAAGCTGAAAACATAATGTTAATAATCTATATCGTGAATAAAACGGATCGCAGATAACAAAAGTAGGTATTATTGGAGGCGTCTGCGTCGCGAAACGAGCGAAGCGAGTTGAGTGACGCAGAAGTCAGAACACATTTATATTAATCGATCGAACACTACACGTGCAGTCAATCTGCTTTATCTCGATACGTCCGCATCACCTGGAATCCGAGTGACCGTGGGTTCAAGTTCCATGTAGACGAAGTCAGAGGCAAAAGCTAGTTGTGGATAAAACAATTATATAATTCATAAGTACATACATTCATAGTCTTATGCCTGTAACCCTGAAGAGGTAGGCAAAGGTGTATTACTACACCCACTTTTCGCCAGATATATTTAAGTCCCACGTAATAGGGAGGCGAGCCTATTGCCGTACCGGGCACATTTCTAGACTTCATGCTGTTACTGAGAATTTCCTAACAGAAAAACCCAATAACACTTTGACCGACCCGGGAATCGAACCCGGGAGCCACCCGATCCTACTTTCAACATTGTTAAGATTTTGCATTCATTCATTAAAATTAACAACGAGCTGTGCAAAGATAACAGTATGTACATATAAATTATTATGAATGCATCGCTGTGCCCGAGCCGCACTGAGCGCGTCGAACGAACTTGAGAATGTTGTTTGTATTATGTCATCCCAAGTAAAAACATTGTTACTATGCTACCAGTATTACGATGCATCGATGAATGAAATAATATTATACTTCTAATGCCAACCGTCCGTATCGCAGATCATGTTAGTAGTGTGATTTTGGTGCGCTCTGCATTGCGAACGGAGAGAAGCGAGGTGAGTGATGCAGTAAGCAAATGAATTTATACTAAAAAAAATAGCTGTATGGTGTAATAAAAACCTACTAGTGTTTTTAATCAAACCACCATTTCCTTTTTACGATTTGACTAAATCAGAAAGACGGCAGGTTTGCTGGATTGAATGCCTGTAGTAGATGAAAATGAAATGCATAATTATTATTATTAACAGTAATTAAATAATCTTATAAGAAATAAGTGATTCCTAATCTAACATTTATTGTATTTTAAAGTGCTATTTGTTTTAAGACTAAGATATATAAATCATCCATCAAGAATCCTAATTGTCTACTACTTAAATATATTATATATTAGAAGATTTTATTATCGTAATTATAAAAAATAAACGTTTGTACTGAGTTATTGATTATCTTGGATAATTCTATACACGTCATGTTAAGACAAAGTGGTCCAATATTTTATCACAACTTTGACGACACGTTTGGCGCATTGGCTAAGAGTACGACTCGCATCACAATGTAAATAGTAGGTTTAATAAACGCAGCAACTAATGCACCAACATGTTGCGGGTTCGATTCCCGCACGGAACAAATGAGTATTGTTCCGGTTTGGATTTTATTTTTATGTTTTTCTTACTTTATTTTTTTTTTGTATTATAATCAATTATTATGTCTCCATAATACCTACTGTTGGCTACTTACTAAGAAAGAAAGAAAGAGAAAAACTATTTATTTGTCACAGACACAGAAAAAGTATTACATATAAAAGAAAACATTGCAAGGCATAAGATTAGTCTGTGACAAATATGTGCACTTGATGTGCACACTCAGCTATATTGTTGCATTGTGGTAGTGTCCACAACTCTATTATTGAGTTATAGTTGCTAGTAAAAGCTAACCTCTCATTATACGGAAGGCCTATGCATTCATTAGTACAAGATGTGCACCAAATCGTTTCGATGCAACGATGTGCCGTGATCGAACATGATATTGTTGTTTATTGTACTTATTTAAGTGCGCGCGATAATTTTTGCTTGGCTATGTCAGTTCGACACCATACCAGATTATGATACACACAACAACCGATCGGACTGATCGCGTCGACTGAACACAGCAGTCTTACTTGAGAATGTTGTTACATTAGCATCTCAAACTAGAAACGACAGTAAGTTGTCCCATTGCATTGCTACTACATTGATATGTCCGTGAATGAAATACAATATTATATCGTGAATCAGACGGATCGCAGATAACAACGGTATTATTGGGAGCGTCTGCGTCAGCTCACTTTGTTCTGAGTGATGCAGATCACATTTATATTAATCGATCTCGATTGTAAAATTGGGGCTTCTGTATCACGCAGCTCGAGCGGCGACGCGAGAGCAAGTAAAGTAGTAATAATTTACTTATTAGCAGTAGTTTTAGACCACCTTGCTGGTCTAGTGGTACAATTGTGACTGTTGAGCGTGGGGTTCTTGGCTCGATTCCCAGGTCAGGCAAAACGCTATTGGGTTTATCACCATTCATCGTCAGGAATCCTTCAGTAGCATCATTAACTAAGAACATGGGCATAAACCGCAGATGCAGCAATCACTTCTGCCTACCCCTTCGGAGGTATATCTACAGGTGTAATGTTGTGTTATGGTGTATGATATTATTTCATTGAAAATGATTAATATCCCAAACTTTCTCCTGTGTTATATGTTTACAAACATACAATATCACAGATCCTGAACACCTATCTTTAGGTTATATAAATATTTGAACCACGTGGGAATCGAACTAGTGAGAAAAACGTATGAAGCGATTCAGTATTTTGTCACATTTTCGACGACATGTTTGGCGCATTGGATAAGAGCTCGGCTCTATGCATCACAATGTAAATATTAGTTTGTAAATGTACTGCTAGTACATGCGCCAAGTGTCGCGGGTTCGATTCCCGCACGGAACAAATAAGTATTTGTTTCGGTCTGGATTTTGTTTTATTTAGCCATTCTTAATTATAAAATAATAATAGATACCTACTTTGAAAATTGAGCAAGTATGAGGCTAGATCTCGATATCCTGGTATTTATTAATTTATTTACATACTTAATGATAATGTGGTATTATTGGTACAGTGGTTGAATCAATTTCTGCACTAAATGTCGTAGGTTCGATCCCTAATACCAAATACCTACCTAAAACTTGCCATCGGAAATCAAACCATGCACGGCTGTCGCCAACTCGCAATCTCTAGACCAAAGCATAAAATGCAAATAAATTCTTGATCAACTAATTGATACACACTGCATTGTTCTACTTATAAATATGACACTCGTCAAGTAATAAAGTATAGATCAATAATGTTGATCGAACGAGTCGAACTTGATATTATTGTTTGTGAATGTTAAGTATATACGATACGGTGAAAACGATTGGGGATTCTGTATCATGCAGTTCGAGCGAAGCGAGAACAAATGATACAGAATCCCCAATATTACACTACTTTTGATAATCACCCAAGACCTGTTCAGTTGATAAGCTCCTGTGGCAAAAACCCTCAAACAAATTAAAAACTGTGTCAGACCATTAACATAATTATTTATATCTTTGAGACATGGGTCCCTTATCTACAATGTTTCGTATTTGGTCATCTGCTTCTATGGATACTCTGTATAATTCTCCGCCGTCGGGCTCGGAAAATAAATTCGCCTTGCCAGAATTTGACCGCGAGAAAAATCTTCTTCGGGATCAGACAAAGATGAAAGACTAGTTAAGACATAACTTAGGAATTCATTGTAAACCACTTAAATTCCGTAAAACACTACAATGCATTGAAATATATTATTTAATAGAGCTATATTTGGCAACAAACACTTCAATGTACAATAAGATATTATGGACTCACGCCTGTATCTGCGAAGGGGTAGGCAGAGGTGTTATATTACACCCACATTTCACCATGAATCTGCCTCGTTGATCTCACGGCATAAAGAATGCGCGTGGGATTGGGAGGTCTCGGGTTCGATTCCCGGGTCGGGCAAAGTGTTATTGGTTTTTTTCCGTTAGGAAACTCTCAGTAGCAGCACAGAGTCTGGTAATGTGCCCGGTACGGCAATAGGCTCGCCCCCTATTACGTGGGACTTAAAAAAATATATATATTATGGAATAGAGATAAATTCAACAACAATAGAGCTTTAAAACCTCACTAAGCTCAAATTAGATTTTAAAATTTACATCTGTCATATTTAAAATTTTCACGTGTCAATTCACGCTAATGTCTGTTTGTGCAACGTAAAACGCGCTTTAATGTAGGCTTTGACTCTTTTTAAATTAAATTTAATAAAGGATTAAATTTTACAAGAATTTGGCTTTGTGCAACGACTTAATTATAGATTAGGGTTTAATCTCGTTTTAAAATTTTAAATATCGTTTCTGCAACCGGCTGTTAATACCATTATATTTAAAGACCCATACCATCCGTCTACTTCAAGGTAACACAAGCTCAAAAATCACTGGTTACTACATAACTATGTATTATACAAAGCACCAAACCACCCATCAACTTTAACGTAATTAAGGCTCAAGTAATTATTTTTCTTCGTTCAATTAAATATTGAATCATCGTCCGACATAATTATATTTATCCGACCTTCGTCAATATTTGAAGGTATCATAGTCCAAGTTAGGCTGGTTGTTCTGAAGTATCGCTGTTATCTCAAAGACGAATCGTCAGTCACGGAGTATAGTAAGACAAATACCAAGTTTAACTATTAAAGTAGCTTTGATTACAGAAGTTGGGAAGTGTAATCAGTGAGTTTGGGTGTATTCTGCGCGTGACGTGGCGTGGGTACTGAGGCTGTCGTTAATTACGAACATGCTGTTCCTTTAGGTATACAGGCTGATCCATATGTCGGGTAATTTATTTGAATTACGTGACTTGATATAAAAAGTCGAAAATTAGGTTATTTATAATGTTAATTATAAAGAAAAATATATTATAAGTACTTTGATATGATTTTATTTTTAAAAAGACAACTGCCAGCTTTACTTATCCTGAATCGTGGGTGACTTAACAGATACTCAAGCAATTTGGGTCAGTTCTAAACAAAATAACGTGCAATCGGGCATTAAAATAAAAACTTTGTAGGTATCGAAATAGTATTTTATTCCTTCGTTCGTTCCTATATTTTGAATAAAAAATGAGCTAGTTTGTGATATGAAGCCTTTATCACAAGCTTACATTTGAAACCTTATTGCTATATTGCCAAGAACAGACAAATAACAACAAACAATGTAATGTGGTTTTACAAACCATTACGGGGTTAACAAATTAGGGAGGTTTAGTTTCAAACATATCGAATTACTGCGGGAATTCAGATAAAAAGCAGTAACTTGAGTGTAACAGCCTTGTATTAAGAATCAATGGTTTAATATGATTCCCTCATTATTATCTAATTTAATATTTTTCCTTCACCATTTAGCAAGCGATAAATCAGTGGTGCACGTCGTAGGTATAGTATATTATGATATATATGTAGGTAAACTGAACTGTAAAATACAAATATGAAACCTTAAACACAAGTTAAATACAGTTTCGAAGATATTTCCTGCTGCAGACATAGTTATTAAAGCATATATATTATTTTGCAATCCAAGATATACGGTAACATAGCAAAGCTTTCTCTCACATACATGGCAAAACATTTCGCAAACTACATTTTGTAAAACTAAACGAAATTGTTCCATTTTCTCGAAGCTTTAGAGACCAAATCGTGTTTCTTACGAACACACAATGCCTTTCACGACCTAATGTGGCCGAACCGAGCAACGGATAACATTCTATAAACTATTTACGTTTTGCTTTCATTCTTAGAATACTACTTTTATATAAAAAGGATTTTTAGGACTGAGTTTTTAAAGTAGTGAAAGTACGGCTGCCCAAAAAGGTAACACTTATTTTCACTTTTTTTCTTCACTTCACGGTGGAACCTCAAATTACTCTACGTCTTGGGTCAGGCAGAGGGAGAGTGTGTTGCTCTTATAAATTCCATATTATTTTTCAAAAGCAAAAAATACTCTAAAGTTACACAGTAGAGGGAACCAGCAAAGTGCATACTTTCGACAAATATTGACAGGATACCTGGTTGATGAGATGACCTCTGAATTGGCAGATAATTTAATGTATGCACCTTCGTTTAATCATGAACAGAACTGCCATGTGTATGTCAACAAGCTCCCACAGTAATCTATACAAGACTGACAACCTACACACGGCGTGACGACGTGAACAAGCGGCTTTAGGACCGGTGCACATATCTCAAAGCACAACGCAGAGCACTTTTCACTGCCCTAATGTGTTTTCCTACTAATTGATTTGCAAGATGCTGTGACAAAATTTGTTTGCGCAAACTGCAGTATTGTAACCTACGAAAAACCTTCTGCACGAGTAGAAAATATAATTACATATGTGTTTATGTAACCGTAAAAAGTGACATAAGTTGAAGATGTTTTTATTGCAAGTAGTTACTCATATAATTATATGTTTATACTTATATATACTTAATACATGTATACATATATGTATGTATTTAAATATATAAATCCGTAGTTTAAGTAGTAATTATCTAATATAGTAATTATTACGTATTTAATTTATTAAATTATAATAATCACGCACCTACCATCAATTATCTCTGCACCACCCTAGGTTGAC
The DNA here is from genome assembly GCA_944739405.2 of Euclidia mi. Lineage (NCBI taxonomy): Eukaryota > Metazoa > Arthropoda > Insecta > Lepidoptera > Erebidae > Euclidia > Euclidia mi. The sequence continues at coordinate 12,041,276 of OX123203.2, forward strand.
TGGTAGAGAATGCCTAAAGCATTAAGTCCGCCTATGTACCACATTGTTTGTGAAGTGCAAAAAGTTAAATAAATAAATAAAAAATACATAAATAAAATATACATGGTTGAAGTTTTGTTTACATACACATTACATTTGAAAAATTAATTAGTATTTCAATTGAAAATAATATACCTACTATTGCTAGAGGCTACCCGCAGCCACACCCACACATTGTTTTATTTTAACAGCTTCTGCCCAATCCCGTGGGAATTTCGGGAAATGCCTTAAGTTACCCAATAGTTTTGGCTGAGTGTTGTCTATCAATCAGTAACGTAAGCATTTTAGATATACAGAGATGTCACCGAAGGTGAAGAAAAGATGTTAAAGAGTGCCAAAATTCATTAATTATTTTTTTTTGTTGACTACGGTGGAAACTCTCCTTATGAGCCGTCTCAACTCGACGCCAACCCGGCCGTGAGCGTGATCGACCGGGCTTGGGACTGGCGGAGGAAGTGTGTGGAGGCCCTAAAGGCGGGGCATACCCACTAAAACCATCGCGGTGTCCCAACGGGTCCCGTGTAGTGGCGGGGTCACGCGATTTGCGGATAGCATACTTTTCAGTGACCCGCGGCGTGGGATTGGCCCGCCGTTGGTGTTGGTGGGCCCCGTCTCGTTATGACTTGGGAAGCGGCGCGGACACTACGCCGCCTCCTTGCCTTTTGGCGGTCGGGGAGCAGCCCCAGCGATCACCGTCCACAGGCACTAAAACGGCCGCAGAGGATAGGAAAGACGACAACCTGACAACACCGCATCTCCTCTTCCTCTGCGGCCCCCCCGCGAATGGTGTGCCCCCATTTGATCGCGGGAGAAAGGGCGCGCGGCAACGCAACGCCGCAACGCTTCTCCTCCTGCGAGCGTGCGACTGCGAGGGACAGAAAGAACTGTCCCCCGCACCCGCACCTTTGGACGCATCCTGCGCAGGCCATCAAGCCCATGTGGAGCGTCCACTCCCGCGATCCCGCTTAGCTTCACCGTGGGTGACCTAACCACGGTTAGTGAGCCCCTCACCACGACAAGGTGGAGATCCCACATGGGGGAATTACATAAAAATCTAATATTGCACATTAATTATTCAATACAACAACACCTGGACAATAATAAAAGATTCGATTTCATTAATTTAGACGTATTTTTTTATATGTTTTTTTTTGTTTTTATATGAAGATTGATTGCCAGGGTTTGCACAAGGGAAATAAGTACAAAAGCTTATTAGCTTTTTAATCTGTTGGGACATGCCACAGATAATATTAAATTAATTCTATCTGTGGGACCATTTTGATTGACAACCTCCACGGTTGTAAAAAAGTATTAAGTTGGTATGTCTCTGGATAATTGGAATGAAACTCTGAATGCTAAAACCGTTGGCACGAGGAACTGTGTCTAGTTTATGTATTAAAGTATTCCGATACAGTAAGGTTAAGTTTTAAGATTGTTTTGGTAAGTTGGTATCTTTCTTGAGTTACAAATGGAATAATGCTTCCGAAGGGCGTCTCGCGAATCATCATCATCAGTCCTGTATGTATACTGTCTCAGGGCTGAACACGGGCCTTTTCTATGTGAAGGGTAAAGTCATAGTCCACCACGCTGGCCAATTGCGGGTTGGCAGACTTCACATTCAGACTTCTTTCGAGAAAATTATGTTAGGATACCTCGCGATAATTTCGTTCACCGTTAACCAAGCGATAATATCATTAACAATTTAACCACGCCAATACGTAAGTGTCATAAAAGTTACTAGTTCGGTTCCCGGAATACGAATTTATTTTTGTAATTTTAATTATTTTTTCTTGGTTCGTTTACATAATTGTGTGTATGAAACCATAACTTATAAATGTTTGGATTTTGATGTAAGAAAAACAAAGATTCTAGTTTTTACACTTTATGACAACCTTCCGTTGGATCATCAACACTATCATCATTATTATCAGCCTCTGTCAGTCAGTCCACTGCTGGACATAGGCCTCTCCAATAGCACGTCACTGTTGGATCATTTATCACAAATTAATGTTGGTTCTAAAATTCAAAAGTAGAACAACTTAAAAAGTTGGTTTTATTTAATAGCACTATATCATAGGCAAGGCATATCCATCCTGCTATTGACGCGCTTAGTCATGACCTTTTAATACTTCGTATTTATCTTACAAGCCCAAGTTGATTATCTGACTCACAACCATTATATATAAAGACCCATACTATCCATCTATGCCAAGGTAACACAAGCTCTAAGAACACTGGCTACTTAATTAAGGCTCAAGTAACACTGGACATCACATTAAATATTGAATCATCGTCCGACATATATTGATCCGTCCTCCGTCAATATTTGAAAGTATCATAGGCCAAGTGAGGCTGGTTGCTCTGAAGTATCGCTGTAATCTCGAAGACAAATCGTCAGTCACGGAGTATAGTAAGACAAATACCAAGTTTAACTATTAAAGTAGCTTTGATTACAGAAGTTGGGAACTGTACTCAGTGAGTTTGAGTGTATTCTGCGCGTGACGTGGCGAGGGTACTGAGGCTGTCGTTAATTACGAACATGCTGTACCTTTAGGTATACAGAGTGATTCATATGTCGGGTAATTTATTTGAAATACGTGACATGATAAATAATGTAACCTCAAGCAGTAATCTGTTACTGCTTGGAGTTTACATTATTTATCATGTCAAATGAGGCTGACTTATAATAACAATACCTATGCACATTTTAAAGGATTTAAATAATAAACTATAACTTACATCCTTTACAAGACGTTTAACCGACTTAATATTTTTTTTAATTCTCGTTTAATATTTATTTAAGACTCACGTCCGTATGGTGGCCCAGAGGTGTAATATTATACTTAAAAGACAATGCAACCAATTGGCCCAAACAATTGAAACCCCTTGTGCACAATTGAAACCTATGCTAAACGTAAGTCCTAGCCATTTATTGCAAATTTTACTATGGGGCCAAACAAATCTAACCCAATAAAAAAAAGACACAGGGTAACAAACGTTTTAAAAAATGTGGATTTTTATAAGCATTTATTGCAACGGCACGTGGTTTAAAGTGTGATTAATGAGCGCGCTGCTGCTGTACCGATAGAGCGACAGGTAGCCAGTCGCTAGCGTCCCCGCTCCGCGCCTCTCTCCCGCGCCCTATCTATTGCGGCAAGGAATCATTTTTTTACCTGCGTGAGTGCTTTTGTTGTTGTCTTTTTCTATCGTAAGGGAAATATACCTGCATCCCTATTACTTATTTTCTTTGATACCTGAATTGGAAACATTTTAAATCTGTTTAAAACAAACAAAACCTATAATTAAGTGATAAAAAATCCACACTTTTTAATAATTTTGTTACCCTGTATCTTATTTTTACTGGGATAGATTTATTTGGCTCCATAGTAAAAGTTGCAATAAATGGTTAGTACTTTCGTTTGGAATAGGTTTCAATTATGCACAACAGGTTTCATATTTTTGGACCAGCGGTCAAAGGAAAAGTTGCATTATCATTTCGGCCTGTTATGAATTTTAAGTCCATATTGCCGTTACCGGGCACTTTGCCATATTCCGTGCTGCTACTGAGAATCCGGAGAAACCCATTATCACTTTTGCCCGACCTGGGAATCGAACCTGGGACCTCCTGTACCTCCTCCAGTTGGCCCACGGGATAAAGGAGGCAGCACAGAGGCACCGACTTAACGTCCTAAAATAATCGAGCAAGTTTGTTTGATATGGGCCAGGCAGTACTTTGTCCTTTTTTACACAAAGTCATATAGAACCCTTGAGCTCACAAGGTTATATTATTTTGTAACCTTGCACTGTTTTACCAAGATCAGACAAATAACAACAAACAATTTAATGTGTTTCTACATAATATTATTATGGGGATCACAAATTTGGTAGATTTTGTTTCAAACATACTCGTATCCAGTTGCTCCGAGATTTAGCCTTGCGCCGTACATTGTACAATAAATATTCTGGGAAAGACACAAATGGATTATAATCGTCATAATAACGTAAATAACTTCAGTGTAAGAGCCTAGTGTTAAGAATCATTAATTCAATTCAATTCAATTCAATGTAATTTATTGCGATAACAGGTACAGCAGTTGTGGTAAACAATAATAAAAGGAAAGTTTCTCCATTATCTGCCTCAAGGCGTGCAATACATAGTAGGTATTTTTAATATTGTTACAGTAAGCAGGAAATTAATAGAATAAAGGCATGTCAATGTGAATATAAAAAAAAAACATGAATAAATAGAAACAATGTCAATTAAATGTAAAAGTTGTCAAACGGTTATACAAACAAAATATAATAATTAAATAAGCGCTCAATAATTAAAAAGTCATCAGGCAAATAATACATTGTATGTCATGTCATAAAAGTTTCACGCCACTAACATATTCATCAACGCTATAGAACGCTTTCTCCAATAACATTTGTTTAACTTCACGCTTAAATTCAGTAACACTTGGCATTTCTAATATATATTTAGGTAACTGATTGTAGACCCGTGGCGCCATACAAAAAACACTATTTGTCATTATTGAGCTTTTATGCTGAGGGCAACAAACTTTGAGGTTGTGACGCTTGCTTTTATAATTTTGATACATATTCAAATTGGTTCTAACAAATAATACTAATTCATAAATATACAGACATGGTACCGTTAGTATTTTGAGATCCTTGAAATAAGGTCTACAGCTATCAGTTGGTTGGAGTTTGCACATCGCTCTTATGCACTTTTTCTGTGCTTGAAAGACATGTTCCTTTTCCGTACAATTACCCCAGAACAAGATTCCATATCTTAAAATAGATCCTACGTATCCATGATAAGCAGTCAGTACTACATGTTGGTTTACTTGTTTTGTGAGCATGTACAGTGCGTATGACTGACTATTCAATTTCGAACAAAGAACCTCTGAATGCACCTTCCAATTTAAATTAGTGTCTATATTTAGTCCCAAAAATTTAGTCGTCTCTATGTCACGAATTGTTATACTGTATGTCAAAATTTTCCAGTAAGGCATTCCTATTTTTAAATGTCATTATATGTGTCTTACTTAGGTTTATTTTTAAATTATTTAATGTCAACCATTGTATTACGTTATCTAGAGTATTGTAAATGTCGGATTTAAGAAGCAATTTATCTCTGCCTGTAAATACAATTGTGCTATCATCGGCAAACATTATGGTGGGATGTTGTGTTATTTTCGGAAGGTCATTTATGTAAACGTTAAAGAGAAGTGGTCCAAGAACACTTCCCTGGGGAACTCCCAATTTAATTTCCCTATACTCTGACAAACAAATCACTTCATTTCTCATCTTAGGACATACACGTGTTATTTGAGTACACTGTTTCCTTTCAGAAATATAAGAACGAATTAGGCTCAAAACATTACCTCTCACTCCATATGCATTCAATTTCTGTAAAAATATCTCATGATCTACGCTGTCGAAGGCCTTTGAAAGATCCATATAGAGTGCACAAACTGGTATCTTTTTATCGACATTTTCCGTAACTATTTTCAAAAAATTATAAATAGCCATATTAATGCACTTGTTTTTTCTAAAGCCAATTTGTTCAACCGCAAATAAATTATGTTTTTCAAAAAATGAGTTAATTCTGTCATGTATGACCCTTTCAAAAATTTTAGAGATAGTTGGTATTAGAGCAATTGGTCTATAAGAACTCATAGAATGCGGATTATTCTTCTTGAAGAGAGGTTTAATTACTGTAATTTTCAATTTATCAGGAAATACACCGTGAACCATACACAGATTAAAAATATGACTCAACACAATACATATTTTGCTTGATACCTGTTTAAGAACTAATGTAGATATTCCGTCATATCCAGTGCTCTTAGTATTTTTTAGGTTTAATATAATTGCATGTATTTCATTTGGTGATGTCGGATTCATAAATAACGAATTTGATATATTTGCAGGATAACATATCTTATTACTAAGATTAATTTTGTCAACTTGCTCAATAAAAAAATTGTTAAATGATTTAGCTATCTCCAAAGGATCGTCAACTATCGAATCACCAATGTTAATGTGTTGTATTTCATTTTTAGGTGCATTATATTTAGTATTACTAATCAGCCTCCAAGTAGCTTTACATTTACTTACTACCATTACCATTTACCTACTTAGTTTGAAACCTCGACCATTCGTTTCACCGTCGGAGCCGGAGCGCTACGCCACTCGACCACCGATTCTTGCGAAGCGCCGCGCGAAATAGGTGACCTCTATTAACTGTCGATCACCTCTCGCTGCACCGAGGAAATACGTGCTTTGTTTATCAAGTATTTTGATTAGCACATACAATATTTTTTTATACTAGTTTTGAGAATCATGCCTCAAGCATCTAGTAAAAAATGCTCTCCTTCTCCGGATGACTCTAATACTACTTCGGGAGAACACATTACCCAGAGAAAACGCCAACAACCAAAATCGGAGTTTGCGGAAGCTATCAGAAACCTCTCCCAAGAGCTGAATAAAAAAATGGATGCCATGAGAGAAGATTTAGACCGCGCTATGTCGAAATTGTCGGACAGTGTGTCTAATATCAGGGCTGATCTCGCATTAGTATCACAAACAACTATAGATATAAAAAGTGAGTTAGCCAGCTTACGCGCTGATCATGCTAGTTTGGATAAACGAGTTTATAAATTGGAATCTAAGCACAAAGCACTGATAGAGGATGTTTCGAGTGTCCAAAATTCTCTCCAATACGCGATGGACCAACAAGACGATATTAAAAAGCAAGTCTCTGCCTTAGGCCAGCAATCGGAGAGCTCTGAAATCGTAAACAATCTGTTGAGTGGCTTGGAAAACAAGATTGACACTATAGAACAACAAGCTCGTCAAACTAACCTCGAATTGTGCAATGTGCCGGAAAAGAGAAACGAAAATTTGCTAACCATCCTCGACAACATTAGCGACAACATAAAATTTTCACTGCCGCACAAAGAGATCTTGGCAATACATAGAGTACCACATGCACAAAGAGAGAATAACAAGCCGAAGAATATTATAATTAAATTGAGCTCGCGAATGCTAAGGGATAACCTTTTGAGTGCCTTTCGATTGGCAAAAGGTATTGACACGGATAAATTAGGATTTTCCGGTACACCACAGCCAGTATATATGCACGAGCATCTTACGCTGAAAAGAAAGCAGTTATTTCGGCAGGTTCGCGAAGCAGCCAGAAAGCATAATTACAAGTACGTCTGGGTTAAACACTCGACGATTCTTGTCAGGGAGACTGATACCGGACCAGCTTTTGCTATACGGACGGCGCAAGATCTCAGCAAAATTAAACCTGGTTTCAAGACTACTAAATAATATAAGTCAGAAAAAAATCATCTATTATTTAAGCTTAGCGGTAATTCTAGGATTATTACTATGTATTTACTATAATTACCTATTTTCAAAGTTATTTCTTTATAGTTTCATATCTCATAAATTTTGTTTTGATTTGTTTTCATTTAGAACTCAAAATATAAATAAATTTAGGGCATTTGTACGCGTAAAAAGTAAATTAGTACTACACATATTATTATTTCATTATTATTTGTTAATTGTTTCCTCAATTACTGAAGTCTGGACCGTGGTGCTATTTCTATGCAATTGTAGCGTGGTTTTCACTGTTAACGCATTTTATTTGATATTTTACCATTATAATGCTGGATAACATATCTGTTTACTATCAAAATTGTAGGGGCATGCGTACTAAAATGAATATTTTATATATGAACATACTATCTAACAATTATGACATGATAATTCTCACGGAAACATGGTTAATCCCACAGATTTCAGATAGTGAATTTATAGATGAGCGCTATATAGTATTTCGTTGCGATCGGGACCGGGTGGCCTCGGACAAGAAAGATGGAGGTGGCGTCCTTATTGCGGTACTAAGGGAATTACGTTTGGAATATTTACCAACAAATTCTATGTTTACTTCTCATATAGAAACTATTTCAATTCGTCTTATGGGTTCCGGCTGTGATGATTGCCTGATTAATGCGTCCTACATTCCGCCTAAAACTACCGAAGAAATATATGTATCTCATTTCGAGACCCTACAAACTCTAATTGAACGTTTCTCTTTTAATAACATTTGTTTATTTGGTGACTATAATATCCCCGACATAGAGTGGCTCAATGCTGTGGATCGCCCAGTCACATCGCTTATCTGTAACGGATCGTCATCAGTTTGCAGACTCGTTGATAACTTTATGTCGCTACATAATGCGTCCCAATTTAATAATGTTATAAATAGCAAAGGTCGGATTTTAGATTTATTAATTAGCAACTTAGAATGTACTGTGAATATTCCACCATGCCTTTTACTACCTACGGACAATTATCATCCACCTTTCAATTGTATGATAAAACACAATCCTGGATATAAAGCAATGCAGCGTGCGAAAATTGTTAGATACAATTTCTATAAAGCAAATTACGAACTGATTAATGAGGAATTAACCAAAGTTAATTGGGACCAACTTTTACTTGATTTACCATCTGAGGAATGCGTTAACTTATTTTATGATATTATTTTTAATGTAATAAAAAAACACGCACCTACGACAAAAGCGCGTTCTTCTAGTTTTCCTGTGTGGTTTTCCAAGTCACTTATACGAATTTTCAAAAGCAAAAACAAGGCATGGGTAAAGTGGAAGCTTTATGGTAATTTGTCCGATTATGAACAATTCTCATTGTTTCGACGTAGATTCGACGTTGAGTGTAAAATACATTATAAGCGCTATATTAACTCGGTTGAGGATAACGTCAAGAAAAATGTAAAATACTTGTGGACCTATGTCTCAAATCGTAGAGGTAACTCAGGTGTACCATCTAGTATGTTTCTCAAAAATCAGAGATCTAGTGCACCAGCAGATATATGTAATATGTTCATGAATTTCTTTAACTCTGTTTACGAACCATCATCCCTTTATATGAACGTATGGCTACCACCTCAGGAATGTGCTAATAATAGCACTCTAATTACAGGAATCAAGTTTAGCGCTGACCAAGTCTTAAGGGCATTAAAATCACTAGACTCCACAAAAGGGCCTGGCCCAGATGGAATACCTCCTATTTTTCTTAAAAAAACTGCCTGTTCTATATTTTTACCATTACAATTAATTTATAATAAGTGTTTGGCGGAAGGAATTTTTCCTGAAATATGGAAACGGGCCAATATTACCCCAGTTCATAAATCAGGCTCTAAACATGACATAGAGAACTACCGCCCCATTTCCATATTGTCCGCCTTGTCGAAGCTTTTTGAAAAGTTAGTCCACGACTACATCCATAAGACCATTTACAATAGTATAATACCGCAACAGCATGGTTTTGTGAAAAGTAAGTCAACTACTACTAATTTAGTGTTATTCACAGACTACTTATTCAATAACATGGACCAACAAACACAAGTGGACACAGTGTACACAGATTTTCAAAAAGCATTCGACAAGGTGGATCATGAACTACTATTAACCAAAATAGCTTACAATGGAATACGGGGAGATTTACTTCGATGGTTTTCCTCCTATATTTTCAATAGATCTCAAAAGGTTGTTATCAAGGGACATCAATCTTCACCTGTCACAGTCACATCTGGCGTACCCCAAGGTTCAATTTTAGGACCTCTTTTGTTTATTTTATTTATAAATGACATTAGTATCTGTTTTAAACATTCAAAAATTTTACTTTATGCTGATGACTTAAAGGTTTATAAAAGTATAAAAACACCAAATGACTGTACTTTGCTACAAGAGGATCTCAATAGACTTACTGACTATTGTCACAAAAATAAACTAGTTCTAAGCATCAGCAAATGTTTCACTATTTCATTCACGAAAAACAAAAATATAATCTCAAATAAATACCATCTAAATCAAATAGTTTTAACAAAAGTTTCAGTTGTTCGAGACCTTGGGGTACTACTAGACGAAAAACTGCATCTTGATCAACACGTTGACACCATAATTAATAACGCTTACCGTATGTACGGATTTGTTATGAGGTCTACAACCGAATTTAAAAATAAGGGCACTTACATCCATTTATATAAAGGTCTAATAAGATCCCAGTTGGAATACGCTGTAGTTGTTTGGAATCCGCTGTACGCCAAGTACGCAGATAGTCTTGAAATGGTACAGCGCAAATTTCTGAAATCTGCGCATTACCGTTGCTGTAAAAATTATTTACCCTATGAAACCCTATTGAAAAACTTTAACTTAATGAGTCTACGGTCCAGGCGTGTATTTTTGGAGACAATGTTCCTGTATGATGTATGCACTCATAGATATGATTGTAACGATATAGTCAATAGGATATCTTATTATGTTCCAAGAACTGTTATTAGACGCGAGGTGCGCGCCCGCCCCTTCTTTGCAATACCATCCTGCAAAACAAATGCTGGTGTTCGCGCACCTTTGCGACGACTTTGTACTCACTTTAATGATTATTTTGTGAATTTGGATATATTTGCAATGCCTGCTACTGCATTTCGAAATAATGTTATGAAAATTATCAGGGAATCCTTCTGATAACCGGAACCCTAACTGTTTTAGTGATGTACCTTAATTACTTTTACCTTTTTTATTCAACACATCAATTTGTCTTAATTTATTAAATCATGTTTACTCGTAACATTAAGTCCAACCTACACATACCTAATTATATTCTGTGGATAACGGTGTGGGTGCACATTTACTCATGTTTTATTGTATATACTATTAGACTAAGGATAATGTGTCACTGTTTGTTTATCCCTAATAAATAAATAAATAAATAAATAAATTTATTTGGAGCCGTACTTAGGTAATGATTATTTTTTGCCTTTTTAGTGAGTTTCACTATGCTGTTAAGCCTACGAGATAATGCATTAAATTCTTGTTTACTTTTCGCGGTGCGACTTTTCCTATAATGCCATAAAAGTTCCCTTTTACGTTTACAGCATTGCTTAATGCCTCTTGTTATCCACCTTGGCCGACGCTGTACACTAATTTTAGTTCTTACCACAGGAAAACACAGGCGGTAGAATAAGAGAAATGTGTCATAAAAGCTTTCAAACGATTTAATGGGATCATTACTCTCAAAACTTTCAGCAAAAGATAATGAGTGTATACATTTTTTAAATTTATTAATGTTATCTTCATGTAGATCCTGTTTTTCAGTATACCAATACTTAAATATGACATTTGATTTTACCGGGCACGTAAACAATTGTGCCGTGTGGTCGGATAATGCAAATTCTAGTATTTTGGCTGTACATTTAGGCATATTGTACATAAAATTGTCAAGACATGTGCTACTGACTATTCGAGTTGGTTCTTTAAACGCACATTTTAAATTATAGCTGGATAGTAGATTTAGAAAGTTTACTGAAAATCGTGTTTTAACTAGAAAATTACAATTCCAATCACCACAAAAGACAACTTTATATTTACTTAGACAGAACTTCGATAATAATGCGCTGAATTTTTCAAAAAAAGACTTTATGTGTTCGTGCAGCACTTTGGGTGGTCTGTAAATACAAAACACTAGCATTTCATGATCTATGAGCTCAATTCCTGAAACTTCAATAACGCCTACTTCGTTAAATATCCCCAATCCGTCGATTGGTTGGTATTTCAAGTGTTGTCTAATGAGAATACATGCCCCACCTCGACGGTTTTGCCGAAAATAACATGATCCAAGTGTAAAATTAGATATATTAATGTGTTCAATGTCAGATTTTATCATATTATGTTCGGTTATGCACAGAATGTCTACAGACTTATTTTCGTTTCGTAGGGTATCTAAAGATAGTGTTAATAAATCAGATTTATTGATAAGCCCATTTATATTCTGATGTAATATATTGATTTCTTCAATCACGAAAAAAAATATTGGATTCTTTTGATGTATTCGATGTATCTAGTATAGTATTATTACAATTACATTGCAAATCAGTTTGTGTTGATTTCTCTAAACAGATTGGTGCATTAGACGTATTGTGCATCATATTATTTATAGATATTTCTCTGTAATAGCTGTCATACTTTGATTTATAAACTAAACGCAATATTTCTTTTAGTATTAATTGAGATATATATAAAGAACGCATACGGTATCTAGGTAAATGTACAGAATAGTTCATATCAACATAGGTAGCATGTCTGTAATGAGAACAAATGAAATTCAATTCATAGTTTAACTTTTTCTCGTTTAAATGGCGGTTGTATGGAACCTCTGAAACAATAATATTTGTATTTGCTATGGAATCTAAGAAGTTTCTCAAAGAGAATTGAAGTTCATTCGGGTTTCTGTCGTTTATACCTCCTAATATAATAACATAGTCATCCTTGGTTAATTTACATATATCAGTTCTCTCAGCAAGTAATACTTCTTTTAATGATGCTCCAGGTTTGGAGAAGCAGTGAACCGCGTAGTCATCACCAATCAGCGATTGTAGCGTTTTTGGAACGTTTCGGCCCTGCTCGTCTGCTACAACTACGATTTGTTTCTTCTTAACGCATTTCAATGGCTCGAAAACGTGTGAAGCAGCATTATTCAGCGACAGAGCCAAGTTTGCTTCTTGAGAAATTGAAGTAATTTTTTCAGGAGATATTGCATTTTCGCATGGTATTGAGCTATGGGTAACACCATCAACAATTTTTGCCATGTCTATTTTTTTGCATTGACTGGCATAATCAGTTTGTGTATTGGTGCTTGTCAGTTGCGTCATTACGGAGGAGTCATAACTACGGTTTAAGTGTGTAGCGGATTGACAGCTGCGTTTTGGAGTTTGATAGTTAATAGCACCCGTAGTCAGTTCTCGTGAAGACGCTCTAGGTAATCCTATTTTCATATTGATACTTTTAAGGCGTCTTCTGCATTGCGGCGAATAAAACTTTAATGGTGTGACATTGTTTGAATTAAACATCTCATTTATGCCAACAGACTTAAATAATTTAATTTTATGCTGATAATTTTGTATTTCCTTTTTCAAATTCATATTTTCTAGGTTAAGATTATCTATTTCTGTATTAGCAATTTGTAGCTCTGTTGTTAGTTTATTCACCTTATCAGATAATGCACTTAATTCTTCCTTAGGACTTCTAAAACAACTCGGTTGGCTTTGGTAGGAAACATCCATATCAAATTCACTGTTATTGAAATCCAAACTGTGTATTTCTTTTCTTCGTTGTGTAACATTTTCGTAAACAAATTCCTCCATTTTAGAATAAATATTAAATACAATTTGAAATAGTCCCAAAAAGTGCCGCGGCTACAAAGAGTGGCTCGATCGCTCGACCTTTCCTTCCACACAACAACTTAGGCCACCGCGCCAATTCTGTGTCATCAATATACGTCGAAATTAGGAGTTGCTTTCGAATGTTTGTTTGTTTTTGATTATAATTCGATTCAATATAATTCGATTAGATTATAATTCTCTCGTAATATTGATTTATTGTATAGTAGTAACTGACTTTTTAATTGATTTAAAATGCTGTGCATATTAAATTTTCAATTATTATCCTTGTAATGTGCTTTGTAGAGAACGTTGAGTCATCAGTACAGGCAGTCATGAGGAAGAATTGATGACATCATGTAGATATTTGATAGTCGAATCAAATATTTTATTGAACACAAGATTAATACAGTTTTTTGAGAATGCCAACCAGAAGAAGCTTTTTGTTAACATCGATTGGCTAGACTTTATACTAAAAGTACCCTATATCTCTGTTATTGTCTCATTGTCGGTAGATTAGATCTTAACTCACAGACTTTGTCTTAACTTCACTCATTGTGCTACGGTTTCTTATATTATACGTCATGTTGCTACACGTAGCTATATTGCTACGTTAACACTACGACCAAAGCTACGAGCACCGTTACGTCTTGAAATTCTCGAGTTTTGAAGTACCAATAAATCTTCAATTTGCCATTTTGATTACCCACTTGAATCTCAAGTCGTCGCTCGTTAATTAATTTGTAAAACAATATCATTTTGTACACTTTACTATTAGGAGGCTTAGTGTCTTTACTGTGAAATAATTTTGTTTAAAACTATTTAGTAAAAGGATATTGGAATCGCTCATCAATTTTATTAGTGACTTTGTTAGCCAGACTAGACTAAGCACAAAGAGATGTCAGTTTATTGAATTTGTGGTCATCAGTTCAGCTTTACGACACGTTGAATGTCAGAATCTATTATCATTACTATATTGTTAATTTAAGCCTGGTTGCTTTATGGCGGTACAATAATTAAGTTTATATACCTATCGTTTATCTTAGGCATGGGTCTTAAGCACCTGCCCTTTGCGTCACTTACGTGACACACTTTTTAAGCACAAGCATTTATTTTAAATGTCATGTCATGTTTTAATAACTGCTCTTATGAGTATCCTTAGTGATAAACCCTATATCGTGAAAGACTTTACAAACATAGAAGCAGTGGACTCAAAGAAATCGAAGACCCGAAACAAAATTTATGGATCTCAAAAGTGTTAGCCCTTGTTTAAAACAAAACTACAACATTCGGGGCAGTGTTAAGTAGCGAAGATGCCTTTTAAACCATTACTCCATACGAGCAGTCAATTAGAGTGACGACGTGAGTGGTTGTCAAACAGTTAGTGTCAGTTGGCCGACGGGTGGAAGCCCGCATGGGTAAAGAATTTTCGAATAAAATTTTAGAGATGTTTGATGTCTTAAGCACTCCTTGATAATTGTAAATTTGTTCCACAATGAAAAAGGTATTTTCTGGGTATTTTTGTAGTCTTGTTATTTAAAAAACCAAATCCTCGAAAAGACTATTGTTTGGCGTCATCCTTTCTAAAACATTGCATTCAATCTTCAAACAGCCCAAAATAGCCAAGAAGTAAATTAATTATAAAATTATTAATCATTTATTTATACTTTTTATATATTTGTTGCTTTTTAGAGTCTTTTTTATGTCGGGGTTTTTAATTTTTTTATTAATTCAGATATTTTTATAAGGCATTATTGGTTTGATGCATTCGTCGTATTATTTTCTCTGTTTGGCAGTATTCATTTTTGGTTTTTGTTGGTTTGGCACCGACTTAAAAAACGAAGTATTTAGTTTAATTAAGTAATTATTTTTTGGGAGAAATTCGAAAATAAATTTGAGTGGATTAGGGGTAGCGTATGTAGTAATAATTTCGTACTTTTCAGTGGGTCGATTTTTTGAAGGCGGTTCTCGTTTTCTAAAAAAATAAACTAAATACCAAGTTAACATTTTTGTTCCAATTTTTAAGTTTTCATTTTCGTTTTGTTTTTTTTTATCATTTTTATTTCATAATTTTTAGTGTTAGGTACTTCGTTTACTTCAGGTTTTGTGTTATCTACTCTTTTATTTATTTCATACTTTTTAGTAATATGTACTCCATTTACTTTAAGCTTTGGGCTAATTAATAGTTTGTTTATAGTTAGATTCTCCAATTATTTTAGTGATAAGTTTTCTGCCAATATCAGTCTGTAATCATGACTTTGACATTTGACATGACATTTGACAGGTAGAAAAACGAATGCTGCTTTAAGAGTCGCGCAAGGGAGAATGAAACTCCCGACGAAAAAAAACGACGACTTAATGCTGCAAGAAAGAGATGAGTCCAGGGAATCAGCCACATACGGAAGGACGCACCTCGCAAATGCTGTTCCGGCTGATCCAAACAAAAGCGGTGGACTTGTACAGACTATTGAATTGTCTGTGAGCTCTCGTATTATGCTCCGGCGAAATACGTAGTAACGGATAAAATAAAATAACGGATAACGGATGGCATAGTAAACGAGGCAATGGGTGTTCTTAAAGGATTTAAATGGCCGGCACTAAGAAGAAATCAACTTGAGCCAGGAGAACTGCCATTTTGATATTATTTGATGATCCATCAACTTAAAGATGATGATGGATACATTTCCATAGCTCCAGTGACAGCGTTCTATCAGGGCAATCGCGGTTACGGTGATATCTAGAGGCGGATGTTGCCAGTCATATTGAGTTGGGCTGTGACGGTACACAAGTTGCAAGGATGTACACTTAGTTCCGCGGTAATCGACCTAGGGCCTAAATCTTTGCTCAAGGCCAATGCCATGTTGCCGGTCGAGTCAAATCCCTAGAAGGCATGGCTTTAACTGATATTGACTCGAGCAAATGGCTCAACCATCCCCTCCACAACAGATGCTTATCCGAAATGACAAGAATGAGAAATATGCTCTCGCATTAGATTATTTCACCGACTTTATTTGTTTTTTGTTAATCGCAGAGACATAGACACGTACACACTCACACACACAAACGTACATACACGCACACACACACGTACACATACAAACACACACACGCGCGCGCGCACACACGTACACACGTACAGACATAAACACACACAATAAATACAAACATACTAAGAACCAATATATACGGGTCAAGCTGAGAACCTTCTGTTTGTTGAAATTGAATAAAATACTAAAACTTTCTCTCCTAAGTGTAACAAATACTTTTTTTCTGAAAACTGCATCAAAATCGGTTCAGTAAAACGCGAGATAATCGTGTGATGCCTGTATGTGAGTAGTCTCAGAATATTTATACCCCCGAGACTAAGATACGTTTGTTCTGCTCCGTACTAGATGTAGGTCTCTGATTGATGAAGCTATAATACTTTCTTATCTTCAGTAGAGGAATCATTATCCCACGATGCTAAAGTATTCTGGCGATATGTAAATGACAGAAAATGAGTCAGTACCATACCTCAGTCGATAACTCACGGTAATAAAACTTCATCAGATGGCAGAGAAATATGTGAACTTTTCTCGGAGTTTTTTGGTTCAGTCTTTGACACACCCTCCTCTTACTCTACTCGATGGGAAAACCAACCAAATCTTCTAACGCTGCGCTTCACCCTTTCGAAGTTAGTGAACATGATATCCTTCTTAAAATTAAGAATATGGATGAACGTAAGGGTGCTGGCCCCGACGGGATTCCTCCAATTTTTATCAAAAATTGCTCTTAGGAATTATCTGTTCCATTGGTCATATTATTTAGCGATTCACTCAACTCTGGCGTCTTCCCAGATCGTTGGAAGTCTGCACATATTATTCCGATACATAAATCTGGAAATAAGGCATCCTGCTCTAACTACCGTCCCATAAGCATCCTCGGTTGTATAGCGAAACTTTTTGAATCCTTGGTGTATGTTCCACTCTATAATCATTTAAGTAATTATATCACGAGCAAGCAGCATGGTTTTGTCAAAAAAAGGTACACACTTAGTAATCTTCTAGAATACAAAAACTATCTCTGCGGCACCTTTGCCACAGGTGGGCAAGTGGACGCCATATATCTAGACTTTAGTAAGGCGTTCGACAAAGTGGATCATTCACTGGTATGTCTTAAGCTCGCCTACTATGGAATACACGGTTGCTTGTTAAGGTGGATCACCTCTTACCTGAGTCACAGGAGCCAACTTGTGACTGTTAAGGGTTACTCTTCTTCACCTGTACCTGTTTTTTCTGGAGTTCTGCAGGGGTCTCACCTTGGCCCACTCTTCTTTATAGTTTTTATTAACGATCTTTTTAAACGTTTATCTTGCCCTGCACTGCTTTACGCTGACGATCTAAAGATTTATACCAAAATAAACGGAACTTCAGATAGTCTGGCTCTTCAATGCGATCTCGACATCGTTGCGAACTGGTGCTTGTCTAACAAAATGTGCCTCAATATTGATAAATGCTGCATTATCTCTTTTACTAGAAAAAACACAAGCTGCTGTACCCATACTTTATACAAAATAATGTATTAAATAGAAAAGATGTGGTTAAGGATCTCGGAGTGCTGTTTGATAGTGCCTTGACCTTCCGTCCGCATTATGATTATTTTGTGAAAAGAAGTAATAAACTCCTGGGATTTGTAATAAGATCTACTAAAGAATTTAAGCAACCACAAAGTACGCTATGCCTCTATTACAGCTTAGTAAGAAGCATCTTGGAGTACTGTTGTCCAGTTTGGTCGCCTTATTATAAAACGCATATAAATAACATGGAGAGAGTACAGAAAACGTGCTTAAAGTACATTTCTCGCAAATTAAACTATGGACGCTTGAAGTATAATGAGAGGCTTAGTAAGTTTAGGGTTCTATCGTTGAAGACTCGTCGATGTAGATATGATCTACTCTATTTACATAAGTTGGTTCATTCAACTATTGATACACCGGCTTTGCTTTCTTGTCTCAAATTTAACACTTCACATAGATCGCGTAATCCTAACATATTCGCAATTCAGGCTTATAAAAACAATACATCTTTTTATAATACAGAGGTAAGAATGTGTAGAGCATACAATGGAATGGCCCGTGTGAATAAAGAGATCGATATTTTTGATATAAGATTCAATAGGTATAAAAAAACTGTATCGGATTTACTTGCTTTTGAAGAGTTCCAAGTTTGATTATAGTTTAGTTTAATTTATTTGTAAGTAATAGGGGGATGTTACAATTTTTGCTGGTATAAGTTTATCAATAGTCAAAATATTATATAGTTTAACTGCATGTGCATGCGCTAGCTTTATTTTATAATAATAATTTGTCACACTCAAACTTACTTTAATATATCCATGTTGTGTACACTGCCTCTGGATTACTGTCCAGCTTATAAATTAAGTGAACCTTATTAATAATCATGTTTAGACTGTAATCTGTTGGTGTACCTATTAAAAATAAATAAATAAATAATATTAGAATGAAAATTCATTTCCGACATTTTCAAATAAAAATGTATTACTATTTATGTTAAAGACACACTTAATTTTAAAACCAATCAAGTATAGACTCCAAATTTCAAATTATTAATCGAAAGGAATATTGAATTCGCGTGATTTTTTACACATTTCATATCGTACTAAGCTTTAGCGAACGTGACTCAATTTGGCTATCCTGTCATACAAAAATTCTAGCGTCTATCAATTTTAAATTATCGTCCAAAATTGGCCGGATGACGTCTGCGTACCCAAGGTATAGTCCGTTCACAGTTATTTTACCTCTAGCTGTTAGATTGGCCAACCTGGGCTTTGTGTTGCTATATTTAGTATATAACTAATACTCCCATTGTAAATATACAGTATTGCTAAAAATGTACTTATTTTTTTATTGCCTACGCGATCGTATTAAATATTTGGAAGTAATGTTTGTAACAAAACCTCTTCATATCGGCATGGCTATACGCATGTACTTTTTTTTAACGAAATAACTAATTACCTCTGAAGATAAATAGTTATAATTAAATTGTTGACTATTTAATATACAAAGGTAAAGGCATGATAATTACGTAAATGTGAGGTTTTAATTATCAAATACAAAAACTGCAAATTTAATTTTCATATTTATTTTGAATAAGAATGATCCATGTGGTCTGCCAATGTTATGATGATTCGTAACTGCTGTCAGATTCTCGGATTGCCAATGATGATTCGTAACTGCTGTCAGATTCTGTATCAGATTCATAATTTAATTCTATTATGAACCTGTCCATTTCAGCATCCGTAGACTTCACAGACATCTGCTTCACGAAGCTTGTCTTCAATGTGGCGCACATGTTTGCATTGTTTTTGCCAGTATTCTGTAGTGATAGATTGAAAAACTTCTTCAGCTAAATTCACAATGTTATGTTGGTTGCCACGTCTTGTCCTACATTTTTGCTTGTGAATCGCCTTTTAATGAGACTCCACATAAATTCAATTGCATTTAGCTCGCAGTGGTATGGCGGTAAGCTAACCACTTTGTGGCCATGAGCTTCAAGCATTTGATCAGATTCATATATTGGAGCTTCTTTATGGTCCTTCATAATTTCATACAGTTGAACTTTCACTATGGTAGGCAGATAAGATAACCCCTATTTGTGATCCAGTTTTGCTTTTCAGCTTTAGTAGAACTTAATGTTGGTACCTTGTTTAACTTAACTGTGTGATAAGGGGCATTATCCATAAAAACTACACTATTAGACGTCAAATGAGGAATTAGTCTTTCCTGAAGCCATTTCATGAAATTTGTTTTGTTCATGTCTTCATG
Source organism: Euclidia mi (assembly GCA_944739405.2). Classification (NCBI taxonomy): domain Eukaryota; kingdom Metazoa; phylum Arthropoda; class Insecta; order Lepidoptera; family Erebidae; genus Euclidia; species Euclidia mi. The sequence goes on from OX123203.2 coordinate 12,061,393, forward strand.
GTAGTCACCCGATTTCGACTGGGATTTAAATATTAATAAAGCGTTTGGTATAAACCCTATTTCACCACTCGCATGAACAATTAGCCATCGGGCACCAACGGAATCGTTTTTAAGACACCCATTTAATTTTCTATTGGCCAGCATTTATTGTACTAAATATTCCTGAACCCGTACCTGTATCAAATTGGGTAAAATGTTATGTACGGGTAACCCTATTTTACAAACCTGTCATCACAGAGTACCATTGCAACATAAAGAAAACAAAAACTGACATTTGTCAGAGGTAAAATAACTGTGAACGGACTGTACCGTCAAAATTATAATTATACCGACACGTACAAGTCATAAAATCCAACAAAAAGGTTTTAGTACGAAGGTACTCCGTTATTAGAGATCCTCTGTCCCTATTGCAACTTTGTCCATACATTTACAACGGGGAGGCATTTTATCGCCCGTTGACGGCCCACTGTCTCATTTCTATGACCGGGCAGAATCTAGTTTTGTTTGACCATTGCTTTACGTTCTTCGTGTAATGGTCAGTCAGGCAGCGATAGCCGAGTGGAGATACCAACAGACTGCCATGCAGCGGGTATCGGGTTCGAATCCACGGCGCGCACCAATGACTTTTCGGAGTTATGTGCGTATTGAATTATTAATTATCGCTTGTCCCGTGCCTCGGAGAGCACGTTAAGCCGTCGGTCCCGGTTGTCATGAAGATCTTTGACAGTCGTTACAGGGTGTCAGTACCTTCTAAATAAACTGACACTAGTCTAAACCATTGAATATCGCTATCCCTTCGGGTTGCGGAGGTCAGACAGGCAGTCGCTCTGTGGAAAAGCTAATATTCAGCCAAATCCGGTTAGACTAGAAAGCGGACCCCAGATTGAAACTGGGATAACGCAAAGAGGATGATGATGTATAATGGTCAGTCTTAGTTATGCTGCCAAAATTGTTCAAAATGCAGTTTCAATTTAATGTCAGTGTCAAACTCATGTCACAAATGGTATTCTCTTAAATTAACTGATATTTCAATATTATTGGAATGTTATTGTGACTAGATCGTAAATTGAACAAGCTGTCGAAGTCGAGCTATAGAAGTCAAATTTGACGAAAATGACATTAAATTAACAGAATACCGATTCTGAGTAAATTCAAATTCGAATCTCATTTCGTTCAAAATAGTTTCAATGTCATATAAAATATGAGAATTGGCCTTTTGTAACAATTTTGTGATTTAAAAGTGCGACTTAAATTACTTCTAGGACTTACGTTAGCCATACTTTCTAACAGAACTTACATGTATTTGTATTGATGGTTATGAGTATTCTGTGTGTGTGAAAAAAGGATCTAGAGTGAAAGGGACATTATTGTCTTAATGTGTTTAATGTTTTGATTCCCTCTAGCCATTTCTATAACTACTATTATCGCCAGTGTAAACCATTTTTAACAACAACTGAATAATACAGCTAGTACCAAAGTTCTAGCTGTATAAATCAGTTGTAATTCATCCAAACATGAACAATGTATGAAACAAAGTAAAACGATTAAAACATTTCTGCTCAGTTTCAAAATTACAAATGGCGTACCTCAGCAGTAACATTATCCCACGTTGGTACTAAAAACGCCTCTAAGTAATATGTCCCTGGATGACAAACTTGAGTTCGTGATAAAAGTACTGCTAGTTCATTATTTAAATGAACTTTCTGTGTAGACACTGAAATATTATCTCAAATGGGTATAATTTAAAAAGTTGTCACAATGCATTATTATTTTTTGTACTTAATTAATAACATTTAAAAGTGTGTTTTGTCTTAATACATTAAATTTGTGGAGTCTCTTAATATCTGTCTATGTTTTTATTAATTTAAATATCTGTGGGAATAATATTTGTATGGATAATAAAATGGTTGACCATATACTTTATAGTGTTTTTTTTCTTAGTTTTTTGATGCGTAGTGGAGTCTTCATCAATCCACAACCAACGTAAGGTTTTTTTTATCAGAATTGCCTAACTTTTTTTAATAACTTTTTAAACATATTGTTTTAAGACAATTTACTATTAATATTAATTTTGTATTGTGGGTGACTTTACTATCATTCCGTCAACGAACATAAAGCTATAATTAAATTGGTGATATTTTTTATACACAGTCGACATTGGATGTCAAGCGTTGTCTATGCGTATGTACATGAACGTAATAATAACATAACTTCACGCCTTTATCCCCGAAGGGGTAGGCAGAGGTGTATTACACACCCACACTTCACCAGTTATGTTTTGGTCCCAATGTAATCGGGGGTGAATACGATAATTCACGTTTTTAATGCGCACATAACTTCGCATAGTAAGAGGTGTGTGCCCGGGGTACCTGGGAATCAAACCCGAGACCATCGCCTCGGCAGTCCGTTACGTTCACCACTGGGCTGTCGCCGCTACTCGTACATAAACTTTTACTGACATAAATCTTCAAATATATAACATGTATATTGTACCTGTTTCTTTATAACAATGTCTACGACGTCAATATTAGCCAATTCTCCGAAGTAAAACTTTAAAAGGTCGAACAAGGTATGAGTTTGTCGAGTTTAAATATTGGCATGTCGGAAACAAGGGCAGTTTCAGATCAGTGTACTTTTCTGCGCGTACCCAGTCGTTTTAGCATACGTGCTTACAAGCGCACTTCAAAAAACCGGACTCCCGTAAACCGGCATATTTCAGCGTTTTCGAAAATGCCAAAATCTATATAGCGCGTATAAAATGCTAGTCTGAAACCGCCCTAAGACAACTTCCTATAACGTAGGTAGTCGTATTATTAAATTTGTTTTGTTACTTGAAGAGGTCGAGGAAGACATTTTTTAAGAGAATATGCTGGTATTTAATACACATTGAATGAGATCGGAAATTGCTAGCATTTTATAAAGCTACTAAGCTTATCTGACAAACCCTGTTTTGATAGTTATATACTTAAGATTTTAAATATTTTCGATGCCCATCCATTAATAATTTAATTAAAAAAAAAAATATAGTTATGTCAAAAATTAAAATCTGGATAAGGCCTGTACATTACACAAACATTCTATAAGGTACGATTTTTTTTATAATAAACACTGTGACACGGGATTTTTGTATAATTATCACATATTGATGGTAAATGCTCTGCTAAATATCGAATTATTAGTGGCAAAAATATGGCCACTGTAGTATTTGCTATCACAGCAAAATTATAACCACTACACGAATCGATGTAACACTGGCTGACCACAGACTACACACAGATCCGAGAGAGCACGTCTAACCCACACCGCGTCTAACTACCGACTGAATGTCCGTAGTGACAGCCACAGACTATACAGATATACTAGTAGTGACAGGTGTCCAGTGACGCTACGTCCTCTACTGGTGTACATGAGACAATGTATCGTATCTATTGCATAGATACAAACACTACAGCCTCAGCTTCAAAAAACCGGACTCGCGTAAACGGGCATATTTCGGCGTGTTCGCTCGAAACGGTAGTGGTATTGTGTCAGACTCTTGTACGAGCTTAGAAACGCGTCAACGTTCGTACAAGTTGCGCGTGTGCCAAAATGCGCGCCTATATGCGCCTACATGCGCTTCTAAAAACGAGCTTATATGCACGTATAAAATGCTAGTCTGAGACCTATCCCAATGTATGAAGCCAATGAAATTGCAGCCATACAAATATTGAATAGAGAACAATACATTATTCTTTGTCAATAATAAATCTCATACAATATTTTTTAACTGAATGCGTGACATATAATGCGGCATTTTATCCACAATGCTTTCACGTTTCGAAGAATCGCTATTAACATAATTTTAAAGGGATTTTAAGTTATTTCATTCGGTTGATATTTTAGAGCTACGTGCACAGAATAAAGCAAGTATTCTTGATCTGTACAATTCGTTATTTATGCCTGGAATAAAATACAAATTTTAAACACATTTTCAAAGAAAAATAATAAATTAAAGACAAATTGTAAGACGTTTTTAAAATTCTGGTAGAGTAGTTTATAATGTAGTTATAATCCATTATAATTACTATCGTACTTATTTACTTTGCTTGGGAATTATTATTAACTGTAAAGATCTGTTACTATCCTAGAAAAATAAATAAGAGTAGAAGTGCCAAGGGTGTCGGTGTCCGCGCGAAATGTACCCAGAGCACATATCGCAAGCAAATGGCCGTTGCCGCGAATTAGTACACTTTCGACTGTGATCGCTACAATATAAGAATGCCGTCTTCTTCAGTGGTTTTCTGTAAAAACCGAAGCTCAAACCAAAACTTTGTGAAGAATGGAATCACTTACCATATGAAACTACAAGTATTTTACTATATTTGTCTTTAAAAACATGAAAAACAACAAATCGTAAAATATTCCTTGCTGTTATTATGTTATTATTGTTTGCAAATCTCACAACGACTATTATTTTTCAATAAATACATTACTCTTTAACTACTACCTAAATTTGTCGCGAAGTGACTAGACAAGCAATGTAATCATGACCGAACGATACTTTATTAAGGGAATGCATCGCGTAGTACGGCCGCTGCATCTAGCAACGAATTAGTGTACAGTTCTTTTGCATAGCACAACGATAGTGGCCGATGTGTTTGTGTGAGTAAGTTGAACGTTGGCGTTGGTTGGTAAATACACGCTATGTTCGATAGAAAAAGGTTTATTTTTGTAAGTTTTGATTTAAAAATGCGAGTGTGTGCGCGAAAGCGTTTTCATATTGCTTTTACTGATCTGCGTGTGTAGTAGTAGCCGCGTGGTAGGGGCAAACTGGTGACATAGGTTTCCGATACATTTTCGTCTACAGGGCATATCTCCTATTAATTACGATATCTATGGATACTATTCATCTTAATATATAAAATCCTTGCGTTACTGACTGACTGACAGACACGCTACAGCCGAAACTATTGGGCGCAGGAAGCTGAAATTTGGCATGTATGTTCCTTGGGGACCGTAGTGGTGCACTAAGAAGACATTTCCCGAAATTCCCACGGGATCGGCCAAAACGGGTAAATTAAAAAAAATACAGGCGTAGCTGCTGGCGTCCTCTAGTCTTAATATATAAAATCCTTTCGTTACTGACTGACTGACAGACACGCTACAGCCGAAACTATTGGGCACATGAAGCTGAAATTTGACATGTATATTCCTTGGGGACCGTAGGGGTGCACTAAGGAGGGATTTACCGAAATTCCCACGGTATCGGCCAAAACGGGTAAATTTAAAATAATTACAGGCGTAGCTGCTGGCGTCCTCTAGTCATTATATAACAAAATTTATCTTAAGTTGTTATGTATGTATATTATGGTTTTAAAGTATATATTTCTAATATGTTTGCCAGGTAAGTTGGTTGTTATGGTGAACTTTTATTCAAATGACTGTAACCATATGTATTACGTTACAGTGTAACGTAAAACATAATTCACACCCACTGAAATGAAAACCATCAATTGTTGCGTAGTTACCCGCTGACTTCAAACCCTTACTACGAAAGCGACGAACACAAAAAGTTATAACAAACACGAGATAATGGTAAACTCAAACTGAAACTCTGTTCAATGCAGTACTCAGAACGCTGATGTGAAGTTCATGAACAAATAATATAGTAGAACAATGGAAAATTGTGTGCATTGTTTGTGTATTTTGCCTCTAGCGGTAGTAATTAAATAAACCAACGCGAAATGTATTCCTCCAATATGTATGAAAATCGATTTTGTTTCACACTAGCCATTTTTGCACGCCGATAGGTCTATACGAAATTTTAAATAAGTAATTTACATCCAAATAAGTTTTATTTTCACTTTCTAGATATTAAGTATTTTTTATGATATTTTAGATGATGCTCGCAGCTACGCCCGCACCATAGTGTAATAAAATCTAATAGTGAGCGAACTTCTTTGTCTGGGCGCTAAATGCCAACAACCGACTAGACACTGCAAATAACTAAGGGTTGCCACAAAAACATTTTGCAAGTACCTACTTCCGTCCATACAGATATTATGTACCTATGTTTGTATATTCAAATTAATCTATGTGTTGTAGTAGTATTGATTTCTAGCATTTTTATTATTAGCATTTTCGTGCTTTAATGTTTATTCTTCGCGATATGTAAGTAATAAATTAAATGCAGGTTAAAATCTACAGTTTATTTATCTACTTAGAGATGCTTTAACGAGCAATTATTTGCATCATTTATTTTTCGACGATTTTAATGTTCGGTTGTTAATTCAGTATCATCACAATCATCATCACTATCACTACATAGTTTAAAACAAAGTCTGTTTTCTGTCTGTCATAGGGACAGACAGTAAACAAAAAGTAAAAAAGTAAAAAGTATGCCAAAATCTTTAAAACTAGATAATGTTGACTGAATTGATATTTTTTTAATAGATAGAATGATTCAAGAGAGAGGTTTATATGTATAATACATGCATAATAATATAGTAGAGAAACACTGGTAGTTTTAGAGGTTTCTAATGTGATGTCGTAAATAAACCCATTGCAAACGCTGCCTGACCCCTACGAGATGGATCAAAATAAAGTAGGTACTACAGTATTGTACAATTTAAAAAGGTCTATTGTACAATTTAAAATGGTCTACAAAAAAGTCCGCAATGGTATGTATAATTATGTCTATTTCTTAGGGATAGCCCACAATAACCATTTCTTATCCTTTCCCCTGTACGAAGAAGGCTTATTTACGAAGCGATTTTATTAATCTTTATCCGATTAAGTACCTTAAATACATTAAATATGTAATATAGATCAATAGGGCTCTTTACAGACATAATATGAAATATTTAAAATGCAGGGATATACTTAATGGTTGCGGCGGGGCTGGCGGCCGGCGGCGGCGCGTGCCTTTATACATTGCACCCGTGTGGAGCCGGGGCGGGTCGCTAGTTTTTCGATATAATTGATTCTCACCCACACATACAAACAGATTAAGAATTGCAATGGAAAGCAACACATGGTGCTGAAAATTTAATTTGAAATCGATGGAATCTCATGTTTACATTATTGCTGCTGTATGATGCCGAAAAACAACCGAAGACTGCACATGTAGAACGCATTATTAAAAAATTGTCGCATATGCATAAAAAAATATTAGCGATAGCGCGATAGCCACACTTGAAAGTTCGTACCAACGCGCTGTAGGCCGGGCGGACGGGCCGCCTGCGAAAAAGTGGCGGGGGGACGCGCCGCTCTGCCCCGCACCGCACCTCATCGTTGGCCTGTCTAGCCGAGTTACTTCACTATTAGATTTTATTACACTATGCCCGCACATAATTTTAATTTAAACGTATCTTCTTCATCCCGCAATCAATCGAAAAAGCGCTCACAATGACCGTCTGTGTTTGGCTGGCCGACGCGAAAGATACTATAACAAATATCCAGAATAGTTCCAGTTCTGAGAATAAAGTTATACTACAGCAAAATTGCACAGCAGTGCGGCTTTTACTGACGAGATGTGTGTGTATTAAGTACTCACATAAATAATTAAGTTTATTAGTGCATAAACTAATAAACCAGCACTTTACCAGCTATTCCATGCTAAAAGCATACTGAGAGTATTGTAAAGTAAGCCATAACATTAAAATATTACCGATACTAGAGTACTCAGTATACAAGACGCGCATGTCAAAGTTGGTCTCTCCATGGGTTTGTAAGGAATGGTTATTTCATGTCGGTTGCTTTCGACATAGATTTATACTTTACTTCGGAGAAACAGCAAATAAATAGATTGCATAGAATAAATTTTGAACGCGTTTTGTTTTGAACTTCTTCTTCGATTCTCTTGTGCTATTTTTAATGGTATTACTTATATGCAATTAGTTTATATTAATATTATATTTAGATCCTGATTGCTACGTTCAAGGACGTGGCCAAACTTATGATGAGTACAAGTTATTTGTTCCGTTATAATGTTCTCGAAAGAGATATGTAACCATGGCTTGGATTTGGGACTATAGCATTAACCTTCTCAAAATGAGCCTTGCTCTTCTCATATTGAGAAGAGGCCTGTGTCTCGCAGTGGGGTTCATAATATATTATAGCTACGAGAGTGATGATGGTATTATAATATAATGTATGTTTGGAATTATATGAACGCGTATGAGCTCTGCCAGAATGTACTTTACTATTTTATTCAATTGGGACAAAAAACAGTTATACATTACAGTTTCTACAAATAAATTAGCACTTAAAGATTAGGAAGATACTAGTCGTAACTTTCGATTATAGTTTAGTTCTTTTATGAAAGATATTAATTACCTGTACAAAAATTGTAAGATTTAATTTACGATTGTTAAGTCGCTATTATGAAGCCATAACCAATACACTTCACTATCTGCTTACCTGTAATCCTTTACCTATCCTTTGCAATGTTTATTAGTATGCGTATTTACTGCTGTGTCCCATAAAACAGGTAATATTCTTTTACTTCACCCTAATGAGATATTGTAATTTTTATAAAAAAATATATTTCAGATCTTAAAAAACAACGTAGGTACAACGCACAGGCAATATTTATCCCAATTTATGCAATAAAAATATATAACATAAAAGGAATTTTTTTTTAAAGAGTCGTGTAAAAAGTAACTGTCAAAGCTTCAATATTATCTTTAGTCAAGTTTACTTTTTACGTACATACCGTTAGTCACTACACTCGCTTGAAAATTTGCGATTTAATTGTTTCGATTGATGTTTTTCTTGTAGTGATAAATAGTAAGTAAGTAAGTAAGTAATTCCTTTATTGTCTCACCATAACAACGTACAATCGTCATGGTAAACACATGGGTAAGTAGGTACATACAAATATAACCCGTTTCAAGTAAGTTGGTAGGCACGTAGGAATAATACTCTTAGGTATTAATACGGGTACATAATAAACAGCTTCACAAACATTTTATAGCAATACCCACATTATAAAATATAACAGACTACAACCACAGTACTAAGCTGCGCGTCCACCGGATCGGAATCGGAGCGTACGGAGCGGAAGGATTTGTTGCTTTGTATGAATTTCTATGAAACTGCGTGCACTGGATCGGCATTTCTGCGCCTGAGACCGGTATTTGTGCTGATGACGTCATCCGCAGTGAACGCATCATACTGATTCCGAGCGTTTCAAATTCTGACGTGTTTGCGACGTTAAACTGTAGGCAAAAATACTTATTCACAATGAACGACGATGTTTTAATTATGTTAGTGGAAAGGTATGAAGAACTTTATAATCTAAAACATGAACATTAACATAATCAACTCAGGAGAGACAATATTTGGGACGAAATTGGGCAAATAAAATCTATTTTCATCTTCTAATAAATCAGAATATAATGTATGATATTCTCCGAAAATTAATCTAATTACAACAATATCCTCGTCACTGTCCTCCTGCTTTAAAAATACCTAAATTGCCGATGCTGAATCCGAATGCAGTGGACGCACCCCATTGGCATTTTGTAAATGACGACGCTCCGTCCGCTCCGTACGCTCCAATTCCGATCCTGTGGACGCGCAGCTTTAGACTGTGCTACAACTGTACGCCGCCGATGTGACAACGACCTACCTATTTTGCATCCATAAGCAATTTAAGTATGCTCAAAGAAACCCACCTCATTTCTATATTTACATAGTGTTGTCTAATGTGGGAATCAAACCCGCGAGAATCGGTGCAGTGCTAAATGGCTAGGCGATTGCTTAAGCCGCTACACCATACGTGCAGTTATCACACTCGTGAATCCAATTTGACTTTCCCAGTAAAGTCGCTTTGTCGTTGAAGGTTTTGTAAAATAATGTCGCATCTAAGTTAAATAATAATGACTCGTCATCACAAGATCAATTTAAAAAAATCTTGTCGCATAATTGTCAGTCAGCTGAAAAAAAAAGGATATTCAAATTTATTCGGCAGACCGCCATCTTGGTAAAATATTCGTCTCTAATGAGCGGTAGATTATACTGAAATTACGATTCAAGATTTGGACAATACACTTGATTATTTTGAACCAAATATTGATTTCGACGACTTATCGCCTAAAGATTTTGCGTCGCTGCGGTTTTTTAGGCCTTGTCCTCGAGTAAATAAAAGTAAAGAGGCGGCATAAGACAGATATTCCGATAACCGATACTGATTATCTTACAATGCATCAAACACGATGTAAAAATATATGTCTGCTGTGATCATAGTCGCATCTAAAATTTTGTCTCTAGGGCAGAATATTTTCTTTGAAGACGTAGCAGATTTGACAGAATTACCTTCTCCACAAAACAATCCCAAAATGAAGAGCAAATGCGTTATTTTGCTGTCAGGAAATTTAAGGGTACTTCCCGTAGCGAATCTTTGTAAAAGTCAGAACAACGGATTGATATGCTTTCTGGAGCACAGAGCAGGTGACAATTGACAAATTTCATCGCTCTAAGCCCGAAAGCCTAGCGGACTGAGAGTATATTTACCTCTCTCTCGTTCGAGCTGCTGCTTATGTTATAGACATATTTAATAGGAGTACCGCGTTTACAAAGTAACAGGAAAAATACTCATGAAAATTGTGGCAATAAATCTCCGCCAGTCTAACACGTAAAGTAAACACACTATAATTAAATTGTTTTCTCCGTATCACATTATGGTGTATCAGCATATATTAATATTCAACTATCCCGACACGACCGCGCGCGTGCACGCTCGGAGTGCTAATGACATTACTGGTCCCCCACCCTAGTGACGTAATGAATGCAATCTACCCGCGTTTGTAAACATGTATATTTTAGGAGGGAGGTGATTTTTTAGTAATGAATATGGTAAGACTGTTACCATAGATAGTATAATATGAATGCTTTTACGATCTTGTTTGGAAACATTTTTTATTTTGAATTCGAGACTTACTATTAACGACGGGTCCCAATATTTGATCTATCCATGGATTTTGTGATTAGAGATAAATATTTTACCTATTTTGTATGGAGCTTATGTCAAATACGAATCTTATACTAATATATAAAGCTGAAGAGTTTGTTTGTTTGATTGGTTGAACGCGCTAATCTCAGGAACTACTGGACCGATTTGAAAAATTCTTTCAGTGTTAGTTAGCCCATTTATCGAAGAAGGCTATAGGCTATATAACATCACGCTATGAGCCACGGGAGTGGAGCAGTAGCCTTAAATAACACGGGTGTAACCGCGGGCTCATCTAGTCTATAATAATCTCCAAAGATAGAGATCTCCAGATATGTTGAATATTGAAAGCGGCCTGCATCTTATTCTAGCGACTTTTGCTTTTTTAACAAACGCATTTTGAATATAGACGTATTGAATCACAGATATAGATCTACATAGATAACGCAATTATCACGATTTGTATTGAAACCAAGCGTGCCGACTTTTTAATACCTACTGTGACGTTGCCTGTATCACTAAGTCGAAGCGATGCGCGACAGTTTTTGGGCTATTGCAGTTAATTATCACACAACGAGGCATTTCTTTAGTTTTTTGCGGACGTTCGGCTGCAACAACGGACGCGCGGGGACTGAAGTTAGCGGCGACCAACCTCGACGCTTGGTCGGGGTTCAGACACGCGAAGTGTCTTTATGCCGCGAGACCAACGAGGCAGTCTTTTTAATTAATTATAAATAATAATATAATATATTGAGAAGAATGTTTTGAAACTCACTGTCTATGACATGCTGTGCACAGTACCAGGCGAAGAGGCAGATGACCCACAAATAATATAATATAAATGCCAAAGTATATTTTGAATATACTATATTCTTTACTTTGCCTTTTTTATAATAATGCTGATGGAGTTGAATCACGAGCGATTTAAATCCCTAATTCAATACGTATAAGTCTGCAAATACTTTAACAACTCAAGTTCTAGACTTCACCTAGAGTCGTTACTCCACGCGTTACTATACCATTACTTATTTATATCCCAAAGGACAAGGCAGAAAAATGTCTGAAAACTAAAATACTAAAACTTTTATATTCTTAACGTCTGAAGGCTCTAGAGACGGCAATGCATTCCACAAATTATTTTGATTACTGTTATACTTTTAAAATGAACTTGATCACTAGCAGTAGGTACAAAGAAAAAGAAAAGAAAATAACAACTTACCTAATGATTTTTTAGGGTTCCGTACCTCGAAAGGAAAAAAAACGGAACCCTTATAGGATCACTTTGTTGTCCGTCCGTCTGTCAAGACCCTTTTTCTCAGGAATGCGTGGATGTATCAAACTGAAATTTATACTAAATACTCGAATCTACGGTTCCATAGAGCTGTAAAAAAATAAAACTTCTAATCCAACGCAATCAAAAGATACAGCCATTTATGCTGCAAATTGCAGCATATTTTCAACTTCGCATTGGAATCAAAACCTACTGGGTACTTCCCGTGTACTCAGAATCTTGAAATTTGGTACGAAGTAACGTCTTATGTCACATATAAAGGAAAAATTGCGAAAACCGTAATTTTTTTGTTACAGCATATAAAAAAAATATTTTTAATAAATTTAAAGTTACTACCCCTTTCTATTGAACGCGTGGAGGTATTTAATTTAAATTCATATCAAATACTCAAGTATATAACACCGTTAGGCTGCAACAAAATCAAGCTTCTATGTAAACGCAATCAAAAGAAAGAGCAATATAAGCATATTTTCAAACTCGCGCCTACTCGCAAGTGAATCAAAACCTACAGGGTACTTCCCGATAACTCAGAATCTTTAAATTTGGTACGAAGCAACGCCTTAGAGCACAGATAAAGGAAAAATTGCGAAAACCGTAAATTTTTAGTTACATCATATAAGAAAAACATATTTTATAAATTTAAAGTTACCACCCCTTTCTCTTGACCGTGTGGAGGTATTAAATTGAAATTCATATCAAATACTCAGGTATATAACACCGTTAGGCTGTAACTAAATCAAACTTCTATGTCTACGCAATCAAAAGAAAGAGCAATATAATCATATTTTCAAACTGGCGTCTACTCGCGAGGGAATCAAAACCTACAGGGTACTTCCCGTGAACTCAAAATCTTGAAATTTGGTACGAAGTAACGTCTTATAGCCCAAATAAAGGATGCGGAAGGCTGAGGACCATGTACTGTGGTGCGTGTTGGGAGAGGCATATGTCCAGCAGTGGACTGCAATAGGCTGATTGAGATTTTAAATAACCCAGACGCTGCAAACGGCCATTGTGAATGCTTGCATTTCGAAATGTTTAATGTCAGAGTGATAACTGTATATAGATCACCACAATGTCCAAGTAATGTTGCAATAAAATGCATAAATACAACAATATACGGCAGCAACCTCAATAGGTATAATTCATGTTCTCGTCTGATTGTCGTGGGAGACTTCAATATTGATTTTAGAATGAATCCCCAAAATTGAATTTTCACATATTTTTCATCTATAAACGTGTTTTCGTTAATTAACACTAGCACAACACGAAGTAGTACATTTATAAATAACGTTTTTTCGAACTTCAATGTTCAATGTGGTACTTTCATACCTTTTTCAGTCTCCATTTACAGATCTGGTTCAAATTTGATACTTAATGTTTTTTTTAAATTTACATAAAGTAACATAACTTCACGCCTTTTTATCCCTGAAGGGGTAGACAAAGGTGTATTACACACCCACACTTCGCCAGTTATGTTTCGGTCCCAATATAATAGAGGGCGAGCCTATTGCCATCTACCGAGCACATTACTAAGCGAGCGATAATTAACATTTTAAATACACACATGTAACTCCGAAAAGTCAGCGATTTGTGCCTGGGGTACCTGGGGATCGAACCCGAGATCATCGTCTCGGCAGTCCGTTACTTACACCACTGGGCTATCGCCCCTTACTTATTTTTGTTATTGATTTAAGAATATTAATTATTGTTTTATTTTATGTGTAAATAGTCACCCTAGTTTAATTTTCATCGTAAATAAATACTATAATTATTAAAAATACTTAAATAGTTACATTACTTAATTAGATTTCTAATAGTCACTAAAACTTTGTAAATCAATAACTTTGATAAAAAATCTTACCATAATTCATCAGCAGACTTTTGCAAGGGTGCTGCAAGGCTGGTATAGGTATTTAAGTTAAATTATAAAATAAACGATAATGTTAATATAAAATAAAGGATGACTGATTACAAACGACAAAGACACCTTTTTCTTTAATTTATGCTCCTCCAGCTTTCCATACTGTAATGTTATGGATTTCATTTTGCAATCAAAATACCATAACTATGACTGGTGAACTTTTACTTATATACCTACAGGTTTGTACGGAACCCTCGGTGCGCGAGTCCGACTCGCACTTGACCGGTTTTTTTGGAAATACATGCGGTCTGCATAATATCAATTTTATATAGTAATGAGTACATACTTATATAACAGAATAATACGGACGAAAAGTAAAATGACAGAAAGCTGATTTTGAGTACAGTTTATTATTAGTCGCTAAAAACATCTCAGTGTCGGCGTTTCATTACCCAAACCCATCGTAAGATACTTTGACAAAATAACCCGATATCATTTACTCCTTATCACCAGTAATACTCAAACTTTAGAACTCATCATAATTTGAGACAGTTACACTCAAACTTTAGCCATAACATTATGAAGCACCGAGGGAAAAACAAAATATCTCTGAATAATAGGGACAGAGCATCAAAGGAATAAACAAAGAACTTATCATTTCTACCAATATAACGATATTTACCAAGGCAACTCATAAAAAAATAACGAAAAGGAATCGTTGATAGAGACAAGTATTTGCTTCGAGAGTGTCTTCTTTGTTTAGTTTCATCAAGATAAATAGATTTTTACGTAAGTATTTCGAGTTATTTCATCTGGTACATAAGTTTATTTGGATTCAGTTTTTTTTATTGAGCTACCTGTGTGTTGAAAATTTAACGTTAAAGAGAAGCAATGCTACGGATATATAATTATGTTTGATGTATTACATTCCAAATTAAAAATTACGAAAGCAATGGTGTTAAAATGCAAGAAAGGTGTGCACCGCAAGAAGACTGGTCTCACTGATTATAAAATGTTACGTCAAACTTAGTAGAAGCATGTTTTCTATATCTTCTTCTATATACATATATAAAAGAAAGAAGTGTTAGTTACACTTACCTCAAAAGCGGCTGATTGGGCTGAAAAATGGTGGGGAGGTAGCTAAGAACCAGGAAACGGATATAGGATAGCATTAGTTTACACATATTTTATATTTGCTTATATACAAGGTGATGCTGTTGAATACCTTTCGGTAGATAGTGTCATGGATACTGACTGAGTAATTTCGTACACTTATAGGGTTTCTGAACTCTTTTGAATTATCAGGAGTGCCCTCGCACAAATTGAGACCTTATGTTGGTGTTCCAGTCCCGCTAATGCAGAATCTTAATGCACCAAAACTATGTAATGGCAAACGGCTATAGAGAAATGTATTATAGTAATGTAATAAATAAAAATAAAAATGTGACGTTTATATCCTTTCAAACCTAATCAGTTAATTAATTTCGGAGATCTGAGATAACAAACATAAAAATTCAACTGACTTGAGACCCTCTTTTATTACAGTTAAACATCAAATAACACCTGTAAAACGCTCGTCGTGATATTACGTCCCTGTGACCGATTTAAGAGACGAATATTTGCAATAAAAGTGGAACATTAAGGCAGTACCTGTTGATGTCGTTCTACAAATACTCGACCGACATTGTCGAGCTTTGAAATCTCGTGCCATTACGTCAAAGGGCTTTGTTATGAGCGGTAGCGGTTTTATCTATTTTATTTTGTTTATAAAGGTGGAGTTTTCACCTTACGACGCTTTTCAAACGCTTCTTTAGAATGTTTTATATACATTCTAATTATTCTTGATTTATTTAGGCCTCGTACCTTTCAAATACATCTATACTTAAAAAGAGAGTAAAAAAAGTATTTCTACACATTGAATATATTTACAAAAAAATATACAGGGAAGCTAAGAAACATTACCGGAGCAAAAATCTAAGAAAAAATCTGTCTGTTTGTCTGTTTATCAGAGGCCCTAGCCAATGAATACAGATTTACATAGAAGCGCAGTTCTTAAGGATTTCGTGTGCCAATTCCAAGTGGGGACTGTCTCCAGTTTAGTTCGTAGTTGGTGGCGCTGGCGTCATTCTCCGTCTCTCTTGCTCTCGTAGAGACAGCTGTCACAGCGCGACTGCCACGCCGCCAAGCGGCAATTTGTGCCATAGAAAGTTTGTCTTCAGAGTGCTCATAAGAAATGGGCCTCTATGTAAATATCTGAGCTCTTTGCCCTAGGTAAACGGCATTCGCTCTGATATCTACTTTCGCTAACGCTTGTTTGCCATGGCAACATAAGGAATTCCTTCTTCGTTGACCGCGTGATATAACGAAGGCTTATGTCAGTTACATAATTATGTACATTTTTGCATTTAGCGATTAGCGATATCGTTAATCGAATGCTATTTGGCTAAGGGGGCTGATTGTCTGTTTGTACGCGCTAATCTCCGAAGTTACTGGACGGATTTGAATGAAAATTTTTTTTGGTGTATTGCTATTAGATCTGGTCAACATATAGGCTATAATTTATTATGGAAAATGGAACACCTGATGCAGGACCACAAAAGCCCAGCAAAACTATAAGACATAAAAAATTACGGCTTAGCAAAAAAACATTACGCCTGATAAGCATTTTCTGTTGCGAGATTAAAATTTGACGATCTCGAAAAGCTGATGTGGAACTCTAAGAGCCCAACTACACTATACCATATACAGACTTAGCGTCTTAACAAAAGTTGCTCAGTCTGATGAGCATTTTCTGTTGACTTATAAAAAACGAAGATCTGAAACATTTGATGAGGGACCATAAGAGTCTATCTATGCTACGCAATTAACAGACGTGAGGGCGTTCCAAAAATCGTTTAGTCCGATGAGCACTTCCTGTTGAATAACTAATTCTTCGATCAATCAAAGACTCGAGGAAGGACAAAGGATAGTTTTTATCGCGATAACCGACATCCAAGCGGGTGGCGCCGCGGGTGACAGCTAGTATTATATATTTCAATTTCAGTTGCAGGTTTATTATACGTACAGTTTAAGTTGTGAATAATGTTATGAATGGCGATATTTCGAAAATAACACCATCTATCGGTAAATAAGAAATCAAGAAGAGAATGGATATATCAGTAGTTTAAAAGTGTTTCATCTATTCTCTACTAGATGGCGTTGCTGTTTTTTCTATCGAACGATCGACTGAATGAGGCGCGAACGTGCCGGAATAGACTTGAATGGACTAGTTTGTTATCCGGCCGGTATAAATACCGCAGTGGGCGCAGTGGGAAAGCTTGGTTGTCCAGGATGGAGTTCTGTGCCACAAATGGGAAAACGCTCGAGATAACCAGTGCCGTCTGCAAATGGTACTGCCCAAAACTAAGGTGCCAGAAGTATTGCGTATCGTTGAAAGTAAGTTTAGTGTGAAATAAAGTACAAATTAAGTGGCATAGTGACTTTAATTTATCACCGAACCCCAGCTCGTAACAATAAGTTTAAATTAGTTTGTTATACAGCGATATGGACAATATCGATGTGATAGCAAGCAGCGAAATAATGGAAAATGTTAGGCCATATGCTCCATTTCTCTTATAAAAGAAAGTAAGAAAGTATGAGCTAGCGGGAACAGAAATAGAGGGTGATAATATCTTCCTCACTATTCTTATCTTCTTTACTTCCTTATCTTTACTTCCTTATCTTCTTTCTATCACGTATAAGGGTTAGGTTTACGCACCTAAGGAAAATAAAACAAAATTCTGTCGCATATTGCGATGAACAGTACACTGTTTAACTCAATATAACTCAGTGTATTTTTAATAGCATATATTCAGCGGCTAAAAATACGTATATGCCACTGAAGTTGGTACTAACAATTGCCTGTACCACCTACGGTCTTAATATAACTGCTGAAATTTGAGGACAATACACATTCACTGAACATTCTGCAGTGTATAAATAGATTTACGTCATAGCTTGCAGGTATATCCCCGAAGGGATAAGCAAAGGTACAGTTTATCACAGTTTGCACACATATTTTATATTTCGCCCTTAAAACTATATCTTTACATATCTCTATAATAGGCATGCATATAAAATTAAGTAACTACCTACTTACTTACTACGGAATTCAATATTCGATCTGTAGATAGATCTGTAGATTTTTTATTCGTTCTTGACATAAGCTCCATACAAAATATGTCAAACACGAATCTCTAAACTCAAAATCCATGTATGGATCGAATATTGAAAATACGACACACTGTCGATTCTTGCACAGCTGTATGCAATTACGAGTAAGAATTGATTGCACATTCTAATGATTCTTCTCCTTCTTATTCTTTACAATCTCTTTCTTATACCTGAAACTTAGTATGCACTAGGCACCGAGCACGAGACGTGTAAGTATAACTGTATCTTTTGTATCTGTATCTTTAAAAAGACAACTCCTGCCTATAAATCCTGTGTCGCAGGGGACTTTACAAACATACAACCGACGGACACAATTGACACCCAGACTCGAAACAACAATTTATGGATCATACAAAGTGTTGTCTCGTGTGGGGATCGAACCCACAACAATAAGCGCAGTGTCAAGCCCCGAGGCGGCCGCTTAAACCACTACGCCGACCGTGCAGTCAGCTCTTACTCCGACTGTTTGTTTGAAGTTAAAATACTATTTAAATAACATTACCAAGGAACTACTTTAAAGGCTTAAACGTAGTGTACGCCTTTAATAAATAAATAGCCCAGTCTTCGTTTAAGTAAGCAGTCTCCCACGCATTATATAAATTAACAATGCCTGAATTATATCGAATGGACTCCTACGCTTCTCTTTTGTATCCGTAATCTCAATTTGAAAATCTTCCCAACTCTCGAAGATGGACGCCTTTCTAGTAAAACCGTAGAATAGATTGGATGCAAGTGGATCGACGTCAGGCGCCTCGGTTTTTCGCTCACGATTTATCAAAGATAGATTACCGTACATAGATTACCGTAGTTGTCCGTGTGGTGACGGATTAAGCATACGGATTGTCACCACCCCATATCATCCCATGGGTGTCGTAAGAGCCGACAGAGGGAGCATATTATGCAGAGAACAGCACTGTAAGAGAAGGAAAACTTGATACAAACTCTATACCAACCCATTTGGCCAGCGTGTTATAGTAGGCCAATTCCTCCTTTCAAAGAAGAGGCCTAGTCCAGCAGTGGACTGTTAAAGGCTGATGATGATGATGATGATTACCGTAGACTGTAAGATTGGGATGAAACATGTAAGTAGTATACGCAAAAACGCTTATTAAAAACAGACTATATACTTGAGCTTGAGAGAGACATCTATACGAGGATATTTATAATAATAATAATAATAATACCCCTCTGGGGCAGTCGTTAACTCACCATGAGACTAACGCAATCTCAGAGGGCAGAGTAACAGCTTTCAAACATCACCTTCATCGAGTAATATAAACAAAAAATGTATTACAAGATGAAAAGAAAGCTTACAACCGCAGGGCAGCTTTGTGGCGAGCTGAATGTGTGTGGCGACACTGCGGTCCCGAATGCTTCAGAGAGTCGGTCAGGGCCTCGTCTCCAGCTTGCCTTTACTGGCTGGTCGGGGTGAATTTCCATGAGCGCCCGCAGGACTCTCAACTCTGGCTTGCCTTGGTCGGCCGGCCAGAGGGAAGCCGCAAGAGCTACTGGCTCGGGGGTGGAAGTGTCATTCTCAAGGGCGTAACTACGGGGAAACCCGCTCCGGGCCTCCGTTGTCACGAGGCCCGCGATGGCGAAACCGGTGCCGCACCGCTCGACACCCCTAGCCACTCGCACCGGTGTTGCCCTCTGGCTACCTCTATGGCAGAGTTTGTTTGCTTTGGGCGGCTGTTAAGAGAGGGCCCATCCAGTGAGTTGGCGAGTCACCACCTGCCATGCGGACGGATACTATTAGAGTATTACAGGCAGGTGCCGTTTTTCATCCATAGAATCATAATAATTACAAGTCCATCAAATACCCAATCCCATAAACCAATTAAATAAGGCTCCACATATTACAATAGTCTTACATGTGTTGCGGCTAGTCCATAGCTGTACTCAATAGTGCTGTTGTGGAGGCTCCGCGGCATGTGTCCCATCCCATTTTAGATTAAAGCTCTCTACGGGCCTCTGCACGTTGGATCCATATCCCCGTGTAAGCCTCCCAAAGGTCCGGTTATTCTTTTGACACTAAAAGTTAGAAGAATAGCCGTGTAACAGAGACACATAATAATAATAATAGTAAATCTTTATTTCAGAATACTTAGTTCCATATTACAATAAAATCCAAAGAAACTTATTTCTAACTTAAATACTAAGCATTATTATTTAAAAAATAAGTTACGCAGCTATTTGTAACCATTTAATATACATGGAGCTGGTACACAGTCGGTCAGCCAGTTCCTTTACGATGCTATTGCTACACGTACCAACCCGCTTCATAAACATAGCGATTCGATTTCTTTGTATGGCATTAAACGTGTTCAGTCTTGCTTCGGCAAACATGCCGGAGGCGCTACAGTATGGAGCAAAACCCATTAGGTGCCTGTAGATGTTATTGTACTGAACACGAATGCCATCCAAAGATCTTCCCGTATACCTAGTCCAGAGTTGGCACGTGTAGAAATTTTGACAATATGTTGTAAATAAATGGTTTTTAGTCTGTACATCGGCCTTAAAAAATCGTCTCGCTAACATATTACCTACAACTGAGAGCGCCCTACGTTGTCGATCGATATCAGCATCATCTTTCATGTCCGATGTTAAGATGTGGCCAAGGTACTTGAACCTCCCAACCACCTTAACATTCTGTCCTCCTATCCACACCGGCGGGACGTTCTGAGGACCTCTACCCGATCTAAATATCATCATTTCAGTTTTATTTGCATTATATAGTAAATCATGCTTTTTAGCATATTGCTCACAGATCGCTAACAGTTTTCTTAGACCCTTGATCGAGGGGCTGAGGAGGACCATGTC
The DNA here is from genome assembly GCA_944739405.2 of Euclidia mi. Classification (NCBI taxonomy): domain Eukaryota; kingdom Metazoa; phylum Arthropoda; class Insecta; order Lepidoptera; family Erebidae; genus Euclidia; species Euclidia mi. The sequence continues at coordinate 12,082,510 of OX123203.2, forward strand.
ATCAGCGTAACTCAGGTTATTGACATATCTGTCACCAAGCCTGAGCCCCACCGGCGTCCTGCTCAGCTCCCCGATCAAATCGTTTATATAAAGGTTGAATAGGTCAGGAGAGGTCAATCCACCCTGCCTAACTCCGCTTGATAGTTTATAACTGTCCGACATAGCAGACCCCCACCTGACATTGTTAGACTGATTAGTATACCAATACCTAATCAGACCAACAATGCCAGTACGTTACTGTTCTCTAGTTTCTCCCATAGCAAGTCGTGATTGATGGTATCGAAAGCGCGACTTAGATCCAGGAAACAAGCGTACACGCTTGTTTCCTGGCTTACATACTGCGACACGACTTGTTTCAGAGAGAAAATAGCCATATCAGTTGCTACTTCAGGGCGAAACCCAAATTGCCCATCATTTATGTTCAAGGATGGGCTCAACTTTATATGTATTAGACGTTCAAGTACCTTGGCCACAGTGGTTGCCAGAGAAATGGGTCTATAATTGGACATGCTCGATGTATTACATGTCTTATTTTTAATTATAGGTACAACTAACGTACGAATCAGATCAGCCGGCAAGTACTGATGTCGCGAACAAATATTGAAAAGTTGAGCCAAAACGTCAGATATATGCTGTCCTGCATACAACAAATGTTCTACGCTTAGTCCATCATGACCCGGGGACTTACCATGCCTCATTCCTCTAAGTACATCTATTACATCATCAGATGTGACATTAAATATCTCCTCAGACCTAGTCTTTCTTAATGAAACACCCATATGCGCCTGCATATTGCTAATCTGTGAGACATCAAAATGCGTTCGGAACTTATTAGCAATAGACTTTCCATCGGTCTCCCCTTCTACACTAACTGGTGAGCTACTCTTAGGGTTTAGCTTTTTAACTTCCTTCCAAAAGCCAGTGAAATTTTTTGACGATGCTTGAAGAGCCAAAATTTCCATCCTAATCTTCTCCTGATTATTATGTACATACTTCAGTGCAGATTTGAAGTCCTTTCGGGCAGCACGCATTTGCTCGTAGTAATATCCCGAGCAAGGCCTACCACACATGTTCCATTCTAAGAATGTTTGTCTAGCCAGGACATGGTGATGTCTTACATGGTAGTTCCACCCTACAATATTACGTTTATGGGTATCTTTACAGGTATATGAGCGCTCAGCAGCTGTTTGCATTATCTTCACTATATTACAATAGTATAAATCAATTATTTATGTATGTTTCTCATCTTTACATATATAATCCTTACATAACAAATTAAAATAATTATTATCTAACAATAAAGAAAAATTCTCAGTACAGAATTCACAGTATTTATCACATTGGTCCTTATTCCTAATACCCCATCTATACTTAAAATTGCAGTCAGTCCCGTTATCTATAATCAGACTTTTACAAATAATACTATTAAACGTTACCTGTATGACTAGTGGAAGGTGATCGGATAGGTACGCGTCGTATAGCACGTGCACACCACATACCGCAGTCTCGGCCGCCACGGACACAAGACAGTGGTCAAGCCACCGCTGCGAGCCTGTCGCGTCACTAACATATGTATATGTGTTTACTTCTAGCTGCTTATGGTCTAAACACGATAATAACTCCTCAGCACAATAGTCCGACAGCTCTTTGAAAAATCTTGTCCCTGGGTGAGCATTAAAATCCCCTAGCACGAAAACGCTTTCTATCTCCGCACTGTCAATTACCGCACTAATATTAGCGAGACACTGTGTCATTTCCGGCAAATTTTCCTCACAGTCAGTAGGCATATATACACTAAACACTAATATACTCCTATCACCACGCACAAGCTTAACCGCTACCATCCTATCATTGTTGCAGGGCACTATTTCCGCACTGGTGAATATTCTTCGGTCCCATAAGAGAGCTACTCCTCCGTACGGCCTCCCTCGTATCACTCCTTGTTCCGTGTCGATGGCAGATATACCATGGCTACCGAAACATCGGTCAATAGAACTTAATATTCCAAGGTCATGTGGGAACAACCACGTTTCTTGAAGCGCAATTACTTGATGATTGATACATAGCTGTGTAATTTCTTGTATACATCTTTTCAGCGATCTACAGTTGTACAAAACAAGCTTTATAGTTGTACCATCCATATTAATGTTGTTAGCTGATGGCTCGGCTACAAACAGTGTTCGGTTACGGGTTCGATTACGCTCCCAGTATTTCCTAAATACAATATTGGCGGGCCAGAACCGATCGCCATTATCGTTCAGAAATAAGTCAATACTGCTTAAAGGTACAACCACTTTAAAAGCATTGAACTCTTTGTTTATACTATTTATCTTGTTGACTTGTACATCTAATTCTGTCTTATGTTTGATAAATGCTTCGATGTCTTTTGAAGTTGTATCTATATGCACTCTAGACACATAGAGCGATATTGTTCTGTCTGCGGCCTTAAAGTTAAACTGCTCCAAAGGTTGAGCGAGCCCTCTTCTGTTCTGTATTTTATGGCGCTTATGTTCCACTGTTTTCCAACCATCCTTAGTCGTGTTGCTGTTCGTAGTGCCATTTCTTATTACAGCATCTCCAATTGTACACTCAATCCTATCACCTAATATAATTTCACTGGACTCGCACGACTCGGGCTCGAACCCGCGCTGCACGTAAGGCCTGCCGCCTCGCGGCCGCCGCGCTATACCCGCATACGTCGCTGTGTTGTCGCTCGCTGGCGCGCCTGGCGCGGTCAGCTGGCGCGGCGCCGCCGGCTCGTAGTCGCGCGCGCTCGCCCCCTGCCCGGCTGACCGTTTGCCGAATGCTTCACTCGACATTGGTAGCTGTTGCATACTTCGCGTCTCGTTCTCTGCGCCCGACTTTGGTTCTAGCTCCTCACTGATACTGTTATCAGTATTCCTTGTATTTTGTCTCAGTATTTCTTGTGTAATTTTAAGGTCATTTTGCTGTAGTTTGTCTTGAACCAACTCTTATAATTGCTGTATTTCGGTCTTTAATGATGTTATCTCAGTCGGTGAAGGTTGCGATAAGGTCTCAGACGTTTCTCTACGTATACTAGCAACTTCTTTTTTGAGCAGCGACATTTCTTTCAGGAACGTAGTCACATCTATGTGATCAAAGGTGACTGGTGGCAACTTGTTGAGATCTTTCGCTACAAATACTGGAAGACATTCTGGTTCCGTTTCCTTAATTATCTTAATAATATCCTGCATACTCTTCTGCTGATTACCCTCTTTTCTTCTTGTAATCTTTCGCGACGGGGCCAAGAGTTGAACTACGAGTTGTCTGGCATTCTCTATGTCCAAGTCAGAAAAAGCACTCATGCATATTTGTATTATTGCAGTCTCGGCAATTAGTGTATCCACTTTGTTGCATACAAAAGCTAATAGCTCATTGATCACGACATTACACTCAATACATTTTAGGTTCATGTCACCACGGACGCCTCGTTGCGGTGATCGCGACATCGCGTCGCACGTATATATTTAAATTTGGTTTTCTTTTTATGGCTATTGGCAGCAGATTACACCTTCACCTTATGTACAATTCCTACTAGACACAACCCTTTTATTAGCTTTACAGAGGCATTGACAAAAAAACACTTCCTCTCTCTCATTCACCAAACAAGTGCAATCTGCTGCCATATGTCGATATGTTTTTTTTATGTCATAAGCGGCAAGTGTGCAGACGAATCACCTGATGGTAAACAATTACCGTCGCCCATGGACACAAGCAACATCAGAGAAATCACAAGTGCGTTGCCGCCCTTTGAGTTAGGAAAACGGATGGGAGGAGGAGTGGGATGAGGGAGAAGTAATAGGGGATGGGGCCTCCGGCACTCTCACTCACCGAACTGGTAGAGGTAAATATAGGTACTGTTATTTTACGTTGATTTTCTGTGAGAGGGTAGTACTTACCCGGTCGAGCCGGCCCATTCACGCTGAAATCAGCAAGGCTCTACTACCTATTAAAATATTGTTCCAAGATTTATTCTTTAACGTACATAACTACATGGAAGAAGAATGCATGTAAGTACTTAGGTCAAGAGTCCTGATAATCCAAAAAACACTTTATATACGATTTGCGACAGTTTAAAATCGTATAAATAGTTACATAATAAACGTTCAGTTCTTATCATATTCTTACATGTATGGCAACGCAACCGTCTCACACTGAAATCAAATGTACAAGTAACTCCAACTATTTCAACACAAATTTGTAACTATTTACCTCCCTTTGTAAAGGGTTACTAATTAGATGTACAAATAGAATTGACCTGTGTATAAACTGTCTCTCTCTCTCACTGCTAGGTATGGGCCTCCTTTCACTAGGTATGAGAAGGGTTAGGCAAAAGTTCACCACCTGGCCAAATGCGGATCGGCAGACTTTATAATGGTAATAATTATGGAGAACTATAAGAAGTCATCATCATCATCAGCCCTTTACATTGTTCCACTTCTGGGCACGGGCCTCTTCTCACTATGAGAAGGGTAAGGCCATAGTCCACCACGCTGGCCATGTGCGGGTTGGCAGGCTTCACATGTCTTTCGAGAACATTATGGAGAACTCTCAGACATGCAGGTTTCCTCACGATATTTTTCATCACCGTTTAGCAAGTGATATTTAACAATTTAATACGCACTTAACTCCGAACAGTCATATAAGACGTACCTACATGGTTTACTTCACCGTTTTATTTAAAAGGACTAATTCACGTAAATAATTTGTTCAAAATGCAGTTTCGATCAAATATCGGTGTCATACTTATGTCAAAGATGGTATTCTCCTAAATTATTAACTGTACTGATAGGCTAGCGTTTGACCATGATCTCACCTGATTTTAAGCGATGATATGGTCTAAGATGGAGCACGCTTACCTAGAAGGTACCTATTCACTCGCGACTTGAAAACACCCAGGTTGTACTCGTCAGGAAACACAGACTCGGGTAAAGAGTTCCACATCTTGGCGGTACGCATAAGAAAGGAAGAAGCAAAGCGCTTCGTGCGTATAAGCGGGATATCCACCATGTAACGGTGACGCTGACTCGTTAGTCTGGTCGTCAGATGGAAGAAAGGGGAAGGAGGAATCAGATTGTGTAGTTCTGTTTGGATTGGGAGTTCCTTTGCGCACTCTCCAAAATGTATCCGATAGAATACCGATAGACTGGCGACACTACGGCGATGCTCCAGGCTTTGGAGTCCTGCGTCAACCAATTGGTCATCGCCGATGATTCTTCTAGCTTTTCTCTCAATTGACTCCAATGTATCTAATTGATACTTGGCAGAACCATCCCAGAGGTGCGAACAGTACTCGACTCGCGACTCAATATCGCGACTAGATCTTAATTTATTTAATTTATTTATAGACTCACGCCTGTATCTCTGAAGAGGTAGACAGAGGTGTAATATTACACCCATATTTCGCCAACAATTTTATAGGTCCCACGTAAAAGGGGGCAAGCTTATTGCGGCTATCGGGCACATCACCAGACTAAACGTAAATTTAACAATGTGTCAACGACGAATTAAACACGTCGAATGGACGATAATGACATTAAATTAACAGAATACCAATTAAGAGTAAATTCAAAATCTAATCGAATTTGGTATCATAATATAGTGTCGATGTCGGATAAAATAGGAGAATTGGCCTTCTGGAATAAAAAACCTACTTACTTCCTGAGGATTCGATCAGCATACATGACTTTTAACCTCAACTGAGATAAAACATTCCAACTGCCACCACATATGAGTAGCATAGCATTCGTTCATATCAAGGTATTTGTTTCGTATTATTATAAAATATGTATACATAATATTTATTTATGTATAGTGTATATTTATGTATAGTATATATTTGTGTATAGTATATATTTGTGTATATTATATATTTATGTATTTTGTATTATATTTAAGTAAAACTACATCAGTCTCAATTTAATTGTAAAATACACCTACCTTTAATCTCTGCACTACCCTAAGGTAGACTGGCGGAAAATGCCTAAAGCATTAAGTTCACCTTGTATACGCATTGTGTATATGAAGTTTTAAAATAAAAAATAAATAAATATGAATAATCACAATCATATACAGCCTATAATGTGCCCGTTAACGGCAATAGGCTCGCCCCTATTACGTGGTACCTAAAAATTCAGGGCGAAATGTGGGTGTAATATTTACACCTCTGTCTACCCCTTCGAGGATACAGACGTGAGACTATTATTAAAAATTAAATACAGCAACTCTTAACTTACATAACATAACATAACTTCACGCCTTTTAGCGGCGCTAGCCTAGTGGTGTACGTAACGGACTGCCGAGAAGATGGTCTCGAAGAAGACGGGTTCGATCCCCAGGTACCCTGGGCACACACCTCTGACTTTTCGAAGTTATGTGTGTATTAAAAATGTTAATTATCGCTCGCTAATAATGTGCCCGGTAGATGGCAATAGGCTCGCCCCCTTTTACATTGGGACCTAAACATAACTGGCGAAATGTGTGTGTGTATACACCTCTGTATACACACTGTGTGCATAGGGTTCCCACCAAGAACTTAGGGTCCCAAGCCAACCTCACCTGCAAGTGGTGCACCTGCCGATCAACGGACGAGGCTCTGGCAAACAAAATATCCCGATAAGCTGCAATAGGCTCGCCACCTATTACCTACGTGGGATCAAAACACTGGTGATAAGTGGCGAAAAGTGGGCGTTTAATATGCCTCTGCCTACCCCTTCGGGGAAACAGGCATGACTCTATGTATGTATGTATGTATACACCTCTGCCTACCCCTTTGGGGATAAACGGCGTGAAGTTATGTTATGGTATGCTCTTAACTTGTGACACACAATAATGGTCAGAGGCCGCTCATTATAATAATGAAACCAGAACCGCACGAACAACTAACATAACAAGAGGGAAGGGTTTTAATTGTTCTTTCTAATGGTGCCACTTTGCATAGAAGAATTTATATAAACAATAATATAATAGTAAAGCCAAATGTTTCTAATATTTTATTTGTTATGGTATGTAAAGGACAGAGAAACTAGAGCACAAATGATAATAATACCTTAAGCCAGGAAAATGAGATTTAGTTAATAAAGTGAGCCGACACTGTGAGCCTCTCTGTTGAGCGAGTAGTAGAGATTACATGTGTTGAGTTTGAGCAGTTCATTGTTATGAGTGTATACAAACCTCCATGTGCACCATTTGAAAGTTTTTTAGTTATTACGGAGGATGCTCTAAGCAAAGTTTGTAATTGCCGTAAAACGGTTGCTATTTGTGGAGACTTTAACATTAACATATTAGAAAAATGCCCTTCAACTATCAATTTTTTAAATTTATTTAAGTCATACAATTTATGTCATAATTTCTATGAACCAACTAGAGTGACTGCCACAAGTGGTACTTGTATTGATAATATATTTACTAGTATAAAACCAATACACAAATCTTTGATTAATATGCTTCAGTCAGATCACAGTGGGCAGTTAATCTGTTGTCCTAGAGAATGTCCGAGAGACCAGAGAAAAATTGTTAAATATCTATAATATAAAAATGAATCCCAAAATGTGTTTGTAAGCGCATAACTCAACAACGCCTGAACCGATTTGGCCAATTCTTTTTTTTAAATGTTCGTTGAAGTTCAAAGATGGTTTTTACGGCGAGAAAAATTCTAATAATTGCCGGAAAAACCCTAAAAACAGCCCTTTTCTTTTTCCCATACAAACGATTTCTAACTAAAACGTAGAGTCAATTTGTAATTTATAGCCGCTGCATAAAGTTCAAATTCGCGTGCGCGTTGATATACTTCTTTGTTTGGTGACCAGTTTTGACAGGTTTCCGGACCTGAAGTCTCAGTGCTGCCGCCCAGCGGCCTTCATGTTAGAAGAAACCCATTGATAATCCCTACTTAATATTATAAATTCGAAATAATGTATGTATGTATGTTCCGTTTTCACGCTAAAACGGCTGAACCAATTTTGTTGAATTTTAATACAGAGATACATATATTGGACCATAATATGCAGACGGATATAGGCTACCATAAGTTGTAAAAATTTAACTGGGAGGGATTGTAGGGTAAATTCGAAAGTGTGTATGTATGTATGTATGTATGTTCCGTTTTCACGCTAAAACGGCTGAACCGATTTTGTTGAAATTTAATATAGAGATATATTAGACCATGGAGACGGACATAGGCTACCATAAATTGCAAAAATGAAACTAGGAGGGATTGTAGGGAGGGTAGAAGTTTGTACGGCACAAATTAACCTCTTGGAAGTAAGAACGCATGCGCTGATAATTGATTGCTGCGCATGTGCTATCGCATATATGTCAGTACTGTCACGTCATACGGTCTACATAATGTCATATTGTGCACGTTGATTAAATTGTTCGCATATCTATCTATACTAATATAATAAAGCGGAAGAGTTTGATTGTTTGTTTGAACGCGCTACTCTCAGGAACTACGGCTCGGATCTGGAAAATTCTTTTTGTATACGATAGCCCAGTTACTCCGGCAGGCTATAGGCTATATAACATAACGCTTCGACCCTTAGGGGCCGGGCAAAAGGCTAAAAGATAATGTCAGCTAATCTCAGGAACTAGCTGTCGGATTTCAAAAATTGTTTTTGCCTATGATAGCCCAATTGTTCCGAAAGGCTATAGGCTATATAATATTACGCCATAACTTTTACGGGCCAGACAAAAATAATAAAATAGTCAAACGAGAAGGGGGAGGGTTGGGTCAAAGGCAAAAAAAGGCTAAACGAATAGGATACAATCTATATGGGTATCCTTTTCGAGATTTTCGGGACGCTGATTAATAATATGAAATTTATTTAGTGATCCAAGATGGCGGGAAATCAAAGATGGCGGATGAGAAAATTTTAAAAATCAATATGGCTATCGCCTTCGATATTTTAAGGGGTGGGGAATCGAAATACAACATCTATTTCGTGATCAAAGATGGCGGATGGGAAATCAAAGATGGCGGTTGGGAATTTTTTTTAAAATCAATATTGGTATCGTCTGCGATGTTAAAAGGGATTGGGAATCCAAATACAACATCTGTTTTGTGATTCAAGATGGTGGATGGGAAATCAAAGACGGCGGATGGGAATTTTTTTAAAAATCTATATGGGTATATTCTCTGATGATTTAAGGGATGGAGAATCCAAATACAACATCTATTTCGTGATCAAAGATGTCAGACGGGATTTTTTTTTAAGTCGATATGGGTATCGTCTCCTATATTTTAAGGAATGGGGAATTCAATCTATAATATAAAAATGAATCGCAAAATGTGTTGGTAAGCGCATAACTCAACAACGCCTGGACCAATTTGGCCAATTCTTTTTTGAAATGTTCGTTGTCGTTCAAAGATGGTTTTTACGGCAAGAAAAATTCTAATAATTGCCGGAAAACCCTAAAAACAGCCCTTTTCTTTTTCCCATACAAACGATTTCTAACTAAAACGTAGAGTAAATTCGTAATTTATTACTACTGCATAAAGTTCAAATTCGCGTGCGCGTTGATATACTTCTTTATTTGATGGCAGTTTTGACAGGTTTCCGGACCTGAAGTCTCAGTGCTGCCGCTCAGCGGGCTTCATGTCAGAAGAAGCCTATTAATAATCCCTACTTAATATTATAAATTCGAAATTGTGAATGTATGTATGTTCCGTTTTCACGCTAAAACGGCTGAACCAATTTTGTTGAATTTTAATATAGAGATACATAATTATATTGGACCGTGGAGACAGATATAGGCTACCATAAGTTGTAAAAATTAAACTGGGAGGGATTGTAGGGAGGGTAGAAGTTTGTACGGCACAAATTTACCTCTTGGAAGTAAGAACGCATGCGCTGATAATTGATTGCTGCGCATGTGCTATCGCATATCTGTCAGTACTGTCACGTCATACCTACATAATGTCATATTGTGCACGTTGATTAAATTGTTCGCATATCTATACTAATATAATAAAGCGGAAGAGTTTGTTTGTTTTTTTGAACGCGCTAATCTCAGGAACTACCGGTCGGATCTGAAAAGTTCTTTTGTATACCCATATAGCCCATATAGCCCAGTTATTCCGGAAGGCTATAGGCTATATAACATACCGCTTCAACCTTTTGGGGCCGGGCAAAAGGCTAAAAAGGCTAAAAGATAATGTCGGCTAATCTCAGGAACTAGCAGTCGGCTTTTAAAAATTGTTATTGCCTATGATAGCCCAATTATTCCGAAAGACTATAGGCTATATAAAATTACGCCACAACTTTTAGGGGCCAGACAAAAATAGTAAAATGGGCAAACGAGAAGGGGGAGGGTTGGGTCAAAAGCAAAAAAAGGCTAAACGAATAGGATACAATCTATATGGGTATCCTTTTCGAGATTTTTGGGACGCTGATTAATAATATGAAATTTATTTAGTGATCCAAGATGGCGGACGGGAAATCAAAGATGGCGGATGAGAAAATTAAAAAAAACAATATGGGTATCGCCTTCGATATTTTAAGGGGTGGGGAATCGAAATACAACATCTATTTCGTGATCAAAGATGGCGGATGGGAAATCAAAGATGGCGGATGGGAAAATTTAAAAAAATCAATACTGGTATCGTCTGCGATGTTAAAAGGGATGGGGAATCCAAATCCAACATCTATTTCGTGATCAAAGATGGCGGATGGGAAATCAAAGATGGCGGACGGGATTTTTTTTAAAGTCGATATGGGTATCGTCTCCGATATTTTATGGAATGGGGAATTCAATATTATATAAAAATCTATGTTTGTTTGTTCATCATTCAAGACTGAATGAATGATTAGGCGCTAAGTCAATGGTAACTTTGGAAAAGGGGCTTGAAAAAAAGGGAATTAAATAAAAACTCTTAAAAAGGCGATACGGAGTTCGCTGAGTCAGCTAGTATACCAATAAATGAGAATCGACTTAAAACTTTTAAAAACAATTTATCTCGAAAAATGCGTTGGTTGCGTCATCATGACCATCCGGATCAGTTATATAATTCTTTATTTAAATTAATTAATGACAAATTTCAGACCGTATTTTCATCCAAAAAATTAAATGTAACTGACCGTCTGATGTTTAGTGATTGGGCAACTGAAGGTATTCATAAAAGCCGGATTAGGTTATATGACCTGTATAATGAAAAGTCTTATAATAATAGTCAGACCTTTATTAATTACGTAAGAAAATATTTCAAAATATTTAGACAAGCTTGTAACACGGCAAAATCTATTTATCTGAGAAACAAAATAAAATTATCAGAAAATACTATAAAGGCTACCTGGAATGTCATCAACAATGAAACTGGCAGAGCCAAAGCACTCAGCTGCGACTACCTTTTAAAAATCAATAATGTGAGTATTTCAGAGGATCTGGAAGTTGCGACAGAATTTGAGAATTTCTTTGCTAATATACCTATAGTGACAACAAAGTCGCTCAACTCATCTTCCATGTCTGCTGAATTGCTTCTTAGGGACTGCGTGCCAGAATGTGATGCAGCCTTTGAAGTCACTGTTGTTACTACTGACGATATTCTTAAAGAATTTAAAACTTTAAATATGAAAAAGGCAATGGATTTGTGGGGACTGTCAGTGAAGACTACTTCATCTATTATTAGCATAATTGCTCCACATCTTGCAGCGGTATTCAATGGTTGCGTTGCTTCTGGAATATTTCCTGACTTAATGAAGTATAGTAAAGTTATACCTTTATTTAAATCTGGTGACACAACCGACCCTTCTAATTTTCGACCTATTTCTGTATTGCCGACACTTAGTAAAATTTTTGAAAAATTAATTCTTAGTCAGTTGCTTAGTTATTTTAATAGACATAATCTACTCCACGAGAAACAGTTCGGATTTACAAGGGGTCGTTCGACTACTGACGCAGGAGTTGAGCTACTCAAAAGCATATTTGCAGCTTGGGAGAAGTCGCTAGATGCATTAGGTATTTTTTGCGACTTGTCAAAAGCGTTTGATTGTGTACATCATGACACTCTGGTCAGAAAATTGTATAATTACGGCGTTAGAAACAAAGCTCTCGATCTCCTGGTTTCTTACTTGGGCAAAAGAATCCAGAAGGCCCAGATCAATGACAAGACATCTCCAGGTTCTGCCTTGAAAATGGGAGTCCCGCAGGGGTCAATCCTCGGACCATTTCTTTTTTTGATTTATATTAACGATCTACCTTATTATGTAAAAAAGAATCATGAGATTGTGTTGTTCGCGGATGATACCTCCTTAATTTTTAATATTAGATGACAACAGATAAATTTTGACGAAGTAAACAATGCACTCTCTAAAGTTGTTAATTGGTTTAATGTAAATAATTTATTACTTAATGATAAGAAAACCAAACTATTAAAATTCTCAATGCCCAATGTTAAACAGATGGAAACCAATGTACAACTTAAGGAATCCAGAATTGAGCCCGTCGGGACAACTATGTTTCTAGGTATTATGCTTGATACCAAACTCCAATGGGGCCCGCATATAGAAAGACTTTCGGGCAAACTTAGTTCTGCAGCTTATGCAGTTAGGACAATTAGACGCCTTACAGATATAGATACAGCTAGAATGGTTTATTTCAGTTACTTTCATAGTATCATGTCTTATGGGATTCTTCTCTGGGGGAATGCTGCAGACCTTAACACGATATTCGTTCTGCAGAAAAGAGCAATAAGGGGAATTTACAACCTCGGTCCTCGTATTTCTCTAAGAGGAAAGTTCAGTGAGATAGGCATTCTAACTGTTGTATCGCAATATATATACGATAATCTGTTATATGTCCACAAGAATATTGACAAATTTAGTAAAAAAGTGATCTTCACACTGTAAATACTAGACATAAGTATAATCTTGTAGTTCATAACACCCGCCTCCACAAAATAAGTAGCTGTTTTATGGGGCAGTGTATACGCTTTTATAACAAGCTCCCTCTTAGTATAAGAAATTTAACAATAAATAAATTTAAGATTTATGTTAAAACTAAATTGTGTTTAAAAGCATATTATAAAATTTCCGTTTATATAGACGACAAAAATGCTTGGGATTGAGCTGCTCTAATTCAACATGTTTAAAAATATAAACTTGTACAACTGATAATTTTAAAATTGACGTTTCGTAAGCACTTTATACAAAGTTTACACGAAATAAAGTATCATTTCATTTCAAAAGAATAAAATGATTATATCTAAACTGTTGAAAAGCAGAGAGAAAAATATTAAAACAAGAGACTAACTAAAATAATATGTTCGCACAAGAATATGTCGATCATGATTAATGGAAATGGATTAAATAATAGGCTGCCACGCATAGGGCTTCGTTTGCAGACCTCAGCACGTACCATGAACTTTTCAAAGTTAACTGCAAAATAAATTGTAAACAAAAATATCATGAGGCAACGAAGAGACGGATTTTCTGAGAACTCTCGAATAATTATATGCTTTAAAGACATGTAAAGTCTGGTGTCCAGTTGACTACGGCCAAAAATAATATTAATAATCTACCACATTCACACATCACCATCTAGTTCCAAACTAAGCAGAGCTTGTACTATGGGTACTAGATAATGGGTAAACATACATATATACCTACTTTTTTTTGTAAATACATACATATTATACATAGAAACACCCAGACCAAGACAAACATCCATGTTCATGCACACAAATGTTTGACTTGAGCGGGAATCGAACCCGCAGCCTTCGACGTAGCAGTCGCTTACACTCCCTCTGCACCAACCGCGGTCGTCTAAACTTCGCGTAGTGCGAAAATGCCCATGCAGTGAGACAGTTTATATATAGGGCTGTTGATGATGATAATGATATACCTGAACTATGTAAGTGCGTAACTATGTAAGACTGCCTCCGTCGTCCAGTGGATAGTGTAGTGATAGTGGGACTGCTGATCGGAGGTCCTGGGTTCTATTCCCGGGTCGGGCAAAAATGTTACGGGTTTTTCCGAATTCTCAGTAGCAGCACGGAGTCTAGTAATGTTCACGGTAACGGCAATAGGCTCGCCGCCTATTACGTGGGACCTAAAAATTCATGACGAAATGTGGTTGTAATATTATACCTCAGCCTACCCCTTCGAGGATACAGGCGTGAGTCTATAAATAAAAAACTATGTAAGTACACGTGACCTAAAACTTTAAACATCTATCTCTCACACATGTTGGAAAGTGACTGCAGTATCAGAGGATTTTCAAACAAATTTCAAAACCCTATTTATCCCTATGAGAATTGGTATATTAAAAAAATTGGTACTTTCTTGTGAGCGGCTACGTTATAAAAAGACTCCACTGTCAACTTCTGTTTCCAGCTTAAGTTTTTTGGGGCAATAATATGTCCGCTAGAACAAGCATATTTTGCGATGTGTACATACGAGTACATAAGTGTACAATACCGTTCAGACTCAGTAAAATGGAAACAAAATAATAGCTGGTCATTAAAACGCACGAATATTGGAAGGAGATTTCGCAACAAAAGCTTTTATGTCGACGAAGCATAATACAAACAAATGGGAGAAATTTTTCTGCACATCAACGGTTCGCTCGCTTATTTGTGTATTCAAATATAACAAGTAAACTGTGAATTTATTGAACTAGCATTTCCCTACAGTTGCACTCGATGTATTTTCTATTTCGTCAACAGCCTCGTCTGCCGTCACCGTCACCGTCAATAAGAATTTTAATATTTCTGTGGTAAATTATACTGTGTATACTACTAATTTGTGTGTATTTTAGTGAAAGTCCTATTATAATTGGTTTATTAGTTCCAAAGATTACCCTCTACTTATATATATGTAGATGCGGTACATCTAATCCTTAAATTTTTACAAAAAGTCATTTCTCATTGACATGTTGTACCTTACTGTACAGCATATACAATGTATAAGCGTATGAAGTGCATTGTATCATATTTTTCCTCCTTCTAATCTAATCTAATCCTTGCGTTACTGACTCACTGACAGACAAGCTACAGCAAAAACTAATTGGCGCAAGAAGCTGAAATTTGGCATTTATGTGCCTTGGGGATCATAACGGTGCACTAAAAATCCTCTAGTCGATTATAAAAATGATGCGGAAGTAATCACTATACCACTGCGCTAGCGTGCAATCAAATTATATTTAGTTAGGTCATGTTTACATTGAAGCGGAGACGTGTTGTCCTGTGAAGAGAATTTCTGTGTACTGTGCATGTTTGACTCAAGAGCGGAGCAGTGATGAGCGGCTTATTGGTTTGGCGGCGTTTGGAAATAGCACAGAGAGAGTTATACTTATGTATAACTCTCTCTGTGCTATTTCCCTGGCGAGACAACAATATTTTTTGCTGCTGTTACACTGCTACACTATTATTCTGTTAAATGTTTCATATATTAACAGAATAACTTACAAACAATATCTACTAAACCAATCAGTTTTGCTATTATTGCGAAGCCCGCAATAGCATTTTATAACCAACCGAGAAAGGACAGTCAATTCACTATTTCATATTTGGCAGCAGCATAAATTATCGATCAAATATTACCAAGTCATGGCGAACTCCAGAACATTATGGAGAGCTGTCATGTCTGACTGTCAATATGCAAGCTGCCACGCGATCTTTCAAAGTCAAAGTCAAAATCATTTATTCATCTAGGCCACAAAGTGACGCTTATGAACGTCAAAATTTAAGTCCATTACTTAATGATTCTACATTTACATTTACTGCCACGTTCGCAATGCAATAGGTGGAACGACGAGAAAAACGGGCAATAAAACTCATGGCCACATTTTTCAATCAAATATAATGGTTGTACATTTTATTTTTGTACGGAGCTGCAACTGTTTCACATTGTAAGACATCTACTAGTAAAATTTTTAGTAACAATTGATATCATACAAGCACTCAAGCAGTAAATGATGTTCATTTGGTAAGCCTCCCAAAGTAAATATGGTGAAACAGGAACATCCACGCAAGTCTTTTTAATGTAGGTAACTCGCGAACATGGTCAGAACTACGGTGGAAGTGAATGTAGCAGAAAGAAACGGTATATGAAACCAAACCAATAAGTTTCTGTGGAGAACCTTGCGGAAAGAACATGTTTAGTAGACGTCTTTTGGCTGAGATAAGATGATTATATTTTGGCTGCTCATATGTTCACTGAAGTCGAAAAACTACATAAAAAATTCAGTCGATTGCGCTTGCTTCTACTGATCGCGAGGTTCCGGGATCGATTCCCGGGTTCAGCAAAAGTGTTATTGAGTTTTCTGAATTCTTAGTAGCAGCACAGAGTTTGGCAATGTGTCCGATCACTCGCCCCCTTTTACGTGGCATATAAAAAAATCATCATTAATCTCTTCAGGGATACAGGCGTAAGCCTATATAAAAATAAAAAAGGAATGCAGCTAATCTCAAAAAACATATCTCAACTCATCGCCGTTCCAAGTGTAACCTTACCCGCATAGTACTACGAATGCAGGCGAAATACTAAAAGCCGCATCGTGTCTCCCCGATAGAGCAACATCGCTCGTTAGAGCGAGCTTACCGTCTTATACGTAGTTCATTGAGGATTACTTACTACACCAGTTTAGTGCATACTCAAACATCTGGCGCAATGGAGTTTGTCGTTAACGATATACGATACACGGTATGAATGTATGGTACAAGTTTTGTACGAGTGCTCGTTCTTTATTGTTACCGCGTTTTGTTTGGGATGGAGTTACTCTATTTGTAAACATACATTTGACAGCCCTTTTGGCTTAGTTTTATACTGCCTGAATGTACTGGGTTCGGTTGCCACTTTAGATTCAATATTTTGTGTGATCCACAAATTGTTGTGTCGCTTCTGGGTGACCTTTGTGTCCATTGATTTGATTTTCGTTAAGTCACCTACGACACAGGATTTATGCCTACTGCGGTAATTGTCTATTTTAAAACTTAAATTATAATACCACACTGACTTCAGAACTGTTTGTTGCACGTCAACTGAAAAAAAAATCTAGTGCAAATCTGATTTGCCCATGACGGATCCCGTCCTTGAGGTATCCACTTAACATACCCTTTATCTTCACCTAACCCAAAATATGTTACTATCTCTTTATCATCACCAAAAATACTTTGTTTTCCAAAGTGTTTGTATATGCACATGTTCAAAAACCACAAATATAACTGTGTCGTCTAGACACAGTTATATTTGCGGTTTTTGAACATGTGCATTTCGACCTATCCGTAGAATAAAGTTCCATGTAACCATAGACCAAAATCGAGTTAAATAGCTAAATGGGATAAGGAATACAAACTCTACAAAAATGTTTTTTTAGAATTTTCGTATCTTATTTTACTTTCGGAGATATAGAATCAAATAACGTTTCATCTGATAATTGTTCCGCGCAACAACGCACGACGTATACATGGGACGGGGCACGGGGAGTACGGGTGGCGCGAGCGCCGCGATCGATCATCAGATCGGCCGATGTTCATTGGAAGGAAATTGGGCCGTTTTCGTGTTCTATGCTTAATTTACATGATACTTTAGAAAATTCAATTTATTCAGTTTTTTAAATAAAAAGGGTTAAAGTTTTTTAACTAAATATGATTCAAGTAGATGCAAAAGAGCCTGATCTTAGTTTGGCGTTTTCAAACTTACATACCACGTTTGCAAATCAAGATTTAAATTCTGGTAAGTGACGATGTTTTACAAGTATTACTTCACTATATACAACTTTAAGTTCCTAAATTAACACAGATTATTGTATTTATTACTTTTTAACTCAGTTCATAGTTAACAGCGATCGATGATTATTTAGAATGTTTTTCGATGGAGTTGTTAAGAAACGCAACTCTGGCGCAAAAAGACGATTACCGTAATTAATATTCACAGAGTAATAGATTTTTATGCAATATTGAGCAACAAAAATAGAGGCTTTATGGAATATTAAGACGTTTTTTTACGAACATTATTGAAATTTTAAGCGTCTGATGTTAAAAAGGACGGTTTTCGCCGGAGTCTGTGAAACAATTTGTGGGTTCAATGTTAAGATCGGACGTTGTTACTCAAAACGGTGAATCACTTAGGACGTTGTTCAATTAAAAAATCTCTAATTATAAAGATTATTTATTACAAATTAGTTAAATGAATTGCAAAAAATATTGTTTCAAAGAACGGTTAAAAATAGTTTGTGACAAATATTTGTGCACAAGATTCTTTTTATATTTTAGTTACGAATGAAGGATTAACTGGCATGAATCGTCTTTGCCTCCTGGTACAAAGGAACCAGTGAATTTGGTATATGGGAAGAAATGTACAAACATGACGGGACAAAGAAATAAAAGGAATCTGTAATAGCTCAACACCGAATATCATGTCTTAATTCCCGCTCAAGTCAAATATTTGTGTGCCTTAACATGGATGTTTGTCTTGGTCTGGGTGTTTCTATGTATAATATGTATGTATTTACAAAAAAAAGTATATAAGTATGTTTATCCATTATTTAGTACCCATAGTACAAGCTCTGCTTAGTTTGGGACTAGATGGTGTTGTGTGAATGTGGTAAAATATTAAATAGAATATGTCTGTTTAGTCTACCGTAGGTGTCTACAGTAATCAACCTAGTTCATTTAATTTGGAAATCCATTAAGTTTTGCAAATTCATCGTTAATACAGCTCAAACGGTTAGAAGTGTAAGCACAGGTCTACCCCAGTTAGTTTCAGTACTAACTCCCATGCTATTTTCTACTAATAAATAATTATAAAAATACTCTACAGCATGCACACAGCATCATCTAGTTCCAAAATAAGCAGAATTTGTATTATGGTTACTAGAAAATGGATAAATGTAGTCTTTCCAACAGTCATTCCAACGCCGGCGATCGTACAGACCTGACGCGTAGCGGTTTGCTAGCCAATATTGGCTTTTTAAATTCTGTGATTGGTAGTTGACCTAAATAATCGAATCCTGCTTACTCCTGTGGACTTTATATCGGTTGGACCTGCCCACTAGGCGGCCCGAGAGTGAGATAAATAGTGTGTTTAAGTTACTACTTATCACAAACAGTGACTTTGTTAAAGTGATTGGTGAACGTGGTTGCTTGGGCTCGAACTCGAGACACACAGCGCGGCTTTGTTGTGTCCCACCACCTTACGCTTCGCGCCACGGAGACAGTGCTACGGCGTCGCAAAATTAGTAATTACGTGGAACGCGCGCTACGGCTACGAAACAATCCCCACCAACGACGACAACGGCTACACACCTTTCACCGCTTCGCTCGGCGCGACAGCGACGCTCGCCTCGCGCTATCGGCAAGTGTCTGCTACGCTTAATAGCTGCCGCATATTATTATAGTATTCATATTGTTAACTATGGATAAAACGAATACGCAACTGAAAGAGGCCCATAGATCAGAGCAAGATGTTACAAAATCTACCAGCAATGAGTCAAGTAATGTATCCAAACGTATCAGACGTAAACAGCCGGATAAAGAGGATCTGGATGACCGTTTCTCTCTGTTTAAAGAAGAAATGAGGGCCATGCTTGCAGATTTGTTTGATTCATGGAGAAAAGAACAAGATAATTCTATGACCAAATTAATAACAGAAATCGCAGAGATGAAAAAATATTATTCTGATATAAATTCAGAAATACGAAAGATTAACACGGAAATAAAAAATCTAAACACAGACTTTGAAAAATCGTTAGACTTTCTTTCCGCAAAATACGATGACCTGAGCGCCAAAAGTCAAAGCTTTGATCAACTGCACAAAGATCATCACATGCAGATCCAGACGTTGGACGAGAATATTGAAGAGCTACAGCGAATATCACGCCTCACAAAACTTGAGATAAAGAACCTACCCAAGAAACCAGAAGAAACAAAAGAGGATATCATCAGCATGGTAATCGGCGTGTCTCAAGCGGTAAACGTTAATTTGTCAACGTCAGATGTGCGCGACGTATACCGGCTGCCTTCTAAAGGTTCTACAGGCACAGTAATTGCGGACATTGCCACACCGTTGTTAAAGTCTAAACTCATCAGCGGCATAAGAAAGTTTAATACTAATAGTAAGACAAATCCATTGAACACGTCCTGCTTAGGGGTTGAAATCGACCCAAAACCTATATATGTATCAGATAACTTGACTCCTAAGGCCAGGTGATTATACTTTCTAGCGAGAGATTTTGCTAAATCCTATAATTACGTATTTTGCTGGACAACAAATGGAAATATATATCTTAGAAAGGCAATAGGCGCTAAACAAATACTTATAAAGTCACATAATCAATTAGATAAACTTAAATTATCTGAATGACTAGCAACCGTAATGTCTATTCTTCTTTTAATATTAAGAAATAGAACATTTAGCATCAGTTGTTATAAATTATACCTAAAATGTATTGGCAAGTATTTATTTTCTAACATATATGTCAAACATTATTATACGCATAGATCTTTGTTTACAATATTCATACATACTGTCACTTATACACACACGATGCACACATTACACTCATTTAAACATATTTATACAGTTAAGCAAACAGTCCTCACCAAATTTCATAAATTTTGTCACACTCAGGTCTCAAACATATCAGATATAACTCATTCACATACTTATGATTTTCGGTTACCGTCAACTTTAAAATGTTTCTGTTTTATTTATTATTTAGCGTGTCAAAAGAGTACAAGGGGTCAAGTTGCGATACTACTAGTGGTCCTACACAAATCTACCCAGTTTAAATACCTAACGTTTGATAATAAATTTAATACACTGCATCTAAACGTTACTTCATTTTGTTTATATTAATGGCCTCTGAAGATCTCCCAGATGACATAGACAATTCTTTGTCTGTAACATGCCACAAAAAGGATATTGTTGAGCACTGTGGCCAAATTATATCTAAGTACCAACTTAAAATACTAACATTTAACATCAGAAGTCTGAATCGTAATTTAAACAGCTTCTTAGTTATTTTAAAACGTTTAAACATTCCGTTCGATATCGTCGTACTAACAGAATGTTGGCTAGGTGATAATACTAACATCGGTTAAATAGACGGCTACTCTTCTTTCGCAACGACCAAACACTTGAACCAAGCCAGCGGGGTAGTTATATACACGAAGATATGTTATAACCCAATAATATCTGAACCTGATATAGCTGACGCGGATTGCCTACAACTTCATATACGTGGACTGGTTACACTGCTCGGTATATACCGGTCGCCTTCCCATAGAAACACAAATGACTTTCTACATTCTCTGGAGTCGGTCATAGCCGGCATGCCGGGGAGTCCGTGTCGTGTCATCACTGGGGATATTAATATAGATATAGGTAAAAGTGTGTCATGCTCGGAATACCTTTGCTTGATGGCTGAATTAGGATTTCTGTCGGTTATAAATAGTCCAACCCGTAATTCAGCATGTTTAGATCATATTTTCATATCCTCTAGACATAAAATTGAGTCAGTTGTATGCAACTCATCAGTGACAGACCACGATCTAGTTATGGTGGGTGTAGGAACCAAACGAGCCATTGGACGACAAAGGAAAAAGAAAATAATTGAACCGGACTTACATGCAATTAGCGCTGAATTGGCAAATTAACATTGGCTTGAAATATTTGGAGAAACATGTCCAACAAAGGCTGCCACTGTTTTTAGCTCCAAGCTGACCTCAATTATAAATGGGCACTCGCACTTTGTTATGTTAGGTCGCAATAAATGTATTATGGAGCCCTGGATGACTCCTGGACTCCTCAGATGTTCGAGACACAGGGATAAACTTCACTTAGACGCACGCAAACATCCAGATAATATTACAAAGAAATTAATATATAAACGTTACAGAAATTTCTATTGCAACTTACTTCGAAAATTAAAATTGCAATATGATACATCCCAAATAAATTGTAACAAAAATAATCCCAAAATGCTTTGGGCTGCTATAAAAAAGATTACACATATACCAGTCGCAAACAAAAACGATTCAGATATTTTGTGCCAAATCAAAGACAACCCAACTGCCTCACTGAATTACTGCAACAACTATTTCGCCACAATAGGACAACAACTAGCTAATAACATACTGAGCAAACACAACGAATCGCAAGATTCCTTGGCTTCCAAAGTGAGAATCCCTTCAACGCCACTGCACTCTATTTTTCTTCACCCAACTAGTCAAGCAGAGGTGGAGTCTTTAATCTTTCAGCTGAAAAACGGTAAAGCATCTGGTCTGGATGGGATTTCAAGCAGTCTGGTGAAGAACTTAAGAGCCCATATTATTGAGCCCTTAACTCATATCTTTAACCTCAGTCTGGCTGTGGGTTCTTTTCCAGAGTGTTGGAAAATTGCTGCTATTACACCCATCCACAAAGGTGGTGCGATCGACTCTCCAAGCCACTACAGGCCAATCTCATTACTATGTACCTTTTCTAAAATCTTAGAAAAGATCGTTAATAAACTGCTTGTAAAATTTCTGAAGACCAATCAACTATTGTCACAGCAGCAATATGGATTCAGGCAGGGTAGGTCAACCGAGCATGCAGTTTCTCTATTGACTGAAACCGTTGCTGCTTGCTTGGACAGAGGTAGAGCCTGCACAGGCGTTTTCCTTGACTTAGCGCGCGCATTCGATACAGTCTCGGTAAAAATTTTACTAAGGAAGTTGGAGTGCATTGGGGTGAGGGGAATCTGCCTTAACTGGTTTCGTAGCTACCTCACAGGCCGGAAACAATGTGTGAGGGTGAATGACTTGGTTAGCGAACCTCAGGATGTGGTTTTTGGTGTACCTCAAGGCAGCGTGCTTGGCCCCACCCTTTTCCTAATATATCTGAACGACTTGTCATCTATGGCACTTCATAATGCACATATAATTAATTACGCAGATGACACAGTCCTAGTTTTTCACGATTGTACATGGATGGCGTTGAGTGATACAGTGGAGGCGGGCCTGGAACGTGTAGCAGCTTGGCTTAATGACAATTTGCTGACGTTAAATACAACCAAGACAACGTATCTCTGCTTTCACAAAACTGCAGCATCAGCCCCACCAACCAATTTCAGGTTGAGGATACACTCGTGTGTATCACCTGCAGATTGTGATACATGTGTCTGTGAGTTGTTACGTAAAGTCCATTGCGTCAAGTACTTGGGCATCGTGATAGATGACAAATTGAACTTTGCTGAGCATATCTCTGCAATGGCCGCTAGGATTCGAAAAGTCATTTACACTATGAAAAATCTAAGAGAAGTCGCCCCAGGCCCCCTTTTAAGAACTGTTTATCAATCGTTATGTCAATCTGTATTGACATATTGCATTTTGGCTTGGGGTGGCACTGCTTCTGTACATTTACTTCCTTTAGAGAGAGCACAACGTGCCGTTTTAAAAACGATGTTGACACAATCTATCCGCTTCCCAACATCTCTTGTTTTTAAAGAGGCGGAAGTTTTAAGTGTGAGAAGATTGTTCATACTCAAAATTGCACTAATGGCTCATAGAGAAGCAATTAGTCACCCAGAATTTGATACAATGATCAAAAAAAGGACTTTTAAACTGCCTATGTTCAAAGTAAGGACTACATTTGCAATGCGTTTTTCCAATTATCTAAAAACATTTGTTTACAATAAGTTAAATAGGCTCATAGATACTCGAAAATTAACGACCAAAGAGCTGAAAGATAAAATGGTGAAACTAATCGGAGACTGGACGTACGATGAAACAGAACATTTTATGCGCGCTGAATCATGATGACACACACACACACACACACCTGCACATGTACACACAAACACACACACACACACAAACACACACACACACACACACACACACAGGCATATATACCACTTACACATTTATACATTATTAAGCTACACACGTATTCTGCATGCACGGATTTGTTATATTCTTTTATTTAATTTTTTACAGTACTTAATTACAATCTGTTTTCGTTTTGTTAATTAAGGCAACTCGAGCATGGGCGCTGGAAGTAACAGGGCTTATAATACAGGATTTTTCCTAGTTTAAGCCCTGTTGCACTAATTTTAAACCTTAGCCAATTACATAAATGTCTTTCGCACAAAAAATTGTAACTAGGTTAAGTTTTTATTCAATAAATTATTATTATTATTATTATTGTAAATAAATACATGCTCATTCGACATGCAATATTATAATTATGCCCTAATAATAGAAAACATTAAGACATACTTTTAAGTAGTCTGCCATTTACTACAACTCCCAGCGACAGGCACTGCGAGAAAATTGAAGTATGCCAAACTATGTTCATTAAAGCTCATGCTGTTTTAACTCAATTTGGGTTATATTATTTTGTTGTTGATAGACTGCATGGATGAGATATGTATGAATGGATGAGACAGGATAAACGTGTAATTCTGAAGGAAGGGCAAGCGGGGCCGTTGACAGGCACAAGATCGTTACATGATGCAATGAAAAGTGTGTTTAAAAAAATATAAAGACTTAATGGTCATATGCTGCTCAAGTTATTTATTTAGAGTAAGTACTGAAATGTGTCATTATAATAATGGTCTCAACGTTACCAGGGTGGCAGCTACGACTTTATACCTTAGAACCCAGGCTCTGCTTAGTAGACTAATAAGATTTAACAGGATAGTCTAGCTAAGTACTAAAATGTGTATGAGTACTCGATTTTCAATTTTCTTAATGTTTAGTTGTATTTTATTACTATTTAGTAAATATTGTGCACCACGTCTAGGTAAAACGATGTTAGATTGTTGTTATTCTTATATGAGGTGGAAAAAGACCCTTAACGAAAATTCTTTACTTGGGCACCATACCCTGGAAATTACTGCTTCAGGAGATGTTGAGGCTCAAAGTTACCATACAATTTTTAATTAGGTACAAAATCTATGCATTTTACGCGCCAATTTGTTCTTTATATAACCCTACCCTTGGATAGGTAAGTATCTCGAGAATTGCACGCGCGTACTTTACATAGCGGCTTATAAAATGTGTCTACTAAAAAAAAACGTTTCCGAGGTATTGTTTTGCTAAGTATGACTTAGCAAGATGTGTAGGACGAGCAGGCTTCTGCTTGGTGATGGGTGTTTTTACACCGTGTATAATATTAGAAAGAAGAAGATATTGGGTTATGATCGCAGGAAGCGGTGGAATTCAGGCGGCTCATGATTGGAGTTGTGTGGAGAGCCTTTGAGAAGGCCATGTCCAGCAGTGGATGTCTTTAGGTTTAGGTGATGATAAAGATGTTTGTAGTCATAATTTTATTTTATATTAAGTAGGTCCTTATAAAATAAGTTTGTGACTGCATGTGAAGCCCGAGCCCCAGTGTAAATAGGCACGTAGTTGGAATTTTGTTATACAATTTTTCAATTATTGGCTATTAATTGTTCTATATATACGTACAAATTGATGACTTTTCAATAAGTATATACGATCATACGTAAAGTTAAATAAATATAAGTACATACGTACACAGTTTATTTATTTTTAAATTAGTAAATATAATTACTCCGACTATTACACGACGTGTCTAGTTTATTTAGTATAGTTTTATTACGCATGCATGCAAGAAGTCTAATCTTTGCCACCTAAGCTTATGTCAACTATTTTAAGACTTTCTTATAAAAAAATGACATTGGATTTTATTTTATATTTTATATTTTTCACAAAGGACTCTTAAGCGATGAAAAATCCCAACAAAAACTCGTACAATAAAAGGACTAGAAATATACACTATAGAGCATTTAATTAGGCTGGGCTGTTATAGTAACATACCAAAAAATCTTAATTTTAAGTCTCTCGTTATAAGAGTTATAAAGAGTTACACAAGTCAAGAACTTCTACAGCTTCTACTGAAAATTGCGATCCATGCAGATCGGACTTTATTCTGCGGATGAGTCGATTTATATCTTAAAAACTGTTGACTACATATCGTTCCCTCTGTACGGCTGTCTGTTGCTTTCTCCACTAGACTACAGCTTTTTAGTGAATTGAAGACTTCTAACGAATTATTGTTATATAACTTTAGTACATGTAAACATCCAAAATCCATACTATGATAAAGAATGCAAAAAAAGCTGTGTATTTTCCAGGACATCATTATGTACATAATTATACGAAAATATGTTGCATTCCATTTTACTAAGATTCAGTAGGATTTTTCCATTTAATTTGTGTTTTGTTTCTTTTTTAGTTTTACTGCATTATAGACTGACGTTAGTGGAAATTCGTTCGATAACCAATAAAACACCCTGTATATGTATGTTTTATGCTATACGTTATATGGCAGTATTATTTAAAATAAATTACCGTATAATGACGGTAAAGTAGTTTAATATAACACCTTATTTTTATATCGCATGCTTGTCATAATAAAGGCTTTGGAACGGATCTTGGCGTAACTAGGTCGAACCTTACGAGGCTAGAGTAAAAATAAAAACCTTGCGTAGGTACGCCTGCTTTAATAATGTTATAAAATTACTATAATACGGTTGGCAAACAACTTCTAAGCTGGCGAACGAGAATTCAGTTATTATTCTTATTATAAGACAACATTTTTTTAAGATACTTCCGCTAGCACTGATATATTAAATGTAATTTGATAATTTAATAAACTGTCAAAGGGAGACTGGGTTTCGTTCTATGAGTGTCATAAGAAGAGACTTAGGGAAATACAGAAAGCATAGAAAGGTATCTTTGCAAACATAAGGAAAATGAGACATCAAACTTGGCGCAGAGGGAATGCAAGCGACTGCTACGTCGATGGTCGCGGGTCCGATTCCCGCTCAATTCAAACATTTGTGTGCATGCACATGGATGTTTGTCTTGGTCTGGGTGTTTCTTTGTATAATATGTATGTATTTACAACAAAAAAGTATTAATTATGTTTATCCATTATCTAGTACCCATAGTACAAGCTCTGCTTAGTTTGGGACTAGATGGTGATGTGTGTATGAGGTAGAATACTTCAGAATATTATACCAACCCGTCTGTCCAGCGAGGTATTGAATGCCAATTCTCCTATTGAGTCATAATACTATTTTGACGCTCATAAAAAGGCATGATTATGTCCAGCAGTGGACTGTAAAGGGATATAATTATAATGATAATGATGAAAGTTGCACCGTTTGTGCAATTTTACCGTGATATATGTTTTTACCAGGTCTCAATGATGTAAAGTTACATAGGATAATAGGTACCTACCAATTTATTCCATACTAGACGATGCCTGCGGTTACACCTGCGTTATTTAAGGCTACTGCTCTGCTCCAGTCGCTCATAGCGTTATGTTATATAGCCTATAGCCTTCCTCGATAAAAAGGCTATCTAACACTGAAATAATTTTTCAAATCGGACCAGTAGTTCCTGAGATTAGCGCGTTCAACCAAACAAACGAATAAACAAAGAAACAAACAAACAAACTCTTCAGCTTTATATATTAGTATAAGATTCTCAGAAAATGTGAAAAGGCAGGAATTCTGATTAAATCCGTTAAATAAACTTGTAATATCGTGCGGTCGGGCAACACAGATATATTAAAAACTAGCTTTTGCCCGCCGCTTCGCGCGCGTGAAATTCGGGGTAACACAAATCTACTTTCAGTCTCAAGATGTGTGAAGACACTCCTGATTATTCTAAAGCCTTCAGAAACTCTATGGGGTACAAAGTAACTCGGTCAGTAGATATCCATGACATTATCTACCATTATCTACTGAAAGGTACATAATAACATCACAATATATCTCTATAAACATTTTCGCAAGGCACAATCGTTTCAGCCGTTTCTTCTTATTATATAATTATTAGTTTATATATGCGAACAATTTTATGTAATAGGTCGGGGCAAATGTATTTTAGTATTTTGAATGTATTATTAGTAATCAAACCTCTTTGGCTGTACTGAATGTAACTGGATGGTTTTTCAACGTGCACAATATGGACATTATGTATGACGTGACAGTACTGACAGATATGTTAGCACATGCGCAACACTCAATTATTAGCGCATGCGTTCTTACTTCCAAGAGGTAAATTCGTGCCGTACAAACTTCTACCCTCCCTACAATCCCTCCCAGTTTAATTTTTGCAAATTATGGTAGCCTATGTCCGTCTCCATGGTCCAATATATCTCTATATTAAATTTCAACAAAATCGGTTCAGCCGTTTAAGCGTGAAAACGGAACATACATACATACATACACACTTTCGAATTTATAATATTAGTAAGGATATATAGGCGAGCGCAGCTGCGGCATACTCTAGTTTGCACATAAAGTAGGATAAAACCTTATCTTAGATGGCGATACGGCTTAGATAGCTATATTTGTATAATCACTAAGGTCTGAAACAGCATTATATAGACACCCGTGCTGTTCTTACCAAGGGGCGGCAACGCACTTGTGACTCCTGTGGTGTTGCTTGTGTCCATGGGCGGCGGTAATTGCGTACCATCAGGCGATCAGTCTGCTCGTTAGCTACTAAAAAAAACTTACGAATAAACCGTAAAAATAAAATTCCTTTCGAATTTAAATTCAATAAAAATCATTCTATTGAAATATTAGTAAGGATGGACTTTAATTAGTTTGGAACTAGTTATTATATAACTCAATTTCACACAGTTCGAGAGCTGATCAAATGAGTCAAAATGGAGATCAACTTACAAAGTACTTACTACTTACTAACTTTCTTGTCACAAATCTATTCTATATTTTCTGAATCAATGAATATATAAATAAAATTCTGTCTGTCTGTGATTTTAAAATTATTATGTTTTTCAAATCGGTGTAGTTACTTTAGGAAACAATGAGATAAATATTTTTTTAATCTTGTCTTTTTGTCTGCCTTTCTAGCTCCCAGAAATGCAGGTTTCCTCACGATGTTTTCAAAAGGCAGCGATAACCTAGTGGATAGACTGACAGACTGCTACGCATTCGAATTCACGGCGCGCACCAATGATATTCGGAGTTATGTGCGTAATAAATTGCTAATTATCGCTTGCTAAACGGTGAAGGAAAACATCGTGAGGAAACCTGCATGTCTGAGAGTTCTCCATAATGTTCTCGAAAGAAATGTGAAGTCTGCCAACCCGCACTAGGCCAGCATGGTGGACTATGGCCTTACCCTTCTCATAGTGAGAAGAGGCCCGTGCCCAGCAGTGGGACTATATATATACAGGGCTAATGATGTAATGTCGAATTCATAGGGCTCCATATAATCTTAATTTAATCCTAGATAGGATATTTAGATTAGCAGTGCAACATAATAATATGCCAATCAGTTGCACTTTTTTAACTAAACCACTGCACCGCGCCGAGTGTTGTGGGTTCGATTCCCACACGAGGCAACACTTTGTGTAATTCACTAATTGTTGTTTCGAGTCTGGGTGTCCATTGTGTCAGTTGTATGTTTGTAAAGTCCCCCGCGACACAGGATTTAGTCCTATTGCGGGAGTTGTCTTTAAAAAAAAACATCATCATCGTCCTAGCGTTATCCATGATGCGCATGAACTTTTATCTTGGAGCCTGGCTCCGCCTCCTAGAGTCACCAGATTTAATAGACTATACTCTTTTCCAGAGACCGACTGTTTTACCTACGCTTACACTAGACTCCACAAAAGTCTACACCAGTAAGTATCCTTACGCCGGGCATCACTACGGGGTATAGTTAGTCATTGAAATAAAAATGGCGGGTGTAAAAAACTCAGAGAGGTATTATGTCGGATTATTGAACATTACCGCTCTACTGGGCTGAGGCTTTTCAACGTTTTCAGCACTTTTCATCGCTCGAATCGCTCTCACAGATGTTATTGAAAGCTCACGGCACACTTATAAACGTTAAAATAAAAAACTCGAGTCCAGGGAAATATGTTTATAAGTGTCGTTATGTTCGGCTGCGATCGGTTTAAAGAGGAAAGTAGGTTTTTTGTTTGCTGATGCGTATCCTACTTTGTTGGTATGTTGTTAGTGGTCGTGTGCTTGGCTTCACCGGTAAGTTTCGTCCAAATCGATTCAGTTTTTTTGTGTGAGAACAACAGACAAATCGCGCAGTGATTTGAGAAGGTAGTTGCAAAAGCGTATCGGAGTTTTGCTTCCCACAGGAGGCAACACTCAGCGTAATTCTGATCCACTAACTATTGTCCCAAATGTGAAAAAAGTTTCGTGTCCGTTGTTTGAATGTATGATTGAATGAAATTGTCTTTGCGAAATACGAGGGAATAAGGCTTGGTGAGCAAAATCTTCTTGAAAAAATTAGTCTTATTTCACAGTCACTAGGAAAACTGTTTTTTGAATGATGTTACTGTGTCAATATTATATTACTTGACCATTCATTTTGACGATGTTTTATTGTGAAATAGATGTTTCTTGACCATTCATTTTGAAGCGACATACTTTCTACTTCAATCTATTACCCACTCTTGTAAATCAAGAAATAATTTACCATTAACTATGACGGGATATCTAAAAATAACACGAGACTAGACCGTTAACGACTAGATTTATATCATACTAGAGGACGCCAGCAGCTACGCCTGCATTATTTTTTAATTTACCCGTTTTGGCCGATCCCGTGGGAATTTCGGGAAATCCCTTCTTAATGCACCCCTACGGTCCCTAAGGAACATACATGCCAAATTTCAGCTTCCTACGCCCAATAGTTTCGGCTGTAGCGTGTCTGTCAGTCAGTCAGTAACGCAAGGATTTTATATATTAAGATTATTGCTTGCTCTGTTTCACGGAGAGCACGTTAAGCCGTCGGTCTCGGCTATCATGAAGATCTTTGACTTCGTTATGGGGAGTAACTGCTCTAAATAATGACACAAAGGCAAACCCTTAAATATATATCTTTGGGTAGCGGAGGTCAGACGACAGTCGCTTTGTGGAAAAGCTAATATTCAATTAAATCTGATTAGACTAGCAAGCGGACACCGGATGCAACTGTGATAACGCTGGGAGGATGATCTATAGAATTCCTAAGTATTCTGAATTTTCAGCGATCCTGATAACTCTAAATGTATAATACCACAGAACGATATTAAAAAACCGTGTGACGACATTCCTATAAAAAAATCAGTACTGAATAGACTAAACATTTAATTTTCTATCCGCTGCTGCGCTTTACGGTTCAAAATCACAAAAGAAAAGCGTTATAGCAGCGTGGCGATACCTTAACGAGGTGTATCTTCCGAACAATGTTTAGAAACTTATCTATTTAGTACAAAATAATACCATAATCACATACACTATCTCATAATCACCTAAATCGATACAAAAATCCCTCTTAAAAAATAATGGTCTATTCTGCCAAAAAAGGTTGCAATGATTTCTATGTACCCTCTTTAAACGATCTTTCTCGAATCACTTCTTCTATTTATCTTTAGTACATTTGACCCATATAAAATAAAATTGGGCAAGTGCGAGTCGGACTCGCGCACAAAGGGTTCCGTACCATCATCTATAAAAGAAAATCACGTTCGTTGTATGTATACTTAAATACTTTATAAGTTTCTACCTGTTTATTAAGATCGAGTAACAAATTGCTTAAAAATTACGTTTGTTGTATGGAAGCCCCCCTTTATTATTTACTTTTTTTAAATTTAATTATTTATTTTGAAAGGTAGTATACAACTACATATTCTGTAAAAATTTAAAGCGTCTACCTGTAACAGTTAGTAATTTTGAGCAAAATATACGAAAAAAAACACGTTTTTTGTATGGGACCCCCCCTTAATCTTTTTTTTATTATTATTTAATTTGTGAAAATTTCAGCTATCTAGCTATCATGGTTTATGAGATACAGCCTGGTGACAGACAGACAGACAGACAGACAGACAACGGAGGCTTAGTAATAGGGTTCCGTTTTTTACCTTTTAGGTACGGAACCCTAATTAGTAAGATAGCAAAATAGATGCGAGAAAGTAATACAAATACCTAATGTCGTAGATTGCTTTTTCAGGCTCTTGAGAATCTATTAATGTAATAAAGTTGAAGAGTTTTTGTTTGGTTGAACCCACTTAAACTGAATAATACTTTTTATTTAGATAGCTCATTTATTGAGGAAGGCTATATAATATCAGGCTAAGATCCACGGGTGCGGAGAAGAAGACCTAAATAACACAGGTGTAACCGTGGGTGTCTAGTCTTATACTAATATATAAAACTGAAGAGTTTGTTTGTTTGTTTGATTGGTTGAACGCGCTAATCTCAGGAACTACTGGCCCGATTGGAAAAATTCTTTCAGTGTTAGATAGCCTATTTATCGAGGAAGGCTATAGGCTATCTAACATCACGCTATGAGCCACGGATGTGGAGCAGAAGCCCTAAATAATACAGGTGTAACCGCGGAGTGTCTAGTTATTTAACACGACAAAATGCTAAGGTGTAATTTAACCACCTATACATACACCGGATCTTTCAGATAAAATCAAAATTGGAGAGAAATAAGTGTGAGATAAAGATATATTTATTTGGTCAAACATTGACATTAGCATGAGTTATCTAACGTATTCATTTAACAGGAGCTTATCAGACAACAGTGAATGCGGCCCTAACTTTTCTTAACCATATGAGCAGTATTGTCACCATCCCATAAAATATTTTTCATCGGAAAATCTTTTACCATCAGTCTGATCACCCACTTAAAATTTGTCCTCAAAGTCAACCTTGTGGTCAATCCAACTGCACACTTGCGTCATGGCCTAACAACGTCTATAGATCAATGAGGAACTAATAATAACTATGAAATTGGTTCAAGTGGCATTGTGTAGTTATCAAATATTAAGTCACTATCGATTTGTGCTGTTTGATTGTGAAGACGTCCATTGCTAAGGCCATGATGAGTCGCCACTCGATTTGAATTAAATAGCTTCTGTTCTGTTTAAATATTTAACGAGTGGATTCAATATATACCGTCAATATTACCGTCTATAGAATTTGATGTCTTTAGCTCACCAAATTCAGAGAATCACCAACGTCCTAGCGTTATTCCAGTTACAATCAAGACTTTCACCTAGGAACACACATCATCAGCCTTTAACAGTCCACTGCTGGACTAGGCCTCTCCTTTGAAAGGAGGAATTGGCCTACTATAACATGCTGGCCAAACGGGTCGGTATAGGGATTGTATCAAGTTTTCCTTCTCTTACAGTGGTGTTCTCTGCATAATATCCTCCCTCTGTCGGCTCTTACGACACCCATGGGATGATATGGGGTGGTGACATTCCGTATTCTTAATCCGTCACTACGGACACCTAGGAACCTGGAGTCCTTTTTCCAGTCTTTTCGAGAGAGCCACTGCTTCTGGCTATAAAATATGATAGTAGGTAAATGATGACCCTGGTTCATACACATGGCTGCAAAAACATAACCAAGCCTCTGGACTTTCAGGCACTGTCACTCACCGAAGCAAGACCCCTACCTAAAAATTAAGTTTGGTAAGTTAGATCCTTACACGAGAAAAAAGGGGCCGACTGAAAATGGTTGTTTGGAGACAGTATGAGTCGAAATAAAGCCAGGAGGTTGGATAAAGATAATAATCAACTACTTGGAATCGTGCCATCAATAAGTTTAAAAACACCCGCAGTAAAACAGTTCATGCACGCTGACGTCATTATTGTAGTGTGTCAAAGTACCGACGCTATCGACAGTGCGAATACTAATAAAAATCAAGTAAATACAGTTCTCAAAGACAGCGCTGAGCTCGCACCACACAACTCACGACGACGACTTATATAGGCGGATTAAAAGTCGAGGAATAAAAATATATTTCTTCTACCTGAAACACGTTAATGGATTAAGATAGTTGTATTTGTAAGTTTTCCAAATAAATAAAGATCTGTAAAACTTGTGTTATATACACGTAATTACGAAACACCCACTTACTAAACAAAACGCTGAAGTAAAGCTTATAGAGTAACTTGACTTGTGGTACTTAATAAATCGATAAAGTTAAGCAACGTTTACACAGGTCAGCGCTTGGATGGGGGACCGCTAGGTGTGGCATTTCCATCAGCGCACTATCGTGTTTCGGATGACATGTAAAGTTGACGTTCCAAGTTCTCGTCGCAGTACATGATGGTCATACCATTCGGGCTATCTACGTATAAACTACGACACCAGAGTTGGCCACACTCGCTCACACGAAAAATAAACCCTAAACGAAAAATAAAATTTCACCATTACAAGCATTACAAGACCATTATTCTCCAATCGGTATTAAAGTAATATCATCGTAAAGAATACATATTTTATTTCTAAATCCAATATCAATGCGCGATGTTAAAGGACCTCGACCTCTATAGACTGGGGATTAATATAATGCCTTTTACGTACTTTAAGCTGACTGAAGATTTGCCTTGTCATGGATATTATCTGTAGTGAACTTATGTGCTTACTTGCTAAGGCTAGGTATTCTGGTAGATATGAAGTCTTTATTACACAGAGGGATTATCGGTGAAAGCGATTTCTCCCACGCGTCCTTTGAGTGCTTTGTGGGCAAAATCGGAAGCCGGTGAGGTTGATTTTCTTCAATATCAATGAGGTTGCTTTATTAATTGGACAGATGTCCCGGTCATTAAGGATCGCTTTGTCAATGCTCCTGTGCGCCGGTAAGCAATTTGTTGTGTATGTTATGATACTTTACGGATAAGGACAACGTTTTTTTTATAGTAATAGGCGGCAAACGAGCAGACGGATCGCCGCCCATGGACACGAGTAACCCCACAGGAGTCACAAGTCCGTTGCTGCCCCTTGGAATTGGGAAATGGGATAGGATGAGGAGTGGGATGAGGGAGAAGGAATAGGGATAGGGCCTCCAGCACTCTCACTCACCGAACGAAACGCAACAGTTTAAGTTTTACTTTACGTCGAATTTCTGTGAGAGTACCCTCTCACAGAAATTCGACGTAAAGTAAAACTACTTAAGTACTTCCCCGGTCGAGCCGGCCCATTCATGCTGAAATCAGCAAGGCTCTACTACCTGTATTTTAATTCAGTGTGTTTTAATACAATGCAATTCATATTTTGCTTAATATAGCTAGTAGTCTACAAATACAGAATTTTGAACTGAAATGTGAATCAGATCACGTAGCTTTTTGGTAATTGATAATCAGCAATGCATGATGAATAGTTGGAAGAAAAAATTGAGAAAAAGAAATAATAATGTGTAAGTAGTCTCAATCTCAAAGTCAACACGAATACCTTTCACTAGCTTAAACTAAAGAAATGATTAACAACTTATTGGTGAACAACATTAATGAGTTAAATGAAACTAAGCTATAAATATCAACCACACACACCAAAAATCTAAGTCTAATCTAGCATTTCATCTATCGTTGCTCAGTCTCATAAGCCGATAATAATGTTTAAAAATTAAGACAATGTGTCAAAATAAGATGGATAGAAATACTTTACTTATTATTACACACCAACAAAAATACAAAATTACATTACAAAGAACTTAAAAGAAGTGGAACCACAGAATAATTAATAGTACTAAAGGTGGAACTCAAAATTTGAGCTGAAAGAGACCCTTTGATGATACGATAATAATTATCTGAGATGTAAGTAGCACGTTCGTTCGTATTTTATCACAGCATATCTACTTATTTCTAATGCAGCCGTCAAGTATACGTATAAAAGTGTTATTATAAATTTAATGTAGATTGCAGTTAGTATCGGTTAGATTGATAGTGGCATGGTCTTGTTTTGATCACAATGCCTCTAAATAAAGAAAGATTAAAAAACCGCTGCGCGATTAAATAGGAAAACATTTTCTCTCTCATTCAAAATAGCTCAAATCGTTACGGGTATTAGTGCACCCCGGCCACTAGTATGCCATCCTGCCGCCGAATTAAACATTAGTACACCTGCACCGCTCTACTACATGCCTTGCATGATTTACCACAAAATTACAGTTTAATTTCGTGGCCCCAGGTGTGCCAAACAAAATGGCCTCAACTCCATTACAATTCATAATAATTTATTACAGACCCCTGTTGAATGTAATAAGACGTCGTGGAATAGTTACGTGTTTTCAATATTGGGTGAATATTGACCGTAAGTTTGGAATTTAGTAGAAAGCTCTTTGTGTCAGTAATATGGTTTAGAGCTAATCCCATCCGCATTGTGGCATGAGTGTAAACGACCGCCACGCCAAAGGTTGGGGTTTTGATTCCCGCTCAAGTCAAATATTTGTGTGGGTGAACATGGCTGTTTTTCTTAGTCTAGGTGTTTGTATGTATAATATGTATGTATTTATAAAAAAAAAGAAATATGTCACAAGACCCATCAACAAGCCGACGTTTACTCGTTTTGGAGATCATGCCAAGTCATACTAAGCAAAAAGACGATTTTTTTAGTAGTCCCGTTTTTAAATCGCAATTAAAAGTACGCGCGTGCATAACAATGCGTGCAAAGTGGTAAATGCATCGCCAATTTGGTATCTAATTAGAAAAATTGTATGGTGGCTTTGAGCCTCAATATCTCCCGAACCAGTAATTGCCCAGTTATGGTGCCGAAGTAAAAAATGTTCATAATGATTGATACAATATGGGGGATCTTTTTTTGTTAAGGGTCTTTTTACACCCCGTACCTATATACCTATGTATTTTTATCCATACATTATCTAGTACCCATAGTACAAGCTCAGCTTAGTTGGGGATAAGATGGTGTTGTATGCATGCGGTAGAATATTATTATTCCCACTGTATAAGCTGTGAAACTCCGATAGAAACTCCAAGTTATGGCAATCGAGATTTTGGGGGTATGGTTACGAATATAGTCCCTTCCATTATTAACCTATCTCATTTCTATGTCACCTGTCGCACCTTCAGAAGCGATAACCATTAGAGACACCCGTTGGAGCCTGTCGAGTTATACTCTAAGGCAATTTAAACAGAAATATGTTGCAAATAAAACGCAGCAGCTTTGCCAAAAATGATCACAATTATTCTGCATAATTTAACAGATATATTTATGCCCATAACAGTGTATACTTTCGCTGTTTTTAA
Source organism: Euclidia mi (assembly GCA_944739405.2). Taxonomy (NCBI): domain Eukaryota; kingdom Metazoa; phylum Arthropoda; class Insecta; order Lepidoptera; family Erebidae; genus Euclidia; species Euclidia mi. The sequence continues at coordinate 12,119,526 of OX123203.2, forward strand.
AGTAAGTTTTTATTCAACTTGCCATATTCGTATGTCATCATAATTTTAAAATCTTTAAAAAAAAATTATTTAGAGAAATGAACTACGCATCTTTCATACTTAATACATTACGAGTACCATGCATGTTAGTATGTGTTCATATCACGAAAGTTTGAAAGCACGCACCTTTGCTTAAAGTACCCGACATTTATTCAGCACTACTGAAAGTGCAACGATCACGGACATACTAAATTGTAGAAGGATGAATATCCTTTCAAATAAACGGTACAATAAAGCCATCATCTCCAAACTATATTGACAACATATACGGTACAGTCACTATAATTCTATATACTCAATAATTAATGTCACTTCGATGTCTGAAGGGGCTCTAACAAGGTCGGAACAGTACCAAATAGAGCTATTGTGTATGTTGTGTATACTTTTGTATATAACACCATGATTGATCGCTTTTGATATTGTGAGGTTTATGAGAAAATTGTTGAGCTGTCATATTAAAGTAATATACGATCGCGTTGGGCCCTTAAATTGCTGTTTTGCACGACTATGGGGAAGTCGGCAAAGGATTTTGTATTATGGAAATATATTGTTGTGGTTTTGGCCCCTTCGTGATTTGAAACACATTAGAGGATTCTGTTTTCAATATATTATTTTATTATTAGGCGCAACTTATGCCGCACATTTTTATTTGGTCCTAAATAAAAATGTGCGACATAAGTTGGATAGCTAAATCGTTACTTTTTGCACCAGTATTACCTACTATAAAATAATTGCATAAAACTAGTTGCAAAAGGGCAGTGTTATAGCAACTTTTTCTAGAAGCTCTCGATATGTTAGCTTAGTTTATAATGAGTTGTATAGGTCTCCTTTAGTGAGAAAACAAGTCACACGTCACAAGTCATAATTATTTTAGGGATAAGTAACAGCCTTCTAACAGACCTTATCATCATCATCAGCCGTATATATAAACTGTCCCACTGCTGGGCACGGGCCTCTTCTCACTATGAGAAGGGTAAGGCCATAGTTCACCACGCTGGCCAAGTGCGGGTTGGCAGACTTCACATGTCTTTCGAGAACATTATGGACAACTCTCAGACAGGCAGGTTTCCTCACGATGTTTTCCTTCACCGTTTAGCAAGCGATAATTAACAATTTAATACGCACATAACTCCGAAAAGTCATAGGTGCGTGCCGTGGATTTGAACCCAGACCCTCTGCGTAGCAGTCTGTCGGTCTCTCCACAAGGCTATCGCTAACGTCCCTATTAAAAAAAAATTACACTTCGTTCAAACAACATAATCTTTAATTAATTTCTTACATTTACATCTGTCTTACTCTATCTATAAACACAGGTGCCTTAATCAGCCCTACGTATTTTTGCTACGTTTCTTCAAAGGATTGCCTAAAAATATTTTTATTGTGTTATATTTTTATTGTTTCATATAAAAATTTTGATGAAACCGGGACTGAGAAATGAAATTTAATTTGCTCCACTTTTATGCGTACATCATAAAAGTTCTAGGTTTGGTTCAAGTTGTCCTTTGAAGTACAAAAGAAAAATAATACATACTGTTAAATACAGTATGTATTATTTTTCTACCGTACCGAATTTAGAAAGAAAGAAAGAAAACTCATTTATTCCGTTTTTGTAAGAGGTATGCAACAGAAAGAGAGATAAAAACTTGAACTAACTTAACATAAATAGAATCAGTTCCCAACAATTTAGATATAGGAATGCTTATAAACTTGTTATCATATGATTTATTTCTGAAGTTGATTTCGTGTAAGAGTGCGGTAGCTCTGGGGTTTGCCGTAAATACTTTTTGCGCCGTTACGAAGAATTTGCCTTAAGCGGAACGGTCTGCTTTTTTCTCAATTACACAGCTTGCGCGTTACCCGGTAACCCTTCAGTCTATAATAGGTACAGGAACGAACTGGATCTGTATGTGCGCAAGTTGTAGGTACTGTGTATCCCACACTTTACTTGAGTCAGTTCGAAAGTTACCCCTTGTAGGCGCACTTTTTATTTTATTTTTTATAGTCTCGCGCCTGTAGAGCCGTATACACACAATACAATACAAGTGTCACCACCCCCATCTTCCCGTGGGTGTCGTAAGAGGCGACTAAGGGAGAACACGATGCAAATACCAGCTTTGCGTAGAGACGGAAAACTCGACATCAAACCCTATACGACTGCCTCGTTGGTCTCGCGGCATAAATTTGCGCGTGGGATCGGGAGGTCCCGGGTTCGATTCCTGGGTCGGGCAGTGTTATTGGGTTTTTCTGTCACGAAATTCTCAGTAGCAGCACGGAGTCTGGAAATGTGCTCGGTATGGCAATAGGCTCGCCCCTTATTACGTGGGACTAAAGTATATCTGGCGAAAAGTGGGTGTAGAAATACACCTCTGCCTACCCCTTCGGGGATAAAAGGCGTGACGATATGTATGTATGTACATATGTATGTCGCGCCTGTATCTCCGAAGGGGTAGGCAGAGGTGTGTTACACCCTCATTTCGCCATGAATTTTTAGGTCTCACGTAATAGAGGGCGAGCCTATTGCCGTTACCGGGCACATCCGGTGACTCCGTGCTGCTACTAAGAATTCGGAAAAACCCAGTAACACTCTTGCCCGACCCGGGAATAGAACCCGTGACCTTTGATCAGTAGCCGAGTACGCGATCCACTGGACCACGGGGGCAGTCAGTGGCGCACTATAGTAGTTAAAAGGCGAAAGCCTAGTGAAAAGTCAAACAGACGGTCTTGAGTTCAAAGTGATCAAATGGTTCAAACCAACGGCGTGTACTTAAACTAAGTGCGTTTGAAATTGTTAATTATAGTTTGCTAAACAATGAAGGCAAACATTGTGAGGAAATTTGAATACCTCGAAAAACATGTGAGTCTTAAAACCGGCACATGACAGAGGTCAACACTTGAAAGGGCGGCCGCTTGTTTTAGCAATTACATCAGAGGCCCATTTCTCCTAATAATATTTGTTCAAGATGCAATCTCATGTCAGTGTCGTACTCATGTCACAAATGGTAATTCTCCTAAATTAACCGATATTTAAATGTTATCGTGACTAGATCGTAAATTGAAACGTGTGTCAACGTCGAGCTATAGGAGTCGAATTAGACGATAATGACATTAAATTAGCAGAACACTGATTCTGAGTCAATTCAAAATATAATTTATTTATTTATTTATTGGACTTCATACACATAATGTACATGTATCGGCGGACTTAATGCCTGAGGCATTCTCTAACAGTCTACCTTGGGGTGATGCAGAGATTTATGAAGTAGGTGCAAGCTGAAGTGTTCGGGACTAACATAGCATAATTCATACATTTATACATATCAATAACTACATATTAATTACATACAATACATATACACAATAGTAGATACTATAAAATACAAACCTACATAATATATGCGTAAAAAATATATATATATATATATATATTAATATATATTTATATATAACTAAATATATATTTATAAGATAAAATTAACTAGAGATATCAATTCTGCGAATCTCATTTCGTTCAAAATATAATTTCAATGACAAATAAAATACGAGAATTGGCCTTCAGAGCGATAAAGCTGTGCTTTGGAGGGCACGTACAATCGTAGGTCTGGGTTCTTGTCTCACACACATGAATCGTTAATCGCCTTGTTGAGCTTTAGACACTATGTTGGGCTCACACTCAGACGAAAAAGAAAAAAAAATCTGTTCTGATACTCATTTTACAATTATTAGAGGTATTATCTGCTGTAGGTATGACTGCCTTCGTGGTCCAGTGGACAGCGTATGCGACTGCTGATCGGAAGTCCCGGTCGAGCAAAAGTGTTATTGGGTTTTTCCGAATTCTCAGTAGCAGCACGGAGTCTGGTGACGTGCCCGGTAACGGCAATAGGCTCGCCCCCTATTAACGTGAGACCTAAACCTACCCCTTCGGGGATACAGGCGTGAGTCTATAAATAAAATTATTTGCTAACTAATATTGTTGCAGTTAAGCATACCGAGTTAAAGCCTTATGGTTTTACGCTTGTAATACTGCGGTATTAACTTATGACGTCCAACTTATTTTTCATAAGGATACGGCGGTCGTTCTTGTCCTAACATCATTAATAACCTAATATTAAGCGATAGGAGCAATAAGTTCGAAAAACAAACACGCAATATGATCATTTAGTACAGTAATTCAGGACGGCGTAACTTACTTTATTTTAATAAGAAGGTATAGGACTGGACTTGGAATATTACTTTTATATGTGACCAAGTGGATCATCTATTTCTCTGTATCAGATCACATGAAAAACTGTATTCTGGATTTTGTGATTTATAAACACCAAAATATCTAAATAGGTATGATGAGGTGTACATTTTTAAGACAACTGAAAAATTTTAAGATTATCAAGCATCAATACATAATTTTACAGAATCTATATTTTTATTTCATATTTTAAACATATTAGTTTATAAAATGAACTAGCATATTACATACAAACTAAAACTAAAGCTAACGAAAAAAAATACACTGCTGCTACACTAATCGGTCGTCAATATAGAGCTGCCCTGTATATAAACGGGTTACGACCTAGTCTTAAATGTGCCTAAAGATGTAAACTTAAGGCGAGTTCTAAGCATTAAACTGTATGAGGTAAATCCATATCATTACCATATTTTATAATAATGCCGTTTAAACCCAAATATGTGGTCATTCATCATACTGTCACTTAAAAGATTGGATCTAACAACTAACATTAAATCTGAAATCGAATGTCCGTTCCAAATTCCTAGAAGCGTTAGTAATACGGTCGGAAATCCGCAAAGCTGGCGTTTATATGTACCAGTTGGATTTAGGGTTCCGTATGCTCTAGCACAATAATTTTACTAGATACACATAACACTATCTTGTCCTAAACTCAGTAGAGTTAGTACTATAGGTACTAGACAATGGATAAATACTTATACATAAATACATATATATTAAAGATAGAAACTAAGGGCCTTATCCGGAAGCTCAGGGTCACTCAGAGGGCGATGGAGAGAGCTATGCTCGGAGTTTCCCTGCGAGATCGAATCAGAAATGAGGAGCTCCGCAGGCGAACCAAAGTCATCGACATAGCTCTCCATATAGTCAGGCTGAAGTAGCAGTGGGCAAGACATATAGCCAGAAGAACCAATGGCAGTTGGAGCAAAAAGGTTCCGGAGTGGCGGCCACGCACCGGACGTCATAGTAGAGGTAGGCCTCCCGCAAGGTGGACTGACGATCTTGTTGGGATCGCGGGCAGCGGATGGATGCGGGTGGCTCAGGATTGGTCTATGTGGAGAGCTATGGGGGAGGCCCATGTCCAGCAGTGGATGTCTTACAAACTGTTTGCCCATTACATAAAACTAAAACACTGTCCAATATAAAAATAGGCCATGAATTTGCTTACTATATCTATAAAATGTTGCACTAAATACATATAATCATTAAATAGGCAACATAATATTCACCGCAACGTAAAATGTACTTAAAAATTGTACGGAACCCTCAGCGCGGGAGTAAGCTTCATAATTGCTCGATTTTTTATTAAAACCAGCACTGTATTGAAAGTTACGTTGACATTTATGTTAACTGTGCTGCACTGCGTGCCGAGTTCGGTAATAACTTAGCACAAACAGTTTGTTTGTAGGGCGAATATTATCTCATAAATTATTGACAGTTCCACCGATCTGGTAATTGCTTAACCCTTGTCGAAGTTTGAAGGGGATTATGAGAATTTTCTTTATGCAGTTGAATTTGTGTTATAGCGAAAACGATCGTATTAATTATTTTTCATCCCTTCTATTCGAAAATTGTCGCTTTGTTCCTCTTTTAGCGGTAGCAAAAGAGCTCTTTTCTGTTAAGAACTTCTTAGCGGGCGGCAAAGTGATTTGAATTTGGAACGTATATCATACATAGAAATCGAACGCAAATTGTATGATTAACTGGGTGGTACGTGTTGGCTGCACGGGCGTGGGGACCCGCGCTAACAAAAGAAAGCGCGCGTATTACGTCTCTGTACTTGTAATCAGTAGGTATATACTTTATTGAATTTTGAAAAAATAATGAGTTCTGCGTCGAGTTATGAAAGCGAATGCTTTAACTCCTGAAACAATAACTCCAGACTCCAACAACGTCGTACAAAACTTCTACTACCTACGAACAGAAAATTATTTATTTCTCATAGAAAGGGGATGAAAAGTAGAGTATATGACTCGAGAGCAAATTATTTTTCCCTCGGGCAATGTACTTTGAATCCCTCGCTGGGCTCAGGACTCTACGTTAGAATCCCTCGCTATGCTCGGGTTTCTATTCTAGAATCCTTCGCTTCGCTCGTGATTCAAAGTAGCGCCCTCGCCGTAAAAATACTATTTTGCTCCCTTGTCATACAATCTACTATTTCTGCACCTTTGCCTCTGAGTAAAATAGTTCTATGTTCAATTGTCGTATAAGAAAAAATACTTTACAGCGAGTGACTTTACAAATATGCAAACTATGAACTAGAAGACAACCAGACTCGAAACAACAATTTGTGAATCACACAATTTTGGAATCGGAATCTAATTTAGAACTAGCCTAAGGACTTATCGTCTTAGATTTTGTAATATCTTTGAAATTCTAAGTCTTCATACAATACTTCACATTATTTTTTTATTCAGCTGCTAGGCATAAAAATACAAAAACACCAACGGCCAAAAACACTTTAACATTAAGCTCCCCGAAATATAGGAATTTCGGTGAAATGCCCTGTCCAATAACCGTTGACCCTATTTAGAAACAATTTTCGGTACATTACCCACTTTTATTTGGCTCAATCGGCTTTGCGATATATACATTATCACCCAGAGGAAATATGAGAGAATGGAATATTTTCGACGAACTCTTAAAAATGTCACGAACGTATATTTTTATTTTTGTTAAAATATTTTGGCCGCCAGTCAATTTTTCAAGCGGTAGAAAAAATACATTCCGGTATTTTTTATATGTTACCAAGGCATGCAATCGTGGAAAAGGGTGGTATGAAAATTTCCCTCAAAGCAAAAATGACATTTGAAATAACTCAATCTGACTACCAATTACTCTGCATTTGAAACGTTCAAACGCAGCATGTCCATGGATCCCCCCCGTGGGATCTCCACCCCCCTGTGGGATCTCCACCTTGTCGTGGTGGGGGGGCTTAGTAACCGTGGATTGGTCACCCGCGATGAAGCTAAGAGGGATCCAGGAGGGGACGCTCCGCGTGGGCTTGACGGAGGCCTGCGCAGGATGCGTCCAAATTGGCGGGTGCGAGGGACAGTTCTTCTGTCCCTCGCAGTCGGCTGCGGTCGCGGGAGGAGAGGCTTGTCGGTGTTGCATTGCCGCGCGCCCTATCTCCCGCGACCAAATGGAGGCGCACCATCGTTGCGTCGCGGTGGGGCCGCAAAGGAAGAGGAGATGCGGTGTTGCGTTGCCGTCCTCCTTATCCTCTGCGGCCGCTGAGTGTTTTGGCGGTGGAGCCCAACACCTTCATCCGCCGCCAAGGGGGCTTTGTTCGGGGCCCGCCTGACCATCTGGCGGGCCAATACCCGTCGGGGGGTAGCGAGGAATGCAGCGATACCCGACCCTCCGACATACGGGTGCGTGAGGAATACGGGTTGGTTTTTAGTCAGTAATAGTCTGACAGTCCCCTTCGCCCTTCCCCCAGGGCGGAGGGACTCCATGAGGATTTTCCAACCCGACACCAAAAAAAAAAAAAGCATGTCCATGAATGTCAAATTTAAATAGTAGAAACAATCTAAAACTTGCTGTGGGCATGCTTTCTACAACATAAATCCAAATGATGTACAATTGCAGTCAGCCTGTGACCAGTTAGTGACCACCTATACCGAAACGTCGGAATAAATACAAAGTCTCTTACTTTTTATCGTCATCATTTCAGCATGTACACGTCCACTGCTGGACACAGGTATTTTTGGAATAATAACGTGATATAAGTATGAAGACAAATCGCTAGATTTTCAAAGGATTTATTGTTGGGAATATCCAACCATAAAATCTAATAAGACTTAGAGAATCTTCCACCATAAACTCTAATAAGACTTTGAGAATCTTAGTCTAAAACCGTCAAATGTTTACCAAGGGACCGAAAAGAGAATTTTAGATAGAGATATATGTAACAAAATATATGACACGACGCCTGCGATGCATTTATAGTAATATTTTGTGCATAGTGGAGACACGTTTTACCAGTAATTCACTTTTAACATGGAGTGCATCAGAATACTGGCGTAAAAAATTGTTAAAATGTTCTAATAAAAACAGATGTTCTTAAAGTTCGTCTAACTTGTTGAATACATACAGAAAAAAGAAAATAAAAGGGGCTACATATGATAGGCTAGGCAAAATTTTCCAACTCTGAGAAAGCTCCATACTCTACCTAGATATTTCTCAAAATAGATACTTATATAAATATAATATTTCATATCACGGCAATCTGAAACTGCAATGATTTATGGATGCTACTAATAATGTATAGACTCACGCCTCTATCCCTGAAGGGGTAGGCAGAGGTGTAATATTACACCCACATTTCGCTATGACATTTTAGGTCCCACGTAATAGGGGGCGAGCCTATTGCCGTTACTGGGCACATCGCCAGACTCCGTGCTGCTACTGAGAATTATATATTATTAGAAAAGCCCAGTAACACTTTTGCCCGACCCGGGAATCGAACCCGCGACCTCCGATCAGCAGTCGCATACGCTATCCATTGGACCACGGAGGCAGGCTCCAGTTAGTTTACAGTATTTTATATAATTAAATATTGTAAACTCCAAATATTTCCAAATAAAAATTATTACAAATAATACCAAGACCACAATATAATTTTAAAGGGTATGTCTGGTATGAATTTATAACACTGTACATCCCCTGAATAAAATTCGCCGCTATAGCGCCATTTATAAAAGTCTTACTCAAAATTCGAACAAATTATTTAAGACACTTTCTTTTTCTTTTCAACCACGTACAATAAGCATAATAGAACCACGCACAATTTTGACCACTTCATATCATAAAATGGTCAAATCTTACTACAAATAAGAAGACTTACCTACGTACTACCGCATAAACATAACTCAGGTCCTAACAAGAGATAGGGGTCCTTTAGTAAACAATATGCTAGTGAAATTCACACAAAACATCTAGGGGCTATGGTTCAGAATTATTACACAAAAAGGGTACTCTTAATGGTTTTACCGCAGCGATATAAAAACTTGTATGCAAAGGTTTCTCGATATAGGATTTTGTCCCACTGACCGCTATTAGCGGAAAGCGCTTAAGAAACTAGTAACGGATAGAAATGTACTGAATTGAAGCCAACTAAGTATATTTTAAGACATAGCACCGATCCAAATTTTTTGTGATTCATAAATTGTTATTTCGAGTCTATGTATAACATGTGATTGTTGATTGGATGTTTGTAAAGCAGTAAAGATTTATTCCTTACTAGCGTAAGGAAGTAATTCTATTATCTATATCTTAAGATATAGGTCATCAAATTAAATAAATTAAGCGTACTTGCAAATTTCATAGTTACACGTACTTGTCATTTCTATAATATAATCTATAAGTTATATAACCCGCAACAACTGAATTAAGTTCTAGAAGACAAACGAAACCAATAAATTACATATATTTCTTTAAATTACATACCCCACTGGTTCAACATGTCTTAGAAAAATGATCATCATCATATGAGCTGAAACATGCCAAAATCAAATCTACTACTGAACATACGGTCTCCCCCAAGGCTGTCCACATAGACCGATCATGAGCCATATGTATCCATCCGCTGCGAGATGATAAATTAATGCAAATCGCTCGTTTGCTAGCGATGGGACATATACCTAAGGATTATTCTCCATCAGGCGTATTGTAATTATCTGCACCTGTTACTGTACGGTTGGAAGCTCGCCTCTCGGGCGTAGTGCTATTATAATCTCGGGTGAGAATGAGTAACACAATTATAATTAATAAAATGTTCCTTTATGTTCAAAATGCATATAATATCTTTGTTGGAGTCGTTAATACGAGTATATTATAAACGAGGTAATATGCAAGGATGGGGAGATGTTTGTCACTTCTTGGGCAAAACTATTCAACAGATTTTGATGCAATCTTGTAGGAATATATGGATGATATGGATCTCCGAAACGACTGCACCAAATTGAATGAATCTTTCTTTTACGTGTTTGTTATTCTCAGGATAATGTTTGTGTGCAAAAATAATACAAAATGCAAATATAAAAAAAATATGGCGATGCAAAGTTTGCTGGGTCAGCTAGTAAACAATAAAATTATACTTACACTATCTTTTGTTGCCAATGAGATACAAGTTTTTACAATTCGCATTGAAGTTAGGTATACAATAATAGGTTATGAAACATATTATTTGTGATTGGTATGGTAAATACTACTAAGTCTATATACACAGTGTACACAGCATACAATTTGCCACAAAAACTGCTTAACCCAAACCTATATTTACATTTAATTTGTGACGTAAATGATTTATCTTCAATCACTAAACGATATCACACAGCAATCGGTTAGCCACAAACAATTTGCTTAATACAAACGTGACCTAATTTGTACATACCAGTTTACCGTAAGTTTCTGTGCCTAACTCTTAGAGAAAATTGTGTGGGTAGCCATTATAAATTGAAGGGACCGGGAGAAAAAATACCGAAGTTAGATACAACCCCTTATTTATTGGCCAGTTCTAGAGATGTATTTTATTTTCGCACGGTTTCAGTTTACGAGGTTTTTTATTATTCATGTATGTATTGGCTATTTAATAGTCAGTGTGTTACTCTTGGGGATTTTCAGTTGGATTTCTGTGTTATATGAAAATCCAAATACTGCGATTTTATATTAAAATAATCATATTATAAGTGCGAACTTCGTGTGGATTATTTTCACTACCCCGTTTTGTTCCGTAGGTAACGTAATAGGCGACAAAAGAAAACATACGTAACAAATGGTATCTTCGCAAAAAGATGGCTTGTGTCAACCCATCTGGCCAGCGTCGTAGGCCAAATCTTTCTATGCATTCACATTGCTACTATAAAATTAGAATTGAATAGAATAAAGTTGCATTTGCATTGATTGTAGGTACATGAAATAGCGATGTTAACAATTGCTGTGATCCTTATACAATCTACCTTAACCAGGCATGCAAAACTTTATGATAACAAATTATAATGCAACAAAAATTGATATAATCTTTAATATATAAAATCCTTGCGTTCTGACTGATTGACAGACACGCTACAGCCGAAACTATTGGGCGCAGGAAGCTGAAATTTGGCATGTATGTTCCTTGGGGACCGTAGGGGTGCACTAAGAAGGGATTTCCCGAAATTCTCACGGGATCGGCCAAAACGGGTAAATTTAAAAAAATTCCGACGTAGCTGCTGGCGTCCTCTAGTTAATAAATAAATCAATAAAATTCAAAAGACAACATACAGATTTATGAAATAATAAATAATTAGGCAAGGGTTTAGTCCAGTAGAGGACTGCGAAATGCTGAAAAGTTAAAGTGTGGTCATAATCCACCACGCTGGCCAGATGTGACTTGTAACTCTTCGGAACAGTAATTATCAATTTAATACGCACATAAGTTCGAAAAGCACATTGGAGTTCACTGTAGGTTTGAACTAAAGACCCCCTGCGTAAAAATCTGATGGTCTAATAGCTGCTGTAATAAGATTCAAATGGTTATAATGGATATCTAATAATCTTGACTATCTAATAATTTATTCTCAACTTCTTAGTAATCCTGGCTTAGTCATGAATTTTATTTATTATTTAGCTTTAGAAAGTCCCTCCCAAATAAGTTATTTTGTTTTAAAATATATGTATTTTTAGCACGCCTGTGCGGCTAGCTTAATGGGCTAGGCGTTGCTTTAATAAAATATTTAAAATTTTAGTACTTCAGTCACGCCATTACGTAGAGTAGTTGTAAATGAGGTTGTTCAACAAAATTACTTTGGAAACTTATTCTTTACGGAGTTGGAGTTATTCTGTGTGGCTTGTTTTATTTATTTAGGGCATATTTATAGAGTAAACATAACAACAACAAACATTGGTAAAAAAAATTCATAACAACAAAATTCAGATGCTACTCTAATTATCAAATTTGCACAACGTTCACATAAAAATAGGACAAACAATAATAATTAAATTAAATTTTATATAAGAACTTATATTATAAAATTAAAATAGATAGAGTTATGAGCTATGTTTTTTCAATATTTTATGCTTGAAATGTCTTAGATTGTCATTATAGATGTCGACTCTTAATCTTCGCCAACAGTTTGTAAGGTCCCAGCCCAATTATGGTCAATTGAAATGCTGTATCTTACTATCGTGTTCGAGGTTGATGCGAGGGAGCGGAATATGAACAACGTTACTTCGAAACAAAGGTTTATTTGCGACTAAAGAAATATTTCGATCGCGGGCGCAGCCGCGCGTAGGCACACACACCAATACATTATGTCTACTCGACAATAACACACATGTGTCCCTACAGTAGCCCCCCTCTTATAAGAAGAAGCTACTTTACAAATCATCACACAAAAATAAAAACCTGTGTATTTTCTATCGAACTGCAGAAGTTTCATACATTTCGGTACATCATTACAATAATTATAACAAGGCCAGCAATGTGGCTCGACTCGCTTTAATGCTGACTCGACAGTAAGATCGTACCGGCGGCGCTTGTTTACATTAAGCGTATAAATTATAAGTAAGTTTTATAATTATGGCTATCAGTTTCAGAGTATGGACATGATACTTATATGCTACTTATTTCTACACCTTTCATACCTGTTACTAATGGTAGTTGCCATGACGACCCGTTCTGCTATATTTAAGTATCGCCCCTTGGGACCCGTCAGCGTCCGTCATGACAACGCCTGAAAATCCTTCCATTCATCACTACTCGCCGTACTTCATTCTTACAGACTTTAGACATTGCATCATTTAACTACAAAAATACATCGTCGGTATATCGTTTACGATTACATTTACCCCTCTGAAATACACAAAAAAAGAAATAAACATTTAATATAAACACAATGTTCACTTTATTACAAATTCACTGTACGTTTACATGTCCAGATAACGTAAATTTTACAATATGTTTCTTACTGATACACGTCTGCATTATGCGACGTAGCTGCAGGTTGCACGGTGTGCACTTTGACCACCGGCGGTGACCACCCGGCCACGGCGGCTTCCTTACGGAACCAATCTCGCACCCGCTTCTTGCATTGGTTTCGCAACAGAAACAGGCACACAAGTCCTAACAATATAGCGAATACCATTATAATAATTTCCAACCCATTTAATCTTTGGCCAATTACTTCATTAGACACACTTTGTGTAATTGCAACATTGTTATGTTCGGGTTTACTTTGGCTATAACCCATCTTAGACACGTGAATACACAATAAAATATTTACTGTTATCAAGCAAAGTCTGGCTACAGAATGAATAAAACATACAGTAAAATAATTAACATAAAACTCATGTAAAAATTTATGTGTCAGTATTTGATTCACTAAAGTGAAACAGTACATAGTACAACAAGTAATTAGGCTATGAAATATAGCAAATATTTCATAGCCTAATTACAAATATTACAATATTGCAATAAAATGTTAAACGTTATACATTTAGATTGCAACACATATTTTACACAATAACAAAATAAGTAAGTATCTGTATATGCGACAATAGCGCAGTGGTTAAAGTATCATAAGTATTATTTCGCACTGGTCGAACAATAATAGATTTGAATTTCATTCACTGCATTACTGTCGTATATAAGGTATGTCACACACAAATAAAATAAACACAATAAAATTCAATTACAAAAATAGCTTTTGTATATAGGTTATGAAGTTAGCCCTACGACTATGTCTTGGGTTCGGCGGATATAACCTGCCACTAACTTTTTACCTCGTACAGGAATCGAACCTGTGCAAGACATCTACGGCACTCACTATACTGCGAGTCTCGTTATAGTTCATTCTGCGAACCTTATCGGTCGCTTGATAGCTCTACCGCTACGTGTGGTCCGAGTTATCGGTTTGGTACCGGACTCGTCATTACTAAGATTATTATTACCATTAGAATTATTTATGTTACTATGTTTACATTGTTCGTCTAGCGAAATGGGATCATAGTTAAGTATGTAGGCCGGTTTGAGCCTATCTATTGATACATTTACCTGTCTATCATGTATTTGCAATCGAAAATACTTGTCACACCTGTCTATGACCTTATAAGGACCATCATAGGGTGGCTGTAACGATTTTTTAACTAAATCAACCCGTACAAATACATGTGAACATGTACGCAAATCCGAGTGCACGAAAATGTTACGTGAATCGCGTTGCTTTGTCGGTCTTGGTATAAGATTTCTAATAGCTTCCCTAACCATGATTACATATTCATTCGAATCGCTAACTTTTATGTTTTACTGCCGTAAAAATCACCGGGTAACCTTAACGTTTTACCGAATACTAACTCAGCGGCGCTAACTCCCGTATCGCTACGTGGTGTGGCCCGCAATGCAAACAAAGTGGTATTCAGCTCCTGGACCCAGGTACCTTTTTCCCTGCGAGCCTTGAGAGCTGCTTTCAACACACGATGAAATCTCTCTACGGCGCCGTTCCCTTGCGGGTGATAGGCCGTAGTTCTTAATTTATTTATACCTAAATATTGCATTAGTCAGTAGTGATCCTAACAGGACAGCCATAACGCGTTATCCAATTTTCATACAGTGATCGGGCTATCGTAGTAGCATTAATATCTTTCAATGCCTATACTTCCGGCCAACCCGTGGTGCGATCTATTACCGTCAAACAATACCTGTAACCCTCAGGTGATATAGGTAATGGACCAACTAAATCCACGTGTATGTGTTCGAACCGATCGCTAGCCTGAAACTGTCCAAGTCCAGAAACCGTATGTCTGATAACCTTCGACTTCTGACATGGAATACAGGTTTTGGTCCAATTTCTAACATCGACATTCATATTAGGCCAAAAATACTTGGATGCAACTAATTTCCTAGTTGTTCGATTCCCAGGATGAGACATATCATGAACCACGTGGAATGCCTTTTTCCTAAAGTCTACAGGTAGGTACGGCCACCTCACATGTAATTTCATCCTGACCGTCCGGCAAAACAATTCCTTTAAATTGCAACCGCTCGCTAGGTTCCGATAACAACCTACGTAATTCTTTGTCCGTACGTTGCGCTAGTGCTAATTCTGCGAAGTCGAGCGCAGTCGGACATGCAATCTTCGAAACGCGCGATAATGCGTCTGCAACAACATTGTCAGAACCGCTAATATGCCGTATGTCCGTAGAAAACTCACTGATAAAGAGGAGCTGCCTAACTCGTCTAGGCGTCTCTTTATCGCTGGGTTTTTTCGAAAACGCGTATACAAGCGGTTTATGGTCAGTGTAAATAATAAACGGTCTACCTTCTACCATATACCTAAAATGTTGCACTGATAAATATATCCCTAAAAGTTCCCTATCATAGGTACTATATTTTAGTTGAGCATCACTAAGTTTCTTAGAAAAATAACCTAATGGACGCCAGTGTGTGCCGACCTTTATCTGTAATGCGCTAGCAACGCTTTGCGTTATTGGACGCGTTACAAATAATTGCAAGCTCCGCATTTGCTATTGGGTAACACAACACAATGGCATTCTTTGCCGCGTATAAGTTAAAATTAGATTTATCACTGTACTTGTTTAAACGATTTCTATTCACTGGTATGACGGACACATTCGCACCGGTATCAATTAAAAATCCGTCTCATAGTATGTGATAGGACCTGTAGTCCTATCACATACTATGAGACGGTTGTGCGTTGTACAGCGTCCCGCCACCGGCTGCACGACTTCTAGTTTCCCGACGGCTTCGGTTTGGCCCCGTTCCAGTTACAGGGTTTCACACACTTTGCTGCTTTCTCCCTGTAACGAAAGTGGTAAAAACATAACCAATTAGCATTTTTCCTCTTAGCCGCCGGATTACCGCTCCGCGATGCCGATCTGGATCTCTGGCCAGTCCAGTGATCTGCCCTGGGTCTGCCACGCTCCAATTCATCGAGCCGCAAGCTAATCTTCGCCAATTCCCCCAAGATCAGGTTGGTATCCGTTGTTCCGCCAGGCGTAGGCTCCTTCAGCGTCTCCGACCCCCTGACCTCAGATATCTGGTTGGGACTTCCTGCCGTGCTTTCCAGCACTTTGTCCGCTACCGCCGCGAGGACATCCAGACTCTCCTACTCCGTAACCGTCAATATGGCTCTCACGGCTGTCGGCAGGTGTGATTGCCACATCAGCCTGAGCGTCTCATCTGGTACCTTTTCTCGTGCCAACTCTCGCATACGACGCAGCAGTTGTGATGGCCGCTGATCACTCAGCTCCATTTCTCCAATGAGTTTTTGTAGTTTCCTGGTCTCGGACTCCAAGTACTGTACCTGAAGTAATCTCTCCTTCAAGGTCTGGTATTTCCGCGTTTCCGGTGGGGCAAGCAAGAGGTCACTCACTTGCTGTATGGCGCTTTTGCTCAATTTCGTCACCACGAGATTTTGTTTCGCAGCATCGCTCAGTTTCTGATTTTCCACGGCAGCCTCGAATTGGACGAACCAGAGTCGCGTTTGGTCCGCCCAAAATTCGGGAATCCGCGAGGCCACGGTAATGCTGGCTAAGGCCTTTTCTCCGCTGTCACCGCTCACCTCGCATTTTGCTTCCTGCGCACGTGGAACGGAACTTTGAGGATTCATTGTTCAAAATGCTAACACGCTATGCCAACGTAAGGGGTCACCAGTTGTAAAGTCCCAGCCCAATTATGGTCAATTGAAATGCTGTATCTTACTATCGTGTTCGAGGTTGATGCGAGGGAGCGGAATATGAACAACGTTACTTCGTTCGGTGAGTCGGAACCAAGGTTCCGACTCACCGAACCAACTTAAATTTTTCAAGAAAAAGGGCAAATTATTCCTTATCCTAGCATTGGGCCTAGGTACGCATATCTGTACACGCTTAAGCAGTCCTTGTGTCTGTGACAACCCATTTACTATGTTCTGTAGGAAGCACCTATGCTTAAAGATAGGAGAATGATGTTGGTCCTCACCAACGTCATTCTCCTATCTTTAAGCGAGTTTAATTACAAATTTGCTTAAGTTTATCGAACGAAACTGCTTTGCATGAAGAAGCTATTATTGGGACGTGAAAGATCTGATGAAGGGCAATCTTGCTCTTTCCTTAAGAGGCAGCTCACGGACATGTACACTCTCCCATCCTGACATATGTCTCTCAAACTTGGTATTTGACAAAATAACGGATACACATCTCACGCTCGAGATGTGTCAAAGAGTATGGAACAGAGTATAGCGGTTGTCAAATTGACAGACCGTATTAGAAATACCACAATCCGTTCCATCAGAAACATCCCTGACGTCACTCGGAAAGCTGCCACGTCAAATAGGGCTGGGTGGGACATACATATCTGTCGCATGTCAGATGACAAATGGGTCAAATTGACAACCTTATAAACCTTAAACGGCAGACGACATCGCGGCAGGCCTAGGCGGAGATGGCGGGATGAGCTACTACTCCTTTAAGAAGGATTGGTTACAAGAGGGAAATTATGTAGAGGTATGTATGCAAAGTGGAGAGCCTTGGGGGAGGCCTATGTCCAGCAGTGGACGTCTTTCGGCTGATATGATGAAGACGATGATGATGATGTAGGAAGACTGTGGAGTAAACCTTTGCCCTACGTAAAACGTCAGAGGTTTATAAAATCAAAGAGGTTTACCTGCGTGCAGTCAAAGTTTCTACTTCCGCGTTCATTGTTACCATCAATAATCTTATTAGCTCAATATTACATCAAAATAAACAGTCTATGCAAGATAGTGAATATACACATGAAGTAATAAATCATTAAGATCTTAATAATATTTGATTAACCGATAAAAGCATTTTGCGATAAACACTGTGTATACACACTGTTATTCAAACAATCACAAACAAAGTGTACCAAGCAATATATACAAGATGCTTAATAGGTACGTTAAAGATATCCAATAGCAAAGATGAGCGAAGCAGATGCAGCTGTGTATGAGATATAAATCTACCAGTCGTGTCTCAAGTGCAAATCACGACGCAGATCCCTGACTTATTGAAGCTATGTGGTAATTAATCTGTTAATTTTATCGCATGGCGCGCATAGCTGATTTTTTGTAGTTATATGTCAGATAATTTGTTAATTATTGCGTGTCCCGTGCCTCGGACAGCACTTTAAGCCAGCGGTCCCAACTATCGTTATGTTTGGCAGTCGTTATGAAGAGTCAATATAATAAAACATACATGTAACTACGCGATTATAAATTAACGAAGAGAAGTTTAAGGCTCAGTTCACACCGAGAAGGCAGCGGCTGGAAGCGACGCGCAGCGGCCGGCTTCGAAGGAAGGCTCGCGCCCGCCCGCGAGTGCTTGCGGCCGCGCGCAAGTCACGTCACGGCGCAGGCTCACGCTATTCCTATGCCTTTGCGCGGTAGAAGCGCGGCCTGAGTGGACAGGGTTGATAAGATACTTCCAGCGTCCGCTCGCGCCCGCCAGAGCGGTCCTGCGTAGACGCCGCTGGAATGATCGCGAGATTCTATGTATTATAGTCATGGCGATAAAGACTAAAATTATATGACACTGAAACTGCTCTCCGCTTCGCTTCCGGCCGCTGCTATCTCGGTGTGAACTGAGCCTAACATTTTTATGGGATAAGCCGCGCAAACTTATTCCGTTGCTCAGAAATGTGGGTGTAGCGTGTGTACAGTGCGAGTGACGTATTCGTCAGATGTACATGCCCTAAGGGCAGTGATACTGTTTTTGTGCGTTATTCTCACACACCACTCAGCTCCTTCGTTCATCTCTTTTGTATGCGTATCCTTAACGTAGTAATTACTTGTCATTCTTGTTAGTGTGGTGACATTTTGCGGAGCATTTGGAGCAAACATTTTTTGAGTCGGTGCCAAGCCAAGTATTTCTGATTAGACTATAAAACCTCTAGACATTTTTATATAACTTTCTTTGTTGATAGAATAGGTAGTTTTATAATTTTGTAACTTTTTGCGTAAGGGCTTGGCACCGACTCCAAAAATGTTTGCTCCAAAACCAATTATTTTTTGTTTTTTAGTCTTTCTTGAAGTCGGTTTATTTTTATTTAAAAATAATTTTATTTTTTGCTTTTAGTGGTATACTAATAAAAAATAGTAATAGGAGGTAAGTAGGTACATAGGATAGTGCAGGTGGTACATGATGGGGAGGCCTTCCTTACGTGCCTCAAATCTGAAATGTAGACCTGTATCTTCCTGGCAACTTCAAGTATTTTTTTTTGTTTTCAACTAATTAGCCTAAACACGTTTGTTTCATTTCCATCATCAGATACCGGAAATCATCCAATACCAAAGTGTTTGCCACTACACACGAGCCTAAACACGATGAGATTACGTTATTGTATTACAAAAATCCCATGGCCACCTTCCTGCTCTATCATCAGAGTTTGGTAAACATTCAGCACTAAAGTCCATGTATAGACGAATCCAACGAGCCCAAACTCAATGGGATTGCGTCTTTGTATTACAAAGATCCCATGGCCACCTTTCTGCTCCATCATCAGACCCTGGAAAACATCCAGTACCAAAGTTCATGTAAAGCCGAATCAAACGACCCTAAACTCGATGAGATTAGGTTATTGTATCACAAAGATCTCATGGTTACTTTCCAACTCTTTCATCAGACCATGGAAATCATCCAGCATCAAAGTCTATGTAAAGACGACTCAAACGAGCTCAAACTAGACGGTATTGGGTTGTTATCGTCAAATCACTACAAATGTGCTTATTAAATTTGAAGAGTTCCTTCGATTTTTCCAGGATTACATGATCAGATCCTGACTTGATGATCATGGGACCAACTAGGAGGTATACTCTTTCAATCAAAACAAGAATTTTCGAAATCAGTCCAGGCGTCTTAGAGAAATCGGGGAACGTACATAAAAAAAAAGATTCCGATGAATTGAGAACCTCCTCCTTTTTTCGAAGTCGGTTAAAAAGAATAAATTCCTTTGCCAGAAAAAAACTATTTATACAGGCTGTCACAAGACCCATCACCAAGCCGAAGTCTACTCGTTGTGGACATCATGCCAAGTCATACTAACCAAAAATAATACCTGGGAAACGACTTTTTTTTTAAATTTTCACATTTTTTAAACCGCAATTAAAAGCACGCGCGTGGAATGCTCGAAATATCTACTTATCCATGGGTCATAGGGTACCTAAAGAACATATTGGCGGAGTAAATGCATCGATTTTGTACCTAATTAGAAAATTCCATACTAACTTTGAGCCTCAATATCTCCTGAACCAGTAATTTCCCAGGTATGGTGACGAAGTAAAAAATGTTCTTAGTGCTTGGTACAACACTGGATTTCAGTTTTCATTATGGGTCTTTTTACACCCTATATAATACTGCCTCGTTGGTCTCGCGGCATAAATGTGCGCATTGGATCGGTCTCGGGTTCGATTCCCGGGTCGGGCAAAGTGTTAGTGGGTTTTTCCGTTAGGAAATTCTTAGTAGCAGCACGGAGTCTGGTAATTTGTCCGGTACGGCAATAGGATCGCCCTCTATTACGTGGGAACAAAAAATTCATGGGGAAATGTGACTGTACTATTACACCTCTGCCTACCCCTTCGGGGATACAGGCGTGAGTCTATAAAAAAACATCAATTTATTAATTCCTATCAAAATACAAAGAAAAACTTCTCTTACATTCTGTACATAGTCCCACCTCCAGTTAGTCTTAGTTACTTTATTAATTTGTAACAAACTTGTTCGCTGACTGTTTAATTAATTACTTTTGTCATTAAAGAGGACCTAATGAAGGATCCACGTACAACGAGCACACAAGCCGGTAAAAAGTTACTTAAGAAAGTTCTGGAACATTTAAAAACTTAACGGAAATAAGCTTTCAAACTTTGGAATTTTTACTACTGTACACTTAGTATGTTTATGTTTTTTTGGGTTCCGTAACCAAAAAAAGGAAAAAAATTAACTTTCTAGATTCACCATGTCTGTCTTTGTGTCCGTATATTACAGCCACTTTATTCCAAAACTATTCAGATAACTTTTGAAAATTGGTAGTTAGATGTATTCTGAGGTTTACAGAATACATCTAATAACGATATGAAATAAAGGAATCAAAATCACGATTTTAATACAAAAATTTATAACTAATAAAATTGAAATCAAGGAGTCTCCATCCATGGAACTGATTCTACTACGGAAGCGTTCATAGACGTAACGAAACATGAATCATAGACCAACACAGAGGTCTTCGTTCAGCATGGAGACTCAGATACCAGAGTTTGCCAAATGACCAAACACACGAAATAGAAAAAGTATTATCAAGCATAGGGTTCCCACCAAGAACTTAGGGTTCCAAGCCAACCTCATCTGCAAGTGGTGCACCTGCCGATCAACGGACGAGGCTCTGGCAAACAAAATATCCCGATAAGCGGCAATAGGCTCGCCACCTATTACGCGGGAACAAAACACTGGCGAAAAGTGGGCGTTTAATATGCCTCTGCCTACCCCTTCGGGGAAACAGGCGTGTATGTAACTATAATTCTTCTGAAAACAAAAGTTGTTTCTTGTTTACCGTCAATAAATATATTGCTATGTATTGTCTGAGTGTACTTATTATGGTTAAGCCTCTTTCGATTGAAATGGCGACGAAGTAGCAACAGGTCAAGAAAACAATATCTGAAGAATCAAACTTAGAGTGGAAATAATATTTGAACTGATGTAGAGTAACTGATGTGAAGGTATCGAGCTCTTTATTATTTTATTAACTATTGCAAGGTATAATTTGTATAAATATGGTTAAATTAAGTGATTTGTAATCTTTAGAAATAAATTAATTCAAACCGTAAATTAATTAAAGTATTAAGGACATTATCAATAGGAAACGCTCTGTCAAATCTGTTTTCAACTATTAATTATTTGTTACAAAACTATCATCATCTAAAACTAGTGTGATATTTCACTTGTTATCCAATAATATTCTTGGAACAGTAGATTTCATAAAAAAATCTGTATATGTATGCACTGGTGTATAAATGACTTATTCTCAAAAGCAACAAAACAGTAAGCTATTTAAATCAAAGTATATACATATGCCAGTAAAATAATAAAATATGATTACATCATAATTTGAAAAGATACCACACTTAAAATCCACACAATAGTGAATCCAGAGGTCAAAATATCTGCAACTTGTGACCCGAGTCCCAGTCAACCAGTCCTCACGTAAAAGCATCCCCTTCCCCTTTCCCTACCTACACCGAAATATATCTTGAAATAGAAAATTGGTTCATGTATACGTCCGCCCTCCGTTACCTCTAAGTGACAGAATACCTACGCTGGCATTGCCAAATATAAAATACCTAGAACATTTGACAAAGAAGCTTTATTAATGAAAATAATTTTGTCAAAAGTAGGTTTCTTTCTTCATGATATTGAGTTGAGAAAATAGTTGAAAATCTGTATGGTATGGTAATAGCAGAGGATCAGGAACGAAACTGTGATTCAGCGTGTCCACATGCCTCGTAAGCTGATGCCAACTATCAAAAAACGTAAGATAGAGGATCTCGGCCACGTGCTCAGACACGATAGATACGGGCTGCAACAATTGATAATGATAGACAAGGTGGAGGGGAAGAGACGCGCTGGACGCAGGAGGAAGTCGTGGCTGCGGAACATTCGGGAGTGGACGGGCATTGCTTCTGTGGAGCAGCTGTTCCGGTTGCTTATGGACAGGGAGGAGTACAAAAAGCTGACGGCCAACCTTCAGGAATGAAAAGGCACCAGAAGAAGAAGAAGAAGAAGAATAGTATAGTAATGCATTAAGAAGATAGTAATAAAATAAACTGTATGAGTATCCCCTATTCCTTCTCCCTCATTCCTTTTCACAACCCAAATGTCGACCACGCACTTGTGACTCATATGGTGAGTGATATGCTTGTGAGTATGGGCTGTGGTAATTGCTTACCATCAGGCGATCCGTCTGCTCGTTTGCCACCTATTATATAAAGAAAATTGATTCTGACAATTAAATATTACGGCATGAGATAGAACACACGGGTTAAAAGTTATTCTTTTCTTCAGCAATATAATATAGCAAATACAATTACCCTCATATTAACAGTTTACAAGCAGTTTAATATTTTTTATCAGACAAAACTGGTTAAAGCATCAGTATATAGAATAATTTGTGGTTGCGGGGCATAAATACTTTGAATGACTCGCGCCAGACGAACTGACTTACTTAAAAGAACTGTCTGCCAACCTTCAGTAATGAAGTGGCACTAAGGGAAGAGAATCTGAACGAGGGGTTAACGCGAAACCTATTTCAACATCACTTGATCAAAATTGCTAGCCGGATTTCTTTAAAGACACTAATAATTGTTTGACTGTAAAACAGATTTCAAAAAAGAGAAAGTCCTCAATCCGAACTTTTTACTACAACCAATTTTGATGATTATTGCCTAACTAGTAGTTTTTGGCTTAACCATAATAAAGCATTTTTAGTTTGTATATATTTTAAAGAGCTAATGGAATCGGGTTTTCAAACGTAGTTCTTGTTATAAATTCCAAAACAACTTGTCTTAAGCAAAGCAGTCAAAAACTTGCGGCCAATATTCAAATCGTAAACCAGCTCACGTGTACCTCAAATACCAAAAAAAGCGTTCTCTTCTTGAGTCTTTGTTACCTATTTTGATTGAACGTGATCCGCTTACCATAAAGACAATATTCATAATATGTAAGTGCGTGTAACTACGTGAAAGCCCCTACGATAGACAGATATAAGTACATAAATTTCTTACAAACATACATACATAGTCTCAAGCCTGTTTCCCGAGGGGTAGGCAGAGACTACGGAACGCCATTTGCAACGATCCTGACATATATCTCTCTTCTTTTCGCTTCATTCACTTCCATCAGATTCCTCATGCATGCTCTTCTTTTCAGGGTACTGCTAACCTGTCCTGTTTTTAGGATGTCGGATCTCGGATGCCAGAGAACGTCCGTCTAGGTCTTCCACTTCCTCCTGTCCCATTCACACTTGCCTAAATAAATAAATTTCTTGCCTACATTTATCTCTTTTTTTGTATTTAGTACAACTTACACTCGGTGATGTTATCCTAAATTACGCATGACAACCGGATAACCGATAACATACTTATATATTGTTAAATACATACATAATATAAATAAAAACAGCTTTGTCTTGAACGGAAAATAAACCCACAATCTCCGGCTTCGCAGTCAGTGTTACTAAACTAGACCAAAAGACCATATAATACACCAGCTGTTTGCCGCGGTTTCACCCGCGTCCTGAGGGAACTACTTCGCGTACCTGGTTAATTTATAACCTAAGTTACTCCTTGGTACATCAGCTACCCGTCAGTAAGTCCCGTCAAAATCGTCCAGCCGTTCCAGAGATTAGCGAGAACAAACAGACAGACAGACAGACCGACAGACCGACAGACAGACAAAAATTAAAAAAAAAAACATTTCGGTGTATGTACCGTGTATACATCCATATGCATTTAGTAAAAAATGGTTATTTTAATATTACAAACAGATACATCAATTTTATTTATGTGTATATATCTATACACATAAATATGTATAATAATATCTATGCTTTCTATAGTAATTTCTGAGAATGTTTGTAAGTAAATCATCATGGTTTTAGCGTTATCCCAGTTACATTCAAGACTTTCAAGTCGGAGCCCGGTGTTCGCTTTCTAGCCTAACTAGAGTAGCCGCCTTTGCTCGGCATAACTGTCTGTTGGTACCTTCCCTGGGTTATCGCTGCCTCCAATCTACTCTAGACGACCGGTTGGCGCAGCGGGAGTGTAAACGACTGCTACGCTGAAGGTCGTGGGTTCGATTCCCGATCAAGTCAAACATTTGTGTGCATGAACATAGATGTTTGTCTTGGTCTGGGTGTTTCTATGTATAATATGTCTGTATTTACAAAAAAAAAGAATATGTGTATGTTTATGCACTGTCTAGTATCGATAAAAATTCATGGCGAAATGTGAATGTAATATTACACTTCTGCCTACCCCTTCGGGGATTAGGCGTGAGTCTATATAAAAAAAAATAGTATCCATAGTACAAGCTCTGCTTAGTTTGGGACTAGATGGTGCACATCACCATCTATGTGTATGTGGTAGAATATTATTATATTATTACTCTACGTACGTAAGAACTCTACGCTATATTGATTTCTAAAAATCTATAAAATAAATATGAAGGTTTATTTTCCACAAGCCTTTTTGTTAAAGCTCTTGAGCGGTTTCAATGTCTTTACCTCGACAATTGGTTTGTGGGATTTGGCGGTCGGAAATGTGAAAGAAAACAAAGGAGCTTTTATTTTGCCTTCATAGAATTGTGTTTTTTATAACTTGATCTGTAGGTCGCCGTGTGGTTGACGGCATAGAATACAAGTGTCACCACCCTATCTTCCCGTGGGTGTCGTAAGAGGCGACTAAGGGATACCACGATACAAATACCATCTTTGCGTAGAGACGGAAAACTTGACATCAAACTCTATACGACTGCCTCGTTGGTCTCGCGGCATAAATGTGCGCGTGGGATCGGGAGGTCCCGGGTTCGATTCCTGGGTCGGGCAGTGTTATTGGGTTTTTCTGTCACGAAATTCTCAGTAGCAGCACGGAGTCTGGAAATGTGCCCGATACGGCAATAGGCTCGCCCCTTATTACGTGGGACTAAAGTATATCTGGCGAAAAGTGGGTGTAGAAATACACCTCTGCCTACCCCTTCGGGGATAAAAGGCGTGACGATATGTATGTATGTATGTATGTATGATCTGTAGGAAGGATTTGATATTTAACTAGGTACAGAATATTGCTTTAAAGGATAGCCTAATGGACACAGCTATATATATAAGAACGTAAGACGTTTATAAAATGTGCTTATATTACTGTTGTATTTCTTAGCAAATCAAAATAAATAAATAAGTACTCTTTTACATACACTCGAAAACATACATAATTATATCGTCAACACATCGACAAAAAAATAAATTTTGGTTGCCTGTGACCCTCGCAATTTGATTAATATATCATTGAAGATCAAAAAAATTACGCATTATATATTATTTTTAGAACTCGTCTGCCAAAACTCGAATTTACCTAATCGTAGCCCCCGTAGCAGTCGCTACGAATTAGCTCCGAACAGCTACGTGATGACCTACAAATGCTACGATATCTTACTTCCAAACCGGACCGTACCCCGAGGGAAAACCGTGAAGCTACGGCCAGCATCTCTAATTATAATAAACGAATAACATCTGACATTTGAAGTCATATTACGTACTGAAAGTGATCTATATCCATTACGGTGAATGAAATGTCAAATTTATAAATAGGTATATAAGTATGTCGCTATCGAAGCTTTGTCGTAAAAGGTGTACCTATGACTGACTGGTGCAATGGCTAGAAGAATCAATTTGAGCCGAGACGTAGCCTTCCTTGCTGTTTTATTCCCATTGTTCCATTACTATACATTAGTATGATACCTATATTGATAGGTCTGATGCTTTGGATTAGTTGTACTCGTCGTGTATGTTATGTAATGTAATTTTAGAAAAATAAATAAATTTGCTTACTGATCCAATAGAGTACTAGGCATACGGGACAAGGTTGCGACCGAACAAACTCTGATCTGTCTGGTTTATTTTGACATAAGCTCCATACAAAATATGTCAAACACGAATCCAATCCACAGATCCATCTATAGTTCAAATATTGAAAATGGCCATTATAGATATGAGCCTGATTTATAGATAGAATACCTAATTAACATTGTATTTATTGACAAAAGTCAGAAAACAGTCGGTACCGGGTTTCATGAAAATGAAATTCTGTTGCAGTCGCTACTGAGACTCAAGACTCAAATATAGAGTAACGCTTTAAGTCTACCCCTAGAGGTCAGATAACGCGCTGAAAATATAACATTCTGCCTTTTGTTTAGAGTAGAAATCAGACATAGGCTACTAGGAAAAAGCTTCGGACGCTAGGTTAATTGAACCAAATCAAAACAGTCAAGAAAACCTAGAACATCCATTTTTTTAACACATTTAATTTCACAGGGAAATAAAACAGCATTAGATGCAAAAGTTAGTTTACATATCAAACCATTTCGCCATACGCATTCAAATATACGAATCCACTGAGGCATAAAGCGATAGGAAATTAAATAAACAACTACAGACATACGGATATCCAAGCCAATGAGCTAGAAACTGGAAGATTAGTGGGCATACTAATTGTATGTGTGATTGTACAGTCTGAGAACACGACACCACAAGGGTTTTTAATACAAAGAAAAATATACCTTAACAACATGCAGCTAAGTTCATTATTTGTAGTTTCGGAAAATGTTTTGTAATTCCTCGGGATACCGAAGGGAAAGGTAAAGAAATTTTCGTATTCTAAACTGGATTTTTCAGTTACGAAAATGCTTAGATGTGCCCTGGTGTCGAAAACGCAAAGTGAAAAAGAAATTGACATAATTTTCTGTATAAACAAATCGTGCACTTTTGCGTGTCATTTAAACATGAATTTAATTGTATATTGCAGCAAAGATAAAACACTTTTATTTATTGCAAAGTAATTCCTTGTGCTGGGTTTGAAGCGGCTTAAGATCTTTTTAGGGTTCCGTACCTAAAAGGTAAATAAAAAGAAACCGACTTCAAAAAACACTAAAGAACTAAAAAAACAAAAAATAATTGGTTTTGGAGGAACAATTTTTGGAGTCGGTGCCAAGCCAAGTATTTCTAATCTGACTATAAAACCTCTACACATTTTTATACAACTTTTGTTGTTGATAGAATAGGTAGTTTGTAATTTAGTAACTTTTTGCGTAAGTGCTTGGCACCGACTCCAAAAATTGTTCTTCCAAAACCAATTATTTTTTGTTTTTTTAGTTCTTTAGTGTTTTTTGAAGTCGGTTTCTTTTTATTTAAAAATAATTTTTATTTTTTGCCTTTTAGTGGTATACTAATAAAAAATAGTAATAGGTGGTAATTACGTACATAGGATAGTGTAGGTGGTAAATGATGGGGAGGCCTTCTTTACGTGTTTCAATTCTGAAATGTAGACCTGTACCTTTCTAGTAATTTGAAGTATTTTTTTTGTTATAAACTAACTAGCCTAAACACGTTCGTTTCAGTTCCATCATCAGATCCCGGAAATTATCCAATACCAAAGTGTTTGCCAAGATAAAACAAATGAGCCTAAACAAGATGAGATTGCGTTATTGTATTACAAAGATTCCATGGCCACCTTCCTGCTCTATCATCAGAGTTTGGTAAACATTCAGCACTAAAGTCCATGTAAAGACGAATCAAACGAGCTCAAACTCAATGGGATTGCGTCATTGTATTACAAAGATCCCATGGCCACCTTCCTGCTCCAGCATCAGACTCTGCAAAACATCCAGTACCAAAGTCCATGTAAAGACGAATCAAACAACCCTAAACTCGATGAGATTGCGTTATTGTATCACAAAGATCCCATGGTTACCTTCCAACTTTATCATCAGATCATGGAAATCATCCAGCATCAAAGTCTATGTAAAGACGACTCAAACGACACTAAAGTCCATGTAAAGACGAATCAAACAACCCTAAACTCGATGAGATTGGGTTATTGCATCACAAAGATCTCATGGTTGCCTTCCAACTCTATCATCAGACCATGGAAATCATCCAGCATCAAAGTCTATGTAAAGACGACTCAAACGAGCCCAAACTCGACGGCATTGGGTTGTTATCGTCAAATCGCTTTAAGTGTGCTTATAAAATTTGAAGATTTCCTTCGATTTTTCAGGACTCCATGATCATATCCTGACCTGATGATCATGGGACCAACTAGAAGGTATACTCTTTCAATCAAAACAAGAAATTTTGAAATCGGTCCAGGCGTCTTAGAGAAATCGGGGAACATACATAAAAAAAAAAGATTCCGACGAATTGTTAACCTCCTCCTTTTTTTGAAGTCGGTTAAAAACGGGACCCTATTACTAAGCCTCCGCTGTCTGTCTGTCTGTCTGTCCGTCTGTCCGTCTGTCTGTCTGTCACCAGGCTGCATCTCATAAACCGTGATAGCTAGAAAGCTGAAATTTTCACAAATTATGTATTTCGGTTGCCGCTATAACAACAAATACTAAAAATAAAAATAATGAAAATATTAAGGGGGGTCCCATACAATAAACGTGTTTTTTTTCGCAGTTTTTGCTTAAAATTACTAACTGTAACAGGTAGACGCTTTAAATTTTCACAAAATATGTAGTTGTATATTACCTTTCAAAATAAATAATTAAATTAAAAAAGAAAAAGTAATAAAGGGGGGCTCCCATACAACAAACGTTATTTTTAAGCAATTTGTTACTCGATCTTAATAAAAATTTCTTCCGTGTCTTTTATTAATTAACCTTAGACGGTGATTGAATGACAAGAACCTAGGAATGGTCCAAATGTTGCCGAAGTAAGATAATAGATAATGTCATTGTATTCTGAAATTCTGACCAAAGTTTCTCGACATTATTGAATTGCATTATTTTTGGGTTAAATCATCCGTACGGCGTGTCAGCATATCCTCCCATGGGTATCGTAAGAGCCGGCAGAGGGACCATATTATGCAAAGAACAGCAGTGTAAGAGAAGGAAAACTTAAAACAAATACTATACCAACCCTTGTGGCCAGCGTAGTAGAGAAGGCCAATTACCCCATTCAAAGGAGAGTCCAGCAGTAGACTGTTCTGATGATGATGAAACTCGTGGATCCTAAATTTTCAGTCAAAAGGAAATAAAAATTAATAAATTAAAAAACGGATGCTTTGGGGAGTACTGAAAACTGGAGTTTCAGTACGCCGCAAAGTCTCAGTTTTTTGATAAAAGAGTTGGCCACATTTACACGAAAAAGAAGAACGGGAATTATTGTTCCAAGCCCTACCTGGGATCCCAGGTTTTGCATTTGCTTTAAGGCAATCTTCGGTAAGGTTTAGTCTGCCTAGGTGCCAGGTATTGCGCAATAGCCAACTATTCTCTGGTATTAACTAGCTTAGAGAGGGTTATACCTACCTGTATACTTGCTTCGAATGTGTTTAGCGATGCTAAACGGAGATGAAATATGATAAAAGTTATCTGCAAAAATTTAAGTTTATACGAGTACATAATTGTAATATGGGTCGATATGTGTATACCAGAATACTACAAATGACACTGAAAACTATTGAACAAAATTAGTTATATCTGAGAGCCCAAATGTACGTTTTGGCACTGTAAAACTAAGTCTTTGTAATGTTAAACTACCAGATTTTTAGTATATTATCATTACTGTAAATTAATACAGAGACTATTCCTCTGTAATGAACTGCAGTGAATGGTTAAAGAGAAAGACAAATAACTTATTTAAAACTACAGCTTCTGGTTGATCTGCTGCAATCTTCTACTTAATTATCATTCACGAAAACTCACCAAGGAACCTTTGACCCAACATAGCCATGCCGATTATACAGTATTTTATCCCCGTATGAATCTAATCTCTCGCTCATCTTTGTATTAATTAATCCCCATATGAACACTTTACTGTAAAACGTCTTTATCATCACATCTCATCTCAGTGAATCAGGCCTAACCTCAGCTTACAATACGCCCAACGCACACGTTCAAGTGTTCTAACAAATATTTAAACAATCGACAAGCACGGAACACTTGACTTCACAGCGCTTAGCGTGCCATAAACGATTTTGCCACGCTTCCACTTACATGGAGTAACGAAACTTTGTTGAAGAAGGCATAGATTTCTTATTGACTGCGGTGAAACTACCGTAGCGCCTAAATTACTAAGGTAATTTTGATGAAAAGGATATCTTGCTAATATTTATGTAACTAGTCTCAATCGCCTAATTATTCATAGCAATATAAATAAAATATTCGGCAATCAAGGTGAGTCAATCCATCTGTACGCACTGATCAGTATTTTGTACAAATTGTGAAAGTTTTAAAATATGTAGATATTCGATAAATACGTCTATTGTTGAGTCATGCCTGTGTAATGTTGTGGAGAATTACAAATATGAAATACAGCTATGAACAACAGTTAGGTTCAAAAGGACCATTTGAATATCATAAACTATACCTAATAATTGTATAGATATCAAGGGTATAAATAAATATTGTTTGCAAAGTAGTTCACATGTGCAACATTACAATACCCTACTCCAACTCCCTGTTGAGGAAGCGCGTGAGGTTGGTAAGGATTGAAGCAAGTGGTGTTAAGTTCTGCCTGGCCCGACGGGAAAAAGGCCTCAGTATACGTATACTCCAACCTCTTACAATAGACACGTTACATAGCATAAGTGCTTCCAAAACCGTTTACTTATATTAGCCAACATTATGACAACTCTACACCGACACAAACTTAAAGCAACAGTATACCACATCCATTTGTCTCCCTCGCACATATGACATCACTCGTTTGTCAACGATTATGCGTGTCAATCCTTTGTGTCGAACGCGTTTACCCGGGAGACTCACACAAAGTGTTAACGCTTACGACGCTAACACATTCTTTATCGCTTTTATGATTATTTTGTAACGTGTTTGGATTTTGAAAATGGAGTTTTCTTTATTCGTGAATTTTATATCGTGAATAGGTTCTAGCTTAAGTTACCTTTGATTAATGTAGCTTGATGATTGTTCTCAAAAGTTCTACATATTTCTACTAAAGATGATGCTGCTCATTCAGTGAGACAAGAAGTCGTTGGTCGATGCCTAAGGAGAAGGGAAGTAAGCGACTCTCTCATTCACTGAATATATGATATAGTAAAAGGGGCTATTGAAAACAGAAAACCAGGTACCTTGTTTATTTTGTATAATATGTAGACTACAGTATTTTGCATGTCTCTCACATTTGATGAGTTCTGCAATACGCACTTGACCAGCTTTGGATAAATTTTCTCTCTTTTATTGCTCTCGCCGTAGATACACAAATTGCTGGTGGTCCCCTTCGAGACCTTTTGGTTTAAGTATGGGACAGGCGGGCCCCGTCATTAAGACAAGATTTCTTTATTAAAACTGCTACTTAGAGAGTTACACATGGATTGTGACCTAACCTTTTATAATGAGAATAGACCCGTGCAGAACAGTTTATGTAGAGGAATGATTTTAAATATATTACATTATTTTTATCATTTGAAGTAAAACTTATTCCAAAGCTTTTCTTCTAGTTTCTATGCAATTTCGAAAAGACAAACTACTATCATATCTAGACCATCATTAGTTGTATACTGCCTAACAACTGAATAAATTTAACGAAACAAAT
This sequence comes from Euclidia mi, assembly GCA_944739405.2. NCBI lineage: Eukaryota > Metazoa > Arthropoda > Insecta > Lepidoptera > Erebidae > Euclidia > Euclidia mi. Next base: position 12,152,114 of record OX123203.2, read on the forward strand.
TGACTTTAAAATTATTTCTTTAAAAGGTACATTTTTCGCTCAAAGTAAATGTATTTCAGACCTAAATAAAATGTTGATTTTCCATTTATTTGACAACAGAGGGTTCCCAGGCAGACTCAAAATTCGATTAAGTGGTGGTGTATCAAAGTTATTGAGTTACGACGAGAACCTTTGAGTGAAATGTCAATTGATTAGATTATAGAACAGCTAACAATTCTGGAACGAACATAAACACGTTTCGGTAACAATAATGGATGAACAGTCTTGTCGCTAATAGCGTAATGATATACAGAGTGTAAATATAAACTAGCAGCCTACATCGGCTTTGCACGGGTAGTTTACATCATCATCAGCTCTGCATAGAAACTGTCTCACTGCTATGCACGGGCCTCTTCTCTCTATGAGAAGGGTAAGGCCGTCCACCTGTGGGTTGGCAGACTTCAATGTCTTTCGAGAATATAATGGAGAACTATCAGACATGTAGGTTTCCTCACGGTGTTTCCTTCACTGTTTAGCAAGTAAATTACATGGTAGCTTCCTATTTTAAAACCCAATAAGATACTACGGTAGCTTACTTGCCAATGGAAAATGAGAGCAATTATTTATTTTAAAATTTGATGAAATCTTATTTGATTTTAAAATCCCATTTCCTAACGATAACCAACGCAACAAAAAATAATTATCTAATTTGGTAAAATCGTTCGGAAGTTGTGCGTGTTTGTAGTTAAGTAGTAACAAAACCACTTCTATAAGGCAAGGTTAAATTTGACAGTGACTGTCAGAGAGCCCATCTCAGTCGTCCATAAAAATCATAAAGCAACTTAATTTTTATCAATGGCTAAAAGCGTCACAGACAGAAGAGTTACTTTTATGTTAGGACTAGAGGACGCCAGCAGCTACACCTGCATCTTTTTTAAATTTACCCGTTTTGGCCGATCCCGTAGGAATTTTGGGTAATCCCTTCTTAGTGCACCCCTACGGTCCCCAAGGAACATACGTGCCAAATTTCAGCTTCCTGCGCCCAATAGTTTCGGCTGTAGCGTTGTCTGTCAGTCAGTCAGTAACGCAAGGATTTTATATATTAAGATATTAAATACAAATAACTTCAATACCTAGTCCCATAAAGTACAATATAGCAGTTTGCTATAATTTCCGTAGACCGACAATGAGCGAGAATCGGTCGAAGGATATTGCTGTAATGGACAATCAGACTAGGGGAGAGGGGGGCATACATGAACATATGTAATAATGCATGTCGAACCTTTGTTACCTGTATAATTTGCTTTAAATAGTAATATAAAGATACTAGCTTTTGCCCGCTGCTTCGCACGCGGCAATTTCACTTAGATAAAATAATTTTTATAAAGTCCCTTACATTCCTCAAGGAACATACATGCGAAATTTCCCCTAATTGCGCTCAGTAGTTTCGGCTATAGCGTGTCTATCAGTTAATCAGTAAAGAAAGGATTTCATATATACATATTGAAGTTATTCCATTGAAAAATAATAAGTTTTACACAAACTCTCCCTTTTCTATCCTGTTACAGGAAACATTTCCAAAATAAATGTATCTGGGCTCACTGACGTCTTTTGAGGATCTATTACAAAGTATGAAGTTAATCGCTTGAAGGCATAAAAAGGTTTCATACAAATTCAGACTCCTTTTTTTATTCACTTAGGGGAAGAATTTCCAAAAACACGTGAAATGCTTAATCAGATTAAGCATTTCACAGAACCAGTTAAATCTCTCTCTCTCTCTCTCTTCCTAGCTATAAATCCCACATGTTGGTGTGGTCAGCTTTCTTCACGTTACGCTTCCACTTCGCGTTATCCATGACATCATCGTCAGTGACCTTGCATTCCCTCCAGTCCTTTAGCACTACATCTGGCCACCTTGTTTTGGGTCGTCCTCTAGGTCTCCGACCAGGGAGGTCGAGCTGTAGTGCCAAATTTCCGACGTAGTCTGGTGGCCTCCTTTTCACATGACAATACCATCTCAGGCTACTTTCCTGCATTTCTTTGCCGAACCAGTTAAATATTAAACGAAATTAACTCGGTACTATAAAAAATAATTTTACGTCCAACATTGGACTGCTAACAATAGGCTGTTGAGGTGAAATATTCAACTAAACGAGCTTGGTTTAACAAAAGTCATGTTATTATAATATGTAATGGTTGAACTGTTCTGAACTAAATCGTGCATAACTTACAACTAATAAGTGAAAACTCAAGACGTCAATTTCCAACATAAATTACAACTACTGCAGTTGTTACTTTAAATTGGTTGCTGTAGTTTTTATTTAACTATCACATACGCTTACATGCAATGTTTCACCTTAGTCCTATAGATAAAAGGTCCAAATTCCAACTACTGATAAAAAGATGTTGGTTTCATTTATCTAGTTGAAGGTTAATTTTAAACTCATTTACTGCTAAGCAATGATAAATCACCCTCACATTTTAGTCCCTCCCTGCGTGTGCTAAACCATTATTAAGCCTCGGTTCTTTCCACTTTCTAGCGCTTTAGCCTATGATACATTTCCGTCATTTATTTGTATAGTTAAATGACTTAAGATTTAAAAACTTCAAAATCTATGTGTGGTATCAATGTAACTGACAGCTGCGTTCCTTATTTTAAACCCTTAAAAATTTTAACATTACCATCACTGTATATTGGAAACAGCACTATTGGTAAAATGTAATCCACACATTTACAACATTGTCTGATGTCAGAAATGGTCCAATACGTGCTCAATATCTAAACCAGTTTTTATGTAACATCAAATGCAAAACAACATTAATGCAGAAAAGTTTTTTTGGTCTCGCACCGCGAATATATAATAAACACAGACTATATTGTACTAACGTACAGACGGAGCACTCCCATAGATCAAAACTGGACTGTAATAGGCTCACATATCATAAATGACAGTTGTTTTTTTTTTCATCAGTAACGTTTCGGGCAATGATTAAGAATGATTCAGCCTAATTTTTCCTAGTAGGAAATATCCATTTTACTATTTTAAGGTAAGAAAGGGTATTTCTAAAATAAAACACTGCTTTTTCATTTCGTCTTATTTTTTTATTTAGTTTTAAATTTATTTAAAGCTTTACATTGCATCACAGGTAAAGATTTGTTTCGTAGTCGGAAGACATCCGTGCCTTTTAAAATTTAAAGACGAACTCTATCGCACGTTGCAGAAAGAAACCTCTTCACAAAATGCTTTTGGCACACAAACTGTTTACGAAGTTCCTGGAAACTCAAGCTTCGCAATTAATGGACTGCAACCACTTTTTGAGTCCTGTCTAACTTTTTGGAAACATGGGAATACTGACGTCCTTTCGTCTACTAGCACATGTCACAACACAGCACTTGTTGTATATGATGATATGACGGCTTCAGAAATTGAGAGGCTAAGTTACGGAAATAAATAAACGCAAAACTTCACTCGATCAACTTTGTTGAAACTAATGTTGCTGTTTACAAAACTGTCATAATTGTTAAAACTTTGACAAATTGACAGATTAGCAAACATGGCGATAGGTTCCAGGGGTTCGGGGCGGGAGGTAACTGTCAAATAAGATATGTGAGTACCATAGACTAAGGTTGAGATATTTTGTATGGAGACTAGGACCAAGAATCAAATGGACTCGACATTTGCGTACACCCGTAAAGGACGGATATAGAGTACATCCTGAGTTGGTGTTACCAGATGTTGTAAATGTTTACCTTACAATTCTACGAAGTACATATTAACTTTTAAGTAACATTGTATCAAACCTGTATAATAATAATATTCTACCCCATTCACACAACACTATCTAGTCCCAAACTACGCAGAGCTTGTACTATGGGTACTAGATAATGGATAAACATACTTATATACTTTTTTTTGTAAATACATACATATTATACATTGAAACACCCAGACCAAGACAAACATCCATGTTCATGCACACAAATGTTTGACTTGTGTGGGAATCGAACCCGCGACCTTCGGCGTAGCAGTCGTTTACACTCCCGCTGCGCCAACCAGTCGTTCCGGAATTGAATACCTTACCAGACATCTGAGACCGCGTTCTCCTATAATTTTTAATCAATTTGGTATTTCGATGAATTTATGAGCTAACTCGAGAAGTTCCATCAATATCCGTTTAGGTATTTTTGCAACGAATAGTAACAAACATCTATATAATATAATTTACAGCCCAATCAAAAAATAAAAATATAGCTAACCTGACAAGGAGCTTTAAATCCATCCATAAGGTGTGCGATAAGTATTTTTTATACTTAATATTATTATGTATAACAAAAGTGTAGAATATGTGGGACTGGCTTTACTCGCCAAATAAACACGAGACTCAGAGTTATTTATCTTTTATTATATTATTTGATACTCAACTTTACCGTCCTTTGAAAAAAAATAATTTTGCATACAAATTTCTTATTTTCTCTTCTTTATCATTCGAGAATGATTCCAAATAAGTACCTATCGCGGGAAGTTTTCCTAAAACACTTTTGTTCAAAGTGTTTAGAGCATACTCTTGCATATTTATTCAGATCCCATTTTTCTCCTCCTGTTGCACGTATCCACAATTATTTTTGGATCGCGCAGTCCTTTGGGAATCTATAAACAAATAATTTAATTACTACAAAGAATCATAAAAAACAAATTAAATAATTAATCTTAGGTTCATATGAAACTAAGTATCGGCAAATTACCCAAAATTTGGGTAATTTCCCAAACGCTTCAGTGGTATCCCTAAAAAACATTTAACGCTGTAAATTTAAAAAGTATCGATGACTTTTGGCTAGCTCAACATTCAACGACCTATTGAATTCGATTGTGTAATACTAAAATCGCGGTGATAATAAAATAGCATTTTTTGGTTTATTGATGTAATTTAGAAATTATTTCCTTATGTAATGATACGCTATTTGTATCATTCTATCAATATTTTTATGTATAAATAGATATTATAACTAAAATATCGTACTTACGAATAAATGGTTATGTTCTCACATTTCCGCTCACTATGGCTTTTACAGCCTAAAATGTAACAAATCACCATAATAAATCTGAACCAATGATATTTTCACTAAGCATTCACAATTAATAACAATAATAACACAATTTTTCGCGGAAATTATCGAGAGCTCAAACGTTTGTTGGTCACAATATTCAGTTGTGACCAACAAAAGATACGAAAACTCTGACAAAGACAAAAAATGTTATCTTTGTCTCTTTTACTCTTATGTATTTCTGTATGTCATTATCTCGGTCTGTCACGGTATTATTATTTGCTTGTCAAATCCATAGAGATACATCATCCTAGTATGAAGATTACCTGCCGTGATAATAAAGTACCCGAATCAATCAAGAATATGCCAGTAAAACTGTTCAAAAAGAGATTTAATTAATTATTAATAGAGTAATGTTATTATAATAGTGACGAATTCCTGAATGATAAAGTGTAACTATTTTGAAATGAAAAATGTAATTTTATTCTACACTGTTTGACATATAAATTATTTCTATATTATCTATATCGCAAATTATTCCTTTATTAAAATTATTAAATTTCTATTTTAAACCTGATTTTAACATTTATTATTTACTATTACTTCCTTTGTTTATTATGATATTATGACATTATGTTTTCTTTTTATTTAATTTTGTATAATTGTTAACTTATTTTTAACTTAGTTACAATTCTTGTATAATATATTTGTATGTCAAAACACAGCGCACTCGAAATTGTAAACACACAAGACGGAAAATTGTAATGTTACCTGTGTTTGACAAATAAATTATTATTGTAAGAAGTTGACAGTCTCTGCCGCGCCGACCTAATCCAGCGCCTGTGTGCGAAATCTATGAAGCGCCTTTTTGTCGTAGGTACTTTTTTGAAAGTAATTTTAACTGGGTTGTCGTTGAATTTTAATAATTAACGCTGGCATTTCACCCGTGGTGCGGTTTCTTACCCTGGCGTCTGTGTGCGCCGCACACATCGCACATAGGGTTGGCTTGGCCCTGTTGAGAGTTGTTATAGTACAAGATCTTGAAGTACTTAAAAATCGTAACGTGATATACGTTACGACTGGTAAGTAGTACAGCCAGTGATTTCAACGTGAATGGCTCAGCCCGAGCGAGTAAGTACTACTCTCTCACAGGATATCCACGCAATATAACAGTATTCTATACTGTTGCGTTTGCTTTCGTGTGTGAGAGCGCCGGAGGCCCCATATTTTCCAGCATCTAATCCTGCCTGATATTTATTTTCCAATCCTAAACTCGCTTGCCACTTATAATATTAAAAAAACAAATTTCATACTTTTTTGTAACTAATAAGATTTCCTGTTTATTGTCTTTTTTATTTGTGTCAATATTTTCCAACGCGATATCTTAGCGCCCAGGTTAAAAGCTAGACCTATTTATAAAGCATCTAGCTTATATCAAAACGTAACAAAATACCCAAACTTTATTATATCAAAGCCTAAAACAAAAATGAGCTGTCGATTCAAAATTCAGATTGATGGCATCATTCATTTTTGCTACGGTATTTTAATATAGCAATCTACTCGAGCGAACGCAATGAATCATAGTGAGAAATGGTTGTTTGTAACATAGACAGGTAAAATAGGATCCCGTAGATATTGTCAGCGGGTAGAGTATCGATGGAATAAATTAAGAGTTATATTTTAATATTGAATATCCGAACTGTAAGGATGTATAAACTGCATGTATAAACTCTATGCAATAACGTTGCGTACTGCTGATGGGGTGGTCCCGGGTTCGATGCCCGGTTCGTGCAAATGTTATTGATTTTTTCCGAATTCTCAGGAGCAGTACAAAGTCTAGAAATTTGCTCGGTAACGGCTCAACAAACCAGGACGTTTCTCCTTCATGCTACACCATCGTCAATAATATATCTCCTTAATAAACACGCACGAACAAGACATTGCCATTACTCTACGGGACGAAGCAATTAGTTAATCTCTGCTTACAATACATATGTTGGTATTTTACTGTAAACGTTCTACCTATAGGAATTATAGAACTTACCAGAATAACCAACATTTATCACTGCATAGCAAAGGGCAAATAAATACAAAAGTTCGCGAATTATACACAAACTAATAGTTCTGTAATGAATCTCAATTGATTTTAAATCTCTCAATTTAAGTTTTGATGGATTCTTACCATTGAACCAGCGATAGCCTAGTGCAGTGACCGACAGACTGCTACGCAGATGGTCCGAGTTCAAATCCACGGCGCGCACCAATGACTTTTCGGAGTTATGTGTGTATTAAATTGTTAATTATCGCTAGCTAAACGGTGAAGGAAAACATCGGAAGGAAACCTGCATGTTTGAGAGTTCTCCATAATGTTCTCGAAAGACATATGAAGTCTGCCAACCCGCACTAGGCCACAGCGTGGTGGACTATGGCCTTACCCTTCTCATAGTGAGAAGAGGCCCGTGCCCAGCAGTGGGACTGTTTATATACAGGGCTGATGATGATGATACCATTGAGAGTTAATAAATATTTTTACTTAAAACTAGAACTGCCTCCGTGGTCCAGTGGATAGCGAATGCGACTGCTGGTCGGAGGTCGAGGGTTCGATTCCCGGGCCGGGCAAAAGTGTTACTGGGTTTTTTCCGAATTCTCAGTAGCAGCTCGGAGTCTGGTGATGTGCCCGGTAACGGCAATAGGCTCGCCCCCTACTACGTGGGACCTAAAAAATCATGGCGAAATATGGGTGTAATATTTACACCTCTGCCTACATCTTCGAGGATACAGGCGTGAGTCTATAAATAAAATAAAATTAAAACTAGAAAACTTAAATCTCATGTTTGCCACAGTCTTTATTGTAACTTTACACTAGGCTATCATAGCACCACTATATTTATAGACCCCAAGGACTGCAGAAACCAGTGAGCTTAAAAGCCACCACTAAATCTTATACACGAGATAGCATTTCTTGAGTCGGTGATACACGAATGATTGATTACAGAACATCGATTATCGATTCCATGCGAGACCATTACTTTGATTGCTGAGATTTATAGCGGCCATCTTAAACGTATCTTCAAGTTCTTAGTATTTTCTTTTTGTTTTATTTGAGGCTTAAGAGTTCTTGTTGTAATGTGTTAGATATGGTCAAGTAACTTTGAGTTCTTAAATTCGTTAAAGGATGGGTTTAAATCACACGTAAACGCAGTCACAGAATAATTATAACGTTTTCGTTCCGAATACAATTCACAGAAATTGACTAATAAACAAGCTGACTAAAAACTGAATCTGTATATTAAATTATGCACTCGGATTCTTTGGGTAACTTAAATACCTACAAAGGAAGAGATATTTAAAATGACACCACATCAAAGGTGGCGAGTTTAAACACCCGGAATTTGGTTTTCAACATTATGTTTAAATAAAATTCCTCTTTTCCCTCATCTCGATTCTCCTCCCTCCCATTCCTATACCCACCCCATCGGACGGCAACACACTTTAGACTCTCTCTCTCTCTCTCCCTCTCTCTCTCTCTCTCTCTCTCTCTCTCTCTCTCTCTCCCTCTGTCTCTCTAGAGTTACGGGTGTCCATGGGTGGTGGTACTCGCTTAACATCAGCTGATCTGCCTGCTCGTTTGCCTCCAATTCTTTTCATAAAGAAAATCATATCTCAATAAGTTCTATAGGTATTGAAAGATCGTTTTTTGTTAGCAGATTGCCAGCAATATGCAATCAAAACCAGATCTTGACAAAAGTCTACAACGACAAGTCACTGAACTAACATTGCAAATAGCTAATAATTCAACTCCCAAGTTATTTTCTTATTTGTTTGTCAAATAACAAAGAATATCTCCCGTAACGACGACATCGCAGTGACGTTGCCAAACCTCAAAGATAAATGGAAAAACAAAAAACTTTAGCCTGGCCGCAGACATCCGATTTTCAGGACCGATTTTTCATGGCGGAATTCAGTGAGACTAGCGAGCTTCATTTGTCGACTGTATCAAATGTATTTTGTAAAATAAACGTACTTACCACCGCAAACGATAGATTTTGCTTTGATCGGAAAGCACGCAAAAGTTTCATTCCGTTCTGGACTGAAAAAATTCAGTGCCCGTTTTCAGGGACGACTTTTCAGGTTTTTAATATTTTCAGGTTCTCAAAGTCATCTAATTAATAAAAAATGAGCTTACTGTCTACCACGAACGTTTGATTTTGCTCTGAACAGAAAACATTCCGTGAACTGAAAGAAATGAAAATCAAGCGCGCGCGGAACGGCTCGTGACGTCATAACTGAATTTAGCGCATGCGTACATCTTGTCATGTATCGATATATAGCATTGGTTTGAAGTTTATTTTGTCAGAATCCACAGAGTACATTGGTATATGTCAGAATCACACGACAATGTATGCGTAGTAGACATGTAGTAGACGTGTATAAACTCTTGTCTGGGGTCTTCAAATTTACGCAAAAATCACATACCTACGGACAAGAGGATAATATAATAATATAAGTTATTTTAGCATTGTCGTCAGATCGTCATAATGTGTGACGTGAAAGGTTTATATTGGCTACTGAATACCACTCTGCTTAAACTTTCTCTCTATATGACTAGCCTATTGGTCTAATGGTTAGTGACCTTGACTTCTACGCCGGAGGCCATGGATCCTAGATAATCTTTGTGTGATAGGCACGATGATATTTGTTCAGTGTCTGGATATAATCTATCTATAATATGTACCTATATGTTTAGAAGTATATATTTATCAGGTGTCTGGTTACCATACTATAGGCTCCGCCTATATTGGGATCACATGATTGGGTGTAAGTTGTCCAAAAATATTATTATGGAATGTACACAATGGCAATTTCGGTCATACAAAAAAGTTGGTCTGAGACCCGTTATGCAACTAGGTTTTTGAAGATTGGTATCCTGTATAAAAGTGGTAGAGGGAATAATATAATGATTTATATCTACATAATATACTCTATGCCAGATGAAAACAATTAAAGAACGTAAAACAAATCATACTCCTCAAATTGTATTGTTTGCTTTGAAATTGTATGATGCATTCACATTGACACATTAAATTTGACAATATCATTAAACTTATTCTGCATAAATCAGACACTTGTTAGAGTGGTCGTGGCTGTTTCTGATGGACAGGGTTGTGACGCCGTCGCCATAAAAAAATTATAAAACTTATCATAGAATCCACCAAAACACCAAATATAGGGCCTAAATATTTAAAAAATGGGTAATGAAAATTTTTATTACAGTTGTCCAACTAAAATTCTCTATTAAGGCTAGCGTCCACTAGGCTTGCCGAGCCGAGCCGAATCGAAACGCAGAAAGTGGCCTCCTATATATTTCTATGAACCTGCGTTCATTAGCGACGAGCCGCGGCGCGCCGAATCGAATCTACCGCGCGCATCGCTCGTCAGGCGAATTTCTGCGGCAACGCGTTTCGACTCGACTCGGCGCACCTTAGTGGACGCGGGTCAGCGGATGAGTGTAGACGGGTACTACATTGCGTAAATACCTACATGAAAAGTTATCGAAATGAAGAGCTGTTAATTTCCGTAATTTAGAAATATACTGAACTTAATGATCATGACTGCCTCAGTAGTCTCGCGGCATAAATGTGCGCGTGGGATTGGGAGGTCTCGGGTTCGATTCCCGGGTCGGGTAATGTGTTATTGGGTTTTTCTGTTAGGAAATTCTCAGTAGCAGCACGGAATCTGGTAATGTCCGGTACGGCAATAGGCTCGCCCCTTATTGCGTGGGACCTGAAAATTCATGGCGAAATGTGGGTGTAATATTACACCTTTGCCTACCCCTTCGGGGATACAGGCGTGAGTCTAAAAAAAATTATAATCATGAAGATACTCATTATCATGACGAGCAGCGTAGACAAAATACATGGAAAGAAATAGCGGGAATAATGAAAGAATTTGAAACAAGAAACCAACACAAGCAAAACCTACAGCAGCTAGTCGCCGACTGCTGGCATCGATTCGATTTGTCTGTAATGAACGCACACGGATAAAATGCGACTCGGCGCGATTCGACGCGGTTCGAATGTAGTCGACGCCAGGCTCTATAGACCTCTGACGCATACGTGACAGGTTTTACGCAGACTATACCCTACTTGCATATTTTTTATAAATAATAATCTACTTTGTCAATATAACCCTTTAAAAAGTTTTTAATAACAAGGTAGCAAAAAGGTTTTGTATTTTTAATTAAATGGGGCTATCGTAGTGGCTGTACACTGCTTTATGCAACCGATGCTCAAGCCGAACACGTCCTCTCCTCCGTTGACTATACTAACCAATGCACGGAAAAATATCAATACTCTGTGGTATCGAGTATTTTTCCTTTCGATATCCATAACTTTGTACTGGATACTTTGCACTCAATGCTTTTACTCAATAAGTACTTAATAGCACGGTAGTACACGTAAGCAAGGGAGTCTCGGACAATCATTTAAAAAGGTTTTAGCGATTTGTCGAAGTGACGGGTCTCTCAGACCCACCAGGCGCCCGAAGAGTGAAAATACTACCTTCAGATTAATTATATTATATACAAAAAACCGGCCAAGTGCGTGTCAGGCCACGCGCAATGTAGGGTTCCGTAGTTGCCCATAATGGCCATTATTGATAATAACTTCTGTTTCACATGGGACTAAAAACGGGTCCACTTTGTACCCCGAAGTACATTACATACCAAAGTACGTATATCTTTAAGATTAAGCCAGCGCTCCCAATGTAAACTCACAGAAATAGGTATTTATAAGTTAAACGACGATTAGGTACTCGTAAACTAGTGATGTCTACTTAGCCGTGATAGTTTTCCTTTTAAATTCGTTACATGTGATTTTTTTCACCTCTTCCAAATTAGTAGTTTAGCCGGCAGAGGGTGGGGGGGGGGACACTTGAGTATAAAAAATCTTTTTACTTCAAAGCTTGATATTTGACAAACCAATCACTTGTTCGAAAAATGATTTGAGCAAGCTAATAATATTTTTTAAAACCTATCCAATGATACCCCACATAATGGCGTACTCAACCAAAAAAAAAATCAACCCCACTATATATGTAGGGGAAATACCCTTAAAAAATATTTTCCTAAATTTTATTCTACTGTTTTGTTGCAATATCTTAGGTCTATATTTTTCTTCGGTATTCAAAGACAATCTCATCCAGGTATTTTGTTTCCTTAATTTATCACGTCTTCCATTATGAAGTTCATCAAAAGATTTGATAGACATAGACAAAGAATTTGTCTGGGTGTGCCCGTAACTTAACTTGCTTTAAATAAAATTGACTCTCGTTGATTCTTTGAGTATTTAATGGGTGTACCCAATACCGACGATTCCTTTTCTTTTTCATTGATAGTAAAAATGCGATTGCAATTAGATCGTCGTCCTCCATTGTGTCCGTTCACTAGGCTATCACTTCTTGTACTGGTAGAATAATACTGACATAGATACAGGTAAAATACTATATACAAAAAGTGACGAGTGTCACAGCGACGAGGTTTCACCCATACCTGTGACAGTTATTATACAATCATATGTATCTGGCATTACGTACCAGATATATGTCATATATATCTGATACGTAATAAATACTCATTTTATGAATGACATTTGACACCTTGGCTCTTCAGAATAAAGTCTTCCTCTGTATATGCTGCTGCAGTAACTATCAATTAAATTCTACCGAATTTCGTTAAATTCGATTATGGTGCAAAATTAATTGACCACGAAATGTAACCGGTCAAACACTTATCCGTTTTCCTAAAATCTTATTAGTCTCCGGTAATTTGATTTGATTCAGTAGTTCTACGGTTTAGAAGATAAAGAGGGGTTCACTTTGCGATTGTTTTTTTGCTAAATATTTCGTAAAAAGACCTCTAAATGATAAATATCGGTAAGGAAAATAGTAACGTCAGCAGAATTCCAATATGTGCTGAGCATATTTTAAGATATATCCAGCGACTTTGACAACGTATAGTGGCCAATGCTATGATTGCTTACTCGTAATTTCAATTCATGGAACAACAAAGTTACAGTTAGGGCATTATGCTGTGTCGAAGACGCCGACGATGAGTTGTCCTCAGAGCTCACTGCTAGGACGTAATTGATGACTTTCTTAGAAAGCTTCTACCGTCTGAATATACTTTGACAGGTCATGCAGATGACGGTATATGCCTTATTTAATCAAATACAAGAGTAGGACTTGAAAGGTTAGTATACATGTTTAAGGATGATCAACAATTGGGGTGAAACTTACCTATCGTTTATCTTTTGCTCCTCAGAAGACATTTCAGTTACTTTTAAAAGAAAAAAGGAAAAAGACAGCGCCTCGTATCATATTCAATAACGTCATTATTTATCATTATCAGCAGCCTTTAACAGTCCACTGGTGGACTAGGCCTCTCCTTTGAAAGGAGGAATTGGCCTACTATACCACGCTGGCCAAACGGGTTGGTATAGGGTTTGTAGCAAGTTTTCCTTCTCTTACAGTGCTGTTCTCTGCATAATATACTCCCTCTCTCGGCTCTTACGACACCCATGGGATGATATGAGGTGGTGACATTCCATCTTCTTAATCCGTCACCACACGGTCACTATTAAACATAAAGAATCTGTTTTTTACTTCGGATTAGTTTAAGGGAGGAATTTTCTTTTGTTGAACACGTAATAAATGGTACCTAGGTGAATAAAAAAAAACCTTTTACGCTCTGTCTATGATGTCAACTGCGACATGGAGACTGCCGTTCAGACCTATAATTTCACAACTTTAAAAATAATTGATGCAACCTATTTAGATTGTATGTGTGCGCCTGTACGAGCCGATAGGCCTACTATTGGTACTGTACGTCGGCAATCACTACAAGAGTCAACGTCTTGCGTTGATATTTTAAAATTTTTGTGCAAAGCTCAGTTAGCACTGAAGCTTTATCAATACTGGCAGGTGTACTTTCGGTTGATCTGGAGGTCCAAAGACGTGCATGTATGTATTATACCATACGAGAAAGCATGAATTTCCTAGCACCTCGTGATAGAAATAAACTGCTTAGGTTGTTCAACCAGCACGCCTATGTCTACGTAGGCCTTGTCAACGAATAGCAGTTCCGTTGGAATACATCAACCAAGGGCCGTCACCTCGACCAATTCTTTCCAGACGTTCGTGACCGACTGGCCGGACCTGGTTAGGGGGGGATCACTGTGTTGCTCTATTTCGTACGGGGCATGGTAAGTTTTGGAGGAAGTTGCTTTGGTTTTTAATTAGTTTATTGACCATTATTCAAGCTCTGACAACAAATGTGAGTAATCTGCACATCACATTTTGTGTGTGAGTGCGGTCTTTGTCAATCTGACATTAACAATATGCCTAGTGATTTTCATAATTAATCACTTCTGGTCTAGCGTATTATGCGGCTCTTGCGGTAAGCTATCGAATATCAGCGCGTTGAGGCGTCTCTGCCATGCATATTACTGAAAATAGGCACAGCTCGAAAATTGTCGGTAATAGAGGCATGTTGATTTCAGCACAAATGGGTTGGGTCGACCGAAGAAGTACTACCGTCTCACAGAAGATCGATGTAAAGTAACAGTATCTGTTATTTTGTGTTTTGTTCAGTGCGTGAGAACGCCTGAGGCCCAGTCACCTTTCCTCTCCCGGTCCCCATCCTGATCGCTTTCCCTTCTCCTCTTCCTTCAGGTAGGCAGCAACTTGGCTGTACTTATTTGACATTGCTCCTGTAATGCTAAGTAAACACAGCTAAGTATGAGCTACGGATACCACTTACCATATCAAGTGGGCCATTCGCTCGTCTGCCAACGGTGAAAGCAATAAAAGTTTCGTAGTAAGATCGCAGTGCCAATCAGCTCGTGACCATGGGACTTGCAATCGTTCCGAAACGTCAAGCCTTTCATGGTATGTAAATACGTATAAAAGATCGCGTTAATTCCCGTGTCATGAATAATAATCATACTTAATGCACTTTCAATGAAAATTATAAGGGCTCATTAGGCTTTACAATTAACTAGTACCTAATATTCGATTAACTTAAACTTACGCAATTAAGCGATTAAATTAATAATTGTGCTTGACTTCTTTTATCCTTAGGACACTAGATAAAGGCTAATACGGGACCCTACATTGTGCGTGGCTCGATATACATTTGTCCGGATTTTTTAGTAGGTAACTAATATTTTGTCACAGGTATTTTTCACACAAACATTTAAATCACAGTCATGTAATACCTTATATTTTAATTACCTATTTAGCCCATGTCTAAGCCAAAGGAAAATAAATGAAAATCGCTTTGCTCAGGGAATGAACTGAAAACGGTTCTGAAAATCGGACCTGAAAAACGGGCCTGAAAACGGATGTGTGCGGCCAGGCTTAACATATAAGATCTAAGATATTTTTCTTGTACATATGTTTTAATGATTTATGGTCTGTTGTTTTTCTGACGTAATTAATCATGTTATAATTAATCATTCTGTTCGTGACATTTGATTGACCCTAAATATCATGTTATAAAATCCATTGTAAGCGTAATTAAGTAAGAAATGATTTTTATTTTGATAAAGAGCGGTTTCTGGAATGATTTATCTCGTTCCCGTTATAATTTTGATGTAATGAGCTCTCTATCTTCTACTTCCTGATTACTTAATTGTTTTTTTTTTTGTGTGTGCGTCTGAATGTTGGTATCTCCTCGTGGTCTAATGATTCTTGTTGACTCAAAGAGTCATGAATCGTATCCGACGGCTTTTCGTAACCTCCGAAGCACGGTAGCGTTCTGGTATGAATAACATAATGAGCAGTAACCCATCCCAATGGTGGCCAGTGCAAGCGTTTCTTACAGCAATCAATCAAAAAAATACACGCGGTCACCCTTCCAAGTGTATATCTGTACAAGCGTTGCTTAACTTGCTCCATCTACTACGAACGGCAAGTCAAGTCACGAGATGAGCGCTACATAATGGAAGACATGTTACTTTCAGCTCGAGTTTTGTGCGTATTCGTTTTCTTAAAATAGCTGATAATTTTTTTTGGAACCCTAAATTGTCTACTTTTACAGAATTAAGTAGAGGAAGCGGTTGAGTTTCGTAAGGATAGAAGCAAGTGACGTTCTGTTGTCTCTGCCTACCCCGACGGGAAAAAGGCGTGAGCATATGTATGTATGTATGTATATTACAGCATTACTGGATGTGACTTTTTATTTGTACTCTTCGGTACATTCCATCACGCAAAAGTGGTGTTCAATGAAAGTTTAATTATTTGCATCTTACTTTTAACACTAGAATGATAAGTTGAAAACATTTATAGTTCCTAGTAAAACTTCTTCAGTGGCTGCTATCAAAATCTATACCACCCGTGCAAAACTTTCATTTATAACAAAACCGAACGAAGAAGGCACTAATTGTTCACTACTAAAGTCCAACAGACTCGTGGAAAGACTTCAATAAATAATCAACGTATTTCAAACTTTCCTCACAAAGTTTCGATAGACATTGCGCTTCTTGATTTATTCATCGTTTCGTATTGATCACAACTCTTCAGAACTTTATTTTTGCAAAAATATCTGCAGAAAGTATAGTAAGTAGTAAATATAACTATGCCTTTATTGAATGACTGACTGAATGACAACGACTTGTTGAAACTACTTAATTTGGCACGCACGTTGCCTGAGGAGTGCAGTCAGTGTAGGGAAGCACTAAGAGAGGATATTTGGCAATAAAATCCCCCAACCAGAAGAATTTACTTTAACTTCCTAAGGGTCGGCACATATCTGACGGAAGATGCGTCGAACGTATATTCGGTCGCGTCTATTCCGTCAAATGAGTCTGTACACATCTGACGGAAAATGCGTCGAGCGTATCTACATCGGTCGCGTCTATTCGGTCAAATTAGACCTGCTGCATTACGCGTCTAGTCAATTTCTGCGTTCAGCAACTACAGTGCGGTTGCTTTGTATGACATTTAACGTCGCCCAACGCGTCAGTCAAAATTCACGTGGTTTCTGGTGCGTGCGACGTCGACCGATAATGCGTTGACGGAAACGAAACAGATGCTGTACGCTCGACGTACTAAACGGATCAACGGTCAGGTGTGAGAGGTTGAATGTTTTTCTTTATATTTGTATGTTTTGGCGTTACGCGACCGAGAATACGTGACGCATCTTTTGTCAGATATGTGCCGATCCTAGAGGAGTAAAATAGATGTAAACATTTAAGGAATGAAGAAGCTGCGTGCAAAATCCGAAGGTCAATGCTCGTATTTAACCGATACTGACAGTATATTTTAATTGAAATGCAAATTGATTTGAAATTGAATCAGTATAGGTATTCTGCTACACAGAATATCATTATACTTTATTTGACACACATTGACTCAAAGTTTGTTAAATTTTTCATCTAGTTGCGATATCATTTAAGTGTCAGTTGATTTACGAGAAAACCATTTATAAGACCGAGCCTAGGTCGAAACTGCATTTTGCCCAAATATAATTACGATAAACGGTCTTCATTTTTAAACACACTTAAACAAAACGCAACATTTTGAAATCTAAAATAATTGAATTGTTCTAACTTCAAAATAAACCCAAATAGAAAAAGTTTGCCTCAATTTAAGAAAATAAGAATACGGCTTCTGTTATATTGGTAACTTCATTTAAAATTGATGGCTAAATGTAACACAATTTTAAAAAGAAAATGTCAAGATATATAGGTACATTTTTATTTTCACTAAACCTTTTTAAAGTGGTAATACTGTATATATTAATAATGTTCACCTATTGAGTTTCAAAAACCTTTGCAACTAAATATTTATGTTTAGCCTCTTAAAAGTTCTTATGCAAAAAAATTAACCTCTTAAAAGTTTAATACCCTGTGGCATTTGTATTATTGTATTTAAATATTTTAAGATTTCTTATCTTAGGATTGACGGTTACACATAATAAAATTTTTCGCAGCCTAGCATATCTTTAAAAACTTTTTTGAAGAAATGTGTTAGATAATAATAATACGTTTTCATGGATAACTGGCGTAGGTACCAAAGAGTAAACAAATACTACGTAAGTAGGTAATATGAATATCATTTCGAGAAGGAAAAATAGTCTAAAAGGCTAGGCAAGCTAAGAGATAACAATCCACCGATATATTTCTGACTTTTGTTATCATAATAGATCAAGTGGAAATAGGCTCTATTATCATCACTTGTACGAAAATACACCTAACAAAAGCTTTCCTAGCAATCTCCAGAGTAGTTTGAGAAAATTGAAAAAGAAGAAGAAATAAATAGTTATTTGTGCAACGAGAGAGCAAAGTTGTTTTTTGTTTCGAATGAAATCTAGTAAATAACATAAGTCAACATATTGTCAAATGTAAAAAATACTACAAATAGTGACACCTAGTGGACACTAGAGGAACTACAGTGACGACTTGTAAATCGCGATATCAAAGTTTACCCTGAATTATAAACGTACGTAGAATAATATAATTTTTCACCTTTTTTCTGTCTTAATCCTATTTTAGATATGATGGTTTATTCCATATGTACTAAAAATTTGTCTAGGAAAAATAAAGTTTAATGTTAGTGAATATCGTGTATACTTTAAAATATGAAACGTATCAAAACGTGCAAGCACTAAGCGTTGAGTGCTGTTTAAAATGTTATTTCTAAAGGCAGTGATAGAGAGTCTAGCAGACTGCTACACAGAGGCTCTATGGATACAAATTCACGACACGCACCACTGGCGTTTCAAAGTTATAACCTATCGCTTGCTACACGGTGAAGGAAAGACTTATTCAGGCCTGTATGACTGGGCGTTTTGCATAGTGGTCTCGAAATACATGTGAAGTCTGCCAGCGCTTCCCATAATACAGTTTAAATGCAAGACTGATATTTTAATGGAGAAGAAGTATAAAAACTTGTGTCTTTATGTTCTCTGTGCCTACACTGAGTGGCAAAAGGCTCGAGCCTCTTATGTATACTAAAATTCTATCTCTAGTAATTTACAAAAGGTAAGAGAATCATCACAACTCAGCAGTTTCGTTAATTTCCCCAGACATGTGTATAAACCATGTCACAATACAATACACGCACAATCTACATCCAGTTTCGACAACTTAATCCCTTAATGTTGTAATCAAACTTAAATAGTAAAATGGCGCACATAGAGTAAACATACACATTTTCATTAAAACGAAATATAAGACACTCAAACAATTCCGATATTGAACCTTAACATTAATCGTCATAGGGTTCAAAATTGGCTAATATCCGGCTGCTTTTACTGCGTTTTAGAGTTGATATGTCATTGCATTCTACAATATACGGGCGTTAATCTTGAATGTGTTTGAGCAAGATAAAGGAACATACACTATGTGATAAGATTCTGTACACAACATCTTTGTAATGTAATAGTACTGGTATAACAAGCTAAATGTAAACAGATGTATAGGAACAATGGTCAGGCAGTTTAAAAGATTTCCGAAATAGCTGATGAATTTGATAATCGATGGCGGACTTATAAGCCCATTAAACTCGCTTTTTGTTCAAACATACTTTTTTCACTTTATTGATATCACCCGCGGGTAAATGCTCAGTCGTTGCCCATCGCTCCTGAGGATGCCTCTTGCAGATACGAAACACGTGTCGAGGCAAAGTCGGCGCATACAGCGGGATACTGCAAGTCAGTTATTCTGGAACCCATACCATTCCTATAAATCCCTTATGCTTTCAGAGGAGTTCGGTATTGTTAACCATTTTCTATTGTAATATGGTCAATCCGAGGGTGCGTGGTGAGTGCCTCTTTCTTTCCATTAGCTAACAAATAAAAGATTGAACATCACCCTATACCAAACGTACCCCAAGAAAGAGACATCAAACACGTTAACCAGGCCCAAAATGTACGCCTACATCGGTGATTTGTAATCCGTTCCCAATCGCCTAAGGATCCACTAATGGCTAACGTGCGGACGTTTTAGTATCAAGTGTAATTAACGAAATTGTATCTCTATTGTTGTACGGGTGTAATTTGCTTTAGTGATTCTAGTTTTGTCGATTAAGGATTCTTGATTATTTTAACTTGATACAAAACATAACTTTTTTTTTATAGACTCTCGCCTGTATCCCCGAAAGGGTAGGCACAGGTGTAAAATTACACCCACATTTCGCCATGAATTTTTAGGTCCCACGTAATACAGGGCGAGCCTATTGCCGTTACCATAACTTCACGCCTTTATCCCCGAAGGGGCAGTCAGATGTGTATTAAACATCCACACTTTGCCAGTTATGTTTCGGTTCCAATGTAATAGGAGGCGAGCCTATTGACATCTACCGGACACATTGTTAAGTGAATGGTAATTAACATTTTTGGAAAAAGGAGAAGGGGGAGACAACCTAAAAGATGGAAAGACGAGTTGAAAGTAACAGCGGGCTCTTACTGGAGAAGGGTCGCCAAAGACAAGGTAGTAGAGCCTTGCTGATTTCAGCATGAATGGGCCGGCTCGACCGGGGAAGTACTACCCTCTCATCTTTACTTAAATGTAAAATTAAAACAGGTTTCAAGTCATAAATCTTATGGGAAACGGCAATGTGCGTTGCAATTATCGACACAGCGACATAAAACTGAGGCTTTTAGGGGCAGTTTCCGCTACGCTGCAACTAAATGTTGGAACAACATTCCACCCCCGATTAGGAACCTGCAACATATTCAACGTTTTAGGGCAACACTAAAGGAATATTTATTCGATCACCAAAAAGGCCAGGAAACACAGCTGCATGACACAAGTGCTATATAACTAGGTAGACAAATTATAGTCGCTTAATGTCTATTTTAATTCCTAGATTTAAATGGGGTGCAAAAATAAATATTGTATTGTTTTAAATATTACTACCGAAAACGCAATTATTATCAATATTACTTTTTTTTTATGTCGTATGATGTATTAGTTGTGCTGAATTTATTAGATATATTAGTAACCAACATGGTCGCAACGGAAGACCAGCGCTAGTTTTTTTTAAAAACTAGCATTTTGCTGAGTTGCGACCATTTTGCAGTATGTTATTATTATTATTTTTTTTCTTTCCTTTTTGTAATTAACTGTGTTTTGTGTATTGCATAATCTGCTGCAAATAAATGTATTTTCTTTCTTTCTTTCTTCTTTCTCTCACAAAAAATCAGCGTAAAGTAACAGTACCTAAACTGCTGCGTTTCGTTCGGTGAGTGAGAGTGCCGGAGGCCCTTTCCCCTATTCCTTCTCCCTCATCCTATCCCTTTTCCCAACCCCAAGGGGCGGCAACGCATTATGACTCCTGTGGTGTTGCTTGTGTCCATGGGCGGCGGTAATTGCTTACCATCAGGCGATCTGTCTGCTCGTTTGCCGCCTTTTACCATAAAAAAAAGACAGAAACCAATGGAAAATGTTGGAGGAGGCCTATGCTAAAAGGCACACTGAACTAAGAGATATCCTCTAAATAAGGGAAACATATCTTACACAAAAATTGAAATTCAGGGTAAAGGGCTTATTGATTGAATAATTGAACCAACATTTTTAATACACACATAACTTCGAAAAGTCATTGGTATGCCCGAGGTACCTGGGGATCGAACCCGAAAGCATCGTCTCGGCAGTCCGTTACGTACTCCACTGGTCTATCCCCGCTTTTATTTAACTTGAGCACCCACTTATGAGGTGCTTTAAAACACAAAGAGGCATAAAATAATAGCCAGAAATATAGAATTGACAATTATTTTTATATGGAAGCAATTTGTGTTCAATACTGAATAGCTGAGCGTGGCGTAAAGGGATGGAAAAAGTATGTGGAATTGGAATCACCAAAACCACCGTTTACTCATAGCGAAGTCACGCAAATCGCGGTTAACATATTTCCAATTTCCATCCATATGTCCGTATCCATTCGCTGCTTGCGATCCCAATAAGATCATACAAACAGACACAAAAAATCATCGCGCTCGTCATAAAAAGTTTTGTCCTGGGTCGGAATCAAACCTAGGGCCTCCCGCTTAACAGTCAAGCACACAAACCCTTAAACCAACAGTCCAGTCAACTAGTCAAGTGATCTATCTAATGGTTACGCAGTATAACAGCCGGTCACTAAGCTAACGAAGTGATCCATTCATACGAGGACCGCTTATCGTCCACTGTGTGTCCAGTTGCTATTGCGGTCTTGTTCGCAATAATGGTTTCTGAACATTGAGATAAACCTACGTGGCCGCTGTCGATAAGTGATTTCCAAGTTGACCGAAATGTTATAAGATTTATATCATAATTTTCTAAGTAAAATTGCATACACAAAATGTTTATAATGCAACCAATGATGTTACAAAAGTTAAAAGATGTAGATATGTTATAGGCGTACCAAAAGCAGGACGCTAAATATAAGCCAGTTGTCAAGTCTGACATATGTATGTGTGACGTCGCGAGCCGGCGTCATAGTGAAACTGACACATCTTGTCAACTGAAAATAAAATAAAATATGGAGTTATCGATGTGTGCATTAGTGTACCGTTTCTACGGATTGATTACTACGTAGGTAACGTATCTACCCTTTTCTTGTAATATCATTGACTGCAACAATAACTTTTCCTATTTTTCTAAATTACCTAGGATAACATTTATAAAAAAGTTAAATGACTAAGCACAAGTGAAGATACCAAATTTGATCTGGTACAAATTTATCCTTTGGTCTTTTGCAATTCTGTTATTTCTGAAAATTTTTAATAGAGAAGGTTATAGAAGAATCAATCGTCAATTTTGAAGTTGAAGTCACTATGAAGAAAAATTAAAATTGCCTTAAATCAATTCCTATCCACTGAAAAGAAAAAATATTTTATTTTAATTAAAAACTGATTGAGGTCACTGCCAGCCATGACGCACGATAAAAAGGGATGAAATTCGCCTAACATTAGTAGTCCTTGCTAATCTTCTCCTAATCACTCCCATACTTCTAATCGCGTGACAATTTAAAACATATGTAGTAGTCGACGCGTAAATACTTACAGCTCTCTCAGCAAAAAAAGCGAAGACCATTTACCTACATCTATACATATATCTATACATATAAATAAGATTGGAGTGTCTGTTTGTAATATTAAAATAACCGCTTTTTACTAAATGCATCTGGATGTATACACGGTACATATTATACCGAAATGACATTTTTTACAATTTTTGTCTGTCTGGCTGTTTGTTCTCGCTAATCTCTGGAACGGCTGGACCGATTTCGACGGGACTTTCACTGGCGAATAGCTGATGTACCAAGGAGTAACTTAGGCTATAAATTAACCCGGTACGCGAAGCAGTTCCCTCAGGACGCGAGTGAAACCGCGGGAAACAGCAATATTATTTTAATAAACCCTTTTCCCTTAGTATTTCAATCATTTTACTTTCACATTTTCACATTACTTACCAATCTCATCTCCTCGGCGCCAAAGCGTCCATGAATATAAAACCATGTTTATTTTTATTTAAAAAGCAATTCCCATAAAACTCAAGTTTGTATGAAGAAGAAAAGTTATCTTTCAAAGTAATCTGTCAACGTAGAACTAATATGAATGGTGAAGATAAGGTTATTAAAAATTCATAGAAAAAGCTAGCAATTTGGGATAAGTTCGGGTTAGGTTCTTCTTTGTTTAAAACATTTTTGATCATGAACTGTGTGTGTGAACATGTGTGGTAAATATTAATAAGTTTATCTTTACTAGTATTATATTATTGAGTAGCGATCTAAGCGAGACTTGACTTGTCGTTCGTAACAGATCGGCAAAGTTAAGCAACGCTTGCACAGCTCACCACTTGGATGGGTGACCAAGTGTGGCATTTACATCAGAGCGCTCCGTGCTTCGGAGGGCACGTAAAGCTGTCGGTCCCGGTTCTTGTCTCAGGATAAGAATCGTTAGGCCATGTCGGAGGCCTTCAGGCGGTCTGAAAACTTCGACACTAGAGTTGGCCACACACTCACACGAAAAACAAAACAAACAAGTCTTATATTAAACCTAGTGGAGAGACCCGAGACTGCTACATAGCAGTCTCAGGTCTCTTCAATAGGTTTGCAATTTGAATCCGAGATCGTTTACATAAACGTACGGTCTCGGAAGCAAATTCACCACTGACTTTTCGCAGTTAGTAGCTTACTTAACTGTATATTTAACTTGCTAAACGGTAAAGAAAATATTGAGGAAACTTGCAACCTAGATTCATTGCAGCATTTAAGATTTGCTTAAAGCACGGACTCCGCACTTTAATAAAACCAGACATAACAAAATATAGTTTTTTCACAGAGCTACTTCCGTCTGACCTCCGCAAAGGTATTCATGGTTTATACTAGTATATTTGAGTGTTATCTCTTTCCATATCGACTGTGAAAGGTCGTTGTGGCAATAGCGACTGATGACTTCATGTACTCTACAAGACAATAATTATAATACGGACATGACCGTTGCCTAAGGGGAGCAGGAGGGGGGCTCAAAAAACCCTACAATTCAGAATTTTCTCAATACTGTTCTCATTTTCTATATTAATTATCAATTCGAACCGCAACCTAACTAAGGCTATCGGCTGGCGTACTTGATCCCCCCCCCCCACAGACAATCGGCTGGCGATGCCCTTGAATACGGACCTCATGAAGTCAGTGATGAGTGCCGTGTTTAATCCCGATAGATTCTGCATTGCAATCTGTCGGTATATACACTGGTCTATCACTTATTCAATCCTGTATACAAGTCATCATCATCAGCCCTGTATTTAAACTGTCCCACTGCTGGACACGGGCCTCTTCTCACTATGAGAAGGTTAAGGTCATAGTCCACCACGCAGGCCTAGTGCGAGTTGGCAGACTTCACATGTCTTTCGAGAACATTATGGAGAACTCTCAGGCATGCAGGTTTCCTCACGATGTTTTCCTTCACCGTTTAGCAAGCGATAATTAACAATTTAATACGCACATAACTCCGAAAAGTCATTGGTGCGCGCTGTGGATTCGAACCCGGACCCTCTGCATAGCAGTCTGTCGGTCTCTCCACTAGGTTGCTTGTTTGCTGTATACAAGTACGTCTTACATAATAGACTACAAAAGTACCACTGCCGTTATTTGTAAACCTATATCTACAGCCTATTTCGACTTTATGCGTTTTTTTTATTACACTTTGTATGCCATACAATGTTTTTGCGTGTGGTATTCATGTAAATTATACGAACAATAAACGAACTAACCTAACAACATAACTGAACCACACACGCACCCTTTGGCCTGTTCATTTATAGACTAACATCTCTTTTTTTTTTATAGACTCACACCTGTATATGTAAAGGGTTGGCAGAGAGCGATTTGTAGGACACACGTAATAGCCTATGCCATTACCAGTCACATTGTCAGACTCCGTGCTGCTACTGAGAAATCGACAAAACTCAGTAACACTTTTGCCGGACCCGGGAATCGAACCCGGTTTTATACTTTTGCGAGCTAAAACGCTGTAAAAAAATCGCGTCGGCTCATATCCATAATGCTTTTAGAAGCATATGTCATGTCTATTTGATTAGGCTCTCTTACAAAGAGACGTAATTTGCTCGGTTTGGGACGAAAATTTAATTATAAAAGATAAGAGTTTTAAAGTATGACACGTTGTTTATGAGTGTGTGTAGTTGTACATTCTACGGGGTGCGTTTTGCTTAAAACTGTACATTATATACCTAATATATTTTATGTTGCTATCTAAACCCGTAGTACGGTTAATATTAAGGTATATCTAAAGCCAACTCTGAACGGTTAACGTTCGGAATTTTGAGTAGGTAACCATTCCAATCAACCATTAATTCAGTCTTACTACAATTAATTCAGCGAAAGTAAGGAATAATGCAATAATGTAAGTCCTCGAAAAATAGATCCACTAAGTTCAAAAAGTTTATATAACAGATCTAATCCTATAATAACTAAATGTATGAAATTACTTGTACTTACATAATATTATTATCGCAGAGCTCGAATTATTGAAGCTAGAAATTGACCATGGCTTAATTTTTTAATTTTTTTTATAGACTCACTCACGCCTGTATTCCCAAAGGGGTAGGCAGAGGTGTGATATTACACCCACATTTCGCCAGGCATTTTTTTTAGGTCCCACGTAATAGGGGGCGAGCCTATTGCCGTAGCGGGCACATTACCAGACTCCGTGCTGCTACTGAGAATTTCCTAACGGCAAACCCAAAAACACTTTGCCCGACCCGGGAATCGAACCTGAGACCTCCCAATCCCACGCGCACATTTATGCCGCGAGACCAACGAGGCATTCACTAAGGAAGATTATTTTTAACCTACCACTAAAGGGTAACCAAGAGTTGGAAGTGGAGAAAAGCGGATAACAGCTAGTTTAAGATATAAATGTCTCCATGTCCCTTGAAGTTTCGATCGGCTTCTATCAGTTATGATCGCTCATATCCACTTCATTCGCGACAAAGAATATCAGAATGATCATCATCATCATCCTCCTAGCGTTATCCCAGTTTCAATGGGGTCCGCTTACGAGTCTAACCGGATTTGGCTGAATATTAGCTTTTCCACAGAGCGACTGCCTGTCTGACCTCCGCAACCCGAAGGGATAACAATATTCCATGGTTGAGACTAGTGCCAGTTTATTTAGAAGGTACTGACGCCCTATAACGATGTCAAAGAGCTTCATGACAACCGGGACCGACGGCTTAACGTGCTCTCCGAGGCACGAGCATTGGTGCGCGCCGTGGATACGAATCCGATAACCTCTGCATGGAATTGGCAAAATATCAGAATGATCAAAGATGTTCAAAATCGAGTTGAAACACGCCGCAAGGAACTTCTCAGGGTAGTTGATTAATTCATGTTAAAATAATAAAAAAAGTCCCAAAATTCTCACTGTAAGTCAAGTAGAAATTTAATACGTAAATATATTTGTAAATTGCTATTTAAATTGAATGCCAAATCATTACAAACCGTAATGATCATCTGAATTGCGGAATAAATAATAATTAACATTTCCACAACACAAATACAATAAGACAGGGCCTTTAACTGAAATCAATTAACATTTTCTAATATTTGATGAACTTGACTTGAGCATTGAACAATCTTGTTTAAAAGCCTACTCGGAGGGACAATGGCATGAGAATCCGATTACACTTGTATAGTCACAATTAAGTAATACCTACAACCGCTGAAATTCCGTTCAATAACCTTGATTTAAGAATTTTATAAGATAAAAATAATATTAGGCAATAGGTTCGCCCCCAATTACGTGGGACATACAAACCTCGTGGCGAAATGTCGGTGTAATATTACACCTCTGCCTATCCCTTCGGGGATAAAGGCGTGAGACTATAAATAAAAAAAAATATGTATACTTATGCTCACGTAAAACCTTACCCTCGATGGGTAACCGAACCGACTGACTCTGGAGTATCAGTGAGAGTTACTAACCAACAGAATACTAGTTTCTTTAGTGCTCCTCTATTGATATATTTCGCCAAATTAATAACATTAATATTGTGGTAAGATGATTAATATATTCATCAAACACAATATATGGAAGATATTATATCCATCATGTTCGCAGTTGCTAGGTTTCCTATTGGTTGCGTTCACTGATAGTACTCGTAATCTCTAACAGCTGTTAAATAAATCTCATATCTTGTACAAATCTGAGTATGTATCAATAGTTGAAGTGAGATTAAGATAAACTAAGATAATATGAACACAGGTCATCTGGCTCAAAAACAAGTCGTTAAATTTTAAAACTCCGTGACAGAACATTTGACCTCATTATTTTTTTTGCTCGATCGTACGACAATTTCTAAAAAACTTTCTTAATCCCCCTACACTCCTCAAGGAACATACATACATACATACTACAGACTCACACCTGTTTCCCCGAGGGGTAGGCAGAGCCTACGGAACGCCATTTGGAACCATCCTCACATACATACGAGTAGCTCTCTTGCTTCATTCACTCCCATCAAATTTCTCATGCATGCTCTTCGGCTAGGGGTACTTCTAAACTGTCCTTTTTTTAGGATGTCTCCAATCTGGTCGGAGAACGTTCGTCTAGGTCTTCCCCTTCCTCCTGTCCCATTCATACTTGCCTTATATAATTTCTTGGTCAGTCTTTACTCATCCATCCTCAAGGAACATACATTCCCAATTTCAGTTTCTTCAGCACAATCGTTTTGGTTGTGCGTTGCCTCACAGACATCACGGAATAATTTCAAATCTCATAATTGATAATGATGATACAAGAAGATTATTAGCAATTTAATTTGACCCACAAAAAGCTTATGAGATCTACATTAATAAAAGCACTATAAATATGAAAAGCTCAATTTAAAGCCGCATATTAGATGACGCCTAAGCCGTGGGTTGGATTCTAATGAAATTTTCCACGTTAGTCTAGTTTAATGTACAGATATTTTCATCGCAGACAAATTAAAATCAAACTGAAATAAACCTATGTGAAGTAACTCCTACACAAGTAATCATTTTTTGTCTCGGAATAATCAAACAAACAAATTTTATGAAGGACTAAATGCGCTGGTGGCGGTGACATCGGCGTTATACATATAGGGCTACTGCTTCACACCCTTGCCTTACAGCGTTATGTTATTTAGTTTATAGCCTTCCTCGACTACTGGGTTATGCAACAGAAAAATTATTATCCAAATCGTACCAGTAGTTCCTGAGAATAGCGCGTTTAAACAAACAATCAAACTCAGTTTTATTTAATTAGTATAGATTGTGCTCCAAGAAAGCTAAAAAAACAATTTGTGAATCACCTGAATTGGTACGAAGTTAGGCTCCTTGTGACCGCCTCCGATATTAGTCGAAACGTCGGGCAAATACGATTGAAATCCGTCATAAGTTCTTCTTGTATCAAAGCTTCACTTCTTGGGTGAAACAAAACAACAAATTGAGCTTTTAGTCCAGTTACTTACTTGGAAAAGATCGTATGCTTTATATTTGCCCCGAAATTTCAGCATATGCCCCTTTTCTACATTAGACACTTGGGATCCTTTATATAAATATTGGAAGTTTTAAAATATTTTAATAATCATTTTTAAACCACGTCGAGCAGCTTATAAACTAAGCCACCAGAATTATCTACAGACATGTAAAAATAGAATGATTTGACGTTTTCATGTGGCGATGAACAATACCTTAAGACCGAGTAAATGCTAATCTTAATACTATTTTAAATGTGAAAGTTTGTGAAAATGGATTTATGGATGGATGTTTATTAATCTTGAAGGCAAAATCTACTAAACCCATTTTTATAAAGCCTCGCAGTATTATTGACTGCCTCGTTGGTCTCGCGACACAAATGTGTGCGTGGGATTGGAAGGTCTCGGGTTTGATCCCCGGGTCGGGCAAAGTGTTATTGGGTTTTTTTCCGTTAGGAAATTCTCAGTAGCAGTTCGCAGTCTGGTAATGTGCCCGGTACGGCAATAGGCTCGCCCCTATTACGTGGGACTAAAATAAATCTGGCGAAAGTGGGTGTAGCAATATACCTCTGCCCACCTCTTCGGGGATATAGGCGTTAGACTATGTATGTATGTATGTTCGTAGTATTACAGCTTATACATCAGAATAGCAGACTACTTTTCGTCGCAATAACCGACTCCCACAGCCATAGCTGTAGGCAGAAACTAGTATTGCACATAAAGCCTCTATTTTGCTACTTTCGAGAAAGAAATTCACTTCAACGATGCTACCATCATACTTTATCATTCAACCGTCATTCTTTTTAGAGCAAGGGAGCACTTCTACTTATTTGAATGACTGTTATAACGACTTATATAGTACCCTAGGCACTAATATGCCTCATACTGTTATGCTGCCTACGTCTATCACCGACTTGAAGAAATAATCGCTTTCTACTTTATATCAGACGCGAGGCTCCGATAGCTTTGTGGAGATACTAAGGGACTGTCATGCTGAGGGCATCAGGTTCGAAGCCACGGCGGGCACCACTCCCTTTTCGGAGTTATGCGCGTTTGTCGCTGGTCCCGTGCCCCAGAGAGCACGATAAGCCGTCAGTCCTGGCTGTCATGAAGATCTTTAACAGTCATTATAACATACATACATACATAGACTCAAGCTTGTTTCCCGGAGGGGTAGGCAGAGACTACGCAACGCTATTTGCAACGATCCTGACATACCTCTCTTGCTTCATTCACTCCCATCAAGTTTGTGTGGTAAGAGAGTGGTGTGGGGTAAAAGAAGATGTAGTGACAAGCATCGAAAAGGTATGTTAAGATGGTTTGAGCACATGGAGAGGATGGATGACGAAAGACTGACAAAGAAGATATATAAGGCAAGTGTGAATGGGACAGGACGAAGGGGAAGACTTAGGCGGACGTTCTCTGACCATATTGGAGACATCCTAAAAAAAGGACAGGTCAGAAGTACCCTAAACCGAAGAACATGCATGAGTCATTATGAGGACTCAGTTAATATTAAAATTACTTATACATTGAGTAGTTACGTTATATACGAAGCCAAGTGTATATGTCAGTCAGGTCCAGTTATTATACATTTATGATTATATACCAGTAATGCTGGAAACGTGATTTTAAAAGGCTGAATTATAGAATTTTATAAGTCGCATTAATATAGGTAGGTACATAAAATCATTTTGCAAATAATTTCACAATTTGAAATCCTAGGATATAATGTATTAATTTATCGTGTGATAGCAATGAGTATTTTCCAAATAGGTAACATGCGATAAAATAGTCCTCTCAGTCAATCAGTTCCCAACGCAAGAATTTTATAAATACAGGTAAAGATAAATATTATTTCTGTGAGCATAGCTATTTGTCTTTGATATATTGTCGTAGTCTTTTGTAATAATGTATCTTCTGTTCCACGCAATTAATTAGATTTGCTATTCTTTCATCAACACTACAGAACAACTACCTACAATGTGTGCAATGTATTGTAGTATATTATATATATACAAAAATAATAGGTTTTTTATCTGTTATACCTACTTTTTTGGTGTCTGTGACAAATAAGTAGTTTTTCCTTCTTTCTATTGGCTGATATGATGATGATCATTAGTTTACTAAATGTATTATTAGTTATATCTATGTAATGTACCTTCTCAAAAAGACGAATACATAGTATGATTAAATTACAGCTTTTTAGTATATAAGAAAGCACCATTTTTTATTTATTTACATAAATAAATGAAATTCGTCTTTCTTGCAGAGCCAAATAAATCAATGTAATTAAATGAACCAAGTTTGTATTCAAATGTGGTGAGTTTATGAATGTTACGGAAGGAAAGCTCGGTTTGCCGCTATTAGCACTGCAAACAATTAACCCAGATTGTCTAATTAACATAGAATATTTTATTCAAAAAATACTTTTTCATTTAATTAAGAAAGACTCAATTAAAAGAATCATTTAATACAATGATTGATAAGACAACACGGCGGTATTTTTTTACATACAGTACACTTTTAATATTTTAGTACATACAGCTTATTTTAGAAGAACAACGTGTCCATTGACTAAAAATAATTTAAATGATTTTAATTTGAATTAAATCAAATGGTAATTAAAAAATATTTTAAGAAGTTTTGAAAAGTTTTTATTTACCTCATCGTTAAATTGGTCATTCGCGCACTCCAATAAAGTCTCAATTAAAATTATATTTCCTTTCAAATCAATTTTACGCATAGTAAAGCATACAAATAAGATTTTTTTTTTTCAAAAAATAACACACATCTTATTCTCACATTAAATTTAAAATAAAATATACCAGGAAAACTTACCACAATATCCAAAAAAATAAAAATATACCACACTCACAAAAAAAATCACACCCTCACAAAACCAACTGTAAAAATATTCACGTATTCACACAAAGAAACACTTTGAATTTGGAACGCGTAAGGTGTTCGCACACGTCCGTATCCCGCCGGAGTACGAGACAGACTGCCGCTGCAGTGAATTATCGCCCATAGCGCAGGTTTTTCGTGTAGGTAATTTTAGTGCAGCCCGGTTTCTGAGAATACGGTGCAGATTTGTTTGTATGATTTTCGGCATTTTCTTTTTTTTCCTATTGAATGTATAGTTAGCCATTACTCTGGTTACCATGTTATTATGCTTTTTTCTTACTATTCTTTTTCATCATCGTCCTAAAGTTATCCCTTTCGATACAAGGACTTTGCGCCTTGAAGCCTGGTTTTCGCTCTACAGTCTAGCCAGAACTTTTTCATAGAGCGACTGCTGTAACCAAAAGGGACAGCGATCTTTATAGGCTTAGACCAAAAGCACTTGCTTATGCTGTACATACATACATAGACTCACGCCTGTTTCCCCGAAGGGGTAGGCAGAGGCATATTAAACGCCCACTTTTTGCCAGTATTTTGATCCCACGTAATAGGTGGCGAGCCTATTGCCGCTTATTGGGACATTTTGTTTGTCAGAGCCTCGTCCGTTGATCGGCAGGTGCACCACTTGCAGGTGAGGTTGGCTTGGGACCCTAAGTTCTTGGTGGGAACCCTATGCACCCTTTTGCTGTGCATTCAGTAAATAATATTATTTTATTTGGCAAGTCAGTAATTTTCAGGTACAGCATACTTTTGTACGCACCTTGAAACCTTTATACCACCGAAATATTAATGCGTCCATATATTTATTCGATTTAAGTCGGAAATTGTGATAATATTTTGGAACAATTCATTAACGCTCATCTGATTCCAAACTAAGTAGAGCTTGAACGAAGGTAACCAGATAAAAGATAAGACAATAATAATACGTTTAATCCTTGGCATTAGTTGTATATTTGCTTCTGCTTGCATTGCTAATAGCGGCAAACGGTGCTTATCTTTTCTCACCATTATACTCTTCTATGCTTGTCTCCCGCTTTGTTAAGGAGGGAAGTGGATTGTTTATTTTCCAACTCCTCCAATATACTTCTGATTAAGTTCGTTGCGGGTTCCAAGACAGTTTAACTTTCCCCGGGACTTCACGAGTGTCAAAACTCGTTGTCATCAATGGTCACTGCTGCTGAACCTGGCTACACAGGTGACACAAAATCAACTCAAACTCAAATATGTTTATTTCCATAAAAATGTTTAAATTTTTTGGACACGTCAGAAGGTCATACAAATTAAAAAATAAAAAAGTAACTTAAATGCATATTAACATAGTTGAGCATTGAAAAAAAAAATGCCTGTTCAGAAAGAACAGCCTCGTGAGAAGAATCAGGCAAGAAACTCCGGGCCACTCTTTTCTTCGTCTTGATTCTATACAATTTAAAAACTTAGTAACTACATTGAATTTTTCATAGGGATATGAGCTGGTGTGTCTATAATGTTGCTGTCAATTAATAAGGTTTTTTAATAATAAATTAAAAGACCAAACTAGCATAATATAGACACAATAACTCACACTCACATGAAACTTACACTAATCAAACATAAGTAGCCTGTGGGACCGAGCAAATTAATCCCAAGCATTTTTGTCTTCAATATAATCTAGCATTGAATAGTACCCTTTTTGACAAAGTTTACGTTTTATAATCTTTTTGAATTTATTATAACTTAAATTTTGAATATTGCTTGGCACTTTATTGTAAAAGCGCACACATTGGCCTTGAAAAGATTTTTTTATTTTCTCTAGCCGGGTAGCCGGCACTACTAGCACACAGTAGTGGGAATGAGGGTGGTACTAGTCCCAACAAAAAAAATGTTGTATATTTTTTAATGAGATATACATAGGTATATTATTCCACGTACCTTTGTTTCGAGTATCAGATATTTCGGCAATGTTGCAAGCGTAGTGATCACGAATCTAATGAGTACCAACAACTGTTTAATAATTTTAATCCATTTCTAAATGCATGCATATTATAGAAAAGCTATACCCAGAAATAGAACAAATGGCATGATCATTTGGCCGACGACGACCGGTTGGCGCAGCGGGAGTGTAAGCGACTCTACGCCGAAGGTCGCGGGTTCCATTCCCGCTCAAGTCAAACATTTGTGTGCATGAACATGGATGTATGTCTTGGTCTGGGTGTTTCTATGTATAATATGTATGTATTTACAAAAATAAAAGTATATATGTATGTTAATCCATTATCTAGTACCCATAGTACAAGCTCTGCTTAGTTTGGGACTAGATGGTGATGTGTATAATTATGTGGTAGAATATTATTATTATTATTTGTTCACATCATATAAAGATTTGTCCTGGGTGAGATTCGAATCCACTACCTACAGCGTAGCAGGCAATCAGTAACTACTACACCAATAGGCCATTCCATACACCGCACTAAATATTTACTAAAAATCCCGCCTAGTAAATTGACACGCTCACGCCTACTGAGTTGTGAAATTAATTTTGAAAAATGTTTTCTTTGGTAGCACCCGAAAAAGTAAACATTTCTTTTATTGGTCTTTATTATATTATTTTAAAGAACATAAAAGGCTTTATAACAATAAAAGGGTTGAATATATTACAGGGTTTGGTCCTTGATAGAAAATACTTTCTTGAAAATTCTCAATAAAGTATGTCAGTCTTTTGAAGTACATTATTTACTTCAATGTGACTTTAATTGATTTCAACGATTTTTAGAGCAAGATTACAAAATTAAAAACATATAATTTGCTTCCATTTCACAACACCGTCTTCTCCCAAACTAAGTAGTACATGTAATATGGGTGCTAGGCAAAATATAAAAGTATACTGTAAACACGCAGACCAACACAAAAATCCATGATCAATCATACAAATGTTTGTCTTGAGCGAGAATAGAAACCGTGACCTTCTATATGGCACTCGGTTTACCGTAGAACCTTCGTTTGTATCATTCTCCTAATCTATTCTCTTTTATATTCTACCGTTATACCTTACCTAACCTACCTACCTAATTGCAATGCGGGAACCGCTTACTAATCTGACCGTATTTGACTGAATATTAGCTTTTCCACTGACTGACCTGTCCCTTTGGGTTGTGGAGGACAGACAGACTTCCACAACCCAAAGGGACAGCGATATCACACCGTTTACACTATTGACTAATCCCACCCTCATTCCCACTACTGTGTCACCTGTGTAGCCAGGTTCAGCAGCAGTGACCATTGATGACAACGAGTTTTGACACTCGTGAAGTCCCGGGGAAAGTTAAACTGTCTTGGAACCCGCAACGAACTTAATCAGAAGTATATTGGAGGAGTTGGAAAATGAATAATCCACTTCCCTCCTTAACAAAGCGGGAGACAAGCAACGAAGAGATATAGTGATGTGAAAAGATAAGCACCACGGACATGAGCATTAAGGGGGCCTAAATTGTGAACTATGCCTGTTTCCAGTAATATGTATGGCAGAAACGCCTAAACGCACGGAAATTCGTCCTACTTGCCACAAGATCCGTATAGTACACTACTCCAGAAGTTACCTCTAATTCGTTAAGCATGATATTACGTTCAATTTGCCAAAGACTACACTCCCATAGAATGTGATGAGCAGATTGTTCATAATTGTTGCCAGATGTTGAACATTGACATAACGGTGAATCAACTAGCTTAAATGAATACAACTTGCTCTTAAAGTTGCCATGACCTGTAAGAAATTGGGCTACACAGTGATCCACCTCCAACCAGTTCCTCGCCAGTCGCTCTCGGACGCATGGGAAGAACTGGTAGAGGTGACGGCCCTTAGTTGATGTGTTCCAGCGACATTGCCATTCATCAAGAAGATCGTCATAGACTGTGGATTGATGGTTCAACAATCTAGCGATCTTATGTCTGTCGCGCGGAGCTAGAAAATTTAGATCCATGTTATCTCGTGTCACGTAATACATTGCTGCTCGTCTTTGTGCCTCAAGATCGACTGGAAATACACCTGCCAGTACTGGCAAAGCTTCAGTACTAACTGTCCTATAAGCCTTGCACAAAAATATCAACGCGAGACGTTGACTTTGTAGCATTTTACGTCGTACAGCACCGATAGTAGCTCTATCACCCCATGCAGGCGCACCATAACACATACAACCCAGATATGTTGCACCATAAATTACTTTTAAAGTTTTGAACGAAAGCCCCCATGTCGCAGTTGATATCTTTGACAAGGCGTAAAAACTTCTTTTAGATTTTTCACCTACTGTTCTAATGTGCTCGACAAATGAAAAGTTTCTCTCTAAAACTAACCCCAAATAACAAACTGATTCTTTGTTTCTAATGGTTATGTTATTGAATTTGATTCGAGGCGGTGTTTTTAAGTTCCCTTTCAAAAGTAATTGAAATGTTTTCTGTGGAGAAAAATATAAACGATTGCGTTCACCCCAATTGTTGATTAAGTCTAAACATTGATTAGCTAACCTTTCAAGTCCTACCCTAGTATTAGATTGAATAAGTAAAAGACCGTCATCTGCATATCCGGTCAATGAGCAACCTGGTGGTAGTGGTATGCTTAGAAAGTCATCAAAACCTAGATTCCATAAATACGGGCCTAACACTGATCCCTGCGGACAACCCATGGTCAGCGCCTTCGACACAGCATGGTGGCCTAATTTTAACTTTGCTGTTCCATGTAGGAAATACGTATAAATGAGGGAATATATGTTACTAAAGCATCCACGAGACTTTAATTTAAGTAAAAGCATTGGCCACCATGCGTTGTCGAAAGCGCCAGATATATCTAAGAATATACCTAGCACATATTGTAGTGTTGATGACGAAACTATCTTCCTAACCGATATAACTGCGTCAACTGTCGATTTACCTACTGTGAAGCCAAATTGTCTATCGCTAAATCTAATACCGCCCGGCAGAAGCCGGGGAACTACGAGACGTTCTAAAAGCTTTCCTAGTGATGGTAACAATGTTATTGGCCTATATGACTTAGGGTCGTCGGACGATTTGTCTCCTCTTTTTGGTATGATCCTAATGTAACCACTGCGCCATATACGAGGAAAAATACCTTCTGCTATGCAACGTTTAAACACAAACAAAATGGACTCACCAGATGTTTTACAAGCTTCCTTTATCATCTTGTTGGAGATTTTGTCTTCGCCTGAAGCTTTGTTAGGCGGCAAAGATCCGACAGCATTTATAAATTCGTCATAGGATGGTAGGTCTGACGTTGGTGAAACGGGTTGCAAAGCAGCCCATTGTCGGATCTGACGGTGGTAGTCTGTGTCATTCTCCAGCCGATCGTTGGGTATCAGACAATTCAAGAGATAGTCCGCTGTCTCCTCAATACCAGTGGAATGTCTACCATTAATTTTGATATTTTGGGTATAAGCTAAGTCGATAGATCTATTTGCTTTAAATTCGTGATATAAAGGAGATCACGGACCCTCCCTATCGAGTCTATCAACAATCTTACGTAACAAATTTCTTTTGCATTTTTCAACTGCAGACCTATAATGAGATCTAGCAACTCTAAGAGCAATGAAGGCAGTATCATAAACGTCACCTGTTATTTGACGTCTTTTTAATATATTTAACTTTCTACGTGCTCTGCGAAAGGCTCGCCGAAGTTCAGCTAAGTTGTTATTCCACCAATCACATCTACGAGTGTTGGTGATAGAACCACGGCCAATGGCAACGTGTCAGACAAAATTTCAGCACTCTCTTCTACAGAAAGACTACAGCAAGTGAAGTATTTGACATGTGACGCGAATAGTGAACCAAAAAGATCCCAATTAGCTCCTTTTGTTTTATATCTAAAATTAATAGAGGACATACATGACGAGTCCCGTGGCAGCCTTGACGTGAATTCGTACACAATTAGGCGATGGTCACTACATGACGCGTCCGGTAGGACACGCCACCTATCTATACGAACGTCCCCACAAGAAAGTGTGACGTCAATAGAAGACTCGCCCATGGGGCTGCAAAAAGTAGGTGGTGCATCTGGTGTGTTGTGGATGGATAAATTCATTTCTGCAATGAAATCCTCGACGGCGCACCGTCGATCCCTATCAGAAGAACGATATTTGCCATACCATAACGTAGATGATGCATTTACATCGCCACTAATTATGACCTTATGGCCCACAAGGGACCTTAAAACCAAGCGAAGATGGTGTAAATAAGGGGCAACCGGATGTGAATACTGAAAGTAGCAGCTGACAACATAAACTCTAAAGGACGCAGAAGATACCTCCGCAACCGCACAGTGTGACGTCATGAGATTACTAATAGATGTTACAGTTAAGTTTGAATTCGCGACATAAATCCCAGCTCGTGCTTTGCCGTCCAGCTGTATGATTTTATTACTCTGGCTTGTATTTTGATATTGTTCTTGTACGAGTATTACGTCTAACTTATATTCTATAACTAAGCGCTCTAACTCTAATGTCGCCACCCTATCGTTGTGAAGGTTTAATTGTCCTATAACGATATTATACATGATGTACCTACCTAAGTATGAGGTTCCCTAAACTATTAATTCAGTAGTTAGTATTAAGAATTAGTTGTTCTAATTTCAACTTATATGTGGGACATTCCTGAGATCCGCAACGATGGTCATGCGGTTTCTTAAGGCGTTTACATGCTACGCATGAAGGTTTAAAATCAGGAAGATCTTTATTTGAGCAAGTTTTTGTTTCGTGTTCCCCAGCACAGTGAGCACAAGCAGCTGTTTTATACGTACAAAACTTTTGAACGTGACCGAATTGTTGACATTTTGAACACCGCACTATTTCTATGTCGTCTATAAACCTACATGTTGCCCAATCTATAAACAATTTTTCTTTTGTGCTAACAAGATGTTTACGAATGTCTGGTTCTACTTCCAGGCCTATCCATTTACGACCAGTATCTAATTTACGCCTACGAGTGATTTTGGTATTTACACTAGTGTCAATTTATACAGAGGTACTGACGCCCTATAATGACTGTAAAAGATGTTCATGACAGCCGTGGCCGATAGGTTAACGTGCTCTCCGAGGCACGGGACTTCACAGGCCAAGCAACAATTTACAATTACAAAGAAATAGTGCGCGCCGCATTTTTACCGTTTCATCCAAACTTAGTGTAACCCGTGAGTGAAATCTAGTTGAATATAATTTAGCTGTTCATAACAGAAGCACCAAAAGTCAAGGTCGTATACTATTACGCCTTCTGTACTAAGTAATTACCTACCAATAAACAGTAAATGTTTTCTTATTCACTGAAATTTCTCAATTAACGTAACATGTTTTCTCTTTCACAGATTAACGACTAAATGGTTCAACCTCTGGGAAGCAAATGTCTGCAAGATAAATATTTTCTAATACAAGAAGCTTGAATAACATCAGTTTACTTTAAAAGAAAAGTTTCGTAGAGGGAATAGCAATTCAGTAATTTGTATAGCACGGTAGTCATGTTAAGTTAAATGAGTTAGTGTTGACAAATTAAAAAATACAATTAATCTTGTGTTTTTATACCGTTACACCAATTCAAGGTGATCCTAAGGAGAAGTTAGACGTTTAATATTACACCCACATTTTGACTTATCAATTTTAGGCCCCACATAGGGATATGGGGCCTAAAATTTATCGCCTCCTGGCGAGCCTATTGCCGTTATCAGGAACATATTACAACACTCTGTGCTGCTATTCCGTGTGGTGACGGATTAAGAATACGGAATGTCACCACCCCATATCATCCCATGGGTGTCGTAAGAGCCGACAGAGGGAGCATATTAGGTATGCAGAGAACAGCACTGTAAGAGAAGAAAACTTGATACAAACCCTATACCTACCCGTTTGGCCAGCGTGGTATAGTAGGCCAATTCCTCCTTTCAAAGGAGTGGACTAGTCCAGCAGTGGACTGTTAAAGGCTGATGATGATGATGTGCTGCTACTCAGTATTCGGGAAAAACTCAGTAACCCTTTTGCCCGACCCAGGAATCAATCCGCAGGTATCAATCAGCAGACGCATACGCTAGCCACTGGACCACGGAGGCTCTCTATATAAAGAATCAGTTTGAGTCAAGGAGGATTTGGTCTACTATGCTACGCTGGTCAGATGTGTTGGTGTAGGGCAAAGTGTTTGATGTCGAGTTTTCGGTCTCTTCGCGAATATATTATTTGCTTCGTCTATTTTCCTTGGTCGTCTCTTACGACCGTCTCGAAATGAAATGGGGTAGTAACATTTTGTAATTAAATCTATCACCACATGCGCAAATACTTTTATAATTATGTAAAGATAACTGACCTGGCACAAACCATTAACGTAATTTGACAATGACTGCACGGTTGGCGTAGTGGTTTAAGCGGCGACACTTAACACTGCGCGAGTGTTGTGTGTTCGATTCCCACACAAGACAACACTTTGTGTGATTCATAAATTGTTGTTTCGAGTCTGGGTGTTCATTGTGTCCGTTCGCTGTATGTTTGTAAAGTCCCCCGCGACACAGGATTTAGTTCTAATGCAGGAGTAGTCTTTTTAAAAAAAAGAAAGAATTCACTATCAATATCACAGGATACCGACAATAACAAGTGACTTGGCTAGTAGTAATGAGCTTGGATCCTTGCTTGTGGGTCTGACACAGGACTCTGAAAAGTATCCCATTCCCGCATCACCTTCCTAATTCTTTGACAAGCATACACGATCATAACATAACACATATACACGATCTAACAGAACATATTATGTTCATTTCAAGTCAACCTCAGTCAAAACAAAGGGCTAGCACGCAACTTTGAACTAAACATAAAGTACGACCATATAAATTTAAACAATTAGGATCCAAATAGGTCATTTTGATAATTAAAACAATTAATTACAAACGCTGCATTACGAAGACTGATCCTGATAATTATGTGAAATATCCTCAAATTGTGTAAATAATTCCCAACTCGTAATTGGTTTAATGTTTGTAAAAGTTGTCGAAATAATCCCGTAGTATAATATTGTCGATAAAATAATTGTTCAAAAGGGTTTTGCTAACAAACAATATTTTAGAACAATGGTTTGTTTCGTCGAAAGGAAAATTAGGAATAGCATTAAATAAGTTGGAGTTGGAAATTTATAAAGCCCACTACTAATATAAATGTGAAAATGTGTGAGGATGTTGAGTGTTTGTTACTCTTTCACGCAAAAACTGCTGAATGAATTTTAAAGTAACTTTACATTAAATTTACCTTATACAAGTATAGTTATGCATCAGAATACACACACATATATAATTATAAGAAGTAATAATAATAAAGCTGTCTTTAGTAGAGCTGATTTCAGTATGAATGGACCGGCTCAACCGTAAGGGGTATACGAGTACAGTAGGTATATCAACGTAAAGTGACAGTATCTATACTGTTGCGTTGTTTTCGGTGAGTGAGTATGCCAAGGCTTCATCGTTTTTCCGTCTCCCACATCCCACTCCTCCTCCTATGATTTTACCATCTCAAAGTCAGGTGATATGTCTACCCGTTTGCCCACTATCAAATAAAAAATAAGTTACCTTTTATCGCAAACCGATACCAACCTGGACGAAAATAGCATAATATTTACACCGAAAATATTTCAAGACATGATCAGGAGATCTTTTTTTTTTTAATTATGAATACCATTTCTTGGTGCAGTAATTGCATTCGTTTTATTTTTTGATAATTTCAATAATTATGATATAATATTTTGCATTCGTTTTATTTTTTGATAATTTTAGTAATAATGATATAATATTTTGCATTCGTTTTATTTTTTGATAATTTCAATAATAATGATATAATATTCTACCACATTCACACATCTAGTCCCAAACTAAGCAGAGCTTGTACTATGAGTACTAGACAATGGTTAAACATACATATATACTTTTTAAGGCTGTAGTCATTCTCAATTCTAAACTTGTGTACTTACCTTCACTCTTATCTTTAAGAATATAAGTTAAGCAGCTAGGTACTTTATATGAATAAAAATTTTATTAAACAATTTTATTGTCTACATGATACTGATAGAATTACAAAATGACAGCGCGATTCAATTAGAGGATAAATTAAACGGTTTTCCCTCATTAAGCCTGCAACTCCCTGCACAAGTGCACATGATCCAAACACGGGATTGTATATTTTTAGTTTCATCTAAGTACATGCCTGCCTAGATTGGCTAGTTAGGAGATCAACGGACTGCTACGCAAAGGGTCTTGTGTCAAATCCACGGCTACCTTTTTTCCCATTACCGATCAAACGCTCCAAAAGCCACGGGTAAAAGCTAATAGTCTATAAATGTGTAACGCACTAGCATATCAAAATGCATTTTGAAAAAAAATCTTCTTTGATGTCCAAGTCATCTTTGTCGTATATCGTACTAGATACAGAAGCGGTCATCCGACCTCTATCGCTCGATCAGCGACGTTCGCTCGCCCCGACGTAATTGGATACGATTTTTATCATCGCCCTTAATTTTTCATCAGATTGCGGTTCCAGCTAGCTTATCTCTTGACTTGTAACTTCATTTGATCTATGGTATAGTGAGTATAATTTTGCCTCAAATTCAATTTTCCGACTGCTTCCGTAATTCAGTAGAAAGCGGATGCATCTGCTGTTCTATTCGATTCACGGGTAAGACAAAAGTGCTACTGAGTTTTTCCGAATTCTCACTAGCAGCACGGAGTCTGGCAATGTGCCCAGTAACGGCCACTTAAAATTGCATAATATGATGGTATGTGGGTGTAACAATACACCTACCCCTTCGGGGATACAGGCACTCACGCCTGTATACCCGAAGGGGATTACAGGCTAAAATAGATACAATAAGTTTTATGATAACATAAGTATTCACCACAGTACACACACAGTAAATATCCGCTTGCCACAAGAACATTACTTAAATATATCCTTTGAATACTGCATTCAAAATTTCAGTAAATAACATCAATGGAAATTAATATTCATTTAAAGCAATCAGCATCTTCAAATATTCACAAATTCTGTATTTATTAATAATAATATAAAAAGCAATTAATACTTCTGAAACATCGGTGAATAAATTAAAAGTATTTCCTAAGAGTTAATTTATTCAATTTTCGCTTACACAACCTTTTGTGGTAACAAATAAAGTGGGAACCCTAAGTTGTGGCCTTTAATAAAACGGTAATGGACGGTATTTCTTTTATACTATGAGCTTAGGCTTTGAGCGAAGTCAGCTATTTTTTGAGTTAGGTGAAGTTTTTCTGGATTAGACATAATAGTGTTAAATCATACACTGGGGAGCCCTTTTTAAGGTTCCGTAATAAACTACAAGGAACCCTAATAGTAAGGCTATGTACGTCCGTACAATGATAAGCACTAGAGTGCTGATATTTTTGTTCTATTGGCCATTTAATTCATAAGTTAACTTTACCATATACACATATAGTAAATTGTAATAGGCAGCGATAGCCTAGTGGAGATACCAACGGACTGCCATGCAGAGGGTATCGGGTTCGAATATATGGCGCGCACCAATGACTATTCGAGGTTATGTGCGTATTAAATTCCTAATTATCGCTTGCAATGTGACTCGGAGAGCACGTTAAACCGTCAGTTCAGGCTTTCATGAAGATCTTTGAAAGTCGTTCCGGGGAGTCAGTACCGTCAAGAAAAAAAAATACTGGTCTAAGCCATGAAATATCGCTATCCCTTTGGGTTACGGAGGTCAGATGGCAGTCGGTCGGTGGAAAAACTGATATTCTGTCATATCTGGTTGGACTAATAGGTATGGGGACCCCGGTCTCCAAGGCAACTGGGATAACGCAAGAACGATGATGA
Organism: Euclidia mi; assembly: GCA_944739405.2. Lineage (NCBI taxonomy): Eukaryota > Metazoa > Arthropoda > Insecta > Lepidoptera > Erebidae > Euclidia > Euclidia mi. The sequence continues at coordinate 12,195,901 of OX123203.2, forward strand.
TGATGGCATAATATAGTAAATTGTAATTAAGCGAACCAAAATGTAAAGTAAAATTCTGAAAATGTCTTGTTTTTAAATATAGCTCCATACGCCTAAACGCTACTAGACTTACCTCTATTGCGGCGATTGGTATAAGGCTGCGACTTTAAAACCTTTTTTCCAACGGCCGTCGGTATTTACCTTTCCAGATATATTTCAGCAAAGCTTAGCAATACACTACTACGCTCATAACATCTTACATTTACGTTTGACCAATTAAATAAAATCAATATTTCAAATAGCCACTTAGTTGCCAATGGGCCACAAGTGGCTTGAGGTCACTCTTCCAATTTGCATTAATTTATTTTTACCGGACTCCATTACCATAAATGGTAGGTTATAATGAATTATTACAATACCTGTAAAATCCATAATATCCAACAACGAAAGTTTATATCGTGGTATTGCCATCGTTTTAGCGTTTCTAATGTCTATAAGCAATTAATTCAGAAATGGTTCAATCCCGAAATACAATTACTGGATCATATTCGAAATATTAAACAACCAATAGCTTGCCATGCAGAGGGTATCGGGTTCGAATCCATGGCGCGCACCAATGACTATTCGAGGTTATGTGCGTATTAAATTCCTAATTATCACTTGCAATGTGCCTCGGAGAGCACGTTAAACTGTCAGTCCAGGCTTTCATGAAGATCTTTGAAGGTCGTTCCGGGGAGTCAGTACCGTCAAGAAAAAAAAATACTGGTCTAAGCCTAAACTGTTTTTCTATAGTCCATTTCTCACTATACTGTTGTATCTACTGCATTGGAGTTGCAAGTAAAAAACAATTTCATTTAATTTCATTTCATTTACAGCCATATTGCTTAGAGGTACTGCATGTATAGTGCGGTGCTTTAAGGTAACAGGTACCCAGGGCCTTGTTATTCTTCGTTCACTCGTTGTCGACAGGTGGTCCACGTATGAACGCAGCGTCGACGACCGATGGACGCCGCGTGGTCCACGAAATTCCAAGTAATCTGTAAACGCTTGCATCGTCACTAAGACGGCGCTCTGGATCCGTACGTTGCCGACATGCGAGTTGTCAAAGAGAAGGCCACTTGCTGACCGCGCGCTGGCTACGTTTGGTGCGGTGATGGGGTTGATGTAGTGAGCGTATGTCGATAAGATAAGGCGTTTCGTGTCGAGTGCCTGTGTGGAGAGTCTTGGGGGCGGTCCTATTTCAGGCAATGGTCGTCTATAGCCTGATATCCTACAAACCTCTATTTTGACTCCGTTGCAAGCGCAATAATCATGAATTCATTGTGAAATATCGGATACTCGAAACAACGTACTAGGTGCATATCCAGAATATAAAGGTAATAAGTCTCCATTACAATAAATCCATTATTTATTTATTTATTAGCTTTATACACTTAACGTATAAAGGTGGACTTAATGCCTTAGGCATTTTCTGCCAGTCTACCTTAGAGTGGTGCAGAGATTAATAGTAGGTGTATTCTAAAAGGTTGAGTTTGACTTACATATTTGCCGAAAATTCGAGTGAATCCGAAATCTGTTGTGACCGGCGTTATAATTAATCGCATTAAATTATTTTTCACCTCAATATCCGATGGTAAATATTAATTAATAGCAAGCCGTGGCCGGTGACTGTCATTAAAAGTCAACCATTATAAATTAATTATTCCTTGAAATCCAACCACGGTTTACAGATTCCATCCCGATATATTGGTTTCAAAGATATTACTTTAAAACCGAATGATCTTAAAACTATTTTTTTTTTATTATTACTTGCCGACGTTTCAGATTATTTACAGGAACCGTGGTCACGGCACACGGTGAGATCAATTAATCCTGTTACATTTATTCCTGTATCAAATTATGGTTGATTTCTTTTCTCGTGACATTTTTCTTTATTTAATGATAAAATATTAATTTCTGATTTGTGTTATTGTTTTATTAAATAGATAACGTTTAATTTACATAAGCTTTCGATGTTTGTGATTTTGCTTGGCATAAACAGTTATTTTAGTCGATAAAAGATAGTCTTTAAATAGGTCTGAAGTCCATCTTGATGAATAAGTCCCTCTTTAGAATAAAAATACATATATCATGATTTATAGATATGATCTTTACGCCTCGTTGGTCTCGCGGCATAAATGTGCGCGTGGGATTGGCAGGTCTCGGGTTCGACGCCCGGGTCGGGCAAAGCAGCACGGAGTCTGGTAATGTGCCCGGTACGGCAATAGGCTCGCCCCCTATTACGTGGGACCTAAAAATTCATGGCGAAATGTGGGTGTAATATTACACCTCTACCCACCCCTTCGGGGATACAGGCATTTCGTGAGTCTATAAAAAATATATAAAAAAAAATATCTTTATCGCAAACACCTGGGTCTTTGTGCGAAATACCGGTATTCCTGAATTGTTATTACGTAATGCTTTTATAGCGCGACTTACTAAGTGGTAGCGCCATCTATCTTTTCCATTGCTAGTTAATTATGTAAACACCTAGCTAATAAATTTTGCATACCGCAGTGTCAAACGAGCGATCTTTTATCCCTTTCTATCCCATTCCCTCCCAAAGGCACGCCTCGCTCTAATTGGTCGCAGAATTCAATGACGCTGCGACGGAGTCGAGAATCAACGGTCCCGCTGACCGGCTGTGTCCTGGTGCAGCTCCGCGCCGCGACGAATACATGCAGCTCCGCAATATTTTACCGCTATTTTATAATATAAACGAGAACTAAACCACCCGCGGGTGTAGTGGAGTGATCAGTGCAGCTTCAGGATTCTCGAATACACCAGGAGGCCGCCATTTTGTAAAGAAGAAGACTGACTTACAAGGTAAGGTGTGCTCCCATACTTCCGCCTCCTATTCCTCCCATGAACCCACTCCCTTTTCCTATTCTAGGCGATCAGAACCCATCCTTATACAGTCCACAATATTAATATTTTTCCAAATCGCCTAGTACATACGGTTCGGTGCATCGCCGACCCAGTTTTTTGGTCCGTACGAAGCCGGATTCATTTGCGTTTATAAGTAACCTCTCGTTTATATCTCGCGTAGGTATCTTCTAGAAGTACCTACCTAGGTAGTTATAGCGCCTAGCTATATTCCTAGTCCATTTACATAGCTATTACGTGGTTACTTCCGCACGCTTCCGTAGGTAATATACTTTTATGTAGCTACCTACTAACCCAATTATTATTACTGGAACTATTATAGTTGTCTTGTAAATTACATATTTCAAGCACCTTTTAATTCCACCGCCTCAAAGTGTTGCCTACTTACGAATAACTACCGCATAATCACCTACTTAGGTAAAATAACTTTAGGTATTCTTATTTTGATTCGGTCTCATTAGCTAATACCTACGTAAACATGCCGCAACAAAAGAAGCCATGCATGTCGGAAGAAAAAGAGCTGACAATCTTGGAAGCTAAACGTAATATTTTATTTGAGCGTATTCAAAACATTTACGAGCGCTCAAAAACTGCCGCTACTTCCGATATTAATAGGGAATCATTTCTTAGTTATTGTATGACAGTAGATAGTATTCGAACAGATTTTCATAAGTTGTTAGACGATTATAACGCAAGATTGCTTTCTATTAATCCTGATGAACAGCCGAATTATCAGGCGTACACCTCATTCGAAGATCTTTATTGTATCATCAAGCGCATACAATCACAATTGGAGGGTAGGTGTTCCGCGCAGCCCGTTTCTGCCTCGCCGGAGGTTCGGGCGCCGAGATTACCGCCAATTGAGCTTATGTCATTTGATGGCGATATACGAAATTGGCCGTTATTCTATGCGAGTTTTAAGTCTACAGTGCACGATAATGGTTTTCTGACAGATGCTGACAGGTTGTACTATTTAATAGGTAAGCTGTCACCGAAGGCTCAGTACGTATTTGCAGGTGTCACACCCAGTGCTGAGAACTATCAGGTCATATTCCAGTCACTACTTGATAGGTATCATGATACTTGTGTTCTAGCGTCTACTTACTTTGATCAAGCTTTAAATCTTAAACGTCACTGCTCGGGCCGGGGATAGACGAAGCGCTGGGAACTCGGGGTCGATTTTGGTTTTGTGCAATCATGGTTTATTAGGGAAGGGTTTTAGCCATAATCACCGCGTCAGCCACGACGGGTTGGTGATCGCAGTGGTGCGGTCGGTTGTGACGGTTTCCATCGTCGCCCGCACGTTCTCTTCTGAACAGCCGTACTTCTCCCCACGAGATCCGCCTATCCAGATACTGGCAAGCTGCTTCCCCTGCCAGGGCAACACCTATTTAATGGCGGTGTTTGTTCGCCATGTCGTAAGGTCGTCATCGAGACTTTTGTGTCATTTCTTGGGAGTACCCGCGCCACCGAATACCCCAACACTCCCTGATAACCTTACCGCCTCTGGTCCGGGACTGCTTATTTAGGTTTCCCTTATTCGCAGCTATCCTACATACTATAGGATGTTTCACTATCCGCCACCTGTGACCCGGGAGGTAGCTGAGGCTCGCCCCTCCTTGTAAAATATATTATTTAAAAAATATTCTGGCATAAAATTATTAACATTAGTTTCAAAAATAAAAACGATCAATATTTTAGTATTTTTAATTTAAGTGTTATTTTATTTTATAAGTAAAATTTAATTTATTGAATAAAGTTGCCGTTTATATTTAGATAAATGACTAAAATGTGAATTTAAAACATATCTGTAACGGCTTATGTGCCAAAGAGTAGATGGATTGATTCAGTTCCTCTGTATATTGTACCTTGTGATTATATTACATAGTCCCCTATTTTACGATGTCTATACATTATAATTAATGTTTCATAAAATATTTTAGGTGAAATATAATTAAAGTTCCTTGTGCGATGTTTGATTATACACTTTTCATTAATAATCGATTTTAAACTTGTTGTGTGTGTTAAATTCATTAAATATCGTGAAGAAGACCCGTTTACATAAAATTGTATGATGCACTTTTCATTATGTAGCCTTTCGTAGTCCTCTGCTAAACATAGCCTTATTCTAACTTGCATCACATTATAGCATTGTCAATCAATAGGAGGATTTAGGCTGCTATAGCGCGCTGGCCAGACGTGTTGGCATAGATTTTGATGTCGAGTTTTGCGTCACTTCCCAGAGATGCTATTTGCTTCCTGTGTTTTCCATAGTCGAGTCTACGACACCCGCGGAATGAAACGGGTTGGTACACTTTTTCATCATCATCATTAGCCCTTCATACTGTCCCACTGCTGGGCACGGGCCTCTTCTCACTGTGAGAAGGCCACAGTCCACCACGCTGGCCAAGTGTGGGTTGGCAAACTTCACATGTCTTTCGAGAACATTATGGAGAGCTATCAGACATGCAGGTTTCTCACGATGTTTTCCTTCACCATTATAGCTTGCTAGATAATTAACAATTTAATACGCATTTAAATTCGAGTCGATTCAAGTTATTGGTGCGTGCTGTGGATTCGAACCCGAGACCCTCTGCGTAGCAATCTGTCGGTCTCTCCACTATTGCTGCTATAAGATGCTATTTGCTTCCTGCATTTTTTTTTATCGAATCTACGACACCCACGTAATGAAACGGGTTGGTACACTTTTTAAGTGTGATTAGTTATGTAAAAAGCTGGAGAATGATAAAATGAAGAACTTATTTCAAATTGAATTTAATATTTTTGCTCCTAAGTGATTTAAGGGAGAGTTTGATTTTAATTTTACATTATTTTTGGGTCCAAAGCTGAATACATTTTGAGTGACAAATACAAGCTTGCTAAGATAAAGGGTCTCGATGACAATGTAAAAACTGATTGATCAAAATAAATCGCTGGTTGCAATAGATTTTCATACAATAAACCAATGATGTTTATATTATTATAACCTTACAATATTATCATAATGTCATACAAACATCGCACCAGGAACATCACTAAAATGTAAATAGTCTAGTGTTGTATCTATGTCACGGGTATTAATTGTAACTAGATTAATTATTACATGGTAATAATTATTAGGATTGTACATATTATTGTAAGATTGTATTTAGTCAAATAAATTCGTTATTATGCGTGAATTTCATCGTTTCATTTGTCATATAACCTAAACATTGAAATTAACATAATCATTGATTCAAATCTTAATAATTTAAACGAAAAAAGGAAAGTTTTGTAAGAAATATATTCAAAAAGTGCTAAAACGATTACAAAAAAAAATTCCCACTAGTATAGCACATTACACTGCTCAACAAAATTGAACTTTTATTGTTTCCTGAGATTTTTTACCTGTTCTTTACTAATTTAGGCTCGCTAATTTAAATCTACACTCAGATTTTTTCTAGCAGCTCTAGTTTAGGAGATACAGGTACCCCCTTAAAATGAATTCTCCATTTGAGTGTTGACATCGCTATCATCAACTTCTTACTAGTTTTTGTTTCTTTTTTGCAATGGTTTCGTATAGAAGGATCTGTGTAAACAATCCAAATAGATTTTGTTACATTTGTGACAAATATTCTAAAAAATCTGTTCAGATGGGTCAGACTTCGTAAAAAATGCCTGCATGGAATACTTTCAACGTCCATTGCAAACAAATAACAAGCCCTGGACACCGAATATAGTGTGTAAAACGTGTGTAGAGTCTTTACGGTTATGGAAAAATAACAAGAGATCCCTTGATGTCCTTGTGAGTCCTACGATTTGGCGTGAACCGGCAAACAACCACGATTACTGTTATTTCAGCGTTGTTAACATAACAGGGATTTACCACCAAAATCGGTCCAAATGGATTTATCTTTCTGTGCCGTCATATACTTAGACCTATCCTGAGTTCAACTGATACATTAGAACTCCAACCAAGTACATTTTGGGTACGTCCGCACGAAATTGTTCAACGAATGGAGGAAAGTGACACAAGCTGCAATGATCGTTCCCAAAATTAAGTGCTAATAAGTTAAAAACTGGAATTTTCGATAGGCCACAAATCAGAAAATTAATAAACGATGTAGATTTACTGAAAGTATGACAACTCCTGAAAAAATGCCGGTAAAAAACTTTTTGGGAAACAAGAGGTCTGTCGACTTTTTGGCCACGTCAAGCAGTTACTATTACACTTTCAGCAGCTTGGATGCAACATAAGCAGTAAGATGCATTTCTTTCACAGCTACCTTGATCGATTTCCTGAAAATCTTAAACATTTAAGCGAGGAGCAGAGAGAACGCATCCATCAGGATATTCGCACTATGGAGGAGCGCTACCAGGGCTATTAGAGTGAAAGTACTGACTACTGTTGGATTATCCAGAATAGTAGTAAAACTCCAACTCATTCAAGAAAATTATATAAAAAAAAGTTTTGTTTTAATTAGATGGTTAAATAAATTGTAGTATGACGGGGATCCATGATTTTCTTTCAAAAATAGCTACCCTTCGTAACTCAAAAAATAGAGATGTTAGCAAAAATCTAAGTACAGATTTGGAATCAGGGTAAAAAATGCAGCTAGATACATAAAAAACATTCCATGAAACAAAAATGCTGTTGTGCAGTGTTATCTCTGATTAAAATAGAGGATTTAAAGGGTTTTTTATTTGCAACCGAGATAGGCGATTAGTTATAAAGCTCAAAAATTTGTTTGAACTATTTATCTCTAATCTCAGAAACCTTAAGCAGATTTTAAAATTATTTTTGCCGTTGTCATCTCAATAATTTTTAAAGGAATTTATAATTAAATAGGCAACAGGCGAGCGGATCAAGATCAGCCTGTGTGGATAGCCTTGCTAGCTTTTTTGCCTTTCCTATGGTGATGATGATAATAGGCAACTTAACACGAGCATAGCGCAGGCGTAACACCTGTTGAAGGTACCTAGATATAGGTATATTCAATGGTTCGATCAGTGTTTGTATATGTGAAGGAACTGACTTACCATAACGACTGTGGAAGAGTTTGGTAGCAGCTTGGACCGAAGGCGTAATATTCACCGCTAAGTATAATATTCAATACTTACACAGCAATACAGTGGCAAGTAACGTGTGGTTCCAGAACTGAGACTCTTTTCATGACTGTCTATCAGTCTTTGTACTGGGCTAAAGATGTTTCTCCTTTTCCTGGTGAGTCGTAATCATCATCGAAGACCTTCGTCTTGGAGCCTGTGGTCTTCTTATTAGGCTAAGCAGAGTTGACAGACTCTTCCACAGAACGTCTGCCATCTGGTCACCGCGACGCAAAAGGATATCGATATTCCGTGGCTTAGACCAGTGACAATATTTTTAAGGGTACTGACTCCTTATAAAGACTGGCAATGATCTTTAAGACAGCCTGGACCGATGGTTTAACAGTCATGCTATCCAAGGCAAGCTTTATTTATAACAATTTTTGTGAGTTGCGATCTGACACCCTCTACATAGGAGTCTGTCGATCTCGACAAGACTATTACCACTGTGAAAATAGATGTATATGAAACAAGGGCTTTAACAGTCTTCAATAATCAGTGCTGCACGCATTATAGAGAGGAACCTGATAGGTTAAATGTGTATATGTAAAATCTTTGCGTTACTGACAGACAAGCCACAGCCAAAACTACTGGGCCCAAGAAGCTGAAAGGATGTTGCAATAACTTGGTACCCACAACCAATAGGTTAGTGTAATACGTCATTGGATAGCTCTTTGTGAGCTAAACAAAAATTATTATGGCGACTAGTTCCAAATCTTAGTCCGTTCAGAAAAAACAAGTACTATAACATTCCAGTTGTAGCTAGGATAGAATAAGGTTATTGTTATTATTTCATAATTCACTACCCTTTTGTACATCAATAGGAGTTATGAATCATTTCCTTACCTGCCCGGGAAGGCGGGCGAGGTACCGGAGGCGGGGGGCGGGCAGGGGACCGACGAGTGCGCACGCGCAAGCGTCGACCGTTGGATAGTTTTAGTCGTTCGTTTGTATTGTGTGTGTGACTGCGCAAAGTACCAGTTTGTGTAACTCCGACAAAACACGCGCCACCAGCTAGGAAGACGACATTCACCATCATTTTTAACGCCTCTTCAGGAAATTAAGTACATAAGGGTAATGCGTCAACAGTGGCAAAATGTAGAGTTCTTGTTCGTGGACGAGATATTTTTGGTTCCCTTTGGTAACTCTTTGGCGGCATAAATGTTCTAGTGAGACCTCATGCAGCTGCCGCCAGGAGGGTAGTATTGGTATTTGTTAACAATAAAGTCTTTTCTGTTCCAGTGCCCCACGCTTTTACAATCAAATATTATAATTGAAAGCACATAGTTTATACTTCAGCCCAGAAATAGAGACACCTTGAACGATCCATAATTTATTTTTGTTTTTACGTGAATTTATAAAAGCGTGTTTTCTAGTGTTCTTTAAACTAATAATTTATTTTATACTTTTTGGTATTCGATAACGAACGAATTTTTAAAATTTATACATTTATTTTAAGTAGGCGAATGAGCCCGCATCCTCTCCATCTCCGCCTGTGCGTCTGTATTACATGGTGTTTTATCTGTCAGTTTATAACAATCTAGCTCTTCAATCAGGAGACCACTAAGTGATTTTACTCTACTCAAGGCCACGTACGTCTATCCAGTCGCAAAAGTACGGGAACCTAACTACAACACTGCGTGGTTTACAATATGTAATTGTTTTGTTATAACCTTGAAACCTTATCATGTTCAAAGTCCATTACATGGTCTTTCTCACAAGTGCAAACACGACTATGCTACGATTTTCCACTATAAAGTTCCAGTTCATGTCTTCCAGCTCCATCATCAGATCAGTTTGACAGTACCATATTATTGTATTGTTATTAGAATTACATAAAATTGCCAATTTTCATTACGCTTCAACCCTTGGAAGATGCTTAAATTAGTTACCTTAGATTCCATTACATAGATACATACAGGTCGAGTTCTAGTTCATATCTTCCGGCTCCATCATCAGATAAATTTGGCAGTACCATATTATTGTACTGTCATCAGAACTACATACAGCTGCCAATTTTCATTATCCTACGAACCTTGGAAGATGGTTAAATTAGTTAGCTTAGATTCCATTACATAGTTAATTACATACACGACGACCTAATAAAAGCGTGTTAATAAAAATACTTAACATCTACAAAGTGAAAAATAAAACCTTATTTGGGTGTAAATTACTTCTTTAAAATTTCATGTGGCATTTTTATTGGCGTGCAAAAATGGCCAGTGTGAAACAAAATCGATTTTCATTCATATTGGAGGAATACATTTTGCGTTGATGTTTTTAATTATTACCGCCAGAGGCAAAATATAGAAACAATGCACGAAATTTTCCATTGTTGTGTCTGCCATATTATTTGAAGTGTTCACATACTTATATATCAGCGTTCTGAGTACCGCATTGAACAGAGTTTTAGTTTGAGTTTACCATTATCTCGTGTTTGTTATAACATTTTCTGTTCATCGCTTTTATAGTAAGGATTCGTACCCTTACTATAAAAGCGATGAACAGAAAATGTTATAACTTCGTAGTCAGCAAGCAACTACGCAACAATTGATGGTTTTCATTTCAGTGGGTGTGAATTATGGGTGAATTTCCCGGGACCAAAAATTACGTGGCATCAATGAAATCGGTACTATAAAACATAGTTATAAAGTTCTAAATTATTTTTCTGGTTAGGTGAAATGGTAATCTATGTGTAGCACTAAATATTTAATGAAATAGGATTAATAAATACTCCAAAAAAAATTGTTTACCATTATCGAGAACAATAGTTGACGGAATACCATGGACCAAAAAAAACATTTTCTTCTAAAATTTTAGTAATTATTTCGGCAGTAGCTCGTTTAATGGGAAAAAGCATACAATATTTGGAAAAACAACAAGAAACAACAAAAATAAAATTATTTAGCCTTCTAGAAGTAGGTAGTGGACCAATTAGATCAATGTTTAACATCTGGAATGGTTTATAACAAGACTTAGATCTACCCATATGACCAAAGTTTGAATGTTTTTGATGTTTGTGAGCTATACAAACATCACACGAATTCACAGCCTTAACATCGGAATACCGGAATACATATTCGGCCAGTAATAATTTAATGCCAAACGCTTGTAGGTTTAAAAAATACCTAGGTGACCAGCCGTGGGCAGCGAATGGTTCTCAGCAATAATATTAGATCTTTGAACGGAATAACCTCTTTCCATTGAAAATCTCGTGTTAAAGGATTTAGACACTTTCTAAAACGATATAATTTAAAACGATATAATTTATTATTAATAATTTGGTAGTCCATGAAAGATGTGGGATTGTTTAGACAACCTTTATAAATGTTTAGATACCACGAGTCGTTAGTAGACATTGGGAATGTTAGGTTAAAATTAGGAGTAATGTCATTATCATTGATAATGGCTGCAACGGGAACAGAACGAGACAGGAGGTCGGGCAATATGTTGTCTGAACCACGATGATGTCGAATCTGGAAATTGTAAGACGAAAGACGAACACCCCCTCTGGCCAAACGACCAGTAGGATTATTAAGTTTTAGAAACCATTTGAGCGCAGCGTGATCAGTGTAAACAATAAACTTTTTACCGTTATCGACACAACAACGTCAGTGCTCGATGGCAGATAACACAGCGAGCGCCTCGCTCTCAGTAGCGCTGTAATTCTTTTCTGCATCAGACAGAGACTTTCTGAAGTAGGCTATGATTTTTTCTTCGCCCTTCAATACCTGGCAGAGGACAGCGCCTACGCCGTAGTCGCTGGCGTCTGTGTGTATTTGAAAGGGTTCGGAGTAGTCCGGACAAGATAAAATAGAAGGAGAGGACAAGCAGTCTTTCAATTTGATAAAAGCCTGGTCCGCCTCTTTAGGCCAACAAAAAGGGCGAGCCTTTTTACTTTGAGAGGTTAATTTGTTTAGAGGTGACGATATACGACTAAAATTTGGAATAAATCGCCTATACCATGAAGCTACGCCCAGGAAACGACGTTATTCCTTTTTATTAGAAGGGGTAGGGTAATTAATTATGGCATCAATTTTATCAGGATCTACATGGAGACCTTGCGAATCGACAACGTAACCTAATTTTTATTTTTATTAAAAAGAACCTATCAAAATGACTTCACACTGCCTGATGGTAAGCTGACAGTGAAGTCCTATTGGGAAGGCCATCATCCCCAATTGCTGGTTAGGCAATGTGACATGACGGCCCTCACTTTGACGGCCTTGAGAGATGCTTTTTCACGCCCCGCTTAAAGGACCCAGGATCAAGGGAGGAAGGAAACACGTGAGTTGGCAGTGAGTTCCACATCTTTATGGTACGGCAAAGATAAGATGTACCGAACCTTTTCGTACGTGACGGTATCTGCTCAACTGTGTAAGCGTGGCACTTTAACCCGGCACTTGTTGTTCGGGATAGGAAAGGAGAGTGTGGGATGAGTAGAAAGAGTTCTTCTGAACACTCACCGTGATACAAACGGTAAAAGACAGCCATTGAGGCTACGTCCCTGCGTAAATATTTTATTTGATCATGAAAAAAATTACACTTATCTAAGTTTATAGTGAGATTTGCCATTTTCAATTTTTCGAAAATACGTAATAAAAGCGTAATATATTCTTCAAACGTTGACGATATAGATACGTCGTCGATGAAACAAAAGACCTTATTTGCAAATTCAGGACCGTAAAACAAAGTGTCGATTAAACGTTTTTGAGTTGCAGGTGCGTTTGTTAGACCAAACGCCATCCTTTTAAAATGAAACGTGCCACGAAGAGGTACATAGAAAGTGGTCTTGAAACGATCCTCCTCGTTAATTAATGTCTGCCAAAAACATTTAGCATCTCTCAAGTTATCTAGAATTTCCGAAATGTAGGGCAAATTATAAGCATTTTTTCTAGTACCTAATAGAATTCAATTTACGACTGTCTAAGCAAAATCTTAGTTAGCCGTTCTTTTTAGGGGTTAGAATAACAGGGTTAGACCAAGGACTCTCAGAGGGTTCTACGATATCTTCCTTCAACATTTCGTCAAGTTTTTGTATCAAAATGAGTTGTTTATCGGGAGACGTACGATAATAACGCTGACGAATAGGTGGGCTATCGCCTGTGTCAAAAGAGTGAGTAATGAGAGTTGTACAACCGAGACCCCGCTTTTTATAAGAAATATCGGAAAATTTAGAAATAATGTTATCAGCGGCAGCTCTCTGTTTAATAGATAAATTATTATAAGATACAAGGTACGGTGAGTCATCGGTCCGCAGCTCTGTAACTTGTGAATCAGTTTCATTCAATAACAACACCGACTCTAAATGGTTAGGAAATAAATTAAAAATTCGCCAAAAATCCATACCGAGAATTAAACTGTTTTTAATCCCTGGCACCACATGAAAATTTAGGAAAACTGTTTTATTTTAAAATTCAATAGGAAGAGAGATAGACCCTAAAGAGCATAATTTTTCACCACCAGCAGTTACCAAACTCAAGGGCTGAGAATAAACCAACTGATACTCATTATTTAAAAAGAAATCATGAGAATTGTTACCCAAGATTGTAACACATGAGCCAGAGTCCAAGAGGCCAACTGCAGGTTTACTATTTACAATAACAGAAATATAGGGCGAATATTCTATATTAGTATTACGGATTGAGAATAGACGATAACAATTAAAAAAGTTTTTAAGATAATTTAACCAATTATTCCACTGAGTTTTATTGAACTTATTTGATTTATTTATTCCCCAATCCTCGCTTATTAGTTTTTTGATTTATTAGCTTTAGGATTATATTTCAGTTCTGTCAGTGGACTTTTTTGTGAGTGGACGTGTTACAGAATATTGTACAACTTGCTAGTATTTATTTTTCGAATTTTATTTCAATTTATTAATGTGAAATCGGTACCTCTCTTACTATCTTGTTGGAATATCCATATAATGCCGGCGCCATATTTGGATTTGTAGAGCGTTGTCCCACTTACACATCGGTGAGTGAAGAAATTTATACTTACATTATAAACACTCAAAAAGCCCTTACTGAGGCCACTGAGGTTTGAACCGGCGCCTTGCTGTTCCGACACCCGTGACCGGACTCGTTAGCCGTTACGCCAGCATTGAGTGGGAACTGCCGTGCGAAAAAGGAGACCACATTTGAGCTAAGAACATTTCGTGTGCTGAGTACTTATTGTGTAGTGACGAAATACTGCACTTTACAACAATGATTAAATCGCCGAGCAAGAGTCAATCTAATCCGGACCCGTGGAGTGATTCTTCAGCCCCGACAAATGTAACGCAGCGCAAACGTAAACAACCTGGAAGTGAGTTTACAACGGCTATCGAAACGCTTAAGCGAGATATAGACAAAAAGCTCGATGACTGGCGGGAGAAACTTGATACTGCTATATTGAAGATATCAGATAGCGTTGCAAATATAAAGTTGGAGCTTAACACCATATCACAGGTCACCTCGGATATTAGGGAAGAACTGAATTCACTACGTTCTGGCCAGGTTGCGCTGTCTAACCAGAAGGGCGATTCAGAATGTCACGACAAGTAATCGTACGATATGTCAAATTATTGTCCTCGTCTTTCAGCCGCCTATCAGAGATATTTTGAGCAAATATTCATTGAATTTGGTTTATTTATTAATTTACTTCATACTGAATGCATAAAATTGATAGGAAATGCGATAGTTTTGACAAAAAATAAGGTAGCCCGTTCGACAATTAACGGAATCGAATGTCAAAAGAGATATCGAACGATTCTGAATCGCGCCCCAGGTGTCCAACTTGGAAACTAAACATTGCATGGTCACTGAAGATGTGGCTAGTATCCAAAAAGCGATCCAGTACGCCATGGATGACCAGGCTGAACTCAAGGAGCAGATGAAAGCACTATCTAATGGCAGTAAAGATAGCGAGGCGTTGAGACATGACATAGCCAACCTAGAGATGAAAATTGAGTCGCTGGAACAGCAGGCGCGTCAACACTGACAACGTTGAGTTACACAACTCAGAGATGTGCAACATCCCGGAGAAGCGCAATGAAAACCTATTCACCATTATGCAGGATATTAGCTCTAAAATAGATTTCCCTTTGAGCGAAAAGGATATTCTCGCAATACACAGGGTTCCGCATGCTCATAAAGACAATAAAAACCCCAAAAACATAATAGTAAAATTAAGCTCCCGTATATTGAGAGATAATGTATTAAGCGCATTTAGATTGGCTAAGGGACTTAATACTGAACAGCTGGGCTTTGCTGGTAGTTCCCGTCGTATATTCTTACACGAACATCTGACATTGAAAAAGAAGGAGTTATTTCGACAATGTAAGGAAGCAGCAACTAAAAGTAACTTCAAGTTTGTCTGGGTCAAACACGCATCTATACTTGTGCGCGAGACAGAATCTGCCCCGGCGATTGCAATACGGTCGGCGAAGGATATCTGCAAGATCAAGCCTACTGCAAGACCTGACAAATAACGTCTCAAGACAAACGGTGGTACCTTCTAACATAGTTATTTACGATGGCATTACATTACTTATATTATTACATTTAATTACCGCACTTGTGAAAGATCTCAACAATAATTTTGCTTTCTGCTGTAAATATTGCTATACAGTTAAAAATTATCATAGAACGTATCTGATGTTATATAATAATAATCGTCATTCGACGTTATTTTGCTCCACAAATATCTGCATTCATTGTTTTAATTTTTCATATACACTCTGTGTTTTGTACAATGTTTATATCGCGCGTGCGCACTTTGTATGCATTATTTCTTGCTCTGAACATTTTTGTAAATATTCAAACTTGCAGTTACTATGTTTAAATGTTAATTACTATAAAATATGTTGTTGTAAGTATTCAGACGCTTACTGCCTTTTACGGTACAGTCGTAATACTATAGCGCGCACATATCTGTTGTCACACATAAAATACAACTTGGAGCAGTTTTGGTTTGCTGTGATCTTTCTTAGCGTTTATTTAGTCGTACTTACTTTTACTACACATATATTACGGCTTATACGTTTGCGACATCCACTATGTTACACGATATAACGGTATACTACCAAAATTGTAGGGGCATTAGATCCAAACTAAATATGATGTACATGAATATCCTATCGAATTGTTATGATATTGTTATACTTACTGAGACTTGGTTAACACCACAAATCTTTGATACTGAATTTATTGATCAGCGCTATATTGTTTATAGGTGTGATAGAGACCGTTTAGCTACAAACAAGAAAGACGGAGAAGGAGACCTAATAGCAGTGTTAAAGAATTTACGTTCTACATGTGTAACTTTTGATTCTGCGTTTTGCTCATGCATAGAACACATAATCATACAGTTACCTGGCAAGGGCCATGATAAGTATATATTTAGCGTTGCCTATTTTCCGCCTAAAACACCTGAGGACGTTTACCTTACCTACTTCGATAAATTGCAATTTCTTATTGAAACTTTTTCGTATAACAATTTTTTCTGTTTTGGTGATTTTAATCTACCCTATATCGAGTGGCTGCCGGCAGTTAATTCTGAGACTGAGTTAGCATTGATCTGTTCCGGTAATTCCTCTGTTTGTCAGCATATAGCAAATTTTTTGTCTCTTATGCATGCTTACCAATTTAATAGCTTTAAAAATTATAGGGGTAACATACTAGATTTATTGATTAGTAATAATGACTGCCCTACATTTTCACCCTCAAACGTATTGTTGCCAGTTGACAATTATCATCCTCCTTTCTGCACTGTTATTAAATATAAACCTTCGCTGCAGCTAATGCATCCAGCAAAAAATAAAAAATATAACTTTTATAAGGCAAACTACGACTGCATTAATGAAGAGTTAGATAACACGGATTGGGATATGCTCTTTCATGGACTATGTGCCGAGGAATGTGTGAATATATTTTATGAAACAATTCTTAAAATCATAAAATCTCATACTCCTATGGCTATATCACGCTCATCCAAATATCCAATTTGGTTCTCGAAGTCATTAATAAGAATTTTTAATAATAAAAACAAGGCCTGGGTGAAGTGGAAATCCTACGGTAACATTTCGGATTACGAACAATTTTCACTTTTTAGGCGCAGGTTTGATGTTTTATGTAGAGATGATTATCGTAAATATATTAATTCTATCCAAGACAATATCAAAAATAATATAAAATATCTTTGGAGTTACATTTCACATCGTAAGGGTAATGTCGGTATTCCAGCCACCATGTATTATAAAGACCAAAGCTCTAGTAGTCCAGGGGAGATATGTAACATGTTTATGACATATTTTCAATCGGTTTACGAAACATCTAATCTAAGTTTAAGTGAATGGGTGCCTCCTACCGAGTGTGGGGAAAATGGTACTATTATTTCAAGTATAACATTTAGTAGTCACCAAATTCTAAAGGAATTAAGATCATTAGATTGTAGCAAAGGGCCAGGACCTGATCGTATACCACCCTATTTCCTTAAAAAAACAGCAAGTAGTATTGTTATACCCCTCAATATTATATTTAACAAATGTTTAGCTGAGGGCATTTTCCCTGGCATATGGAAAAGAGCAAATATAACCCCTGTGCATAAGTCGGGATTGAAGCAAAATGTAGAGAACTACCGTCCTATTTCTATTCTGTCCACTTTGTCGAAGCTTTTCGAAAGACTGGTGTTTAACGAAATTCATAAGACGTTATACTCCATCATTATAGAGCAGCAACACGGTTTTATAAAGAAAAAGTCAACTACCACTAACTTATTAATATTTACTGACTATTTATTTAATAACTTAGATCTACAAGTACAAGTTGACGCAGTTTACACCGACTTTCGAAAAGCTTTTGACAAAGTGGACCATGATTTACTTTTGAGAAAATTAGCCTTCAATGGCATCCGGGGTGACCTACTCCGTTGGTTCACGTCATACATAACAAATAGGTCTCAAAATGTTGTAATTAAAGGATACCAGTCAACATCAATAACTGACAAAATTACATCTGGCGTGCCCCAAGGATCCATTTTAGGCCCTCTTTTGTTTATTCTTTTTATAAATGATATTGGTGCGTGTTTTAAGCATTCGAAATTCCTACTCTATGCTGATGATTTGAAAATATTCAAATCTATTAAAACGCACCAAGATTGTAATTTGTTACAGGAGGATCTGGACAGGTTATCGGTATACTGTACAAGAAACAAACTCCATTTAAACCTATCTAAATGTTCAACCATTACGTTCACAAAAAATAAAAATTGCTTTTCATACAATTACAATTTAGATGAAACATTTTTGGCTAAGGTAACTTCAATTCGAGATCTTGGGGTGTTATTTGATGACAAATTGCACTTGGATCTACATATTAACAATATAATTAACAATGCTTATCGTATGTATGGTTTTGTGATGAGGTCAACAAAGGAATTTAAACGCGTAAGCACCTACACTCACCTTTATAAATCGTTGATAAGACCACAGCTCGAATATGCTACAGTCGCGTGGAACCCATATTACAACAAATATATAGATAGTTTGGAAAAGGTACAACGTAAATTTCTTAGATCTATGCATTATAGATGTTTCAAGAACTACTGCTCTTACAAAGATTTACTTGCAAAATATAGACTGATGACTCTGAAGTCCAGAAGGCTATATCTCGAGATGATGCTACTCTTTGACTTGTGTAACAACAGATATGAATGCGCTTGTTTAACTAATAGACTGTGCTATGTTGTGCCCCGAACAGTTATAAGGCGAGAGGTGCGCACACACCCACTTTTTGTTGTCACTTCATGTCGAACTAATGCTGGAATCCGTGCGCCATTGCGTCGAATGAGTAATAACTACAACAAATATTTTACTGCTTTAGATATGTTTGCTATGTCTCATAACAGATTTCGTAGCGCTCTAATCTAGAAAATGAATACTAATGAGTTGATAGAATCACATGACTGCTTTTTGTAATTCATAAACAAAAATGTAATGTAATTAATATGTTAAAAATACATAATATAATATTAATTAATTATAAGTTGTGGATAACGGTGTGAGTTGCATATTTATATCTCTATTTATATCATTAGTTTTAAGACACAATATGTAACTGTTTGTCTATCCCAAATAAATAAATAAATAAATAAAATGAATAAATAAATATTTAGGACAATCAGACACACGAAAACCTTTTAGACCGCATTTAAAACAAATTAAAAAATGTGGTTGGCGACAATTATATAAACTATGAGAATTGGATCGACACCTGGGGCAGAACCGGTTGTCGTTTTTATTAGTGGTGGGTAGGTTGATAGCGTTTATCTGTTGTTGAGCGTTAAAGTTTTTATTAGAATAATTATAATATTTTTTTGGTTTGCTATTAGAAAAAAATGGTTTTTGAGGTTGGTGAGCAAACTTAGGCAACAAGGTATTTGGTGTGGCTTTGGAAGATTCCCGATGGTCTTTAGTTCGTTTATGAAAGGTCTCAAATTCTCGACAGACACTAACGAGACTAGGGATATCGGCCACCTTAGCCGTTAAAATAGTTTGATTGTAACATGGCAGGACATTACGCAACAAAATATCTAATTTTTCTGACTCACTGATAGGTACATCAAGACGAGAAAACACACCCTGCATTTTGGCAACATAAAGTGTTATATTTTCGTCCTTAGCTTGAAGGCGAAACCTAATTTCGTAAAATTTTAAAATCATAGTCAGTCGGACTAAAATCACGCTTCAGAAGACAACACAATTCTCTCCAACTAGAAATCTGTTATTTGAGCGAACGATACCAGGACAATGCATCGCCCGTAAATATCTCAAAAGCAAATAGTAACATTTTATTTTCGAGAATACACCTAGCCAGCATAAACTCATTAATATTTTCAATGAACCCGCGAACAGAAGACTTGCGATTACATATTATTTAAATTTAGCGAGTTCGGAAAACAATTTACGATCATATTTAAAGTCGTCAGAAACCACGGGGGTAGATACAGAGCAGTATTTTTGTACCACGCGCTAAGTTGGTTCAGATTTACCCGAAATCAAAGATTTAAAAATAGCTAATTGATTGCGGTAACTACTCAAAACTATCTCAGCCGAGTCGGTATCAGAAAGGCGGTCCAGATCCAGTCTATTCAATCTAAAATAAATATGGTTGAGAATAGATTCTGTCTATGATCTAAGCAGAGAAATAGTATTCGTAGCCCTAATTAAGGAGTTCTGGATAGCCGAAATTTCCTCTTCGGGGTCTAAATCCGAATCTAATATAGTTTCATAGGGAAACTGGGACGCTAGTGTCGCTATTTGCTGACGTAAATCGGCTACCGAGCCAGACTTGTCGCCGCCACGAATAATCAGTTCATAAACTAGCTCCGATTTTAAAAGACATGGCTAAGTTACGTTGAAAAAGATTAAGTCTCGTAAAAAATAAAAACCTAACAGCACCAAAAATTACTCACAGAGGGGTTATACTTACAATATAACAATAAAATAAAAGGTAATGTAAATATGTTCACAGTGAGTCGCTTAAAAGAAAGATATATATTATGCAGCAAGTAAACAAGTTACGTTCGCAATTCGTAAGAATAGCGCGAAGCGGAATCTACCCTCACATAAAAAATATAATTGTACAATTAAAAGTAATTCCTAAAACCGTTACTTAGTCTAACGAATTTGGGTTAGAATAGAAGTTAAGAAGTACATAAGACGTGGCGCAAGCCTTTAGTAGCCTTAGTCGACTATATTGCCTAATTTATGTAAGCTTTAAAAACAAGAAAACGAACGACTTACCGACTGTGAACACACTTACACACAGTAAAAAGGAAGCAACCAGAAGCCGAGTCAGATGCCTGAGCCCTTAAAATTGTTTGGCGCCAGTGTAACGTTTATTCGTGTCTAGAGATATATATATATATATATAGAGAGATAAATGAGATACGTATATAGTTCGTTACAAAATATATTTGCTAGAAAGCGTTACACAGAATAACCCGGTAGATAGTAGATTAAGAGCTAAGACCAAGACTCAGGGCAGGGTAGGCAGGCAGGCTGACGAGGCTTCGGTGCTCCAGCGGAGAGAGAGGCACTTATCTTCAGCGGCGTCGTGGTTCCGAAAATGGCCGATCGCTGTCGCGTCGCCGTATTTATGTGCCGCTGGGGAGCGAGGCGGCCAGCCAGGAGTAGTGGGAGGCAGCGCGACGACTACCACGTCACACCATACAAATATTATTCTCACAGCTATTTAAATAAATTAAAAAATAAATACCGGCGAGCTTGTATGAAAAGAGTAATGAATATAGAGGAAGCGCGTAAGGTATGTAAGGATAGAAGCAAGTGGCGTTCTGTTGTCTCTGCCTACCCCGACGGGAAAAAGCGTGATTATATGTATGTATGTATGTATGTAAAAAATAGACAGATATTAAGAGACTGCACAAATTTAATGTATTAAGACAAAATATTTAATTACACTTTAAAATGTTATTAATTAAGTACAAAAAAGAATAATGCATTGTGACAACTTTTTAAATTATACCCATTTGATATAATATTTCAGTGTCTACACAGAAAGTTCATTTAAATAATGAACTAGCAGTACTTTTATCACGAGCTCAAGTTTGTCACCCAGGGACATATTACTAAGAAGCGTATTTAGTACCAACGTGGGATAATGTTACTGCTAAGGTACGCCATTTATAATTTTGAAACTGAGCAGAAATGTTTTAATCGTTTTACTTTGTTTCATACATTGTTCATGTCTGGATGAATTACAACTGATTTATACAGCTAGAACTTTGGTATGAGCTGTATTATTCAGTTGTTGTTAAAAATGGTTTGCACAGGCGATAATATAATATAGTTAATATTAAATAGGCGAGAATAGTTACAGAAATGGCTACAGGGAATCAAAACATTATACACATTAGGGCATTAATGTCCCTTTCACTCTAGACCCATTTGTTTTTCACACACACAGAATACTCATAACCATAAATACAAATAGATGCAGATTCTGTTAGAAAGTATGGCTAACGTTAGTCCTACAAGAAACTCAAGCCGCACTTTTAAATCACAAAATTGTTACAAGAGGCCAATTCTCGTATTTTATAAGACATTAAAACTATTTTGAATGAAATGAGATTCGATTTCGAATAGACTCAAATTTGACTTCTATAGTTCGACTTTGACAGCTTGTTCAATTTACGATCTAGTCACGATAACATTCCAATAACATTGAAACAAGGAGCAAATTGAAATATCAGTTAATTTAAGAGAATACCATTTGTGATATGAGTTTGACACCGACATTAAATCGAAACTGCATTTTGGAATTGGCACCTAGATATCTTACCAACAATTTTGGCAGCTAAAGCTGACTATTATACGAAAAAAGTAACACAATGGTCAAACAAAACTAGATTCTGCCCGGTCAAAGAAATGAGACAGTGGACCGTCAACGAGCAATAAAATGCCTCCGTTGTAAATGTATGGACAAAGTTGCAATAGGGACAGAAGATCTCTAATAACGTAGTACCTTCGTACTAAAACCTTTTTGTTGGATTTTATGACTTGTGTTGGTATATAATTTTATCTATCTGACGGTACCTTGGGTACGCAGACATCATCCGGCCAATTTTGGACGATAATTTAAAATTGATAGACGCTGGAATTTTTTATATGAAAGGATAGCTAAATTGAGTCACGTTCGCTAAAGCTTAGTACGATATGAAATGTGTAAAAAATCAAGTGAATTCAATATTCGTTTCGATTAATAATTTGAAATTTTGAGTCGATAATATACGAATGATCAATAAACTTGGTTGGTTTTAAAATTAAGTGTGTCTTTAACATAATTAATAGATTTTTATTTTAAAATGTCGGAAATGAATTTTCATTCTAATATTCTGAGACAACTCACACACAGGCATCGCAGAACACGTTCATTTGTACATTTTTGGTCAAATTATTAATCAGCTAAACATTCACTGCTCGGTAAATGTCTATAGAGTTTTAAGCCAAAAGAAGAAAATCTCTCTTTTCTTCTCAACTGTTTCTCATTTCTGAGAATCATGACGCATTCTGACACGGCGGCAGTGGCAGTTCATGACTTATCTGCCTTCTTATATGCCTTCTAAATCTGCCAACCAGCTGTCTTCATCAATTGCATGTCGCTGCCTGATGTAGAGCAGTACCAATCAGTATAACTAGTTGCCTAAATATCAAGTCAGAGAATCACTTGAGACTTACATGATCTAGGTCCACGATAGAATAACTACAAAACAATTAAGAAACCGATAAAATCTTTTTAAATAGCAAGCCTACAAAAATAATCATAAGAGACCCATTTTCATTGTGGGATATTTACAAAATTATCAAGCTGTGCTTAAGACATCAAAGTGATTTAAGAAACCTTATAATTACCTTAGGAGATTGTTGGAGGGCGTCCTACTCGATACGCACCGCAAAAATATTATTATTACGTGGTTTTCTGACATGGGTTGGAATAATATTATTGGTATGTTTATGTAATCCGATATAACTTAGCTATTAGTAAATAAAGGTCACAGCTCGTCACAGTCTAATAAGACTCTCACGGCACCAAACTAACACCGCCTTGCCATTTAGACATGTGCTGACTACATCAACTTAGTCACTGATAAAGCTTCCAACTCGGTGATATCTCGGACAGCGCCGTCCGCTAGTAATTTAAGCGAGGACCATGCGCACATTATAATCATCAGCGTCCACTGCTGGATATGGGCCTCTCCAATCAACATCTCTAACAAATTATTTGAAAATTCTCTACCCAATCGGGCTTCCACCCGTCGGCCTACTGACACTCACTGTTTGACAACCACTCACGTCGTCACTCTAATTGACTGCTCGTATAGAGTAATGGTTTAAACGGCATCTTCGCTACTTAACACTGCCCCGAATGTTATAGTTTTGTTTTAAACAAGGGCTAACACTTTAGATATATAAGGCAAGTGTGAATAGGACAGGACGGAGGGAACCTAGGCGGACGTTCTCTGACCAGATTGGAGACATCCTAAAAAAAGGACAGGCCAGAAGTACCCTAATCAGAAGAGCATGCATGAGAAACTTGATGGGAGTGAATAAAGCAACAGAATTATGTCAAGATCGTTGCAAATGGCGTTCCGTAGTCTCTGCCTACCCCTCCTAGAAACAGGCGCGAGTCTATGTATGTATGCTAACACTTTTGAGATCGACAATTTTGTTTCGGGTCTTCGATTTCTTTGAGTCCACTGCTTCTATGTTTATATAATAATAATCTTTATTCAATAATGTTTACATTTCAGTGGATTGATACATTAGGTCTGGATAATCTTATACTATAATACTTTATAATCTAATAAACAGTAAATACTTAACATATAGTTTAAGGCCGGTATAGGTTATTTTTACTTTGCTATCTAGGTTTAAAATTAATTGCCTGAACTAGGTTTTTACCTGTGTTTCAGGCTGTTTTGTTCTTATGTAATATAATTGTGAAAAATATAACAAATGTGCATACTCTTAAATTTAACATTGACGCAATAATAATTAAAATCGAGGCTATTCAATGGTAGGTAATTATTTTATGACATTAAGCAAATTCTCAGTATCGGAGTAGGTCATTGTTTGTGAGTATCTAGTTATGATTATTTTACATTGCTTATAACTATAATTATATATATCTAGTAACTTATTTAATCTATTGTATAAAAAAGGGCCTATGAATAAGAAAAATCTATGTATAAAGACATGTTTACCATGAAACTTAGTACATACTAGATCTTTTCGTCTTTTGTCCCGGGGCAGTGGTTTGAATGGAGTTAGTGCGTGTTGTTTAAGTATGGTGTGCAGTATGAACAATTGACGTACAGTTAGGACATTAGTGGACTGATACAAAGCATAGGTAGGAAACATATAAGGTCGAAACGTCGCCACTTTTAGAATAGCTCTTTGAGCCCGTTCTACTGGCAATAGGACGGTTTTGGATGCCCCACCCTATGAAGTAATGCAATAGGATATGACACAACGACAGGTAGATTTGTTTAATTTATTTAAAATTTGCAGCGCTACGCATTGTTTTGAAAATAAATATTATTTGCGCACCCGTTTACATAAGAGATCTATGTGAATGCGGAAATTAAGATTATTGTCAAGTGTTATTCCAAGGCACTTGATAATTGTGTAGATTCTAAAGTAGGGCAGGCGCATGCAGCGTCAGCAGATGAATGAAATTTATTGTCGTCAGCGAATATAGTGTTGTTAGGTGATTCATGAATGTTATTGCGTAAATATATATATAGCGTAAAATTTTATGTCTGTTAGACAATTTTATAGTAGATGTATTTTTGTGAATTGCACTTTGTAATTCGTTTATGAGGTAATCGATTGAAATATTAGGATCAGCACATAAGTAAACGGGGTCAAGATCTTTGTTAGGTATGTCAATTGCTAGGTTATTCATGTTTATTTTAGTATAGCTAGGTGTGCATTTATGTTTAGGAAATGATAGTTTTAATGACAATAGAATAGTGCGGTGATCTGTGATTGAAGAGTTAATGACCAAAGTGCGTGACGGATGCTTTGTTTTGATAATGAAGTGGTCTAGGCATGATCCACTTTGATGAGTAGGAAGAGTATGAGCTGGCAAGAGACCATGAAAAGAGCAGACATTAAGATAATCGTGGCCGCGGTCGTCATTTCTCTCAGACAGAATATTTATATTTAAGTCACCTGTTATAATTATATTCTTGTATGATGATAGACTGTTTAGTGCTAAGTCAAGTGAATTAAGAAACTTATCTGTACTAAGAGATGGTGGCCTATACAGAGAGATTATGGCAGTACCGTGGTTAATTTTAATGAGCAGTCAGTTGCATTCATCTAAATTAGGTTTTTCTACAACTACATTTAGATGTTTTCTAATATATACTACAACGCCGGC
Organism: Euclidia mi; assembly: GCA_944739405.2. Taxonomy (NCBI): domain Eukaryota; kingdom Metazoa; phylum Arthropoda; class Insecta; order Lepidoptera; family Erebidae; genus Euclidia; species Euclidia mi. The sequence continues at coordinate 12,221,841 of OX123203.2, forward strand.
ATTCTGATTGATATGATTATCACTGCAATATTGTCGATATCCATCTAAAGTTGGTAGAGCATCAGATCTATTAGATAACCAGCATTCCGATAGCACTATTATGTCGCAAGTTATGTCAATAGTATGTAGCAAGATTTCTAGTTCCTGAAAGTTCTTATAGATACTACGAATATTTTGCGAAATAATAGTTAAATACTTATCTTGTGGTGGAAGAAGGCTTTTACAATCCTCAATATTACAAACTTTTGAGTCTGAGATAGAAAAGTTGTCCAAATCATCTATTAGCTTATTAGCCATAACTATAATTAATGAGTACCTTTAGTAGCGGTGCTTTCACGTGTAGTTACTGGCGCTCTCAGGCGCCTTCATAGTCTATGGAATTCAGGTACCTGTCCTCGGCATATTTTCTTGCTGGGCAGCTCTCGTCCCCAGTTTGGTGATTATTGGGCTTCTTGAATTTCATACACGTAGCGCAGGAAGGTGGTGATGTCTTCTTACTGCACTCTTTGATGACGTGGCCTGATTCACCGCAATGACCACAGGTAGGGCTTGTTTCGCGGCAGAATTTCGCTGCATGTCCATATTGTTGGCAATTATAACACCTTGTAACCAGGGTAAAGTCCCTTACGGGACATGATGTCCAGTTTATGAACTCACACACACTCTCCCCTGGTTAATAAGGGCTTTTCGAATTCCCGGTGGTACTTCGATTATATAATTGCACACCGATATGTTCTTCTTCCCAGATTTGTGGCTCAATTTAACAGAGGCAATGAAGGACTCTCGTGTCTTGTCTGGAAATGTCTGTGCTAAGTTTTGTTCAAATATGCATTCGAAGACCTCTTTATCAGTGAGTGTTGTAGGAACTCCAATCACGACTATTCTAGGACGACGCTTGGTCTGCTCTAAGACAGTAAGTCCTGATGTTAAAAGCTTTGTAGAGCTTTTGAGTTTCTCTACGTCATCTTTATTTTCGGTGCTGATGACTACATCGCCATTTTTGGTCTTTCTGACACCGCGTACGTGCAATTTCATTTCCTCGGGCGAAATTATAGTCTGGAGAAGGGCTTTAGTGTCGTCACTGCTTTTACTTTTGTCGGTCGGATATATCGTAACTGAACTAATGGAATTAGGGCGAATAAAATTGTTGCTCCCTTTTTTAACCATATCGGCAAAAGTATTCTTCTGGGTATGGGTATGATTTTCCTGCACGACTTTCTTAATCTCCTCAAGGGTATCTGAGATATTGTTCTTCTCTTGAAGGTGCTGGATGGTGGAGTGTGCTTGTATCACCTTTTGTTTCACAGACTGATAGTTCACAGCCATCTCAGATGCAGCAGTGCTCACTTGGCGGCAGATACTTGTGACTCGTACTTTTGAATCGGTGTTGAGCTTACTTTCTGCAGCAATTGAACAAACTTCAGTCAGATAAGAGTTGATAATCTTCATCCATCTTTCTACTTCTGCTGTAGAGATTAGTTCAAGTGCCGGCTTTTCCGTAGCGGGCGGTTTGTCTTCAGGACGAGGCGACGGCAACAGTGTTGACGGTGTAGGGCTCCTACACGTGATCTGACTGCGCCCAAAAGAACTGACGCTCGACATTTTTAAACATACACTTCTAACTCAAATATATGTATCGCTAAACATAATCTAAGTTCTTGCACATATACACGTACGAAACTCTCGTGACACACTTATTTTTGCTATGTCATAAAAATAGCGAATATAATAATGGCTGCTCTTCAGTTAACAATAAACACGTCTGCATCTAGTGAGTGCAACAAGGAATGTCGTAGAGTCTTTCACGATATAGGGTTTATCACTGAGGGTACTCGTAGGGGTAGTTATTAAAACATGACATGACATTTAAAATAAATGCTTGTGCTTAAAAAGTGTGTCACGTCAGTGACGCATAGGGCAGGTGCTTAGGACCCATGCCTAAGATAAACGATAGGTATATTAACTTAATCATTGTGTCACCATAAAGCAAGCAGGCTTAAATTAACAATATGTTAATGATAATAGATTCTGACATTCAACGTGTCGTAAAGCTGAGCTGATGACTACAAATTCAATAAACTGACATCTCTTTGTCCTTAGTCTAGTCTGGCTAACAAAGTCACTAATAAAATTTATGGGCGATTCCAATATCCTTTTACTAAATAGTTTTAAACAAAATTATTTCACGGTAAAGACACTAAGCCTCCTAATAGTAAAATGTACAAAATGATATTGTTTTACAAATTAATTAACGAGCGACGACTTGAGATTCTAGTGGGTAATCAAAATGGCAAATTGAAGATTTATTGGTACTTCAAAACTGGAGAATTTCAAGACGTAACGGTGCTCGTAGCTTTGTTCGTAGTATTACCCGTAGCAATATAACTACGTGTAGCAACATGGCGTATAATGTAAGAAAACCGTAGCACAATGAGTCAAGTTAAGACAAAGTCTGTGAGTTAAGAACATACAATACATACCGATAATCAGACAATAACAGAGATATAGGGTATTTCTAGTATAAAGTCTAGCCAATCGATGTTAACAAAAAGATACTTCTGGTTGGCATTCTCAAAAATATTTAATTCGACTATCAAATATCTACATGATGTCATCAATTCTTCCTCATGACTGCCTGTACTGACGACTCAACGTGGTCTACAAAGCACATAACATGGATAATAATTGAAAATTTAATATGCACAGCATTTTAAATCAATGAAAAGTCAGTTGAGCGCGACGTGGGTTCGAACCCGATATCCTTTGCAAAGCAGCCTCTTGGTATCTCCACTAGGCATTTGTTGCCTCACTATACAATAAATCAATATCACGAGAGAATAATACAATAAAAAATATAATATATTGATTCTTAACACTATGCTCTTACACTAAAGATACTTACATTCCGAATTATTATGACGATTATAACCCATTTGTCTCTTTCCCAGAATATTTATTGTACAATGTACGGCGCAAGGCTAAATCTTGAAGCAACTGGATATGTTTGAAACAAAATCTACCAAATTTGTGATCCCCATAATAATATGTAGAAACACATTAAATTGTTTGTTGTTATTTGTCTCATCTTGGTAAAACAGTGTAAGGTTACAAAATAATATAACCTTGTGAGCTCAAGGGTTCTATATGACTTTGTGTAAAAAAGGACAAAGTACTGCCTGGCCCATATCAAACAAACTTGCTAGATTATTTTAGGACGTTAAGTCGGTGCCTCTGTGCTGCCTCCTTTATCCCGTGGGCCAACTGGAGGAGGTCCAGGAGGGCCCAGGTTCGATTCCCAGGTCGGGCAAAAGTGATAATGGGTTTCTCCGGATTCTCAGTAGCAGCACGGAATATGGCAAAGTGCCCGGTAACGGCAATATGGACTTAAAATTCATAACACGCCGAAATGATAATGCAACTTTTCCTTTGACCGCTGGTCCAAAAATATGTAACCTGTTATGCATAATTGAAACCTATTCCAAACGAAAGTACTAACCATTTATTGCAACTTTTACTATGGAGCCAAATAAATCTATCCCAGTAAAAAAAAGATACAGGGTAACAAAAGTATTAAAAAGTGTGGATTTTTTATCACTTAATTATAGGTTTTGTTTGTTTGAAACAGATTTAAAATGTTTCCAATTCAGGTATCAAAGAAAACAAGTAATAGGGATGCAGGTATATTTCCCTTACGATAGCAAAAGACAACAACAAAAGCACTCACGCAGGTAAAAAAATGATTCCCTGCCGCAATAGATAGGGCGCGGGAGAAAGGCGCGGAGCGGGGACGCTAGCGACTACCTGTCGCTCTATCGGTACAGCAGCAGCGTGCTCATTAATCACACTTTAAATGTGCTTTAAACCACGTGCCGTTGCAATAAATGCTTATAAAAATCCACGTTTTTTAAAACGTTTGTTACCCTGTGTCTTTTTTATTGGGTTAGATTTGTTTGGCCCCATAATAAAATAAAATAAAATTTGCAATAAATGGCTAGGACTTAAGTTTAGCATAGGTTTCAATTGTGCACTAGGGGTTTCAATAGGCTAGTTGACAAAAAAAAATATAAGTCCGTCCTTTAGATTATTCAAAAATAAGCGATACGTATTTTTTTATTTGTAAATTAAACTAAAAATGACCAAGATATAGCTCATTAAAGTTACGTATAACGTCACACCGTGCTGCATTTTTTCGCACTAGATGATGTCACACGTAACTTTAATGGGCTATATCTTTGTTATTTTTTATTTAATCGAAAAAAGAAAAAATACGTGTCCAATATTTTTTTATAATTTAAAATACGGACTAAATAAAATGTAATAATTTTGACCCTGGAAACTACCCTTTGTCTTTTAAGTATAATATTACACCACTGGGCCACCATACGGGCGTGAGTCTTAAATAAATATTAATCGAAAATTTAAAAAAATATTAAGTCTGTTAAACGTCTTATAAAGGATGTAAGTTATAGTTTATTATTTAAATCCTTTAAAACGTGCAAAGGTATTGTTATTATAAGTCAGCCTCATTTGACATGATAAATAATTTAAACTCCAAGCAGTAACCTGCTTGGAGGTTACATTATTTATCATGTCACGTATTTCAAATAAATTACCCGACATATGAATCACCCTGTATACCTAAAGATACAGCATGTTCGTAATTAACGACAGCCTCAGTACCCACGCCACGTCACGCGCAGAATACACTCAAACTCACTGAGTACAGTTCCCAACTTCTGTAATCAAAGCTACTTTAATAGTTAAACTTGGTATTTGTCTTACTATACTCCGTGACTGACGATTTGTCTTCGAGATTACAGCGATACTTCAGAGCAACCAGCCTAACTTGAACTATGATAACTTCAAATATTGACGGAGGACGGATCAATATATGTCGGACGATGAATCAATATTTAATTTGATGTCCAGTGTTACTTGAGCCTTAATTACGTTAAAGTTGATGGCAAGGTTGGTCCTTTGTATAATAGTTATTTGGTAGCCAGTGTTCTTGAGCTTGTGTTACCTTGAAATAGACGGATGGTAAGGGTCTTTTAATATAATGGTGGTAAGTCAGATAATCAAGTTGTAAGATAAATACGAGGTATTAAAAAGTCATGACTAAGCGCGTCAATAGCAGGATGGATATGCTTTGCCTATGATATAGTGTTATTAAATAAAAACAAGCTTTTTAAGTTGTTCTACTGTTGAATTTTAGAAGCAACATTAATTTGTGATAAATGATCCAACAGTGACGTGCCATTGGAGAAGCCTATGTCACTGAATACAGATTTACATAGAAGCGCATTTCTTAAGGATATCGTGTGCCGATACCAAGTGGCGACTGTCGCCAGTGTAGTTCGTAGTTGACGCCGTTGGCGGCGCGAGCGTCTTTCTCCGTCTCTCTTGCTCTCGTAGTTAATATACACAGGAGGAACGGTCGTCTCTCTTGCACTCGTAGAGACAGCTGTCACAGCGCGACTTCCTCGCCGCCAAGCGACAATTGAGTTACAGAAAGATTGTCTACAGAGCGCCCATAATAAATGCGCCTCTATGTAAATATCTGAGCTCTTTTCCTATGTCCAGCAGTGGACTATGACAGGCTGATGATGATGATAGTGTTGATGATCCAGCGGAAGGTTGTCATAAAGTGTAAAAACTTGAATCTTTGTTTTTCTTACATCCAAATTCAAACATTTATTAGTTATGGTTTCATATAGCCACATAATTTTGTAAATGAACCAAGTAAGATTTTTAAAATTACAAAAATAAATTCATATTCCGGGAACCGAACTAGTAACAGTATACGTATTGTAAATTATCGCTTGGTTAACGGTGAACTAATACATCACGATGTAACCTAACATAATTTTCGTAAGAAGTCTGAATGTAAAGTCTGCCAACCCGCAATTGACCAGCGTGGTGGACAATGACTTTACCCTTCACATAGAAAAGGCCCGCGTCCAGCCCTGAGACAGTATACATACAGGACTGATGATGATGATTCGCGAGACGCCCTTCGGAAGCATTATTTTATTTGTGACTCAAGAAAGATACCAACTTACAAAAACAATCTTAAAACTTAACCTTACTGTATCTGAATACTTTAATACATAAACTAGGTACAGTTCCTCGTGCCAGCGGTTTTAGCATTCAGAGTTTCATTCCAATCATCCAGAGACATACCAACTTAATACTTTTTTAGGGTTCCGTACCTCGAAAGGAAAAAAAACGGAACCCTTATAGGATCACTTTGTTGTCCGTCCGTCTGTCAAGACCCTTTTTCTCAGGAATGCGTGGATGTATCAAACTGAAATTTATACTAAATACTCGAATCTACGGTTCCATAGAGCTGTAAAAAAATAAAACTTCTAATCCAACGCAATCAAAAGATACAGCCATTTATGCTGCAAATTGCAGCATATTTTCAACCTCGCATTGGAATCAAAACCTACTGGGTACTTCCCGTGTACTCAGAATCTTGAAATTTGGTACGAAGTAACGTCTTATGTCACATATAAAGGAAAAATTGCGAAAACCGTAATTTTTTTGTTACAGCATATAAAAAAAATATTTTTAATAAATTTAAAGTTACTACCCCTTTCTATTGAACGCGTGGAGGTATTTAATTTAAATTCATATCAAATACTCAAGTATATAACACCGTTAGGCTGCAACAAAATCAAGCTTCTATGTAAACGCAATCAAAAGAAAGAGCAATATAAGCATATTTTCAAACTCGCGCCTACTCGCAAGTGAATCAAAACCTACAGGGTACTTCCCGATAACTCAGAATCTTTAAATTTGGTACGAAGCAACGCCTTAGAGCACAAATAAAGGAAAAATTGCGAAAACCGTAAATTTTTAGTTACATCATATAAGAAAAACATATTTTATAAATTTAAAGTTACCACCCCTTTCTCTTGAACGCGTGGAGGTATTAAATTGAAATTCATATCAAATACTCAGGTATATAACACCGTTAGGCTGCAACAAAACCAAACTTCTATGTCAACGCAATCAAAAGAAAGAGCAATATAAGCATATTTTCAAACTCGCGACTAACTCGCAAGGGAATCAAAACCTAAAGGATACTTTCCGTGAACTCTAAATCTTGAAATTTGGTACGAAGCAACGTCTTATATCACTTATAAAGGAAAAATTGAGAAAACTGTATTTTTTTAGTTACAGCGTATAAAAAATATATATTTTTTTAAATTTAAAGTTACCACCCCTTTCTCTTGACCGTGTGGAGGTATTAAATTGAAATTCATATCAAATACTCAGGTATATAACACCGTTAGGCTGTAACTAAATCAAACTTCTATGTCTACGCAATCAAAAGAAAGAGCAATATAATCATATTTTCAAACTGGCGTCTACTCGCGAGGGAATCAAAACCTACAGGGTACTTCCCGTGAACTCAAAATCTTGAAATTTGGTACGAAGTAACGTCTTATAGCCCAAATAAAGGATGCGGAAGGCTGAGGACCATGTACTGTGGTGCGTGTTGGGAGAGGCCTATGTCCAGCAGTGGACTGCAATAGGCTGATTGAGATTTTAAATAACCCAGACGCTGCAAACGGCCATTGTGAATGCTTGCATTTCGAAATGTTTAATGTCAGAGTGATAACTGTATATAGATCACCACAATGTCCAAGTAATGTTGCAATAAAATGCATAAATACAACAATATACGGCAGCAACCTCAATAGGTATAATTCATGTTCTCGTCTGATTGTCGTGGGAGACTTCAATATTGATTTTAGAATGAATCCCCAAAATTGAATTTTCACATATTTTTCATCTATAAACGTGTTTTCGTTAATTAACACTAGCACAACACGAAGTAGTACATTTATAGATAACGTTTTTTCGAACTTCAATGTTCAATGTGGTACTTTCATACCTTTTTCAGTCTCCATTTACAGATCTGGTTCAAATTTGATACTTAATGTTTTTTTTAAATTTACATAAAGTAACATAACTTCACGCCTTTTTATCCCTGAAGGGGTAGACAAAGATGTATTACACACCCACACTTCGCCAGTTATGTTTCGGTCCCAATATAATAGAGGGCGAGCCTATTGCCATCTACCGAGCACATTACTAAGCGAGCGATAATTAACATTTTAAATACACACATGTAACTCCGAAAAGTCAGCGATTTGTGCCTGGGGTACCTGGGGATCGAACCCGAGATCATCGTCTCGGCAGTCCGTTACTTACACCACTGGGCTATCGCCCCTTACTTATTTTTGTTATTGATTTAAGAATATTAATTATTGTTTTATTTTATGTGTAAATAGTCACCCTAGTTTAATTTTCATCGTAAATAAATACTATAATTATTAAAAATACTTAAATAGTTACATTACTTAATTAGATTTCTAATAGTCACTAAAACTTTGTAAATCAATAACTTTGATAAAAAATCTTACCATCATTCATCAGCAGACTTTTGCAAGGGTGCTGCAAGGCTGGTATAGGTATTTAAGTTAAATTATAAAATAAACGATAATGTTAATATAAAATAAAGGATGACTGATTACAAACGACAAAGACACCTTTTTCTTTAATTTATGCTCCTCCAGCTTTCCATACTGTAATGTTATGGATTTCATTTTGCAATCAAAATACCATAACTATGACTGGTGAACTTTTACTTATATACCTACAGGTTTGTACGGAACCCTCGGTGCGCGAGTCCGACTCGCACTTGACCGGTTTTTTTTACAACCTCCGCAATCAAAATGGTCCCACAGATAGAATTAATTTAATGTGATCTGTGGTATGTCCCAACAGATTAAAAACTAATAAGCTTTTGTACTTATTTCCCTTGTGCAAACCGTGGCAATCAATCTTCATATAAAAACAAAAAAAAAACATATTATAAAATACGTCTAAATTAATGAAATCGAATCTTTTATTATTGTCCAGGTGGTGTTGTATTGAATAATTAATGTGCAATATTAGATTTTAATTTAATTTAATGACTTTTATTTATTTATTTAACTTCTTGCACTACAAAAATGTGGTACATTGGCGGACTTAATGCCTTAGGCATTCTCTACCAGTCAACCAGCTGGTGCAGAGATAATATATCAGTAGGTGCGACATTAGATAATAATATGCGTAATGATATCAGAATAATACTTTAATTTATAGTAAATAAATTGCATCACGAAAGGATTTTTTATATCCTCATGCCTGTATCCTCGTAGGAGTAGGCAGAGGTGTAATATTTCACCCAAATTTCGCCTTATAAATTTTAATTAATAGCACAATAACAGACTCCGTGCTGCTGCTGAGAATTATCTTAAGAAAAAACTCAGTAACACATTTTTCTCGACCCGGGAATTAAACAAGGGACCATCAGCAGAAACATACGTTATCAGGAGACGAACCACAGAGGCAGTCATTATTAATATTTAATTAATAAATTAAATTAGCGTGTGAGTAGTCGTTTAAACAAGATTTGACTTTGCAATAAATGCTTGTACTTAAAATGTGTTTCACATCAGTAGTGCAAATAACAGTTTTTAAGCCTTGTCTGTAAGATAAGTTATACTATCAACATAATCTCGTGCCGCCATGAATAAACTAGGCGTGAATCAACAATACGGGACCTATAATATTTGTTTTTGCCACAAATTTTGACATTTGACGCTTCTTAAAGTTTAGCTGATGACCACAAATTTAATAAGCTCTGGCGTCATTTCGAGCTGAATCTAGACTGGCTAACTGCTCATAAATTTCACCAGAGATTCCAATATCCTTTTACTAAATAGTTTTAAGCAAAATTATTTTACAATAAATTCACTAAGCCTCCTAATAGTGAAATATACAAAATCATAATTATTGTTTTACGAATTAATTAACGAGCGACGTCTTGAGATTCAAGTGGGTAATCAAAATGGCTAATTGAAGATTTATTAGTACTTCAAAACTTGAGAATTTCAAGACGAGTTGGTGTTCGTAGCTTTGTTCGTAGCGAAGATCGTAGCAATTGCTATGCGTAGCAACAACATGTATGATTTAAGACAACCGTGATACAATGCGTTAAGATAAGACTTAGTTTTGTTGGTTAGTGAGTTAAGATCTATTCTACCAAGAATCATGATTATTTTCGTACACGTTGTTGCAGATATTTCTGTAAAGTTAATACGGTTTTTACAAAAAAGCAACATGAAGTTGGTACTCTGTAAGTGTTGTTATTGCCTACGGTATATCAGTACAGGGAAAGTAAAACTAAATGACAATTTGGCGGCAAAATATGTACATCATTGAAACTTAGTTTATTACTGTTGGCACAAGAAATTAAGGTCTGTCGAATCCAACTAAAACTTACGGATTCTACCCCATCTGAGGGGGTGAAAATTCACATTTTACAAACTAGTAAGGTGTCATATCTAGCCAAATTTTGATACTATAAGTCTTAATCGTATCAACGCAAAAAATAAATAGAAAATGGCACCTGACTCGTTTAGTTTGTAAAATGTACCTTCTAAATTACGACATAATAACATTGTGAGTCTATAGGCGTATTAAGCCTACCTGCTATCATTTTTTTTTTATTTACTTTTTGCACAAATAAATTATGTACATAGGTGGACTTAATGCCAAAGGCATTCTCTAAAAGTTTACCTAAGGTGATGCAGAGATTATAGTTGTAGGTGCGTTCCGAACTTTTGTAGTAACAAATATAAGATTAAAGATTAAAGAAAAAAAAAAATGGAGGAAAAGAAATAAATAAAACACAGTAAGTTATTATCAAGAATATTAAAATACTTTATTATAATTAAACTTACAAAACAAAAACGTAATTTTGGCTTCAGTTAGCTAAAAAATTAAAACAACTTCTGATCTGTTTTAAATCTTCAAAATTTTCGTATAGCTGAGATCAAATTACAAAATATATATTATTGAGACTCATTATCAGATTCACCTTTATTGCATACAAGGCAGTATGTTTTGAATAAAATGTTGCTGACACACAAATTTGCCACATTTGTGACATTTTGTAGGCACTTTCTTGTCATTCTTTCTTGGACATGAAGAACAGCGCCCACGCTTAGCATTCGATTGATGCACAACTTCCTGTAGGTATGTCATGAACCTCGCGGAGCTGCTTTTTTGTTGCAGAAGGGGTAGGGCATTATGTTTATGAGCACTATGCATAGGTGAATTATCCGAAAGTTCAGATGCAGACCCCGCAACATCTTGCTCATCCTCGGCGAAATCTGCCAGCCACTGCCGTATTTGATTTTCGTGATACATATTGACAACTAAAAAGCAAAAGAATCGTTATTATTATATAGATAGATGTATAAATATCAATCATACAAAATAATATCAAAAATAAATATATAGACATACATAAAACACAAAAATATTAACTTACAGTGCGTCGAAAAAAATCTCGTAAGTGGGCGCATGGGGTCAGCGCTCAAGAGAGAAGCTATGCGTGCAATTGAGTTGGCTATCCGGCCGCTACAGATTTGGTTACCCCGCGGGTAGGTAGGAAGCTAGCAAGAGCGCTGTCGCATTCCTAGATTTTCAAAACATATTTTTGTCGCCTTAAAATTTCCCATGCGCCTAATCTTAATATATAAAATCCTTGCGTTACTGAGTGACTGACAGACACGCTACAGCCGAAACTATTAGGCGCAGGAAGCTGAAATTTGGCATGTGTGTACCTTGAGGACGGTAGGGGTGCACTAAGAAGGGATTTCCCGAAATTCCCACGAGATCGGGCAAAACGGGGAAATTCAAAAATATGTGCGTGCGAAGCCGCTGGCGTCGACTAGTTAAGGGATAAAGCGTCAGTTAATTTACGGGCATTCTATTTATGTCACCGCGATTAGATTGAAGCTTATCTGGAACCAATATAATTACGAGAATTGACCTTCTGATCTTGTTAATACAGGTTACAGATGTAACCTTGTGATGTGATAAAGGATTCTATATCACATTTCGTAAAGAAAATATCAAAATATTATCTGGCCCATATAAAACAAACAATCTAAAAATGTAAATGATACGAGAATACCCTTTTGTTTTTTTTTTGGTGTCGGGTTGGAAAATCCCCATAGAGTCTCTCCGCTCTGGGGGAAGGGCAAAGGGGACTGTCAGACCCTTACTGACTAAAAACCAACCCGTGTTTCTTATGTACCTGTGAATCGAAGGGTCGGGTATCGCCGAAGCATTCGTCGCTACCCCCCGACGGATATTGGCCCACCAGATGGTCAGGCGGGCTCCGAACAAAACCCCCTTGGCGGTGGAAGCCCACGCGGAGCGTCCACTCCCAGGATCTCGCTTAGCTTCACCGTGGGTGACCTAACTACGGTTACTGAGCCCCCCACCACGACAAGGTGGAGATCCCATGGGGGGAAACCCACATGTTTCCACAATTTTCTCAAAATACATGTTATTAATTCTGCCAACCCGCACTTGGCCAGTAAGGTGGGCAATCAGTTACAAAGGATTTATGATAATGAATGCAAAGTTATCAATATTTTAATCAAACTAATATTTTGTACACGCCCTTAGTCCAAAATATACCTAACCTTCAAAACGAGCCTGTTAGTTTACAAGGATACAATAGTAAATTAAATTATACCATGTTACAAAAACCCGTATTTAGAGGTCAAAGCGATAGAGAATTCAGAACAAAAAGGAACAAAATCAGTCAACGTTATCACACAAATAAATATTTTTTGACCGGTGCCCTTTTCGAGGATTAAGTTCGTTACTGGTTCAGTTGAAAGGGATCGGGGGAAGGGGAAGGAAAAGGGTCGAACAGGGAAGCTACAAAAATGTGTAAAGTTTGATGAGGTTGCGTTCCCACTGTGTCGTGACGACTGATACCCGTCGCAGTGTTTATGTGTATAAATGTGGTGTAAAATAGGTGTTTCAGAACAATTTAGATCCAACAAATATGAATGAGCATTCAAATACAATTAAATTTTAAACTTATTTGATTTCAATTCTACCACATGCTAAATACTTACACTAAAACTTACATTTAAAATATTCGTCTGCGGTGTAAAAACACTTTTCACACAACCACCGTAGCGTTAAAGTGCAATTTTAAACTAGCGTATTTTTCTGCGCGTCATTATTATAGTTGCTATGTGGTGTTGCGTATAGCATGATACAGTTAAAAGCCGCTAGATGACATATTCAATATTATTATAATGGGACAGCTAGATACGACAGTCTAACGATAAATTAATCGTCACTACATATTAAAAAATATACAGGGTGTAAAGACCCTTAACAAAAACTGTCTCATATTGTACCAATCATTACTAACATTTTTACTTCGGCACCATACCTGGGAAATTACTGGTTCGGGAGATATTGAGGCTCAAAGTCACTATGCAATTTTTCTAATAAAATAAATCAAAATCGAGGCAATTACCCTGCCAATTTGTTCTATAGATGTCCTATGCACCCATGGATAAGAAGGTATTTCGAGAATAGCACGCGCGCACTTTTATTTTCAGTCTAAAAAATTTGTCTACTATCAAAGAAGGTATTTGAAATGAAAAAAGTAATATTTTACCTAGTCTTTCATAGCAATTCTGTATGTCGTAAGCCATGTAAAAATTATTTTCATGGCTTTTACCTTGCGACGTGTACACAGCCGTCGCGTCGGCTTATCTCGGTATCGTATTTCAAGGTCTGTTTATAGTAACTGTGAGACTGAACGTACTTAATTGTTTTATTTATTAAAGAATAGTTCTTGTTCATGGTGATATAATAAGTAGTTACGACTTTTATGGATAAAACATTCATCTATATCGTCCTAACCTTTTAGAGACCTGAAAACACATTTACGAAATCTTATAAGATCTTATTAGAAACTTATGCCGATCCACTTGTCGTGTTATTAGTATTTGCAATTAGAAAAACTATTCATAAAAACAACACAGCTTACAGAACAACGATAAGTGGTATCGTTTGTTTTTTATGGATGTTTATCTGAAGTGAGTCATAAGTGCGCGATAACACGCGCCATGTTTACGACCAAAACATAAACACCATAAAAAGTGACGTAAGGAGTTTTGTCAGCTGATGAGTTAAAAGAAATCGTTTCCCCGGTATACTTTTTGCTTAGTATGACTTGCCATGATGTCCAAAACCAGTAGACTCCGGCTTGGTGATGGGTCTTGTGACACCCTGTATAGTGGGCACGCACCTTGAAGTGGCATTCGCTTTTGTCTCGAGTGTGAAGTACTTACTTCGAAATAGCCGAGTATATTTTACTTTTAAATGGTTTAAATGATATGTCAGTAAAACCAATATCGTCATCATTCTCCGAGCGTTATCCCAGTTTCAACCTGGGGTCCGCTTACTAGTCTAACCGGATTTGGCTGAATATTCATCTAACCTCCGCACCCGATGGGATAGCCATATTCCATGGTTTAGACTAGTGTCAGTTTATTGACAAGGTGCTGACGCCCTATAACGACTGTCAAAAATCTTCATGACAACCGGGACCGACGGCTTAACGTGCTCTCCGAGGCACGGGGCAAGTAAAACCAATATCTTGTCATAAAATCCGTGAACCATAGTATAAATTTAATATTTACAATTCGCGTAAACCGTGAAAATCCAAAATTTTTTATTTATCGACCACGAACTTACATTTACAATTTACTGAAAAGCAGAAATTCCGAAACAGTAATTTCCGAATTTCCACAAAGGAAAAACCGCAGACAGCCCATAAAGAATAATTCTAAAATAGCAACACCAAAGAAAGTTAAAAGCAACCTAACCTAACAAATGTTCATAAATTCAACCGCTATTATATTTGGACTTTAACCCTGTTTAACACACGGCGAGGTATTACAATGGCTATTCAAAAAAGGCTTTATTTGCTTATCAGCGGGCCATGACCGTAATGCCTACATTTGCGTAACATAATCACCATAAAGCTGCGTCACCGGATGAAATCAGCGTGGAAGATGAGCGGTTTCCAAAGCTATTATCGTCTGTTATGTCACTTTATTTTACTCAGCTTTGCTAAGCGTAAATGATACTATTCTTTGCATTGTGTACTAGAAGATGATCGCAGCCACACCCAAATTTTCTTATTTAACCGTTCCCTTACTATCCCGTGAGAGTTTGGGGAAATTACTCCTTTTACTAAGAAGGGATTTCCGAAAATTTCCTGCACGCTCTCCAAAAAGATGCATGCCAATTTTCAGCTTCTTGCGCACAAAAGTTTCGGCAATGCGTTGTTTGTCAATCAGTCGGTAACTCAAGAATTTCATATAATACGTACAGTCCTTTTCTCGTTCCCACTATTGTCTTGAAATACTGGAAAAATAACTATTCCATTGCCTTCTAGCAATGAGTGTGACAAAAATGCAGATTTTTTGCTTATAGGTGCTACAGACTTGAACGTGAGAGGCAAAGAGGCATTATTTGCAGATCTTTTTTAAGGAACAGAGTCTCTTTCATCTTTAGTGGAGGCGCTGCCTAAAAGCTTACCCTGAACGCTGTTGTACCGCAGATTTTCAAACGATTTTTAAAATCTGCTACTATGTTAACATCGGCCATAATACAGGTCGATTTAAATATTCATGAATTTCAATGTTTAACCAACGTGTATGAAATATTATTCAATGGAAATGATATTTGTTTCGTTTTGGATCAAGTTGCGGGATATGAGATTCGGTGTAATTATTTTTTGCAAAGGATTTTGTTTAAATTAGACGAAATATGGGCAATAGCTGTGTATGATTTAATTTTGCAAAACAATCAAGAAAAAGGTTCGCTATCGTGTGGGCCGTTAATAAAATAAGTTGGATTTGAACTTCATAAGTTTGTGCCCCAATTTCGTTGGCCTGTACTTTTAAGTTACAAAAGATTGTGTTCCCAACTTTATGTTTCCCGGAGTTATAAGATGACCTTTTTAAATATCACCTGGGACTTAGTCAATTTTCTAAAGACAAAATTTGTACAACATAAAATCAAATAAACGGTATAATATTTAAGTTTTACAATAAAGTAATGTCATTTGATTTTGATCCTATAAATAACCAGCGCTAGAAACATTTTACGAAACAAGGATTCTTATTGTCCCATCATACTTTTGGTCCTACTCGTTTGATCTCAAACGACGCCTTCAAATACCTTACACTAATCCCTTACAAAAAACCTTGTCGACTTCGTGAATACAAAGAAATGTAACTTACTTCCTTCCTTCTTTTCAGGTCACACAATGGAATTTGTGCCAGCACCCCAGTTCGGCGTTCTCGTGCTAAAAGTTAATACAACTTGAAAATGTAAAACATGCATGTGGAACTAATATTAGAAACGGAAAACTTTACAATAGACCTAGCAGATTTGTCAACATCAATGTATCTCACAGATGCTTACGTGAACAAAACTGTTGAGCTCAATGAGACAAGCAATGATCTGGTGTACTCCAACCAATTTGAAGACGAACCTTTCATGGTATTTTTAGTGATATTAAAATGTCTGATAATGTTATTCATAATTCTGGCTGCGATTTTCGGGAACTTATTAGTGATTGTGTCAGTGATGAGACACAGGAAATTAAGAGTGATCACGAACTATTTTGTGGTGTCGCTAGCCCTGGCTGACATGCTTGTTGCTATTTGGGCGATGTGCTTTAACTTGAGTGTTGAAATAACGAACGGTGAATGGTTGTTCGGTTACTTCATGTGCGATGTTTGGAACTCTTTGGACGTGTACTTTTCCTCAGCGTCGATACTTCATTTGTGCTGCATCAGTGTCG
Organism: Euclidia mi; assembly: GCA_944739405.2. Taxonomy (NCBI): domain Eukaryota; kingdom Metazoa; phylum Arthropoda; class Insecta; order Lepidoptera; family Erebidae; genus Euclidia; species Euclidia mi. The sequence goes on from OX123203.2 coordinate 12,238,615, forward strand.
ACAGATACTATGCTATAGTCCAGCCCCTGGACTTTCCTTTGATAATGACGACGGCAAAGCTTGGGATCATGCTTGCCGTCGTCTGGTGCAGTCCCGCTTTGGTTTCCTTCCTCCCTATCTTCATGGGTTGGTACACAACCGAAGATCACCTGAACTTTAGGAAGAGATTCCCAAATATGTGCAGTTTTACTGTGAACAGAATCTATGCAGTGATATCCAGTAGTGTTAGTTTTTGGATTCCTGGAGTTATCATGCTGTATATGTACTACAGGATCTACAAGGAGGCTGATCGGCAAGAGAGGATGTTATACAGGTAAGATTTATTTATTTTATAAAAATTAACAAAATATTACATTAACAATATGAATTTTATCCATGATCAGTTTCAAGTTTTTTTATAGACTAAAACGATTCTCAAAGAAGAACAAAATCATAATAAAAATATTTGAAAAATAATAAGGACACAAACATCAAAAAGGACAGGTTTATTTATTAGGAAGCAATGATGATACTTCCAAATAAATGTTTGTCAAGAGAAATGTGGCTTTGTACATAGAAATGTAGATATTTACCGTGTACACATCCGACTTCATGTTTTCCGTAAAAAGCCTGTAGTCGTGATAAAGCAAACATGAGCGTATCGTTATCATACGTATTTCAAACAATCGATTTTGTTGAATCAAGGTATTACGTGTGTTTGATAATATTAATTCATATAGCACTTGGCCTCTTTATTACTAAATTCAATGGCATAGTAACACTCACTGCCTGTTGTATTAAGTGCGTATCGCAATCTGTGTTCATCAGATTTGAGTCGGATTTGGGTGTGTTAAACTGATAATGTATATTGTGAAATCAACCCAGTTTATTATGCAACTGATAACTGGACTTTTAGAGTACTGTTGATTAGTAATTTAAACTGCTGCCTCGATACTAAAACGCTGAGTCATGATACAAAAAAAATACATTTTTGTCTAAAGCAAGCACCTAAGGTGTGCCATTGTCATTCATAGCACACAACCTTTACCATAAATTACATTCTCAATTCATCGAGAAATTTGAATGACAATGAAAACTTGCTAACAGTCTACAGCAAAATATATTGTGTCACATCTGACATACTAGGTGGCGGTGTCCAAGTTCAAAGGCGAAAACGATTGACACTACAACTATACAGGTAAGTATAACGCAATAACCACTAAAAATATCTGGACCTATTAACGAATAACAATGCCTCCAAATATAATCTGGTATCAATAATTGGCAATCACGCTTACGATACCGAACCAACGATGCACAAATTTGGAAAACTTCTCAAAATAGAAACAGGTCTCCGCTAAAATACCACACAGTTGCAGAATCGGTCTAGCGTCACTCGATCTAAAGTTTCACAGACACAAACATCTTGAAATTAAAACTACACGACAATAATAAAGTCAAAGACAAGTATAATGGTTTCGCCTCAGGACTGTTTTGTTTATGGTGATTAGGTGTCTTTGTTAAATTTTATATTAGTGACAGCGAATGTCAAATAACAATTATAAATCTAATTTTGTTTGTTAGTAATCTTGTTAAATTAGCATATTGTTTGTAGAAAATTATTGTTTTAGTGGAATAAAATCAAGATGATACTGAGTATTTTTTATCAATAAGTCTAATAAAATTTATTGAATACTTTTAAGTTACTAAACATAGGTATACATTATTATAATTAAATTTAAAGCTAATCTTAAAACTAATCTATAATTAAGAAAAAAAAGAATAAAAGGAAAACAACGAAAACAAAAAAATATATAACAATATATAATTATGCTATACTGCCTTCACGAATTCTTCCGCAACGCTGTCTACTGGTAGCGTGCCCAGAAGACTAGCAGCATTGCCACGCTGGATGTCAATGCTTATTCTCTCTGCGAAAAATAGGCCAGCCTTCTGGTCATGGGAAGCATCGATCAGCCTTTTTGCTATTGCTCTATATAGAGCACGAGCACTCGGGCCCCATTGCCCAAGCGTTTCGACCCCAAACGGCTCAAAAACGTAATTCCCAATTAGATTTTGATATTTGCGCCGTTTGAGGGTCTCCGCCGATGCAGCAGTAGCGCCAGCTGAAGCAGCTGTACTTAGAAGATGTGATGGCGCAAGAGTAACGACGCAGGTTGCGTCCCACACCAGAGGCCTACCCATCTTCCAAGGTAATAATGACATACCGTCTGGTCTCTTCCCATCGTCACGTACCAGATCATTAGGTTCAAGATGAGCTGGTACACCAGCGGTGGAAAGAGCACGACGGATTATGTCATTAATATGGGCGTGTCTGGAAATACGCCCTGCACTTCTGCTGCATGATAGGCCATGGTGGCCAAGGCTGTCGACGGCTTCCCCACAGTTACAACGATGCGGAGAAACATAAACAGCACCCAAGCAAAGGCAAGAGGCGATGCGGAATGTAGTATCGTCCAACATAGTTCCTATATTGGACGATGGAAGCGCTTGCCCACTCTATTTACCTTCCGACTCTATTGTCTCTGAGAGGAAAGATTTCGGGGCAAGTCAGAGCTCGGGCAAGCCATTTTCCAAGCGTTTATGGCATCAGTCTTACACGGCACCTCAGAATTAACCAGTGTGGGTTCTAAAATTTTCCTGGGCAATTCCTCAGTGCTATGGACTGAGGACAAAAACTGACATCGGTAATTTTGCGAACGCCGAGGCCACCCAAACGAACTGGTAAAGTTGCTCGAAGCCACACTCGGTCGTTCATGTTAAGATTTAGAATTTTGCTCAAAGTGTTTCGAATCACATTATCTATGGTTTCCAAAAGAGATGAATGTTTCCAAAAGGGAGATGACCGCAGAAAATCTGTGAATTTTGGAGTGAAGAGGCAATGCCGAATAATTATGTAAACCGAATGTAAATTGATTTTGCATAGCCGTTCTGAAGATTCACAGAAATTTTGAATTTTCTCATTTACAAAAGTTTCAAAAGCTTCTTCGAAAATGGGGGACCCGAGAAGGCGAAAGGTAGATTTAGTGGTTACTTTTATATTTGGCGTCAAAGAATTAAATTTTGAAAGCACCGATGAGTGTTCTAATGAGTCATTTATAAAAAAATGACATTTATTGGAATTTAGTTCTTAGCCGATAATGCTAAACTGTTTTTTTTTTTATTCTAAATTTTGTAGAACCGTGGCTACATCGCCTCCAAGAGTCCCGTCATCCAAGTACCAGATGTTTAATTTCGAATTTATTTGTGTTATAATGGGATGAATGGCTTAACTAAATATGACTGGCCCGAGAGGGTCACCTTGCTGACAACCAACTGCAGATTCTAATAAATTGTCCTTATAAATTAATTTGGATGGATGCCTATAGCATTGCAAAAGATATTTGAAAATTTTGGGTGTTTCTAGTTTGGCTTGTGACAGCAAGGTGTCCCTATTCACTGAGTTGAAGGCATTCTTCAAATGAATCTTTAAAATGACCTCACCTTCACCGCAGCCAAGGAACGTAGGCAGCGCATGTATGGCAGCCTCACAGCCTCCTTTTGAGCCAAAGCCCAGTTGAATTGGCTGAAATTTATGGGCCAAAGTGGCGCTGTAATATTTGAAACATAATTTGGCTGCCATACGTCTGTAAGTACGCCCTACCGCAATGGGTCGGATGCCACCATCTTTCTTGCGCAGGGCGCACAAGTTGGCCCCATACAATACGTCGATGACATCTGTGACCACATTGCCGGTGAGCATAAGATTCATTAAAGCCATTAGTTCCCTCAAAAGTGCATCACCGGCGTCTCCAGCACTTGCACATACGAGGTCTTTCAGGTGTTGAGGTGTCAAGCCATCAGTGCCGCCAGCAGATCCACTTTGGAAGAAACATACGGCTTCAAGTACGTCCTTGGCTGAAACATTAAGACAGTCAGAACCTTCGTCGGGCATGTCGGGGAAAGAGAGGACATTAGCTGGCGCTGGGTGCTTGCTCTGCAAACCTGCAAGTGTGTCTGCAGAGCAAGGCGCCACCACATCGCTACTAAACAATAACCTAGACGCTCCCCGAATGTCACCATCCCTTAGTTTTGATTCTACACGTTGATAAATTGTTTTATTAAATCTGTTGGTGGTAATTATTGGGTCAAAATTCATGTCAGAATGAGGTACAACATTTCTCCTTAATTTGGCTTGTCAAAGATTTTTGTGTTATTCGATTGCTATCAACGTGTAAAATCCTGTAAGGAAAGGTAAGCAACTGTTCCCAGGCTGTTTTGGAGTTCTCACGGATGACGAGACCAATACAATCAGCTAAACTCTGAGCGACAGCTGGTCTCGCGCCACGTGGAACCCGCTTTAATACCGGAATGGAATTTTTTAATGTACCTAGATGTTGCCAAAATGGAATTTGGGAAGAACTAGATTGTGGAGTAGTATCAGGGCCAGGAAGTACATTTTGATTTTTGTGCACTTTACCAAAATGTACTCAAGCCCCGCTTACCTTTAAAAAACCGAGTCTGGGAACAAGTTGGGCAGCGCACCAGGTTAGTCAGCGATGTGGCAGATTGATTTGAGGCACCTCCTCCCGCATCACTAATGCCATCACTTGTTGATAGCATATATATTTATATATAATGTTTCGAAGATATTATGAAACCTTAAAATTAAAACGACACAATAAATTTGATATTATTATATGTAGTTTTTTTTTATAGACTCACGCCTGTATCCCCGAAGGGGTAGGCAGGGGTATAATATTACACCCACATTTCGCCAGCTTTATTTTAGTCCCACGTAATAGGGGGTGAGCCTATTGCCGAACCGGTCTGTATGTAATGTAGTTTGTTTTGACATGTTTATGTTTATATTTTGGTGACAGGCCGTCTCCAAGGGGTTTATTGTATAAATCGCTCGCCATTTTTGTTAGTTAGTAGCTTAGTGTGTCTTTTTTGGTATATCTGCAACTTATAGTAATTGGTGATTTATGCAGTAAATATTTATAATTTTCTTCACAAAAGCCGCCAGTTTTCTAATATTTTAAAATTGTTTTATTTTTCGCCGTGTGGTTGACGGCATAGAATACAAATGTCACCACCCTCTATCTTCCCGTGGGTGTCGTAAGAGGCGACTAAGGGATAACACGATGCAAATACCATCTTTGCGTAGAGACGGAAAACTCGACATCAAACCCTATACGACTGCCTCTTTGGTATCGTGGCATAAATGTGCGCGTGAGATCGGGAGGTCCCGGGTTCGATTCCTGGGTCGGGCAGTGTTATTGGGTTTTTCTGTCACGAAATTCTCAGTAGCAGCACGGAGTCTGGAAATGTGCCCGGTACGGCAATAGGCTCGCACCTTATTACGTGGGATTAAAGTATATCTGGCGAAAAGTGGGTGTAGAAATACACGTGACGATATGTATGTTTGTTTTATTTTTTTATTTTATCAATTATATCGTTAAGTATTCTTAAGTTGAGGCTAAAAAATCTGTATGCAACTGAAATTAAAATATCAAGTTGCTTCATAAATTTTAAAATGATATTCCAAAAATGAAATAGGTCGTCGAGGCCATCGGCCAAGCTGTAAATGAATTGTTAATTTTAATTGGAGCAGTTAATTAGTTTTGAATGTATTCAATAAACAGGCAGGAACGAAACAAAGTGTTTTACTAAATTTGAATTTTAAATGTGCTATCTCTGTTTAAAATGCTCCGTCTTTGTTCTTAGTTTGAAAATGGAACAGACATTTAATGTTTCCTCTACTTAACGTTTTTCCCCTTTTAAACAAAGAATGTAAACAGCTCCATTTATAAACTAAACAGTACTTTTTTAATTAAACAGAGTGCATTTATATTGAAATTGGAATGTAGGCTGTATGCTTTTTATAGAGTGTCAATTTGTATAAAACGTGTGAGCAAAGTATTCATGTGTGAGCGGTATTTGTGTAAGTGTAAGTCCGCTTTGAACCAGTTCAAATATACGGATCGTAAGGCATTGAGCCCCTAAGTATAGGCTCAACCTCAAAATAAAAAGTTCATATTACGGTTCCTAAATGATGTCACACAGAATGTGTTGCTTCGCTGAGAAAAGTTTGTTTACGTAGCGGATCTCGGTGTGTTGATATTCTTTTCAATTCGTGCGTGATCTATGTAACCGTGGAATATTTTAAAGGGAAGGAAAGGGAAGAGGGCCACCAAAATCGAATGCAGATAATACGAGTATCTACAACAATAATTGGATCGCTTTGTTTGTCCATAGGACTAATATTTTTGACAATTATAGTAATTATGTTCAAGCAAGTGCTACTGGATGACTTGTTGGGCAGAAAAAAAATCTATGTTTATTCTCAAGCTTTGCAATCAGCAGTGATTTACTAGTAGGGACAACAACCTACCGGCAATTACTTAAAATTAACACCAACTGGCGAAGACTATTATACTTTTTTGTATAGCAGGTAAAGCCAGAAATTTATTTCAATACTTAACATACCAAGCAACATATTTTTTTTTCGAAATAATTGCATATTTGTGGCGTTAATTTATTTTTTCGATTTTTCTCTGTGTTTTTGACTCTGCTTTCGAATTGCACGTTGAATTAGTAGCTTTATTTTATTTAAGAAGATGGGCCACTTAATTGCTTATTAAATAAGACCAAATTTGCAGGGCATCCTCAAGTACGAAGAATAAAAACATAGCTTAGAAAAACACAGACTTTAAATCATACAAAATTTACTCTATGCTTAAACAGCTCCTAAGTTGGAAACTTAAAATAATAACATCACATTAAATCTCTAGTGCAGGTACACCATTAAGAATTGACTTAGGCCCAAATTGAAGAGGCTTAACCGCACTTCCGAAAATAGCCCCGGGAAAGTAAAATGACCTAATTCTCTAAGCGCTGTGACCTGTTTTCGGTGACACTTAAATTTTCTATCATTACCTTTTCTTGTATCAAGTTGACACAGGATTAGGATCGAAGGAGTATTTGATTGTTTTTTTCTTGCGTCTTTTTATACTATGAAATAATGGATGATATCTTCTTTGTTTTACTTTCTAGTACTTAATGGACAAAGTAAGCGGCTTCAGAGGAAATACTTGTGCGGTTTTTGAACGCTTTGTAAACTTACTTTTCTTTTAAGTAAGTATATTATGGTGAGATTTTATTCAACAATAGTAAGATACCGTCTTTATTTTTTTATGAAGATGCTAAAGTTGGCTGTGGCAAATAAAACTAATTTGTGTGTATTGTGAGTATTTTTACAGTTTTACTTTAATTCAATACTTTTAAAGACATCATATTACAAACAAATACTATAATGATAACGCAAGTAAGCTTATTGCGAAAATGGGTCCTACGAGAAAACCTACTGTCTGTTTTTTAAATAATCTTAGAAAATCTGCCACGTGGAATCAGAAATTATTTGCCGCAAAATAACTTATCTATAATATAAAAATGAATAGCTGAATGTGTTGCTAAGCGCAAATCTCGAGAGCAGCTGAACCAATTTCGGTAATTATTTTTTTATAATATGCCTTGAAGGTTGGTTCTTAAGGAGAAAAAAAAAATGAAAAATCTACTGTCATGCGGTACGAAGTTCGCCGGGTCAGCTAGTAAATAGATAGTTTGTAAATAAAGTTACTAAATCATAATCTAGTTTGTAAATAAATAAATAAATAAATAAATCATCAATCATAAGCGTCTTAAGAACATTGAAACTACATTATATACTTCATAAAATAGGTTTTAATCGCATTATCTAAGATGTTTTAGGTCCTGGAGAGACTCTCTTCGTGGCCACAAATTAAAACGTAATAAAAACAGGATAGGTATTTCTATAATATCTTTGGTAACGCAATATATAAAATTCTTGCGTTACTGACTAAGCTGTAATTTTTGGGCGCAAGAAGCTTAAATTTGGCATGTATGTTCCTCGGGGAGCGCAGGGGTGCACTAAGAAACAGAAACCTAAATAAAATGCGCAGGCATAGCTGCGGGCATCCTCTAGTATAATATAACCTCCATACAAAATATGTGATTGCCTCGTTGGTCTCGCGGCATAAATGTGCGCGTGGGATTGGGAGGTCTCGAGTTCGATTCCCGAGTCGGCCAAAGTGTTATTGGGTTTTTCCGTTAGGAAATTCTCAGAAGCAGCACGGAGTCTGGTTATGTGCCCGGTACGGCAATAGGCTCGCCCCCTATTACGTGGGACCTAAAAATCCCTGGCGAAATGAGGGTGTAATATTTCACCTCTGCCTACCCCTTCGGGGATAAAGGCATGAGTCTATAAGTAATAAATAAAATAAAATATCAAATTGGTATTTCTAGCCAAATCAATCAAAAGATAGATCAAATATTGGGACCGACTGTTAGTCTATTGGTTAACTGGTCAAAAATGGCCAGAATGGCCACTTTTGACCTAAACATGTATAGAGATAAAACTTATTTTAAAATTAAGGTTATTTTTTGGTGTAATGATTTCTCTAACAATTATATTTTATAGAAGCCTAGGTAAAAAGAAAAGTTTTGGGTTGTAAAGATGTTCTAGAACTCGTGAACGCATCCTTATCAAAATATTTTGTTTTCGCTGCATTGTTATATTATCTGTGCCCGATACTACTTCCTTGTTTAGCTACGTTCCATTTCACTTATACCACATATTTAGCAACTGGTTTAGTCAAAACCTCGAGGAAACTTAATGTTATATATAAATTGAATCAAGTTGTTAAAAGCTGATCATAAATTAATGTATTTTTTATGTTAAAAGATATAAAAAGTTAAATATAAATGTATTTCTGCCGTTGAAAACATTGGATAAGGATGCAACGGAACGTTTTTGACGTAAAGACTCCGCCGGTGACATTGGACATGGGAGAATCTGTCAAATTAATACGAAGTAATTTCGGTGTATTATGTAATTCCTAGACCTTTATAAGAAGATCTGTCTTTATAGTATAATTTCTTGATCATAGAGCTACTTGTTTTCGTACATTTTATCTCTATACGCAATAATTTATTATCAGGTCATTCAATGTATGAGAAGTGGCCATTGTTCTTTTGCATGATTGCTTACAATATACAAAATAAGTTAATTATTAGCTACCACAACTTCTAATCAGATAATTATCAGATCAATTTCAAACTCCACTGAATTCACTAACTCATTAGCATGATCGCCGAAGTGAAAACTTTCAGTAGTTACTACGTTACTTTGTTTCGCTAATTTGCCATCGATAGATGGCGTGATCCGCTTAAATTCACTTAACACCTGTTAAAACTGTTCGGAGAACCAATTTTAAATACAAAATATGATAATTTTAGATCCAGCAGTATTGCTTAGTTTGAATGCTGGCTAGCTAGCTTGGTGTTTGAATGCTGGCTCTGAACATAGATCGCTTAAGGCTAAATTCATCACATAGTATAAAAATATACACATACATATAAGAATATATACTATTTTTGGGTAAAACAGCCGGTACGAGTTAATTTAATAACACGGGAAGCTAAACATTTTATTTTGCTAGACTAAAAAGGTTAAATTACTTAAGAATGTTGAATTAAAACGGGCACGAGAGGAAATCAGGCCATTAAGCAATGATATCCTTTAGCAACCAGCAAAATTTGCATTAATTGTAATTACATTATATTACAATTTACATCTGAGTTCTCAGAATCAGATTTATTCGTAAAAAGTAGGTACAGAATTATCGCACTTTTCAAAATATGATAGAATTTAGCATTTTCAAAAATAATTTCGTAAGGACATGTAAAGTCTGAGAACCTGCACTTGGCCATCGTGGTGGACTATATTCTAACTCATCTCATAGTGAGAAAAAGCTCGTGCCCAGCGGTGGACAGTTTAAAGGCCGAACATAGCATAAGGCAGACATAAGACAGATTACTGAAACATATGTAATACCTAATCATCTACAGAAACGATGACTTATGTGTGGCCTTCTTCTTCTTCTTTCGAGTCAATGACGAGTCTCAAGTTTCAAAGTATCAACTCTTGTCCGCCCAGTACGCGGCCACCATTACTGCATTTTTAGAAGCGTTCATTACATTTACATGTGTCTGGGCAGTTAAGGCACGATAGTAGGGTTTTGTTTTGTTTTTCGTGTGAGTGTGTGACCAACTCTCATCATCATATCAGCCAAACGACGTCCACTGCTGGACATAGGCCTCCCCCACGGTTCTCCACACAGACCGATCTTGAGCCGCCCGCATCCAACCACCTCCCGCGATCTTGACTAGATCGTCGGTCCACCTTGCGGGGGGCCTACCTCTGCTGCGTCGTCCGGTACGTGGCCGCCACTCCAGAACCTTTGTGCCCCAACGGCCATTGGTTTTTCGAGCTATGTGCCCTGCCCACTGCCACTTCAGCTTGGCTATGTCGGCGACTTTAGTTCTACTGCAGATCTCCTCATTTCTGATTCGATCTCGCAGTGAAACTCCAAGCATAGCTCTGTCCATCGCCCTCTGAGTGACCTTGAGCCTTCTGATAAGGCCCATAGTGAGCGACCACGTCTCTGATCCGTAAGTCATCACTGGCAACACACACTGGTCAAAGACTTTCGTCTGGAGACACTGCCCAACCGAGTTGGATTCGACGATTGACCTCCTTCTCGAAGTTGGACCTACCTAATTGGACTACTTGTCCCAGGTAGATATACTTGTCGACAACTTCGAGCGTAGTGTTCCCAACCTGAATAGGAGCAGGTACAATATGGACGTTCGACATGATTTTCGTCCTGTCTACTTGTTGGGAGACTCTACAGAGGCCATCGAGCATTGTGCCTAGGTCTTCCATGGTCTCAGCCATGACTACGATACGTCTGCGAATCAAAGGTGAGTGATGTACTCGCCGTTAAGGTTGATGCCGAGTACATTCCAGTCCAAAAGCTTGGAAACATCCTCCAGCGCAGTGGTAAACAGTTTCGGGGATATGACATTCCCCTGTCTCACCCCTCGCTGGAGTTGAATAGGTTTCGTACTCTGGTCCTGAAGGCGGACTAACATAGTGGCGTTTTCATACAGACACTTCAGCACTTCACATCTTCTCATAGTCCACAAACGCCAAGCATAGAGGCTGGTTAAACTCCTCGGACTTCTGTATAACCTGCCGCAGCGTATGTATATGGTCTAGGGTACTATAGCTTTTACGGAAACCGGCTTGTTCGGGAGGCTGGAAGTCGCCTAGCTTGCTCTCGAGACGATTTGTGATGACCCTAGAAAACAGCTTGTAGCTATGCTTCGATAGTAGTTCTTTAAGAGGGTTTTATCCCCTTTCTTAAAGAAAAGCACCACCACACCTCTATGCCACGCCTGTGGCGTTTTACCCCCGAGAATGACAGAATTAAATAGCTTCCGAAGGGCTTCTATAGTGGGTGTGCCGCTGGTCTTCAGAAGCTCGCTCGTAATTCCGTCATCACCCGGCGCCTTGTTGTTTTTGAGCTGTTTGAGAGCCACACTAATCTCGTGCACGCTTACGTCCGGTATATCTTCGGTATAGTGTCGGGTCAATCCAGCTCTAGGGTCTGACGCTGGAGTACTTGCGGGTTTTTGCGTTGTCGTGTATGGCTGTCCATAGAACCTTTCGATTTCCTCCAAGAGCTCAGGCTTGGACGATACGATTCTGCCATCTTCCGTCTTCAGCTTTGTCAGCTGGCCAATTCTGGTGTCGAAGTTTCAGACCACGCCACCACCACACATGGCCTAACGAGCCTTATCCTTAGACAAGAACCGGGACCGGGACGATAGTAGGTGGAGCATTGACTGTATGCTGATGCCACACTCACACATGGTTTCGGCTTCATCCAAGAAACCCCATCAGGCTCGGTTTTTTTTGCAACGTGCAACTTGGGTCCGCAATCTATTTAAGGACTTCCATGTGGACCTGGGAAGCTCGTGACCAAGAGGCAGGTTTTCCGAGATAGGGACAGAAGGGGAAGGAACTGAGCTTTGTGCCGTCCACAAGTCTTATCTGGCTTGGGAGACTTCACCATAGATTGCCGCAACGTTAGTTTTCGCAGGAGGTTATTACGAGCTGTAACTTTGTGTTTGATGTTCTCGGAGTTTCTTTTAAACGTGAGTGATCTATGTAACGTTGTGCCCAGGTATCTATGGTAGTTACAGTGGTTCATAGGTAAACCGCGCCACTGGATGTTTAGCTCTCTGCCTGTCTCTTTGTTACAAAGGTGACAAGCACATGACTGTGCGTTTCACCTTTGTAAGCACATTATTTTACAAGCCCTGACTAGGTGCAGAGCCTAATAACCCCGGGCTACCTTGATCTGAGTACGGAGAGCAAACAAAATAAGATCGCGCGCGATAGTTTATTATACATTGATGATATGCTACCGAAGCAAAACGTATATCTATGCAAATTAGGTGATATTGACATTCAAATATTTCTTTTACTAAATGGAGTACATTGTAACGGAAGATTGTAACGCCCATATAAAAGATGTTTCTAATTACTTTCATTTGACAATAAATTCATTGATGGCCGCCGACCGCCCAAAACCGCACATTATCCTTTAGTAAGTTCCCCTCCCTAGTGTGTGGCCTTCACGTTTCATTTTATCAACAAAATGTAGGGTTATATAATACATATACCCTATGTCCGTTGGCAACACCTAATTTGAAATTGGTTAAATCGGTTCAGCTATTTTAATGATAAAATATCATTATTAAAAAAATAGAAGAAGAATTAAAACATCAATCATCATCACACACAATCAACGAAGGGTAAACTTGTTGGAGCGATAACGACGCATTTTAAAATACAAGGGTAGTATTCTACTTACTAACAATTGTAATAATCATTTTGCAGTTGAAGTCATCTTCATTCAGAAACTGCACTCTACTTTAAACACCAAAATGTCTTGCAAAAGGATTATAATTCCAACATCACATCCAACGCAATTGGTTCAAGGCTACTGGGCTACATTTTTTATTTAAATAATTACTTTAATCTCTTCAGAAAATTAAACCAGAATTAAAATTCGCAACAGGCAACACTGTTTCATCCGCAGCATAAAAAGTTTATGAATTTGCCCTTTACCACCCGAAAACCGTGACTGTACAGAATTTAAGATGTTGGTGTAAAAACATAAATTTAATTTGAGATCGGGCTCTGGGTCTCACTAAAATTAAGGTACTTGGGGCACCAAAGACTCTTGACACGAAAAAAGTAATTTTGGCACAGTAAAAGGTTTTTTATTGTTGGGTCTTGAGAATCTCGTCGGATAATTATGATCTCGAGGTTAAGATGCTGGATGGGTCTAAATCTGTTGTATAAAATGTAGGGAATGATGTCAGAGTTTCCGGCTGTGCTATTGGCCTGATGAATTTGTCGCTGTGCACAACGACAGGATTGTTGTTCAGATTGTCTTGCGCTGATTGGGGCACTTTAAGGTCAGATCGTTTTGAAACTTGGTGCTAGCAAATCAGTTTCTTAAACATCCATCGAATCGATCTTTTGACTTATATAATATATATTTATAACGATAAACGCTTGTCCTTTTTTGTCGGAATAGCAGTGCTTTTTGTATACTGTTGACACCGTGCCTATGCAACAGGTCTGATTTTGTTTTCTTTTCGTATTTTTGAGATTTCCTATTTAGCGCATGGTATCAAACAGCATTACTTCAAGAGCGTAACAATTTCAGTCGTTTTTCCTTCTTGAAATAGCTGAAATAGCTGCATGTGCATGCGTCTCACGACCTTTTGATTTTGCTATCATTACAAACAAGTAGGAGTGTAGGTATGCTATGTCTGGATTAGTGCTTTTGAATAATCCTGATGTTTCGCTCTCACTTAAAAGAGTAGCTTTTATAAAGCCTCTGAAACTAAAAAACAGAGCTAAAATTACTACAGAGTATTTACTTCGCCAGGCTAAATTACAGCGCCTCTTTATTTCCATTTACAGAGCATCTAGGCTTAAGGCGAGGTTGCAGTACAGTGCGTAGCTCGACCTCACCCCCCGCAAAAACAAAAACACGGCGGTGGCGTCAGCGAGTGAGCGGGGGGAGGGGAGGGGGGTTTCGTGTGTGCGTGTGCCACAGCGCAGCGTAAAAAAAACCGTAGATGAGTTATGCGAACTTCAAGAGTGGCACATTAAAAACAGGCTAAATGTCTCATTTGGCTTTAGTCGCGTACGCGCTGCGGTCGGAAGCGCTCGCTCTTTTACTCGCGTGTGTGTACGTTACATTTGAAAATGCCGTCGTGTGTTATGAGATTTTGCACAAACTATAGTAGGAAAATGACTAAAAGTTATGGAATCACTTGTCATTCATGAGTATTACAATATTACAACGTTTTATTTACAATTTATAATAAATTCAGTATCACAAATAATAAAGTGAATAAAAAAATTGGCATTTAGCGAGTGTAAAAGAGAAGCAGTATTGTGCGTGTTCAAAGACTAAAAAACAAAGTATCCAGATGGGACATTCGTAGTCATAAAATACTGATGTGTGTTTTTGTCAAATAATAAAAGTGATTTGAGGCTGAATCAACACAATATATTATTATTATAGAAATACAAAATCATACGTAAGTTACAAACATTGACGGATGATCGCAGTCCATTCACTTGTTCTTGTTTTTCTCCTTTTAGTATTAAACAACTAAGTAGATTGTACTGCAAAGTTTTCGCTGCCGACCCACCGTACCCCTGGCAGTACCTCTGGGGGTATGGTGGGTCTTTCAAAGCTTAACTGTACTCCCTGATAATATATTTGTGTAATTCGTTTATTAATTTCAGTTCGTTAATTTCAAGTTCTACTATTTTGTGGGATCATTCCCAGTATAGTAGTAGTATCATCCAAGAAACCCCATCAGGCTCGGTTTTTTTTGCAACGTGCAACTTGGGTCCGCAATCTATTTAAGGACTTCCATGTGGACCTGGGAAGCTCGTGACCAAGAGGCAGGTTTTCCGAGATAGGGACAGAAGGGGAAGGAACTGAGCTTTGTGCCGTCCACAAGTCTTATCTGGCTTGGGAGACTTCACCATAGATTGCCGCAACGTTAGTTTTCGCAGGAGGTTATTACGAGCTGTAACTTTGTGTTTGATGTTCTCGCAGTTTCTTTTAAACGTGAGTGATCTATGTAACGTTGTGCCCAGGTATCTATGGTAGTTACAGTGGTTCATAGGTAAACCGCGCCACTGGATGTTTAGCTCTCTGCCTGTCTCTTTGTTACAAAGGTGACAAGCACATGACTGTGCGTTTCACCTTTGTAAGCACATTATTTTACAAGCCCTGACTAGGTGCAGAGCCTAATAACCCCGGGCTACCTTGATCTGAGTACGGAGAGCAAACAAAATAAGATCGCGCGCGATAGTTTATTATACATTGATGATATGCTACCGAAGCAAAACGTATATCTATGCAAATTAGGTGATATTGACATTCAAATATTTCTTTTACTAAATGGAGTACATTGTAACGGAAGATTGTAACGCCCATATAAAAGATGTTTCTAATTACTTTCATTTGACAATAAATTCATTGATGGCCGCCGACCGCCCAAAACCGCACATTATCCTTTAGTAAGTTCCCCTCCCTAGTGTGTGGCCTTCACGTTTCATTTTATCAACAAAATGTAGGGTTATATAATACATATACCCTATGTCCGTCGGCAACACCTAATTTGAAATTGGTTAAATCGGTTCAGCTATTTTAATGATAAAATATCATTATTAAAAAAATAGAAGAAGAATTAAAACATCAATCATCATCACACACAATCAACGAAGGGTAAACTTGTTGGAGCGATAACGACGCATTTTAAAATACAAGGGTAGTATTCTACTTACTAACAATTGTAATAATCATTTTGCAGTTGAAGTCATCTTCATTCAGAAACTGCACTCTACTTTAAACACCAAAATGTCTTGCAAAAGGATTATAATTCCAACATCACATCCAACGCAATTGGTTCAAGGCTACTGGGCTACATTTTTTATTTAAATAATTACTTTAATCTCTTCAGAAAATTAAACCAGAATTAAAATTCGCAACAGGCAACACTGTTTCATCCGCAGCATAAAAAGTTTATGAATTTGCCCTTTACCACCCGAAAACCGTGACTGTACAGAATTTAAGATGTTGGTGTAAAAACATAAATTTAATTTGAGATCGGGCTCTGGGTCTCACTAAAATTAAGGTACTTGGGGCACCAAAGACTCTTGACACGAAAAAAGTAATTTTGGCACAGTAAAAGGTTTTTTATTGTTGGGTCTTGAGAATCTCGTCGGATAATTATGATCTCGAGGTTAAGATGCTGGATGGGTCTAAATCTGTTGTATAAAATGTAGGGAATGATGTCAGAGTTTCCGGCTGTGCTATTGGCCTGATGAATTTGTCGCTGTGCACAACGACAGGATTGTTGTTCAGATTGTCTTGCGCTGATTGGGGCACTTTAAGGTCAGATCGTTTTGAAACTTGGTGCTAGCAAATCAGTTTCTTAAACATCCATCGAATCGATCTTTTGACTTATATAATATATATTTATAACGATAAACGCTTGTCCTTTTTTGTCGGAATAGCAGTGCTTTTTGTATACTGTTGACACCGTGCCTATGCAACAGGTCTGATTTTGTTTTCTTTTCGTATTTTTGAGATTTCCTATTTAGCGCATGGTATCAAACAGCATTACTTCAAGAGCGTAATAATTTCAGTCGTTTTTCCTTCTTGAAATAGCTGAAATAGCTGCATGTGCATGCGTCTCACGACCTTTTGATTTTGCTATCATTACAAACAAGTAGGAGTGTAGGTATGCTATGTCTGGATTAGTGCTTTTGAATAATCCTGATGTTTCGCTCTCACTTAAAAGAGTAGCTTTTATAAAGCCTCTGAAACTAAAAAACAGAGCTAAAATTACTACAGAGTATTTACTTCGCCAGGCTAAATTACAGCGCCTCTTTATTTCCATTTACAGAGCATCTAGGCTTAAGGCGAGGTTGCAGTACAGTGCGTAGCTCGACCTCACCCCCCGCAAAAACAAAAACACGGCGGTGGCGTCAGCGAGTGAGCGGGGGGAGGGGAGGGGGGTTTCGTGTGTGCGTGTGCCACAGCGCAGCGTAAAAAAAACCGTAGATGAGTTATGCGAACTTCAAGAGTGGCACATTAAAAACAGGCTAAATGTCTCATTTGGCTTTAGTCGCGTACGCGCTGCGGTCGGAAGCGCTCGCTCTTTTACTCGCGTGTGTGTACGTTACATTTGAAAATGCCGTCGTGTGTTATGAGATTTTGCACAAACTATAGTAGGAAAATGACTAAAAGTTATGGAATCACTTGTCATTCATGAGTATTACAATATTACAACGTTTTATTTACAATTTATAATAAATTCAGTATCACAAATAATAAAGTGAATAAAAAAATTGGCATTTAGCGAGTGTAAAAGAGAAGCAGTATTGTGCGTGTTCAAAGACTAAAAAACAAAGTATCCAGATGGGACATTCGTAGTCATAAAATACTGATGTGTGTTTTTGTCAAATAATAAAAGTGATTTGAGGCTGAATCAACACAATATATTATTATTATAGAAATACAAAATCATACGTAAGTTACAAACATTGACGGATGATCGCAGTCCATTCACTTGTTCTTGTTTTTCTCCTTTTAGTATTAAACAACTAAGTAGATTGTACTGCAAAGTTTTCGCTGCCGACCCACCGTACCCCTGGCAGTACCTCTGGGGGTATGGTGGGTCTTTCAAAGCTTAACTGTACTCCCTGATAATATATTTGTGTAATTCGTTTATTAATTTCAGTTCGTTAATTTCAAGTTCTACTATTTTGTGGGATCATTCCCAGTATAGTAGTAGTATTGAACAATTCTATGATTGAACTGTCCTAATTCTATTAGCACACCTTGATGAGGAGAACAGAACTAATGGGATAAGTAATAGGAATGTCCCAGTCTAGTTCTATGTATGTTTTTACAAGGGTATTCAATAGCACTACTGGGAATGTTCCGTAGTGTCACGACATCGCGCTCATTTATCCGAATGAATATATTTTGTAGACGTTCATTTGTTTAATGTGTAAAACAAATGAACGTCTACAAAACAAATGAACGCCTACAAAACAAATGAACGTCTACAAAACAAATGACTTACAGAAAGTGATCAGCTATCGATAGTGATTGCAGAAAACAGGTGCATGCGATTTTCTAATTTTATTTCGAATTTATAATTTTATTACCCTAATATTGCCATAAAGCGAGAAAAAACAAAAAAAAAGTTTGTCATGAATTGTCAATAAGGTCGAAAATCGCATGCACCTGTTTTTTGCAATCACTATCGATAGCTGATCACTTTCTGGTAGTCATTTGTTTTGTAGACGTTCATTTGTTTTCTAGACGTTCATTTGTTTTGTAGACGTTCAGTTGTTTTGTAGACGTTCATTCGTTTAACACATTTTTATACATACATATTTATTCGGATATGTGAGCGCGATGTTGTGACACTACCCTTGTAAAACATACATAGAACTAGTGGTAAATTTCCTATAACTGTTTCCCATTAGTTCTATTCTTCTCATCAGGTTATGCTAATAGAACTAGTGGAAAAAAAAGTATCACTAGTTCTATCATAGAACTGTTCAATAGAACTAGTGGGAATGATCCGACAGCGCAAGGATGATTATGATGACGGGTCTTCAACAGTACCACAGATTATACTTATAATGTACAAAGCATTATAACCATTAGCAGTAATACCTAAACGTTTTATTCTCTAATTTATCTCCTTGTTGCACTATATCATCGTACTAGCGCTTGTCGTCGCTTGTCTAAAAATACAAAAACGTAAGTAGTAAGTCATTATCATACGAGAGATAACACTGTTCAGTTTAATGTCCACGTAGCACGTTGGTATAACACTACGAGCATTTTAGCCAGGAGTACGGTTAAGCTTTAAAAGACCCACCATACCCCCAGGGGTATTGCCAGGGCTACGGTGGGCCCGAAACGCACAGTTTTTATATTAACGTACTGTTTTAGGTTTCCACTGAATGAAATGAGAAGAATAAAATGTATTTTATTAATAAATGTTATAAATAAATCACATCGACTTTTCATTTCCCTACCTTAAATGAATTAATCAAATTTACTTTGAGGTGAATTGAATTTACTCAAGACAAAGTGATCATGTCGCATCTGAGTCAAATTATTGTTTGTGAAACGGTCAGCATGATGTCACAATGCGCGTCGGTCCAGAGAGTATATGTTTATCTCTATTTCGCGCTTGCGATTAGATGTGCTATCTCACTTACACTTCTTATCTAATTCTTAGTGTGTCGTTTTGACATATTTATATTAGTGTGCGTACGCTTTTCGCGATGCGTGCCACTCGTAAGCTCCGTCATGTTATCTTGTCAGTAACCTGTCTACGGTTTCTTACTAGTATGTCTATGGTTTGAACGATTGAGTTTGGAATACGAATTACTTTGTACTTTTGCGAAAACGTACATGCGGGGGTGGAGGGGGATTTTGCGGAGCAACGACGTACGTCCGCCCTCAATAACGCCTAGACAGGCACTGATGAACGGCCGGCGAGCGATATAATGCCAACATTTTGACTATTTTTTTTCTTGGAGAAAAATCATAACGAAATTACGAAATCTGTTTTTACCATTTATTTTAAAATAAAGAGCTGTTTCTATTGATAATACTTTCATATAAATTCATTATGGAATCTCTAAGCAGTACACGTTTAAAATTGTGATTTAGTGCCATGTTTGACATTTTTCTTTATCGAGCCAATCATTCCAAATCGTGTTTCTATCTTTACGATTTACTAGAAGATATATTCAACTTTTATACTTTAATTTTTAATCATTAAAAATATCATAATATATGGGACTTTCAGACGTTCAAAAATCTTAAAAGTACTGCAACCTCGCCTTAAACGAATTGCTAGTATTATATTTAATACTGACTTGCGCCTACGGCTCTGCCTGGGATGATGTGATTACAAAGAAGCTCATTTATCAGAGTAACTAATTGTGGCACTTAGTTGTATATTTTACCAGCGCAGAAAGCGCCTTGTTATAAGTTTGTCATGTTTGTGTCTGCCTGTGGCATTGTAACTCCCAAAGAAATGAACCGATCGTGACCTCAACTTTTTGGTTATAAGTTGACGTGATTGAGATGATTATAAGCTCCAATTTACAAAGATCTAAGGAATAGGACGTTACATTTTTTTATAGTTTAGATAGATATGTGGCGTTCGTCTATTTGACGTCGACATTTTCATGCGTCATTCGCTAGTCAAAAGCGCCTACACTTTATTTTAATAAAAAAACCAAGTTGTTCTATAAATACTTATAACTAAATTCAATGCGTATATTAGCTGAGCCTGCGGGTTCACCTTGTAAATAGAACCTGCTAGAGAATTCCCGCAGCAACGCCCGCACATTTTTTTATTCAACCGTTTCTTCCCGAACCCATGGGAATTTCGAGCAATCCCTTCTTTATGCAGCCCTACGGTCCCAAGAAACATATCCCAAATTCAATATGTACCCAGTAGTTTTGGCTGCATGTTGTCAGTCAATCAGTCAGTAACGCAAGAATTTTGTGTATCCAGATAATTATGCGGTATAGATCCGTTACATAGATACTAAACTACTGGGTGCAAAAAGCTGAATTTTGGCATACCTGTTGTATGGTTTACGGAGTGTCGGTTAGCACAAAGTGAGTATTTTTGGAAATTCCCATCCTAATGGGGTACTATATTACCACGCGGGCAAAGTATAGTTTGATACTAAAAATAAGGTATTTACCTTAAACTTCTGGGAAAATATTCAGGCATTTCACCTTACTTTCCAATTTTAATCTGGCCAAAGTCGCGGTATAAGGTTAGCATCACACGAAGCCCGTCGATCTCTATTGTGGTCCGCCCGTTGAATGTCTGTGAGATAATACTGCCGTTGTAAGTTGATCCATAGTGTCTAACGGCCATTTTCAATATTCGATCCATACATGGATTTTGAGATTCGAGATTCGTGTTTGACATATTTTGTATGGAGCTTATGTCAAAAACGAATCTAAAATCTACAGATCTATCTATAGATCGAATATTGAATTCCGTAGTAAACCGACAGAGATGATAATATGACCTACCGCTCTAGGAATATGCTATATAGGCATTTACATTAAATCAACGGATTCAGGAACTCCTAACCTTGAATCAACTAAATATTTGTGGACCACAGAAAGTATTGTACCGAATGGGTATCGCACCAAGAACTAAAGAAGAAGTAATAAATGACGCCAAATTTGTAAACCGCACGCCATGTTTTGCAAAGACATCAAGTAGATTACTACTCGCAGTTATTATAAAATAATGAAAATAATTCAAAAGCTTAAGATGAACATGACCGAAGCTGTGGTATAAGCTTAGTATCACACAAAGCCCATCGATCTCTATTGTGGACCGCCCGCTCAAATGTCTCTGAATAGCTTTATCTCTGTTACAGCCAGATAATACTGCCGTGGCGGATCCATTCATATTAGCTGTGGTTAGCACTACATACCTTTTGAATACGGTATTGGCAAAATGCCTCCTTAATCGCAATAAGGTCTTTTTACGAGTTTTGACCTTTTTTATGTAAAAGGTGGCAAACGAGTGGACGGATCGCTTAGTAGTAAGCGAGGTGAGGGAGTGGTAATAGGGGATGGGGCCTCCGGCACTCTCACTTGTAGTTTCTATCTATGGAAAGAAATGCAACAGTATATGCAGGTACTGTTACTTCACGTCAAGTTTGTGTAAGTAGTGTGTCTGAAGTACCACCCGTACTTCAGACACACCAATTAAAGTGGCCCATTCATGCTGAAATTGGCAAGACTCTACTACCTATAAAATCTAACATAATACATGTTACAATACATGAAACAAATCTTAGAAGCTGGATTAGAACTATAATTCCTGGTAAACAGCGGAGTTCAAATTTGGCAAGCTATATAGGTTCAAATGATGTTATACTTGTCTGATAAATATGACCTTTTAGCGTCCAAGATTGACTGCAAAGCGAGTCAAGCGCTGAAGGTCACG
Organism: Euclidia mi; assembly: GCA_944739405.2. Taxonomy (NCBI): domain Eukaryota; kingdom Metazoa; phylum Arthropoda; class Insecta; order Lepidoptera; family Erebidae; genus Euclidia; species Euclidia mi. The sequence continues at coordinate 12,260,662 of OX123203.2, forward strand.
ATTCCTGCGCTAGAATGTAACTTTCTCTTTCGTGGAATTTGGTGTTCAAACCGAGTTGGCCGAGGTACAGTCCATATCTTTACATAACATAACATAACTTCACGTCTGTATTCGCGAAGGGGTAACCAGAGGTATATTACACACCCACACTTCACCAGTTATGTTTCTTCCGGGCACACATAACTTCGAAAAGTCAGAGGTGTGTGCCCGGGGTACCTGGGGAACGAACCCAAGACCATCGTTTCGGCAGTCCTGGGTTACTGGGCTATCTCCATATCTTTGTTATACAACAGAGACTTTACACACACAATCTTTGTTAATACGGCTACCCACTCGTAGTATTTAACGCAATACATTATTCACTCAGCCTAGAATGAAATGTAAATCAAAATATTCGCTCTGAACTGGAGGCTCTCGGAATTTTTAAAGCGGTCCGCTATCTGGAAAATTCAAGTAAATTTGTTAAGTTTATCACTCTTTCCGTAGTAGATTCATTGTATCAACAGTCGATCTTGCTAGATAATTTGCTTAGATTTTAATTTTAATAAAACAATTTTATTATAGGTTTTTATGTTAGCCAAGAAATAGTTATGACTACATACTGCTAGATAATTTGCTTATATTTTTATTGTAAGTTTTTATGTTAGCCAAGAAATTGTTATGAATACATACTGCTAGATAATTTGCTTGTATTTTTATTGTAAGTTTTTATGTTAGCCAAGAAATTGTTATGAATACATACTGCTAGATAATTTGCTTAGATTTTAATTTAACTATAACCTATCCTCTCAGAGGCAGTGGGATGGACCGCTTTGCAGCAGAATACGAGAAAACCTTCTTAGCACATCGTCTAATGCTGCAGAGCGTGCTCGCCTACTGGCTGTGGGAGAGTGGGAGTCGGGCCTCTGGCTTCAAGCACTGCCATCGTCCAACATCGGTACCATGCTGGACGATACCACGCTGTCACTGTGGAGAGGCTGTCGACAGCCTTGGTCACCATGGCCTATCATGCAGCAGGAGCGCAGGTCGTATTTCAGGACACAGCATTCTTAATGACAATCTGCGTCGGGCTCTTGTCTCCCCTGGCGTTGCAGCCCACCTTGAACCTCAGGGCCTGGTACGCGACGACGGCAAAAGACCAGACGGTACGTCTTTACTGCCATGGAAGTTGGGTAGGCCTTTGGTATGGGACGCAACGTGTGTCGATACCCTCGCGCCATCACATCTTCCTAGCACAGCTGGTTGTGCGGGCGCTGCTGCTGCTACAGCGGAGACCCTCAAACGGCGCAAATACGTAAACCTAGTAGGGGATTACGTATTTGAGCCGTTTGGGTTCGTAACGTTGGGACCATGGGGTCCAAGTGCGAGATCTCTTTTTAGAGACCTCGCAAAGAGACTTGTCGACGGCTTGCGTGACCAGAAGGCTGGGTTGTATTTGGCCCAGAAGGTAAGTATCGCCATACAACGTGGCAACGCTGCCAACGTTCTGGGCACGCTGCCAGTTGACGGCGATGTGGATGAATTTCATGACGCGCTCTAAATATTTTTTTCTGTATATATTTCTTTGTATAGCATTTTAAGACTTAGTTACGTTTCAATCTGATATATATATATATATAAAGTTGTAAAATAAATTAATTTGAGTAGATAAACATTTTTATTATAGGTTTTTATATTAGCCAAGAAATAGTTATGAATACATAGGTATGAGAGCTACATCGTCTCAGTTCTATAGCGTGAAGAAATTACTGCTGCTATTTACTTATATTGTCGTGGTTCAGATAACACCGTCGTAAATTGAACATAAATCCCCGAGACAACCGGATTCCTCGGCATCGTGCGTTTTCATATAAAAATACAAATAACAGCACTTCAAATTTGTACTGTACTACTTGGCTGCATAATAACTGATACTGCAGTGGTACCTACCTACACAAGACTTGCGGCGAACATTATATACTGCGGCCGTGCGACATTTTTATCAGGTCATAAAGATGGCATTGTGGGCTACGCGGTCATATTGCCGCTTAGAACGTGTAGTGTGTATCGTGGAACGAGACTGTGTGTCGCTCATTTCTGGATGCTTTTACTGTCCCGTGATTGAATGTTTGTAAAAACTCAAAAGTTTCAAGATCTATACCTAGTTCCGGGTAATGGTTATGTGTCATCATCATCATCATTGTACTGTGATGTTCATGAAAAAGTCTTCTAGAACCAGGTTTTACATCAATAAATTGGCCTATTGCAATCCACTGCTCTGCATTGCACCGCTGGATGAATATCTCTCATCATTCGCGTCACAACGTCCAGTCCCCTGCCTTCCGTAAGGCGCATCAAGCCGGACCTGGCCACCTATTTCATATCGTCAAACCACCAAGTCAAGCTTTCTATATGGACAGAAATAATTTCTTTTTCCCGTCCCGAAAGAAAGAACAAATCGCACAAGAAGCAAAGTCGAAAAAAGCTACACATAATGATAGTCACCAAAGGCATTACTTCATCTGTGCAGTCAAATAGTCCAAAAGGAAAAATAACCGAAACTCAACACGGCCAAATATACGTCACTTAACTCGTCTCGTCACTCTAACTTGCTATTAATATATTATAAGAAAGAAATTCTGACAGCATGCAAGATTGAGTGATCCAAAATTAATAATAATTTCCCAGAACATCAAATGCCGATTAGGGAAGGAGGAAAAAGTGAAAATGTAACACATCTAATCAATCTCACGCGCTTTAGGGGCCTGGCCACGACCTTGTCACTGCCGCAATGAACGACAACCTATGAAATTAACGTTCTGAAGGACGATTCTTGTATTTTGAAAGACACTGTATTTTGAACGAAATGTAATTTGGATTCACTCACAAAATTAGTATTCTGCTTAATGTCATAATAGTCTAATTTGATACATGGAGATCGACGTTGACACATTGTTTGACACTTTGTTAAATATTCGATCTAGTCGCGATATCATTCAAGTGTCAAGTAATTTACAAGAATACCATTTATGACAGCAAGACTAGATCGAAACTGTATTGTAAACAAACAGAATTATGAGAATTGGCGTGCTGGAATCATCCCTATAACGTGTGTTTGTTTACATGTAGAGAATACGTTGTTAAGGACAATACCTTTAACATAGAAGATCATCGACCTCACGTCACCCGCGTTATATCAACCGCCAGGCTTGTGCGTGACATTTTACAGTGAGACATCCTTCTTCTTCTTCACGGAGCAGCGGCGATAGCCTAGTGGTGTACGTAACGGACTGCTGAGACGATGGTCTCGGGTTTGATCCCCAGTTACCCCGGGCACAAACCTCTGACTTTTTGAAGTGATGTGTGTATTAAAATGTTAATTATCGCTCGCTTTACTATGTGCCCGGTAGATGGCAATAGGCCCGACGAAAAGTATTACATTGGGACCGAAACACAACTGGCGAAGTGCGGGTGTATAGTACACCTCTGCCTACCCCCTCGGGGCTAAAAGGCGTGAAGTTATGTTAGTAATGTTAGATTCTTCTTAGTTTACTTGACGTGAAGCTGGTCTGTTCCCTGATCAATTTAAAATTGCCCGAGTTCTTCCAATATTCAAAAAGGGCTCAAGAACGGACCCAGCTAATTACAGACCGATTTCTCTGTTACCAGTTTTGTCGAAAGTTTTAGAAAAAATTGTGAAGCATCGGCTTATCAAACATTTAAAATATCATAAGATCTTACGTAGTGAACAGTATGGATATCAAAAATCGATAGGTACCACAGACGCCACAGAAGCCTTAATTGATGAGGTTGTCTGTAAACTAAATGACAAACACAAAGTAGCGGGGATATTTTTAGACCTTAGCTCTGCATTTGATACCGTAGACTACGATATACTATTGACTAAATTGGAACATTATGGCGTAAGAGATAATGTTTTAAAGTTATTTAACTCTTACTTGCGTAACAGACGTCAATACACAGAAATCAGGCAGGTAGTTGATGGAGAAGAAAATGTACAAAAATCTAAATTAGTCACAAAATCTCGTGGAGTTCCACAAGGGTCCGTTTTGGGCCCAAAATTCTCCTTTCTTTTTGTGAATGACCTTATTGAACACATGAAAATCCGATCCCCAGATACGAAGCTAGTTATCTTTGCGGATGACACAAACGCTGTAATATCAGCAGATAATATATTAGATTTAGAGTCCAAAATTAATAGGACTTTTGTGTGACAAACACCATGTTTGATCATAAAAGGATACATATGTATACGCGAGAGGCGAAAAATGTTAGAAGAAGTATGATTGATTTTGTGATAGTAGATGAACGATTGAGAAAGAATGTGTTGGATACAAGAGTATATCGAGGGATCGGCATCCACACAGACCACTTCTTGGTGTTGAGCCGGATAAGTGGGCTCTTTAAAGGATGGCGACACCGAGAGCATAATGAAAATAGGGTCTTGGAAAGAATAAAAGTTGAAAATCTACAAGAGAAAGATGTGAAAGATGAGTATAAACGAAGATTGATAGCAAGATTTGAGAGATTCGATGGCATAAATGATATGGAAGAATTATGGCAGTCCTTTAAAGAAGAGGTAGTATGTGTAGCGTCTGAAGTATGTGGTATGATCAAGAGAAGGAAAATACGAAAGGTTAAGAATACATGGTGGGACAAGGATGTACAATCAGCAGTGTCAGAGAAGAAGAAAGCTTGGTCAGATTGGTTGGCTGCCAGAGCAAATGAAAGAATGGGAAAAGCAACGAGTGTAGACATAGATGAAGCAAAAAAGGAGTTTGTTAGGTCAAAAAGAATAGTGAAAGAAATGGTTAAAAGGAAAAAAGAGGAAAAGAAAGATGAGTTTGATAGCAGATTATCTGACGATTTCCAGAGGAACATTAAGTTTTTCTGGAAATCCGTTCGTGCAGTTCGAGGAAGAACTCAATCCTCAGAACACACATCCATCAGAGACGAGAATGGAAGTATAGTAAATGGTGAATTGTGCGTGTTGAAGAGATGGAAAGAGTATTTTGAAAGTTTATTCGAAAGAACGGCGATAGAGACACCGATAGCTGAAGTGAATTGTAATGATAGCAATGATGAAAGCGTTATTGGCGTGGATGAGATGGTGAAGGCACTGGGAAGTATGAAAGTAGGTAAGGCTGCAGGATATGATAGGATTACAGTCGAAATGCTGAAGGCTGGACAGGGCATCATAGTTGGTCAGTTGCAGCGGTTATATAACTTGTGTTGGAACACCGGCCGAGTACCTAATGACTGGACCACAGCTGTAGTTGTGCCTCTTTATAAAGGAAAAGGCTCGCAACAAGACTGCAAAAACTATAGAGGCATTAGCCTTCTCAGCATTGTTGGCAAATTGTATGCAAAGGTACTTATTGAAAGAGTTATGGAAGTAACCGACAATAAAATATGGGATGTACAAGCGGGATTCCGAAAGGGTATGGGATGCACGGATCAGGTTTTTTCCTTGCGAAGCATAGCCGGAAATTTTTTGGCCAAAGGTCAAAAGGTCTATTGCGCATTCGTGGATTTGGAAAAGGCTTACGATAAAGTGGTGAGGAATGAAATGTGGTCGGTGCTGTCAATGAATGGGGTGGACAGCAGCCTCATTCGAGCTCTGAAATCCCTTTATGAGGATTCTAGAGCTTGTGTGAGGATAAACGGGGCATACACTGACTGGTTTACCATCGATAAAGGTGTTAGACAGGGATGTGTAGCGTCGCCTTGGCTGTTTAACCTCTTCATGGACAGTTGTTTGCAAGATTTAAAACATAGTGACTGCGGATTAAGGATGAATGGGTTACTCGTCAAATGCCTCCTTTATGCTGATGATCAGGTTATACTTGCATCTTCAACGGAGGAGTTGCAGGAGATGGTATCAATCATGCATCGTGCGTTAGAAAGGAAAGGAATGAAAGTGAATGTAAGTAAAACGAAAGTTATGGTTTTTGAAAAGGAGGAATGCGTTACGGCTTGTAATGTTTTGATCGATTGACAGCGAGTGGAACAAGTGAATGAGTTTGTTTACTTAGGTACGTTGTTTACAAGAGATGGTAAGAATGAAGCAGATATTGAAAGGAGAGTTAATGCAGGTAATTGTGTGAATGGAGCTCTGAAGGCGTTTATGAACAGTCAAAACGTGTCCAAAAAGGCACGTTTGGCTGTACATAGAGGTGTGTTAGTGCCTACCCTTATGTATGGTAGTGATAGTTGGGTATGGCAGAAGAGATTTGAAAGTAGAATAAATGCTGTAGAAATGAGAGCACTGAGAAGTATTTGTGGTGTGTCTTTGACCGACAGAGTAAAGAATTGTGTGATACGAGAGTGGTGTGGGGTAAAAGAAGATGTAGTGACAAGCATTGAGAAAGGCATGTTAAGATGGTTTGGGCACATGGAGAGGATGGATGACGATAGACTGACAAAGAAGATATATCAGGCTAGTGTGAATGGGACAGGACAAAGGGGAAGACCTAGGAGAACGTTCTCTGACCAGATTGGAGACATCCTGAAAAAAGGACAAGTCAGAAGTACCCTTAACAGAAGAGCATGCATGAGAAACTTGATGGGAGTGAGTGAAGCAAGTGAGGTATGTCAGGATCGTTGCAAATGGCGTTCCGTAGTCTCTGCCTACCCCTCCGGGAAACAGGCGTGAGTCTATGTATGTATGTATGTAATTAATAGGATATAAAACATATTTGAAGAATGGTTTAGTATAAATAATTTAAGACTAAACATAATTAAAACTAAATGTGTATTGTTCAAGTCTACAGTTAAAAATAATGCCAACCTACAAGTAGTGTCTTCTGGCAATAAGATAGAAGTGACAGATTACGTGAAATTTTTAGGAGTCCATATCGATGCATATCTGAAGTGGAAAGAGGAAACGAAGCCAATAACCAACTCTATTAGTTCTGCGTGTTACACCATTAGAAACTTAAGAGAGGAATTGAGTATGGATCAATTGAGGACAGTGTACTTTGCCTTGGTAGAGTCTAAGCTGAGATACAGCATCTTACTTTGGGGAAAAAGCTATCAATATAATTATATATAACACCTTTATTATTCAGAAAATAGCTATTAGGACAATGCTCCGCTTAAAGCAAATAGAATCATGCAGAGAACACTTTGTAACTCTAAGGATCTTAACGGTTCCATGTCTGTATCTTCTTTTTTGCTGGTAAATTTGGTTCGTAATCTGCATAAGCTTGAAACCATTGATGAAAGACAAAATAGAGAAAGCACTAGAAGAAAAGATTTACCGTCCACAATACAACCAAAGCTTGATGTGGTTAAACACAGCTCTAGGGTCCAATCAGTGTTCCTATACATATAATAAATTACCAACAGAGCTTTAAACTATATAAAGCACAAACATCTTCAAAAATAAACTAAAGGAATATTTGTTGAGGAAAAGCTATTATAGTGTAGATGAATTTATAAATGACAAACAGTGTGCATCTTATAGGACATAGGTACTCTAATAATTAATGACATAAATATTTTTGTATGTGTATTATTGTAATGTTATTATTCTAATTGATGTAATTAATTAATGTAATGAATTAATGTAATGTTTGGATTTATATTTGATAATTGTAAAATTATATTTTAACACAATGTATATTGTTCTGAAATAAATGAATTGAATTAAATTGTGAACTAAGAAGAGATTGCTCCTTTTTTGGCCACAGTCACTAATACAACACATACGCAGGGTATGCGTTGCAGGTTTTTTTATGGCGTCACGCCCCTAAGGGGTAGGAAGGGGTCACGCACATTTCGCCTTATGAATTATAGATCCCACGTAATAGGGGGCGAGCCTATTGCCGTTACCGGGTACTTTGCCAGACTCCGTGCTGCTACTGAGTTTAGAAAAACTTACTTTTGTCAAAACCTATCGAACCTCGGACCTCCCGATCAGCAGACGCATACGCTCTCCACTGGACCATGGAGGCAGGCATGTGTTGCAGTACTTTTACACTAACTGAGAAAGCAACATGAAAATCGCATCACCCACAGCAGACGAATCGCTAGGTCGTAGCTAAGCCGTAAGGTTGCGGTCCATATACGAAACATCTGCGAATAAGCCATATCGATTAGTTAAGTTGTAGTTGATTCCCATTGGACCGTACCCTAGTGGCTAATAATAAAATAGTTTGAGGTTCTATTCCGGCAAAAGTTGGAAAGTTGTAGCTTTCTTTTGCTGATCTAAAGTTACCACAAGCTAAATCGGGAGCAAATCCTCTTTGGTTTCCTTTTTGTACAACTAAGATGGGAAATACTTTGACTTACCTGTTGATCTTGTAGCTGCTGACTTATAAAGCAAAAGACGTGGCTTCGATTCCCATCCAAGAGAATTATTTGTGGGGTGAGCACATTTGTTTTGTGTATGGGGGTAATAATTTATTGAGATAGATAGTGTGAGTTGTATCTATATAATTATGACATTATGAGGTTCTTCAGACGGTTATAATTTTCATAACGTTTGAGATTCTTCATCACCGGCCTAGCGTTATCCCAGTTGCATCAAAGAATGTCAGCTTTCAGGGCGGTTTCAGATTAGCGATTTATACGCGCGTATAAGCTCGTTTTTGGAAGTGCATGGAAGCGTACGGTCGTTGACGCGCTTCTAAGCGTATAAGCGCGAGCCGTCAGAATCCATGCGTCAGAATCCATGTTGACACTGACACGATTTCACTACCGTTTCGAGCAAACTCGCCGAAATATGCCCGTTTACGCGAGTCCGGTTTTCTGCAGCGCGTAAAGTCTGAATGATGACAGATGAAGTATACGTGCAAAAAAATACGCTAATCTGAAACCATTATACAGCGCGACTGGCGTCTGTCAAGGGAAAGCGATATTCCATGGATTTTGCTTCGTGTATTTACTATTTTCTTTAGACGTCTCTTATAAGACCTACGGTATGCATAGGGTTAGTGACATTTTATATTCTTAATCCGCCACTACATGGACAACGTGATAGACAAGACCTTTCTTCATCATCAGCCCTTTATACTGTCCCACTGCTGGGCACGGGCCTCTTCTCACTATGAGAAGGGTAAACCATAGTCCACCACGCTGGCCTAGTGCGGGTTGGCAGAACTCTCAGACATGCAGGTTTCCTCACGATGTTTTCCTTCACCGATTAGCAAGCGAGAATTAACCATTTAATACGCGCTTAACTCCGAAAAGTCATTGGTGCGTGCTGTGGATTCGAACCCGAGACCCTCTGCGTAGCAGTCTGTCGGTCTCTTCACTCAGCTATTGCTGCTTATAATTATTGAACTTGCAAGTAAATACTTTAATCCTACCTACTGCTTACATATTGAACTTGCAAGTAAATACTTTAATCCTTATAATGACACCATACAGAGTGTGCTATTAGCTCGGCAATTCAACATGGCTGTCGAAAGCATAATGCTTTACTAATCTGTCTACTCTCACTAATTAGCTATTTCATGTTTAATGCTTAATTTGTTCAAGTATAATTAGTTTGTCATTGAAAATTTAGCCGTGCGTAGCAAAGTTTAAACCTAAGCCCTCTGAATTGACACATCTGCACTTTCTGCGTCCATATTGATTATTTTTTAAGAAATAATTTTATTTTAGTCTGGTTTGAGATAATAGTTAATTAATAAACAAATTAAATTAGTGTTAATTTGGCTACTTTGATATATATGAGAGATTAGATGAACCCGTGGTTACACTCAAGCTATTTAATGCTACTGCTTCGCACCTATGGCACATAGCGTGATGTCCGGCGCATTGCCATTTCAGCTTGACTACTCGGAGAGCTATGTCGGTTACTTTTATTTTCCTGCGGATCTCCTTATTTCTGATTAAATCTCGCAGGGCAACTCTGAGCATAGTTCTCTCCATCACCCTCTGCATCATGTTATAAAACTATTCATATCAAATTTTATCATAATTATCTAGACTCAGACCGAAAATAACCAATAGTTCATAAAGGTAATAAATTGATTTACGAAAAAACAAGAGCTATAATTTGAATCGCTTTCTAATCAAACCAGTAATCTACATCTACACTAATAATTATTATAAAGAGGAAAGATTTGTATTTTTGTTTGTTTGTTTGTTTGTTTGTAATGGATAAACTCAAAAACTACTGGACCGATTTTAAAAATTCTTTCACCATTAGAAAGCTATTATCTGCGAGTAACATAGGCTATATGTTATTTTATAAGAAATAAGGGTCCGTCAGATATTTGGGTTTTTCGGGTACCTACGCGAAGTAGTTCCTTCAGGACGCGGGTGAAATCGCGGGAAACGGCTAGTTATCACTATTATTTAATACTAATATTCAACTATCTTAATTTTTATTTTAGCGAAGTTAGCGGAGTTCCTTCGAATTTCAATATCAACTATTTTGCTTGTTCCGGATTTTATTGGAAGTACATCGTTTTAGGTACTAAGAATTTTAATAAAATTTATTGATAATAATATTACTGAGAGAATTATGGATATAAGGAAAACGAAAACGCCTGAGCAAAATGGTATAAAGCCTATTTGATGATACTATTCTGTAAAATGTGATTCACAAAGAATTATGTAATTGTATGTCTGATAAAAATTGTGTAAAGTATTTCTAGTACTTTGATTTGGAAAGATCGCAGAATAACCAGAAACAGAAAGGTTCGACTGTTGAGGTGCCTGGTCTTTCCAATCTTCCTATAAGGAGCTGAGACGTGGACGCTGAGGATGCAGGATAGCCGCAAGATTGACGCCCTGGAAATGTGGTGCTGGAGACGCATGCTCAGAATCCGCATGCGCCTGCGACTGCGACTGACAAACTGCGCATCGAACCCATGTTTCCATCCTGAAGGAACTCAACATCAAAGAGAGATTATCGTCGACTGTGCAGATAAGAATCCTTAAGTTCTTTGGCCATGTCACTCGTAACGTGGACTCAATGGAACCATTGGTCGTGCAAGGGAAAGTTGAAAACTCCAACATCAACGACTGCTGTCACTCTGCAAACCATAGAACTACATGTCGACGCGTCACAAAAACAGCAACGGCACAAGAACCGACCAACGCATGACCACGACCACTCTGACAAGAGTGCACGACTGAGAAGAATTTCTAATACTTTTGAGTGCAAGGATTAGTTTAGTTTAGTTTAGTTGGACGTGGGTTTTCCGCACTTAGCCACTTATTTGGGCCATTGTGCGTAAGTGGCGACTTGATTGACGCCGACTACTCATACCACCTTAGCTCCTTCCAGAAAGCAATTAGTTGGCTGATGTCGTTCAAAGCCTCACACATGGTTCTGGGGTTGTTCAGCAGCTTTGCCCGTTGATCGCTCACGCTTGTGCAGTGCAGAATGACGTGAGCGGGTGTTTCTTCGGTTTTCATGCAGCCCCTGCACAGTGGGCTGTCCGTAACGCCTATGTTGAATAGGTGCTTGTTGAGTGGACAGTGGCCGGTTATTATGCCTGTCAGATGCTTGAGAGTTTTTCTGTTAGAATGCAACAGCTTGTGCGAGAGTCGCTTGTTCAAGCGGGGGATAGCATCTTTTGTTTGTCTGCATTCTTTTATGTCTGCCCACTGTTTTTCATGTTCATGTGCGGTTCTCTCGCGTAGCCATGTTTTGAGTTGACTTGCCGGTATCGGTACAATCGGCTCGGGTCCCATTATCATTGTGTCCGATCCTTACCGTGCCAGTTGGTCTGCGGCGTCATTGCCTGCGGAGTTGCTGTGGCCTTTAATCCATTGCAGCGTAACTCGATTCTTCTCTGCAATCTTTTGTAGCTCTAGGTGGCATTCCATGATGAGGCCGCTGTTAAAGCAGTTGCTGCCGAGAACTTGTAGTACAGAGACGCTGTCCGTGATAATGCGTATAGACAGGTGACTTACGTTCCTAGACGCGATTGCTGTTGCGGCTCTTGTTATCCCAAACGCACTCGGCTTGGAATATGGTGTTAAGAGTGCCAAGGGATGTTGAGATGTTGATATTTAAGTCATGGGAGAATACGCCCGCACCTGTCCCACGCTTCGTTTTTGAGCCGTCTGTGTATACTCTGACTTCGTGTATACCAGAGCTGTCTTTGTGTTTCTCCTGTAATTGGATGCGATATTTTTTGTCAAAGACAAAGGTTTTAGGGATGAGATCGCAAGCGGCCTCTAGCATCGGGATCTCTTTGGTTAAGGTCCCTTTTAGGCGTGCGTGGGTTATTCGATCATCCTTTCTCCACAGCCCGAGCTTTTCTAGACGGATTGCTGCAGCACCAGCTTCCTGCTGGATCATTAGGTGCTGCGGTCTTAGGTCCAGTAGTATCTCCAAGGCGGCTGTTGGGGTGGTCTTCATGCTGCCTGTTGTGGCCAAGCAGGCTAGGCGTTGAAGGCTCTGTAGCTTTTTTATGATTGTGCTTAGTTGTGTGCGTGGCCACCACACTACTGCACCATATGTAAGCATGGGGCGTATAATGGCAGTGTAGATCCACAGGGTGATAGATGGTTTGAGACCCCATTTCTTACCTATGATTCTCCGACATTGCCAAAAGATTGTGCATGCTTTTGTTGTTTTAGTGCTGATGTGCTTACCCCAGTTTAGCTTATGGTCAAGTATTACGCCCAAGTACTTGACTTCATTCGATAGGGTAAGCTCCGTTCTAAAGGGTTTTGGTGTTTTGCACATATGGGTTTTCCTTTTGTTGGTGAAAAGTACTAGCTCCGTTTTGTTGGGGTTAACCGTCAGTTCATGTTGGTTGCACCATTCCTCCATGATCCTGATGGCTGCTTGCATCCGATTGCGGATCGTGTCTTCTAAGTCACCTTTGATCAGGATGGTAATGTTGTCTGCATAGCCAACCGTGTAGAATCGTCTGTCGTTTAAGTTCTGTAACAGACCGTCCACCACAATGTTCCATAACAGGGGTGAGAGTACACCTCCCTGAGGGCAGCCTTTTGCAACTATGCCCCTCGTGGTGGAGTTTACCGTGAATTGTATTGCCCTCTGTTTCAGCAGTTGATCAATCCAGCCACTAAGGGTTTGCTCAACTCCGAACTTTTCGAGGGCCCGGCTGATACTGTTGAACTTAGTTTTGTCGAAGGCACCTTCTATGTCGATGAAGGGCCCCAGTGTCATTAACTTGTTGGTAAGCGCTGTTTCAATGGTTCCCACAACGGAATGCAGCGCCGATTCAGTTGACCTGCCACTTCTATAGGCGTGTTGATGTGGGTGTAAAGGCTTGCGCAGTAATGCGCCCTCACGGAGGTGTCGGTCCGTAAGTCTCTCCAGCGTTTTCAGTAAGAAGGAGATCAAGCTGATTGGTCTATATGCTTTCGCTTGTGAGTAGTCAGTTTTGCCAGGTTTTGGGAGGAACATGACTTTAACTTCCCTCCACCTGCTAGGTATGTATCTATGTACTATTGAGGCCCTGTAGATGTCGAGCAGGTGCGGCACAATCGTTGTGCATCCCCATTGTAGGAATGCTGGTATGATTTCATCCAGGCCTGCGGATTTGAATGCCTGGAAGCTGTTGATTGCCCATTTCAGCCGGTCTGTGGTGACCACATTTTCGGCTACCAGCCAATCTGTTTGGGTCGGTGGTCTGTAGTCTGACTCGTCCCACAGACGGTCATTGGTTACTTCACAACCTGGGAAGTGAGTTTCAATTAGCACTTGGCTAATTTCAGCGTCCGTAGTTGCGTAGGTTCCATCTTGTTTTTTAATGGTGCCAAGGGTTTTATTGCTGTCCTGAGACAAGATCTTTTTCACCCTGGCTGCTTCATTCGTGGTGTTAATGCCGCCGCAGAAACGCCGCCAGGACTCGCCTCTGCGGAATCTTATGCGTTTCTTGTAGTGTGACTGGGCTTCTTTGTATTTGAGCCAGTCTGCTTCCATTCTCGTGTTTTTAGCCCTGTTAAAGAGTTTCCTCAGGTTTTGCCTGAGTACCTCTAGTTCTCTTCCCCACCACAGGGTTTTACTAGACGACTTTGGGAGTGTGGGTGCACAGGCTTGCTGGTAACTTGTTTGTATACATTCTGTTAGTAAGTTGGTGTTATGCTCTATGTTGTCAGTGCTGGTTGACATGTCCTTGAAATAGGACCTGTCAACCTGTGATGCGAGAAGCGTCTTGTATTTCGCGATGTTTGTTCTGCGAGGGTTGCGCCTAGGTTGTGGGACGTTCTCTTGCACACGTATGTCATAGCAGATTCGTCTGTGGTCTGCAAAGGATGGCTCAGCGGACACATGCCAATTTGTGACAAGTTCCGCGGCCCCATCCGATGCTAGCGTGATGTCTACTATGGTTTGATATCTGGAGCTAACAAAGGTGGGCTCCGAACCGTTGTTAACTACAGATAGATTTGTTGAAAAGATATATTCAGTCAAGATCTCACCTCGTCTGTTAGCATCGGGGCTTCCCCACAGCGGATGGTGCGCGTTCGCGTCCGCCGAGATGATTACCTGCCAGCCGTGTTCCTCACAGTGCTGCACCAGCTCGACCAGCTCTTTAGATGGGATGTCCTCATCGCCAGGCATGTAGACCGAAGCTAGTACTAACATCTGTTTGTTGGGCCCTGTTTGGAGTCCTACGGCAGTCAGGTCTCTAGAGCAGAAGTTGGTTAGCAGCAGTGCTGGTATTGTTCGGGGAATGTATATGCATGTTCTCGGTTTAATAACCGAGCAGTTGTGCAGTAGCTTACCTCCGATGTTGTTTAAACCACATATTTTGTCGCCTCTAATCCACGGCTCCTGGATTAGGGCTATTGTCTGCTGATTAACCTCCAGCAGTCTGCGTAGGGTAGCCGTTGCAATTTGCTTATGCTGGAGGTTAGTTTGTATGACTTTAGTCTGATGAAGAGTCGAGAACATTGCTGTCCATAGACTCCCCGTCAGACGAGTCATGCTCGTCTTTTGCGTCCATCGCAGCGGTGGGTGTTTGTGTAGTCGCTGCGGGCGCCGGTGTAATACGGGCTATGCCCAAAGTGCTTGGGATGACTGGTACAGCTCGTCCCGCTGTGTTCTTACCTTGATTCGGCGTTCCCTCGGGCCCTACAGCCGCCGAGCTCTCCCCCCCGCTGGAAGCATGGAACATTACGTACACGCTGCCAGCGAAAAAGGAAACCCGACGGCCGCGTTCCGTGATCTTGGGGATCTCGGGTTCCGGGATGCCCAAGGTGAGGTAGACTCCGTGCTCCTGCACTGATGCACCGTACAATTGCCACGTTTGTACGGCGCATCAGGGGTTTTGGGCAATCAGGAGATGGTGGATCTTGGGTAGCTCCAGTGTGATCGTCTTCGGCAACCATAGCGCTGCGCGTACGCGCTTCGTCATGGCTGACTGCCTGATGACGACCAGCCTAGTTCCCTCAATCGGCGATCTTGTTTTGGCTACAGTGGTTTTGAGCCACGTTAAAGAGTCTTCATTTTCGCACCATAGCTTCAGGACACCCTCCACTGCAAGAGGTTTGCCCCTAAAGGAAGGTGCGAGTGCCGGCCCGTTATTTGGCGGTGTGGCGAAGGCTGTCTCAACTATGCTCTCTTCAATTGAGCGTTCGAGCTGCTTCGCCTGTTCCACCGTCAGGTCCGTGGCAGGGGTAGTAGCGATGGCTACCATCAGGTGCGAGTTTGTCGCCTCTGCGTAGCTCCTACCGCTCTTCGGTGTGGCGTCTGTTTTCGCCCGTTTCGACCCGGCGCTGGGTGGTATGGAGTCTTCAGGACGATCCCTCTTCGTGTTTGGTGTCGGAGTGGGCCATCCTGGTGGCGCCGGACCGCGACTTTTTGGGCCGCGTTTGCCGTGCGGCTCCTTGTTTCCACACGACTGCTGCGCAGCGTTACCAATCCCCACTGGAGGAGCGCGACGGGGCGCCCCGGAAGCAGCCGCAGTTGGTGCGCCGTGCGCAGGCGGGAGTGCGCTGACTGCTACTGCAGTCGCGCTCTTTGCCGTCAGCGGCGCAACACAACCGTCTAGGTGCGTCGTCCGGGGTGGACCGTCCGCTCCACCGGTCGAGGTTTGGTCGCCGCGCTGGTTGTTTTTACCAGCCGTCGTGGTTGCAATCGGGAGTGCGCTAGCCGAATTGTTCGATGCGCTATCACCCGACTGTGTTGTTTGCTCACGTGAGCGTTTGTAAAGGCGGTAGCGTTTACCGCCTCGTCTACGACTTCCTGGATTCGCAGTCGACGCGGAGTCAACGTCCGCCTTTTGGCGTGCGTTAGGTCGACGCGGAGCGATGTTCCAGGAAGTGGATGAGGTATGAATTGCACGAGGCATGGCGTTGGCCAGGTCGTGCAGATTTTAGCTGTCTTTAGAGCGTGAAACATTGCCCCCCCCCCCCCAGAATACGTGGGGCAGCCTGCACACGATGGTGCAGGGAGGGATTCTCCAGCGTCACGGACGCTGGTACCCTCCTGGGCTACGCTACTGTTTTGTTTCACTTCCATGTCTGTTTTGGTATGAGTCTGTGTTGAGTATGTGTTTGTGTATGTGTGTGAGTGTTTGAAGTGGTGTTTAGGTGCGTGTGTGTGTGCGTCCATGTAACAGTGTGTAGGTGTGTGTGTGTGTTACTGTGCGTGTATATGTGTGTGGGTATAGGTGAATGTGTCTGCATGCGCGCGTGTTTTTGTGTGTTTGCACGCTGTGTGTGTGTGGCGGCTGGAGGTTTTGGTTACGTCTGTTTCTTATGGAATCAGACCAACAACGGGCGGCAACCTCGGGAAGGATAGTCCACCAGCCTTGTCTTAGGGATCTGCACGACCTGCGCTACACCTATGACCATTCGCCAAACTCTGCATTGGACGCAGATGCAGAGAGTAGAAGTATGTCTAAGTCATTGATAAATAACAATGTGAGTTAGACCTACTTCCGCCCGAGTGCAAGGATAGCGTAGTGGTTAAAGCGTCTGCACTGCAAGTGTTGTTGGTTTGATTCCAACATGAAACAACATATTTTGTATTTTAAAGCTTTATATATGTATATAGAATATACGAGTGGGCTTAATTCTATAAGAATTATCGCTCTGTCTGCCTTAGAATGGGGAAGAGAGAAAAGAAGTAAGTATCTAGGTATAAACGACTGTAATTCTTCTTTATCTTTTTTTCTCGAGAAGTCGAGCAAAAAAGCGGCACAGTCGTACCATCCTTTTCTCGAAGCAATTCAGGCCATTTCCGACCCCCTATAACTTCATTGTGGATAAAACTAGAAGCCTGATTTTTAGTAAACATGCAGGAACTGTATAAACACGGTGTATTTCAAATTTCATTCAATTTGAATTTTCAATTATAACGAGTCAAAAGTCTTAATTTTGTCACTCACTGACCGATCATCAAAACTCTAAGGCACTTCTAGCAGACATAGAAGCTTCAAATTTAGAATACGATTAATGTTTAGTAGGTGAATCGAGGAAAAATTAAAATATTTTTCAATTTCTGATCAGTTTTCGAGATACATTAACTGCATAAATAACTTTGTAATCCCATATAAATATAAAGGATTATAAAATTACATTTGCAGTTAGAGCTTTATTAAGAAAATTACATACATACAATTACACACAATACACGTGGGTAGTTGTGGCCACTGTAGCAAAAAAAGTTAGCTCTCGCTTTTTATTTAATTATAATTTAAGTTTAATAGTTTTAAAGTAATTTGATGATATAATTTAATTTATTACATTACACTACCTGCCAGAGAGTGTTATCTCCTTTCCACATTCACTATTATACATATTAGCATGGAATCACTACATTGCACAATTGAAAACTTGAACACTATGTTCCATGAAAGGATGTCGCAGTTTGAGGATAAGCTGCAAAACAACTCATCTCCTCCGTCCAATGTTGCTGGCCTCACTTCAGAATTTGCTGCATTCCGGGCATTTGTCACTGAGTCTTTAAAGGGTCTGCAACAGCAAGTACAGCTGCTAGCACACAGTGTGGATCATCTGGAAATGCTGGGTCGCCGCAAGATCCTTCTATTACATGGAGTCAGTGAGGAAAAGAAGGAAGACCTTGTGCAGACAATTGTAACCGTAGTGAAGACACATCTAAAGCTTGAGGACTTCACTCCTTCCTGCATTAAACGCTGCCATCGGATGGGGAGACCTGCTGCTCCAAACAGACACCGCCCAATACTTGTCAAATTCCAAAATGTCGTAGTGCGGGACAAAGTCTGGTTTTCCAAGCCAAAATTCAAAGGTTCAGGTATAACAGCCTCGGAATTTCTGACCAAAGCCCGTCATGACGTCTTATGGCTGCACGGGAGAAGTTTGGCATACATTAGTGTTGGACGAAAGAGGGGGCTGTTTATGTCCTTGGGGCGAAAGCCGAGCGACATCGTTTGAATTGTTTGGTCGACGTTCAAAACCTTTGCCTCGTCAACGAGGACCAGCAGAGACAGGCTGCCCCTGCTTCCAAGAACGAGCCAACGAAAACGAGAAGAGCAGCTACGTCTAAGAAATAGTGCCTTGTAATTGTTCGCATCTTTTTCTTTGTTGAATCCCAGGTGGGTGGTTGTATATTCATTCATCATATTGTTTTGCAGGTACGGTAATCTACTTGACTTATTTTTTCTATTCATTTTATTTAGTTACCGACTATTTACTTTATAAAATTTATTGGTTCTATCTTTAACTTTACGGTAATACGGTTCGAATTATGACAATTGACAATTTGACAATGACAGTTCTGACGTTAGATATTTTTTACTATAATCGTTCTGAAACAGTTTTCGATTACACTGTCGTTTAAGTTGGGCCATAGCAACACTCTTTTATAATATTATCTAGCTTTGTTGTATTGTAGCTTTATTTAATAAGTTTAAAATTCTTCTTTAACATTTTTTACAACCTGAACTGCCTTTTCTACCTGGGATTTAATATTTAAAGTTTAATTTTTCATGTTATATAGAACTGTATTCATCATGACGTGTTAAACATATTTTATTATTTTTTCTGTTTAAACATCACTTCCATAAGCTGTATTGTATTTAAATTGTTATAAAACTGGCAGGTGGGCTTTATTTGAATAGTGTTGAATAGTAGTATTGATTTATCAAGATAAAGTATTATTTATATATTATCATTATTTATTTATTTATTAGTGCATGGATAGTGACAGTGATGACTTCTTCTCCGCGAGTAGTGACAATGATAGTTATATTAGTGTTCCTTCTCTGGTAGACAACTTGCAGTCTTTGTTCTCTGGTGTTTCGAGAGACTTTAATGTTGTCCATACGAGGGTCAAACTGAAAGTTCTTAGAAAATCAAAAACTGATTACATTAGCCAGTTATTAGTTTTATTATATCTTTTCAAAATATTGTCCATTGACGTCAATACACCGCTGCATGCGATGGAACCACTGGGAAAAGCACTTTGCCCACTCGTCCTTAGGGGTCTCTTCAATGGCATCGCGATACGCAGCCACCGCTTTTTCAGCATTAATAAACCGCTTTCCTTTAAGTTTTTCTTTAATTTTTGGAAATAAATAAAAATCACAAGGCGCGAGGTCGGGGCTATACGGCGGGTGACCCAGTAATTCAACGTTTGATGTCGCCAAATAGTCGATCGTTCGCTTGGCGGTGTGCGACGAGGCGTTGTCGTGGTGAAGGAGGATCCTACTGCGAGGTCGTTTCTCTCGAACTTTTTCCAAGACAAGTGGCAAACAATTGGTAGTGTACCATTCTGCAGAAACTGTTTTTTGATCCTCTAACACAATTGTTGCGAAATGACCTATCCTTCCAAAGAACGAGGCCACCATTTTTTTTCCCGCACTTCGATCTCTCTTCACTTTAGTTGGCAACTCCTCGAAAGGAGCACCCACTGAGCAAATTGTCTTTTGGTTTCAGGATCATAACAGTAAATCCAGCTTTCGTCACCTGTTAGTATGTCGAACACAGCATTTGAGTCACCTCCGTTAAATCTTTCAATCATTTTACGGCACCAATCCACACGATGGAGTTTTTGAGCCTTAGTCAAATTATGAGGTATCCACCGGGCGCAAAGCTTCCTGACCGCTAAATGTTCGTGGAGGATTTTGTGCACTTGACTCATACCGATGCCTAAGCTTGTCCGAATCTGCTGATAGGTCACTCTTTTGTCAGTCTCTATCATACGCCGCACAACACAGATGTTATTTTCAGTCGTCGCCGTAGAAGGCCGTCCCTCACGTACATCATCAGTGAGATTAGTGCGACCACGTTTAAACTCATTAAACCAGTTGTAAACAGTCGCACGAGATGGGGCTTCATCGTGAAAGGCCAATCGTAGCCTATCATAACTTTCTTGTTGACTTAAATGACATCGAAAGTCATAAAAAATCATTGCACGAAAATTTTCTCGTGTTAAATTCATGTTGACGTGACACAGACAATTTTCAATTTGCCGCCAAATCGTAAAACAAATGACAAATGAATGAAATATATACTCAGTAATATTGGCAAAGAGTTCTATTTTCAAATTTTAGAATAATTTTTTTATTATATTGTTTATAAGTGGCCAGTTCTAAGAACTTTCAGTTTGACCCTCGTATTAATGCACAGAGTATTCCCGCCCATTTCCCAGATATGCTGGCTAGTTTTGACTGTAAGAACATCCATGCTATTCTTGTCTCTGAATCTTGGCTTAAGCCTTGCATTCCCTCGGCTTCGTATACTCTGCCTGGCTTCCAGCTCATTAGGAATGACCGAACTTGGAGTGGTGGCGGTGGTTTTGCCATTTACCTCCGTTCATATATTGCTTATTCAATATTAAACATATCATCACAGCCGCCACCACCCAATGCCGGTGAGCATCTCTTCTTGGAAGTCGAGCTGCACCATACAAAAATTCTCCTTGGTGTTTACTACTGTCCATCTTTGCGTGTTGATTTCTTTTCTTCCTTTGAAAATCTTTTACTTAATCTATCTCCTTCTTACAGTCATACTATAATTATGGGTGACTTTAACACCTGTCTTCTTAAAAATGACTCACGTTCCTCTTCTCTCTCTTCTATTGCTGTTTCCACTAATCTGCATATACTTCCTTTGAATGCCACTCATCACTTCCCTAATGCTATACCTTCACTTCTAGACCTCATTCTTGTCTCATCACTTGGTCACGTCACTAAACACGGCCAATGTAGTGCAGATGCTTTTTCTTATCACGACCTCATTTATCTGTCTTATAAAATTCGTCCCCCTAAGGCAAAGTCTAGAACTCTCTTGCTTCGTAATTTTAGTGGTATGAATACTGATGATCTTATTGATGATGCTAAGGCAATTGACTGGAAACTACTACTGGATGCTGAAACTATAGACAGCAAAATTGAGTTTTTTGAGAGAAATCTTATTGACCTCTACGATGTCCATGCGCCTGTTCGTGCTATAAAACTAAAGCATGCGCCATCACCCTGGCTCACTGAGGATATAAAACTACTGATACAGAAAAAAGCAGCAGCCAAATCAAAACTAAAATCCAAACCTACTGAGGTAAATAAATTAAAATACATAACACTCAGAAATCACTGCAATAGAGTCTGCATTCAACACCGTTGACTTTGACGTGCTCCTTGGCATCCTTAGCTCTCTTAGCATATCTCCATCCGTGATTGACTGGTTTCGTAGTTACCTGTTTGGTCGCCGGCAGCGTGTCCATCTGGATGAAACTTATTCATCCTGGTCCGACAATTCTGCGGGTGTACCTCAGGGCGGCGTTCTTTCTCCTCTTCTCTTCTCGATTTTTATCAATTCAATATCTAATTCTATTTCAAGTTCCTACCACCTCTATGCAGATGATCTGCAAATCTACTCTCAATGAAAATTTATCTTTAGGCATCGCAAACATTAATCAGGATCTAGTTGCCATATCTGAGTGGACGAAAACGTTTGGTCTTAAGGTTAATCCTGTTAAAACCCAGGCTATAATTATCGGCAGCTCTAGACTAATTTCTAGGATTAATTGGTCAATGCTTCCCCAGGTGTCTTTTGCAGGTGTCTCTATTCCTTTTAGTAAGGATGTCAAGAATCTGGGGATATACATAGACACAACATTTTCGTGGACCGTCCAGCTGCAATACATCAGCCGACGTCTTTTTGCTGCCATAGCATCATTGAGAAGACTGCGTAATTTCCTTCCGACTACCACTAAAATTGCACTTGTGCAATCTATTCTCCTTCCCATTCTTGACTATGCCGATGCCAGCTATCTCGATCTCAATAATG
Organism: Euclidia mi; assembly: GCA_944739405.2. Taxonomy (NCBI): domain Eukaryota; kingdom Metazoa; phylum Arthropoda; class Insecta; order Lepidoptera; family Erebidae; genus Euclidia; species Euclidia mi. Next base: position 12,282,826 of record OX123203.2, read on the forward strand.
ATCAGCTTGATAAACTTGAGCGACTCCAAAATTTCTGCATAAGATTAATATATGGTTTACGCAAATATGATCATATCTCTGAATTTCGCATGAAGCTCAAGTGGCTGCCAATCCGCCTTCGCCGGAATACTCACATTCTCTGTCTTCTCTATAATATTTTATACAATCCTTCTTTTCCTTTGTATCTCAAAGCTCGCTTTGAATATCTTCACGACACACATACGAAGTGCTTAAGATCATCGGAGAATCTTAGACTGAAAGTTCCAGCTCACTCTACAGTTTTCTACGACAAATCTTTTACTGTCCAGGCTGTACGACTATGGAATTTGTTGCCTGAGACAATAAGACAGGCTCAATCCTTGACAGTATTTAAAAAACTTGTCACCAATCACTACTTAGGAGACATGCCATGACAGTTCTTTTAAACTTGCACTAATATTGTATGTATTTATGGTATCTATTTATATATGTATGTTATAAAGTATATATTTATGTATGTAATATTAGTATGTAAGTACATAGTATTATTATTAGTTTTGTTGAGCTCATCAGAATACACTATTCTTTGAAGTACACCAACCTACCCATTCTCTCAGTCACTAATTCTTGTATTCCATTCTTGGTTGTCTGGAAGAAATCGCAATTTGCGATAAGACCGCCCTTGTACCACTAGTTTTAGTTGTGTAAAAATGATCACTGTACTCTTGTATCTTTTTTGTTTTCTGGTGTACAATAAAGAGTTTTAATCTAATCTAATCTAATCTAAATTCGTTGTTGGTTTACAAGAAGTAGAAGGTACTTACCGGTAAGGACAAAAGTAAGACTATCTACAAAAAGAAATGAGATCCCATAAAAAAAAAACAATACTTGTCAAAATTACCAAGTGTCGCGACCGTAAAAAGTTGTGAGAGGTATTACATATACCTACCAAGTCGCTTAATTAAAAATCTTAAATGTTTTAAATAAATATATTGACTTGGCAATCGCATTAAACAATCTAATTTATATATGTATTACTCATGAGATATATTGTGTTTTCATGCGATGGCCAAATCAATCTATTTATTTAAATTTTATATAAATAGATTGACTTTTTAAAATTTTAAAACATTTAGATTTTTTATTAAGCGACTTCGTATTACATGGATCTTACTACTTTCTACGGTCGCGAGACTTGGTATTTTTGACAAGTATTATTTTTATGGGATTTTATAATAATTATGTAACTTACTTTGCTTCAACGTTTTTACCTGATTATGTTTATCATACTAACTCCTAGAGCATAAATTCATGTTGACAGACAGTTTTATTTACCCTAGAACCTTACTACCTCAGAAAAAACAAAGAATAAATGCGTTTTATCGGATTAAATAAAACCATAATCTTCAAACAGAACTTTGTACAAAACTCTGAGACACATTAGAATATAAAGTTTTTATACTCACAAACTTTTCTATTCTATTATTCTGACGCATTACTACTCAAACTTAGCCGACGCGAGCTTTTAGAGTAATCTTAGGAAGGCGGGGTGGAGATTACAAGTTTAAAGTTAAGTATAAGGGTATGGATCGTAATTTGGGTATCTACTACAAGATTTATTACTCAGTTTTATTTCAGTTGACTCCAGGAAATCTATACTAATATAATAAAGTTAAAGAGTTTCTTTGCTTGTTTGGTTGAGGGCGCTTATCTCAGAAACTACTGGTCTAATTTGAATCATCCAATCAACCACAAATAAAACTATTATCGCAAATAAGACGCGAGTTTCCAGAGGATATTCCACATTGAAACCCACTGACACAAAACACTTACCCGACAAAAATAAACTCTTGCATAAAGACTCACACCTGTCTCATAAATACGAACACACACACACAAACAGTGCACTCACACAACATTTGTTTCGTAAGCATTGGACACATTACACAAATATTGCACTCATACATTCAACTTTTGTTTCATAAGCATTGCACACATACTAACTCACCTTTGCGATATGAGCTACATAAGAAATAAAGCACACAAGTTCGCACTTTGGCTTTCTACACACAGAAAAGTCAAGCTATACAGTAGCAGTACGATTATTATACTTATCCTACGCCATAAGAACGGTACATATGTCAAACTGTAGCTTATCGTGTAGCCGTATACACACAAATACAAGTTCTATATCTAAACACGATGTACACACAAACGCACAAATACGAACACACACATTCACAATGATTCTTTGTAAATACATACTTATCCACACATTCACAGTCAATTTCTTTGTAAATACATACTTACACACATGAAGTGTAGTATCCCATATATATGTGGTTGTTTCTCTCCATGTCACTTAGGCACGCATGCTAAACATTTACCACTAGCAGAATTATTGAAAGAAAATATATCCTTCTTTTTATTTTAATTTTCATTGTATATCTCGATAGAATAACTCTGTGTACTTTTTGGCTTTTTACGTGGATTTCTTATGAAAGATTTGGAAATATGAATGTCGCAAATTTGTTCTCTAAACACATTTGATATTTTCGTATAGGTTTTCTTTAGTTGTTTTGTTTTTTATTAACATAAATGTGTTACTTCAAAAGAGCTTAATACGAAATGTCTTTTAAATATTTTAAAAGGCTCTATTTTAGCAAATATTAGGTTTTACTTTTCGAAAGATCCTGATGTAATTTTCAAGTCATGACAAGATGCTCTTAGCACGCCTGTTTTATTTAAATACTAAACACGCGCGATTTTTTTAGTAGATTAACCTAAATCAAAAGCAATCGCTTTTAGATCAAGGCAGTGATAGCCTAGTAGAGAGAATAACATACTGCTATGCAGGGAGTCTCGAGTTTAAATCCACAGCGCGCACCACTGACTTTTATTTGGTTAAATTGACTATTATTGCCTCCAAGTCTATTAACCTTCAAAGGTAAAGAGACACGAGATAACACTTTGTGTTATCCTTAAATTGTTGTCTTTTTGTCCCCCGCGACACAGGATCAATTCCTAGTGGGAGGTGTCTTAAAACTTCGTTTAACAACCTGCATACCTGAGAGTCCTTCATAAAGTTGTCGAATTACATGTGAAGTCTGCCTGCTATGTAGATATATCAAATGAATAATATGTCTGCATATTACCAGACATCTATCAAAGCAAATTAGTATTGTATCGGATGGCCGTAGAGTGTATAAGTGACACAGAGGCTAAGGAGAAGGAATAGGGGGAATAGGGGATAGGGCCTCCGGCACACTCACTCACCGAACGAAACGTTACAGTTTAAGTACTGTTACTTTACGTAGATTTTCTGTGAGAGGGTAGTACTTCACAGGTCGAGCCGGCCCATTCATGCTGAACTCAGCAAAGCTCTACTACCTGCTAATTTTGATCTTAATTAATCTTAATTAATTGAACTTAAGCGTACAGTCCTTTAGCTAAAGTCATCATGCCAATAAAATATTAATAATAATGGCATGATGGCGCCTACTTTGATGGCCTAGAGAAAAGCTTTTGTATATTCTACAACTATTATGTGACTTATCATAGTTGTAGAATATATGTGAAGTTATGTGAAGGATGGGCATTTGTTACTCTTTAACTTAAACATTTGGATGAATGGACTTTAATGACATTTTATAGTTTACGTATTATTCTGATGAATAAGACAGCTTATTCATCAGAATAATACGTAAACAACCGTTTGACAGAGAAAGGAAGGTTTTTGCCAAACCATCTGCTGATCGGGATTTGCGTTTGATTCTCGGATCGGAACAAGTATCACTGAGTTTGTCAGAATTCTTAGTAGCAACAAGGAGTCTATCAATGTGCTGGGTAACAGCAATAGCCTCGCCCCCGTTACGTGGGCAAAAATAATAACATGGTAAAATGTGGGCGTAATATTACGCCTCTGCCTACCCCTTCGTGGATACAGGCGTCAGTGTATAAAAAGTTGCTGCTGTTTGTTGCGATAGTTGATAACCATACGGGTGGACAGTGGCCGAGAATCGCCGCCACGTCTTTTTTGTGGCTGCAACTGTCATACACTGAACTGTGTTAAAGTCTTTCGTAAATAAAATATGACCTGAGAAAACTTTCAGTGTACGAAATTAAAAACATTTCTCAGCCACGTTTTCTACTTACCAATTTGTGAACCGTTGGGTCGTCTACCATTTATCTAGAATCTAGTGTATACTTGTAATATGAGGTCACTTATCATCATTGCAATGAAAAAAGGTTTCTGACAAGAATCACAATAAATACATCTCTGCCCTGCATCTACCAACTTCCAAGACTGTCAAAATTAAATATAATTAATGTCAACGGTTAATCTTCACAATATAACCGTATTTACTTATTAACAGATCGCGAGCAGAAATTAATATTTGAGATCAAACTGCTTACAAGATAATCTAAGGATTATAGTGGATTATCCATTAATGCTCTGAGGTAATCCAGTTTAATATAGGTTTCTGGGAACTACAAGAGTCGTTTTCTTGTTCTCTCGGCTTCTCCGTGAAGCTTTCTGAAGTGCCTATTATGCTGCCTTATATTTTTAAGATATTCTTGATTGGCTGGCCCATGCGTCATATTCGTAAACGGATGCGACTTGCGATGACTGGTCGATGACGGTCTTGCGGGCTGGTATTCAATTTTAATATTTAACTGCATCATCTCCATAATGGTTCTGATCGTTTTCGCGGATTGCCTGCATTATTGGGTATATACACCCAAACTTCGCGATGAATGTTTAGGTCCCACGTAATAGGGGCGAGCCTATTGCCGTTACCGGGCACATCACCAGACTCCGTGCTGCTACTGAGAATTCGGAAAAACCAGTAAGACTGGGCGTGGCGAAATGTGGGCGTAATACTACACCTCTGCCTACCCCTTCGGGGATAAAGGCTTGAGTCTATATAATAAATAAACTGGGTATATAATGTAAGTGGATGCTCCTATTTCACCATGTCTATTATCAGGAGGCTAACTAAATGAACATCAAAATTAAAATAAAGTATTATGCTTGAGTATTATTATGTACAGTTTAAAAGAAATATAAATTAATTGTATTATGCAAAACCTGGCGATGAAAGAATGACCGTGAGTTTTATTGCCCATCTCTACCGCCTCTCTCATGGTTCTACGCCTTTGCTTTGCGAACGTGGCAGTAAATATAAATGTAGAATATTTAAGTCATTATTTTATAAATTTATTATTTTGACGTTCATAAGCGTCACATTGTGACCCAAATGAATAAAGGGTTTTGACTTTGATATTTTTATGTGAGAAGAATAACGGTAACAAAGTAGCTGTAAGATCGATGGCAATACATAATAAGTTACTGAAGTCATGGGCATATAATAATGATTAAAACTGTTTGGGATTGGGAGGTCTCGGGTTCGATTCCCGGGTCGGGCAAAGTGTTATTGGGTTTTTCCGTTAGGAAATTCTCAGTAGCAGCACGGAGTCTGGTAATGTGCCCGGTACGGCAATAGGCTCGCCTCCTATTACGCGGGACCTAAAAATTCATGGCGAAATGTGGCTGTAATATTACACCTCTGCCTACCCCTTCGGGGATACAGGCGTGAGTCTATAAAAAAAAATAAACTGTTTGTTAACGTAAAGTCTCCACACAAAATTACACATACTTTTGCAAGGGATTGGCCACTTTATCATAGCTTTTTAAGCACTTTATGGATAATATCCATTTGACAGGCACTTGGTTTATACCTTAACTAGAGGATGCCAGTAGCTACTCCCGCACATTTTGAACTTAACTCTTTCTGTCCAATCCGGTGGAAATTTCGGGAAATCCCTTCTTAGTGCACCCATATCGTCCCCAAGGAACAAACATGCCAAATTTCAGCTTCCTGTGCCTAATAGTTTTGACTGTAGCTTGTCTGTCAGTCAGCCAGTAACGCAAGGAATTTACATAGGTATACAGAGATTATTAATATGATTTAAAGAGAGCAAACAAACTAAACGAATTATTATGGATTTAGTTAAATAGCTACTACATATTTGGTCAAAAAGTATATGATTTATATCAGGCAGACCTTACCAAATTGTTCATACTTTGTTCCCAGGAGCAAAGTAGCAGCGCTTCTCCTGGACAAGCACCTGCAGATCAACGGGATCTCCATGGGGGAGGTGATGCGGGAGCGACAGAGCATACAGATGCAGCCCATGGCCAGTAGCAAGATGAAGAGGGAGAGGAAGGCTGCCAGGACGCTGGGCATCATCATGTCTGCGTTTCTGGCTTGCTGGCTGCCGTTTTTCTTGTGGTAAGGGTTACTTTTGAACAATTTTCGTTTGGGTCGACACTCTTGAAAAATTTACATGGCCAATAAGCAACGCCTGATCACACGTTTAAAATTTTAATAGGTTGCTACCCCTTTACGCTGCAAGTGGGTTGTAAATATATATTTTTGTAAAACAACACAAAGAGTTCTAGACAACAAATTACATAAATCTGGAAATCTTAATCTTCTCTTGATAGATAATAATAATATATGTAAAGTAATGTTGTTGTTTTAGATTTTAACCCATTGCGTGATCTACTTTGAAGAACAAAGACAGTACACAAGCTTAAGCAAAGCATGGACAACGGTGTATTCATTTTAGAACTGGACTATAACATGTTGCGTCCCAAAAATCTCATAGCATCGAACATACAGTAATGCTTGATTCTATACTCATATTATATCGAGACCAAGACAAAGGCTAAGAAAACACTACAACTAATATACCAGTAGCACCCCAACCGTCATCTCACATTCAATCTTCATCCCCAGGTACATAATAACCGCACTATGCGGTGACGCGTGCCCCTCGCCGCCTTCTGTGGTGGCTGCCGTCTTCTGGGTGGGCTACTTCAACTCAGCACTGAACCCGCTCATCTACGCGTACTTCAACAGGGACTTCAGAGCGGCGTTCAGGAAAACACTGGACTCATGCTGCAGGTACTTGCTTTTGTAAGTTCATGTTTATAGTATGCATGCAACAAAACTATGATTGGGCATTGAGACGTGATAAGTTTTGGAAATGTACCAGGCTTTCTTTTTTTTTCGTGTGTCTGTATCTATATAATATACTGGCAGCCGTCTCTGGTGTCGGAGTTTTCAAACAACTCAGAGGCCTTCGGCACGGCCTAACGATCCCGTTTTGTGTCAAGAACCTCGTCGAAAGTGCCCTACGAAGCTATATAGCGCTCTGATATACAAATGCCACACTTGTGCAAGCGTTGCATTACTTTGTAGACATTTTACTAACGACAGGTCTCGCTATAAGCGCTCTATTACATCAGTAAACCCAGGCGCACACTGGCGACCAAGTCGCAGCGGCCAGGTCGCGGCGGCCAGTGAAATACATGCATTATATGGAAATATGCATCAGTGCGCGCACATGGCCGCAAACGGCCAGCAACCGCTGCGGCCAATGAGATCACTGCGACGTAACCTGCGGACCGTATTGGACAGAATCTTTTCTTCTTGTTTTTTCGCTTCCTACTTGCAAGATAAACCAACACAGCTATTTTCTCTACGTCCATTTCGAATCACTCTGTACTCGGAACTGACAACTTTGGCCGCAGTTCCGGCTGCATGCTTGGTCGCGACACTTGCGGCCTGGCCGCCATACTAGCCGCTGCGACCTGGCTGGCCGCCAGTGCGCGCCTGGGCTAAGAAATTTCGATCAATTCCCATTAAATAAATTGTAGAAGATTCTAAGCAAAAGCAGTTTCGAACGATGTAAATTAATAAGAGTTATTATGGAAATTGTAACATAATTTTCATTTATAAAACTTCGTAGACTACGACAAAAACAAACATACTATAGCTTGATTGAAAAGTGTGCAATGTCTCTAAGCTTATAAGATGTTTTAACAATGTATATTCCAAGCTTTCTATTATTTAAAAAAAACAAGCATAAAACTTACTACCTGTAAAATTGAAGTATTACTCTTAACTTTTTGCACTGCAAACCAAGGAAGAGCGGAGTTTCTTACCACAAGCAAGTATTTGCTTACAAAGAGACCCCAAATGATATTGTTTTTGTTGATTGTTATGTTATTGAAATAAACCTTTTTTTATAAGATGTAAAATGGTGTGAAATTATAAAAATATAGTCATTCAAAGGCACGTTTTGAACGCAGATAGTCTAAACAAACAAGTTTTGTTTATATCAGTACGTTCATTTGTTTCTAGTAACCGATATTTCGGCACTATTGCAAGCACTATGAACACAGATGTACAGTCCATCCGTGACAATGGCAGTACGGGGTATAATCTGTCATAAGAAAATGTAAAACATATGTAATGACCACGAAAGTTTAAATTCCCAAATAAGTTTAAACTAACTTTACTTAAAGTAAAGGGAAGTATAGCTATCTTTTTGTAACATTGATTGTGGATACCTACCTAGAAATCTGTATAGTACTTTCTATTGACGGAAATCTCAGTAAATATCAACTCCCTCTTTGTTTGACGGAGTAACCTTTGTTTCAAGTTTCGTTCCTCTATTTTATTTATAAAATTAATGTTATATTCCCTTTTTATGTATTTATAGAAATATGTAAGAAAGGCAGTTAACTCCAGTTTTATGTAGTTCTGAGAAACTATTAATTATTTTAAGTTATTGAAAATGGTATTGAGTGAGTTCTCGAATTGATTCTTATAATTTTAGGGCATAATTTCTGCATCTAAGAGCCTACATAAAAAGTACTTCTAAGAAAAGGTCGTACAACATTATTTTAAAATCGCCTATTGTCCGCGACCGCTTCTATCCATATCTCTCATATATAACTAATCATTGCATTGCATTTAAAATCATATCATGCAAGTATTATATTGCATTTTTTTCTATCCAGCAGCTATAGTACGTCTAGATTCGAAATATGTAGGCCGATGCTTGTATTGTTGAATGCACATATTGTGCATTGTAGATGTGGTGACAGTTTAAGAAAACAAATTGCCATTAAATGCCACGAGTGTCGTAAGAGATAACTAAGGAAAAACGCAAAGCATATAGTATTATGAAATGAGACGGCAAACTCAATGGTAAACCTTGGTCCTATACCAACCCAGGTTGCTAGCTTTCGTGTTCTAGCCAGCGCGCAGCGTGTTATAATAGACAAATCTCCCTATTGAGTCACATTGGTATTGTGATGTACATTGAAGAGGTCTATGTCCAGCTGTGTACTGCGAGAATTACTTTTAATAACTTATTTTATATTTTAGTTATAGTCTCACGCCTGTATCCCCGAAGGGGTAGGCAGAGGTGAAAATATTACACCCACATTCCGCCACGAATTTTTCGGTCCCACGTAATAGGGGGCTAGCCTATTGCCGTTACCGGGCACATCACCAGACTCCGTGCTGCTACTGAGAATTCGGAAAAACCCAGTAATACTTTTGCCCGACCCGGGAATCGAAACGATATAATTGTATAATTACGATGATGATAATTCCTCCAACAGACACCTCCTGACTCACAAAGCTATTGTGCCACAAATTGAAAAGTCACATGTCTAGCAGTAGACTACGAAAGGCCATATGATGATATTAATGATGATCATTCTGTCATCAGGTCCCTCTGCGGTGACGTCGCGCGTCGCTACTGCTGCCAGCGCACTCGCCGCGAACCTCATCACTCCAACGCGTCAACAGACATCCACATGAATAATTGCATCAAATCTACTTCAGCAGACGTGCTTAGAGCACACCACGCCTCCTGCTCCAGACCTGAAGACATTGTCTTTGAAAGACAAGCTTAAGTACTTATAAATAAGGTTCCATTTTTGTTGCGACTTCATCAGACATCCACATGAACAACTGAGACAAGTCTTCTTCAGCTGACGCGCTTAGAGCTCACCACGCATCCTGCTCCAGATCTAAAGACATTGTCTTTGAAAGATAAGCTTAAGTACTTATGAAATAAGGTTTAATTTATGTTGCAGCATCATCAGAAATGTATATGGTATAGATCTGCTCCAGACCTAAACGTAGTGTCTTTAAGGCATACAGCACTTAATATCATATGAGTTAAGGTTAAATTTAAGTTGCGACTTTATCAGACTTCCATATGATGAGCTGACGTAGATGCGTTCCACCATGCGTTCTGTACCATACTTAAAGTTATCGGCTTCGAGGCATAAGTTACTTAACTGCATATGAAATAAGGTTGAAAGAATGTTAAAAATAGAGTTACAGTCCTATTTTACTTCACTTTGTAGCATCAAAATGATTGTTGAAATACTTCTTCTGACTTGCCTGCCAGTTGGCTTAAAATCGGAATCAAAAGATATTGGTTGCAAATGAATGTTCCAAGACACAATTTAAATTCAATTAGCTTTTAATAGATATATTCCAGAAATAATGGCTGAAATTTTTGGTACAGGTTAATAGGTATTCATATATTATTATCTTAATATACAAAATCCTTGCGTTACTTACTGACTGACAGACACGCTCGGCCAAAACTATTGGGTGCAGGTTGCTGAAATTTGGCATGTATCTTCCTTGGGGACCGTAGGTGTGCACTAAGAAGGGATTTCTCGAAATTCTCACGGGATCGGTCAAAACGAGTAAATTTAAAAAAAATGCAGGCGTAGCTGCCAGCAGCTACGCTAAGGGAACTAGAGGACGCCAGCGTCCTCTAGTTCCCTTATAAATATTTAACGGAAAGCTATCGGTATGAATATTATTATCAACCACAAGTGTATGCATAATAATAATCTACATAAAGTGTCATACTCTGGAATAAATGTATAAAAAATATAAAGCTCATCAAATCACGAAAATGTCAAGAAAGTCTGTTAGACATTAAAATTTCGCCTACACAAATTACTCTCAGAGCATAATAATTTCTACAAAATGTGGCACATTTATTTCATACAATTCCATGAAGTGGTGTCACGTAAATTATAAATTAGGAAAAGTTAAACCATCAAACAAAGCAAGCCAAAGCAATTTTGCCACCATCAAATATGTAATAATTCAAGGACCCCGATAAAAAATGCTAATATATATAGCTACAAAAGATATTTATTTATGAACCAAAAGTGATTATTCATTTTAATTTAAGAGCTTTGCGCCTGTCGGTGGAGTAATACGCCATGTATGTCGATCTTTGGCCGATATCTTCTCCTTATACGACATGACCTTTGCCCCTTCTTTTATTTGATCTGTGTATGCCCTGTGTATGTTTCCTTCTATTTTGCCTTCCAATATGTTATTGATAAAGTCATCATGTCGTATAAGATGGCCAAACATCTTTCCTCTCCTTCTTGCCGCCGTCGCCAAAATGCTTCATTTTTCTTAGACTAGGCTCAGTACTTCCACATTGGTCTTCTTTTCTGTTCAGCTGATTCTTTCCACCCGACTCGAAAACTGATTATAAAACAATATAAATGTACAAACTGATACGATCTAAATGATTTGTGTTAGTTTAGTGACTTTATTGTCTATGACTGCAATCATACCGCAAGGAAAATGATTTACGTGCAAAATTGAATTACTTACCTTCATAATAGTTTGCGTATAACTCAGCAATATCAAAGTTGTCCTCACGTTTGATATTCCTTTGTTGTACGTGTAATGACTGCAGTTTTGTTGGCTTACTATTTATACGCTGCTTTGACAGGAAGTAAACTATCCTTGAGATTCGATTAAATTTTGTATAAAAGTAAGCAGGCGTAGTTATCTCATCTCAAGCCTTGAATGTAAGTGTTAAATTGTCTTTCGGGATATATACCTATATAATTTACTGAATTATTGCGGATGGATGAATGTTACGAGCAAGTCTACCCACTTTCTAATCTTAAATTGAATGTTATCTCAAGTTTAAGTTTCTAGAAGCACCGGCATCCATTTCTGTCGTCGTAGTTCATAATTGTGGTCCTTGGATGCAACGGCAAACGTTCTTGAAACCGAGAGCTACTTCAAAGTAAACAGTCCCTGAAGTAAAGAGACACGGCACGTTTAGTTAGTTTGTTAGCTAGAAACTTGTTGTGAATACTCTAATAGGCTGTGACAGAGAGATGCTATTGAAAAGATTGTAGATATTTTAGTGATGGCAAAGCCGAAAGTGTTATTTTTATTTATATTAACTTTAATATATTTTTGATAGTGAGAAATAATATAATGGAACCGTATATGATACGATTGAATTGAGGCAGTGATAGCTGAGTGGAGATACCACTGACTACGCAATGACTTTTGAATTTATCTGTGTATTAAATAGTTAATTAATCGCTTTCGCCGTGCCTCAGAGAGCACGCGAGGCCGTCTGTCTCGGCTGTCATGAAAATCTTTGACGGATGTTATCGGGAGTTCGTACTTCTAAATAAAAATTTCATCATAATTTCATCCAAGAATTTTCACTCCAAAGCAAAAATTCTTGATGCAATTGAGATTACGCTAATGCACATAGTTTGTACACTTACAAATATTTATGTTACGTATCTCAATCGCGTAAAAGTTTAAAAGAGATGCAGTGAATAAAGGTGATTCGATATTTTCGAATCATCTTCTATGTACACCTTTTCGACAGGTAGAATATAAAAGCGTTTCAAATTGTATTAAATCCTGTCAAAAAAAGATAAACTAGAGCTTTTATAGAGTTTGAAAAAGAGCATGGAGAGATATTGCCAATCTGAATAAAATCGTTTCAGTATTTTTTTGGTGTTTGAATTTGACTTTTTCAGATTAACAGTGATGGCCTATTGGAGAGGTTGCAAACATTGTGAGGAAACCTGCATACTTGAAAGTACTTCCCCACGATCTCGAAAGATATGTGCAATCTGCTAACCCACATTTGCCAGCTTGATAGTCTATGGCCTAGCCCTTTTCGCAAGGAAAGCCGATTTTACAGCTAACACATAACTGCAGAAAACAAGTAAGGTCGCGATATAATCAGATATACATATCAGTTTAATTTATATTTAGCTAGCTTTATTCCGTGTTACAGGTATCTCAGGATCGCCTTCCACAGTTTTTGTCTTAAAAAGCAACCTTGTAAGAATTTAGTCCCCGCAGAATATTCCTTCCCGACCTCCCTCAATCATTTTCATATTCCAAATACCTTCTTTGCCGGTATTGCAATAAGTGAGTAGAGAACTATTAACTGGCATACCTTCACGGATTATCCGGGCAAAATTTGACCCGTATTCGAATTTTCCAATACCAAATTCGAGATTCAAAGAAATTCGAGATCTGCAGCTGCGCAATTTACATTCTAAACGGTATATCTGGAGCTGAGTGGAGTTCATAATATTTTTGGCTGAATATCTTCTATCTTTTGTGCCTTTATAAACGTGGGGTTGTGTGTTTTCTACTGCTTCACGTTAAAATAAATTAAAATAACGATATACTGCTTTAAATCTGATACAAAAAGCCATTATTTTTCAAATAACCAGGCAAACCAATGACTTAAGACAATTTGTCTATGACAATTCGACTGACATCTTCGTATTTACGACTGTAAATACTGCTGACTGCTCTTCTGACTATGAGAAGAATAAGACCAAAATCCACGTCACTGGCCGGATTGGATGTCTTCACATGTCTTTCGAGAACATTATAGAGAACTCTTATGGTGCTGACAGATTTAAGCTTTCACTTGTAACAGAAAATCGAGCATTCACCATTTTCAAATTTGTCGAACTGAAAAACGAACAGCGCTAAACAACGCTACCGATGTCGCTGCAAACATTTCCAAAATCTTAGATAGATATAAAACTATAGAACATGAAACGCTCGATGGTATGTTCGCTAAAACACTCTCGTTTGTTTTTCTGTTATGTAACATTTTCACTGACTGCCTCCGTGGTCCTCCGTGGTCCAGTGGATAGCGTATGCGACTGCGGATCGGAGATCCCGGGTTCGATTCCCAGGTCGGGCAAAAGTGTTACCGGCTTTAAAAAGTCACCGGTACGCCGTGAGTTTGAACCCTAGTCCTTTAGCGTCTCATCACTAGGCTGTCGCTATATAATACTAAAATAGTATCTAGTTTTCTTAAGAAAGGATTTTTTCTGGTCGACAGACAGAAACAACGTAATCCTAAAAAGGTTTGCTGTTTGACCTTTCCCAATATGTTTATTCGGTTGTAAACCCTATTCCCGACATTATTTTAGGAAGGAGTTTTAGTAAAATTGTTTATAGATTTAGGTAGGTACTACACATATTAAAGCAACGGACGACGGATATATAATAGTGTTCTATACTAATATTCAAAAAGTGTGTTTATTTGTTTTTACTTGTTGGCATCGAAACAGAGCGACGAATCAATGTGATTTTTGGTATCGAGGTAATTGAAGGGCCGGAGAGCAACATAATATTACCTATATTATTATATATTTTAGTTGAGAGCGGGCGAAGGTGTTGGCAGGAAAATATTAAATTAAATTAAAATGTCCATCTGTGGGCGTCTTCCAGCATTTTAATATTGTTATCATTCGAAATCACGTAAACAGATATATCGATTTCACTTCTACCCATGAATTCAAAACACTTAACAACAGCCCTGTGAAGCGAAATTGCACCATCAATATTTTCTCCAACACCTCGTTGAAGCGTGTTTCAACACAAATTAAGAGCACAATTAAAATATTCCGATACTTATTAACAACGCCATCTCGTTAAAAGCATCGGGAGATCCAATAACTAAATAAATGTGTTTATTAATAGCCTTGGTTTCGGGTTATCAGTTTTTGGTTAAGGTAGGTTTCGGGCGATGAGGTTCCAAAATATCGGGTACTCGAAATAAACGTACGTCATCATCATCAGTATTTTATAATATGTTCCACCACTGGTCACAGGCTTCATCTCATTCATCATCAGCCTTTAACAGTCCACTGCTGGACTAGGCCTCTCCTTTGAAAGAAGGAATTGGCCTACTATACCACGCTGACCAAACGGGTTGGTAAACTGTTCGTATCAAGTCTTCCTTCTCTTACAGTGCTGTGCTCTGCATAATATGCTCCTTCTGTCGGCTCTTACGACACCTAAGGAATGATACTGGGTGGTGACATTCCGTATTCTTAATCCGTCACCACACGGTCATCTCATTATGAGAAGGGTTAGGCCAAAGTCCACCACGCTGGCCATGTCCGGTTTTACAGACTTCGCATATTCTTTGAGAATATTATAGAGAATTCTTAGACATGTTGGTATCCTCAAGATGTTTTCCTTTACTGGTTTATTGGCGGATATGGGCCTCCCCTAAGGCTCTTCATACAGACCGATCTTTTAATGTATATCAAGCGACAATGAACAATTGATTACGCACATAACTTCGAAAATTCAGTGGTCTAGTTGAACACAGCTGCATAGTATTCCCTCTACTAGAATACGTTGTAGTAGATATGAATATTCCTTTTAAAAAATCCTTTACAAGACTTAGGAATACAATTTAAAATCCAATAACGTCACGTGGATATTCCAAGGCAACCGGTTTAAAATTAATGGTCTGCTTGCGTGCTGTATTGAAAATTCCCCGCATTCCACTTCACTGCACTTCGTAGGAACTTTATCTATTTTAGGAGGAGGGATCGTGCTATTTATGTGGGCACGTAATGAAGTCATGAATGATAGGCTTCAATGGAACGAGCTAGGTTATTGTGTCAGTGGATATAGCAATTTTCGGAAGTGATGCACTGTAATCTTGTCTTTAGGCAGTTCCTTTTGACGGATGGGGGGATACAGTGTATACTACTAACTTAAATGTTCATATTTCTGTTATTGAAACATTGACATGCAAACAACTCTTGAATAGACCGTAAAATATTTACGAAACAGGTTTCAGACCTGGGGAAGTACAAAGGCTACTCTTTATTAAAATTTCATGCGGGCGAAGCCGCGGGCGAAAGCTAGTGGTATTATAAAAACGTGGTATTATATACTACAGGAGGTAGTCCAATGAATACATCTATATTTACTTATACTGAGAGAAGCGATACAATAAAATTGTTCTTAAACATTCTTGTTTTCGTATCGTCACACCTGTATCACCGAAGACCCGTAGGCAGAGGTGTAATATTACACCCATATTTCGTCTTGTGAATTTTAGGTCCCTTCTAATAGCTAGATATTGACGTCACCGGGCACATTGCTAAACTCCGTGCTGCTACTGAGAATTCGGTTAAACAATAACAGTAACACTTTTGCCAGACCCGAGAATCGAACCCGGAACCACAGACGACGCTATCTACTGGACCATGGAGGCAGTCAGTAAATCATTAAATAATGTAGTAATTAAATAAAGAAAAACATACTTCTCGATCATAGAGCACCTACAAATATATATTAACATCTAATTACGTTATTGACTGATGGAGAATTCATTTTGAATTTAAAAGACGAAAGTGAGATCTTTCAAAATATCTACGTTGATTTAAAAAGGAAAAAATATTTCGACAAATTATATCTTCTTCATGGATTTGATAGCGCTCTCTCAATATAAATAGAAAACAGAGTAGGCCAAAGGGACCCTTTTCAATCATAAATGTATTGTAAGGTAAAATTAGATATCAGAAAAATCTAACGAGATTTCCTCTACCTTTTCGATTTCATCGAACAGCAAATTATTATCTACAATCTAGGTTATTAGAGATTGTGTCATTGAAAGATAAGTCTATGTCAGTGATCGTGATCTTTTTCCATAGCATTCATTTTGTTTCCAAGTGAGATAATAAAATGATCTAGAGAATATGTACGATTTTTATTAACGTCTCTCAATCATATAGGTACTTGTTTTAAGAGTGTATATACCTAATTGGAAATTTTAACCAACTTACACCAGTCGTGGTCATTGGAAGACAAGTGAGCCCGCACCGACGCCTTTTTAAAATCCTTGTTGTGGCAGTTACTGTAGAAACTTGTAATAAGTTCCAAAACATCCCTAATTCTTCTCCGATATTTTATCTTCTTCTTAGCCAAGTTTCATCAAAATGAGAAAGGCTATTTAACCAAGATTGCGTAATAAATAAGTAGGTACTTTTAAAATTCTGTAATACATAATAAGTAGCAGCACCAGTTAGGTATACGATGAGAATTGAAGGATACAAAATCCATTCATCAGCAAATCGAAAAGTTTCCCAAATCATAATTTCTGTACATAAAAAAGAATATTCATCAAAATTTATTTGAAATGTAGGTGCGAATAAAAAACTTTTCGTCGCTTCCGTAATTTGGTATTCTCGAGCCATCGCTTTCCGCCCTGCCTTCCGTTCGTCTGAGAACCTTGTTTGATTCTGTTTGCTTGTCCTGTTGTGTTAACTTTTATGTTATTTTATTGTTGTTTGCATTTTTCGGCTTTCTGGATGAGTTCAACTTTATGGAGGCGTGGAATATTCCGGATATTTTTTGCTTTGAATTCATTTATATTATACGTGTGAGTGAAATGCCAAGTCTGGTGTCAGACTTATTTTAAATTGTCGGAACCGTGAATATGGCGCTTGCAACAGTGCCGAAATATCGATTACTCCAAACAAAGGTACGTGGTATATATCCCGAAAGACAATTTTAAATAAGTTTAAATGAACACGAAAGTTTAAATTCCTATCTGGTGTCAGAATTTAAAGAGCGTCTAAACGCCTCCATCGTGGTCTAACGATTCAACCCTGAGAAAGAACGAAGCGTCGACCTGCCCTTCAAATCATAGTAGCTCATTGATTGATGTAAATGCTATACAAGCGGTCACCCATCCAAGTGGTGACCTTAGTCAAGGATGGTTCACTTTGCTAATCAATTACGCATTCCGAGATTCCCTCCAAGAATCAGTTTCGTCTGCCACCAGGCTTTCAAGCCAACCAGCCTCAGGGCTGGTGGAGAGGTATATGAGGCTCCTCTAGAGATGTTCGAGGCTACTCACTAAAACCAAGACAAGTTCACAGTAACTACGATACTATTCAATGACGTATCCATAACCTCGCCTAGGTTGACTCGTTTCGACTAGCGAGCCACGTCTGGAATTGTAGAGTACGAGTTTTATAGGTAAGTTATCGTGTCGAATATCTAAGCCTGAAAGGTTGGATTTATTAAAGAAGTTCTTTATACATTTTTCACCACCATTGTGGCTTCTTTCATTGAGGTATAAAATAGATAAGTAATATCCGATCAGCTTATTCCAAGTTTTTGTCCAATTCCGTAGAAAATTCGATAAAACGAATTGCTTTTGAAAGACAACTATTTCATTTCCTAGCAGGGCTCAGCAATTTATTTATTTTATATCAATTTATACGAGCGACCATCAACTATAAACCTCCAGCATTCTATTTCGCATCCACCAAGAAATTGAAATTGCGCCATTAAAAAGTTTTAAATTGAAACGAATCCGACTTAAGGATTAAGGAGATTTGTTTGATAACCCCTTCGGCCGTCGCGTCATTATCTTGATTATTTAGGCGAAAGCACTTTGTTCTGCGGGTAATATTAACCGAAAACCTTAAGAAGGCTTTCAAAGGGTTAAGACGATTTATGAATAATGCTAGAAGCAACTCACACGTACCACAACCAAAACTCAACCGTACCACGTGGGCGGAATATCTTTTATGATAATTAATAATTTAATTTACAAGAAATATTTTTCTGCCATTCTCAACCGAGATTTGCCGGTCTGCAGCTACACGGCAACTCTAACGTTTTGTTGACGGGACTAATCAGCGCACGCATGCTCTCTATCGAGTAGAAACACTACGCAACCCTCACGACAACACAATCAGAATCACATTTCATCGTTTCACCACAACGTGATCGCGTTGAGCTAACTACGCGAGCGAGCCAGATATGTAGAAACTATTCACACGGAAGAACAGCTTGTGCACATTTTGTCGCGATGAAGTTGTGTATTTGTGGTACGTGTGAATCAAGCTTTAGTGTTATGAATTATTTTAATATTCTGGTATCAAAATGTGTTAGTATGAAATAATAAACTGCGGAGGTTATCATTTATTTAAATCTGAAGAACCCACTTTCCTATATAGGTACCTACGCGATATAATAATATTGTGGCCATGCTTAGACGAGGTTTTGACGGAGTATTATTGTGAATTATCATTTTATGCCGCTAGGCGAACAGAGTTTTCTTATCCAAAAATTTTATTTTTCGTATTTACACCCTAATATCCCTACTCTATTTTCTAAACGCATTTTTATGAACTAAATCATCCAAAATATACACTTCAACTAACATAAATATTCATGAAATAAAAACAGTTGACAACCTCCCAGAAAAACAGTCAAATCAAATAACGCGAATTTAGGCAAACGAATTTCCTTTATTTTCCTTCTATCATTTGATAATGTTATCGGATAAAAAATCTCATTTTACTTTCGATTGAATATTATCTTATAATATTTTTATTGAGGTGGAAGCTTACCGAAAATAGGCCGATCCATTGTTAGATCGGTGGGGCGTTTAAAAATAAATCAATACTTCATACATATATGGTACAGGTGCCTGTAAGAATTAAATATGCCGTAGATGGTCCATTTTTAGACGATGCCAGAGTCAGCATACCGGCTTGTTCAATGAATTATTCATTGGACGAGGGATGCTAGTTTTATTAATTTTATTTAAAGCAGTTTCTGGGTTTCGGGTACTATTTGAGACAGGCTTTCTATATACTTGTTTTATTGCTGAGATTATATTTTTAACGATATATTAGGAAATGATACGAAGCAGTATTTGAAGCCTGCAGCGTTGACAAGATGTGTTTTGACGACGCTGTAGGCGTCAACCTAATAAGAAATATTACGAAAATGATCGCTAAAAAATCGTTGTTTTGCGTAGTAAACTACAAACTCTGCAATGAGAAGGCAGTGCTCCCTACAACTGTCGATACTACCTCATAAGACGAATGTTTTTAGGGGCAGCTTCCGCTACGCCGCCTCTAAGATATGGAATAACTTACCACCGCCTTTTAGATTAGTCAAAACAGTAAAAACGTTCAAAAAACACGTACGTCAGTATCTTATTGAGGCGCAGCGGAAGCTAGGTATGACGAACATAAACTCATCTTTGTTATAGCTATAAGTAACTATAACATCCCATACGACCTAGGGCACGTGTGTGTATTTGTTGTGTGCGTGTGTGTGTGTATGGGTGTGTGCGCATTCGCGTTGATTGTTGTTTACTTCCGTATTCCTAGTTTTAGCACAGAAAAGATAGTACTAACGTATTTGTCGATGTTGTCGTGTCTGAGTCGCTTCACTGCTATGCATGCCTGTGTAGCTATATTCCTTCACAATAATATAATTCGCTTGTGAACTGTTTGTGTGCTCGAAACACGTGGCGCAGGGCTTATTGCATGCGTCCGCTGTGTGGTGCGCTGTGCACTCGACGGCGTGTAGTCGCGTCGATGCCGGCGCAGTCACTGTGCAAGAGGTGCGCAGCCGCGTAATGTAATATGATATGTAATTTGTGTATGTATACGTACAGTTTATAGTAATATATTTATAGCATGTATGTAGTTATACGATATGTTTATTTATTTGTTTGATAATTATTTATACATAAGTATATTATTTATATAAGTATCCTAACTATTATGTTTATTTTACTGTATTATTTTGTAGTGTTAAGTTTGATTTTTGCGTGAGTCACTCTAGGGCATAGTTGAAAATCAGCGTCAGGCATCTGCTCTGCCTGACAAATGCTGAACTATGCCCTGTTCTGACACGCCACACATTTGTCTTTGTTATTGTTTTCTTGTACTGTTTTTTTATTGTCGACTTTTATTTGTGTGGGTGTAAGAATAAAAATTATTTTATCTTATCTTTATCTTATCAATTGTCAAGTGATTTACATTTGAAAGATAGCTATTAGTGATTTATCCACTTAAACATTATTTTTTTAAAAGCTATAAAAAATAATTTTGTTCTATGTAAGTCTAGGGGTCAGCAAGTCGCAACTTAACTTTGATCTTCATGTCATAAGTAGCAACAATATTTTACTCCAACTGTGCATCCATGGTTTCCTCAATATTTTCGGTCTAGCGCTTGATTTTCCAAAAACCACCAAAAGTCCTTTTTTTGTTGCATTTTCAAATTCATGTGACAAAAAGAAAAAAATGTTTTTCGGAAAAGCAATGACTCGTTGTTAAGGAAAATTTATTCAAGTTCTTTAAACCCACCTTTAACTTTCTGTGCGATCATTGGTTGCTGAGATATCGATAATCAAAGACAAAAGGATTCTTTCCCATTTGAAAACCGATATCTCGGCGAGAAAAGGACGTATCAAGGTGTATAAAAAAACAAATTAAAGCTAAATTAACAAAGTATCCGACCCTTATAGTGGTTAAGCTAAAAAAAATTTTCCGCGCCCCTAGACCAAAAAAATAAAACTAAAAAAAAGCAATTGTTTTTGTTGTTAGTTTATCTACGATTACTCAAGAACCGCGGAGGTCACAAAATTTTTAAGTTCTAATCCAAAAATTAGACACTTGGAACTACAATTTTCTTTTTTTTGATTTCCTGTACGACTATTTCTCTCGAAGTTACGGCCTGTTGAAAAAATTTTGAATGTTTTTTTGATCCCTTAATTTTTTCGTTTCTTCTTTTCAATTTAAGAGCTGTGCTCTTGTCGGTGGAGTGTACGCCATATATTTCGGTCTTCGGCCAATACCTTGACCTCTTTATACGACATGACCTTTGCTTTTTCTTTCATTTGATCCGTGTATGCCCGTCTGGGTCGACCTCTTCCTATCTTTCCTTCTATTTTGCCTTCCAATATGGTTTTAATAAAATCATCATGTCGTATAAGGTGGCCAACCATCTTTCCTCTTCTTCTTTCTACGGTCGCTAAAATGCTCCGTTTTTCTTGGACAAGGCTCAATACTTCCATCCATTCCATCTTATCTCCGAGTAACATAAGTCAAAGTCAAAATTATTTATTCATTTAGGCCACAAAATGACGCTTATGAACGTCAAAAATTAAAGTGAATTCAGTACTAGATGATTCTAAATTTACTGCCACGTTCGCAATGCAATAGGTAGAACCACGAGAAAGAACGACTGGCAATGATCTTTTGGACAGCCGGGACAGACGGCTTAACATGGTATCCAAGGCAAGCGATATTTATGATAATTTATGTGGGTTGGGATCTAACACCCTCTACATAGGAGTCTGTCGATCTCAACTAGCCTATTACCAGTGTGAAAATACTCGTAGTTGTATATCAAACAAAAGGCTTTATTTGCGTTCGAAAGTCGGTGCTGCTTGCGGTATTCTCTCGTTTTCCATAAATTCATTTGCACTTATATTGTTTGCCATAATCATCCCCGATCATAATATTTACTTGCACTATTATCATTTATACTAATAGCGTTTGCCTTAACAACTCAACAGCGATAACTTTTATTTGCCATAAAGTGACTTTCTATAACAACATATATCATAATACTTAGTTTCCATAAGTAACACATCTCATAATCGACTCTTGACGTAATCAAAATTTGATACAATTATGAAAATAAGACATAATATTGTTAGGTCGAAATTAATTATCGTTAACACCCCGACTCAGTCCAATCAGACTCGGATAGGTTAAGTTAGAAGACTGCGGAAGCGAAGCGAGTGGAACACAACCAATAACTTGATGTTTATAGAAAGTTTATAAACAGCAAAAACTACTAGTTTTCATACCTTCACTTTAACCGCTTAAATCTATATGAAATTTCAACTTGACGTAAATTTGTGGGTGGCGAGCCTATAAAAAACATGTTGCCACGTAGAAAATCATAGGGAAAAACTTTCGATAAAAGGCTAATAACAAACTACAGTCAACAATATCAAACTTCCGGACTTTTTAGGGTTCCGTACCTCGAAAGGAAAAAAAACGGAACCCTTATATGATCACTTAGTTGTCCGTCCGTCTGTCAAGACCCTTTTTCTCAGGAATGCGTGGAGGTATCAAAATGAAATTTATACTAAATACTCGAATCTACGGTTTCATACAGCTGTAAAAAAATCAAACTTCTAATACAACGCAATCAAAAGATACAGTCGTTTATGCTGCAAATTGCAGCATATTTTCAAACTCACATTGGAATCAAAACCTACAGGATACTTCCCGTGAACTCAGGATCTTGAAAATTGGTACGAAGTAACGTCTTATATTACATATCAAGGAAAAATTCCGAAAACCGTAAATTTTTAGTTACAGCATATAAAAAAATAGTTTTTATATTAATTTAAAGTTACCACCCCTTTCTCTTGAACGCGTGGAGGTATTCAATTGAAATTCATATCAAATACTCAAGTATATAACACCGTTAGGCTGCAACAAAATCAAGCTTCTATGTCAACGCAATCAAAAGAAAGAGCAATATAAGCATATTTTCAAACTCGCGCCTACTCGCAAGTGAATCAAAACCTGCAGGGTACTTTCCGTGAACTCAGAATCTTGAAATTTGGTACGAAGCAACGCCTTATAGCCCATATAAAGGAAAAATTGCGAAGACCGTAATTTTTTAGTTACATCATATAAGAAAAATATTTTTTATAAATTTTAAGTTACCACCCTTTTCTCTTGAATGCGAGGAGGTATTCAAT
Organism: Euclidia mi; assembly: GCA_944739405.2. NCBI lineage: Eukaryota > Metazoa > Arthropoda > Insecta > Lepidoptera > Erebidae > Euclidia > Euclidia mi. Next base: position 12,306,367 of record OX123203.2, read on the forward strand.
TGAAATTCATATCAAATACTCAAGTATATAGCACCGTTAGGCTGCAACAAAATCAAGCTTCTATGTCAACGCAATCAAAAGAAAGCGCAATATAAGCATATTTTCAAACTCGCGCCTACACGCAAGGGAATCAAAACCTACAGGGTACTTTCCGTGAACTCAAAATCTTGAAATTTGGTACGAAGCAACGTCTTATATCACTTTTAAGGAAAAATTGCGAAAACTGTGTATTTTTAGTTACAGCATTTAAAAAAATATTTTTAATAAACTTAAAGTTATTACCCCTTTCTCTAGAACGCGTGGAGGTATTAAATTGAAATTCATATCAAATACTCAGGTATATAACACCGTTAGGCTGTAACAAAATCAAACTTCTATGTCTATGCAATCAAAAGAAAGAGCAATATAATCATATTTTCAAACTGGCGTCTACTCGCAAGGGAATCAAAACTTACAGGGTAAGTACTTCCCGTGAACTCAAAATCTTGAAATTCGGTACGAAGTAACGTCTTATAGCCCAGATAAAGGATACGGAAGGCTGAGGACCGTGTACTGTGGTGCGTGTTGGGAGAGGCCTATGCCCAGCAGTGGACTGCGATGCGATAGGCCCCAGACGCTGCAAACGTCCATTGAGAATGCTTGCATTTCGAAATGTTTAATGTCAGAGTGACAACTGTATATAGGTCACCACAATGTCCAATTAATGTTGCAATAGAATGCATAAATACAACAAGATACGGCAGCAACCTCAATAGGTATAATTCATGTTCTCGTCTGATTGTCGAGGGAGACTTCAATATTGATTTTATTTTAATTCCTCCTTTCAAAGGAGAGGCCTAGTCCAGCAGTGGACTGTTTAAGGCTGATGATGATGATGATGATGAGCTTTCCATACTGTAATGTTATGGATTTCATTTTGCAATAAAAATACCATAACTATGACTGGTGAACTTTTACTTATATACCTACAGCTTTGTACGGAACCCTCGGTGCGCGAGTCCGACTCGCACTTGACCGGTTTTTTTCTATTCATCCCTCGATTTCTATTCACCCCATTTTACGGTAATTATGCAAATAATACATAATATTGTTAGGTCGAAATTAATTATCGTTAACCCCCAGACTCAGTGCAATCCGACTCGGATAGGTTAGGTTAGGGTTCTATTTTGACCCTTAACCCAAAAATAGGAGCCCTGCGAAGCAGGGCTCCGTCAACTTAATCCTCATTCTTCACACTAGTTTAATAAACTGAAGTTGAATTAATTATCGTTAACACCCCGACTCAGTGCAATCCGACTCGGATAGGTTAGGTTAGGGTTCTCTTTTGACCCTTAATCCAAAAATAGGAGCCTTGCGACGCAGGGCTCCGTCAACTTAGTCCACATTCCTCACACTAGTTTAATAAACTGAAGTTGTTCAACTTCAGTTTATTATCTATTTTCTTCTTAGATTATTGAAAACGAATATTATAGCAAATACATTTATGGATTTAAATTATTATGACACTTGATCGATTATGACCAATGGAATTAGTGAAAGTCATTTTATGTCAGTTAACGATTATGACAACTGAAGCGTTATTTCTAATGAAATTATGGCAGATACCAGTATGGCATATGAAATTATGGCATTTTTAATTATGGCAAACATTAGTAAACCGCTGCTTGCATCATAGAGAGGAACCTGATAGGTTTAATCTGTATATATAAGATCTTTGCGTTACTGACCGACTGACTGACTGACAGACAAACCACAGCCAAAACTACTGGGCCCAAGAAGCTGAAATTTGGCATGTATGTTCCTTGGAGATCGTAAGGGAGTACTAAGAAGGGTGTTCCCGATATTCCTATGCAATCGGGCAGAAACACGAAAAACATGTGCATGGGCAGCTACGCCCAGCTGCCGTCATCCTTTAGTATTAGGATAATGCTATTAGAATGAGTTTATTGTAAAAATGTTGCGGGCTGTAAGGCGGGGGCCTTGGATTGTAACCGGGACGCCGCCGCTAAGATAATAATGGGCTCTTATTTAATCGATTAGTTGCGACGATTTTCTATTTTCTTCAATATCAGATTGAGTTCGTTGTGACTTCCAAGGTAGTTTATTTTAGTTTCATCAGGATCAAGATTTTGACAAAAATGCTGACTAAAAATATTTTACTATAGACCTCTCAATTTAGAATAACAAATTCTGAATATTAGAGTCTTAGAGTTGTAGTCACGCAAAATCTTATTAAATTACACATTAGATACATTATTTATATGAAATAGAAACACTGCTAGACTGAACAGGTTTTTTATTACGTCTCACTACCGCTTACATACAGTATGTCCGAACTAGGTAAGCACTGGCCTGAAGGCTTATGTAAACTCCTGCTGCTCTCCAACGCTCGCAGGGTTACTACGAGCAGCTGCTCGTAGGCTCGCCGGTGAGCTGACCGAAGTGCATGCTGGTAGGCAGCTCGGTGGTCGAGGTTCAGGCTGACCGGAGGCTCAGGCGGTGCAGCTGATGCAGGCTGAGCGGTACGGCTCAGGCGTAGGCCGGCTCAGTCAGGCGTCCGTGGCCTGGCTGTAGGAAGCTCGCAGGCAGGAGCTGATGCGTCGGCGGCGGCTGGTAGCAGCACAGCGCCAGCAGCTCGTAGGTCGCAGCTACAGCAACCGGTAGGGAGAATTTTAACCCGTAGGGAGAACGTCAGGTGTAGACCCGTAGGGAGAACTGGAAACAGCATAGAGAGTACACATCAACCGGTCAGGAACAGGCTGTCCCTAGATCGGCTGTTATGCTTAGGAGAGACAGATACTACGGACTGAACATATAGGCACACAGACAACTAGAATATGCTTACCCCCAGCGGGACAGTAGATATGCAAGTAGAAGGCGGTACAAAGTAGTGTTCTGGCAGCGTGGCGACGTCTAGGGAAAATAACCGATTTAGATCGCGCACCCATCTTATATAGTCATAGACCAATGAGTCACAGACTACCTGTGGCTCGTCTATGACCTTATATGGTAATAATTCCCAGCAAAACGCTCTTCGGATTAAGCTGGCTCCACCCACTGCGTTAAGCGCCTGCGAGATATTATAACGCAATACGTAGTATTACGTTACACACCTTTATAGGAAAGAAATAGGAGTGGTGGCCACGCACCGGACGTCTTACCACAGGCAAGCAAAGTGGACCGACGATTTTGTTGGGATCGCGGGCAGCGGATGGATGCAGGTGGCTGCAGATTGGTCCACGCCTTGGAGGAGACATATGTGCAGCAATGGACGTCTTTTCTCAATCTCCTTAGTTGTAATGAATTAAATTCTTATTTTTTTATTTGTTTTATTCTTTTTTTTTAAAGACAACTCCCGCGCTAGAAATAAATCCTGTGTGGGATAATTAACAAACATACAAACAACGGACACAACGGTCATCCAGTTTATTTTGTTCGTTATTTAATTAATTTCTTGTACTTGTTAGTTAAGCAAATGGATATATTTCTACGTCCAGAAATACTTTAAGATTTAGTAAATAATATATTATTAAGAGTAGGTGTTCTTCTAACAAATAAATGGCCTTAGACCAGGCTAAATGATCTTACCTGGTGGACCGGGCCCCAACGAAAATTAACTACTTAGAACCTTTCATCATCAGCCTTTAACAGTCCACTGCTGGACTAGGCCTCTCCTTTGAAAGGAGGAATTGGCCTACTATACCACGCTGGCCAAACGGGTTGGTATAGGGTTTGTATCAAGTTTCCTTCTCTAACAGTGCTGTACTCTGCATAATATGCTCCCTCTGTCGGCTCTTACGACACCCATGGGATGATTTGGGGTCTCTTATCTAGAACCTTTATCCTTATACTAATCGTGTGTGAAATTTTTAATAGCGCGAATCAGGATTTTCCTTTGCGTGTTCGTAGTTCCATCGTCTCCGTTAGATGGCGCAAGTTTGTATGTCTTTTCGCCATTTTAATATAGATAAAAATTGTTATTCGTAGCTACCGCATTAGTTTTATGAATAAAATAATTTTCAAATTCCAACGTAAAAGGCTATAAACATACAACCATTTCCATATGACAAATTTATATCTATTACCGGCTCTGTAATCTTCATATCAAATAACAGTTGGAATGAAAAACGAATTCTTTCACCACTCATATTTATGTCTTCAATATCGAATATTAAATCATAGATATTCTGAACTTCCATGTGTGTAAAAATCAAATCCAACTTTGCATATGTACTCACTATTGAATCAAATGCTAAAATAATATTCCACGTAGCACCGATATGAAAAATTCTTAGAATTCCTATGGAACTGTTCGCCGCTTTGCAAGGTAATAAATAAAATAGCATTTCTAAATAACGTTATTTTTATGTAGGTTTTAGTATGTGTTTTCGCCTGTAAGCCAATTTTAAAAAAGTGTTTTTTTCTATGAAGTTTAACAGCAGCAATTGGGTTCATTTGGGGTCAAAAAATAATAATACATGTAGCTATTTCAATACGTCACTATATAAGAATACTAGAGGATGACCGCAGCTACGCCCTCACATTTTACTTTAATGTAACCGTATCCGCGTGATCCCGTGGAAATTCCAGGATATGCCTTCTTTGTGCAGTCCCCTACAGTTTCTAAACAACATACATGCCAAATGTCAGCGCCTTGCACCATAAACAGTTTTTTTGCTGTGCGTTGACAGCAACCGCAATCAGAGACGTAATAATTTTATATAAACAGATATTGAGAAGTAAAGCTGAGTTATAAATCTTTATGTGCAGTGTGGCTGGAATTAGGTGGACGAAATGAGAAAAAATCGCGCTCAGTGACGTATCTGATAATGATGATGCAAATGGAGTTCCGTAGTCTCTGCCTACCCCTCCGGGGCACAGGCGTGAGTCTAGGTATGTATGTTTGTAGTATTGAAGCTGAAAAATTATTAGGAACACAAATCTTGATTGGTTTCACAGTTACCTGTTTGGTCGTCGGCAGCGTATACGCATTGAAGATTCCTTCTCTTCGTGGTGTAATACAACAGTCGGCATACCGCAGGGTGGCGTTCTATCTCCATTACTCTTTTCCATTTTTATAAATTCTATCTCCTATCAACTTCAGTCATCCTACCAACTTTATGCAGATGATCTGCAAATTTACACTCAAGCACCGGTTCATAGTTTATTTGATGCTTTTCGCATTACAAACATCGATTTAGAGCGGATATCTGCTTGGAGCCTAAGATTCGGTTTACAGATTAATCCAACAAAAACGCAGGTTACTGTCGTTGGCAGTCCTAGGATGATCACACGCATTGCCTGGAATCTTCTACCCCAGATTAACTTCGGTGGTATCCCTATACCTATTAGTGATTGCGTACAGGATCTGGGTATTTATATTGATAAAACGCTATCTTGGTGCCCACAAATAGGTGTGGTTAGTCGCAAACTATTTGCAGCGGCGGGGAATTTGCGAAGACTGTGGAACTTTTTGCCGAATGCCACTAAAATTGCGCTTGCTAATTCTCTTCCCTTACCAATCCTTGACCATGGTGATGTCAGTTATCTAGATCTCACTGAAGAGCAACTTGATAAGCTTGAGCGTCTTCAAAATTGCCGTATAAGATTCATATTTGGATTACGCAAATATGATCACGTTTCAAATTTCCGTAACATGCTCAAGTGGCTCCCAATTCGCCTTCGACGGAATACTCATATCCTTTCTTTGCTATACAATATTCTCTTTAATCCTTCTACTCCCCCTTACTTAAAAGAACGCTTTAAGTTCCTCAATGACACACATTCGAGATCGCTGAGGTCATCGGTGAAATTAAGATTGGAAATGCCAATGCATTCCAGCACTTTTTATGACAAATCGTTTACAGTCCAAGCTGCTCGACTATGGAATGCACTGCGGATATCCATCAGACAAGCACAATCATTATCAGCCTTTAAAAGATTATTAAAAGACCACTATCTTTCCATTCAGCTCTCCTCCACATTGTCAAACTGTTAATCTTCTATTTATTTTTTCCTTTGTCAATTAGTACAGTTTTTACTATCTCCTAATGATTTATTTTAGTTATATATTATAAGTATGTATATGTATAAATTTATATAAGTATAGTATTAACAAAGTATGGTATATTTATTAATATATGAATCATTATTTAATTACAGTATTTTGTACCTATGTATTGTTTTAATCCAATTAATGATGTACAATATCTGAACAGACCAACACTACCCTTTTTCGAAATCCGTCAGTTTCCAGTCCATCCAAAGGTTGCCTGGAAGAAATTACTTTTTATTGATAAGGCCGCCCTTTGTGCATTACCTGTTAATCACAATTTTTATATGTATTTCCAATTGGTGTACAATAAAGAATATTATTATTTGTTTCTCTTTCTCGGGTATTATTCTAATTTGTTAGAACATTACCCGGCCCTTTCGCAGGCGTACACGGAGACATAAAGACATAAAGACATAAAGACATATTTATTTCTGCATTTTGGTTGTTTACAACACTTATACATGTCAAAACCCTATTCTAGATGAGGCCGGCTTTTCCTAGCTAAATGACTTCTTGAGAAGAAAAGCCGAAACAAACTCAGAGTCATTATTTTTTTTTGTCACTTCAATTTCTTTAGTCTTTTCTTGATCTTTTAAAGTCCAGACAAAAAAAAGGGTTTAGTATGCAAGTACAATGCAGGAAATCATCTGACGCTTTTGACTGACTCGGCCCACTGATGGCCCGCATTCAACAGCAATCGTACGGCTCAACCTTGATTGAGGGAGCCAGCACGATCTGTATCACTATGCCTCCACGCCATCAGAAGGTGTATGCATAAGCATGTCAGCCTAAGCCATCAGACAGGTTGCCACAACTATTTGCTTATATGTTTAATAATGCCCACATCGTACTCACAACTTTACATGCTAATACATAGTAAAATACATGTTGTAAACAATATGTAAAATTATACAAATTTAAACAATAAAATGACATATATTTAAATGTCAAAAAATATTATTGAATGTCAATTTAAGAATGTCTAAAAAATAAAATAATAATATATTACTTAAGTAATATTAAATGTCAAAAGAAAATAACAATGTCAAAACAAAATAAATAAAATTACAAATGTCAAATCAAAAATGTCAGAATGTAAAGATACAAGTACTACAAATGTAAATAAAAATATTATGTCACTAATTTCTAAATGTCAAAATTCATAATGTCAATTCATAATTTAATGTCAATTCATAATTTAATGTCAATTCATAATTTAATGTCAATTCATAATTTTTAAACTCAATTCCAGGCGTTTTTGTCTGCTAAATAATCTTTAACTGTGTAATAAGCTTTTGAACACAAGCTCTGTTTAATAAATACTTTGAATTTATTAATACTTAGTTCCTGAATATTACCTGGAATTTTGTTATAAAAACGTATGCTTTGACACTTGTATGAGTTACTTATTTTTTGTAGTCTAGTTGAAGGTAGAACAAGTTTGTTTTTGTTTCGTGTATTTATTTTATGAATGTCGCTGAATTTAGAAAACATATTTATATTTTTCCTGACATATAACAAGTTCTCATAAATGTATTGAGATGCGACAGTCATTATCTTAATTTCTTTAAATTTTTCCCTCAGTGAATGCCTTGAACCAAGACTGTAGATTGCACGAATAGCCCGCTTCTGCAGTACAAACACAGTTTGAATGTCAGCTGCGTTGCCCCATAATAAAATTCCATATGACATTATGCTGTGGAAATAACTAAAATATACTAATCTGGCTGTGTCTATATCAGTTAACTGACGAATTTTATAAACCGCGTACGCTGCAGAGCTAAGTCTATTCGACAACTGACCTATATGTGGGCCCCACTGTAGCCTAGAATCTAAGGTTATGCCTAAGAATACGGTGTTATCTATAAGATCCAACTCTTCTCCATTCAAACATATGTTAGGTTTAACTTGTTTTACATTCGGTCTTGAAAATCGTATACATTTTGTTTTTCTTTCATTTAACAGTAAATTGTTAGCAGTAAACCATTGAACTACTTTAGAGAGAGCGTTATTTACATCGTCATTATTTGATTGTTCTCGTCTAAGTTTAAAGATAAGTGATGTATCATCAGCAAATAACACTATCTCTTCATTATTTTGCATAATATATGGCAAATCATTAATATATACAAGGAAAAGGAATGGACCAAGAATTGAACCTTGCGGCACTCCCATCGTGACCACTGAACCCATAGAAACTTTTCCATTTACCTCAACTCTTTGTATCCTATTACTCAAATATGATGTTAGGAGATCCAAAGCAGTGTTCTTAACTCCATAGTAATGTAATTTCCTGATCAATGTTTCATGAAAAACGCAATCAAAAGCCTTAGATAAGTCACAAAAGACTCCTAGAGCATCATGCGACTCCTCCCAGGCATCAAAAATACTATCTAAAAGCTCAACTCCAGCATCGGTAGTTGAGCGACCCCTAGTAAAACCAAATTGTTTTTCATGTAACAGCTTATTGTTATTAAAATGACTTTGAAGCTGGCCTAGAATTAATTTTTCAAAAATTTTACTAAACGTGGGTAGCACAGATATTGGCCTATAATTTGTGGGGTCAGATGTGCTACCTGATTTAAATAACGGAATTACTTTACTACTTTTCATTTGATCAGGAAACACACCACAGTCAATGCATCTATTGAAAATTATTGCCAGTTCAGGTGCTACTGTGTTGATTATGGATTTCGTAATCACAACAGAATTGCCCCAAAGATCACTAGTCTTCTTCAAATTAAGAGTATTAAAAGTTTTTACAATATCTTTGTCAGTGACATAGCTAAATCTAAATTCAATGTTACACCTATTGACATTTTGTTTTAATAGAGATTCGGCGTCATTGGGGGATGAGTTCAGGGATTTAGTGGTTGAGACTGGAATGTCTGTGAAGAAATTTTCAAATGCTGTGGCAACCTCAAAATCTGATTTTATTATCTTTTTATTTACTTGAAGCGTGTAATTGTTACTTTTAATCTTGACCCTTCCAGTCTCATTGTTTATAATATCCCACGTTGCTTTTATTTTATTGTCACTGTTTTTAATTTTTGATTTTAAATAAAGTGTCTTAGCTTCACGACAAATCTTTTTAAATAACTTAGAATAATTTCTTACGTATTGACAAAATTTTTCATCATTTTTATTAATTACTTTCTGTTCATATAATTCGTAAAGCTTATTTCTACTTTTATAAATTCCAGTGGTTGCCCATTCACTGAAGGATGTAGTACCAGCAACTGAGATCCTCTTAGGGACAAAGATAGAACTGAATATAGTACAGTACATGTCAAAGAAAGAATTGTACAACTTATTGGGATCGTTATTATAGCATAAGTATGGTAGTGTACTTGTGAGTTTATCCTTAAGTCCCTCCAGACGACGCAAAGTTTTTGGCACCACATTCAATTCCTTTCTACCTACTTTTTTAGACTGCATAGCAAATGTTATAGATTGTCCAAAATGATCTGATGTTAATTTGTTAATTATTTGCTTTGTAACTGGTACAATATTTGTAAATATATTGTCTATACAAGTAGATGTCGTGGAAGTTATCCTGGTGGGTTCCAAAAATAAGCATGCAAGATTATATGATTTGAACAAATTCTTAATTTTGTGGCAATTCAGGGAATCTTCGAGTAAATTAATATTAAAATCGCCACCTACTATTATAGATTTATTTTGTTGGCATAGCTTCCGTAACACATCATCCATGACACTTTCAAAGTTATCATAGAAGGACGATGGTGGCCTATACACACTCAACACAACAAGTTGGTCCAACTCCACACAGGCTATTTCAACTGTCCGTTCAACAGAGAAACTAACAATGTCACTACGATTCTTAAATTTAAGCAGCTTGTTAACTAAAATCAACGATCCACCATGTATTGCATTTTGTCTGCTGAACGAACTACCAACTAGATGGTTATTAAAATTGCACATGAACTGGTGATCTTTAAGCCAATGTTCTGTTATACACAAAACATCAACGCATTCACCGTTCATGAACAACTCCACTTCTAAATCTTTATTTGACATACCTTGTATATTTTGATGTACCAGTTTTAATACTTGCGAATTTCTAAATGTATTATTAGTTGAATTGGGCTTATTCGTACATACCAGCCCATTATTAATGAAAGTGTTATTGCAAGAGGTATTCTCTATTGTCGAAATATTTAATTTAAATTAATAGGAATGTCAGACTGTGTAGCCAAAATATTGGCTGAATCATTATAAATGTCATTTTGTTGCTGTATAGGGGCAACACGTTTATTAGCCAAATTCTTGGCTGAAATGTCAATACAAAATGCTAGCGACTCAGCTAGTTGTCTTTTATAATAAGAATTCAGATAACAAGTATCTTGCGTCAAATGTAAAGCTTTACTAACATAATTGTTAGAGTCAAAAACATGAAATTGATCGTTATTGTATGACCAACTACACAAATTTATATTAAGACTATGTCTAATATTATTTTCTTTCTGTGGCAACCCTTTACTGAAAGGTAAAGTGAGCATAATAATTTGATTTAAATTCAATTCACATAATTTACTGTAATAATTGAATAAAAGTCTTTTATTTAAAGATCCTCTTTTACCAAGTAGAATCAATAAAGTTGTATCCTGGTCAAAATTGAAGTTTATAATTTTATCTAAAATAGCAATGGAACTTAACCCAGGCAAACAGTAGTTCATCACTAACCCATCACTATATGTGTTTACCAACAACTGACCCATACCTTTTCCAATCTCATCACTAAATATTATCACTTTATTTTTATTTTGTAATATAGTTTTACTGTCTAGTTTGTTATTTTTTAATTTATTTACAGTGTGTTTAATATTTGATTTTGTATTGTTTATAGAACTATTTAGCAAAACCGGGTTACATGTTGGCAATGAGCAAGCTGGTGAGTGTTTGAGGTTGAACGGGATGTCATTGTTCAATGGTATTGAGCAGTCGTTACTATTTGATGCCACCAACTCATTCATTGCCAATATGTACTCTTTCATTTGTAGCTCAGAGCTTTTATATTTATTTGTCATTGATACTAATTTGTCACTAAGATTATTTAATTCTACCTGCAAATTATTTATTTCTAATTTATGTTTCAAATTATTTTGGTGATATTTCTGTGAGTAATTTTTTAATTTTTCAAGAGCAATTAATCTTTCCCTATTTAGCTTAACATTTTTTATGAAAAACTTTTGTCTGTGAACTAATTTTTGTGTCTTTTTTATGAATTTGTTTATTTTAACATATTTCTTAATTCTATTCCTACTACCCCTAATCAATTTTATTGAATTATTTGATTCTTTGCACACTGAGAGACTATTTGGAAGTGATACTTTAAAATGATTTATATCAGTAATCATGCTTGGAGCATGAACCACCAGCTCATCGAACAGACTTTGATTTGCCGTCGTAGTGATCTGATCTTGGGTGAATTCTAGATGACTTATTCTACTGTTTGCCTCATGTAACTGTTTGTCTAAGAACTGTATACGGTCAAGGGCTTGTTCATACTGCAAACTACACTCGGCAAACCCGTCCACAATGAGCTGGAGTCCATCCCGAGCACTCATGGCATCAGAGAATTGATTATGTAGCTGAGCCATTTCACATTTTAAGCTCTTATTTTTTTCCAGTAAGTTCAACATTTCTTTCTCGTTATCTTCTCTTTCCTCTATCAGTTTGTTACACAACTCCTTAGAGGTCTTTAATTCAATTAAAGCCAGTTGGAGTTTAGACTCTTCCTGGCGAGCCAAAGCTTTACGAGTCATAATCATAGTGAAAAGAGAGAAATGCACGTAGTTCAAAGAAAGTAAAGGAGAAGATTGTAATAGTAGTAATAGAAGGGTTTAAAGCTAAATATTATTGTAAGTAAAGAACAGCTGATCTCGTCCAAAGTTGTGTAACCAACTAACAAAGTTTAGGTTAAGTTTATTTATTTTTACTATTTATAGGTGGTTATTTAGGAACTTGATAGCACTTTTTATTTGGAAATATACTAATTAACACTATTTTATACGTATAAGTTGATTTTAAATAGTAGTTACAATGTTATACCTGTTTGAAAAATGACAATGCAAATTTAGCCGGTAGATTGGTTGTCAAAAAAGATATCACAATAAACTCACCTTATTTTCACAGAAAACACTAATACGTTTATAGATTATTACAAATAACACATTTATTAAGCAATTAACTTGTAATTAGCCTTAATTATGCGATTATTTTATATTTTTACTTGTAAAAAATACGGGACAAGGTCGGATCAGCTGTTAGCCTTAGTGTTGCCACAGAGCCAAAAAGACAGAGGCCCTTTGAGAGTTTTAATCTAGAATGTAATGGAACACCTACTGAGGCACCTCCATCACCGCACTATTAAGCACAGTCACGGGTTAGCCGCAGCAGATGAGGGCCTATTGCTACTTATATGGAAACTAATTACTCTGGGCTATTGGGATGGGTGTTTAATGGATAGGTTTAGATGAAAACTATGGATGAATGCCGGCGTCTGCCCTAAGTACTCTTATAGTACCTCGAAAAGGGGCAGGCGGTGACTCGCCAGCTCACTAGATGGACCCTCTCTAAATTGCCGCCAAGGCAAAAAAACTCTACCATAAAGGCAACAAGAGGGCAACACCGGTGTGAGTGGCTAGGGGTGTAGAGCGGTGCCGCACCGGTTTCGCCATCGCGGGTCGTGACCCGGAGCGGGTTTCCCCGTAATTACGCCCTTGACAATGACACTTCCACCCCCGAGCTAATAGCTCTTGCGACTTCCCTCTGGCCGGCCGACTAAGGCAAGCCAGAGTCGAGAGTCCTGCGGGCGCTCTTGGAAATCCACTCCGACCAGCCAGTAAAGGCAAGCCGGAGACGAGGCCCTGACCGACTCCCTGAAGTATTCGGGACCGCAGTGTCGCCACACACATTCAGCTCGCCACAAAGCTGCCCTGCGGTTTGTAAGCTTTCTTTCTATCCTGTAATATATATCACAAGACAAAGGTGCTGTTTGAAAGCTGTTACTCTGCCCTCTGAGATTGCGTTAGTCTCATGATGAGATAACGACTGCCCCAGAGGGGTTATAATATTATTATTATTAATCTACTAAGCCTACCAAATAGTTAAAATGCATTATCTGCCATTTTATTGTGTATGTATGTCTACTCAATTGATAATTATAATTTATTAAAAACAATCTACATAAAGCATACAATATAATTTCTAAGAATTTCATACTAACGTGTAATAAGATAATAAGAACACATCGTAATAAAATAAATCTATCCATCCATCAAGAAAACGTGGGTTTTTATCTGATGTAACCATCATTGACTTTTTTATCTTAATCCTATTCTAATCTTAAAGAACAAACACCTATTCATATTAAAGCTTATTAACCTAATTATATTTAATATACAGGGTGTCACAAGACCCTTAACGAAAACTGAAATCCCATGTTGTACCAATCACTACGAACATTTTTTACTTAGACACCATACCTGGGAAATTACTGGTTCAGGAGATATTGAGGCTCAAAGTTAGTATGGAATTTTTCTAATTAGGTGCAAAATCGATGCATTTACCCCGCCAATTTGTTCTTTAGATGCCCTATGACCCCATGGATAAGTAGGTATTTCGATCATTGCACGCGCGCGGTTTTAAATGCGGTTTAAAAAATGTGAAAACCGAAAAAAAAATCGTTTCCCAGGTATTATTTTTGGTTAGTATGACTTGGCATGATGTCCACAACGAGTAGACTTCGGCTTGGTGATGGGTCTTGTGACAACCTGTACGAGTATATGTGTATTAAATTGTTACTTATCGTTGGCTAAACGATGAAGGAAATCATCGTGATTTAAGGACTTTAAAGGAACAGTGGTAGTTCAACAGCTGTACATTTCATATAACGGTGCTTTTGACAATGTTCTTAAAACATGTCTATCCACCGGTTGTTGAAAACTTGAAACCATTCATTCGGCGTAAATAATTCAGGCCATTAAGATTACGAATGACTAGCGTGCTTGTTAATGCCTCCAGTTAAATTAGCTTGACAGAAGAAAACACCAACACACTTTCCCATTTATGATGTTAATATGAATTCTCCGAGATATCCGAGGGCAAAGAGCTCAGATATTTACATAGAGGTGCATTTCCTATGGGCGCTCTGAAGACTACATTTCTGTGACCCAAATTGCCGCTTGGCGGCGTGGCAGTCGCGCTGTGACAGCTGTCTAGAGCAAAAGAGATGAACGTTAACTAAACTGGAGACAGTCCCCACTTGGAATCGGCACACGAAATCCTTAAGAACTGCGCTTCTATGTAAATCTGTATTCATTGCCGAGGGTCCGTAAACGGAGAGACAGAAAAAATAAATAAAGCATGGTCAATTGGTCACCTGGCGTTGTCAAAGAATGGCCTTGTCACGTCTAGTTGGAGAAACACCACACCTTGTTCCACAAGATGAAGACTTTAAGGCTACAGCTAAAACCTTTTCAATCTCAGCCACAGAGAAATATCAATCTAATAAAGTGTGCGAAACCCCATTTGCAGCAATTCACGATCGACAATAAATACTCCGTGCTTATATTTATATGCAATCGGACTTAAGAGCCAATATAAATTTTATTTATCCGACGCAGTAATACTCTTACTTGAATTAAAACTACTGCGAAGGGATAATCAAAGAATTGGAAAGCAATCAGAGCAGCCTATAGGTTAATCTGGATTGTCCTTTGAACTATTCCTTGGAGAGTCAAGAAAGGGACGACAAGATTAAACTGCATTGCTCGTCAAAGCTTGAAATATTAAACAGAGTAGTTTATGTTTTAGCTGGCTTTTTAGCTTGGTATGTATTTGAGTAACAAAATCTCAGAACTTAATTTTCACGTTCTTTAAAACATCTGATTGAAGGTAAACTTCGCGCAATTATGAAGGATAGATGACAATACAAAAATTTTAAATATGCTATAATAGAAAACTATACCAACAATCATAAATCAATAGAAAAACTGATTGGGGTGTTAAGTCAGTGCATAGTATTTAAAATACTTCACAATTTCTCACGATAAAAGCGTAACGAGTAACAGCGTGTTGTTTTAGATTTCAGTCAATTCTTTACCTTCCCCAAGGAATATACATGCCAAATTTCAACTTCTAGCGCTCAGTAGTTATGCTGTGCGTTGTCAGTCAGTAACAGAAACGATTTATATATATTGATGATTAATTTTTATGATGTTCGTAGACTTTCTCACCACACAGGATAATATACACAGTTTGAAGTTACTATACACTACCGAAACCTAAGTGATTTAAAACTCATTTGCTTATCAGCTTGCGACCTATCCCAGCTGAGAACTAAGTGTTTGCGGTCGAACGACTTGTTTGACCTTCGTCTATCTATCCTTAACGATAATTGACTTGAATTTCATGCAAAGTTGTCTTGGAGATGCATCTTGCAAAGGGAAATATGGCGGCATACGTCATCTTTGTCGTAAGGACGTAGTGTCGTAGTTATAAGGCCCACAGCATATCACTGGGCGACAAAGATGCTGGAGCCAGTGCATATCACTGGCTCCAGCATCTTTGTTTGCGGGAAAGCTTGTGGGTAAGCTAATATTCAGACAAATTTGGTCAGACAAGATAAGTCTTAGTTGCAACTGAGAAAACGCTAATACGATGATGATGATAATGAAGATTATAACGATAATGGGTATAATGATAATTCTGTACTACGCAGCTATGCTGCTAGAATGTGAAAGCCATAATACGAAAGTGACTGTCGCACCCAAGTTATTCTAAAATAGTGAAATAATTTTCAAAATAAACTACTAAATATAATTAGCGAAGACTGGTATAGAAATAGTCAATGAAAAAGACAGCTATTACAACGAATCTAAAAATAAGAAAATCATAAAATTACGTGAAATTCAAAAAGAAAATCAAACTAACATGCGCTCAGCGCTCAACATTCGAGAGGCCATCTTATTATCAAGCAAACAAAACAAACTTATACTACGACTCTTACTTAACGGTCTAAGTTCATGCAATCTACCACAGACTTCACAAGTTCAAGTTGCAACGATAACACTCATAAAATTTTAACGTCTTGACCTTCGTTAACTGACCACATTAGCTTGAGTCTCAAGGTTGATCGGATTAATCACGGGGACAATTTATTGCCGTGTAAGGCTCGTTTTAAACGACACTATATAATGCTAATTTGTATGAACTTTATTGATCACCTGTGATTTTACAAGCCACATCTTGTTCATTAAACTGTATCATCATATTTCTCCACCTTGATTTTTAATTTTTCCCTTAAGTCTTCTTCATCATCATCGTCGTAGCCCTATCTTGGTTGACTTTCGCAATGAGTCCGGGTGCGCTTTCTAGTCTAACCATTTTTTTTATAGACTCACGCCTGTATCTCCGAAGGGGTGGGCAGAGGTGTAATATTACACCCACATTTCGCCATGAATTTTTAGGTCCCACGTCATAGAGGGCGTTTTGCCGTACCGGGCACATTACCAGACTCCGTGCTGTTACTGAGAATTTCCTAACGGAACAACCTAATAAAGCTTTGCCCGGTAACGAACCGAACGAACGAACCCGTATCTCCCAATCCCACGCGCACATTAATGCCGCGAGACCAAAGAGGCAGTCTAACCATTTGACATAATATTGGCTTTACCACTTTTCCACAAACTATAGGTACCAACTTTGCTGACAGCAGATGCCGCGCTACATTACTTGTAAAGATGGAAGAAGCATTCCATGTTTAACATATTTGCTGCCTTGAAAAAAAAAGACAATTTAAAAAGCAAAATTTTTTCATAGCTTCTCGTCGTAGCTTAGGCCTTTCTGTCACGAAGCGACTCTCTAGCGATTTGTGTTTCGTACGCGTATCCTACGCGTCGCTTGTGAGTAGCCATCATACATATTCAGCTACTTTCGCAAACGACGAGACGCGTCAACGACGCGTTTGATATCAGTCGCACGCTACCGTCTTGTTGGTCACACGCTACTCGAGTCGTATACTATTTATATCAATTTTGTCCAGGAGATGGAAAATTATCCATGTTTGTATAATTATAGGCTGCCAGAGTACGTTAGAAAAGATGTTAAAGAAAAGGCTTGGATTGAGTTTGAAATAAAAATGACTATGACGATGTACGGATGCACCTAGAATCTTCTTTTTAACCGACTTCAAAAAAAGGAGGAGGTTCTCAATTATTCGTCGGAATCTTTTTTTTTATGTATGTTCCCCGATTTCTCTAAGATGCCTGGACCGATTTTGAAAATTCTTGTTTATATTGAAAGAGTATACCTTCCAATTGGTCCCATGATCATCTGGTCATGGAATCCTGAAAAATGAAGGAACTCTTCAAATTTTATAAGCACACTTGAAGCGATTTGACGATAAAAACCGAATGCCGTCGAGTTTGGGTTCGTTTGAGTCGTCTTTACATAGACTCTGATGCTGGATGATTTCTATGGTCTGATTATAGAGCTGGAAGGTAACCATGAGATCTTTGTAATACAAAGACGCAATCCCATTGAGCTTGGGCTCGTTTGATTCGTCTTTACATGGACTTTAGTGCTGAATGTTTATCAAACTCTGATGATGGAGCAGGAAGGTAGCCATGGGATATTTGTAATACAATTACGCAAGCCCATTGAGTTTGGACTCGTTTGATTCGTCTTTACATGAACTTTAGTGCTGAATGTTTTCCAAAGTCTGATGATAGAGCAGGAAGGTGGCCATGGGATCTTTATAATACAATAACGCAATCTCATCGAGTTTAGGCTCGTTTGTTTTATCTTGGCAAACACTTTGGTACTGGATGATTTGCGGGATCTGATGATGGAACTGAAACGAACGTGTTTAGGATAGTTAGTTGAAAACAAAAAAAAAACTTGAAATTGCCAGAAAGGTACAGGTCTACATTTCAGAACTGAGGCACGTAAGTAAGGCCTCCCCATCATGTACTACCTACACTATCCCATGTACCTACTAACCACCTATTACTATTTTTTTATTAGTATACAACTAAAAAGCAAAAAATAAAAATTACTTTTAAATAAAACAACACCGACTTCAAAAAACACTAAGGAACATATACAAATATTTTTGGAGTCGATGACAAGCCCTTACACAAAAAGTTACTAAATTACAAACTACCTATTCTATCAACAACGAAAGTTATATAAAAAATTGTCGAGGTTTTATAGTCAGATCAGAAATACTTGGCTTGACACCGACTCCAAAAATATTTGCTCCAAAACCAATTATTTTTTGCTTTTTAGTTCCTTAGTGTTTTTTGAAGTCAGTTTTGTTTTATTTAAAAATATTTTTTTATATATTTTCGTTTATCCTTGTAATATAAATACCTACAGAAGAACATTGTCTTCATCGCTAGAGTCACTAGATATCGCAACGTCGTACGAATGTTGTTCATCAAATGATAAAAAATTGTCTCATTTGCATAGCATCGTGTGCGGGAACGAGTAGCATACCTGTAGGCGATCATGGTTTGCATCTCAGTCCCGTAGCATTTGAACAGCTTCGTGAGAGAAGGGCCTTAAACTCTGTCTGATATGTAGTAATTTACAATCGACATTGTCTGAAGATGTCCATGATACATTATTATTATTATTTAGTAGCATAACATTCTCAGTCAAAAAACATCAGAACATAACCAAAACAAAAACACGCGTAGCTGACGTTAGATTTCTTTCTTTCCGTATGCACCAAGCTTTACTAAGAAGGTTGGAAAGTTTTAAACGTATCTATCCTTGAATTTATTGAAGCGACCGCTTCGAAAGCCAATTAGTTTCTGCAATTAAGTTTCAGTTTTATCTCAGTTTCCTATAGTGCAATCAGTTACAAGGTGCCACTGAAAACAAACAAAGTCTGCGGTAAATTTAAACTTTAGATATTTGTACTTTTATTTTTATGAAGTCCATGTTTCTTTTAAAAGTAGTTATTTAATTTTATTAATAATAAAGGTACATAAAATCGATAAAATTATTTAATTTTACACGAGAGCTGTTTTGACTCACGGACGTTCACAATATGTGATCTATATATTAATGGACTTGGAGATAAGAGATACATAAAATTTATATATTCTTCATATTTTATATGCTTAAGTCAAATATATGCATTTCTAATAATCTCTAAATCCATAGACAGATCAGATATTCCATCTCAAATAAACTGCTTACCTACTTACTGTTTTCAAGGTAATTCACAGTATTTGCATCAAACTATCGAAAAACTGAAGCTAACGGCAAATCGAAGTTAAAAATGTTATTGATTACAAAATACCTCATAATTATTTTAAAAAATAGGTACAATAGGCTTGTGTCCTAAAATGTAGTTAGCGATTGATTCGTTCCTTTATTAGATGTTAAACTGAAATACCAGATTTTTCTTCAGAAAACGATCAGCCGTTTTAGTTGTACTTACTACTAAAACGTCAAAAACATGAATGGCGTACTGTTACATCCCTAGCCTGTAAGCAGAATTGCTGAAGAGATGCTGACACAGCATCTCTCCCTTCCAGTAGATTCAAGCTAGCGCCTAAGCTCAGTCGAACCTTCAGTTCGGGACAGATCGCCGACCGGTACGGGCATTTCCTAAGTCATATCCAATAATTATTGTAAAGTGGTACTTTCTGAAATACATATATTTAATTGTGTTCACAAAAGAGTTTTTTTTTAAAAACTCTCCTTCGGTACCCAGTCTAACATTTGGTGGCAGCTGTAAAGGGATCTCTGTATCCCCGGTACGCCTCGCGAGTATAGTGAGTGCTAAATCCAGTGCAAAATCCAGTGCCCAGTGATCAAGGTCAACCAAAAACGTATTCGTCCCGGCTCACCCAATCAAGAATCTATCCAGGGCCACCTTGGCCTGCTTTGAAACATTGTAGAAGAATACCTACCCAAGGCCACACTCGGCCTGTCCAGGGTCACGCTTGGCCCTTCCAGAAACTTCCTGTCCAAGACCATACCTGGCTTGGAATAGCAGCATACCTACGAGGACCCGTTCCACTGTGCAGTAAGTGGTTAGGAGCAGCAGCATCGTATCTACGTGCCTCCCTTGAGAACTCCCTACCCGGCACCGAACGTGGCTACCTCCGTTCCAGTGTTCCAGCGGGACAAACGATGAAGTATATCGTGATCGTGATATTCCTGTGAGTTACATTTACCTTTTCTTAAACGAATCCTAAAGTGTTGTGTTTACGTGCAAACTACGATATTATAAACTCTAATATATTCATCATTCCATGTCTAAAAATAGATTCACGAATAACTAAAGTTATTCAGTTACTTAGAATAAGTTGTATTAAAATCAAACGCGTCGCTACACAGCGCTCGCCTACGCGTAGCCGTAGACATAAACATCCTTTGTGCTTACTGATAAGGCGAGTCACCGTCGTCGAACTTACGATTTTTAAGTCATACATTGTAACGCTACTAATACTAAATACTTCGTGTCTATTTATAGAATTATTTTATTTTACTCTTTGTGTTGTTCTACAGCTACATTTGTAATTCTATTTCAGGAAAATGTCTACATCCGATTCTAAAGTCAAAGATAATAAAAGAATTAATCTTACGTTAGTCAATACCTCTGAAACACCTATATTTTTCGAATCCAATAAATCATTTAATCTTCATCCTATTAGTAATGATTGCATACCTGTATCTAACTTGAAACATGAATACCCGTCCAACTCCTGTTACAACCGGACCCAAGAGGTTCTAAATCTTTTAAGGATATCTCATCTCAATGATGAAGAAAGGGAAGCCCTATTCGAAATATGCTCGTCATTTTCCGATATCTTTCATCTTCCTAATGACCAATTGACGGGTACAGATGCATTACAGCATAAAATAAGAACCGTGACCGAATCCCCTATAAATACGAAATCGTATCGTTTTCCCGAAAGTCACAAAAAGGAAGTCTCGTCTCAAATCGATAAAATGCTAAGTCAAGGCATTATCCAACCATCCCATTCACCATGGTCCTCTCCGATTTGGATAGTACCAAAGAAAACCGACGCCTCTGGAAAAAGAAAGTGGCGCATTGTCATCGATTACCGTAAACTCAACGATGTCACTATAGGCGAAAATTATCCTATTCCTCAAATAAATGAGATCTTAGACCAACTAGGCAAGAGTAAATACTTCTCCACCCTTGACCTTGCGTCTGGGTTCCACCAAATCGAAGTTTTCAAGGACGACAGACCGAAAACCGCATTCAGCGTCCCAGAAGGTCATTTCGAATTCGCAAGAATGCCGTTTGGGTTAAAAAATGCCCCGGCAACATTTCAGCGTTTAATGAACACTGTCCTCAGTGGGCTCCAAGGAATCCACTGCTTTGTGTACTTGGATGACATTGTTATCCATTCATACGACTTGATTACGCATATCCATAAACTATCTAGTATTTTTGAAAGACTCCGTAAATTTAACTTAAGGCTACAGCCTGACAAATGTGAATTTCTTAGAAAAGAAGTCACTTACCTAGGACATACTATTAGCGAAGAAGGCCTGAAACCAAATCCTGAAAAAATAAAATCAGTAAGTCAATTTCCTGTACCAAAATGTCCCAAAGACGTAAAGTCATTCCTGGGCCTTGTATCCTATTACCGTCGATTTATTCAAGACTTCTCAAAGATAGCGAAACCACTTACCTCTCTTTTGAAAAAGGACACAATGTTTAATTGGTCCAATCAACAACAACTTGCATTCGAAGAATTAAAAAATAAACTTATAACATCACCTATTTTAATATACCCAGATTTCACACAACCTTTTATACTCACCTGTGACGCATCTAATTACGCAATCTCTGCTATTCTCTCACAGGGCGAAATAGGAAGAGATCGTCCCATTGCATATGCATCTCGGACCTTAAATAAAGCCGAAACAAATTACAGCGTTACAGAAAAAGAATGCCTTGCCATTATCTTCGGCACCAAAATATTCCGACCGTACATTTATGGTCACAAATTCACCATAGTTACCGATCACAAACCACTCAAGTGGCTCTTTAACTGTAAGGACCCAGGCTCCAAACTAGTGAGGTGGAGGTTAAAGTTAGAAGAGTTCGGCGGTAATTATGACATCGAATACAAACAGGGTAAAGCTAATAGTAATGCTGATGCTCTCTCACGATATCCAGTTAATCCTACCCGACATGATACTCAACATGTCAACGTCCTCGATGACAAAACACCTCCCAAGAATCCAGTCGTTTCAGAACATCCTGAAAACGCTCCTCCTAATCCTATGAGTCCCGGTCTTTCTGAAATCCCCGACTTACCTGACTTTCTAGAGTTACCTGAAGGTCTTGAAATCCCCGAAAACTTAGAAGAATTTGAACTGCCCGATGATTTTGCTATTCCGACACCACCTGAAATCACACTTGACTGCGACTCGTACTCCAAGTACCTGAAAATTATAAAAAATAAATCTCTCAAATTTGATACTAAAATTAACGAATTTAATGAGTCATTACTAAAAACAAAGCATAAAACAATAATCATACCTACCTCTATTGATCTTGACGAATCCAATCCTTACGTATCTGAAACAATTGGCAACCTCAGTGATAATCAAGAAATCCTTGCCAAAGAAAGGACCTTGTATTCCTTTATATCATTAGAAAGCAATAACACTAAATATTACTTACTATTTACTAAGGTACACCACTTCGATGAAAGCAATTATGAAGACATATTCAAAACCCTTAAGAATCTGAAAACCGAATTAGTAAATAATAATGTTAGCGAAATAAGTATAACCGATTTTCGAAATCCTTTTGATGCCCATAATTTTATAAAAATTTATAATATTATTTCTTTCTTATTCCACGAAACGGGAATCGTAGTAAACATATATAAGAACTCTATAATATATCCATCTCCCACAGAAATTGGTCAGATATTGAAGGAAAACCATGACATACCCATATCTGGTCATTTAGGTTCTAATAGAATGCTACGTAGAATAAAAGAACGTTATTATTGGCGCAATATGCGTAGTGATATAGAGAATTACGTAAAACAATGTGAGCTTTGCCAAACGAATAAAGCATTACGGAGAATCAACCGAGCTCCGATGCAAATTACTTCCACGTCGAACCAACCCTTTGAACGTGTAGCCCTAGATATCGTCGGTCCACTCCCCGAAGCCGGTGGAGTCAATTATAAATATATCCTAACCCTACAAGACGATCTTACCAAATATTCAGTTGCATACCCAATTCCAAATGCGACGGCAGAAGAAAGCGCCGAGTGCCTAGTACACTTTATTACACTATTTGGTATACCTAAATCCATACTCACCGACCAAGGAACTAACTTTACGGCAGAACTGTTCAAACAAACCTGTAATTTTCTTAAGATTAAACAGCTATGGTCTAGTCCTTACCATCCGCAAACGCAGGGTGCCCTAGAAAGGAGTCACTCGACTCTAAAGGAATATCTGAAATCATTTACAGATGAAAACCAAAGTAATTGGTCTAGATACGTATTTACAGCGATGCTCACATATAATACGACCATCCATTCTACTACAAACTATACTCCGTATGAATTAGTATTCGGCCATAAGCCTTTTATACCTACATCAATATATGATATGTCACTAGAACCTACTTACAGTAGTTATATCCGTATGCTCCAATAGAGGATGCGACACTCCAGAGAAAAGGCAATAGGTAATATCTTACAATCTAAAACGAGATCGAAAACTTATTATGACCAGCACTGTCGCCCAGTAAAATACAAAATAGGTGACATGGTATATATTAAAAATCATTTACGTTTACGAAAAGCCCTATCTCCGATATGGAAAGGGCCTTATAAAGTAATAAAAATTAACGGGAATAATACGCTTACCATACTCCTGAACCGTCGGCATGTGAAATATCATTACGACGAAGTTAAGCTCGCTGAAAATCCTTAGTGAAATAAGCTAATTAAGTTTTAAGTTAGTGTTAAGATACATAGTATACATTTAGTTATATAATTACATTATATACGTATTACAGAATAGCCACTGCAAGCCTATCCGTAGTGGTGTCAGATATCGTGGAGCCGATAACCGAAAGCCCAGGTGTCTACTTCGACCCAATAGGAACTGTTAAGACATCCAACGATTTTCTCCACGTATTAGTACCAATAGACATAGCCTATATAAACTCGCATATACAAAACATTAAACATATATTGGAAATAACACAAACATTATGTCTACAAAAGAACGTTATCACAGATTCTGAATGCACCAACATATTGCAACCCTTATTTTCCCGGCTCAACGATATATTTAGGGATTATAGCGCCATATCACACCTGATATCAGGCCGCGATAAAAGGTCTGCGTGGTTCGCCGGCGTTGGTACCGTTTTTAAACAAATCATTGGCACAATGGATGAAAACGATGCTATTAATTACAATAACGCCATTCAAACGCTAGAAAACAAAAATCGAAAATTAGCATCCTTATTTAAAAATAATATATTGATGACAAGAACAGCCCTTTCTCGATACAATGAAACACTAAGCATTATACAGTCAAATGAAATACGTTTGAATAGCGCCATTGAAAAATTAAGCAATAGTTTTAACAATTTAACAATTGTAACTAATAAATTACTTATACAGTCAGAACTCAATAAGATTTATAATGAATTAGAATCAAGTTTGCTTACGTTATCATTTAAGTTAGACGACACTGTGAATTCCATCATGTTTACAAAAAGCCATAGTTTACACCCTTCGGTTCTTACACCTAAACAACTATACACTGAGTTGGCTGACGTTATTGTAAATTTACCTAGAAATAAGGAACTAGCTTTAAGTTTAAATTTAGATAATATACATTCATTAATAGATTTGTCTATTTTATCATGCTATTCTATGAATGATAAAATTGTGTTTGTGATTAAGATTCCTTTGGTTCATACAACGGAATATAACCTTAATAAATCTATTCCTGTGCCAGTACCACATGACGTGGAAAAACCAAATTCATATGCTATGATTATCCCATCCTGTATCTATGTTGCTATTAGTAAAGACAGATCAACATATGTTTGTCTTAATGACTTAAAAGATTGTATTCAAACTATAAACCAACTTTATGTATGTGATAATGTTAACACTAACTCTGTCGAAAACACACCTTCTTGCGAAATAGAAATATTAGTCAAAATTCTAACCATATTACCCAAACAATGTAATACTAAACTTATACATGGGCAATTAGATATATGGCAGAAACTTCATGGAAACAAATGGATTTATGTCCAATCAGAACCTACTAAAATATCTGTAGAATGTAAACACGATCTAATGGAATTTAAATTGCTGGGTACGGGCTTACTTAACTTACAACCACAATGCACAGCTTACTGTAAAAATAAAGAATTTACCACAGGTTCGAATATTAATGTCAATGTACAAACAATTAAATCAGATTTCAACTTAATTAACGATAGCTGCTGCAACATTTATAAATTTCACAAATATATGCCCAAGTTAACACCCTTAAAATTATCAAATATTAATTTAGACAAAATGCCCAATATTGCTACTGACAGATTTATAAATAAAGTCGATGACATTATTAACAGCCCTATTACGACTATAGAAAATAGAAACCATGTATCTATAATGACATATTGTCTATCAATAGCATTTAGTATTTTTATTTTATATCTAATTTGTAAAAAATTAAGTAAATGCCTCAAACTGGTCTTACCTAACCGAAACGTAGATAACGTGGAAGATTCCGGGATAGAAGAAATTCCTATGCCCAGATTAAGAATTAATACGTAACTTCACGTTTTTAATACGGAAGTTACTCTTAAAGGGGGGGTTGTTACATCCCTAGCCTGTAAGCAGAATTGCTGAAGAGATGCTGACACAGCATCTCTCCCTTCCAATAGATTCAAGCTAGCGCCTAAGCTCAGTCGAACCTTCAGTTCGGGACAGATCGCCGACCGGTACGGGCATTTCCTAAGTCTTATCCAATAATTATTGTAAAGTGGTACTTTCTGAAATACATATATTTAATTGTGTTCACAAAAGAGTTTTTTTTTAAAAACTCTCCTTCGGTACCCGGTCTAACAGTACGTCCACCATGTTTGACGTAATGCTCTCTGATTGGTGTTCACTGTCACGAGAATAAATACATTATTTTCGTTTTAGAATCCTAAAAATAACATTAATCTTACCTTTTTATTATAAACTAGAGGACGCCAGCAGCTAGGCCTGCATTTTTTTTAAATTTACCCGTTTTGGCCGATCCCGTGGGAATTTCGGGAAATCCTTTCTTAGTGCACCCCTACAGTCCCCAAGGAACATACATGCCAAATTTCAGATTTTTTTAGAAATAATTTAGAAAGTTTCGGCTGTAGCGCGTCTGTCAGTCAGTCAGTAACGCAAGGATGTTATATATTAAGATTATATTTTTTTACATTTTATTTATTCGCATCTTAAAATCATAATGAATCTATAGATACTACAATCAAACTGATTTATTCTTAGTGGACACAAGCCTATTTTTTTATTTTGCTACCATCTCGTTAATACATAAATTAATTGAAAGTAAAGAAATTTTTGTTATTTCATAAATTTTGGACGAACATTTTGGCTACTCGAAAAATACTCCTTTGTTTTATTCTTTTTAAAATAAATTGTCATAAGAAAAAGATAATTAAATTGCTTTTTGCATTAAAACTGAGTAACAGAAAGAATTCTCCGGCCTTCCGTCTTTGTTGATAATTTCTGAGGGATGCCATGACATAATTATTTTAATTAATCACCAACAGACGAGAGGAAGGATTCATTTCAACTTTGACAATTATTCTTCTTCTTATACATTAACATGACTGCTAAAATTCAACTTAACTTATTGATGACTAGCCGTTTCCCGCGGAACGGAACTACTTCACGTACCCGAAAACCCCAAATATCTTACGGGCCCCTATTTTTTCTAAAATAAAATATAGCCTATGCTACTGGCAGATAATGTATAGAAGTATAGAGGAATACTTCTATACTGAAAGTATAGATAATATTAGTATAGAAGTATAGACTAGAGGATGTCTGCAGCTACGCCAACACATTTTATTTTAATGTAACCGTTTCTGCCCAACCCTGTGGAAATTTCGGGAAATGCCTTCTTAGTGCTACTGCCCCGAAGGAACATACATGCCAAATATCAGCATCGTCATGGTGCAAACCATATAGTTTTGGCTGTGCGATATCTCTCAGTCAGTCAGTAACGCAAGAATTTTTTATTTTTTTTATTTATTTATGTACTAAAATGTGGGTGTAATATAACACCTCTGCCTACCCCTTCGGGGATTACAGGCGTGAGTTTATGTATGTATGTATGTACATATGTATTATTGAGGCTGAAAAATTATCAGAAACACAAATCTACTAAGCCTACCAAATAGTTAAGATGCATTATCTGCCATTGTGTATGTGTGTCTACTCAATTGATAATTAACAATTTATTGTAATAAATTTATTAATAACAACCTATACAAAGCCTACAATAGAATTTCTTAGAAGTTCATACTAACGTTTAATAAGATAATAAGAACATCTTAATAAAATAAATCTATGCATCCATCAAGAAAACGTGGGTTTTTGTCTGATGTAACCATCATTGACTTTTTTATCCTAATCCTATTCTAATCCTAAAGAACAAATAATTATTCATATTTATGCTGGTTTTATTAACCTAATTATATATATTTGTTATATATGACTGCCTCGTTGGTCTCGCGGCATAAATGTGCGCGTTGGATTGGGAGGTCTCGGGTTCGATTCCCGGATCGGGCAAAGTGTTATTAGGTTTTTCCGGTAGGAAATTCTCAGTAGCAGCACGGAGTCTGGTAATGTGCCCGGTACGGCAATAGGCTCGCCCCCTATTACATGGGACCTAAAAATTCATGGCGAAATGTGGGTGTACACCTCTGCCTACCCCTTCGGGGATACAGGCGGGAGTCTATAAAAAAAAAAGAAAAAAAATATGTATGTGTATTAAATTGTTACTTACCTTTAGCTAAAATATGAAGGAAATCATCGTGATTTAAGGACTTTGCAGGAACAGTGGTAGTTCAACAGCTGTTCATTTCATATAAGGGCGCTTTTGACAATTTTCTTAAAACATGTCTATCCACCGGTTGTTGAAAACTTGAAACCATTCATTCGGCGTAAATAATTCCGGCCATTAAGGTTACGAATGACAAGCGTGCCTGTTAATGACACCAGTTAAATTAGCTTGACAGACGAAAACACCAACACACTTTCGCATTTATGATGTTAATATAATAATAATATAATAATATTTTTATTGCCAAGTAAATCATTGTAGTACATTACATGTTAAGTAGTTACAGTATCAAGTAGTTTACTTACTGTTTTCCTAGCTAGGCTATGAAATAGCCTGTAGTAAGGAAAAACAGCTCCAAACCCGCATTAATACAAAATACATAATATTTAACGACACTAGTTGCAATATAAAAGAAGGTATGTAAACTACAGTTTTAACACTTTTTGTATAACATGCATTATTAAGACAATGGCAGTCGCGCTGTGACAGCTGTCTAGAGCAAGAGAGATGAAAGTTAACTAAACTGGAGACAGTCCCCACTTGGAATTGGCACACGAAATCCTTAAGAACTGCGCTTCTATGTAAATCTGTATTCATTGCCGAGGGTCCGTAAACGGAGAGACAGAAAAAATAAATAAAGCATGGTCAATTGGTCACCTGGCGTTGTCAAAGAATGGCCTTGTCACGTCTAGTTGGAGAAACACCACACCTTGTTCCACAAGATGAAGACTTTAAGGCTACAGCTAAAACCTTTTCAATCTCAGCCACAGAGAAATATCAATCTAATAAAGTGTGCGAAACCCCATTTGGAAAGCAATCAGAGCAGCCTATAGGTTAATCTGGATTGTCCTTTGAACTATTCCTTGGAGAGTCAAGAAAGGGACGACAAGATTAAACTGCATTGCTCGTCAAAGCTTGAAATATTAAACAGAGTAGTTTATGTTTTAGCTGGCTTTTTAGCTTGGTATGTATTTGAGTAACAAAATCTCAGAACTTAATTTTCACGTTCTTTAAAACATCTGATTGAAGGTAAACTTCGCGCAATTATGAAGGATAGATGACAATACAAAAATTTTAAATATGCTATAATAGAAAACTATACCAACAATCATAAATCAATAGAAAAACTGATTGGGGTGTTAAGTCAGTGCATAGTATTTAAAATACTTCACAATTTCTCACGATAAAAGCGTAACAAGTAACAGCGTGTTGTTTTAGATTTCAGTCAATTCTTTACCTTCCCCAAGGAATATACATGCCAAATGTCAACTTCTAGCGCTCAGTAGTTATGCTGTGCTTTGTCAGTCAGTAACAGAAACGATTTATATATATTGATGATTAATTTTTATGATGTTCGTAGACTTTCTCACCAGACAGGATAATATACACAGTTTGAAGTTACTATACACTACCGAAACCTAAGTGATTTAAAACTCATTTGCTTATCAGCTTGCGACCTATCCCAGCTGAGAACTAAGTGTTTGCGGTCGAACGACTTGTTTGACCTTCGTCTACCTATCCTTAACGATAATTGACTTGAATTTCATGCAAAGTTGTCTTGGAGATGCATCTTGCAAAGGGAAATAAGGCGGCATACGTCATCTTTGTCGTAAGGACAGTAGTGTCGTAGTTATAAGGCCCACAGCATATCACTGGGCGACAAAGATGCTGGAGCCAGTGCATATCACTGGCTCCAGCATCTTTGTTTGCGGGAAAGCTTGTGGGTAAGCTAATATTCAGACAAATTTGGTCAGACAAGATAAGTCTTAGTTGCAACTGAGAAAACGCTAATACGATGATGATGATAATGACGATTATAACGATAATGGGTACAATGATAACGCTGTGCTACGCAGCTATGCTGCTAGAATGTGAAAGCCATAATACGAAAGTGACTGCAGTGATGCTAGCTATGTGACAAAATGGTCGCCCCCCAGTTATTCTAAATTAGTGAAATAATTTTCAAAATAAACTACTAAATATAATTAGCGAAGACAAGTATAAAAATAGTCAATGAAAAAGACAGTTATTACAACAAATATGAAAATGAAGAAAATCATAAGATAACGTGAAATTCAAAAAGAAAATCAAAGTAACATACGCTCAGCGCTCAACATTCAAGTCGCCATCTTATTATCAAGCAAGTAAAACAAACTTATGCCGCAGCTCTCACATAACGGTCTAAGTTCATGCAATCAACCACAGACTTCACAAGTTCAAGTTGCAACGATAACACTCATAAAATTTTAACGTCTTGACCTTCGTTAACTGACCACATTAGCTTGAGTCTCAAGGTTGATCGGATTAATCACGGGGACAATTTATTGCCGTATAAGGCTCGTTTTAAATGACACTATATAATTGTATGAACTTTATTGATGACCTGTGGTTTTACAAGCCACATCTTGTTCATTAAACAGTGTCATCATATTTCTCCACCTTGCTTTTTCATCCTTCCCTTAAGTCTTCTTCATCATCATCGTCCTAGCCCTATCTTGGATGATCTAATACTTTCGCCTTGAGCCCGGGTCCGTTTTCTAGTCTAACTATTTTTTTTATAGATTCACGCCTGTATCCCCGAAGGGGTAGGCAGAGGTGTAATATTACACCCACATTTCGCCATGAATTTTTAGGTCCCACGTCATAGAGGGCGTTTTGCCGTACCGGGCACATTACCAGACTCCGTGCTGTTACTGAGAATTTTCTAACGGAACAACCCAATAAAGCTTTGCCCGGTAATCGAACCCGTATCTCCCAATCCCACGCGCACATTTATGCCACGAGACCAAAGAGGCAGTCTAACCATTTGACACAATATTGGCTTTTCCACTTTTCCACAAACTATAGGTACGTACCAACTTCGCTGACAGCAGATGCCGCGCTACATTACTTGTTAAGATGAAAGAAGTATTCTTTCTATGCTTCTTCCATGTTTAACATATTTGCTGCCTTGAAAAAAAAAGACAACTTAAAAAGCAAAATTTTTTCATAGCTTCTCGTTGTAGCTTAGGCCTTTCTGTCACGAAGCGACTCTCTAGCGATATGTGTTTCGTACGCGTATCCTATGCGTCGCTTGTGAGTAGCCATCATACATATTCAGCTAGTTTTGCACACGACAAGACGCGTCGACGACGCGTTTGATATCAGTCGCACGCTACCGTCTTGTTGGTCGCACGCTACTCGAGTCGTATACTATTTATATCAATTTTGTCCAGGAGGTGGAAAATTATCCATGTTTGTATAATTATAGGCTGCCAGAGTACGTTAGAAAAGATGTTAAAGAAAAAGGCTTGGAGTGAGATTGAAATAAAATGAATATGACGATGTACGGATGCACCTAGAATCTTCTTTTATATTTTCGTTTATCCTTGTAATATAAATATCTACAGAAGAACATTGTCTTCATCGCTCGAGTCACTAGATATCGCATCGTCGTACGAATGTTGTTCATCAAATGATAAAAAATTGTCTCATTTGCATAGCATTGTGTGCGGGAACGAGTAGCATACCTGAAGGCGATCATGGTTTGCATCTCAGTCCCGCAGCATTTGAATAGCTTCGTGAGAGAAGGGCCTTAGACTCTGTCTGATATGTAGTAATTTACAATCGACATTGTCTGAAGATGGCCATGATAAATTATTATTATTTTATAGTGCAATCAGTTACAAGGTGCCACTGAAAACAAATAAAGTCTGCGATAAATTTAAACTTTTGATATTTGTACTTTTATTTGTATGAAGTCCATCTTTCTTTTAAAAGTAGTTATTTAATTTTATTAATATAAAGGTACATAAAATCGACAAAATTATTTATACGAGAGCTTAGTTGTTTTGACTTACTTACGGACGTTCACAATATGTGATCTATTAATGGACTTGGAGGTAAGAGATACTTCAAATTTATATATTCTGCATATTTTATATGCTTATGTCAAAAACTCATTTCTAATCTCCAAATCCATAGGCGGATCAGATATTCGATCCTAAATCAACTGCGGCTTTCAAGGTAATCCACAGTATTTGCATCAAGCTATCGAAAAACTGAAGCTAACGGCAAATCAAAGTTAAAAATGTTTTTGATTACAAAATACCACGCACAATTATATAAAAAAAAAAAACAATTATTTATTTTTGCTACCATCTCGTTAATTCATAAATTAATAAAATTGAAACACAACGTCCCAATTTTACGAATACTTAGCCCAATAAAAAAATATGAGTAAAGATATCTTTGCTATTTCATAAATTTTGAACGAATATTTTGGCGACTCGAAAAATACTCCTTTAGTTTTATTCTTTTTAAAATAAAGTGTCAAAAGAAAAAGTAATTAAATTGCTGTTTGTATTAAAACTGAGTAAAAAAACGAATTGTCCGGCCTTCCGTCTTTGTTGATAATTTCTTAGGGCCGCCATGACATTAAAATAATTTTTAATTAATCACCAACAGACGCGAGGAAGGATTCATTTCAACTTTGTCAATTATTCGTCTTCTTATACATAAACATGACTGCTAAAATTCAACTTAACTTATTGACGAAGTACACCAGTTTCAGTGTCAACTAAGTTTTCACTTAATATTTGCGCGTAAATATTAATGTATTATATAATTGCACTAGCCGACGCCTAATATTATTAACCAAATTCGATAACCTTCCCAACAAAGTATAATTTATTTTCTAATAATACCTCAAGGCGGTAAGCTGAAGTTCATACCTGCGGCAAAAACCATGAAGTCATTACAATTTTGAGGTATAGGTAGCTCTCGCAACTCTTTGAGTATTTATTAAGTATACTAACATTTATACGTATCCGAAAACAGCAGCTAACAATGTTCTAAAAACTTATAAACAAGCACCATACAAGTTTCTCTTTTTAAACAACCTACGAAGGCATAAGAAACTTTTCTATAACAGATAACAATATTAAGCGAAAGCAAAAGTTGATAACTTTGTAATTTTCTCCTCATATACTAGAATAAGGGGGAATAAAAAAGAAAAGCTTCTAAATGTGGCAAATAAGACTTTTTATAATTATTGTTATTAATTTCTTTTAAAAAACTTAATCATCACCATAACAGCATTTCGCAAACCACTACTGGACATAGACCATTCGTAATTTTATAATAGCATTGTGACTATTGTAAGCCAAAAGACTGCAAGGTTGGCGTAGTCGTTTAAGTGGCCGCCTTTCCGCTTGACACTGCGCCGAGTGTTGTGGGTTCGATCGAGACAACTGTGTGTTGTGTCATTCATAAATTATTGTTTCGAGTCTGGGTATTCATTGTGTCCGTTCGACCTCACATTGGGCGTCAGCGTTCCTCGAGCGTACGCTCAGCGTGCGCTTGGCGTTCACTCTGTAGTACAAAGTGAACGCCGGGCGCACGCGTAACGAACGCTCAGCGTACGCTCGAGGAACGCTCATGACCAACGTTAGTGAGGCCGAGCTCCGTACTCACATACAATTTTACTCAATTGAGTCAGACTCGAAGGCTCGCTTAGTGATGATGTCATCGAAGTGTGAGTTTTGCAGTCCACACGTTGATTTGTACTCGTTTTCGAGTAAAACTATCGAGTATAACTGTAAGTCTATACCTACTGAGCATTAGTATGTTTGTAAAGTCCCCCGCGACACTGGACTTAGTCATAGTGCAGGAGTTATCTATTTTAAAAAAAAGTTTGATTTGGTCCACCATACCACGCTGGCCAGATGGGTGGTTTATAGGATGGATGGTTTATTTTGAGTTTTCCTTCATTTCGCAAATACCATTTTGTTTACACGGCCAACCCATGTTTAATTGTAGTTGGTACATTTACGACTAAACTTAAATTAGTAGCTCTTCATACGGAATGGACCTAATACAACAAAAGGACAGGAACCAACTGCGAAATTCGGCTGCAATGCACCTTTGACAGCAATATAATATATTATGGGTTTAAGTGCTCTCCAAGGCACGAGACAAGCGATAATAAACAACTCAATACGCACATAACTCCGAAAAGTCAGTGGTGCGCGCCGTGGATTCGAACCTGATACCCTCTGCATGGCAGTCCGTTGGTATCTCCACTAGGCTATTGCTGTCTTACCCACGTAAATAGCTAGTATGTTATAATAAAACACAAACAGAACAATTTTACGCTCAGTTGTCTTGTTAAATTAAACCCATATATTGCTCTCAAAAGGCGCATTGCACCCAAATTTCGCAGTTGGTTGCCGATCTTTTGTTGTATTAGGTCAATTCCATATGAATAGCTACTAATTAAAATTTTCTAGTAAATATATGACTAGAAAATATAATGACTTACGGATCAGAGACGTGGTCGCTCACTATGGGCCTTATCAGAAGGCTCAAGGTCACTCAGAGGGCGATGGAGAGAGCTATGCTTGGAGTTTCCCTGCGATATCGAATCAGAAATGAGGAGATCCGCAGTAGAACCAAAGTCGCCGACATAGCTCTCCGGATAGCCAAGCTGAAGTGGCAGTGGGCAGGGCACATAGCTCGAAGAACCGATGGCCGTTGGGGCAGAAAGGTTCTGGAGTGGCGGCCACGTACCGGACGACGCAGCAGAGGTAGGCCCCCCGCAAGGTGGACCGACGACCTCGTCAAGATCGCGGGAGGCGGTTGGATGCGGGTGGCTCAAGACCGGTCTGTGTGGAGAACCTTGGGGGAGTCCTATGTCCAGCAGTGGACGTCGTTTGGCTGATATGATGATGTCAATTACAATTCAATAGAATTTAACAAGGTTTGTCTGTGTGGGCAAAATGGTCTTTGCATAAACAAGGAAAACTCGTCATGAAACCAACCCCTCTGGAAAGCGTGGTATGGTGGACCAAATCTTACTTTTTTTAATAGATAACTCCTGCACTAGGACTAAATCCAGTGTCGCGGGGGACTTTACAAACATACTAATGCTCAGCACTGAAATACGGTTATACTCGATAGTTTTACTCGAAAACGAGTAAAAATCAATGTGTGGACTGCAAAACTCGCACTTCGATGACATCAAATACACTGTAACTTTACTCTAAGCGAGCCTTCGAGTCTGACTCAATTGAGTAAAATTGTATATGAGTACGGAGCTCGGCCACCTTCACATTGGTCATGAGCGTTCCTCAAGCGTATGCTCAGCGTCTGCTCGGCGTGCGCCCGGCGTTCACTGTGTACTACAGAGTGAACGCCGAGCGCACGCTGAGCGTGCGCTCGAGGAACACTGACGCCCAATGTGAGGTCGGCCTAACGGACACAATGAATAACCAGACTCGAAACAACAATTTATGAATGACACAACATACAGTTGTCTCGGCGTGGGGATCGAACCCACAACACTCGCCGCAGTGTCAAGCGGTAAGGCGGCCGCTTAAACGACTACGCCAACCGTGCAGTCTTTTGGCTTACAATAGTCACAAAGCTATTGTAAAATTAGGAGTGGTCTTTGTCCAGTAGTGGTTTGCGAAAGGCTGTCATAATGATGATTAAGTTTTTTTTAAGAAATTAATAACAATATTAAAAGTCTCATTTGCCATATTTCGAAGCTTTGCTTTTTTAATCCCTCTTATTCGATTATATATGAGGAGAAAATTACAAAGTTATCAACTTTAGCTTTCGCTTAATATTGTTCTCTGTTATAGAAAAATGTATTTTGCCTTCGTAGGTTGTTTATAAAGAGAAACTTGTATGGTGCCTGTTTATAAGTTTTTAGAACATTGTTAGCTGTTTTCGGGTGCGTATAAATATAAGTTTACTTAATAAATACTCAAAGAGTTGCGAGAGCGCCCTATACCTCAAAATTGTAATTATTTCTTCTATTTTCCGCACGTATGAACTTCAGCTTACCGCCTTGAGGTATTATTAGAAAATAAATTAGCCTTTCTTGGGAAGTTTATCGAATTTGGTTAATATTAGCAGGCACTTTGTTTGTTTGTTATATCGAAAACTAGGTTGCTAATGAATTAAAGGTGGGTCAGAAACCTTTCATTCTCTAGCTATATTCGGTCCTTTTCAGTGAGTCTGATAACGTATTTACACAATTGTATGACCAAATAAAAACCTTACATTCGTTCGCATTTCGCGAAGTTATGAGGTCAGCTCTGTTGTCAGATTCTAAAGATCACCCAGAAGCCGTTGACATGGCCTTATGTCCTCAACGGGGCAAAATAATATGCCTCAAAGACCGCAGGCTTGCACTTAGTGATTATTGCGTCGCGGACTATGTGGCTCAACCCCTGTGGTCGTCGGTTTGAAGTAGCCTATGTCACTCTTCTATTTATGCGCACCTAAAGTGAAAAGCTCTGCAAATTGATAACTTCTTCTATAAGTTAAGCCGAATATTTGCAGTCATGTTTTCGTGCTAGGAAGCGAATAATAGACAAAGTTCAAACGAATCTTTCCGCGCGTCTGTTGGTGAATAATTAAAATAATTATGTCACGGCGTCTCTTAGAAGTTGTCAACGAAGATGGAGAAGGTGGTACTTTTAATACAAAAAACAATTTAAAAAGAAAGTTGTGAAGAGCAGGGCCTCCTAGCACAAGTAATTATTTTACTTAAAAGGAGACCCCCGTGTAAGATACTAATAGTCATATAAGATACCGAAATAAATGATTATTTTTGGCCGTTATTAAAAATTGTGAGTTAAGAAATCTTTATTTCATAATTTTTAACGAACAGTTTGGCTACTCGAAAAATACTCCTTTGTTTTAAAAGATTATTTTAAAAGAAAATCGTCAAAACTAAAAGATAATTAAATGAATTTAATGCAGTTACAATGAAACGTGGGATATACTGATTTTCTTGTTCTGTATTTAGAGTGAAGCTCTTCATATTTTTGCTGTAGTTTACGGGTATCTTCAATCACTCTTTCAATATCGTCTTAGCGATATCCCGAATGCGTCCAATACTTTGGGCTTGGACCCTTGGGTACGCTTTCTAAAGTGTATTGATCTAGCGGGGGGATGCGAGCTAGACGAAAAAATAATTGACTATGCTTAGTTACTTCAATGTACCTCTCGGATATTGACAAGCTCCAATACACCCTAACTATTTTGGCAGAAATTACAATAGATTTACCTAAATTACCATCCAGCGCTGCCCTCGGTTTTATTATATTCGGAACAGATTAAAATAATACCTATTCATGTATTAACAAGGGATCCTTATACGACAGCAAGAAAATTTGCAGGGCTCTTTGATTTCATACGAACCGGATAAGCACACCTTTGTTATAAACATAAAAAAAAACACTTCTAGCGTTCAGTAGTTATGGCTGTGCGTTTTTTGTTTGTTAGTCAGTACGTAACAGATGTAAACCACTTCTTATATATATTGATGATTAATTGTTACGATGTTTGTAGACTCTCACGACACACGATAATATATACACATAGTTTGAAGTTACTGCACGCTACCGAAACCTAAGTCATTTAAACCTCATTTGCTTATCAGCTTGCGACCTATCCCAGCTGAGAACTAAGTGTTTGCGGTCGAACGACTTGTCTGAATGGTGAAATGTTTATCTATTAACTTACGTCTACCTATCCTTAACGATCATACACTTGAATTTCATGTAAAGTTGTCTTGGAGACGCATCTTGCAAAGGAAAATGATATGTGGTGGCATAAGGGTGCTTTGCGACAAAGATAATAATAAATAATAATATTATACCACATTCACACAACACCATCTAGTCCCAAACTAAGCAGAAGCTTGTACATTGGGTACTAGCTAATGGATAAACATACATTTATATTTTTTTTGCCTATACTGCCTCCGTGGTCCAGTGGATAGCGTATGCGACTGCTGATCGGAGGTCCCGGGTTCGATTCCTGGATCGGGCCAAAGTGTTACTGGGTTTTTCCGAATTCTCAGTAGCAGCACGGAGTCTTGTGATGTGCCCGGTAACGGCAATAGGCTCGCCCCCTATTACGTGAGACCTAAAAATTCATAGCGAAATGTGGGTGTAATACATATTACGCCTCAGCCTACCCTTTCGGCGATGCAGGCGTGAGTCTATAAATAAATAAAAAAAATATTTTTTTTTATAAATACATACATATTATACATACAAATGCATACAAAAATGCTATGGGAAAGCTAATATTCAGACAAATCTGGTGAGACAAGAAAAGTCTTAGATGCAACTGGGAAAACGCTAATACGATGATGATGATAATGATGATGGGTACGATGATAATGCTGTGCTATGCAGCTAAGCTGCTAGAATGTGAAAGCCATAATACGAAAGTGACTGCAGTGTTCCCACTGATGCTAGCTATATGACAAAATGGTCGCACCCAAGTTATTATGAAATAGTGAAATAATTTTCAAAATAAAGTACTAAATATAATTAGCGAAGACTAGTATAGAATTAGTCAATACATTTAAAGACAGTTATTACAACGAATATAAAAAGGAAGAAAATCATAAGTTTACGTGAAATTCAAAAAGAAAATCAAACTAACATACGCTCAGCGCTCAACATTCAAGACGCCATCTTATTATCAAGCAAACAAAACAAACTTATACCGCCGCTCTCACATAACGGTCTAACTTCATGCACTGTACCACAGACTTCACAAGTTCAAGTTGCAACGATAACTTATAAAATTTCAATGTCTTGACCTTCGTTAGCTGGCCATATTAGTTTGAGTCTCAAGGTTGATCGAATTAATCACGGAGACAATTTATTGCCGTATAAGGCTCGTTTTAAACACACTATATGTTAATATTGTATGAATTTTATTGATCACCTGTGGTTTTACAAGCCACATCTTGTTCAATAAACTGTATCATCATATTTCTCCACCTTGCTCTTTCATCCTTCCCTTAAGTCTTCTTCATCATCATCGTCCTAGCCCTATCTTGGTTGATCTAAGACTTTCGCCATGAGCCCGGGTCCGCTTTCTAGTCCAACCATTTTTTTATAGACTCACGCCTGTATCTCCGAAGGGGTAGGCAGAGGTGTAATATTACACCCACATTTCACCATGAATTTTTAGGTCCCACGTCATAGAGGGCGTTTTGTCGTACCGGGCACATTACCAGAATCCGTGCTGTTACTGAGAATTTCCTAACGGAACAACCTAATAAAGCTTTGCCCGGTAATCGAACCCGTATCTCCCAATCCCACGCGCACATTTATGCCGCGAGACCAAAGAGGCAGTCTAACCATTTGACACAATATTGGCTTTTCCACTTTTCCACAAACTATAGGTACCAACTTCGCTGACAGCAGATGCCGCGCTACATTACTTGTAAAGATGAAAGAAGTATTCTTACTATGCTTCTTCCATGTTTAACATATTTGCTGCCTTGAAAAAAAAAGACAATTTAAAAAGCAAAACTTTTTCATAGCTTCTCGTCGTAGCTTAGGCCTTTCTGTCACGAAGCGACTCTCTAGCGATTTGTGTTTCGTACGCCTATCCTACGCGTCGCTTGTGAGTAGCCATCATACATATTCAGCTAGTTTCGCACACGACGAGACGCGTCGACGACGCGTTTGATATCAGTCGCACGCTACCGTCTCGTTGGTCGCACGCTACTCGAGTCGTATACTATTTATATCAATTTTGTCCAAGAGGTGGAAAATTATCCATGTTTGTATAATTATAGGCTGCCAGAGTACGTTAGAAAAGATGTTAAAGAAAAGGCTTGGATTGAGATTGAAATAAAAATGACGATGTACGGATGTACCTAGAATCTTCTTTTATATTTTCGTTTATCCTTGTAATATAAATATCTACAGAAGAACATTGTCTTCATCGCTCGAGTCACTAGATATCGCATCGTCGTACGAATGTTGTTCATCAAATGATAATAAATTGTCTCATTTGCATAGCATCGTGTGCGGGAACGAGTAGCATACCTGTAGGCGATCATGGTTTGCATCTCAGTCCCGTAGCATTTGAATAGCTTCGTGAGAGAAGGGCCTTAGACTCTGTCTGATATGTAGTAATTTACAATCGACATTGTCTGAAGATGGCCATTATAAATTATTATTATTTTTTAGTAGCATAACATTCATAGCATAGCAGTCAAAAAGATCAGAACATAACCAAAACAAAAACACGCGTAGCTGACGTTAGATTTCTTTCTTCCCGTATGCACCAAGCTTTACAAAGATGCTTGGAAAGTTTTAAACGTATCTATCCTTGAATTTATTGAAGCGACCGCTTCGAAAGCCAATTAGTTTCTGCAATTAAGTTTCAGTTTTATCTCAGTTTCCTATAGTGCAATCAGTTACAAGGTGCCATAGATAATAAGCAAAGGCTGCGGTAAATTTAATCTTTTGATATTGGTACTTTTATTTTTTGAACTCGATGTTTCTTTTAAAAGTAGTTATTTAATTTTATTAATAACTAGTGGACGCCCGCAGCTACGCCTGCACATTTTACCCGATTTGCCCGATTCCGTGGGAATTTCGGGAAATCCCTTCTTAGTGCACCCCTACGGTCCCCAAGGAACATACATGCCATATTTCAGCTTCCTGCATCTAATACTTTAGGCTGTAGCTTGTCTGTCAGTCAGTCAGTAACGCAAGGATTTTATATATACAGATAAAGGTACATACAAACGACAAAATTATTTACACGAGAGCTTAGTTGTTATGACTCACTTACGGACGTTCACAATATGTGATCTATCTATGAATAAATTTTATATGCTTATGTCAAATATTCATTTCTAATCTCCAAATCCATAGGCGGATCAGATGCTCAATACTAAATAAACTTCGGCTTTCAAGGTATTCCACAGTATTTGCATCAAGCTATCGAAAAACTGAAGCTAACGGCAAATCGAAGTTAAAAATGTTTTTGATAACAAAATACCACGCACAATTATATAACAAAAACAATTATTTTTGCTACCATCTCGTTAATTCATAAATTAATAAAATTGAAACACAACGTCCCAATTTTACGAATACTTAGCCCAATAAAAAAATATGGGTAAAGATATCTTTGTTATTTCATAAATTTTGAACGAATATTTTGGCAACTCGAAAAATACTCCTTTGTTTTATTCTTTTTAAAATAAATTGACAAAAGAAAAAGGTAATTAAATTGTTCTTTGTATTAAAACTGAGTAAAATAACGATTTGTCCGGCCTTCCATCTTTGTTGATAATTTCTTAGGGCCGCCATGACATAATTATTTTAATTAATCACCAACAGACGCGAGGAAGGATTCATTTCAACTTTGTCAATTATTCGTCTTCTTATACATAAACATGACTGCTAAAATTCAACTTAACTTATTGACGAAGTACAACAGTTTCAGTGTCAACTAAGTTTTCACTTAATATTTGCGCGTAAACATTAATGTATTATATAATTATACTAGCCGACGCCTAATATTATTAACCAAATTCGATAACCTTCCCAACAAAGCTTAATTTATTTTCTATTAATACTTCAAGGCGGTAAGCTGAAATTCAATTCATACCTGCGGAAAATAGATGAAGTAATTACAATTTTGAGGTATAGGTAGCTCTCGCAAATCTTTGAGTATTTATTATGAACGGACACAATGAATACCCAGACTCGAAATAACAATTTATGAGTTGTCTCGGCGCGGCGGCGTGGGGATTGAACCCACAACACTCGGCGCATTGTCAAGCGGTAAGGCGGCCGCTTAAACGACTACGCCAACCGTGCAGTCTTTTGGCTTACAATAGTCACAAAGCTATTGTAAAATTAGGAGTGGTCTATGTCCAGTAGTGGTTTGCGAAAGGCTGTCATAATGATGATTAAGTTTTTTTAAAGAAATTAATAACAATATAAAAAGTCTCATTTGCCATATTTCAAAGCTTTGCTTTTTTAATCCCTCTTATTCCATTATATATGAGGAGTAAGTTACAAAGTTATCAACTTTAGCTTTCGCTTAATATTGTTCTCTGTTATAGAAACGTTTATTTTGCCTTCGTAGGTAGGTTTTATAAAGAGAAACTTGTATGGTGCTTGTTTATAAGTTTTTAGAACATTGTTAGCTGTTTTCGGGTACGCATAAATATTAGTATACTTAATAAATACTCAAAGAGTTGCGAGAGCGCCCTATACCTCAAAATTGTAATTACTTCTTGTATATTTCCGCACGTATGAAATTCAGCTTACCGCCTTGAGGTATTATTAGAAAATAAATTAGCCTTTCTTGGGAAGTTTATCGAATTTGGTTAATATTAGCAGGCACTTTGTTTGTTTGTTATATCGAAAACTAGGTTGCTAATGAATTAAAGGTGGGTCTGAAACCTTTCATTCTCTAGCTATATTCGGGACTTTTCACTGAGTCTGATAACGTATTTACACAATTGTATGATGAGCAAATAAAAACCTTACATTCGTTCGCATTTCGCGAAGTTATGAGGTCAGCTCTGTTGTCAGATTCTAAAGATCACCCAGAAGCCGCTGACATGGCCTTATTTCCTCGACAGGGCAAAATAATATGCCTCAAAGACCGCAGGCTTGCACTTAGTGATTATCGCGTCGTGGACTATGTAGCTCAACCCGTGTGGTAGTCGGTTTGAAGTAGCCTATGTCACTATTCTATTTATGCGCACCCGAAGTAAAAAGCACTGATAAAATACCAACTAAACTAAATTAATAACTTCTTCTATAAGTTAAGCCGAATATTTGCAGTCATGTTTTGGTACTAGGAAGCGATTAATTGACAAAGTTCTAACGAATCCTTCCGCGCGTCTGTTGGTGAATAATTAAAATTATTATGTCACGGTGTCTCTTAGAAGTTGTCAACGAAGATGGAGAAGGGGGTACTTTTAATACAAAAAACAATTTAAAAAGAAAGTTGTGAAGAGCAGGGCCTCCTATATATATACCCCCGTGTAAGATACTAATAGTCATATAAGATACCGAAATAAATGATATGTGAGTTAAGAAATCTTTATTTCATAATTTTTAACGAACAGTTTGGCTACTCGAAAAATACTCCTTTGTTTTAAAAGATTATTTTAAAAGCAAA
This sequence comes from Euclidia mi, assembly GCA_944739405.2. NCBI lineage: Eukaryota > Metazoa > Arthropoda > Insecta > Lepidoptera > Erebidae > Euclidia > Euclidia mi. The sequence continues at coordinate 12,349,550 of OX123203.2, forward strand.
TCGTCAAAACTAAAAGATAATTAAATGAATTTAATGCAGTTACAATGAAACGTGGGATATACTGATTTTCTTGTTCTGTATTTAGAGTGAAGCTCTTCATATTTTTGCTGTAGTATACGGGTATCTTCAATCACTCTCTCATTATCGTCTTAGTGATATCCCGAATGCGTCCAATACTTTGGGCTTGGACCTTTGGGTACGCTTTCTAAAGTGTATTGATCTAGCGGGGCCATGCGAGCTAGACCAAAAAATAATTGACTATGCTTAGTTACTTCAATGTACCTCTCGGATATTGACAAGCTCCTATACACCCTAACTATTTTGGCAGAAATTACCAAAGATTTACCTAAATTACCATCCAGCGCTGCCCTCGGTTTTATTATGTTCGGAACAGATTAAAATAATACCTATTCATGTATTAACAAGGGATCCTTATACGACAGCAAGAAAATTTGCAGGGCTCTTTGATTTCATACGAACCGGATAAGCACACCTTTGTTATAAACATAACATAAGGGGTAGGCAGACGTGTATTAAACACCCAGTTTTCGCCAGTTATGTTTCGGTCCCAATGTAATAGGGGGCGATGGCTATTGCCATCTACCAGGCACATTATTAAACGAACCTTTGTTATCTAGTACCAATTTACTGAACTTATGAACTTAGTAAAACTCTGCAGCAAGTAGGCACCATGCATTGTTTTAAGTTCGCACGCGCTTAAATCCGAAACAACTTTCATAAATTAATGGTTGAAAGATGCTATTATTTTACGATGAAACCCACGTAAATAGCTAGTCATCATCCTCCTAGCGTTATCCCAGTCTTAACCTGGAGTCCGCTTTCTACTCTAACCGGATTTGGCGGAATATTAGCTTTTCCACGGAGCGACTGCCTGTCTGACCTCCGCAACCCGAAGGGATAGCGCTATTCCATGGTTTAGACTAGAGTCAGTTTATTTTAGAGGTACTGACGCTTTATAACGACTGTCAAAGATCTTCATGTCAGCCGGGATCGACGATACGAATGATAGAGGGGTGGTTTATAGGATGGATGGTTTATTTCGATTTTTCCTTCTTTTCGCAAATACCATTTTATTTACACAGCCAACCCATGTTCGATTGTAATTAGCACATTTACTAGAAATCTTTAATTAGTAGCTCTTCATACGGAATGGACCTAATACAACAAAAGGACAGGAACCAACTGCGTAATTCGGCTGCAATGCACCTTTGACAGCAATATATGGGTTTAATTTCACAAGGAAACTGAGAGTATTTTTTTTCTGTTTGTGCTTTATTATAATGTACTAGCTATTTAAGTGGGTTTCACCGTCAAATAATAGCATCTTTCAACCATTAATTTATTAAAGAGGCGGGCGGTTTCGGATATAAGCGCGTGTGAACTTAAAACAATGCATGGTGCCTACTAAACAGTGTTTTACTCACTAACGGGCATTTTAAATATTCGAACTATAGATAGATCTGTAGATGTTAGATTCGTTTTTGACAGTTTTTGACATAAGCTCCATACAAAATATGTCAAACACAAATCTAAAATCTACAGATCTATCTATAGTTCGAATATTGAAAATGGCCGTAAGTTCGCACGTGTTTATATCTACAACCACCGTACAGAATCTAAATATCAGGAGCTTGTAGGTATATTCATAAGTTTAGTAAATTGGTACTAAATAACAAAGGTGTGTTTTTCCGGTTCGCATGAAATCAAAGACCCCTGCAAGTCTTGCTGCCTAAGGATCCCCTGGAGTTAATACGTCAATAGGTAGGTATTATTTAAACCTGTTACGAGCATAATAATACTGAGGGCACCACTGGAAGGTTGAGGCGGTGTTTCACAATTTCTATCAATATAATTAGCGTTTTTTGGACCTTGTTTATATTCAAAAAGTACATTGAAGTAACAAAGCATTGTCACTTATTTTTCTATCTCGAGTGGCGTCCCTAGATCGATACACATTAAAAAGCGTAAACTAGGCTCCAAGCCTAAAGTATTGGATGCATCCGGGATAAGACGATTATGAGTAAGAGTAGATAGACACAATACAGCAAAAATATGAAGACTTTTACTGCCATTTCTGAACAACAAAATCAGTATATATCCCACGTTATCATTGTAAATGCAGCAAAATGTCTGACTAAGCGTTTTTAACCAACGCCGCTAGAGAAACTGGGTCAATATAAGATTAAGTGTATCACTGTGGTCACTATTGTACTGTACACGAGAATGTTCAGACATAATCTCCTCATTTATTATAGCTGGAAAACAGCGGAGAAGTTACCGTGAAATAGGGTATGTTGCTTAATTAAATTTTTCACCTCAGAAAATATATGGTAGACGTGGAATATAAGAAAAAATCTTTTATTATTATCACTTTGTATTTTAACAAACATTTCATTAATGGTCAAAAGCAAATACTTGTAGATCTCAAAAGTGTAGTGGCGTGAGGAAATCTATCCTCACATCTTCTTCTTCCATTTGTAAAAATAAAAATGAATCAAGGAAATGTTGATACGCGCAAAACTTCCAAATGACTGCACCAAATTAGATAAATTTTTCTTTCTGTTTGTTTTTGTCAGGAGAAGGTTTGTGTGAAAAAAATATAAAAATTAAAAATGGGGATCTGTTGTTCGCGGGGTCAGCTAGTAGTTAATAATGCAAATGAATAGAGCCTTCCTGATTTCAGCTCGAATGAGCCGACTCGACGCTGATGACAACGACGATTCAAGAAGTTTGATATGATGAATAAATTTTGCCATGATCCTGGTGTCCACTTCGTGGTCTAACCTAATTTGCCAGAATATTAGCTTTTCCACAAAGCAACTGTTGCGATATTCCATGCTTTTTGACTTATACTAGTTTATAGATACATGTGTAAGAAACTCTTTATGTCTGTTTGTGTTCTGCAATCATAGCAAAATTATTGAAACGCTTTAAAAATACTTTTATGGAATAGAAATATTCACTTAGAAAATAGTTTTTTATTGAAAATGTAAAGTAATGTTGTTGCTTTTGACTTCAAAGTATGTTAGAAACTAACGATTAAAAAATAGCTAGTATAATAATAAATATATATAAGAAAACGAAGAAGTAAAAAGAAAAACAATAATAAAGTTATTCTGACTAAACACAAGCAAACAAATATTCAACCACCTTCTGCATTGCGCTGCTTATAAATAAAAGAGAGGATGCCCACAGCTACGCCCGCACATTTTATTTTAATTTAACCGTTTATGCCCGATCGCGTGGGAATTTTAGACAATCCCTTCATAGTGCAAATAAAGTAAGCTCATCAACTCATCATATAGCTCTTGAGCGTTTGCCCGCGATCCCAAGTGATCATCGGTCCCTTGCTGGAGGCCTATCTCTGCTGCGTCGTCCGGTGCGTGGCCGCCACTCCAGATTCTACTTGTTCCAATGGTCTTCACCAATTCTGCCCAAAGCCGCTTCAAATTGACTTTTCGGAGAGCTATGTAATTTTTGTATATGTTTTGTCTCAGACTGCCTCCGTGATCCAATGGATAGCGTATGCTTCTGCTGATCGGGAAATCTTGGGTTAGATTCCCGGCTCGAGCAAGAGTCTGCCAATGTGCCCGGTATTCTGGTAATGTCCGGCACATTAACGGCAATTGGGTCGCCCCTATTACGTCGGACCTAAAAAATCATTACACGGCGAAATATCGGTGTTATAATTCACTTCTGCCAACTCCTTTGGGTATATTATACCGGCGTAAGCCTATAATAAATAAAAATGTTTCTTCTAAAAAAATCCATCCCCAAATATCAGGAAATCAAACTCTTCAAACATCTCGCAGTGATTCGCAAACATAATTAAAATGTCTCAGGCACAAGTCATAGAGTCAATAACAATCCCAGAACCATGAGCGACGCCATACGCAACACTGGTCAACTCATGGCCTTCTGGAAGGAGCTTGCATGGTATGAGTAGCAGTCGACAACCGTGTCACTGCTCACGCACAATGGCCCAATTCAGTGGCTAAGTGCGGGAAACACCTGTCCAACTAACTAACTAACACAGTCATAGAGTGTCGGAACAAACTTGTTTCTTTAACGGAAACCACACTCGACCTGGTCTCCGATTGGGGTCATCGTAATCTGGTCACTTTTAACCCCAAAAAGACACAGGTTTGTGCGTTTACCGCAAAAAGCCCCCCTTTTTCGAATCTCCAATATTTCAGGGCACTTCCCTTGATATTATGCCGGTCATAGGGATTCTTGGAGTCGAGATAACGCGAGACGTCCAATTTCGCGGTCATCTGGAGGATAAAGCTAAACAAGTCTCCAAAAAACTGGGTGTCCTCAATAAAGCAAGAAGATGCTTCACATCGGTGCAGCGTCTCTTGCTTTACAAAGCTCAAATTAGGCCCCACATGGAGTACTGCTGCCATCTTGGGCCGGGGCAGCACAATACCAACTGCTTCCATTTGACCGCGGCCAACGTCGAGCGGCTCGAGTCATCGATGACGTGGTCCTTACAAACCGGCTCGACCATCTTGACCTGCGTAGAGATGTTGCGTCTCTCTGCGTTCTCTATCGTATATATCATGGGGAGTGTTCTGAGGAGTTGTTTGGTCTGATACCCGCTGCAGAATTTCACCACCGTACAACTCGCCACAAATTAAAATTCCACCCTCACCACCTTGACGACTAGCGTTCTTCTACCGTACGATTCACACGCCATTTCCTGCCTCGTACGGCCAAACTGTGGAACCAGCTACCTGCATTTCCAAATCAGTTCGACATTGGAATCTTCAAGAAGCGAGCATATTCCTTTTTAAAAGGTAAGCAACGCACTTGTGATCCTTCGGGCATTGCAGGTGTCAATGGGCGGCGGTGATTACTTACCATCAGGTGACCCGCTTGTTCGTTTGCCTTCCTATTCTATAAAAAAAAATTGAACCAACGGAGCATTCAATATAATGATATTTTATTAATAATTAAACGTAGACGTTTTCATACTCACGATTGGATGTGTTTATGCCACTAGATACTAAACGTGAAGTCGTAAAATATATATGAAGAGATTTAGAATTCCTGTCATTCCTTTTAACGATATGAGACAAACATTAAAAATTGATAGAATGAGAGGCATGGGATTATTCTTTTCATGAACTATTACTCTTCAGTTTTAAAATACAGAAAGCAAGCTTTATAAAGAGATGACAAAGATTGTTAAGAGATAGTAATGTACAAAAAAAATACGCCAAGATGGTGATTTATTTATGTATGACCAGTTGTTGCTCGCGGTTTGTAAATGAACGAAGTGGGCGCTTGAACACGGTAAGCTAATCAGTCGTGTCTGATTCAGATAAGACCCAATCATTATGTTAACGACAAGAAATATTTCTGATCTAGGCACAAACATTTGGTGCAACGACACAACGTTCGGTGTCCTACTGGTTAAGTGATTTGAAAGTCTCCTAGTAACAAAAATGTATCCTTAGTGTCGGAGTTGACGTTTATAAGGAGCGAGTATAATCTTTGGGTGTACAAAATTGTTACGTTACTGACTGATTGTCAGATAACGCACAGCCGAAACAACTGGGCGCAAGAAGCTAAAATTTGCACGAATATTCGTTGGGAACCGTGAGGATGCACTAAAAAAGCGTATCTTGAAACTTCCAATGGATCGTGCAAAAATATACATACACATACATACATAGTCTCACGCCTATATCCCCGAAGAGGTCAGCAGAGGTATATTGCTACACCCACTTTTCGCCAGATTTATTTTAGTCCTACGTAATAGGGGGCGAGCCTATTGCCGTACCGGGCACATAACTAGACTCCGTGCTGCTGAGAATTTCCTAACGGAAAAAACTCCGGGTGAACCCCGATCCTCCGACACACGGGTACATAAGGCACACGGGTTAGTTTTTAGTCAGTAAGAGTCTGACAGTCCCCTTCGCCCATCCCCCAGGGCGGAGGGCCTCCATGAGGATTTTCCAACCCGACACCAAAAAAAAAAAAAACAAAAAGACTCCTATGTATTAACATATTTAAATCAGGCTGTTGTATGATTTACTGCCGCATAATACCATCCAAAGCTCAAGTCCAACAACACAAAGCTCTTTTGAATGCTCACATCGTGAAAAAAATAATGATATCCTTGAGATTTCCTTACGACCCTCAGGGCTCAGAATAGTGTACGACATACATATGTAATTATAATATATTGCTTAGGTATCTTTAGCATCGTTTGATATTCATGCTCAGATTTCATCTCCTCCTTACAAAGAACGAGATTACTTTTGCAAGAAACCTGCTTTGTATATTGTTGAACTTATAAGGTAGTAATAGAGTATGTTGAATTCTAAGGCAGTAATAGCCTAGTGGAGGAATTAACAAACTTTACAGGGTCTTGGGTTGACAGACAACCGCGCGCATCACTGGCATAGTTTATATAGGGCTGATAATAATTTAACTTCACGCCTTTATCCCCGAAGTAGTAGGCAGACGTGTATTACACACCCTCACTTCGCCAGATATGTATCGGTGCCAATGAAATAGGAGGCGAGCCTATGCCATCTACCGGGAAGATTATAAACGATCTAAAATAAACATTTTTAATACACTCACGCAACTTCGAAAAGTCATTGGTGCCCAGCATACCTGGTGATGAACCCGAGACCATCGTCTCGGTAGTCCGTTACCTATACCACTAAGCTATCGCCACTATGCTGCTAGGGCTGATATCTTAGAAAAAATACCAGAATACAATTTTGGTGACTACTGACTGACTGACTCGATTCTTATTTTCCTGTAAAAATACATGTATGTACACACATTTAAATCAATTGCAGCTCTTTGTCTCGCAAAGTCTCAAAAATGGTCGGACCGGAATGTCAATCAATCTGTATCTTTGTTTTTCGCTTCAATACTGGGCTGGTTTACATAAAAAGGAAATCAGGAATATAAAGGCAGGGATGGCCGAAAAATCGAAAAGTCAAAATGGATAGATCGATCGTTTGAAACGACAATACGGGTGGGGTCAGATAGCGTATAATAAATCTAGTATGTATGTGTGAAAGAATATATAAGTATGTTTGTCCATTATTGCCATTACACAAGCTTCGCCTAGTTTGATTTTAAGTGGTAACTATCACACATAGGCATTTTTTGGCTGTATTGCTTAAAATAAGTTCTATTATATTTTTTTATAGACTCACTCACCCCTGTATCTCTGAACGGGTAGGCAGAGGTGCACCTAATATTACACCCATATTTCGCCATGAATTTTTAGGTCCCACGTAATAGGGGGCGAGCCTATTACCGTTACCAGGCACATCACCAGACTCCGTGCTGCTACTGAGAATTTAAAACCTAGTAACACTTTGCCCGACCCGGGAATCGAACCCGGCACCTCCGATCAGCAGTCGCATACGCTATCCACTGGACCACGAAGGAAATTCTTTGATAAACGTGAAAATAGTACAAACGTTATCGTGAAAAAGATCCATTCAAATCAAAAATTTAAAAAAGGTTGTTGTGTAACGAGTTGGTATTGTGCAACTAACTATAATTGTGCACTCAAAAAAAATATTTTAATATCACAGACAGACACTTCCATTTTATTTATACTTATGTGTTCAGATAGATTTACCGTCCAAATTTTATTCAATAACGCTGATGATATTCCATGATGAAATTGTTTTGCTCCCACATCAAACACTAAGCTTAGTACCCAATTAATCCAGTTAAATTGAACAGAAACACCAGCATTATCTTGCGGTAGGTCGCGGATTCGATATTGGCTTATATAAATTACAAACTAAACCGGGGTTAGTTAGGAATCAAGTTTTGGTTGGTGCTGATCCCGTGATTTTAGAGGGTACCTTGCTAGTGCTTTCTTTGACCTTGGAATTGGATAATATTAGGTTCTGTTGTACTTTATTGCTCTTATACAATAATAATAAGCTTTCCAGAATTTTATATCGCTTAGGGTTAAATAACGATAATTATTATCTATTTAATACGCACGCAACTCTGAGAAGTCAATGGGGCATGTTACACTTGTCAATATTATCATGATCCTAGTATCGCGATATCACAAGTATTGACATGGGCTATTATATTATCAATAATATCATCATCAGTACGCGTTTGAAACTACTAGAGAAAGTAATGTTTAGTGCAAGATTAAATTTGAACAAATTTTAAAAAGAACATGGATTCTACAAGGAAAGCCGCTATAGCAATAATACGCGCATGCGCATGGAAAACTAAGCGCAAAAAGAGGAAGTGTTGGGTAAAAGACTGGATTTCAAAACGAAATCAATATACACATTTACTAACAGACTACAGTTAGCCGTGTGGTTAACGGCATAGAATACAAGTATCACCAACTCACCACCCCCTATCTTTCCGTGTGTAAATGTGCGCGTGGGATCGGGAGGTCCCGGGTTCGATTCCTGGGTCGGGCAGTGTTATTGGGTTTTGGAAATGTGCCCGGTACCGCAATAGGCTCGCCACTTATTACGTGGGACTAAAGTATATCTGGCGAAAAGTGGGTGTAAAAATACACCTCTGCCTACCTCCTCGAGGTTATAGGTGTGAGACTGTGTAATATGTATGTATACTAACACTCAGAAACCACAACAACAACAACTTGCCGAAGTCTTCATTTTTATTAATTTTATTTAATTAATTTTTATCTTTTGGGTTCCAAAAGCACTGGCATGTTTCATAAAGAAGAATTAGGTAATTCCTCCGGATCATTTTTACCTCCTGCATCAACGATGGAGCGTAATTCGTCATCGTCACTTTGACAAAGGACATAAGAATCGTCACAACTTTGACGTCGTTTCGCCATTGCTGCGAACGCATACTGACAGAAAAATATCTCGATGCGCTTACATTTCAATAATATTGAAGCCCCGCCCCCTGAGTATCGCGGATTTCAAGATGTTTGAATAATTTGTGATATTATCACGATACCGCGATACAGCCTATTACATCATCAATATTACCACGGTATCGTGATATTATTGACAATGTAACATGCCCCAATGGTGCTATGGATTCGAACTCGAAACCCTTTGCGTAGCGGTTTGTCAGTGTCGCCACTAGGTACAGTCGAACAACTTCCCGCTAGACCACCATAAGGGCGAGAATCGCTCAGCCAGACATCGTCGCATCCAGTGCTACTTTACACGCACATTGACACTCGTATACAAAACCAGATTCTACTGTGCCTCGACTCTATGAGCGAGCCTAGGGCATTTTTTTCAAACTGGTCCAGCGCCAACTTGTTTGATTGAACATATGTAACTTCAGTAATGCGGTGCGTGGGTGTGAATCCAAGATCTTACTCTTAATAATCTATCGGACTTAGCTATAGGCTATCACTGTTTTTCAAAACTCCCTAAAGGTTTATTCAACTAGATTTCGTCAGTGGTTTCATCCGCTTGACATTCGGTTATCGCGGTAAAGCCCTGTCACTCTTTAGCCCATATGTAAGTCCATAACTATCTCCAAATACATTAATCATAATTAATATCGCTTCGTTGTGACGTGAAAAAAAGGAAATAAAAACTGAATCACAATTTCTTTTTTGTTAGTGTAGCATGTCAAAATGCCTTTATGCCACCGCAATTTTAACATTTGTGTGGTTCTAATAGGTATTTCTTTATTTACATAATATTCAGCTAAAGAGTAATGACTAAAACGAACTGGATTCTACAATCTGTGCTCATAAAGTTAGTTAATCCAAGCTTAAAATTTAAAATGCTCTAATCTATTGTCCCCGCAAGATAATATCTACGTAACGTGAGAATATGCGAACAAATCATGTTCAGAGAAGAGATATGATGCTAAATGAACTTTTATATAAAGCTGAAGAGTTTGTTAGTTTGTTTGTTTGGTTGAACGCACTAATCTCAGGAACTACTGGTCCGATTTGAAAAATTCTTTCACTGTTAGATAGCCCATTTATCGAGAAAGGCTATAGGCTATATAACATCGCGCTATGAGTGACGGGAGCGGAGCAGTAGCCTCAAATAACGCGGAGTAACCGCGGGCATCCTCTAGTTTTGCTATAAATGCCTACTTGGTGAGGGTGGATGTATGGATGTTTCTTACACTTTTGCATGAAATCCGCCGAACGTATTTTATGAAACTTTGCAGTTATATAGCTTATTCTGTGGAATAGCACATAGGCTTACTTTAATTCAAATAATCACACATCATGAGGACCAAGGCGATGGTAAAAACTGGAGTAATATTAAAAAAAACTGTTCTCGTCAGTACATAAGTGATTTTCCCTTGCTGGCAATCCATTTTTAAGTTGTGTTCGATTGTTTGCATTGAATTTAAATTAAATTGTACGTTTTAAAACTTTTGTAAAAGTAATAAAACGCCTGGTGTGACGTCCGAATCGCAACTGACTCGTTTTTATTGATTGTTTGTATTACAGCAATATTCAATCCTTGTTTGTTCGTCAGATATGGAACTCTGAAAAACAGGAACTGAATAGACACCATTACTAATCCTCCACTTGACGTCCGGTCATATGAGGCTTAGTTATAAGGATAAATTTTGGTCGCGACCTTGGTGAGTCTTCAAAAGTCTTATAAAACTATATCACGCATTTTTTATCATTTAGATTTCATGTTGGGCTTCTGTTGCAAACTGCGCAGGTCCCTAATAAAATAACTGCGGCTAGTACACGGTGTGCAGGACTTCCGATTCCTGCAACAGTCAGACACAATATTGTCACGGTAATATAATCTAACAGTATTGTAACTCGGCCGTCTTCGTGAGTTATATACCTACCAGACGCGCCGTATGCGAGCTGCGGCACGATCGCGGCCATGTTTAGGTACTTTAGGTACAGTTGGGCACAGTCTAATGTGTACTTTGCTCGAGGCGCGTAGGTATAAGTCGAGTTTCGTGCGTTTGTATGGAGTTACAATACTGTCAGATATTATTACCGTGATATTGTATAACTCTGATTTTTTTGCTTATGTTTTGTGTTTAGTTCTGTTGTAAGTTACATAATATCTTATTTGTGGCAATTTAATATTTATTCATTTATTTTAAACTATGCACCACCACTCTCCGAGAATTTCAATTTAAAGTATTTGTCTGATCAGAAAGTACCACAAATATTGTGTTCCAATTATGAATTTATCTTGCACATAACGCCTATTCAGAGTTGATAAGATTAGGCCTAGTAATATGTTCATCAAAATTGCTAACCAGTTTTCAAGGCAGCAGTACTACTAATCTAACTACGATAGTAGGGTAGTCAGTCCAGCCGCAAAGTGCGAAAGTTTATAGTCACCGTAATTCGGCGCGCGGTGGTCATTTTAATGTCTCCGCTTACATATTTACGACGTTGTCAAGTTTATGCCTTCGGTGAGAATAGAGCTGTAAACTGGCGGTACGTTATATAATTGTCTGTGGAAATGTCGAGTGATCTGATATTGTTTGGCGTCTGAGCTTACACTCTGTCTACAATATCGTTTTAGTCTAGATTGGTTTTGAGTTGCGTTTCAAACGATATTGGCAATTATGTACATCGATAGTGATTTTAATGACACTATGATATTTGTATATATATTAGTATCGCATATAATCGCTTTGTCCGTTTTTCTATTCAATTTTCAAGTCGGAATCGAACCCAGACTTAAGGCTAAGTAGTCACTATAGTCAGGGTCACTAGCCGTAGACCAATATATAATTTACCTAGATCACGCATTGTAGCCTGCATTAGACATCTAGACACCACGACGCAGTGTAAAACAAATATACATTTCTTGAAACATCTATTATTACCACGTTCAAAATATATATACCAATAACTGCCCTAAAATAGCCGTAGTCCTACAAAAATATGAAGGACGTGTTCTTAGTAGCAGCCTACCTACGAATATAATCGGCTTTTCTTCCAAATGATCTGTTGTACAGGCGCACACTGAGTCGCGACCCTTGGCGAGCGTCCCATTAAAAGTTTTCCTTTTTTTATATCATCTTATCGGACGAAAAGTTTTGTATAACCTTTTCGGTTTGGCTCAATGGTGCGGCAGTTTATTTGGTTTCTTTTACAAATATTTGAGTTTGGTTAAGTTATAGATAGGTTTATGATGTTAGTTTTTAATTATTTTCAGTGTTTAGTTGCTGCTAAGGGTATATTTCGTTCGTTTCAATTATAGACCAATAGATAGATTATACTTTATTAACCTTACAAAATGTTACATGAGTACTTATTATAAAGTTTTTTCTGTCTTTATGAACGCGATAAAAACAAAAACAACTTAAGGCATTTGTGTGCGTTTTTCACCAATACGTACTTAGTGTAATTCTAGGCAAGCTTAGGTGTATAATTCACGCGGGCAAAACCGTAGATGAAGCCTAGTTGTAATACAAATAGATATAGCCGTAATAATCCTGAACGTATTTTCTCCATTGTAAATATGCATTACATACTTTGACGTACCTATTCTACACACAATCCATTGCACAATCAACGCATTCGAAAAACATCACCAATAAATCGTAAATCAAATACAAATTAAATTAAAAATACCAACAGCATTACAGCCATTCCGTAAAGTGCAAAGGTTATCGCAATAGGTGCTCCATCACAAACGGAGAGGTAATCATAGGTGGTACATACATTTTAATTATCTACCTGTCTGCTGTTAGCTGGGAGTAATTTATTGCATGTTTACACCGCAAATTGAGCGTGTTGGTAGATTTAAGCATGTGAACATTATATCAGCTTATTCAGTCTTTGATTTGATATAATAATTTAAAGGTTTCTGCGATATGGTTAAGTGGGATTGACAGGTAGTGTTTTAGTATTGCATTTTTTTGCAGGCAATGTGGTAGCGCCATATACCTTCCTATCCATAACTAATCGCATCAAGATCAATCGTTCCACGTCTAGTGTGAGCGATACCATATTTCCGTCCCGCTCTATCCCACTCCCTGGAAGAGGCACTGCCTTACGCCTGATTCGTCGCCGCGATCGTGGACGCGAGTGACAGTCCAGAACATTCCGCTCGATGAGAACACCGTCTCGTTCGTATCGCGCCGCACCGTTGTATGTGATTTATTACCGCTTCCACCAAGGAAAACCCGCTCGCGAGTGAAGTGAAAACAAGCACCTGCATCACGAAACCACCAGGAGACTGCCCTTCGGAAACGAAGAAGATTACCGTATAAGGTGAGTGCCCTTCATCCTTGAAATATCCTATACCCACTCACAATCACCTCTTCCTACAACCGCTATCCTCTCTATACAGTCCATTTCCTTCTCCAAGTCGCCTAGAACCCTACGGTTTCGGTGTAACGCCGAACCACAGTGTACATGACAAATTATATGACCATAGTCTAACTCATTTTAATCACAAGATTTTTTTTAAATGGACGCGTTGTCTATGTAGAGCCTTTAGCATGGGCTTATACCAACTGTGGTCACAGGAAACGACAAGACGATCCCAGTGTGTTCGTAGCAAAACATACTAACCGTGATTTGCGTGACCACGTTGAGAACACCACAATGGTTCACTAAAACAGATTCTCATACCTTTGCCACCAGTAATACTTAAAGCAGCATCTCGTAGCGCAGGGAATGGCCAGAAATATAGCTTCCACGCCAGAACAAAATAACTGTAATAACGGGTTATTTTGAACTGACCTTGGATTGATACTGAGCTTGTTTGCTGTGCGCACAATATGAAAAACATAAAAGAAAAGACAATGTTTTAGAGTTACCGTTTCCATTTGATCTCTTACTAGTTTTATCAAAGAGAGAGGAGAGCAATAGATCAAATGTTGTGAACAAGACCATTAGAAAAAATATATAAATTTATTATCAATACACATACATTGCGGGTTCCAGGTAGCTAATTAGGCTATATGTTGACCTAAATATCAGTGAACACCTGAATGCTGCAAAAAGGTCACAAAATCGATTAATGATCGTATTACTCTGATTAATTACCAAAGGAAACAGAATTATATGATGATATTATAAGTGGTGGTTTCTGACTCGTTAGTATAACCATGTGCATGATTGCACGGTTGGTGCAGTGGTTTAAGCGGCCGCCTCGCTGCTTTACATTGCGCCGAGTGTTGCGAGTTCGATTCCTACACGAGCCAACACTTTGCGTGATCCTTATGTTGTTTATTGTGGCCATATAGTGTCAGGACTGTCTGAAAAAGAGTTTACGGATTCCATCGAGGCATTTAGGAATCGTGGTCACAAAAGACTGACAAAAACAAGACAAATGTCACCTCAGTCTTCCGTGACCACGTAAGGTAATCGAAATGTCGAATTATAATAAATAATGTAACTTCACGTTACAGCATCATGAAACAATGTTTCAATCAGTACGGGACTTTGTCTATTTGGTACCGAGGGACGTACCTACAACGTACGATGATTTTCTTTATATGCTAGTAAAGCATCGTCACTGTACTAAGTAACTGTACTAAGTCCCCCCGCGACCACGACCGAAGCAAGTCGGCCGAAACGTTGGCAAATACCAAGGTATTTATGCCTTAAATATCTTATTTATCGCTAGTAAGACCCGCTAAATAACCTTGTATAATGTATACTAATCGCGTAAGTTTAAAAATCGTTTACTGTACTTAGTAGCTGTAATTTTTGTACGGAAGGCAACTACATCCTACAACCTTGTTTTGGGCATGGTTTTTTATTACAAGAAAATACGATGCACTAAAAACATACATAAAGTATCATTCACATTTCACACAAAGCCTTTGTAACTTTAATACCGAGAGAGACTATCACGTCGTAGCTTTTTTTTTCTTTCCTAATGGATATGGAGTATAAGTTTTGGTAGAATAGTGTGGTTTGGATTCGGATAACTAAAATTGAAAAAATAGAAAATATTGAATCTTTACTCGCGTTGCACTAATTATAAAAGCAAAGAAAGGCTTAAGAAAATTAATTTCCAACTAAGTATGTATTAATTCATGATTATTTCCGAAAATGTTCATATATTTTACTCGAGACCTAGCTCTCGTGTTTTAAATCAATAAAGTAATAAATTACTTGAAAGTCAAGGTGTAAATGGCACTTGTAGTGCCCCCAGTATGTGCAATATCAATTTCTATTCATATTTTAACCTAAAGAGAACCACTCTAAAAGGTAATAAATTTGAAAACATCTTAAAATAACATTAGTAACTCTTCATAAATACTCAAAACCGCAAAACTTTACTAATAAACGCTCTAGGGGATCTGTTAAGATATTACTTGCTGCTTAAATTAAAAGTTTCCAAGGGCAAATATTAAAACAGATATTAAAACAGCGCGTAGAGCAGCCCCTAGCTAGAGGGAGTGACGATTGCTGACAGCGGCTGGACACATAGAGCTAGGAATCGAGCTCAGTGGCTTGCCAATGATGAGGCCTATATCCAGCAGTGGACTAAGGCGGGCTAGTAGTTATGATGAAGATTTAAAAAAAACGCAAAGAGCGATTTAACGAGAAACTGACTGGTCTTTTGATCCAAAAAATAGCTATATTCTATGGCTAAGACCAGTGTCAATTCAAGAGTACTGTATCCACAAGTTGAACAAGTTAGGCAGTATATAAGCGTTTCGCAGAGAGACTGTCGTTAGACCTCGGCAGCCTAACCCCAAAGGTATCAGCCGATATTCTAAGTAAAGCAGTCTGCCAGTCTCTGTACTAAACTATAGTTTATTTATCAAGGACTGCTGTCCTACTTATACAGAAAAATAGTCTTGTATTAAGAAAGCACTGTTATACAGGACGAGGGTGTTGTTGTATAGTGTTTTGTATATTTTTTGCTAGGTTACACCTGTACTGGATGTGCCGGCGGTCCCCTGGGACCCCGTTGAACAACACTAACACGAGGATACTATGAGGTCCAAGTTATAAGGATATAGCGATAATGAAAACCAAATATTGTTCTCTGCATAGGGTTCAGGTTCAGGGGTGCATAGGGTTCCCACCAAGAACTTAGGGTCCCAAGCCAACCTCACCTGCAAGTGGTGCACCTGCCGATCAACGGACGAGGCTCTGGCAAACAAAATATCCCGATAGGCTCGCCACCTATTACGTGGGATCAAAACACTGGCGAAAAGTGGGCGTTTAATATGCCTCTGCCTACCCCTTCGGGGAAACGGGCGTGAGTCTATGTGTGTGTATGTGTGTATATTGTTCTCTGGCGTATAGTTGCTTGGATAAAAATGGAATGCGGGACATTCATTATTCGTACTCAACCCAAGTGCTCTCGATTCTACATCAGCAATCCAAACGTAATTCATTTACATCTTTTCAGAGTCTTCCGACTCCCAGAAAAGCCGTACTTACATACTGATTATGGGTGACAGATCTTTGCTCGGTATTTATTTTGTAAAAAAAAAGAAAAAATTAAAAGTAGTAGAGCCTTGCTGATTTCAGCATGAATGGGCCGGCTCGACCGGGGAAGTACTACCCTCTCACAGAAAATCGACGTAAAGTAACAGTACCTAAACTGTTGCGTTTCGTTCGGTGAGTGAGCTTATCCCTTCTCCCTGATCCCACTCCTCATCCTATCCCTTTTCCCAACCCCAATGGGCGGCAACGCACTTGTGGCTCCTGTGGTGTTGCTTGTGTCCATGGGCGGCGGTAATTACTTACCATCAGGCAATCCGTCTGCTCGTTTGCCGCCTATTACCAAAAAAAAAAAAATTTGGAAACCGTGTTTTGTAACAATGAATTTTAGCTAGATCGATTTCTTGCCTCCGAAATTAAATAGATATAGATTTCGTAATTCACAATTTTTAAGTCGAGCCCAAAACTCTGCCCCATGCCTCTTGAAGCGTACACCACAAAGCCAAAGACGTGTGAACACACGTGCACGCCAGTGTAATTTGATATATCGACGCTGTATAGTTATTTGTAGCATATTTACAATCTCTATTGTTTGACGTACACGTCGTAACAGCAAAATTGTACTCAATTCGTCACGTACCAAAAACGTTGTATGGCCAAAAATTATTTGTATTTGAGATTTTGTGTGAAGCTTGTACAAGCAACTACAAAAGTCTTTAGGTTAATATATTTAGATAGTGTGGAGTTTCACTACTATTATAAATGTGAAAGTTTGTGATATGTATGGATTTGTTCCTTCTTAACGCAAAAGTTACGGAACGGATTTTCATAAAAATGCAGTAATGTAACTTATACATCAGAATAGTATATGGGCTACGTTTTGTTTCAATGACCGACTATCACACAGTCAAAGCCGCGGGTAAAACAATTTGCTAATGTCAAATTGTGCTTAGTCATATTATATGCCACGTTTTCCAATTTCGTAGTTAATCCAAAAAATATTTAGTTTTAATATTTCACGTGATGTTTGCATGAGAGGGTGCATAGGGTTCCCACCAAGAACTTAGGGTCCCAAGCCAACCTCACCTGCAAGTGGTGCACCTGCCGATCAACGGACGAGGCTCTGGCAAACAAAAAGTCCCAATAAGCGGCAATAGGCTCGCCACCTATTACGTGGGATCAAAACACTGGCGAAAAGTGGGCGTTTAATATGCCTCTGCCTACCCCTTCGGGGAAACAGGCGTGAGTGTGTGTATGTATGTATGTGTATGTTTGCATGAGTGTAAGGTTAGTACAAAATGTTTTATAGTGTATTGTCTTCTCTGTGTTAACGTCCGTAGAGAATATCCTTTTGTTGTCTGTCTCCCGCAAAGTGAGACTCTCCAGTAAAGTGCATTAAATATTATCCAACATTCAAATTCGTTCGGCTTAACTTTCCCTTTACTTCTCGAGTTTCAAACCTCGTTGTTTTCAGTTACTGCTGATTTAACTCATACAAGTGTTACAACACTTACTGCTGATACGAATGGAACTATTAAAAAGAAAAACAGAACTTATGGCTAATTTTTTAAACAGCTTTACAGTTATTTTTCTGTATTAAAATAGTATTAAAAAGTGTATAATTCTCGTAAATGTGTTTCAACTTTTGTCGCTCACTGTACAGCGTTTTTGAATTGATGTTACGTTTGTTTTTTGAGTTGGGTTTTAACTGCGGTGACTTTGATAAAATATGGAGTGATTTGATAAATTAATGTTCTTGATGGCTATTTGTAAAACATATGTCAACTTAGGCACTATAAATAATGGACTAAATATAGTGTAAAGTTTCGTCTTAGCAAGTTTTTGTGAAGCATTTATCTCTGAAATTCGTTAACACAAATCATCAATCATAATCATAATCTTAATCCTAGCTCCGGTTGTTTCCCATTTCGCACGGTCTTCAGCATCCCTGGTGGTTAGTCGATTGGCACGCATATCATGCCTTACGACGTCAAGCCAGTATTTCTTTGGCCTTCCCCGTTGTCTGGGGCCCGGCGGAGGTAGCATGGCAAGACACCCAGATGAACAAAGTGGAATAAACCATTTGTTACCCACGTAAGATGGCGGTTGACGTAAGACGTGGCCACACCAGCGTAGCCGACACTCTTGCAGTTTGTCAGCAATGTCACAGACATGAACGACACGATGAACGAGCACTTAGAAAATATCAAGCTAATCGGGACTTAGAAAAATTCTTGAAGAAATCTTGTTTTACAACATTTGATTGAAATATATCTGCTGCTGTTCTACTGTTACTAAGGTTCACAATGGAGAAAGAATTGAGAGTATTAGAAGAAGTAAAAGGCCAAATAGAGAAAGGCCTGATTAACTTCAATAAATCTCCGAAGGCACGCATTACACAAAATTACATAGATGCACGGTTGGAAACCTTAGAAAAGCAATTAAAGAACTTTTCTCTGAAACATGAAAAGATAGTGGGGGATTACGGTAGCGAAGAGTTAATTAACTATTTTAAGGGCGATATTTACGACAGTGTATACGAGTCTTATCTTAACTATAAGGTAGTGCTTAAAGATTCTATGTCAATGATACAACATAGCTCAGATGGTATTGAATGCGATGCCTCACCGGACATAGTCAAATTACCAAAAATTATGATACCCACCTTCAGTGGAAAGTACACCGAGTGGTCGTCTTTTCGTGACTTATTCATGTCTTTGGTTCATAAAAATAAAAGGTTAGATGATGTGCAGCGACTTCATTATCTAAAAACACAAGTAACAGGTGAGGCAGAGCAGTTAATACGACACGTTCCTATAACTGGTAATAATTATTTGAAATGTTGGGAGATGCTAGAACATAGATATAATAATAAAAAATTCATGTCCACTTGCATATTGAAGCGATTGTTTGGTCAACGCAATATGGTAGTTGAATCTTCAAATTCCTTAAAGGAACTGTTAGATGTAACTAGCGATTGTTTACACGAGCTAACCAATCTTGGTATTGATGTGACGTCATGGGATGTTATTGTTATTTATATAATAAGTTTGAAATTGGACGGAGAATCGCGGAAGCAGTGGGAACTGCATGTAAGCCAATCATCCGAGGATCTGCCGTCTTTCAAACAATTTCGCGAGTTTCTAGAAACACGTTTTCGTGCCTTAGAATTTGTTGAGCCCAAGGGTTTAAGACCCAAAGGCATCAACAGTAATAATAATAGCACATCCCATACTAAGGTCATGCATGCAACTGCCACATTATCATGTCCACATTGTTCAGAGGATCATAGACTATTTAATTGCAAAAAGTTTTCTAACGAAGATGTTGATAAACGTCGTGATATTGCGCAATCGTTAGGAGTATGCTTTAATTGTTTAGGAATTAATCATAATGCCAAAGTTTGCCGTGTTTTTGTCAAATGCCGAATTTGCCATCGCAAGCACCACACATTATTGCACCCTAAAGGTCAAAGTGTAACTGGTGCGGTTGTTACTTCATCGAAAGCTTCAACTTCACATGAAGGTACTTCAGAGATAGTAGATCAAAGCATTAATGTCATCTCGTTAGTGGAAAGGCACAGGGACAAGTCCTGTTAGCAACGGCTCTCGTAAGAGCAGAGGCAAGAGATGGGTCATTTCAAATGTTGAGAGCATTATTGGATCAAGGTTCGCAGGCCTCGTTCATATCGGAATCAACTGCGCAGTTACTTCGTTTGAGAAAAGTAGCCACTAAAACTACGATAGCGGGTTTAGGAGGCAGTCATGGTGGCATAGTCTCTAGACATGTTGTAAAAATTAAAATACAGTCACTGCATGAACCATCCTTTACCAGAGTAGTAACCGCGCATGTCTTAAGTTCACTAACTTCTGTTATGCCTGATACGAAATTCAAAATCGAAGATTGGCCAGAAATACATAAAATTCAACTGGCGGATCCTAAATTTAATTGGCCTAACAAAATTGATATTCTTTTAGGAGCGGAAATGTACAGCGATATTTTGAAGGAAGGATTAATCAGGAGTCCCAAAGGCTCACCAATCGCACAAGACACGTACTTAGGGTGGATTGTGTCTGGTAGGGTAGATTTTCAAGAAAATTCACATAATCAGCACAACATCATTGTCAATATGTATGCGCAAGTAGATGAAAATGATATGTTAAAGAGATTGTGGGAACTTGATTCGGAGCCTTCACTTTCTAAGAAGCTCCTTACGCCTGAAGAACAGGCTTGTGAAGACCATTTTGCAGCTACAACGCATCGAGATGATAGTGGTCGCTATATTGTGAAGCTCCCATTTCGATGTGAAGATCCACCATGTAAGCAAGGAAATTCTAAAAGCATAGCTGTAAAAAGATTGTTAGGTTTGGAAAGGAAACTAGACAAGGATCTGGAATTAAAAGACCAATATTCGGATGTAATCAAAGAATATTTCTTTCTGGGTCATTTAGAGCAGATTACAGACGAATCAGAAAAGAACCGCAACGATGTTGTATATCTGCCTCATCATGCAGTGATCAGACGTGACAAACTGACCACCAAAGTGCGAGTGGTATTTGATGCATCGTGCAAAGGAACGAATGGCGTTTCTTTAAACGATAACCTGATGGTAGGACCCACTCTCCAGGCAGATCTACGCCATATTATATTAAGATGGCGTCAACATGTTTAGTAGCAGACATCGTAAAGATGTATCGCCAGATTAAAGTGTCAAAGGAAGACGTAAATTATCAGAGAATTGTCTGGAGAGAGGATCCTACTAAGGATATACAGCATTTTAGGCTCCTGACAGTTACGTTCGGCACCTCCTGTGCGCCTTACTTGGCAGTGAAAGCCTTGCACCAAGTGGCGGCTGATGAAGGCAAGTTGTATCCTTTGGCAGCAGAAAGGGTGACGTCTGATTTTTATATGGATAATTTAATGACCGGTTGCCAATCTGAAACAGAAGCTTTACAAATATATGAACAAATGAACAAATTATTAGAGAAAGGGGGATTTAAGCTACAAAAATGGTCAAGCAATAAAGCTTCGTTACTAGAAGAGTTACAGGAAGGATCGGGTGAGGATTTAGAAATAGTGAAAGATAAAATACAAAAAGTATTAGGCCTTACCTGGAACCGTAATACTGATATGTTCGATTATTCCGTAAAGATGTCACCTCCAACAGCACCTGAAACAAAAAGAAAAGTCATATCAGAGATATCACGTTTGTATGATCCATTGGGATGGATAGCGCCATGTATTATCACCTCTAAAGTTTTTATACAAAAATTGTGGATTTCTGGCATAGGGTGGGATGAAGAACTACCTCCGAAACTATTGGAAGAATGGCAAGGTTATAGAGATGAATTAGAAAAGTTGGTTAACTTTCATATTCCACGATGGATTGGCAGAAGAGAAGACAATATCACTATTGAGTTGTATGGGTTTGGCGATGCGTCAAGTATAGCTTATGCGGCCGCAGTATACGGTCGTATAATAGACTCAGATGGTAATATACATTGCAATCTTTTGACAGCGAAAACAAAGGTGGCGCCAATTAACCAAATTTCCATACCACGTTTAGAGCTCTGTGGTGCAGTTTTAACAGCAAAGTTATTATGTGAGGTGGCTAAGGTGATGGATATATCAAAGAAAAACCTACATGCATGGACAGATTCATCGGTGGTATTAGCTTGGTTAAATGATCATCCAAGCCGATGGAAAACTTATATCGCTAATCGTACATCGGAAATCCTCAGTTTAATGGATAACTCGCAATGGGCTCACGTCATTTCCAAGGACAATCCTGCAGACATCGCATCTCGAGGTGTACCACCGTCAATTCTTCTTGAAAGCAATCTTTGGAAATTCGGGCCATGGTGGTTAAAGAATGACTACATAGAATACACAAGGCCTATGTCTATTAGTACCAATGAAGAGAAAAAGCAAGCCAAGGTACATATAGCTAAAGTTTCTGATTGTGATGACGACCTTGCGATGAGATACTCGTCACTAAGAAAGTTAGTGAGGGGCATTGCTTACTGCAGAAGATTTATTTTGTCTTTAAAACGACGGAAAGAGAACATTGTAAATACACCTTACCTGTCTGTTGTGGAGATCCAAGAAGCTCTGAATATTTGCATCCGGAGAAGTCAGCAGCAATGGTTCAGTGCGGAAATTATCGCTGTAAAAAAAAAGCATTCAGTACATATAAAAAGCTCATTATTTAAATTGAATCCTTTCTTAGATGAGAATGAATTATTAAGAGTAGGAGGTAGAATCAGACATTCCCAATTACCTGATAATACAAAGCACCCAACAATAATACATCCCAATTCAAAATTGGCTAAATTGATAGTAGCAGATAGTCACGAGAGAACTTTCCATGGAGGACAACAGCTAGTTATAAATTTCATTAGGTCAAGGTATTGGATAAGTAGAATAAAAAATATAGTTCGTGCTTACATACACAGTTGTGTACCATGTGTGAGATATGCAGCTACGACAAGACATCAGATGATGGGCGATCTTCCAGCTTGCCGAGTAACACCTTGCAAGCCCTTTTTAAATTCTGGAGTAGACTACGCTGGGCCATTAAATATGAGAGTATCCAAGGGCCGCGGACAGCGATCGCATAAAGGATATATAGCATTGTTTATTTGCATGGTTACTCGCGCGGTACATATCGAAGCAGTTTCGGACATGACAACAGAAGGTTTCTTAGCAGCTTTTAAAAGGTTTGTTGCCAGGCGTGGTCATTGTCGCCTCATTTGGAGCGACAATGGCACCAATTTCGTGGGCGCTTCCCGGGAACTTCGTCTATTATTTGCCCAAGGGAACTCAGCCACAAACGATATTGCAGCTGCTCTTGCAAACGTGAACACTGAATGGCACTTTATACCTCCTCATGCTCCGAATTTCGGCGGACTGTGGGAGGCAGGTATAAAAGCGTAAAACACCATATGAAGCGTGTTGTCGGCGACTCCACGCTAACATTTGAGGAAATGACAACAGTCTTGTCTCAAATCGAGGCATGCCTCAACTCAAGGACCTTATCACAAGGTAGCGATGATCCAGAAGACCCTGCACCGTTAACACCTGGTCATTTTTTGGTGGGTGGTCCGCTAGTTGTAGCACCGGACTATAATTATGAGTGTGTTACGTTGAGCACATTACGTCGATGGCAACTAGTACAGCGCATGGTGCAAGGCTTTTGGCGAAAATGGAGGCAAGAATATTTAACTAATTTCTTCCAAAGGCAAAAGTGGGTTACTCAAATTCCTAACCTTAAAGTAGATGACATAGTGTTAGTAAAAGAGGATAACTTACCTCCTGGTAAATGGTTGTATGGGAGAATCCTTGAATTGCACCCGGGGAAGGATAATATAACTCGTGTTGTTACACTTCGCTGTAAAGGCACCACATTTATACGTCCAATTTCAAAATTATGTTTATTGCCCGTGACGGAATGAAGTTTGAAAGTTTATTTATCTTTTCTTTGTTACTAAAATTGCCTCTTTGATTAATCTGTAATTTAGTGCTTGTTTATAAAAGTAATGATAAGCTCTGATTAAAAATGCCTTGGGTTTATACGTACATTTTTGTAATAAAACAATTACATTATTATTTTGGTTAAGACTCGTTGCTTGTATGTTTTATATTTTATTATTAGTTTTAGTCATGAAACCATATTTGCCCTGAGAATTGCAAGTCAACGTTCACCAAATTGAAGTTTAAATGTATACAGTCCATTTCTCTAGTTTTGTTTATATAGTTTAATCTAAGTTAATGCATGGTGGGCGGTGCTAAAAGGAAAATTATCCTTTTGGTGGGCGGAATGTTCAATGTCTGTTTCGACGTTCACGCCATAAATCAATATTTAATTAAAAGTTTACACTTAACCTCCCTAGATGGCGTCGGCGTCGAAATAGATCGCGATATGGTTTCGTTCCACGGCCGAGTATATAAGCTGATGTCGATGTTAATAAATTATCTTGCTCTGAGGTAACTTGTTTTCTTATACAGTTATCACTGACTTTGGGAACTTTGTACGAAGTGAGTACACTATTTATAGATAAACTAAAATAAGTATTATATTTATGTTTAACAGAACCGCTATGTATTCAGACCCTAAATATCTAACTAACCATTGCAGACTAACATTGAGATTATGTCGTTTGAAGTTGAAAAGGTTTTCAGGTGGCGGCCACGCACCGAATTTCGCAGCTAGGGTAGGCTTTCCGCAAGCTGGACTGTCGATCTTATTGTGATTCGAGGATGGATGAGGGTGGCTGAAGATTGGTCTTTGTGGAGACCCTTAAGGAAGGCCTATGTCCAGCTTTGGACATCTGTCAGGTCCTTAGTCGCCTTTTACGCTCGAATAGCCACGTCGATAAAATGGAGAGGTGATACTTTGCATTCTTCGTATGTCACTACACAGACACAACGATTTATTTTATTACAATTATGAGACAAAATATTAGGTATTTACCTTTTAATGCTCATTTGGTTCACGCGGTGTTACTTTATTTCCCAAAAATATATACGAGTATCAAGTAACAGGCACTTATAGCTTTATCTAGTTCATTTATTTCAAGGAAAACAACACGCAGCAAGCAATGCATGAAACGAAAACAGTACTTTTAAGCATTGATATTAAATTCGTTTTCGCCAAAACCAACTTCAAATAACTGCCATATATTCACGCCTCTCTCCAAATGCCAGTTATTCACAAAGTCCTTGAACTAACACTAGTATATATTCAATATCTATTCACACGCTTAATATCTATTCGAAAATATTACATACAAGTATATTCAGAACTTCATAAGCGAACATCGCTTGGAGCTAGGCGAAATTGAATTGTGGCGAATAGGGGAGCCCTGATATTGATAAAAGATTCATAATAAGTATGTCTTTTCGAATATAAATATAAGGAACATGATGTTATTATCCTGAATTTGCCAGATGTTTGACAATGACTCCCTGGATAACTAAATTAAATAGAGTTAAATATAAATGATTTAAAACAAAAACAATCTTTGATATTTCGTCATAGCGTTATCTCAGTTGTATTCAATACTTTTTGTCTGGGAGCCCGTCATACTGGTCATTTCCACAGAGCGTCTGCCGTCTGACAGATGAGAATAGCGATAATTCATATATAAGACCATTTCATTAAATTCATACAAAGATCATGACTTCTCATAACGACTGTCATAAATCTTCATGACAACCGTGGACAGACGGCTTTAACGTGCTCTCGGAGGCATGAGGAAGCGATAATTGTTTGTTTTTGTTTTTCGTGTGAGTGTGTGGCAAACTCTAGTGTCGGGGTTTTCAGGCCACCCTAAGGCCTCGGACATGGCCTAACGATACTTATCCAGAGACTAGAACCGGGACCGATAGCTTTACGTGCCCTCCGAAGCACGGTAGCGCTCAGATGTAAATGCCACACTTGGTCACCTTAGTGGCGACCTGTGCAAGCGTTGCTTAACTTTGTCGATCTGTTACGAACGACAAGCTAAGTCTCGCTATGAGCGCTACTTAACTAAGCGATAATTAACTGACTTAGACTATAATCAGCCAGAGGACTGTAGGACTTTACCTACGCCTTTACTGCATACAAAAATAAGTCAATGACCTTTAATTTTATTATTCTGCCGCTTACTTTATTAGGAAAATTCCCTACCTACAAATAATTCTGATGTGAAAAATCAAAGCGGACCTTCCTATAAATAATAATCAAATTTAGCTCAATTATTCTTCGTCAAGGTGTGCCTTGTTAGGAAATTCTTATCAATTAATTAATTAACCTAACTCGGTGGGACAACACTCAGGACTGACAGCGGGCGCTGTGGGAGAGAAGCGTTATAGCAGAAGTGACGAGCGAATTATAGACTCACGCCTGTATCCTCAAAGGGATAGGCAGAGGTGTAATATTACACCCAAATTTCGCCTTATGAATTTTACGTCCCACGTAAAGGGGCAAGTCTATTGCCGTTACCGGGCACATTGCCATACTCTGTGCTGCTACTAAGAATTCGGAAAAAACTCAGTAACAGTTTTCGGACCTTCTGATCACCAGCCGCCTCCAATGGATCACGGAGGCAGTCGAAGAGAATTTACCCCAAGCACAGCAGCTCATGCTGTGTTACTGCTACCACCTCAGCATCCTCAAACGGCGCAAATACGGCAATTGAGTCGCCAATTACGTTTTTGAGCTGTTTGGGATGGAAACGCTCACGGGGTCCGAGCGCTGGTATCTTGCACCGAGACAGCTTCTGATGACGTCTCACGTGACCAGGCGGGTTTATTCTTTGCCCAAAGAATCAGCATTGCAATTCAGCGTGGCAATGCCAAATTTGAAAACAGTGCCCAGCAGTGGGACAGTACCTATACATGGCTGACAATGATGATGTTTAAAGGTGAAATGTCTTCTTTTTGTGCCGACGCTTCGAAAACTATTGCAACCGAGCCGACGCTTCGTAACACTGTGATAACGGAATTACTACTATCTTAATATATAAAATGCAATTTAGCATGTATGTTCCTTGGGGACCGTAGGGGTGCAATAAGAAGGGATTTCCAGAAATTCTCACAGGATCGGCCAAAACGGGTAAATTTAAAAAAAGTGCAGGCGCAGCTGCTGGCTTCCTCTAGTTTAAATATACATGTACAGTATGTCAGAACAATAACTATTGTACATGCTATAGAAATTAAACTGTTGTTATGAATCAAGCAGGTCCTTCCAATTAAGTTTAACAAACAAATCAATATACATACATACTATGTACCTACCTAACATATCGGCTAATGCAAATAAATAGCGTTGAAATAGCCATTAATTATTATTGCAGTCACTGTTTGGCTACTGGCTACGTATGCCATGGTATTATTGAATCTGTTATGTGCCTACAATTTGATTTACGTTTTGATTATGTTGTTGAGGAAGACCTATTTCCAGTCCAGCTTATTTAAATTGTAGCGATTTAAACAATTTTAAACTTCAAATTTAAAAAGGCACAATAAAAATAATAAAACAATTAAAAAATATTGATAAGTATACTAATCACGCTGTGCCATGACAGTTTGTTGGCGAATACTGTGTACTGAATTTTAAACTTCAAATAAAGATTTATTTCTTTGTTCTTTTAACTACTCCCGGACTAGGGATTAATTATGTGTCGTGGAGGACTATACATACATTCAGTCAACGGACACAAAAAACACCCAGACTCAAAACAACTTTTTGTGGATTACACCAATTAGTGTTTCGTGTGGGAATCAAACCAAAACACACAACACATTGCTTAACCACTACGCCATACGTGCAAACATATGCGAACATAAGAATATTTAGATTTAAAACTTACTCAATGACAGGGTATAACGAAACTGAATGCTTGATAAGATGAAAATTGAACTAATTTTTCACCTCATATTAGAGTCGCTTTGGCAGTTTCCAAAAATAGTTATAAGTAAGAAAATTCTGCCATATTATGAATTCTACAGACATTTTGTTTCTTAAATTGTATGTCCAATACAATTAGAATCAATTAATTTGTTATCAGTTAATTTACTTAGCTCACGGAGAGCCTCTTGGGTTTTGGCGCTGAATGACAGCGGCAACCGCAGACCACCGCACAAATTGGACATGGAACAAGCTATAGCCGAAAAGCTATTATCATAGGAACGAATAATTAATGTATGGCAGATTTAAGCCTCTTGCAGCGATCAGCACCCCACTGGAGAGACCGACAGACTTCAACGCAGAGGGTCTCGGGTTCGAATCCACAGCACGCACCACAGCGCTATCGTGTTTCGGAGGGCACGTATCTAAGCAGTCGCTTCCAATTCTTGTCTCAATAAAAGCATCGTTAGGCCATGTCAGAGGCATACGGCACAGTCTGTTAACGTCGATACTAGAACCACACTTCACACGAAAAAGAACTGGCACGCACCAATGACTTTTCGAAGTTAAGTGCGGAATTGATTGTTAACTATCGCTTGCTTAGCGGTAAAGGAAAACATCGTGAGGCAACCTGCATGCCCAAAATTTCTTCATATTGTTCTCGAAAGAAATGTGAAGTCTTAACCTCTACGTCAATATGCAGTCATAACATTACATATAGGTATGTATGTTTTCCGAAGAAATAATTTCTTCATTAAAATCACACTCTTATAACTTAGAGCCTATTCAGAGGGTTGACCTCAGCCCTTCGGCTGGTCCTCGTATAGTTTTTAGCCTGTTGATCCCTCCTTGTGTTGCGGTGAAGTGGGTTCAACGACTCACCGAGTTAAGGGTCTACTGCACTGGTTAATTGGTGAAAACATACCCTACGTTATGTATAAGCGATATTAGTAAGAAGATGTTTTATGTTCTAATATAATAAAACCGTTTTTTGTTTGAATGCGCTATTTCGCTAGATTATACTGATTTTAAAATTATACAGTTCCTTTGCGACCAAAACGCACGTACACATAGGCAACTAGACTTTCAAAGTTAGTAATTGTGGCGACCAAGACGCAAGCTGACATAGGAAACTAGACTTTTAGAGTTGATTATCATGGTAAAAACGCAGCCTACGTAACTCTTCATCCTCCTACTCAGGAGGATGAGATACTCATCACAACGCACAATCATACCATGACATCGCTCCATTGTGGCGGAACAAAGAAACACACTTTTGCATTTATATTTGTATGGAAACAAAGAAACACACTTTCATATTTTATTTGTACGGATAGGCGCTTATCTAAAATGCTTTTTTTTATTTTATCTTTATTAAGAAAACCAACAGCGATACAAATCGTTTAACAATGTTTTGGTATAATACAGTAATTATATAGCCAATAACAGGTTTCCCTTTATAACTAGATATAATGAATTGAACGAACAGTTCAGATTTACATACTTACAGCCATAGCATAGCACAATATAGTTAGTGTGAATAAGGAACAGTAATTCTAACTACATTAATATACATTTATATAGGTATGCGCTATTATCGACACAAGTTGACACACATTTATGATGTGAATATGTTGGCCAATGTTAAATAGTGTTTTTGTAAACTTGTGTCGACGACCGCACCTCTTTACACTTTGCAATATATATTTAATTACTCTATAAGTACAAATTCTGTCTATCTTTACAATTCAAACCAATTGGTAAGGAGTAATAGAGAATTATATTAAATAACTTAAAATTAATCTAAGTTGGATGAGGTTGTGAGTCTTTAATTAACTTTATTAATCGCGATTTGAAAGACATCTTGGAACAGCCAAATATATCTACCTCATGGCACATGGTGTTAAAGGTTCGAGCAGCGCGGGTAATTACATTATTACAAGCGTAGTTGGTGGAATGTCGGGGAACAAAAGTGGTGTTTGCCGGGTGCGACGTAGTGGAGCATTGAATGTGACCAAAGATAGCAATTCGGGGCAGTTTAAATTTCCATTTAATAAATCGTATAAGAGACACATGTCCATTAGTTTACGCCTGTTATCTAAGCTAAGTATATCGTATCTCTCACAATTGGTATAATAAGACGACGGAGGATTACGGAATTAATAGTTAAGGTGATTGAGAAATCTCTTTTGGATACGTTCTCTCTTTGGTCTATGTATATGATGTAACAAGGAGTCCAAATTGGACTAGCATAGTCAAGAGTACTGCGTACATAAGAGAAATATACGTTTTCATTGCTATTATGGTTTTAAACATTTGGCAAGACCGTAAAACAAATCCTAGGTTTTTATAAGTCCTCGCCCCAATGTAATCAATATGTTCTGCGAAGGATAACCTACTGTCAAACAGGACTCCCAGATCACGTACCGTTCTTCTTTGTTGGTCGCAATGCCATTAAAGTTATTATGAAAAATTAAGAGGTTGTTTTTAGGGTTCCGTACCTCGAAAGGAAAAAAACGGAACCCTTATAGGATCACTTTGTTGTCCGTCCGTCTGTCAAGACCCTTTTTCTCAGGAATGCGTGAAGGTATCAAACTGAAATTTATACTAAATACTTAAATCTACGGTTCCATAGAGCTGTAATAAAATCAAACTTCTAGTCCAACGAAATGAAAAGACACAGCCGTTTATGCTGCAAATTGCAGCATATTTTCAAACTCGCATTGGAATCAAAACTTACAGGGTACTTCCCGTGTACTCAGAATCTTGAAATTTGGTACGAAGTAACGTCTTATATCACATATTAAGGAAAAATTGCGAAAACCGTAAATTTTTAGTTACAGCATATAAAAAAATATTTTTAATAAATTTAAAGTTACTGCCCCTTTCTCTTCAACGCGTGGAGGTATTAAATTGAAATTCATATCAAATACTCAGGTATATAACACCGTTAGGCTGCAACAAAATCAAGCTTCTATGTCAACGCAATCAAAAGAAAGAGCAATATAAGCATATTTTCAAATTCGCGCCTACTCGCAAGTGAATCAAAACCTACAGGGTACTTCCCGTGTACTCAGAATCTTGAAATTTGGTACGAAGTAACGTCTTATATCACATATGATATTGACGACCGGTTGGCGCAACGGGAGTGTAAGCGACTGCCACGCCGAAGGTCGCGGGTTTGATTCCCGCTCAAGTCAAACTTTTGTGTGCGTGAACATGGATGTTTGTCTTGGTCTGGGTGTTTCTATGTATAATATGTATGTATTTACAAAAAAAAAGTATATATATGTATGTTTATCCATTGTCTAGTACCCATAGTACAAGTTTGTTGCTTAATTTGGGACTAGATGGTGTTGTGTGAATGTGGTAGAATATTATTATTATTATATAAAGGAAAAATTGCGAAAACCGTAAATTTTTAGTTACAGCATATAAAAAAATATTTTTAATAAATTTAAAATTACTGACCCTTTCTCTTCAACGCGTGGAGGTATTAAATTGAAATTCATATCAAATACTCAGGTATATAACACCGTAAGGCTGCAACAAAATCAAGCTTCTATGTCAATGCAATCAAAAGAAAGAGCAATATAAGCATATTTTCAAACTCGCGCCTACTCGCAAGTGAATCAAAACCTACAGGGTACTTTCCGTGTACTCAGAATCTTGAAATTTGGTACGAAGTTACGTCTTATATCACATATAAAGGAAAAATTGCGAAAACCGTAAATTTTTAGTTAAAGCACATAAAAAAATATTTTTTTATAAATTTAAAGTTACCACCCCTTTCTCTTGAACGCGTGGAGGTATAAAATTGAAATTCATATCAAATACTCAAGTAAATAACACCGTTAGGCTGCAACAAAATCAAACTTCTATGTCAACGCAATCAAAAGAAAGAGCAATATAAGCATATTTTCAAACTCGTGACTACTCGCAGGGAATCAAAACCTACAGGGTGCTTGCCGCGAACTCAAAATCTTGAAATTTGGTACGAAGCAACGTCTTATATCACTTATAAAGGAAAAATTGCGAAAACTGTATTTTTTTAGTTACAGCATATAAAAAAATATTTTTAATAAATTTAAAGTTATTACCCCTTTCTCTTGAACGCGTGGAGGTATTAAATTGAAATTCATATCAAATACTCAAGTATATAATACCGTTAGGCTGTAATAAAATCAAACTTCTATGTCTACGCAGTCAAAAGAAATAGCAATATAATCATATTTTCAAACTGGCATCTACTCGCAAGGGAATCAAAACCTACAGGGTACTTCCCGTGAATTAAAAATCTTGAAATTGGTACTAAGTAACGTCTTATAGCCCAGATAAAGGATGCGGAAGGCTGAGGACCGTGTACTGTGGTGCGTGTTGGGAGAGGCCTATGTCCAGCAGTGGACTGCGACAGGCTGATTGAGATTTTAAATAACCCAGACGCTGCAAACGGCCATTGTGAATGCTTGCATTTCGAAATGTTTAATGTCAGAGTGATAACTGTATATAGGTTACCACAATGTCCAATTAATGTTGCAATAAAATGCATAAATACAACAATATACGGCAGCAACCTCAATAGGTATAATTCATGTTCTCGTCTGATTGTCGTGGGAGACTTCAATATTGATTTTAGAATGAATCCCCAAAATGGAATTTTCACATATTTTTCATCTATAAACATGTTTCCGTTAATAAACATTAGCACAACACGAAGTAGTACATTTATAGATAACGTTTTTTCGAACTTCAATGTTCAATGTGGTACTTTCATACCTTTTTCAGTCTCCATTTACAGATCTGGTTCAAATTTGATACTTAATTCCATACTTTAAAATTTTCATTTCCTTTGTATGTTTTTTTTTTAATTTACATAACGTAACATAACTTCACGCCTTTTTATCCCTGAAGGGGTAGGCAAACATAACTGGCGAAGTATGGGTGTGTAATACGTACACACCCACACTTCGCCAGTTATGTTTCAGTCCCAATGAGGGCGAGCCTATTGCCATCTACCGGGCACATTACTAAGCGAGCGATAATTAACATTTTAACTACACACATATGTAACTCCGAAAAGTCAGCGATTTGTGCCTGGGGTACCTGGGGATCGAACCCGAGATCATCGTCTCGGCAGTCCGTTACCTACACCACTGGGCTATCGCCCCTTACTTATTTTTGTTATTTATTTAAGAATATTGATTATTGTTTTATTTTATGTGTAAATAGTCACCCTAGTTTAATTTTCATCGCAAAGTAATACTATAATTATTAAAAATACTTAATTAGTTAGATTACTTAATTAGATTTCTTATAGTCACTAAAACTGTGTAAATCAATAACTTTGATAAAAAATCTTACCATCATTCATCAGCAGACTTTTGCAAGGCTGCTGCAAGGCTGGTAAAGGTATTTAAGTTATATTACAAAATAAGCGATAATGTTAATAGATATAAAATAAAGGATGACTGATTACAAACGACAAAGACACCTTTTTCTTTAATTTATGCTCCTCCAGCTTTCCATACTGTAATGTTATGGATTTCATTTTGCAATAAAAATACCATTACTATGACTGGTGAACTTTTAATTATATACCCACAGGTTTGTACGGAACCCTCGGTGCGCGAGTCCGACTCGCGCTTGACCGGTTTTTTTCTTGTAAATGTAATCGTTTGAAATTTTTTGGCGTTCGCAGTTATTCTATTTTGGGCATAATTATGTACAAATTATTGAGATAGCTTTGCAACTCTATACAATCGTCAAGATATCATTTTTATTATATACCTCTTGGCTGAGAACTGTGTCACAAATTGTTAAACTGCCATACTGTTATGTGTATATTATAAAAATAAATGCTTTTTCATTTCATTTCATTTTTATTTCATTTCAAGACTAATGATACTGTGAATTTTTTTTTTGTCGTCTGCGTACATTAGGTGTGTTGAGAATTTTATAGAATCTGCGAGGTCAAATAAGTACGCATTATAGAAAAGTAGCCCCAAATGCGATCTTTGTGGGACTCCGCTAGGTATTGTAATGAAATTCGACCGGTATCCTCCGATTACTACAGCTTGGGACCTGTTGGACAAATACGATTGTATCCAGTGCAGTAAGTCGCCACGTATCCCTAGTCGAAATAATTTGCTAAGCAGGATGATGTTATCCACGCGATCGAATGCTTTTTCGAAATCAGTGTAGATCACATCCACCTGTCCTCCCTTATCAGCATTTTAAGCACAAACTCCGAAAAACGTGCCAGGTTTGAAATCGTCGACCGCCGTTTCAAAAGGCCGTGTTGAGATCCTGGGATATGAGCCTCTATATGAGAGTATATAGTATTGTATATCAGTTTTTCAAATACTTTTGCCAGGGTATTCAAAATAGAAATACCTCTGTAATTTTTAATTTGGTGCGCCTTTTTTATGTATAGGGACGATGTAAGCCCTCTTCCAAACTTCCGGAAAAATGCCCATTTCTAAAGAGCGGTTAAAGATATAAGCTATAGGAAGAGAAACAGATGCAGCGCATTTATTCCAGAAGATAGGAGAAATACCATCACCTCTTTTGACAGTTGATATTGATACTTGCGTACTGGTAATCAAATCGGTATTCACGTTGGAAGAGTCCAATGTTATGTGAGAACGGTCGGTAGATGCATCAAATAGGCTATGAAAAAAACTACTAAACGCTTCACAGATATTTTGTCCATCAGAATATTTAACATCGTTATAACTGAATGTTTTAGGATAATTACATCCGACGCGCATTGTCTTGATGTAAGACCAAAATGCTTTCGGGTTTGTTTTAAGATTATTTGCTGTCGCGTGTGTATATTTATTGAAACACATTTTTTGAACTTGGCGCTGCCTAGCCCGCAAGGTTGAGAATTCATCGTAATCGAGCAAATTGTTATACCGTTTCCAGCGTGGGTGAGCGTTATTTTTTTCTTTTATTATTTTAATTAATGATTTATTGAACCATACTGGGTATTTATGTGATCGAGATCTGTTACACAATGGCACAAATTTGTCTATCCCTTTCTGAATCAATTGATAGAATTTTGTGACAATATCATCAACTGAACCCTCACCCAACATAGACTGCCAGTCAATATCATTATAGTGAATATTTAACATATCAAAGTTGGCTTTGCGAAAGTTTGGTCTTAGGCTATATATTTCCTTCAACGGGGTGACTGATAAATCTAAACCTTCAACTTTAGTTAAAGGTTAACTTTAGTTAAAGGTGACAGACATTCGTTTATAATTAATGGTAAATTACAGAACATAAGATCTAAAGTATTATTTTTATGACTTTGTATGGTGTTGTATCGCGTTAAGCCGAAAAGAGACAGTTCATTTAACAAATGAATAGTAGCTGTTTGAACTTCCACCGAACCTTGTTTTTTAAATATAGGGCCTCTGGATTGCCAGTCTATACACGGAAGGTTGAAGTCGCCTGCCAGTAAATAATGGCGTTTATCTTGTGAGACAGTGGATGTAATGTGTGAATAAAAAATTAATATGTGTAGGTGTTGGTTTTTATTGACGGAATATAATAAATTAAATACAATATTTTATTTTCGATCACAATGTTTTCCTTTTGACAATAGAATGATGACAGAACATTTGAAAAATGTTCTTTATAAAAATGATGTTGAATTTCGTGTCCAAAGAGTTTCACATCTTCAAACTCTTTTCAACACTCCGCCTCACAAAATTAGACGATATTCAACTTTGTCCTAAGTTGGATAAATTTTTGGGCTGGCAAATCTTTTGTTAGAATGTCTGCCTCCATGTCTTCTGTAAGACGATATTTGACATCTACATGTCCATTTTTGACTGCATCTCTTATAAAATGTTCCCTGATGCTAATATGTTTCGACTTAATACTTATAATTGGATTATAGGCCAATTTTTGAGCGGCTTGGTTATCATTATAAATATCTATTATGTCTGTTTTTATGTTAAGTTCATTAAGCAAGTTTTTCTGGTAAATGGCTTCTTTTGATGCTTCTATTAAGGCCATGTACTCCGCTTCTGCTGTACTAAGTGCAACTGTTCTTTGCCTTTTAGATTCCCAACTTATTGGCGTCCGGCCATACGTAAAAATGTATCCAGTCACTGACCGACGATCATTAGAGCATGATGCCCAATCAGCATCCGCTGCACCTTCCAATTTTTTTTTTTTTTTTAGTATAAGTAAGGCCTAAGTCCTTGGTTCCATGTAAATAACGTAAAACTCTTTTTGCCGCATTAAAATGTTCATGAGTGTAGCTGTTATTAAATTGACTTAGATGGCATACTGCAAACATTATATCTGGTCGTGTGGCAACTGCTAAGTACATAAGAGAACCTATGAGATTCTGGTAAGGCAACTCTTTTTCTTTCATTGGACTTGTACTCCTTACTAGCTTTAGTCCTGTGTCCATTGGAGTGGATGCAGGTTTGCAATCTTTGCATCCAAATTTTTCCAATATGGACTCAATATAATTTTTTTGTTTCAGTACTATTTGTGTTTCCTCTCTTTCAAAAGTTATACCAAGACAGTGTTTTATTTCACCTCGCATTTCAAATTTCTTCAGAATTAAATTCTTGATTTTGTTTATCCTTTCTTGAGATTTGCACGCTATTATTATGTCATCAACATATATGCTAACAATAATACACTCTCCGCCTTTCGCATATATGTACATATGTACATGGGTCACCTTTCGTAGGTGGAAAACCTATCGATTTTAATTCGGCATCTAACTTCATGTACCACTGCCTTCCCGACTGTTTCAAACCATAGACTGCCTTATTCAGTTTGCATACAGCATTTTCTTTGTCTAAGGTTAAGTCGCGCAACATTTTATTAGCCTTTTGCTTAATTTCTAAGTCTTTTGTAGTTTTTATAATCTTTTCAAGGTACAGTTCTAAATTCTTAGGCTTTTACATGAAAATTTCTTCTTGAATATCTCCATTTGAAAATGCTGTACAGATATCTATTTGATTCAAATGCATATCTTCTTGTACAGCCAAAGCCACTAACATCCTTAGGGCCGGTTTTTTGATCCCTAGTTAAGTGAACCAATGGTTAAAAATAGTGACAAATGGTTAAATTTCCGTAAAACCCGATTTTTGATCCCTAGTTAAGATAACCAATGGTCAAATAAGTAACCATTGGTCAAAATATTTAACCACTGCTCCACCGAGGGTTTAGCAAGATGGCGGATAGTTAACTTTGCTATGCCATTGTTACGTGTGATTTTATTTGATGTTGTGTTGGTGAATAATATGGATTTAAACGTACCTAGAATATCAAGTTACTTTGATATGTTGGAGAGTTCATCAGATGATGAAATTTTTATGGAATATATCCTTATGAGAAGGCCGCAGGTACTTAGACCACGGAATTCACCGCTAGAGCATTGGGACGATAGAGATTTTTGCAAGCGCTATCGGCTTTCGAAACAAACCGTAGTTTGAATTAAAAACACTCACTGAGCGAAATCACACCGTTACACCACTGGAACAGTTACTAATAACTTTACGCTTTAAGCCACTGGGAATATGCAACAATGTTCTGGTGATCTGTCTGGGGTATCCAAATCCACCGTATGCAAAGCTATTCATGCCGTACCAAGAAAAATTTGTTTGAAATTAAAACGATTAATTGAGATGCCAAATTAGTGATAGGTGCTTTTTATAGAATTGCCAAATTTCCTAGTATGATAGAAACAATCGATTGCACGCATATACGGATAGCGAGCCCAGGAGGTGACAATGCAGAGCTGTACAGAAATAGAAAAGATGTATTTTCTATCAACACCCAAGTTGTGGCAGATGCAAACCTAAAAATAAGAAACATTGTTGCTAGATGGCCAGGATCTGTGCACGATAGTACAATTTTTAATAGCGGCAATGTGAAAGATATAATGCAATCACAACGATATGGCAGATGCTGTTTTTTGGGTGACCCGTGGCTATGCCTTAAAAAAGTACTTGCTTACTCCGCTGGCAAGCACACAGACAGCTGCTGAGAAACTATACAATGAGAGTCAAATACGGACAAGAAATGTGGTTGAAAGGACTTTTGGTGTGTGGAAGCGGAGGTTCCCATGTGTAGGATCAAAACTAAGAGTTAAATTAGAAAATGTTCAACTAATAATTGTGAGTACTGCTATTCTACACAATATTTGTGTTGAAAAAATGTTATTCTACCAAGGGAGCATTAGCTCATGATGAAATGCAAGATATGGAGGAAAGTAGTTTGAGTACTATAACGTCCACCAGTAGTGATCAACAGTACCGGCAGGAATTAATAGAGACACACTTTTCATCGTTGCTGACATCAAATGAATAATGTTTCAATTCCTAGAAGCTATAACTACTTACACCTATTATAAATATGTACCTATATAGTGTAAATAAAAACAATGTGCTTTAGAAAAGTATTGATTATTTTATTTCATTAATTTTTTACATAGCTTTTTCTAATAGCAATTTATGATATTTTTTCTTAAATTCAATTTCAAGACTATGAAGTTCTTGCTGTTACTTAATGTATAAATTAGGTTTTTCTTGCATAAGTGTTATTTTGTTAATGTGAATCTCTTTTCTTTCATTTAAATTTTGTGTAATATATGCTCCTCTCCTGCATACTTTTTCAAATCTTCTTCACATGCCTTTCTTTTCATAATTAAATCAGATTTGCTTTCCAAATGACATATTAGTTTTTTTTCTTGTTTCTTGAGGTGTAAATCTTTTTTTCTTACTGCAGCTGCTTGCTGAAAACAAAGAAATTCAATTACTTAAATAGGTATTATCTTACTAATATAAATATAACATATTTTATATGGAGTACACTTGCTTTCATTTTTGGGTTGGTTTAGCAAAGTACCAACTAGAGCACTAAACAATTGAGTGTGGAGCCAAGACACAAATATGTGACAACTAGGTAATTAATGCTAGGCTTCAGAGCATGGGGCATCAATGCAGAATGGCAAGTATGTTGGTATTTTATCCCATACATTTCAGAGAGATCTCTACAACAAATGGGAAGATTGAATTTGATATACGAGTACATATGTAGGTAGTCACAATCTTGGAACAAGACATATCTATTATTAAGCTACATTTTAAACTGAATAACATGACCGAAGTTATTTACAGAACTATACCAACAATCTTTGACATAACATTTGCGGGTCCCCTTCCTGGTCCTATATAAGTGTAGCGTATCACACTCAAAAGTGATGGTACATACCTAATGCGTCACTATAATATATTGCAGGCAGACCCGATATTGACTCTCCCATGATTGAGTTTAGCCATTCCGTAGTCTCAGATGGCTTTGGTGGTGGTGGTCCACCTCCGGTTTGCTTCCTGCCTCTCTTTTCTGCTCTCATTTCCTTAAATGTGATTATTATTGTATTTCATAATTCACCATAAATCTCTCTCTCTCTCTCTTCATCAGCCTTTAACAGTCCACTGCTGGACTAGGCCTCTCCTTTGAAAGGAGGAAATAAATATGTAAGTTAATCTTACTATTATATATTGAAATAAAAGAGTCAAATTTTAATAGAGATGCTCACCTTTCTGGCTGTTTTCTTCATGTTATTGATTTTTGTTGTTATTGCTTTGTGCTCCTATATCTCTCTCCGTCCGAGTTGAATTTTTCGGCAAGACGCCGCCAAGCGGCTTCTTTTTGCTGATTACTAACATGATCAGTTTTTTTGAGGTTTTGATGGGAAAGTCTTTAAGTAGCGAACTTTGTTGTCTCTTATTTATTAAAATTGGCGGTACGATCCCTGGAAAACGTTTTAATTACAAATGCGTAAATATATAATATATTAGGAACATTAGATATCTATTTGCAAATTATATGTATAAAATACAAATTTTCATAAAAAAGCTTACAAAGATTACTTACTTCAATTTTTCTGCTTTGTTTAATTCCATTACTTAAATACGTCGTTTTTACAAAAATACGCCACAAAATTACCTTCCAAAACAACCACGAGATTACTCTTTATCTTTTGACAAGTAACAAATAAATAATGACTTATATTATGACAACTTTGAAGTTAATTTTCGCACTA
Organism: Euclidia mi; assembly: GCA_944739405.2. Lineage (NCBI taxonomy): Eukaryota > Metazoa > Arthropoda > Insecta > Lepidoptera > Erebidae > Euclidia > Euclidia mi. Next base: position 12,389,387 of record OX123203.2, read on the forward strand.
TCTGTCAAAATGTACAAGTATGACCATATAAAAATAATTACCCCCTACTCTTCTATCGGTAGAGCAGTGTTCATTGAAATTACAACATAGTTAACTATAGTCAATTCTAACCATAGTTAAAATGTGTATCAAAAAACGTAAACATGAGATAACCATTAGGTAAAGACTTAACTATAGTTAGATTAACAAATGGTAAGCTTGACTTTTACTAGGGATCAAAAAACCGGCCCTTATTGAACTTAAACTAGGCGAGTTACAGGTGCAAATACTTCCTGGTAATCAATACCTGGTATTTGTGAAAATCCTCGGGCTACTAATCTTGCTTTTTTGCGTTCGATGTTACCGTCTGGTCCCAATTTATTTTTAAAGATCATTTTACTATCTATGACATTACGACAAGGTGGCTTCTTCACTATTGACCATGTTTCATTTTTTAAGTGTGCCGTAATTTCGGAAATGATTGCATCGTTCCATTCTGGCTTTTCCTCTTCGCTAATACATACATAATCTTTATTCGTATTACCTCAGTTTCTGTTATTCGATCATCATTTATGTGATTTTCTTCCATTTATGGTTCACCGTGACCATCATCTATATCAAAAAATATTTCGTTTTCCTCGGTCAGATGCATTTCATTGCCAGTTTCCACGAATATTTCGACCAATTTGTCTTCATTCCCTTTTTTTAGTTTCTCATTCGCAATATTTGTATTGTCTTCATAATATAATCTATTCATTACTTTTACATCTCTGCTTACAATGACATTTTTTGTTGCTGGTATGAATATTCTGTAAGCTTTGCTATTTTATGAATATCCAAGAAATATTCCTTCAGTTACTTTTGAAGTATTTTTTTTCTTTTATTATTCTTATTCAGTACGAATGCTTTCGATCCGAAAACTTGAAAATATTTTACAGATGGTTTTCTTCCCATCCACAGTTCAAATGGAGTTTTATTATGAATAACTCTTGATGGAATTCGATTCAGAATATAATTTGCTGTTGAAACAGCTTCTGCCCAGAATTTTTCAGGCATTTTACCATCTAATAGTAGACATCTAGCTTTTTCTAGAATACTTCTATTTTTTCTTTCTGCAGTACTATTTTGTTGCGGCGTATACGCGCAGCTAAGTCTTCTACTTATACCAGATTTCTTTACATATTCATCGAAATCCTTATTTATATATTCTGTTCCGTTGTCTGTTTGTAAAAAATATATTTTATTTTCGGTATATCTTTCCATTTCTTCTTTATAATCTTTGAACTTTTCAAATACTTCATTTTTATTGCGAATAATGTAAACTCTTGAATATCGAGTATGTTCGTCAATGAATGTCACAAAATATTTTGCCCCACCAACTGTTTCTACATTCATTGCGGGAGTGCACGAGCCTAGCAAGATCGCCACTATATTCTCCCACCATTTCAGGGTGGCCTCTCCTCTTGGGCCAGCGCGGCAGGAGCCCGATGCTGAGGAAGGAAGTGAGCGTAGTGTTCATTTTACTGCGAAAGAAGTGTGTGCAGTGATCAAAGGGATGGTAAGGGGTAAATCCCCGGGTCACGAGCCTTCAGCCTTAGCATCGAGCACCTGCAGCACGCAGGTGTTCACCTAGCAAGAGTGCTTGCTATGTTTTTTACCCTGTGTTTAGGTCACTCCCATCTGCCCGATAAACTAATGCGTACTATAGTTGTTCCAATCATCAAAAATAAAACTGGGGATACATCAGATGTTAACAACTATAGACCGATCTCTCTAGCCACGGTAGTTGCTAAAGTGCTGGACAGTCTGCTTGGTCAACACCTGGATAAAGACGTTTCGTTGAACGACGCACAGTTCGGCTTTAGGCCTGGACTTTCCACCGAGAGTGCTATCCTGTGCCTCAAGCGGACTGTACAGTACTACACAAGTAGAAAGACTCCAGTGTATGCATGCTACCTAGATTTAACGAAAGCTTTCGATCTAGTATCGTATGATGTTTTATGGGGTAAATTAAGGGGTGAAACTTGTATACCTAATGAAGTAGTGCTTTTGTTTGCGCATTGGTATAAAAGTCAAAAGAATTGTGTGCGATGGGCAGGCTCTGTTTCGGAGGATTACGGGCTCCAGCCCGGTCAGCCCCTCTGCCTCACCCCGCATTCTAATGCGGGGTGAGGCAGGGGGGGCTGACCTCCCCTACACTGTTCAACCTGTACGTCAACCGGCTGATCCATGAGTTCAGCAGCACCGGCATCGGGTGTCATATAGATGGCGTGTGCGTGAATAACATCAGCTACGCTGATGATATGGTGCTACTGAGCCCATCGATTGGTGCCTTACGAAGGCTTTTAATTTGTGAGTCCTACGCGGTGACTCATGGGCTCAAATACAACGCGAAAAAAAGTGAGGTAATGATATTCAGGCCGGACAACAAACGATACACATTCGCTCCAAAATTCACCTTATGTGGTACAGCTCTAAACAAAGTCGAGCAATTTAAGTATTTGGGCCACTGGGTCACCGAGGACCTTAAAGACAATGTTGATATAGAAAGGGAGCGCAGGGCGCTGTCTGTCCGCTGCAACATGTTGGCCCGCAGGTTTGCACGGTGCACGGGTACTGTCAAAGTTGCGCTTTTTAAAGCGTACTGTCAGTCCTTTTACACCTGCAGCCTGTGGGTTAACTATACTCAGCGGGCTTGCAGTGACTTGCGCGTTCAATATAATAACACGTTCCGGGTGCTGATGGGGCTGCCGCGCTACTGTAGCGCCTCCGCGATATTCGCGGCGGCTCAAACTGACAGCTTTGCGGCTATCATGCGCAAACGGTGCGCTTCCATCATGCGCCGAATGCGTGAAAGCCCCAATACTATCCTGTGCGCGTTGGTGGACCGGTGGGATTCTCCGATGCTGGCTCGCTGGATCCGACTGCACGCAGTCGTGTAGTAATTAGCAACCAACATCGCAGAGTCCAACCGGAAGAACCCACTTATTATTTAGTTAGTTATATAATCTATTTTTAATTAATTTATTTTTTCTGTATTCAGCAATCAATTACTATTTATTACTAACATTAGTTTATAAGTTCGTTTTACTAACAAATATGGATGTATTTGTAATTTGAAATAAATTATTATTATTATTATTGATTTATTTCTCATTAATCAAATTTAAATTACATTTTTAAATATATTACAAAAAAATTAAATACATTTAAAAATATAAAAAAAGCCGTGGGATCCCACCAGCAACGGGCACAGGGTCCAAGCTGCCGGTGGTTAGGGCTTCAGAGACAGGAACTTCCTCACAATACGTGCCGTGTCGAGAAGTACTGCCTTTTGCATCAGACCCTTGACCCAAGCACCCATCGCGAGCCTCTTAAGGTGACGATCGAAGCTCTTGGCTATTAGGCCATTAACCGTTACAACTATCGGCACAATAATTGCCGAGTCCACATCCCACATGTCGACAATCTCGTGAGCCAAGTCCAGATATTTTATCTGTTTGTCTTTCTCGGCTTTCACGAGATTATCGTCATGAGGAATGGTGACATCAACAATTATTGCGAGGCGCTCTGATCGATCTATCACCACAATATCAGGTTTGTTGGCTACAACAGTCCTGTCCGTGACGATAGATCGATCCCAGTACAATGTGGCATGACCATTTTCGAGAACTGGCTCTGCTGCAGTACGGTACCTCGATGTCTACAAGTTTGTATTTCAGAGCATGTTGCTGGTGAATGATTCTAGCTACTTGGTTATGTCTGTGCAAGTACTCGCCGTTAGCAAGACGTGAACAACCTGAAACAAAATGCCTGAGGGATTCACCGGGCTGTTGACACGCACGGCATATATCGGTAGTGCCATCCCTCAGGATATATTTCCGGTAGTTATTCGTCTTGATAACTTCGTCAGCAATTGCACAAACAAACCCTTCGGTTTCCCCAAAGAGGTCACCGAAGCGTAGCTAGTTCACCGAGGCTAATAGGTCTACATCGGGTCCATACAGGGCCCGATGGAACCTGCCATGAAGCTCCTTGCTCTGCCATACACGCTTGCGATCATCAGTACTGAGTACTTCAGGTATGCGCCAGTTCTCCTTAGCCAACTTGAGCGGGGTGAGTCCATTATTATTATTATTATTATTCATTGGTCTACAGACATCTGAATGAACTATTTCAAGACGCTGTGATGTTCTTGAATGGTTTTCGTTGGTTGGAAATGGTAGTCGACTCATTTTTCCTTTTACACAGACTTCGCATTAATTTAGTTTTTCATTAATATTAAATTCAAGTCTATTCATTGTTTCATTTTCGAATGCGTGTTTTAAACTTGTTTCATTAATATGTCTAAGTTTGCGATGCCATTGGTAAATTTCAGCATTAAAAGTGGTTTCCTCTTGTAATGGGAAATCGTTTTCATTTTTTTCTGTCTGTTAAGTTGTACAAACCATTAATCTTTTTTGCTGTAAGTTCAATTTTATTTGTTTTAGAATCTCTGACAGTAGCTAAATCTTCTTTAAATAATACTGTCTTCCCTTTCTCTGTTATTTTTGAAACAGACAATAGATTCATGGCAAGATTTGGAACATACAACGAATCTTCTATATTGACATTTATGCCACCCACTTTGATTTTAACGTCTCCTCTACCTTCAATTTTAGCGCTACTATCTTGTGCTGCTCAATTGATTGTCCTATCATATTTTTTTATCGAAGAGAAATCATTTAAATTATTGCACATGTGTGATGTGCATCCACTGTCAATACACCATTGTTTTCTTTTTTTATTTAATTCCGTTCGCTATCGTATCGTATCGCGTATCGCTGTGTTAGATGTATATAATTCGCGGCGGGATGTAAACAACGGTGACCCAAAGGTCAGACACAGCTGACAACGCGCTGCTGGGTCGATACCATTAGAAATGTTGACTGTCACGATTGACAGTCAACATTTCTAATGGAGAACTTTGCTCGTCCTCCCAAGCTCGTGCTCCAAGTTCGCGTCGTGCGAGTATCATAACGCCCCTTCCAGTACTTTTGCCAGTGATGGATAAATCGCGATCTTTGCGAAATACGTCTGTCGTCGCATAATTCCCCATTCAATATTCCATCATGAAGCCATGTTTCCGTTATTATTATTAAGTCATAGTTGCCATAACAAAGCATGTTTTGATAAAATTGTAGTCTTGGTTCTCAAGTCAACCCACGACAATTTTGATAGTACACCTTTAAGTTACATTGTGCCATAACGGTTAAACAGTCTACAAATAGTATAATCTTAGACAAATTATTGGTATCGCTTCGCTATACTAGACACCGCACTGCCTAAGAAAAATAGATCCTTATGTGAGGCACCTCATTTTGACAGTTTGTGACAAACAAAAGCAACAAGACGCATGCGCATAGAGATATGCGCATGCGTGAAGAACTGTGTTGTCAGATTCTCAACAGTTACCCGAGTAAATGGGAAAATATCCTGTGGTCTTGTGGATAAGTTATTGGTCTCTAAAACAATTTAGAAAATTCTTAAAAAATTACAATTCATTAAAACCATAAATATATTTGTGTATAGGTTAGGCGTACCGCGTAAGTTCCTTTATGAGAAAAATGGTGGGTATATTATCCAATGATTAGGTCTCATTTTATTATGATGTTTTGTTTTATGTACTCATAGTATTTTGCAAATCATTATTTGAAACTGCCTCGTTGGTCTCGCGGCATAAATGTGCGCGTGGAATTGGGAGCTCTCGGGTTCGATTCCCGGGTCGGGCAAAGTGTTATTGGGTCTTTCCGTTAGGAAATTCTCAGTAGCAGCACGGAGTCTGGTAATGTGCCCGGTATGGCAATAGGCTCGCCCCCTATTACGTGGGACCTAAAAATACATGGCGAAATGTGGGTGTAATATTACACCTCTGCCTACCCCTTCGAGGATACAGGCATGACTCTATAAAAAATTAAAATAAAATATTAGAAATAACTATAGAGAAAATAAGGTGTTTTCAAAACAGTGCTTTCTATTTCCATGCTACTAGTCCATTGGTCCATAATTATAAATTTAGTTACGCATTATTAATTTAACAGGAATAGTCATGAAAACTACTTTGAATAAAACAATTACACATATAATTAGGTAAATCGTGTTTCTTGGGAAAGGTATTCAGTTTCTAATAACTAACATTTTTCACCTTATTTGTAAAGGTATAAACATAAAATAATATAGAAAAAGGTAAAATATATAATAAAAAGGTTAGATAAAAGAAATAGAAAAATATAACGAAATACAATAACTAAGTATAGGTTCACATAATAAAAATCTCTCTCTCAACTGTGGGGAAGTTGATTCTAGTACTAGCAGCAACACTGAATGGCGTTTTCGGTTTTCTGTAATTTTATGTTGAAATTTCAAAATTATTCTTATTTTACAGATAGTATGTGATACCAGAGACCTTATTATTTTTTGCTGAGTTATTTTTACTCGGGATAAAAGCGCAAATTGGCATTGTAGAGCGAATTATTTCCGTAATTAATTTGGTGGATATATGCACCTGACACACGTCTGTCAGTGTGACATGCTCAACTATGCCAGCTGGCATGGTTTTTTCTGCCTCATTTTACAAGTATGAGGGCTCCGTCTAGTAGAGCAGAGCGAGGCCAATCATTAGTCTATGAGTATAATGTTGTGTTATGTTGTGGGTGTCTTGAAAACATTGACAAAAATCATATTGATGGTACGCATTATACGGCAAAAATGTTTTTATTATGTCAATAAACATGTATAAATTTGAGTTCATATGTATGTATAAGCATTGGAGCATAACGATAATATTGGCCACTAGTAGTGTAGTGACCTACAAAAGTGTGGGTGTCGGGCATAAATTGTCAAAAAACGTATTGCTTATTTCTTTATATTTATAGACTGTGTTAAACAAGTTTCAAATTCATGTTTAAAACAAAGCAAGTTAAGGTTATGCTATAAAGTATACCGATATAACGATACTGTTGTTTATAAGTAGTATTATCAAAATAGCACGCGAAACTATAGGTGACGGGAATAAATTCACAAGTACCACATTGGTTATTTACGTAACATTTACAAATAGTTAGGTGAATACACGTTATAAAATAATTTAAAATTATATTAATAAGTGATAATTGAAAATGGGGGTAATATGGTAGTACCGCTTTACTAAAATTTTTATAAAGTTCCCACGCCGCAAATCGACACCGTTAAACACATTTGTTTTGTTAAGCGAGAACGATAATAAGAATAATACACACAAGTATGTGTATCTGAAATGTACTTGGCAATAAATAAGAAATGAAATTAACAATATGGTTGGTATGTTAAATTGGATGGTGCTGCTGCTATTCATTTTTGTAAAAGCATCCTACACCCCTTGTAATAACTTTGACAGTAGCTACGGTATTCGTTTACCATGGCGTGGATTATCCTTATGTGCCACGTTAATACTAAAAAAAACCTACACAATATTCTACCATACAGCCAAGTTACGGAATCGGACAGACCTTAAAATATACTTAGGATCGATGTATTGTGAAATGGATGTCAACCATCTTTACAAAGAAGAGTAAGGTTAAAAATTACCATTTAAAAAAACATTCGGTGAGCCTCGACATCGAGTATCTATGTTTTATAGTAGGTACATGTCAAGTTTTAACTTTATCATAATCTAGATCATAATACTTTTACGTGATGTTTTCTCTGCCATGCAAATCCTACCGCGCCGTGCGCGTGGCCTTATTCAGCCTTTGTAATGGTCGGGTAAAGGAGGCTTTACACCTTGGCCGTGACATAAACTTTTATGAGACTCATTCAATATAACTGCATTACCCATAATATGACGCAATTAGGATGTACTAATTTTTAAAGGCTCTGAACAAACTAAAACTAAATGGCTACAGCATGTCATACATTGCCAATGGGAAAAGGGAGGAATAAGAAAATATAGACTTGCTCGTGGGTAGTTGTAGCATAAACACCTAAAGTTATAAGCTCTTCTTTTAATATTTTAAATAAATAGTAAAATTACTGTTTAAACTAATTTTAATGAAATTATTACATTAATTTAAACCAGTACCTGCCAGTATTGTGTTAGCACTATCCTACATAAGAAATCACATATTTTATTTTTTATTAACACCACACTATGTCTCAGTCACTGCACGAGTCAATGAGTAGTTTGAAGGATATGTTCTTCAAGCGGATGGCAGAGTTTGAAGCAGAGTTGCCTAGATCTCAGGGCACTCCTACCATGCCAGGACTGGCCGCAGAATACAAATCTTTCAAGGCATTTGTGATGGAGGCCCTGAATGGGTTTCAGCAGCAAATTGAACTTATGGCACAAACTGTGGATACGATGGAGATGAGAACCCGACGAAAAATATTATTGCTGCACGGTGTGAATGAGAGCAGCAAAGAAGATACTGCCAAAGTGGTGGTAGATGTCATCAGGCAGCACCTCAAGTCCGATATTACGGTCGCTGATATTCGCCGCTGCCACAGGATGGGACGTATATCAAATAACCACAAACCCAGGCCCATAGTTATAAAGTTCAACAGCGCCTCCATTCGTGACACTGTATGGTTTGGGAAAACGAAGTTTAAGGGCACTGGGGTAACTGTATCGGAGTTCCTGACGAAGCAACGGCATGACACTTTTATGGCTGCTCGGCAGAAGTTCGGTGTGTCTCAATGCTGGACCAAAGACGGCATCATACATGTGTTGGCGCCCGATGGTTCCCGTCATCGTTTGGTCAATCTCAGTGACTTGCAAAAGGTCGAGCTGAAGGACGGCGCGGAGAAGCCACCCTCAGCAGCGAAGCCAGTGTCCAAGTCGAAAAGAACCGTTTCCCAAAAGAAATAATTCTTGATCATTATGTATTGCTTATTTGGTGAATCCTCGGTCCGGGTAGTAAGTAATATTATTATCTAACATTAATTTTCTTTCTTACTTTGTACCCACTTTTCTATTCTACTTTAGTATTTAACTTATTTTAATTATAAATTAATAGCTGGCGGTGACTTATTTTCTTTTCGTGTTGTCATGTCTGTCATCTGTCACAATGCTATTTGTCAAAACTGTAACGTGTTTGGGTACAAGGCTTTTGGTATAAGTCCGCATTTTCTTACTTTTCACTTTTAATGTTACTATTCTGTTTCAGTTTTATTCTTCTTTCTTATTATGTGTTTTGCCTTCCTTGTCTCTTTCTAATCAATTTTAATAATTATTATGTTTTGCTGACTACCCGGATTGATGTTCCCAACTAATTTCATCCCCTTTTTTTATATATTAATATTATGTAGTACTAAATCTAGTTATTTCTACCGATGGCACTACTGGCAGCTGGTGTATTATTGGTTAATTTTTAATAGCATTTTCTTTTAATTATTATTATTGTATTATTTTATTTAAGTACGTATATTATATTATATTTATTGCAATCATTGACTTTAATGACGTAAGTGAAGATAGTTTCCACTCATTATGTAGTTCATTTTCTGATGATAGCTTTATTAGTGTGCCATCCCTTTCGGACTGTCTTAACTCACAGTTTTCTGATGTACCTAAAAACTTCAATGCCGTTCATATCAATGCCCAAAGCATTCCGGCACATTTCTGTGATATGCTGGCCAATCTAGACTGTAAGAACATTCATGCTATCCTTGTTTCTGAGTCATGGCTTAAGCCATGTCTGCCTTCTACATTATACTCCCTACCTGGTTTCCAACTAATCAGAAATGATCGTGCCGTTGGGGGTGGTGGGGGTGTTGCCATATATCTACGCTCATATATTCCTTACACTATTGTAGGCATGTCTGCACAGCCACCGCCTCCTAATGCCGGCGAACATCTATTTCTAGAAGTATTATTAAACCACACCAAAGTCCTACTCGGCGTTTATTACTGTCCTTCATTACGTATAGATTATTTTTCTAGTTTCGAAACCCTACTGGTTAATCTTGTGCCCTCTTACAGTCACACAATCATAATGGGCGATTTTAATACCTGTCTCCTTAAAAATGATTCCCGCTCTTCTTCTCTTCTTTCCACTTCTATAGCTTGTAATATGTCAATTCTTCCTACAAGCGCGACTCATCATTTCCCAAATTCTTCGCCTTCTCTTCTTGATTTAATCATGGTTTCTTCAAGAGAACATGTCGCCATGCACGGGCAATACCCTGCAGACATGTTCTCTTACCATGACTTGCTTTTCATCTCCTACAAAATCCGTACTCCTAAGATTAAGTCTAAAGTTCTATTGCAGCGCAATTTTGGTGGCATTAACACCGATGAGCTTTGTAAAGATACCAGAGATATCGACTGGTCTCATCTGATCAACTCAGAATCTGTAGATGAAAAGGTCGACATTTTCACAAACCAAATTATACTGCTCTATGACAAGCATGCACCAATGCGACCTGTAAAACTAAAACACCGTCCCTCACCTTGGCTCACTGAAAACATTAAACAACTGATACACAAAAAAGCGGCAGCTAAGTTTAGATATAAAATTAAGCCCGATGCCTCTAACCTACAAAAATATGTCGCGATAAGAAATCACTGCAATAGGGTGTGTAGGGATGCACAACGCCAACATATTCATAGTTCTGTGAAAAACGGAGATCCAGCGAAGGTCTGGAAATTTCTTAAAACCCTGGGAGTTGGCAAAGCGCGCCAACACGCTACTTCTAACGACTTCAATATTGACTTGCTCAATCAACATTTCTCTGCTTCGTCCAATATTGATGGGACTACTAAAGCAAGCACTATAAATTATCTTTCATCTCTGCCAACCCCTAGTTATTCACCCTTTGTCTTTAATCACTTTACCGATAGTGATGTTAAGAAGTGCATAAGGTCAATCACGTCCAACGCTGTAGGTAGTGACTGTGTCAGCCGTAATATGATCCTTCCTATCCTCGATATAATCCTACCCATAATTTCCCATATCCTCAATTATTCTCTGTCTAGTGGTGTATTCCCATCGATGTGGAAAGACGCTCTTATTACACCAATTCCAAAAACCTCTCATCCTTCATCCTTCTCTGATTATCGGCCCATTTCCATCCTGCCATTCCTTTCAAAAGTCTTTGAACGCCTCGTTTATAACCAAATAAACTCTTTCCTCTGCAAAAATTGTCTCCTTAATCCATTTCAGTCCGGGTTCCGTTCGGGACATAGTACCGTTACATCCCTGGTCAATATTACGGATGACATCAGGGCTGGTATGGAAGGCGGAAAACTCACAATTCTCGCTCTACTAGATTTTAGTAACGCCTTCAATACAGTCGATTTTGATATTCTACTCAGTCGACTTTGTACTCTTAACATATCTCCTACGGTGATTGATTGGTTTCGTACTTACCTGTGTGGCCGCCGACAGCGTATACGCATTGAAAACTCACTTTCTTCTTGGTGTAACACAACTGTTGGTGTGCCCCAGGGTGGCGTGCTATCTCCTTTACTCTTCGCAATTTTTATTAATTCTATATCAAATAATCTTCGCTGTTCCTATCACTTTTATGCAGATGATCTTCAAATTTATACACAGTCGTCACTAGCAGATATGTCACTTTCTGTAAGTACCATTAACAGTGATTTGGCACTGATTAGCAACTGGAGCAAATCCTTTGGACTAAAAGTGAATCCCTCAAAAACTCAGGCCATTGTTATTGGTACTTCAAGAATGACATCAAAAATTGACTGGTCTCAACTCCCTCGCGTCATATTTGATGGTACCTTTATTTCCATACAAGACAAAGTTAAGAACTTGGGTCTCATTATGGACTCTAATCTCAATTGGCGATCGCAGATCCAAGAGGTGAGTCGAAAGTTATTTGCTTCAGCAGGGTCACTGAGAAGGCTTAGGAATTTTCTTCCTACTGCCACCAAAATTGCACTAGCAAACTCCCTCCTTTTGCCCATTATCGATTATGCAGATGTCAGCTATTCAGATCTCGCCGAAAACCAGCTAGATAAACTTGAGCGCCTTCAAAATCTCTGTATACGATTCATATTTGGACTACGCAAATATGATCATGTTTCACAATTTCGAGCACAGCTCAAGTGGTTACCTATACGACATCGCCGGAATGCTCATATTCTCTCTTTGCTGTACAACATATTGTTTAACCCTTCAACTCCTTCCTATCTTAAAGGACGATTCGAGTTCCTTCATGATACGCATAACCGTTATTTAAGGTCATCAGAAAATTTGAAACTAAAAATGCCGGTACATTCCACAGCACTGTATGACAAATCTTTTTGTGTTACCGCTGTTCGCCTTTGGAATGCTTTACCATTACATATAAGACAGGCTCAAACGATAACTAAATTTAAAGCTTCAGTAAAGGCTCACTATCTATCACTATAACTTCTTCTAGTTCTACAAAATACATGTAAGTATTAAATATGTGTATGTATATGTATGTAGGTACGTATGTATAAGTATATATGTATGTCTATGTATATGTATATAATTATGTCTATCATTTATTATCATATTACAGGAATGAATATAGGTATATTAAGTATGTATATATTATATAGCTTTGTTTACTTTGTTTACACATGCAACTACCGATTTTCTCCTACCAATAATATTTCCATCCAAAGGTTGCCTGGTAGAAATCGCTTTCAGCGATAAGGCCGCCCTTTGTACTATAGTTAGTTATAAGATCTCTAATAATGTTTTTTAATGTGTACAATAAAGTGTAAAATAAATAAATAAATAAATAAATAGACACTAAACTATTTGATCTAAGCGAAGAGATCTAAAAAGCAGCGATAGCCGATAGGAGAGACCGAAAGACTGCTACGCAGAGGGTCCGGGTTCGAATCCACGGCACGCACCAATGACTTTTCGGAGTTATTTGCGTATTAATTGTTAATTATCGCTTGCAAACGGTGAAGGAAAACATCGTGAGGAAACCTGCGTGTCCGAGAGTTCTCCATAATGTTTTCAAAACACATGTGAAGTCTGCCAACCCGCACTAGGCCAGTGTGGTGGACTATGGCCTTACCCTTCTCATAGTGAGTAGAAGCCCGTGCCCAGCAGTGGGACAGTTTATATACAGGCCTGATGATGATGATGAAGAAAGCAATTTCTATCAAAACTTCATAAAAATATGTGAAACTGCAATAAAATAATTGAATATATTATTTGAAACAGTGAAAACCGCATTCAATTGATAAATAGGGTATTTGACTAAAAAAATCTAATTAGTCCGTCAGTTAGATTATCGAAAAATATTGGATACGTATTTTTTGTTTTATCAAATCAGTAAAAAATTACGAAGATAAACCGCATCAAAGATGGAGAAACGTCTAAGAGTGGGGGCTTGTAACGTCACTTGCCAGTAAAAAGTGTACTGGCAAGTGACGTCACACGAGTTTTCAGCGAAGTTTCTAGTCTTCATTTTTTGTTTACGTGACTAAAGAAAATATACGTGTCCAATATTTTTCGATAATCTAACTGACGGACTAATTAGATTTTTTTAGTCAAATACCCTATTGTGTCAATGATTGCATTTCAGCCAACAAAACTAATAGGTGTTATTTATTACCAACGCGAATCAATACAAGTGCGGCTACGAAAACTTAAATAAATGAAATGTGATACATAAAACTGTAATATTTGGAGCGAAGGATTCAAGTGTAAACGTAATGCTTTAAAGAAGGAACCAAGCGCTGGTTTTGAACTAGAACCTTTAAAATTATATACCAGAACCCTGAACCTTTAGAGATGTCTGTAAGTACCTACTTACGTTTTGTACTTCCATTATATATTTAGGCCAATATCGTAATATTTACATAGTACTGATAAAAACAATACGGTCATATTAACAACTTTATGAAGTACTAAACATCGCCCAGCGTGAATTATACAACCAAATTTTCCTCAAGAATTACACAACCGTTCAGCAGTTCTTGACTTTATCTCGTTTATACAGACAGACAAGACAAAAAGAGAACTATATAATTTAGATAGATAGATAATATACGATATCCGATTTGATGGTCCAATTTGGAACAGTGCCGGCATAATGTGCCATTACCTTTAGTTCATAACCCGTCCTCGCTAACTTCGAAGCCACACGAAACTCTGCACTGTATAAGCCAACATTTATTTAGCTGCAATCAGCCCTCGGACGTTGTTTTATACGCTGAGTGTAACTTTATGTTGGCACTCTGTTATATCTCGACACAGCTGTGCAATGAATAGTTTGTTTCTATTTCATTTTGCTTTTAATCCTTTGAATGGTTTCTTCTCGCGTTCAGTGTTTATTTATTTGTTAAATAACAGCGACGTACACGTGTGAAATATTTCTACCGTCCCACCTATGTAAAATACATAGCTTTTATTTTAATACAAAGAATAAATAAAGTAAATAAGTGTTTCAATAAAAGTGCATATCAGTTCTAGATTAAATGATCTTTATCAAATGCACTAAGTTAAACGTATTATATTTCAGATAATAATAACGAGAAACGAGCCTGCAACGTCTGTTTCATGTCAGTCTCAGCAATATTCAAAGACTGCGACATATCCAGGTATTTGTAGGTCTCGGTTAAGGAGAGGGGTCTAAGTTGTATGGAATCTGAGAGTTGTATCATGGGTACATTTCATCAGTGTTGCAATATGGAGTTGTTGTATGGGGCAACTCAGTAGAAATGGATAAAGTATTCAAAGCCCAAAAAATGTGTTCGTGCATTGCAGGGAGCCGAGTATCTAGATCACTGTACATCCATTTTTAAGGAGCTGAAAATTTTACCACTTGTCTGTACATATTTGAAATGTGTCTTTTTGTTAAAAAGTATTCACAAATGTTTCCACTAAGAAAAGAAAGAAAGAAAGAAAACATATTTATTTTGCTTTCCAATACATAACCAAATAAATAAAACATAAAAAAATAGAAGAAATATTAAGGAATACAGTATTGGATCCTAACTCAGCATTGAGCCATCTTGCCGGTTTGCGAGATGGCACTGATATTCTGTAGGTCCGAAAAAGTATATAAAATACATACATATAAGTAAAATAAAATACAACAATTAAAAAAATATATATTTTTGTGTCCACGGTCGGGTAACATTTCTTTATTGCTACACCATTATGAAGAAGGAAACAATATATTTTAAATACAAACAACAAATAAGTTCCTTCTACTATAAACAAGAACTTTTTTTTTTTTTTTTTTTTTTTTTCAGCCTGTCTGTGTGTCCCACTGCTGGGCAAAGGCCTCTCCCTTGGACCGCCATGCATCCCTGTCTTGTGGTAAGCTCGTCCAGTCGCTGTCAAATGCATCCAGGTCATCCCGCCATCTTCGTTTGGGTCTTCCACGTCGAAGAACTAAAAATAAAAAATATAAAATATAAAAATTACAAGCAATTTAAAATTTTACTGCCAAATCTGCAATTTTTTCAGACATTGCAACCCTATTAATACTACATCAATGATGTGAGTCATCGATTGTAAAAATACTATGAAAAAAAGAAATATTTGGAGTAAATTATAATATATATTAATGCATAAACCAAAAATAACAATCTTTAGAAATCTTTACACTAACAGAATCGGACACACACAAAAACCGTAAACATACTACCGACTGTCACTACAACACTGTTTATTATTGTCTATGCTGCAGGCGTATAGCGCGCGTGGTTTGAATCTTTGAAATAGACGCTAACTAAGGACGCCATACTGAAAGTCTGAAAACTTGCTGAAAACTTATAATAATTTGGTTTCTTCAATTTTAAATATTATTATTATTGTGATCTGTGTTGTACTAGTGTGTTTAAATATTATTATTATTGTGATTTGTGTTGTAGTAGTGAATAGTTGTGTGACACTACATGACCATGCGTTAAATAAAGCTAACAGCAGTGATCCTTATAAACTTCTAGTACCACGACAGAGATTGCAATTATATTCTAGAAATACATAATGTATGGCAATTAAAATATACAATAAATTGCCAATTAGTATAAGATCACTGCCATTTCGTAAATTTAAAAATATTTTATTTAATATACTAATTGACAAATGTTTCTACACAGTCAATGATTTAATTAATTACCAATTTATAAACATTTAATTATTTAAATATATTAATTACCATTGAAACGAATAATATGACATTTAATTACATTTATATGTAAAATGATTTAATTTGTGTGATTTTATTTTTAATCTTTATAAAATATGCTTAACTTGTTATTTGGTCAGATTACATACATACATACATAGACTCATGCCTGTTTCCCCGAAGGGGTAGGCAGAGGCATATTAAACGCCCGCTTTTCGCCAGTGTTTTGATCCCACGTAATAGGTGGCGAGCCTATTGCCGCTTATCGGGATATTTTGTTTGCCAGGGCCTCGTCCGTTGATCGGCAGGTGCACCACTTGCAGGTGAGGTTGGCTCGGGACCCTAAGTTTGCCGAGGGTCCGTAAACGGAGAGACAGAAAAAATAAATAGGGCATGATCAATTTGTCACCTGGCGTTGTCAAAGAATGGCCTAGTCACGTCTAGTTGGAGGAAGATGGAAGAAGATGTGGTGTACACATCTTGTTCCACAAGATGAACACTTTAAGGCTACAGCTAAAACTTTTTCAATCTCAGCCACAGAGAAATATCAATCTAATAAAGTGTGCGAAACCCCATTTGCAGCAATTCACGATTGACAATAAATACTCCGTGCTTATATTTATATGCAATCGGACTTAAGAGCTAATAGAAATTTTATTTTATCCGACGCAGTAATCCTCGTACTTGAATTAAAACTACTCCGAAGGGATAATCAAAGAATTGGAAAGCGATCAGAGTAGCCTAAAGATTAAGCTGGATTGTCCCTTGAATTATTCCTTGGAGAATAAAGAAAGGTACGACAGGATTAAACTGCATTGCTCGTCAAAGCTTGAAGTATTAAACAGAGTAGTTTATGTTTTAGCTGACTTTTATTAGCTTGGTATGTATTTGAGTAACAGAATGTCAGAACTTAATTTTCACGTTCTTTAAAACATCTGCATACATACATACATACATAGACTCACGCCTGTTTCGCCGAAGGGGTAGGCAGAGGCATAATAAACGCCCACTTTTTGCCAGAGTTTGATCCCACGTAATAGATGGCGGGCCTATTGCCGCTTATCGGGAAATTTTGTTTGCCAGAGCCTCGTCCATTGATCGGCAGGTGCACCACTTGCAGGTAAGGTTGGCTTGGGACCCTAAGTTCTTGGTGGGAACCCTATGCACCCCTAAAACATCTGATTGAAGTTAACCTAGACGACAATACAAAAATTTAAAATATGCTGAAATAGAAAAATATATCAAAAAGCATACCTCAATCGTAAAACAGATTGGGGTGTTAAGTCAGTGCATAATATTTAAATATACTTCACGATTTCTTACGATAACATAATTATAATATTCTGCTTTATATTATTGTTTTCTATTACGGCATATTGTTTTAGATTTCAATCAATTCCTAACATTCCCCAAGGAATATACATGCCGAATTTCAACTCCTAGCGTTCAGTTGTTATGGCTGTGCGTTTTTTGTTTGTTAGTCAGTACAATCAAAGAAGTCGGTACTGGACCAGTTTGAAAAAAAATCCCTTGTCTCGCTCATAGAGTTGAGGCACACTAGAAACTGGTTTTGTGTTCGAGTGTCAATGTGCGTGTAAAGTATCACTGGAAGCGACGATGTCTTGCTGAGTGATTCTCGCTCTTATGGTGGCCGAGCGGGAAGTTGTTCGACTGTACGTAGCAGAAGTAAACCCTTTGTGTTACGTACGGTACGGTCAAGTAAATAAAAATAAATAAATTAATTGTTACAATGTTCGTAGACTTTCTTACGACATACACATAGTTTGAAGTTACTGTACGCTACCAAAACCTAAGTGATTTAAAACTCATTTGCTTATCGGCTTGCGACCTATCCCAGCTGAGAACTAAAGCCAGGATCAAACTAACGCGTTCAGCTTGCCTCCGCGGTGGCGTGCGCGGTGGCGATCAGATGTTGTGTACGAACTTATAGCGCGGTGTTCACATCTACGCGTCCTCGGATTGCACGCGGCGGCCGGTGCAGCGTCTGCACGCGGCGGTGGCGATCAGATCGCGCTTGTTGCGTTAGGACGCTGCACGCAGGTATTATTTGTTGAGGAACCTGTGTTTTTGTAGATTTTAAGTATGGTGGAAACGGAAGAAATTATAAATTAATTCCACAAATACCCATTGTTGTATGATACGTCTCATTCTGATAAGGCGTTATCGAATGATGGTAGGTATTTATTTTACTGGCACTGTATAATTATCATACCCCCCTCAAGTTCACTTCTTGTTCCTCTTCGTCTTCAATAATAGCAGACAGAAGTAAAATTTCTTCAATTTCACTATCTGTATTAGACAGCATTTTAGTGACGCGACTACAGCCTGGTGAACGCCTGAACGAGCGCGACAGTGTGCACAACTTTTGCACGCGCAATAATCGCCACCGCGCACGCCACCGCGGACGCGAGCTGAACGCGTTGGTTTGATCCTGGCTTAAAGCCAGGACCAAACCAACGCGTTCAGCTTGCGTCCGCGGTGGCGTGCGCGTTGGCGATCAGATGTTGTGTACGAACTTATAGCGCGGTGTTCACATCTACGCGTCCTCGGATTGCACGCGGCGTCCGGTGCAGCGTCTGCACGCGGCGGTGGCGATCAGATCGCGCTTGTTGCGTTAGGACGCTGCACGCAGCTATTATTTGTTGAGGAAACTGTGTCTTTGTAGATTTTTTCCGACAAAATTTGCAGTACGTGTATCCCGAATGGTACACAGGAGAGATCATCAGAGACATTAAAATTAAAGCAAGCCTTCACAAAACATATAAAAAATCAAAGCGCGAATGTGATTACTATGAATACGCCAAGTGTAGGGCCCGGGTTAAAAAGGTAATAGAAATAGCACATACAGAACACAAAAATAAAATGCAAAACCGATTCGCTAAAGATCCAAAATCATTCTGGCAGTATATAGCGTCAAGGAAGTCTAGAATTAATCGGCAAAGTATAGTAAAGGACGGTCGTAATCTCACGGATGAAGAATGTGCTAGGGAGTTTGCAGGCTTTTTTTGAGTCGGTGTACAACCGAGAACCGCCGCGGCTAGACGCGCAGGCGGCGGCGGCGCAAAGCAGCGCCACCAGTGCACGCGTACACATCGAGGCTTTGAGTCTTAAAGACGTGCAGGCAGCGCTGATGAACCTCAAGCCAAAGCGTTTATCTGGTCCTGAGGGTATATCGACGTTTCTCTTCAGAGATTGTGCCAGAGTTTTAGTAGGCCCGCTACATCACATTTTCAATATCTGCTTACAGCAGTCGACGTTTCCGGCTAGTTGGAAGATTACACGAGTCGTTCCAGTGCCCAAGGTTAAGTCAGGTCCGGATGTCAGCGGTTACATGCCAGTGGCAGTGCTCTCGACTCCGGCAAAAGTATTTGAGTCCGCAATCCAAAGCTGCCTACAAAGACAGGTACAAGCGCAGCTGTCGAATGCACAGCACGGCTTTCGGCCAGGACGCAGCACTGCCACCAATCTGCTTAACTTCATGGCACAGGTTATACCGGTTGTAGATGCTGGCGGGTAGGTAGACGCAGCATACTTAGACTTCGAAAAGGCATTCGACACAGTGGATAACGATGTCTTACTGGGAAAGCTAGCAGATGTGGGTTGTACGCCACACTTATTAAAATTCTTTGTCAGCTATATGCAGGACCGTCAGCAATATGTTGATTACAATGGGTACGTGTCTGAGTCATACTTCACTAGATCCGGCGTGAGTCAGGGTAGCAATTTGGGGCCTCTTGAATTCATCATAATGATTAACAGCTTACCGGTAGTCGTAAGACATGGTTCATGTTTATTGTTTGCAGATGATCTCAAGTTGCTACTCGAGGTTAGGGATCAATCTGACTGTGAGCGGCTCCAGGATGACATTGATAGAGTGGTGAAGTGGAGCCATGACAATAAGCTATACTTCAATGTATCCAAATGCTCGGTAATATCCTTCACTCATACGCGCAACCCTGTCTGCTATGAGTACAAAGCAGAGGCGACATTATTACAGCGAGTTACAAAAGTACGTGATCTAGGGGTACATTTTACTCCAGATTTGTGAACGTTTTGCGAACATATCGTAAAGATATGCAAAAAGGCGTACAGAAACCTCGGGTTTGTACTTAAGCAGTCGCAAGGGTTCACTAACATTACAGCAATTAGGGTATTATACGATGCACTAGTCAGGAGTCATCTGGAGTATGGTGGCGTTATATAGGCTCCATACGAAGCCAGGTACTCTGTCATGCTGGAACGTGTACAGAACAAGTTTACGCGCCACTTGTACTGGAGACTGTATGGGGTATACCCGTTATACGCGTTGATGTACTCCACACTTTTTGTACTGGGTATGGTAGGGTACAATGAATTGGGGGTGCGGCGACAGTTCACACTAGTCGTCTATCTAATTAAATTACTCCACGGCAAGGAACACAATCTTGAAGTACTGCAGCGCTTGAGTTTTTGTGTTCCGGACCGCTACATATGGAGGCGCCGGCGTCCGCCACTCCTAGCCGTGCCAGCTAGCAGGACCAACCTACTGGCCAAAACGCCTCTGACGCGAGCAATTAGTACGATTAACAAAATCCAGAACATTATAGATATATTCGCGTGTCAGTTTAGTGAACTCGCAAAGATAATTTTATACATATTACTTGCTGACCCGGCAAACGTTGCTTTGCAAAATATTTTTTTTTTTTTTGAAAAATCGATGTTGGCCGATTCTCATAGATACCGGATAAGCACAAAAAATTTCATCAAAATCGGTCAAGCCGTTTCGGAGGAGTATGGGAACGAAACTGTGACACGAGAATTTTATATATTAGATGTTATAGGCTAGAGTGGTTTTAGGGTAAGTGGAAATGTTAAGTGCCATATTATTGTATTGTTACTTTCTTAATGTTAAATTTCTGTTGTGTCTATAGTGTTTAAGTTATTTAATTTGTAAATATAAATAAAGTGGCAGTGAAGTAAATACCAACCATCATTCGATAACGCCTTGTCAGAATGAGACGTATCATACAACAATGGGTATTTGTGGAATTAATTTATAATTTCTTCCGTTTCCACCATACTTAAAATCTACAAAAATACAGTTTCCTCAACAAATAATAGCTGCATGCAGCGTCCTAACGCAACAAGCGCGATCTGATCGCCACCGCCGCGTGCAGTCGCTGCACCAGACGCCGCGTGCAATCCGAGGACGCGTAGATGTGAACACCGCGCTATAAGTTCGTACACAACATCTGATCGCCACCGCGCACGTCACCGCGGACGCAAGCTGAACGCGTTGGTTTGGTCCTGGCTTTAGTGTTTGCGGTCGAACGACTTGTCTGAATGGTGATATGTTTATCTATTGAACTACTTCTACCTATCCTTAACGATGATAGACTTAAATTTTATGCAAAGTTGCCTTGGAGATGCCTCTTGCAAAGGAAAAATTTATGTGGCGGCATAAGGGTACTTTATGACAAAGATGAGCCAGTATAGCTCATTTTTGATGCCCAGTGATATGTTGTGGGAAAGCTAATATTCAGACAAGAAAAGTCTTAGATGCAACTGGGAAAACGCTAATATGATGATGATGATAATGAAGAGGATGATGGGTATAATGATAATGCTGTGATATAATTGCAGCTATGCTTCTAGAATGTGAAAACCATCATACGAAACTGACTTTTTGTTACGGTAATAGGAGGCAAACGAGCAGACGGATCGCCTGATGGTAAGCAATTACCGCCGGCCATGGACACAAGCAACACCACAGGAGTCACAAGTGCGTTGCGGTCCCTTTGGGATGGGAAAAGGGACAGGATGAGTTGTGGAATGAGGGAGAAGGAATAGGGGATAGGACCTGCAGTGTTCCCACTGATGCTAGCTATGTGACAAAATGGTCGCACCCAAGTTATTCTGAAATAGTGAAATCATTTTCAAAATAAACTACTAAACATAATTAGCGAAGACTAGTATAGAATAAGTCAATAAATTTAAAGACAGTTATTACAACGGATATAAAAAGGAAGAACATCATAAGTTAACGTGAAATTCAAAAAGAAAATCAAACTAACATCCGCTCGGCGCTCAACATTCCAGACGCCATCTTATTATCAAGCAAACAAAACAAACTTATACAACGACTCTAACTAAACGGTCTAAGTTCATGCAATCAACCACAGACTTCACAAGTTCACGTTGCAACGATAACACTCATAAAATTTTAATGTCTTGACCTTCGTTAACTGGCCATATTAGCTTGAGTCTCAAGGTTGATCAAATTAATCACCGGGACAATTTATTGCTGCATAAGGCTCGTTTTAAACGACACTTTATAATTGCTAATATTGTATGAACTTTATTGATCACCTGTGTTTTTACAAGCCACATTATGTTCATTAAACTGGATCATCATATTTCTCCACCTTGCTTTTTCATCCTTCCCTTAATGTTAAGAATCCGATTAGCAGTTTCTAAAATTAGCGTGTACAAACGTACAGCCAAACAGATAAACAGACAAACAGGCAAAACTTCTAATAATTATATTTTGGGTTGTATTCTTTAATACAGACCCCTTAAAATAGTTTTCTCCTAAATATTTTCCATGTACAGACATCGATCACTTACAGATTTATTATAATTATGTATAGATTAAACCTACCTTTATAATCCGTTTAGATACAATAGATACCTAAAATGTGTCTTAGAGTCCTTTTTTGCAGTATGCACCAAGCTTAACTTAGATGCTTGGAAAGTTTTAAACGTATCTATCCTTGAATTTATTGAAGCGACCGCTTCGAAAGCCAATTAGTTTCTGCAATTAAGTTTCAGTTTTATCTCTGTTTCCAATAGTGCAATGAGTTGCAAGGTGCCACTGAAAACAAACAAGACTGTGGTCAATTTAATCTTTTAATATAACGTACTTTTATTTTTATGAAAACTTGATGTTTCGTTTAAAAGTAATTATTTTATTTGATAAATAATAAAATCATACCAAATCGACTAAAATATTTTTATAAGTTTGCATACGAGAGCTTAGTTGGTTTTACTCACTTACGGCCGGTCCTAATATGTAATCTATCCAAGGACTTGGAGATTTGGGATACAACAAAATATGACAAACTAGAGGACGCCAGCAGCTATGCCTGCATTTTTTTTAATTTACCCATTTTCGCCGATCCCGTGGGAATTTCGGGAAATCCCTTCTTAGTGCACGCCTACGGTCCCCAAGGAACATACATGCCAAATTTCAGCTTCCTGCGCCCAATAGTTTCGGTTGTAGCGTGTCTGTCAGTCAGTCAGTAACGCAAGGATTTTATATATTAAGATATTCACTTATATGTCCAACGTGCATCTCTAATCGCCAAATCCATATACATAATCCATAGATCGGATCCTGTTGTTTCTACAATGCTAGTACTCACGGTAATTCACTGTATTTGTATTAATCTAACGAAAAACCGAAGCTAACGGCAAATTGAAGTAAACATATTTTTGATTACAAAATATCGTGCATAAATATAAAAAAAAAACAATTAATTTATTTTGCTACCATCTCGAGTTAGGTTGTGGGCGGAGGCCGAAGGGTTTTTAAAAAGAAAACACTAGGTGTGTTCGGCTTGAAGAGCAGACTAAGACTGGTTTATCTATACATATAATAAAATGGTAGGAAAGTCAAAACTGTACATTGAATATTTTTTTAAAAGAATACTTGGGGTGTGATCTACAATCGATACCGAAGCCAAAAATATAGTTTTTAGAATTTTTGTCTGTTTGTCTGTTTATCTGTTTGTTTTTATATCCGGGATAAACTCAAAAAGTACTGCATGGATTTACTTCAAATTTGGCACGAATATTGTAAGAATATCGGGTCATCATATAGGCTGCATATTATTACGCTATCACTTACGGGGAACGAGCAGTGAAACTTTATTTCTTCAACGCATTCTGTAACAACGTGTAATCTAACGACGCATATTTGAATGTTGTTATTATGTTAACCATGCTATAAGCTAGCTTCACACTATAAAAATAACGCAATATTAGTAACTTAGGCTGATAAACATAATTAAATGAATATAAGTAATATCAAGACAATTTTAAAGCAGCGCCATCTAAGAAATTGGAAAACATCAAGTCGAATTACATGACTGTGTAAACGCGAGGCGAGGTTAATAGTTGTATAGGTTAATAGTTGTTTTTAAAAGTCATAGATGGAGCTGTGCATTTTCTTATTAAGTTTTTAAAAATTTTATCGTTAATTCGTTTGAGATGAGCAAGACGATAAAAAAATGTGTTTATGTAACTTTTAAGCTGCTTCATCTATATCTTATAAAATTCGCAGAGTTTGTCTGTATGTAATAAATAACAAACAGAACTCAAAAATAACTGCAGACACTGAGGGCAGTAGGTGTCGACCTCAATACAAGCTGCTTCTCACACGGGCAGCTGTACGTCGCTTCTTCCCGCGTCACCAGTTCTGACTCTTTTTATATTTTGGCTCATCATCAGCCCTTTATACTATCCCACTGCTAGGCACGGGCCTCTTCTCACTATGAGAAGGATAAGGCCATAGTCCACCACGCTGGCCAAGTGTGGGTTGGCAGACTTCACATGTCTTTCGAAAACATTATAGAGAACTCGCAGACATGCAGGTTGCCTCACGATGTTTTCCTTCACTGTTTAGGAAGCAATAATTAACAATTTAATACACACTTAACTCCGAAAAGTCATTGGTGCGTGCCGTGGATTCGAACCCGAGACCCTCTGCGTAGCAGTCTGTCGGTCTCTCCACGCAGCTATCGCATTATTACTATATTTTGGCTGCGGAGAGCCAAACCACTAATGTTTTTTATCGAGAAGTCCTGTAATTATGTAATTTTACCCTATTCGGTATTCCTTATTCATTATTTTCTTCATCTGCTTTAGTTACAACTTATGACGTAATTTAGCAGAATCACCATAAAGTCATTTATTCAAAGCAGGCTGAAAATCAGCACTTTTTGAAGGTCAATTTTACAAAAGACAGTCTCTCTCTGTTACTGCACTTTCTGAAGATATGAAATGTAAAGAAGAAACGGGTAAATGAATGTTATTTTAAAAGGTATAATCGTAGGTATTTATGGTGATGTATAGCGTTCACGCAGACGACGTCACGGGCAGCAGCTAGTTTATTAATAAAAAGCTTACAGCTAAATTATAATAACAAAGGATGTCTTATATTACAGATAGCGGTCTTACTGAGAACCGCTTCCAATAACTCTTATCTTAATAACAGAGGGCCGTTATGTACGGACTGGTTATGTCTATATAACTCCTCCCCCCTTAAGATGGAGGCGCACCGTAGGCTGCGACTGAAGCTGAAGATTTTCAGGTTCTGGTTGCTTGACTGCGAGTTGCGCCGATCTAGGTTTCCACCAATATTTGTAGATTGCTGTACCGACGCCAGCTAGGAAGGCTATGATGTAAAGTGTAATAGATGACCAACTGGGTGTATTAGAGATGACCGCTGCGTTTTCCTCGGGAAACTGGATATTTTCCGCTTGATGTAGGGCATTTTTCAGGTTGTCTAATTCTATGTTTTCCAGATTGATCTTTATAGGTACGACTTTTAGGGTGTGATGAGCTCGTAGTAGTGGTATTGTTTCTTTGATATTGACGTATTTCTGATGCGTTTCTAGGGTTTTGTCTAGTACTTTGATTTTGCAGTTGCTGTTCGTGGTTATGAGGAAAACTCCTTGGCTTCGTTGATATTGAACGTCGTTTCCGCAGATGGTTTTGATGACTTCTTCTTGTTTTATAACTACGATCCAACTGTTGTCTTGTATTTGTCGTACTATGTGGTGCTGGTAGGTTGCTGTTGCGTATGTGCAGTCATGTGGTTCCTGATGCTGTATGAGTTGTGCTATGCAGTCTGTGGAGTGCAGCAGGGTTTGCCATTCGAGATGTCTGCAGATGACCTCGTCCTCCGCTATCTTGATGCAGGGCTCATGGGGATATGCAAACTCGTCATTTCCCAAGATAAGGTAAGGATTTTTGGTGATAAGGATTGTATTGTTGTTGTTCGGGATGGAATATAGGTGTAATAGGTTATAGGGTTGCTCTGCGACTATTGGTATTTCCAGTATGAAATTAATTGTCTCATTAGTACTATATGCTTTTACTGTTATAGCTTTTTCCCACAAGTGGATGTTTTTAATGTTTGGGGCGAAAGCTAATTGACCTTCTATTTCATTTTGTATTTGGTTTAACTCATCGACTAGATAAGCTGGGTCGATTATACTAGGGTGCATCCTTTCATGGTGTGAAAATGTTAATGCGTTTTCCAATGTTTCTAACCTGTCGTAAAGCTGCTGAAGCGAACTCTTAATGTTATTAAATATGCTTGATGTGAGGAAGTTTGTTTCTAATTCAGTTTCTTTATATGAATATCTATCTATGGCTCTGTATATTTCCATTTGATTATTTTTAATGTGGCTTAAGCTTGTTTCATACTCGTGCATGAATTCTTGCATAATGCTTATTGTCTTTTTCTGATTGACGTTGTTGCTATTTAATGACGATTGAATGTTTTTAATCTCATTTTCAAACTTGATTGCATCGTTTTGATCGAGGTTACCGGTGATCGATTTTATAACTGAACCTAATCCGTTTATTAAGCCACGCCTTTGTCTGTAACTAGACTTATAACCTATGGTTTCTAAACCTAAATATACTAATCTACTTTCTATCGTATCGATAAGATACTCTATTTGCTTAATATTAACGCTGTTTTCTAGGGTGCTATTTTGTTTTAACTTAAGAGTGAAATAGTTACTACATATGTCTACGTAAATGTCTTTGAATAAAGTTGTATTATATATTACGGCTAGGTGATAGGTGTCTATTTGGCTTTGTGCTTTAGCTTCTGTTAATACTAATATTCCATTATGGTTGTCTATTGGCTGTATGATTGCTGTGGCTGCGGTGAGCCGGAGCACTGCGACGAGGGCGATGGCGTACCTGAAACATTTTCAGGACGCCTTAGTAACCGGAAGTGGACTCTAATTGATTTGGCGTTAACGTGTTTTCCTATGATTTCAGCTATTTGTTCGGGGTGTATTCTTATTATTGTATACGGACCTAGGTATTTAGGTTCGAGCTTATTGCTTCTAGCTGTTTTTGCTACTTGCTTGTAAACTATGTCGCCTACTTTGAACTGTGCTGTTTCTGTGTTTTTATTTGCTCTATCTATTGCATGTTGCTTTTCGCTTGATAATTTGCTGTTAATGAGCTTCTGTGTGCTTTCCATTGTTTGCTTATGCTTTAAAACGTACTCTTGATAAAATTCTTGAGGGCAATGTAATTCTAATGGGTTTCTACTATCAGTGTGACCGTATAATAATTCAAAGGGCGTAAAGCCGGTTGCCGAATGAATGGTATTATTGTAAGCTATGACGGCGTATTTCATGAGGTTAATGGGTTCATCTTTATCGGTTATTCTTATCATTTCGGCTAGAGTAGAGTGTAACCTTTCTAACGGTGAGTTTGAATTGGGGTTGTATGGTGTAGTGAAATGAATGTGTATATTGTGCATTGCGCATATCTCGGTAATTACTTCGTTATCGAATTTAGTGTCGGAGTCCGTTGTTATCTTTTTCGGTACTCCTATTACTGAGAATATACTGAGTAATGCCTCGGCGATATGTATGCTGGTTGAAGCGGATAATGGGATTGCCTGTGCATATTTTGTGAAATTATCTATGATAGTTAAAAAGGTTGTGCCGCCACTGCTGTATAGGTCCATGAACATATGTTCCATTGGCTTGTGTGGTGTATCTGTTAATGATAGGGGTAGTTTTAAAGGGTTGCGTTCATACTTGCTTTTTAGGCATTTTTCGCATTTATTGATGAATTTTTGTATCGATGATAACATGTTTGGCCAGTGATAGTTTCGGTGTATGTGTTTATATGTTTCCTGAATACCTCTGTGTATGGTTTTTCCCTCGTGATATTTCCTTATTAAATCTAGTTGTTCGGAAATATTTTCTATGAGTGTTACTCTGTTCATGCATCTAATTAATTTGGGTCCGCGATTACTGAATGTACTTTTGTATACTTCGCAAAATAATGGGTAGTATTCTTCGTGATGGAAAAAACAATGGAAAACTCTATCCGGAATTGTATGTTCTTTTAGGAATTGAATTATTTGGTCTTTAGTGTTATTGATGGGTATCCAAACGTCTTTAATTATTGTTTTACCTTTTGACCTATCATCTACTCTGTAAGTGTCGCCAGGTGTTTTTCTGATGTGAAACTGTTTTAATTGTCTGTCAATTGCGTCGTCTATTTCGGGTATTTTGTTGGTAATGGGTTCCGTATTCTGTTCGGATTGTGATATTTGTGGGATGTTTTCCTGTGATGAGTTTTTCTGTGACTGATTTACGGTGTCGGGGGTGATAGGCATGTCTAATAGTGTCCTAATGTCTATGTTGTCTAAGTCAATGTCAACGTTTGATGTACTAGGCTGGGGATCGCTCGTGCTGTGGTCAGTTGTTACTGTATTATGATTTAGGGTCTGTATTCTCGATAAAGCGTCTGCGTTAGTGTTGGTTTTACCTTTTTTGTACTGTACATCGTAATTATATTCTGCTAATCTCAAGCGCCAGCGTGTGAGTTTAGAATTTGGGTCTTTCATAGACATAATCCAAGGAAGTGGTCTGTGATCTGTGTAAATGGTGAATCGTTTGCCATAAAGGTAGGGGCGAAAATATTTAATAGCCCATACAATGCCTAATAATTCTTTTTCTACTGTGGCGTATCGTTGTTCTGTGTCGGATAGCGTACGTGAAGCGTATGCCACTGGTTTATCTGAGCCTAATTCGCCTTGTGATAGTACCGCGCCAAGGGCTACGTCCGATGCGTCAGTAGTGAGAATAAATGGTTTTTCGAAGTCTGGATATTGTAGTATAGGTGCATTGATAAGTACTTCTTTGCACTTTTCAAATGCTTGGGTGTACTCGGGTGTTAAAGTTATTTTGCTACCTTTCTTTAAACATTTGGTCAGTGGTTTAGTGAGCTTTGCGAAGTCCTGAATAAATTTTCTGTAGTAGCCTACAAGTCCTAAAAATGATTTTATTTCTTTCTGAGTCTTAGGTATTGGGAACTTTTTTACTGCCGCTATTTTATCTTCGTTTGGCTGAAGGCCTTTGTCTGTGAGCGTGTGCCCTAGGAATTTAACTTGTTTTTGCAAGAATTCTGATTTGTTTAGCTGAATTTTGAGGTTATGTGATCGGAATCTATCGAAAACTTGTTTACATTTATCTATGTGCTCTTGTAAGGATGTACTGTATATGATGACGTCATCGAGATACGTTAAAACGTTATCTATGCCGCGTAACACGGAGTCCATTAATCTTTGAAACGTACTCGGTGCGTTCTTGAGACCGAAAGGCATTCTGAGGAATTCATAATGTCCTCGATCGATTGTAAATGCGGTTTTCTCTACGTCTTTAGGGTTCATTTCGACTTGATGGTAGCCAGATGCTAGATCTAGTGTAGTGAAGTATTGGGCACGTCCTAGTTTGTCTAGAATATCGTCTATGTTAGGCAACGGGTATTTATCTTCTATTGTTTTTTCGTTAAGCTTCCTATAGTCAATAACTAACCTGTACTTTTGTTCTCCTGTTGCGTCTATCTTTTTAGGTACTATGTGAACTGGGCACGACCACGGGGAGTTACTTTCCTGGATAATATTCTGTTCTAAAAGCTTACTAATCTGTTTTTTAATCTCTTCTCTTTGTTTAGGGGCCTGTCTATAATTTCGAACATAGATGGGTTTGTCGTCTGTAAGTCTGAGTTGGTGTTTGATTTCATGAGTAAAAGTTAAAGGGATTTCTTCACAGTGAAATATATCTCGATAATTATAACAGAGTTTACTAATTTCGCGGTTTTCCTCGGGGTTCATATGATCGGTTCTTAATCTGTCTAAATTTTGTTTCAGTATTCTATCTATTTTCCTATCTGTGTCCCTAACGGAGGTGACCGGGGTGTGACCTGTATTTTGTTTCTTAATATTTAAACGCTGTAAGTTTATGTGACAACTATTTTTAAACGTTAGTTCCTTATCGGTTGTATTAATTACGGTAGTGAGTGCTACGCCTTGTCTTACCGATACCAATGCTGGCGCGAAGATTAGGCCGTTCTTTGTTGATTTGCCGTCCGAATAATAATCGCCTTCTTCGTAGTTACAAAGGAGGTTTATAACTTGTTCACTTTTGGGCTTTATTTTTGTACATGATTTTATGTCGTCTCTAATAGGAATGGTAGCGTTGTCTGTACGCAACACCATGTTTTTAATGTCTATCTTACAATTTAGTGGAACTAAAAGATCTAAACCTAATAAGCCTACAAAATCTGAGTCAAAATTGAAAATTAAGAATTTATGGGTTATGTTTACGTTAAAAAGTTTTTCTGGAAGTTTAATATATGCAACCTGCTTATGTTTAGAGGTTCCATGAGCTGTTTTTATGTAATACGTTTCATTTTTAATTTTACAGTTTATTTTATGCTTTTTACTTAAGATTCGCAGGTTTATCAAAGATTGCGAAGCGCCTGTGTCTAATAAAAATCGACCACCTAATTCACTTATGTAAATATAGGGGAGGCGATTGTAATTTTGAATAATATTCATGAGAACTATGTTTTTAGTTGTTTTTCTAGATCTAGGAGAAAATTTTCATCTTGATCATCCTCGGATTCGATTTCGTCGTCGTCCTCGGATTGACTTTCATCTTCGCATTCCGGTTCATTTAGAAAATGTAACTTCTTTTTATGCTCGGTATTGTTTGAAGATGATTTATTCTTACTAAACTGCTCTTTAGATTTATTAAATGTACTAGACTTCTGAGTTTTATTATTACTCATAGAAGGTTTATTAAATGATTTATTTTTATTTTGTTGTGCCTGAGCACGTTTAGCACGGAGTTTGACCTCTTCCTACTTTGCTACAATGATTGCTTGATCTAAATTCTCTACATGTTTTAGTTTGGTTAAGATATCAGTTATAGGGTTCAAATTTTCTAAAAACGTATCTAGAGCCATTTGCTCGTAGTATGTACGCTTGGAGGGCTCCATTGATGTGAGCGTCGTCATAAGGATTCTAATTTTATCACCGAACGCGTCCAGTGAGCTATTATCCCTAGTTGTATGTGTTAGTTCTTGAACTAGCTGTAACTCGGTCCTAAATTCTCCGATTTTTTCTTTTAGAATTGCTTTTAATTCTGACCATGTCTTTGCACCACGGTTGACTGAGAGGGCTTCATAAGCTTTCCCGGTTAATTTTGTCCTAATTAGGCAAGTAACACAAGGATCGTCCTTGTAGTTTATAACTTCTAAAGCATTTTCAACACCTTCGAAATATGCTGCAAGTTTTCTTTTGTTCCCGTCAAAAGAGGGTAACAATTTTGCGAATGTGGAGTAGTCGGTTGTTACCGGCTTCTCGTCACTATAATGTTTGTCCTCGTGAAATTTTTTCTCGGTAGCCATGTTTATCTACTCGATGCTAAATTTATAGAGTGAACAAAACAATAAAAAGGTAGTATATATAATACTAATGATCCCTAGACACTGAAAACAACAAAAGTCGCCTGAAACGTGCTAGGAAACAAAGATAAAGGAATCTCGGGAGTAATCAGAGTATATGCTTACCCCAAGAGCATTGCTGATGCCAAGCTAGTGAGTCTGCCCGTCTTCAAGCTGGTTCTCGCCTGCTGCTGCTGCTACTGCTGCCGCTGCTGATGCTGCTGTTGCTGTCGTGCTTCACCCACGGAGGTTCTTTTACCGCGTCCCGGAGTCGAGTCTCAAGGATATTACTTTAAGACTACAACTGATAGATCGCGACGTACCGACTGCGCCAGTTAGGTTGTGGGCGGAGGCCGAAGGGTTTTTAAAAAGAAAACACTAGGTGTGTTCGGCTTGAAGAGCAGACTAAGACTGGTTTATTTATTAATAAAAAGCTTACAGCTAAATTGTAATAACAAAGGATGTCTTATATTACAGATAGTGGTCTTACTGAGAACCGCTTCCAATAACTCTTATCTTAATAACAGAGGGCCGTTATGTACGGACTGGTTATGTCTATATAACTCTCGTTAGTCCACAAAATAATTGAAACACATCATTCCAATTTTATGAATATACACTTAGTTACAAAATAGTGGGTAAATATTCGTTGTTAATAAATAATTTTTGAACTATTATTCTGGCTACTCAAGAAATACTCATTTGTTTAACTATTTTAAAGCAAATTCTCAAAAGGAAAAGATAATTAAATTGCTTTTTGTAGGTATTAAAACTGAGTAACACAACGAATTCTCCGGCCTTCCGCCTTTGTTGGTAATTTTTTAGGGACGCTATGACATAATTATTTTAATTAATCACCAACAGACACGAGGAAGGATTCACTTCAACTTTGTGAATAATTCGTCTTCTTATACATAAACATGTCTGCTAAAGTTATTGACGAAGTACAACAGTTTCAGTGTCAACTAAGCTTTCGCTTAATTTTTCCGCGTAACTATTAATGTATTCTATAATTATACTAGCCAACGCCTAATATTAACCAAATTCGATAACTTTCCCAACAAAGTATAATTTATTTTCTAATAATACCTCAAGGCGGTAAGCTGAAGTTCATACCTGCGGAAAATACATGAAGTAATTACAATTTTGAGGTATAGGTAGCTCTCGCAACTCTTTGAGTATTTATTAAGTATACTAACATTTATACGTATCCGAAAACAACAGCTAACAATGTTCTAAACACTTATAAACAAGCACCATACAAGTTTCTCTTTTTAAACAACCTACGAAGGCATAAGAAACTTTTCTATAACAGAGAACAATACTAAGCAAAAGTTGATAACTTGGTAATTTTCTCCTCATATACTGGAATAAGAGGGATTAAAAAAGCAAAGCTGCGAAATGAGGCAAATGAGACTTTTTATATTGTTATATCTATATATGTGTGGTAATATTTACACCTCTGCCTACCCGTTCAGGGATACAGGCGTGAGACTAAAAAAAGAAAATTCTTTTTAAAAACTTAATCATCACCATAACAGCCTTTCGCAGACCACGGCTGGACATAGACCACTCCTAATTTAACAATAGCATTGTGACTATTGTAAGCCAAAACACTGCTCGGTTGGCAAAGTCGTTTAAGCGGTCGCCTTACCGCTTGACACTGCGCCGAGTGGTGTGGGTTCGATCCCCACGCCGTGACAACTGTATGTTGTGTCATTCATAAATTGTTGTTTCGAGTCTGGGTATTCATTGTGTCCGTCCGACCTCACATTGGGCGTCAGCGTTCCTCGAGCGTACGCACAGCTTGCGCTTGGCGTTCACTCTGTAGTACAAAGTGAACGCCGGGCGCACGCCGAACGGACGCTGAGCGTACGCTCGAGGAACTCTCATGACCAATGTGAGGGAAGCCGAGCTCCGTACTCACATACAATTTTACTCGATCGAGTCAGACTCGAAGGCTCGCTTAGTGATGATGTCATCGAAGTGTGAGTTTTGCAGTCCACACGTTGATTTGTACTCGTTTTCGAGTAAAACTGTCGAGTATAACTGTAAGCATTAGTATGTTTGTAAAGTCCCCCGCGACACTGGATTTAGTCCTAGTGCAGGAGTTATCTATTTTAAAAAAGTTTGACTTGGTCCACCATACCACGCTGGCCAGATAGGTGGTTTATAGGATGGATGGTTTATTTCGAGTTTTCCTTCTTTTCGCAAATACCATTTTGTTTACACAGCCAACCCATGTTCAATTGTAATTGGCACATTTACGAGAAAACTTAAATTAGTAGCTCTTCATACCGAATGGACCTAATACAACAAAAGGACAGGAACCAACTGCGAAATTCGGCTACAATGCACCTTTGACAGCAATATATGTGTTTAAGTGCTCTCCAAGGCACGAGACAAGCGATAATTAACAGCTCAATACGCACGTAACTCCGAAAAGTCAGTGGTGCGCGCCGTGGATTCGAACCCGATACCCTCTGCATGGCAGTCAATGGTATCTCCACTAGGCTATCGCTGCCTTACCCACGTAAATAGCTAGTATGTTATAATAAAACACAAACAGAACAATTTTACGCTCAGTTTCCTTGTTAAATTAAACCCATATATTGCTCTCAAAAGGCGCATTGCACCCAAATTTCGCGGTTGGTTTCCGATCTTTTGTTGTATTAGGTCAATTCCATATGAAGAGCTACTAATTAAAATTTTCTGGTAAAATGTGAATAACAATTAAATAGAATTTAACATGGTTTGTCTGTGTAAGCAAACTGGTCTTTGCAAAAACAAGGAAAACTCGTCATGAAACCAACCCATCTGGCCAGCGTGGTATGGTGGACCAAATCATACT
Organism: Euclidia mi; assembly: GCA_944739405.2. Classification (NCBI taxonomy): domain Eukaryota; kingdom Metazoa; phylum Arthropoda; class Insecta; order Lepidoptera; family Erebidae; genus Euclidia; species Euclidia mi. Next base: position 12,423,891 of record OX123203.2, read on the forward strand.
TTTCTTTTAATAGATAACTCCTGCAATAGGACTAAATCCAGTGTCGCGGGGGACTTTACAAACATACTAATGCTCAGTACAGACTTACAGTTATACTCGATAGTTTTACTCGAAAACGAGTACAAATCAACATGTGGACTGCAAAACTCACACTTCTATGACATCATCACTAAGCGAGCCTTCGAGTCTGACTCAATTGAGTAAAATTGTATGTTACTGTACTGTACTGTGTACGGAGCTCGGCCTCCCTCACATTGGTCATGACCGTTCCTCGAGCGTACGCTCGGCGTCCGTTCGGCGTGCGCCCGGCGTTCACTTTGTACTACAGAGTGAACGCCGAGCGCACGCTAAGCGTGCGCTCGATTAACACTGACGCCCAATGTGAGATCGGCTTAACGGACAGAATGAATACCCAGACTTGAAACAACAATTTATGAATGACACAACACACAGTTGCCTCGGCGTGGGGATCGAACCCACAACACTCGGCGCAGTGTAAAGCAATAAGGCGGCCGCTTAAACGACTACGCAGGAGAAAATTACAAAGTTATCAACTTTAGCTTTTGCTTAATATTGTTCTCTGTTATAGAAAAGTTTATTTTGCCTTCGTAGGTTGTTTATAAAGAGAAACTTGTTTGGTGCTTGTTTATAAGTTTTAAGAACATTGTTAGCTGTTTTCGGGTACGTGTATATTAGTTTCCTTAATAAATACTCAAAGAGTTGCGAGAGCGCCCTATACCTCAAAATTGTAATTATTTCTTCTATTTTCCGCATGTATGAACTTCAGCTTACCGCCTTGAGGTATTATTAGAAAATAAATTAGCCTTTCTTGGGAAGTTTATCGAATTTGGTTAATATTAGCAGGCACTTTGTTTGTTTGTTAAATATCGAAAACTAGGTTGCTGATGAATTAAAGGTGGGTCAGAAACCTTTCATTCTCTAGCTATATTCGGTCCTTTTCAGTGAGTCTGATAACGTATTTACACAATTGTATGACCAAATAAAAACCTTACATTCGTTTGCATTTCGCGTAGTTATGAGGTCAGCTCTGTTGTCAGATTCTAAAGATCACCCAGAAGCCGCTGACATGGCCTTATGTTCTTGACAGGGCAAAATAATATGCCTCAAAGACCGCAGGCTCACACTTGGTGATTATCGCGTCGTGGACTATGTGGCTCAACCCGTGTGGTAGTCGGTTTGAAGTAGCCTATGTCAGTCTTCTATTTATGCGCACCTAAAGTGAAAAGCTCTGCAAATTGATAACTTCTTCTATAAGTTAAGCCGAATATTTGCAGTCATGTTTTCGTGCTAGGAAGCGAATAATTGACAAAGTTCAAACGAATCCTTCCGCGCGTCTGTTGGTGAATAATTAAAATAATTATGTCACGGCGTCTCTTAGAAGTTGTCAACGAAGATGGAGAAGGGGGTACTTTTAATACAAAAAACAATTTAAAAAGAAAGTTGTGAAGAGCAGGGCCTCCTATATATATACCCCCGTGTAAGATACTAATAGTCATATAAGATACCGAAATAAATGATATGTGAGTTAAGAAATCTTTATTTCATAATTTTTAACGAACAGTTTGGCTACTCGTAAAATACTCCTCTGTTTTAAAAGATTATTTTAAAAGCAAATCGTCAAAACTAAAAGATAATTAAATGAATTTAATGCAGTTACAATGAAACGTGGGATATACTGATTTTCTTGTTCTGTATTTAGAGTGAAGCTCTTCATATTTTTGCTGTAGTATACGGGTATCTTCAATCACTCTTTCATTATCGTCTTAGCGATATCCCGAATGCGTCCAATACTTTGGGCTTGGACCCTTGGGTACGCTTTCTAAAGTGTATTGATCTAGCGGGGCCATGCGAGCTAGACCAAAAAATAATTGACTATGCTTAGTTACTTCAATGTACCTCTCGGATATTGACAAGCTCCAATACACCCTAATAATTTTGGCAGAAATTACCATAGATTTACCTAAATTACCATCCAGCGCTGCCCTCGGTTTTATTATATTCGGAACAGATTAAAATAATACCTATTCATGTATTAACAAGGGGTCCTTATACGACAGCAAGAAAATTTGCAGGGCTCTTTGATTTCATACGAACCGGATAAGCACACCTTTGTTATAAACACAAAAAAAAAACCACTTCTAGCGTTCAGTAGTTATGGCTGTGCGTTTTTTGTTTGTTAGTCAGTACGTAACAGAAGTAAACCACTTCTTATATATATTGATGATTAATTGTTACGATGTTTGTAGACTCTCACGACACAGGATAATATATACACATAGTTTGAAGTTACTGCACGCTACCGTAACCTAAGTCATTTAAACCTCATTTGCTTATCAGCTTGCGACCTATCCCAGCTGAGAACTAAGTGTTTGCGGTCGAACGACTTGTCTGAATGGTGAAATGTTTATCTATTAACCTACGTCTACCTATCCTTAACGATCATACACTTGAATTTCATGTAAAGTTGTCTTGGAGACGCATCTTGCAAAGGAAAATGATATGTGGTGGCATAAGGGTGCTTTGCGATAAAGATAATAATAAATAATAATATTATACCACATTCACACAACACCATCTAGTCCCAAACTAAGCAGAAGCTTGTACTTTGGGTACTAGCTAATGGATAAACATACATTTATATTTTTTTTGCCTATACTGCCTCCGTGGTCCAGTGGATAGCGTGTGCGACTGCTGATCGGAGGTCCCGGGTTCGATTCCTGGATCGAGCCAAAGTGTTACTGGGTTTTTCCGAATTCTCAGTAGCAGCACGGAGTCTTGTGATGTGCCCGGTAACGGCAATAGGCTCGCCCCCTATTACGTGAGACCTAAAAATTCATAGCGAAATGTGGGTGTAATACATATTACGCCTCAGCCTACCCTTTCGGGGATGCAGGCGTGAGTCTATAAATAAATATAAAAATTTTTTTTTTTTTATAAATACATACATATTATACATACAAATGTATACAAAAATGCTATGGGAAAGCTAATATTCAGACAAATCTGGTGAGACAAGAAAATTCTTAGATGCAACTGGGAAAACGCTAATACGATGATGATGATAATGATGATGGGTACGATGATAATGCTGTGCTATGCAGCTAAGCTGCTAGAATGTGAAAGCCATAATACGAAAGTGACTGCAGTGTTCCCACTGATGCTAGCTATGTGACAAAATGGTCGCACCCTAGTTATTCTGAAATAGTGAAATAATTTTCAAAATAAACTACTAAACATAATTAGCGAAGACTAGTATAGAATTAGTCAATACATTTAAAGACAGTTATTACAACGAAAATAAAAAGGAAGAAAACCATAAGTGTACGTGAAATTCAAAAAGAAAATCAAACTAACATCCGCTCGGCGCTCAACATTCGAGACGCCATCTTATTATCAAGCAAACAAAACAAACTTATACAACGACTCTAACTTAACGGTCTAAGTTCAGGCAGTCAACCACAGACTTCACAAGTTCAAGTTGCAACGATAACACTCATAAAATTTTAATGTCTTGACCTTCGTTAACTGGCTATATTAGCTTGAGTCTCAAGGTTGATCAAATTAATCACCGGGACAATTTATTGCTGCATAAGGCTCGTTTTAAACGACACTTTATAATTGCTAATATTGTATGAACTTTATTGATCTCCTGTGTTTTTACAAGCAACATTATGTTCATTAAACTGTATCATCATATTTCTCCACCTTGCTTTTTCATCCTTCCCTTAATGTTAAGTAAGGCTTACCACAACACATCAGTGAAAACTGCATTTGAATCCGATTAGCAGTTTCTAAAATTAGCGTGTACAAACGCACAGATAAACAGACAAACAGGCAAAACTTCTAATAATTATATTTTTGGGTTGTATTCTTTAATACAGACCCCTTAAAATAGTTTTTCCATGTACAGACATCGATCACTTACAGATTTATTATATGTATAGATTAAACCTACCTTTATAATCCGTTTAGATATAATAGATACCTAAAATGTGTCTTAGAGTCCTTTTTTGCAGTATGCACCAAGCTTAACTTAGATGCTTGGAAAGTTTTAAACGTATCTATCCTTGAATTTATTGAAGCGATCGCTTCGAAAGCCAATTAGTTTCTGCAATTAAGTTTCAGTTTTATCTCTGTTTCCTATAGTGCAATGAGTTGCAAGGTGCCATTGAAAACAAACAAAGACTGAGGTCAATTAAATCTTTTAATATAACGTACTTTTATTTTTATGAAAACTTGATGTTTTGTTTAAAAGTAATTATTTTATTTGATAAATAATAAAAACATACCAAATCGACTAAAATATTTTTATAAGTTTGCATACGAGACCTTAGTTGGTTTGACTCACTTACGGCCGGTCTCAATATGTAATCTATCCAAGGACTTGGAGATTAGGGATACAAAAAAATATGACAAACTAGAGGACGCCAGCAGCTACGCCTGCATGTTTTAAATTTACCCGTTTTGGCCGATCCCGTGGGAATTTCGGGAAATCCCTTCTTAGTGCACTCCTACGATCCCCAAAGAACATACATGCCAAATTTCAGCTTCCTGCGCCCAATAGTTTCGCCTGTAGCGTGTCTGTCAGTCAGTCAGTAACGCAAGGATTTTATATATTAAGATATTCACTTATATGTCCAACGTGCATCTCTAATCGCCAAATCCATATACATAATCCATAGATCGGATCCGGTGATATATAGAATCCCGTGGTTAGTTGTTTCTACAACGCTAGTACTCAAGGTAATTCACTGTATTTGTATTAATCTAACGAAAAACCGAAGCTAACGGCAAATTGAAGTAAACATATTTTTGATTACAAAATATCGTGCATAAATGTAAAAAAATACAATTAATTTATTTTGCTACCATCTCGTTAGTCCACAAAATAATTGAAACACATCATTCCAATTTTACGAATATGTACTTAGTTACAAAATAGTGGGTAAATAAATCTTTGTTAATACATAATTTTTGAACGAACATTCTGGCTACTCAAAAAATACTCATTTGTTTAACTATTTTAAAGCAAATTCTCAAAAGAAAAAGATAATTAAATTGCTTTTTGTAGATATTAAAACTGAGTAACACAACGAATTCTCCGGCCTTCCGCCTTTGTTGATAATTTGGGACGCTATGACATAATTATTTTAATAACCAACAGACGCGAGGAAGGATTTCAATCATTGAACTTTGTCAATTATTCGCCTTCTTATACATAAACATGTCTGCTAAAGTTTAACTTAACTTATTGAGGAAGAACAACAGTTTCAGTGTTAACTATGCTTTCGCTTAATTTTTCCGCGTAAATATTAATATATTATATAATTATACTAGCCAACGCCTAATAATAACCAAATTTGATAACTTTCCCAACAAAGTATAATTTATTTTCTAATAATACCTCAAGGCGGTAAGCTGAAGTTCATACCTGCGGAAAATACATGAAGTAATTACAATTTTGAGGTATAGGTAGCTCTCGCACCACTTTGAGTATTTATTAAGTATACTAACATTTATACGTATCCGAAAACAACAGCTAACAATGTTCTAAAAACTTATAAACAAGCACCATACAAGTTTCTCTTTTTAAACAACCTTCGAAGGCATAAGAAACTTTTCTATGACAGAGAACAATACTAAGCAAAAGCAAAATTTGATAACTTGGTAATTTTCTCCTCATATATCATGGAATAAGAGGGATTAAAAAAGCAAAGCTTCGAAATATGGCAAATGAGACTTCACCGGACACCTCTGCCTACCCGTTCAGGGATACAGGCGTGAGACTATAAAAAAAAATTCTTTTTTAAAACTTATTCATCACCATAACAGCCTTTCTTTCGCAGACCACTGCTGGACATAGACCACTCCTAATTTTACAATAGCATTGTGACTATTGAAATGAGTGCACGGTGGCGTAGTCCTTTAAGCGGCCGCCTTACCGCCTGACACTGCGCCGAGTGTTGTGGGTTCGATTCCCACGCCGAGACAACTGTGTGTTGTGTCATTCATAAATTGTTGTTTCGAGTCTGGGTATTCATTGTGTCCGTCCGACCTCACATTGGGCGTCAGCGTTCCTCGAGCGTACGCACAGCTTGCGCTTGGCGTTCACTCTGTAGTACAAAGTGAACGCCGGGCGCACGCCGAACGGACGCTGAGCGTACGCTCATGACCAATGTGAGGGAGGCCGAGCTCCGTACTCACATACAATTTTACTCGATCGAGTCAGACTCGAAGGCTCGCTTAGTAATGATGTCATCGAATTGTGAGTTTTGCAGTCCACACGTTGATTTGTACTCGTTTTCGAGTAAAACTATCGGGTATAACTGTAAGTCTGTACTGAGCATTAGTATGTTTGTAAAGTCCCCCGCGACACTGGATTTAGTCATAGTGCAGGCGTTACCTATTTAAAAAAAAAAAATTGATTTGGTCCACCATACCACGCTGCCCAGATGGGTGGCTTATAGGATGGATGGTTTATTTCGAGTTTTTTTTCTTTTCGCAAATACCATTTTGTTTACACAGCCCACCCATGTTCAATTGTAATTGGTACATTTACGAGAAAACTTAAATTAGTAGCTCTTCATACGGAATGGACCTAATACAACAAAAGGACAGGAACCAACTATGAAATTCGGCTGCAATGCACCTTTGACAGCAATATATGGGTTTAAGTGCTCTCCAAGGCACGAGACAAGCGATAATTAACAACTCAATACGCACATAACTCCGAAAAGTCAGTGGTGCGCGCCGTGGATTCGAACCTGATACCCTCTGCATGGCAGTCCGTTGGTATCTCCACTAGGCTATCGCTGCCTAACCCACGTAAATAGCTAGTATGTTATAATAAAACACAAACAGAACAATTTTACGCTCAGTTTCCTTGTTAAATTAAACCCATATATTGCTCTCAAAAGGCGCATTTCACCCAAATTTCGCAGTTGGTTTCCGATCTTTTGTTGTATTAGGTCAATTCCGTATGAATAGCTACTAATTAAAATTTTCTAGTAAATATGTCAATTACAATTTAATAGAATTTAAAATGGTTAGTCTGTGTAAGCAAAATGGTCTTTGCAAAAACAAGGAAAACTCGTCATGAAACCAACCCATCTGGCCAGCGTGGTATGGTGGATCAAATCATACTTTTTTTTAATAGATAACTCCTGCACTAGGACTAAATCCAGTGCCGCGGGGGACTTTACAAACATACTAATGCTCAGTACTGACATACGGTTATACTCGATAGTTTTACTCGAAAACGAGTAAAAATCAACGTGTGGACTGCAAAACTCGCACTTCGATGACATCATCACTAAGCGAGCCTTCGAGTCTGACTCGATCGAGTAAAATTGTATGTGAGTACGGAGCTCGGCCTCCCTCACATTGGTCATGAGCGTACGCTCAGCGTCCGTTCGGCGTGCGCCCGGCGTTCACTTTGTACTACAGAGTGAACGCCAAGCGCAAGCTGTGCGTACGCTCGAGGAACGCTGACGCCCAATGTGAGGTCGGACGGACACAATGAATACCCAGACTCGAAACAACAATTTATGAATGACACAACACACAGTTGTCTCGGCGTGGGAATCGAACCCACAACACTCGGCGCAGTGTCAGGCGGTAAGGCGGCCGCTTAAAGGACTACGCCACCGTGCACTCATTTCAATAGTCACAATGCTATTGTAAAATTAGGAGTGGTCTATGTCCAGCAGTGGTCTGCGAAAGAAAGGCTGTTATGGTGATGAATAAGTTTTAAAAAAGAATTTTTTTTTATAGTCTCACGCCTGTATCCCTGAACGGGTAGGCAGAGGTGTCCGGTGAAGTCTCATTTGCCATATTTCGAAGCTTTGCTTTTTTAATCCCTCTTATTCCATGAAAGCATTGTCACTTATTTTGCGGTCTATCTCGAGTGGCAGCACTAGCTACGGAATTCAATATTAGAACTATAGATAGATCTGTAGATTTTAGATTCGTTTTTGACAGTTTTTGACATAAGCTCCATACAAAATATGTCAAACACGAATCAAAAATCTACAGATCTATCTATAGTTCGAATATTGCAAATGGCCGTAGATCGATTCACATTGGAAAGCGTACCCTAGGCTCCAAGCCCAAAGTATTGGATGCATCCGGGATATCGCTAAAACGATTATGAGTAAGAGAAGATAAACACAATACTTACAGCAAAAATATGAAGAGTTTTACTCCTATTACTGAACAACAAAATCAGTATATATCCCACGTTATCATTGTAAATGCAGCAAAATGTCTGACTAAGCGTTTTTAACCAACGCTGCAAGAGAAACTGGGTCAATATAAGATTAAGTGTATCAGTGTGGTCACTATTGTACTGTACACGAGAATGTTCAGACATAATCACATTTATTATCGCTGGAAAACAGCGGAGTAAGTTACCGTGAAATACGGTTATGTTGCTTAATTAATTTTTCACCTCAGTATACATATTGTGGACTGGGAATATAAGAACAAATCTAATTTTATTATCACTTTGTATTTTTACAAACATTTCATTAATGGTCAAAAGCAAATACTTGTAGATCTCAAAAGTGTAGTGGCGTGAGGAAATCAATCCTCTCATCTTCTTCTTCCATTTGTATAAATAAAAATGAATCAAGGAAATGTTGATACGCGCAAAACTTCCAAATGACTGCACCAAATTAGATAAATCTTTCTTTCTGTTCGTTTTTGTCAGGAGAAGGATTGTGTGAAAAAAATATAAAAATTAAAAATGGGGATCTGTAGTACGCGGGGTCAGCTAGTAAGTAATAATGCAAATGAATAGAGCCTTGCTGATTTCAGCTTGAATGAGCCGACTCGACGCTGATGACGACGACGATTCAAGAAGTTTGATGTGATGAATAAATTTTGCCATGATCCTGGTGTCCACTTCCTGGTCTAACCTAATTTGCCAGAATATTAGCTTTTCCACAAAGCAACTCTTGCTATATTCCATGCTTTTTGACTTATACTAGTTTATAAATGTATGTGTAGGAAACCCTTTATGTCTGTTTGTATTCTGCAATCATAGCAAAAGTATTGAAACAAATTAAAAAATACTTTAAATGGAATAGAAATGCATACTCACGCCAGTTTCTCCGAAGGGGTAGACAGAGGCATTTTAAACGCCCACTTTTCGCCAGTGTTTTGATCCCACGTAATAGGTGGCGAGCCTATTGCCGCTTATCGGGATATTTTGTTGATCGGCAGGTGCACCACTTGCAGGTGAGGTTGGCTTGGGACCCTAAGTTCTTGGTGGAAACCCTATGTACCCTGAATAGAAATATTCACTTAGAAAATTAGTTTTTATTGAAATTGTGCACTTGAAAGTAATGTTGTTGCTTTTGACTTCAAAGTATGTTAGAAACTAGCGGTTGAATAATAGCTAGAATAATAAATATACACAAGAAAACGAAGAAGTAAAAAGAAAAACAATAATAAAGTCATTCAAAGCTAAACAGAGGCAAACAAGTTCAACGCACCTCTGCACTGCGCTGCTTACCAATAAAGGAGAGGATGCCCGCTGCTACGCCCGCACATTTTATTTTAATTTGATTGTTTCTGCCCGATCCCATGGGAATTTCGGGCAATCCCTTCAGAGTGCACCCTTACTGTCCCCAAGGAAAGTAGGCTTAGCACATTGCTCTTGACTGTCTGCCTGCGATCCCAAGAGATCATTGCTCCCTTGCGGGAGGCCTACCTCTGCTGCGTCGTTCGGTGCGCGGCCGTCACTGCCGATTTTTCCTGCTCTAACAGTTTTCGGGATTTGACCCTGCCCAATGCCGCTTCAGTTTGACTTTTCGGAGAGATATGTAATTCATTGTATATTTTTTGTCTCAGACTGCCTCCGTGATCCAATGGATAGCGTATGCGTCTGCTGATCGAAAGGTCCTGGGTTCGATTCCCGCCTCGAGTTAAACGTGCCCGGTATTCTGACAATGTGCCTGGTAACGGCAATAGGCTCGACCCTCTCGTGGGACCTAAAATTCGTTACATGGTGAAATATTACTCCTCTGACAACCCCTTCGGGAATACAGGCGTAGGCGTATATTAAAAATATATGTTTCGTCTCAAAAGACTCCATCTCAAAATGTCAGGAAATCAAACTCTTCAAAGATCTCGCAGTGATTCACAAACATAATTGAACCAACGGAGCATTCAATATAATAATATTTTATTAATAATAAAACATGTAGACGTTTCGTACTTACGATTGGATGTGTTTATGCCACTAGATACTAAACTTGATGTCGTTAAAGTATGCAGGGACAGCAGGGAGATTTAAAATTCCAGCCATTCCTTTTAACGATACGAGATAAATTTTAAAAATATAAGTAGATTGAGAAATGGGATTATTTTTTTCACGACTTATTTTTCTTCAGTTTTAAAATACATTTTCTAAGAAAACTTTATGAAGAGATCGCAAAGATAGGAAAGAGATAGCGATGTACAAAAAAATGAACAACAAGATGCTTATTTATTTATGACTAGTTGTTGCCCGCCATTTGTTAATGAATGAAGTGTTAGCATGCCGTCCGGTGTCCTACTGATTTCGTCGTTTGAAAGTCTCTAGTGACAAAATATATTTCTAGTGTCGGAGTTGACGTTTATAAAGAGCGAGAATAATCTTTTATATGTATAAAATTGTTCCATTACTGACTGACTGACAGACAACGCACAGCCAAAACAGCTGGATACGAAGACCCGAATATCGGGCTCAGTGGCGTACCATTGGCTCTCCAATCCCGTAGTGAACTATGGCAGGCTGATAATGATGATGAAAAAAATGTGCCAGAGTAGCCGTGGTTGTCCTTTATATTAATATTAATAATAATAACCTTTTATTCAGATCTATTTGACATACAAATATGAACTTACAATAAAATTTACCCCTATTAAAAATCTTAAAAACTTAGCCTAGTATACTTTCTCTTAACTTTGTGTAGATCTGTTTGTCAATCGACAATGGCCTCCTCCAACCTTCTCCTGTCTTCCTCTCTTCTTCTAAAAGATGGGACGACGACATCCAACAAGTGGCAGGAGTGATGTGGAACAGAGTGGCTTGGGGATAGATCAGACTCCTATGTATTAACATATTTAAATCAGGCTGTTCTATGATCTACTATCGCATAATACCATCCAAAGCTCAAGTCCAACAACACAAAGCTCTTTTGAATGCTCACATCGTGAAAAAAAATAATGATATCCTTGAGATTTCTTTACGACCCTCAGGGCTCAGAATAGTGTATGTCGTATATAAATATAATATACTGCTTAGGTATCTTTAGCATCGTTTAATATTCATGTTCAGATTTCATCTCCTCCTTACAAAGAACGAGATTACTTTTGGCAAGAAACCTGCTTTGTATATTGTTGAAATTATAAGGTAGTAATAGAGTATGTTGAAGTTCTCAGGCAGTAATAGCCTAGTGGAGGAATTAACAAACTGTTACAGGGTCTTGGGTTGACAAACAACCGCGCGCAACACTGACATAGTTTATATAGGGCTGATAATAATTTAACTTCACGCCTTTATCCCCGAAGGGGGAGGCAGACGTGTATTACACACCCACACTTCGCCAGTTATGTTTCGGTGCCCATAAAATAGGAGGCGAGCCTATTGCCATCTACCGGGCATATTATTAAGCGAGTGATAATTAACATTTTTAATACATACTCAACCTCAAAAAGTCAGAGGTATGTGCCCGGGGTGCCTACCTGGGGATCGAACCCGAGACCATAGTCTCGGTAGTCCGTTATCTACACCACTAAGCTATCGCCGCTATGCTGCTAGGGCTGATATCTTATATAATATACCAGAATATAATTTTGGTGACTACTGACTGACTGGTTCGATTCTTATCTTCCTGTAAAAATACATGTATGTACCTACACACATTTAAATCAATTGCAGCTCGTTGTCTCGCAAAGCCTTAAAAATGGTAGGACCGGAATTTCAATCATTCTGTATCTTTGTTTTTCGCTTTAATACTGGGCTGGTTTAGATAAAAAGGAAATCAGGAATATAAAGGAAAGGACGGTCGAAAAATTTAAAAGTCAAAATGGTTAGAACGATCGTTAGAAACGACATTGCGGGTGGGGTCAGATAGCGTATAATAAACCTAGTATGCATGGGTGAAAGAATATTTAAGTACATATGTTTGTCCGTTATTGCCACAGTACAAGCTTCGCCTAGTTTGATTTTAAGTGGAAACTATCACACATACGCATTTTTTGGCTGTATTGCTTAAAATAAGTTCTATTATTTTTTTTATAGACTCACTCACGCCTGTATCCCTGAAGGGGTAGGCAGAGGTGTACCTAATATTACACCCATATTTCGCCATGAATTTTAAGGTCCCACGTAATAGGGGGTGAGCCACAGAAATAAATAGTAATAGAACGGTGAATGTCACGTCATCGCGTACATTTCGCGCGTGCCACATTTCAGCAAGCCCCGCCTACAGTGACGTATAGATAATGAGGGGACACTAAGGAATTATTATCGATGTGTGTGTGATGTAGCTGTGGAAAATGAAATTATGTTATTGTTTATATAAAAATTGACCATTGCTGATTGTCAGGCAGAATAATGTTGTACAACATGTGTAAACACATGCGCTATAGTGCAATAGTTTGACACGCGCACCACGCCCATGTCACCGTTCTATTACTATTTATTTCTGTGGGGTGAGCCTATTACCGTTACCAGGCACATCACCAGACTCCGTGCTGCTACTGAGAATTTAAAACCTAGTAACACTTTGCCCGACCCGGGAATCGAACCCGGCACCTCCGATCAGCAGTCGCATACGCTATCCACTGGACCACGGAGGCAATTCTTTGATAAACGTGAAAATAGTACAAACGTTATCGTGAGAAAGATCCATTCAAATCAAATGTTTAAAAAAGGTTGTTGTGTAACGACTTGTTATTGTGCAACTAAGTAACTATAATTATGCACTCGAAAAAAATATTTTAAAATCACAGACAGACACTTCTATTTTATTTATATGTGTACAGATAGATTTACTGTTCAAATTTTATTTAATAACGCTGATGATATTCCATGATGAAATTGTTTCGATCCCACATCAAACATTAAGCATAGTACCCAATTAATCCAGTTAAATTGAGCGGTAATAACAGCATTATCTTGCGGTAGGTCGCGGGTTCGATATTGGCTTATATAAATTACAAACTAAACCTGGGTTAGTTAGTAATCAAGTTTTGGTTGGTGCTGATCCAGTGATTTTAGAGGGTACCTTGTTAGAGCTTCATTTGACCTTGGAATTTAATAGTATTGGGTTCTGTTGTAATTTATTGCTCTTATAGAATAATAATAAGCTTTGCAGAATTTTATATCGCTAGAGGTTGAATAACTATAATTAGCTATTTCATATGCACTTAACTCTGATTAGTCATTGGTGTCATGGATTCGAACTCGAGACCCTTTGCGTAGCGGTTTGTCAGTGTCGCCACTAGGTACACTATGTAACTTCAGTAACGCGATGCGTGGATGTGAATCCAAGAACTTACTCTTAATAATCTAGCGGACTTGCCTATAGGCTATCATTTTTTTTCAAAACTACCTAAATATATTTTATTTTTTATTATTATAGTATTTTTATATTTTAATTTAATTTTAGTAGTTGTATTTAAGTAGATAGAATTGGTTCTAAAATTTATTTAATTTTATTATATATAATAAATAATAATATTATATATAATAAGCATAAAAGTTCATAAAATAAAATATATTACGAATTACCTAGAGGTTTATTCAATTAGATTTCGTCAATGGCTTCGCCCGCGTGACATTAGGTTATCGCGGTAAAGCCCTGTCACTCTTTAGTCCATAAGTCTATAACTATCTCCACATACATTAATCATACCTTAATATCGCTTCGTTGCGTGAAAAAAGGAAATAAAAACTGAAACATATTTTTTCTTTCTTTCTTCCTATAAATATAACAATGTTAATATTTCACGGTGAGTTTACATGGAGAAACGGCAAAGGATAAAATAAAATAAAATAAGTTTAGAAACTATAACCCGACTACGTCAAAAAGGGGTCTTAAAAGAACAAAACAAGAAAATAGCTCATACAGATATAAATCCAGTAAAGTATAAGTACAGGAATGTTCAAGCTAGAGCCGTGGTCGCACCAGTTGTATACCTATTGTGGGTGCCAGGAACACTCACCTGCATTAAACAAACATGGCAGGTAACTTCATGTACATTCGTATTCAATAGGTGCGACCAAGGCTCTAGCTTGAAAATTCCTGTACTTATACTTTACTGGATTTATATCTGTATAAGCTACTTTTTTGTTTCGTTCTTTTAAGACCCCTTTTTGACGTAGTCGGGTTATAGTTTTTAAACTTGTTTTATTTTATTTATTAGTATCGCATATCAAAATGCTTTTATGCCACCGCAATTTTAACATTTGTGTGGCCATTACCAAAAACTATTTCTAATAGGTATATCTTTATTTACATAATATTCAGCTAAAAAGTAATTACCAAAACGAACTACTTTCTACAATCTGTGGTCATAAAGTTAGTTAATCCAAGCAAAATATAAAATGCTCTAATCTATTGTCCCCGCAAGATAATATCTGTGTAACGTGAGTATATGCGAACAAATCATGTTCATGCTGGCAACGCTGAAAACGTCAAACGTAAAATTAGGTAGCGACTTGTTATTGTGCAACTAAGTAACTATAATTATGCACTCGAAAAAAATATTTTAGAAACGTCGAAAATATTTTAGCTCCGTGATTTAAAAGTTTTATTTATGTTTAAATCAATATTAAACGCTTATGTTTCATTAATATCGTGTGTAATAGTAATATAAGTGTGAAATACATTGAGTTTGCTGTTTGAAACCTCGCTGCAGACAGTTCTTGGCGGACAGATCAACTACCCAGTGGCAACGGACGGAATTCAAATCATCATCCTTAAACCCGGGGAGTATTTTACTTATTAACTTACACTCCTCAGCACATATTTACTCGGCTCACTGAACGTGAGCTTCGTCCATCACACACTGGCACAGTTTCTGTCTCCTTTTGCTTGACAAAAGTGGACTGAACAAATGCCCCATACAAGCACAAACTACACTTACACTTCACATTTATATACATATATGTCTTTATTTATTAATTAAGGAATACAATATTATAATTATTTATTGATTGTCTGCCTAGATTTAGTTATTTAGTACAGCCATCAGCAAGGATTATCCTACCTACTTGATACTGATATAAGAGTTGTTCAACAAACCCTATTAATCTGAACCATTATTTAGTTTAATAGCCAAATTACCGTTCTTACACCTTTCTTCCAATTTTCATAACTTATTTTCAACATACCTACATCAATCTATAATTCTCATAACTTTTTTATCTCTTTTACTTGGTACTAATTATTTATATTTACCCTTGCATATTAACACTAGAGGACGCCAGCAGCTACGCCTGCATTTTTTTTTAATTTACCCGTTTTGGCCGATCCCGTGGGAATTTCGGGAAATCCCTTCTTAGTGCACCCCTATGGTCCCCAAGGAACATACATGCCAAATTTCAGCTTCCTGCGCCCAACAGTTTCGGCTGTAGCGTGTCTGTCAGTCAGTCAGTAACGCAAGGATTTTATATATTAAGATAATACCTATCTTTCTTCAAAGTATTCACCTGTTTTTCCTTTATTAAACTCAAACTCAAACTCAAATATGTTTATTTCCATAAAAATGTTTAAATTTTTTGGACACGTCAGAAAGTCATACAAATAAAAAATAATAAAAAAGTAACTTTAAATGCATATTAACATAGTTGAGCATTGAAAAAAATGCCTGTTCAGAAAGTAGAGCCTCGTGAGAAGAATAAGGCAAGAAACTCCGGGCCACTCTTTTCTACGTCTTGATTCTATATAATTTAAAAACTTAGTAACTACATTGAATTTTTCATAGGTATATGAGCTGGTGTGTCTATAATGTTGTCGTCAATTAATAAGGCTTTTTTAATAATAATATAAAAGTACTAACTAGCATAATATAGACACAATAACTCACACTCACATGAAACTTAACACTAATCAAACATAAGTAGCCTGAGGGACCGAGCAAATTAATCCCAAGCATTTTTGTCTTCAATATAATCTAGCACTGAATAGTACCCTTTTTGACAAAGCTTACGTTTTATAACCTTTTTGAATTTATTAAAACTTGAATTTTGAATATTGCTTGAAACTTTATTGTAAAAGCGCACACATTGGCCTTGAAAAGATTTTTTTATTTTCTCTAGCCGGGTAGCCGGCACTACTAGCTTACTTTTATTTCTAGTATTCAAATTGTGGATATCACTTTTTTTTGAGTATGAGGGCTTGTTTTGGAATAAGTATATTAGGTTGGAATAAATGTACTGGCTTGCAACTGTTAAAATGTTTATTTCCTTGAATTTATTCCTTAACGAGCCCCATAATCCAAATTATAAATTGCTCGAATAGCTCTTTTCTGCAGACCAAAGATGGTCTGAATGTCGGCAGCATTTCCCCACAGGAGAATACCGTATGACATTATACTATGAAAATAGCTATGATATACAAGCCTGGCAGTGTCGATGTCAGTTAACTGGCGAATTTTCCTGACTGCGTATGCTGCAGAGCTGAGTCTTTTCGACAATTTACTAATATGTGGTCCCCATTGCAGCTTAGAATCTAGTGTAATGCCTAAAAATTTGGTGTTATCCACTAGATCCAACACATCATCCTTAACGTTTACTGAGGTGTTCACTTGTTTGACGTTAGGCATCAAAAATCGAATACATTTAGTTTTTAGTCTATTTAAAAGCAGGTTGTTAACCTCAAACCAGCAAACCACCTTTGAGATAGCAATGTTTACATCGTCTATATCAATTTGCTGTCTTTTTAATTTAAATAAAAGTGAGGTATCATCAGCAAACAGTACTATCCCGTGCTTGTCATTGACGAGGTGTGGTAAGTCATTGATATAAACTAAAAATAAAAAAGGACCGAGGATTGAACCCTGTGGGACGCCCATTTTGACTACAGACCCATGCGAACGCGTCCCGTTGACATCAACTCCAGAGAGTATAATAGGATTCAGAGAATCCTATTACTCAAATATGAAGTAAGAAGATGCAGAGCAGAACTACTTAAACCATAGTGACGTAATTTCCTGATCAATGTATCATGTTCTACACAATCAAAGGCCTTGGACAAATCACAGAAGACACCTAAAGCATCATGTGAATCCCCCTAGGCATCAAAGATATGTTTTACAAGCTCAACACCGGTATCGGTCGTGGAGCGCCCCTCCTATTAGGTAATTTGTGAGGCATGTCTACAAACATGATAACCCGCAAGGCACTCGCTAAGGAAACAGAGAACAACTTGAAGATAGCGCTGTTAGAATTAAAGAAATATAAAAAAGATAACAGTCAACTATTGAAGGAACGTGTTGATAGCGAAGAAGAAATTAAGTATGTCAATGATAAAGTATCCCAGCTGAAGGCGCAATTAACGGAACTCCACATTGAACACATGGACATCTTGGACCAACGAGACAGACTACAGGATGAAGTTAGGTCCTACAGTAGCTGTGATGAAACCTACCTTAGACAACTCAGTCGAATTATGGAGTTGGAGGCAAGTCTGAATGAAGCCCAAACGACAATTTTATCACAAGAGGAATCAATCCAGACGCTCAACACCACAGCAAACAAGAACTTGTTTTCAGAGGTAATCAGCGGTAATGCTAGACTGAAAAATGTAAGTGCAACTGCAAATCTAAATTGAAAACCAAAAGAAAATTTAGGCAATTATCAAAATTAAATAAATTGATAAAGCGACTTTAATCCAGTCACAAGGGGTCAAATAAAGTAAGTAAATTATCACAAATTAACCATTACTTGGTTAAGGAGCAGGAGTCATTGATGTCGAAGCAAGCTTCGAACAATTACTCAGTAGTAGATTATTATATGATCAGAACACGCATGGGCTACAAAAACACATATCAAAACTGACTGCACAGCTCAACAAAATGGTAATAACACACCAGAAAGAAACTCAAGAATACATATTAAAATCTGATGAGATTTCTAGAGTTGGTAGAGAGAATCTAGAACAACTAATCTCTATAGCCAACAAAAAAAGTTGCTTAAATTGTTCAAAATTAAATAATGATTAAGAAAGTAGTCTAGTACTAGAACAATCTCACAAAATATACAATGACTCCGGTTCTGAAGCCTTGTTACAAACAAATCATATATGTTCACTTGACTTTCATAGTAATAGCACTGTATTGATGTTTTCTGACCAATTGGGAGTGGGTTTGGGTAGCTTAATAGATAGTTACTCTGACCGTCCATTATAAAACATTTGTTATCCAGGAGGAAAAATGTCTTCATTAGTTAATAAGTTAAAACATGCAGAATTAAATAAACATTCTACAGTTATTATTATGTATAGTGATAGCTTACAAGTTATTAGGAAATATATACTAGCTTTATCGGATATAATGACTGATAGAAGTTCTAAAGTGGAGTGCAATTTTATAGTATGTGCATTTCCTTATTCAAAGACCTTATCTGATAAACAAAACAACCAGATAAGTAAATTAAATATATTATTAAATAATAGTACATATCGTCATAATGACAAAATTTTATTCTTTGACACTAATACTTTTATTAAAAGTAATTTTATTTTAACAAAAGATACTATGTATCTTTCTCGCTCTTTTAAATGAGAACTTGCTAAATTATTAGCATTTAATTTATACAGTGACCCAAGTACTGTTAGAGTACATTTTATTGAACCTGACATAATATATGACAATTCCATTATTGACATTAATAATAATAATAATTTAAATTAAATTTTGAGACAATAGAGAACACCTCTAGCTATAATAAGATTACTCGTAACTCATTGACTAATACACTTAAACATAATAACAAAAATTTGATTAAATTAGTACATCAGAATATTAGAAGTATGATTAATAAAGATTTAGAAATGGAATTGTTTATGAACTGTATGCTGTTGATATATTTTGCATCACTGAACATTGGCTAAAAAGTAACCAGTTCATGTTCACTTTCAGTAATCATATAGTAGGAAGCTCGTTTAGCCGGCAGCAAGCAGTACATGGTGGCTCGATGATTTTAATTAATAAGCAACTTAAATTAATTAAGGAGCGTCATGACATTGTAAGTCTGTCTGTTGAGCGAACTATTGAGGTAGCCTGTGTGGAACTAAGGAGATTTATTGTAATAGGTGTATACAGCCCTCCTTCAGCATTGTATGATAGCTTCGAGCATATTATGGATGAGATATTAAACAAAGTTGCAAAAATAAATAAAAATGTTGTTGTGTGTGGTGACTTTAATGTTAATTTATTGGAGAATAAATAAAAAGTTTTAGTACAAAATTGAAAGCGCTATTTCTATCATATAATCTGAAGAACTTATTCTTAGAGCCCACAAGAATTACTTCCTCTACATCTACTTGCCTAGATAATATATTTACAGATATCACAGTGAGAGACAAGCAAATTATTAGACAGTTAGACTCAGACCATTGTGGACAGCAGATCTCCTTTAATGATAACAGTAAGAATGTTTCTAGGCAAAATATAGTTGTAATACCTAAAACTGCAACTCGTTTTGCTAGGTTTCAAAGTAAACTAATGACTAGCTGGTCACTGTTAGATGATGTAGGTGACCCTAATTTGTTATATAATAGCTTTTTCAAAGCGTTTTGTACAGAATTTAATTCGGTTTTCACACCTAAAACAATTACAGTTGGAGGTAATGCAACAATCTGAGAATGGGCAGCAACTGGGCTTTACAAAAGTAGAAAGAGATTGTATGAGCTATATGACGAGAGAAACTTTAATTTAAGTGAACAATTTCAGGATTATGTTAGAAACTATGCTAGGATATTTCGGAAACTTTGCAAGAAAGCTAAGTCTCTTTACCTGAGTTCAAGGATTAGGAGTAGTGACGATACAATGAAAATGACATGGAATATTATTAACAACGAGACTGTGAAAGTTAAAAGTAAAAGTTCAAAATTTAGTTTGAATATTGATAACGACACTACTACATCAGACTCAAAAGTTGCATCGGCGTTTGAAAGTTTTTTTACTGATATCCCCGTTATTACTACTAGATCTTAGGACTCATCAACCAATGCAGCGGAATCTCTTTTAAAAGAAAACATGAGTACAACCTATAGTAACTTCTCATTTCAGTATATAAATTCAAATGATGTTATAAAAGCTTTTAATACTATAAATATAAAGAAGACTGCAGACTTGTGGGGAAATTCCGTTACTATTACCAAGTCCATTATTGCTTTAGCTGCTAACAGATTAGCTTTAATATCTGATCTTATGAAAGATAGCAAGGTAATACCTTTGTACAAAGCAGGTAGCACATCAGACCCCACCAACTATAGGCCAATTTCTGTGCTGCCCACATTTAGCAAAATTTTCGAGAAATTTATACTACCGACCAACTGCAAAGTTATTTTAATAACAGCGAGCTTCTACACTCTAAACAATTTGGTTTTACAAAGGGGCGCTCCACGACCGATGCCGGTGTTGAGCTTGTAAAACATATCTTTGATGCCTGGGAGGATTCACATGATGCTTTAGGTGTCTTCTGTGATTTGTCCAAGACCTTTGATTGTGTAGAACATGATACATTGATCAGGAAATTACATCACTATGGTTTAAGTAGTTCTGCTCTGCATCTTCTTACTTCATATTTGAGTAATAGGATTCAGAGAGATGATGACAACGGGACGCGTTCGCATGGGTCTGTAGTCAAAATGGGCGTCCCACAGGGTTCAATCCTCAGTCCTTTTTTATTTTTTGTTTATGTTAATGACTTACCACACCTCGTTAATGACAAGCACGAGATAGTAGGCACCAACCTACAGATTGGCTCAACACATTGCGAAGATTCTCTCGCCACTCAGAGGCAAGACGAGAGCGCATGTAAAGGATTCCTACCATTTTGTCAGTGAAATAAAACACCTACATCTCTCTGACAAGGAAACTATGGTTAGTTTTGATGTACAGTCATTATTTACATGCTTACCAGCACATGACTGTATTGAAATAACTAGAAGGAAGCTAATAGAGAACAACATGCCTGAGGAATATGCAGAAATATTGAAACACTGCTTAACAACTGGCTATCTGTTATGGGATGAGAAATACTACATACAAGTAGATGGTGTGGCAATGGGCTCTCCAGTATCGCCTGTTGTTGCTGACATCTTCATGGAGGACTTCGAGGCGCGACCCCTGCAGACTGCCACCATCACACCGAGGTTCTACAAGCGGTATGTAGATGACACTTTTACAATTTTACCAACAGATAGTGTTAATGTATTCCTAGACCATCTTAATTCTATTCATAACCACATCAAATTTACAATGGAATTAGAGGCAAACAATTCTTTAGCTTTCCTAGATGTACTTGTTATCAGGAACAAAAACAACTCTTTGAGCCACACTGTGTATAAGAAAGAGACACATACAAATAGGTACTTAAACGGTGAATCTCACCACCATCCTAAACAGTTAGCTACCGTGGGAATGTCTTTGTTTCAGAGAGCCCGGGGGATCTGTGACAAGAAACACCTGGACGCCGAGCTTCAACATGTCAAGCAAGTTCTGCAAGACAACAAGCTTCGACCGCCGCGCCAACGTCACAGATCCCCGAAGAACAAGCCAGCCACAGTAGAGAGACAACCTGCTGTCCTCCCATACATCAAGGGCGTGACCGACAAGATTGGCTACATCTTGAAGCGAGCTTCAATCAAAACATTCTACAAGCCGCCAACGAAGATAAGCCAATTATTACCATCTGTCAAGAGTCAGTTACCCTTACAAGAGGCCGGGGTTTACAAGATAGACTGTGAGTGTGGGCTCTCATACATTGGACAAACCAAGAGAAGCATAGGCATTCGACTAAAGGAACATATAGCTGACATTAAACACAAACGCTCGACGAACTCTGCTGTGTGTGAACATGTAGAACAAGGAACCAACCATTACCTGCGATTTGATAAACCACAGATACTCGCAAAAGAACACCGCTTTATTCCAAGAATGATACGTGAAGCTATTGAAATTAAAAAACATCCTAATTTCAATAGGGAAGATGGTTGGAATGTTCCTCCAGCTTGGGACCCTGTTATCAGGCTAATGAAACCCAAGAAGGACAAAGTCACCAGAAGACATCAAGACACAGTGAGCACATTCTGCGTAGATAGTAACACCAATAGTTGAAAAATGTTCAGGTACTTTGAGATAACTTATAAATTCAAGACAAAGACAAATATCACCTCAGTCTGCCGTGAACACGAATCCTGTAAAGAATTCGAAACGTCGGCTAGTAATAAAAATGTAGTTTCTAGATCTTTCGGTTTAAATGTAATAACAAATAACCAGTGAAACCAATATAACGCGATAAAATCCGTAAACTGTAGTTTAATTTCACGGGATAGTACTTTTTGCTGATGATACCGCACTTTTATTTAAATTAAAACGACAACAAATCGATATGGACGATGTAAACATTGCTATCTCATAGGTGGTTCGCTGGTTTGAGGTTAACAACCTGCTTTTAAATAGACTTAAAACTAAATGTATTCGATTTTTGATGCCTAACGTCAAACAAGTGAACACCTCAGTAAACGTTAAGGATGATGTGTTGGATCTTGTGGATAACACCAAATTTTTAGGCATTACACTAGATTCTAAGCTACAATGGAGACCACATATTAGTAAATTGTCGAATAGACTCAGCTCTGCAGCATACGCAGTCAGGAAAATTCGCCAGTTAACTGACATCGACACTGCCAGGCTTGTATATCATAGCTATTTTCATAGTATAATGTCATACGGTATTCTCCTGTGGGGAAATGCTGCCGACATTCAGACCATCTTTGGTCTGCAGAAAAGAGCTATTCGAGCAATTTATAATTTGGATTATGGGGCTCGTTAAGGAATAAATTCAAGGAAATAAACATTTTAACAGTTGCAAGCCAGTACATTTATTCCAACCTAATATACTTATTCCAAAACAAGCCCTCATACTCAAAAAAAAGTGATATCCACAATTTGAATACTAGAAATAAAAGTAAGCTAGTAGTGCCGGCTACCCGGCTAGAGAAAATAAAAAAATCTTTTCAAGGCCAATGTGTGCGCTTTTACAATAAAGTTTCAAGCAATATTCAAAATTCAAGTTTTAATAAATTCAAAAAGGTTATAAAACGTAAGCTTTGTCAAAAAGGGTACTATTCAGTGCTAGATTATATTGAAGACAAAAATGCTTGGGATTAATTTGCTCGGTCCCACAGGCTACTTATGTTTGATTAGTGTTAAGTTTCATGTGAGTGTGAGTTATTGTGTCTATATTATGCTAGTTTAGGACTTTTATTATTACTAGAGGACGCCAGCAGCCACGCCTGCATTTTTTTTAAATTTACCCGTTTGGGCCGATCCCGTGGGAATTTCGGGAAATCCCGTCTTAGTGCACCCCTACGGTCCCCAAGGAACATACATGCCAAATTTCAGCTTCCTGCGCCCAATAGTTTCGGCTGTAGCGTGTCTGTCAGTCAGTCAGTAACGCAAGGATTTTATATATTAAGATTAAAGAAACCTTATTAATTGACAACAACATTAATAGACACACCAGCTCATATACCTATTAAAAATTCAATGTAGTTACTAAGTTTTTAAATTGTTTAGAATCAAGACAAAGAAAAGAGTGGCCTGGAGTTTTTTGCCTGATTCTTCTCACGAGGTTCTACTTTCTGAACAGGCATTTTTTTTCAATAATCAACTATATTAATATGCATTTAGAGTTACTTTTTTATTTTTTGATTTTTGTGACCTTCTGACGTGTCCAAAAAATTAAACATTTTTATGGAAATAAACATATTAGAGATTGAGTTTTTAGAGATGAGATATGATGCCAAATTAACTCTTGCTATATTTTGTTATAAATTCCTACTTGGTGAGGGTGGATGTATGGATGTCTCTTACACTTTTGCATGAAATCCGCCGAACGCATTTTAATGCAACTTTGCAGTTATATAGCTTATTCATTGGAATAGCACATACGCTAACTCTAATTCAAATAATCACTCGCCATGAGGACAAAGGCGATGGTAAAAAGTAGAGTAACATAAAAAAAGACGGTTCTCGTCAGTCCATAAGTGATTTTCCCTTGCTGGCAATCCATTTTTAAGTTACATTCGATTGTTTGAATTGAATTAAAATTAAATTGTACAAGTGTACGTCAGGCACACCATGTTTTTTTTTTAACTTTTTTAAAACTATAAAACGCCTGGTGTGGAGTCCGAATCGCAAATGACTCGTTTTTATTGTTTGTTTGTATAACAGCAATATTCAACTCTTTTTGTTCGTCAGATATGGTACACTGAAAAACAGAAACTGAATGATACTATTACTAATCCTCTACCTGACGTCCGGTCATATGAGGGTTAGTTATAAGGGTCACTTTTGGTCACGACCTTGGTGAGTCTTCCAAAGTCTTAAAAACTATATCACGCATTTTTTACCATTTGGATTTGATGTTGGGCTTCTGTTGCAAACTGCGCAGGTCCCTAATAAAATAACTGCGGCTAGTACACGGTGTGCAGGACATCGGATACCTGCAACAGTCAGACACAATATTATATAACTTTTGAGATTCTTTCTTATGTTTTGTGTTAGTTCTGTTCTTCTTCTTCCTCGGTCCCTCACTGCTGAGGATCGCGACCACATATTCCTATATTATTGTTTAGTTCTGTTCTAAGTTACATAATATCTTATTTGTGGCAATTTATTATTTACTCCAAGGAACGCAAGTTTAAATATTTATCAGATCAGATAGTACTACAAATATTATGTTCCAATTATGAATTTATCTTGCAGATAACGCCTATCCAGAGGTGATAAGATTAGGCCTAGTAATATGTTCATCAAAATTGCGAACCAGTATTCAAGGCAGCAGTACTTCTAATCTAACTACGACAGTAGGGTAGTCAGTCCAGCCGCAAAGCACGACAGTTTATAGTCAAACGTCACACCGTTACTCCGCAATGGTCATTTTAATGTCTCTACTTACATATTTACGACGTTGTCAAGTTTATGCCCTCGGTGAGAATAGAGCCGTAAACTGGCGGTGCGTAATATAATTGTCTGTGGAAATGTCGAGAGATCTGATATTGTTTGGCGTCTGAGCTTACACTCTGTCTACAATATCGTTTTAGCCTATATTAGTTTCGCAAATAATCGCTGCGTTCGTACGTTTTTGTGTTGTAAGATGGCATTATGCTGAGTTGGGATCCGATTCAGTTTATGTTAGGTTAAGTTAGTGGATAAGTTAATACAGTTATTAATCCTTCTATATGTTGTTTGTGCCTTCATAAATAGAATAAATGTGTTTTTCTTTTCTTTCTTTCTTTCGTCTTTTTCTAATCAATTTTCATGTCGTAATCGAACCCAGACTAAGGCTAAGTAGTCACTTTAGTCAGGGTCACTAGCCCAAAACGTGCTCAATGCGTGATCTAGGTAAATATATAATTTACCTAGATCACGCATTGTAGCCTGCATTAGACATCTAGACACCACGACGTAGTATAAAACAAATATACATTTCTTGAAACATCTATTATTACCATGTGCAAAATATATATACCAATAACCGCCCTAAAATAGCCGCGGTCCTACAAAAATATGAAGGACGTGTGCTTAGTAGAAGCCTACCTACGCGTATTATCTGCTTTTCTTCCAAATGATCTGTTGTACAGACGCACACTGAGTCGCAACCCTTGGCGAGTGTCCCATTAAAAGTTTTCCTTTTTTTTCTCATTTTATCGGACGAAACGTTTTGTATAACTTTTTCTGTTTGGCTCAATGATGCGGCAGTTTATTTGGTTTATTTTAGAAATATCGAGTTTTGTTATGTTATAGATAGGTTGATGATGTTAGTTTTAATTATTTTCAGTGTGTAGTTGCGGTTTAGGGTATGTATATTTTACTTTTCATTTTGATCGTAGAGGCAGTGATAGCCTAGTGGAAATACCAACAGACTGCCATGCCGAGGGTATCGGGTTCGAATCCACAGCGTGCACCAATGACTTTTCGGATTTATGTGCGCGTTGAATTGTAAATTATCGCTCAACTGGGAACAACTGGGAGCATAGGAGGATGATGAATTGGCGGCAAACAAGCAGCCGGATCGTGTGTCGGTAGGCGTTTACCACCGCCAATGGACACAAGTAATACCAAAGAATTGACAACAGCGTAACAACCATTTGAGATGGGACAAAGCATAGGAGATGGAACGGAATGACGGAGAACGGGATGGGACCTCCAAAACCTTCACTGTTACTTTACGTGCATGAGAAGGTAGCACTTCCCCGGTCGAGACGGCCATTTCATGAAATCAGCAAGGCTCTACTACCTGACAATAATTGGACATGCTCTCGCCTGGGTCAACGTAGTGCACTTACCACTCCATCACACAATTAACCCTCTCAAAATACATCACGGCGACGGCCGGTTGGCACAGCGGGAGTGTAAGCGACTGCTACGCCGAAGGTCGCGGGTTCGATTCCCGCTCAAGTCTAACATTTGTGTGCATGAACATGGATGTTTGTCTTGTTGTGTGGGTGTTTCTATGTATAATATGTATGTATTTACCATTATCTAGTACCATTATCAGTATCCATTATCTAGTACCCATAGTACATGCTCTGCTTAGTTTGGGACTAGATGGTGATGTGTGTATGTGGTAGAATATTATTATTATTATTCACTTTATTTATCATACTTCTCATAATTCATTTTATATTAATAAACTACATTTATAAAAAAAAAGTTTAAAAATATAAAAGGGACCACGGAGACCCACCGGTGTCGGGTACAGGGACCAAGCCATCGGTGGTCAGGGCCTCAGAGACAGGAACTTCCTCACGATGCGTGCCGTGTCGAGAAGAACTGCCTTCTGAATCAAGGACTTGATCCAGCTGCCTAGTGCGAGCCTCTTTAGGTTTTGATCGAGGCTCTTGGCGATTAGCCCATTTACCGACACGACTATCGGCACAATGATCGCCGAATCCACATCCCACATGTCAACAATCTCGTGAGCTAGGTCCAAATATTTAATGGTGATAAATATTTGGACCTAGCTCACGAGAGTAGCTCAGGACGCTCTGCTCGATCTATCACTACAATATCAGGCTTATTGGCTACAATAGTCCTGTCTGTAATGATAGACCGATCCCAGTACAACAATGCACGACCATTCTCGAGAACTGGGTCGGGCACATATCTGTAGTACGGTACCTCTAAACCAACGAGATTATATTTAAGGGCTAGTTGCTGATGGATTATCCTGGCCACATGGTTATGTCTGTGCAAATACTGACCGTTGGCAAGACTCGAACAACCGGACACCATATGCCTGAGAAATTCCCCGGGTTGGTAACACGCCCGACATATGTCAACCGTCCCATCCCTCAGAATATACTTCCGGTAGTTGTTTGTCATGACAACTTCGTCCATAATTGCAAAGACAAAACCTTCGGTTTCTCCAAAGAGATCACCGAATCGCAGCCAGGAGATATAAGCTTTAAAATTCACATCGGGCCCATGTAAGGCCCGGTAGAATCGTCCATGCAGCTCCTTGCCCCGCCATACTTCCCGTCGGTCCTCAGTACTAAGTACTGCAGGTTTGTGCCAGTTCTCTTTAGCCAGAGCGAGCGGGGTAAGTCCGGTATCAATTGTGACTACATCGCGATGCACATCCACGCTCATCATCATCAGCCTTTAACAGTCTACTGCTGGACTAGGCCTCTCCTTTGAAAGGAGGAATTGGCCTACTATACCACGCTGGCCAAACGGGTTGGTACAGGGTTTGTATCAAGTTTTCCTTCTCTTACAGTGCTGTTCTCTGCATAA
This sequence comes from Euclidia mi, assembly GCA_944739405.2. Taxonomy (NCBI): domain Eukaryota; kingdom Metazoa; phylum Arthropoda; class Insecta; order Lepidoptera; family Erebidae; genus Euclidia; species Euclidia mi. Next base: position 12,451,944 of record OX123203.2, read on the forward strand.
TATGCTCCCTCTGTCGGCTCTTACGACACACATGGGATGATATGGGGTGGTGACAACCCGTATTGGGGTGGTGACATCCACACTCATCTGCAGAAAATAATCTCTGAGGTTGCACACCTCGCGGTTGTGAAGGGTCTTAGCACATAAAAAGCCTCGACCCCCACATTTCCGCGGGATGTACAGCCTCATTACCGATGAGCGTGGATGATGCATACGAGATGCAGTCAGCATTGAACGGACTTTTCTATCCAGGGCATCTAGTTCAGTCTGGGTCCACCTGAGTATGCCGAAGGAATACATTAGGACTGGCATGGCCCACCCGTTGCAGGCCCGCACCTTGTTGCCACCTGATAAAAGACTGTTAAGTACTTTTCTCAGGCGGCCAAAGAACCGAGCCTGCAACGTCTGTTTCATGTCAGTCTCAGAAATATTCAAAGACTGCGACATACCCAGGTATTTGTAGGTCTCAGTTGAGGAGAGGGATCTAAGTTGTATGGAATCTGAGAGTTGTATCCCTGCAGATTCCATAATCTTGCCTCTCTTCACATGCATGACCTCACATTTATCCACACCAAATTCCATCCTGATAGAATTACTAAAGGTTTCGGTTACCTTAAGTAATGCAGTCAGTTGGAATTTGTTGGAGGCAAATAATTTCAGGTCATCTATGAAAAGGAGGTGAGATGTAACATAACCTCCTCTCCTGAACTGATAGCCTAACCCTGAAGCCTCTTATAAGGTACTTAGGGGGTTCAGGGCCAGGCAAAACCACAAAGGACTCAGGCTGTCGCCCTGGAATATACCTCGCTCGATCATTATGGGAGCGCCGCAACCCAAGGTCAATCGACACCCTGGATAGCACAAAATGGTCCTCCATTGCTCCATACACGCCTTTAAGGTTATCCGATAAGTGCTCCATCACAAACGGAGGGGTAATCATAGGTGGTACATACGTTTTAATTATTTACCTGTCTGCTGTTAGCTGGAAGTAATTTATTGCATGTTTACACCGCAAATTGAGCGTGTTGGTAGATTTAAGCTTGTAAACATTATATCAGCTTAAGAATAAGCAAGTAATAGATCAAATGTTGTGCACAAGACCACCAGACAAAATATATAAATAAATTATCAATACACATTCATTGCGGGTTACAGGTAGCTAATTAGTCTATACGTTGACCTAAATACCTTAGTGAAAATCTGAATGCTGCAAAAAGGTCACAATAACGATTAGTGATCGTATTACTCTGATCAATTACCAAAGCGAAATAGAATTATATGATGATATTATGAGTGGCGTTTTCTGCCTCGTTAGTCTAGCGATGGGTATGATTGCACGGTTGGCGCAGTGGTTTAAGCGGCCGCCTCGCCGCTTGATACTATCAATGTATATTTCTCCGTCCTACAGTACCTACCCATAGTACAAGCTCTACTTAGTTCAGGAATATATGGTGTTGTGTGTATGTGGTAGAAAATTAATATTACTTTTGATCAACGGAATATAATCTCGTCTACAACAAAAAAATTTGAGGCCGGTGCCAGCCAGGCACATGTACAATGAGAAAGAAAGAAAAAAAAATGTTTAAATATAAAATCAGTGCAGCGTTCACACGTTCATTGTGACCTTGACGACCAGTTGGCGCAGCGGTAGTGTAAGCGACTGCCACGCCGAAGGTCGCGGGTTCGATTCCCGCTCAAGTCAATCATTTGTGTGCGTGAACATGGAAGTTTGTCTTGGTCTGGGTGTTTCTATGTATAATATGTATGTATTTACAAAAACAAAGTATATATGTATGTTTATCCATTGTCTAGTACCCATAGTACAAGCTCTGCTTAGTTTGGGACTAGACGGTGTTGTGTGAATGTGGTAGAATATTATTATATTATTATTTATTGCACAGGACCCAAGGTCCATGTGTCCATATAATGCTTGAACTGCCTGAAGCGGCCAAGTATTCTAGCTGCCCGCCTTTATATATTTTGACAACTTTAATATGTTCATATTTGGTAGCGCCATCTACCTTCCTATCCATAACTAATCGCATCAACATCAATCGTTCCACGTTCTAGTGCGAGCGATATCATATTTCCGTCCCGCTCTATCCCACTCCCTGGAAGAGGCACTGCCTTCCGCCTGATTCGTCGACGCGATCGTGGACGCGAGTGAGTCGAGAACATTCCTTCCGCTGAGAACGCCGTCTCGATACCGTACCGCGCCGCACCGTTGTATGTGATTATATAAACCGCTCGCAAGTGGGAGTGACGGTGAATTGAAGTGTAAACAATCAGCTGCATCACGAAACACCAGGAGGAAAAGAAACGAAGAAGGCTGTATAAGGTAAGTGCCTTCCATCCTTGAAATATCATATACCCACTCAATCACCTCCTCCCGTATCCATCTCCTCTTACCTTATTCCTTTCTAGGCGACCCAGAACTCGCCCTAATACAGTCCATTCCATTAATCCTTCCCAAGTCGCCTAGAACCCTACGGTTTCGGTGTAAAGCCGAGCCATTTTTTTTTATCCATACGAGTCGGATTCATTTACGTTTTATACGTTATACCGCTATACCTAGGCAATTATAGCACCTAGCTATACTCCTAATATATTCACATAACCGTCACATGGTTATTTCCGCCCGCATTAGTAGGTAAACTTTTATGTAGCTACCTACTTATTAAATTATTATTTCTGCAACTATCATAGTTGTCTTATAAATCTCATATTTCAATCAACTTTTATTTCCTCAGCTCTAAAGTGTTGCCTACTTAGGTAAAATAATAGATACATTGGATATTCTTATTTTGTTTCGTTCTCATTAGCTTATACTTACGTAAGCATGTCACCACAAAAGAAGTCAAGCGTGTCGGAAGACAAAAAGAGATGACTATCTTAGAAGCAAAACGCAATATTTAATTTGAGCGCATTCAAAATATCTATGAATGCTCAAAAACCGCATCTATGTCTGACAGTAATAGCGAAGCATTTCTCAGTTATTGTATAACAGTAGATAGTATTCGAACAGATTTTCATAAGTTGTTAGACGATTATAACGCAAGATTACTTTCTATCAATCCTGATGAAAAACCGAACTATCAGGCGTATACCTCATTCGATGATCTTTATTGTATTATTAAGCGTATACAATCGCAATTGGAGGGTAAATGTTCGGCAGAGCCCGTTGCCCGCAAACCGAGATTACCACCAATCGAGATTATGTCGTTTGACGGAGATATACGAAATTGGCCGTTATTCTATGCGAGTTTTAAGTCTACGGTGCACGATAATGGTTCTCTGACAGATGCTGACAGGTTGTACTATTTAATAGGTAAACTGTCACCGAAGGCCCAGTCCGTATTTGCAGGTGTCACACCCAGTGCTGAGAATTATCAGGTCATATTTCAGTCACTACTTGACATATATCAAGACACGCGCGTCCTAGCGTCTACGTACTTTGACCAAGCTTTAAATCTCAAACTGTCCAGCAACGCGTCTGTCTCGAATTTCCAGCTGTTTATTGATAGCTTCGTAACCGCGGTTAATTCTCTTAGGAATTTAAAATTAGAAGATCTTTCCGACTTTATGTTGCTTCAACTCGCTTTAAAAAAGTTTGACACTGATACAATTCGCGCATTCGAGATGACGGAACGCAATAATAAAATACCTACACTAGATAGTTTTATTTCGTTCATCAAAGATCAGTGTCGAATATTTCATAATACGCAGTGTGGTTCACCTGGCCCGTCTAACACTAACAACAACAAACAAAGGTTGAATAAATCGCGAAATAGTAATAATAACTCAGTCCCTAATCCACAATCTTGCGTAACATGTTCGGAATCTAATAGTAATAATTCACAGAAGTGTCTGTGCAGTAATATAGTGCACGACCATTACTATAAGTGTCCCACCTTTAATGATTTAAATCCAATTGCTCGTTTTAAAAGCGTAAAAGATAACAAAGCTTGCATTAATTGCTTAAGCATAAAACATAAAACGAGTAATTGTTCCAGTAGAACGAGATGTCGCTCGTGTAAACAAAAACATCATACACTGTTACATTTGGATAAAAATAACCGGTTGTCAAGCCAAGCCGCTAACCTTGACACACTCGCGCCGCAGGTGCAGCAGACCACGGTAGCTGCGCCTTCCGCGTCTGAGGGCGAAGTATCGTTGTGTATGACATCCATTGCGTGGGCGACGCGCACGCGAGGACGGCACTCGCGCATCTATAATGATCCGCGCAGGGCCAAAACGCAGTGTACGGCGTCTAACACGGTACTGTTGGCGACAGCGCAAGATATCGTATATGATGTTAATGGGTCGCCGCACATGGTACGTTGTCTGCTAGATAGCGCATCTCAGACCAATCTAATAACATCGGAATGCTTCAAACGCCTCGGATTATGGAATAACTTTAAAAATACTAACTCAACCGTCAAAGGGATAGGCGGATCAGAAAGGCATTGCAGGGGTTCCGTAGATGTTAAAATACATTCGCGTTTTGATAGGAACATTAATTTTAACATTTCTTAGCTTATCGTGGAGCGTATCACGGACGCATTGCCGAACGCTAATGTAGACGTAGCATCACTCACTCATCTCGAATCATTGCCGCTAGCTGACGCGGAGTTTGCGAATCCGGCAGGCATTGATCTTTTGATCGGAGCTTCAATATTTCCGCACTTGCTACTAACTAAAATAGTACGTAGTGAGCGATATGATTTACCGCCCGCTATTGAGACGGTACTTGGGTATGTGATTATGGGTACCATACCTATGTTACATACTTCTCATTGTATTACGTCTTGTTGTTGTTCTGCTCTTCAAGAGATCAAGGTGGGTGCTAAAACTGTGTGTAAGATAAAGCACTAATTAGCTACGCTATGCTATGCTACGCTATGCTACGCTATGCTACGCTATGCTATGCTATGCTATGCTACGCTATGCAATGCTAAGCTACGCTACGCTACACTATACTATACTACACATCCGCTCTGTATATAGATGACATTGCCTGTAATGTCATATCCGCTCCGCTAGCAATTTCGCTTTGTGAAGAGCTTATTCAGCTTTTCAAGCGAGGCCAGTTTGATCTTGTCAAATGGACAAGCAACTCTAAGGAGGTTCTCGCACGCATACCAGATTCTCATAAGGCTTCTCCAGACATTGAATTTGAGAAGTCTGTACCGCATAAGGTTCTCGGTTTACGCTGGGACAAATCCTGCGATAGTTTTCGGTTTGACGTCTCACCACCAGATGATAAGTGCACCAAACGCACTATGCTGTCCACAGTGGCTCGACTATGGGACATAATGGGTTTTGTGGCTCCCACAATTTTGTACGCCAAGCTCTTGATCAAAGAGCTTTAGCTATCAAAGTGTGAGTGGGATGAAACACCCCCTGACCATATTGTCGCCGCTTGGGGCCAGTTTTGTATTGAGCTTACCGCGCTCAATCAAATTACTATTCCGCGTCATCTTGGGTTGGTAGATGGATGTACCATCAACTTAACAGGTTTCGCTGACGCCAGCGAGCGTGCTTACGGCGGAGTCGTATATCTGCAAGTACGCATTGGTTCTAACTACTCGGTGCAGTTAGTTTGTGCCAAGTCTAAGGTCTCGCCTGTTAAACCATTTCGGTTGCGAGACGGGAGTTGTGCGCGGCCCTTCTGCTGTCTCAGTTGCTCCGCAAGGTTCAAGACACAGTTTTGCCCCACTACTCTATTAATAAATATACGCATTTTCCGACTCCAAGGTAGTGCTCGCTTGGATTTATTCTTCTCCTCACCGCTGGCAGACTTTGTCGCCAACCGCGTTCGTAAATTGATTGAACTTGTTCCCGCTACTTGTTTCAATCACGTCGCGGGTTATCGTACTCGTCTTCAGGAAGAACTTTCCATAGATCATATTGACTGGAAGTTTATTCCACCAGCATCCCCACATTTCAGTGGATGTTGGGCAAGCATGGTCAAAGTAATTAAAACGCATCTCTTCAAAGTTATAGGTCAACAGATCCTCTCTTACGAAGAGCCTTTAACTGTCCTTGCACAAGTCGAGGCACTGATCAACTCGCGTCCGCTTCCAACTCAGTGAGATCTAGCCTGAAGTTGGACCTACCTCTTAGTTTAAGTATTTAGTTAGTAGTTTTCGCTATTATTGCGTTTGTAGCTTTCGCTAAAGTTAATTTAGATTAATTTTATTGTCATATCGCTGTCTTAGCCTATTGAGGGGTTATGCGGTAGTACACCCAACATAGCTAAGTTCAATTCTATTTTTTTTAAAGGCAACCCTTTAGGGCCGGGGGGATATGGTAGCGCCATCTACCTTCCTATCCATAACTAATCGCATCAACATCAATCGTTCCACGTTCTAGTGCGAGCGATATCATATTTCCGTCCCGCTCTATCCCACTCCCTGGAAGAGGCACTGCCTTCCGCCTGATTCGTCGACGCGATCGTGGACGCGAGTGAGTCGAGAACATTCCTCCCACTGAGAACGCCGTCTCGATACCGTACCGCGCCGCACCGTTGTATGTGATTATATAAACCGCTCGCAAGTGGGAGTGACGGTGAATTGAAGTGTAAACAATCAGCTGCATCACGAAACACCAGGAGGAAAAGAAACGAAGAAGGCTGTATAAGGTAAGTGCCTTCCATCCTTGAAATATCATATACCCACTCAATCACCTCCTCCCGTATCCATCTCCTCTTACCTTATTCCTTTCTAGGCGACCCAGAACTCGCCCTAATACAGTCCATTCTATTAATCCTTCCCAAGTCGCCTAGAACCCTACGGTTTCGGTGTAAAGCCGAGCCAATATTAATAAGAAAATATTTTTTTCTATTAAAAGTGACATTTCGAGCAAATAAATTTATTAAAATATACGGCATAAATGTGCGCGTGGGATCGGGAGGTCCCGGGTTCGATTCCTGGGTCGGGGAGTATTATTGGGTTTTTCTGTCACAAAATTCTCAGTAGCAGCACCGAGTCTGAAAATGTGCCCGGTACGGCAATAGGCTCGCCCCTTATTACGTGGAACTAAAGTATATCTGGCGAAAAGTGGGTGTAGAAATACACCTCTGCCTACCTCTTCGGGGTTATAGGCGTGAGACTATGAATGTATGTATGTATGTAAATTTATTTTCATAGAGATAGTAAAATCTTTCAAAGTCATTCCAATCGAAACCTTACCGCTACGTTCTGTCTACTCATCGCTACGCGGCCCTCTACGTATCACCTACATGCCGGTAAAGCCTACGCGTATGCTACGAATACATTCTTGTTGCACCAGCCTACATATCGCCCATTATTTTTTCATTGCGCAAATATCACTTGAAGTGTTCCCAGTGAATGCAATATAAATTTCTAAAAATCATATTTTAACCTAAACAGGACCTTTTAAAAGGTAATAAATATGAAAACACCTCAAAATAATGTTAATAACTCTCCATAAATACTTAAAACTGCAAAAGTTTAATAATAAACGCTCTAGGAGATCTATTAAGATATGACTTGCTGCTTAAATTAAAAGTTTCAAGGGCAAATTATGGAACAGATATTAAAATAGCGCGTAGGACGCCCTCCGGCTAGGTGGAGTGGCGATAAACGCAAAGTGGCTGGCAGCGGCTGGACACAAAGAGCTGGAAATCGAGCTCAGTAGCGTGCTATTGGAGACAGCTCCACCAGAATGCGGTATTCCATGGCATAGACCAGTGTCAGTACATTCAAGAGTACCTCCTGTTTACCTAAGTTTAATAAGTTTGGTAGTATATAATAAAAAGTTACGCATAGCAACTGTCATCAGTCCTCAGTAGCCCAAAGGTCCATAAACGAAGTAAACAGCCTGTTGTTCCAGGTGTTACTACAAACTACACTGTGATTGTTTTAACAAGCACCGCAAGCTATACAAAAAATTGTCTTGTATTAAGCACTCTTATACAGTAAGAGTGTGTTATATACAGTGTTATGTATTTTTTGTGAGGCTCACCTGTGCTGGATGTGCCGGCGGTCCCCAGGGGCCCTGTTGAGCCACACTAATACGATTACAAGGGTACTATGAGGTCCAAGATGTGAGAGTATAGCTATAATAGATGGAGATTGATCGTTGTTGATTCTTATGGTTGCTTGGCTTGATAATTTTGAATCAATCAGGATTACTAATTTATTTTATTTTAAAACTTATATGTAACCACTGTATTCAAAATGCAGGAGGGAAAATAGAGTTAAATGCTTAAAATGTCCAGTACCCGAATACTATTAGCATTAAATTTCAAAGAAGATAAAATCTTTATAGACTTATAGAGCAATTGTGAGCTTACTGGTGGACTAACTTTTCTTAATTTTTAAATCGGTAAAGAAGTAAAATATTTTCTAAATGTAACTAGAATATCGTATGGTTTAATATAGTTCACATCCAGGTTTTTCCTCATACAAATGTTGCGATTCAACATCAGCTATCCAAGCGTGATTTTATCTTCCAACATCCAGAAAATACTAACTTGGGAATTCCTATATGGAAAATGGACTTATTCTTTTATAAGTGATAAGACTGATAAGAGGCCTGTGCCTAGTAGTGACGCAGTTTATATGCGCAGCTGGTAATGATCATGATGTTATCGATAAAGCACTTTCTTCGAAATCCTCAATTTTCAACCAAGAGGATACTAAACGTTCGGACGTTCTCTGACCAGATTGGAGACATACTAAAATAATGACAGGTTAGAAGTACCCTTAACCGAAGAGCATGCATGAGAAATTTGATGAGAGTGAATGAAGCAAGAGAGATATGTCAGGATCTTTGCAAATGGCGTTCCGTAGTCTCTACCTACCCCTCCGGGAAACAGGCGTAGATCTATGTATGTATGTAGGATACTAAAACTCTGTGGCTTTCATCTTAAAGCGTACACCACATCGCCAAAGACGTGTGAACACACGTGCACGCCATGTAATTTGATATATCGACGCTGTATACTTATTTGTAACATATTTACAATCTCCATTGTTTGACGTACATGTCGTGACAACAAAATTGTACTCAATTCGTCACGTACCGAAAACGTTGTTTGGCCAATAATTATGTATTTGGATTTGAGATTTTGTGTAAAGCTTGTATAAGCAAGTACAAAAGTCTTTAGATACAATTTAGCTAGTATGGAGTCTTACCACTATTATAATTGTGAAAGTTCGTGATTATGATGTATAATAATATGGTTGGATGTTTGTTCATCTTGCATGCAAAAACTACGAACGGCTTATATCAGTAATTGGGATGCGTTTTGCATCAATAACCGTCTATCACACGGGCAAAGCTGCGGGTCAAAGCTGTGTGGTCATAACTCAGTCAAATAAAAATTAGCCTTAATATTATTTTCATGTGATGTTTGTATGAGTGTAAACTAAAGTTACTAAAGTCACTACACACTACAAAATCTTTATAGTGTATTGTCTTGTATGTGTTAACATCCGCAGTGAATATCTCTTTGTGGTCTGTCTCCCATTTTGGACTCTCCTTAGTAAAGTCCATTAAATATAATCCAACCTTCAAATTCGTTTAAATTTCCCTTCACTTCTCAAGTTTCAAACCTCGTTGTTTTCAGTTACTGCTGATGTATCTCATACAAGTGATACAATACTTACTGCTAATGCGAATGGAACTATTAAAAAGAAAAATAAAACTTAGAACTTATTTTTAAACAGCTTTACAGTTATTTTTCTGTATAAAAAATTGTACAAAACGTATATAATTCTCGTAAATGTGTTGCAACTTTTGTCGCTCACTGCACAGCGGTTTTGAATTGTTACGTTTGTTTTTTGAGCTGGGTTTTACGGCGATGACTTTGATAAATTATGGAGTGATTTGATAGATTAATGACTTTGATGCCCATTTGTAAAACATATGCGGTTTTGTTATAATTCGTGGACAAAATATAGTCAGATATTTTGTCCAAACAAGTTTTATAAAACACTAGCTGACCCAGCGAACTCCGTATCGCCTTTTTAAGAGTTTTTATTTAATTCCCTTTTTTCTAAAGTTACCATTGACTGAGCGCTTAATCTCTTATCATTTCAGATTCTATAAATTATGAACAAACAAACATTGATTTTTATATAAAATTTAATAGGGTATTACATCATTTTTTGAAAAGTGTCTCATGATGATCCTATGACTTTAAGAAAGTAGTAGAAAAATTACAAAAAATATATTCAGTTGATAAGTAGTTTTTAAACAACTTTTAAATTTACATTTTAAATGTTCGCGTTTTATCAGACAAAACGTTGGAAGCCATCTTGCTTACACAACATATTAGTAAACAACGTATAATGCTTGCATTTTTGACAGTCACGTGGTTTAGTTGTTTAAAATTCTACTAAGTTTATGACGTCATTTGACGTTAATGATATTCGTCATGGCGGCTGCCGTTTTGCGTGATTAAATCACAGATACTAAAACCGAATTCTTTAAAATGGTTTTAAAATTCTATTTATTCATTTTATGAGCTGTAACTAATATAAGTATTCCGTATGTTTTCCGGTAATACTATCTTAAATATACGTTATTATATTATTTTTCACATGGGGCAAAATACCCTATTCCCCATTCCTTAAAATATCGGCGACGATACCCATATCGAATTTAAAAAAGAATCCCGTCCGCCATCTTTGATTTCCTATCCGCCATCTTTGATCACGACATAGATGTTTTATTTGGATTCACCATCCCTTAAATCATCAGAGACCATACACATATTCATTTTTTAAATTTTCCCATCCGCCATCTTTGATTTGCCATCCGCCATCTTGAATCACGAAATAGATGTTGTATTTGGATTCCCCATCCCTTTAAACATCAGAGACAATACACATCATCATCCTCCTAGCGTTATCCCAATTTTCAATCTGAGGTCCGCTTACTAGTCTAACCGGATTTGGCTGAATATTAGCTTTTCCACAGAGCGACTACCTGTCTGACCTCCGCAACCCGAAGGGATAGCGATATTCCATGGTTTAGACTAGTGTCAGTTTATTTAGAATGAGACGATATACGTATTGATTAAAAAAAAAAATCCATGCGCCATCTTTGACCACGAAATAGATGGTGTTTTCAAATTCCCCATTCCTAAAAATATCGGAGACGATACCCATATTGATTTTAAAAAAATTTCTCATCCGCCATCTTTGATTTCCCATCCGCCATCTTGAATCACGATACAGATGTCGTATTTGGATTACCCATACCTATTTACATCGCAGATGATACCAATATTGATTTTAAAAAATTTCCTATCCGCCATTTTTGATTTCCCATCCGCCATCTTTGATCACGAAATAGATGTTGTATTTCGATTCCCCACCCCTTTAAATGTCGCAGGCGATACCCATATTGATTTTTGAAATATTTTCATCCGCCATCTTTGATGTCCCGTCCGCCATCTTGGTTCACTAAATAAATTTCATATTATTAATCAGCGTCCCGAAAATCTCGAAAACGATACCCATATAGATTGTATCCTATTCGTTTAACCTTTTTTTTGCCTTTGACCCAACCCTCCCCCTTCTCGTTTGACCATTTTATTATTTTTGCCTGGCCCCTAAAAGTTGTGGCGTAATTTTATATAGCCTATAGCCTTTCGGAATAATTGGGCTATCATAGGCAATAAAAATTTTAAAATCCGACTGCTGGTTCCTGAGATTAGCCGACATTATCTTTTAGCCTTTTTAGCCTTTTGCCCGGCCCCACAGGGTCGAAGCGTTATGTTATATAGCCTAGTGTCTTTCGGAATAACTGGGCTATCGAATACAATTTTTTTTTTTAATCCGACCGGTAGTTCCTGAGATTAGCCCGTTCAAACAAACAAACAAGCAAACTCTTCCGCTTTATTATATTATAAGTATATATGTCGGAAATATAACTGCAAAAAGTATTTACACATACAAAAGACTTAGTAGTAGGTTACTCAAAATGTTATCCGGTATCTGTGCCGTTTGGCTAGAGTGGCACTGCGATAGCAGCGCAGTCCGTCGGTTCCAATGTGAAACATTCCAACATCCACAATTACTTACAAATTTAAAAAAAATGTAAAAAAGCCTTTTCCAGTGGACTAAATTGTGAATCTAAACCATTCTCAAGTCCCCTGGAACACATACAAAAAATTTCATCAAGATCGGTCCAGTCGTTTAGGAGGAGTTCAGTGACATACACACGCACACAAGAAATATATATATTGAGATTTATCTTAGAAATTCGTTGATACAGAGAAGTATCTCAGTTGCATCAAAACCTTTCCTTGGATGTCGATGTCTGTTTTCTGGTCTAACTAGAATTCATAGAATATTTGCATTCTCTTTCATTAGTACAAATGTTAAATATCAATAAACCACGACATTTTTTTAAAGATCGGTTCTGAAGTAGTGTTAAAATTGGTTTCTTATTACAGAGTGAGTTTAAGATTCGCAAATTGTTGTTTCAAGTCTGAATGTTCTCTATGCATCTCATCACAGTATGAACGTTTTTTTATGGGAATAGGCGGCAAACGAGCAGATGGATGGCCTGATGGTAAGCACTACCGCCGCCCATGGACACAAGCAACACCACAGGAGTCACAAGTGCGTTGCCGCTCCTTGGGGTCGGGCAAAGGGATAGGATGAGGAGTGGGATGAGAGAAAAGGAATAGGGGATAGGGCCTCCGGCACTCTCAAAACGTTTGTGATATAGGCATTTTTCTTATGCGGGCGTTGTTTTTGGTCCCAACCTCACAAGTACATTAATTAAATCCACATCTCAAACACGGCATACGAATCTCTGATCCGGGGATCATCGAAGTCGTAATAACAAGGACGTAGTATATCGAATTACTATCCGGGTGTATTATGGTAGGCTTCCAGTCAAAGTAAACACGGTCAAATTAATGTTTACATTTAGCGATTGCCATCCGTCCCACGCATCCCAATTAGTGCAGGATTTACAGCAAAACACGCCCACGTGGTTAAATAAGCCTTTAATGAATGTTGCTTCACGTTTTTCTTGTTGATACGCTATTTATAGGTGAACTAAAATAAATATTACAAGTATGTTTAGTAGGGCCGCTATGTATTTAGACCCTAAAAAAAACTAACTAACCTAACCTAACATGTACGTTATGTCATTTGAAGTTGAAAAGCTTTTGGTTTTGGATTTCGCAGCAGGGGTAGGCTTTCCCAGGTGAACTGTCGATCTTATTGGGATTCGAGGATGGCTGAGGGTGGCTGAAGATTGGTCTATGTGGGGAGACCCTTAAGGAAGGCCTATGTCCAGCAGTGGATGTCTGTCAGGTCCTTAGTCGCCTTTTACGGCCGCGTAACCACGTCCTAAAATGACGAGGTGATACTTTGCATTCTTCGTATGTCACTACACAGACACAACTATTTATTTTATTACAATTACGAGGCAAAAAATTAGGTTTTAATGCTCATTTGGTTCACGCGGTGTTACTTTATTTCCAAAAATATATATCAAGTAACAGGCACTAATAGATTTATCTCGTTCATTTATTTGAAGGAAAACAACACGCAGCTAGCAATGCATAAAACGAAAACAGTACTATTAAGGATTGATATTAAATTCGTTTCCGCCAAAACCAACTTCAAATAACCGCCATTTATTCACAACTCTCTCCAAATGCCAGTTATTCATAAATTCCTTGAACTAAGACTATTACACACATATTCAATATCTTTTCTCACGCTTAATATCTATTCGACAATATTACATACAAGTATATTCATAACTTCATAAGCGAACATCGCTTGGAACTAGGCGAAATTGAATTGTGGCGAATAGGGGAGCCCTGATATTGATAAAAAGTATCATATGTCTTTTCGAATATACATATAAGGAACATGATGATCTTATCCTGGATTTGCCAGATGTTTGACAATGAATCCCTGGATAACTTTATTAAATAGAGTTAAAGATAAATGATTTAAACCAAAAACAATCTTTGATATTTCGTCGTAGCGTTATCTCAGTTGTATTCAATACTTTTTGACGGGGAGCCCGTCATACTGGTCATTACTGGTCTAACTAGATTTGACAAATATTAGCTTTTCCACAGAGCGATTGCCGTCTGACAGATGAGAATAGCGATATTTCATGGATAAGACCAGTTCATTCTAAGATCATGACTTCTCATAATGACTGTCATAAATTTTCATGACAACCGTGGACAGACGGCTTTAACATGCTCTCGGAGGCATGTGGAACCGATAATTAACAATGCAATACGTACATAACTCCGAAAAGTCGTTGGTTATTCTAGTAAGCGGACGCCGGCGCCGGCTTGAAACTGAGATAACACTGGGCGGAAGATGACCACGATTCGAAGATGGATTGGCGATTACACTGGCGGAAATTTTGATAATGTACGCTGCTGTCTACCTAGCATCTTTGCTTTTCCTTTCGCAAAGCTTTGGATGGTTGAACCGTCATCTTACGGTTGGATGAGAGCACTAAAGAAGAGGCTTCCACCAGAGGACTGTAGACCTTTACCCACGCCTTTACTCCAAACAAAAATAAGACAACGACCTTTAATTTTATTATTCTGCCGCTTACTTTATCAGGAAAATTCCGTACCTCAAAATAATTCTGATGTGAAAAATCAAAGCCAAACAATACCTTACTATAAATAATAATCAAATTTAGCTCAATTATTCTTCGTCAAGGGGTGCCTTGTTAGGAAGAGGCACGGTAGATAAAATTCTTATCAATTAATTAATTTACCTAACTCGGTGGGACAACACTCAGGACTGACAGCGGGCGCTGTGGGAGAGAAGCGTTATGGCAGAAGCGACGAGCGAACTATAGATTATAGACTCACGCCTGTATCCCCAAAGGGGTAGGCGGAGGTGTAATATTGCAACAAAATTTCACCTTATGAATTTTACGTCCCTTGTAAAGGGGGCGAGCCTATTGCCGTTACCGCGTTACCGGGCACATTGCCAGACTCTGTGCTGCTACCAAGAATTCGGAAAAACTCTGTAACAGTGTTCGGACCTGATAATCAGCAGCCGCATATGCTATCCACTGGACCGAATTTATAGCCCCAAGCACAGCAGGTCATGCTGTGTTTCTGCTGCAACCGCGGAATCCTCAAACGGCGCAAATACGGCAATTTAGTCGCCAATTACGTTTTTGAGCTGTTTGGGATGGAAACGCTCATGGGGTCGTATTTTGTACAATGACCTCTCCACGATCGACCTCTCACGTGAACAGAGGGCTGGTTTATTTTATTTGCACAAAAAAAGGCATTGCAATTCAGCGTGACATTGCTGCGAACCTTCGAAAAGAAGCCCATGATCAGCAGTGGGACAGTCTACGTACAGAGCTGATGATGATGTCTGAAGGTTAAATGCCTGCTTTTTATGCCTATATTTCGTAACGTATTACACGTACTATATAAATACATACAATATTTAAGAACAATAACCAATGTGCATGCAATAACTAAACTTTAGGCACACTTGTATTGAATCAATCAGGTCCTGCCAATTTAGT
This sequence comes from Euclidia mi, assembly GCA_944739405.2. Classification (NCBI taxonomy): domain Eukaryota; kingdom Metazoa; phylum Arthropoda; class Insecta; order Lepidoptera; family Erebidae; genus Euclidia; species Euclidia mi. Next base: position 12,467,475 of record OX123203.2, read on the forward strand.
TTAACAAACAAATCAATATACATGTTATGTACCTAGCATACCGGCTATTACAAATTAATAGCGCTAAAATAGCCATCAATTATTGCAGTCACTCTGTGTTTACCGTATTACGTAGTATTATTGAATCTGTTATGTGCCTACCATTTAATTGTACACTTTACAGTTTAACTTATTTTAATTAAAGCAATTAAGTGTTTACATTTTGAAACTGATTATAAGTAACATTGATTATAAAAGAAAACTAAAAAAGAAAAGTAATTAAAAATGATTCAGAAAATATTGTTATAATATTATATACATGTCACGCTGCGCTTTGACAGTTTGCTAGAGAATACTACGCAATCACTTAATATTTTAATAACTATTTCTTTCTTCTTTAAAACTACTGCTCCCGCACGACCTTTTTCTAAAAAATATAAATACGTCAAGGCATTTTTTTTAATTGTATGTCTCATGCAATTAGAATGAATTAAATGTGTTATCAGTTAATTTACCTAGCTCACGGAGAGCGTCCTGGGTTTTGTCAAGAATGACAGCGGCAACCGCAGACCACCGCACAAATTGGACATGGAACAGGCTATAGCCGAAAAGCGATTATCATACAAATGAATAATTAATGTATGGCAGATTTAAGACTCTTGCAGCGATCAGCACCCACTGGAGAGACCGACAGACTGCAACGCAGAGGGTCTCAGTTTCGAATCCACAGCGCTATCGTGCTTCGGAGGGCATGTATAGAGGTCGCTTCCAGTTCTTGTCTCAAGACAAGCATCGTTCGGCCATGACAGAGGCCTACGGCACAGTCTGTTAACGTCGATACTAAAACCACATTTCACACGAAAAAAAACTGGCACGCACCAATGACCTTTCGAAGTTAAGTGCGTATTTGATTGTTAAGTAGGTATCGCTTGCTTAGCGGTAAAGGAAAACATCGTGAGGCAACCTGCATGTCCAAGATTTCTTCATATTGTTCTCGAAAGAATCAATATGCAGTCATAACATTACATATTATTATGTATGTTTGCCGAAGACGTAATTACTTCATTCAAATCGCACTCTTATAACTTAGAACGGATCCCATTTGGAGGGTTGACGTCAGCCCGTCGTCAGTTCCTCTGTATATAGTTTTAAGCCTGTTGATCCCTCCTTGTGTTGCTGTGAAGTGGGTTCGACGACTCACCGAGTTAAGGGTCTAGTGCACTGGTTTATTGGTGAAGACATACCCTACTTTATGTATAAGCGATATTAGTAAGAAGATGTTTTATGTAGTAATATAATAAAGCTGTTTTTGTTTGAATCGGCTATTTCGTAGATACTACAGGTCTTATCTCATTATGGTTACCTACTGATTTTTAAATAATACTGTTAATTTCACGATTGTACGGTTGGCGTAGTGGTTTAAGTGGCGGCCTCGCCGCTTGACACTGCGCCGAGTGTTGTGGGTTCGATTGCCACACGAGACAACACTTAATGAGATCCAGAAATTGTTGTTTCGTGTCTGGATATGCATTGTATTCGTTTGTTGTATGTTTGTAATGTCCCTTGCGACACAGGATTTATTCCTTGTGCAGGAGTTGTTCCGTAATAGGAAAAAAGTTTTCTTGCGACTGAGATGCAAGTCAATATAGGAAACTAGTCTTTTAGAGTTGGTTGAAGGGGTAAAAACGTAGCCTACGTCACTCTACAGCCTCCTGACTATCTCCACACACAATCATACCATAACATCGTTGAAAAAAGGACAAACAAACGCACCTTCGCTTTTATAATTTTTGCTGCTACTCCTTTTTTTTATAGACCCACGCCTGTATCCCCGAAGGGATAGGCAGTGGTGTAATATTACACCCACATTTCGCCTCGAATTTTCAGGTCCCACGTAATAGGGAGCGAGCCTATTGCCATACCGGCACCTTTACCAGACTCCGTGCTGCTACTGAGAATTTCCTAACGGAGAAACCCAATGACACTTTGCCCGACCCGGGAATCGAACCCGAGATCTCCCAATCCCACGCACACATTTATGCCGCGAGACCAAGGAGGCAGTTTTCCTTTTTTTAAAGCATCCTAAACCGCTAATAATACCGTTGACAGGAGCTACGGTAATCGTTTACCATGGCGCAGATTATAATAATATTAGGCATAGATTATATAATACTAATAAAAACCTACACAATATTCCACCATACAGGCAGAGCACAGACGCGGACAGACCTTTCATAAAAACCTTAGGATCGATGTATAGTGATAGGGATGTCAACCATCTTGCGACAAAAAAGAATATGACTTACTAGTAAAAAGATAAGGTTAAAATTGGCCCGTCTGAAAGACATTTCGTGAGCATCGAATTCGAGTATGTATTAAAATTATACCTATATGAAGTTTCAACTTTATTATCATACTTTTAAGCTATATTTTTTGCTGTCGTAAAAAATATCCACCGCCGTGCGCGTGGCCTTATACAGCCTTTGTAATGGCTGGGTAAAGGAGGATTTACACCTGGGCCGTGACATAAACTTTTATGAGACTCATTCAATATAACTGCATTACCCATAATATGACGCAATTAGGATGTACTGTTCTGATTAGAAGATCAGGTTGGTAATTAAAGGTATGAAGTATCTGTATCGAGATGATTAAAAACATTTGATGTCGCAGTTATTTGTAGTCAACTTCTATCCACGCAACTGGTAAACTGAACTTACTAGTAGCCGCCAGCGGTCTTCCTCGCCTACAACTTTTGAACCCCTATTTTGCCCCCTTTTGGATGAACTATTGAAAAACCTGCATGAAGGTGACAATTTCAAAAAGTTTCAACTGTAATCTAGTCCATGGGACTAGATAACAGTTGACACTAGAGAAATAGTTTTGCCACTTGCCTAATTCCTAAGAAATTCCTAAGAAAGTAGCTCTATGAAGCTATTTTCCCATTGGTGTCACAGAGACAGGCAACCTGCATGTCTGACAGTTCTGAACACTTAGCCAGCGTAGTGGAATATGGCCTTACCCTTTTCATAGTGAGAATTTTAATGGTCTAGTACATATAACACTAGTATACATATATGGGGCTGATGATGATTTAACAGGGACGCTTTTAAACCTAATTTATTTTTATGTCCTCGTTTATGACTGCCTCGTTGGTCTCGCGGCATAAATGTGCGCGTGGGGTCGGGAGGTCTCGGGTTCGATTCCCGGGTCGGGCAAAGTGTTATTGGGTTTTTCCGTCAGGAAATTCTCAATAGCAGCACAGAGTCTGGTAATGTGCCCGGTACGACAATAGGCTCGCCCCCTATTACGTGGGACCTAAAACTCATGGCGAAATGTGGGTTTACTACACCTCTGCCTACCCCTTCGGGGATACAAGCGTGACTCTATATTTTTATGTCCAGATTTGGACAGACATTTTTAGATAGGTTTATGTAAAGAACCTTTAAGATCACAAAGTGCACGAGTTACGCTTACAAAGCTAATGCCGGAATATCCGTGGTTGGCCTATTTTAGCCCTGCCGCGCCAAAAATAGACTCAAAAATACATACACCGATGGGTAAAGAGGTTTCCAAAATAAAACGCAATCAAACTAAGCTAGGTATATTATTTCAAGTAAAACCCTTAGGAATATTTTAATTCCAATTCTGAAGGCGATTCTATTTTAGTAATATGGCTTCGTCTTTGGTATGGTCGTTCGTATATCGGGGCCTCAAATAAATAATCTGATACCCAACCGTATCTGATTGTAGGTATTATAATTATATGCGGATATCAAACGTTTTATACAATAAATGTTCTTATTCCGGTGACTTATACTATATTTTCTTTTATATCCAATTCCAAATAATAACTCATTGGAATATATTTATTTTAATTATAAGGTAAAAGAAAACAAGAAAAATTAGAAGAGTTCGTCTAACTTTCGATTTGCACGGTGGGGTTAATAGTTGAAGTTGCCTTTACATGTGGTCTAGGTTGGATACCAACACAGGAAAAATAATATTACTTTCTCAGACACTTATTCTGGATCTGGGTGATTTTGCATTGTCCTAAAGATTATTTATTTAATATGCATTTGAAAAAGTATTTTAAGACAAAATAAATTTTCAGATATTTAAAGGCTCTGAACAAACTAAAACTAAATGGCTACAGCATGTTGTCATACATTATGAATGGTGCCATAAAAAGGGAGACCATAAGAAAATATAGACACTAAACTATTTGATCTAAATGAAGAGATCTAAAAAGTAGCGATAGCCGATAGGAGAGACCGACAGACTGCTACGCAGAGGGTCCGGGTTCGAATCCACGGCACGCACCTATGACTTTTCGGAGTTATGTGCGTATTAAATTGTTAATTATCGCTTGCTAAACGGTGAAAGAAAACATCGTGAGGAAACCTGCATGGCCGAGAGTTCTCCATAATGTTTTCGAAACACATGTGAAGTCTGCCAATCCGCAATAGGCCAGCGTGGTGGGCCTTACCCATCTCATAGTGAGAAGAGGCCCTTGCCCAGCAGTGGGACAGTTCATATACAGGGCTGATGATGATGGTGAAGAAAGCAATTGCTATCAAAACTTCATAAAAAAACGTGAAGCTGCAAAAAAATAATTGAATATAATGATATTTGAAACAGTAAAAACGAAACAGTAAAAACCGCATTCAATTGACAAAATGTGTCAATGATTGCATTTAAGCCAACAAAACTAATAGCTGTTATTTATTACCAACGCAACTATTAGCCTAACGAATCAATACAAGTGCGGCCACGAAAACTTAAATAAATGAAATGAAATAACGTTTATTAGTACCTATAGCAATTCAGATAAAACGTACTTATGATACATAAAACTGTAATATTTGGTGCGAAGGATTCAAGCGTTAACGTTATGCTTTAAAGAAGGGACCAAACGCTGGTTTTGAACTTGAACCTTTAAAATTATATACCTGAACCCTGAACCTTTAGAGATGTCCGTAAGTACCTACTTACGTTTTGTACTTCCATTATATATTTAGGCCAATTTCGTAATATTTACATAGCACTGATACAAACAATACGGTCATATTAACAACTTTATGAAGTATTAAACATCGCCCTGCTTGAATTACAACCAAATTTTCCTCAAGAATTACACAACCGTTCAGTAGTTCTTGACTTTATCGCGTTCATACAGACAGACAAGACGAAAAGATAACTATATAATATAGATAGATAATATATGATATCCGATTTGATGGTCCAATTTGGAACAGTGCCGGCATAATGTGCCATTACCTTTAGTTCATAACCCGTCCTCGCTAACTTCGAAGCCACACAAAACTCTGCACTGTATAAGCCACCATTTATTTAGCTGCAATCAGCCTTCAGACGTTGTTTTATACGCTGAGTGTAACTTTATGTTGGCACTCTGTTATATCTCGACACAGCTGTGCAATGAATAGTTTGTTTCTATTTCATTATGCTTTTAATCCTTTCAATGGTTTCTTCTCGCGTTCAGTGTTTATTTATTTGTCAAATAACAGCTACTACGTACACGTGTGAAATATTTCTACCGTCCCATCTATGTAAAATACATAGCTTTCATTTAAATACAAAGAATAAATTGAATAATTAAAGTGTGTCAATAAAAGTGCATATCAGTTCTAGATTAATTGATCTTTATCAAATCCACTAAGTTAAACGTATTATATTTCAGATAATAATAACGAGAAACGAGCCTGCAACGTCTGTTTCATGTCAGTCTCAGCAATATTCAAAGACTGCGACATACCCAGGTATTTGTAGGTCTCGGTTAAGGAGAGGGGTCTAAGTTGTATGGATTCTGAGAGTTGTATCATGGGTACATTTCATCAGTGTTGCGATATGGAATTGTTGTATGGGGCAACTCATTAGAAATGGATAAAATATTCAAAGCCCAGGAAAATGTGTTCGTGCATTGCAGGGAGCCGAGTATCTAGATCACTGTACACCCATTTTTAACGAGCTGAAAATTTTACCACTTCCTTGTCTGTACATATTTGAAATGTTTCTTTTTGTTAAAAAAGAAAAGAAAGAAAGCAAGAAAACATATTTATTCTGCTTTCCAATACATAACAAAATAAACAAAACATAAAAAAAAATTGAAGAAATACATATTAAGGAATACAGAATTGGATCCTAACTCAGCATTGAGCCATCTTGCCGGTTTGCGAGATGGCACTGATATTCTGTAGGTCCAAAAAAATATATAAAATACATACATATAAAATAAATAAAATACAACAATTTTTATAAAAATATTTTTTGTGTCCACGGTCGGGTAACATTTCTTTATTGCAACACCATTATGAAGAAGGAAACAATATATTTTAAATAGAAACAACAAATAAGTTCCTTCTTCTATAAACAATAACTAAAAATAAAAAATAAAAAAATTACAAGCAATTTAAAATTTTACTGCCAAATCTGCAATTTTTTCAGACATTGCAACCCTATCAATACTACATCAATGATGTGAGTCATCGATTGTACAAATACTATGAAAAAAAAAATATTTGGAGTAAATTATAATAAATATTAATGCATAAACAAAAAATAACAATCTTTACACTAACCGAATCGGACACACACAAAAACTGTAAACATGCTACCGGCTGTCATTACAACACTGTTTATTTTCTATACTGCAGGCGTATAGCAGAGAGGTTGGACTAGGTTTAGACTAGAGAGAACATGCCCTATAAATTTCCTTATACCGAACGTACAACATGTAATGTCAGTTGGTCTTAGTTGGTTAGTCCAGGTTAATCATAACGTCAAATTACGCGTCTCATTTAAAGAGGCATAGACTCTTTACATACTCATATCTTTGACTACATTCTCTAAATAGCCGTGCTGTGATCTGTCATCAGTGTAAAATTTGTTGAACGTTTGTGTTTACATTTTTAATAACTTTTTTGCATTTAAATAGTAAGTAAGCTTATAATAATTAAATAGTGTACTCATTAATTAATACACATCGTGTATGTGATATCGGGATGTGGATTCCGCTATTCATATTTTCATTCACAATAACACGAGAAACTTTATCTTCTAGCAGTGAGTCGGAATTTTCCAACAAATGTATTAACTTTTCTCGTATTAATGCTATAATGAGTGTTAAGTTTACACAATATCATTGTATTGCAAATCAAAGCAACAGCTTGCATACGTATGTGTTATGAATTTAACTCACAAATTGTTATTTTGTACATTTATTGATTTAATAGCCTTAGTGATGGGATTGGACAGTGAAAGGAGATATCGATGTTTTTTGAATGAGGGATAAATACGGAAACTAACTATCGGACATGGATGTAAAACTGTAGCTGGAAGCGATAGCGGGTAGCCGCTGTTGCTAAGTTGGCAATAAACAAAGACGTCCGGCGGTCTAATTTTCTATCGCGCGTTTGATAGTAAGCGCAGTTTAATGTACATAATTTACTTAGATACCTACCTTAAAAGTAGCGCCTATTAACCTAAAGCCAAGTGTTCCAGTGTACGCGCGTGTGTGTAGGCTTACATTTTTGCATCTATAAAATAGTAGATGGATTAGGGATGTGAGTAGCATTTTTTTATTGTTAAGAAGGTGTTTTTTATTACAGGTTGCCTATTAATGACGTCACAAGAAAACTTTGGATAAATGCAGTTGGACGGCCTAGTTTGATTTAGCAGAAGTACCATCGTATTTGTTCACGTCATTTTGAGAAAGACTGTTTTTTAAAGACAGAAAGCACCTGGCGTCGTTTAAAACCGAAAGCTGTGCCTACATTACATTTATGCCCGGACATTGCACACCCGGTGGAATTATTTATCCAAAGCTAAACAAAAAGTGTGTAATTTTAGTTTAAAAATATTAATAAAATATAATAATTACAATGATTTTAATTAATCTACCTACTTCTATATTATTTATCATATTAGTGCTATCCTGACTGATCAAAGACGTCTTGCCTTGTAGTCCGCTACATAATATTCTACCATAAAATATAATATTCTTTCACATTCACACAATATTATCTGGTCCCAAACTAAGCATATCTTGTACTACGGGTACTAGACAATCGATAAACATACATATATACTTTTCTGTAAATATATTACATATTATACATAGTACCATCCAGAACAAGACAAACATCCATATTCATGCACACAAATGTTTGACTTGAGCGGGAATCAAACCCGCAAGCTTCAGCGTGGCAGTCGGATTACCTACAACTCTAAAAAAATCAACGTGATATGATGCGACGCAAACAAATTGCCAAAGCCTGCCGTGCCGCATTAGCCAATCTGGTATAATTCGTACATCGCATCGATCATTAGTTTATGAATACTTTTTGTCAATATGTATGGCTAAAACGAACAATTATTAAACACGTGATTTTTTAGTACTGTCTGTCTGGCAAGTCTTTGCAAAGCACTGTCCGGCGTCAACAGCAAAAACTACAATTTCAATATTTTAGTTGTTTACTTCTACGGCTTAAATATATCGACACATACTAAAGTTAGACATTTGACCAAAAATATTTATCGATAAATCATCACTGTTACGAACAACACTCGGTTTCCTAACTCTATGTTTTGTCTACTGTTTGCCTACCACGAGGCTGCTATAAGAGCGTGCTGCTAAACCTATCGACAGCTCTTTCTATCATACTGCATGTGCCATTAGAAAGAAGATATCAATCATAGCAACCGCTGTTGTTATTTAGTGTTACTTCTATGCCTTAGGTTATATTTCTTTGGCGTATAGCGCGCGTGGTTTGAATCTTTGAAATAGACGCTAACTAAGGACGCCATACTGAAAGTCTGAAAACTTGCTGAAAACTTATAATAATTTGGTTTCTTCAATTTTAAATATTATTATTATTGTGATTTGTGTTGTAGTAGTGAATAGTTGTGTGACACTACATGACCATGCGTTAAATAAAGTCAACAGCAGAGATCCTTATAAACTTCCATTCTTAGATCCTTATAACCACGACAGAGATTGCAATTATATTCTAGAAATACATACTGTATGGCAATTAAAATATACAATAAATTTCCAATTAGTATAAGATCACTGCCATTTCGTAAATTTAAAAATATTTTATTTAATATACTAATTGACAAATGTTTCTACACAGTCAATGATTTTATTAATTACCAATTTATTAACATTTCATTATTTAAATATATTAATTACCATTGAAACGAATAATATGACATTTTATGACATTTATATGTAAAATGATTTAATTTGTGTGATTTTATTTTTAATACATACATACATACATATCGTCATGCCTTTTATCCCCGAAGGGGTAGGCAGAGGGGTATTTCTACACCCACTTTTCGCCAGATATACTTTAGTCCCACGTAATAAGGGGCGAGCCTATTGCCGTACCGGGCACATTTCCAGACTCCGTGCTGCTACTGAGAATTTCGTGACAGAAAAACCCAATAACACTGCCCGACCCAGGAATCGAATCCGGGACCTCCCGATCCCACGCGCACATTTATGGGTTTGATGTCGAGTTTTCCGTCTCTACGCAAAGATGGTATTTGCATCGTGTTATCCCTTAGTCGCCTCTTACGACACCCACGGGAAGATAGGGGGTGGTGACACTTGTATTCTATGCCGTCAACCACACGGCAATTTATAAAATATGCTTAATTTGTTATTTGGTCAGATTAATATTCATGAACAATTTTAATAAAATGTATTGTTTATTATATTAATTGTTTTTTAATATGTAATACTGCATGACATTTATGTTATAATATTTCTACACCGAATCACGGTAGAATATGTGTGAATATTTATATACCTACTAAAGATCGCGATGTACTCAGAAATAAATAAATCATTCATTCATTCATTCACTCATTTCTCCCCGAAGGGGTAGGCAGAGGTGTATTACACACACAAATTTAATATATACAGATATTGAGACGTGAAGCTGAGGTATAAATCTTTATGCGTAGTGTGGCTGGAAGCAGGTGGACGAAATGAGAAGAAAATCACCCTCAGTGCCGTATCTTTGGAGAGACCTGTATCCAGCAGTGGATAGGTATGATATTCTGATAATGACGATGCAAATGGCGTTCTGTAGTCTCTGCCTACCTCCGGGAAACAGGCGTGAGTCTATGTATGTATGTATGTATTATTGAGGCTGGAAAATTATCAGAAACACAAATCTACTAAGCCTACCAAATAGTTAAGATTCATTATCTGCCATTGTGTATGTATGTCTACTCAATTGATAATTATCAATTATAATTTAATAATAACAACCTAAATGAAGCCTACAATAGAATTTCTAAGAAGTTCATACTAGCGTTTAATATGATAATAAGAACACATCTTAATAAAATAAATCTATCCATCCATCAAGAAAACGAGGGTTTTTGTCTGATGTAACCATCATTGACTTTTTATCTTAATCCTATTCTATTCTTAAAGAACAAATACCTATTCATATTTATGCTGATTTTATTAATCTAATAATATTTATTATATATGTGTATTAAATTGTTATTAAAGGCTGATAATTCTCAGCACTGGGTGTAACACCTGCAAATACGGATTGGGCCTTCGGTGACAGCTTACCTATTAAATAGTACAACCTGTCAGCATCTGTCAGAGAACCATTATCGTGCACTGTAGACTTAAAACTCGCATAGAATAACGGCTAATTTCGTATATCGCCATCGAATGACATGAGCTCAATTGAAGGGTACAGGGGCAAAACCAGGAATGTCACTAAAAAACCAATATTTAATTTTTGATGGGAACATTTTCGTTTTCTCGCGTATTTTAATGTAGCATTATACAAAAAGCGTAAAAACAAGAATAGTCAGATGTATCACTTAAATATAAAAACGACGTACAGGAATAAAACAGGTAAGGTCCATGGTGTAACGGGACGTAACAAGGAATGTACAAGCTGTCAAAATATTTATGTCAACTTTGAGGTTATCTAGAATGTTTGTTTTGTTTGTTGTTGCTGTGCTGACTGTGATTTGAAAAGATAATCCCCATGTCTAATAATTATGCAATTATTTAATTTGGACATTCCTTTTTTTTTTATACTCCTCATGTGTGTGTGTCGGAGGGTAGGGTTTCACCGAAGCATTCCTCACTACCCCCCGACGGGTATTGGCCCGCCAGGTGCTCAGGCGGGCCCCGAACGAAACCCCCTTGGCGGCGGATGAAGGTGTTGGGCTCCGCCGCCAAAACACCCAGCGGCCGCAGAGGATAGGGAGGACGGCAACGCAACACCGCATCTCCTCTTCCTCCGCGGCCCCACCGCGACGCAACAATGGTGCGCGCATTTGGTCGCGGGAGATAGGGCACGCGGCAACGCAACACCGACACGCCTCTCCTCCCGCGACCGCACCCGATTGCGAGGGACAGACAGAACTGTCCCCGCACCCGCACTTTGGACGCATCCTACGCAGGCCTCACTCAAGCCCACGTGGAACGTCCCCTCCCGGGATCCCGCTTAGCTTCACCATGGGTAAACCTCAAACCCACGGTTACTGAGCCCCCCCACCACGACAAGGTGGCGATCCTACGGGGGGAGAATTTGGACATTCCTTGTATGGAACACAATGGACATTCCCAGGTTTTGTACGTTCCAAAAGAGAACTATTTTATTTTTTTTATATTTTATTATTTTTTTATTTTCATAAAACTATTTTTTGTTCCTAAAATGAAGACTTTAAAAGGTAAAGTTAAGTTTGTATTAGTTGGATATAAGTTAATGTGATACCTAAGAAACTTGTTAACTTTGAAATATTAAAATGCTAATTACACAACTTTTTGTTTTTGTGACATTTCTTGTTTTGCCCCTGTACCCTTCAATTGGTGGTAATCTCGGCGCTCGAACAGCAGAAACGGGCTGTGCCGAATATTTACCCTCCAATTGTGATTGTATGCGCTTGATGATACAATAAAGATCTTCGAATGAGGTGAACGCCTGATAATTCGGCTGTTCATCAGGATTAATAGAAAGCAATCTTGCGTTATAATCGTCCGCACGGGAAGGTGTTCACGGTACATTTTGTATTGAACTATCTCTGTCTCACGCGCCAGGCGTTTCGCCCGTATCTCGTAGAAGTTGTATGAGCGTGCGGCGTGCGCTGCGTCGATCGCACGGGGACTATTTGTGACGCTGTAAAACATGTCTCAAATACATTGGCAAAAAGTTTAAATTGTTTTGGCATTATTTCCTTAATGTTGTATAATAGATCCCTAATCAGATATTAGTGCTAATAGATTATTAATACCTATGTACTTTGTTTATTCATAGACCTTTTAAAAACTAGTAGTTCAGCGCACGAGCGCACTTAAGGTTCAGCCGCCCCTGCTAATAGATCGTACATAGTGTAAGACTGTGCTGAGCTACGTTTATTTCTTAAATAGACGTGTGTCTTGTAGTGCTGTTTAGAACTTTAGACGTGTAGTTGGTTGGTTCGAGTGTATACCAAAACAAAATTGCAATATCATAATTGAAATTGCAATTTTGTAACGTATGTTCTAGGTGGTTGCAGAATAAGTCACACTAATATTTGCAAATAGTAATTGTTTTGTAAAATTAACTAAACTCGTATTTGTACAACGATGGACTCTTCGAACTGTATATTCAAGCAACCAAAGCAAATTTTGCTGACCTGACCGCCCACAGTCGAAAGATATTGCTAGCGCCATTATTGTACCGACTCGTAGTTTTGATAATACCTAACGGTTTTCGTTTAAACGTGATTATAGCCTAAGTTAAAATCGGCACATTTTCTCGTTATGGTTCTAATTTGTACAGACTTATTTCGGTGTTACAATTAAACCTGCTTCTTATTGTGCGCAAATTTCAACATGTCGTTAGATGGCACTAATAAAAATGTTTGGTGTTACCTTACTGTGATTAATAGATGGCACGACTATTGAAATTAAATTAGATTTTAAGATTTTACGCGTAAAAATTACCTACTGTGTGTTTATAAAATTCATGTGATACGCTGGGAATCTTTACCAAGTGCCCCCGATCTCTCTAACCAATTCCAAGTTATGTTTAGGACGTTTAGGAGTGATACAGTAAAGAAGATACCTTCAGTACAAAGTTTCTAGTAGAAGCTGTTAAACTCGATTATCAAATGTAGAAGAAAATTATTTAATTATCATTGTAGAGTCATGATAATCAGTTTGAGTGATTTTCGTTTTCATTTTAGGTAGGACCAGGTGAGTGGTCGTTAGTGATGATTGTTTGCTTAACCTTATTCCCAATTGAGTTACGAACCTTGTAAGTCGTTCTTGTGCTACCTACCCTCGTCTGTGCAACGACATGCTTTTGAGTTAGCCATGATTTCCATTGGCGGGTAGACAAGACAAGGCATGATTGGGTTAGGATAAGTATTTCGCATTTTAGAATGAACCATTAAGTTTAAATTAGATAATACGGGCTTTGTTTGAACGCCGCGTTCTGGTGTATTTTCTGTAATAGCGAGTACGTATTGATGAATTCACCATGAGTTTAGTTGTCACCACGATAGTTTTATGCCTTTTAGTTAAGAGCAGGTCAGAAGTTTGTTATAAACCATAAACCTTATGGAAAGCGGTTAGGTAAAGAGGTACAAAGGTTGTCATTAAAGCTCTTTTTATTTCATTTAGTAGCATACTAGCAAGATTTGATTTATAAGTAGAGCCCATCTTACAAACAATGCTATGAGAACGAATCGGGCAAGGGTATTGATGTTATGACGATTCTGCTGTTAAGTGTTTAGAATTTGAAAATTATTGTGATTGAACGTGAAGTCACTGTCAAATAAGCGTACCTACAAGTACGCTTACGATCTTAGGAAGGTTTCTGAGGTTCAAGTACCAATAATGCTGACATAGTAAAGAAAGAAATTAATGAGAAAATTGAGAAAGGAATGCTGAAATGGTTTGGGCACGTGGAGCGAATGAGTGAAGAAAGAATGACGCACCAAATATATGAGGCTAAAGTGTATGGGCAAGCCGGTCGCGGCCGACCTCGTAGGACATTCGTCGACCAAATTGGTGACGTTCTGAAAAACGGAAAGGTCCGAAGCACCCGGAACCGGCGAGCATGTATGAACAGAGTAATGAATGTAGAGGAAGCGCGTGAGGTTTGTAAAGATAGATGCAAGTGGCGTTCCGTTGTCTCTGCCTACCCCGACGGGAAAAAGGCGTGAGTATATGTATGTAGTAAAGAAATAACCTATGAGTGAAATGGTATTGTCTTCGTGATGCGGGTCGCAAGCAATATTGCCCCTAGAAAGCAGCATCTGCTCGTAGAGTAGTCCGGGGTAGCTCGGGAAAGCGATAGCTCTGGGTGGTATAATCGGGTCTAGTCTTGTAGCGAGGACCATAGCGTGGCCCGGCATTACTAGAGGAAGTGCATTAACATGTGGTGGTTGGACGTAATCATGGATACACAGCCACTCAAATGCTTCGCTCTCCCCTCCGGACTGCGACAGGGACAAGACGTGTGCACTTTATTAATTTTTATTACAAAAATCATATTTTTAAACAACAATTTCAAATAAATTCAGTTCATAAAGTACCAGGCGCGCATAAAGCTTAAGTGATCGCAGAGTGTGTGTGCGAAAGTGACAACAACAATTGAGAAGAACGAACAATGCAAGCTCCGTCGCTGAAGTGACAGCTGTCATCTGTCATCTGCCATCTGTCTGTCATCTGTGTTCAACTGACAGCTAAGTGTTGCCATTATAAAAATATTACTTAAAACTAGTAGTAACTTTGTATTGCTGTGCGGAATTAAAAAAAATATTTAATTAACTATACTACCTGCTGTCCTGTGACCAATTTTAAAAATACCTCGCACGATACCTCCAAAATGCCTTTGGAACATTCTCCTCCGTCAGCTACAAAAGATATGGAAAAGGATAATATCAAGCAGAAATCAAAGCAGGTAACACAAACTGCCACCGTTTCGCCGCTTGCAACATCTGATTTTGTTAATCCATACCTTCGATCAACCACACTTCAAGCCCAAAGTTATCCCCAGAGTAAATCGGAAACTGACTTGACTGATCTATCAAATGAATTTGTCACAAACCGGAAGCTCGGCGTTACAGGTATTGCAGACTATGATGAATGAGCTATTGAAACAGAACTCCGAAATTAAGGAATCTATAACATTTGTATCAAAACAGTACGAAGATATCAAAGTCAAAATGGATACCCTAGAGACTGAAAAAAAGGAAGACCGCAAATACATCCACCGGCTAGAGGAAAGAGTCGACAATTTAGAACGTATGCTGTGCGCAAATAAAATTGAGATCCGAAATATCCCCTTGGCAGCAAGTGAAGATGAGGAGGAGCTTGCCAAGATTGTACAAAACACTACACAGGTTATTGGCATTACTCTAAAGAGATCAGAGATTAAAAACGTTTACTGTGATAACAAAAAAGATAAAGCGTCAAAAATAGTCGTCGACCTAGTAAGTTGTACAGCAAAGGAAACCATAATTAAGAAAGCAAGACAGTTTAATTCCAGTAACAAGCAAAACAAACTGAGTTCTCTACACCTAAATATAGACGCCCCTGCTACTCCAATCTTTATATCAGAGTTTTTATCACCACAAGCCCAGCATTTGTTTTATTTGGCAAGAAAATTTGCAAAAGAACAATGTTACATGTACTGTTGGACATCTGCTGGTAAAATTTGCCTTCGCAAAGCAGAAAAAGACAAGCCAATAATTATAAAACGTAAAGAAGATCTTCTAAATCTCGCCCCAAAAATGTGACTAGTTTGCTACCCTATTACAAATTTATTTTTCTGTCCAGATCATTTTCATATGTACCGTTTGCATTATCAACACTACTTTTATACACTTCCCAAAAATAAATTCACTTCACATTTTTACACACACAACAACAGAAACTTGCAATCAAACAATACCACGAAGGGATGCACGAAGGCAATTATACTCTTACAACTACCCGTCAGACATCACAAACCAAGCAAAATCCACATATTGTATATTCAACTGACATGCTGCATAATTAATGTCTTATATTGTTATGTATTTATATACAAATATGACGCATATTACTATTTTATTTTTATATTTCACGTCACCCTTTATTTTACTCTGGATAAGTTCTACTCGTTTATTAACTATCCAACTCAAAACAGCACCATTATTTTACTCATTGGAGTCAAACCCGTACTGCAATGTGAAATAAATAAACAATATTCGCTGATATAAACAATCTTAATACCTTAGATAACTTGGAAATAACCGAACTGCATACCTGTGATCCTGAAAACTGTAAAACTATATTATCAAACACTAAATCGTTTTTAAAAATATTGCATCAAAATGTTAGAAGTCTGAACAAAAATTTTTATAGTATAAATATATTACTAAAAAGATTACAATTTGAATGTGATATTATTATTTTATCTGAGGGTTGGCTGTCGTCTGTTTCTCATCTCCCAATGATACCTGGATACTCTAGTTTCTCAACATCAAACAATTTTAATCAAAATGATGGCGTAGTTGTTTTCATAAATAATAATATTATTTATAACATTGAGGAGCCTAAGATCGTAGACGCAAACTGTCTACTTATTAAAATAAACAAAGACACGGCCGTACTTGCACTATACAGACCACCTTGTTTTCGCTCACTAGACGGATTTTTACAAAGTATGCAGGACCTGCTGACGAGTTTAACAGGCTTTAAAAACATTCTTCTAATAGGAGATATTAACATTAACCTACGAGAAACTAACATTAACTCATCCAGCTATTTGGACTTTCTCTCCTTTTTCGGTATGGTCCCTACCCATTACGAACAAACGAGAGGGAACAGTTGCCTGGACCATGTCATTATCAAAACCAAATTATCTTCACATACCTTTATTTTACACACGGCTATTACGGATCACGAGCCTGTCCTTTTCTGTTTATTCTCAGCGAACCCTAATAAATTTAACAAAAACAAATTTTTCACTAAAATTAACTACGAAACTCTAAAAACTGACTGCGCTAATACAGATTTCAGCCAAATTCTTAGTAACAAAGTCAACTCCAACAAACTGATGGACTTGTTAATAGACAATTTACAAAATATAATAACTAACAACTCAATAAGAATAAAAATACCAAGAAATAAAATAGCAATAAAAACGTGGATTCCGACTGGACTCTTAAAATGCATAAGGACAAGAGATAGAATGCACTATAAATTAAAGCAAACCCCTGACAATGATATATTAAAAACAACCTACAAAAGATATAGAAATTTTTGTAATGACATTATTAAAAAATGTAAACGGCAATATGACAGTGACTTACTTAGAACAGCTGGTAATAACAATAAAAAGCTCTGGTCTGCAATTAAAAACATTAACAACCTACATAAAACAAATACCCCTGCAACTGAACTTTTGAGTTTTGAAACTTCACCAAAAAGCTCTGCAAATAGTGTTAACAACTATTTTTCAAATATTGGCTTAAAGCTCGCTCATAAGATCCCTACTGGCCTAATGCCACTCCCATCTAATGTTATCAAACCAACTTTAATCTGTGACTCTTTTGTTCTTTTGGATACAACTGAAACAGAAGTTGAGAGTCTCATTATGAGCCTTCGTTCAGAGTGTGGAGCTGGCTGGGACAACATATCGCCCGCAGTATTAAAACATTTAAAAAGCTTTATTGTCACTCCCCTTACTTTTATTTTGAACAGATGTTTAGAGGAAGGAATATTCCCTGCATCTCTTAAAAAATCTGTAGTGGTTCCAATATTTAAAAGTGGTAATAAAGCCACCATTTCAAATTACAGGCCAATATCTATGCTTCCTTCAATCTCTAAAATATTCGAAAGAGTTTTAAATAATAGACTTGTTAAATACCTTGAAGACAAAAACATCCTCTCACAGAACCAATATGGCTTTAGGAAAGGAATATCTACTACCGATTGTTTACATAGGTTTACTGATCTAATAGTCGAGAAATTGGACAATAGGCAAAAATGTTTAACTATTTTTATTGATCTGCAAAAGGCTTTTGACACGGTTTGTCCTCGCATACTGATATCTAAGCTAGAAAACATGGGCATTAGAAATCCTCAGTTAAAAATTTTCCAAGACTACTTGCATAATCGTTCTCAGTTTGTCAGCATAGGAGACCAGCGAAGTGACGAAAATCCCATAAATATTGGTGTCCCTCAGGGCAGCATCTTGGGTCCCACCCTTTTCCTTTGTTACATTAACGAGCTATGTCAATTAAACATTCGAAACTGTCAAATAAACGCCTACGCAGACGACACAACACTAACTTTCTATGGCTACTCATGGGAGGATACCTTTAGGACTGCTCAAGAAGGCTTTAATACAGTCACACACTGGCTTGCTCTTAATAAATTAACTTTAAATGCCGCTAAAACCAAGTATATAACCTTCTCAATATATAACTCTACACTTCATCATAATAATTTCAACCTTCACGCTCACACATGTTATCCTGTGGGAACAAGTTGTACCACTTGTCCTATCATTTCTAAAACTGACTCTATAAAATACCTTGGCATAAATATTGACAATCGTTTATCTTTCAAAAATCATATCCAAAATTTAACCCAAAGAGCAAGAAAACTAATTTTTGTTTTCAAGAATTTAAGACATATTGCTAGTTGGGAAATTATTAAAACAGTGTACGAATCACTTTGCCAATCAATTTTTTCGTATGGTATATCTATATGGGGTGGCACGCATAAAGAGCACATTTTAAACGTCGAAAGAACGCAACGATTACTGCTTAAAGTTGCTCTCTTTAAACCTAGACTCTACCCAACAAAAACCTTATATAGGGAAGCTAATCTACTTACTATTAGGCAACTTTACATACTGTTAACAATACAAAAAAAACACTCGTCCATTGATGTAACAATCTTAAAAAAGAAACTGGATAGAAGGAGAAAATTGGAAGTTTGTGAACCTACTTTCTGTAGAACCTCGTTTGCTCAGCAATTTTACAACTTCAGGGGCAACTATCTTTATAATAAAGTGAACAAAATACTGGATGTTGTAAGGTTGTCTAAAGTGGAGTGTAAAAGGAAAGTCACACAATGGCTTTCAGAACATGACTACGATCAAACAGAACAACTTCTTACTCTATTAAGCTAAATCTGCTGTAAAAGTATATGCATGCCTCACAACCCTCGCAACACACACACACACACACGCACGCACGCACACGCACACACACGCGCACACACACACGCACATACAAACACACACACACACACAGACGCACACACACACACACACACACACACACACACACACACACACACACACACACACACACACACACACACACACACACACACACACACACGGACACACACACACGGACACACACACACGGACACGCACACAAATACACACTCACACATACAAACATGTACGCTTACACACACTTACAGACAGTCACACGACACATGCTTGTTTTAAATTTATTTCGATCTGTTTTTCTTCTTTTATATTTTTAAAATTTTAATTTTTAACTTTTTAGTTTATGTTTTCATTAAAATCCGTTGTATGCTGTTACTTGTGAGGGGTGGGCCAGGAGTCCATAGCACAGGGTATCCTAGTTTGGGCTCCTGACTCCCACAAAATGTGATAAAAATATACCTAAGTTTTAAGCTGAAAAAATTTTAATGTAAAACTTTAAAAACTATTTTGTATGTATTATTTTTTGTGGGATCGAAATAAACGTTATTATTATTATTATAATGGCTCTAATTTGATTTATGTTCACTGATTCTATATTAATCGCTAAAATTGTCTGTCAGTGGTGCTCGACCTGGCTTCTGTTGTGTGACAGGAGCGTGTTGCAAGGATCGGAAAGAACTCGTTACAGTCATTGACTATCTTAGTAGTCGTTGCGTTCGCGTATACAAAATCAGGTTTGGCTGTACTGGTAGAAAAGATAAACAATGAAGAATTAAAAGTTGCGTTATTAACATCCTTATTATTGAGAAGAGAGCCAAGCACCGAGTGAAGTTATAAAGGAATTTGATAATCACTTAAGATTTCGATGTACGGATATCGAATTAGTCTGAAAGAAATAGGTTTTCCATTCAGTGGGTATACTATACGAAGAATCCTTGTAAAATTCATTTGGTAGCTTGGTACGCGTGTGCGGTGCGCGGCTCGTGAGTGGCGCGCATCCTGTGCGCGGCTTTTAGGTGCCTCGTAATCGATAATTATAGCTACAGCCTATATGGCTATCTGGCAATGAAATTGGAGGAAGTTTATTAAGGGAGTTTGGTTAAAGGTTGTTGAGTGAAATGGTTTTATGATGGAAGAAGGATGACTGGATCATAAATCAATTAACGATCAATCGATTAGCAAATAGAGATGACATCACTAAGTTCTTTAAAGTGTCAGGGTCATGATGGGTTAGTCTGTAGTGGGTAAATCCTCATCTTACTGTATAAACTATAGACTGTGTTCTCCTTCTCATTCTCATTCTCTGCTTCTTCTACGCGTATAAATGTGAACTATTGTGTGTGGTGTAATAAACTTTAAACCCTCGACTGTGAACTATCTTTCTCTTTATCTTCTACTACAAACTACAACACCACAAGTCGAAATTAGTAGTAGCTTATTGAACGAAGAGGAGGCCGAGACGGCGGTCAGTAATGTAGAACTCGATGAGGATTATCCTCATAGACTCGGTAGATGCGTAACACTATCTGCAGGTTCTTATACTACTTCAATAGCATTTGATACAATTACAGCAGGATCAGATAACCTTTGCATGAACTCAGACCATGAGCCAATTGACCACGAAGTTTAAATTCACGCTGAAAAAGACACTCCATAACTGATAGGTACGTGAGGTTAGGCTTAACGTAGCGTAGGTTTAGTTTAGCTAGGCGTAGGTTTGACTACACCTCCGGTATGCTACATTATTACTTACTTGATCATATTATAACATGTAAAAAATTGCTTGGTTATTTAAATTGAACTGTTGTAAAGATTCGATATGGATAAAGCTGGTCGAAAGGATAGTGTCATCCGGTCCAGGCCCTTGCGGCTGGTCGAAAGGATACACCCATCCGGTCCAGGCTTATGAGTTATGTAGTTAAGCTGGTCGAAAGGACAGTGTCATCCAGTCCAGGCCCTTGCGGCTGGTCTAAAGTATACACCCATCCGGTCCAGGCTTATGAGTTAGTTAGTTAAGCTGGTCGAAAGGATTGTGTCATCCGGTCCAGGCCCTTGCGGCTTGTCGAAAGGATACACCCATCCTGTCCAGGCTTATGAGTCAGGTAGTTAAGCTGGTCGAAAGGATAGTGTCATCCGGTCCAGGCCCTTGCGCCTGCTTGAAAGGATATACCCATCCGGTCCAGGCTCATGCGTTATGTAGTTAAGCTGGTCGAAAGGATAGTGTCATCCGGTCCAGGCCGTTGGGTCTGGTCGAAGGGATACACCCATCTGGTCCAGGCTTATGAGTCAGCTAGTTAAGCTGTTCGAAAGGATAGTGTCATCTGGTCCAGGCTCTTGCGGGCTGGTCGAAAGGATACACTCATCCGGTCCAGACTTATGAATTATGTAGCTACGCTGGGCGAAAGGACAGTGCTAGAAGCGAGTACTCGAGAGTTAGAATTCATGCCATAATTACTTGTCAGCTATAGAGATGTCAGGTTGGACGAGCGGATTGCTTGTCAAAGTTAGCTATAGATATTTGCTTGACCGATACAAAATTGCAAAATTAAGCGCCCGAGGACGGTCGCAGGTCAGTCTGGCCGTGACGGCGCGTTACCAGCGCCACTATAATATTTCTCTCAGAACGGGAATTACAGATGTCATGAAACGTCATCACGTCATTAGTATAGTCTCTAAACAAATCGAGAGTGCTGCCGACCGGTTGTGACATATTGCAGTGCAATGGCGTGGCGGGGGGCAGCGCTGACAGTGTTTCATGTGGACTTGTCTGGCGAGCAAAGGGCATTGAGTCGAGCCGCCTGGTTGACAGTACATCATGAATCTGTCCTCGGTTCGTTTATAGACTTGCAAGTGAAAGTGTTAGACTATAATTGTTAAGATAGTGCCTTTCGTGTTAAAGTAGTCAGTGTATTTTAGTTAGTGTGTATTCAATGCATAAGAACCCAGCTGCGCCCACTTAGTAGGAACTCTGAAGTGATTATATCGGCCAATAATCTAGCTACCCGCCTACAAGTATAATATAGGTTAAATGGTTAGAATTTTTTATCTTCTTTTTTGTTTTTGTTGTTTATAAGTTTTATTTTGTATGCTTTTATTTTTTATTTATCTTGTGATTCCGTGAGGCCCTCAGTGGACTTGCCAGAATACCAGCGCTGCGGCAAAGTTTGTCCAGCATTCGCTGAGGCAGCTCCAATTTTGGCCTTACTAATGCTGTTCCTTATTATTATCTACATACATAGACTCACGCCTGTTTCCCCGAAGGGGTAGGCAGAGGCATATTAAACGCCCACTTTTCGCCAGTGTCTTGATCCCACGTAATAGGTGGCGAGCCTATTGCCGCTTCTCGGGATATTTTGTTTGCCAGAGCCTCGTCCGTTGATCGGCAGGTGCACCACTTGCAGATGAGGGTGGCTTGGGACCCTAAGTTTTGGCGTTTAATATGCCTCTGCCTACCCCTTCGGGGAACAGGCGTGAGTCTATGTATGTATGTATGTATTATTGTTTAGTGTACTTATATGCGAGGCACAAAATAAACATTTTATTTCTTTTCTTTTTCTTTTTCAGTGATATGCTGTGGGAAAGCTGATATTCAGACTAATCTGGCCAGAGAAGAAAAGTCTTAGATGCAACTGGGAAAACGCTGATACGATGATGATAATGAAGAATATAACGATGATGGGTATGATGATAATGCTGTGCTATGCAGCTATGCTGCTAGAATGTGAAAGCTATAATACGAAAGTGACTGCAGTGTTCCCACTGATGCTAGCTATATGATAAAATGGTCGCACCCAAGTTATTCTGAAATAGTGAAATAATTTTCAAAATAAACTTCTAGACATAGTTAGCGAAGACTAGTCTAGAAATAGTCAGTGAAAAAGACAGTTATTACAAGGTATATAAAAATGAAGAAAATCATAAGTTTACGTAAAATTCAAAAAGAAAATCAAACTAACATACTCTCAGCGCTCAACATTCAAGACGCCATCTTATTATCAAGCAAACAAAACAAACTTATACTTCGACTCTTACTTAACGGTCTAACTTCATGCAATCTACTGTGGTAGATTGCATGAAGTTAAGTACTTGAACTTGTGAAGTCTGTGGACTTCACAAGTTCAAGTTGCAATGATAACACTCATAAAATTTTAATGTCTTGACCTTCGTTAACTGGCCACATTAGCTTGAGTCTCAAGGTTGATCGAATTGTCACGGGGACAATTTATTGCCGTGTAAGGCTCGTTTTAAACGACCCTATATAATTGCTAATATTGTATGAACTTTATTGATCACCTGTGGTTTTACAAGCCACATCTTGTTCATTAAACTGTATCATCATATTTCTCCACCTTGCTTTTTCATCCTTCCCTTAAGTCTTCTTCATCATCATCGTCCTAGCCCTATCTTGGATGATCTAATACTTTCGCCTTGAGCCCGTGTCCGTTTTCTAGTCTAACAACTTTTTTTTTATAGATTCACGCCTGTATCCCCGAAGAGGTAGGCAGAGGTGTAATATAACACCCACATTTCGCCATGAATTTTTAGGTCCCACGTAATAGGCAATAGGTGAGCCTATTGCCGTACCAGGCACATTACCAGACTCCGTGCTGTTACGGAGAATTTCCTAACGGAAAAACCCAATAAAACTTTGCCCGCCCGGTAATCGAACCTGAGACCTCCCAATCCCACGCGCACATTTATGCCACGAGACCAAGAGACAGTCAAACCATTTGACAGAATATTGGCTTTACCACTTTTCCACAAACTATAGGTACCATCTTCGCTGCCAGCAGATGCTACGCTACATGAATTACTTGTAAAGATGAAAGACGTATTCTTTACTATGTTTCTTCCATGTTAAAATTGTTTGCTGTCTTCCTCTTAAAAGAAAAGACAGTTTTAAAACGCAAATTATTTTTCATAAATTCTCGTCGTAGCTGACGTTGGAATAAAATCTGCTAGACCTAAGTGGGACTGGGTGTATGTTATATTAAATTTGTATTCTTATAGTATCTTCTTGGGTTTACGCGAATGTTACACATTGAAATTAAACTACAGTTTACGGATTTTATCGTGTTGTATTGGTTTCACTAAGTTATTACATTTGAAACTAAAGATCTAGAAACTATATTTTTAATTTATTACTAGCCGACGTTTCGAATTCTTTACAGAATTCATGTTCACGGCAGACTGAGGTGATATTTGTCTTTTTCTTGAATGTATAAGTTATCTCAAAGTACCCGAACATTTTTCAACTACTGGTGTTACTATTTACGCAGAATGAGCTCACAGTGTCCTTAGGTCTTCTGGTGACTTTGTCCTTCTTGGGTTTCATTAGCCTTATGACAGGGTCCCAAGCTGGAGGAACATTCCAACCATCTTCCCTATTGAAATTAGGGTGTTTTTTAATTTCAATAGCCTCTCGTATCATCCTTGGAAGAAAACGATGTTCTTTTGCGAGTATCTGTGGTTCATCAAATCGCAGGTAGTGGTTGGGTCCTTGTTCCACATGTTCACACACAGCAGACTTTGTTGAGCGTTTATGTTTTATGTCAGCTATATGTTCTTTGAGTCGAATGCCTATGCTTCTCTTGGTTTGTCCAATGTATGAGAGCCCACATTCACAGTCAATTTTGTAGACACCGGCCTCTTGCAAGGGTAACTGACACTTGACCGATGGTAATAATTGACTGATCTTCGTTGGCGGCTTGTAGTAAGTTTTGATAGAAGCTCGCTTCAAGATGTAGCCAATTTTGTCGGTCACGCCCTTGATGTATGGGAGGACAGCAGGTTGTCTTTCTACTGTGGCTGGTTTTTCTTTCTTCTGGGATCTGTGACAGTGGCGCGGCGGTCGGAGCTTGTTGTCTTGCAGAACTTGCCTGACATGTTGAAGCTCAGCGTCCAGGTGTTTCTTGTCACAGATCCCGCGGGCTCTCTGAAACAGAGACATTCCTACAGTAGCTAACTGTTTAGGATGGTGGTGAGATTCACCGTTTAAGTACCTATTTGTATGGGTCTTTTTCCTATACACAGTATGGCTTAAGGAGTTGTTTTTATTCCTGATGACAAGTACATCTAAGAAAGCTAAAGACTTGTTGCCTCTAATTCCATTGTGAATTGTATTTGGTTATTAATAGAATTAAGATGGTTTAGGAAAGCATTAACACTATCTGTTGGTAAAATTGTGAAAGTGTCATCTACATACCGCTTGTAGAACCTCGGTGTGATGGTGGCAGTCTGCAGGGCTCGCGCCTCAAAGTCCTCCATGAAGATGTCAGCGACAACAGGCGATACTGGAGAGCCCATTGCTACACCGTCTACTTGTATGTAGTATTTCTTGTCCCATAACAGATAGCCCGTTGTCAGGCAGTGTTTGAGTATTTCTGCATATTCCTCAGGCATGTTGTTTTCTGTCAGCTTCCTTCTAGTAATTTCTACACAGTCATGTACTGGTATGCATGTGAATAATGACTGTATATCAAAACTAACCATAGTTTCCTTGTCAGAGAGATGTAGGTGTTTGATTTCACTGACAAAATGGTAGGAATCTTTCACATGTGCTCTCGTGTTGCCTCTGAGGGGTGAGAGAATCTTTGCCATGTGTTGAGCCAGTCTGTAAGTTGGTGCGCCTATCTGACTAACTATCGGGCGCAGAGGAGCGTTTTCCTTGTGTATTTTTGGTAGCCCATACATTTGAGGAGGTTTTACACACGATGGTATTAAATATTTCACGTCCAAATTAAGTTTTTCGGAGTATTTCTTAACAATATCACAAGTTTGCTTGAGTATTTTGTTCGTAGGGTCTGACTTAACCAACTTGTAGGTACTTTCATCCGACAAAAGATGTTCCATTTTTTGTTTATACTCGGACGTGTCCATCACTACCGTTGCATTTCCTTTATCTGCTCGGAGTACTGTAAGTTCAGGCCTAGCTTGTAAGTTCTTCAGTGCGAGATATTCGGTCTTAGGTAGATTCCTTGCCGGCACTTTCGATTGACGTAATACAGCAGAAACGTCCTGTCGTATGGCCTCGAAATCTTCCTTACTCAATAAATTAAATTAAAAATATAGTTTCTAGATCTTTAGTTTCAAATGTAATAACTTAGTGAAACCAATACAACGCGATAAAATCCGAAAACTGTAGTTTAATTTCAATGTGTAACATTCGCGTAAACCCAAGAAGATACTATGTGAACCAGTACGGACTGGAAACAGCAACAAAAATACGCCGGTTAGAAGATCTACAAACCAAGCGCGCAAGATACATAACATCCTTAAATTTCTTGAAGAGATGCCGGGATCACGATCTCATCCCTACATGCTGCAAGATATCAGCCAAGAAGGACATACGTGGGAGCGCTAAGATCTTAAAACAGGCAAGCCAAAAGTTACTCATACAAAAGATCCATGAACACCGAGCTGACTTACGCAGAATAAATAAAAATGTTGAGAATTTATCTAACGAAATATACAGATTGACAACTTCATTTGATTTTAAACAATGCATAGATGCAATAAACAACAGAGAAACATCAAAATATTATGCGTGTAAACGTAACAAAATTCAAAAATTTGAAAAATTACAACAAAAATCAAATGACCAGTACAACATGAAACAGAACGTTTTCGCACGGACCAATCACACGCTACCGTCCGCCCATAGACAAACAGTTGTCAATCTGTCAAAACACACGTTAGATGAAAATACCGAGAGAGTACTTAACAGAGGTTTAAATTACGCGATAACTCCATCAAGAATACCGTATGAAACCATTATTTGCAACGTTGAGGATTGCCTAGTCAAGAACAATGTGAGTAAGGAAGATTTCGAGGCCATACGACGGGACGTTTCTGCTGTATTACGTCAGTCGAAAGTGCCGGCAAGGAATCTACCTAAGACCGAATATCTCGCACTGAAGAACTTACAAGCTAGGCCTGAACTTACAGTACTCCGAGCAGATAAAGGAAATGCAACGGTAGTGATGGACACGTCCGAGTATAAACAAAAAATGGAACATCTTTTGTCGGATGAAAGTACCTACAAGTTGGTTAAGTCAGACCCTACGAACAAAATACTCAAGCAAACTTGTGATATTGTTAAGAAATACTCCGAAAAACTTAATTTGGACGTGAAATATTTAATACCATCGTGTGTAAAACCTCCTCAAATGTATGGGCTACCAAAAATACACAAGGAAAACGCTCCTCTGCGCCCGATAGTTAGTCAGATAGGCGCACCAACTTACAGACTGGCTCAACACATGGCAAAGATTCTCTCACCCCTCAGAGGCAACACGAGAGCACATGTGAAAGATTCCTACCATTTTGTCAGTGAAATCAAACACCTACATCTCTCTGACAAGGAAACTATGGTTAGTTTTGATATACAGTCATTATTCACATGCATACCAGTACATGACTGTGTAGAAATTACTAGAAGGAAGCTGACAGAAAACAACATGCCTGAGGAATATGCAGAAATACTCAAACACTGCCTGACAACGGGCTATCTGTTATGGGACAAGAAATACTACATACAAGTAGACGGTGTAGCAATGGGCTCTCCAGTATCGCCTGTTGTCGCTGACATCTTCATGGAGGACTTTGAGGCGCGAGCCCTGCAGACTGCCACCATCACACCGAGGTTCTACAAGCGGTATGTAGATGACACTTTCACAATTTTACCAACAGATAGTGTTAATGCTTTCCTAAACCATCTTAATTCTATTAATAACCAAATACAATTCACAATGGAATTAGAGGCAACAAGTCTTTAGCTTTCTTAGATGTACTTGTCATCAGGAATAAAAACAACTCCTTAAGCCATACTGTGTATAGGAAAAAGACCCATACAAATAGGTACTTAAACGGTGAATCTCACCACCATCCTAAACAGTTAGCTACTGTAGGAATGTCTCTGTTTCAGAGAGCCCGCGGGATCTGTGACAAGAAACACCTGGACGCTGAGCTTCAACATGTCAGGCAAGTTCTGCAAGACAACAAGCTCCGACCGCCGCGCCACTGTCACAGATCCCAGAAGAAAGAAAAACCAGCCACAGTAGAAAGACAACCTGCTGTCCTCCCATACATCAAGGGCGTGACCGACAAAATTGGCTACATCTTGAAGCGAGCTTCTATCAAAACTTACTACAAGCCGCCAACGAAGATCAGTCAATTATTACCATCGGTCAAGTGTCAGTTACCCTTGCAAGAGGCCGGTGTCTACAAAATTGACTGTGAATGTGGGCTCTCATACATTGGACAAACCAAGAGAAGCATAGGCATTCGACTCAAAGAACATATAGCTGACATAAAACATAAACGCTCAACAAAGTCTGCTGTGTGTGAACATGTGGAACAAGGACCCAACCACTACCTGCGATTTGATGAACCACAGATACTCGCAAAAGAACATCGTTTTCTTCCAAGGATGATACGAGAGGCTATTGAAATTAAAAAACACCCTAATTTCAATAGGGAAGATGGTTGGAATGTTCCTCCAGCTTGGGACCCTGTCATAAGGCTAATGAAACCCAAGAAGGACAAAGTCACCAGAAGACCTAAGGACACTGTGAGCTCATTCTGCGTAAATAGTAACACCAGTAGTTGAAAAATGTTCGGGTACTTTGAGATAACTTATACATTCAAGAAAAAGACAAATATCACCTCAGTCTGCCGTGAACATGAATTCTGTAAAGAATTCGAAACGTCGGCTAGTAATAAATTAAAAATATAGTTTCTAGATCTTTAGTTTCAAATGTAATAACTTAGTGAAACCAATACAACGCGATAAAATCCGTAAACTGTAGTTTAATTTCAATTTGTATTCTTAGTTTGGCATATGCACCTAGAAAGGTGGGCTCACTTAGCTGCCGATAGTCGACGACGACGTGCAAGACCCAAACGGAGATGATGGGATGTCCTGGGTGCATTCGACAGTGACTGGCCAGACATATCACAACGCAGAAATGCATGGCGGTCCAAGGTAAGGCCTTTGTCCTAGTTTTATTTTAGTTATAGGTGGCAAACGAGCATACGCATCGCCTGATAGTCAGCGATCACCGCCGCCCATGGTCACAAGCAACACTAGAGGAGTCACAAGTGTAATGTCGCCCTTTGGTTTGGGAAAAGAGATATGAGACGGAGCGGGATGAGGGAGAAGGAATAGGGGATGGAGCCTCCGGCACTCTCGCTCACCGAACTAAATGCAACAATATTCTGTGACTTCCCGTCATTTTTCTGTGACTTCCCGTCATTTTTCTGTGACAGGGTAGTACTTCCCCGGTAAACTCCGGTTCACTATATGGGCCAGGATAGACTTTAAAAAAAGATCTAATATGTAAAATCCTTTATCTACCCTATTTTGGTAAAATCGACACCTAAAACGCATCTTAGATTTCTTTCTTTCCGTATGCACCAAGCTTTACTAAGACGCTTGGAAAGTTTTAAACGTATCTATCCTTGAATTTATTGAAGCGACCGCTTCGAAAGCCAATTAGTTTCTGCAATTAAGTTTCAGTTTTATCTCAGTTTCCAGAAGTGCGATGAGTTGCAAGGTGCCATTGATAATAAACAAAGACTGCGGTAAATTTAAACTTTTGATATTGGTACTTTTATTTTTTGAACTCGATGTTTCTTTTAAAAGTAGTTATTTAATTTCTTAATAAAAAAAATACATAAAATCGACAAAATTATTTACACGAGAGCTTAGTTGTTTTGACTTACTTGCGGACGTTCACAATATGTGATCTATTAATGGACTTGGAGGTAAGAGATACTTCAAATTTATATATTCTGCATATTTTATATGCTTATGTCAAATATTCATTTCTAATCTCCAAAGAGATTGGATAATATACATAGAGACTGTCCTAGTACTCCCAAATTGAACACAGTCAACTGACGTGTAAGATACAATTTAGACAATATTATGCCATCAAATTATATAACCTTAGTGATTTTTTCTTTTATAACAGTTCTATCATGATTTTGAATTTAGTCGTATAATATTTATATCGACTTTTCAAGTGTTGTAAAAAATCTTATCGAAATGTCTATCCACCGTATATTTTTACCTCGTTATTTTTTAGATTATATGTGCACGTGATAAAGATTTATAAAATAAGTGGATTGCTGCAGTATGTCGTGGAGAAAATTGGGTGCCTAGAAAGCACCATAGAATTTGTTCCAAGCATTCTACTGTGGAATGTTTTTATAGTAATGACAGATGGCTCCTCCCTTCTAAACATATCAGTGTGAGTGCTTAAATAATTATTTGCTATTATTTAAACTATCAGCAACAGTAATGAATTCCGAAGCTTGTTAGAATCCATCATATTACAAAAAAAATTAATGCACCTATAGAAATAATCTGATCTTTCTTTACAAAGACAGTAATATTTAAAGGACAGTAATTTGAAGGTTTGATAAGAATTGTCTGCTTTCATATTTACGAATACTGAGTGGATATGCATCAAAATAAGGGAATCTTCATTTGAAAGAAATTTTGTTAAATGTTATCTACCCAGAGACCAAAACTTGGTTGTTCTTGTTCGACTAGTGGACTAATAATGTGCCGATCCCAAGATAAAATCGAAGGGCTAGTCTAGCCACAATTTCTTTCTCTCTAAATATTCTGTGTGTCACATGTATGACCGAAAAGTGTCCGATCCCGCACATACATTTTTTACACATAGATTTGTATTACCTACACTATGTAATGAGAAAATTTCAATAAAGTGATTATTGTTAATAACAAACCTTTGGGCACTATTCAAGGTTTTGTCTGATTTATCTAATTTAAGTAAATTTTTATGTTTTTTGCTTGATAAAATCCATGTCGACTATCTCCTATCCTTGTAAAGAATTAATTTGGATATGCCATTCTCAGTTATCATAATGCTTAAGCTATGAGTTTCGCTTTTATCTTAATTATTTACTTTCTCTATTAAAAATACGTAATAGAGATTAGAGAGACAGTAGGGGGTGATGATTTATTTATTTAATATTTATTAATCCCACTTACAGCTTTCATTACAGCTGAAAAACTAACCATAAATAACTATAAATAAACATTTATGCCGAGGGTGTCGTATGAGGCGACTAAGAGAAACAAGAGAAGGAAATGTCGAAATAAAACCCTATACGAATACGTCTGGCTAGTAGGCCAAACCTCCACCACGGAAGGTTAAAGACCAGCAATGGACTTGAAAAGGCTGTTGATGCGTAAAGAAAAATACCATGAAAATTAGAAAATAACTCCTCGAAGATTATGTGCTACTGAGTACCCATTTGAAACAAAAATATATAAGTTCAGTTTAAAAATGCAAGTTTGTGTAATAATTATTTAAAGACTGTCCATCAACTAGCGTTCTGACTGCTGTGGACATAAATTTACGGAATTTAAAATGTATAACATATAAATAATATACAAGTCCGTTTGATTTTGAACCTATATTGAAACTTTAATCGAGCCATTATTTATATATTTATAATATTTATATAATATAATATAATATTTATATTGGCCAGGCTGTTAGACGACATCCACTCATTTCATAGTTTTACCACAGTATAAAGACATACAGTACTTTGACGCCTTTGATCTCGTAGAAAAAGCCGACAACGTCTAGACAAGGGTAAGGAGGCTAGGGCTGCCACATGTAAAAAATACCTACTTATTCAAACAATGTTTATTTATTTTAGAAAAATATTAAAATTGCTACGCTACATGAATATTTAATACTTTAATAACAACAATACTTTTATTTTCAATAAAACGTTTTACAAAGGTTGTTGAGGCCTTCTTTTAAGTATTAAAATACTTGTGTCAGAAGACCACCAATATTATAGTGTAAATCACTTATCTATACATATAAATACATCTATACACAAATAAAATTGGAGTGTTTGTTTGTAATATTAAAATAACCGCTTTTTACTAAATGCATATGGATGTATACTCGGTACATATACCGAAATGACATTTTTTATCATTTTTGTCTGTCTATCTGTCTGTTTGTTTTCACTAATCTCTGGAACGGCTGGATCAATTTTGACGAGACGTTGACTGGCGGATAGCTGATGTACCAAGGAGTAACTTAGGCTACAAATTAACCGGGTACGCGAAGTAGTTCCCTCAGGACGCGGGTGAAACCGTGGGAAACAGGCAAACAGCTAGTTTATTACTACAATAATTAACGATAAATAATTATTATGAAACAGTTTGCATTTTACGTGCGGTGACAGATTTGCATACTAAGTGTCAGTCAGCACCTATTTCATCCCGCAGGTGTCGTGGGAGGTGGTTAAGAATATAAAGCATTATTCTGATATCGTTTTCGTACAAACCATGTGAAAATAAAGTGATTGACATAGCGGTGGTTTAATGGACGGGTAACCATGGGATCAGCTTGCAGAGTCTATGTTATCGATATGAAGTATTTTGCAGATTTTTTTCGTGCAAACTGCGTTAAGGTAAAGCAATAGACATCACGGTCATTTTATGGATGGGTGACCGGGCTATGAGATTACGGAGAACATGTGTGGGGTTTACAAAAGGGGGCCAAAAATATGGTTATTTTCGAGCTAGGATGTGCCGTTACCAAGATACATAATAATGTGATAGGTAGGTATTTAACTAATACGAAGGTACTAGGTACTTATTGCATGAAATTAAAATCACACTTGAATGGAATATTGCCTTACAACGCATATTTTCTTACATCTGCAATGTTGTTTACGTACAATATTACTAATTTATTCTGTGATTTGGCCAGACATGAGATATTGTAAAAAGTTAGTAGATTAGTAGGAACGTGCACATTATTTTAAGTAGTTATAGTTACATACATTTCAAAATAATATAAATAATTATAATTAATTAAATTTTCTTTTTTGTTATAAGTAAATTGATGAACTCGCTTATTTTTTGAATCCTTATTTATTTATATCTTTAAACAGTATAAAAAATTTCAATGTCTCACAGCACAAGTCGCATGCACCATCTTAATTGATATTCATAAGCAAATAAATAAGTAACGAACAAAAAACAAGCACGTGCCAGCCCCTAAAAATATGTACCTAGTTACGAACTAAGGCGATATACGTAACTAGGTACCGCTCTTCCCGCGTCTCACCTCTTGCCCCCCGCACGATTGACCCGTCTAGACGCGTTCGTCGAACGACTGTATGGATTATTTGACTGTGGTTTTACTATATCCTTACTAATACCTATTATAAATGTAAGTGAATTTATTTATTTGTTAAGCTTTCACATTTTGACTACTCAATCGATCATAAAAAGTTCAATGCACGTTGCTGGGAGTAATGGGAGTACAGAAAAAGGTGTAAGGTACTTTTTATCAATCGGCTTTGGCCTATAAATCAAGCTTCAGGTATCATCAGTGATTGCTAGGGTGGCAAACACAAAGGTTATACTTATTTATTTTAATATACTGCTTTGCATTAAAACGTGGCTTTTTTCTTTCTTTAGTGTACGCGTGCGCCTTCCATAAATGAGACATCTTCTGTTTCTCCGACAACCAGCACTAAAGCGCCTACGTTAGTTACAATTTCTCCGCCAGTAGGTACAGAAGCGATGAAAATCGTGTGCGCTAAACACTTACGTACAATAGAAAAACTACAAAAAGAAGTTTTTCACCTTGAGCAGCTTGTTAAAAGACGTTTGTTAAAAATTAATTACCTATTTAAGACAACGTTCTAAACGTCTGATGAAAAAGAACATTGCTATGAATTCACGTATATGTCGGCGATACGCCAGGGTTAGCGTGTCCAGTCCAGACTCCATTATAATAAAAACACTCACGTAATATTACTTGGTTTATTTTCAGACGATTTCTAGCACAGAATTGAATTAAAATGTGACCTACAATCCTTTTTATAAACTAACCGTCATTACACTTAATGTTAACAACTGCCACTTCCTTTTCAACATATAATTGAAATTACTGTACAATTCATTATCAAAAATCAACATTAATATTGTTATGAATATTGCACAACACCATATGATTTATTTTATACGAATAACAAATCTATTGTAATAATCAAACGCTGCTTTACAACATTCGCAACAGATGGTGATGGGATGCTATCAACAGGATGTAAATATAAGCGCAGGTTATTTATTACCGTTAACATAAAAGTATCATAATAATGTTATTTAATACTAATTGATTTTACTTTGAACGTTTCTGGAGTTATCTTAATTATTAAGCGATAAATTAAATACCCAATATTTATAAAACAGTGAAGCAGTCAATAAAGTGTCTAATATTCTAAAGTAGTGAAGTTCTCAGTTCTGGGTTCACAAATAGTTATTTAAATATCAATCTTAAATATTATTAACATTTTCGTAACAATATAATCATTATATATTAATTTGCGCCCATATATACTTGATAGTTTGCAAAACGAAAATATCGTGAAGAAGGATTTGATAATTTTAGGTCACGTGAAAAATAACAGTGTTATTAAAAAATACCTTTCACGCGCGGCTGGTGACAAAACACGTGAGATTAGCTTGAAGTTAAAAAAAATGCTGTGACGCTTCATTATTATGTGCTACTGAGTACCCATTTGAAACAAAAAATATAGATTCCGTTTAAAATGCAAGTTTATGTAATAATTATATAAATACTATCCATTAACTAGCGTTCTGTAACTCGCCGTGTGGTTGACGGCATAGAATACAAGTGTCACCACCCCCTATCTTCCCGTGGGTGTCGTAAGAGGCGACTAAGGGATAACACGATGCAAATACCATCTTTGCGTATAGACGGAAAACTCGACATCAAACCCTATACGACTGCCTCGTTGGTCTCGCGGCATAAATGTGCGCGTGGGATCGGGAGGTCCCGGGTTCGATTCCTGGGTCGGGCAGTGTTATTGGGTTTTTCTGTCACGAAAATCTCAGTAGCAGCACGGAGTCTGGAAATGTGCCCGGTACGGCAATAGGCTCGCCCCTTATTACGTGGGACTAAAGTATATCTGGCGAAAAGCGGGTGTAGAAATACACTATATATTATACGATAAAAGGCGTGACGTTATGTATGTATGTATGTATGTATGTAACTAGCGTTCTGACTGTTGTGGACACAAACTTACGGCATGTATAACATGTACATACTTACTTTTACAAGTCTGTTTGTTTTTGAACCTATATTATTGAAACTTTGATCGATATCGATAGCGGATTTGCTCAATCACTAAAAAATTAAAAAGTTACGAAATTTGTGTTCAAATTGTCTTTAGCCCTAACTGACAAACATAGTGCCATCTTCTTCTGGCAACTCTAATTTGTCATATGAGTGAAGAGTGTAGCTATATTCAATTTGTTCATAAAAATATCGTTCATTCCATGCTTTAGTTATTCTTCCATGCTAATCTCCAAACCCATAGACAGATCAGATATTCCATCCTAAAGAAACTGCGGCTTTCAAGGTAATCCACAGTGTATGCATCTTTGATTACAAAATATCACGCATAATAATTTATAAAAAAAAAATACAATTCTTTTATTTTGCTACTATCTCGTTAATACATAAATTAATTGAAACACAATGGCCCAATGAAAAAATAGCGGGTAAAGAAATCTTTGTTATTTCATAAATTTTGAACGAACATTTTGGCGACTCGAAAAATACACCTTTGTTTTATTCTTTTTAAAATAAATTGTCAAAAGAA
This sequence comes from Euclidia mi, assembly GCA_944739405.2. NCBI lineage: Eukaryota > Metazoa > Arthropoda > Insecta > Lepidoptera > Erebidae > Euclidia > Euclidia mi. The sequence continues at coordinate 12,503,402 of OX123203.2, forward strand.
AAAGGTAATTAAATTGCTTTTTGTATTAAAACTGAGTAAAATAACGAATTGTCCGGCCTTCCGTCTTTGTTGATAATTTCTTAGGGCCGCCATGACATAATTATTTTAATTAATCACCAACTGACGCGAGGAAGGATTCATTTCAACGTTGTCAATTATTCGTCTTCTTATACATAAGCATGACTGCTAAAATTCAACTTAACTTATTGACGAAGTACAACAGTTTCAGTGTCAACTAAGTTTTCACTTAATATTTGCGCGTAAACATTAATGTATTATATAATTACACTAGCCGACGCCTAATATTATTAACCAAATTCGATAACCTTCCCAACAAAGTTTAATTTATATTCTATTAATACTTCAAGGCGGTAAGCTGAAATTCAATTCATACCTGCGGCAAATAGATGAAGTAATTACAATTTTGAGGTATAGGTCGCTCTCGCAACTCTTTGAGTATTTATTAAGTACACTAATATTTATACGTACCCGAAAACAGCAACTAACAATGTTCTAAAAACTTATAAACAAGCACCATACAAGTTTCTCTTTTTAAACAACCTACGCAGACGTAAGAAACTTTTCTATAACAGATAACAATATTATGCGAAAGCTAAAGTTGATAACTTTGTAATTTTCTCCTCATATATAATGGAATAAGAGGGATTAAAAAAGCAATGCTTCGAAATGTGGCAAATGAGACTTTTTATAATGTTATTAATTTATTTTTTAAACTCAATCATCACCATAACAGCCTTTCGCATATAACTACTGGACATAGACCACTCCTAATTTTACAATAGCATTGTGACTATTGTAAGCCAAAAGACTGCGTGATTGGCGGCCGCCTTACCGCTTGACACTCCGCCGAGTTTTGTGGGTTCGATCCCCACGCCGAAACAACTATGTGTTGTGTCATTCATAAATTGTTGTTTTAAGTCTGGGCATTAATTCTGTTAGGCCAACCTCACATTGGGCGCCAGGCGTTCCTCGAGCGTTTGCTCAGCGTGCGCTTGGCGTTCACTCTGTAGTACAAAGTGAACGCCGAGCGCACGCCTAACGGACGCTGAGCGTACGCTCGAGGAACCTCGAGCTCCGTACTCACATACAATTTTACTCGATCGAGTCAGACTCGAAGGCTCGCTTAGTGATGATGTCATCGAAGTGCGAGTATTGCAGTCCACACGTTGATTTGTACTCGTTTTCGAGTAAAACTATTGAGTATAACTGTATGTCAGTACTGAGCATTAGTTGTATGTTTGTAAAGTCCACCGCGACACAGGCTTTAGTCCTAGTGCAAGAGTCGTCTATTAAAAAAAAGAATGATTTGGTCCACCATACCACGCTGGCCAGATGGGTTGGTTTCATGTCGAGTTTTCCTTCTTTTCGCAATGACCATTTTGCTTACACAGCTAAACCATGTTAAATTCTATTCAATTGTAGTTGACATATTTAGGAGAAAAAATTAATTCGTTCCTATTGAATTGACCTTATACAACAAAAGATCAGAAACCAACCGCGAAATTTGGGTGCAATGCGCCTTTGAGAGCAATATATGGGTTTAATTTAACAAGGAAACTGAGCGTAAAATTTATCCGTTTGTGTGTTCATTATAACTTACTAGGTATTTACTAGGTTTTCACCGTAAAATAATAGCATCTTTACTCCATTAATTTTCAAATATTCGTTTTAATAAGTCTGGTGGTTTAGTATATACTGTATAGTAAGTTACGGAACCGCCAGCCCCGCAGGTCTCAAAGAGTTTTGTCATTTTTGGCTACAGTATTAGAGAACTCACTTTAGACTTGAGCAAGGCACGTGTCAAGAGGACTACATGGAATATATACTCCACCGACAACAGCTCAGCTCTAAGCCACTTATCTGTTTTCGATAAGCAGCGGCCGACTGTTGCGTAAAACTGGGAGAGCTTAGGAGAGCCGTCAGTCCCGGTTGTCATTAAGATCTTTGACAGAAGTTATCCAGAGTCAGTACCTTGGTATACGCCATACGCTATCTCTTTAGATTGCGGAGGTAAGACAGCAGTCATATCTAGTAACTAAAAAGAGGACTCCAGACAGCAAGCATCGTACAGATTTCGAAAAAAAATCTATTGTGCATCTTCTGTCGCAGGAGTAACGATCGAGGTAGAAAGAGGCAGAAAAAAGAGTAGATGGGTCGATCTCCAGAGGTATTTTTTTTCGTGTTGGGCGGGATAAAACCATTTTAAAATCGAAAAACATTTTCAAAATATTTTTTATAGACAGTTCGGTGTCTAATCTTCATGGTACTTGTACCAAATTTTATCAAATATTTAATTCAAATATTATTGTATCAAATTAAACTTATATTATTAGCCTTGGCTAATAATATAAGTTTAATTTGATTATTTAAAAAAAAATCTTAAGCCCTAAAATCCTGATCGCTCTGGGTTGACCCAACTCCCGATTGAATTTAAAAAAAATTTTTAACTTTTTAATGAGAAGGATCATATCAAACAACTTATTTATATTACATAACAAATAGCTAATCTTCATAGTAATAAAATATGTTTAGTTATATTTACAATAATTTTGCCACAATTTGAATTTGAAATCGTGACCGGGCATTTTATCTCATCGCTCTGCGCTGAGGTAAAACATCGCGCTCATCCTTAGTTACGCGTTATAGACACTCTATCCCGTGGGGCAACGTCAGTAGTGGTCTAACGCCGAGGAAGATACTCTGTCTGCCACGTTCCCGCGTTCCAACATTACGAAGGTAAGTTTATGATTGCTCTGGATTTGGTTCTCGAATTTTATGATTACTATGGCATGTTATTTAAATTCTGTAGTAAGCCTGTGAATGTGTTTGTTATGTGAATTAAGTGATTGTTATGATGTTTTTTATGAGACGATATCACAACTTTCCATTGTTTTTAAATTCGGCTATATTTATGATTTTGTGACTTTTTCTGATCGCTATGGCTCTGATTGCTCTGTACTAAAAGACCAGAGCGATGATATTTTGCATTACTTGTGCGTTATAAATCTATTTTAAGTAGTAGTATCCGACTGTAACAATGACAAACGATGAACTATGCACATAACATTTGATTTATAACCTTTTCTGGGTTGCCAAAAGTTGATTTTTATAGGTATGTTAATTTGTTTTTATAAAATTATTTTTTATATAGATTCTTATTTTTGATATGTATGACGGATAATATGCCTTGAATTTTCTAATATAATACATTTCTCTTACTGATCTTGTTACACGTACACTGAATATGACTGAAAACGGTTAAATAAATAATATTTTATCAATAATTTATATATTTTTTTAATGATTTCACCATTTATGTTCGCTCTGGCACCAATTATGATTGCTCTGGTCGCGAATTTTTTTTGAACTTAATAACTGTTTGAGTAAATTGAAGGCCAGTAGTAAAAATCTACCACTTGAATATCATTCTTTTAAATGAGGTACATAATTACCATTAAATATCAATATTTGAAAAGCACCAGAGCGATCACACGAATACTCTACTATACTATGCTCGTTTTGGAGATTGAGCCAGGTACACGTATCCTACACTAAAAATAATTTTTTTTTTTTTTTTTTTTTTTTTTTATTCGGAAAACAAACAGTATTATCATCTAAAACATAAAAACAGATCACATAACTATTTACCAATTACATGTTTTCACATATAAATATAAAGCTTGTTAACAGTAACATGATAGTTAAAAATAATTATTTATAAAGGTAGAACTTTAAGACTTACAGTTATTGAACCAATGTGAGCTCATTACTTTCTTAAAGACAGCTGGTTTAGTTATAAACAAATCAAATTCTGGGAAGTCGATCAACCCATTATAGTAGTTAGCGGATCTTATGAAAAATGAATTTTGTCTATAATTTGTGCCGCAATGTGGCACATTGAGACACACATGAGGATTCCTAACAGATCTAGTGGGAACTCGCAATTGCACCTTAGAGAGGAGATGTGGAGAATCAATGGATGATTGAGCCACCTTAGCAAGAAAACAAATATCAGCTATATTCCTTCTCTCTTTGAGTGTTAATAGATGGAATCTTTTGCATCTCGATTCATAATTTGGATCCTCTGTTTTACACTTGTACTGAAGGTATCTGGTAAAGTTTCTTTGTACTGATTCTATTCTCGAAATATAAATATTGTACAGTGGATTCCATACTTGTGAACAATATTCGAGAAAGCTACGAACATAAGAACAATACAATATTTTAATAATTTTGATGTTCTGGAATTGAGAGCAAGACCTCTTTAAGAACCCCATGGCCTTGTTGGCCTTCTGTACTATGGTGTCTACATGTTTCTCATATGTAAGTTTCGAATCATGTATTACACCTAGATCTCGTATATAATCAACCCGTTTTAGCTGACATTTTTTTAACGTGTACCTATAAGCTATTATATTAGTTTTGCGAGTGAATGTAATCAAATGACATTTAGAAACATTTAGGTCTAAGCTGTTCATCTGGCAGTAAATTTCTAGCCTATTTAAGTCCTGTTGTAGTAAATAACTATCTTCGACATTCTTAATATTTTTAAAGATTTTCATATCGTCAGCGTAAAGCAAAAATGACGAGTGTTTAAAGCAAATGTGAATATCATTTATAAATATATTGAACAGCAACGTTCCGAGTACGGAGCCTTGAGGGACTCCTGAGGGGACTGTATGCCACTTAGATACGATGCCATTTAAAGCAACAGCTTGGGTTCGGTTATGAATATACGAAGAAAGCCACCGGTACAGATTACCATGAATACCTGCGTTTAGTATCTTTTGCAACAGCATTATATGGTCAATTCGATCGAAACATTTCGTATAGTCCGTGAAAATACAGTCTACTTGGCCACCGTTTTCCATGCATGAAGTAGTAAAGTCACTAAACGATAGCAGATTGGTTGTTGTTGACCTATTTTTGATAAAGCCGTGCTGTTCCGGGATGAAGACCGCTGAAAGAGTGCTATATAATTGATCAAAAATTATGCGTTCTAGTATTTTACCAAATAAACATAATTTAGATATCGGTCTGTAATTTTTTATGTTTTCTTTATTTCCACTTTTATGTACTGGTGTAATAAATGCAGTCTTCCATATGTCAGGTACAATTCCATCCTTTACAGAACGCGTAAAAATTATTGTAAGAGGCTTTACTAATTCTGTAGCACATTTAACTATGAATAAAGGTGGTATGTTATCAGGGCCCGCGCCCTTAGTGAGGTCTAGAGAGCTAAGGAGCTTGAACACAGACTCTGCATTTATTTCTATTTTGCTGATAGCTATCGAGGTTCTAGCAACGGTTATATTATCAGCAGTAGTTTGGTCCGAATTTGAGAGAAAATTTGATTGAAAGTATGTCGCGAAAGCATCACAAATTTCCTCGTTACTGCTAAAAGATTTATCTTCATTAAACATAGTTGAGGGAAGCAAATTGGATCCTTTTTTGTTAGATTTGATAAATGACCAAAACATTTTTGGATTTTTTATTATTGATTCCTCCGTATTCAAAATATAGTCATTGTAACATTGGTCTTCCAACATTTTAGCTCTGGCTCGAAGTAAACTAAAAGATTCGTAGTCTGATGAGTTACCATAATTTCGGTATTTTTGTAGGTATTTGTATTTTTCTTTCAAAATTTTTTTCAAACTGGTATTGTACCATGGCGGAAACTTCGACGGATAAATTATCTTGCTAGGGATATACTTATCAATTACATTATAAAGACATTTATAAAAATTATCAACAGCATTGTTTAGTGTATTATTAACTAAAATATTGTCCCACATGTATTCATTTAAGGAACTCTTAATCTTGTCATAGTCTCCAGAATCAAATAAATATTTTCTTCTAGGTTTAGACTTACGAGGTTCGTCACTAACAAAACATAGCTGTATATTAAGGGATTTGTGATGATCATCTTCTTGAACCAAAGGATATTCACAGTGGGTAACAGTAATATCGATATTACTTAACACTAGGTCTAAAATTCGTCCCTTTGATATATTACGATGAGTATTAAACTGATTCAAATTACATTCGGATAGAATATCCACAAAATATGTTTGAGAATCACCTGCAACCCCAAAGGGTTGCAAATAAGTCCCGTCACTAAACCATTCAACGTTAGGCATATTAAAATCACCCATTATTGTAAATGTATCGTCCGGATTTGTATTCACTAATTGTGAAAGGTTATTTGTAAAATTCCGTAATTGCGCGTCATAACTATGTCCAAGATGTTCCCTACAAAGATAAAGTGTACAGAAATGAAATTTATGTGACGGTTTACCCTTTTGTTTAAAATTTATAGTAACCCATAAGTCTTCCGCTGAAGATGACCAATCAGAACGAACCAATGCCGAAAGTTCCCGACGTACAGCTAATAATACGCCACCCCCTTTTATTTGCCCCAATCTGTTATATTCCCTGTCCCGACGCCAAACTGAGTACTCATTGCCAAATAATTCGCTATCACTTATACTATCCATCAACCAAGTTTCTGTTACTGAAATAATATCGTAGGTATTTAAATAAACATTACGTTTAAACATATGAGTCTTAGTTCGTAGCCCTCGAGTGTTCTGATAATATATATTAAGCGAAATCATTTAGACGGATGTAAACACTAAAACAAATATATAAATTATAAAAACAAGAAACTATCCAAAATGTATAGATCACAATGTCCACTGCACTAAAGACACAGTTCAATACTATACCACCAGAGCATTCCTTTTTAACATATTCCATCACTAAATTAGGATACATGTTCAGTGTAAAAACAAATTTATAATTTACGACATAAGGGAAAGATACGAAGCGCAAAATAAGTATTAACAAATAGCTAACGAACGTAGATATAAAATAAATATTAAAATGTAGGGTCATTAGTAAAAGTATTTTGTGTTGTACGCGGCCAAAGAGTGTGCGAACGCAAGCGAGAATGATCCGTATGGAGCGGCGCAGGGGCGCGCAAGCGAGTATTAATTGAATACGCTGCCACAACCTACCCGCACCCACCAAAACAAGTTGTTCGACGATTCTAGTATGACTCAAGTTAATGCAAATGAGTAAATGTATGCCAATGGTTCTCAAACTGTTTACATGTTTTATTAGTAGATTTAAGTAAAGTAAGAATACTATTGTTAGTGATTCACAATTTTTTGAAGATCTTTTTCGCATTTTATAAAAAATGATGGTGATGTTTCTGATTTTCTAGCCATGATTTTACAGTGTTTTACCCAAACGTATTTAAAATTGTTCTCCCTCGCTAGAGCCCTTGCTTTACTTAGAAGCGACTTGTTGGTCTGGGTCAGGTGGTCGTTCACATAGAATGCAGCAGAAGCGGAAAAGCCCAAGTTCGATATATTCAATTGCTTACTCTTACGCGACAACTCCACGAAGTCTTCCTTTTTGTAGCGGCTGTTGAATGCGATTATAATGGGTTTGTCGGCGTTGGGGATTCTAGTTGGTATGCGAGCAATATAGTTAATGTCCTCCTTCCTTACTTCCACGTTGCACAGGTTTCCAATTTTCTGAGCGACCTCAAATAGGTTTTCATTCTTTTTCTGCGGTATTCCCTTTATCTCAGCGTTGTTCGCTCTATCCCATTGATCCTTTTCTTTGAGTTCAGTCTTCAAACTTTCAAAACTCTGCTGAAGTGCCGGTAGCCGACTCGCGGCATCCTCCAACTTGGACACCCGTGACTCTAGAGTGCTTATTTTTTGAGTAAAGCTGCTTATAACACTGTGCGCCATCTCTACAGAATCTTTGAGCCCTGACAGTTCCGATTTGATGGACCTTACATCAGCGACAAGAACCGCCAGGGGTGCCAAATCCAAAGTTATCCTGTTCAGTTGTTCCTGCATTTTGTCTAGTTGAGTAGGTTGCGGTGATACTGCCAGTGGAGAAAGTGATGAGCCAGATTTACATTTCGGGCAACGCCATGAGTTCTTCCGACTGTCGCCAAGTCTTCGGTAGCCAGCTTCGGTAACTCCAGAACATTGGTAGTCATAGTGTTGCTTGCAAGCACTACACACGGTACCATCGGTGTGTTCTGAACCACAGCTCGCACAGATGAACATGGTGCAAAAAGTTTGGGTAACACTGGTTTTACTTTAAACTGACAAGCGTGCGTTCTCGATAGAGGCCTGACGGCGAGTGAGGCTAAATAAAGAGCATTATTCATCAACAAAATCAGTATATCCCACTTTTCACTGTAACTGCAGCAAAACGTCTGACTAAGCGTTTTTAACCAACGCCGCTAGAGAAACTGGGTCAATATAAGATTAAGTGTATCACTGTGGTCACTTACCTATTCTACTTTACACGAGAATGCTCAGACATAATCACCTCATTTATTATCGCTGGAAAACAGCGGAGTAAGTTACCGTGAAATAGGGTTAGGTTGCTTAATAAAATGTTTAACCTCAGCAAATATATTGTAGCTAGCCTACAATATATTTGCAACATAAAAATTAATTCTTTGTATTGAAGTATCGCTTTGCTTTACAACCATTTACAACTATCGGCCGTACAGAAAAATCAGAACATGTTTGGTTACAGATTTAGGGCCTGTGCAAACCACGTTTTTTAAACGCGCCTTCGACGCGCGTTTGTAGTAATACAGACGCGATACGCACGCAAGTCAGACGCAGCCTGTAGACCTTTGCACACCTGAATAAATTCAAATACGCGTTTGAATCGATACAAACGCTCTCAGATTATAGAACAAGAATCAGATGGAGCGCGCGGAACAGTTGCGTGAGGCCACTGAAGCAAATACAAATTGAAAAGAGAATACAAATGAAAACACCGGCTCAGTGCGATACGAAGTATCGTACAGTTCACGCGCCCCGATCAACTCAACTTTTAAATTCATAAAATGCCGTCATGCGTTTTTAAACGTTGTAAAAGTTATTTCTAAAAGCAAAAACAGAAAGATAGAATATCTTTTCACAGTTATCTGACTGTTATTATCTTAATATATAAAATCCTTGCGTTACTGACTGACTGACAGACACGCTACAGCCGAAACTATTGGGCGCAGGAAGCTGAAATTTGGCATGTATGGTCTTTGGGGACCGTAGGGGTGCACTAAGAAGGGATTTCCCGAAATTCGCACGGGATCGGCTAAAACGGGTAAATTAAAAAAATGCAGGCGTAGCTGCTGGCGTCCTCTAGTTATATTATAATATTTGACTGTTTCATAATTTAATTTCGATAAAAATCGTATTTCTGCAAAAAATGTGTAAGTGTTGCCCGTTTACGTCGACGCCGTTTTCCCTGTATAATGGACAATGCACTTGTCAATTGATTTATATAATATGTAATAAGAATTGTCATGTTAATGAAAAATATATTAACATATTATAAAAGTATATTTTAGATATATCTTTATTAGCAAATATTGTTATAGGCTTTCCAATATGCATACATTGCTTTGGGCTCGATCCCTATACGATCCAAATATTCATGTACTTAATGTGTAGAAACAGAAATTATTGATTTTAGGCATTCATTTTTTTTAATAGCTTACGCTGTCCCACTCCTGGGCAAAGGCTTCCCCCCAATCTTTCCAGGTATGCTTGTCGCATGTAATCTCAAGCCAGCTCTTTTGGTAGGTGTCTTGGTCATTTCGCCACCTGTTTCGGGGCCGGCCTCGGCGATGTCGTCTATCCTCTGGTACCCACAGTGTTGATACTCTTGCCCAACGAGCCTCGTACATACGGCTGACGCTGCTCGCCCAGTTTCATTTGAGACTGGCAGCCTTTCTTCCCACATCTTTGATGGGCTTCAAATTGTCATCGGCGTGGAATCCAGTGATTCGGCTAACAACACCCCACTTTAATGCGCAGTCGGCAAATGTTCAATATACAGATACGGTTAGCGTGTTTTGCGCTGGTACTTCAAAAATAAACGACCCGGGGGTAAAAATAGAAGCTTCTACCTCGCACTCGGAGACGTGACATCGTCCAGTCAGCCACCAGCTACCAGTCAGCTTGCGACCACGGGACGTGAAACCGTCTCGAAACGTCAAGCAAAATAAGGTATGTAAATACCTAATGCATGTTCGCGTTAATTCCCGTCTATATAAATATATATATTCTTACACGCACATAGACGCTCGTGTCCGTATAGTACAATCGCCAAATGTCACGCACACATAGCTGTCAACGTGCCTCACTTTGATGAATGCGCTCCATCTACCTTTTCATCTAATAATCTGAGCAAACGCTATACTAACGCGCGTGTGTAAAGATACTGACGCGCCGGTGCCGCGCATTTTATCTTTATTAATTATCGATACAAACGACAACAAACTGCTCTATAGGATGAAACGTTTTAGAAACGCGCGTCAAGGGCGCGTTTAAAGAATGTGGTTTGCACAAGCCCTTAATTTTCTACAACTTTGGTCCCGTAGCATTTAGTCGTAAATTGAAAAATAACAAAGTTACAATTGAAAATCGAATGAAATTAGCAACCAATCTTCTTTTCAGTCTGTGATCATTTTTTCGTCGTCAGTACTAAGAAAATAGTTAATTTATCTTTTCTTCTTCCAAAACATGACCCAGGCTTTCAACTTGAGACTTTACAGTAACATTAGTTCCAATTTTCACTCATTACAATGACCCTAAAAACTGTGGTTGAAAAAAAAGACTTGATAGTCTGTAGAGTTGATAGCCTGCCCAGCCAGAGGATACTGCGATTTGTTCTGCCGTGCCTAAACATTCTGGGGACACTAGTAAAAAAAATATTGGAGATATCAAAATTCACTGAGTAAAATAATGAATTACCGACAAAAATTTGACTTTCTTCCAAATTTTTTTATCCTTATTTTTATACTGGCGCTTGATCAGACCCTGCCAAATCTTGGCTCATCTCAAAGAATAAGGACACAGTTTCAATAAAAACATAACAATAATAAAGACATAACTTTTTATTTTTGGCTTTACGACCAAAGTTTTGCAACCAAAGTTGTAGAGAATTTAATTTGCAACAAAATACTTTCTATATATATTCTTTGTGCGGTCAATAGTTTACCAGATAATCAAGAAACACCATCTACACCTGCACTGTTTCCAAAACGAAAGCTTTACACTAGCCCTCCCTACCCATCTGTAAAATAAAATTGCGTCCTCTGATAAATGTAACTGTTCAATAGACTAAATAGGTAATGCAAAGGAATATAGCGCCTTGCTGATTTCAGCTTGAATGGACCAGCTTGACGCTGATGATAACGACTACTCAAGAAGTTCAATAACCCGGTGTCCACTTACTAGTCTAACCTAATTTGACAGAATAATAGCTTTTCCAAGGAACAGCTGAAACATTCCATGCCTTGGGACTTATACTCGTTTATAAATGTATGCGTAAGAAACCCTTTATTTCCGTTTGTGTTCTGCTATCATAGCAAAACTATTGAAACAATTTAAAATATCCTCCATAAGGAAGATAAATATTCACTTAGAAAAATAGTTTTCTATTTTCCTCTCAGAAAGTGTAAAGTAACGTTGTTGCTTTAGACTTCCAAGTATGTTAGAAACTAGCGGTTGAAAAATAGCTTGTTTTATATTAAATATATGTACATAAGAAAACAACGAAGTAAAGAAACAATAATAAATTTATTCAAAACTTAACAGAGGCAAACTAATACTCGACGCACCTATGAACTGAAGTCCCAAAGGTGGTTCGCTGATTAAAGGTTAACAACCTGCTTTTAAATTAACTTAAAACTAAATGTATTCGATTTTTGATGCCTAACGTCAAACAAGTGAACACCTCAGTAAAGGTTAAGGATGATGTGTTGGATCTTGTGGATAACACCAAATTTTTTGACCACATATTAGTAAATTGTCACAGACACAGCTCTGCAGCATACGCAGTCAGGAAAATTCGCCAGTTAACTGACATTGACACAGCCAGGCTTGTATATCATAGTTATTTTCATATTATAATGTCATATGGTATTCTCTTGTGGGGAAATGCTGCCGACATACAGACCATCTTTCTTTTGCAGAAAAGAGCTATTCGAGCAATTTATAATTTGGATTATGGGGCTTCGTTAAGAAATAAATTCAAGGAAATAAACATTTTAACAGTTGCAAGCCAGTACATTTATTCCAACCTAATATATGTTTTCCAAAACAAGGCCTCATACTCAAAGAAAAGTGATATCCATTTCAATACGAGAAATAAGAGCAAACTAGTAGTGCCGGCCACCCGGCTAGAGAAAATAAAAAAATATTTTCAAGGCCAAGGTGTGCGCTTTTACAATAAAGTGCCAAACAATATACAAAATTTAAGTTTTAATAATTTCAAAAAGGTTATAAAACGTAAACTTTGTCAAAAAGGGTATTATTCAGTGCTAGATTATATTGAAGACTAAAATGCTTGGGATTAATTTGCTCGGTCCCACAGGCTACTTATGTTTGATTAGTGTTAAGTTTCATGTGAGTGTGAGTTATTATGTCTATATTATGTTAGTTTAGTACCTTTATATTATTATTAAAAAACCTTAATAATTGACAACAACATAATAGACACACCAGCTCATATACCTATGAAAAAATCAATGTAGTTACTAAGTTTTTAAATTGTATAGAAACTAGACGAAGAAAAGAGTGGCTCGGAGTTTCTTGCCTGATTCTTTTCACGAGGCTCTACTTTCTGAACAGGCTTTTTTTTCAATGCTCAATTATGTTAATATGCATTTAAAGTTACTTTTTTTATTTGTATGACTTTCTGACGTGTCCAAAAAATTAAACATTTTTATGGAAATAAACATATTTGAGTTTGAGTTTGAGTTTGAACTGCTACGCCCCTACATTTTATTTTAATTTAAGCATTTCTGCCCGATCGCGTGGGAATTTCGGGCATTACCTTCATAGTGCACCCCTACAGTCCGCAAGGCAAGTAGGCTTGTTACATAGCTCTTGAGCGTCTGCCTGCGATCGCAAGAGATCATCGCTCCCTTGCGGGAGGCCTACCTCTGCTGCGTCGTCGTTCGGTGCGTGGCCGTCACTTCCGAATTTTTATGTTGTAACGGTTTTCGGATTAAGCCCTGCCCAATGCCGCTTTAGTTTGAATTTTCGGAGAGATATGTAATTTTTTGTATATGTTTTGTCTCAGACTGCCTCCGTGATCCAATGGATAGCGTATGCGTCTGCTGATCGGGAGGTCCTTGGTTCGATGCCCGCCTCGAGCTAAAGTTTGCCAACGTGCCCGATATTCTGGCAATGTGCCTGGTAACGGCAATAGGCTCGACCCTCTCGTGGGACCTAAAATTCGTTACATGGTAAAATATTACTCCTCTGACAACCCCTTCGGGAATACAGGCGTGAGCCTATATTAAAAATATATGTTTCATCTCAAAAATTCCATCCCAAAATGTCAGGAAATCTAACTCTTCAAAGATCTCGCAGTGATTCGCAAACATAATTGAACCAACGGAGCATTCAATATAATAATATTTTATTAATAATAAAACATGTAGACGTTTTCGTACTCACGATTGGATGTGTTTATGCCACTAGATACTAAACTTGAAGTCGTAAAATTTGTATGCAGGGTCAGCAAGAAGATTTAGAATTCCAGCCATTCCTTTTAACGATACGAGATAGATATTAAAAAAATAACCAGATTGAGAAATGGGATTATTTTTTACATGACCTATTTTCTTCAGTTTTAAAATACATTTTCTAAGAAAGCTTTATGAAGATATCGCAAAGATAGGAAAGAGATAGCGATGTACAAAAAATGAACAACAAGATGCTTATTTATTTATTTATGACTAGTTGTTGCCCGCCATTTATTAATGAATGAAGAGTTAGCATGCCGTCCGGTGTCCTACTGATTTCGTCGTTTGAAAGTCTCCAGTAATAAAATATATTTCTAGTGTCGGAGTTGACGTTTATAAAGAGCGAGAATAATCTTTTATATGTATAAAATTGTTCCGTTACTGAGTGACTGACAGACAACGCATAGCCAAAACAGCTGGACACGAAGACTCGAAAATCGGGCTCAGTGGCGTGCCATTGGTTCTCCAATCCAGTAGTGAACTATGGCAGGCTGATGATGATGATGAAAAAATTGTGCAGGAGTAGCCGTGGTTGTCCTCTATATCTACACAAATATTATAAATAGAAAAAAATGTATTTTTGTTTGTTTGTTTGTAATGGATAAACTCAAAAACTACTGGACCTATTTTAAAAATTCTTTCACCATTAGAAAGCTAAATTTTCTGCGAATAACATAGGCTATATTTTAATTTACCAACTGTTTAGACTCATGCCCAAGCAAAGCAGAGATATTAGTTAGGGGCAATGTGAATGAGTGTGATGTGCTGTTTAATTTTAAATATATTGACACCAATGACATCCTCAAGATATTCAAGACAATCAATATTAAGAAATCTATTGACTTATGGGGTATTTCAGTTAAACTTTTGCCAAATTATTTTTAGCATAGCTCCATATTTAGCTGCAATATTTAATAGTTGCGTAGATAAATGGGTATTTCCTGATTTAATGAAACACAGCAAGGTGATACCACTTTTCAAAAAAGGATCCAAGAGCGACCTTAGTAACTTTCGGCTAGTTTCTATCTTGCCTGCAATCAGTAAAATTTTTGAAAAAGTTATTTTACATCAGTTAGAGAGCCACTTTCTCACAAATAACTTATTGCACAGTGAGCAGTATGGCTTCACTAAGGGTCGCTCCACCGTTGATGCCGGTGTAACTCTATTAAAACATATTTTTAACCATTGGTGTTTTTTGCGACTTGTCAAAAGCTTTTGATTGTGTCAAACTCAAACTCAAAATCATTTATTCATTTAGGTCACAAAGTGACGCTTATGAACGTCAAAGATTAAAGTTAATTACTAGATGATTCTACATTTACATTTACTGCCACGTTCGCAATGCAATAGGTAGAGCCACGAGAAAGAACGGGCAATAAAACTCGTGGCCACTCTTTTTAACTGCCAGTATAATTCTTTTACATAATATTATATTTGTAAGGAGCTGCAACTGTTTCACATTGTGAGTTATCTACTATTGCAAAAGTTAATAGTTGTTGATATCATGCTCAAGCAATAAATTATGTTCATTTAGTAAGCCTCCCAAAGTGAATATGGTGAAACAGGAGCATCCAATTACGTCTTTTGATGTAAGCAACTCGCGAACATGACTGTTCTGATCTATGGTGGAACAGTATGTTCCGAAAAGTAATGGTATATGAACCTGCAGCAATTTACAATCCATTAGTTAGCAGTTCATGACCACGAGTTACCCTCACCTTACAAATCCGATAAATTATAATAAAAAGAGTAGAACAAGAATGCAAATGTAGTATAAAAGAGAATACGGTAATTAACTACACTATAAAACTGCCTATTGACCTAATAATAAAAAGAAATTGACCCAATAAAAAAATATTTATTTCCAAGCGTACTTGTCGTCAAGATACTCATTTAAACCATAATATGAACATGATACACTTTTACGTAAACTCAACCATTATGGTGTTCGCACTCAATCTTGTTGCCAATTACCTAAGAGATAGAGTTTAGTATGTAGATGTTAGTGGAAGTAGGTCTCAAGGTTTGCCAGTGGGAATGGGCGTTCCACAGGGCTCTATTCTTGGTCCGTTTTTTTTTTTAATATGTATTAATGACTTGCCATTCTTTGTTAAAAATCTATGTGATATTGTTCTTTTTGCTGACGATACTTCACTTATTTTTAAAGTTGATCGTAATAGAAGTAATATTGACAGCATAAATAATTCTCTTGCGCTAGTACTACATTGGTTCACGACAAATAATTTGCTACTAAACTCTGGCAAAACAAAATGTGTGAAATTCACTTTGCCGAATGTTAAAAATGTTCTTACTAATATAACTTTAAATAACGAAACAATTAACCTAGTTGATTCAACTGTATTTTTAGGTTTAACTCTAGATTGTAAGCTTCAGTGGGGCACCCAAATATCCTGTCTGGCAGTCAAACTTAGTTCTGCAGCATTTGCAGTTAGGAAAGTTCGACAATTCACAGACGTAGATACTGCTAGATTAATTTACTTTAGTTACTTTCACAGTGTAATGTCTTACGGGATACTGTTATGGGGTACGGCGGCCGATATTCAGACAATTTTTGTCATTCAAAAGAGGGCCATACGCGCAATATATAAGTTAGGTGCTAGAGATTCTTTACGAGATAAAGGATCTTGGGCAAAAATGTATGAAGCCTGGGCTCACTGCTCACAAGCACGGCCTGAATATACTTGTAAAGCACTAAAGATGTAAAGATAAAAACTCATTTTTGCGAAGAATCCATGGGGTTATTTAGCTATAAATATTTTTCTCCTACCATAAATAAACTATAATCCTGCAAAGTAATGCTGTTATGGCATTGTAGTTTTTGTTGTTTCACATCTTTAACTAGTTTTAATTCCATGTACAAAGAATACATAAAAAATAAAACATCTGCTGACAGTAAAAATATTTTTATTAACATTTCAATCAATATCAATAATAATATCGTTTAGGTGACCCGCCGGTGGATTAAATTGTATGTGCCGAGAGGATACACGAAAACATACAGATAACATACAAACATACATACATAGACTCACGCCTGTTTCCCGGAGGGGTAGGCAGAGACTACGGAACGCCATTTGCAACGATCTTGACATTTCACTCCCATCAGATTCCTCATGCATGCTCTTCGGTTCAGGGTACTTCTAACCTGTCCTTTTTTTTAGGACACACAGTTAATACCGTGAAAATCACGAGTCGACTGACTGAGAGCAAACGGGCGCCCGGGCAGGCGTCCGAGAAGTGTGAGAGGGAAGGAGAGTGTTGTAAATCACACGGGCGCAAGCGCATCTATTGTTTACCATTATTTTAAACAGTGGTGTAGAAAGGGAGAGGGGGCGGTGGAGGCGGTCCGCCCCGGATGACACCCCTTTTTGGGGTGCCACCCCAAACTCGACTTTAAGAACAATGTACAAACATATAAAAAAACATAGGCACTAGCTCAGCACTACGATCTGGGAGCAGTTAGCCCGTAATTGTTAGGTATCAACTAAAAAAAAAGAAAAGGGTCGACCACCAACTTCCGCCCCAGGTGCCACCCAAGCTAGCTACGCTACAGATTTTAATGTACGAATATATTGTTACTATAACAGTTTTATGACTAATAATTGTATTTTACTACAAAATCTTAATCAAAAATTTAAGTGCATATCTTTTTTCTGTAATGGAATTGAAGGTGGTGCTGGTAGTAACAATTTTAGTACGAATGAAATCCTTTACAATGGCATATGCCATAACTCTGTTGGACACTGAGCCCAATATGACGCATGGTCCTTTAAAGAAGTAGAAATATTTACAGTTGCATCGCAGTATATATTTGCTAATTTAATGTACGTTAAGAAAAACTTAACTCTTTACCGTAAAAATAGTGACTTGCACAAAGTGAACACAAGGAATAAGCATAAACTAGTGGGCACTAACTACCGTCTACATAAGGTTCATAACTCATTTGCGGGACTCGGTATACATTTCTTCAACAAATGACCTCCGGAAATAATGAATTTACCTCTACACTAATTTAAAACCACTAGGGATTTTCTTTTAAAAAGGGGTTATTACACGATTAAAGAATTTCTAGATGACAAGACATCATGGGTCTAGTTGCTCTTTTTAAATTCACTATTATTGTTCTTTTTATGACTGTGTAATATATTTATTAAACTCATCTTAATTAATAACATGTTAAGTGGAGGTGCCTTGGGAACATTCATGATATTTGTAGGGTTTGCATATTTTTTTTATAATTTGTAGAATCTAATATATCAGTTTTTATTCCTGATCTAATCATTGTTCACTTGTCGCCTTACAGAATTCTTTAATCTATTGGTTGCTGATACATCTATACTGCTGTCGCTATAGTGTTTTGTTGTTGTATTATTCACATATTTTTTTCATATCCATTTATTTCTAATCAGTGTCGCGAAGTGTTTTGTCCGTGTCAGCAATTATGGTACCACAAATTGTAAGATTAAGATTCCGATTTAAAAAAGAGTGGCATGAGTTTCTTCCGGGCTCTTCTCATAGCCCTAACATCCCGAACCTGGCTGTAAAAAGAAAGAAATTACGTTCATAACTGTTGCTTTCGTAACCAATGTGAATAAATGAGTTTGAATTTTGAATTTCAATTTGAATTTTAGAAAAAGTAGGGGTCCGTAAGGCATTTGGGTTTTTGGGGTACGCAAAGTTCCCTCAGGACGCGGGTGAAACCACGGAAAACGGGTAGTTAAAAATAATAATAATAGCCTTTTATTCAGAACTATTTAACATACAAATATGAACTTACAATAAAATATACCCTTATTAAAAATCTTATAAACTTAGCCTAGTATACTTTCGCTTAACTTTCTGTAGATCTGTTTGTCAATGTCTTACTCGCTACGCCAATCAGCTTAATGTTATTTAGAATATATATGTAAGTTTAACATTTTCTCTGTAAGTTATTTGTAAATCTTTTGAGAAAATAAATGTCTTAAACCATAATCGACAATGGCCTCCTCCAATTTTCTCCTCTCTTCCTCTTTTCTTCCAACGGGACTATGACATCCGACAAGTGGCAGGAGTGATGTGGAACAGAGTGGCTTGGGGATAGACCAGAGTCCTCTGTATTAACATATTTAAATCAGGTTTTTGTATGATATACTGCCGCATAATACCATCCAAAGCTCAAGTCCTACAACACAAAGCTCTTTTGAATGCTCACATCGTGAAAAAAATAATGATATCCTTGAGATTTCCTTACGACCCTCAGGGCTCAGAATAGTGTATGTCGTATATAAGTATAATATACTGCTTAGGTATCTTTAGCATCGTTTGATGTTGTATGTTGAAGTTCTAAGGCAGTAATAGCCTAGTGGAGGAATTAACAAACTGTTACAGGGTCTTGGGTTGACAGACAACATCACTGACATAGTTTATATAGGGCTGATAATAATTTAACTTCACGCCTTTATCCCTGAAGGGGTAGGCAGACGTGTACCTATTTCATCTATTTACCTCACTTCTCCACTTATGTTTCGATGCCAATGAAATAGGAGGCGAGCCTATGCCATCTACCGGGAAGATTATAAACGAGCTATAATAAACATTTTAATACACTCACGCAACTTCGAAAAGTCTTGGTGGCCAGCATACCTGGTAATCGGGCCTGAGACCATCGTCTCGGCAGTCCGTTACGTACACCACTAGGCTATCGCAGCTATGCTACTAGGGCTATCTTATAAAAATTACCAGAATATAATTTTGGTGACTACTGACTGACTGGCTGGTTCGATTCTTATTTTCCTGTAAATATACATACATATATGTACATACATTTAAATCAATTGCAGCTTGTTGTCTCGCAATACATCAAAAATGGTCGGACCGGAATTTCAATAATTCTGTGTCTTTGTTTTTCGCTTCAATACTGGGGTGGTTTAGATAAAATGGAAATCAGGAATCTAAAGGAAGGGCCGGAAAAATGGAAAAGTCAAATGGTTAGATCGATCTTTTGAAACGACAATACGGGTGGGGTCAGATAGCGTATAATAAACCTAGTATGTATGTGTGAAAGAAAATATAAGTATGTTTGTCCATTATTGCCATAGTACAAGCTTCGCCTAGTTTGATTTTAAGTGGTTACTATCACAAATGGGCATTTTTTGGCTGTATTGCTTATAATTACTTCTAGTATAAACGTGAAAATAGTATAAACGTTATCGTGAGAAATATCCATTCAAATCAAATGTTTAAAAAAGCGTGATGTGTAACGACTTGGTATTGTGCAACTAACTACAATTATGCACTCGAAAAAAATATTTTATAATCACAGACAGACACTTACATTTTATTTATACTTACTTATGTGTTCAGATAGATTTACCGTCCAAATTTTATCCAAAGAAATTGAGAAATTGTTTCGCTCCCACATCTAGTACCCAACGGCAACACTAGCATTATCTTGCGATAAATCGCGGCTTCGATATTGGCTTATATAAATTACAAACTAAACCAGGGTTAGTTAGTAATCAAGTTTTGGTTGGTGCTGATCCAGTGATTTGAGAGTGCACCTTGTTAGAGCTTCATTTGACCTTAGAATTGGATAGTATTGGGTTATGTTGTAATTTATTGCTCTTAGTATTCTATTAATTCATTTTATACTTATACTATTGCTCTTATGGAATAATAATAAGCTTTGCAGAATTTTGTGTTGCCAGAGGTTAAATAACAATAATTATCTATTTAATACGCACTTAACTCTGAGAAGTCATTGGTGCCATAGATTCGAACTTGAGACCCTTTGCGTAGCGGATTGTCAGTGTCGCCACTAGGTCGGCACTAGGTCATCTTTAGCATCGTTTGATAGGTATTCATGTTCAGATTTCATCTCCTCCTTACAAAGAACGAGATTACTTCTGCAAGAAACCTGCTTTGTATATTATGGAACTTTTAAGGTAGTAAACGCCTAGTATGTTGAAGTTCTAAGGCAGTAATAGCCTAGTGGAGGGATTAACAGACTGCTTCGCTGAGGGTCTTCGGTTAACAAACAAACGCGCGCATCACTGACATACAGCTGATAATAATTTAACTTCACGCCTTTATCCCCGAAGGTGTAGGCCGACGTGTATTACACACCCACACTTCGCCAGTTATGTTTAGGTGCCAATAAAATAGGAGGCGAGCCTATGTCATCTACCGGGAAAATTATTAAGCAAGCGATAATAAACATTTTTAATACACTCACGCAACTTCGAAAAGTCATTGGTGCCTGGTATACCTGGGGATGAACGCGAGACACACACACAGTCCGTTACCTACACCACTAGGTTATCGCCGCTATGCTGCTAGGGCTGATATAAAAATACCAGAATATAATTTTAGTGACTACTGACGGACTGACTGGTTAAATTCTTATTTTCAGAAAATATATACATAATACTGCCTCGTTGGTCTCGCGGCATAAATGTGCGCGTGGGATTGGGAGGTCTCGGGTTCGATTCCCGGGTCGGGCAAAGTGTTATTGCGTTTTCCCGTTAGGAAATTCTCAGTAGCAGCACGGAGTCTGGTAATGTGCCCGGTACGGCAATAGGCTCGCCCCCTATTACGTGGGACCTAAAAATTCATGGCGAAATGTGGGTGTAATATTACACCTCTGCCTACCCCTTCGGGGATACAGGCGTGAGTCTATAAATAAAAAATTAAATATACATAATTATGTATGTACATACATGTATAAATCAATTGCAGCTCGTTGTCCCGCAATACATCAAAAATGGTCGGCCCGGCATTTCAATCTTTTTATATCTTTGTTTTTTGCTTCAATACTGCGGTGGTTTAGATAAAATGGAAATCAGGAATCCAAAGGAAGGGACGGAAAAATCGAAATGTCAAAATAATAAGATCGATTGTTGAAACGATAATTAGGGTGGGATCAGATAGCCTATAATAAACCTAGTAAGTATGTGTGAAAGAATATATGAGTATGTTTTTCCGTTACTGCCATAGTACAAGCTTCGCCTAGTTTGATTTTAAGTGATAACTATCACACATAGGCATTATTTGGCTGTATTGCTTAAAATTACTTCTATTATAAACGTGAAAATAGTATAACCTTTTGCTACTGAGCTTTTAACTTTTTGTGTGGAACAATCGTGGTCCTGTATAGACTTAGAACTATTGCCGCCGGACAGTCATACGTTTGTCAGTGATGCCCACGGCTGCCGGCGCTGGCTCGACCACTGTATTGTAACTAATGCCGCACGGCACTGTGTGTCCGCGGCCACTGTGTTATATGATATCTATTGGTCTGATCATTACCCAGTTTCTTTATTATGTAATCTTAATTTAGTTAAGCCTAAATTGTGTATACCTACTTCTTGTATAAATAGAATAGTCTGGGGTGAACGAGACACGACGCAGGTAGCGCAATTTAAAAATGTTTGTCACTCTAGACTTCGTGTAATAGATTTTCCTTCTGAACTAAGTAACTGCTCAGATAAAATGTGTTGTAATAAAAGTCATAAAATACTGTTAGACAACATGTATGACGAGATTATTTGTATACTGTCGGAGGCCGCAATAGATAGTTATAATGTTGTCGAAAAGCGTAGAGGTAAATACATTACCGGGTGGAACAGACATGTCCGTGACGCTCATGGGAGGGCTCGGCTGTGTTATAAGGCTTGGTTATATGGGGGTAAGCCCAGGGCTGGGCGTCTTTATAATGATATGTGTGAAACCAGGCGCGATTTTAAATCAAAATTAAAGTGGTGTCTAAATAATCAACAAAAAATTAAAATGGATATCATAGCTGAACTTCACTCAAACAAGAAATTCGGTCAGTTCTGGAAAAATACTAATAAAATGAATCACAAGCCGGGGCTCCCCGTGAGCGTTGCGGGAGTGCACGAGCCTAGCGAGATCGCCACTATGTTCTCCCACCATTTCAGGGTAGCCTCTCCTCTTGGGCCAGCGTGGCAGGATGCCGATGCTGAGGAAGGAAGTTAGCGTAGTGTTCTTTTTACTGCGAAAGAAGTATGTGCAGTGATCAAAGGGATGGTTAGGGGTAAATCCCCGGGTCACGACAGCCTTAGCATCGAGCACCTGCAGCACGCAGGTGTTCACCTACCAAGAGTGCTTGCTATGTTTTTTACCCTGTGTTTAGGTCACTCACATCTGCCCGATAAACTAATGCGTACTATAGTTGTTCCAATCATCAAAAATAAAACTGGGGATGCATCAGATGTTAACAACTATAGACCGATCTCTCTAGCCACGATAGTTGCTAAAGTGCTGGACAGTCTGCTTGGTGAGCACCTGGGTAAACACGTTTCGTTGAACGACGCACAGTTCGGCTTTAGGCCTGGGCTTTCCACCGAGAGTGCTATCCTGTGCCTCAAGCGGACTGTACAGTACTACACAAGTAGAAAGACCCCAGTGTATGCATGCTACCTAGATTTAACGAAAGCTTTCGATCTAGTATCGTATGATGTTTTATGGGGTAAATTAAGGGGTGAAACCTGTTTACCTAATGAAATTGTACTTTTGTTTATGCATTGGTATAAAAATCAAAGGAATTTTGTGCGATGGGCAGGCTCTGTTTCGGAGGATTACGGGCTGGAATGCGGGGTGAGGCAGGGGGGGTTGACCTTCCCTACACTGTTCAACCTGTACGTCAATCGGCTGATCGATGAGCTCAGCAGCACCGGCATCGGGTGTCATATAGATGGCGTGTGCGTGAATAACATCAGCTACGCTGATGATATGGTGCTGCTGAGCCCATCGATTGGTGCCTTACGAAGGCTTTTAAATATTTGTGAGTCCTACGCGGTGACTCATGGGCTCAAATACAACGTGAAAAAAAGTGAAGTAATGATATTCAGGCCGGACAACAAACGATACACATTCGTTCCGAAATTCACTTTATGTGGTACACCTCTAAACAAAGTCGAGCAATTTAAGTATTTGGGCCACTGGGTCACTTCTTTCTCTTAGCGTTATCCCAGCCTCAATCTGGGGTCCGCTTTCTAGTCTAACCGGATTTGACTGAATATTAGCTTTTCCACGGAGCGACTGCCTGTCTGACCTCCGTAACCCGAAGGGATAGCAACATTCCATGGTTTAGACTAGTGTCAGTTTTATTTAGAAGGTACTGACGCCCTGTAACGATTGTCAAAGATCTTCATGACAACCGGGACCGACGGCTTAACGTGCTCTCCGAGGCACGGGACAAGCGATAATTAACAATTCAATACGCACATAACTCCGAAAAGTCATTGGTGCGCGCCGTGGATTCGAACCCGATACCCTCTGCATGGCAGTCCGTTGGTATATCCACTCGGCTATCGCCGCCTTTCTGGGTCACTGAGGACCTTAAAGATAATGTTGATATTGAAAGGGAGCGCAGGGCGCAGTCTGTCCGCTGTAACATGTTGGCCCGCAGGTTTGCACGGTGCACGGGGACTGTCAAATTAGCGCTTTTTAAAGCGTACTGTCAGTCCTTTTACACCTGCAGCCTGTGGGTTAACTATACTCAGCGGGCTTACAGTGACTTGCGCGTTCAATATAATAACGCGTTCCGGGTGCTAATGGGGCTGCCGCGCTACTGCAGCGCCTCCGCTATGTTCGCGGCGGCTGACACTGACGGCTTTGCGGCTATCATGCGCAAACGGTGCGCTTCCATCATGCGCCGAATGCGTGACAGCCCCAATACTATCCTGTGCGCGTTGGTGGACCGATGGGATTCTCCGATGCTGGCTCGCTGGATCCGACTGCACGCAGTCGTTTAGTAATTAGCAGCCAGCATCGCAGTGTCCACTCGGAATTTTAAATTAAATTAATATTGATTTTTTGATGATTTTTTGATTTCTTGATGATTTTTTTATTATTGTATAGTATATTATCTATTATTTTATTAATTTAATCTTTCTATATTTGGCAATCAATCACAATCACTATTACTAACATTAGTTTATAAGTTCGTTTTACTAACATATATGGATGTATTTTTTACTTATCTGAAATAAATGATTATTATTATTATTATGTGTCTCTTTTTCACGGCTATTCTTCTAACATGGTGTTAGAAGAATAACCGGTCCTTTGGGAGGCTTACACGGGGATATGGATCCAACGTGCAGAGGCCCGTAGAGAACTTTAATCTAAAATGGGATGGGACACATGCCGTGGAGCCTCCACAACTGCACTACTGAGTACAGCTATGGACTAGCCGCAGCAAATGTAGGACTATTGCAATGATGTGGAGTCTAATTTACTGGTTTATGGGGATGGGTGTTAAATGGACTGGTAATAATGATACTATGGATAAAAAACGGCACCTGCCATTGATACTCCTATAGCATCCGTCCGCGTGGCAGGTGGTGACTCGCCAACTCACTAGATGGGCCCTCTCTAAATAGCCGCCCAAAGCAAACAAACTCTGCCATAAAGGCAGCCAGAGGGCAACACCGGTGCGAGTGGCTAGGGGTGTCGAGCGGTGCGGCACCGGTTTCGCCATCGCGGGCCTCGTGACAACGGAGGCCCGGAGCGGGTTTCCCCGTAGTTACGCCCTTGAGAATGACACTTCCACCCCCGAGCTAATAGCTCTTGCGGCTTCCCTCTGGCCGGCCGACCAAGGCAAGCCAGAGTTGAGAGTCCTGCGGGCACTCTTGGAAATCCACTCCGGCCAGCCAATAAAGGCAAGCCGGAGACGAGGCCCTGACCGACTCTCTGAAGCATTCGGGACCGCAGTGTCGCCACACACATTCAGCTCGCCACAAAGCTGCCCTGCGGTTGTAAGCTTTCTTTTCATCTTGTAATACATTTTTTGTTTATATTACACGATGAAGGTGATGTTTGAAAGCTGTTACTCTGCCCTCTGAGATTGCGTTATTATTATTATTATTATGTTTGCGTGAGAAAGACCCATTTAAATGAAATGTTTAAAAAAGGTTGTTGTGTTACGACTTGGTACTGTGCTACTAACTATAGTTATATATCCAAAAAATATTTTAATATCACAGACAGACACTTCCATTTTATTTTATATGTGTACAGATAGATTTACCGGCCAAATTTTATTCAATAACGCTGATGAAATTGTTTCGATCCCACATCAAACATTAAGCATAGTACCCAATTAATCCAGTTAAATTGAGCGGTAACACCAACATTATCTTGCGGCAGGTCGCGGGTTCGATATTGGCTTATATAAATTACAAACTAAACCGGGGTTAGTTAGTAATCAAGTTTTGGTTGGTGCTGATCCAGTGATTTTAGAGGGTACCTTGTTAGAGCTTCATTTGACCTTGGAATTTAATAGTATTGGGTTCTGTTGTAATTTATTGCTCTTATAGAATAATAATAAGCTTTGCAGAATTTTACATCGCTAGAGGTTAAATAACTATAATTAGCTATTTCATATGCACTTAACTCTGATTAGTCATTGGTGTCATGGATTCGAACTCGAGAGCCTTTGCGTAGCGGTTTGTCAGTGTCGCCACTAGGTACACTATGGAACTTTAGTAACGCGGTGCGTGGGTGTGAATCCAAGAACTTACTCTTAATAATCTAGCGGACTTGCCTATAGGCTATCAATTTTTTTCAAAACTACCTAAATATATTTTATTTTTTATTAGTATAGTATTTTTATATTTTAATTTAATTTTAGTAGTTGTATTTAAGTAGTTAGAATTGGTTCTAAAATTTATTTAATTTTATTATATATAATAAATAAGCATGTAAACTCATAAAATAAAATATATTACGAATTACCTAGAGGTTTATTCAATTAGATTTCGTCAATGGCTTCGCCCGCGTGACATTAGGTTATCGCGGTAAAGCACTGTCACTCTTTAGCCCATAAGTCTATAACTATCTCCACATACATTAATCATACCTTAATATCGCTTCGTTGCGTGAAAAAAGGAAATAAAAACTGAAACACATTTTTTCTTTCTTTCTTCCTATAAATATAACAATGTTAATATTTCACGGTGAGTTTACATGGAGATACGGCAAAGGATAAAATAAGTTTAGAAACTATAACCCGACTACGTCAAAGAGAGGTCTTAAAAGAACAAAACAAGAAAATAGCTCATACAGATATAAATCCAGTAAAGTATAAGTACAGGAATGTTCAAGCTAGAGCCGTGGTCGCACCAGTTGTATACCTATTGTGGGTGCCAGGAACACTCACCTGCATCAAACAAACATGGCAGGTAACTTCATGTACATTAGTATTCAA
The DNA here is from genome assembly GCA_944739405.2 of Euclidia mi. Taxonomy (NCBI): domain Eukaryota; kingdom Metazoa; phylum Arthropoda; class Insecta; order Lepidoptera; family Erebidae; genus Euclidia; species Euclidia mi. The sequence goes on from OX123203.2 coordinate 12,530,248, forward strand.
TAGGTGCGACCAAGGCTCTAGCTTGAAAATTCCTGTACTATACTTTACTGGATTTATATCTGTATAAGCTACTTTCTTGTTTCGTTCTTTTAAGACCCCTTTTTGACGTAGTCGGGTTATAGTTTTTAAACTTGTTTTATTTTATTTATTAGTGTAAGCATATCAAAATGCTTTTATGCCACCGCAATTTTAACATTTGTGTGGCCATTACCAAAACTATTTCTAATAGGTATATCTTTATTTACATAATATTCAGCTAAAAAGTAATTACTAAAACGAACTACTTTCTACAATCTGTGGTCATAAAGTTAGTTAATCCAAGCAAAATATAAAATGCTCTAATCTATTGTCCCCGCAAGATAATATCTGTGTAACGTGAGTATATGCGAACAAATCATGTTCATGCTGGCAACACTGAAAACGTCAAACGTAAAATTAGGTAGCTCCGTGATTTTAAAGTTTTATTTATGTTTAAATCAATATTAAACGCTTATGTTTCATTAATATCGTGTGTAATAGTAATAGAAGTGTGAAATACATTGAGTTTGCTGTTTGAAACCTCGCTGCAGACAGTTCTTGGCGGACAAACCAACTACCCAGTGGCAGCGGACGGAATTCAAATCATCATCCTTAAACCCGGGGAGTATTTTACTTATTAACTTACACTCCTCAGCACATATTTACTCGGCTCACTGAACGTGAGCTTCGTCTATCACACACTGGCACAGTTTCTGTGTCCTTTTGCTTGACAAAAGTGGAAGCAAAATCGAGGACTGAACAAATGCTCCATACAAGCACAAACTACACTTACACTTCACATTTATATACATATATGTGTTTATTTATTAATTAAGTATACAATATTATAATGATTTATTGATTGTCTGCCTAGATTTAGTTATTAAGTACAACTATCTTATATATTCAGGTACCTAGATTTAGTTATTTAGTACTGCCATCAGCAAGGATTATCCTACCTACTTGATACTGATATAAGAGTTATTCAACAAACCCTATTAATCTGAACCATTATTTAGTTTAATATCCAAATTACCGTTCTTACACCTTTCTTCCAATTTTCATAACTTATTTTCAACATACCTACATCAATCTATAATTCTCATAACTTTTTTATCTCTTTTACTTGGTACTAATTATTTATATTTACCCTTGTATATTAACATAATACCTATCTTTCTTCAAAGTATTCACCTGTTTTTCCTTTATTAGGTAATTTTTGAGGCATGTCTACAAACATGATAACCCACAAGGCACTCACTAAGGAAACAGAGAACAACTTGAAGATAGCGCTGTTAGAATTAAATAAATATAAAGAAGATAACAGTCAACTATTGAAGGAACGTGTTGATAGCGATGAAGAAATTAAGTATGTCAATGATAAAGTATCCCAGCTGAAGGCGAAAAACTCCACATTGAACACATGGACATCTTGGACCAACGAGACAGACTACGGGATGAAGTTAGGTCCTACAGAAGCTGTGATGAAACCTACCTTAGACAACTCAGTCGAATTATGGAGTTGGAGGCAAGTCTGAATGAAGCCCAAACGACAATTTTATCACAAGAGGAATCAATCCAGACGCTCAACACCACAGCAAACAAGAACTTGTTTTGAGAGGTAATCAGCGGTAATGCTAGTGTTATTAAGACTGTAAAATGTAAGTGCAACTGCAAATCTAAATTGAAAACCAAAAGAAAATTTAGGCAATTATCAAAATTAAATAAATTGATAAAGCGACTTGAATCCAGTCACAAGGGGTCAAATAAAGTAAGTAAATTATCACAAATTAACCATTACTTGGTTAAGGAGCAGGAGTCATTGATGTCGAAGCTTGAGGCTAGCAATGAACAATTACTCAGTAGTAGATTATTATATGATCAGAACACACAGGAGCTACAAAAACACATATCAAAACTGACTTCACAGCTCGACAAAATGGCAATAACACACCAGAAAGAAACTCAAGAATACATATTAAAATCTGATGAGATTTCTAGAGTTAGTAGAGAGAATCTAGAACAACTACTCTCTATAGCCAACAAAAAAGTTGCTTAAATTGTTCAAAATTAAATAATGATTAAGAAAGTAGTCTAGTACTAGAACAATCTCACAAAATATACAATGACTCCGGTTCTGAAACCTTGTTACAAACAAATCACATGACACTCATAGTAATAGCACTGTATTGATGTTTTTTGACCAATTGGGAGTGGGTTTGGGTAGCTTAATAGATAGTTACTCTGACCGTCCATTATAAAACTTTTATTATCCAGGAGAAAGAATGTCTTCATTAGTTAATAAGTTAAGACATGCAGAATTAAATAAACATTCTACAGTTATTATTATGTATGGTGATAGCTTACAAGTTACTAGGAAACATATACTAGCTTTATCGGATATAATGACTGATAGAAGTTCTAAAGTGGGGTGCAATTTTATAGTATGTGCATTTCCTTATTCAAAGACCTTATCTGACAAAGAAAACAACCAGATAAGTAAATTAAATCTATTATTTTATAATAGTACATATCGTCATAATGACAAATTTTTATTCTCTGACACTAATAATTTTATTAAAAGTAATTTTATTTTAGCAAAAGATACTATGTATCATTCTCGCTCTTTTAAACGACAACTTGCTAAATTATTAGCATTTAATTTATACAGTGACCCAAGTACTGTTAGAGTACATTTTATTGAACCTGACATAATATATGACAATTCCATTATTGACATTCATAATAATAATAATTTAAATTAAATTTTGAGACAATAGAGAACACCTCTAGCTATAATAAGATTACTCGTAACTCATTGACTAATACACTTAAACATAATTACAAAAATTTGATTAAATTAGTACATCAGAATATTAGAAGTATGATTAATAAAGATTTAGAAATGGAATTGTTTATGAACTGTAATGCTGTTGAAATATTTTGCATCACTGAACATTGGCTAAAAAGCAACCAGTTCATGTTCAATTTCAGTAATCATATAGTAGGAAGCTCGTTTAGCCGGCAGCAAGCAGTACATGGTGGCTCGATGATTTTAATTAATAAGCAACTTAAATTTAAGGAGCGTCATGATATTGTAAGTCTGTCTGTTGAGCGAACTATTGAGGTAGCCTGTGTGGAACTAAGGAGATTTATTGTAATAAGTGTATACAGGCCTCCTTCAGCATTGTATGATAGCTTCGAGCGTATTATGGATGAGATATTAAACAAAGTTGCAAAAATAAATAAAAATGTTGTTGTGTGTGGTGACTTTAATGTAAATTTATTGGAGAATAGTAGTTTTAGTACAAAATTGAAAGCGCTATTTCTATCATATAATCTGAAGAACTTATTCTTAGAGCCCACAAGAATTACTTCCTCTACATCTACTTGCCTAGATAATAAATTTACAGATATCACAGTGAGAGACAAGCAAATTATTAGACAGTTAGACTCAGACCATTGTGGACAGCAGATCTCCTTTAATGATAACAGTAAGAATGTTTCTAGGCAAAATATAGTTGTAATACCTAAAACTGCAACTCGTTTTGCTAGGTTTCAAAGTAAACTAATGACTAGCTGGTCACTGTTAGATGATGAAGGTGACCCTAATTTGTTATATAATAGCTTTTTCAAAGCGTTTTGTACAGAGTTTAATTCGGTTTTCACACCTAGAACGATTACAGTTGGAGGTAATGCAACATTCTGAGAATGGGCAACAACTGGGCTTCACAAAAGTAGAAAGAGATTGTATGAGCTATATGACGAGAGAAACTTTAATTTAAGTGAACAATTTCAGGATTATGTTAGAAACTATGCTAGGATATTTCGGAAACATTGCAAGAAAGCTAAGTCTCTTTACCTGAGTTCAAGGATTAGGAGTAGTGACGATACAATGAAAATGATATGGAATATTATAAACAACGAGACTGTGAAAGTTAAAAGTAAAAGTTCAAAATTTAGTTTGAACATTGATAACGACACTATTACATCAGACTCAAAAGTTGCATCGGCGTTTGAAAGTTTTTTTACTGATATCCCCGTTATTACTACTAGATCTTTGGACTCATCAACCAATGCAGCGGAATCTCTTTTAAAAGAAAACATGAGAACAACCTATAGTAACTTCTCGTTTCAGTATATAAATTCAAATGATGTTATAAAAGCTTTTAATACTATAAATATAAAGAAGACTGCAGACTTGTGGGGAAATTCCGTTACTATTACCAAGTCCATTATTGCTTTAGATGCTAACAGATTAGCTTTAATATCTGATCTTATGAAAGATAGCAAGGTAATACCTTTGTACAAAGCAGGTAGCACATCAGACCCCACCAACTATAGGCCAATTTCTGTGCTGCCCACATTTAGCAAAATTTTCGAGAAATTTATACTACCGACCAACTGCAAAGTTATTTTAATAACAACGAGCTTCTACACTCTAAACAATTTGGTTTTACAAAGGGGCGCTCCACGACCGATGCCGGTGTTGAGCTTGTAAAACATATCTTTGATGCCTGGGAGGATTCACATGGTACTTTAGGTGTCTTCTGTAATTTGTCCAAGGCCTTTGATTGTGTAGAACATGATACATTGATCAGGAAATTACATCACTATGGTTTAAGTAGTTCTGCTCTGCATCTTTTTACTTCATATTTGAGTAATAGGATTTCATATATTTTTTCATATTTATTTATTCATGAACAATTTTACAATCGTATTTGAATATTATATAGGTACATATAACATAATTAACTAGTAATAATAAAAATAACAATAAAAAAAATCAATCAAAATGAGAAGCAAAGAAACCTCATAAAATATTAAATAAAATTCATTGTGGAAAATCATTAGAAATGTCATAAAAATTATAATTTAAAACATACACATAATTACACATTGCAAGATCAGGTAATCTATTGTTTCGTCTTAAATTGGTCTACAGAATAGAAGCACCCTTCCAGCAAAAGCTTTTTTAGTCTTCTTTGGAAAATATTCGGACTATCAATAATTTTCAGTTCAGCCGGTAGGGAGTTATATAATTTAACTGCTTGATACCGAGAGTCGTGCATCGTGATATTTAATTTTGGACATAGTTGGGTCTCCATATCTTTCCTTCTTGTGTTCAATCTTAGCGTTCTCTGTTCTGGCGTCTCATACTTGAAGGGATGCCGAATAACGTCCATAAGAACAACTAAAATGTAAAGGCTAGGAACAGTTAAAATTTTTAGGCTCTGAAAGTGATCTCTACACGATTCCCAAGGAGGTATTCGTACCATAGTTCGAATGGCACGTTTTTGGATTACAAATGCTCTATTAATATTATAATCGTAACTGTTGCCCCAAAATTTGATACTATATCTTAATTTTGACTCAACCAACGCGTAATACACAGTTTTAAGTTGTTCAAGATTCACCTCATCTCTTAAGCTTCTTAGGGCATAGCAGGCTGAACTGATCGAACTCTCAATTGATTCTAGTTCAAATTTCCAGTTTAGGAACTGATCAATATGTACTCCCAGAAATACTACACTATCAACTATTTCTACCTTCAGTCCGTTACTTCGAATGTCAATACTCTCTTTTTTGCGTGCAGTCGTTCGAAATAATACAGCGTTAGTCTTGCTGATATTTAATTTTAAATTGTTGGCATGGAACCATTCATTAAAGGCCAAGAGTGCATTATTAATTTTTATTTGAAGTTCCTGCGAACAAGTAGCTGGTATTATTGCGTTTGTATCGTCTGCATAAATAATTAATTTAATGTCTGGAATTGTATTAGTTATAAAATTAATGAGATCATTTAAAAAAATTATAAAAAAAATTGGTCCTAATATGGAGCCCTGCGGAACTCCACGTGTTATATTGAACAACTTAGATTTAGTCACAACTTCTTGCCCGTCAACAATATTCTTAATTTCTACAAATTGCTTTCTATTGCCTAAATACGACTTAATTAGGCTCAAAACATTACCTCTAACTCCATAATATTCTAATTTAGCAAGTAGGATGTCATGATCAATTGTGTCAAATGCAGACGATAGGTCTAAGAATAGACCCGCTACTTTCATTTTTCGGTTTAAATCACCTAAGACCTCATGTACTAATTGATCAACTGCATCCACAGTACCCCGACACCTTTGATAACCGAATTGACGTTCGTTCAGAATCTTGTTTAAGTTTAGATGTGACACTATCCTATCCTTTAATAGTTTTTCGTATATTTTAGATAGAATAGGCAACAACGAAATGGGCCTGTAGTTTTTATGATCAGTCCTCTTACCTTTTTTGTAGATAGGGATAACTCTAGCAATCTTTAATTGGTCTGGAAAGATACCCTCACTGATACAGTTATTAAAAAAGTCTGTGAGTGGTTTAGCAAGAAGATCAATATTTTCTTTTATTACTGTGATTGGAATTCCATCGTAACCATAAGATTTTTTTGTCTCCATCCTATTTATAATAAATTTAATTTCATTTATGTTTGTATGTCTCATTTCCATGTCAGTTTCAACTCTATTTGAGTGTTCAGTCAGGAATGTCATTGCTAAGGATTTATTTGTATTTAAATTAATGTCAAACGTACTATAATCGAAATGTTTCGCAAAAATGTCAGCTATTTCCTGGTTGTCACTAATAATTTTATCATTAATTTTAAGTAAATAGTTATCTTTATTCCTAACATTACTCTTATTCCTATGTCTATTAACAGTATTCCAAATCTGTTTTGTCCTGTTTTTTGCTTTCTCTAATTCCTTTTTAACGGCATTTTTTTTCAATATTACGATAACTTTTTTGTACAGTTTTATGTATGTGTTTCGGTATGCAACTATTGATTCATGACTCGAAGTTTTGTCCATTGAGTTAAAAAATCTTTTCATTTTACTAGACGTCCTGATTCCCTTTGAAATCCAGCTAATTTTATTAAGGGTGCTCGTTTTAACTTTAATATTTTTCTTTTTAAAAGAGGATTTAAATTGTTTATGAAATTCGTTTATAAAACCATTTACATAGCAATTCGATAGAATTCCCTCTTGTAATCTTTGCCTGAAAGAAGACTTGTTCCTCTCCGAGAAGATTCTGCGTTTCGACATATACAATTCAGTGTCCTTTTTAGAAATATTGGTTTTAAAAATTAAACTGCAAAAAATACCCGCATGACCATCTCCAAGACCGTTATGGTCTACTTTTATGCTATCTATGTTTTCTTCAGGCAAATTAGTCAGGATGTTGTCGATGCATGACTCCAAATTGTTACGTGAAAAGGTTGCTGAGTTAACTAAAATTTTGAAATTATAGCATTTTAGAAGAGACAGGAAATCACTTTGATGTTTACTTTGTTTTAGAACATTGACATTAAAATCTCCCAATATCACACAGCTCTTGTTGAAAAAGTGCTCCAACAAAGTTTCCAGTCTGGTCATAAAATCACCAAAATTTTTGTCTTCCGGAATTCTATATAAGCAACAAATATTCAGATTACATTTGGTATCCTTAACTCCACAGATTTCAAAATGATCTAATTTATACATTTTTTTACATATTTTTAATTCTTCGATATTATGATTTGATTGCGACAAGATTAAGGAACCCCCCCTTCTTTTTTTAACCCTGGTGTTGTAAGAAGCAATAGTATAATTATCAAAATTAAAAACAGAAATGCTCTGCTTATTGAGAAAATGCTCACAAATACAAATATAGCCAATTTCATAATCCAAGTCACTTAAATAAATTTTTAAATCATCTTTCTTATTCGATATTCCACATAAATTTTGGTAAAATAAATTTAGATGACATGAGGACGCTACACTATGATAGCCGAGTAAAGATACTCGGCTATCACCAGGTGTGGATTCCTTATTGACGAAAAAATGTTTCGTCTTGGCTCGAAAAAATACTTTCAGTTTGTGTGCTCACACAGGCCGTTTTCCCCGAATTTCTGAGCGACTCGGCACATTGAGTCACGGTCTGAGTGCTCACATTCACAGAAATCACTTTGCTATTTACATTTTGCGATCCCTTAACATAATGATCATAGTATCGATTCCCATAGCACATTTGCAAGATATCTTTTAGTATAAATCTACTTACAAATAATTTATCATGAAAGTACAAATTTCTTCTATTGTATGTATGCATGTCTAAATCAAGCACTTTCGAGTTCTTAAAAAGAGTGCTCACCATACGCAACATTTTATTAACACTTTGTACATTTAAATACCTGTTCCTATAAACCGTACCCAGCAGCACGTTTGTGTGTATGAGTTTGCTCATGTTGTAGTAAAGTACAGACTGTAACTCTAGTGGATTTTTGTCGTTGGAACCAGTCAGTATAATTATGAAGTCTTGTTTGGTGAAGTCTTCACAGCTCCTGATACACCCTTCCAATATATGTTTGGTGGATGCATGGGGTTTAATAAGTGAAGACACCTTGAATTCATCGCCCAGCAGTTCCCGAAGTAATACACCTATTCCTCGGCCATTTTCATCTGCAACTATCATTACTCTCTGATTGGAGGGTTTGCTGTCATATTTATGGGAGGCGACTTTTTGTATATTCTTTTCGGGATTTTCCGATTTATCTATGATTTTTGATATCTCCTTGTTAGGCGATGGGGTCGTCAGAAGTTTGTATGAAACGTTATTGTCTTGTTCCTTCTCTCCCTCTCTGTGAAATATATTTGGGCAACCTTTCAGTTTTTCTTTCACGGCCAAATGATCTGTCATGTTATTGTTTTGTTTCTGTGTACTTTGAGGTGATATAAATGTGTTGTCCAAAATTGTATTATTTTTTAAGTTTGGGCTGGGTGTAGATTTTGTATTTTGCTGCAAATTATATTCAGGTTCTCCTACCACACATAACGGCAATTCTCTTGACGATGTTCTCGGTAAAGTATTCTTCATATTTGTAAACTTAAGCCGGTTTCGGTACTGAGGAGAGTAGAATTTTATTGGAGTACAATTCTTACTGGTTTTCGCCTCGCCTATTCCAACTGATTTCAAAATTTTTAATTTATTTTGGTAATCACTTATCTCTTTCTTTAAATTCGAGTTTTCAATGCTTAAATTATCAATCTCTGCATTTGCTATTTGTAACTCTATGCTCAATTTGTTTACCTTTTCTGACAGTGCTGTAAATTCTTCATTATTTAAACTTGTATTTGGTTGACTTTGGCATGATATGTCCATGTCAAATTCACTATCGTTATAGTCTAGAAATTGTTTGTTCAATCGCCTCTGTGTGTTTATGTTGTCAAATTCATCCATGTTTACTACAAATTTAAATAAATACTTTTCTAACTGCCAAAAAGTGCAGGATTTTGTTGGGATTTGAACCGTCCTCTAAAGAGAGAACAGGTAACCACTTAATGCACCGTACCACGAACACATTAGATAAAATCTTCAATTTGGTGGGCTTATTCGTCTTCAAAGTTTTGGTTTGTTTTATGAATTTATAATAGATGTCGTTGCTATGATGTGATGAAATTAATTATTATTGATGCTTGCGAAAGTACACCTTAGGTATGCCTGCAGGCTTAGTGTTATTCAACGTGGTTCATAGATGGCGCTGTGTTATAATATATTCAGAAGTGAGTTTTAGCACAACTTTGAATAAAAAAAACGGTCGTAGTCTTTGTAACATTTACGAAAATTTCACAGTCCACTCGTCACAAGGTTTTTTAAAATTATAGTAGTGTTGGTTTTGATGATATATTCATATTTACACTATAGAATTTGTCCACAACTGCTTCTGAGAAAAGTTTTAAGTCATTTAAAGCATTTATATAACTGCACATTCACTTTATTGTATCTTAGTCAAAAATGAGTATTTCTTAGAAAAAACATTGTCACTGGTCACTTGTATACTTATGTCCGTTTTAAGTTACAATTTAACACTTTTATATAACTGTTTCTATTTTTCTACGATTTTAATCACGGAGCTGATTGTTTACGTGACGACTGGCGCCCTCTGTCTTCAGATCTGATTCAGAGAGTTGATGTCAACGGGACGCGTTCGCATGGGTCTGTAGTCAAAATGGGCGTCCCACAGGGTTCAATCCTCAGTCCTTTTTTATTTTTAGTTTATATTAATGACTTACCACACCTCGTTAATGATAAGCACGGGATAGTACTTTTTGCTGATGATACCTCACTTTTATTTAAATTAAAACGACAACAAATTGATATGGACGATGTAAACATTGCTATCTCAAAGGTGGTTCGCTGGTTTGAGGTTAAAAACCTGCTTTTAAATAGACTTAAAACTAAATGTATTCGATTTTTGATGCCTAACGTCAAACAAGTGAACACCTCAGTAAAGGTTAAGGATGATGTGTTGGATCTTGTGGATAACACCAAATTTTTAAGGCATTACACTAGATTCTAAGCTGCAATGGAGACCACATATTAGTAAATTGTCGAATAGACTCAGCTCTGCAGCATACGCAGTCAGAAAAATTCGCCAGTTAACTGACATTGACACTGCCAGGCTTGTATATCATAGCTATTTTCATAGTATAATGTCATACGGTATTCTCCTGTGGGGAAATGCTGCCGACATTCAGACCATCTTTGGTCTGCAGAAAAGAACTATTCGAGCAATTTATAATTTGGATTATGGGGCTTCGTTAAGGAATAAATTCAAGGAAATAAACATTTTAACAGTTGCAAGCCAGTACATTTGTTCCAACCTAATATACTTATTCCAAAACAAGGCCTCATACTCAAAGAAAAGTGATATCCACAATTTGAATACTAGAAATAAAAGTAAGCTAGTAGTGCCGGCTACCCGGCTAGAGAAAATAAAAAAAATCTTTTCAAGGCTAATGTGTGCGCTTTTACAATAAAGTGCCAAGCAATATTCAAAATTCTAGTTTTAATAAATTCAAAAAGGTTATAAAACGTAAACTTTGTCAAAAAGGGTACTATTCAGTGCTAGATTATATTGAAGACAAAAATGCTTGGGATTAATTTGCTCGGTCCCACAGGCTACTTATGTTTGATTAGTGTTAAGTTTCATGTGAGTGTGAGTTATTGTGTCTATATTATGCTAGTTTAGTACTTTTATATTATTATTAAAGAAACCTTATTAATTGACAACAACATTATAGACACACCAGCTCATATACCTATTAAAAATTCAATGTAGTTACTAAGTTTTTAAATTGTTTAGAATCAAGACGAAGAAAAGAGTGGCCCGGAGTTTCTTGCCTGATTCTTCTCACGAGGCTCTACTTTCTGAACAGGCATTTTTTTTCAATGCTCAACTATATTAATATGCATTTAGAGTTACTTTTTTATTTTTTGATTTATATGACCTTCTGACGTGTCCAAAAAATTTAAACATTTTTATGGAAATAAACATATTTGAGATTGATTTTTTAGAGATGAGATATGATGCCAAATTAACTCTTGCTATATTTTGTTATAAATCCTACTTGGTGAGGGTGGATGTATGGATGTTTCTTACACTTTTGCACGAAATCCGCGGAACGTATTTTAATGCAACTTTGCAGTTATATAGCTTATTCCTTGGAATAGCACATACGCTAACTCTAATTCAAATAATCACTCGCCATGAGGACAAAGGCAATGGTAAAAAGTGGAGTAACATAAAAAAAAGACGGTTCTCGTCAGTCCGTAAGTGATTTTTCCTTGCTGGCAATCCATTTTAAGTTTCATTCGATTGTTTGAATTGAATTAAAATTAAATTGTACAAGTGTATGGCAGGAACACCATGTTTTTTTAAACTTTTGTAAAAGTAATAAAACGCCTGGTGTGGAGTCCGAATCGCAACTGACTCGTTTTTATTGTTTGTTTGTATAACAGCAATATTCAACTCTTTTTGTTCGTCAGATAAGGAACACTGAAAAACAGAAACTGAATAGACACTATTACTTCTCCTCCACTTGACGTCCGGTCATATGAGGCTTAGTTATAAGGGTCACTTTTGGTAGCGAACTTGGTGAATCTTCAAAAGTCTTAAAAACTATATCACGCATTTTTTACAATTTGGATTTCATGTTGGGCTTCTGTTGCAAACTGCGCAGGTCCCTAATAAAATAAGTGCGGCTAGTATACGGTGTGCAGGACTTCGGATTCCTGGAACAGTCAGACACAAAATTGTCACGGTAATATAATCCAACAGAATTGTAACTCGGCCGTCTTCGTGAGTTATATTCTTACAGACGCGCCGTATGCGAGCTGCGGCACGATCGCGGCCGTGTGTACTTTAGGCACAGTTGGGCACAGTCTGATGTGTACTTTGCTCGAGGCGCGTAGGTATAAGTCGAGTTTCGTGCGCTTGTATAGAGTTACAATACTGTTAGATATTATTACCGTGATATTGTATAACTTTGATTTTCTTTGCTTATGTTTTGTGTTTAGTTCTGTTCTAAGTTACATAATATCTTATTTGTGGCAATTTAATATTTATTCATTTATTTTAAACTATGCACCACCACTCTCCGAGAATTTCAAGTTAAAATATTTGTCTGATCAGATAGTACCACAAATATTGTGTTCGAATTATGAATTTATCTTGCACATAACGCCTATTCAGAGTTGATAAGATTAGGCCTAGTAATATGTACATCAAAATTGCGAACCAGTTTTCAAGGCAGCAGTACTACAAACAGCTGTTTATAAAAAAATAAAGAAATAAAGTACTATTAATCTAACGTCCAGCCGCAAAGCGCGACAGTTTATAGTCAAACGTCACACCGTAACTCGGCGCGCGCGGTGGTCATTTTCATGTTCACGACGTTGTCAAGTTTATGTCTTCGGTGAGAATAGAGCCGTAAACTGGCAGTGCGTTATATAATTGTCTGTGGAAATTTCGAGTGATCTGATATTGTTTGGCGTCTGAGCTTACACTCTGTCTACAATATCGTTTTAGTCTAGATTGGTTTTGAGTTGCGTTTCAATGGATATTGGCAACATTGACAATTAACGGCCATTTTCAATATTCGAACTATAGATAGATCTGTAGATTTTAGAATCGTGTTTGACATATTTTGTATGGAGCTTATGTCAAAAACTGTCAAAAACGAATCTAAAATCTACAGATCTATCTATATTTCGAATATTGAATTCCGTAGTAAGTCGCTAGCGCTTTTAATGACACTGTGGTATTTGTATGTATATTAGTTTCACAAATAATCGCTTCGTCCGTTTTTCTATTCAATTTCAAGTCGGGATCGAACCCAGACTTCAGGCAAAGTAGTCACTATAGTCAGGGTCACTAGCCCTAGAGAAATATATAATTTGCCTAGATCACGCATTGTAGCCTGCATTAGACATCTAGACACCACGACGCAGTGTAAAACAATTATACATTTCTTGAAACATCTATTATTAACATGTTCAAAATATATATACCAATAACCGCCCTAAAATAGCCGCGGTCCTACAAAAATATGAAGGACGTGAGCTTAGTAGTAGCCTACCTACAAATATAATCAGCTTTTCGTCCAAATGATCTGTTGTACAGACGCACACTGAGTCGCGACCCTTGGCGAGCGTCCTATTAAAAGTTTTCCTTTTTTTATCTCATTTTATCGGATGAAACGTTTTGTATAACTTTTTCTGTTTGGCTCAATGGTGCGGCAGTTTATTTGGTTTCTTTTAGAAATATCGAGTTTGGTTAAGTTATAGATAGGTTTATGTCAGTTTTTAATTATTTTCAGTGTTTAGTTGCTGCTTAGGGTATATTTCTTTTCGTTTCAATCATAGACCAATCGATAGATTATACTTTATTCACCCTATAAAATGTTACATAAATACTTATTATAAAGTTTTTTCTGTCTTTATGAACGCGATAAAAACAAAAACAACTTAAGGCATTTTTGAGCGTTTTTCACCAATACGTACTTAGTGTAATTCTAGGCAAGCTTAGGTGTATAATTCACGCGGGCAAAACCGTAGATGAAGCCTAGTTGTAATACAAATAGATATAGCCGTCATAATCCTGAACGTATTTTCTCCATTGTAAATATGCATTACATACTTTGACGTACCTATTCTACACACAATCCATTGCACAATCAACGAAAAACATCACCAATAAATCGTAAATCAAATACAAATTAAATTAAAAATACCAACAGCATTACAGCCATTCAGTAAAGTGCAAAGGTTATCGCAATAGGTGCTCCATCACAAACGGAGAGGTAATCATAGGTGTACATACATTTTAATTATCTACCTGTCTGCTGTTAGCTGAGAGTAATTTATTGCATGTTTACACCGCAAATTGAGCCTGTCGGTAAATTTAAGCTTGCGAACATTATATCAGCTTATTCAGTCTTTGATTTGATATAATAATTTAAAGGTTTCAGCGATATGGTTAAGTGGGATTGATAGGTAGTGTTTTAGTATTGCATTTTTTTGCAGGCAATGTACATAATAAATTATATGACCAGTAACTCATTTTAATCACAATATTTTTTTAAAATGGACGCGTTGTCTATGTAGAGCCTTTAGCATGGGCTTATACCAACTGTGGTCACAGGGAACCACAAGACGATCCCAGTGTGTTCGTGGCAAAACATACTAACCGTGATTTGCGTGACCACGTTGAGAACACCACAATGGTTCACTAAAACAGATTATCATACCTTTGCCACCAGTAATACTTAAAACAGCATCTCGTAGCGCAGGGAATGGTCAGAAGTATAGCTTCCACGCCAGAACAAAATAACTGAAATAACGGGTTAATTGGAACTGACCTTGGATTGATACTGAGCTTGTTTGCTGTGCGCACAATATGAAAAACATAAAAGAAAAGACAATGTTTTAGAGTTACCGTTGCCATTTGATAGTTTTATCAAAGAGAGAGGAGAGCAATAGATCAAATGTTGTGAACAAGACCATTAGACAAAATATATAAATTTATTATCAATACACATACATTGCGGGTTCCAGGTAGCTAATTAGGCTACATGTTGACCTAAATACCTCAGTGAACACCTAAATGCTACAAAAAGGTCACAAAATCAATTAATGATCATATGACTCTGATTAATTACCAAAGCGAAACAGAATTATATGATGATATTATAAGTGGTGGCTTCTGCCTCGTATGATTGCACGGTTGGTGCAGTGGTTTAAGGGGCCGCCTCGCTGCTTTACACTGCGCCGAGTGTTGTGAGTTCGATTCCTACACGAGCCAACACTTTGCGTGATTTTTAAGGTGTTTATTGTGGCTATATAGTGTCTGGACTGTCTGAATAAGAGTTTACGGATTCCATCGTGGCATTTAGTAATCGTGGTCACAGAAGACTGACCAAAACAAGACAAATGTCACCTCAGTCTTCCGTAACCACGTAAGGCAATCGAAACGTCGAATTATAATAAATAATGTTACTTAAAGAACTAACACCTTACAGCATCATGAAACAATGTTTCAATCAGTACGGGACTTTGTCTATCTGGTATCGAGGGACGTACCTACAACGTACGATCATTTTATTTATATGTTAATATAGCATCGTCACTGTACTAAGTAACTGTACTTAGTACCCCCGCGACCACGACGGAAGCAAGTCGGTCAAAACGTTGGCAATTACCAAGATATTTATGCCTTAAATATCTTATTTATTGCGAGTAAGACCCGCTAAATAACCTTGTATAATGTATACTAATCGCGTAATTTTAAAATCGTTTACTGTACTTAGTAGCTGTAATTTTTGTACGGAAGGCAACTACATCTAACAACCTTGTTTTGGGCATGTTTTTTTTATTACAAGAAAATACGATGCACTAAAAACATACATCAAGTTTCATTCACATTTCACACAAAGCCTTTGTAACTTTAATACCGAGAGAGACTATCACGTCGTAGTTCTTTTTTTCTTTCCTAATATAGGACAATTATGCAGTATAAGTTTTGGTAGAATAGTGTGGTTTGGATTCGGATAATTAAAATTGTAAAAATAGAAAATATTGAATCTTTACTCGCGTTGCACTGATTATAAAAGCAAAGAAAGGCTTAAGAAAATTTATTTCCAATGTATAATATATATAAGTATGTATTATTTCATGATTATTTCCGAATATTTTCATATATTTCCCCCGAGACCTAGCTCTCGTGTTTTAAATCAATAAAGTAATAAATTACCTGAAAGTCAGGTCCAGAAAATAGATTTTACTTTGGCAGGATAATAAAGTCATTCCAATATAAACCATACTGCTACATTCCGTCTTCTTATATCGCTACGCGGTACTCTACGCATCCTCTACATGCCGTTACGAAAGCCTACGCGAGTTCTACGAATACATTCCTCCTTCACCTGCCTACTAATAATTTGTAAATGTAACTTGAAGTAAGTGCAATATTGCTGTTTAAATTAAAAGTTTCCAAGGGCAAATATTAAAACAGATATTAAAACAGCGCGTAGAGCAATCCCTAGCTAGAGGGAGTGGCGATTACGCAAAGTTGCTGACAGCGGCTGGACACAAAGAGCTAGGAATCTAGCTCAGTGGCGTGCCAATGATGAGGCCTATATCCAGCAGTGGACTAAGGCGGGCTGGTAGTTATGATGAAGATAAAAAAACCGCAAAGAGCGATTAAACGAGAAACTGACTGGTCTTATGACCCAAAAAAATAGCGATACTCTATGGCTTAGACCAGTGTCAATTCAAGAGTACTGTATCCACAAGTTGAACAAGTTAGGCAGTATATAAGCGTTTCGCAGAGAGACCGTCGTTAGACCTCGGTAGCCTAACCCCTAAGGTAACAGCCGATATTCTAAGTAAAGCAGTCTGTTTGTCTCTGTGCTAAACTGTAGTTTATTTATCAAGGACAGCAAACTATACATAAAAAAACAGTCTTGTATTAAGAAAGCAGTGTTATACAGGACGAGGGTCTTTTATACAGTGTTTTGTTAGGTTACACCTGTACTGGATGTGCCGGCGGTCCCCTAGGACCCTGTTGAACAACACTAACACGATTACAAGGGTACTATGATGTCCAAGTTATAAGGATATAGCGATAATGAAAACCAGATATTGTTCTCTGGCGTATAGTTGCTTTGATAAAAATGGAGTGCGGGACATTCATTATTCGTACTCAACCTAGGTGCTCACGATTCTACATCAGCAATTCAAACGTAATTCATTTACATCTTTTCAGAGTCTTCCGACTCCCAGACAATCCGTACTTACATACTGATCCTGGGTGACAGATCTTTTCTCGGTATTTATTTTGGAAACCGTGTTTTGTAACAATGAATTTTAGCTAGACCGATTGCCTCCGAAATTAAATAGATATAGATTTAGTAATTCACAATTTTTAAGTCGAGCCCAAAACTCTGCCTCATGCCTCTTAAAGCGTACACCACAAAGCCAAAGACGTGTGAACACACGTGCACACCAGTGTAATTTGATATATCGACGCTGTATACTTATTTGTAGCATATTTACAATCTCTATTGTTTGACGTAGACGTCGTGACAGCAAAATTGTACTCAATTCGTCACGTACCAAAAACGTTGTTTGGCCAAAAATTATTTGTAGTTGAGATTTTGTGCGAAGCTTGTACAAGCAACTACAAAAGTCTTTAGGTAAATATATTAAGACTAGAGGACGCCAGCAGCTACGCCTGCAATTTTTTTTAATTTACCCGTTTTGGCCAATGGGAATTTCGGGAAATCCCTTCTTAGTGCACCCCTACGGTCCCCAAGGAACATACATGCCAAATTTCAGCTTCCTGCGCCCAATAGTTTAGGCTGTAGCGTGTCTGTCAGTCAGTCAGTAACGCAAGGATTGTATATATTAAGATAGTGTGGAGTTTCACAACTATTATAAATGTGAAAGTTTGTGATATGTATGGATTTGTTCCTTCTTTACGCAAAAGTTACGGTACGGATTTTCATAAAAAATGCAGTAATGTAACTTATACATCAGAATAGTATATGGGCTACGTTTTGTCTTAATAACCGACTATCACACGGGCAATGCCGCGGGTAAAACAATATGCACTAAGACTAATATGCCATGTTCTCCAATTTCGTAGTTTAGCCAAAAATATTTAGTTTTAATATTTTACGTGATGTTTGTATGAGTGTAATCTAAAGTTACTACACACTACAATATATGAAGTGTGTTGTCTTGTATATGTTAACGTCCGCAGTGAATATATCTTTGTGGTCTGTCTCCCCCTTTGCACTATCTTTAGTAAAGTGCATTAAATATCCTCCAACGTTCAAATTCGTTAATTTTAACTTGCACTTGATTCTCGATTTTCAAACCTCGATGTTCTCAGTTACTGCTGATGTATCTCATACAAGTGACACAATACTTACTGCCAATGAGAATGGAACTATTAAAAAGAAACACAAAACTTATGACTAATTTTTTAAACAGCTTTACAGTTATTTTTCTGTTTAAAAATAATATAAAAAGTAAATAATTCTCGTAAATGTGTTTCAACTTTTGTCGCTCACTGTACAGCAGTTTTGAATTGTTACGATTGTTTTTTGAGTTGGGTTTTACGGCGATGACTTTTATAAAGTATAGAGTGAATTGATAGATTAATGGCTTTGATGCCCATTTGTAAAACATATGCGATTTTGTTATAATTCGTGGACAAAATATAGTCAGATATTTTATCCAAACAAGTTTTATAAAACATTTATCTTAGAAATTCGTTGATACAGCGCGGTATCTCAGTTGCATCAAACACTTTCCTTGGAAGTCGGTGTCTGTTTTCTGGTCTAACTAGAATTCATAGAATATTTGCATTCGCTTTCATTAGTAGTGGTTTAATGCATCTGTCAAAAAATGTCGTGACATTTTTTGATAGATCGGTTCTGAAGTAGTGTTAATATTGGTTTCTTATTACAGAGTGAGTTCATGATTCGCAAATTGTCGTTTTGAGTTTAAATGTTCTCTATGCGCACAGTTTGAACGTTTGTGATATAGGTATTTTTCTTACGCGGGCGTTGTCTTCGGTCCCAACCTCACAAGTACATTAATTAAATCCACATCTCAAACATGGCACACGAATCTCCGATCCGGGGATCATCGAAGTCGTAATAACAGGGGCGTAGTAAATCGAATTACTATCCGGGTGTATTATGGTAGGCTTCTAGTCAGAGTAAACACGGTCAAATTAATGTTTACATTGAGCGATTGCCATCCGTTCCACGCATCCCAATTAGTGCAGGATTTACAGCAAAACACGCCCACGTGGTTAAATAAGCCTTTAATGAATGTTGCTTCACGTTTTTCTTGTTTATACGCTATTTATAGGTGAACTAAAATAAATATTATAATTATGTTTAAGCCCGCCGCTATGTTCTTAAAGAGAGCCACTAAGTAACAAAAAAATTAAAAAAATACAATGAAAACGCGAAGTGCGGTTTCAGTAGAGACACTCAAAGCCTCAGATACCGAAATTTAGTAGTTGATTACTTTTATAAGTCATTTGAAGTTGAAATGTTGGAGTCATGAGTGTCGCAAAGAGATCGTCGCCTCACGTGGCCAAGAGATTAGGATTTACTTGACTGTTGGAGTGAAAGGTTCTGAGTTGGCGGCCACGTAGCGGACGTCTCTTGGGTAGAGGTAGGCCTTTTGCAAGGAGGACCAGCGACGACCTTGTTAGGATTGCTATCAGATGTTGGATGAGGGCGGCTCAGGATCGATCTATGTGGAGAGCTTTGAGGAAGGCCTATGTCCAGCAATGGACGTCTATCGGCTGATGAAGATTTTCGTAAGTCGCCTATGAAGACACAAGGGAACTTTACATTCTTCATTCGTCACTACACAGAATATTATGAGACCATTAATTATGAAATGCTTATTTGGTTCACACAGCTGCATTTAATCGCCAAAAATCCTAATAGTAACAAGAACTAAAAGCTTTATTAAAGCACCAAGTTCAGTTATTTTTAGACAGTAAAACATATGCAGCTAGCAAGTATACATGGTGTTGATTTGCATTTGCAAAATATTTTAAGGGGTGAATATACTACTTTAACTGAATACAAGTACATGAAAAAATAAGTCACTAAAAGTTTAAAAAAAATTTTCATCGTACACTTTGAAAATTAACTTGGTGTTTTAACCGCTGCCGCTCAGCTGATCGCAATTGCAGGTACCTAACACGAACCCCCTGTGGGATCTCCACTTTGTAGTGGTGGGGGGGCTCAGTAACCGTGGCTTGGACACCCACGGTGAAGCTAAGAGAGATCCCGGGACTGGACGGTCGACGTGGGCTTGGAGGGGGCCTGCGCAGGATGCGTCCAAAGGTGCGGGTGCCTAACACACACAAGCACGTTATTTTGTACGATTTAACTGTTTATTCTGTATAACTATCGAAGTAACATTTCATGTAAATGGGATTAAATATCATCGCGCACTGTTTAAAATAATTTTAGGTTAATAAGTATACTGTGTATGTTGTATTATTAAAATATTTTGCAAATGCATTTCAACACCTTGTATAAAACGAAAACAGTATCTTCTTCGATAGCTTGGGTTTACGCGAATTTTATATGTTAAGAAAACAGTAATGAATTCAACTTGACAACCGCCACATCCCTGCTCACGCCTCAGTTCAAATGCCAGTTATTCACAAAGTCCTTGAACTTTACACTAGTACATATTCAATATGTATTCACACGCTTAATATCTACTCGACAATATTACATAGTATACAAGTATATTCATAAGCGAATATCGCTTGGAACTAGACGATATTGAATTGTGGCGAATAGGGGAGCCCTGATATTGATAAAAATATTCATATTTCTTTTCGGATATAAATATAAGGAACATGATGTTATTATCCTGAATTTGCCAGATATTTGACAATGACTCCCTGGATAATATATTATTAAAGGAAGTTCGTGAGAAATGGTCTAAAATAAAAACAATCTTTGAAATTTCATCCTAGTGTTATTCAAGAATTTTTGTCTTGGAGCCTAGTATCCACTTACTGGTCTAACTAGATTTGACAGAATATTAGCTTTTTCGCAGAGTGACTGCCATTTGTCAGATGAGGATATAGGATGAGGATGAGTAATTTACTGGTCTAAACCATGGCATATTGCCATATTAGGTCCGGTACATTCGAAGATCATTGAATGATCAACGGCTGTACGTGCTCTCGGAGGCACGGGGAAGCGATAATCGACTGTTTAACTGTGAGATAGAACAGTAACTGCTGAATAATACAATGTATGTCTTAGGTTTATCCTAAACTAGCTTATTTTCTCTTTTGTACATATCACTACAGAGTATAAAACATAGTCTGTCTTCTGTCTGTCTGTCCCTATGTATGCTTAAATCTTAAAAAACAACAAAACGCAACGGATTTTAATGCGTTTTTTAACCCATAGAATTATTTAAGACGAAGGTTTATATGTATAATTGAGGCGGGTGAAGCTGCTGGCGATGTCTAGTTCATAGTAATTATATTTCGACATACTCTCGACACTGGGCTAACGCAGTTTCTACTTCATTGAACAACACACTCGAAATACACCACCAATAAATCGTTAAACAAACACAAATTAAATTAAAAATTGAAGATGTAAAAAAATTGAAGATGTAGTGACAAGCATTGAGAAAGGCATGTTAAGATGGTTTGGGCACATGGAGAGGATGGATGACGATAGACTGACAAAGAAGATATATCAGGCTAGTGTGAATGGGACAGGACAAAGGGGAAGACCTAGGAGAACGTTCTCTGACCAGATTGGAGACATCCTGAAAAAAGGACAACTCAGAAGTACCCTTAACAGAAGAGCATGCATGAGAAACTTGATGGGAGTGAGTGAAGCAAGTGAGGTATGTCAGGATCGTTGCAAATGGCGTTCCGTAGTCTCTGCCTACCCCTCCGGGAAACAGGCGTGAGTCTTTGTATGTATGTATGTATGTAAATTAAATTAAAAATACCAACAGCATTACAGCCGTTCAGTGAAGCGCAAAGGTTATCCGTTAAGTGCTCCATCACAAACGGAGGGCTAATCATATGTGGTTGTGACGTCAATTGTCGTCGCACCTCTCGCCCGGCCGTCTTCACCTCCCGCGCACCCTAACGGGCTATATACACCGTGGCGCGGAGTGACCGGCCCCTTTCACTGGCTGTGCGGCGACCAAGCTAAGTCTTCTCTTCTTCCCTGAGCAACGCTGGAGACACAATCCCAAAGGTCTACACCGAATCACGCGAACCTGGTTCTATCTTTGTAACTAAGTAGTCAAATTGTTTAGAATCACTATTTTCCATTGATTTTCCTTGCTTAAGGCTGTATAGATTCTTTTAAAGAAATATACAAATTTTCGTTTGTAACCGAAATATTGTTTTTTAGTGTTGACCGACGTGCAACGTTACATGGTACATACATTTTAATTATCTACCTGTCTGCTGTCAGCTGGGAGTAATTTATTGCATGTTTACACCGCCAATTGAGCGTGTCGATAGATTTAAGCTTGCGAACATTATATCAGCTTATTCAGACTTTGATTTGATATAATAATTTAAAGGTTTCAACGATATGGTTAAGTGGAATTGACAGGTAGTGTTTTAGTATTGCATTTTTTTGCTGGCAATGTACATAATATTTTTGTGTATGTGTGTGTATGCTTGGAAGAGTGTGAAAAGGCGTAAGTGTGTGTGTGTTGTATATGAACGAGTTTATTCAACAGTTTTTAATAATTGTTTCTGGGTATCCGCTTTTCAAGCCTTTAAAATAGTTTTTGAAGAGAATCTTACACTTTATTAGACACTAGTTTAATATGACAGAAATTGTTCCACTATGGTCATGTAATTAGTGTAACTCATTATAATCACAAGATCTTTTTTTAATGGACGCGTTGTCTATGTAGAGCCTTTAGCATGGGCTTATACCAACTGTGGTCACAGGGAACCACAAGACGATCCCAGTGTGTTCGTAGCAAAACATACTAACCGTGATTTGCGTGACCACGTTGAGAACACCACAATGGTTCACTAAAACAGATTCTCATACCTTTGCCACCAGTAATACTTAAAACAGCATCTCGTAGCGCAGGGAATGGCCAGAAATATAGCTTCCACGCCAGAACAAAATAACTGAAATAACGGGTTATTTTGAACTGACCTTGGATTGATACTGAGCTTGTTTGCTGTGCGCACAATATGAAAAACATAAAAGAAAAGACAATGTTTTAGAGTTACCGTTTCCATTTGATCTCTTAATAGCTTTATCAATGAGAGAGGAGAACAATTAGATCAAATGTTGTGCACAAGACCATCAGACAAAATACATATATAAATTTATTATCAATACACATACATTGCGTGTTCCAGTTAGCTAATTAGGCTATATGTTGACCTAAATACCTCAGTGAACACCTGAATGCTGCAATAAGGTCACAAAATCGATTAATGATCATATTACTCTGATTAATTACCAAAGGGAAACAGAATTATATGATGATATTATAAGTGGTGGTTTCTGCCTCGTTAGTCTAAGCATGTGTATGATTGCACGGTTGGTGCAGTGGTTTAAGCGGCCGCCTCGCTGCTTTACACTGCGCCGAGTGTTGTTAGTTCGATTCCTACACGAGCCAACACTTTGTGATCGTTAAGGTGTTTATTGTGGCCATATAGTGTCTGGACTGTCTGAATAAGAATTTACGGATTCCATCGTGGCATTTAGGAATCGTGGTCACAGAAGACTGACCAAAACAAGACAAATGTCACCTCAGTCTTCCGTGACCACGTAAGGTAATCGAAATGTTGAATTATAATAAATAATGTAACTTCATCTTACAGCATCATGAAACAATGTTTTATAACATGTCGTTATGTAATCAGTAGGTACGGGACTTTGTCTAAGTATTTGGTATCGAGGGACGTACAACGTACGATCATTTTCTTTATATGCTAGTATAGCATCGTCACTGTACTAAGTAACTGTACTAAGTCCCGCCACGACTACGACCGAAGCAAGTCGGCCGAAACGTTGGCAAATACCGTGGTATTTATGCCTTAATTATCTTATTTATCGCGAGTAAGACCCGATGAATAACCTTGTATAATGTGTACTAATCGCGTAAGTTTAAAATCGTTTACTGTACTTAGTAGCTATAACTTTTGTACGGTAGGCAACTACATGCAACAACCTTGTTTAGGGCATGGTTTTTTTATTACAAGAAAATACGATGCACTATAAACATACATAAAGTTTCATTCACATTTCACACAAAGCCTTGGTAACTTTAATACCGAGAGAGACTATCACGTCGTAGTTTTGTTTTTCGTTCCTAATGGATATGCAGTATAAGTTTTGGTAGAATAGTGTGGTTTGGATTCGGATAGTTAAAATTGTAAAAATAGAAAATATTAAATCTTTACTCGCGTTGCACTAATTATAAAAGCAAAGAAAGGCTTAAGAAAAATTATTTTCAATTAAGTATGTATTATTTCATGATTATTTCCGAAAATGTTCATATAATTTACTCGAGACCTAGCTGTCGTGTTTTAAATCAATAAAGTAATAAATTACCTGAAAGTCAGGTCCAGAAAATAGATTTTATTTTGGCACAATAATAAAGTCACTCCAATATAAACCATACCACTGCGTTCCGTCTTCTTATATCGCTACGCGGTACTCTACGCATCCTCTACATGCCGTTACGAAAGCCTACGCGAGTTCTACGAATACATACCTCCTTCACCTGCCTACTAATAATGTGTAAATGTAACTTGAAGTAAGAGCAATATAAATTTCTATTCATATTTTAACCTAAAGAGAACCACTCTAAAAGGAAATAAATTTGAAAACATCTTAAAATAACATTAGTAACTCTTCATAAATACTCAAAACCGCAAAACTTTAATAATAAACGCTCTAGGGGATCTATTAAGATTTTACTTGCTGCTTAAATTAAAAGTTTCCAAGGGCAAATATTAAAACAGATATTAAAACAGCGCGTAGAGCACCCCCTAGCTAGAGGGAGTGACGATTACGCAAAGTTGCTGACAGCGGCTGAACACAAAGAGCTATGACGAAGATTAAAAAAAAACACAAAGAACGATTAAACGAGAAACTGACTGGTCTTTTGATCCAAAAATAGCGATATTCTATGGCTTAGACCAGTGTCAATTCAAGAGTACTGTATCCACAAGTTGAACAAGTTTCGCAGAGAGACTGTCGTCAGACCTCGGCAGCCTAACCCCAAAGGTATCAGCCGATATTCTAAGTAAAGCAGCCTGTTTGTCTCTGTACTAAACTGTAGTTTATTTATCAAGGACAGCAAACTATACATAAAAAATAGTATTGTATTAAGAAAGCACTGTTATACATTGTATACAGTGTTTTGTATATTTTTGTTAGGTTACACGTGTACTGGATGTGCCGGCGGTCCCCTGGGGCCCCGTTGAACCACACTAACACGATTACAAGGGTACTATGAGGTCCAAGTTATAAGAATATAGCGATAATTAAAACTAGATATTGTTCTCTGTCGTATAGTTGCTTTGATAAAAACGGAGTGCGGGACATTCATTATTCGTACTCAACCTAAGTGCTCACGATTCTACATCAGCAATCCAAACGTAATTCATTTACATCTTTTCAGAGTCTTCCGACTCCCAGAAAATCCGTACTTACATACTGATCCTGGGTGACAGATCTTTGCTCGGTATTTATTTTGGAAACCGTGTTTTGTAACAATAAATTTTAGCTAGATCGAATGCCCCCGAAGTTAAATAGATATAGATTTCGTAATTCATAATTTTAAGTCGAGCCCAAAACTCTGCCTCATGTCTCTTAAAGCGTACACCACATCGCCAAAGACGTGTGAACACACGTGCACGCCAGTGTAATTTGATAAATCGACGCTGTATACTTATTTGTAGTATATTTACAGTCTCTTTTGTTTGACGTAAACGTCGTGACAGCAAAATTGTACTCAATTCATCACGTACCGAAAACTTTGTTTGGCCAAAATTTATTTGGATTTGAGATTTTGTGTGAAGCTTGTACAAGCAACTACAAAAGTATTTAGGTAAATATATTTAGATAGTGTGGAGTTTCACTACTATTATAAATGTGAAAGTTTGTGATATGTATGGATTTGTTCCTTCTTTACACAAAAGTTATTTTCATAAAAAATGCAGCAATGTAACTTATACATCAGAATAGTATATGGGCTACGTTTTGTCTTAATAACCAACTATCACACGGGCAAAGCCGTGGGTAAAACAATATGCTCATCTCAAATTGTGCTTAGTCATATTATATGCCACGTTCTCCAATTTCGTAGTTTAGCCAGAGCCATCACCAAGCCGAAGTCTACTCGCTTTGTACATCATGCTAAGTCATACTAAGCAAAAATTATACTGGGGAAACGACTTTTTTTTAAGTGGACACATTTTTTAAACTGGTAATAAAAGTGCGCGCGTGCAATTTCCGAAAGACCTACTTATCCATGGGTGCATAGGAAATCTATAGAACAAATTGGCTGGGTAATTGCATCGATTTTATAACTAATTAGAAAAATTGTTAACTGATTTTGAGGCTCAATATCTCCTGGGGCAGTGATTTCCCAAGTATAGTGCCGAAGTAAAAAATGTTCGTAATGATTGGTATAATGTGGGATTTCAGTTTTCCTTAAGGGTCATTTTACACCCCGTATATTTTACTACTATTATAAATGTGAAAGTTCGTGATTATGTTGTATAAATGTATGGCTGTTTGTTCGTCTTGCATGCAAAAACTACGAAATCGCTTTTCATAATAATTTGCAATGCAGCTTATACATCAGTAAATGGGATGCATTTTGCCTCAATAACCGACTATCACACGGACAAAGCTGCGGGTCAAAACTGTGGTCATAACTAATTGTACTAAGTCAAATAAAAATTTACATTAATATTAATTTCATGTGATGTTTGTATGAGCGTAAACTAAAGTTACTACACAATACAAAATGTTTTATAGTGTATTGTCTTCTCTGTGTTAACATCCGCAGAGAATATTTCTTTGTTGTCTGTCTCCCACTTTGCACTTTTTTTATGAGTCTGGCAGTCGTGAGCTCTTGCTCTATTAGTAAAGTGCATTAAATATTATCCAACTTTCATATTCGTTCGGTTTAACTTTCCCTTGACTTCTCGAGTTTCAAACCTCTTTCTTTTCAGTTACTGCTGATGTATCTTATAGTCTATAAGTGATACAAAACTTAGTGATAATGCGAATGGAACTATTAAAAAGAAAAGCAGAACTTATGACTAATTTTTTAAAAAGCTTTAGAGTTATTTTTGTTTTGTATAAAATCTATAAAAAGTAAATAATTCTCATATTTTCTTTTTATAGATTAATTTATTGCGTAATAGGTACAAAACATATATATATATATACATTGTAATAATTAAATATTAAAGACAAGAGCTAAACCTAAAACTAATCTATAATTAAGAAAAAAAAGAACAAAAGGAAAACAACGAAAACGAAAAAAATATTTAACAATATATATGCTATACTGCGTCCACGAATTCCTCCGCAACGCTGTCTACTGATAGCGTGCCCAGAAGACTGGCAGCATTGCCACGCTGGATGGCAATGCTTATTCTCTCTGCGAAAAATAGGCCAGCCTTCTGGTCACGGGAAGCATCGATCAGCCTTTATGCTATTTCTCTGTATAGAGCACGAGCACTCGGGCCCCATGGCCCCAGCGTTTCGACCCCAAACGGCTCAAAAACGTAATTCCCAACTAGATTTTGATATTTGCGCCGTTTGAGGGTCTCCGCCGATGCAGCAGCAGCGCCAGCTGAACCAACTGTGCTTAGAAGATGTGATGGCGCAAGGGTATCGACGCAGGTGGCGTCCCACACCAGAGGCCTACCCATCTTCCAAGGTAATAATGACATACCGTCTGGTCTCTTCCCATCGTCACGTACCAGACCATTAGGTTCAAGATGAGCTGGTACACCGGCGGTGGAAAGAGCACGACGGATTATGTCATTAATATGGGCATGTCTGGAAATACGCCCTGCACTTCTGCTGCATGATAGGCCATGGTGGCCAAGGCTATCGACGGCCTCCCCACAGTTGCAACGATGCGGAGAAACACAAACAGCACCCAAGCGAAGGCACGAAGCGATGCGGAATGTAGTATCGTCCAACATAGTTCCTATATTGGACGATGGAAGCGCTTGAAGCCATAGCCCCGATTCCCACTCTCCCACAGCCAACAAACGGGCGCGTTCTGCAACACCAGAAGCAGTAGTTAATAGATTATCTCTAATTTTGCTGCAAAGCGGCCCGTCCCATTGTCTCTGAGAAAAAAGATTTCGGGGCAAGTCAGAGCTCGGGCAAGCCATTTTCCAAGCGTTTATGGCATCAGTCTTACACGGCACCTCGGAATCAACCAGTGTGGGTTCTAGAATTTTCCTGGTCAATTCCTCAGTGCCATGGACCGAGGCCAAAAACGCTGGCAAACTAACATCAGTAATTTTGCGAACGCCGAGGCCGCCCAAACGAACTGGTAAAGTTGCTTGAAGCCACACTCGATCGTTTATGTTAAGATTTAGAATTTTGCTCAAAGTGTTTCGAATCACATTATCTATGGTTTCCAAAAGAGATGAATGTTTCCAAAAGGGAGATGACCGCAGAAAATGTGTGAATTTAGGAGTGAAGAGGCAATGCCGAATAATTGTGTAAGCCGAATTTAAATTGATTTTGCATAGCCGTTCTGAAGATTCACAGAAATTTTGAATTTTCTCATTTACAAAAGTTTCAAAAGCTTCTTCAAAAATGGGGGACCCGAGAAGGCGAAAGGTAGATTTATTGATTACCTTTATATTTGGCGTCAAAGAATTAAATTTTGAAAGTACCGAAAAGTGTTCTAATGTATCATTTATGAAATTTTCACATTTATTGGAATTTAGTTCTAAACCGATATTACCAAACTGATTTAAAAAAAATTCTAAATCTTGTAGAACCGTGGCTACATCGCCTCCTAGAGTCCCATCGTCCAAGTACCAGATGTTTAATTTTGAATTTATTTGTTTTATAATGGGATGAATGGCTAAACTAAAAATGACTGGCCCGAGAGGGTCACCTTGCTGACACCCAACTGCTGATTCTAATAAATTGTCCTTATAAATTAATTTGGATGGATGCCTATAGCATTGCCAAAGATATTTGAAAATTTTGGGTGTTTCTAATTTGGCTTGTGACAGCAAGGTGTCCCTATTCACTGAGTTGAATGCATTCTTCAAATCAATCTTTAAAATGACCTCACTTTCACCGCAGCCAAGGAACGTAGACAGCGCATGTATGCAGCCTCACAGCCTCCTTTTGAACCAAATCCTAGTTGGATTGGCTGAAATTTATGGGCCAGGGTGGCGCTGTAATATTTGCAGCATAATTTGGCTGCCTTACGTCTGTAAGGACACCCTACGGCAATGGGTCGGATGCCACCATCTTTCTTGCGTAGGGCGCACAAGTTGGCCCCATACAATACGTCAATGACATCTGTGACCACATTGCCGGAGAGCATAAGATTCATTAAAGCCGTTATATCCCTCAAAAGTGCATCACCGGCGTCCCCAGCACTTGCACATACGAGGTCTTTCAGGTGTTGAGGTGTCAAGCCATCAGTGCCGCCAGCAGATCCACTTTGGAAGGAACATACGGCTTCAAGTACGTCCTTGGCTGAAACATGAAGACAATCAGAACTTTCCTCCGGCATGTCAGGGAACGAGAGGTCATTAGCTGGCGCTGGGTGCTTGCTCTGCAAACCTGCAAGTGTGTCTGCAGAGCAAGGCGCCACCACATCGCTACTAAACAATAACCTAGACGCTCCCCGAATGTCACCTTCCCTTAGTTTTGATTCTACACATTGATAAATTGTTTTATTAAATCTACGGGTGGAAAATTTTGGGTCAAAATTCGTGTCAGAATGACTACATTTTTCCTTAATTTGGCTTGTCAAAGATTTTTGTGTTATTCGATTGCTCTCTACGTGTAAAATCTTGTAAGGAAAGGTAAGCAACTGTTCCCAGGCTGTTTTAGAGTTGTCACGGATGACGAGACCAATACAATCAGCTAAACTCTGAGCGACTGCTGGTCTCGCGCCACGTGGAACTCGCTTTAATACCGGAATGGAATTTTTTAAAGTACCTAGATGTTGCCAAAATGGAATTTGGGAAGAACTAGAAAGTGGAATAGTATCAGGGCCAGGGAGTACATTTTGGTTTTTGTGCACTTTACCAAAATGTACTCTCAAGCCCCGCCTACCTTTAAAAAACCGAGCCTGGGAACAAGCTGGGCAGCGCACCAGGTTAGTCAGCGATGTGGCAGATTGATTTGTGGCACTTCCTTCCGCATCACTAATGCCGTCACTTATTGCTTGCATATATACTTATTTATATATGTTTATAGAATATATTATAAAACCTTAAAAATAATATAACACAATAAATTTGATATCATAGATTGTTTTGGCATGTTTATATTTTGCTGACAGGTCGTCTTCAAGGGGCTGGCATCGCGTTCCGTCACTGCTGTCTTCTTATTTATTTTCCTAATACTTTAAAATTGTCTATTACAAAATTAATTATAAAAATACACAAAAAGCAGTCTTGCACAGTTTAGGATGATACGTCTTCACCCGCATTCTTGCTTACAGAAATGTATTGTTGGTATATGGGTTAGGTATTATGCTGTAGTATTGTTGGTATCCTTTTTATAATTTATCCGCAAGAATTTCTTCGAAAATGGCTCGCCATTTTTAATTCTTAGTGTGTCTTTTTGGTAGATCTGCAACTTATTGTGATTTGTTATATGCTGTAATAAATTATAATTTTCTTGACAAAGGCGCCGCAAGTTTTCACTTATTTAATATTTTAAAATAATTATTATAAATTTTAAATATTAAATTTACTTGTTGACAGTAACGTTCCGGTTCATCACATAAATGTGTTTCAACTTCTGTCGCTCACTGTACAGCGGTTTTGAATTGTTACGTTTGTTTTTTGAGTTGGGTTCTAACTGCGGTGACTTTGATAAAATATGGAGTGATTTGATATATTTATGTACTTGATGGCTATTATTAAAACATATGTCAACTTAGGCATTATAAATTATGGACTAAATATAGCCTAAAGTTTCATCTTAGGAAGTTTTTGTGAACGAATTTCAGAGATATTTATCTCTGAAATTCGCCAAAAAGACACACTAAGAATTAAAAATGGCGAGCCATTTTCGAAGAAATTCTTGCGGATAAATTATAAAAAGGATACCAACAATACTACAGCATAATACCTAACCCATATACCAACAATACATTTCTGTAAGCAAGAATGCGGGTGAAGACGTATCATCCTAAACTGTGCAAGACTGCTTTTTGTGTATTTTTATAATTAATTTTGTAATAGACAATTTTAAAGTATTAGGAAAATAAATAAGAAGACAGCAGTGACGGAACGCGATGCCAGCCCCTTGACGACGACCTGTCAGCAAAATATAAACATGCCAAAACAATCTATGATATCAAATTTATTGTGTTATATTATTTTTAAGGTTTTATAATATATTCTATAAACATATATAAATAAGTATATATGCAAGCAATAAGTGACGGCATTAGTGATGCGGAAGGAAGTGCCACAAATCAATCTGCCACATCGCTGACTAACCTGGTGCGCTGCCCAGCTTGTTCCCAGGCTCGGTTTTTTAAAGGTAGGCGGGGCTTGAGAGTACATTTTGGTAAAGTGCACAAAAACCAAAATGTACTCCCTGGCCCTGATACTATTCCACTTTCTAGTTCTTCCCAAATTCCATTTTGGCAACATCTAGGTACTTTAAAAAATTCCATTCCGGTATTAAAGCGAGTTCCACGTGGCGCGAGACCAGCAGTCGCTCAGAGTTTAGCTGATTGTATTGGTCTCGTCATCCGTGACAACTCTAAAACAGCCTGGGAACAGTTGCTTACCTTTCCTTACAAGATTTTACACGTAGAGAGCAATCGAATAACACAAAAATCTTTGACAAGCCAAATTAAGGAAAAATGTAGTCATTCTGACACGAATTTTGACCCAAAATTTTCCACCCGTAGATTTAATAAAACAATTTATCAATGTGTAGAATCAAAACTAAGGGAAGGTGACATTCGGGGAGCGTCTAGGTTATTGTTTAGTAGCGATGTGGTGGCGCCTTGCTCTGCAGACACACTTGCAGGTTTGCAGAGCAAGCACCCAGCGCCAGCTAATGACCTCTCGTTCCCTGACATGCCGGAGGAAAGTTCTGATTGTCTTCATGTTTCAGCCAAGGACGTACTTGAAGCCGTATGTTCCTTCCAAAGTGGATCTGCTGGCGGCACTGATGGCTTGACACCTCAACACCTGAAAGACCTCGTATGTGCAAGTGCTGGGGACGCCGGTGATGCACTTTTGAGGGATATAACGGCTTTAATGAATCTTATGCTCTCCGGCAATGTGGTCACAGATGTCATTGACGTATTGTATGGGGCCAACTTGTGCGCCCTACGCAAGAAAGATGGTGGCATCCGACCCATTGCCGTAGGGTGTCCTTACAGACGTAAGGCAGCCAAATTATGCTGCAAATATTACAGCGCCACCCTGGCCCATAAATTTCAGCCAATCCAACTAGGATTTGGTTCAAAAGGAGGCTGTGAGGCTGCATACATGCGCTGTCTACGTTCCTTGGCTGCGGTGAAAGTGAGGTCATTTTAAAGATTGATTTGAAGAATGCATTCAACTCAGTGAATAGGGACACCTTGCTGTCACAAGCCAAATTAGAAACACCCAAAATTTTCAAATATCTTTGGCAATGCTATAGGCATCCATCCAAATTAATTTATAAGGACAATTTATTAGAATCAGCAGTTGGGTGTCAGCAAGGTGACCCTCTCGGGCCAGTCATTTTTAGTTTAGCCATTCATCCCATTATAAAACAAATAAATTCAAAATTAAACATCTGGTACTTGGACGATGGGACTCTAGGAGGCGATGTAGCCACGGTTCTACAAGATTTAGAATTTTTTTTAAATCAGTTTGGTAATATCGGTTTAGAACTAAATTCCAATAAATGTGAAAATTTCATAAATGATACATTAGAACACTTTTCGGTACTTTCAAAATTTAATTCTTTGACGCCAAATATAAAGGTAATCAATAAATCTACCTTTCGCCTTCTCGGGTCCCCCATTTTTGAAGAAGCTTTTGAAACTTTTGTAAATGAGAAAATTCAAAATTTCTGTGAATCTTCAGAACGGCTATGCAAAATCAATTTAAATTCGGCTTACACAATTATTCGGCATTGCCTCTTCACTCCTAAATTCACACATTTTCTGCGGTCATCTCCCTTTTGGAAACATTCATCTCTTTTGGAAACCATAGATAATGTGATTCGAAACACTTTGAGCAAAATTCTAAATCTTAACATAAACGATCGAGTGTGGCTTCAAGCAACTTTACCAGTTCGTTTGGGCGGCCTCGGCGTTCGCAAAATTACTGATGTTAGTTTGCCAGCGTTTTTGGCCTCGGTCCATGGCACTGAGGAATTGACCAGGAAAATTCTAGAACCCACACTGGTTGATTCCGAGGTGCCGTGTAAGACTGATGCCATAAACGCTTGGAAAATGGCTTGCCCGAGCTCTGACTTGCCCCGAAATCTTTTTTCTCAGAGACAATGGGACGGGCCGCTTTGCAGCAAAATTAGAGATAATCTATTAACTACTGCTTCTGGTGTTGCAGAACGCGCCCGTTTGTTGGCTGTGGGAGAGTGGGAATCGGGGCTATGGCTTCAAGCGCTTCCATCGTCCAATATAGGAACTATGTTGGACGATACTACATTCCGCATCGCTTCGTGCCTTCGCTTGGGTGCTGTTTGTGTTTCTCCGCATCGTTGCAACTGTGGGGAGGCCGTCGATAGCCTTGGCCACCATGGCCTATCATGCAGCAGAAGTGCAGGGCGT
The DNA here is from genome assembly GCA_944739405.2 of Euclidia mi. Taxonomy (NCBI): domain Eukaryota; kingdom Metazoa; phylum Arthropoda; class Insecta; order Lepidoptera; family Erebidae; genus Euclidia; species Euclidia mi. The sequence continues at coordinate 12,564,202 of OX123203.2, forward strand.
ATTTCCAGACATGCCCATATTAATGACATAATCCGTCGTGCTCTTTCCACCGCCGGTGTACCAGCTCATCTTGAACCTAATGGTCTGGTACGTGACGATGGGAAGAGACCAGACGGTATGTCATTATTACCTTGGAAGATGGGTAGGCCTCTGGTGTGTTATTGGTTATTGTGATTTGTTATATGCTGTAATAAATTATAATTTTCTTGACAAAGGCGCCGCAAGTTTTCACTTATTTAATATTTTAAAATAATTATTATAAATTTTAAATATTAAATTTACTTGTTGACAGTAACGTTCCGGTTCATCACATAAATGTGTTTCAACTTCTGTCGCTCACTGTACAGCGGTTTTGAATTGTTACGTTTGTTTTTTGAGTTGGGTTCTAACTGCGGTGACTTTGATAAAATATGGAGTGATTTGATATATTTATGTACTTGATGGCTATTATTAAAACATATGTCAACTTAGGCATTATAAATTATGGACTAAATATAGCCTAAAGTTTCATCTTAGGAAGTTTTTGTGAACGAATTTCAGAGATATTTATCTCTGAAATTCGTTCACAAAAACTTCCTAAGATGAAATTTTAAATATTAAATTTACTTGTTGACAGTAACGTTCCGGTTCATCACATAAATGTGTTTCAACTTCTGTCGCTCACTGTACAGCGGTTTTGAATTGTTACGTTTGTTTTTTGAGTTGGGTTCTAACTGCGGTGACTTTGATAAAATATGGAGTGATTTGATATATTTATGTACCTACTTGATGGCTATTATTAAAACATATGTCAACTTAGGCATTATAAATTATGGACTAAATATAGCCTAAAGTTTCATCTTAGGAAGTTTTTGTGAACGAATTTCAGAGATAAATATCTCTGAAATTCGTTAACACAAATCATCATCATCATCATCCTAGCGCTGTCCCGGTTGCGTTCCAAAACCTACGCCTTGGAGGCCGGGGTCCGCTTTCCGGCTGTATATCCTCCACTATGCACGGTCTTCAGCATCCCTGGTGGTTAGTCGATTGGCACGCATATCATCCCTTACGTCGTCAAGCCAGCATTTCTTTGGCTTTCCCCGTTTACTGTGTTACGGAAGCATGGCAAGACATTTGTTATCCACTTAAGATTGCGGTTGACGTAAGACGTGGCCACACCAGCGTAGCCGACACTCTTGCAGTTTGTCAGCAATGCCACGGACATGAAGGACACACAATAACACAAATCATCGTCATCTTCGCGTTATCTCCTTTGGATTCAACACTTTCCTTGGAGCCCAGTGTCCGCTTTCTAAAAATTCGACAGCATGTTAGCTTTCGTTTTCATAGGAACAAATATCTACATACATACATACATAGACTCACGCCTGTTTCCCCGAAGGGGTAGGCAGAGGCATATTAAACGCCCACTTTTCGCCAGTGTTTTGATCCCACGTAATAGGTGGCGAGCCTATTGCCGCTTATTGGGACATTTTGTTTGCCAGAGCCTCGTCCGTTGATCGGCAGGTGCACCACTTGCAGGTGAGGTTGACTTGGGACCCTAAGTTCTTGGTGGGAACCCTATGCACCCAACAAGCCCAACGAACAAATATCTCTGCAAATAAAAAACGACATTCTTTGATAGATAATGGTTCTGAAGTAGTGTAAATTTAGGACTATGTTACATTTAGTCCAATTTCCTTATAAGGCAGTCATCAGGAAGTTGAGGCAGCTTAAACATTTTATTGTAGCTCAAGGTCTTGATAACTTATTGCAAAGGTTTATTTAGTTTTGAACTACAAACAATATTTTTTTAGACTGAATTAATCATTCATACTTGTTCGTTTCGAGTCTTTGGAGCTTTTATATTTTATTGTGCACGTTGGTAAAGTGTTTGTAGTTTCAAATAAAGGCCTTATACGAGTACCTCTGTATCTGAAGCATTCATGTCAAAATTTACAAATACCCCATCTCATCATCAGGTCTCATTCATTAAATCCACATCTCAAACATGACGATATTGAAACCGGCGATCATCGAAGTCGTAATAACAGGTGCGTAGTAAATCGAATTACTAAGTGGGTGTATTATGGTAGGCTTCCAGTCAAAGTAAACACGGTTAAATTAATGTTTACATTGAGCGATTGCCATCCGTCCCACGCATCCCAATTAGTGCATTCATAAATTCCTTGAACTAAGACTAGTACATATTTAATATCTATTCACACGCTTAATATCTATTCGACAATATTACATACAAGTATATTCATAAGCGAATATCGCTTGAAACTAGGCGAAATTGAAATGTGGCGAATAGGGGAGTTCTGATATTGATAAAAAGATTCATATCTCTTTTCGGATACAAATACATATAAGGAACATGATGTTATTATCCTGGATTTGCCAGATGTTTGACAATGACTCCCTGGATAATATATTATTAAAGAGAAATGGTCTAAAATAAAAACAATCTTTGATATTTCATCCTAGTGTTATTCCAGACTTTTTGTCTTGGACCGCAGTACCCACTTACTGGTCTAACAAGATTTGACAGAGTATTAACTTTTCCGCAAAGTGACTGCCGTTTGACAAATGAGGATGAGGAATTTACTGGTCTAAACCATGGAATATTGCAATAGTATGGACCAGTACATTCGAAGATCATTGAATGATCAACGACTGTGCGTGCTCTTGAAGGCAGGGGGAAGCAATTATCAACTGTTTAACTGTGAGATAGAACAGTAACTGGCTGAATAATACAATGTATGTCTTAGGTTTACCCTAAACTAGCTTATTTTCTCTTTTGTACATATCACTACATAGTATAAAAAAAAGTCAGTCTTCTGTCTGTCTGTCCCTATGTATGCTTAAATCTTAAAAAGTACGCAACGGATTTTATTGCGGTTTTTTTAATCGATAGAATTATTCAAGATGAAGGTTTATATGTATAATTGACGCGAGTGAAGCTGCTGGCGATGTCTAGTTCATAATAATTATATTTCGACGTACTCTCGACACTGGGCTAACACAGTTTCTACTTCATTGAAAAACACACTCGAAATACACCACCAATAAATCGTTAAACAAACACAAATTAAATTAAAAATACCAACAACATTACAGCCATTCAGTGAAGTGCAAAGGTTATCCGATAAGTGCTCCATCACAAACGGAGGGGTAATCATAGGTGGTACATACATTTTAATTATCTACCTGTTTGCTGTTAGCTGAGAGTAATTTATTGCATGTTTACACCGCAAATTGAGTCTGTCGGTAGATTTAAGCTTGCGAACATTATATCAGCTTATTTAGACATTTATTTGATGAAAGTATTTTGAGGTTTCAGACTTTCAGCGATATGGTTAAGTGGGATTGCAGGTAGTGTTTTAGTATTGCAATTTTTTGCAGTCATAAATAATATTTGTGTGTTTGTGTGTGTTTGTGGTTGGATGAGGGTTAAAAGGCGTAAGTGTGAGTGTGTTTGTCTATGGACGAGTTTACTCAACAGCTTTTAATAATTTTATTGTTTCCGGGTATCCGCTATTCAAGCTTTTAAAATAGTTATTGAAGAGAATCTTACACTTTATTAGACACTAGTTTAATCTGATAGAAATCGTTCAACTATGGTCAACTAATTAGTGTAACTCATTTTAATCACAAGATTAAAAAAAAATGGACGAGCTGCCTATGTGTTTGGTATAACCCTTTAGCATGGGTTATACCAAATGTGGTCACAGGGAACCACAAGACAATCTCAGTGTGTTCATGGCAAAACATACTAACTGTGATTTGAGTAACCACATCGAGAACAGCACAATGGTTCACTAAAACAGATTCTCATATCTTTTCCACCAGTAATACTTAAAACAGCATCTCGGCTAGCGCAGGGAATAGCCAGAAATAAAATTTCCACGCGAAAACAAAATAACTAGACTGCTTCCGTGGTCCAGTAGGTAGCGTATGCAACTGCTGATCGGATGTCCCGGGTTCGATTCCCGGGTCGGGCAAAAGTGTTACTAGGTTTTTCCAAATTCTCAGTAACGCCAATAAGCTCGCCCCCTATTACGTGGGACCTAAAAATGTATGGCGAAATGTGGGTGTAATATTACACATCTGCCTACACCTTCGGGTATACAGCCGTGAGTCCATAAAAAAAAACCTGACATACCAGGATAATTTGGACTGACACTGACGTTGTTTGTTGTGCGCACATTATGATAAACATAAAAGAAAAGACAATGTTTTAGGGCCTATGCAAACCACGTTTTTTAAACTACGCTTTTATCCTACAGAGCAGTTTGTTGTCGTTTGTATCGATACAAACGCGTGGCACCGGCGCGTCTGTATCGATACACACGCGCGCGTTAGTATAGCGTTTGCTCAGATTATTAGAACAAAAGGCAGATGGAGCGCATTCATCAAAGTGAGGCACGTTGACAGCTATATGTGCGTGACATTTGGCGACTGCACTGTACGGACACAAGAGTCTATGTGCGTGTAAAGTTGCCAGATTATGAATAATATCCCACTCATCATCATCAACCTTTAACAGTCCACGGCTGGACTAAGACTCTCCTTTGAAATGAGGAATTGGCCACCTATACCACACCGGCCAAACGGGTTGGTATAGGGTTTGTATCAAGTTTTCTTTCTCTTACAGCGCTGTTCTCTGCATAATATGCTCCCTCCGTCAGGGAGTTGATACTCTTGCCCAACGAGCCTCGTACAAACGGATGACTCTGCTCGCCCACGTCTTTGATGCCTGTTCTAGAACGCAGCTCAGTGTTCCGTATCCTGTCTTTAGGTTTAAGATCCAGGATGCTGCGCTCTATGGCTCTTTGGCAGACCCCTAGGCGTGACCTCTGAAGCTGGGTAGGTGACCAGGCTTGAGAACCGTACGTTGGAATGGTCAGAATAAACAATCATATCCATGAGTTTGCGCTTCTAATATTTATATTTTTTTAAAGAGTAAATTAGTTTTGTCTACAAATCATAATATTTAAACTTTATTGTGTACTTGACAAAATTTCGCCTGTTTATGAATACCTTTACAAGGGTGAGAGAATTGGTCTATATTCACTTGTATAGTGTACGTCGCTTTCATTAATGATAAATGTCTCCGGTGCATGAATATTATACGTAATTGAATCTATAACAGTTTAACAGTAAATTATTCAAGACAGCAAACTAATGTCAGTATATCTAAACTTCCATAAAAACATTACAAAACTATGTACAAAAGAGTGGGAGATTGTCCGTGTGGTGACTGATTAAGAATACGGAATGTCACCACCCCATATCATCCCATGGGTGTCGTAAGAGCCGACAGAGGGAGCATATTATGAGGAGAACACCATTGTAAGAGAAGGAAAACATGATATAATCCCTATACCAACCCATTTCGCCAGTGTGGTATAGTAGGCCAATTCCTCCTTTCAAAGGAGAGGCCTAGTCCAGCAGTGGACTATTAAAGGCTGATGATGATCAATAATAAAATATTTTTTCTATTAAAAATTACATTGCCATCAAATAGATTTATTTTCATAAAGATAATAAAATCTTTCAAAAAGTCATTCCAATACAAACCATACCGCTACGTTCTGTCTACTCATCGCTACGCGGCCATCTACGTGTAATCTACATGCCGCGTATGCTACGAATACATTTGCCTTCACCTGCCTACATATCGCCCATAATTTTTTCATTGCGTAAATGTCACTTGAAGTGTCCCCAGTGAGTGCAATATAAATTTCTAAAAATCATAGATATTTTACCCTATACAGGACCTTAAAAGGTATTAAATATGAAGACATCTCATAATATTAATAACTCTCCATAAATAAACAAAACGACAAAACTTTAATAATAAACGCTCTAGGAGATCTATTTAGATATTTCTTGCTGCTTAAATTAAAAGTTTTCAAGGGCAAATTATGGAGCAGATATTAAAATAGCGCGTAAGACGCCCTTCGGCTACGCAAAGTGGCTGGCAGCGACTGGACACAAGGAGCTGAAAATCTCAAACTCATTTGCGTGCTATTGGATAGGCCTATAACCAGCTAACGCAACAGCTAAAAGCAACTACGGCAGGCTGCTAGTTGTGATGATGATTAAAACAGCGCAAAAAAAGCGATTAAAATAGCAACTGTCTGGCCGCACAATCTAAAAGAATATTGCGTGGCTTTTAAACCAGTGTCAATTCAGGAGTAAGTACGGTATCCACAAGTTTAATGAGCTAGGTAACATGTAATTAAACGTTTTAAAGAGAGCACAAGTTGAACAAGTTAGGCAGTATATAAGCGTTTCGAAGAGCGACTGGCATTAGACCTCGGCAGCCCAAAGGTATCAGCTCGTATTCTAAGTATAGCAGTCTGTTTGTCTCTGTACTATAATACTAAACAATTGTTGTTTTATCAAGCACCGCAAGCTATACAGAAAAATAGTCTTATATTAATATAGCACTGTTATACACTGAGAGGTTCTTGCATAGAGTGTAATGTTTCTTATGTGGTTCCACCTATGCTGCATGTGTCGGCGGTCCCCTGGGGCCCTGTTGAGCCACACAAACACGATTACAAGGGTACTGTGTGGCCCAAGATGTGAGAGTATATCTATAATAGATGGCAGAGATTGATGGTTGTTGATTCTTATGGTTGCTTTGCTTAAAAAAACGAATGAGGCAAATAATTCAGAATTTTTTTGTTCAGATTAAGTATATTTCAATATTTATATTTAAAAAAAGATCATCCAAAATCAATATGAATTGTTCTTCTTTTATTGAAAGTGAAATAACTAAATTGAGTAAAATTGCTATAAATATTCATTTGTATCTCTAAGGCTCTTGCTTTATTTTCTGACTGACAGACAAGTCACAGCGCAAGAAGCTGAAATTTGGTATGTATGTTCTTTGGGAACTGTAGGGAAACTACACTTGCACGGCTGAGCGTCTGGCATTTTTATATCAGAACGCTACCGTGCTTGGAGGGCACTTTAAGCTGTCAGTCCCCGTTCTTTTCTCAGGAACATGAATGGCCGTGTCGGAGGTTGGCTTCAGAAAATCTTGTCTGAAAATCTTGTCGTCTGAGTTGGCAACACGAAAAATAAGTTGAAAGACAGGACTGATGAAGTATAGAGAATAAAATTCTCAATTTTCGGATAGATCCTAAAACTAGTCAAATTAAAAAATATTCATTCATTTAGGTCACAATTTGACGCATATAAACGTTATTTTTTTTGACTTATTTACATAATGAATCAACATTTACTCTGTTACTTACCTCTTAAAGCCTCCACCACATCGCGAAAACGTGTGAACACACGTCGTGCACGCCAGTGTAATTTGATATTTCGGCGCTGTATACTTATTTGTAGCATATTTACAATCTCTATTGTTTGACGTACACGTCGTGACAACAAAATTGTACTCAATTCGTCACGTACCGAAAACTTTGTTTGGCCAAAAATTATTTGGATTTGAGATTTTGTGTGAAGCTTGTACAAGCAACTACAAAAGTCTTTTATCTAGGTAAATATATTTAGATAGTGTGGAGTTTCACTACTATTATAAATGTGAAAGTTTGTGATATATATGGATTTGTTTCTTCTTTACGCAAAAGTTACGGAACGGATTTTCATAAAAAATGCAGTAATGTAACTTATACATCAGAATAATATATGGGCTACGTTTTCTCTCAATAAGCGACTATCACAAGGGCAAAGCCGCGGTTAAAACAATATGCTCATCTCAAATTGTGCTTAGTCATATTATATGCCACGTTCTCCAATTTTGTAGTTTAGCCCAAAAATATTTAGTTTTAATATTTTACGTGATGTTGTGCACTACAAATGTTTTATAGTGCATTGTCTTGTATGTGTTAACGTCCGCAGTGAATATATCTTTGTGGCCTGTCTCCCATTTTGCACTCTCCTTAGTAAAGTCCATTAATTATAATCCAACCTTCAAACTCGTTCGGTTTAACTTTCCCTTGACTTCTCGAGTTTTAAACCTCGTTGTTTTCAGTTACTGCTGATTTATCTCATACAAATGATACAATACTTACTGCTAATGCGAATGGGACCATTAAAAAGAAAAACAAAACTTATGACTAATTTTTTAAACAACTTTACAGATATGTTTCTGTTTAAAATAATATAAAAAGTAAATAATTCTCGTAAATGTGTTTCAACTTTTGTCGCTCACTGTACAGCAGTTTTGAATTGTTACGTTTGTTTTTTGAGTTGGGTTTTACGGCGATGACTTTGATAAAGTATGGAGTGATTTGATATATGATTTGATGACCATTTGTAAAACACATGCGACTTTGTTATAATTCGTGGACAAAATATTGTCAGAAATTTTGTCATGTTGTATGAAACATTTACCTCAGAAATTCGTTGATATAGTGCGTTATCTCAGTTGCATCAAAGACTTTCCTTGGAAGTCGGGGTCTGTTTTCTGATCTAACTAGAATTCATAGAATATTTGCATTCTCTTTTTATTTATTTATTTTATTTATTAAACTTCCTGCAATACAATTTGCACAAGGCGGACTTAATGCCAAAGGCATTTTCTACCAGTCAACCTATATATCTCTATATATATATATATATATATATATATATATCTTTATTGTACACCAAAATAATTTACAAGAATAAACATGAATGAAGACATTTATAGAAACAGTACAAATAATGGCGGCTTTATCGCTATCTAGCAATGTCTTACAGGCAACCTTGGGATGGACAAGAAAGACATGGATCTAGAAAGAAAGATAGAAGGGTACTTTGGTGTTATTAATGATTTAGATACAATAATAAATAAATATATCGCATTTATAAAATACAAATACATAAACACTATCATAGATAAATTATATAAATGACTATACATCTTCTTCTTCCATTTAAGAGCTAGGTAGCTCTTGTCGGTGGAGCAATTGCCATTGGCTTCGGTTTTCTGCCTTTTCTTTGACCTCTTGATAGGACCCGACTCCCGACTATACATAAATAATTAAAAATACATAAATAAATATAAATACATAAATACTAATAATATTAATACTAATACATAAATTAGTGCCTAAATAGAAGAAGGGAATTAAATAACAAGAGTAGGTAATACTACAGTAACAAAGTTAAATTGATAGATAGTAGTCTTTGACGAGTTTTTTAAAGGAAGTCAGTGTTTGAGCTTGTTTGATAGACAACTTCAATGCATTCCACAAGCGTGCAGCTTGAACAGTGAATGAGCGATCGTAAAAACTTTTAGAATGCATTGGAATTGCTAGTCTCAAATTTACCGATGACCTCAGAGACCTAGAATGAGTGTCAGTAAGGAACTCGAAGCGTTCTTTTAGATAAAGGGGAGTAGAAGGATTGAAGAGGATGTTATAAAGTAAAGAAAGTATGTGAGTATTCCGTCGAAGGCGAATTGGGAGCCACTTGAGCATATTGCGGAAATTGGAAACGTGATCATATTTGTGCAGTCCAAATATAAATCTTTTACATAAGTTCTGAAGACGCTCAAGCTTATCAAGTTGCTCCTCTGTGAGATCTAGATAGCTGACATCAGCATAGTCAAGGATAGGTAAGAGAAGAGAATTTGCAAGCGCAACCTGGGTGGCAGTAGGCAGAAAGTTCCGCAGTCTTCGCAAGGTCCCAGCCGCAGAAAATAATTTTCGACTAACTTCCCTAATTTGAGGACCCCAGGATAAAGTCTTGTCAATATTAACTCCCAAATCCTTCACGCAGTCACTAACAGGAATGGGTATGCCATTAAAGTTAATCTGTGGTAAACAAGTCAAGTCAACACGCGAAATCATTCGAGGACTTCCCACAACGATGATCTGCGTCTTTGTAGGGTTGACCTGTAGACCAAATCTGTAGCTCCATGCAGCTATTCGCTCAAGGTCTGAATTTAAGATTTGAAATGCTTCAAACAACTCATGGACTGGAGCTTGGGTGTAAATTTGAAGATCATCTGCATAAAGGTGGTAGGATGACTGAAGTTGATAAGAGATAGAATTTATAAAAAATTAGAAAAGTAAGGGAGATAGAACGCCACCCTGCGGAACGCCGACTGTAGTCCTGCACCAGGAAGAGAACGAGTCTTCAATTCGTATACGTTGTCGGCGACCAAACAGGTAACTGTGAAACCAATCAATCACTGGTGGAGATATGTTAATTGAGCGTATTATGCCAAGCAGGGTATGGAAATCAACTTTATTAAAGGCGTTACTGAAATCTAGTAAGCAAAGTGTAGTCACGTTACCATTTGCCATACCAAGCCTGATGTCATCGGTAATGTTGATCAATGCCGTAACAGTGCTGTGACCAGGACGAAAACCGGATTGGAGTGGATTTAGGAGAAGGTTCTGATTAAGGAATGTACTAAGTTGAGCATGAACGAGGCGTTCAAGCACTTTTGAGAGGAGTGGTAGTACGGAGATAGGACGATACTCGGAAAAAGATGTAGGATTAGATTTTTTGGGTAAGGGAATAATTAGTGCTTCTTTCCATAAAGCAAGGAAAACGCCCCCGGCTAAGGAAAAATTTAAAATATGACATAGAATGGGAAGGATTTCATCTAGGATGGGAAGGATCATTTTCCGACTGACACAGTCATTACCGACAGCATTGGAAGCAATAGATAATACGCTCTTTTTAACATCACACTCAGATAGTTGATTAAAAGCAAAGGATGGATAATTCGGGGTTGGAAGTAAAGAAAGATCATGCAAAGTTTTAGCTTTAGTAGTCTCGTCAAATTTAGACGAAGCAGTGAAATGTTGATTAAATGAATCAATGTTTAAATTATGAGAAATGAGATTTTGTGTAGATTTTCCAACTCCCAAAGTTTTTAGAAATTTCCAGACTTAAGCTGGATCCTCATTTTCAACAGACTTATGGATATATTGGCGTTGTGCTTGCCTACACACCTTTTTACAGTGATTTCTAATCACAATGTATTTGTCCCAATTACTAAGCGTTGGCCGACATTTATATTTTGTTTTGGCTATGGCTTTTTTTGACAGTAGATGTTTAATTTCAGTGGTTAGCCACGGTGAGGGTAATTGACGGACTTTGATTGCGTGTACTGGTGCATGGACATCGTAAAGCCGAATGATAGAAGTTGTGAATATTTCAACTTTTACGTCAATTGACGTTGCGCTCTGTAACGGACCCCAATCAATTATGCTTGCGTCATTACGAAGATTTTCAACATTCATGCCACCAAAATTACGTTGCAGAAGAATTTTTGTCTTTGTCTTAGGAAGACGAAGTTTATAGGACAGAAAAATCAAGTCATGGTAGGAGAAAGCATCAGCTGGAAGCTGCCCATGCTTGGCGACAAGAGAAGGTGTGGAAACAAAAATGAGATCAAGAAGAGAAGGAGTAGAATTTGGAAAATTATGTGTAGCACTTAGAGGGAGGATGGATAGATTACAGGATTCGACAATACTACACAAAGAAGATGAGCGCGAGTCCTTTTGTAACAGACAAGTGTTGAAATCACCCATGACTATGGTGTGACTGTAAGAAGGAGATAGATTTTCTAGGATACGTTCAAAAGAAGAGAAATAATTAACGCGACAGTTGGGAGAATAAAAAACACCAAGAAGGACCTTGGTATAAGCGAGATCTAATTCTAGAAAGAGATGCTCGCCGGCGTTGAGCGGCGGTGGTTGTGATGACATAGAAACGATATTAAAAGGAATGTGAGCCCGAAGATAAATGCCACCACTCCCGGTACGATTATTTCTTATAAGGCGGAAATTGGGAAGAGAGTACGAAACAGACGACAGGCATGGTTTTAACCACGATTCGGAAACAAGAATGGCATGAATATTCTTACAGTCAAAAGTGGTCAGCATATCCTGGAAATGGGCTGGAATACTCTGAGCATTAATATGCACAACATTCAAGTTACTGGGTACATCGGCAAACTCGCACTGGATAGTATCAGCAAGAGATGGAATGCTTGAAAAACTATTGTCATTGCTACTTGCAGAAAAAAAACTGTCATTGTCACTACTTTGCAATAGATCTGACATAACATAAAAATATAAAAATTAAAAGTAAATATATAAATAATATATGTATAGAAAAAAATATACATATAATATATATATATATATATATATATATATATATATACATATATATATACTAGCTGACCCGGCGAACTACGTATCGCCTTTTTAAAGTACCTTTCTTAAGACGGCGGATGGGTAATCAAAGATGGCGGATGGGAAATTTCAATAAAATAATATATTGATTTTCCGTCTGCCATATTTGATCACGAAACAGATGTTATATACGAATGCCACATCCGTTATAACGGCGGAGCCGATACTCATATTGATTTAATAGAATTTTCCCATCCGCCACCTTTGATTTTCCATCCGCCATCTTCGATTGCCCATTTGCCATCTTTGATCACGAAATATATGTTGTATTTGCGTTCCTCATAGCTTAAAACATCGGAGAGGATACCCATATTGACTTTAAATATTTTTTCATCCGCTATCTTTGATCACGAAATAGATGGTGTATTTGGGTTCGCCATCCCTTAAAACATCGAAGACGATAACCATATTGATTTTTTTAAACTTTCCCATCCGCAATCTTTGATTTCCCATCCGCCATCTTTGATCACGAAATAGATGTTGGATTTGGATTCCCCATCCCTTTAAATATTGGAGTCGATACCCATATTGATTTAAAAAAAAATCCCATCCGCCATCTTTGATCACGAAATAGATGGTATATTTGAATTCCCCATTCCTTAAAATATCGGACACGAAACCCATATCGACTTTAAAAAGAAATCCCGTCCGCCATCTTTGATTTCCTATCCGCCATCTTTGATCACGAAATAGATGTTGTATTTGGATTCACCATCCCTTAAATCATCGGAGACGATAACCATATTGATTTTTTAAAACTTTCCCATCCGCAATCTTTGATTTCCCATCCGCCATCTTTGATCACGAAATAGATGTTGGATTTGGATTCTCCATCCCTTTAAATATTGTAGACGATACCCATATTGATTTAAAAAAAAAATCCCATCCGCCATCTTTGATCACGAAATAGATGGTATTTTTGAATTCCCCATTCCTTAAAATATCGGACACGAAACCCATATAGACATTAAAAAGAAATCCCGTCCGCCATCTTTCACGAAATAGATGTTGTATTTCGATTCCCCACCCCTTAAAATATCGAAGGCGATATCCATATTGATTTTTAATATTTTCTCATCCGCCATCTTTGATTTCCCGTCCGCCATCTTGGATCACTAAATAAATTTCATATTATTAATCAGCGTCCCGAAAATCTCGAAAACGATACCCATATAGATTGTATCCTATTCGTTTAGCCTTTTTTTGCCTTTGACCCAACCCTCTCCCCCTTCTCGTTTGACCATTTTAAGGCCTATTCAAACCTGAGCGATATTCGCTGACGCTGTGGGTAGTGGTACATACTGCGCGGATTTCGCTCAGGTATTTAGTATCAAGTACCGCGGCTACAGAGACCTGAGCGATATTCGCTGCTGCTGTGGGTAGAGGTACATACCGCGCGGGTTTCGCTCAGGTATTTGGTATCAAGTACCGCAGCTAGAGCGACCTAAATTTATTACCTCTCTGAGCGAAACTCGACTACCGCGCGTTATTCTACCCACAAAGGATAGCGAATACCGCTTAGGTCTGAACAGTAATATTACCGCATACCCACTGGGTTTTCTCTGCCGCAGACGGTAGCGAATACCGCTTAGGTCTGAACATGCCCTTATTATTTTTGTCTGGCCCTTAAAAGTTGTGGCGTAATTTTATATAGCCTATAGCCTTTCGGAATAATTGGGCTATCATAGACAATATCAATTTTTAAAATCCGACTGCTAGTTCCTGAGATTAGCCGACATTCTCTTTTAGCCTTTTTAGCCTTTTGCCCGGCCCAAAGGGTCGAAGCGTTATGTTATATAGCCTATAGCCTTCCAGAATAACTGGGCTATCGTATACAAAAAGAATTTTTCAGATCCGACTGGTAGTTCCTGAGATTAGCGCCTTCAAACAAACAAACAAACAAACTCTTCCGCTTTATTATATTAGTATAGATAGTATAGATAGATATTCGGCGTAATACAAATCTCCTTTATTGGGCGGATACTATATAACTGTAAAAAGTATTTACTCATACAAACTACTTAGTACAAAGCAAACTTGGGCCAATATCATAGAGCCAATATGGCGACTGTGATTTGTCTGTCAGAACCATTAGAATTTAACAAAATACTCGACAATCCGAATTTTGCGGATATATCTTGTCGACTCGAAATCTTTATTTTTTAATGTTTTATTATTCAGGTAAGGTTTCGATGTACTCCTTGACGACATTATTAATAGAAGATTATCGACAGCTGTTGAATCTTTTGGAGTTAACAGATAATAATAGTGACTGTCAATTAATTATAGACAAATAATTAGCAATAAAATAAAATTGCGACTATAATTAAAGATCTAAGCTATCCTATCTCTCAAGTTGGACCAGACTGCTCATGGTGTGCCAATTTAATTTAAAATCAGTTAAGTAGTTTAGGAATCCATCGCGAACAAACATCGTGACAGGAGATTTATTATATATATATATATATATATAGTTAAACGGTGCTAAAAGTCTTTTCCACCTGCCAGTTGAGTGCTAAGACCTATAGAACAAAAATTGGTAATACATATTGCACATAAAATTTAAACATTTGTAAAACATATACATATATATATATATATATATATATATATATATATATATATATATATATATATATATATATATATATATATATATATATATTCTTTCTACGTAAACATAAATATTCCGTAAATGAAAACTGCTAATAGGTTATAAGTGAGTACTGCTACTGACAAGCTTCCGACAATCCACGATACAGCTGACGAACCTTGAACTTGAACGTTTCTCGAGTAGTGGCCATCCTAATTTCAGGAGGGAGAGCATTCCAAAGAAGGATAGATTGGATATGAAAGGAAGAATGAACTAGATTAGAAGTGTGGGATGGACAAAGAAGAAGAAGGTTATTAGACGATCGCAAGTTCTTAACATGGTTGGAGCAGAGGTATTGGAAACAAGGCGTTAGATTGGTAACCATTTTAATTCAGTACGGAATTTCGAAACGTGGTCGAACTTACGGAGATTAAAAACGAATCAAATGCAATAATTGAGAAGTCGGTCAAGTTTATTGAGCAGATCTGCATTCAGGTCGAGATAACACACATCACCATTGTCAATTATGGGAAAGATTAGAGTTTGCACAAGCGTTGCTTTGGTTTTTGATGGGAGAAAGTTCTTCAGGCGATAAAGTGAACGAAGAGTCCCGAAAACTTTCTGGCTAACTGCTGAAATCTGAGCCCGCCAGTCAAGAGTTGCATCTATGTGTAAACCCAGATTTTTCACGGTTGTGGCAAATGGTATTACACATCCATTGAAAGTGACAGATGGCAGATTTGTGAAGTCTACTCTCGAAATCATGCGCGAACTTCCCACAACGATAGCCTGGCATTTGGATGGATTCACGGAGAGACCGAATCGATCAGACCACATCTTTATCGCTTGTAAATCCTGGTTAACTTTGTCGATTGCATCTGCCAGCTTGTCCACCCGTGCCTGAGAGTAAAGCTGCAAGTCGTCAGCATACAGGTGATACGCACACTGAAGTTCATGAGTAAGGAGATTAATAAACAATGAAAATAGAAGTGGAGAGAGAATGCCACCTTGTGGAACCCCAGCAACCAGATCACTCCAATTCGACGATGTTTCATCAGTGCGAACCGACTGCTGGCGTTCACGAAGATATGAAGAGAAACAATCCCGAGCCTTAGATGCAATATTTAGATGTGAAAGGATAGCCAGGAGAACATCGTGACTGACGGTATTAAAGGCGTTTGAGAAGTCAACCAAAGCTAACACGGTTACCTCGGTTTTCTCCACGCCCGCCCGAATATCGTCAGTCACTTTAAGTAGGGCGGAAACAGTACTGTGTCCAGGCCGAAACCCGGATTGGAGAGGACGAAGGATGTTGTTGGATAGAATGAATCTGGAAAGCTACTTGTGAACACAAGCCTCTAAGATTTTGGATAGGAATGGGAGGATCGATATGGGTCTAAAGTGATTGGGCATGGTTGGATTGAAGATTTTGGGAAGAGGACGAACGTAAGCTTTACGCCACATGTTGGGATATTGGCAGGAGGATAAGGAAAAGTTTATGATATGGGATATAGCGGGCAGGAGCGGGTCAAGGACAGTGGTGACCATGCGACGACTGATTTTATCGTAGCCCACTGCCTTTGACTTGATGGATAGGATTGACTGTTTAACTTCATCTGAGGTTACGGGAGAAAAGTTAAACGGATTTACATTGAGGGAAAGCAATCGCGCAATGAAATCAATCGTTTGACGCAGGGTTAGACGATCTAAAGTATTTGAGGTGATGAAATGTTTATTTATATCGTCTAACCCAATAGTCGGCGGAAGATTGCACTGCTTAGACCTACCTATCCCTAGAGTCCCCAGAAATCTCCAGATATCACCTGGTGACCCGGAGTCAATATTACTAATGATATGTCGGCGTTTGGCATTACGTATCACCTGATTGCAGCGATTTCTTGCAGCCTTGTAGCAGGACCAGTTGTCATCCGATCGATGTCTTTTAAATATTCTGAAAGCACGATCTCTTCTCCTCATCGCCATCAGAACCAACCTGGACATCCACGGTGCTGGTGGTCGTTTCACTCTGATTTTTCTTATGGGGGCGTAGTTGTCGTAAACCTGTATAACAGCATTATTGAACATGTTAACTTTATCATCTATGGTAACTGCCGCCATCAAAGATTCCCAATCGATGGATGATGCATCTGAGAGGAGCTTCTCCACATTCATCCTGCCAAAGCAACGCGTGTGCAAAACCTTAGGTTGGGGTTTAGGGGTTTTAAGGGCGTATGTTAGGAAAATGAGGTCGTGGTGGGAAAAGCCGGGAGCGGGATATTGACCATGGGAAACAACTAGTGAGGGATTGGAGGTTATCATCAAGTCCAGCCAGGTATCATCACCATTGATGTTATGGTGAGTGGCTTGAAGTGGTAAAACATTGAGGTTAGCTGACTTCAGGATGTGGAGGAGTTTTTGACTGCGAGGAGACTGGGTAGTTAGGTTGGTGTTGAAATCACCCATAATGACATGGTACTCGTACTCAGACCCTAAAGATTCTAATACCATTTCTAAGTCGGTGAAATAATCAACAGCAGGGGGACAATACACTACTCCAAGGACAATCTTAGTCCTCCTGACCCAAACCTCTAGGAAAAGAAATTCAGTAGAACTTACAGTGTTACTAGAAGAGGCTAGAATTTTATAGGAGTAGTCACTTCGCAAATAAATTGCGACACCACCACCCCGTTTACCTAGACAATCGCTTCGAATAAGAATATATCCTGGCAGAGATTAAGTAGTTGAAAGAAGTTGAGGTTTGAGCCAGCTCTCTGAAATTAAGATGGCGTGAACATCTACGTCAGAGAATGCTTCAAGGAGATCACTGTAGTGACTTGCCACGCTTTGAGCATTAATGTGACACGCGTTTAGTAATTTATTTTGACTGTGGTTAAATGTATTACGGACAAAGTCACCTAGCGTTACATCGGTAATTGAAGAAAAACTGTCATCAGCAGAAGAAACTAAAGAACTATTAGCAGATATAAATAAATCATCTTCAGTAGACTTA
This sequence comes from Euclidia mi, assembly GCA_944739405.2. Taxonomy (NCBI): domain Eukaryota; kingdom Metazoa; phylum Arthropoda; class Insecta; order Lepidoptera; family Erebidae; genus Euclidia; species Euclidia mi. The sequence continues at coordinate 12,581,978 of OX123203.2, forward strand.
TATATGAATAAATATAAAATAAATATATAAATAAAATAAAATAAAAATATTTCAACTTAATAATTTATCTGAGTCTACACAAAAAGGCAATATCATCACTGCACCACCCGCCAGCAGAAACTACGCAATTTTACCTACAATTAACATTAAAAAACATACAAAACAGAAAAGAAACACAGGCCCTGCAATCACATAGATATTTTACGACAGCAAAACGTTGAAAGGTTTTGGTATAAAATGTTTGACAATGTTACGTTGTTAAGAATTAAAGTTAGAACGCGTACAAACGTTTTGTTATTGCACAAATTGACAGCATGACACTAATGACAGATGTTTATGAGTTTGACAAGTACTAAAACAAGATAGCGAATGAAATGAAAACAACAAAATTTAGATATTAATAATATGTGGGTAAATAAAAGTTAGTGCATACTAGTAAACAATGTTGACTCCGGTTATAATAAATCTACTTAAAACAAACAAAGCAATAAAACTACAGTTACGGAATAAAGTTATGAATGTGAAGAAATACGTCGTTAATACCTCAGTTCTTACGAGAAACGTTCTTGCTTGATGCGCCTGTAGAACTGGCACTCCCGGCACCACTTGTGGGAAGATTCAACTCATCCATGCTGGTGATTTTTGAACGGTTGCCATCCGGAGATTTTACGACTATGATGCCGTCTTGTGTCCAACAGGACCGCATGCCGAAATGCTGACGAGCACGGCCGAACACTGATTGTCGCGGCTTAGTAAGGAACTCCTTGACGGAAACTGATGAGCCCTTGAAACCTTTCTTCGCCCGCCAGACAGCCATCTTATCCTCAACACTGTTAAAGCGTACCAAAATGGGACGGGTACGGTCCTTACTCGGGCTACCTAGCCTGTGGCAAGTCTTGATGGAAGCTACGGTGAAGTTCTTCAGACCCAATGTACTGTGTAGGCTCCCAGCAATAAGAGCTGTGCAGTCCTCTCCGGCAGCCTCCTTGAGACCAGAGAAGACAATTGACTTTCTTCGATGCCTCGTCTCCATTGTGTCACACATCTTGACACACTCCCAGATCTGCTTTCTTAGTATGCCAAGCATACTGAAAGCGAGTTCCCCGAAGGCCCTGAACTCTTCGGCTACCTTAGCGACGGTGTCCTTGGCGGGCCCATTACTTTGTATTTGGGCCTCCAACTCATCCATTCGCTTGGCAAAGCAGTCTTCAAGGCTCTTCTGTGCTGCTTGAATCTCCAATAATTGAGACATTGTGATTTCAAGTGCTCTGGACTTGTAGATTGCAAGTACTAATGTGCAGTGATCAGCTGGCAGATGGTGATGTAGCCCAAACTAATTTGTTACATGTCCAAACGTGAGTACGGGCTATTTATAATGTTATACTCTCACTTAAGCAATCCTATTATGATTTACTTGATTAAAATTAATTAAATTTAAATTTTCAAAATTTGAAAGCTGTTATACTTTTTAACACCTACCGCCCAAAAGTACAAATGTTAAATGTCAATAAACCACGACATATTTTGATAGATCGGTTCTGAAGTAGTGTTAATATTGGTTTCTTATTACAGAGTGAGTTTATGATTCGCAAATTGTCTTTTTGAGTTTGAATGTTCTCTATGCGCACAGTTTGAACGTTTGTGATATAGGCATTTTTCTTACGCGTGTCTTCGGTCCCAACCTCACAAGTACATTAATTAAATCCACATCTCAAACATGGCACACGAATCTGCGATCCGGGGATCATCGAAGTCGTAATAACAAGGGCGTAGAAATCGAATTACTATCCGGGTGTATTATGGTAGGCTTCCAGTCAAAGTAAACACGGTCAAATTAATGTTTACATTGAGCGATTGCCATCCGTCCCACGCATCACAATTAGTGCAGGATTTACAGCAAAACACGCCCACGTGGTTAAATAAGCCTTTAATGAATATTGCTTCACGTTTTTCTTGTTTATACGCTATTAATAGGTGAACTAAAATAAATAAAGAGAGCCGCTGTGTATTTAGACCCAAAAAAAACTAACTAACCTAACCTAACATTTACGTTATGTCATTTGAAGTTGAAACGGTTTTGGTTTTAAATTTCGCAGCAGAGGTAGGCTTTCCGCAAGGTGGACTGTCGATCTTATTGGGATTCGAGGATGGATGAGGGTGGCTGAAAATTGGTCTATGTGGAGACCCTTAAAGAAGGCCTATGTCCAGCAGTGGACGTCTGTCAGGTCCTTAGTCGCCTTTTACGGCCGCGTAGCCACGTCATAAAATAGGGAGATGATACTTTGCATTCTTCTTATGTCACTACACAGACACAACAATTTATTTTATTACAATTACGAGGCAAAAAATTTGGTATTTACCTTTTAATGCTCATTTGGTTCACGCGGTGTCACTTTATTTCCAAAAATATATATCAAGTAACAGGCACTAATAGATTTATCTCATTCATTTATTTGAAGGAAAACAACACGCAGCAAGCAATGCATAAAACGAAAACAGTATCTACTATTAAGGATTGATATTAAATTCGTTTCCGCCAAAACCAACTTCAAATAACCGCCATTTATTCACAACTCTCTCCAAATGTCAGTTATTCATAAATTCCTTGAACTAAGACTATTACACACATATTCAATATCTATTCACACGTTTAATATCTATTCGACAATATTACATACACATAAGCGTATTCATATACATATTCATAAGCGAATATCACTTGGAACTAGCCGAAATTGAATTGTGGCGAATAGGGGAGCCCTGATGTTGATAAAAAGATTAATATTTCTTTTCGAATATAAATATAAGGAACATGATGTTATTATCCTGGATTTGCCAGATGTTTGACAATGACTCCCTGGATAACTTTATTAAATAGAGTTAAAGATAAATGATTTAAAGCAAAAACAATCTTTGATATTTCGTCATAGCGTTATCTCAGTTTTATTCAATACTTTTTGTCTGGGAGCCCGTCATATTGGTCATTACTGGTCTAACTAGATTTGACAAAATATTAGCTTTTCCACAGAGCGACTGCCGTCTGACAGATGAGAATATCGATATTTCATGGATTAGACCAGTTCATTCAAAGGTCATGACTTCTCATAACGACTGTCATAAATCTTCATGACACCCGTGGACAGACGGCTTTAACGTGCTCTTGGGGAAGCGATAATTGTTTGTTTTTGTTTTTCGTGTGAGTGTGTGGCCAACTCTAGTGTCGGGGTTTTGAGGCCACCCCAAGGCCTCCGACACGGCCTAACGATTCTTATCCAGAGACAAGAACCGGGACCGACAGCTTTACGTGCCCTCCGAAGCACGGTAGCGCTCAGATGTAAATGCCACACTTGGTCACCCATCCAACTGGCGACCTGTGCAAGCGTTGCTTAACTTTGTCGATCTGTAACGAACGACAAGCTAAGTCTCGCTATGAGCGCTACTTAATTAAGCGATAATTAACTGACTGAGACTATAATCAACTGAGAGCAGTAAAGAAGAGGCTTCCACCAGAGGACTGTAGGACTTTACCTACGCCTTTACTGCAAACAAAAATAAGTCAATGACCTTTAATTTTATTATTCTGCCGCTTACTTTATCAGGAAAATTCCCTACCTCTAAATAATTCTGATGTGAAAAATCAAAGCCGAACAATACCTTCCTATAAATAATAATCAAATTTAGCCCAATTATTCTTCGGCAAGGGGTGCCTTATTAGGAAGAGGCACGGTAGATTAAATTCTTATCAATTAATTAATTTACCTAACTCGGTGGGACAACACTCAGGACTGACAGCGGGCGCTGTGGGAGAGAAGCGTTATGGCAGAAGCGACGAGCGAACTATAGATTATAGACTCACGCCTGTAACCCCAAAGGGGTAGGCAGAGGTGTAATATTGCAACAAAATTTCGCCTTATGAATTTTATGTCCCACGTAAAGGGGGCAAGCCTATTGCCGTTACCGGGCACAATGTCAGACTTTGTGCTGCTACCAAGAATTCGGAAAAACTCTGTAACAGTGCTCAGACCTGATAATCAGCAGCCGCATATGCTATCCACTGGACCGAATTTATAGCCCCAAGTACAGCAGGTCATGCTGTGTTACTGCTGCAACCGCGGAATCCTCAAACGGCGCAAATACGGCAATTTAGTCGCCAATTACGTTTTTGAGCTGTTTGGGATGGAAACGCTCATGGGGTCCGAGCTCTCGTATTTTGTACAAAGACCTCTCCACGATCGACCTCTCACGTGAACAGAGGGCTGGTTTATTTTATTTGCACAAAAAAAGGCATTGCAATTCAGCGTGACAATGCTGCGAACCTTCGAAAAGAAGCCCATGATCAGCAGTGGAACAGTCTACGTACAGAGCTGATGATGATGTCTGAAGGTTAAATGCAAGCTTTTTATGCCTACATTTCGTAACGTATTACACGTACTGTAATTATGGAATGGCTGGACTATTTAAATACATACAATATTTAAGAACAGTAACTATTGTGCACGCAATAACTAAACTTTACACTTGTATTGAATCAATCAGGTCCTGCCAATTTAGTTTAACAAACAAATCAATATACATGTTATGTACCTAGCATACCGGCTATTATAAATTAATAGCGCTAAAATAGCCATCAATTATTGCAGTCACTCTGTGTCTACCGTATTACGTAGTATTATTGAATCTGTTATGTGCCTACAATTTAATTGTACGTTTTAATATTTATTTTGTTTAAGAATATGTACTAATTTACAGTTTAACTTATTTTAATTAAAGCAATTAAGTGTTTACATTTTGAAACTGATTATAAGTAACATTGATTATAAAATAAAACTAAAAAAGAAAAGTAATTAAAAATGATTCAGAAAATATTGTTATAATGTATATATATATGTATGTAGGCTAACCTCATCGGTGGTTAACAATGAGGTTTGCTACAATGTTACAGGCCGCCAAGAAGAACGACATTCCAATAGCGAACACCGGGCTCTGGCGAGGTGAGCTCTGTTCGAATCGCAGTCAACGAGGAAACAGCTGAACAGGCGCTCGTGGCCACGTGATCGGTGGACGCTAATTTTTGATAGAAATTGTAATTGTTGCGATACCTAATCAATTACACTGTGAATATAGAATAATAACTGAAGTGATGTACAAATGCTGTTTTACTTACCATCTCCTCGCCCGCAAATCTACGCCCGCTCATAATTTGAAGAAACAAACGATAGTAGAAGGATAAAATGGAAAGAATGCAGTAGAAATCCCTTAACCCACAGTCGAAAGACTTTATCAGAAGTGGTTACGAAGGGCAGATGAACAGGAGATGGCATTCGATCATGGAAAGACAGATCCCGTGTGAGTACTATGATTTTCTTATCAATAACGAGGCGATTGTGACAAAGCCGTTACTAGCAACGTAACCCGATTCTGCTCGTGAAAATTACATTCCTGACGATGTTGAAGCTGATATTGAACGATGGTGGTGAAACACCAGCATCATATCGCGTTATTGGAATCGCCTTAAGCGACGCATTGAAGAGGCGCGCCGTGTTAATATGAAATGTGAGGGCCGCATTTTAAGGAATTGCTACTCGCAAGGTTCGGCAAATTGAAGAGATCATTACTGGATTGATTGTGAACCCAATACATACACCATCATGTAAGCAAGGAGATATCTCTTTAGCAACCTCAACAGGATAACTGACCTACTTTGTAATGCGACTGGCCGCAAATACTAATTTGACAACACGATGACAGCTCAATAAAATTGTGTCGTGCACCTAGAAAAATATCGCTGAAGAGAAAAATTTGAGAGCAAAAATATCGCGCTGTGATGACGATGAAGGAAATGTGTTTAGTTGCTTATCTATAATTTTACGGATCCTGCCACCATCGTGATCATCATATTCACAAGATGGCATTAAAGCAAAGTTACAAGTGGTGTCGCTGTTATAAAAATGCTGGAGAGAAGATCGCCACCGTAGACAGCACTTATTTTCAAGTTTCAAAAGATATCCGAGAATACACAGCTTAGAAAAAATGTTAACGTTTGTGAACAGAAAATAGTAAATGGTATGGTATCCACATTGACTGGTAAGTCAGTCCTTCAGGAGATATAATTTTACAATAAGACAAGTAAGACAATGTCAGACAATTCCTAGCTTTGGTCTAAATTCAGCATCCGTAAGCACAGTCGCGAAGGGTGAGTTGTACATTACACTGATGGTTATAATAGCATGGTATAGTTACAACTTGAAAGTTATGGTACCTACAGTATTAATTTTGGGACAACAGAACTTTCAGTGGTGTCTCACGACCGAAGTTTAGTCTGAGTACCACTCGTGAGATTTGTAAACCCTATCAGTGACACAACTAGTTGAAGTTTTCGTTATATCTTGATGGTTAACATTTTACTATCCAGACTAACAGAATTTCACTGCTTTTCCTTGAAAGCTTCTAAAGCAAAAACAGTTTTGTCACCTCATATTCATGAGGACGAGAACCGCATACCATCCGTATTTTTTTTCTTAACATAATAATTATGATGATGTTACCTGTTATGTAGTGAGACGTGACTGCCTCCGTGGTCCAGTGGATAGCGTATACGACTACCGATGGGAAATGCCGGGTTCGATTCCCGGGTCAGGCAAAAGTGTTATTGGGTTTTTTTCGAATTCTCAGTAGCAGCACGGAGTCTGGTGATATACCCGGTAATGGTAATAGGCTCGTCTGCTATTACGTGAGACCTAACAAATCATGGCGAAATGTGGATGTAATATTATAGCTCTGCCTACTCCTTTGGCGATACAGGCGTGAGTCTATAGTGAGGCGTCAAATGGCATAATATGCTGAGTATTTGTTTAGAATCTCTTTAACTCCATTGTCTTATAGAGTCTGAAACTTTAATTGTGAGTTAGTTAATCTCAAACTCCTTTAGTTTTGAACCCTAGAGACTTTCGTTAAGGTGGTAAATTATGTCAAATTAAACAATAGTTGATTTCAGGTAAGCTTAAGTGTCAGTGAGCTAGTCAAATCTGCACATTACAAGGACTGATGGGCGATGGAGCAAGCGTGTCCTAGAGTGGAGAACGCGACTCAGTAAACTTAAGGACGGCCGGCCCCCCTGCTAGGTGGACCGACGACCTGAAAAAGTTAGCTGGGTTGGACTTCATGCGGTAGGCTGATTGATTGGTTACAGGTAAAGCAGAAACAGGCTCCCGATATTCAGAACCTAGCACGAACAAGCCTCTGTTGGATTCAACGGTCAGGTGAAGTGGGCACATGCGTAGCTTAAAACAATCCGCTATATGTCATCGTATCTACTACCTATGTATCATCTTCGTCCGTTACACAAATAGTGCACGATTGGCGTAGTGGTTAAAGCGACCATCTCACCACTTCACACTGTGCCGAGTGTTGTAGGTTCATTCCGACACGAGACAATATTTAGTATGGTCGTCTAACACCGCTTCACACTGTGCTTGGCTTATCGTTCACAACAGATTGACAAATTTAAGCAACGCTTGCATAGGTCACCACTCGGATGGGTGTGGCATTTACATTTGACCGTTACCGAGCTTCGGAGGGCACGGAAAGCTGTTGGTCCCGGTTCTTGTCTCAGGATAAGAATCGTTAGGCCATGTCGGAGGCCTTCGGGCGGTCTGCAAACTCTGACACCAGAGTTGGCCACTCACACACATACGATAAACAAACAAACAAACAACACTGTGCTGAGTGTTAGGGGTTCAATCTCTGTACGAAACACTGCGTGTAACCCACAAGTGGTGGTTTAGATGTACTTGAATGTCTGTTGGTGGTGGTGGTCGTGGCTGTTGATGATGGACAGGACTATGGAGCGCCGCCATTGTTTGCCTCCAAAGCTGCGGCATGCCGAGCGATATCTCTCCATTTCTGGCAGCTGTTGGCGTTTCGCGCACATTGTACTGCGGTCGATTACGTAGCCTGCGTGATAACATCGATCCACCGAGTCGGATATCGACCACGGGCTCTCTTGCCTTCAACGCAACCGTTAACCACAAGTGTTTCCATCGAGTCCTCGTTTTTTGATATATGCCCAAAGAATTTCAGTATTCATAACTTCACAATCGACGAAAGTCTATCCCTTATGTGAAGCTCCTTGAGGATGGAGTTATTGGTGCGGAATGCTGTCCACGGTATCTTCATTATCTGTCTCCAATACCACATCTCCAACGCATCGATTTTTCGGCGATCTTGTAGCATTAGTGTCCACGTATCGGCCCTGTAGAGAAAGATTGGAAAAACCAGACACTTCATTAGACGAACTTTGGTATTCCGTGTAATTCAGCTGTCTCTCCATATCTTTCCCAGACGCTCTACTGCCGTCCTGGTGATAGCTGAACGGCGCTTGATCTCGTCTTCGCATCCTACTTTGTTCGAGATAGAGAAACTCGTCATAACTAGAGTTTTGGATAAATCTCTATGAATAAAAGTAAAGCGTCAATAGCTTTAACCTTGTTCACAAGTAGGCTCATTAAAACTTGTATGCTTCAGGATTTTGAAGACCTGGTAGAAATATTTACTACCCTAACCAAGATCTTTGATGAGGATGAAGTGCCAGCGATTAATGGTAACAAAATTGAACAGTCTTAAGAAACCGACGGTGAGACGGCGTCCATTCCTGATGAGAAGAAATCACTGCTGCCAGCGTCGATAGTCTCCACACCGTAGGATGACTCGCTAAGTAATTGTGACTTGACTTAAGGTATGTGTGCACTTACGTGTGTTGTATAGTAAGTTGTTTAAGTCGATCGGAAGGGCCCAGTATGCCCTGTCCATGACATGAGTTGATCGGAAGGGTTCTGTATGCCCTGTCCATGATTTGAGTCCGCACTCATTTGTTGAAAGGGCCTAGTCAGCTGAGCCTGATAAGCCTGTGTAGCATTTTGGTATTCGGTCAGTAGGACCTGGTACCCCAAGAGGGTGCCATGGTCTATACTATGCCTGTACCATGGTTGGTATACTAAGCAGTAGCGATGTATTTCATTCTGGTCATGGTTGGTATACTACGCAGTAGCGATGTATTTCATTCTGGTCAGAATAGGCCGAGCGAATGTTAATGTGCATCTTTTCTAATTGAACAGGTCTGGAGAAATAATGCTGCGTCCTGTAGATGCTGGACACCATGCGCACGAGGTCGTGCGATTCGTCAGAATGGCCGTGTAGGCTAACCTCATCGGTGGTTAACAATGAGGTTTGCTACAATGTTACAGGCCGCCAAGAAGAACGACATTCCAATAGCGAACACCGGGCTCTGGCGAGGTGAGCTCTGTTCGAATCGCAGTCAACGAGGAAACAGCTGAACAGGCGCTCGTGGCCACGTGATCGGTGGACGCTAATTTTTGATAGAAATTGTAATTGTTGCGATACCTAATCAATTACACTGTGAATATAGAATAATAACTGAAGTGATGTACAAATGCTGTTTTACTTACCATCTCCTCGCCCGCAAATCTACGCCCGCTCATAATTTGAAGAAACAAACGATAGTAGAAGGATAAAATGGAAAGAATGCAGTAGAAATCCCTTAACCCACAGTCGAAAAACTTTATGTACATAAATATACATGTCACGCTGCGCTTTGACAGTTTGCTAGCGAATACTAAGCAATCACTTAATCTTTTTATAACTATTTCTTTCTTTTCTTCTTTAAAACCACTGCTCCCGCACGAGCTTTTTCTAAAAAGTATAAATACGTCAAGGCATTTTTTTAATTGTATGTCTCCTGCAATTAGAATGAATTAAATGTGTTATCAGTTAATTTACCTAGCTCACGGAGAGCGTCCTGGGTTTTGTCCGAAATGACAGCGGCAACCGCAGACCACCGCACAAATTGGATATGGAACAAGATATAGCCGAAAAGCGATTATCATACAAATGAATAATTAATGTATGGCAGATTTAAGCCTCTTGCAGCGATCAACACCCCACTGCAGCACTGGAGAGACCGACAGACTGCGACGCAGAGGGTCTCGGGTTCGAATCCACAGCACGCACCACAGCGCTATCGTGCTTCGGAGGGCACGTATAGCGGTCGCTTCCAGTTCTTGTCTCAAGACAAGCATCGTTAGGCCATGACAGAGGCCTACGGCATAGTCTGTTAACGTCGATACTAGAACCACACTTCACACGAAAAAGAACTGGCACGCACCAATGACTTTTGGAAGTTAAGTGCGTATTTGATTGTTAACTATCGCTCGCTTACCGGTAAAGGAAAACATCGTGAGGCAACCTGGACGTCCAAGATTTCTTCATATTGTTCTCGAAAGAAATGTGAAGTCACCTCTATGTCAATATGCAGTCATAATATTACATATTATTATGTATGTTTGCCGAAGACGTAAGTACTTCATTCAAATCGCACTCTTATAACTTAGAACGGATCCCATTTGGAGGGTTGACCTCAGCCCGTCGGCTGTTCCTCTGTATATAGGTTTTAGCCTGTTGATCCCTCCTTGTGTTGCGGTGAAGTGGGTTCAACGACTCACCGAGTTAAGGGTCTACTGAACTGCTTAATTGGTGAAAACATATCCAACCTTGTATACGCAAAATTAGTAAGTAGATAATGTTTTCTGTACTAAAATAATAAGGCTCTTTATTTTTTTGAGAAGGGTATTTGCGTAGTAAGTACCAAAGAGTGTACAAATACTACGTAAGAGTAAGTACATTCATTCATCTGTAACTTCACGCCTTTTATCACCGAAGGGGTAGCAGAGGTGTATTACACACCCACATTTCGCCAGTTATGTTTTTAGGTCCCAATGTAATAGGGGGCGAGCCTATTGCCATCTACCGGGCACATTATTAAGCGAGCGATAATTAACATTTTTAATACACACACAACTTCGAAAAGTCATGTGTGTGCCCGGGGTACCTGCGGATCGAACCCGAGACCATCGTCTCGGCAGTCCGTTACGAACACCACTAGGCTAACGCTACTTGTCACTGCGCTTAGTGTTGTGGGTTCGATCCCCACACGAGATAACACTTTGTGTGATCTATAAATTGTAGTTTTACGTCTGGGTATGCATTGTGTCCGTCCGTTGTGTGGTTGTATGTTTGTAAAGCCCCCGCAACGGATTTATTACTAGTGCTGGAATTGTTTCTTAAAAGAAAAAAGAAGGAAAGAAAGTTTCCTTGCGACCAAGACGCAAGTCGATAGGAAACTAGAATTTTAGAGTTTGTTTTATGGTTGGTTGGTATGGTTGGGTTATGGTGGTAAAACGTAGCCTAGGTCACACTCTAGCCTCCTGACAATCTCCACATATAACCGTACCATAACACCAATATGTATTATTTATATTATATTATTTTTATTATATATACGTATATATGCATAGAAATGTATGCTAATGGATTTTTACCAAATAATTAAATATTTTTCATTTTTATAGTTTAGTAACCTGCCACAATCATTTCGGCACCACCCGAAGGTTACTGGCAGAAAATGCTATTTAGCATTAAGTCCGCCTTTTGCATTGTAATTGCAGGAAGTGTTAATAATAATAATAACATCGTTCCGTTGCAACGTGAACAAAGGACAAACTCACTTTCGCGTTTTTAAAATTTGTATGGATAGACACTAATCCAAAAAGCTATTCGCTGATTCTCCTGTTTTTAAAAGCATCCTAAACCGCTAGTAATACCGTTGACAGCAGCTACGGTAATCGATTACCATGGCGTAGATTATCCTTACGTGTCACGTTAATACTAATAAAAAGCTACACAATATTCCACCATACAGACAAGGTACGGAAGCGGGCAGACCTTTAAAAAACCTTAAGGCCGGGACACATTGAAATGGATATAAAGGATCTTGCAACAAACGGCTTGTAATGTTTTGATCGATGGACAATGAGTTTGTGTGCTTAGGTACGTTGTTACAAGAGATGGTATGAATGAAGAAGATATTGAAAGTAGAGTTAATGCAGGTAATAGAGTGAATGGAGCTCTGAGGCGTTAATGAACAGTCAAAACGAGTCCAAAAAGGCACGTTTGGCTATGCATAGAGGGTTGTTATTGCCTACCCTTATGTATGGTAGTGAAAGTTGGGTATGGCAGAAGAGACTTGAAAGTAGAATAAACGCTGTAGAAATGAGAGCACTGAGACGTATGTGTGGTGTATCTTTGACCGACAGAGTAAAGAATTGTCTGATAAGAGAGTGGTGTGGGGTAAAAGAAGATGTAGTGACAAGCTTCGAGAAACACGTGTTAAGATGGTTTGGGCACACAAAGAGGATAGATGACGAAAGTCTGACAAAAAAATATATAAGGCAAGTGTGAATGGGATAGGACGAAGGGGAAGACCTAGGCGGACGTTCACTGACCAGATTGGAGACATCCTAAAAAAAGGACAGGTCAGAAGTACCCTAAACAGAAGAGCATGCACGAGAAACTTGATGGGAGTGAATGAAGTAAGAGAGGTATGTCAGGATCGTTGCAAATGGCGTTCCGTAGTGGTAGGCAGAAGCCTATCCTTAGACTATGTATGTATGGATGTATCAACAAAGAAGAATATGATTTACTAAAAAGAAGATAAGGTTAAAATTTGACGGTCTGAAAGACATTTGGTGAGCCTCAAAATCGAGTATGTAATATAAATATGAAGTTTCAACTTCATTATCAAGCTATTAAGTTAAATTTTCATTGTAAAAAATCCACCGCCATGCCCGTGGCCTTATTCAGCCTTTGTAATGGCCGGGTAAAAGAGGCTTTACACCTGGGCCGTGACATAAACTTTTATGAGACGCATTCAATTTAACTGCATTACCCATAATATGACGCAATTACGATGTACAGTACTGATTAGAAGATTTCAGAGGTATTTTCCATATACATATTTCAGGTTGATAATTAAAAGTTTATAGCATCTTTGACATTAATAAAAACTGAATGACAACATTATAAGGTGGCAATGGGATCCATTAAACCGTTAATTTTTACTTATTAATAAATATTTTGCTACTAATACGTCCTACTGCACAAATAGCAAGAAAGCTACTGAAGAGACCAATGAAATAACATAATAGTGTGAAGTATTAAGCGCAATTAAAGACAGGATACGTTTATGTCTCAAAGCACATGCCTATTGATAGCCGCTGCATTAAAGTTAAACCCTTAGGAATATTGTTGCTACTTGCCAATATGTTGAACACACATAAAAGGTTTTGTTGCAAAGCAGCAAACGGTTCTCCATAATGCTCTCAAAAGTCATGAGAAGTCTGCCAGCTCATAGTCCGTCATACTAGCCAAGTGCAGCCAGCGGGGTGGACTATCGCCTCATCCTTTTCATACTGAGATAGTTTATGAACAGGGCTGATGATGATATCTCAGGTACAATCAAACAAGTTCGTGGTCGATCAGTTTAAAAAAAATCCTTTGGCTCGCTCATAGAGTCGATGCACACGCAAACTCATACAAAATCAATCCCCCATATTACGTTTGAGCGGTTTGGCTTGCTGAGCGGTTTTCGCCTTTATGGTGTACTAGCGTCAAGTTTGGACATTGTACATTTATAAACAGATACAGATTCAGCTGGACATTTTCAGATAGGTTTATGGAAAGAACCTTTAAGTTCACAAAAGTGCACGCGTTATGCCAACAAAGCCAATGTCGGTATCCGTGGTTGGCGTATTTTAGCTCTGCCGCGCCAAAATAGACGTAAACACGTTTCCAAAATAAAACGAAATCAAAATAAGCTATTGTATTTCAAGTAAAATCCGTAGAAATATTTTAATACTAATTCTCAAAGCGATTCTATTTTAGTTCTATGGTTTCGTCGTATATCGGGTCCTTAACCCTAGATTACTAACCTTCGTCGATTCGACTACGCGGGTTTGATTAAATCGTGCTAACCTTTGCGCGCGCGATCGCACTGCTTCCACACTTTAGCTTATCTCAGTCGACCCGTTGCCCTCCCGACTAACGGTAGTGTTTTGAGTGGGGGGGCACCGTGAGCGCCGTTCCAGCAACCATGGCTCGTCGCATCGACGAAGGTTAGTATTAACGTAACATTTTGTCTTATTTAGTTGGTAAACTTTTGCGTTTTTTTTGTTTTTTTTTTATTTATTTTTTTGGACCCTCCTACCTAAAATAGGAAAATATAAGCCTTGTGTCCCTCCGCAAAGCGAAGGATGACTAAAAGTAGTTGCACCCAGAGCAATAAATCGTTGTGCGGGGAGCACAAATTTGACGTTTGTCACAAATGTATAACTTGATAGATTTTTACCAAAATTTTTGTTTCATTACTTTATTTCATTCGTTATTTCTAATATTTGAAAATTATTTTTCACATTTACTTTAAAATAATACTTTTAAAAAATCTTTTAAAATGTTACCATTGTTAATTTGCCATAAAACCTACGATCTCATTTATAAGGCAGATTTTTTAATAGATATGCCGTTTTGGTTTATGTAAATTTATTAATTAATAAGAAGAATATAATAAATGTATATTTATTTAATTAAAAATATGCATGTTTAATTCAAATAAAACCCATATCCCCTTTATTAAATACCGAAATCGAAAGTACGAAGGTTAGTAATAAGTGTCGAAAAATAAGGTTAGTGATCTAGGGTTAATGAAGAATCTGATACCCGGCCGTACCTGATTGTACTGTAAGCCGATATCAAAACGGTTTTATGTAATAAATGTACGTAAATACCTGTGACTTGTATTACTATAGCTTCTTTAATATCGAGTCTCCAATCTATAACTGGTATGAATTGGTTGGAATATACACGGTAAAAGAAAACACGGGTGAATAAAAATAAAAAGAGTTCGTGTAGCTTTCGATTTTTATTGCACGATGGCGATGGGGTTGATAGTTTAAGTTGCCTTCCTCTATGCATATAATATATTTGAAATAGTGAAAACATGATGAAAACCGCTTTCAATTGACAAAATGCGTCAATTTTATTGCATTTCAGCCAACTAAACTAATAGGTGTTATTTATTACCCGGCGCGACAGCCTAACGAATCAATACAATTGGGGCCACGAAAATAAAAGTAATTGAAAATATATAAAAACACATTTATATATTCTAGGAATAGAGATAATAGCCAATATCTTTCATTCAACTACATTTACTAGAAGTGAAGGGTTCAGGCGTCAGCATAATACTAAGATATATTCCTTAAAAGGAACATCCATGCGTCGGTTTTGCAAAATTATATGAGAGTAAATTTTATAAATATCTATAGTATCTCGTTTATTACTTTTTCTTCCACTGATGTACATTTCAGCCAATTTCGTCCATTTGGTAATAATATTAACATGCCACTTACACAATCAGTATATAACAACATTGAAACGCACCATTTTCTCCTTTATTTTACCGTTTCTTCCTGATGACAATTTCGGGCAATCCATTCTTAGTACACCCCTACGCTCGCTAAGGAATATACATGCCAAAATTCAGCTTCTCGCACCCAGTTGTGTGCTGTCTATCAGTCAATCAGTAATGCAATAATTTTATATATATAAAGTCTTTCGACTGAGGATTAAGGGATTTCTACTGCATTCTTTCCATTTTCTCCTTCTACTATCGTTTGTTTCTTCAAATTGTGAGCGGGCGTAGATTTGCGGGCGAGGAGATGGTAAGTAAAACAGCATTTGTACATCACTTCAGTTATTATTCTATATTCACAGTATAATTGATTAGGTATCGCAACAATTACAATTTCTATCAAAAATTAGCGTCCACCGATCACGTGGCCACGAGCGCCTGTTCAGCTGTTTCCTCGTTGACTGCGATTCGAACAGAGCTCACCTCGCCAGAGCCCGGTGTTCGCTATTGGAATGTCGTTCTTCTTGGCGGCCTGTAACATTGTAGCAAACCTCATTGTTAACCACCGATGAGGTTAGCCTACACGGCCATTCTGACGAATCGCACGACCTCGTGCGCATGGTGTCCAGCATCTACAGGACGCAGCATTATTTCTCCAGACCTGTTCAATTAGAAAAGATGCACATTAACATTCGCTCGGCCTATTCTGACCAGAATGAAATACATCGCTACTGCGTAGTATACCAACCATGACCAGAATGAAATACATCGCTACTGCTTAGTATACCAACCATGGTACAGGCATAGTATAGACCGTGGCACCCTCTTGGGGTACCAGGTCCTACTGACCGAATACCAAAATGCTACACAGGCTTATACCGAATACCAAAATGCTACATACTAGGGTTGACAGGCTCAGCTGACTAGGCCCTTTCAATTAATCATCATAGTGCGGACCGGGCGTACAAGGCCCTTTCGACCGACTCGCAACCATGGACAGGGCACACTAGACCCTTCCGATCGACTTAAAGCGTGGAGCTACAACTATACAACACAAGTACATGCATACCTTTACTCAAGTAACCATTACTTAGCGAGTCATCCTACGGTGCGGAGAATATCGACGCTGGCATCAGTCATGTCTTCTCATCAGGAATGGACGCTGTCTCACCGTTGGTTTCTTAGGACTCTGTTCAATTTCGTTACCATTAATCGCAGGCACTTCATCCTCATCGAAGATCTTGGTTAGAGTAGTAAATATTTCTACCAGGTCTTCAAAATCCTGAAGCATAAAAGTTTTAATGAGCCTACTTGTGAACAAGATTAAATCGATTGATGCTTTACTTTTATTCATCATCATCATCATCATCTTAGCGCTGTCACGGTTGCGCTCCAAAACCCACGCTTTGGAGCCCGGAGTCCGCTTTCCGGCTATGTCTCCTCCACCTCGCACGGTCTTCAGCATCCCTGGTGGTTAGTCGATTGGCACGCATATCATCCCTTACGACGTCAAGCCAGCATTTCTTTGGCCTTCCCCGTTTAACGGGGCCCGGCGGAGGTAGTATGGCAAGACATTTGTTACCCACGTAAGATGCCGGTTGACGTAAGACGTGGCCATACCAGCGTAGACGACTCTCCTGCAATTTGTCAGCAATGACACGGACATGAAGGCTACCCTGGATGCGGGAGTTCCTAATGCGCGCGACACCACACATCCAGTGCAGCATATTCATCTCCTTTACTTTTAATCATAGAGACTTATCCAAAACTCTAGTTATGACGAATTGTTACTGTACATTTTAAGTCATCTTTCATGCACTAGCTATAAATAATGTGTCGCGGGGGACTTTACAAACATACAACCAACAGAGATCAAGTTCGCACAGACTAAGCCACCATTTGTGGATTACTCACAGTATTTCGTATGTGTTTTGAACCCATAACACTCAGCACAGTGTTGCTTGTTTGTTTGTTTATCGCGTGTGTGTGTGTATGGCTAACTCTGGTGTCGGAGTTTTCAAACCGCCCGAAGGCCTCCGACATGGCCTAACGATTCTTATACTGAGACAAGAACCGAGACCAACAGCTTTCCGTGCCCTCCGAGGCACGGTAACGGTCAAATGTAAATGCCACATGCGGTCACCCATCCAGGTGGCGACCTATGCAAGCGTTGCTTAACTTTGTCAATCTGTTATAAACGATAAGCCAAGTACAGTGTGAAGCGGTGTTTGACGACCATACAGAGTGTTGTCTCGTGTAGAAATGAACCTACAACACTCGGCACAGTGTGAAGTGGTGAGATGGTCGCTTTAACCACTACGCCAATCATGCACTATTTGTGTAACGGACGAAGATGATACATAGGTAGTAGGTACGATGACATATAGCGGATTGATTTAAGCTACGCATGTGCCCACTTCACCTGACCGTTGAATCCAACAGAGGCTTATTCGTGCTAGGTTCTGAATATCGGGAGCCTGTTTCTGCTTTACCTGTAACCAATCAATCAGCCTACCGGAGTCCACTGCTGTGCATAGGCCCTGTTTGAACATGCGCCACAGTACACGGTCTTCAGCCTTCCGCATCACGTCCAACTTAGCTAACTTATTCAGGTCGTCGGTCCACCTAGCAGGGGGCCAGCCGTCCTTACGATTACTGAGTCGCGTTCTCCACTCTGGACACGCTTGCTCCATCGCCCATCAGTCCTTGTAATGTGCAGATTTGACTAGCTCACTGACACTTAAGCTTACCTGAAATCAACTATTGTTTAATTTGACATAATTTACCACCTTAACAAAAGTCTAGTGTTCAAAAGTAAAGGAGTTTGAGGTTAACTAACTCACAATAAAAGTTTCAGACTCTATAAGACAAGGGAGCTAAAAAGATTCTAGACAAAAGCTCGGCATATGCCATTTGACGTCTCACTATAGACTCACGCCTGTATCCCCGAAGGAGTAGGCGGAGCTATAATATTACACCCGCATTTCGCCATGAATTGTTAAGTCCCACGTAATAGCGGACGAGCCTATTGCCGTTACCCGGCATATCATACTGAGAATTTGGAAAAACCTAATTACACTTTTGCCCGACCCGGGAATCGAACCCGGGACCTCCGATCAGCAGTCGTATACGCACGCTATCCACTGGACCACGGAGGCAGTCACGTCTCACTACATGACAGTAACATCATACGCTAAGAAAAACTCATACCATCTATGAACATGAGGTGACAATTTGTTTAAGCTTTAGAAGCAAAGGAATAACCTGGAAGTAAAATATTGACCAATATAGTAATGAAAACTTCGACTAGTTGTGTCACTGATAGGGTTTACAAATCTCACGAGTGGTACTCAAGACTAAACTTCGGTCGTGAGACACCACTGAAAGTTCTGTTGTCCCAAAATTAATACTGTAGGTACCATAACTCAAGCTGTAACTATACCATGCTAATATAACCATCAGTGTAGCGCACAACTCACCCTTTCGCGGCTGTGCTTACGGATGCCCAATGTAGACCAAACCTAGGAATTGTCTTAATTGTCTCGCTGTAAAATGATATCTTCTGAAGAACTGACTTACCAGTCGATGTGGATACCATACCATTTACTAGTTTCACAAACGTTTACGTTTTTTCTAAACTGAGTATTCTCGGATATCTTTTGAAACCTGAAAAAAAAAATGTCGATCTTCTCTCCAGCATTTTTATAACAACGACACCATCTTTAACTTTGCTTTACTGCCATCTTGTGCTTATGATGACGACAGTGGCGGCAGGATCCGTCCAATTATAAATCAGCAACTAAACAAGATTCCTTCATTATCATCGCAGTGCGATATTTTAGCTCTCGATTTTTTTCTCTTCAGCGATATTTTTCTAGGTGCACGACATTATTGTATTGAGCTGTCATCGTGTTGTCAAATTCGTATTTGCGGCCAGTCGCATTACAAAGTAGGTCGGTTATCCTGTTAAGGTTGCTAAAGAGATACCTCCTTGCTTACATGATGGTGTATATATTGGGTTCACAATCAATCCAGTAATGATCTCTTCAATTTGCCGAACCTTGAGAGTAGCAATTCCTTAAAATGCGGCCATCACATTTCGTATTAACGCAGCGCGCCTCTTCAATGCGTCGCTTAAGGCGATTCCAATAACGCAATTATGATGTTGGTGTTTCTTCACCATCTTGCAATATCAGCTTCAACATCGTCAGGAATGTCATTTCACGAGCAGAATCGGGTTACGTTGCTAGTAACGGCTTTGCCCAATCGCTTCGTTATGGATAAGAAAACCATGGGTACTCACACGGGATCTGTCTTTCCATGATCGAATGCCATCTCCTGTACATCTACCCTTCGTAACCACTTCTGATAAAGTCTTTCGACTGAGGATTAAGGGATTTCTACTGCATTCTTTCCATTTTCTCCTTCTACTATCGTTTGTTTCTTCAAATTGTGAGCGGGCGTAGATTTGCGGGCGAGGAGATGGTAAGTAAAACAGCATTTGTACATCACTTCAGTTATTATTCTATATTCACAGTATAATTGATTAGGTATCGCAACAATTACAATTTCTATCAAAAATTAGCGTCCACCGATCACGTGGCCACGAGCGCCTGTTCAGCTGTTTCCTCGTTGACTGCGATTCGAACAGTGATGCTCACCTCGCCAGAGCCCGGTGTTCGCTATTGGAATGTCGTTCTTCTTGGCGGCCTGTAACATTGTAGCAAACCTCATTGTTAACCACCGATGAGGTTAGCCTACATATATTTATGGCGGAGTGTGTGGTGTGTGAATAAGTTCAACTGTTAGGGCGTACCCCGAAAGCGACGCACGCCGATCTAATGCGACACATGCGAAACCAGAAGAAGAAGATAATGCTAGGGCGTACCCTAAAAGCGACGAAACCATTGACAAGAATAAAACATATTCGCTTACATGTAAAAACTTAAGACTTGCGACCTGGAACCTCGGTACTCTCACCGGTAGGAGCCAGGAACTGTCCAAGGTATTACAAAATAGAAATATTAATGCATGCTGCCTGCAAGAAACGAAGTGGAAAGGTTCCAAGTCCAGAGATATAGGACAAGGCTATAAACTTATATACCATGGTACCAACAATGGAGAGAATGGAGTTGCTATAGTCCTCAAGCAGCGGATAATCAACATTGAACGTAAAAGCGACCGACTTATCGCAGTCAAATTGGCAATGGATCAGCAACAGCCCCTAAACATAATTTCGGCATACGCACCACAAATTGGATGTAATGAATCCGAAAAATTAAGATTCTGGGAAGACTTTGATGACCTCATGAATATGATACCTGTCGAAGAAAATAAGTACATAGGAGGTGATCTCAACGGACACGTTGGCCATACAAATTCGTCCTACCAAAACATCCATGGGGGACATGGCTACGGCACGCTAAACAAACCGGGGGAGGAGATCCTGAACTTTGGTACTCGACATAACCTATCAAT
Source organism: Euclidia mi (assembly GCA_944739405.2). Lineage (NCBI taxonomy): Eukaryota > Metazoa > Arthropoda > Insecta > Lepidoptera > Erebidae > Euclidia > Euclidia mi. The sequence goes on from OX123203.2 coordinate 12,602,775, forward strand.
AGTGAACACATACTTCTAGAAGAAGCCTGAGCACCTAATAACATTTAAAAGCGGTGGAAAAAGCACCCAAATAGACTACATACTCACAGATAGAAGTATACTAAAACACTGCAAGGACTGCAAAGTTATACCAGGGGAGGCGCTAACAACACAACACCGAATATTAATTTCAATCTTTAATCTACCCAAACCCATTAAAACATTAGTAGACAGGACCCCAAGAATAAAATGGAGCCAGTTATATAGCAAAAAGGGCGATGAACTTACAAGCCAGATAAATGCATACTTGGACAGAGATATGACTAATGAATATAACGGCGATGCAAACAATATGTGGTCCAACTTCGAGAAAGAGTGTACTGAGGAAGCAGCAAACATCCTAGGTATGTCAAAGGGTGGGCTTAGCAACAATAAAGACTCCACATGGTGGACGGATGAAGTAAAACAACTTGTGAAGGAGAAGAGAGACCTATTTAAACTATGGCAGAAAACTCAGCTCGAGGAAGATCATATAGAATACAAACGTGCAAAGAAAATAGCCAAGAGCAAAGTGGCGCAGTCAATGGCGAAATCCAAGGAAAACCTTTACAGCAGACTGGAACAAGCACGAACAGACAGCGAAATCTTTAAAATTGCAAAACAACGCCACCGGTCTACGCTGGATATAAAGGTGAACAAATACATCCGGGATAAAGATGGAAAGCTCCTGACATCGAATGATAAGATCAACGCCAGGTGGTGCCAATATTACCAGGCACTGTTAAATGAGGAATTCCCCAGCCAACCTCTACCACCCATCACCGCAGTAGAAGGGCCAGCCGAAGGCATTCAAGTGAGCGAAGTACAACTCGCAGTTAATAAAATGAAGAACCATAAAGTAACTGGCCCCGACGGAATACCCGCTGACCTGTGGAAAAGACTAGAAACTACTGGTGTTGAGTGGCTAGCGATGCTATTTAATACCATTCTCAGTAGCAACAAGATCCCAGAAGCTTGGCGCCACAGTTACCTCCTGCCTTTCTACAAAAACAAGGGAGACGTTAGCGACTGCGGCAACTATAGGGGCATTAAACTCACATCGCATACCCTGAAGATATGGGAACGAATTATTCACAACCGTTTTCTAAAACACGTGGCCATATCAGAAAACCAGTATGGATTTACTGCCTCGAAATCAACAACGGATGCAATACAAACGGTGCGAATACTCATGGAAAAAGGTCGCAGCAACCATAAAGATCTACACCTAGTCTTCATAGATCTAGAGAAAGCATTCGACAGGGTACCGCGTAAACTAGTATGGCAAGCTCTGAGATCGCAAAGAATACCTGAGTGCTACATATCACTGGTACAGGATATGTACGATAACGTAAACACGCGAGTGAGAAGCCTAGCTGATACAAGTAATCCCTTCGAGGTCAAAGTAGGCGTGCATCAAGGGTCTGCTCTTAGCCCGCTATTGTTTAATATTGTTATGGACTATCTCACCAAGGATATCCAGTCCCCCCTTCCATGGTGCCTGCTTTACGCAGACGATGTTGTCCTCATTGATAATTGTGCAGAACAACTGCAACACACCTTAGAGCTATGGAGGCATGCCCTAGAATCCAACGGTTTAAGAATTAGTAGAAACAAGACAGAATACTTGCCGTGCCACTACAGCCTCATAGAGAACACAGCACCCACAATCAGCATAGATGGACACCCAGTACCGAAAGTCAGCCAGTTCAAATACCTTGGTTCGGTCCTGTCCGCGGATGCAAATGTGGACATGGACGTAACACATAGAGTAAACGTAGCTTGGCAGAGGTGGAGGGCGCTCACGGGCGTGCTCTGTGACCGCCGTATGCCGATAAAGACCAAAGGCAAGGTCTACAAGACAGCTGTGAGACCTGCTATGGTGTACGGCGATGAGTGCTGGACGACCAAACAAGCGCATGAACAGAAACTCCATGTCAATGAAATGAAAATGCTAAGGTGGGCGGCTGGTGTGACGAGACTCGATAAAGTGCGTAACGAACACATCAGAGGAAGCTACAAGGTCGCCCCCATCGCCGACAAGATAAAGGAATCCCGCTTGAGATGGTACGGGCATGTCATGAGGCGTGACGAAGACCATGTCGTGAAGAAAGCCCTCGCACTACCAGACAACAAGAGAGGCAGAGGTCGCCCGCTGGCTACGTGGTGGTCCACAATATCAAAGGATTTGAAACAAGCCCAGCTGAACGAAAAGACAACCCAGGATCGACGGACCTGGCGCATGAAAACGAGGAGGGCCGACCCCAAATAATGGGAAGAGGCACGGAAAGAAGAAGAAGTGTGGTGTGTGACAGTCACACTCCCACATACCTCTTGTAGGTGTGTACGGGGAGTTGGAGACAACTGAAACGCTCGGATGTTTAATGCCAACTATTTACTGCGTGTTCAATATTAGCTTGCTCGATACATATCTTACACACTAATGCATTTTGCATATGTTATCATTCGCACACCTATGCAAGACCCCACATATTTATTGATTGATAAATAATATACGACATTCGATTGAATGCTCAAATCACTGTACTGGAGCGGTGCCGTTACGATGCCTGCATAATGTGCCATGACCTTTAGTTCGTAACCCATCCCCGCTAACTCTGCACTGTATAAGCCAACATTTATTTAGCTGCAATCAGCTCTCAGACGTTGTTTTATACGCTGAGTGTAACTTTACGTTAGTACTCAGTTATATCTCGACACAGCTGTGCAATGAATAGTTTGCTTCTATTTCATTTTGCTTTTTATCCTTTGAATGGTTTCTTCTCGTGATTGGTGTTTATTTATTTGTTAAATAACAGCGACGTACACGTGTGAAATATTTCTACCGTCCCACGTATTAAAAATACATAGCTTTCATTTAAATAAAGTAAATAAGTGTTTCAATAAAAGTACATATCAGTTCTAGATTAAAATATCTTTATCAAATCTACTATGTTAAACGTATTATATTTCAGATAATGTTGTTATTTATATAATTTACATACACTCGTATGATTCAACATACAAGATGTTTCAAAATTTTATTTGATATCATTTTTTGAGAGAAATGCTAATAAGTCATGTATAATGATATAATAAAGCTCTTATACGGCTCACTACACAAAATTTTTAGTCTCTGGTTTTTAAAAGATTTAGATACTTACGTATTTCGGAATATAAAAGTGGTTTGCAGTTTACGTCCGTGTGGTGACGGCTTAAGAAAACGCAATGTCAACATCCCATATCATCCCATGTGTGTCATAATAGCCGACAGAGGGAACATATTATGCAGAGAACGGCACTGTAAGAGAAGGAAAACTTGATACAAACCCTATACAAACACGTTTGGCCAGCGTGGTATAGTAGGCCAATTCCTCCTTTGGGCTAGGCCTCTGCCTAGTCCAGCAATGGTCTGTTAAAGGCTGATGATGTAGTGGTTTGCAGGCTCTTTATAAAATAAATGTGATAGCTATGAGTACCTACCAGAAAGAGTTTGTTTCAAAACTAACCTGGCAACAACCTCCGATGGACTGCAAGTCCATCAGGTATAATTACCTAGCCTGATAGAGGTTGAGGTATAGTATTTACTTAAAAAAAGTATTTATGTGTTAATCCATTATCTAGTAGGTACCCATAGTATAAGCTCTGCTTAGTTTGGGATGCCTTAGATGGTGTTGTATGTATGTGGTAGAATATAATATTATTCCTTCACAACATTTTTGGGAACCATGTATAAAAGGCAGATATACTTTAATAACATGAAAGTAGCAGGTGGCAACGTACACGTAATTGAATATTTTCGCTGTAAAAAATACTTAATACCCGACTTTCATTACCGTCTTCATAAAAAAATTCAAACTTTTTAAAAGGGCTATAATTTTATACGATACTGAAATTTGAGTAGGCCGGCTATATTTTTAAATGGCCTAGAAGCCATGTAGATGTAGTACCTACTTTGAATATATATAACATGTTAGTAGATAGGTACATACACGTGTATATATTTTTGGTAACAATTAGAATACTATACTGGGGCCCAAGTCTGCGTATATCCCATAATGGTGTAAAAATGGTCCATTACTGGCGTGATGGACAGCTTTTCTTTTTTTAACCTCTAAAACATCGTTTCTTCTTAGTCTGTAAAATACCGTTTACCTGCAGCAGTTTTACAATCCGCAGTTAAAGTTTAACCAGATCCGGTGTTGAAGAGATCTTGATTCTGAGAACCAATTAGGTGGCGAGAGAAAATATGCTACAAAATAGAAATAGAAGAATCTAACACGGATCTGTTAATGCTGGAACTTCTTTGATCTGATACGATCCAACTTACAGCTATTTTCTGTCAGACAAGCTAAATGAAAAAAATATATAATCATACTTACGCGTAGTTTGGTCCCAACAGGTAGAGCATATACTATGGAACATCAGATAACCGATAAACTTAATTAATCATTTTAAATACCTTACATTATATGCTTACGCAATACCTATACAAGTATGTCAGGAAAGGACCATATCAAAACAAAACAGTCATAGTTTTTATTAAATTAATTAAATTCCAATTTTTTTTATTACTTTTTTGATTGCCTGGCGATCATCATCATCTGCCTGCGATAGTCTACAGCTGGTCAAGACACAAACTCGAGCCTCTGCTGTCGATTTTCGGCTTTTTGTGGCTGATTATAACGCGCACAAATTACTTAATTTTATTTTCAGAGTATTCAAAGACAATGTATGATTTTACCTGTGAATATATAATATATATTTTTGATGTATTGTATTATACACATCGCGTGCCACCAACCTTCAATGTATTATCCGTATTAAAATTATAAATTCGAAAGTGTGTGTGTATGTATGTATGTTTGTATGTATTATATTCCGTTTTCACGCTAAAATGGCTGAACCAATTTTGTTGAAATTTGCTATAGAGATATATTGGACCATGCTACCATAAGATGCAAAAATTAAACTGGGAGGAATTGTAGGGAGGCTATTAAGTATGTTCGGCACAAATTTACCTCTTGGTAGTAAGAACGCATGCGCTATAATAATTGAGTGCGAATGTGCGTATATCTGTCAGTACTGACACATCATACCCATAGACTAATATTTATTATAACTGGAGATAGACTGGCAACTGTCAATTTGATCAGATCTTAGCGTTGAGCGCCACCTGAATGCCACTCAAGGAACTAAACGAAATATTTTTTTTTAGCTATCGCTACGTAACATACGTAATTGTATTAAAAGTCAAATGTTTGTGATATTTCCCATGTAACGTTTTCCCAAAAGAAAAACGTTATTACATGGGAAATATCACGAACATTTGACTTTTAATACAATGTCAAAGTTCACGAAATATCATTTCGACTGATTTATATTAAGAAATTAAACACTAGAGAAAACTAGAGAAAATAAAGATGTTAATTCCTAATCTGAATCGGCCAAATCAGTTACAATGGGTTCGGACTAGAGGTCCTGCTGTATAGGTATATTTAGTTAGGAATAAATAATGCAAAAATATAATATCAAATGTATTTATTTAGCTATACATTAATTTTTACACCAGTTTGTGTTCCTCTTTTTTTCTGCTCTTTCCTTTAATATATTGATTTCGAGCCTGTTGTATACTACATCCCTTTGATCATGGTCTGCTGTACCATAATTATAAAAGCACTTGCCAGTATAATGAGCAGAACACTACACTGAGATATGGTCCAAACTCCTTTAGGAGGGCCTATCTTAAGTATGTCACAAACACTTACACAAAAAACACAGGTAATGCTGAAATAGGTATTCCTGAATATTATACGTTGGAACTGAAGCTCAACTATACGTAAATACCAATAAAATACCAAGAATCACAAGAAAAAACGCATGTAAACACACAACCGGAAAATTTTCTTGTGACAATGACATTACTGACATTTAGTTTAATTTATTGTTTGTTTTTAATTTGTGTAACGGTTTCCATTGTTTGCCAACAAAAAATATTTGTGGTCATGCAAAATTGTTTCAAAGTAGTAAAATTATATAATAATAATGGTAATAAAAGTAAAATTTTTTTATAAATAAATTCTTATTAAACTTTGGATTTATCGAAGAAAATATCAATTTTGACAATTTGTGTTGAGTACCATGGCAACACTGACAAAAAAAATTCCCTCGATTGGCAATTAGATGGTATTATTCACAAAAGTTGTTCATCAGTTACCTGGGCATGATCATACCTACATAATGTCATACTTATTATGCACGGTTATTACACTTATTACATTGTTCGCATATATAAACTAATAATTATAATATACTGTCTTAAGATTATATAATATTATAATATAACGAGATTATATAATAATATACTATCTAAGATTGTCCGTGTGGTGACGGATTAAGAATTCGGAATGTCACCACCCCATACCTTCCCATGGGTGTCGTAAGAACCGACAGAGGGAGCATATTATCTGTGATATTATGCAGAGAACAGCTATGTAAAAGAAGGAAAACTTGATATAAACCCTATTCCAATCCGTTTGGCCAGCGTGGTATAGTAGGCCAATTCCTCCTTTTAAAGGAGAGGCCCAGTCCACCAGTGGACTGTTAAAGGCTGATGCTGATGATGACTATCTTAAACGGCTGAAACAACTTTCTCTACTTATTTTATAAATGCGAAAGTGTTTATAGATATATATTGGACAGGTATTGCAACATGGCTTTGGCATTTGACTGTATGCAAGGCGATGTTATTATGTACCTTTCGGTAGATATAATGGTAGGTATATAGTGTCAGAAATACTGACCGAGCTACTTTTTACCCTATAGAGTTTCTCAAGTCTTTAGAATAATCAGGAGTGTCTTCACACAACTTGAGACTGAAAGTAGATTTGTGTTAAGTACTCCGAATTTAACGCGCGTGAAGACGCGTCCAAAAGCTAGTCCAATATAAAACATTTCCAAATACCCAAACTGAAACGAACAAGACACGAAAGAATCCACAATTTCCCAAAACTTTTTCCCAAAGTTACGCATAAATCGTAAACAAATTTCTCGAGATTATGCCCACAAATTGCTAATCTTATTGAATAGGTATGTTTCGTGGTAACTTCACCACAAAACAGGCAGATTATACAAAATCTCAACTGCGTTCTTTTGAATACATATAAAATTTTCTAAAACTTTCCATATTGAATTTCAGAGTTGCCAAGACATTCTACGTTTTCACATAAAAAAGTTAAATGGCTTATTTTTCATCACGCTCAAGTTTTAAAAGGATTTGAAATCATCGAATTTTGTCATCAGAATTTTTTGTTTTTATATTATAAACTAAGGAAATTTTGAAACAAATAGAAGAACAAACAATGTTTCTTCGATAATTTATACCGGGGGTCCTTCATTATTTATACGTTGGTACATGGGCGTTTTAAAATAGTGCAGAATGCCGACAGTTTAAAAGTGGCCATGGACAAGTTTTAGTATTTTTATCTTTTTCTGTCTATTGTTTTGTCCGATCAGTTGTTAAAAGTTTATCATTGAGTAAGGCATCATCATTGCCATGTCTATAAATAATGAAGGATACATAATTTTACTACTACTTACCTGACAGAAATCGTTTTATTACTGCCACGAAAAACCAGGTTTAACACCACCCACCCTTCGAATTTCAGTTGCTTCTTCGTGTATTCTTGATTTTATGCTTTGTCTTGGCAATGCAAATATTATCCGCGCGCCTCTAACGGCTAAATTAGCTAACTTGTACAAGACTTACACTTTTGTCAGCTTTCAATGCAACTTTGCTTCGAGGATATGGTGGTAACCATGGTAACTGTATTAAGAGCCAAGTAAAGAGCTGTTAAAAGTGTCAAAAGTAGCAGTGATCTGTGTAAGTGACGATCTAAGACAACTTTTTAATTTAGCTGCTTGAGTCGCTTGTTAGAATCTCAGCATCGCCAATTGGCGATGCAAAGATTATCCGCGCGCCTCTAGCGGCGAAATTTGGAAGTTGTCGAGGTACGACATTTTTGATAGCTTACAATACAATTTTGCTTCGAGGTTATGGTGGTAACTATATTGAGAGCTGTCAAAAGTGCCAAAAATAGTGGTGATCTGTGAAAGAGTCGTACATGGACGACTTCTAAATTTCGCCGCTAGATTCGCTAGTTAGAATCTTATTATCGCCAATACTGAAATGAAATGAAAGGAAATTTATTTTCATAAAATGTCAGTACATATAGATCGAGTAAGAATAAAGATTAGGTGCTTATACATTTTGTCAATTACGACATGCAAATATTTTAAGTCCTTGATACTAAGTAGAACAATTACTAAATTATATCAATTATTAAAGAATTGTCATGTCATTTTTAAATTGTACATAATTATTATAAGCAATATAATAAACAATTCTGATAGTATGTAAAAAGTTTTTCTAATAACCATAATTTTAACACTTTACAGAAAAGGGTAAATGGCATTTTCTTTATATCCTCAGGTATGGCATTACAGATACGCCCAGAAATCGCAGTAATTTTTTTTAAATACAACGATGTTGTAACGATGTTCTGCTATGTTTGTCGTTCAGCCGAGTATTCGATGCCACAGACGCAAATGTGGCCTATGACACTTTCATTGATGAATTTTGTTTACTTTATAAGCTGTGCTTTCCATATAAAATTTTAGTTCTGAAAACTAACCAAAGAACTAAATGGATATCCCGTGGCATAAAGCTGTGTAGTAAAAAACAAAGACAATTACTATGGAACTACAGGCTAAAACCAAGTGCCGAAAATAAATCTAAATTTAAAAAATATACTAAGTTATACAAAAAAATTATGAGATTAACTCAAAAAGCACAAAATAACAACTTCATAAGAACTTCTCAAAATAAAGCAAAAGCCACTTGGAAAATAATAAATAAATATAAGCGAAATTTGCCACAAGAACAAATATTGACTATAAATAATAATAATACCATTATTACAGACCCCGAGGACATAGCAAATGAATTTAATAATTATTTTATCGATGACATTAATAATAATATTAGATCTGACATTCATTCAAATAATAATAATACTTTTAATAATTTGACATTACAATCCCTATTTCTTTCACCTGTTTTAAATTATGATGTTATACGTGTAATTAAGAGCCTTAAAAATACGACTACAACTGGTTATGATGGGGTGTGTACTAAAGTTATAAAATTTGTTAAAGACATAATAGCACCACCACTGACACACATAATTAATTTAAGTATTACTGATGGCATATATCCAGACTCTTTAAAAAAGGTAATTGTTAAGCCTCTTCACAAAAAAAATGACAAAACTGATATAAAAAACTATAGGCCCATTGCTAAAATACCAATATTCTCTAAAGTTCTTGAGAAAATTATTTATAATTCTTTATATGATTTTTTTAAGAAACATAAAATGTTCTGTAAAGAACAAAAAGGGTTTCTTAAAAACACTACAATAAATATGGCTATCTTCGATCTTCTATTTAATGTCATGAATGCCGTTGATAAAAAGACTCCTGTTTGTGCTATATATGCTGACATGTCGAAAGCATTTGATTTTGTAAATCACAAAACGTTGCTTAACAAATTGCGTGGATATGGTATAAGGGGAAATGCCGAAAAGCTTCTTGAATCATATCTTAGTAATCGTATCCAGTACACAGAGATATCAAGGGTTTGTACAACAAGTAAATTGGAAAAAAAATACATATCAGGACCTCGTTATATTCAATTTGGTGTGCCACAAGGTAGTGTGCTAGGCCCTTTACTGTTCTTGATTTATATTAATGATCTTCCCAAGTGTACAAAACAAGATATGGTTCTCTTTGCGGATGACAGTACAACCGTAGTAAAATGTTCGCGGTTAGACCAATATCAAAATGACATTAACAATTCTTTGACTAATATAGTAGATTGGCTTGACAGAAATAATTTAACAATTAATTTAAACAAAACTAAAGTAATGCAATTCCACCAAAAATGTGAAGTACCTAACATAACTATTTCTTATAACAACCACGAAATAGAACAAATAAGTGAAGCAAAATTTTTGGGTATCATTATTGATGATAGGCTTACGTGGAAACCCCATATTCAGGAACTATGCAAACGATTAGGTGCGTCAGCTTTTGCGCTTCTTCATCTTTCACACAAAGTTGGCAGTGACACATTATTAACGGCTTATCATGCGCTAGTGGCACCAGTTTTGAGATTTGGAGTTATTTTCTGGGGTCACTCAACAGATCGTGATGTTGTATTTAAGATGCAAAAGAGATGTGTAAGGTCTATGTGTGGACTAAAAACAACAGATAGTTGCACAACGTATTTTAAATCTCTGAAGCTACTAACATTACCTTCGTTATATATTCTCGAGACAGCACTTTTCGTAAAAAGCAATAAACATTTATTTACAAAGGTATCTGAAGTACGAAAAGCCCCAATGCGAGCTCAATATGAAAATAAACTTTGCCAAACAAAGTGTAAGACCGCTTTGATGCAGAAAAGCTTCTTTGGTATGGCGCCCAAAATATTTAACAAAATACCCGACTCTTTAAAAAGTCTGCCTGTATTACAATTTAAAAGCAATTTAAATAAGCTCCTAATAGACAAGTGCTACTATACAATTGACGAGTTTCTTAACGATGAACAAATTTAATATTTTTTTTTAATGTATTCTATTGTAATGGATGTATAATTTTCTTTGTTTCTTAATCATATTCTATTATTGTGACAATTTATAAATGAACAGATAATAATTTATACTTTTAAGCGGACATTAATAATTTATTGTAATATTTGAATTATTAATAATATTTGTATGTTCTGATGACAAAACATAGCGCACACTTAGTTCTAAGACCATCTGTATTATTATTACCTATGTTTTACAAATAAAATTCTGATTTCTGATTTCTGATTTCTTGGTACTTTAGGCAACACTATTCAGTCTGGCTTCCTAGCATTTCGAGCATATAGATCTTTCGCTTTTTTTAACATATGAGGGTGTAATTTTACAAACTTAGCTGTCTCAAGGATGTACCTACTTGTAAGCGTTAATATACGATATTTTTTTAATAAAGGTTTGCACGACTCCCATGGCGGTATCCCAAAAAAAGCTAAAGACAGAACACTAAAACGTTGTTAGTATACTACTAACAACTTTTTAGTGTTCTGTCTTTAGACGGTTAACAATAGATTTTTTAAATACGCACACACGGCTCGTCAAGATAGAGTAACTTTGGCCTTTGTACCGTTCTTATGTCGTAGGAAATAAGTATTAGGATCGTACTGCAGCTGTAGAGCTTGACTTATCGCTGTGAATACCAGCTAAAATAGTAGCTCATCCAGTCGACAGCCGTCTTTGTTGATTGGCGATCTCATTCGCCTTCGCTTTGGATGGAAGTTTTATTTTGTTGCGTTGCCTGCAGTCAGTAGTACTGCTTTGTGGCATTTACACTAATTAATTCGATATTATCTGCTTACACAGGCCTGCGTGCAACCTAGTATTATCACAGGTTGCAAGGGACTCTTACTTCTAATTAATTAAGAATATGGAACTGAAAAGCATAGTACTAATTACTATTTCTTTAATATCTTTCAGCCTTGTTACTAATGTTATATTATTTTTGATCTATAGTGTTTGAATATATGATAATGACTTTCTTGGGTGTATAGGTTGCAGATAATATTTATCGCCACTGAGAGTAGAAGATAAAACGAAACAAATGGCTCTGTCAGAAGAAAGTGGATCTCAAACCTGCGGTGAAATGCATCCAGCTGGTGCACGTGCGGTTCGGATTAATAGGTAGTAATAATTTTCAAGGTAGTAGAGCCTTGCTGATTTCAGCATGAATGGGCCGACTCGACCGGGGAAGTACCCTCTCACAGAAAATCGACGTAAAGTAACAGTACCTAAACTGTTGCGTTTCGTTCGGTGAGTGAGAGTGCCGGAGGCCCTATCCCCTATTCCTTCTCCTTGATCCCACTCCTCATCCTATCCCTTTCCCAACCCCAAGGGGCAGCAACGCACTTGTGACTCCTGTGGTATTGCTTGTGTCCATGGGCGGCGGTAATTGCTTACCATCAGGCAATCCGTCTGCTCGTTTGCCGTCTATTAGCATAAAAAAAAAACTTACACATCCACACAAGACCATAGTCACGAACTAAGCAGAACTTGTACTATAAGTACTAGACAATAGATACCCTTACCATACAAATTATTATATCCTTTTCTTTGCAAACACACCTTTGAAGTGTTTACCAACCAATGAACGATTTTCCTATGAAGTTTATATCCTTCACGACAAGTAAATAAATTGTATAATGTCTCAGATTTTTTTATATTCATTTATAGACTCACGCCTGTATCCCCGAAGGGGTAGGCAGAGGTGTAAAATTACACCACATTTCGCCATGAATTTTTAGGTCCCACGTACCTAATAGGGGGCGCGCCTATTGCCGTACCGGGCACATTTCCAGTCTCAATGCTACTACTGAGAATTTCCTAACGGAAAACCTAATAACACTATGCCCGACCCGGGAATCGAACCCGAGATCTCCCAATCCCACGCTCACATTTATGCCGCGAGACTAACGAGGCTGTCTCAGAATAGCAAAACCCGAAAACTGTTTAGTTTTACCACTTGTATTACTAAGTACACCAATAATTCGTATACACTTAATTTTCCCAAATACCAAGGTAGCAGACTCTATACACTATTCAACGATTTCTCATTCAGCTTTATTCTAAACGTTGAATACCTACCTATCCAGAATCTTTTACAGCCTGATGTCCGCGTCAGATGCGACAAAGCTTAAAATCTTATATCTGACGCGTTTAGCCTAGATTCTAGGCTAGATATTAAAACTAAGCCAACAATAGAACCTAGAACCGTGGGACCAAGCACATGTGAAGCTTTTACGATATTACATGCGAATTTGAGACTTACACTTCTAGGTTTAAAGTTGAAAATAGTGTGGAGATATTTTTTTATTCAGACGGATTTGGTGTATTTACTTATAGTGGTGTATGTAATGCTGTACTTGTCTTTTTTTGTAAAAATATTTTTTTGTTTGCGTACATGTCTAAGCATGCGAAAATGCTATTTTAATTTTTGTTAATAAAGGTGTTGAGAAATGTATAGGTAAAACGCCTTTCGTTTTAATCTGATTTCACAAAGTTTGAAAATGGATTCCTCAATATACTATTGAACTTCTTAATGATGTAGGTACACCACAATCTACTATTCCCACATGCAGAACAGAATTGTAGACTCCGGTCTTGAAAGGGTAAAGGTAAGTTTTTTGTGAATGTGAGCTATTGTGTCTATATTGTGCTAGGCTAGTTTAGAGCTTTTATATTTTTTTCACCTCAGCAGCTCAAACATTCCACTTTTGCTGCGACTCAACAGTGAACAAAACGCGATTTTGATTAGAGCGTGAGTAAAAGTAGCTTTTTAATTTTTCAATCTTCAGTGCCACGAATTGACATTGTTCAGCCATAAATTTGAAAACATTCGAATTTTACTGTGCTCTGTCTGTAAAAAGCGAGATAAAAAACAAACCCCTTCAAAATTCGATTTTGGAATTCGACCTCAAAGAAAACATGTTCGAAAACGCGATACCTACTTTAAAATTTCAAGATATTTGTAATAAAGAAATTACGTTCTTTTTAGTGTTATTGTTTATATGTTCAATTTCTTATTGGATTTTAATAAAAATATATATATATATATAGTCTAATTAATAGTATAAAATTGATATTTAACCAATACATTTTTATTTGGATTTTCAACAATGATAAATTTGAAAAATAAACATCAGGGACGCGGTGTATCAAAACGCGATTTAAAAAAATAGCGGGAATAAAAATTTCGCTGATGCTGATAGCGTAGATATAGCGTAACGTGTTAAATTATATTAATATATAAAATAATCTAAAAAGATGAGCGAAACTAGCGATGATGACTGTCCTTTAACACCAGAAGAGTTAAAACAACAAGTGATTAATGCAGAATTAAGTTTTCAATCTATTCCTGTTCATTCCTATGTCTCCTAAGTAATATGTGTTCTCACTGCTGAGGTAAAAAGTTATGTGTGCTACACGAGAGCAAAGTTTTTTGCATCTCGTGCTGTTAAGTCCCTCACTACGCTCAGGATTCTAACTTTGAATCACTCGCTACGCTCGTGAATCAATCATAGAATCCTTCGCTTGCTCGGGACCAAAATCAGCACTCGAAACAAAAAACAACTTTGCTCTCTTGTTGCACAATAACTATTTTTAAATAACCATATTAATTAACGACAACATTATAGACAATTCAGATCATATATGAAAAATGCAATGTAGTTACTTAGTTATATAATTGCATAAAATTGGACGATGAGAAGAGTGGCCCTGAGTTTCTTGCTTGATTGTTCTCAGAAGCTCTATCTACTTTCTGAACAGGCATTTTTTCAATGCTCAATTATGTAAATATGCATTTATATTTACTGTTTTCTTATATTACTATCTATGACTTTCTGACGTGTACATAATATTTTTGACATTTTTATGGAAATAAACATAATTATTTGAGTTTGAGTAACAGGAGGTGTAATATTACAAACATATTTCGCCGTGTTATGAATTCTAAGTCCCACGTAATAGACCTACTGAGAACTCGGCAAAACTAAGTAACACTTTTACCCGACCCTGGTATCGAACCTGGGACCTCCCGATCAGCAGACACATACGCTGTGCACTGGACAACGGAGGCACTCACAGAACAGAAGATATTCATAAAAATAGTACATTTGATTACCCATGTGTAAAGAAAATGTCAAGTCGTACCCACACTGCCGTACACATAAACTAGAAAACTAAATCATCGACCCGTACAAAACCAAGTGACATAATCATGTTACTGCTATTCATAACTTTAAGTTGAGTGTACTAAGCACTTGAAACACAAGTTCATGCAAGTTTAGAAACTGTCAGACAAGTTCCCAGCACCATTTGTCAAGACCAAAACTATAACTTAAAGGGTGGGCAACAAGTATTTTACAACGTGATTAAGGCCTCCCTCGCATTGGTAATGAGCGTTCCTCGAGCGTACGCTCGGCGTCCGTTCGGCGTTCGTCCGGCGTTCACTTTGTACTACAGAGTGAATACCGAGCACACGCTGGGCGTACATAGTGCATCTAGACTCGAAACAAAGATTTGTGGATTATACCAAGTGTCCAAGTGTTTTCTGATATGAGGGTCGATCCACGATACCCAACGCAACTATAAAGGGTGAGGCGCCCTTTAAACCTCCATCTTATCTTATTCTAACCTATAAAGCTGAAGAGTTTCTTTGATTGTTTGTTTGAACTCGCTAATCTCAGGAACTACTGGACCAATTTCAAAAATTATTTTCTGTCTTTTATATAGGAAGGCCAGCCACGGGAGCGGAGCAGTAGCCTTAAATAACGCGGGTGTAACCGCGGGCTCATCGAGTATAATATATGTACGTTATAGGGTTCCCACCAAGAACTTAGGGTCCCAAGCCAACCTCACCTGCAAGTGGTGCACCTGCTGATCAACGGACGAGGTTCTGGCAAACAAAATATTCCTATAAGCGGCAATAGGCTCGCCACCTATTACGTGGGATCAAAACACTGGCGAAAAGTGGGCGTTTCATATGCCTCTGCCTACCCCTTCGGGGAAACAGGCGTGAGTCTATGTATGTATGTATATAATATGACAATGTCTCCAAACCGCTACGCCATATTATGCGCAATCATTAAACGTCGAAACACATTGCCAAACATAAAACCTAAATAAGAAAATTTCGCCTTACTGCGTACACAGTACTCTAATATACGAAAGCCATGAAATGTTAAGAGATTTTGTGTCAGGTCTAATAGGCTGGGACACCTGCCACGCTGGCTGGCAATTTGCGTCACCTAACGAAGTTACTCCGCCGTTTCTTCATATGAGCACGGAATTTGGGCTGCCGTGCTTCGTGCAATCTAAACGGTCATGTATGAGATTTATTTAATTAAATTTTCCTCTAGCTGCCTTTATTGGTGTTGAACATGAATTCATTGGGTAAGGCTTATGAGTGAGTTTTAGTTCGTCGTTGAAACGGTAGAATTCGCTAGTGCTACAATTTGTATTACAGTGAGAACAAGTGATAGCTTTTAGCAAATCAATCGCTATTTCCAAATCCGCTTGCAGAGGACACCACTTGAATGGATGACTCCTTGTCGCATTCGAAACAAAAGCCCAACGCTTGTATTTTATCGGACATCGACACTGTATTTTTAAGGAAATGCGATAAGAATTTGTTTTGACACCCAATTGGTATTCTGCTAACTTAATATATTGTCTAATTTGACATAGATAGATAAAGATTTATTCACGTTTTGTTTTACAATAATTTACATAACGTAACATAGCTTCACGCCTTGTATCCCCGAAGGGGTAGGCAGAGGTATATTACACACCCACAATTCGCCAGCTATGTTTCGGTCCCAATGTAATAGGGGCGGGCCTATTGCCATCTACCGGGCACATTGTTCAGCGAGCGATAATCATCATCAGCCCTGTATATACCTACAGGATGATGATGATTTGAGTTCCTGTATGATGATATGAGTTCGACACTTCGTTCAATTGACGTAAATTTTTAAGTATCAATTAATTTATGAGAATACTATACATGACATAGGTATGACACCTGTGGAGGAAGAAAGGTGTGGTGTTCCTCCAACTAGAGGGAGGATCCTCTAACCAGGCTGGGTGTTCGTACCTGGTGGACTGTCAGTCCGACGGACGTATTTGAGAAGTTCTAGACAACTTCGAGTGCGAACTTTGATTGCGCGATTCAGCACCTTGTTTCCGTAGAATAGTGTCCGATAGATGTCGCCGTATTGTTGTTGTTGAGACTTCGTCGTCACTCGCTAGATGGCCTCAGTTGTATGTAGCTACCGCTACAATACCTATACTTGATCGAAAGTGCTTTTGTAACAAATAAAATTACGACAATGGCCATCTGAGCGGTGGGCATGTAAAGTTGTCGATCCCGAGTCTTGTCTCACATACAAGAATCGTTAAGTGATATCAGAAACTATCAGGAGATCTAAAAACCCCGACGCCATCGTTGGCCACACACTCACCAAAAACAAAGTAAGTCTAGTATTCATCGTCAAACTAGGCTTAGTCTTTGTTTTATAATAAGATCCCAGCGTTGTTTATCCAACGGTCCAGCAAAACCAAAAAAAAATTTCAACTAATCTGTATAAAAACCGCCTGTCTCACTCTTTTCTGTATAAATAGGACTATTGGTCTTCTCTCAGCACTAAATACGCATTAGAAAAGCTACTTTAAAACAATAGATATAAAGCATAGAGATATAGTGCGTTAGTACATATAAATCTGTCTGCCTGCCTGTACTTCATGGCGTAGTAAAAAGTATGGTCTGTTCAGTAATTGTCTGAGGAATAGCTTGACAGTTATTAAGTAATATTACTTTAAGGATCATTTTTCTATACCTATTATATTTTGTAGAATAGATATTTCAGCTGTCTCTACGAGTGCAGGAGAGACGAACGTTCCTCCTGTGTATCTTAACTACGAGAGCAAGAGAGACGGAGAACGACGCCAGCGCCGCCAGCGCCGCCAACGGCGCCAACTACGAACTACACTGGCTACTTTCGGCACTTGGAATCGGCACACGAAATCCTTAAGAGATGCGCTTCTATGTAAATCTGTATTCAGTGCTGGTACACACAGCGACAAGTCACGCTTTACAGTGCGATTCTTAACAACACTTATTGCCTTAGCCATACGAAAGGTATGAAAGGTGAAAATGTCTAGCTAAAGGCTACTCTAGCTACCCACTTTGATCTTTTAACCGTTTATACCTAATTAAGAATGCAGTTGCTCGTCGGTAGACTTGTAAAAAACCAAGTGAAAAGCCTAGATCTTGAAAATCATCGTCGGCTACCATAGCAAACATGGAATTAAGAAAACACGAAG
Organism: Euclidia mi; assembly: GCA_944739405.2. NCBI lineage: Eukaryota > Metazoa > Arthropoda > Insecta > Lepidoptera > Erebidae > Euclidia > Euclidia mi. Next base: position 12,620,819 of record OX123203.2, read on the forward strand.
AAGCAGCCGAAATCCGGCAAGTTGAAACGTGTTTTTTTATGCGGCCTTTATGATAACTTACGGTATCCTCCAACCGTAGAGATGACAATGATGATGCCTTAAGCGCAAGTGGTTAATGAAAATAATATGTTCTAATCGCAGTCTATGTTGCAAAGCAAAACCAAGTAGTCAATAAAAAAAATTCTAATTGAGGAGACCACTAAATAGAAAAAGAAGCCACGGCTGTCCATGTTCATTTTCAAAATCTCAGGAACCTGCACTCTTTATATCATGTGCCTGCCATACCTCACATGTTGGGTATGGCAGAAAAAGCACGAAAGCAGAATTAACGCAGTTGGATAACACGGATTGAGAAAGGAATGCTGAAATGGTTTGGACATGTTTAGCGAATGAGTGAAGAAATATTGACGAATACAATATCAATTACTGCATTGCATTCAAAGCAAGTAGACGTGCCTTTGTACCAATACTTAAATAATTACATGTTTTTCGCAATTCATAAAATCTGTGACCTACTTACCGCGTTATATGCTTATACGCTGAGTCAGTGTGTTCGTGAATTATGTTAGTCATATGAGTTTAGAGATGGCTAATCTACAAAATAGCCCTTTTAATCGGAGTACGATAACGCAGCGCAGCCCTCCCAGCACCCCGCAGTCACAGCAACATGCTGCTGAGGAGTCATTGGAAGTCCTGACCTCCAGTGGAATCAAATCCTGGATGTCTTCAATGGATAGCTGCCTTAATGAAATATGCCAGATTGTAGCCGAAGGAAAGTTAAATTCGGAACAAAAATTAAAAATCAACTACATCGCTAGAAAAAATAAGTGGTGGCGCGACGCAAATGACTGCCCATTATCAAGCACTTAAGCAAAACAACATTTTGGTAACTGCAAAACTGGAAGCTCTGAAAGAAAAACATGACCTTTTTGAATATCTATATATCTATAGAAAAAAATGGTCAAAAAGTGTCAGAGTTGTACAGTAGCTGTCAAAGTAAAAAATAAGTGAATAATAAAATAAAACCAGTTTTGTGTTTTTGTAACTATTTATTTAGTTAGATAGGAGTTTTGTGTATGTGCACAAGTGTTATTTACAAGAAATTTTCTATAAACATTGCTAAAATTTAATCTATAAACTAGTGCGTACCTGTATTTTTTAAATAAAAGCGGTCAGTTTAAAATTTCACGTCTGGCGGTTCTCACTTAGTGTTGCCCTCACATTCTTTCGAATTTAGCCGAATTATTATATCCCTGAGATGGCTAAATGCATAGGGTGCGGAAAGTTTATATCAGCAAAAGGAGTCTCAACCACATGCTGTAGATGCTCAAACAAGTACCACCTTACATGTGCGGGGTTATCGGAGACGACTAAGGTGAGCAGTGACTGGCGCTGTCAGGGGTGCAAGGAGAGGACGTGCAAGGGCAGTGCTCAACCCACTCCTATGAAAGGAATCAGCAGCGACGACAGCGAGGGTACCCCTGCAAGCGTAGATGACCATTACGAATCTGCAGGAGACACCGCAAGACAAGAAAACAGAGACCGAAATAAGCGAGAACTGGGTGCGACTTTGAGTGTGTCGTCGGATCTGGCAAGGGAAGTAAGCCTTCTTAGAGAGGAGCTCCGAGCAATGCGAGAAGACTTAAAAACTGAGCTGCGTGAGATTCGGTTGGAGGTTGCTGATATCCGGCAGTCCGTAGCGTCGCAAAAAAAAAGGTCGAAAACCTTGAAACTCGACTGATAAGGTTGGAGGAACAAAGGACTGTCGATGACTCCAATACGGTGGTCGACAAACTTGAGGGCACAGTGGAACAACTCCGGCTGGAACTCAATGATAGAGAGCAAGACCTACTGCTCTCAGACATTGAGATATCAAATCTCCCCGACGAAGCTGGCGAAAATGTGGCGCACACGGTTGAGCTCGTAGCGAAGAAGCTAGGTGTGGAGCTCGATGCACGTGACATTGTTTTCGCCGAACGGGTGGGCCCAAAAGTAGATGCAGTGGGGCCGGCAGCGCAAGGACTTGAAGGGGGAATGACAAAGGTGGGGCGTGGACGCCGGATTGTGGTGCGCCTGGCACGTCGCGTCGCGAGGGATGAACTACTACGTGCGGCGCGGGTGCGGCGTGGCGCTACTTCGGCGGATCTCGGTTTCGCTGCTCCTCCTCGGCGGTTTTATATCAATGAGCGCCTTACTAGATCGAATAGGCAATTGTTATACCGCGCCAGGCAGATTGCAGCGAAGATCGGATGGAAGTTTGCATGGACAAGGCGAGGTCGAGTTTTAGTCAGGCAAGGAGACGGTACAAAAATACACGCCGTACGTACTGAGAGGGACTTGGAACGTGTTTTTGGTCCTGAGGCTTTGGTGGACAATAATTCTTAGGAAATGGCATTCCAATTTTCATATAGTTAAGATTATATTTTTTTGGTGTTGTTCTTTGAATACGATACAAACTAGACAATCTTTGAACCACATGCCAACCTGGAATATTGTGGCAACACATACGGTAAAAGTCAACAAATGTCACCCGCATATTGACAGCTTTAAAGTAACCTATAATTACTCGATCGGCATTATCGTCTTTGAAAAATGTATTGAAAAACTAGATTATGTCAGAATCCTCTGTAACCCGTTAACTAGATACGTACTAAATAGGTATGCTTATGATGCAGGAAGGGTGAAGTTGGTAAGCAAGGTGAAATCTATGGGAGGTTTGGTAAGGAGTACTGTAAAGATATTGTATGTTGATTCGCATAATAGAGAAGCTGAATGCTTAATATCTACAAACTTGTACCTGATAGAAAGCTCGAGTCTTTTTCGGTTACAAAGTGAGAAAGCATATGGGTGTGACACGTTAATTGTTGCCATACAGTTCTGCCTTTTGACTGCTATATATTTGATTTCAATCAAATCACAATGATAAATAAAAAATTTCTTAAGTTTGGTTTATTTAATGCGGGATCATTAGGGACTAAACACGATGAATTTCTTGTAGCCATGGACACTCACTCAGTGGACATAATGGCCATTAATGAGACCTGGTTAAGAAAAGGTGAGGAAGGAAAAGCCCCAGTCATTCCGGGATACAGACTCAGGCATATGCCCAGATCCATATGTGTTCGTGGGGGGAGAGGAGGCGGAGTAGGGTTCTATATAAAATCAGGTATAAATGTTAGGACTCAGTCTCACCCGGTACACCATGAAGTGGAGGAGTTTTGGCTATCTCTAACAATCATGAGTAAAAATATTTTGATTGGAACTGCTTATAGGCCACCCTGGCTGTCTGTTGATACTTTTTTTGAGGGTTTGACCGATAGCATCTCTGCATTGGCTCCTTATGATTATATCCTGCTTTTGGGAGACTGGAATATCAATGTGCTGGATGTAAACCACATAAACACAAAAAAATTACAACAGTTCCTCAACTACACGAGTATGTACCAAAAAGTAGTTACGCCAACCCATTTTTCTGAGCAAAGTGGTACCCTTATTGACTTAATATGCACTGACCTGAAAGTACAGAATGTCCGGGTTGATCATATACCTGAGCTTGGCCAGCACTCCATTGTTACATGTGATACAGAGTTAAAAAAACAAATAATGAAGCCAAGATGGGTTACATATAGACCATATAAGGATATCCTGCTTGATTTTTTTAATGCAGACTTGGAAAATATCCCTTGGCAGTTTATAGGCTCCCAGGAGAATGTCAATAGCATGGTAGAAATGCTAACAACATGTGTTATACAATTGTTTGATCTTCATGCACCCCTGAAGCAAAAACAGTTCAAAACTGAGTATACTCCATGGGTGACTGACAATGTAAAATTAATTTTTAGATTACGGAATCAAGCTAGATCCAAATATAAAAAAAGTAAGTCAGAAACAAAAAAACAATATTATCTTGAGCTTAAACATCAAGCAGTTGTAGCATTGCATAATGAAAAATCAGCATATTTTACTAAAAATATAAATCAAAATAAAAATAACCCAAAAATACTGTGGCGTAATTTAAAAAATCAAGTATTGCTGTCTCATAAAAGTGCATGCTTGCCGGACCATTTTGATAACCCAGATACTATCAACAGTGACTTCTTGAATGTGCCAGGTCAGAGTGGAGTTAGTATGTCCACTTTAACCTACTATGAGTATCATAGGCATGACCCCGGTAGAAGTTTTGAACTTAAGCCGGTGGACCGAAATACTGTCTTAAAATTTTTTAAATCAATCAACACTAATGCCCAAGGTGTGGATCAAATAAACTTGGAAATGCTAAAACTAACACTACCCAATTCACTAGACACTATAACGGAAATAATTAATAAATCTCTCACTACTTATACTTTCCCGGATATGTGGAAACACTCTATTGTAAGACCTATACCCAAGACCAGTCAGCCAAATTGCACAAAAGACCTACGGCCTGTTAGTATTCTGCCCTGCCTGTCGAAGGTGCTAGAGAAAGTTGTGTATTCACAAGTCATGGAATATCTTGAAGAATCCAATATTCTTCCTGACAAACAATCAGGCTTCAGAAAGGGACGTGGAACGGCCACTGCTTTATGCGATGTGGTGGGTAACATTCTAGAGGCTAGGGATCGTGGAGAGGGTACAGCCCTAATGCTTCTGGACTACTCCAGGGCATTTGATGCCATTGATACATCTTTGCTCCTGTCCAAGTTAGCTTACTATGGATTTACACCAAGTAGCATAAAATGGTTCAACAGCTACCTCACAAATAGGTCTCAGCATGTAGAGGTGTGTAGGGAGGATGGCACAGTTATATCATCATCCACTCTTGAGCTGAAAAGAGGAGTCCCACAAGGCTCAATTCTCTCAACATTGCTTTTTATCCTATATACAGCTGACATCACGGCATCATTTAAGTTTTGTAACTTCCATATGTATGCAGATGATACACAATTATATCTGCCTTTCAAGCCTGTTGATACCATGTCAGCTGTAAGGAAGATAAATGAAGATCTTGAAAGGGTGATAGAATGGTCTAGGAAGCATGCACTAATATTAAATCCTGTTAAATCAAAATGTATGATCCTGGGAAGCAAACAGCAGGTACAATCAATATTAAAAATTAATCCTACTATAACTATGGATGGGCAAAAGATAGAAGGGGTTAAAGTGGCATATAATCTAGGTTTGCTAATTGATTCTGACTTAAGGTTTGAAGAACATATAAATAATGTAGTAAAGAATTGTTTCTATAGGTTAAAAATACTATATAAAATACAGAACTATTTAAGTATAAACCTTAGAAAACAGCTGGTTGATAGTCTCATCTTATCTAGGTTTAACTACTGTGATGTAGTGTACGGCCCCTGTTTGCTGGCAAGGACCAAAAAACTTATACAACGAGTGCAAAATGCTTGTGCACGTTATTGTTTTAAGATTCCAAGACGTCATCATGTAACTCCATACTTAAATGAAAATAATGTTTTGAAAATGGAGTCAAGACGGAAATTACACCTAGCCAGCTTACTCTTCGGTGTGATAGCAAATCAAAAGCCTACATACTTGTATGAGAAGCTAGATTGGCGACAAAGTCACTACTCATATTCCATAAGACCCGCATCGAGACCTCTATCTCTATCCAAACATTCCACAATGGCATACTGTGGAAATTTTAAATTTGCAGCTGCAAAAATATGGAATGATCTGCCTCCTCCCATAAGGGACCTGAAAACAAAAGTATCTTTCAAAAGTAAACTTAAAAGTTATTTGCTATCACAGCAAAAGCTATAGCAACAAATTGCCAACTAAGTAGGTACCTTGAAAGTTATAGTCCACTAGCTTCAGGCGCTCCTTGCAGTACCTAGTATATTCCTATGAGCCTGCATAATTATACTCTAGGTACAAATGCCATCAGTTCAGCTCCAGCATTGGTATAGGATCTTAAATAAATAACAACTTATTAGCGTATTATGGTAATAATTCGTATTGTATGTTGGTTATAATATTAAGTTGTATACCCGATTTTTGTTTTTGTAATGTGGTTGTGCATGTACATGTTTCTCTTACCTTGTTTATGGTTTTTTAGATAGTAAGCTTAAACAATTGCATAGTTAGGATTTTAAGCTTGTTTAAAAATACAGTGCAGTAGTTGTATGGCTCTGGCACTGGCATAGGTGGATGGCAAGGAAGATCAGTACTGAGATGGTCCGTCGTGACCTTCGCAGTGTTTGCTGATTGCCAGCCGCAATTGTGACACACGACGTATAGTTCATTACTTTTGTTTATATAATATATTAATTAGAATATTAGAATACGTGGCAAAGCACGTGGTGCCACGTAACAATAATCATGACTTTAATGACAACATTGACAACTGACATGTCAATGTAGCTGACAGTTAACAGTTACGTATCTGTCATACGTTTTATTTTTGCTTTGCCAATTAGCTTAAGAACTTTTATATATATTTTTTTTTATTTTCATTTTAGGTTAAGCAAAACTGTACTTATTGTGACTGTGCGGCGTGTTTTACAATAAAAGCATTTTTCTTTCTTTTTCTTTCTATTTCAAACAATCAATTACGGAAACCATAGAGGAAAGTTGCGCTAAACCAGAGACGGTAAAGTCCTTTGCTGATATGGTCAAAACCAACAAAAATAGCTTTATGTGCCCCAAAAATATGAGCTCTATCGCTATTTATCCAAGTGATAAACAAAAATCTAGTGATGAAACAAAATCTCTCGTCCAGAAAATCATCTGCCCAGAACAAATGAAATTACAGGTGCGAGGGATGCGCAAGACAAAAAACAGAGGTGTGATTATAAGCACAGAATCCAAGGACGACATTGAAAAGCTTAGACAAGTGACACAGCTTAGTAACTCGGGCCTGAAGGTGAAAGAGCCACCAAAACGAAGACCACGCATCGTAGTTATCGGTGTACCAGCGGGTATGCGAGAACAAGAGGTTTATGACTGTAAATTCGAGCAAAATGTATCCGACAAGCTGCCCAACCTGTCCCGAGAATCGTTCCAGTAGTCCATCAAACTTAGCCACAAATCTGGCAAAAGAGAAGCCCCTACCTGCAACTTCATACTAGAAGTTTCTGCCAATATTCGACGAGCACTTTTGACCCAAGGACGAGTCTTCATCAACTGGACATCTTGTCCAGTTAGAGATTTTACGCTCGTGACGAGATGCTTTAAATGTCAGCAGTATGGTCATGCTGCAAAGACCTGCCGTGAGACCGTAGACACGTGTGGACATTGTGGTGAGGTAGGTCATCAAGCAAATGAATGCACTAAAAAAGAGAATACACCTAAATGTGCGACGTGCTTCCGCTTCAAAAAGCCGAGTGACCACAAAACAGGCGACCCCGAGTGTGCAGCGAGAAAAATGGCAGAGACAAGGTACTTATTAAGGTATTAGATTTAGTAACACCCTAGTTTTCATAAATACTACGATTGCCGAAGTCATTAGTGAATTAGACAATATCTCTATACATTCATCAAAAATGTGTGATACGGAAAGTTGCAGTCAATACATATCGAACTTTAACAAACCATTAACTATACTAACCCAGAACATCCGCAGTATTTATAAGAATATTGATAGTTTAAGCCTATTTTTACATAGGTTTAAAGCTGAAAGCGACGTCATCATTCTTACAGAATGTTGGCTAGCTCACAGAAACGATAAACTACCAGCATTGTCAGGGTACAACAGGTTTCAAAGCACGGTATCTTTAAATCAAAACGACGGTGTGGTAATATATGCAAAAAAGTCCCTACTTGTCACTGTCGAAGAACCGAAGGTTGAAGAACACAACTGTTTAGTTATTTATATCGGTACCGATATTGCGATTCTTGCTATTTATAGACCTCCATGTTTTAGAAATCTAGACCATTTCAATGACGCTTTAAATTGCATATTACAAAGCTTATCTCATTATAAAAATGTTTTATTAACCGGTGACCTAAACATAAATTTTAATGCTGATACCTGTGACGCCGGCACCCAAGACTACCTAAACCTATGTGCATACCATGGCCTTTTCCCTTCTCATGCTTTCCCTACACACCAGAGCGGCTTTTGCTTAGATCAAGTCATGCTTAAAGCTAGGTTTCCGTCAATAACACTTGTCACTAACTCCTCCATAACTGACCATTGCGCTGTCCTTATCATACTGGACTTAGCGCAGTCACAGAACATTAGACGACCGCAAGTAAAAACTTAAATAAACATGAGTGGTTTAGAACATGCGTTGAGCAACATTGACTTCAGTCCAGTTTTTAATAGTGCTGATGCAAATAATTAATTAGCCTATGTTATTAACACAGTGCAAAGCAGCGTTTTTAGAAATTCTACAATTTATTCCGTCACTAAGCGAAACTATAACTTGAAACCATGGATAACTCCAGGTTTGATTAGATGTATTCGGCATAGAGACAAGCTACATTTAAGAGCTAAACAGTGTCCCGACCACCCTATACTACAAATTTCGTATAAAAGGTACCGAAATTTTTGTAATAATCTGCTCAGGAAAATAAAAATAGAGTACGACAAACAACAACTAAATGACGCAGGTAATAACAGTAAAAAGCTTTGGAAGTACCTAAAAACAGTTACCTATACCTCTAAAGAAAATATAGTCGATATAAGTTTATTAAATTTAAAAGAATCGCCTCAATCGTCGGCTGACGAAGTAAATAATTTTTTTGTCAACGTAGGAACAAAACTTGCACAACAAATACAAAGTCAATGTGGCAACAACCTTTATGATAATCACTCAAATTTCTCAACCCATTTAAAGAGCGGCAGATCTTTTGTTATGCTAGATCCAGATGAAATCGAAGTGGAAAGTGTCATACTAACTTTAAAAAATAACAGCGCAGCAGGATGGGACAACATTAGTAACAACATTTTAAAGCATTTTAAACATATTCTTGTGCCTCCACTGACCCACATTTACCGTCTATGTCTTGCTGAGGGCGTCTTTCCCACATATCTTAAAAAGGCAGTGGTAGTCCCAATTTACAAAAGCGGTACAAAAGGTCTTATAACAAACTACAGGCCAATTTCGCTATTACCATCAATAGCTAAAGTTTTAGAGAAAATAGTCAACCGTAGATTAATGGCATACTTAGAAAGTAACGCTCTGCTATCCACTTCTCAGTTCGGTTTTAGACCTAAGTTATCTACAGCAGATGCGGTACATCAATTAACGACCTATGTGACAGAAGAACTGGGGAAGAGAAAGCATGTCATTGGAATTTTCCTTGATTTAGCTAAGGCCTATGACACGGTGTCTATACCTAACCTTCTGAAAAAGCTGGAAGCCATTGGCATAAGAGGCACACAATTAAAATTCTTTGCCGACTATTTAAAGGACAGGTACCAAAGTGTTCAAATCGGCGAGGTTTTTAGCGCAGAATTAAAAATACCTCAATATGGCATTCCACAAGGAAGTATCCTCGCATCTACCATTTTCCTAGTCTATATTAACGACCTTTGTAATCAAACCTTAGATCATGGCAAAATTATTACATATGCAGATGATACAGCGCTCCTTTTTGCCGCTGACACGGCCGAGAAGGTACACGATCTTGCTCAACGCGGATTTAACATCGTAAACAACTGGCTAAAATATAATCTTCTAACGCTAAACGCAGATAAAACTAAATTCCTTAAATTCTCTATGCGGAAGCCACCAGCTCAGTTAAGTAATAACACCTTATATGCTCATAACTGCAATGACTCGTCATTTAACCTTTGCACTTGCCCTGTTATCCATAATACCACTAACATTAAATACTTAGGAGTAATACTTGACGAGTGCCTCTCTTTTAAGCAACATATAGCGGCCCTAACTTCTAGGATACGTAAACTTTTCTTCGTTTTTTAAAAACTCCGTTACATAGCAGATAAGCTCATCATACGTGTATATCAGGCCCTATGTCAGTCTATTATACAGTATTGTATCACATCATGGGGCGGGGCTCCAAAATCCATAATGTTGCCGATTGAACGGGCCCAAAGAGCACTTCTAAAAGTGGCAACCTGTAGGCCTTTTCGCTTTCCCACGCACCGCCTATATGAACTATGTAATGTACTAACATTGTCCTAAAACAGCACACCACGCTAACCTATGACACTAATCTCACTAACAATAAGAGGCGTAAAGATATTGTATGTACTGCACTTTCCGAATCTAAATTCATCTTCACAAACAGGTTTTATGCCTTCTTAGGGCCTTTTATATATAACAAACTAAACAAAATACTGTATATATATATGACGTAAATTATTTCAACTGTAAGCAATTAGTGTATAAATATTTACAATCTTTGGATTATAAGCAGACCGAAGATTTGCTAATAGTGCTAAAATAAATTGTACCTTTGTCATGACATTGTTATTGCATATTATACCTATTATAAAAATAACTCCGAACTATGCATTGGTCTTGTAGGTATTCATGTAATTATGTAACTCTATAAATAGTGTAGGCAGTAATAAGTATTAGTATAAACAATTTAATTAGTAGTAACAAACATATGATAGTGCTCTTACCGCCTGTGGCACAGGTCCAACCTAGTACAGGCACCCATTATAATCTAGTACTTACTTACCTTAGAATTATATATACTATTATTGTAGAAAGATAATTAAATAAATATTATTATTTATTATTATTATAAGGCAGAAGTGTGTGAGCAATTCGGTTGCGGCAGACCTCGTAAGATGTTTGTCGACCAAATTGGGAACGTCTTGAAAAACGGAAAAGTCCGAAGCACCCGTAACCGGCGAGCATGTATCAAAAGAGTAATTAATGTAGAGGAAGCGCGTGATATTTGTAAGAATAGGAGCTAGTGGCGTTCTGTTGTCTCAGCCTACCCCGACGGCACAAAGGCGTGAGCATATGTATGGATGCATGTATACTTACACAAATTCAAATAATTAAGTATGCTTATATACATATGTATAATCTTGCCCTCGATATAAATTGTACGAGAAATATTTCTGTATCTTCTATTTGTTTTGATATTTATCTTTTCTACCTATTTCTATTAACATAAATCAATAATCTGACATCAAACTTCGAAGATTGCACATCCTTTTAAAACTTGGGCGTGATGAAAAATAAGCCATTTAACTTTTTTATGTGAAAACGTAGAACGTCCCGGCAACTCTGAAATTCAATATGGAAAGTTTTATAAAGTTTTATATGGATTCGAAAGAACGCAGTTGAGACTTTGTATAATCTGCCTGTTTTGTGGTGAAGTTACCACGAAACATACCTATTCAATAAGATTAGCAATTTGTGGGCAAAATCTCGAGAAATTTGTTTACGATTTATGCGTAACTTTGAGCAAAAGTTTTGGAAAGTTGTGGATTCTTTCGTGTCTTGTTCATTTCAGTTTGGTATTTGGAAAAGATTTATATTGTATAATACGTGGATGGCACGCGATGTATGGCATACTGCACAAAAATAATACACTAAGATTAATAAAATTCTGTCATCCTTCCCTTTGATGATCAGGCATCGAAAAGGTTTAAAAAAATAGCAATTTAATTTATTTATTACAGCCTCTGTGTTGGTTATCATATGGTCCTTCCCTGACATATTTGTAAACGTATTTCATAAGTATATACAAGCAACCATGCAAGCTTGTCTAATGTTCCAGGGTAGTCTGACCCAAATATAGGTCTATTGGATTCAGACTACCCGTAAGTATGTACACATTCTATTTTTTTATATTATTTAGCTGGTATGATTGAAAATAGTTGTCAGTTGGATCTTATCAGATCAAAGAAGTTCCAGTATTAACAGATCTGTGTTAGATTCTTCTATTTCTATTTTGTAGCCTATTTTCTCTCACCACCTAATTGGTTCTCAGAATCAAGAACTCTTCAATGCCGGATATCTGGTTAAACCTTAACTGCGGATTGTAAAGCTGGTGTGGGTAAGTGGTATTTTACAGACTAACAAGAAACCGTGTTTATAGCTAAAAGTGGTGACTGCAACGAAAAATTTTATAGAAACTGTTGGTATTTCTAATACGCTATCGCAGTCTCGTGGTTAAAGTGTGAGAAAGTTGAATTCTCAAATCATTTGTTTTTCAATCCTTTGTTGCATGTTTTTGGGATCTTGCCGTTTTGCCAAAAAGATTTTGACAAAATTTCATTACCCAAACAAATTTTAGCAACTTTTTTTTATACCATTGCAATATTTCGAATGATTTTAGTACGCACATTTTTATTTAGTAAAATTTTTACTTGGCAAAATATTACCAAGTATAATGTCATTATGGCATTTGGTCTTTAATCAAATGATTTATCGCGACAATAAACGTTTAGTGATATTAGTTTATTTATGGAAATAGTTAGAGTTGGTTAATTATTTAAAAAATGGTAAGGTTAGGTTAGGTTAGAACTGTGACCTCCTACGCACGAGCCGAGCGAGCGAAGTGAGCGGTGCCGCGGCAGTGACCGGCGACTGCCAGAAACGACTTGCATTAATATAAAAAAGAGATTGTTTTTAGTAGGTTGTGTCAGTGTATTTACTTGTAGTGGTGTATGTAATCTTATAATGCGATATGCAATGCAATAAACTTGTAATGCTTTGAACTTGTCTTTTTCTGTTAAAAATATCTTTTGTTTGCGTATTTGTCTAAGCTTGCGAAAATGCAATTTTGCTTTTTGTTAATAATTATATTTATTTTATATTTATAGACTCACACACCTGTATCCCGAAGGGGTAGGCAGAGGTGTAATATTAAACCCATATTTCGCCATGAATTTTTAGGTCCCACGTAATAGGGGGCGAGCCTATTGCCGTAGCGGGCACATTACCAGACTCCGTGCTGCTACTGAGAATTTCCTACCGGAAAAAACCCAATAACACTTTGCCCGACCCGGAAATCGAACCCGAGACCTCCGATCAGCAGTCGCATACGCTATCCACTGGACCACGGAGGCAGTTGTTAATAAAGGTGTTGAGAAATGTATAAAGCGCCTTGCGTTTTAACCCGATCTCACAAAGTTTTTAAATTGATTCCTCAATATACTATTGAACTTCTTAATGTTAGTTTTTTGTGAATGTGAGCTGTTGTGTCTATATTGTGCTAGTCTAGTTTAGTGCTTTTATATTATTTATTTTTTTAAATAACCATAATAATTAACGACAACATTATGGACAATCCAGCTCATGTATGAAAAATGCAATGTAGTTAGGTACTTAGTTATTTAATTGTATAAAATTGGTCGATGAAAGAGTGACCCTGAGCTTCCTGCCTGATTCTTTTCAGAGGCTCTATCTACTTTCTGAACAGGTATTTTTTTTCAATGCTCAATTATCTAAATATGCATTTATATTAACTTTTTTCTTATATTACTACCTATGACTTTCTGACGTGTCCAAAAATCGTTTGACATTTTTATGGAAATAAACATAATTATTTGAGTTTGAGTATTAGGAGGTGTAATATTACAAACATTTATTTTGCTGTTTTATGAATTCTAGGTCCCACGTAATAGACCTACTGAGAACTCGGCAAAACTAAGTAACACTTTTACCCGACACTGGTATCGAACCTGGGACCTCCCGATCAGCAGACACATACGCTGTGCACTGGACAACGGAGGCAGTCACAGTACAGAAGATATTCTTAAAAATAGTACATTTGATTACTCATGTGTAAAGAAAATGTCAAGTCGTACCCACACTGCCGTACACATAAAATAGAAAACTAAATCATCGACCCGTACAAAACCAAGTGACAGAATTATGTTACTGCTATTCATAACTTTAAGTTGAGTGTACTGAGCACTTGAAACACAAGTTCAAGTTTAAAAACTGTCAGATAAGTTTCCAGCACCATTTGTCAAGACCAAAACTATAACTTAAAGGGTGGGCAACAAGTATTTTACAACGAGATTAAGGCCTCCCTCGCATTGGTAATGAGCGTTCCTCGAGCGTACGCTCGGCGTCCGTTCGGCGTTCGTCCGGCGTTCACTTGGTACTACAGAGTGAACGCCGAGCACACGCTGGGCGTACAAAGTGCACCCAGACTCGAAACACACAATACCCAACGCAACTCTCAAGGGTGAGGCGCTCCATAAACGTCCATATATACTGCCTCCGTGGTCCAGTGGATAGCGTATGCGACTACTGATCGTATAAAGTGCACCCAGACTCGAAACATACAATACCCAACGCAACTCTAAAGGGTGAGGCGCTCTATAAACCTCCATATATATTGCCTCCATGGTCCAGTGGATAGCGTATGCGACTACTGATCGTATAAAGTGCACCCAGACTCGAAACATACAATACCCAACGCAACTCTAAAGGGTGAGGCGCTCTATAAACCTCCATATATATTGCCTCCATGGTCCAGTGGATAGCGTATGCGACTACTGATCGTACAAAGTGCACCCAGACTCGAAACTCACAATATCCAACGCAACTCTCAAGGGTGAGGCGCTCTATAAACCTCATATATACTGCCTTCGTAGTCCAGTGGATAGCGTATGCGACTACTGATCGTACAAAGTGCACCCAGACTTGAAACACACAATACCCAACGCAACTCTCAAGAGTGAGGCGCTCTATAAACCTCCATATATACTGCCTTCGTAGTCCAGTGGATAGCGTATGCGACTACTGATCGTACAAAGTGCACCCAGACTCGAAACACACAATACCCAACGCAACTCTCAAGAGTGAGGCGCTCTATAAACCTCCATATATACTGCCTTCGTAGTCCAGTGGATAGCGTATGCGACTACTGATCGTACAAAGTGCACCCAGACTCGAAACACACAATACCCAACGCAACTCTCAAGAGTGAGGCGCTCTATAAACCTCCATATATACTGCCTTCGTAGTCCAGTGGATAGCGTATGCGACTACTGATCGTACAAAGTGCACCCAGACTCGAAACACACAATACCCAACGCAACTCTCAAGAGTGAGGCGCTCTATAAACCTCCATATATACAGCCTTCGTAGTCCAGTGGATAGCGTATGCGACTACTGATCGTACAAAGTGCACCCAGACTCGAAACACACAATACCCAACGCAACTCTAAAGGGTGAGGCGCTCTATAAACCTCCATATATACTGCCTTCGTAGTCCAGTGGATAGCGTATGCGACTACTGATCGTACAAAGTGCACCCAGACTCGAAACACACAATACCCAACGCAACTCTAAGGGGTGAGGCGCTCTATAAACCTCCATATATACCTACTGCCTCCGTGGTCACGTGGATAGCGTACGCGACTACTGATTGGAGGTCCCGGGTACGATTCCTGGGTCGGGCAAAAGTGTTAATGATTTTTTCCGAATTCTCAATAGCATCTCGAAGTCTGGTGATGTGCCCGGTAACGGCTATAGGCTCGCCCCCCTATTACGTGGGACTTAAAAATTCATGGCGCAATGTGGGTGTAATATTACACCTCTGCCAACCCCTTCGGGGATACAGGCGTGAGTCTGTAAAAAAAGAAATATATTGTACGTTATATATGTCAATGTCTCCAAACGGCTTCGCCATATTATGCGCAATCATTAAACGTAGTTACCTATATTCTAGCAGACATATTGCATTGAAACACATTGCCAAACATAAAACCTACGTTAGAAAATTTCGCCTTACTGCGTACACAGTTCTCTAATATACGTAAGAAATGAAATCTTAAGAGATTGTGTGTCAGGTCTAATAGTCTGGGACACCTGCCACGCTGGCTGGCAATTTGCGTCACCTAACGAAGTTACTCCACCGTTTCTTCATACGAGCACGGAATTTGGGCAGCCGTGCTTCGCGCAATCTAAACGGTCATGTATGAGATTTATTTAATTAAATTTTCCTCTAGCTACCTTTATTGGTGTTCAACATGAATTCATTGGGTGCGGCATATGAGTGAGTTTTAGTTCGTCGTTGGAATATACTTTGGTAGAATTCGCTAGTGCTACAATTTGTATTGCGAGAACAAGTGACAGCTTTTAGCAAATCAATCGTTATTTCCAAATCCGCTTGCAGAGGACACCACTTGAATAGATGACTCCTTGTCACATTCAAATCAAAAGTCCAACGCTTGTATTTTATCGGACATCGACACTATGTTTTAACGAAATGCGATAAGAATTTGTTTTGACTCACAATTGGTACTCTGCTAACTTAATAAATATATTGTCTTATGTGACATTTGTAACATAAACATAACATAACATAACTGCATGCCTTTTATCCCTGAAGGGGTAGGCAGGTAACATAACTGGCGAAGTGTGGGTGTGTAATACGAGGTGTATTACACACCCACTCTTCGCCGGTTATGTTTCGGTCCCAATATAATAGGGGGCGGGCCTATTGCCATCTACCGGGCACATTGTTAAGCGAGCGATAATTAACATTTCAATACACACATAACTTCGAAAAGTCAGAGGTGTGTGCCCGGGGCAACTGGGGATCGAACCCGAGACCATCGTCACAGTCCGTTACGTACACCACTGGGCTATCGCCGCTGCTATAATTTACATAAGTTACATAAGTGTTATAACTGTTGTAACATTATCCCTACTGTAAAGTTTTCCCTACTTAGGTGTGGTTAAATGAAATTCGTAATTGCTGTTACAATAAAAAAATAATTTAATTCATTAAAGAATTTAACACATCCTTTAGCAAAACACTAATTTAAACATTATTAAGGAAATTCTATAGAACCAGGGTCGCGTAATTCAGCGATAGTAAGGGGTCTTGCTGAGGGTCCACTTCCGGCGTCGGTCAGAGTTGCAGAGATGCACTTAGCTTTGGTCGCCGCTGTTCAGCCGAATGAAAAAAGGGAAGCGCGCTCCCAACGTCTCGGTATTTATATGCAGCTCGAGGTGTGGTATCTGAGGTTAGGGGCGAAGGTGCAGGCGGCCGGGTGGACGGTGTCATCGCGACGTCACAGCGACGTCACACACTCCCCCCATTAGGCCAGAATTTTCCCGCAGGGAATATTCTGTGGCTGGTAGGCGGCAACTGCATTCCGGGACCCTGAAACAGATGAGTGGTGGTGACAGTAGGCTAAGTACAAGGCATATTCATCCCACGGCTCAAATACAATATTTGGGTCCGATTCGTGATGAATATAATGAGAACCACAAGTAACCAATTCGCGACCATATACCAAGAATGATGGGGTAAAACCAGTTGATTCGTTCACCGCACAGTTGAGTGCAAATTGTATCTTTGCTAAGTTCAAATCCCATACGCGGTGATCGCGGTCTATAAAAGTCGAAGCAGCTTTTTAAAAACCACTGTAATGCAGCGTGATCAGTATAGACAACAAACTTCCTACCATTCTCGATATAACAGCGCCAATGCTCAATAGCCGACAAGACTGCTAATGCTTCGCGCTCAGTAGCACAATTTTTTTTTTCCTGGCTGGATAACGACTTGCTGTAATAGGCAATTATCCTTTCTTCACCCTTCAACACTTGACTGAGACTTGACGGTACCTTTTTGCCTTGAGAAGTTAGTCTGTGCAAGGGTGTTGCAATAGCGCTGAAATTGGGTATAAAGCGCCTATACCACGAGGCCGCGCCCAAGAAATGACGAACTTCTTTTCTAGTACTAGGAGTTGGGTACTCTTTCATGGAAGCAATTTTATCGGGGTCGGCATGAAGACCCTTAGAATCGACAACATAGCTAAGATACTTTAACTTATCTCTAAAAAAATTGCATTTATCGAAGTTAATGGTTAAGTTAGCAGATTTTAATTTTTGTAGAACGCGTAGTAAAAGCCAAATGTGTTTAGAAAAATCGGAACTAATACAGATTATATCATCGACAAAACAGAAAACCTTGTTCTCAAATTCAGGCCCATAGAACAAAAAATCCGCCAATCTTTGTTGAGTTGCAGGGGCATTAGTAAGTAAATTGAAATGTTCCGCGAGATGGAACGTAAAAAGCTGTTTTACAACGATCTTTTTTTTATTAATGTCTGCCAGAAACATTTAGAAATGTCAATACTAGACAAATATTTAGCATTACTAAGGTTATACTTTTCACTACAGTAGAGAAAAATAAAATCTAAAAGTCTGATAATAAAGTTGAAACTTCATATTTATGTTATAATACGTAGGTACTCGATTTTGAGGCTCAAAAAATGTCTTTTAGACGCGCAATTTTTAACCTTATCTTTAAGTGGTATGTCATAGTATTCTTTGTCACAAAATCCCTTGCCATCCATATCACTTTGCCCCAGCCCTAAGGGTTTTTTAAGGTCTGGCCGCTTCCGTAGCTTGTCTGTATGGTGGAATATTGTATAGGTTTTTATTAGTATTAACGTAACACGTAAGGATAATCCACGTCATGGTAAACGATTACCGTAAGCTCTGTCAACGGTATTACTAGCCGTTTAGGGTGCCTAAAAAGGAGTAGCAGGGATTAGCTTTTTGGATTAGCGCCTATCCATAAATATACACAAAAGAGTGTTTCTTTGTTTCGTAACAACGGAGCGATATCATGGTATGATTGTGTGTGCAGATAGACAAAAGCCCGGAGAGCGCATAAGGCTTCGTTTTAACCACAATAATAAACTATAAAAGTTTAGTTTCCTACGTTGACTTGGCGACTTGCGTCTTGGTCTCAAGGAAACTTTATTTCTTTCCTTTTTCTTAAAAAAAGACAATTTCTGAACTAGGAATAAGCCTTGTGTCACAGGGGATTTAACAAACATACGAACAATGGACACAATAAAACAACGATTTATAGATCACACAAAGTGTTGTCTCGTGTGGGGATCGAACCCACAACCTCGGCGCAGTGTCAAGCGGCGAGGCGGCCACTTAAGCACTACGCCGACCGTGCAGTCGTGTAAGTAACTGTTTCATTTTAAAATCAGTATGTAGCTAAATGAAGTAAGATCGTACGCAGCCATGTGATTGGTACTTTGCACAAAATAGCGCTTCACACTAAAAACAGACTTATTATATAAGTACAGAAAACATATACTAATTTGTTTCGCTTATAGATAACGAAATATGTTTTTACCAATTAACCATTGCAGTAGATCCTTAACTTGGTAAGTCGTTGAACCCACTTCACCGCAGCAAAAGCAGGGATCAACAGGCTAAAAACTATATACAGAGGAACTGCCGACGGGCTAAGGTCAACCCTCCGAATGGAAACCGTTCTAAGTTATAAGAGTGCGATTGGAATGAATAATGATGTCTCCGGGAAAGATTTCAAGTCCATCTCTTAAACCAATACAGCGAACTGCCTTTGGCTACCAGATATATACTTATGTACATAATGTTTTGACTCTTCTATTAACGTAGCGGTTTAAGCAGTCGCTTTACCATTTAGAACTGAGCCGAAAGTTGTTCATAGGAATATTACCAATTATAATGTATGTATTGTATTTTCTCGCATTATTTATTTATTTATTTACAAAAGGCAGCGATAGCCGAGTGGATATACCAACAGACTGCCATGCAGAGGGTATCGGGTTCGAGTCCACGGCGCGCACCAATGACTTTTCGGAGTTAAGTGCGTATTGAATTGTTAATTAACGCTTGTCCCGTGCCTCGGAGAGCACGTTAAGCCGTCGGTCCCGGTTGTCATGAAGATCTTTGACAGTCGTTACAGGGCGTCAGTACCTTCTAAATAAACTGACACTAGTCTAAACCATGGAATATCGCTATCCCTTCGGGTTGCGGAGGTCAGACAGGCAGTCGCTCCGTGGAAAAGCTAATATTCAGCCAAATCCGGTTAGTCTAGTAAGCGGACCCCAGATTGAAACTGGGATAACGCTAAGAGAAAGAAGATTTATTTATTTATTTACACACTAGCTTTTGCCTGCGGCTTCGCGAGCTTTAAATTCGGGGTAACACAAATCTACTTTCAGTCTCATGTTATGTGAACACACTCCTAATTATTCTAAAGACTTCAGAAACTCTATAGTAAACAAAGTAACACGGTCAGTATCCATGATATTATCTACCGAAAGGGTACATAATAATATCACCTTGCATACAGTCAAATGTCAAAGCCATATATTCCAATAGATGTCTAATATATATCTTTAAACACTTTCGCATTTATAATATTAATAGAGAAAATCGTTTCAGCCGTTTAATCGTTGTATATAATTATTAGTTTTTATATGCGAATGTCGTTATAACACTGCACAATATGGCATTATGTATGATGTGACAGTACTGACAAATAGCACATGCGCAGCACTCAAATATTACAGCGCATGCGTTCTTACTTCCAAGAGGTTTTGTGCCCAACAAACTTCTATGCTCCCTACAGTCCCACCCAGTTTATTTTTTGCAACATATGGTAGCCTATGTCCGTCTCCATGGTAAATGGTATGGCCAATATATCTCTTAATTCAATTCCAACAAAATCAGTTAAGCCATTTTAGCGTATACATACACGCTTTCGAATTTATAATATTAATAGTGATAGTAGGCATGTCAGAACCAAGTACATTATATATGCAATAGAAATATAAACTAAACTTGGTTCCGAAGTATGCGTATACATCATGATCAGTTATGTGAAAAATTCAAATAATAAAAAAGAAAGAAAGAAACTCATTATGTAACTACTAGTGTTAGTAGTCATTACTCATGAGACATAATATAATATGTTGAACATCGTTCTTAAAACTTAACAAGTTATTATTGAATATATCCAATTTGGAACTGTATTTAGGTAGTAAGTCATTATATAGACGGCACATCCTTACAATAGGGTTGTAAAATTATTGCATTAGGAATAGATCCGGTGTCACGAGGAATTTACAAATCTTCAATCAAAAGACACCAAGTACTTCCGAAACTCGAAACAACAATTTGTGTATCACATACATTGTAGTATTGCGTGGGATTGATTTCACAGCAGTCGGAAAGCAAAGCGATATGCCATAGTTTAGACTAGTGCCAGGATATTCAGAGGAATCATATAACGACTATGATTTTTTTATTACAACCTGGACTGACGGCATAATGTGTTCTCTGAGGCACGGGACAAGTGATCTGAGCAGTCGTCGCCCATCGCTCCTGAGGATGACTTTTAGAGGAGTTCGGTATTATCAACCTTTTTCTGTTGCAATAGTTGGGGTGGTCAATCCGAGGGTGCCTGGTGGGTTCCTCGTTCCTCCTAATTAGCTATTCAAAAACTCCAAAAATGAGGGGTACGCGCCTTGGATTCGAATCCGATGCCATCTGCATAGCAGTCCATTGGTATCTCAACTAGGCTATAGCTGCTGTGTCCCAAGGATCTTTATGAATATTCAATCAAAGGCACCAAGTACCTCAGACTCGAAACAACAATTTGTGTGTCACACAAAGTATTGTCTCGTGTGGGGATCGAACTTTACATTACTCAAAGTTACAATAATAAATTAATTATTAATTATACTAATCGCTTTACGCTTATATCTAGTTCCATGTCCAATTTGTGCGGCAGTCTGCGGTTATCACTGTCATGCCGGACTAAACCCAGGAGGCTCTCCGTGAGCTAGGTAAATTAACTGATAGCAATTTAATTGATTTTGTAGACATAACATTTAAGAAAAAAATGCCTGGAGAATGAATAATTAGAACTAAACTAGAACAATTAGAACTAACAAAAATGTGAGCGCACAATCACTTCTACTATTCAGATACATAACAATAAACAGAAATGTCGACATATTTTTTTCTAATCAGCAACTTTAATTTCATAATTATGAAATTCCATACAACAGTTGATCCTTTTTCTTATTTCAAAAGGAAACGGCTTATATCCCATTTTCAGTTGATACGTACAATATTTAAAGGTATCAACTCCGAGAAATTAGTTTTTTTCGCATACGTATATCGTATATTTTTTTACAAAAGTTAAACATTTGAACTGTAGTCAAAAATACTATTACTTTAGACAATTTATTTAACTCTATTTAATAAAGTTATGCAGTGAGTCTTTGTCAAACATCTGGCAAATCTGGAATAATAATATCATGTTCCTTATATTTATATCCGAAAAAGAAATACGAATCTCTTTATCAATATCAGGGCTCCCCTATTCACCACAATTCAATTTCGCCTAGTTCCAAGCGGTATTCGCTTATGAAGTTATGAATATACTTGTATGTAATATTGTTGAATAGATATTAAGCGTGTGAATAGATATTGAATATGTACTAGTGTATCGTTCAAGGACTTTGTGAATAACTGGCATTTGGAGAGAGGCGTGAATGTATTATTTGAAGTTAGTTTTGGCGGTAACGATTTTAATATCAATTGCTTTATTGCTTAGTAAACATAAAACGAAAACAGTACTATTAAAGAACTAATCTATAAATCTATTACACAATGGCTCCAAGAACATAATTTAGAAATAAACACACTCAAAACAAAATTAATGCAGTTCAGGTCATACAAAAAAAAACCGGTCAAGTGCGAGTCGGACTCGCGCACCGAGGGTTCCGAACAAACCTGTAGGTATATAAGTAAAAGTTCACCAGTCATAGTTATGGTATTTTTATTGCTAAATGAAATCCATAACATTACAGTATGGTAAGCTGGAGGACCAAAATCAAAGAAAAAGGGGTCTTTGTCGTTTGTAATCAGTAATCCTTTATTTTATATTAACATATATCGCTTATTTTATAATATAACTTAAATAACTATCCCAGCCTTGCAGCAGCCTTGCAAAAGTCTGCTGATGAATGATGGTAAGTTAAAGTAAATTTTTTATCAAAGTTATTGATTTACAAAGCTTTTAGTGACTATTAGAAATCTATTACAAAAATACTTATAAACATACATACATACATACATATCGTCACGCCTTTTATCCCCGAAGGGGTAGGCAGAGGTGTATTTCTACACCCACTTTTCGCTAGATATACTTTAGTCCCACGTAATAAGGGGCGAGCCTATTGCCGTACCGGGCACATTACCAGACCCGTGCTGCTACTGAGAATTTCGTGACAGAAAAACCCAATGACACTGCCCGACCGAATCGAACCCGGGACCTCCCGATCCCACGCGCACATTTATGCCGTGAGACCAACGAGGCAGTCGTATAGGGTTTGATGTCGAGTTTTCCGTCTCTACGCAAAAATGGTATTTTCATCGTGTTATCCCTTAGTCGCCTCTTACGACACCCACGGGAAGATAGGGGTTGGTGACACTTGTATTCTATGCCGTCAACCACACGGCATAGAATAAAATACTTATAAAGTACAGAATAATTAGCAAAAAGGTTTGAAGACTATGTAATTATTTGAAATCTCAATCTCAATCAGCCTATCGCAGTCCACAGCTGGACATAGGCCTCTCCCAACATGCACCACAGCACACGGTCCTCAGCCTTCCGCATCCTTTATCTGGACTATAAGACGTTGCTACGTACCAAATTTCAAGATTTTGAGTTCACGGGAAGTACCCTGTAGGTTTTGATTCCCTTGCGAGTAGTTGCGAGTTTAAAAATATGATTATATTGCTCTTTCTTTTGATTGCGTAGACATAGAAGTTTGATTTTATTACAGCCTAACGGTGTTATATACTTGAATATTTGATATGAATTTCAATTTAATAACTCTACGCCTTCAAGAGAAAGGGGTAGTAACTTTAAATTAATTAAAAATATTTTGTTATATGCTGTAACTAAAAAATTACGGTTTTCGCAATTTTTTCTTTATATGTGCTATAAGGCGTTGCTTCGTACCAAATTTCAAGATTCTGAGTTCACGGGAAGTACCCTGTAGGTTTTGATTTCAATGCGAGTTTGAAAATATGCTGCAATTTGCAGCGTATACGGCTGTATCTTTTGATTGCGTTGGATTAGAAGTTTGATTTTTTTACAGCTCTATGGAACCGTAGATTCGAGTATTAAGTATAAATTTCAGTTTGATACCTCCACGCATTCCTGAGAAAAAGGGTCTTGACAGACGGACGGACAACAAAGTGATCCTATAAGGGTTCCGTCTTTTCCTTTCAAGGTACGGAACCCTAAAAACACCCCTTTTTCTACACATAACACACGAGAATACACTAATAGAAGAGGTCAACACTTTTAGTTTATTGGGTATAAATTTAGACACACATTTAAACTGGAAAACACATATAGATCACATCAAATTCAAATTATCTAAATTTACATACGCTCTATTTCAAATTAAACACAGCACAGACACACAAACAGCATTGTCGGCATACTACGCATATGCATACTCCTGGCTGAGGTATGGGGTCATGCTTTGGGGTAACAGTGTAAATGTAGAGGAATTATTTATAATTCAAAAGAAATGTGTTAGAATACTAGCACATATAGACAATACGCAAAGCTGTAAACCTTACTTTACTAAACTAAATATCCTAACACTACCATCAATATATATACTCGATATATGTACATTCGTTTTCAGACACAGTGACTCCTTTAATAAAGTGAAAGACATGCACAATTTAAATACACGCCATAAAGACAGACTACACTTACCTCCTTCAAAAACAAAAATGCTCAACGAGAGCCCATATTACATGGCTGTTAAGATATTTAATAAATTACCTAAATTTATTAAAGAAGAAATGCTTGAAACAACATTTACTAAACGCCTCAAATTTTTTCTGATCCAAAAATGCTATTATTCTGTTACAGAATACCTAAATAAAAAATGATTAGAATTGATTTGTTAGAGACGTAATAATAATAATAGTAATACTTATAATCATAATATAATCATAATATAATCATAATAATAATAATATATTCATAATAATAATAACCTACATGTCTAAATAATACGTATATGACGAAGCTCTTGATTATACGAGCTGATTTATTTTGACATATTTTAAATAAGGACATGTATTTTTTTTTTGTATTTTGTAATTCTATATGGATCTATTAATACTAATTCTATGTTTCCTAATTTCAATAATGTTATATAATCTTCAATTAATTGTACTACGGACTACCTCCACAACTATTAAATGTACATATATAACAATTATAACAATGTTTTCTATTTACTTATCTTATAATTGCTAGTCAGCTCTCAATATTGCTATGCTTGAAAAAGGCGCTAAGTCTTAAGCACATACCATTGTACATATGGGCGCAAATTAATATATATTGATTATATTGTTACAAAGATGTTAATAATATTTAAGATTGATATTCAAATAACTATTTGTGAACACAGAACTGAGAACTTCACTACTTTACAATATTAGACACTGTACTGCCTGCTTAACTGTTTTATAAAGATTGGGTGTTTAATTTATCGCTTAGTTATTAAGATAACTCCAGAAACTTTCAAAGTAAAATCAATTAGTATTAAATAACATTATTCTGACACTTATTTTTACGGTAATAAATAACATGTGTTTATATTTGCATCCTGTTGATAGCGCCATCTGCTGACAATGTTGTAAAGCAGCGTTTGGTTAGTAAAATAAATTTGTTATTCGTGTAAAATAAATAATTTGGTGTTGTGGAAAATTCATTACAATATTAATGTCGATTTTTGATTAGTTTATAATTAATCGTACAGTAATTTCAATTATATGTTGAAAAGGAGTTGTTAAACGTTACATTAAGTGTAATGACGGTTAGTTTATAAAAAGGACTGTAGTTCGCATTTTAATTCAATTCTGTGCTAGAAATCGTCTGAAAATAAACCAAGTAATATTACGTGAGTGTTTTTATTATAATGGAGTCTGGACACGATAACCCTGGCGTATCGCCGACATATACCATCACCATGTACATATGGGCGCAAATTAATATATAATGATTATATTGTTACGAAAATATTAATAATATTTAACATTGATATTTAAATAACTATTTGTGAACACAGAACTGAGAACTTCACTACTTTACAATATTAGACACTGTTTTGGCTGCTTAACTGTTTTATAAAGATTGGGCATTTAATTTATTGCTTAATTATTAAGATAACTCCAGAAACTTTCAAATTAAAATCAATTAGTATTAAATAACTGGCTCGGCTTTACACCGAAACCGTGGGGTAGGGTTCTAGGCGACTTGGAAAAGGAAATGGACTGTATTAGGGCGAGTTCTGGGTCGCCTAGAAAGGAATAAGGGAAGAGGAGATGGATACGGGAGGAGGTGATTGAGTGGGTATAGGCTATTTCAAGGATGGAAGGCACTTACCTTATACAGCCTTCTTCGTTTCTTTTCCTCCTGGTGGTTTCGTGATGCAGCTGCTTGTTTTCACTTCACTCACGAGCGGGTTTTCCTTGGTGGAAGCGGTAAATCACATACAGCGGTGCGGCGCGGAGCGGTATCGAGACGGCGTTCTCAGCGGGAGGAATGTTCTCGACTGTCACTCGCGTCCACGATCGCGTCGACGAATCAGGCGGAAGGCAGTGCCTCTTCCAGGGAGTGGGATAGAGCGGGACGGAAATATGATATCGCTCGCACTAGAACGTGGAACGATTGATCTTGATGCGATTAATTATAGATAGGAAGGTAGATGGCGCTACCATATCCCCCCGGCCCTAAAGGGTTGCCTTTAAGAAAAATAGAATTGAACTTAGCTATGTTGGGTGTACTACCGCATAACCCATCAATAGGCTAAGACAGCGATATGACAATAAAATTAATCTAAATTAACTTTAGCGAAAACTACAAACGCAATAATAGCGAAAACTACTAACTAAATACTTAAACTAAGAGGTAAGTCCAACTTCAGGCTAGATCTCACTGAGTTGGAAGCGGACGCGAGTTGATCAATGCCTCGACTTGTGCAAGGACAGTTAAAGGCTCTTCGTAAGAGAGGATCTGTTGACCTATAACTTTGAAGAGATGCGTTTTAATTACTTTGACCATGCTTGCCCAACATCCACCGAAATGTGGTGATGCTGGTGGAATAAACTTCCAGTCAATATGATCTATGGAGAGTTCTTCCCGAAGACGAGTACGATAACTCGCGACGTGATTGAAACAAGTAGCGGGAACAAGTTCAATCAATTTACTAACGCGGTTGGCGACAAAAGTCTGCCAGCGGTGAGGAGAGGAATAAATCCAAGCGAGCACTACTTTGGAGTCGGAAAATGCGTGTATTTTATTAATGGGGTAGTGGGGCAAAACTGTGTCTTGAACCTTGCGGAGCAACTGAGACAGCAGAAGAGCCGCGCACAATTCCAGTCTCGCAACCGAAATGGTTTTAACAGGCGAGACCTTAGATTTGGCACAAACTAACTGCACCGAGTAGTTAGAACCAATGCGGACTTGCAGATATACGGCTCCGCCGTAAGCACGCTCGCTGGCGTCAGCGAAACCTATTAAGTTGACGGTACATCCATCTACCAACCCAAGATGACGCGGAATAGTAACTTGATTGAGCGCGGTAAGCTCAATACAAAACTGGCCCCAAGCGGCGACAATATGGTCAGGGGGTGTTTCATCCCACTCACACTTTGATAGCCAAAGCTCCTTGATCAAGAGCTTGGCGTACAAAATTGTGGGAGCCACAAACCCATTATGTCCCGTAGTCGAGCCACTGTGGACCGCATAGTGCGCTTGGCGCACTCATTATCTCTCGCAAACCGAAAACTATCGCAGGATTTGTTCCAGCGTAAACCGAGAACCTTATGCGGTACAGACTTCTCAAACTCAATGTCTGGAGAAGCTTTATGAGAATCTGGTATGCGTGCGAGAACCTCCTTAGAGTTGCTTGTCCATTTGACAAGATCAAACTGGCCTCGCTTGAAAAGCTGAATAAGCTCTTCACAAAGCGAAATTGCTAGCGGAGCGGGTATGACATTACAGGCAATGTCATCTATATACAGAGCAGATGTGTAGTATAGTATAGTGTAGCGTAGCGTAGCTTAGCATTGCATAGCGTAGCATAGCATAGCATAGCATAGCGTAGCATAGCGTAGCATAGCATAGCGTAGCTAATTAGTGCTTTATCTTACACACAGTTTTAGCACCCACCTTGATCTCTTGAAGAGCAGAACAACAACAAGACGTAATACAATGAGAAGTATGTAACGTAGGTACGGTACCCATAATCACATACCCAAGTACCGTCTCAATAGCGGGCGGTAAATCATATCGCTCACTACGTACTATTTTAGTTAGTAGCAAGTGCGGAAATATTGAAGCTCCGATCAAAAGATCAATGCCTGCCGGATACGCAAACTCCGCGTCGGCTAGCGGCAATGATTCGAGATGACTGAGTGATGCTACGTCTACATTAGCGTTCGGCAATGCGTCCGTGATACGCTCCACGATAAGCGAAGAAATGTTAAAATTAATGTTCCTATCAAAACGCGAATGTATTTTAACATCTACGGAACCCCTGCAATGCCTTTCTGATCCGCCTATCGCTTTGACGGTTGAGTTAGTATTTTTAAAGTTATTCCATAATCCGAGGCGTTTGAAGCATTCCGATGTTATTAGATTGGTCTGAGATGCGCTATCTAGGAGACAACGTACCATGTGCGGCGACCCATTAACATCATATACGATAATTTGCGCTGTCGCCAACAGTACCGTGTTAGACGCCGTACACTGCGTTTTGGCCCTGCGCGGATCATTATAGATGCGCGAGTGCCGTCCTCGCGTGCGCGTCGCCCGCGCAATGGATGTCATACACAACGATACTTCGCCCTCAGACACGGAAGGCGCAGCTACCGTGGTCTGCTGCACCTGCGGCGCGAGTGTGTCAAGGTTAGCGGCTTGGCTTGACAACCGGTTATTTTTATCCAAATGTAACAGTGTATGATGTTTTTGTTTACACGTGCGACATCTCGTTCTACTGGAACAATTACTCGTTTTATGTTTTATGCTTAAGCAATTAATGCAAGCTTTGTTATCTTTTACGCTTTTAAAACGAGCAATTGGATTTAAATCATTAAAGGTGGGACACTTATAGTAATGGTCGTGCACTATATTACTGCACAGACACTTCTGTGAATTATTACTATTAGATTCCGAACATGTTACGTAAGATTGTGGATTAGGGACTGAGTTATTATTACTATTTCGCGATTTATTCAACCTTTGTTTGTTGTTGTTAGTGTTAGACGGGCCAGGTGAACCAGACTGCGTATTATGAAATATTCGACACTGATCTTTGATGAACGAAATAAAACTATCTAGTGTAGGTATATTATTGCGTTCCGTCATCTCGAATGCGCGAATTGTATCAGTGTCAAACTTTTTTAAAGCGAGTTGAAGCAACATAAAGTCGGAAAGATCTTCTATTTTTAAGTTTTTAAGAGAATTAACTGCGGTAACAAAGTTGTCTATAAACAGCTGGAAATTCGAGACAGACGCGTTGCTGGACAGTTTGAGATTTAAAGCTTGGTTAAAGTACGTAGACGCTAGAACGCGCGTGTCTTGATATCTGTCAAGTAGTGACTGAAATATGACCTGATAATTCTCAGCACTGGGTGTGACACCTGCAAATACAGACTGGGCCTTCGGTGACAGTTTTCCTATTAAATAGTACAACCTGTCAGCATCTGTCAGAGAACCATTATCGTGCACTGTAGACTTAAAACTCGCATAGAATAACGGCCAATTTCGTATATCTCCGTCAAACGACATAATCTCGATTGGCGGTAATCTCGGTTTGCGGGCAACGGGCTCTGCTGAACATTTACCCTCCAATTGCGATTGTATACGCTTAATAATACAATAAAGATCTTCGAATGAGGTATACGCCTGATAGTTCGGTTTTTCATCAGGATTGATAGAAAGTAATCTTGCGTTATAATCGTCTAACAACTTATGAAAATCTGTTCGAATACTATCTACTGTTGTACAATAACTGAGAAATGCTTCGCTATTGCTGTCAGACATAGATGCGGTTTTTGATCGTTCATAGATATTTTGAATGCGCTCAAATAAAATATTGCGTTTCGCTTCTAAGATTGTCATCTCTTTGTCTTCCGACACGCGTGACTTCTTTTGTTGTGACATGCTTACGTAAGTATAAGCTAATGAGAACGAAACAAAATAAGAATATCTAATGTAAGTAGGCTAATTAGGCAACACTTTAGAGCTGAGGAAATAAAAGTTGCTTGAAATATGAGATTTATAAGACAACTATGATAGTTGCAGAAATAATAATTTAATAAGTAGGTAGCTACATAAAAGTTTACCTACTGATGCGGGCGGAAATAACCATGTGACGGTTATGTGAATATATTAGGAGTATAGCTAGGTGCTATAACTGCCTAGGTATAGCGGTATAACGTATAAAACGTAAATGAATCCGAATCGTATGGATCAAAAAAAATGGCTCGGCTTTATACCGAAACCATGGGGTAGGGTTCTAGGCGACTTGGAAAAGGAAATGGACTGTATTAGGGCGAGTTCTGGGTCGCCTAGAAAGGAATAAGGGAAGAGGAGATGGATACGGGAGGAGGTGATTGAGTGGGTATAGGCTATTTCAAGGATGGAAGGCACTTACCTTATACAGCCTTCTTCGTTTCTTTTCCTCCTGGTGGTTTCGTGATGCAGCTGCTTGTTTTCACTTCACTCACGAGCGGGTTTTCCTTGGTGGAAGCGGTAAATCACATACAGCGGTGCGGCGCGGAGCGGTATCGAGACGGCGTTCTCAGCGGGAGGAATGTTCTCGACTGTCACTCGCGTCCACGATCGCGTCGACGAATCAGGCGGAAGGCAGTGCCTCTTCCAGGGAGTGGGATAGAGCGGGACGGAAATATGATATCGCTCGCACTAGAACGTGGAACGATTGATCTTGATGCGATTAATTATAGATAGGAAGGTAGATGGCGCTACCAATAACATTATTCTGACACTTATTTTTACGGTAATAAATAACATGCGTTTATATTTGCATCCTGTTGATAGCGCCATCTGTTGACAATGTTGTAAAGCAGCGTTTGGTTAATAAAATAAATTTGTTATTCGTGTAAAATAAATAATTTGGTGTTGTGCAAAATTACAATACTAATGTCAATTTTTGATTAGTTTATAATTAATCGTACAGTAATTTCAATTATATGTTGAAAAGGAGTTGTTAAACGTTACATTAAGTGTAATGACGGTTAGTTTATAAAAAGGACTGTAGTTCGCATTTTAATTCAATTCTGTGCTAGAAATCGTCTGAAAATAAACCAAGTAAAATTACGTGAGTGTTTTATTATAATGGAGTCTGGACACTATAACCCTGGCGTATCGCCGACAGCAGCGGTTGGATAAACGCCCCCTAAGAGACTTCGGGATCTACGGTTGGCGCGAGAGTGATGGGTCTCTTGGCTTGGCAGCCATTACCAATGATGACCTGAAGACTGATGCGATAAGCGCTTGGAAGCCGTGTTTGGCGCTAGTCAACCCTGATCGGAGACCACACGGTATGTCGGAGTTATGGCGAGCACGTCTAAACTTCACGTGAGGCCACGTGTGAGCGAGAGCGACAGAGCGACTACGACGGGGTGCACGCACCGGGCGGGGTGTGCTGTGGCGTGAACGCTGTTCTGCTCCGAGTGCTACCAGAGGTTGCAGATGCGGGTTGTTGATGCACTGACCAGAGGTATTTATCCAGAGCTGATTTGCTATTACTTGCTTCACGATTACTTACCTACTATCCCCGTAATTATTACCAGATAAACATTATACAGTCAAAATTACGAACGTTACACCCCAAATAGAACTTATAGGTAACTGTTGTTTATCCACGTTTGATACATAGCAGTGCTACTTAGCTTATAGTTATGTTATGTCGTCGGCTGGGGCTCTTGTCTGTATATTAATCGTTAGGCCATGTCGAAGACTTTCTGTAAAACTTACTTATCTACACAAGAAAGAGAAAATAGCTTGGTTGTTATGTGGTTCTACTAATGTAATTATTAGTAAAGAACGGTATAACTGCCCTTTTCAAGTTGAAGCTCTGATATAATCCATTGTATAAATTACCTGATTTGCTTTCAGTTTAAATAAGCTAGTCTATGTACTGAATATGAATTCTATTGGTAGTCAATAGGTTATCCCAATAGTAAAACATTAAAGGAATCAAAACATTATTTATAGCCCTTGGTTACACATTACATAAGGCTAACTAACTGCATTACTTATGGCTAGTGCTCACGGCGAGATTATATGAAGCCTCTCTTGATAAATGACTATCCACCACAAAAATAATTATTTGCATAAAACCAGTAGTTTCACAGATAAGTGCATTCAACAAAACAAACTTCAGTTTTATTATATTAATACAGATATATTCAGAAGGTAGATTTAAAAATAAATTTGTGTTACATATTTTTAAAGCTAATATTTTTAAAGTTAGGTACAAAATAGGTTTTATTTATATTTGTGGACTCTCTAGGTGCCTACATGATTTCATTTTAACATTATGTTGAAATTGTTACTGTCAACTTGATATTTGTCGCTTAATTTTATACCTGTATAGAATGATTTGTTCCGACCATGATAAGTCCTTGCTTAACCCGAACTACTGAAGCTAGAAACATGAGATCTGGACAGTAGATTTCTTTATGGACATATGCACTCACTTAGGTTTTACAAAAGTCTATCTCTAAGCATTTTAGGTTGAAAGTCTTAAGGCAGGTGACTGCTAATCTTTTATAAATAACAAGCCTTAGTGTTATACTCGGTAAATACAATTTATTTTAGTTGTGAGTTCATTTGCTAAGTTAGTTGCATCTATATTCAAGATGACAACCAGTGATAAACCAATAAAATTTAGTGCCAACCTTATTGCTTAGCTCTTGTGGGATACAAGACAGATAGGAATATGATTATCAGGATAATGGTAAGTGGGTTTAAAGAACATGATGTGAAAATCCATATCATCTCTTTTGCCATTTAGCAGTATTTATTCTTGGCATATAAAAGTAAATGTATGGACTACTCATGCTTTATTTCTAAGTCAGTTGTGATTAGTCAGTTTAAATTTATTTATTCAGATAAACAATTATTAATTGTGTATGAATAAATAAGAATAACATTGGCACCACATGTTAACAGTTTAAAATAAATATTAACATTATTTAGAAAATTCTCTTAAAAATAAAGTCAAATAAAACTATTGATATAAACTCACCACCATATTAACTATACAAACTGAGTGGAATAATTTTTAGACATAAGACTGCACTACTCTTGCTTTGTAATATTGGTAGCTTGTTAATTTCTCTTTTATGGCTCAGTGGGCAAATAGTTCAACAATTTCACAGCTTGCACTATGCCTAAAAATATTCAATATTGGATTAAACATGTTCTTACATGAGTAATAATTATAGCACTAGTATTTTCGAAATCCTTGGATCTGCATGGTTTGAAATCATTTCATATTTATCATCAACAGTCCGACTGTTCACGGCTGAACATAGGCCTCTCTTTGTTCTTGCCATTTTGTTTTCCTGTTTGATGTGGATAAAACTAATTTTGAATATATTAAGTTTTAACTATTTTATCAAAACTGCAAAATATGGGTATTCTGATAACTTTATTGATTATCTAAAATGGCACTGTCAGACAGAACCTGAGAAAATTCTGTGTCTTTTGTATTTTACTTTTTGCGTAAAATATGGGCTCCAACACTGTTGTAGCTAAGATAAATATAGACCAATGCACAGGTTGAACATGCCTGATATATAGATATAACTTAATAGACCGGACCACTTTGTAAGAGTAGAATCTTATTTCATCTACAGTTACGAAGGTTCATGGAACTAATATTTGGGTGGGAATCGTTGCCCACCACCTGTCTTTTGAGTGTTGCAGGTCGGTGATGACATCCTGGCAGATGACCTGACCTTAGTGTGAAGAGAGGATGGACGAGCGGTCCTTTATTGATTGGTATGTATGGATGACGGTGGCCCGCCCTTTTGACGTCGGTGGTTTTGTGTGTGGGCTGCGCGCACACGTGCCGCATGGGTGCTGTACTGAGCTGGAGTCAAGCATTGTTTGCTAACCTTTGTTGCTGATCAACATCAGCAACTGTATGAGCGGCTTGACCGTATGGGCGGAGGACTCGTCAGATACCGATTCACGTGGCGGGTCCTCTACCTCCTCCACTGTCGTTGTTGGACCTATGTAATTGCATTGTATTGATATAACTGATCATGACGAACGATGATGATTATTTTATGTATATGCATTGATGTGTTTATGAGGCAAATTTTGCATTTGTGTTTGAGTAAAATTTTATTTTTCCTATCCAACATCCTTCCCAACACGCTGGCTGGCCACCATGCGTATCCTTGATCCTGGTCTTGTTGGCTAGATCCCGTGATGGGTGATGCCGTGTGTTGGCTAGATCCCGTGATGGGTAATGCCATGTGTTGGCTAGATCCCGTGATGGGTGATGCCGTGTGTTGGCTAGATCCCGTGATGGGTGATGCCGCGTGGGCTAAATCGACCCTATGTGGGTGATGCCGTTTGTGGGCTAGATCCCTATGTGGGTGATGCCTGTGTGAGCTAGATCCCGTAACCGGTGATGCCACGAGTTGGCTTAGCCATGGACGAAGCATTGTTTGTTAGATCCCGTGATGGGTGACGCATGCCACAGGCTAAGATCCTATGACTAGGTGAAGCCTTGTAAATAACTTTTAGTTCATTCTGTATGATAAACGCTTACTTATGTAATTTTTATATTCATTCTTTTTGTTTGTTATGCTGTTTATTCTGTAACCGTTAAATAATCAGCGCGAGGAGCGCGCTGGATCAGAATGGCCGTATGGGCGCAAATTAATATATAATGATTATATTGTTACAAAAATATTAATAATATTTAACATTGATATTTAAATAACTATTTGTGAACACATAACTGAGAACTTCACTACTTTACAATATTAGACACTGTTTTGGCTGCTTAACTGTTTTATAAAGATTGGGCATTTAATTTATCGCTTAATTATTAAGATAACTCCAGAAACTTTCTAAGTAAAATCAATTAGTATTAAATAACATTATTCTGACACTTATTTTTACGGTAATAAATAACATGCGTTTATATTTGCATCCTGTTGATAGCGCCATCTGTTGACAATGTTGTAAAGCAGCGTTTGGTTAATAAAATAAATTTGTTATTCGTGTAAAATAAATAATTTGGTGTTGTGCAAAATTCATTACAATACTAATGTCAATTTTTGATTAGTTTATAATTAATCGTACAGTAATTTCAATTATATGTTGAAAAGGAGTTGTTAAACGTTACATTAAGTGTAATGATGGTTAGTTTATAAAAAGGACTGTAGTTCGCATTTTAATTCAATTCTGTGCTAAAAATCGTCTGAAAATAAACCAAGTAAAATTACGTGAGTGTTTTTATTATAATGGAGTACTATAACCCTGGCGTATCGCCGACATACACTTAGTTTTGCAATAAATGATTTGAATTTGAATTTGAATTTTAAAATTGTTTTCGTTTTATGTTTACTTGCTGCGGATGTTTTAACTGTCTAAAAACCGGCCAAGTGCGTGTCGGGCCACGCGCAATGTAGGGTTCCGTAGTAGAAGTAGTAGATACATTACATACCAAAGTACGTATATCTCTAAGATTACCTAAGCCAGCGCTCCCAATGTAAACTCACTGAAATAGGTATTTATAAGTTAACCGACGATTACTCGTAAACTAGTGATGTCTACTTAGCCGTGATAATTTTCCTTTTAAATTCGTTATATGTACTACATTTGTGATTTTTTTCACCTCTTCCAAATTAATAGTTTAGCCGGCAGAGGGGGGGACACTTGAGTCTAACAATTTTTTTCACTTCAAAGCTTGATATTTGATAAACCAATCACTTGATCGAAAAATAATTTAAGCAAACTAATAATATTTTTTAAAACCTATCCAATGATACCCCACATAATGGGGTACTCAACAAAAAAAAATTCAAGCCCACTATATATGTAGGGGAGATACCCTTAAAAAAATATTTTCCTACATTTTATTCTACAGTTTTGTTGCAATATTTTATGTCTATATTCATGTCAAATATCAGCTTTCTAGCACCAGGCGTCTTTGAGCTAGGCTGCGGACGGACAGACGGACGGACATGACGAAACTATAAGGGTTCCTTGTGGACTACGGAACCCTAAAAATGACTACAATACCCATTTCAGCATTCAGTTTAATTGCAGTACCAACTGCGATTAAGCTATTACTTCCTAATTTTAAATTATCTTTTGAGAATATACCCGCAAGACTTCAGTTCATCCGTGATCATGGCAACAAGGAGTATAAATGGCCCCAAAAGTTTCTATGTTGGGATCATGAGTCTTACTAAGAGACCGACACCCCACGTGGCCAGAGAAGTAGCATTTATTTGCCCGTTGCAGCAAAGATGTTCTGAGGTGGCGGCAACGAACGGACGTTGCAGCAGAGGTATGCCTTTCGCGAGGTACACCGTCAATCTAATAATGATTGCGATCAGAGGATGGATAAGGGCGGCTCAAAATCGGCCATATTATATTCAACAGTGGACGTCTATCAGCTGATGATGGTTTTCCTTTGTCATTTTTTACAACATCCACGCGGCCACGGCATAAATTGGAAGGTGACACTTTGCATTCTTTATACGTCACGGACAAAGACTCAATTAATGAGATAATGACCTTTCAAAGGTTAATTTGGTTCGCGAGTCTACACACCGTCCGTGTCAAAATATGGATTAGGTACTCAAGTCAAAGGTAGGTATATATCCCGAAAGACAATTTAAAATCAGGATCCCAATTTTTCGACTTGAAACAACTAAAATACGTAGTCCCCTACTATATTTAGATATCTACGCCAGTTGAGGGTCTCCACTGAGGTCGCAACAGCGCCTTCACTAAGTAAATTTATAGGGACTTAGTACACAGCGGCACTCTTAAACATATTTATAATATTTATTTTAGTTCACCTATAAATAAGTTATAAACAAGAAAAACGTGCAGCAACATACATTAAAGGCTTATTTAACCGAGTGGGCGTGTTTTACTGTAAATCCGCCACTAATTCGGATGCGTGGGACGGATGGCAATCGCTCAATGTAAACATTAATTTGACCATGTTTAGTTTCACTGGAAGGCTACCATAATACACCCGGATAGTAATTCGATTTACTACGCACCTGTTAGTACGACTTCGATGATCCCGGATCGGAGATTCGTGTGCCACGTTTGAGATGTGGATGTAATTAATGACACCTGGAAGTATTTGTCAAAGGCATGACCGCTCTGATAAGAATATGGCCAGTAACACTCATGTGCTGTAACCGAGGACTTCACAAACATACATAGATTCACGCCTGTTTCCCGTCATAAACAACGCGCAAAAAGAATTTCAGATAATTTAAACGTCAATTTGTGAATCATAAACTCATTCTGTAATAAAACAGACCTTCTATGTTAAAAAATTAAATAAACCTATGCAATAAGGCATCAGGCAGTTTAGGCAGCTTAAACATCGAATGCCGTATACGAAAAATGGACTTAATCTATACGCAAATAAAATTGGAGTGTCTGTTTGTAATATTAAAATAAATGTTTTTTTACTAAATAGGTGTATGCATATACCGAAATTTTTGTTTTTTTACATTTTTTGCCTGTCAGTCTGTCTGTCTGCCTGTTTGTTCTCGCTAATCTCTGGAACGGCTGGACCGATTTTGACGGGACTTTCTCTGGCGGATAGTTGATAAACCAGGAAGTAACTCAGGCTATAAATTAACCGGGTACGCGAAGAAGTTCCCTCAGGAAGCGGGTTAAACCGCGGGCAACAGCTAGTATAAGATAAGACATAATATGTACTTAGTACATAACTACTTCAGATTCGATCTATTAAAGAATGCGTTGTTTATTTACATTAGAAGTTTGTAACAATGCAAGCGAAAGAATATTCGGTTAATAGACTAATAAAGCAGCGATAGCCTAGGAGACCGACAGACTGCTATGCAGGGGGTCTCGGGTGTATTAAATTGTTAATTATCGCTTGCTTAAGGGCGAAGGAAAATATCGTAAGGAAACATGCATGTCTGAGAGTTCTCCATAATGTTCTCGAAAGACATGTGAAGTCTGCCAACCCACACTTGGCCAACGTGGTGGACTTCTCACTTTCCGTTCTAAAAGTGAGAAGAGGCCTGTGCCCAGCAGTGAGACAGAGTATATACAAGGCAGATGATGTAGACCAATAAATAATTAGGTAGACTAGAAAATTGACATTGTGTTACATGAGACGTCTTTGATGCAACCGAGATAATGCTATGGATGATGATCATTTGTGTCAGCAAATTTCTCAGGCAAATGATTTACAAAACTTGCTAGGACTAAACCTCGGACTATATTTTGTCCACGAATTATAACGAAGTAGCATATGTTTTACAAATGGCCATCAAAGGCATTAATATATTAAATCACTCACTACTTTATCAAAGTTATCACAGTTTAAAACCCAACTCAAAATACAAACGTAACCATGCAAAACCGCTGTACAGTGAGCGACAAAAATTGAAACACATTTACGAGAATTATATACTTTTTTATACTATTTTTTATAAAGCAAATAGCTGTAAATCAGTTTAAAAAATGGGTCATAAGTTTTTTTTTCCTTTTAATAGTTCCTTTCGCAATAGCAGTAAGTATTGTATCACTTGTATGAGATACATCAGCAGTAACTGAAAACAACGCGGATTGAAACTTGAGAAGTCAAGGGAAAGTTAAACGGAACTATAATATTTATTAATGCACTTTACTAAGGAGAGTGCAAATTGGGAGATAGAAAACAAAGAGATATTCAGTTATTCACTGCGGACGTTAACACATAGAAAACAAAACACTATAAAACATTTTGTAGTTTGTATTAACTTTAGTTTGCACTCATATGAAAATCACGTGAATTCAATATTAATGCAATTTTTTTTACTGCGCTCAATTTGTAATGAGAATAATATTTACCCTCGGTTTTGCCCGTGTGATAGACGGTTATTGAGGCAAAACGCATCCCATTTACTTGATATATAAACTACGTTCCAAATTGTAATGAAAAGCCGTTCCGCAGCTTTTGCGCGAAAGAGGAACAAACAACTATACCATACATATCCATAATCATGCACTTTCACATTCATAATAGCAGTAAAACTCTCCAGACTTTTGTAATTGCTTGTACAAAATCTCAAAGCTAAATAATTTTTGGCCAAACAACGTTTTCGCTACGTGACGAATTGAGAAAAATTTTGCTGTCACGACGTGTACGTCAAAGAATGGAGATTGTAAATATGCTACAAATAAGTATACAGCGTCGATATATCGAATTACACTGGTGTGCACATGTGTTCACACGTTTTTGGTGATGTGGTGTACGCTTTAAGAGGCAAGCGACAGAGTATTGGTCTTGACTTACTACGGAATTCAATGTTCGACCTATAGATTTTAGATTCGTTTTTGACATAAGCTCCATACAAAATATGTCAAACACGAATCTCGAATCTCAAAATCCATGTATGGATCGAATATTGAAAATGGCCGTTAAAAATTATGAATTACGAAATCTATATCTATTTAATTTCGGGTGCAATAAATCGATCTAGCTAAATTTCATTGTTACAAAACACGGTTTCCAAAATAAATACCGAGCGAAGATCGATCATCCAGGATCAGTGTGTAAGTACGGATTTTCTGGGAGTCGGAAAACTCTGAATAGTTGTAAATGAATTACGTTTGGATTGCTGATGTAGAATCGTGAGCACTTGAGTTTAGTACAAAAAATGAATGTCCCGCGCTCTATTTTTATGAAAGCAACTATACGTCAGAGAGCAATCTCTGGTTTTCATTATCGCTATATCCTTATAACTTGGACCTCATAGTACCCTTGTAATTGTGATAGTGTGGTTCAACAGGGCCCCAGGCGACTGCCAGCACATCCAGTACAGGTGTAACCTAACAAAAATATACACTACACTGTATACAACACCCTCGTACGGTATAACAGTGCTTCCTTAATACAAGACTATTGTTTTTGTATAGTTTGATGTCCTTGATATATACACTACAATTTAGTACAAAGACAAACAGACTGCTTTACTTAGAATATCGGCTGATACCTTTGGGGTTAGGCTACTGAGGTCTAACGACAGTCTCCCTGCGTAAGGCTTATATACTGCTTAACTTGTTCAACTTGTGGATACAGTACTCTTAAATTCATACTGGTCTAAACCATGCAGTATTATTTGGATTGTGGAGGCCAGACCGTTGCTGTTGTAATCGCCCTTTTGCGTTTTTTTAATCATCATCATAACTAGCAGCTTGCCGTAGTCCACTGCTGGATATAGGCCTCTCCAATGGCACGCAACTGCGCTCGATTGCCGCCTCTTTGTGTCCAGCCGCTGCCAGCCATTTTGTGTATATCGTCATTACCCCTAGCTGGAGGGAGTCCTACGCGCTGTTTTATTATCTATTCCATAATTTGCCCTTAGAAAGTTTTAATTTAAGCAGCAAGTAATATATTATTAGATCGTTCGAAGAGATAGATATAGTTTACAGTATTTATGGAGAGTTAATAATATTATTATGAGATGTTGTCATATTTATCACCTTTTAAGAGGTCCTGTTTAGGTTAAAATATGATTTTCAGAATTTTATATTGCACTCACTGGGGACACTTCAAGTGATATTTACGCAATGAAAAAATAATGGGCGATATGTAGGCAGGTGAAGAAGAATGTATTCGTAGCATACGCGTAGGCTTTCGTAACGGCATGTAGATGATACGTAGAGGGCCGCGTAGCGATGAGTAGACAGAACGTAGCAGTATGGTTTCTATTGGAATAACTTTTTGAAAGATTTCATTATCTTTATGAAACTAAATCTATTTGCTGGAAATGTCATTTCGAGCAAATAGATTTATTTTATTTTTAGAAATTAACATTAAAAGTAATATTAATTTTCTACCACATACACACAACACCATCTATTCCTAAACTAAGTAGAGCTTGTACTATGGGCAGGTACTGTAGGCCGGCGAAATATACAATGATACTTTTTGTAAATACATTCATATCAACACAAGATGAAAATGAAGTGAATTGATATTGTCCATGCCATCTAACGACCAAGTCTTTATTTTTCTATACACAACGCTCGCTTTAGAAAGAAATCCTGTGCCGCGGAGAACTTTACAAACAGGCAACCAACGGACTCACCAAAAACCTTGACTCGAAACGACAATTTGTGGATCACGCAAAATGTTGTCTCTATG
The DNA here is from genome assembly GCA_944739405.2 of Euclidia mi. Classification (NCBI taxonomy): domain Eukaryota; kingdom Metazoa; phylum Arthropoda; class Insecta; order Lepidoptera; family Erebidae; genus Euclidia; species Euclidia mi. The sequence continues at coordinate 12,661,998 of OX123203.2, forward strand.
ATAATCGAACCCACAACACTCGACGCAGTATCAAGCGGCGAGGCAGCTGCTTAAGGCGCTGTACTAAGCGACTGTTTTGGTAAATGAGGGGGTGAAGCAGGGGAGGTGAAGGGAGCTTAGCTCCGTCTACTGCGGGGCGCCCCCCTTCATTCTCGTCGCGTGCGGCCGTATTCTGGCGACATCCGTATTCCAATATTTCAAAATCGCAAGCAAAACGTTTTAGCATATTGAATTGAGATACTGATATTAAAATTTATATTACATACATCAATCTGTTTGTACAATATAGGCATAGCGCAATTTTTGTTCTCAGTGCAGCCATGAGCAAAACTGGTTTACATTAGACGTTATAGGTATTAAATGTTGACGAAAGTAGGTAAATACCTACGTGCCGTAAGATGATAAAAATAATTAAGTCAGTTCCATGTATGGAGAGGCCATTATTATTTGTGGTCATTAGTATTGTTTGTTTTGTTTTTGTATAAAAATAGTGAAGCAGTTCATAGAATACCTACATCTAATTCCATTCCTGCCAGTTTTCAAATCTGTTTTGCAATAAATTGGCTGTGACATACGGGCGGACAGACAGACAGACATTGCGAATCTATAAGGGTGCCTTTTTTACAATTTTTGGCTACGGTACACTAAAAAACACAATACTGCTCTACTAAGCGCAAAAGCCGTATCTCAACTCAAGCGAGTTACAAGATAGTTGAAGTTTAGTAAAAGTTGATTTCTTTTATTTATTTATGGATGTTTATTGTTATTATAGGTATAATTATTATGGCAAAGGTTTCGAAATACGTCGCCGTTTTTAGGGGTTGTGAGTGATTGGAGAGGGAGCAGGGGAGGTCTTGAAACCCCCCTCACCATTTTCACTTGCCGGAAATACTTGGTTTCCTCTGAAAAAAAAATCTCCAAACATCGGTGTGTATGGCACTGCCAACTTCCACATTCATCACACTGGTTTAATAAACTAAGGTTGTCGGAGCCCTGCGAAGGGCTCCTATTTTCGGATTAAGGGTCAAAAGAGAACCTAACATAACCTATTTATTTACTTATTACAGTCACACCTAACCCAAGGCACTCGAAAGCAATGACGCACAAATTTGACTTTAGCTGTCAATATGATCATTCCAAGATGGCAGTTTTGCGTTTCGTTTCACGTTTTTCACATAAAACCTAAAAATTACATTTGTAAAACTGTACTAAAGTATGAAAACTATGTTCCGTTTTGCATAATTGCCGAAGTATTTATGAAATTTTGGAAATTGTTTAAAAATATTTAGACGCAATTTCGGCAGCCAAAATTACTTTTAGGGGATTAAAACGAACTACCTTAAGCCCCCTACACTACCAATACCCTCAAATTCAGGCGACTCGTTTCGAAACCCAACCCATTATTATTTTTCAAAATACATGAAACATCAAAAATATATGTGGATATACCTTATTCATGAGATACTGCTATGTCGCTTAGAAAATTATAGAATTAGAATTTGAGTTACTGCTTTTTCGTTAGCTCTCGTCATACATGTTTGTATGGAAAAATATAAAAAAATTCTTTCGCTTCAAATATGTGTTGTTTCAAAGAAAATAAATATTAAAAGATATTTATTTATATTCATTTATAATTTATTAACGAAATACAGAGTTTACAGCTCATCAAAAGTTAGCTGTCTGCTACAACCCGGCAGGTTTTCTTTATTCTCATCGAATGTTAAAGGCAGTGTGTGAGGTGATAAGACTTATTATTTGCTGTTGTTCACGAGGCACAGTTTCATTTACTTTCCTTTTACGGCTTCGTATTATAGAAATTTCAAGCACTGATGAAACATTTACCTCTCCGTGATCTCGCAATGCCATCCCCCTTGAGCTTGACGAGAATCAACAATTTCAGGCAACTGCCAATTCATATAAAACGCCACAAGCTTCTCCCAGAAAACATCATCTCTTTCTATAATTTCTATTTTTAGTGGTATACTTTCGCCACTCCACACAGCAAATAAACACTTTTGTTTGCGTGTAACGTGGCGTTGCCCCTGAATTTGGTAATAACAATTACAATATTTGTTTAGACTAGTCAGTTCACTTTTTTATCATGTTTCCATATTTGTATTTTATTTGCTCTTATACTATTCTCCAGGCCATTCTTATAGGCAACTTTAGAACATTAAATTTCCACAATCGTGTTTGGACCTATTAATCCATCTGGCGTGGCACCAACAATCGAATAATCCACAAGGCTCGATTGTTACATTTTCTTACTTCGCCAGTTGTTGCAAAGCCAGTTGTTCATTTTAGATTCCATGCGCAACTGATTTTACATTGCAAATATTTTATTTGTACAAAATATTTTTTACTAAGTTGGCTTTACTGCTGTTATCTCTTCTTTTTACCACTATACAAAAATTTCAATCTGTCAACATATTCTTACGCAATTCGAACCAGTCACTGCTATCCCTCTTGTAATTTTTGCTTATCACTACGGAATTAGAGTCAAATTTGTTAAAAAAATTGTTTGGCATTTCTTGGCTAGCTCTTGAACAGATCGTGTTAGGAATGACTGAAGTCAAATGTGTGTAAGACGTTGCAGAACTGTTATCTTTAACTTCACTGTAATTACAATAATGATAATTAGTTACGTACTTTATTATAAAAAAATACTATATCTTGTGTTATAGCAAACAGAGAAATCACCTTCTTACTTATAAATGATTGATTTTAGAAATTAAAAAGATATTAGATGTACTGAGACATACCTAATAGTTTATGAATAATCAAAGTTTTACCCGATGTACCTAAAAAGGTTTATGTTCAAAACACAATAATACAACATTCGTTACCGCTTGTGTGCAGATTGCGGAGCGCCATATTAGCGCTGTCATCATTATTGTTCGCCGTGGCGGCATCTTAGCGCTCCAGGCGCTCTGACAAGCTAATTAATTTGAAATATAGGTACATAAAATGATTCGATTTTATGTTATTACTCTTTCAAAAATTGAAAACTGTGGCAGCTATGTATTGTGAGAATAATTTATATAATTATATTATGCATAATCGATAATATATAAGTAACATAGTTAGTCATAAAAGACTCTTATTAAAATAATTTGTGTAAAAATGTTACATATTTCATAATCAGTTGGCCATGGATGAATTTCTATTTTATTACGACGCTTTCTTGTACAAATCCTTCGTAGAACTTCATTTCTCTAATTGTCCATATTTTATTCTTCTAATTATATATTTATAAGCACAGAAACAATAACACATTAAACGCAACAAGAGTATAAGCTTAGGTCCTAATTATATGTGCCCATAGTTACATGAAAAGCCTATTTGATTCAAAGTATTCAGTCTATAACATAAAACATGAAATTACGAACTCAAATCGGCGTATTATAATAACAAATAGGTTTACGTAAAATTTTGTTCAGCGGAGACGCAAGCGACATGACCTATCTCTCACAGGGCTCATAGCCGAATGATGAGGTCTGGGCGGGGCGTAAACTAGCAACTGACATTCAGTACACCGCTTATGCTAATAAGGTTTAAATTGCTGAAGCGTTTGATATTGATGGGATCTACCGAGCGTCAAAATCATTGACGTTTGGCAGATTTTATTTAATTTTACAAAATATACACATATAATATGAAAATAAATAGGGTAATTCTTTAGTTCATTAGATTCCCTACAATATTATCAAAAAAAATATGACAGCTTACGATCAAAATATTGCAAACAGTGAGACGAAAGATTATTTTCTACCTCGATTTTGTGATTTTTTTACCGTGATTCTATTTTACGTACATGAAAAATTCTTTCAAAAGTCTTTTGTTTAGACTTTTGACTTTAAGCTCTAATTTTTGCTAGTTTGTAATATGTACCGTTATGGCTAGATGCGCGACGAAAAATTAGGTGTTTCACGGCTTCTGAGGTATAACAGCGCCTTAAACCACTGTGCCAACCGAGTAATCATACCCATCGCCAGACTAGCGACGCAGAAACCGCCACTTATAATATCATCATATAATTCTGTTTAACTTTGGTAATTAATCAGAGTAATATGATCAGTAATCGATATTGTGACCTTTTCCACTGAGGTATTTAGGTCAACATATAGCCTAATTAGCTACCTGAAACACACAACGTATGTGCATGGATGATTTATTTATATATTTTGTCTAATGGTCTTCTTCACAACATTTAATCTTCTGATCTTCTCTCTCTTTGATAAAACTAGTAAGAGATCAAATGAAAACGGTAACTCTAAAACATTGTCTTTTCTTTTGTCTTTCATAATGTGTGCACAGCAAACAAGGTCAGTATCAGTCAAAGTTCAGTTCAAATTAACATGTTATTTCAGTTTTTTTGTTTTTTTTTATAGAGTCACGCCTGTCTCCCCGAAGGTGTAGGCAGATGTGAAATATTACACCCACATTTCGCCATGAATTTTTAGGTCCCACGTAATACGGGGCGAGCCTATTGGCGTAACAGGGCGCATTACTGGGACTGCGTGCTGCTACTGAGAATTTGGAAAACCCAGTAACACTTTTGCCCGACCCGGTAATCGAACCCGGAACCTCCGATCAGCAGTCGCACACGCTACCCACGGGACACGGAGGCAGTCTTGTTTTTTGTTCTCGCGTGGAAACTTTATTTCTATTCCCTGCGCTAGTCGTGATGCTGTTTTAAGTACTGCTGTTTGAAGTAGGTGGAAGAGGTATGAGAATCTCTTATAGTTAACCGTTGTGGTGCTCTCGACGTGGTCACGCAAATCACGGTTAGTACATCTACTACGACTACGCTGGGATCATCATCTCGTTACCTGTGACCACAGTTAATATTATCCATGCTAAAGCATCTGTATACATAGAAAGCGTGTTAATTTTTCAAAAATCGTGTGATTAAAATGAGTAACAGTAATTATATGACCATAGTTGAACGATATCTGTCAGATTAGCTAGTTTCTAATAAAGTGGAAAGTTCCCTTCAAAAACTATTTTAAAGTCTTGTATAGCGATACGCAGAAAGTATTATTAAAATCCGTTGAGTAAAAGGTATACTACACCCAGACACGTTGCTACAGAAACGCACACATACGCACTCTCATACTTAACCAACCATACACACACGCTTGTACAGACATATATTTACATTGACTGCAAAAAATTACAATACTAAAGCACTACTTGTCAACCAACTTAACCTTACAGCTGTAACCTCAAAATATTTTTATTATATAAAATAAACCTCTAAATAAGCTGATATAATGTTCGCAATCTTAAATCTACCGACAGGCTCAATTTGCGGTGTAAACATGCAATAAATTACTCCCAGCTAACAGCAGACATGTAGATAATTAAAATGTACATATGTACCACCTATGATTACCTCTCCGTTTGTGATGGAGCACTTATCGAATAGCCTTTGCACTTCACTGAACGGCTGTAATGTTGTTAGTGTTTTTAATTTAATTTGTATTTGTTTAACGGTTTATTGGTGATATTTTTTTAGTGCGTTTATTGTGCAATGCACTGTGCTGTGTTGATCCAGTGTCAAGAATACGTCAACATATGTTATGAATGTTTATAAAGGAGAAAAATACGTTCAGGATGATGACGGTCATATCTATTTGTATTACAACTAAGCTTCATCTACGGTTTTGCCCGTGTGAATTATACACTTAAGCTTTTTCTCAGGAGTTTCACCACGTATGTATTAGTGAAAACCGTACAAAAATGCCTACCCAATCGCGTTCATACAGACAGAAAGACTTTATAATAAATTTTGATTAAACATTTTGTAGGGTTAATAAAGTTTAGTCTATCTATTGGTCTATGATTAAAACGAAAAGATATATAGGTACCCTAAGCAGCAACTAAATAGTGAAAATGATTAAAAATTATCATCATAAACCTATTTATCTACTTAACCAAACTCGACATTTTTAAAAGAAACGAAGTTAACAGCCGCACCATTGAGCCCAAAAAGAAAAGTTATACAAAATGTTAGGTCCGATAAAATGAGATGAAAAAAGGGAAAACTTTTAATGGGACGCTCGCCAAGGGTCACAACTCAGTGTACAACAGATCATTTGGACGAAAAGCCGATTATATTCGTTGGTAGGCTTCAACTAAGCACACGTCCTTCATATACCGCGGCTATTTAAGGGCGATCAGTGGTTTTTTTTATGTTTTGAACATTTTAATAATAGATGTTTCAATACGTGTTTTCTCGCCGTGTAGTTACTACGTTTTATTTTTTTGATTTTCGCATAGTGCAAGCAACAAAGTGTGATTTGCGTAAATAATGCTAAACGGAATGTCACGGCTTCGATTATTTAAATAAATGTATATAAGAAGCGATTATTTGTTACATCAAATTAAAATAAAGAATTATGCAAGTAGAATACCTACATATTTTACATTTAATCTCCAGTTAGAATTAGTTTGTATTTTTGGCGATGTACGTATGAGCAGAAGATTGTCGTAAACCATATATTATAATGCATTGCTACACCGTCCTGAAACGATTTCTGAAAGGAGACTAGCTTTGATAAATAATTGTTTACGCAATAACTGATACACACCCAAAATGCTGTAGTGACAACGTCGTAAATATGGAAGTGAAGGCATTAAAATTACCGCCGTCGACTTACGGTGATGGTTCGCAACTTCGATTTACATTACTACCTTAGTTTACCAGCCTGGATAGGCGTTATCTGCTGCAAGATAAATTCATAATAATTGGAACACGAAATATTTGTGATACTATTTGACAAATATTTTAACTTGAAAAAGAAACGTCTAAATAAGCTGATATAATGTTTGCAAGCTTAAATCTACCGATAGGCTCAATTTGCGGTGTAAACATGCAATAAATTACTCCCAGCTAATAGCAGACAGGTAGATAATTAAAATGTATGTACCACCTATGATTACCCCTCCGTTTGTGATGGAGCACTTATCGGATAACCTTTGCACTTCACTGAATGGCTGTAATGCTGTTGGTGTTTTTAATTTAATTTGTATTTGTTTTACGATTTATTGGTGATGTTTTTCGAGTGCGTTCATTGTGCAATGGACTGTGTTGTGTTGATCCAGTGTTGGGAAAACGTCGAAATAACACATAACACAATACTGAATAATGTAATTCTGGCCTCAACTAGACAGAAGCATAGAATATAGGGCAGCCATTTCTAGAGACTAGACTTTTAGAGATCCCTGGTTTTCTGTAGAAAAGATAACCTTCTATCACATCCGTCTAATTACTTATTCACGTTTATTCTATATTCTGCAACTCGCGAATAGTATTATTTTAAGACAGCTATACCAATAAGTGTAATCCAGTTACATACTAGAAAATTATATGGCAGTTTGCAATGTGTTTGTCATTTTAGATATCTATTTGCATTATAATGTAAAATTTTACTAAGTCTCCAATAAAGATTAATTATTATCTATCTATGATTAAGATAAAAAGAAAAAAGTACATGCTGTAAGCAGCCACTAAAGACCGAAATTATAAAAAAGTAGCTGACCCAGCGAACTTCGTAACGCCATTTTTTAAATATAAATATATATATTTTTAGGTAGGTATATAAACTATTTTTTCATATAAACCTTCTCCTGACAATAACGAACTCATAAAAGAAAGATTTATCCAATTTGGCACAGCCGTTTGGAAGCTATGCGCATACAAACATTTCGGTGATACATTTTCATTTGTATAGACTAACATCATAAACCTATCTATAACTTAACCAACCTCGATACTTTTAAAATAAACAAAATAAACTGCCGCACCATTGAGACAAACAGAAAAAGTTACACAAACGTCTAGTCCGATAAAATGAGATACAAAAAGGAAAACTTTTAATGGGACGGCTACCAAGGGTCGCGACTCAGAGTGCGTCTGTACAACAGATCATTTGGAAGAAAAGCCGATTATATTCGTAGGTAGGCTTCTACTAAGCACACGTCCTGCATATTTTTGTAGGACCGCGGCTATTTTAGGGCGGTCAGTGGTTTTGTTATATTTTGACATGGTAATAATAGATGTTTCAAGAAGTGTATGTTTGGTTTTCTCGTCCTTGTAGTGACAAATTTTGTAGTGGTTTGATTTGCCATAATGCAAGCAACAATGTGTGATTTACGTGAATAATGCTAACAAATGGGTGAAAAAGAAGCGACTATTCGCTGAAATTACTTACAATAAACTAGTACGCAAGCAGAATAGGTACCTATTTTACTTTTATGCTCTGGTCAGAATTAAATTACATTCTTGGTGATATTGTTATAGCTAGAGGCCCATTTCTCGTAAATGTATTTGTTCAATTTGTTCAAAATGCAGTTTCTATCTAATATCGGTGTCATATCAATGTCATAAATGGTATTTGCCTAAATCAAAGAGCATAGATATTTACATAGAGGCGCATTTCTTATGGGCGCTCTGTAGACAAACTTTCTGTGACCCAAATTGACGCTTGACGGTGTGGCAGTCGTGCTGTGACAGCTGTCTCTACGAGTGCAAGAGAGACGAACGTTCCTCCTGTGTATCTTAACTACGAGTGCAAGAGAGACGGCCAACGATGCCAGCGCTGCCAACGGCGCCAACTACGAACAAAACTGGAGACAGTCATCACTTGGAATCGGCACACGAAATCCTTAAGAACTGCGCTTCTATGTAAATCTGTATTTATTGGTGGAGGCATTAAAATTTCCGCTGCGGACTTACGGTGTGACGTTTCACTATGAACTGTTGCACGTGGCGACGACACTGACTACCATGCTATCGGTATTAGTAGTACTGCTGCCTTGAAAACTGGTTTGCAATTTTGATCTCCATTACTAGGCCCAGTTTTACCAGCTCTGGATAGAAGTTATCTGAAAGATAAATTCATAATTGGAACACGAAATATTTATGATACTATCTGACAAGTAATTTACCTTGCATTTACCTGACATTAGTGTAACTGGTCCTAACTGTTAAAAATACGAGAAATATATAGGTAAAATATATAATTTAGAACTCAACTCAAAACACAAGTAAAGAATTCTCAAAAGTTATGTTTATAAATTGTGTCTGATAGTTGTAGGAATCCGATATCCTGCACACCTTAAACTAGTCATTCGGGAGATGCGCAGCTGTCAACAGAATCTCGACGTGTAAATACGGATGTCAAGCAATCCTACATACACGTACTGTAAAACCTGCAAGATTTCGTTTTTAAAACTAAGACCAACAAGGTCGCGACCAAAAGCGGACCTTATTGCTAAGCCTCGTCTGACCAGACGTATAGTGGAGGATTGGTAATAGGTTCTGTTCATAGTTTCTGTTTTCAGTTGTCAATGTTAGACATTTTCACAGAGGATGTATTTTATTGCTGATGTACAAACAAACAATAAAAGCGAGTCAGTTACGATTCAGACTCGCACACCGTGAATTTTATTATTTCGGAAAAATTTAAAAAATATCCATGGAGTTCCTACATGGTATATAACCAAAATAGGTGTGAAACCCTGTGTTTACGACTACACTTTAATTTGAATTCAATCCCAAACACTCCAACATAACTTAAAAATGTATCATCGCCAGCGAAGCAAACTCACTTCTGTGCCGACGAGTACTGATTTATTTATATGTCCCTAGGTTTTGCCACTGGCTTCACCCAGGGTTCGTTTATTGGTATAAAAAGATGACCTACGTGCTTTTCATATGTATATTTTTTTATAGGCTCACGCCTGGTTCTCCGAAGGGGTAGGCAGAGGCATATTGCTACACCCACTTTTCGCCAGATTTATTTTAGTCCCACGTAATAGGGGGCGAGCCTATTGCCGTACCGGGCACATTACTTATTATTACTACTAATACTATTATTCTTACTAATATTCAAACTGGAAAATTGACATTATTTGTTAATTTGTCCTTCTTTCAAGTGGCAACGGAGCAAAGTTATGGTATGAGTTTTGTGTTTCGAGACAGTTATGGACAGGCTAAAAAGTGACAAAGGCTGTTCGAAATCTAGTTGATTAAATCTTGCAGGTTGTTAATTACAACAGACCTCGAACCATAGAATTTCAAGGTCAAATGAAAGCCTAACAATGTACCTACTCTCTAAAATCACTGGATCAGCATCAACCGAAACTTTATTACTAGCTAACCCCGGTTTAGTTTGTAATTTATGTAAGCCAATATCGAACCAGCGACCTACCGCAAGATAATGCTGGTGTTTCCGTTCAATTAACTTGTTTAATTGGGTACTAGCCTTAATGTTTGATGTCGGAGCGAAACAATTTAATAATGCAATATTATTAGCGTTATTGAATAAAATTTGGACTGTTTATTACATTTGATGAAACAACCTCTTATTACATTTAATTTTGATTTGAATGTGACTTTCTCAGGAAAACTTTTATACTATTTTCACGTTCAACATTGAAGTAATTTTAATGAAAATGGCCTCGCCTAAACTGTGCGATGGTTGCCACTTACGATCAAACTAGGCAATACTTGTAATATGGTTACCAGATAACGGGAAAAATGCTAATTTATTATCTTACACACATATACAATACAGAAATAGTAACAAACCAGGAAAAAAACATTTCAAAATTAGTCTAAAAACTAACCTACTAATAAAAAATCGGCACAAAAGAGAAAATAAGAAAAATACTATTTAATGCGTCTAAAAACTTCTCCGCAACTTTGTCGACCGGTTGCGTGTCTAGACGACTGGCAGCATTGGATAGCAATGCTTATTATTCTCTCTGCGAAATATAAGCCACAATAGAATAGAATAAATATAAAGTTGACCCGACCGACATTGTCTTGTCAAACAAACGATCTACCCATTTAGACGTTTTGATTTTTCGGCCGTCCCACCCTTTGGATTCCTGATTTCCTTTTTATCTTAACAACCGCAATATTGAAGCAGAAAACAAAAATACAGAATGATTAAATTCCGATCCGACCATTTTTGAGGATTAGTGAGACAACTAGCTACAATTGTTTTACATTTATGTACATACATGTATATTTACAGGAAAATAAAAAGCGAACCAGTCAGTCAGTAAGTAGTCACCAAAATAATTATTAAATATAGATACATGCCTGTATCCCCGAAGGGGTAGGCAGAGGCACACTACCACTGTTTTAACTACTGTTCTTCGCAAAAAACGAGTAAGAAACTGGGAACATTTTTTTTCTCGTAACATTCATTCACCCGCAATACCCTCAGTTTATCCGTGAACATGGCGCTTGCAACAGTGCCCAAATATCGGTTACTCCAAACAAAGGTACGTGGTATATATCCCGACAAACAATTTAAAATATAATGACCACGAACGTTTAAATTTCTATATATTCTGGTATTTTTTATAAGAGATTAACCTTGTATAAACCATTAGTTTATATATAACGATGGTATAAACTATGTCAGTGATGCGCGCGGTTGTGTCAAAGTCAAAGTCAAAATCATTTATTCATCTAGGCCATAAAGTGACTCTTATGAACGTGAAAATTGAAGTTAATTACTTCATGATTCTACATTTATATTTACTGCCACGTTCGCAATGCAATAGGTAGAACCATAAGAAAGAACAGGCAATAAAACTCATGGCTACTTTTTTTACACCCAAGACCCTCAGGGTAGCAGTGTGTTAATCCCTCGACTAGGCTACTACTGCCTTAGAAGTTCAATATATACTCTATTACTATCTTAAAAGTTCAACAATAGACAAAGCAGGTTTCTCGCAAAATTAATCTCGGTCTTTGTAAGGAGGAGATGAAATCTGAACATGAATATCAAACGATGCTAAAGATACCTAAGCAGTATATTATATTAATATATGTCGTACACTATTCTGAGCCCTGAGGGTCGTAAGGAAATCTCAAGGATATCATTCTTTGTTTTCACGATGTGAGCATTTAAAGGCTTTGTGTTGTTGGACTTGAGCTTTGGATGATGTTATGCTACAGTACATCATACATAATTTTATTATTATTTTATTTTCAGTATGTCGTGTCCCACTGCAGGGCAAAGGCCTGCCTCGCCTTTTTCCACAGATCTCTACTTTTTGCCAGTACAGGCCAGTCCTTCCTTATTCCTATACATACATAAATCTGATTTAAATAATATATGTTAGCATAGAGGATGCCCACAGCTACACCTGCATTTCCTTCCTTTTTTGCTAATGCAGGGGTAATCCCCTAGACAGTTTCGGGCAACCCCTTTTTGTGCACCGATACGGTTCCCAATATTCATGCCAAATTTCAGCTTCTTGCGCCTAGTTCTTTCAGCTGTGCCTTTTCTGTCAGTCAGTCAGTAACGTTAGAATTTTAAACATATGTCGAACACAATCGTTAGTATAGTCGCAAAACAACACGAAGTGCTGCCATCTGGTGACTGCTGGGTGACGTATCGCAGTACAATGAAGGGGCGGTGCTCGACAAGTGTTCCTCAGAGCTTGTCTGGCGAGCGAACGGCATTCAAGCTCGGAGCGTCTAGTCATATGTACCTCGTGAATTTCAAGTACAGGCTTGGACCGTTACAAGACTTTAAGTGAAAGTGTTAGCATATTAGACTTTGATTGTGTGTCATAAAATAAACTGTGTGTTGTACTTAGTGTATATTCATTGCAAAAAGACCCAGCTGTGTCCACATAGAACTGTGAAGCGTTTATACCGGCCAAAAATCAAGCTACCCGTCGTCACAAACAAAATATTCTTCTCACTTTTTAAAAACGTCAACTCCGACACTAGCAATATTTTTTGTTATTGGAGATCTTAAAACCACTGAATAGGGCACCGGACTGCACGCCAACATTTCATTAATTTACAAACCTTGGGCAACAACTGGTCATACATAAATAAATCACATGTTGATGTTAATTTATCAATTTCTAAGTCGCTGTCTATCTGTTGTCTTTGCCATCTCTTTATACAAATTTCTTAAACAGTAAATTTTTTCGTCTCTCGTCTTTCGAAAACAGTATTTTAGAAATGAAGAAGAAAGCCTATTTAAGAAAGAAAAGTGTTTAAGAATCTCATCACTCTAATTCTACATATATTTCAAATATTTATCTCGTATCGTTAAAAGGAACGACTGGAATTCTAAATCTCCGGGCATATATATTTTACGACTTCACGTTTAGTATCTAGTGGCATAAACACATCCAATCGTAAGTACGAAAACGTCTACGTTTTATCATTAATAAAATATTATTATATTGAATGCTCCGTTGGTTCAATTATGTTTGTGAATCACTGCGAGATCTTTGAAGAGTTTGATTTCCTGACATTTTGGGATGGTATTTTTTGAGTCGAATTAATTTTTTGTTATGGACTCACGCCTATATTCCCCAAAGGGTGTGCAGAGGTGTAATACACACACCTCTGCCAACCCCTTCGGGACCCACATTTCGCCATGTAATGGTTTTTTAAGTCCCACGTAATAGGGGGCGAGCCTATTGCCGTTGCCAGAATACCGGTCACATTGGCCGACTTTTGCCCGAGCCGGGAATCTTACCCAGGATCTCCTGATCAGCATACGCATACGCTATCTAATAGATCATGGAGACAGTCTGACACGAAACATATACAATAAATGACATAGCGCTCTGAAAAGTTAAGCTGACGTGGCATTGGACAGTACCTAAACCAAAAATCCGATGGAGTAGAAAGAATCTGGGGTAGCGGCCATGCAACTGACGGCGCAGCAGAGGTGGATCGATGATCTTTTTGGGATCGTGGTAAAAGGCTCAAGATCGCTCTGTGTGGTGAAGCTTCGGGGAAACCCATGTCTAGTAGTGGCTGTCAAGGCTGAGATATTGATAAAATACAAGAGCCTACGCTATGAAAGTCTTAAAACTGTAGTTTAATGTATGCATATAAAGTCTTTCGACTGGGGGTTAAGGGATTTCTACTGCAATTCTTCCATTTTGTCCTTCTACTATAATTTGTTCCTTCAAATTATGAGCGGGCGTAGATTTGCGGGCGAGGAGATGGTAAGTAAAACAGCATTTGTACATCACTTCAGTTATTATTCTATAATCACAGTATAATTGATTAGGTATCGCAACAATTACAATTTCTATCAAAAATTAGCGTCCACCGATCACGTGGCCACGAGCGCCTGTTCAGCTGTTTCCTCGTTGACTGCGATTCGAACAGTGCTCACCTCACCAGAGCCCGGTGTTCGCTATTGGAATGTCGTTCTTCTTGGCGGCCTGTAACATTGTAGCAAACCTCATTGTTAACCACCGATGAGGTTAGCCTACACGGCCATTCTGACGAATCGCACGACCTCGTGCGCATGGTGTCCAGCATCTACAGGACGCAGCATTATTTCTCCAGACCTGTTCAATTAGAAAAGATGCACATTAACATTCGCTCGGCTTTTCCTGACCAGAATGAACTACATCGCTACTGCGTAGTAACAACTACCGACCATGGTACAGGCATAGTATAGACCATGGACCCTCTTGGGGTACCAGGTCCTACTGACCGAATACCAAAATGCTACACACTAGGCTTATCAGGCTCAGCTGACTAGGCCCTTTCGACTAATCATCAGAATGCGGACCGGGCGTACAGGGCCCTTTCGACCGACTCACAGCCATGGACAGGGCATACTGGACCCTTCCGATCTACTTAAATCATGGACAGGGCATACTGGACCCTTCCGATAGACTCTCAAAGCGTGGACCAGGCGTACGAGGCCCCTCCGACCAGCTTTGCTACTGCTACAACAATACAACACACGTAGATACACACATACCTTTACTCAAGTCACAATTACTTAGTGAGTTATCCTACGGTGCGGAGACTATCGACGCTGGCAGCAGTGATTTCTTCTCATCAGGAATGGACGCTGTCTCACCGTTGGTTTCTTAGGGCTCTGTTTAATTTCGTTACCGTTTATCGCAGGCACTTCATCCTCATCGAAGATCTTGGTTAGAGTAGTAAATATTTCTACCAGGTCTTCAAAATCCTGAAGCATACAAGGTTTAATGAGCCTACTTATAAACAAGGTTAAAGCTATTGATACTTTAGTTTTATTCATAGAGACTTATCCAAAACTCTAGTTATGACGAGTTCCTCTATCTCAAACGAAGGAGGATGTCAAGACGAGATCAAGCGCCGTTCAGCTATCACCAGGGCGGCAGTAGAGCGTCTGGGAAAGATATGGAGAGTCAGCCGAATTACACGGAATACCAAAGTTTGCCTAATGAAGTGTCTGGTTTTTTTTAATCTTTTTCTACGGGGATGAAACGTGAACACTAATGCTACAAGATCGCCGAAAAATCGATGCGTTGGAGATGTGGTGTTGGAGACAGATGTTGAAGATACCGTGGACAGCATTTCGCACCAATAACTCCATCCTCAAGGAGCTTTACATAAGGGATAGACTTTCGTCGATTGTGCAGTTACGAATACTGATGTTCTTTGGGCATATCACAAGAAACGAGGACTCGATGGAAACACTTGTGGTTAACGGTTGCGTTGAAGGCAAGAGAGCCCGTGGTCGATATCCGACTCGGTGGATCGATGTTATCACGCGGGCTACGTAATCGACCGCAGTACAATGTGCGCGAAACGCCAACAACCGCCAGAAATGGAGAGATATCGCTCGGCATGCCGCAGCTTTGGAGGCAAACAATGGCGGCGCTCCATAGTCCTGTCCATCATCAAAAGCCAGGACCACCACCAGCAACAGACATTCTAGTACATCTAAACCACCACTTGTGGGTTACACGCAGTGTTTCGTATGAAGATTGAACCCATAACACTCAGCTCAGTGTGAAGCGGTATTTGGGGACCACACAAAGTGTTGTCTCGTGTAGGAATGAACCTACAACACTCGGCACAGTGTGAAGTGGTGAGATGGTCGCTTTAACCACTACGCCAATCGTGCACTATTCGTGTAAAGGACGAAGATGTTACATAGGTAGTAGGTACGATGACATATAGCGGATTGATTTAAGCTACGCATGTGCCCACTTCACCTGACCGTTGAATCCAATAGAGCCTTATTCGTGCTAGGTTCTGAATATCGGGAGCCTGTTTCTGCTTTACCTGTAACCAATCAATCAGCCTACCGCATGAAGTCCAACCCAGCTAACTTTTTCAGGTCGTCGGTCCACCTAGCAGAGGGGGCCGGCCGTCCTTACGTTTACTGAGTCGCGTTCTCCACTCTGGACACGCTTGCTCCATCGCCCATCAGTCCTTGTAATGTGCAGATTTGACTAGCTCACTGACACTTAAGCTTACCTGAAATCAACTATTGTTTAATTTGACATAATTTACCACCTTATCAAAAGTCTCTAGGGATCAAAACTAAAGGAGTTTGGGATTAACTAACTCACAATTAAAGTTTCAGACTCTATAAGACGAGGGAGCTAAAGAGATTCTAGACAAAAGCTCGGCATATGCCATTTGACGTCTCCCTATAGACTTACGCCTGTATCCCCGAAGGAGTAGGCAGAGCTATAATATTACACCCACATTTCGCCATGAATTATTAAGTCCCACGTAATAGCGGACGAGCCTATTGCCGTTACCCGGCGTATCATATGAGAATTCGGAAAACCCTAATTACACTTTTGCGCGACCCGGGAATCGAACCCGTGACCTCCGATCAGCAGTTGTATACGCACGCTGGACCACAGAGGCAGTCACGTCTCACTACATGACAGCAACATCATATGCTAAGAGAAACAGATGGTATGCGTTTCTCGTACTCATGAACATGAGGTGACAAATTGTTTTAGCTTAAGAAGCTTTCAAGGAAAAGCAGTGAAATTCTATGAGTCTAGATAGTAAAATGTTGACTATCAAGATATAACGAAAACTTCGACTAGTTCTGTCACTGATAGGGTTTACAAATCTCAAGAATGATACTCAGACTCAACTTCGATCGTGAGACACCACTGAAGGTTCTGTTGTCCCAAAATTAATACTGTACTATAACTTTCAAGCTGTAACTATACCATGCTATTATAACCATAAGTGTAGAGCACAACTCACCCTTCGCGGCTGTGCTTACGGATGCCCAATGTAGACCAAACCTAGGAATTGTCTTACTTGTCTCGCTGTAAAATGATATCTCCTGAAGAACTGACTTACCAGTCGATGTGGATACCATACCATTTACTAGTTTCTGTTCACAAACGTTAACGAAACCTGAAAATAAGTGCTGTGTACGGTGGCGATCTTCTCTCCAGCATTTTTATAACAGCGACACTGTCTTTAACTTTGCTTTACTGCCATCTTGTGTTTATGATGACGACGGTGGTGGCAGGATCCGTCCAATTATAAATCCGCAACTAAACAAGTTTCCTTCATCATCATCGCAGCGCGATATTTTAGCTCTCGAATTTTTCTTCAGCGATATTTTTCTAGGTGCACGACACAATTGTACTGAGCTGTCATCGTGTTGTCAAATTCGTATTTGCGGCCAATCTCATTACAAAGTAGGTCGGTTATCCTGTTGAGGTTGCTAAAGAGATAATTATCTCCTTGCTTACATGATGGTGTATGTAATGGGTTCACAATCAATCCAGTAATGATCTCTTCGATTTGCCGAAACTTGCGAGTAGCAATCCCTTAAAATGCGGCCGTCACATTTCATATTAACGCGGCGCGCCTCTTCAATGCGTCGCTTAAGGCGATTCAAATATGATGTTGGTGTTTCTCCATCTTTCAATATCAGCTTCAACATCGTCAGGAATGTAATTTCACGAACAGAATCGGGTTACGTTGCTAGTAACGGCTTTGCCCAATCGCTTCGTTATTGATAACAAAATCATGGGTACTCACACGGGATCTGTCTTTCCATGATCGAATGCCATCTCCTGTTCATCTGCCCTTCGTAACCACTTCTGATAAAGTCTTTCGACTGGGGGTTAAGGGATTTCTACTGCAATTCTTCCATTTTGTCCTTCTACTATCATTTGTTCCTTCAAATTATGAGCGGGCGTAGATTTGCGGGCGAGGAGATGGTAAGTAAAACAGCATTTGTACATCACTTCAGTTATTATTCTATATTCACAGTATAATTGATTAGGTATCGCAACAATTACAATTTCTATCAAAAATTAGCGTCCACCGATCACGTGGCCACGAGCGCCTGTTCAGCTGTTTCCTCGTTGACTGCGATTCGAACAGTGCTCACCTCGCCAGAGCCCGGTGTTCGCTATTGGAATGTCGTTCTTCTTGGCGGCCTGTAACATTGTAGCAAACCTCATTGTTAACCACCGATGAGGTTAGCCTACACATATAATAAGTCATTAAGACGCAGTGTTAAGAGTGTGACAGGAATATTACTAAACTTACTGTTCAGAACTTCAGAACGATATATCCATAGATTTTTTAAATATATATAAATTATAATATCAGTACGCAAAGCTTCCTACTCTTGGCCACGGATTAGCTTTCATTATCCAGGTTTCTTCATGATGTTTTTCTTCACAGTTCAGCAGGCGATAATCAACAATCGTGTTGTACATATTATTTTTACATGGTGTCACAAGACCCGTTACCAAACCGAAGTCTTAATGAAAAGCTTAAAACATGCGTCACATAAAAAATATCATTTCCCAGACATTATTTTTGCTTCGTATGACTTGGCATGATGTACTAAACGAGTTTTAGTACATCACTAAGCAACATTTTTTTAATGTGACGCATTTTTTAAGCATCAATTAAAAGTGAACGTGTACAATGCTCGAAATACTCTGGAAGTCAGGACGGCAGACAGTCGTAGGACATTTAAAAACAAAGCTCGTCAGTGGATCCAACGTGGGTCATTGGCTGAATCATCGTAATCATCACTGGATTATGTATGTATATATAATATTTTATTGAATATATATGTGTATATATATATATATATATATATATATATATATATATATATATATATATATATATATGTTATAATATATTAATTATTAAATTTATATGTGTATTGTATAAGTGTGTTATGTATATTATTTACTAAAGTATCTAGTTATATATAAATTCAATTATAAAGTACTTCCACCTAATACCTGCCTTAACTATCTCTGCATCACCCTAAGGTAGACTGTTAGACAATGCCTAAGGCATTAAGTCCGCCTATGTACAATATTGTGCAGGAAGTTTAATAAATAAATAAAATAAAAAAAATACCTACTTATCCATATGTGCATAGGACATCTATAGAACACATTGGGAGCGTAAATTCATCGATTTTCTACCTAATTAGAAAAAAATCTATAGTGACTTTGATCCTCAATATCTCCTGAACCATTAACTTCCAAGTATGGTGCCGAAATAAAAAATGTTCATAAATATTGGTACAATATGGGGTTTCCATTTTTTACATACATACATAGACTCACGCCTGTTTCCCGGAGGGGTAAGCAGAGACTACGGAACGCCATTTGCAACGATCCTGACATACCTCACTTGCTTCACTCACTCCCATCAAGTTTCTCATGCATGCTGTTCTGTTAAGGGTACTTCTGACTTGTCCTTTTTTCAGGATGTCTCCAATCTGGTCAGAGAACGTCCGCCTAGGTCTTCCCCTTTGTCCTGTTCCATTCACAATTGCCTTATATATCTTCTTTATCAGTCTATCGTCATCCATCCTCTCCATGTGCCCAAACCATCTTAACATGCCTTTCTCAATGCTTGTCACTACATCTTCTTTTACCCCACACCACTCTCGTATCACACAATTCTTTACTCTGTCGGTCAAAGACACACCACACATACTTCTCAGTGCTCTCATTTCTACAGCATTTATTTTACTTTCAAATCTCTTCTGCCATACCCAACTTTCACTACCATACATAAGGGTAGGCACTAACACGCCTCTATGTACAGCCAAACGTGCCTTTTTGGACACGTTTTGACTGTTCATAAACGCTTTCAGAGCTCCATTCACACTATTACCTGCATTAACTCTCCTTTCAATATCTTCTTCATTCTTACCATCTCTTGTAAACAACGTACCTAAGTAAACAAACTCATTCACTTGTTCCACTCGCTGTCCATCGATCAAAACATTACAAGCCGTAACGAATTCCTCCTTTTCAAAAACCATAACTTTCGTTTTACTTACATTCACTTTCATTCCTTTCCTCTCTAACGCACCATGCAGGATTGCTACCATCTCCTGCAACTCCTCCGCTGAAGATGCAAGAATTACCTGATAATCAGCATAAAGGAGGCATTTGACGAGTAACCCATTCATCCTTAATCCGCAGTCACACTGTTTTAAATCTTGCAAACAACTGTCCATGAAGAGGTTAAACAGCCGCGGCGATGCTACACATCCCTGTCTAACACCTTTCTCGATGGTAAACCAGTCAGTGTATGCCCCGTTTATCCTCACACAAGCTCTAGAATCCTCATAAAGGGATTTCAGAGCTCGAATGAGGCTGCTGTCCACCCCATTCATTGACAGCCCCGACCACATTTCATTCCTCACCACTTTATCGTAAGCCTTTTCCAAATCCACGAATGCGCAATAGACCTTTTGACCTTTGGCCAAAAACTTTTCGGCTATGCTTCGCAAGGAAAAAACCTGATCCGTGCATCCCATACCCTTTCGGAATCCCGCTTGTACATCCCATATTTTCTTGTCGGTTACTTCCATAACTCTTTCAATAATATTCCATATATTCCATTTTTTACACCCTGTATAATGTCTTTTACTAAATTTCCTTTGTATTTTAAGTAGAGCGACATTAACAACAGACACGTTTTAATAAATTCAAAATAAATTAATCAAAAACTTCTAGTTATATATCAGCTTTAAATTACGCTTTGAAATAATTGATTGTACTTGATATAAATTTTATTCAACATTTTGTATAATTATTATTTTAAATTCTTGCATTACTGCTGACTATCAGATAACACACAGCTAAAACTATTGGGCGCAAGAAGCTAAAATTTGACATGTACTTTCCCCTACGGGACCGTAGGGGTGCACTATGAAGGGATTGCCCGAAATTCCACGGGATGGGGCAGAAACGGTTGAATTAATATAAAATCTGCGGGCGTAGCTGCGGGTAGTCTCTTCTATTTATAAGCAGCGCAGTGCAGAAGTTCGTTCAATATTTGTTGGCCTCTGTTTAGTTTTGAATAAGTTTGTTATTGTATTTTCTTTTAACTTCGTCGTTTTCTTATGTATATTTTTATTATACTAGCTATTTTCCACCCGCTAGTTTCTAACATAGTTTGAAGTCAAAAGCAACAACTTTGTTTACACTTTCAGATAGGAAAAACAGTAAACTATATTTCTAAGTGAATATTACTACTATTCAATATAAAGTATTTTTTTAAATCGTCTCAACAGTTTTGCTTTGATAGCAGAACATAAACGGACACAAAGAGCTTCTTATGGCGTTGATTCACCTGAGCATTCACTTCTAACAGAACAGCGAGCATTCTCCGTTTTCTGATTTGTCGAACCGGACATTTTCACGATCATTTTAGCGAACACTCCAAATATAGAAAAAATATAGTAATCGCACTACAAAAGCAGCTTTACCCAATATGCCTATTTCAGTTTCACTTATGTATTATTTCTAAAGCAAGAGTAAGATACATAAAAAATTACGTTTCTAAATAATAAAATGCAGATTTTAATTTGAACAGGTTTAATAAATCACACAATTGTCTGTTCCCACGTTCAAATTTATTTATCTGTTATATTATTATTTTACATTATATTTATATTTATTATTATATAATATTATATACTTAAACCAAATCTAAGGATCTTTTGTAAACATTATCGATATTTTACCGATATTTATTCTGAGTAAGCCTATCACTAGACAAGTTAAAATACGTGACAAACTACGAAGATTCTTCCCTAGATTAAAAACATAAGTCAAAGTGAAGTAAATATATTGGATTTAACCGCCATTGTAGCGCGAATTCTATGTTTTATCTAAATTCTAAGGCTCGCCCGGATGTTCGTGAGAATGCTCGCTAAAACACACTCATTTGTTTTGTAATATTCGCGAGAATGCTCATTAGAGTGAATGCTCAAGTGTATCAGCGCCATTACGCAAACATTTATAAACGCGTACAAGTCCCAATGCATGGAATGTTTTAGCAGTTTCTTCGTGGAGAAAACTAATGTTCAGCCAAATTAGGTTAAACTTGGAAGGGGACACCGGGTTATCGAACTTCTTGAATCGTTGTTGTCATTAGCGTTGGGCCGGCCCATTCAAGCTGAAATCAGCAAGGCTCTGCATTAATTTGCATTATTAACATACTAGCTGACCCAGCGAACTTTATACGGCCATATTTTTTTATTATATTCGAGCCTATTGCCATTACCGGCAAATTTGCTAGACTTTGTTCTGCTACTGAGAATTCGGAAGAATCCAATAAGGCTCTTGCCCGACCCGGGAATCGAAACGGGCAACCTCGGATCTGCAGACGCATATGCTGTGCACTGGACAATGGGTCAGTCAACAGAAGATATTCATAACATAAGTCGATTGCATTACACATATGTAAAGAAAATAGCAAGTCGTACCCCCCACTACCGAAGCTACAAACTAAAATACTATATCATCCACCCGTACAAAACCAAGTGACATGATTATGTTACTGCTATTCATAACTTTAAGTTGAGTGTACTAAGCACTTGAAACTTTAGTTCACGTAAGTTTAGAAACTGTCAGACAAGCTCCCAGTACCATTTGTCAAGACCAAAACTATAACTGAAAGTGTTGGCAAAAAGTATTTAGACAAAGAGTTTAACCTCCTAGATGGATTTACTAGACTTCATCCGCGGGTGCGGCCGTGTGGAAATCGGTTCATCATCATCAGCCCTGTATATAAACTGTCCCACTGCTGGGCACGGGCCTCAACTCACAATGAGAAGGGTAAGGCCATAGTCCACCACGCTGGCCTAGTGCGGTGGCAGACTTCACATGTCTTCCAAGAACATTACGGAGAACTCTAGGATATGTATGTTTCCTCACGATGTTTTCCTTCACCGTTTAGCAAGCGAAAATAATTAACAATTTAATACGCGCATAACTGCGAAAAGTCATCGGTGCGTGCCGTGGATTTGAACCCGAACCCTCTGCGTAGCAGTCTGTCGGTCTCTCCACTAGGCTATCGCTGCCTTTGATGCCGTCGGAATTCGGTTATCGCAGTAAAAATCTCTCTCCAGCCTCTTTACTATCTTCATTCACAAAAATCAAACTATAACATTGCCCTGTTCTGACATGAAATAACGACAAAGTTAATAAACAAAGAAACACACATTCGTGGTTATAGTAAAACTAGATGAGCCTGCGGAAACACCCGCGTTATTTAATGCTGCTGCTCCGCTCCCGTGGCTCATAGCGTGATGTTATATAGCCTATAGTCTTCTTCGGCAAATAGGCTATCTAACACTGACAGAATTTTTCTAATCGGACCAGTAGTTTCTGAGATTAGCGCGTTCAATCAAACAAACAAACAAACAAACTCTTCAGCTTTATATATTAGTATATGATTATATACACGATATAAACACGATAATTTGTTCAATATCTGGGTTTGCATTTAGATCTATTTTTATTACATACCAGTATGATTAGGACCGTGCAGAATTAAATATATCATTTATGTTTTGGTTGGGACGTCTAGGGTCTGCAGTGTTTAAGCTTTTCAGATCGCAAATTTTCAATAGTACCTATCGCGGCTACAAGAAATGCGTGGCAGTAGTCATCATCTATCTAACTTGAATTCGTAACTTGAAAGAAAATTATATTCTATGAGTTTTAGTGACAATGTCATATACACAAACGTTGGAGGTAGTCTGAAAGTGATACCTGTAGAACTAAAAAATAAAAGAGAATCGTTTGGCTTGATATAGACATGTTAAGCAAAAAGGCAGTAGGTATGTATGTAGGTAAACAAGTGATGAATATAAACGTGGTAGAACGACGAAAATGGATAGGACCATGAAAAGAATGAATGAACTGTGAGGATGAATATGAAAGAGAAAAGGTTAAATCATCGAATGACGGGCGCCAGAGAAGTATGGCAACGAAGGACGTTTGTCCTTCGTTGCCATACTTCTCTGGCGCTCGTTGTCTCGACCCCAATTAAACTGGGATCTGCGCAAGAGAATGATCATACATAATTACATACAAATTAGTCCTAAGAATAAACCATACCGTTGCTAAGCACAGGCTGACAGAAGATTTGACAGATATGAAGATTTGACAGATCATTTTTGTTCCCGATTCAAATACCAAAGAGAGCAAGATGGCAAAGGTCTAACAGATCCTATTCGTTCCCATCTCTTCCTAGCTTTATCAAAGAGAGCTAACTCTAAATTTAATTTAGTTGAGCACAACATCGCCCGAAATATATATTCTACAAAATATAATATAGAAAAATGATCCTTAAAGTAATATTACTTAATAACTGTCAAGATATCCCTCAGACAATTGCTGAACAGTCCATACTTTTTACTATGCCTTCAAATACAAGCAAGATCATACTTTATAGCTATTTTATTAAAGTATCTTTTCTAATGCGTATTTACTGTTAGTAAGAAGACCATTAGTCCTATTTATACGGAAAATAGTGAGACAGGTGGTTTTTATATAAATTTGTTGAAAAATTGTTCGGTTTCGTTGGACTGTTGGATAAACAACGCTTGGATCTTATTTCAAAACAAACACTACCTTTAGTTTGAAGATTAATACTCTACTATTATTTCTTTGTTTCTGGTGAATGTGTGGCCAACTCTGGCATTGCAGTTTTTAGGCTTCTGCTATCTAAAGATTCTTGTGAGACAGAAGCCGGCATCGACAACTTTACCTCTACTCCCATTCTCAGAATTATAATTTTGTTCAAACTACAGGTTCAATATAGTGTCAATGTCATACTTATGACAAAAATGGTATTTTCTTTAATTAACTGATACTTGAATAGTATCGCGAGTAGATCGTTTAGAGAACAAAGTGTCGAACTATTATGTGTCAAATTAGACGATGATTACATAAAGTTAGCAATTGTGAGTCAAATTAAAATCTAGTCGCATTTCGTTCAGAAGACAGTCATCATCCTCTTAGCGTTATCCCAGTTTCAGTCTGGGGTCCGCTTACTAGTCTAACCGGATTTGGCTGAATATTAGCTTTTCCACGGAGCGACTGCCTGTCTGACCTCCGCAACCCGAAGGGATAGCGATATTCCATGGTTTGGACTAGTGTCAGTTTACTTTAGAAGGTACTGACGGCCTATAACGATTGTCAAAGATCTTCATGACAACCGGGACCGACGGCTTAACGTGCTCTCCGAGGCACGGGACTAGCGATAATTGACAATTCAATACGCACATAACTCCGAAAAGTCATTGGTGCGTGCCGTGGATTCGAACCCGATACCCTCTGCATGGCAGTCTGTTGGTATCTCCACTAGACTATCGCTGCCTACTTCGTTCAGAAGACAGTGTTGATTTCAAATAAAATTCAAGAGTTGGGTTTCTGATCTGAATGCCACAAGCGGTCATCCAATCAAGTGGTGACCTGTGTGAATCAAGCACATTTGGCAATTGAAATTGATTTGATTTGAAAAACAAAAGCTATCACTTGTTGCCGCTGTTTTACAATTTGTATCGCGAGTGAATTCTACCAAAGCATGTTTCAATAACGAATTAAAACTCACTCATAAGCCTAACCCAATGAATTCATGTTCAACACCAATAAAGGTAGCTACAGAAAAATTTAATTAAATAAATCTCACATATGACCGTTCAGATTGCCGTAAGAACGGCAGCCCAAATTCCGGGCTCGTTTGAAGAAACGGTGGAGTAACTGCGTTAGGTGACGCAAATTGCCAGCCAGCGAGGCAGGTGTCCCAGCCTCTAAGACCTGACACATAATCTCTTAAGATTTTATTGCTTTCGTATATTAGAGTACTGTGTACGCAGTATAAGGTGATTTTCTTACATAGGTTTTATGTTTGGTAGTGTTTCTATGCAGAAAGATGGCTGCCGAAATAAGTAACTACGTTTAATGGCTGCACATTTGGCGAAATGGCTGAAACGGCGGCGTCTTCCTTTATAACTGCGTCGAATGATGCAGGTTCGATCGCCACAAAACACTTTGTGTGATCCACAAAAGTTAGTTTCGAGTCCGCGTGTACTTGGTGTCCGTTGATTGACTTTAAGAACTCCGCGGCACGGGTCTTATAACTAGAGCGGCTAGATCTTTAAAAACAATTCTTTTTCCTACCAATGGACGATGAACCTACAAGAAGTGTTCGTACCCGACAGTGTGGCAGGTGTCCCAGCCTATTAGACCTGACACACAATCTCTTAAGATTTCATTTCTTACGTCTGTGTACATAGTGAGGCGACATTTTCTTATGTAGGTTTTATCTTGGCAAAGTGTTATGATGCAGCGAAAGGTTGCGGAAGCGACTGCCAAAATAAGTAACTGTGATTAATGGTTGTACATATGGCGTAGTGGTTTAAGCGGCCGCCTCGCCCTTTAGAATTTCGTCGAGTGTTGTGGGTTCGATCCCCGTACGAGACAACACTTTTTGAACCACTAATTGTTATTTCGAGTCTGCGTGTACTTTGTCCGTTAATAGAATCTATACAACTTCATAGTTAAATGCATCATAATGCTAAACAGGAGTAACCCGCTACAATAACTAAAGCGCGTATTTATGTTGAACTAAAGCCGGTTACGCGGCGATAGCCCAGTGGTGTACGTAACGGACTGCCGAGACGATGGTCTCGGGTTCGATCCCCAGGTACCCCGGGCACACACCTCTGACTTTTCGAAGTTATGTGTGCATTATAAATATAAATAAATTATCGCTCGCTTAATTATGTGACCGGTAAATGGCAATAGGCTCGCCCTCTATTGGGACCGAAACATAACTGGCGAAGTGTGGGTGTGTAATACACCTGTGCCTACCCCTTAGGGGATAACAGGCGTGAAGTTATGTTATAGCTGGTGAACACAAAACAATTGATTGATCACTTGTAGTGTTTCAAAGTGTCACTGTACTACAGTCCGATGTTATGACTCAAGTAACATAAGATTTTTCACCATGTCATATTCTAGTTCAACAAAAAATATCATTATACATACATATAATAATATTTTTTGATTCTTGATCTTCCTAGTGCCATCAGATGGGTTTGTTTTGAAAATAATGTAAGTCGTTGCCAAACCCTCCTGTGTATGCCTTGTACGAGGAAATGCGTACCGAAGCGTAGCATGGTTTGGAAACAGCATACTGCAAAATCGATAACCCTCAAATGATATCTCAACCTTAGGAATACAAAATTGTCTAATATTTACACTTCCAGTTACAATAGTTCAAAAGCCAATCAAAACTGTGATAATATGTATTTCGTTAGCCATTACAATTTTTTTATTTAACCTTTCGACGACCGAGGACATGAATTCATGTCCAGATTCCGTCCTTCAATCTATGACGTTTTTTACACTGGCCTAGTACATTTTATCAATTATTTCAAATGGCATTGCATTTTTACGAATCATAGACAGCTATGAAACCTTCTTCTGATCCAATTTGATGTCAAATTAAAAAGTAAAAGGACATTTCATTTCAATGCGCGCGAAACTGTGAATTTTAGCAAATGTTTGCTATTGAAAAGGGGGAATTATTATAATGGATACATGCATATTTTTAGTTTTAATTGGAAAACCCATATTATACAGAATATAAAAATACAAAAATAAACAAAAAATTATTTTATTTTTGATTATAATACGCTACAATTGTCGATAGAACCGGTATTCTAAGATCCGTTCAAAACAGAGAGCTATACAAAACTAAATATACACTCAAATGTTATTATTATATTTTTTTTAGATTGGCTATATAAGTGGGTTTCAAGAAATTATAACTCGAACTCTTAAAAACATAAACAAAGACCTCTCAGAGCGATAACATTCAATGTCTAGTACCGCGCGCGCGATGATGTCGTACGGCGCGGTCGTATAGCCAAATTGACGTTTTAGAGGGCGCGGTACTTGAAAGGTTAAACAACAGTTCGTAGGACGATTTACCTTCTACCCTAATAAGATATTTATAAATAAATAACCATGCAGTAAATACATCTCCAGGGATCTTCGACGAAGAATAAGCTTAATTTACTTCCCAACATGAAGAGCCAATAAAACATTCCAGCATCAAGCCACTATCAGCTTTACGCTGCATAGAAATAAAGTATTTTTCGTAATAACAAAATGAGATTAGAAATCACATTACGATTTAATCGAAAACATACTTGAAAGTCCTTATCTCAAAATGAGTGTTTAATCTAAAAATAACCTATCACACGCCCCTAAACCACAAAGTGTCTTATACAGGGTGTCACAATACCCATCTCCAAGCCGAAGTCTACTCGTTGTGGACATCATGCCAAGTCATACTAACCAAAAATAATACCTGGGAAACGATTTTTTTAACTTTTCGCATTTTGTAAACCGCAGTAAAAAGCGCGCGCATGCAATGCTCGAAATACCTAGGTACTTATCCATGGAGTCATAGGGCATCTAATGAACATATTGGCGGGGCTAATGCATCGATTTTGTACCTAATCAGAAAAAATCCATACTAACTTTGAGCCTCAATATCTCCTGAACCAGTAATTTCCCAGGTATTGTGCCGAAGTAAAAAATGTTCGTAGTGATTGGTAAAACACGGGATTTCATTTTCCGTTAAGGGTCTTTTTACACCCTGTATAACTGTACTTTGCCAGTCATGTTTAAAGCCATAGGAAAGCACTTTCTAAACTAAGGTAATAACTGTAGAATCAAATATATTTTTCTTTCGTTTCCTTGGGTCTTAACGGTTCAATAACAGTAATAGTGATTTAACCCTTGAGGTGCGATCAAACTAAAGGCAAAGTGCCACAAGTGTGAAAGGTCACGTTGCTGCAAATTTTCATTGGCATAGGTTACCGGAAAAAAGAAATTATGACACCTTAATATAATTATATCACATAAATTGCATATCATTGTGTTGGTTATAAAATCAGCTATCATAATAATAAAATGAATTACTACAAAATACTTACTTTTCTGGCAAAACAAGCTTACAAACTTAGAGGTTTGTTTTTTTTCACTCGTTCACACAAACATTTCATCACGTATTAATGAATTTCATTACTTGTTTGGTTCATAAACACAAAAACATTATCACATATACCTTTAGGTTTTCACACAATACATTATTTATTTGTAACAAACGAATCTAACGCCACTAAAAAATTATAATCCGAACGCGTAACAAAAAGTTCGCCGTGCCAGGCAGCCATGTTACTGTTACGAACACTGTGGCTGTGAATTATTTACCATTTGAAACACGATAACAGTGAAAATGTACAACAATGCTAGTATTTAGTTGCTAAAATATGTTTTCAGATAAATAATCCGGGTACTTTTATGTCTTTCATAACTATTAAAAGAATATTTATCATAAAACACTTACGAAAATAGCGAGTTTCAAGAGTAGAAATAGCCCTTCTAAAAAGTCTTTGCCTTTTATCACTGTATTTCTTGTCTTTGTCACGAATAATGTCACTTCACAATTAATATTTACTTCTTTCTGAGTAAATCTATGTGAGTATCTTAATAAAATATTCGCCGGTTTCTTCCACAAGACAACTTTTATTATAAAGATCACGGAACAAAACACAACAATGGCGGACGCTTTCGCAACTGAGACACAGATAATTATATTTCAATATTTTTTGGCGCCTTTCGTTTCCCTCACCCTTCTAAAACGATTAAGTTGCATAGAATATGAACTATTCTAATAGTTACTACTTTCGTTTCTTGGTTTAAGTAAAACAAAACGTGAAAAAACCGCGACCAATAGAACGATTTTTAATTGAGCACGACCGTGCGTGCCTCAAACACTTCGGACCACCAAAATTAAAACGAAGTTGCTTTTATAATTAACGTAGCTCAATGAACAGAATTTGAGTCTCTATCAATATCTTCGTCATAACCGGCTTCTCGGCTTCTTCTTGTAAAAAAAACGCTTATGGGTACTTAAGTAGTTTTTTAAATTGTATCATCTCACAACTACGATAAAACCTCAAAAAATTCACTCGTATTACCCGTTATACTCCGATCTGTAATGCACAAAACTTGGCACTAAAAGGCACGTACTTGTAACATTCTTTTGTGTTATTGTTTATTATATCAATTCTTTCCCATAAAATCTGAATACCTTCGTAGCTAAATGCATTACCATCATATACCAGCACTTGGAGGTAGAGATAAACTGGGAGAGGTCGTATCTGTCCTGATTAGTTGTGTACCTGACACATCCCAATTTGCACACACAGAATGTTTGATTACCTGTCCGCCGTGGTAATATAGGAACCCCGTTGTGAATACGGTGGCCAGACTTTGAGGAGGATATTGAGATTTGTAGATATTTTATAATTGACTGCCTCCGTAGTCCAGTGGATAGCGTATGCGACTGCTGATCGAAGGTCCCAGGTTCGATTCCTGCATCGGGCAAAAGTGTAACTGGGTGTTTTCAAATTCTCAGTAGCAGCACGAAGTCTGGTGATGTGCCCGGTAACGGCAATAGGCTCGCCCCCTATTACGTGGGACCTAAAAATTCATGGAAAAATGTGGGTGTAATATTACACCTCTGCCTACACCTTCGGATACAGGCGTGAGTCTATAAAAAAAATCGTCATCTTTATCTAGCGGTCTGCCGGTTGTTTTATAGATAGTCACTTAATCATGTAAGTGAGATTTAGCAGTCTATGAATTGAACAGTAATAGTGGAGTGACCGACAGACTGCTAAGTTGAAGCCGTTTATTTAAACCGAAAACCCTCTAGGTTTTCGGTTTAAATAAACGGCAGCAATGATTTTTCGAGGCTATTTGCGAATTAATTAATTCGAGGTAGTAGAGCCTTGCTGATTTCAGCATGAATGGGCCGACTCGACCGGGGAAGTAGTACCCTCTCACAGAAAATCGACGTAAAGTAACAGTACCTAAACTATTGCGTTTCGTTCGGTGAGTGAGAGTGCCGGAGGCCCTCCTATTCCTTATTCCTTATCCCTCATCCCACCCCTTATCCCAACCCCAAGGGGCGGCAACGCACTTGTGACTCCTGTGGTGTTGCGGGTGTCCATGGGCGGCGGTAATTGCTTACCATCAGGCGATCCGTCTGCTCGATTGCCGCCTATTATTACATAAAAAAAAATATTGTGTTAGTTATCGCTTGCTAAACGGTAAAGGAAAACATCGCGAAGATATGTCAAATCTGCCAACCTGCACTTAGCCTAACTCTTCTGAAATGAGAAGAGGTCTGTGGCACAGCTTATAACCATGTCTGATGACGATGGTGTTTGAATCTATTATCATCACCCTAGATTTACCCTTGTTGCATCCAAAACTCGTCTCGTTGTAGTTTGTTTAATTTTGTCAGAGTATTAGCTTTTCTATAGAAGGAGTGCGTCTGATCTCCACAACTCAAAAGGCTGGCTATATTTTATGATTATGACCAATGTCAGCATATCGAAGGGTACTGACCCTCGTAAAGAGAGTCGAGGATCTTTATGACATCTGGTATCGACAGATACCGTGGTCCCTGAAGCATGGAGCAAGCAAAAATAAGGAATTTAAAATGCATATACATCTTCTTAGTACATCTATATATGTATTATTATATAGACTGCCTCTATGGTCCTTCGGTAGTGTTAGTGACTGCGGATCATGAGGTCTCGGGTTCGATACCTGGGTCGAACATAAAATGATATTGGGTTTTTCTGTTAGGAATTATCCAATAGAAGTTCGGAGTGGGGTGTGACACCGCCAACTCCCTGGAGTTGGCGATGTCAAATCCGCGTGCCTCGGTAAGCACGTTAAGCCGTTGGTCTTACGTCCAATCTCTCTCGGGTCGTGTCGCTAGTGGTGTCCCATCGGACTATGAGAGTGAGGGAATAGAGAGTGTACTTGTGTATGCGCACACACTTGTGCACTATAATGTGTCCCGCACAGATGGCAAGTCTCATAGTTAAATATGCCGCCGTGGCCGGAATCGGTCAGGAGGACGTTATTACATATATATACATATTATAAAATAAAGCCTCCTTTTCGGTCTGTCGGTCTGTATGAACACGATAAACTCAAAAACTACCGATCGGATTTTGTAAGGTTTCACCGATAAAGATTAATTCTTGAGGAAGGTTGAGGTTTATAATTGACGCGAGCGGAGATGAGGGCATCTAGTCCTTAAAAAAAATGTAACCTGCGTTTGCCGTTATGTCCTTGATTGATATAGTCAGATGGCTACTCTGCCAATGTCAAAAAAACCATGCTATATTTTATACCAACATTTTATGATAATGATATGGCTACCCTACTTCTGGGCTACTTGCAAATTGTTGGTGTATTTGCGGTAAAATTATATGTGGGTATGATTTTATAATTAGTGGGTCGACGTTTTGATATCATTTTGAACAGGGATCTCTGTTATACGATATTTATGTTTTGATATCTGGACGGAATATTTAACCCTGGCTGAGTTATGACGTCTACAGGTTTTCGGGTACTTTTGGCACGCGTTTTCGGTTCGGCAATTGGTATAAGCCATAGTGAGCCGGGAGCGCCTGTAATGCCTCTGCGTGTCAGGAACGCTGAGCAAAGTCAGATGCCAGAGTAGGAGAGGTATCGTCACCGCTTTCTTCCTAAACGCAGATTGAGGCATCGGAAAGCGCGTAACAAACTCCAGCTACCGTAAGGATAAGCGGGGATGAAGCGGGATGGTGAACCAATGGATCCAATCGCCATTCGACCAGTCAGAGGCTGTGGAGGCAGCACAATACTCATATTTACCCCCTAGGGTTGAGAAATGCTTGGCTAAATCCGGCGAGGCCTTGTGGAACAACACCCTCATCTAGGGTATTTTTGCGCGGAAAGAATCATTCGACGATTGGTCTTCTCTAATCAGACAATCAAAGATCACGCTTCATCAACAAAAACTTTAAGCATATATAATACTAGATGATGCTCGTGGTTACACCCGCGTTATTTAAGGCTACTGCGCCGCTCCCGTCGCTCATAGCGTGATGTTATATAGCCTATAGCCTTCCTCGATAGATGGGCTATCTAACACTGAAAGAATTTTTCAAATCGGACCAGTAGTTCCTGAGATCAGCGCGTTCAACCAAACAAACTTTTCAGCTTTATATATTAGTATAAGATACTAGACACCTCGACTTCAAAAAACAAACTTACCTAAAACTTCCTCCCAAAGACCAACTAGGGAGTCATAAAAACTTAGGAAAGTAAAGTACCAGAACGCTTACGGAGCTTGTAAAGTACATAATATGTACACGAATATTATATGACGCCATAAATTCATTACACGAACTACCCTCCGTAATGAGAGGTAACGTCAGCATACAATTTGCACTAAATGGGTTTGCAGATTTAATTTTTGACTATTCGCTAATTGCATTTGTATGATTCGTTCTCTAAATTTCTATATCAATAATGCTTTGCGATGCTGATTTTTGCTTAATACGCTTGAAAACGCGGTGCAGTGATTATAAACTGTTTACTTTATGTCTTCTGAATATTTTTTTTTGGTTTTGTGTTACTTTTTGTATCAGTTTTACCTTTAAGACAGTCTATATTATGATATTAATTCGCTCAAGTTAGTATTAACTGCAAATGTTGCATTAATGTCACACAAAATTATACGTATTTATGACAGTTCCTTGATGTACCTTTTCGCATAAACGACTATGATATACCCTTTAATCGAGCTTTGAAGAATATAGCTTATACACCAAAATGACACAAAAGCCGTTTTTATTGCCATAACCAACCCATGCTAGCGGAGCCTCGGGCAGAAACTAGTACTATCAACATTTGACAGTTTTAACGTTATCATTGTAAAACTGAAATAAACTTGAATTAAATCCGTAAATATCTGTTTAATCACATAGTTTATTTGTTGACCGTACCACTCACTTCATTACAAGCGCCACACGTGCCCGAACAAACCTTACTATTTTTACTTATACAATACGCTCTTTCAAATAATGTAAGTACGAAACAACCTGACACTTATACTCGTACTAATATTCTCCCGCGGCTTCGGTCGCGTGAATTATACACCTATACCTTCTTCAGAAACCACACTATCTAATGGCCGTAAAAAATCTGTTCCGCAGTTTTTAAGTTTACAGCGTTCATACAGACAGACAGGAAGATAATGGTACATTTTAAATAGATTATAATATTCTTACACACCTCGGCCACTGCCTACCCCTTCGGGGGTAAAGGCGTGAGTCTATAAAAAAAATCTATAAATGAAACAGGTGAAGTCGCCTTAATAACCAATACAGAATGCACGTGTCATACAATTTTCTCTCTGTGACTCACTAAGTCACTAGATACAGTCTCAGACCCAAAACTTTTGACGCAAGTGATTAGCAGACTGACATACACGAAATGAGAAATTTGCAAGTGAAACGTAGGAGAGATGAGCAATATTAATTAAAGTTAAAGTTGTTGCATACCTTAGGTGCTTTGTTCGTCCTATAGATATATTTAGCGCTCTCGTCATCAACAGCCTCGTATATAATCTATCTCACTGCTGGGCACGGGTTTCTTCTCATAAGACAATGACAAGTAAGGCCATATTCCACCACACTGTCCAAGTGCGTGTTGGTGAACTTCATATGTCTTTCGAGAACATTATGACGACCGGTTGGCGCAGTGGGAGTGTAAGCGACTGCTACGCCGAAGGTTGCGGGTTCGATTCCCGCTCAAGTCAAACATTTGTGTGCATGAACATGGATGTTTGTCTTGGTCTGGGTGTTTCTATGTATAATATGTATGTATTTACAAAAAAAAGTATATATGTATGTTTATCCATTGTCTAGTACCCATAGTGCAAGCTCAGCTTAGTTTGGGACTAGACGGTGTTGTGTGAATGGGTGTCCAATCATTTGACAAAAAACGAATGAAAAATTTTCATTTGACAAATAACGTTTGACAAAATTATACTTGATAAATGTATTATTTTACAAACTATTGTTTAATAAATTACTCATTAGACAATATACTTACTATAAAAAAGTTATTATGCTAAAACATTAATTTACAAATTGATTATTTTTTAAACAT
This sequence comes from Euclidia mi, assembly GCA_944739405.2. Taxonomy (NCBI): domain Eukaryota; kingdom Metazoa; phylum Arthropoda; class Insecta; order Lepidoptera; family Erebidae; genus Euclidia; species Euclidia mi. The sequence goes on from OX123203.2 coordinate 12,697,185, forward strand.
ATTATTTGGCAAATCAACGAAAATCATAAATAACATTTGACAAAATGCATTGTTTTCTAAATATTTTATTTACCAAAATCTACGTTAATACAACAATCTTTGTGTAGGGTCAACTGTAACAATGGTTGGTTAGGTTAGGTTAGAACTGCGACCACAACGCCAGAACCGAATTCTACTTATTTCACTTAATACAGGCAGAGTGTATTTTTTTAAAAGACTTAAGTTATATGGAATTAGTATTAATACAAAATTATTACTTGCCTATAAATAATCTCTCCAAGATGAAAATTGCAACCATGCAATTAAACATTTTCAAAATTTCGCGTAAGTATTGGTTAGATATTAGTTATTTTTAAAAGGGATATTTTTAACAGCGTATCAAAAATGTTATGTAACACACTGAAGTGAGTTACGCACAAAATCTTTATTCTTTCACTAAAATACTGACTTGCACACCAAATATGATGTTCTTTTTACAAAATATCATTTGATATGAAAAGTTTCGTCCCCTCGGGAAACTTATCCACTCAGAAAACTCAATAGGTTATGTTAGGTTCTCTTGTGACCCTGCTCCCAAAATTAGGAGGCTCCGTCAACTTAGCTCAGTGGTGCAATTAGTATTTTTGGTGGAAACCAGCAATAAATTGACTAACAGTTAAACACAACCCTTTTTAAAAACGAATAATTTATCTTCTAACTTTTTGTACAATCACCAATTTGGCAAACGAATTATTTAGTCAAATGATTATTTTTAAAATAATTATTTAATATTTGAATTATTTTCTAAGTAAAATATTTGCTTAACCTGTATTATGTCAAATGATAGTTTTTAAAGTAATATGTTGGCGAAATTAAAGTTTGTCAAATGATTAATTTTTCAAACGTTGTTTGTAAAATGATCTTTTGTCATTCGTTTTTTGTCAAACAATAGTAAACCGTGTGAATGTGGTAGAATATTATATTATATTATTATTATATTATAGTGAGCTTTCAGACATGCACGTTTTTCACGAATTTTCGTCCACCTTTATGCAAGCGATAATTTTATTTCCTTTTTAGTTTAAGTCTGTAGTAGAATGCTCGCTGCCGGCTCTCTCATGCAGATAAACGTTAAGTCTGATCGAATTGCTTGCTAGAACATAGTGATATAACGTTTACTATTTAAATTTTTATCAATGTCTTAGTGTTGTATATTATCGCCTTATAGCTTGAGTGCCCTTCTGTAGTCTAACCAGTTATCTGACCCCCACAACCCAAAGAGACAGCGAAATTCCACGGTTTAGACCGGTATCAGCATTCATCTGTTCTGACTCCCCATAACGACTGTCATGACGAACGCTGACGCTTGGTAGCCAATCCAGTGCCAATCGCAATATTGACAGGAACGATTGACAGTCATATTTTTAACCCGTTGTAACGTAATACTACACGTATTGCGTTATAATATCTCGCAGGCGCTTAACGCCAGCTTAGCCGCAGAGCGTTCGCAATGTTACCAAATATGGTCATGTTCACTAGCCAAAGGCAGTTGTGAGTCATAGGTTTATGCCTATATAAGATGGGTGCGCGTTGTAGAATGGTCACTTGCCGTAGATATCGGAACGCTGCCGCTACACCTCGCGATTATTCTACATTCTACTTCCTATCTACTGTCCCGCTGGGGGTAAGCATATTCTAGTCGTCAGTGTGCCTATATGTTCTGTCTGTAGTATCTGTGTCTCCTAAGCATAACAGCCGATCTAGGGACAGCCTGTTCCTGACCGGTTGTTGTGTATTCTCTATGCTGTTTCCAGTTCTCTCTACGGGCTGACGTTCTCTCTACGTGCTACAAGCCACAAGCTGCTAGCGCCGTGCTGCTACAAGCCGGCCGCCACCCAAGCCTCCGTTCCTGCCTACGAGCCCCTACAGCCAGGCCACGGACGCCTGAGCCTGACCGCTCGGCCCACATCGGCTGCACCGCCCGAGACCCCGCTCAGCCTGAACCTCGACCACCGAGCTGCCTGCGCAGCGCACCTTGGCCAGCTCATCGGCGACCCTACAAGCAGCTACCCTGCGATCGTCGTAGAGCAGCAGGGGTCTACACTCCAGCCCTCAGGCCAGTACCTACCTAGTTCGGTCATACTGTTTGTAAGCGGTAGTGAGACCTAATAAAGAACCTGTTCAGCCTTGCAGTGTTTCTCTTGAACCCCGACATCCAACCTGAGATCCTCCATCTCAGTGGCGCCCAAGAAAACTTTTTCCTCAAGATTATAACTAACATTCTCGAGGAAAAAGTTTTCTTAATACATGGCATACCTTCAAGCGTTATTCTAGACAATGGTAAACAATTTGTGAGTGCAACTCTAAAGTCTATGATTAGAAAATATAAAATACCTAACTTGCACTTTACACCGAAATACACTCCGCACGTAAATTCTGTTGAGAGATACAATAAAACCATCGTGACTACTATATCTTCGTTTATCCAAAATGAGCATAGAATATGGGATACTTTAATTCAAAAATTCAATTCGCGCTAAATACTGCGGTTAATGAGGTAACTGGTTATACTCCGAGTTTTTTAGTGTACGGCAGAGATCTAGTAACTTGCGGTTCACACTATATTGATGCCGAGTCAGATGATGTTATTTATATACCTAGGGATTCTTATGCTGAAAATATAGGCTGTCTATCAAGTATTTTCGATAAGGTCCAGTCTCTTTTAATCCAAGCTCACGCTAGAAACTCACACACATACAACTTACGTCGTAAACCGGCTGAGTTTAACATAGGTGATACCGTATGGAAAAGAACCTTCTATTTAAGTGATAAGGACAAATCATTTAGCAAAAAACTAGCTCCTAAGTTTACCAAGTGTACTATTATTGCTGAAAAGTCACCACTAGTATACGAATTAGCGGATTCGTCGGGTAAATCTATTGGCAGTTGGCACATTAAAGATTTAAAACTAATTAACTACACTGATTCCTAACCTAACTAGATTCTTTCATTGTACCTACCTGCAGTTTGAGTTTCATAGTCACTATCTACTTAGCACTGTCTACAGAAGTTCGGAGGACTTAGTTAGACGGATTTTTCTTCTCTAGACATGAAAAATCCTGCTGTACAGAGCGGGGTATTGTAACGTAATACTACACGTATTGCGTTATAATATCTCGCAGGTGCTTAACGCCAGCTAAGCCGCAGAGCGTTCGCAATATTACCAAATATGGTCATGTTCACTAGCCAAAGGCAGTTGTGTGTGAGTCATAGGTTTATGCCTATATAAGATGGGTGCGCCTTGTAGAATGGTGACTTTCCCTAGACATCGGAACGCTGCCGCTACACCTCGCGATTATTCTACATTCTACTTCCTATCTACTGTCCCGCTGGGGGTAAGCATATTCTAGTCGTCTGTGTGCCTATATGTTCTGTCTGTAGTATCTGTGTCTCCTAAGTATAACAGCCGATCTAGGGACAGTCTACGTGCTACAAGCCACAAGCTGCTGGCGCCGTGCTGCTACAAGCCGGCCGCCACCCAAGCCTCCGTTCCTGCCTACGAGCCCCTACAGCCAGGCCACGGACGCCTGAGCCTGACCGCTCGGCCCACATCGGCTGCACCGCCCGAAACCCCGCTCAGCCTGAACCTCGACCACCGAGCTGCCTGTGCAGCGCACCTTGGCCAGCTCATCGGCGACCCTACAAGCAGCTACCATGCGAGCGTCGGAGAGCAGCAGGGGTCTACACTCCAGCCCTCAGGCCAGTGCCTACCTAGTTTGGTCATACTGTTTGTAAGCGGTAGTGAGACATAATAAAGAACCTGTTCAGCCTAGCAGTATTTCTCTTGAACCCCGACATCCTACCTGAGATCCTCAGTCTCACCGTCATATTTTTGTGCTCGGTAACGGCAATAGGCTCGCCCCCTATTACGTGGGACCTAAAAATTCATGGCAAAATGTGGCAGTAATATTTACACCTCTGCCTACCCCTCCGGGGATACAGGCGTGAGTCTATAAATACAAATAAAAAGAAATATTTTAACATCACAAACCGAATACAGCACAAACTTTCAATTCATTTAGTCGTATATCGACCGATATTAGTACGAGATTTAGAGCTACATCAAAATTTTACTCGAAACATTCAGAACTGAAAATAAAGCTTGATTCAAAATTCGTTCAGCATTCTGGTGAATTTTAATATGAAGTGGGTAACTAAGTATCCACGATTTTATGTAAACAATTTTAGTTAATAATTCCAAACTATAAACGAAAAAGTGTGATTTTGTTTGAGTGTCCTTCTTTCACGTCGCAACGGAATAATGTTATGGTAAGATTCTTGTTGAGATGTATTGATTCTTGAGATTTCAGAGGATGGAGTGACCATAGAATATTTTTTATAGATAGTAATAAAATACGTCGCAATAACCGTCTCCCAAGCGAGCGGAGCAGAAGGCAAAGTCTAGTTCTAATAACTAGGACCGCACTAGGTATAAAGCCCGTATTACGAAAGGCTTTACAAGCATGCAATCATCATTGTAATCGTCCTAACGTTATCCCGGCGGCATCAGAGACTTACACGCCTCGGAGCCCGGGGCCCGCTTACTCCTCTAACCAGATTTGACTGGATATCAGCTTTTCTACAGAGCGACTACCTTCTGACCTCTGCAACCCAAAGGGATGATAATATTCCATGGTTTAGACCAAAACACACATTCAATCAACAGAGACTAAAACATCCAGACACGGTACTCTCTGTGGGGAACGAACCCATAATACACGGCACAGAGCTAAGCGTCCTCGTAAACCACAGCGCTCTTCGTGCGGCCAATTTATTTTTTTACAATCTTCTCTGTATATATAAAACTCTAATTACTGTTTGACTGACAGACAAGCTACAGCCAAAACTATTAATCACAAGAAGCTGAAATTTGGCATGTATGTGCCTTGGGGTCCGTAGGAGTGCACTAGAAGGGTTATCCCAAAATTCCCATGGGATCGGACAGATACAGTTAAATTAAAATACACGTGAAACTTGCTTGTGGGGAGTGAATGAAGCATGAGAGATATGTCAGTATCTTTGCGAATGGCGTTCCATAGTCTCTGCCTACCCCTTTGGGAAACAGGCGTGAGTCTATGTATGTATATTAAATTATTTTAATGCATAAAAGTTAAAGCTTGTAATAAATACCTGCTGGTTTAGCGTTATTCCTTAAAACTAACAAGTTTCACCAAAACACTCAAAATGGAAACTTTCAAAAAGTCAAAAATACTGGATATGCAGACTTATTTTGAGGAGCGGATGGCAAGTTTTGAAGCTGAGCTGCATAAGAAGTCACCACAATGTACCCAGACTCTGGCAGATGAATTCGCATCATTCAAGTCCTTCGTAATGCAGACATTGAAGTCTTTCTCGCAGCAGCTTGATTTTGTTGGCCGTGAGATGGACAAAATTGAAACGCGTAGCCGACGTAAGATGTTGCTGCTTCACGGTGTGGAGGAGCGTAAGGACGAAGAGACATCAAGTTTGGTGGTTCAGGCTGTCAAGCAGCATCTCAAAATTGACTCCTTCATGGCTGATGACATCCAGCGTTGCCACAGGATGGGACGCCTAACTTCAAGCAATAAGGCGAGGCCCATATTTGTTAAATTTGCAAGTGTTGTGGTTCGTGACAAAATCTGGTTTGCGAAGACAAAATTCAAAGGTACGGGCATCACCGTGTCGGAATTCTTGACACGTTCGCGACACGATGCTTTTATGGCTGCTCGGGCGAAGTTTGGAGTTGCAAAGTGCTGGACGAGAGAAGGTGTTATACACATCTTGGGCCCTGATGATAAGCGCTATCGCATCACCTCCGTCGGAGATCTCAGCAAAATAAAACTCGCCGAAGCTGAGAAAGTGGTCGCGAAACCAACCACCGCAAAATCCAAGAGAGCTGCAGCTTCGAAGAAATAGGTTTTCCATGGTATCCGTAGGCGTTATTGTATATATTTTAACAGTGTTCACTTTCAATCTTTATGCACCTTCATTTTTCACTCATTTCTTATTGTTTATTTACTTTATTTACTGTGTACCGTGTTTTACAAAAGCTAGTAATGTCAATGTCAATGACATTTGACGTTCCGTTCCACACTAGGTGCATAAAGTTTTTTTATCTCGTTTCACTTGTTTTTGTGTTTATATGTATGTATATTTCTGCCGTTTTTTCTTTTTTTTGACAAATTTGTTAGTATCATATTTAAAATCATTATTTTTATGTAACCTTTGTATACGCTACTGGCGGGTGGACACAATGTGAAGCATAACTGGTTTATTATTTACATAGTTATTGATATATTTATTATTATACCGTAAATCTATATATATAATATTTATATTTATTTTATACATTTTATGATATTTATAAAGTTATAGAATGTCAGATACAGACTTAGGTAACGATGAAGATACGTTCCTCTCTGCGACAAGTTTAAATGATAGTTTTCAAAGTGTTCCTTCACTAAGCGACATTCTCCAGTCACAATTCTCAGACGTACCACAAAACTTTAATGTAGTCCATATAAACGCACAAAGTATTCCAGCCCATTTCCCTGATATGCTGGCCAACCTAGACTGCAAACACATACATGCTATCCTCGTTTCAGAGTCATGGCTAAAACCATGTCTCCCTTCCGCATCTTATTCTCTTCCAGGATTCAACCTAATAAGAAATGATCGCGTATGCGGCAGTGGGGGTGGTGTAGCCATATACCTACGTCATCAGATCCCTTATAACATAGTATCTATGTCTCCGCAGCCGCCACTGCCAAATACAGGTGAGCATCTCTTCTTGGAAGTAGAACTTCAGCACCTTAAAGTACTACTAGGCGTATACTATTCACCTTCAAATCGCCATAACTTTTTTTCATCTTTCGAGCAACTATTAGAAAATTTAACACCTCTATATAACCACACTATCATAATGGGTGACTTTAACACTTGCCTCCTTAAACAGGATTCTCGTGCTGCCTCTCTTCGACATACTATAGAGTCATGTAACTTGTCAATTTTAGACCTTAACGCTACTCATTACTTCCCAAACTGTAATCCTTCTCTACTTGACCTTATCTTTGTCTCTTCTCCTAATTTCGTCTCTAAGCATGGTCAGTGTACAGCAGACGCTTTTTCCTACCACGACCTCGTCTTTGTATCGTACAGACTACGCCCACCTAAATCGAAGCCGAAGATAGTATTGCGGCGCAATTTTGGTGGCATGGATCTTGACAAGTTGCGTGCGGATACCATTGATTTAGACTGGGAGCCTCTGTTTTCCTCAGAGTGTGTCAATACTAAAGTCCAGATTTTCACAAATAAACTCATTGAATTATATGACGTTCATGCACCACTTCGCACCATTAAGCTAAAACATTTACCAGCTCCTTGGCTAACAGAAGATATCAAAAAGATTATGTCCAAAAAATCTGCTGCCAAGGCCAAACTGAAGCTCAGACCTACTCCTATCAATCAAGAAAAATACGTGGCCATAAGGAATCTCTGCAACAAGGTATGTAGGAAAGCGCAACGCCAATATATTCATACATCTGTTGAAGATGGCGATCCAGCAAAAATCTGGAAATTTCTTAAAACTTTGGGAGTTGGTAAAACACGGCAACAATCCATCCCAAACAAAGTTAACCTTGATTCTTTCAATAGACATTTCACTACTTCGTCCAAATTTGATGGAAATATGAAAAAATCTACATTAGAATATCTTTCTTCCTTGCCAACCCCAGATTACTCTCCCTTTGCCTTCACGCAATTCACCGCTTGTGATGTTAAGAAGAGTTTACTGGCAGTTGCGTCTAATGCTGTCGGCAGTGACTGTATCAGCCGCAAAATGATCCTCCCCATCCTAGAAGAAATTCTTCCAATCATTTGTCACATGCTAAATCATTCCGTGGCCTGTGGCATCTTTCCATCTGATTGGAAGGATGCACTGATCATTCCTTTGCCCAAGAAACCTAAACCCTATTCCTTCTCAGACTATAGACCCATATCAATACTACCCTTCCTGTCGAAAGTCCTTGAACGTCTAGTTCACTCACAATTGAGTTTCTTCCTGCACAAAAATGCCCTCCTAAATCCTTATCAATCCGGTTTCCGTCCCTGCCACAGTACTGCCACTGCATTGGTTCGCGTAACTGACGACATTCGGCTAGGTATGGATAGTGGCAATCTTACAGTTCTGTCCTTATTCGATTTTAGCAATGCTTTTAACACTGTAGATTTCCACATCATACTTGGCATTCTACGCTCTCTTAACGTATCTCCATCGGCAGTTGACTGGTTTCATAGTTACCTGTTTGGTCGCCGGCAACGTATACGCATTGAAGATTCTTATTCAACTTGGTCTGATACTAATTCCGGTGTGCCACAGGGTGGCGTGCTAGCTCCTTTACTCTTCGCGATATTTATAAATTCTATCTCAAACCAATTACTTTCATCCTACCACCTTTACGCAGATGATTTGCAAATTTATACGCAAGCCCCTTTAAATAAGTTATCTGAAGCCTGTACCACCGTTAACACGGACTTGGCGCGCATCTGTGAGTGGACCAATAAATATGGTCTTCAAGTAAATCCTGAGAAAACTCAACTCATCATTATTGGCAGCCCCAAACTGGTCTCGAAAATTAGGTGGTCCGAATTACCTAAAATCAGCTTTGATGGCAAAGATCTGACCTTCAGCAAAACTGTGAAAAATCTGGGGATCTACTTGGACGAAACTTTGTCTTGGAGACCGCAAATTCAAGAAATGAGTCGCAAACTATTTGCATCAGCAGGTTCGTTGCGTAGACTACGCAATTTTCTTCCTACAGCCACTAAAATTGCGAGAGCTCAATCCTTGCTTCTGCCCGTAATCGATTATGCTGATGTCAGCTATCTTGACCCTACCGAGGAGCAGTTAGATAAAGTTGAGCGTCTCCAAAACTTTTGCATACGATTTATATTTGGTCTGCGCAAATATGATCACATTTCAGATTTTCGTAATAAGCTCAAGTGGCTGCCGATTCGTCTTCGCAGGAATACACACATTCTCACATTGTTATATAATGTTCTATTCAATCCTTGTACTCCCTTTTATCTCAAAGAACGTTTTAAGTTCCTTAATGACACACATGTAAGGTCCTTGAGGTCGTCTGAGGATCTAACGCTGGAGATGCCGAAGCATTCCACAAATTACTTCGCCAAATCCTTTGCTGTTCAGGCTGTTCGCCTGTGGAATGGTTTACCATTAGAAATTCGAAGGGCAAAATCTCTACCTATATTTAAAAACCTAGTTAAAAATCACTTTTTACTAACTTGTTGATTTAACGGTTGTCTGATTTTTCGTTTCCCCTTTTTTTACTGTATCTGTTTGTTCTGAGTATGTTTATATATATTCAAAGTAATATATATGATATATGTTTATTTATATATGTATTGTCTATGTATATATTCCATAGTATTATTTAATTGTATGTATGTATTTTATTTTAAAATATCTTGCTATCCAAGCCAGCCAGTACTACACCATCGCTACGAAAAATTGCTAACATCATTCCTGTCCATCCAAAGGTAGCCTGGAAGAGATCGCACTTAGCGATAAGGCCGCCGATTGTACATATACCATAGTCTAAGTTACTTATAATTAATGTACTGTTCAATTATGTATTGGTGTGCAATAAAGTATATCTATATCTATATATCTATATGTATGTATGTGGAGGCGTAGCTGCGGGCATACTGCAGTAGGTACGTAGATTGCTAGTAGCAAAAACAAACGCGGAACGGGTGGAATGAACATGTTGATTTTAGTACGCCTACGCGATTCACGCCAACTTGGCATCGATTACTTCGTACTATACTAAGCACGTGGCTACACCCGCTTAGGAGTCAGAAAAAGTAGCGTACGTCACTCTCAAGCCTAACCTTACTATCTCCACATGGAACAATCATATCATAACATCAAAGAAGGACGAACAGACCAACACATTTTCTATCTATCTGTCTAAATCGTCACACCTGTCTCCCATTTGGTAGGCAGAGACTATGGAACGCCACATGCTTCGGTTCAAACATACCTCTTTCGCTTCCTCGACATTCATTAACCACATCATGCATGCGCGTCGGTTATGGGTACATTTCATTTGGCCCTTTTTAATACGTCACCTATTTGGTCGGCGTACGTACGCCTTGGGCGTCCCCTATCGACATCTCCATTCATTCTTACACGAAACACTTCTTTCGTATTTCTTCTTTCATCCATTCGTTCCAAATGTCCACACATTTTCGCATTTACATCTAATCTTAATATATAAAATCCTTGCGTTACTGACTGACTGACAGACACGCTACAGCCGAAACTATTGGGCGCAGGAAGCTGAAATTTGGCATGTATGTTCCTTGGGGACCGTAGGGGTGCACTAAGAAGGGATTTCCCGAAATTCCCACGGGATCGGCCAAAACGGGTAAATAAAAAAAAATGCAGGCGTAGCTGCTGGCGTCCTCTAGTCAAGTACTAATATATAAAGCCGAAGAGTTGGTTTGTTTGTTTGTTTGCTTAAACGCGCTAATCTCAGGAACTACTGGTCTGGTTTGAAAAATTATTTCAGTGTTAGATAGTCCATTTATCAAGGAAGGCTATAGGCTATATAACATCACGCTATGAGCCACGGGAGCGGAGCAGTAGCCTTAAATAACGCAGGTGTAACCGCGGGCTCATCTAGCTATTAATATACGAGTATGGATATTGTATTTCCTCCTACGCATCACAGAGACAACACGCGTCCCTTCATCGTGGCCCACGCCTTAATCCCTCAAGTAAAGCTGGCATAAAGCGTGGGTTAGTAAGTGTATTAAATAACAGGTGTCATCCTAGCGAAACATCTGTTCGGATTAAGGTGAGCATTTGAGTGTCAAACGAAACTCGAATTTCTCAGAAATATCTCGATCCGCTTTTTACCCGAGACTTACTCACATGCTAATTATAATTTAAATGGTTTTGGCGTTCCGTTGTCTCGTCCTACCCCGGCGGGGAAAAGGTGTGAGTATATGTATAATATATGTATCTCGAATGGCGTTCGGACTTCTTCGTATAAGTCGTCAAGCGTCCACGACTCTGGGTTCGCGGGGAACGGCAGTAAATGGCCCATTGTCTGTGGAGACGCGCCACAGCCGCATCGCAAAACGGAGAGTACGGAGAGGCAATGTTCTTGTGCTGACTAAGAATACAAAATGTCACTACTCCATTCTATTCCGTGGGTGCTACTCCATTCTATTCGTAAGAGGTGACTAAGAAAAATACACGACAGAAATAGTCACTTTGCGAAGAGACGGAAAATTCGTCATCAAACCCTGTACCAACCCGTCTTTGTAGGCGAAATTCACCGTGTTAATGTGAAGCAAATTAGGAAAGGTTTAAGTTCAGCAGTGGACTCTGATAGTTTGAAGAAAGGAGATGAGGAACAAAATATTGCGAAGCACCTCCAAACAAATGACACCTGCGGCTAGCCACTCTAAGAAATCCTTTGTAGTTTTATTTGAGATCCATATACTCTATTGCCTCAAGAAGGCTCGCTTCTTATTTTTAATCAACCTATAGCAGGCCTCTTCAGCATGTAACCCATTCCTTGACACTTGATACAGGTACAAAGTGGGTATTTCTGCCTAAACTACGAGTAGTTCGTTATGTAAGCTTCATGTAAAATATTTTACGAAATAGATTATAATATGTCCTAAGTACGTAAATAGCTCTCTTTAGAAAAGTAGTAACCGAAAAGATAGACTGGTAATATTATGTTGAGGACTATCCTAGACCTAAACGTGTACCTAATTTACCGTTCTTTACATCTCAACTTTATCAAAGGACTTATTCAAAATCTTCCATCTAAAGTAAGTACTACAACTTAACGTAGGCATAAACTTAAAGAGAGAGGCTCTTCGTAACTGATTCAGATCGTCATGTAGATAAGGATCGCCTCAAATTAGTCAACGTAATACAACTAGTTTAACGGTTTCACCATGACTTCAGCGACAGGCGACGCTATAAGCAACAGGCAATTTATACCAAGTAGTCTAAAATACGATGATGCGGGTTCTTTTAGGACATTAGTCACATGTCACATCGTCGCCCCAAAACATACTAACAGTTACGCGTCGCGTAGTCGCGATCGCGTCGTTTCACAGTAGCATTTGTCGCGTAATCAGCCGCATGACGCATATTATCGTGACGTTAGCTGCCCGCACATCATTAGTGTTGTATGTGCTATCATTGTTCGCATGTCGAGTCGTGAATCGCATGTCACATCGTCAGTCGCATGTCGCATAGTTGGTCACATGTCACGTCGTTAATTTCATGTCGCATCGTCAATCAAATGTCGTGTCGTAAGTCCCAATGTTGCATCCTCAGTTGCATGTCGCATCCTCAGTGGCATGTCACGTCGTCAGTCGCATGTCGCATAGTTGGTCACATGTCACGTCGTTAATTTCATGTCGCATCGTCAATCGAATGTCGTGTCGTAAGTCCCAATGTTGCATCCTCAGTAGCATGTCACGTCCTAAGTGGCATGTCACGTCGTCAGTTGCATGTCGCATGGTTGGTCACATGTCACGTCGTTCATCTCATGTCACATCGTCAATCGAATGTCGCTTCGTAAGTCCCAATGTCGCGTCCTCAGATGCTTTGCTCGTGGCTAGACCGCACTTGTATAAGACAATATCTGAGGACAAGGGAAACCAATGATGGGTAACTATATTACTAAGTTTAGCAATATTTAGTCCTCGCCGCGGTAGTGTTCTGAATATGGTTAAAACTTAATAAGGTTTTCTATCGATTAGGCCTGAGTTTAATGAGGCTGAAAGAAAAGGTTAAGACTCTACCTCGAAGATATTAGTGAGACTTAGTACCACAGTGTAAAGTAAAAGTTCACACAGACAATAATATGTGACAAAATGTTATTCGCGCAATTTAAAATTATTGAGTGTGTGCGCCATTCCTTTAATTGCCGATCCCTCATATTATAGGTACAAAGGTACTGTGATTCAGATAAGAACAAAAATCTAAACGACTGGAACTAAACTAGAATTGACGTTTCCTGAGATCTTGAATAATAGCTGAGCTACTGATATCTTGAACGACATTCTGCAGCCGGGGGTATGCAAGAAATACGCATTAACTTAGAATTTATATTAAAAAGGTTCATGGAGACATGAAGAAATTGCCATGTAATGCCATGCATATATCAAACACAAACACGCTTTAAACATCAGCGAAAATTGTTCGTAATCCATAGATATTATAGATTACTTTCTTCTTGACTCTTGTAAGCTTAAAGACGGTACCCTGAAACAACCAACAAAATAAAACTTCTTACACAACTTTGGTTACCCTCGAGATATCGAAGTTGTTATCTCAACTAAGCACACGCAACGTTGTTAACTTAAGCAATATTTCAGCTAATTAAATAAATTTTGTTGACTTAATTATTCGCATTCAGATAATTTAGGTGGCTAAGTAACTTTTGAGTAAGTTTTAATGATTATTTACATTAATTAGCTTGAGGCTTTGATGTTTCCAAAGATATGTAGACGCATATTATATTTATAGGCCCGTCACAAGAAGTAACTATATAGGTATTTAAATTTTGTAAACACATATTCATGAGTTCGCAACCTTTGGATGAAATAACATTAAATCAATTATATTTTGTATTGGGATCCAAATGTCAATGTTCAGATTAACGTTACTTTAGCATATCAGAGCAAAATGTTGACTGAGAACATTAGATGGTTTCGGCAATATTTTGTTCAACGTTATAGTATCACAGTGCAAAGCAGCACTAGTTTAAGCAATAAATAGATTATTGACCAGTTTCAAATGTCTTTTGTGTGTTCCTTGCACCTCCAACACCACATTCTATTCTCTGTTTCATGGTCACTGCTTTTGTCCTTGTCTACACAGGTAATACAGTGGTGGGAATAAGAGTGGAAGCTTATAATTCATTATTATAACAATTTATAGTCAACTGACCATATTATTTGTCTTTCAAAGTTTGCACTAGATAGAATACGGTCACAGAAATGTTTGACAAGTTTTGATACCACTCTCTTCCACAACAGTCGGTTTAGATATGTTTACTGCACTTGCTTGGAGCAGTATCTGTACCAAGCCTACTCTCTATTTTTCATAACCCTTCTTTTTGCTCTCATAATCGATAATATAATGAGCTTCGGCCGCTTGTCATCTATTATCAGATGAACCACAGCTATTCCCTGCCTCAGGCTCCGAGGGTCAAAATTACCCTAATTTGCTGACTTAACTGGGCCAAGTAATCGATAAGCTTAATGAGACTTTAATCACTTTGACATTAGGTTTCAATTGAATTGTAGGGCGGGTAAGTTTTGGATTATTGTTCTAGGAACCGCCATTGCAACTATTGCACTGTGTGCCTTGTATATATCTCTGAAATGCTAAACAGATCCGCGTCTTGATATGCTCAGCTGTGATTGTTGTTTCCAAGTTGCATTGTAGCACAGTAACTGAATGAGGTCATGGGTTTCAATCGCTTAATAATTTGAAATCAAAATGCCCTCTGTTTGCTCCGATATTTTCGGTATGAGTATTAGTTACACCAGCCTCGGTCACGGAATAAAAGATCTAATTTCTTCGAACACAAATTATAGACATTAATTTTTATCAGACTCTCACTTGGCAGACTTACACCCGGCCATTTCGCCATGTTATATTTCTTTAGATCCCACGTAATAGGAGGCGAACCAAAGCCGTTACATTGTCAAACTCCGTGCTACTATTGAGAATTCATTTTCATACCTTCATTCAGCAGACGCATACGGTGCCCACTGGACCACGGTGGCAGTCTATAATAATCAATCTAATTGAAGGCACACTAATATATGGTTTTAAAGACTAGGAATACCAATAGCGACTACCCCATTGCTCGTGGGTGAAGAGATAGCAAACTTGACATCAAATACCACTCCATCTGGCCTTATTCATAAGAATTGCCAAATAATTGGCAACATCTTTCTATCGACCCACAACGCTATTCTGAGGCCAATTAGGAGTGTCCTATATCTAGCAGTAGACTACGATAGACTGTCGACAGTAATTGAAAAGTTTCTTTATAGGACCACTCATAACATAACATAACATAACTTCACGCCTTTTATCCCCGAAGGGGTAGGCAGAGATGTATTACACACCCACACTTCGCTAGTTATGTTTCGGTCCCAAGGTAATAGGGGGCGAGCCTATTGCCATCTACCGGCACATTGTCAAGCGCGCGATAATTAACATTTTTAATACACACATAACTTCGAAAAGTCAGAGGTGTGTGCCCGGGGTAACTGGGGATCGAACCCGAGACCATCGTCTCAGCAGTCCGTTACGTACACCACTGGGCTATCGCCGCTTTTTAGGACCACTCCTACAAAAAATCCAGTATCATTCGCCCATATTGACAATAATAAACAATTTTCCATTAAGTAAAGAGATTTTATCATTTGTATGAGGCTACACGCAATCTCTGATAAATTATGTAGCATCTGTTGATTACAATCTATTTTTAGCTCTTCATACAAATAATTTAGGCAACAAAGTTGAAATCCCGCTCTTAACTTACCGCGATCCCGGGCCGCTGGGGGACGAATTAGTCGCTACTTATTTTGTCATTTATGCCACGGTATTTAATGCTACACACAGTTGGAAAGCAAGGCGGACGTATTCTCGTGACCAAAGCTGGTGTCACCCATGACGAAACTTCGGGATCTAGCATACTTTGTGGCTGCATTTTGGTAAGTTACAATTGTGTCATCTAAACCATTATATTTAGGTATCCTTTTGTCTTGCGACAATCAGACAGGCAGTCGCTTTGTGGTAAAGTTAATTTTCAGTCAAAACCGTTTAGAAAAGTAAGTGAACCCCGGTTTGCAACTGGGATAAAGCTAGGAGGATGATGACAATTTTGTCTATAAACGGCAGTGGCGCATAAAAGATCAAGTTTATGCAATAAAGGTCTATGATTACAAGATAAGATTAACATTTCTTTGAATGTAGGTAGATGTGTCAGCACATGAAAACTACATACATACATATACTCACGCCTTTTTCCCGTCGGGGTAGAAGGGTGAAAAGTAACCTGAACAGAAGAGCATGCATGAGGAGTCTGATGGGAGTGAATGAAGCAAGAGCGATATGTCAGGATCGTTGCAAATGGCGTTCCGTAGTCTCTGCCTACCCCTCCGGGAAACAGGCGTGAGTCTATGTATGTATAAATCATAACTTATATCGAACTAAATCCTATTAAACTTTGTGAAATCCAAACATCATTCTACATAGTATATATTTATACTTTTAAGCGTGTCTCTAGGCTAAGACGACAGCTGATAATTAAGTATTAATATTCTGGTCTTAGTTATGGTCTATTTGGATGCAAATTTATGAGAGGCGTGCCTCAAGGCGTTGACCGATGGTGCACACTTCCGACCGAAGATATGAGGTGAATTATTGTAAACTGGGTACTATTCCACTTCACTCTGTCTTTGTCTAATTTTCTTTTTCTTTTGAGAAGGGAATTTGTGTACAGTATATTGGCGATTAAAAAGAGTTGCCACGAGTTTTATTGCCCGTTCTTTCTCTACCTATTGCTTTGCGAACGAGGCAGAAATGAAAATGTAGATTCATTAGATTCATTAAGTAATTAACTTAAAAAAATGACGTTCATAAGCGTCACCTTGTGACCTAGATGAATAAATGATTTTGACTTTGTCTTTTGACTTTGAAGGAAAAGCATTAGGAATAAATTTATCAAAGCCACTGCTTCTCATTATTCTCACAGTTCTCACTCTACTTCTTCTGCAGCCATTGTAGTTTTTAATATTGTTAATGCTAGGTTGAAGTTCGTACTAATTAACATCAAAATTTAACTTGATTTTGCTTGAGTATTTTGTAGAGTAAATATATACGAGTAACATAGAAGGTGTAACAGTTGCAGCACCTTACGAAAGTTTAATTATTATGCATTATGAAAATCCAGGCGATGAAAAAGAATGACCGTGAGTTTTATTGCCCATTCTTTCTCATGGTTCTACGCCCTTACTTTGCGACCGTGGCAGTAAATGTAATTGTAGAAGCTTAAAGTGGGTAATAATGTATTAAATTTGACGTTCATAAGTGTCACTTTATGATCTAAATTAATAAAGGCTTTTGACTTTGACTTTAATTAGGCTATAATGGCCGACATGAAATTAACATGATCAAAAGGCCCTAAATAGAGATACATAAAAAACGAATAAATGCCTTACTGAAAGGGAATGAACAAACACCTGAGCACGGACACAAAGAACACTAGAACAACAATTTGTAGATCACACAAAATGATGTCCTGTGTGGGATTTGAACCCACAACCATGTTGTGTAGGTACCAGATGAATATTAGAGAATTTAGAGAGACCATTAAATTCTCTAAATCATATTTTTCATCAAACAGACCAGAAAAATCACACCCAATCCAATTTAAAGCTTATAGTAAAAAATCGCAAGTCTGTATCTGCGATGAAACAGTCCCATTGACATAATTCGATCTCGAAATGTAAATGAGGAATTTAGCCTGTTGAGTGGATAACGCCGCATGTACGTGGTATAGTAGGTTATCGTCTAAGCCAATGTTGAAAGAAGAATAAATTTGGTCAAAACATGTGAATAAATTATACAGGTTATAAGTATAAATATTAATATGAATATCGTTTGATTTTATACAGGTAGCAAAGTTTAAAAGTATGTCAATAGGAATTAGAACGATTGATGATACTGTACGATTACAATTGGATAGAATATTATTTAAATAAGTCGTGGGTGATTTGTATACATAACAATGTTTATATAACGGGTCCTAGTAATGTAATTATTTATACTTTTAAACTTATACTACATGCACATTTTATTTTAACTTATTTACCGTTTGTAGCCAAGCTAGTTGACATTTTTGGAAATCCCTAACCTAGTGCATCCATACACTCACCAAGGAAAATACATGCCAAATGTTTTAATTGATAAATGGAAAAGCTATTATTCTGTAAGTATAAACAGTTTCACTGCTAAGGTTAGGCTCAATTAACTTTGGCAGATCGTTGTTCCTATACTTTTCTAGCTTTACCAAAGAGAGCAATTGGCCAATGTAGTCTATATTTTAATTTCGAAGAGCACAAAATTGCCAGAAATATCTATTCTACAAAATATAATATATATTTATATAAAAGAAAGTCGTGTTAGTTACACTATTTATAACTCAAGATCGGCTGAACCGATTTGGCTGAAAATTGGTGGGGAGGTAGCTCAGAAGCAGGAAAAACACATAGAATACAATAATATGCAAAAAATTATCTGGGAGGGATTTTAGAGAGGGTCGAAGTTTGTAGGGACAAACCTCCTACCTATTGACAGTAATAACGCATGCGCTGTAATAATTGAGTTGCTGCGCATGTGCAATATCTGTCAGTACTGTCACATTATACATTGACATAATTATGATGTACTGTCATTACTTCGTTAGCTTTTAAGGTTCGCTTACTTAATTAAACTAATAATAATTATTGTGACAGCCTTGGCTAATCCCTACTAATATTAGGTACTAGCTGTGCCCGCGGCTTCGCCCGCGTGGAAGTCGGTATCCCTTAAATATCCCTTTCTGTGGCCTTGATAATGTAAATGTGATAATGATCGGTTGATGAAACTTACACTCATATTTAAGTTTCTTACAAGCTTACTGTATTAGAAAAGTAGTAACCTGTACCTGCCACCTAAATTCTTAGCTCTTGCTTTTAATAAATACTATCTGGCTGGATTACATAATTATTAGTTAATTTGAATCTTTGCACTCAAAAAGTAACATGCTTGCTCTACTATCTATACTAATATAATAAAGCGGAACAGTTAATTTGTTTGTTTGTTTGAACGCGCTAATCTCAGGAACTACTGGTCGGATCGGAAAAATTCTTTTTGTATACGATAGCCCAGTTATTCCGGAAATCTTCGTTCTTCGCAATTTTTATTAATTCTATATCAAATAATCTTCGCTGTTCCTATCACCTTTATGCAGATGATCTTCAAATTTATACACAGTCGTCACTAGCAGATATGTCACTTTCTGTAAGTACCATTACAGTGATTTGGCACTGATTAGCAACTGGAGCAAATCCTTTGGACTAAAAGTGAATCCCTCAAAAACTCAGGCCATTGTTATTGGTACTTCAAGAATGACATCAAAAATTGACTGGTCTCAACTCCCTCGCGTCATATTTGATGGTACCTTTATTTCCATACAGGACAAAGTTAAGAACTTGGGTCTCATTATGGACTCTAATCTCAATTAGCGATCGCAGATCCAAGAGGTGAGTCGAAAGTTATTTGCTTCAGCAGGGTCACTGAGAAGGCTTAGGAATTTTCTTCCTACTGCCACCAAAATTGCACTAGCAAACTCCCTCCTTTTGCCCATTATCGATAATGCAGATGTCAGCTATTCAGATCTCGCCGAAAATCAGCTAGATAAACTTGAGCGCCTTCAAAATCTCTGTATACGATTCATATTTGGACTACGCAAATATGATCATGTTTCACAATTTCGAGCACAGCTCAAGTGGTTACCTATACGACATCGCCGGAATGCTCATATTCTCTCTTTGCTGTACAACATATTGTTTAACCCTTCAACTCCTTCCTATCTTAAAGGACGATTCGAGTTCCTTCATGATACGCATAACCGTTATTTAAGGTCATCAGAAAATTTGAAACTTAAAAACCCGGTACATTCCACAGCACTGTATGACAAATCTTTTTGTGTTACCGCTGTTCGCCTTTGGAATGCTTTACCATTACATATAAGACAGGCTCAAACGATAACTAAATTTAAAGCTTCAGTAAAGGCTCACTATCTATCACTATAACTTCTTCTAGTTCTACAAAATACATGTAAGTATTAAATACGTGTATGTATATGTATGTACGTATGTATAAGTATGTATGTATGTTTATGTATATGTATATAATTATGTCTATCATTTATTATCATATTACAGGAATGAATATAGGTATATTAAGTATGTATATATTATATAGCTTTCCGGTTATAGGCTATAACATAACGCTTCGACCCTTTGGGCCGGGCAAAAGGCTAAAAAGGCTAAACGATAATGTTGGCTAATCTCAGGAACTAGCAGTCGGCTTTGAAAAATTGTTATTGCCTATGATAGCCCAATTATTCCGAAAGGCTATATAAAATTACGCCACAACTTTTAGGGGCCAGACAAAAATAATAAAATGGTCAAACGAGAAGGGGAGGGGTTGGGTCAAAGGCAAAAAAAGGCTAAACGAATAGGATACAATCTGTATGGGTATCGTTTTCGAGATTTTCGGGACGCTGATTAATAATATGAAATTTATTTAGTGATCCAAGATGGCGGACGGGAAATCAAAGATGGCGGATGAGAATATTTAAAAAATCAATATGGGTATTGGTATCGTCTGAAATGTTAAAAGGGATGGGGAATCCAAATACAACATCTGTTTCGTGATTCAAGATAGTAGATGGGAAATCAAAAATGGCGGTTGAGAAAAAATTTAAAAATCAATATGGGTATCGTCTCTGATGATTTAAGGGATGGAGAAAACAAATACAACATCTATTTCGTGATCAAAGATGGCGGATAGGAAATCAAAGATGGCGGACGGGATTTTTTTTAAGTCGATACGGGTACCGTCTCCGATATTTTAAGGAATGGGGAATTCAAAAACATTATCTATTTCGTGATCAAAGATGGCGGATGGGATTTAAAAAAAAACGATATGGGTATCGTCTCCAATATTTAAAGGGATGGGAAATCAAAGATGGCGGACGGGAAAGTTTTAAAAAAATAATATGGTTATCGTCTCCGATGTTTTAAGGGATGGCGAATCCAAATACAACATCTATTTCGTGATCAAAGATGGCAAATTGCAAATCGAAGATGTCGGACGGTTTTTTGCTGGGTCATCTATCTATACATAT
The DNA here is from genome assembly GCA_944739405.2 of Euclidia mi. Lineage (NCBI taxonomy): Eukaryota > Metazoa > Arthropoda > Insecta > Lepidoptera > Erebidae > Euclidia > Euclidia mi. Next base: position 12,718,244 of record OX123203.2, read on the forward strand.
AGGTATATAAAATTCAATCTTCGTTTGTTTGTATACCTTTGTAAACTCTGAAATTTTAGATTAAGCTTTGGTAACTTTGTTCAGGATTTCCTGGAAAAGTGGTTTGAAAAAAAAAGGAATAAGCAAAAAGACCTTTAAAAGGCGATACAGGGTTCGCCAGGACAGCTAGTAACATAATAACTGTCAAGATATTCCTCAGACAATTGCTGAACAGTCCATACTTTTTACTATGCCATGAAGTACAGACAAGATCAAACTTTATAGCGATTGTTTTAAAGTAGCTTTTCCAATGCGTTTTTATTGTTAGCAAGAAGACCATTAGTCCTATTTATACAGAAAATAGTGAGACAGGCAGTTTTATATAAATTAGTTGAAAAATGGTTTGGTTTTGCTGGACCGTTGGATAAACAACGCTTGGATCTTATTTCAAAATAAACAAGCTTAGTATGAAGATTAATACTCTTCTATTATTTTATTTCTTTCTTTTTGGTGAATGTGTGGCCATTGCAGTTTTTAGACCTTCTGCTTACTAACGATTCTTATGTGTGGGACAGGAGCCGTCATTGACAACTTCACTTGTCCACTGCTCTGAGGGCCCATTCTCAGAATTATAATTTTGTTCACCTATGACAAAAATGATATTCTCTTTAATTAACTAATACTTGAATAGTATAGCGAGTAAATCGTAGAGTATAAGTGCCAAACTATATTTGGCAAATTAGACGTTAATTACATTAAGCAGAATACAGTTATTGTGAGTCAAATCAAAATCAAATTGCATTGCGTTAACAATACAGTGTCGATGACAGATAAAATACAAGAGTTGGCCTTCTGATCTGAATGCCACAAGCGGTCATCAATTCAATTGGTGACCTGTGTGATTCAAGCGGATTCGGAAATAGAAATTCATTTGCTTTGGACATGAAAAGCTATCACTTGTTGCCGCGGAATAAAATTTGTAGCGCAAGCGAATTCTACCAAAGCAATTTTTCAACAACGAACTAAAACTCACTCATAAGCCTCACCCAGTGAATTCATGTTCAGCACCAATAAAGGTAGCTACAGGAAAATTTAATTAAATAAATCTCACATATGACCGTTCAGATTGCCGTAAACACGGCAGCCCAAATTCATGTGTGCTCATATGAAGAAACGGTGGAGTAACTTCGTTAGGTGACGCAAATTGCCAGCCAGCGTGGCAGGTGTCCCAGGCTATTAGACCTGACACACAATCTCTTAAGATTTTATTGCTTTCGTATATTAGAGTACTGTGTACGCAGTAAGGCGAAATTTTGTTACGTAGGTTTTATGTTTGGCAATGTGTTTCAATGCACCTAAAGATGACTGCCAAAATAAGTAACTATGTTTAATGGCCTACACATTTGGCGAAATGGTAGAAACAAAAAAAACAAAAAATATTATTAATACAGCCAATTTCAAAGTGCGATTACTTGAACTACCTAGTGTCATCAGATGGGTTTGTTTAGAAAATAACGTAAGTCGTTGCCAACCACTCTTGTGTATGCCTTGTACGAGGAAATGCATACCGAAACGTAGCATGGTTTGGAAACAGCATGCAAAATCAATAAACATCAAATGATATCTCAATCTTCTTATAGAAATACAAAATCGTCTAACATTTACAATTCCAGTTGTAATGGTTCAAAAGCCAATCAAAATTTCTTTAGCCATTATTATTTTTTTATTTAAACAGCAGTTCGTGGGACGATTTACCTACTACCCTAATAAGATATTTATAAATAAATAAACATGCAGTAATTACATCTCAAGGGATCTTCGAGGAAGAATAAGCTTAATTTACTTCCCAAATTAACATTCCAGCATCAAGCCACTATCAGCTTAACGCTTCATAGAAATAAAATCTTTTTCATAATAACAAAATGAGATTAGAAATCACATTAAGATTTAATCGAAAACATACTTGAAAGTCTTTATCTCAAAATGAGTGTTTAATCTAAAAATAACCTATCACACGTCCCTAAACCACAAAGTGTCCTATAGAACTGTACTTTGCCAGTCATGTTTAATATTTGCTTATAGTTTTTTTAGGGTTCCGTACCTCGAAAGGAAAAAAACGGAACCCTTATAGGATCACTTTGTTGTCCGTCCGTCTGTCAAGACCCTTTATCTCAAGAATGCGTGGATGTATCAAACTGAAATTTATACTAAATACTCGAATCTACGGTTCCATAGAGCTGTGAAAAAATCAAACTTCTAATCCAACGCAATCAAAAGATACAGCCGTTTATGCTGCAAATTGCAGCATATTTTCAAACTCGCATTGGAATCAAAACCTACAGACTACTTCCCGTGTACTCAGCATCATGAAATTTGGTACGAAGTAACGTCTTATATCACATAAAAAGGAAACATTGCGAAAACTGTAAATTTTTAGTTACAGCATATAAAAAAATATTTTTAATAAATTTAAAGTTACTACCCCTTTCTCTTGAACGCGTGAAGGTATTAAATTGAAATTCATATCAAATACTCAGGTATATAACACCGTTAGGCTGCAATAAAATCAAGCTTCTATGTCAACGCAATTAAAAGAAAGAGCAATGTAAGCATATTATCAAACTCGCGCCTACTCGCAAGTGAATCAAAACCTACAGGGTACTTCCCGTGAACTCAAAATCTTGAAATTTGGTATGAAGCAACGCCTTATAGCACATATAAAGGAAAAATTGCGAAAACCGTAAATTTTTTGTTACATCATATAAGAAAAATATTTTTTATAAATTTAAAGTTACCACCCCTTTCACTTGAACGCGTGGAGGTATTAAATTGAAATTCATATCAAACACTCAAGTATATAACACCGTTAGGCTGCAACAAAATCAAGCTTCTATGTCAACGCAATCAAAAGAAAGAGCAATATAAGCATATTTTCAAACTAGCGCCTACTCGCAAGTGAATCAAAACCTACAGGGTACTTCCCGTGAAGTCAGAATCCTGAAATTTGGTACGAAGCAACGCCTTATAGCACATATGAAGGAAAAATTGCGAAAACCGTAAATTTATAGTTACATCATATAAGAAAAATATTTTTTATAAATTTAAAGTTACCACCCCTTTCTCTTGAACGCGTGGAGGTATTAAATTGAAATTCATATCAAATACTCAAGTATATAACACCGTTAGGCTGCAACAAAATCAAACTTCTATGTCAACGCAATCAAAAGAAAGAGCAATGTAAGCATATTTTCAAACTCGCGACTACTCGCAAGGGAATCAAAACCTACAGGGTACTTTCCGTGAACTCAAAATCTTGAAATTTGGTACGAAGCAACGTCTTATATCACTTATAAAGGAAAAATTGCGAAAACTGTATTTTTTAGTTACAGCATATAAAAAAATATTTTTAATAAATTTAAAGTTATTACCCCTTTTTCTTGAACGCGTGGAGGTATTAAATTTAAATTCATATCAAATACTCAGGTATATAACACCGTCAGGCTGTAATTAAATCAAACTTCTATGTCTACGCAATCAAAAGAAACAGCAATATAATCATATTTTCAAACTGGCGTCTACTCGCAAGGGAATCAAAACCTACAGGGTACTTCCCGTGAACTCAAAATCTTGAAATTTGGTACGAAGTTACGTCTTATAGCCCAGATAAAGGATGCGGAAGGCTGAGGACCGTGTACTGTGGTGCGTGTTGGGAGAGGCCTATGTCCAGCAGTGGACTGCGATAGGCTCATTAAGATTTTAAATAACCCAGACGCTGCGAACGGCCATTGTGAATGCTTGCATTTCGAAATGTTTAATGTCAGAGTGATAACTGTATATAGGTCACCACAATGTCCAATTAATGTTGAAAATGGAAAGTTGTTCAAAATGGAATTTTCACTTATTTTTCATCTATAAACATGTTTCCGTTAATAAACACTAGCACAACACGAAGTAGTACATTTATAGATAACGTTTTTTCGAACTTCAATGTTCAATGTGGTACTTTCATACCTTTTTCACTCTCCATTTAGAGATCTGGTTCAAATTTGGTACTTAATTCCATACTTTAAAATTTTCATTTCCTTTATGTTTTTTTTATTTACATAACGTAACATAACTTCACGCCTTTTTATCCCTGAAGGGGTAGGCAGAGGTGTATTACACACCCACACTTCACCAGTTATGTTTCGGTCCCAATGTAATAGAGGGCGAGCCTATTGCCATCTACCGAGCGCATTACTAAGCGAGCGATAATTAACATTTTAAATACACACATATGTAACTCTGAAAAGTCAGCGATTTGTGCCTGGGGTACCTGGGGATCGAACCCGAGATCATCGTCTCGGCAGTCCGTTACCTACACTACTGGGCTATCGCCCTTGCTTATTTTTGTTATTTATTTAAGAATATTGATTATTGTTTTATTTTATGTGTAAATAGTCACCCTAGTTTAATTTTCATCGCAAATAAATACTATACTATATATAATTATTAAAAACTAGAGGACGCCAGCAGCTACGCCTGCATTTTTTTTAATTTACCCGTTTTGGCCGATCCCGTAGGAATTTCGGGAAATCCCTTCTTAGTGCACCCTTACGGTCCCCAAGGAACATACATGCCAAATTTCAGCTTCCTGCGCCCAATAGTTTCGGCTGTAGCGTGTCTGTCAGTCAGTCAGTAACGCAAGGATTTTATATATTAAGATACTTAATCAGTTAGATTACTTAATTCGATTTCTAATAGTCACTAAAACTTTGTAAATCAATAACTTTGATAAAAAATCTTACCATCATTCATCAGCAGACTTTTGCAAGGCTGCTGCAAGGCTGGTATAGGTATTTAAGTTATATTATAAAATAAGCGATAATGTTAATATAAAATAAAGGATGACTGATTACAAACGACAAAGACACCTTTTTCTTTTATTTATGCTCCTCCAGCTTTTCATACTGTAATGTTATGGATTTAATTTTGCAATAAAAATACCATAACTATGACTGGTGAACTTTTACTTATATACCTACAGGTTTGTACGGAACCCTCGGTGCGCGAGTCCGACTCGCACTTGACCGGTTTTTTTTATAGACTCACGCCTTTATCCTCAAAGAGGTAGACAGAGGTGTAATATTACACCCACATTTCGCCGTGAATTTTTGGTCCCACGTAATAGGGGGCCTATTGCTGATACCGGGCACATCACCAGACTCCGTGCTACTACTGAGAATTCAGAAAAACTCAGTAACACTTTTGCCCGGCCCGGGAATCGAACCCGGGACCTCCGATCACCAGACGCATACGCTATCCACTGGACCACGGAGGTCATGTTTAAAGCCATAGGAAAGCACTTTCTAAACTAAGGTAATAACTGTAGAACCAAATCATATTTTCTTTCGTTTCGTTGGATCTTAACGGTTCAATAACAGTCATAGAGATTTAAAAACGAAGTTGCTTTTATAATTAACGTAGCTCAATAAACACAATTTGAGTTCTTATTAGTATCATCGTCATAACTGGCTCATTCTTGTAAAAAATCGTTTATAGGTAAGTAGCTTTTTAAATTGCACCATCTCACAAATACGATAAAACCTCAAAAAATTCACTCGTATTTCCAGTTATACGTCGATCTGTAATGCACAAAACTTGCAAACGGCACTAATAGACACGGCCTCCTAACATTCCTTTGAGTTATTGTTTACTATATCAATTTTCTCATATAAAATCTAGATACCTTCACAGCTACATTACAATCATACGAGTATAACAGCACTTGGAGGTAGCGATAATCTGGGAGAGGTCGTATCTGTCCTGATTAGCTGTGTACCTGACACATCCCAATTTGCACACACAGAATCTTTGATTAAGTACCTGTCCGCTGTAGTAATATAGGAACCCCGTTGTGAATATGGTGACCAGGCTGATCAGAGGATTTTGAGATTTGTAGATATTTTATAAATGGTATTGGCTTGTCATTTGTAACAGATCGGCAAAGTTAAGCAACGCTTTCACAGGTCACCACTTGGATAGATGACCGTGTGGCATTTACATCAGAGCGCTACCGTGCTTCGAAGGGCACGTAAAGCTGTCCGTCCCGGTTCTTGTCTAAGGATAAAGATCATTAGGCCTGCATGTCGGAGGCCTTCGGATGGTCTGAAAACTCCGACACCAGAGTTGGCCACACACTCACACGAAAAACAAACAAATGGTATATTTCGTCACTTTTACCTAGCGGTCTCCCGGATACTTTATAGTCATTTAATAACGTAATTGAGATTTCGCGGTCTCTGAATCGAACAGTGATAGTGGTGACCGACAGACTGCTTTGCAGAGGATCTTGGGTTTTAACCCACGGCAGCAATGACTTTTCGAGGCTACGAGCGAATTATTTGTTTGTTATCGCTTGCTAAAAGGGAGAGAAAAGCATCGTAACAGGTCAAGTCTGCCAACCGCTCTTAACTGGCGTGGTAGATTATGACTTAATCCTTCTCGTAATGGGAAGAGGCCTCCGTCCAGCACTGGCACAGTTTTTAACTATGACTGAAGACGATGGTGATTGAATCTATTATCATCATCCTAGCTTTGTCTCAGTTGCATCCAAAACTCTTCTTGTTCTAGTTTTTATTTATTTTTTAACTAAGTATTAGCTTTTCTACAGAAAGGGTGCGTTTGATCCCCACAACTCAAAAGGCTAGCTATATTTTATAATTATGACCAATGTCAGCATATCGAAGGGTACTGACCCTCGTAAAGAGAGTCGAGGATCTTTATGACATCTGGTATCGACAGATACCGTGGTCCCTGAAGCATGGAGCAAGCAAAAATAAGGAATTTAAAATGCATATACATCTTCTTAGTACATCTATATATTATTATATAGACTGACTAGTCTGTGGTCCTGCGGTAGTGTTAGTGACTGCGGATCATGAGGTCTCGGGTTCGATTCCTGGGTCGAACATAAAATGATATTGAGTTTTCCTGTTAGGTATCATCCAATAGAAGTTCGGAGTGGGGTGTGACACCGCCAACTTCCTGGAGTTGGCGGTGTCAAATCCGCGTGCCTCGGAAAGCACGTTAAGCCGTTGGTCCTACGTCCAATCTCTCTCGGGTCATGTCGCTAGTGGTGTCCCATCGGACTATGAGAGTGAGGGAATAGAGAGTGTACTTGTGTATGCGCACACACTTGTGCACTATAATGTGTCTCGCGCAGATGGCAAGTCTCATAGTTAAATATGCCGCCGTGGCCGGAATCGGTCATGAGGACGTTATTACATCTATATACATATTATAAAATAAAGTCTCTTTTTCGGCCTGTCGGTCTGTATAAACACGATAAACTCAAAAACTACCGAATGGATTTGTAAGGTTTCACCGATAAAGATTAATTCTTGAGGAAGGTTAAGGTTTATAATTGACGCGAGCGGAGATAAGGCCAACATCTAGTTCTTAAAAAAATATTTATCCTGCGTTTTCCTTGTTTGTCCTTGATTGATTTAGTCAGATAGCTACTCAGCCAATAATAAAAAAAGTCTGCTTTATTTTATACCAAAATTTTATAATGATAGTATGGCCACCCTATTTCTGGGCTACTTGCAAATTGTTGGTGTATTTGCGGTAAAATTATATGTGGGTATGATTTTATAATAAGTGGGTCGACGTTTTGATATCATTTTAAACAGGGATCTCTGTTAAACCATATTTCTGTTTTGATTTCTGGACGGAATTTTAACTCTGAATGAGTTGTGTCGCCTGCAAGTTTCTCGTGTACCGTTGGCTTGCGTTTTCGGTTCGGAAATTGGTATAAGCCATGGACTGGAGCGGAAAATGGAACGCAGAAGAAGACGGCGGCGTCATCTTCTGCGAGGTAATAATGATTAGCAAATAAAGTAACAATATCTCTCTCTCTCTCTGCCATCTCCTAAGATGGCAGAGCGAGGGAGGTATTGTAACCGCTTTCTCTAATGTGTGGTGACCTAAATTGACCAAGGATAAGGCAGCGGAAGGCGAGCCAATGGAGGCACTTACCGACCAGACAGAGGCCGTGGAGGCAGCACAGTGCTCACATTTGCCGCCTAGGCTTGAAATGGCCTTAGAATAATAATGTCCAATGGCGACCGGATTCGGGTGAAAGTAGGGTCTATTTTTACAACTTTCTTTCAACTAGGGTCTTCCATCGCGTAAAAAAACTTCGACAGTTAGCCTTACGAAAATAGTGCTTTACTTCATCAACAAAAACTTCAAGAATATACCAGACATGTTGCCGTCAAAATCAGATTTACCGAAATTTTCTTCCCAAAGACCAACTAAGGAGTCTTAAAAATTTAAGAAAGTAAAGTACCAGAACGCTTACGGAGCTTGTAAAGTAATATGTCCACGAATATTATATGCCGCCATAAATTCATTACACGAACTACCCTCCGTAATGAGAAGTAACGTCAGCATACAATTTGCACTAAATGGGTTTGAATATTTAATTTTCGACTGTTCGCTAATTGCATTAGTATGATTCGTTCTCGAAATGTGTATTGCAATTATGCTTTGCGGTGGTAATTTTTGTTTAATATACTTGAAAACGCGGTGCAGTGATTATAAACTGTTTACTTTATGTCTTCTGAATATTTTTTTTTGGTTCTGTGTTACTTTTCTTATCAGTTTTACCCTTAAGACAGTGTATATTATGATATTAATTTGCTAAATTTAGTATTAACTGCAAATGTTGCATTAATGTCTTCTTCTTCTTTCTCTTAGCGTTATCCCAGTTTCAATCTGGGGTCCGCTTACTAGTCTAACCGGATTTGGCTGAATATTAGCTTTTCCACAGAGCGACTGCCTGTCTAACCTCCGCAACCCGAAGGGATAGCGATATTCCATGGTTTAGACTAGTGCCAGTTTATTTAGAAGGTACTGACGCCCGGTAACGACTGTCAAAGATCTTCATGACAATCGGGACCGACGGCTTAACGTGCTCTCCGAGGCACGGGACAAGCGATAATTAACAATTCAATACGCACATAACTCCGAAAAGTCATTGGTGCGCGCCGTGGATTCGAACCCGAAACCCTCTGCATGGCAGTCTGTTGGTATATCCACTCGGCTATCGCATTAATGTCTAATTAAGCAAAATTATACGTATTTATGGCAGTTCATTGATGTATTGTTTTTTATGTACCATTTCGTAAAAACTACTATATGGCGCTGATACACTTTAGCATTCACCTGTAATGAGCATTCTCGCGAATGTTACAAAACAAATGAGTGTGTTTTAGCGAGCATTCTCACAAGTATTAGGGCGAGCCTTGGAATATAAATAATGAATAGAATTCGCGCTACAATGGCGGTTAAACCCAATATATTTACTTCACTTTGACTTATGATTTTAATGTAGGGAAGATTCTTCGTAGTATGTCACTAATTTTAACTTGAGTAGTGATGGGTTTACTCACATTAAATATCGATAAAATATTGATAATGTTTACAATAGGTCCTAAGATTTGGCTAACTCAGAATTAATTTCAATAGAATGTTGATAAACTCCCGATACCGATAAATAAATTTGAACGTAGGTACAGACACTTGTGTGATTTATTAAACCTGTTCAAATTAAAATCTGCATTTTATTATTTAGAAACGTCATTTGTTTATGTATCTTACTCTTACTCTAGAAATAATTCATAAGTAAAACTGAAGTAAATATATTGGGTAAAACTGCTGTTGTAGTGCGATTTCTAAATTTTTCTATATTCTACGCTCTATTTGAATTTAGAGTGTTCGCTAGAATGATCGGGAAAATGTTCGGTTAGACGAAACAGAAAACGGCGAATGCTCGCTGTTCTGTTACAAATGAATGCTCAGGTGTATCAGCGCCATTATATAACTTTTTATGGAGATTTGCAGAATATAGCTTATACACCAAAATGACACAAAAGCTGTTTTTATTGCAATAACCAACCCATGCTAGGGGAGCCTCGGGCAGAAACTAGTACTATCAACATTTGACGGTTTCAATTTAATCATGAAAATAAACTTGAATTAAATCCGTAAATATCTGTTTAATCACAAAATTTATTTGCTGACCGTACCGCTCACTTCATTACAAGCGTCACACGTGCCCGAACAAACCTTACTATTTTTACTTATACTATACGCTCTTTCAAATAATGTAAGTACGAAACAACCTGACACTTATACTCGTACCTACTAATCTCCGCCCGCGGCTTCGCTCGCGTGAATTATACACATTTACCTTCTTCAGGCATCACACTATTTATTGGCGGAAGCCGTAAAAAATCTGTTCGGCAGTTTTTGAGTTTACCGCGTTCATACAGACATACAGGAACGAAATGTTACTGCATTTTAAATAGATTATAATGTTCTTACACACCTCTGCCTCTGCCTACTCCTTTGGGGGTACAGGCGTGAGTCTATAAAAAAATCTATAGATGAAACAGGTGAAGTCGCCTTAATAACCAATACAGAATGCACGTGTCATACAATTTTATCTCTGTGACTCACTAGATACAGCCTCAGACCCAAAACTTTTGACGCAAGTGATTAGCAGACTGACATACACGAAATGAGAAATTTGCAAGTGAAACGTAGGAGAGATGAGCAATATTAATTAAAGTTAAAGTTGTTACATATCTTAGGTGCTTTGTTCGTCCTATAGATATATTTAGCACTATCGTCATCAACAGCCTTGTATATAATCTATCTCACTGCTGAGCACGGATTTCTTCTCATAAGACAATGACAAGTAAGGCCATATTCCGCCACACTGGCCAAATGCGTGTTGGTGAACTTCGAAATGTCTTTCGAGAACATTATAGTGAACTCTTAGACATGCACGTTTTTCATGAATTTTCGTTCACCTTTTTTAGTTTAAGTCTGTGGTAGAATGCTCGCCTGACGGCTCTCTCATGCAGAAAAACGTTAAGTCTGATTGAATTGCTAGCTAAAACATAGTGATATAATGTTTACTATTTAAACGTTTATCATCATCCTAGCGTTGTATATTATCGCCTTATAGCTTGAGTTCCGTTCTGTAGTCTAGCCAGTTATTTGACCCCCACAACCCAAAGAGACAGCTACATTCCACGGTTTAGACCGATGTCAGCATTCAACTGTTCTGACTCCCTATAACAAGTGTCATGACGAACGCTGACGCTTGGTAGCCAATCCAGTGCCAATCGCAATATTGACAGTCATATTTTTAACATCACAAACCGAATACAGCACAAACTTTCAATTCATATAGTCGTATATCGACCCCAGTATTGAAATAGCATCAGGAGATTTCGAGCTACATCAAAATTTTACTCCAAAGACTCAGAACTGGGTCAATGCAGTACGAGGAATAAAATAAATACTATTTCACAGAAATAAAGCTTGATTCAAAATTCGTTCAGCATTCTGGTGAATTTTAATATGAAGTGGGTAACTAAGTATCCACGATTTTATGTAAACAATTTTAGTTAATAAATCCAGACTATAAACGAAAAAGTGTGGTTTTGTTTGGGTGTCCTTCTTTCACGTCGCAACGGAATAATGTTGTTTAAACATGAACATGACATTCTTGGCATTCCAACACACATCCAACTTATCACCGAGGAAGATGCGTGATATTTTAAGATCATGTAATTTATCACGTACGGCGGTCGGCTCAGACATGCTGCATCGGCACAATACACCGACGGCACGCAACTAAATACGTGTATATGTGTACATAGAATAAGTTTAGTATATAAGATTATAATTTTAAGAAATAAACCAGTCACAAGTTCACTCCCGGCTTGGACTCATACCCTACCCCACACCTCTCACTGCGGCCAAGACACCTTTAGCCGTCACCCTGATCGGTCTTGTGAGTCTGCTCGACCGGCAGTGAGATAACCCACTCCGCTACACCTTAATCCTACCCACTTTCCGTCTGCCGCAGGTCTCCCGGCGACAGATATCCCGGCCCAGGGATCCCAGGGACTGCTAGGGAACTAGGGATTAGGGTTGTATACGCGACAGTCTGTGTGACCACAGTGTACACGGCCTCGCTATACAATATACCTAACAGGGGTAGGGTAGCACTAGGGAGATAGGGAATAGGTGGACTTGGATACTGCGACGGTACCAAGTTGAGGGAAACTACTACTACAACAAGGGAATAGGAGGACTTGGATACTGCGACGGTACCAAGTTGAGGGAAACTACTACTACAACAAGGGAATAGGAGGACTTGGATACTGCGACGGTACCAAGTTGAGGGAAACTACTACTACAACAAGGGAATAGGAAGACTTGGATACTGCGACGGTACCAAGTTGAGGGAAACTATTGCTACAACAAGGGAATAGGAGGACTTGGATCCTGCGACGGTACCAAGTTGAGGGATGCTACTACAACAAGGGAATAGGTGGACTTGGATACTGCGACGGTACCAAGTTGAGGGAAACTACTACTACTACAACAAGGGAATAGGTGGACTTGGATACTGCGACGGTACCAAGTTGAGGGAAACTACTACTACAACAAGGGAATAGGAGGACTTGGATACTGCGACGGTACTAAGTTGAGGGAAACTACTACTACAACAAGGGAATAGGTGGACTTGGATACTGCGACGGTACCAAGTTGAGGGAAACTACTACTACAACAAAAGAATAGGAGGACTTGGATACTGCGACGGTACCAAGTTGAGGGAAACTACTACTACAACAAGGGAATAGGAGGACTTGGATACTGCGACGGTACCAAGTTGAGGGAAACTAATGCTACAACAAGGGAATAGGAGGACTTGGTTACTGCGATGGTACCAAGTTGAGGGAAACTACTACTACAACAAAGGAATAGGAGGACTTGGTTACTGCGACGGTAGCCAAGTTGAGAGAAACTACTTTTACAATTGCTACTACTACAACTAATACTACTGTTAAATAAGGGAAGGAATATAATTTCTGGAGGGGTGAAGAACATGCAATTGTATAACAAAAAATGATTACAATTGCGTGTTGACAAAATATATATATATATATTTTTTTTTAATACATATGTACCTACCGAATAGGTACTTAACATATCCACCGCAACGATCCTCAAGGTTCCACAGCAAGCAACGCAATAAGCTGCCGCTGCCAGGACCGCATCATACATGGCCTACAGCCAGCCAACCGAAGCCGTCAAGAAAACGAATCACCAGTGAACATCAAACTACAGATGCCGTTAACGTTGAGCTGAAGCCTACGCCGAAGAGACGCCAGAATGTTCACGCCTGAACATAAGAACTTTCTAGAGCCTGCCCCGGAGAGGCGCTAGAATGTTCACGCCGGAACATAACCTTCCTGAAGCCTATCCCGGAGAGACGCCAGAATGTTCAAACATGAACATGACATTCTTGGCATTCCAACACACATCCAACTTATCACCGAGGAAGATGCGTGATATTTTAAGATCATGTAATTTATCACGTACGGCGGTCGGCTCAGACATGCTGCATCGGCACAATACACCGACGGCACGCAACTAAATACGTGTATATGTGTACATAGAATAAGTTTAGTATATAAGATTATAATTTTAAGAAATAAACCAGTCATTAGGTACCAGTCGGTAGGGTATGAGTCAAAGCCGGGAGTGATCCCGGCTTTGACTCATACCCTACCCCTCACCTCTCACTGCGGCCAAGACACCCTTAGCCGTCACCATGATCGGTCTTGTGAGTCTGCTCGACCGGCAGTGAGAAAACCCACTTCACTACACCCTAATCCTACCCACTTTCCGTCTGTCGCCTTAGGTCTCCCGGCGACAGATATCCCGGCCTAGGGATCCCAGGGACTGCTAGGGAACTGGGGATTAGGGTTGTATACGCGACAGTCTGTGTGACCACAGTGTACACGGCCTCGCTATACACTATACCTAACAGGGCTAGGGTAGACTAGGGAGTTAGGTTAGAGTTAGATCTAAAATAGGGATAGGTATATCATAAGATAGGTTAGGCTAGATATAGGAACCAGTAGGCTTAAATTAGGATAAGTCTAGGTTTAGGTACGTGCAAGCTTAGGGCTATACTTAAGAGCTATCGAAGGTTAGGCCCTCACTTGTACAAATGTTATGGTACGATTCTTGTATGAAGAGATTTCAGAGGATGGAGTGACCATAGAATATTTTTTATAGATAGTAATAAAATATGTCGCAATAACCGTCTCCCAAGCGAGCGGAGCAGAAGGCAAAGTCTAGTTCTAATAACTAGGACCGCACTAGGTATAAAGTCCGTATTACGAAAGGCTTTACAAGCATTCAATCATCATCGTAATCGTCCTAACGTTATCCCGGCGACATCAGAGACTTACACGCCTCGGAGCCCGGGGCCCGCTTACTCCTCTAACCAGATTTGACAGGATATCAGCTTTTCTACAGAGCGACTACCTTCTGACCTCTGCAACCCAAAGGGATGACAATATTCCATGGTTTAGACCAAAACGCACATTCAATCAACAGAGACTAAAACATCCAGACACGGTACTCTCTGTGGGGAACGAACCCATAATACACGGCACAGAGCTAAGCGTCCTCGTAAACCACAGCGCTATTCGTGCGGCCAATTTATTTATTTTTTCAATCTTCTCTGTATATCATCATTGTAGTGGACTGTAGGTTTTGCTGGTCAATTTCGACTTTACTTGAGGTCTTAGAACTTCGAGGTGACTGATTAAAAGATCAACTGTTCGGTACAACGGTTTAATGTCGAGTGATAATGATATGCATATTTTACATAAGGTACCTAGGCAAAGCGCCTGACACAATTTAATAACGAAACATAAACTAACTAAATCTACAGAAGAGCCGTAGGAGCTCGAACATGCCCCCGGCCGTTGAAGGCTTGCCTTCAACAGGAATTATCTTCCAGTAGTGGACATAACGTGCAAAATTTCCTTCACATCGCACCACCGCAGGTCCAGATATCAGCCATCCGGACCACTCCACCCGTGCCAAGGTGAAGAGCCATGATTCTACTCAATCTCCAGCTTAGCTGCGGCAGGTTGCCATCCCTGATTATGACAAGGGTGATGAGCCTCATAGTATCGAGGGAGCAGTGCCATCCCACACGATGCTGCAACTCAGAGACGGATTCTTTGCTTCATCTGGTCCACAAATGGTGCGTCAGCTATTGAATGCGCTGTGTCCAGTCAGCATCTTGGAGGAAAAGTCGCGAACGTCCTTAACAGGAAGTGAACGGTCTTCCTATGATAAGGTGACCTCCTCCAGGTTACTCCAGTAAGGGGTAGCAAGTCTTCCAGGTTTGACGACAAGGGAGTGAGTGGCCGAGAGTTTAATATCCCTTCAATTTGAACTATCGTCGAATTCAGTTAGGTCTAGTAGGTAAGTTAAATGACAATTGCCCAACACTCATGACTAGAAGGTTAGGTCGACGTGACACCGACTTACCAAAGACAACCAAAATGAGGAGCATAAAAAGATAAATAAAAAATCTATGCCGATACGAGCCACCCTTTCGGTGATGGAGCTGCAATTACTCTTGAAAAGCTGATAACTAATTTTAGTGACCTACGAATGCAGTTCCACTATGAGAATGGATATGAAGAAGCTTTCCTCTTCGAAACATGAATCTTTATAACGTAACGCACAGTAACGCCTGCAAATAATTTGCGCTAGTCAAATCACCCACTATATAGTGCTAAATGAATGGCTTTGGTCGTGAAGCAAACAAAAATAACGATGTATACCTTCACCAGTCTACATCCACAACCATGACGAAATTAAAGCTTAATAATGTGATGAGAGCATTGTACTATTATGGGATGCGGTTTCTATAAATGATGCAGTCTACCTCCTACCCACATAGTTTTGTCATAAATTCATAAAATTCTTAACTCTGACATTCTGTTTTAAATTGTAAATTCTTATTTTGTAGCAGTAATTGACGCTCAGGGAAATATTCCGTTTATAACTGTACGATAATTACGTTTACAGCTCTTTGCAATTCTGTATTAAAAAAGTGATAAACGCCTATTGAACGTTATCTACATTTATCACTCAAGACGGGAACGGGATACATAGCAACAGGTAAGTATGTTATAATCTTAAAATGTTTGAATATCGCTTGATATGAATAAACCAATATCTGAAATTAATAAGGTGATGATGTGGTTCACAGCATGAGGAGTTAAGTTAGTTATTTTTATTTCAGGAAATAGCATCTGAGAGTTGCCTAATACGTAAGGCCAAATATATATGCGCAGGGACACTAGCCGATAGTGCAATAGGATCGTTGTCAGATACGCATTCATCCTCGTTCGCGTTCGCGTCGGTCCCACTCGCACTGATGGTATTGTTTACGCCGCGGTTTTGTATGCTATCCTCATTATGTATAAGTGTGTGGTGCTTGCGATTGCAGATTTTACACCCTGTTCGCTTACATTGCTTAGGATAGTGACCATGTCGGAAACAATTATAACACACTTTGTATTTAGGTAATAGTGCCCAACGTTCAGCTACGTTTAACGCTAAGAACTGTGGACAAACATTAAGGTTATGATTGCGATCACACTGAGGACAATGTGTGTTTGAGTTAGACTCGTTAGTGCTATTCGGTATACAAATCAAAGCCTTTAAGTTTGAAGCGTGCTTACCGTGTGTGCTATCTTTCCTTGTGTGTGACAAGCGGGAAACTTCTAACGTTTCTAACAAGTCGGCACGGTTCCTAAGGAATTCGATAAACTTATCAAATGTGACAGATTGGTTTTTATCAATAAGCCCTTTGCATTCCTCCCATTCTCGGAATGTTTTAGAATCTAGCTTTCGGCTAGTAATATAAATTAATAATGTGTCCCAACTTTGAACGGGTTCGCCTAATGTACACAAAGCTCGAATGTTTTTATTAACTTGATCGATTAATTGCTTAAGTGCTGCAGAAGATTCCCTTGTGATAGGTTCGACATTGAATAATGAGGAAATGTGGTTTTGTTTTAATAAACGTTTGTTGTCGAACCTCTCACACAGGAGATCCCAGGCCATAGTGTAGTTCTGAGATGAAAACTCAATGGACTGTATCACAACAGCAGCCGTCCCTTCCAGTGATGACCTTAGGTAGTGAAATTTATTAATTTCATCAATATCATCATTGCAATGAATGAGACTGGTGTAAGTATCACGAAACTCAAGCCAGTTATCGTATGATCCTGTAAATTTAGGTAACTTAATAGTGGGTAACTTGACTAACTGACGTTTGAAACCGTTATCTGATTTAGAATTATCTTGTTCTGACTTAGAAAACATATTTAACATATTCTTTGCCTGTGCTAATAGTGAGTAATAATTAGACTCAATTGGTGTACGTTCAGTGATTTCACTATCGATGTTATCTGCTAAGCATTCTAACTGCAGTTGAATCTCACTAAAGTCATCGTACAGTGATTCCAACCTTTCAACACGCAACTGCAGCTCCATTACCTGACAAGCGGTTAATTTAGATAAATCTAGGGTTTCTAAATAGTTTCCAAAGACGGTTAGTCTGCCCTTGTAACTGCTACGCTTCTTTTTAAGTTCTTTGATGTCGGTCATTTTGGAAAGTGGGTGTGTCGTCGACCTGGAATTTTACAATAGGTAGTTTTAATAAACTAGTAATTATACTTATTTGTAACAATACTGTAACTAAAGGTTTATATAGCTTATATACTGCTAAGTTGATATAACAATATCGATGATTGACTCGATTAAAACAATTAGAAAATTAACAATCTTGTGATGTACCTACTAAGTGATGAAAAAAATTGTAAAGGTAGTAAATTGTAATGAATTTAAATTCTAATAATCTACAAGGAAATGTACGTACTAATTTATTGTTATTTTAAAGAAACAATGTATTGGTTTCAATTGTAATACACTTTAGGCACCTATTTAACTAATGCAACAATTTTTGTCACTGTGCTGTATGCTTAAACGCCTGTTAAATAATCCATATTTGTATACAATAACCATTGAAATGTACTTATTAACACTTTTATAAAATTAAAATTGTAGATTAAAACATATGCAAATATAAAAATTTAAAAATGTTCGTTACTGACCTTGTACAATGTCACCTTTAAAAATCTATAATTTTTACCTGATATTATGTTACCTATGAGTGTTGGGTTAATAAATATAGTTTAACGTATACTTCGACTTTTATTTCCAACTCCTGACTCCTCAAATAAATGTCTTGAACGTCTCTTCACACTCCTCAGGAAATAGGTAACTTCTTGAAGTTCTAATATTTCAATATATTTCGTAATTTATATTTATCTGGATATGGAGGACCATTATGTAGTGGACTGTAGGTTTTTCTGGTCAATTTCGACAACTCTTGAGGTATTAGAACTTCGAGGTGAGTAATTAAAATATCGACTGTTTCGGTACAAAGGTTTAATGACGAGTGATAATGATATGCATATTTTACATAAGGTACCTAGGCAAAGCGCCTGACACAATTTAATAACGAAACATAAACTAACTAAATCTACAGAAGAGCCGTAGGAGCTCGAACAATCATCATCAGCCTTTAACAGTCCACTGCTGGACTAGGCCTCTCCTTTGAAAGGAGGAATTGGCCTACTATACTATACTATACTATACTATACTATACTATACTATACTATACTATACTATACTATACTATACTATACTATACTATACTATACTATACTATACTATACTATACTATACTATACTATACTATACTATACTATACTATACTATACTATACTATACTATACTATACTATACTATACTATACTATACTATACTATACTATACTATACTATACTATACGCTGGCCAAACGGGTGGGTATAGGGTTTGTATCAAGTTTTCCTTCTCTTACAGTGCTGTTCTCTGCATAATATGCTCCCTCTGTCGGCTCTTACGACACCCATGGGATGATATCGGGTGGTGACAATCCGTATTCTTAATCCGTCACCACACATCTCTGTATATATAAAACTCTAATTACTGTTTGACTGACACACAAGCTACAGCCAAAACTATTAATCACAAGAAGCTGGAATTTGGCATGTATGTGCCTTGGGGTCCGTAGGAGTGCACTAGAAGGGTTATCCCAAAATTCCCATGGGATCGGACAGATACAGTTAAATTAAAATACACGTGAAACTTGCTTGTGGGGAGTGAATGAAGCATGAGAGATATGTCAGGAGCTTTGCGAATGGCGTTCCGTAGTCTCTGCCTACCCCTTTGGGAAACAGGCGTGAGTCTATGTATGTATATATGTATGTATGTGATGGCGTAGCTGCGGGCATACTGCAGTAGGTACATAGATTGCTAGTAGCAAAAACAAACACGGAACGGGTGGAATGAACATGTTGATTTTAGTACGCCTACGCGATTCACGCCAACATGGCATCGATTGCTTAAACGCGCTAATCTCAGGAACTACTGGTCTGATTTGAAAAATTATTTCAGTGTTATATAGTCCATTTATCAAGGAAGGCTATTGGCTATATAACATCACGCTATGAGCCATGGGAGCGTAGCAGTAGCCTTAAATAACGCAGGTGTAACCGCGGGCTCATCTAGCTATTAATATACGAGTATGGATATTGTATTTCCTCCTACGCATCACAGGCAACACGCGTCCCATCATCGTGGCCCACGCCTTAATCCCTCAAGTAAAGCTTGCATAAAGCGTGGGTTAGTACGTGTATTAAATAACAGGTGTCATCCTAGCGAAACATCTGTTCGGATTAAGGTGAGCATTTGAGTGTCAAACGAAACTCAAATTTCTCAGAAATATCTTGATTCCCTTTTTACCCGAGACTTACTCACATGCTAATTATAATTTAAATGGTTTTGGCGTTCCGTTGTCTCGTCCTACCCCGACGTGGAAAAGGTGTGAGTATATGTATAATATTTGTATCTCCAATGGCGTTCGGACTTCCTTCGTATAAGTCGTCAAGCGTCCACGACTCTGGGTTCGCGGGGAACGGCAGTAAATGGCCCACTGTCTATGGAGACGCGCCACAGCCGCATCGCAAAACGGAGAGTACGGAGAGGCAATGTGCTGACTAAGAATACAAAATGTCACTACTCCATTTTATTCGTAAGAGGTGACTAAGAAAAATTCACGGCAGAAATAGTCACTTTACGAAGAGACGCAAAATTCGTCATCAAACCCTGTACCAACCCGTCTTTGTAGGCGAAATTCACCGTGTTAATGTGAAGCAAATTAGTAAAGGTTTAAGTTCAGCAGTGGACTCTGATAGTTTGAAGAAAGGAGATGAGGAACAAAATATTGCGAAGCACCTCCAAACAAATGACACCTGCGGCTAGCCACTCTAAGAAATCCTTTGTAGCTTTATTTGAGATCCATATACTCTATTGCCTCAAGAAGGCTCGCTTCTTATTTTTAATCAACCTATAGCAGGCCTCTTCAGCATGTAACCCATTCCATGACACTTGATACAGGTACAAAGTGGGTATTTCTGCCAAAACTACGAGTAGTTTGTTATCTTACATAACAAACTACTCGTAGTTGTACGTGTACGTGTTGTGTGTGTTGTTGTACATAACAAACTTCATGTAAAATATTTTACGAAATAGATTATAATCTATTATAATATGTCCTAAGTACGTAAATAGCTCTCTTTAGAAAGGTAGTAACCGAAAAGATAGACCGGTAATATTATGTTGATGACTATCCTAGACCTAAACGTGTACCTAACTTACCGTTCTTTACATCTCAACTTTATCAAAGGACTTATTCATAATCTTCCATCTAAAGTAAGTACTACAACTGAACGTAGACATAAACTTAAAGAGACAGGCTCTTCGTAACTGATTCAGACCGTCATGTAGATAAGGATCGCCTCAAATAAGTCAACAAGTTTAACGGTTTCACCATGACTTCAGCGAGTAGCGACAAGCGACGCTATAAGCAACAGGGAATTTATACCAAGTAGTCTAAAATACGATGAAGCGGGTTCTTTCAGGACATTAGTCACATGTCACATCGTCTGCCCCAAAACATACTACCAGTTACGCGTCACGTAGTCGCGATCGCGTCGTTTCACAGTAGCATTTGTCGCGTAATCAGCCGCATGACGCATATCGTGACGTTAGCTGCCCGCACATCATTAGTTTTGCATCTGCTATCATCGGTCGCATGTCGAGTCGTGAATCGCATGTCACGTCGTCAGTCGCATGTCGCATAGTTGGTCACATGTCACGTCGTTAATTTCATGTCGCATCGTCAATCGAATGTCGTGTCGTAAGTCCCAATGTTGCATCCTCAGTTGCATGTCACGTCCTAAGTGGCCTGTCACGTCGTCAGTCGCATGTCGCATAGTTGGTCACATGTCACGTCGTTAATTTCATGTCGCATCGTCAATCGAATGTCGTATCGTAAGTCCCAATGTTGCATCCTCAGTTGCATGTCGCATCCTCAGTGGCATGTCACGTCGTCAGTTGCATGTCGCATGGTTGGTCACATGTCACGTCGTTCATCTCAAGTCGCATCGTCAATCGAATGTCGCGTCTTAAGTCCCAATGTCGCGTCCTCAGATGCTTTGCTCGTGGCTAGACCGCACTTATATAAGATAATATCTGAGGACAAGGGAAACCAAGGATGGGTAACTATATTACTAAGTTTAGCAATATTTAGTCCTCGCCGCGGTAGTGTTCTGGATATGGTTAAAACTTAATAAGGTTTTCTATCCATTAGGCCTGAGTTTAATTAGGTGGATAGAAAAGCTTAAGACTCAACCTCGAGATATTAGTGAGACTTAGTAACACAGTGTAAAGTTAAAGTTCACATAGACAATAATATGCGACAAAATATTATTCGCGCAATATAAAATTCTTGAGTGTGTGCGCCATTCCTTTAATTGCCGATCCCTCATATTAAACAAAGGTACTGTGATTCAGATAAGAACAAAAATCTTT
Source organism: Euclidia mi (assembly GCA_944739405.2). Taxonomy (NCBI): domain Eukaryota; kingdom Metazoa; phylum Arthropoda; class Insecta; order Lepidoptera; family Erebidae; genus Euclidia; species Euclidia mi. The sequence goes on from OX123203.2 coordinate 12,740,158, forward strand.
TAGCCCAAGAGCCCACGACTGCCAGACATTCGTTATTTTATAAAAACTGAAAGTTTGGCTGTGCATGCCCCCTACAAAGGTAAGAACGACCACCGATTATAGAGTTTGGGTTGTGGTTCCTTTGGCAGTTATCAGGTAGTAAAGGTGGATAAAATGGTACCTAAAACTCGTTATAGTATAAAAGCTTAATTTTAAATATGTTACTTGTAGACCTATAAAAAGATGTTAGCCTTACAGCCGGACAGTTTCAATGGTTTTAACATCTTGCCAGACACTTTGAAAGTCCGCTGTAGGTACGAGCGCGAGAGCAATAAATAAAAATTATTACGTTTATAGCTATGATAAATAAAGTAAAAATGTTATTTAAGTATTATAAACATCTAAAAAGTATTATTACATGTAAAAAAATATTTTAGTGTTCATAATTATTATCGTCGATATTTTCATTTATTTATTTCAGCCCTACTCTTCGACTCGATGGCATGATGGCCTTATGAATATTTAAAAAATACATTTCAATAATTTGTTATAATAATTACATACCTGATTGACTTTTGAGCGAATCACTAACATAACAGGTAGTTGATCCGGGTCACACCATTTGAACAAGTATGTGTCGTCTTTCAACACCCAGCCGCTTTTGTCTGGTTGATAAGAGGTTGGATTTTTCGAATAAGCGATATTCTAAATGGTTCGTATATAATTTGCTCGCAGAAAACGCTGCAATTAAATTGTTAATCATCGCTTGCCCCATGCCTTGGAGAGCACGTTAAGCCGTCGGCCCCGGCTGTCATGAAGATCATCGACAGTCGTAATAGGGCGTCAGTAACATAACATAACATAACTTTACGCCTTTTATCCCCGAAGGGGTAGGCAGAGGTGCATTACACACCCACACTTCGCCAGTTATGTTTCGGTCCCAATGTAATAGGGGGCGAGCCTATTGCCATCTACCGGGCACATCATTAAGCGATCGTTAGTACCTTCTAAATAAACTGACTCTAGTCTAAACCATGGAATATCGCTATCCCTTCGGGTTGCGGTGGTCAGACAGGCAGTCGGTCTGTGGAAAAGCTAATATTCAGCCAAATCCAGTAAGACTTTTAAGCGGACCCCAAATTGAAACTGGGATAACGTTAGGAGGATGATGATGAAACGTTGCAATAGCTCGCTCTTGCAAGGTGGTACATTGCTAGCGTCATAATGGATTCGAACCCGATACCCTCTGCATGGCAGTCTATAGTTATCTCCACTAGGCTATGGGCTGTTTACGTGTACGTGTTTTATTTAAATATTCATAAGACGGTCATGCCATCGATTTGAAGGGTAGGGCTGAAATGAATAAATAAAAATGTTGACGACGATAATTTTATGAACAGTAAAATATTTTTTTACATGTTGTAATACTCTTTTTAGATTTTTATAATATTAAAATAACATTTTTACTTTATTTAACATGACTATGGACGTAATCATTTTTATTTTATTGAATATCTTAAAAGATCGCAATCGGCTAAGCTCTCGCGCTCGTACCTACAGCGGACTTTCAAAGTGTCTGGCAAGATGTTAAAACCATTGAAACTGTCCGGCTGTAAGGCTAACATCTTTTTATAGGTCTACAAGTAACATATTTAAAATTTAGCTTTTATACTATACCGAGTTTTAGGTACCATTTTATCCACCTTTACTACCTGATAACTGCCAAAGTAACCACAACCCAAACTCTATAATCGGTGTTCGTTCTTACCTTTGTAGGGGGCATGCTCAGGCAAACTTTCAGCATTTATAAAATAACGAAGGTCTGGCAGTCGTGGGCTCTTGCTCTAAAACTAGAATTGACTTTTCCTGAGATCTTGAATAATAGCTGAGCTAATGATGTCTTGAAGGACATTCTGCAGCCGGGGGCATGCAAGAAATACGCATTAACTTAGAATTTATATTAAAAAGGTTCATGGAGACATGAAGAAATTGCCATGTAATGCTATGCATATATCAAACACAAACACGCTTTAAACATCAGCGAAAATTGTTCGTAATCCATAGATATTATAGATTACTTTCTCCTTGACTCTTGTAAGCTTAAAGACGGTACCCTGAAACAACCAACAAAATAAAACTTCTTACACAACTTTGGGTACCCTCGAGATATAGAAGTTGTTATCTCAACTAAGCACACGCAACGTTGTTAACTTAAGCAATATTTCAGCTAATTAAATAAATTTTGTTGACTTAATTATTCGCATTCAGATAATTTAGGTGGCTAAGTAAATTTGAGTAAGTTTTAATGATTATTTACATTAATTAGCTTGAGGCTTTGATGTTTCCAAAGATATGTAGACGCATATTATATTTATAGGCCCGTCACAAGAAGTAACTATATAAGTATTTAAATTTTGTAAACACATTCATGAGTTCGCAACCTTTGGATGAAATAACATTAAATCAATTATATTTTGTATTGGGATCCAAATGTCAATGTTCAGAGTAACGTTACTTTAGAATATCAGAGCAAAATGTTGACTGAGAACATTAGATGGTTCCGGCAATATTTTGTTCAACGTTATAGTACCACAGTGCAAAGCAGCACTAGTTTAAGCAATAAATAGATTATTGACCAGTTTCAAATGTCATTTGTGTGTTCCTTACACCTCCAACACCACATTCTATTCTCTGTTTAATGGTCACTGCTTTTGTCCTTGTCTACACAGGTGATACAGTGGTGGGAATAAGAGTGGAAGCTAATAATTCATTATTATGACAATTTATAGTCAACTGACCATATTATCAGTCTTTCAAAGTTTGCACTAGATGGAATACGGTCAGAGAAATGTTTGACAAGTTTTGATACCACTCTCTTCCATAACAGTCGGTTTAGATATGTTTACTGCACTTGCTTGGAGCAGTATCTGTACCAAGCCTACTCTCTATTTTTCATAACCTTTCTTTTTGCTCTCATAATCGATATTATAATGAGCTTCGGCCGCTTGTCATCTATTATCGGGCGAACCACACCTATTCCCTGCCTCAGGCTACGAGATTGACCGCAAATTACCCTATCTAATTTGCTGACTTAACTAGGCCAAGTAATCGATAAGCTGAATGAGACTTTAATCACTTTGAGATTAGGTTTCAAATTAATTGTAGGGCATTTTCGGATTATTGCTCTAGGTATCGACATTGCAACTATTGCACTGTGTTGCTAACATAACATTTTGCCTTGTCTATATCTCTGAAATGCTAAATAGATCTGCGTCTTGATATCGTCAGCTGTGATTGTTGTTTCCAAGTTGCATTGTAACACAGTAACTGAATGTTTATGTCATGAGTTTCAATCGCTTAATAATTTGAAAATCAAAATGCCGTCTACTTGCTCCGATGTTTTCGGCATGAGTATGAGTTACACCAGCCTCGGTCAACGGATAAAAGATCAAACTTCTTCGAACACAAATTATATATAAATTATTTTTAGACTCTCACTTGGCTTACACCCACATTTCGCCATGTCATATTTTTTTAGATCCCACGTAATAGGGAGCGAACCTTTTGCCGTTACATTGCCAAACTCCGTGCTACTATTGAGAATTCGTGAAAACTCTGTAACACTTTTGCCCGACCCGGAAATTGTACCCGGGGCCTCCCGATCTGCATACGTTGTGCACTGGACCACGGTGGCAGTCTATAATCAATGTAATTGTAGGCACACTAATATATGGTTTTAAGGACTAGGAATAGTAACAGCGACTACCCCATTTCACGTTGAAGAGATAGCAAACTTGACATCAAATACCACCCCACCTGGCCTTAGGTATACTTATTTGACAAAATCTTTCTATAGACCCACAACGCTATTTTGAGGCCAATTAGGAGTGTCCTATATCTAGCAGTAGACTACGATAGACTGTCGACAGTAATTGAAAGGTTTCTTTATAGGACCACTCCTCCCAAAAAAATCCAATATCATTCGCCCATATTGACAATAATAAACAATTTTCCATTAAGTAAAGAGATTTTATAATTTGTATGAGGCTACACACAATCTCCGATAAATTATGTAGCATCTGTTGATTGCAATCTATTTTTAGCGCTTCATACAAATAATTAAGGTAACAAAGTTGAAATTCCGCTCTTAACTTCCCGCGATCCCGGGGGACGAATTAGTCGCTACGTATTTTGTCATTTATGCCACGGTATTTAATGTGACATACAGTTGGAAAGCAAGGCAGACGTATTCTCGTGACCAAAGCTAGTGTGGCCCATGATGAAACTTCGGGATCTAGCATACTTTGTGACTGCATTTTGGTAAGTTACAATTGTGTCATCTAAACCGTGGAATATCTAGGCATCCCTTTGTCTTGCGACGATCAGACAGGCAGTCACTTTGTGGTAAAGTTAATTTTCAGTCAAAGCCGGTTAGACAACCCAACTAAGTTAAGTGAACCCAACTCCGGTTTGCAACTGGGATAACGCTAGGAGGATGATGACAATTTTGTCTATAAACGGCAATGGCGCATAAAAGATCAAGTTTATGCAATAAAGGTCTATGATTACAAGATAAGATTAACATTTCTTTGAATGTAGGTAGATGTGTCAGCACATGAAAACTGATTTCTTCATAAGCCTCACCTCTCGTATAATACGGGATATACAGGCACAAAAATGTGTAAACTTATTGCTGTGCCAAGTTTTAAGTTATTACTTTATGTTTATACTAGCCTTTGCCCGCGGCTTCACGCGCGTTAAATTCGCGGTAACACATACTTATCTAGTCTCAAGTTGTGTGAAGACACTCCTGATTATTCTAAAGAGTCAGAAGCTCTATCGGGTACAAAGCAACTCGGACCGTATCCATGACAAATGTCAAGCCACGTTTAAATACGTGTTCAATATATATCTATAAACACTTTCGGATTTATAATTTTAGTAGGTAGAGAAAATCGTTTCAGCCATTTGAGCGTAGTATATAATTATAAGTTTAGATAGGTATGCGAACAATGTAATCATTGATCACAATATGACAATATGTTTGATGTGACAGTACTGACAGATGGCACATGCGTAGCACTCAATTATTCGCGCATGCGTTCTTACTTCCAAGAGGAAAATTTCTGCCGTACAAACTTCTATCCTCCCTACAATCCCTCCCAGTTTATTTTTTGCAACTAATGGTAGCCTATGTCCGTCTCCATGGTTCAATATATCTCTATATTAAATTTCAACAAAATCGGTTCAGCCGTTTTCGCGTGAAAACGGAACATACATACATACATACAAACATACATACACACTTTCGAATTTATAATATTAGTAAGGATTAGTAAGGATAAGGATAAGGATAATCTTATCGTGGACACATTTTTGGCAAAGGGTAATTAATAATTTAACCATTTTCATGACCCAACATGTCCGCCATCTTTGTATGACGTACATCTTCCCAAGCGTGTACGTCTCGCTATCGCGAAGTTCGTGGGCTCAAACCTTCGCACATTAATAATTTACAGACCGTTTACTACACCGTTGAATGTAGCGAACCTAGCACAGGATGAATATGAGAAGAATAAAAATTATTTTTAAATAAAAACAAACCAACTTCAAAAAACACTAAGGAACTAAAAAACAAAAAATAATTGGTTTTGGAGCAAACATTTTTGGAGTCGGTGCCAAGCAAAGTATTTCTGATCTGACTATAAAACCTCTACACATTTTTATATAACTTTCGTTGTTGATAGAATAGGTAGTTTGTAATTTAGTAACTTTTTACGTAAGGGCTTGGCACCGAATTCAAAAATGTTTGCTCCAAAACCAATTATTTTTTGTTTTTTAGTTCCTTAGTGTTTTTTGAAGTTGGTTTGTTTTTATTTAAAAATAATTTTTATTTTTTGCTTTTTAGTGGTATACTATATATAAAAAATAGTAATAGGTGGTACATAGGATAGTGTAGGTGGTACATGATGGGGAGGCCTTCCTTACGTGCCTCAATTCTGAAATGTAGACCTGTACCTTTCTGGCAATTTCAAGTATTTTTTGTTTTCAACTAAATAGCCTAAACACGTTCGTTTCAGCTCCATCGTCAGATCTCGGAAATCATCCAATACCAAAGACAAAACAAATGAGCCTAAACACGATGATATTGCGTTATTGTATTACAAAGATCCCATGGCCACCTTCCTGCTCCATCATCAGAGTTTGGTAAACATTCAGCACTAAAGTCCATGTAAAGACGAATCCAAAGAGCCCAAACTCAATGGCATTGCGTCTTTGTATTACAAAGATGCCATGGCCACCTTCCTGCTCCATCGTAAGACCCTGGAAAACATCCAGTACCAAAGTCCATGTAAAGACTAACAAACGACCCTAAACTCGATGATATTGGGTTACCTTCCAGCTCTATCATTAGACCATGGAAATCATCCAGCATCGATGTCTATGTAAAGACGACTCAAACGAGCCCAAGCTCGATGGGATTGCGTAATTGTACCTATTACAAATATCCCATGGCTACCTTCCTGCTCCATCATCAGAGTTTGGTGAACATTCAGCACTAAAGTCCATGTAAAGACGAATCAAACGAGCCCAAGCTCAATGGGATTGCATCTTTGTATTACAAACATCCCATGGCAACCTTCCTGCTTCATCATCAGACCCTGCAAAACATCCAATACCAAAGTCCATGTACAGACGAATCAAACGAACTTAACCTCGATGAAATTGGGTTATTGTATCACAAAGATCTCGTGGTTACCGTCGAACTCTATCATCAGACCATGGAAATCATCTAGCATCAAAGTCCATGTAAAAGACGACTCAAACGAGCCCAAACTCGACGGCATTGGGTTGTTACGGTCAAATCGCTTCAAGTGTGCTTATAAAATTTTAAGAGTTCCTTCGATTTCTCAGGATTCCATGATCAGATCCTGACCTGATGATCATGGGACCAACTAGAAGGTATACTCTTTCAATCAAAACAAGAATTTTCGAAATCGGTCCAGGCGTCTTAGAGAAATCGGGGAACATACATAAAAAAAAAAAGATTCCGACGAATTGTAAACCTCCTCCTTTTTTTGAAGTCGGTTAAAAATTTAAATAATAATATTAGTCCTGCATTTTTAGGCATGGACCTCTTTTCACGGTCTCTTCACAAGGATATGGCTGCCTGGCTACATAAATATTATTTTAAAAATAGTACCAGTGACACGTGCGTAGCTCGCCAGAAGTATGCCTTTTCCAAGAGTCTTGCCTTTGTAGACAATTCTTACACACACTTACATATACTCACGCCTTTTTCCCGTCGGGGTAGGTAGAGACAACGGAACGCCACTTGCATCTAACCCTACATTAATTACTCTTTTCATACATGCTCGCCGGTTCCGACAATTTTTAATTAGAAGAAATACAAAATTCATGTCTTTTCTTAGCTTGATACACCCACGATAGGTCCGCAGGTGTTCTTTTGCTAAATATACGTTATTTTACTGTTTTTTAAGTGCTTCGGTACATTAAAAACAGCTTTATGATGATGGGCAAGAATTTTTAATGTCGATAAGTCCACGGTTGGAAAGTTTTACAATTTATTTTAAAATTGTATGAGTCTAAGAATTTAAGCGGCCTCTTAAAGCATTTTTAACGTGTTGATATAGTCTAATTGAAGTCGCCAAATGGTGGTAATTTTATGACCCATCCACACAAGGAATAAAAAGCTATATTTCAGAGCACTTCACAAACATTCAATAACAAAGTGGCAGAACTCATGAACATCAATTCTGGATGCCGCGATGTATTGTCACAAACTAGTAGCAAACCCACATCACTAGGCGCAAACTTGCGCGTCGTCTTGCTAACCACAACATCATATGAGCAATCAAAGTACTAATACAGAACATGAATTTATCACATACTATAAATCAAAACTTAAATCAAAGTAAATCCTATTAAACTTTGTGAAATGCAAACATCATTCTACATAGTTTGTACTTATATTTTGAGGCGTACCTCTAGGCTAAGACGACAGCAGATAATTATTAATATTCTGGTCTTAGTTATGGTCTATTTGGATGCAAATTGATGAGAGGCGTGCCTGAAGGCGTTGACCGATGGTGCACACTAGCGACCAAAGATATGAGGTGAATTGTTATAAGTTGTGTACTACTCCAGTCTACATACATAAACTCACGCCTATTTTCCGGAGGGGTAGGCACAGACTACAGAACTCCATTTGCAACGATCCTGACATATCTCTCTTGCTTCATCCACTCCGATCAAATTCCTCATGCATGCTCTTCTGTTCAGGGTACTTCTAACCTGTCCTATTTTCAGGATGTCTCCAATCTGGTCGTGAACGTCCGCCTAGGTCATCTCCTTCGTCCTGTCCCATTCACACTTGCCTAATCTAGTACCCATAGTACAAGCTCTGCTTAGTTTGGGACTAGATGGTGTTGTGTGAATGTGGTAGAATATTATTATATTATTATTATATATCTGCTTTAGCGACTATTCGCTATGGAAAGCTTTAAATAAGCTCAAAATACCCACCAATTCTACTCCACATATACGAAAAAAAGATGGGTCCTGGGCTAAAAGTGATCAAGAGAAAGGAGAAGCCTTCGCCCTTCATCTAGATGAGGTTTTTGTACCTAACGCTCCTCAAAATACGAATAACACTAGCGAAGATCTGCTCAAGTGTCTTGATGAACCTCTCCAACTAGATTTTCCAATAAAAAAAATTAAACAAGGTGAGATCGCTGCAACTATCAAAAAGCTAAGTAAGAAGAAAGCTCCAGGATACGACTTAATCACCGCCAAACTACTCTGTGAATTACCGAATATAGCAATTTTATTTTTGACATACCTGTTTAACTGTATATTGAAAAGGGGTATTTTCCCACAGCAATGGAAGGTAGCCCAGATCAAAATGATACCAAAACCTGGTAAGCCACCGGAAGAAGTGACCTCATATAGGCCAATCAGCCTGTTGCCTGTTCTGTCCGAGGTCATGGAAATCATCTTCTTAAAGCGATTGAAATTTGTAATAGCAGATGCTAAAATAATACCCAACCATCAATTTGGCTTCAGAGAGAAGCATAGTACGATTGAACAGGTCCATCGGCTGGTTGAAAACATTCATACAGCGTATGACAATAAGAAATATTGCTGTGCGGCCTTTTTGGATATTTCTCAAGCCTTTGATAGAGTTTGGCACTCCTTAGTAAAATAAAAACTCATCTCCCGGCAAATGACTACATCTTCCTGAAATCATACCTTTCTGATAGGTACTACTTCGTCAAACAAGGGGAACACGTAACTAGCCTACACAGCATTCACGCAGGAGTCCCTCAGGGAAGTGAACTTGGCCCAACTTTGTACCTACTCTATACTTCTGATCTACCTACGACAGATGGCGTAGTAGTTGGTACATTTGCTTACGACACAGTGGTCTTAACAGTCGATGAGGATCCATTAAGGGCAAGCCAAAAGCTCCAAAATTGCTTAGACCATATCACAGAAATAAATTTACCTGCACTGGTAGTTTATCAGGGTCACTTTCTAAAACTAGTTTTTAATATTGTTAATGCTAGTTTAGGTTGAAGTTCCTACTAATAAGGCTATAATGGGACTGACATGGTCTTAATATGATCAAAGGGCTCTTCTAAATAGAGACACATCAAAAACTAATAAATCTTGTAGTGAAAAGGAATTGAAAAAATCCCACACGGACACAAAAATCACCCACACCTGAACAACAATTTGTAGATCACACAAAATGCTGTCCTATGTGGTGATCGAACCCATAACAGATGATACCTAGATGAATATAAGAGAGACCATTAATTTCTCTAAATCTATGTTTTTTTTCATCAAACAGACCAGAAAAGTCACACCCAATCCAATTTAAAGCTTCTTATAAAAATCGCAAGTCTGCATCTGCGAGGAAACCGTCCCGTTACCAATTTTGATGAACCTCGAAATGTAAATGAGGTATTTAGCCCTTTGAGTGGCTAACGCCGCATGTACGTGGTATATATGTTGGTTATCAGCTAAGTCAATGTGTCTGTACACATTGACTTAGCTGATAACCTATTAACTGATTCTGTAATCAATTTGGTCAAAAGACGTGAATAAATTATACAGGTTAAAGGTATAAATATTCATATACATATCGTGTGATTGTCCGTATCGTGTGTATATGTAAATAGGAATTGGAATAATGAATGATATGATACAGTAGATTTGTCATAGGATTGGTATCTTAATTTCTATTCACGTTATTAATTATTACTTAGTTACTGTATGGCTTTATGTATTCTTCGTTTAATTCTCATATGTATTTTGATGTACTTATATATATATATATATATATATATATATATATGTGTGTGTGTGTGTGTGTGTGTGTGTGTGTGTGTGTGTGTGTGTGTGTGTGTGTGTGTGTGTGTGTGTGTGTGTGTGTGTGTGTGTGTGTGTGTGTGTGTGTGTGTGTGTGTGTGTGTGTGTGTATGTATGTATATAGTATTTAATACACCTACTATGTTTCTCAGCACCACTCAATATTAATTATTTATGTTTTATACTAATATTTCGAACCTAAAGAGTCTGTTTCGTTGAACGCTCCAATCTCAGGAACTACTGGTTCAATTTGTATAATATTTTTTGTGTTAAATAGCCCATTTCTCAAGGAAGGCTGTAGCCTATATACAATCACGCTATGAGTCTAGATGAGTTCGATTCCTACACACTACAATTTGCAATGTGTGATTCACTTATCAATTTGTCGTTTTGAATCTGGGTGTTTTTTGTCTTCGTCGATTTTTACAAAGTTGGGCCCGATACGCATGATATAATGCAGACATCTTTGACATGCAATCCATTGCGGAACGAAAATCTTTGTCCTATATTATTCGTTTACAATACATAGGTACATATTTTAAGTACTTCTACTCAAGAAGTTACACAAGTTAAAATTCTGAATATTGTTATGTGTACATCTTGAGAGAATATTTTGACAGGCGTGTAATTTACGTACCCTTCACAGTTCAATGCGAGACTGTGTATTGTACTAAAGTTCATATAATGAAACTTCGTTTTATAACGTACGGGAGTGACGATAATTATGTATACATTTTATTTAGGCTTCATGTTGATTTCTGATCAAGTTAATAAGCTACAAAAAGTACGGTCGCCCTATTTAGAGGCAGCAATAGCTTAGTGGAGTAACTGCTGGCAGACTTCGCAAGTCCTTCAAGAACATTATGGCGAACTCTCACTCATACAGGTTTCCTCACGATGTTATGCTTCACCGATAAGCAAGCGATATTTAACAATTTAATGCACAATTCGTTAAATCTTATCTTCTTTATTAAGATATTGCTCTTTTCATTTATACAAACAATCTTGTAAAATGAAGTACCCACCGCGTCCTGTTTCTCCATATGAACTCAAAAATTACAACGCATTTTTGTACACTTATCACCAATAGATAGTGCGATCCTTGAAAAAGGTTTAGGTGTATATTCCCTCGAGCAGAACCGCAGGCAAAGTGTTTTTAATAATAATAAAGTTATTCAATATCTAACTATGTCAAAACTTACATACCATATTTATGCTAAATACTTATTAAATGTTTTCTCTTTGTGAAATGAAATGCAGATTTATACTCTTATTAATAAGACACTTTTGCATTAATTAGACATAAATGTGTCCCTGAAAGTTTTTAGCGAAATTTATTAAGTTCCTTCAATTCACAATTTTCCTTTAAAAAATTGTATAATGAGCATTAAACAACTTTTATATGAAACGAATTTTTATTCATCTCTTTAATTAGATGATAAATAGTGACTATAGTTTAGTATAAAAATGAAAATGAATAAGGGAAAAGCAATAACGCTGTGTTTGATTCGGCTTTTCTTCTTACTTCTCTTTTAGCTAGGAATCGGCATCATCAACCAGAATAAGGATTTTGAATTGTCAAAGAGTTGTAAATAGCCAATATACAGAAATAAATATGTCTTTACACAATTGCCCAGCATAACTAATACACGATCATCCTAAGCTAGGCAAAGCCTATAATTATACTGGGTGTAAGGGACGGTGTACCGAAACTGATACCAGTGATTTAGAACATTATACCCTTGGCGGTGGAATTTTCCGGAAAAACTCTAAGAACTCGACAATTTTCCAAAAAATTGCGATGTGAATAGGAACACGCAAACTCGCACTCGCAATATCATAGCTGTTACGGCCCTACAGCGGCGGGTGGTAGCGGCAGTGATTACGATGTACTGGTGCGCTTACTGTGCTGCGGCCGCGCGCCGCGGCCGAACTCATGTCAGAGTAAACGCACCATGTACATGTTTAATTCTTAGAATTTTACAAGAATATTAATGTGGGTTGACTATAGTTACTATTTCATTACACTATATGGCAAAAAATGCAAAGAAAGATCGGAAAATTCATAGAAATATTCCGTCAAATTCGACCGCCAATGGCTTCAGTATCATGTACTGAATCACTGGTATCGGTTTTCGCTACACCGTCCCTTACACCCCGTATATGTAATGTATACTGTATAGTACTTAACCAGATACCTGATAAAAGCATACCTATATATAACAGCATTCCAGATGTAGCAAAGGACTCATCAGTGAATCACAAACCACAATATTAACATATCAATACAATAATATCTACTGACTAAGTGGGTGATTATGATTATGTCTTGTATTTGTATTCGATCGCAGGGTCTTCAGTTCAATATTTTAATATTTTTTTTATTTATTTATGGACACACGCCTGTATTCCCGAAAGGGTAAGCAGAGGTGTAATATTACACCCACATTTCGCCATAAATTTTTAGGTCCCACGTAATAGGGGGTTAGAGCCTATTGCCATTACCGGGCACATCACCAGACTCCGTGCTGCTACTGAGAATTCGGAAAACTCAATAACACTTTTACCCGACCCGGGAATCGAACCCGGGACCTCCGATCATCAAGCGCATACGCTATCCACTGGACGGAGGCAGTCATCAGTTAATATTAAAATTTAGTTTATTTTACCTATTGCTATAGGGGTGGGTGACCCTAACTGCTAAGTCGGGTTTGTTTCCTACCTGGGACAATTATTAAGAATATATAATTAAGTACGTCCATCAGTTATCTAGTTGGCTGAGTACAAACTCCGCTTAGCTTGTGATCAGATGGCTGCGTAGTAGAGAACAAACGATCCAGAATAAAAACAAATGTATTATAGCCAGTTTTAAAAGCCCATTTAACACGGTCGTCACAAATAACCCTGAGGCTATATTTGGCCGCAATATTTTGATTATTTTCCCTGAAGCCGACCTTGCCCCGTAATCTATATCAGCTTGGCACCTGACAATACGAACTACATGCTGCATCGGACGGTGTTTCCGTCAAAATATTTTCTTTTCTGCTGTCAAAAATAAAATTAATCCGTCAGTCGTTCATGCAAAATTTTTTGTGGAAAATATTCGGTTTTTATCAAAATCAATGCTATGTTTATAGGATTTTTACGGAAATTTTCAACAAAATTTCCGAAGTGTAGTTGAAAAAAAGCGCAAAATTGAAAACCATCAAGATGAAGTTTATGGACAAATTACCGACAGTTATTAGCTGCTGCTTTTGTTGTTTCCTCAGAGCAGGAACTGTTATGATAGCCATTTTCTCATTTGTAAGTACCGACCTTTTATCTCGTTAATCTAGATAACATACATGTACTCACGTCTTTTCCTGTCATGGTAGGCAGAGACAGTAGAGCGTCACTTGCTATGATAGAAGCAAGTGACGCTCTACTGTCTCTAAAAAAAAACTCTCTACAAAACTCACGCGCTTCCTCTACATTCATATATATTCATATGGCTTAGAGTACTTCAGAAGTTTAGATAAACAGGTAGGTCTAGTGTAGTGTAGGGCAAGTATGATGGATGCAGATGGATGCATGTGAGAGAAGCCCGCCTCGGCGGGTCAGCTCAGGCGGGGACGCGGCAGTTATGCTAAGGTAGTTCCCGTGACCCCGCCATTCAATGGGATTGGATAGAGGAACACCATGGTGGTTTTAGTCGGTAGTCCCGGCGCTTCTCGTCAGGGAATCCAACACTCTCCCTAGCCTGAGACCCTTTAAGGGCCCAACCTGGGGGGTTAGCCCGTAAATGTATTGGTTTCCATCATGCGTCAAAAAAAAGGTAGGTCTAGTACCATCGTGCAGCCGTCCTAGAAGAAATATAAAATATTTTGACCAATCTGGTTTATTTCTGAGGCCGACCTTGGAGAAGGCCCATGGCCATCTACGGTAGACATCTCTAGACTGAAATGATGATAATGAATCTGGTTAAACAAAGAAAAGGTCAGTGTGTAGCCTTAGGGGCAAAGGGTGTGCAAGCAAGGGACTTAGAAAAATTTCGACGAATAACTTTTAAATCATAATTTTTAGTGTTTTTTGATTTCATTGCTTAGAATGGCTAAAAACAAAGGCTTTTTGCTCTTGACAATTTTATTCTCCGATCAACATATTTTTCGCCTTTGAAAGTCATAATAATATGAGGATAGAAACCTAGCCAATGTTGACTGTGTACCTACGCGTTACATTTTTCTACCAATAGTTGCTCTGCATCATGGTCATCTCTTTTATATGTCACTTCCTGATGTTGCTACACTGCGTAAGCTACAATCCTAATATATCTAGAGCACTTTATCTCAGCATCCAGAAATCAGCCATAAAACTGAACTCTCGACCAAAAGACCTTACCCATATATACACTTCCTCGCAGATAGTCGGCATCCTCTTCGCTCCAAACGTATCCCACACTCATGGCTACTGGGACATGAACCCGGTACTGTCCAACTACAGTGCCATGACAGAAATGACAGTCCAGATGATCTTGGGCATCGCTTCCATCATGTTGTGTGCTGTCAGCTGTCTTCTGCTAATTGGTGCTTGCTGCGTAAGTAGTCATATTTTTACACCGTGTTTATTTGTAACAAGCGAAATTCTGTCAAATCTCGATAGACTAGTAAGCGGACGCTGCGCTTCAAGGTGGGAAGTCTTAGATGCAACTAGAAGAAGAATAAAGATGCAACTAGGCTAGCACGATCCCTATAGTATACCGAAGCCCCTTAACACCCTGATGCTTAGAGTCATAGGACACTTTCAATGGAAACAGGGCTATGTCACCAGTTTCTAATAAAGGCAAGAAGGAGCAAAGTAATACTGAAGATGCAACAGAAACGAAAAGCCGAACTCTCACTTCTGAGACTGTTTTTGTGATGCGTTGCATTGAGTCCACTCTGAACATATCAATGAAATCTATGACGTGTATAATAATAAAATTGTTCTTCTTCACAGAATTTGCCGATACTAATAGAGATGTACCAGTGGGGTGCGATCTTGTACAGCGCGACCGTGGTCCTCATGTTCCTTATACTCTCCATGTTCTGTTTCTTTGTTCACACTAACTGCTACTTGGCTGGTGGTGTTCTGTGTTTTTTTATCATTTTCGATATTTTGGGTAAGTATTTTAGCATTTTATTTATCTGTGAATGTTGAATGGGTTTGTTTGTTTGTGTTTTATCCTGGGGCCCAATTGTACTAAATAAATATAGTTTCGATATGATGTCAGTGTCATAATAACGTCACAAAAAGCGTATTCTTCTAAATTATCTGATACTTGAATGAAATTGTAACGAGATCGTATGTGTCAACGACGAACTGTTTATTTTAAATTATACGATAATGACATTAGGTTATCAAAATACCGCTTTTAAATCCATTCAAATATAATATCAATGTCACATAAAAATAGCAGAATTGGCCCCCTGGTGTTAATAATTTGTAGTTGGATTATGGTCAAATATTTTCAATTTAAGTTTGATGTTGTAACTTTTCCTGAAAAAGAAGTTTAAATATGCAAGGAATACCGAATGAACATTTTCATTAATTAGTTTTCTTACGATAGACATATTGACATATTTTATGGTTTTTCCGAATACTCAGTAGCAGCCCGGAGTCTGGTGATGTGCCCGGTAACGGCAATAGGCTCGCCCCCTATTACGTGGGACCTAAAAATTCATGGCGAAATGTGGGTGTAATATTTACACCTCTGCCTATCCCTTCGGGGATACATAAGTGAGACTATAAATAAATAAAATTTATGTTGCTAGCCAGGAATAGTGCGTACGAGACATAGCAAAATGTAAAAAAATTAACAACTCTGTTAATAACTATTTCTCAATCGAATCTATCCAATATCGTGCTAAAACTACTTACAGAAAAAAAAATTCGCCTCTTGAAAAACTTCTCCTTTTGTTATAATCATTTTCTTTTTTTTCAGTGACAGCCTATTTCATAATCGTGACAAACAGCTTGAGGATGTCTTTGCAGTTCTTATCCAGCAGCGATTTAGTTATATAATGGCTGACATCCGTCGTTTGTTCATTGGCTTCGTTTTGGTGTTGACTTGAACCTGAATTGTCACATTTTTTTTTTATGTCACCGTGTCATAGTTGAAAGTATGATTACAATTTTTATATTAAGTTTGTTTTATTATTTTTTTGCTGAAGATGTCCGGAAGGCAATATGTACGATTCGAAAAATAACTGAGGGGAGCATAAGCTTAAATTTAGCAGTGGACTGATGGAGTCTGGCATCATTAGATGATGTTAATGATTGTCTATTTCAATTAACTGATACGGGCTGATAGATATTATGATGATGAATGTTTGACCATTCAAATAGTCCAAGATCCCAGAACCGCCAGACCTACGTCATTTTAGCAGAGCTGAATTTTTTAGGATTATTAGTACCTATAATATCTTGTTAAGAGGTACGCCGACCCACTAGCTTGAAAGCTGGGCCATTTCACAGGTAGGGCGAAGTAAAGGTAGGTACCTAAAAACATACTCACCTACGTTAAAGTAGCTCGTATTCAAATATCCTCCGGGATCTTACTCTAAAACTGTGCCAAGCTGGTGCCAAGTTATTTAGATACCCTCAACATAGTCAAGCCATAGAGTAAAGTAATACTACGGAAAATCTAAGCAAAAACTTAGCTTGTTTATTTAGTTGAATACCTAGGTACTATAAAGCTGTCTCTACTGTCTCACTAGAGGCAACCTCTGGTCGAGTGACTACCTAGATTCGCGGCAGCTAATGGAGTTGCTATCCAACCTAAAGCACGACGTGGCATGATTTTGAGAAGAACGTTTCCTTTTGCGCTGCTGCGGGCAGCCGCTCCACCCGAGGCTGCTTCCGTGGATACACAGCTTAAGATTTATTAAGAAATATGGTTAACATCTTAGTATCGAGACCCATCTACGTCATCTACTGGCGCGGCATTTTCGGTTGAATACGCTCGTAGTGTATTTCATATCTCTCTCTTAAGACACATCTGCCGAAAATACGACCCGTTCGACGCGGCGCGGCACCTTACGTCGAGTGACACGTCGTGCGAAACGTTACGCGACCAAATGTTAGCCGCCGCCGTCATATAATACAGGCGGTTCCGCGCGTTTAGTGTGACATGCTAACCGAATACTACGACTGAAAGTCAGGTAGGTACCTACTTTTGATATCAAAGAAGTCCAGTTTCAAATAGGTAACTACTATGTATGGATTTCTTCGGTTGATAACTCTACCTTCTTCGTACTGAATCTGTGGCTGCAAAACGACAAATTTATAAACACCATGGCCAGAACTTGAACTAAAGTAATCTATGTACACTTGCCACCCATAGGCATAGATAGTAACGCCAACTCAAAGGTACATGTAACTTGGTCGTATCATACGTCATCTTTGATATTTACTGATAAGTCTTTGATATTATTAGGTTAGTAAACAATAAATTTAAAAATATTTATTTAAATGAAAGAAGCACGGCTGTTATACGAAACGTAATTTACAAAATAATGTGCTTAAATTACTGGCCAACGTTGTCTTCATGTTGCTGTATACCATTGAAAGTTGGTGTGATTATAATATGTGCATGTCTATTGGTAAGATAATATCTTTCTTCAGTATTTTCCCCGTCCACTGTTGGACTTAAGCCTCTCCAAAGTTGCTTCTTTGCGAAGGGACAAATAACTTGACATCAAACCCAGCGCCAATCGGTCTGGCCAGCATGTTGTAGTAGGTAGAATCCACCTGTTGACTCACAGTGCTATTGTGTAGAAAATCTGCAATTATTACATTCTTTCATGTTGATGAAAATCGTTATGTACTATAGGTTTTGTTATTAGGACACCCACATAATACTCAGTCACTATTACTACGTTAGGAGAGGCCTCGCAAAACTCAAACACAATGCAGGTGCTCGGGTAATCAGATAAGCGATTGTCTGCTCCAGCTCACCACATTCACACTGAGCATAAGAGTTCCGCAGCCTCAATCAGCCTCCCTTCTCTACCCATAATTCTCCTCATCCTTGCTTATAGCGATACCTATTTATTAAGTTAACCACTCAGCTATTACGTAAGCTCCTGGTTCGGTAGCTGCTAAAAGCAAAAAAAGATATGTAAACATCCATATTTAATAAAAAGTAACTAACTTGTGAATAAAAACAATTGAGGACGGGTAAAACCGAAACAAATAGACGGTAACTTTTTGCATATTTACAAAATATTCAAGATAAATGATATTGTATGATATTATGTAACTAAAACAATGGTGTGACCCATTGAACCAAAACCCTTCGGGTCTCGAACCTGCATCAAGTGACAACCATTCATAGCGGATGACAGATGAATGACTGCCTTCAACTCTGCCGACCCAACAGACAAGAGTAACATTATAAATGTGTTACTGTTTTGATGATTTGACAATTTATCTTTGCTGTGACCAAAGCTTACAAGATAAATTATGGTGAGATATGGCGCAAAATGGCCAGGTGAAGGACAGAAACTTTTATGATTGTTAGAAGTTACTATTTTAACTAACCATTAGCTCAGCTAAAATATCTTTATCGAATTTTCACCTGTACCTACTGCAGATATAGGCAAAGCAACAGCTAAACTATTGAGTGGTAAGTCAAAAACTGCTAAGAACTCTTTAAGGTAGGGATCGTTGCGGATGTCAAGCTGTGTTAAACCCAATGTTAGTTTTAGGAAATAAATATAATCCAAGTACTGAGACTAATCCCAAGTTTGTAAAACCCCTCTCATCTTAGGACAGTCCGCCATTATGTAGGTTCGAGTCCCGTAGCGGGGGTGTCACGCCAATCGCGTCTAACATGCTTTGTCACAATCCGTTGTTGATCTAACAGTACTTAATACTCTCGAATTATACATTGCTTGATTAATTCGAACATCTTTAGCCCGGTGAACAGACCAACGGACTACCATGCAGGGGATCTCCCGCTACTTGAATGATTCAGTATCGCTTGTTAATCTTTCATGGTGGGGAAACTTGTGCACGTATTCCTGAAAGGCATGGTGAAGTTTATATATATATATATATACGGGAATTAACGCGAACATGCATTAGGTATTTACATACCTTATTTTGCTTGACGTTTCGAGACCGTTGCACGTCCCGTGGTCGCAAGCTGACTGGTGTAGCGATGTCGCGTCTCCGAGTGCAAGGTAGAAGATTCTATTTCTA
The DNA here is from genome assembly GCA_944739405.2 of Euclidia mi. NCBI lineage: Eukaryota > Metazoa > Arthropoda > Insecta > Lepidoptera > Erebidae > Euclidia > Euclidia mi. The sequence continues at coordinate 12,759,757 of OX123203.2, forward strand.
CCTCCGGGTCGTTGATTTTCGAAGTATCGGCGCAAAACACACTAACCGTATCTGTATATTGAACATTCGCCGACTGCGCATTAAAGTGGGGTGTTGTTAGTCGAATCACTGCATTCCACGCCGATGACAATTTGAAGCCAATTGAAGACGGCTAATACAGATACGATTAGTGTGTTTTGCGCCGGTACTTCGAAAATCAACGACCCGGGGGTAGAAATAGAATCTTCTACCTCGCACTCGGAGACGTGACGTCGCTACACCAGTCAGCTGCGACCACGGGACGTGCAACCGTCTCGAAATGTCAAGCAAAATAAGGTATGTAAATACTTAATGTATGTTCGCGTTAATTCCCGTATATATAATATATTCTTAAACATGCAACGCGAGTGTTTAAAAGTTTCTATGGTGAAGTCTGCCAACCCACAAGCATGGTGGACTATAGCCTAAACTTTCTAATAAAGAGAAAAGGCCTGTACTCAGCATTAGAAATCTGTTCTAATGCTGAGTACAGGCCTTTTCTCTTATTGTACGGCACTTGTTATTATATATAATAACAAGTGCCTCGGAGAGAACGTTAAGCCGTCGGTCACAGCTGTCATGAAGATCTTTGACAGTTGTTACAGGGCGTCAGTACCTTCAAAATAAACTGACACCAGTCTAAACCATGGAATATCGCTATCCCTTCGGGTTACGGAGGTCAGACAGGCAGTCGTTCTGTGGAAAAGCTAATATTTAGCCAAATCCGGTTAGACTAGTAAGCGGACCCCAGATTGAAACTGGGATAACGCTAAGAAGATGATAATGATATATAATAACAAGACTGATGATCATGATCTTATAGTCCTTACTATACAGCGCTTCACTGCCCACTGCTGGATGTGGGCTTGTCCTTATTTGAGTCACAATAATATTGAGAGTCAATCAGTGAATTAGGACTTCTATAACCCCACTGGCCAGATCGGTTGATACGAGTATATGACTTCATGTCGAGTTTTCCGTCTCTTCGTAAAGATGCCATTTGCTTCGTGTATTTTCCTTAACCACTTACGACACCTACGGAATGAAATGGAACAGTTCTTTTAGAGAGTCTTCATATTCATAACCGAACTTTTCTTTCAGATAATTGCAACAGGACTATTCACGCATGCACATTACTTAGTGAATCCGGCTCGTAACCTTATCTACATACATTGGTTCATGGCCACCATGGCTCTATGGGTGTTTTCCATATTAATCTTCATTGGTGTCTGGACTGGTATGGTACAAGTATGTTTCTAAACCTCTAAACAAGTAATTTGTATATATAAAATTCTTGCGTTAATGACTGACTGACAGACACGCTAAAGCCAAAAAAATTTGGCGCTATAAGCTGAAATTTGGCATGTATGTTTTTTGGGTGCTCTAAAGGATGGATTAGGAAGGAGGAAAAGGATTTCCCGAAATGCCCAGGAGATTGGGTAGAAAAGGTTAATTTAAAAAACGGCGTACGGGTGTAGCTGCGGAGCCGTCATTTAGAGGTTGCCTGGAAGAAATCGCTTTGAGCGATAAGGCCGGCCATTGTGCATTTTATTTGTAAACTTCTTCTTTTACTCTTCTAACTCTGTAATGTGACTTGTGGTGTACAATAAAGAATTATCTTAAATAATTTGACTGGCTTGTCTATCGAGTCATTAGGGATCCTGACTGCTAAGCTGGAGCTCGTGGATTCGATTCTCATTCAGGACAAAACTTTGTGGAATGAGCATTATTGCCGAGGTTTAATCGATCTATAATATGTAGAAGTACTTTTGATGGTTATCCGGTTTCCACAGTATAAGCTCTGTTTAGCTTGGGATAGGTGGCCATGTGTAAGTTGTCCCAGGATATTCTAAAAAGTTACATTTATTTGTGAAGAGAAGCCCAGACAACAGTCGCCTTGCGCATAAACCAATAGTCCGTCAAATCAGATTAAACTTGCGTGGACAGTACTCCCAGGCGAAAGTACTCTCGGTCAGTGCTAGGCGGATAATGATATCTAGACTAAATTAGGTTTTATTCTTGGTCGAAAGATCCTCCTTGCTTTTTATACTTGTATGTGTAGGCAGCTCTGGTGTCGAAGTTTTTAGACTGCCTGAAGGCCTGATTTAGCCATTCATTTTGGGACGGCTCGACCGGGAAAGTACTACCCTCTCACAGAAAATCGATGTAAAGTAACAGTACCTAAACTGTTGCGTTTCGTTCGGGGTGAGAGGTCCTAATGGTAATGATAATGATTTTACTATAATATCTAAACTGTAATATGTATGTATATATATTATTATGTATGTATTATTATTATGTATTATGTATATTATCACGTATATTAATATGTATTTTATTATGTATTTATGCACCGTATGTATATGTTAATTTAAGCAAGTAACTTTATTACTACACCATTGAATTATTATACTTCTCTAGTCTATTTCTGTCCATGCAAAGGTTGCCTGTAAGAAATTGCTTTTAGCGATAAGGCCGCCCATTGTGCATTTAAATTGTAAACTTAACTATCTCTCTTGTCTCTGTAAAATTTCTGTGTATAGTGTACAATAAAGCATTATCTAATCTAATCTAATCTAATCTACTCTAATCTAATGCCCTAAGTATCCCCTATTCCTTCTCCATCATCCCACTCCTCATCCTATCCTTTTTCGCAACCCCAAGGGGCGGCAACGCACGTGTGACTCCTGTGGTGTTGCTTGTGTCCGTGGGCGGCGGTAATTGCTTACCATCAGGCGATCCGTCTGCTCGTTTGCCGCCTATTAATATAAAAAGAAATATATTTTAGGTGAAACAAGAACCAGGATTTTACGTGCCCTCGTGCCTTGCAAATGCCACAACCAGTCACCCATCCAACCTGTGCAAGCGTTGCTTAGCTTGAAGGCTACATTACTAAATTTTTTTTATAATTTCAGCCACCTCGTCTCGGCTGCCTTTTGCTTGATTTCTACATATATTTGACGATAATGATCTGCGTAGCGCACGGATGTTTCTGCGCGTTATACGTTATGTATTGTCAAGAAACGTGCCTTACACAGTCTTTGATACATCTCGGTGCGTGGGTGGTGACTGTAGGAGGTAATATATTATTTAAATATTGCTAGCGATTTGCAAATCAACAGTTTGAAGTATTACTAGCGATAACTAAAGTACTTAAGGCATAAATAACTAGGATTGTTTCGACGTTTCGACCGACTTGCAACAGTCGTGGTCGCGGAGGGACTGGTGTGAGCTCAGCGCCGTCCTTTTGTAATATATTATACTGCGTTAGCCTATACACTTAGTTGTAATGATAACGCGGTATACTATTTTAACTGAATTTATTGATAGAACTTAATTTGTAGTGAATGACGTGGTTACAATAAAATAATGATTAGTGAGCACGCGCGGCGTTCTTGATAGCCTATAGCGAACTGATTTGTAATATAATTAATCTGCGCGTGTCACGTAAATTGATGACTAAGAAAAAATGTACGGTTTGCACTGTAAAGTGCGGGTTTTGGCACCTACCCCCACTTGATTTTTATTTTAGTTTGTAACCGAAGCTCTCCACATGGATAGAACGGATATTGAATCCAGCTGTTGGATCACCAATTGCTTCATCATCATCAGCCCTATATATAAACTGTCCCACTGCTGGGGATGGGCCTCTTCTCACACTTGTATGACACAGCCATCAATAAAACGTAGCCAATTATAACATTGAGGAATTCCAACCACACAAATGCCTTGGTTAATCAAATCAAATCAAACATTTTATTTCGCGTGGCATAGACGCATAGATAAATACCTTACAGTCTAACATACATACAGTGGTTGTTAGTATAATATACTTATAAACTATGTTAGTATAGCTTCACTTGCACGTTGTTCATGTGCGCTCGTGTGGCACTTGTCCGCGGAAGCGACGGAATTCAAATTCAAATTCAAATTCAAATTCAAATCTTTATTCGCTAATATGGGTTGAAAACATAGATGACAAATACAATTAATAGTGCCAACATATTAACCTTATGGTATGCGAATTATTAAATAAAATTTTATTCATTCATTATTATATTTTAAAATAAATTATATAAAACAAGTCATAATAGTGGTCAATTTTTACACGATTTATCTATAACAAAAATAATATACTTTTAGTCAATTACAGTAATAACAATTTCAAATTATTTATGTATAAAATACTAGGTAAATACGAATTGACTTACAGTTAACATAAAATTAATAATTATTTGGTCAATTATGTAGCTACAATCTATCGGCAAGATACTCAGAAACACTGTAATAAGCCTTCTCAATTAGTATAACTTTTAATTTATGTTTAAATAACTCCAAAGATGTGATGTCAAGAATCCGTTGTGGTAAATGATTATACATGCGAGGCGCCATGCAAAGGATACTATTATTGAATAAAAAGGTCTTATTACTAGGGCAGGCTATCTTATTTTTATGTCTTTTGCTCTTATACGGTTGGAATATATGTGTGTTAGATCTCACGAATTTCAATACTTCATAGATATATATACAGGGGAGCGTTAGTAATTTAAGTTCTTTAAAGTAACTTTTGCAGCTATCAGTTAGTTTTAATTTACATATCGACCTAATACATCGCTTTTGAGCCTTAAACACAGTATCTTTATGAACTGAGTGTCCCCAAAACATAATTCCGTATCTTATTATAGACCCTACATATCCGTGATACGCAGCTAATACAGCAGGACGGTCTACTATTTTAGTTAGCATGTACAGAGCATATGATTGCTGATTAATCTTTGCGCTTAGATCTTCAACGTGTGCCTTCCAATTTAAATTGCAGTCAATATTCAAACCTAAAAACTTCGTTACGTCAACTTGATTTATTTTGTTTTCAAGATAATTAATGTCTACTTCTTTTATTTTCACTACTCTATTTCTAAATATCATAATATTAGTCTTGTCAAAATTTAATTTTAAATTGTTTGCTGTTGTCCATTCTACTATGTCCTCGATAGTTTTATTTATGTCATATTCTAGTTTTGTTTTATTAGTATTTTGGAATACTACCGTACAGTCGTCGGCAAATAAAAACGTCGGATGTTTTATAGATTTGGGCAAATCATTTATGTAAATATTGAACAATAACGGAACACCACTCCATTCGGCCAAAAGTCCTCCTTCATCACAACACCCAGAAAGCACGTCGGGAACCGCACCACAAACGCCTTGAAATTGACGTTACGGCGCGACTCCAGCAGCTGTACTCTCGGTGTGTATTTCGTCTTTTGGCGCACGTACTCCGCGATGTCCTCCACCTTAGTGGTGTAGTGCAGACGAGAGACATAGATGGGTGTGTTCGGTGCGGCGGCGCGCAGATTCGCACCCGACTCCACAGGGGCCGTACCGCAGCAGTTCTTGTTCTTGTTGGTTTTCTGACGACGCTTCCTCCTCTGCACCGTCATAAAACCATCATCAGCTTCCTCTTTGCGGTTTGTTGCCTTCTCCGGCATGGACGTCAGTGTGGAAGCAACGGGGGTACTCGCAGTAACCTGCTGAACCTCTATTCGCTTATTACGCGCGGCGATACACGGAGGAGCCGCAGAGTCGGGGGCAAGGCTGCGGGGCGCTTGTGTAGCGCACTCAGCAGTCACAACATTTCGCGGCGACAAAACTGCTGACGCGAAACTTGTGACCGATGTGTCGACGCATGCACCTCGGCGCGTGTTGATGTTAATACGCGCCGGTGACCCAGTTAAATCGACAACCTTGTGTAGGTCATCCACCTTCGTGCGCAAGAGTGCAACGGTTTCTTCGGATGCCTGTAACTTCTTGTGTACATCCGCTAAACTTGCCTTCAGAAAAACGATGTCCTTCAAAAGGCTTGTGACATCGACATGGTCGAAAGTGACGGGAGGCAACTTGTTCAAGTCCCTCGCCACAAACATCGGCACGTCGTCAGGATCGGTCTCCTTCAGCAGCGTGATAATGTCTTGCAGACTTTTCTTTGTCCCGTCACGCCTGCGGGACACCATCTGGTCACATTTGTTTAGAAGAAGAAGAAGAAGAAGAAGAAAAGCATTTATTTACACAACATACAAGAACATACATTCATTTTATACATAGGTACTAATAGGGCACAGGTTACATAATATATAGCTTTGTAAATATATTAACAAAGTAGGTACCAGTACGTATGTTGTGAAAATGAGGTCACCACTCAGGCTTATTGTTGATTTGAGGTGTAGCCTCAAATCAACCCTGATTTTATTTGGTGACCCCAAGTGACGATACAGATATCACATTAGGTATCTAATTTATAAAACACAGAGATAAAAACAAAAAGAAAGAAAACCTTATCCTAATACCTATATAAAGGTGCCTGAAATGAATTATACGTAATAAAATAATATACCTACATACGATTTAATTATATAAATAAATATAAATTATAAAGATAAGTACATTTATAAGTATACCTACATATAATTATAAAAAACAATATAAATTTATACACGAGTAATACATAAGTATAACTTCGCATCATCTTACATATTTATGTAAACATCAACAAAATATACTTATATCTACATAGGTATACAACATCACAATGCAACCAAAAGTAGCAACACTCATTTTGCTAGTCGCGAAGCGGCCAGACGCCTGAGCAAACCGGTTAGTTCGTCACAAGTACTCACAGTCACAGTCTTCCTTTCTCGCTTGCACATAGCGTCGACTCGCACTCGATTACGCAACATCAACGATGCACATTCATATCATTCGGCCGCCCGCGCCGCGCGTGATCAAAACATTACGTAATAGAATACTGTTTGTGGGTACAAATGAAGTGCTGCATATTTAAGAAGAAAGTAAGAATAAAGGAAAACGAGTATATATAGTGATGAAACTTCAATGATTAACTAAAAATAGGTAACTATTTGATTGATATCATAATGTAATAATTCTAGATGCAGACCTGTACACAAGCAGCTTGGCAGCCGCTATGTCCTTCCTCGCTGAAGTTGCTGGAACAGATCTGGATAGCCGACACCTCGTCCATGACATCCAGCTTCTGCTGCAGGAACGCCAGCAGCTCGTTCGCCACAAGTTTGTCACTCATGGCGATAAAAAAATTGCTCGCGCCGCGCTAAAACGATAAAATATAAAATATTCACGCATTTACACTTCCGCCTCAGAGCGTGGTCGGCGAGTATAGGTTAAACCTTCTTCATCCTGAAATAAACACATAAAGTTGTAAAGGTGTTGTAATCATCACCAGCCCTATATATAAACTGCCCCACTGCTGGGCACGGGCTTCTTCTCACTATGAGAAGGGTAAGGCCATATTCCACCACGGTGACCTAGTGCGGGTTGGCAGACTTCACTTGTCTTTCGAGAACATTGTGGAGAACTCTCAGACATGCAGATTTCCTCACAATGTTTTCCTTCACCGTTTAGCAAGCGATAATTACCAATTTAATACGCAATTAACTGTGAAAAGTCATTGGTGCGTGCCATGGATTCGAACTCGGACCCTCCGTGTAGCAGTCTGTCGGTCTCTCCACTAAGCTATCGCTGCTTGCTTATTATTATTTATTTGTAGTCATATTTATTTAAATTTGGTCAAGGCAGATACTTATTTCCATACCAATAATACTATTCGTACAAGGTCATACATGCTCCCTTCTGTTTACAGTTGTCGGATACCATCTGCTAATAGTGAATAGTTTGAGACTAATATACTATAGGTAACTCGCGTAAGTCTGAAAATGTTTACTTATTGCTACATGAAGATTTGATATATGACATGGTGAGTTACTTTAAAAGTATTTTAATTATGATTTATACAACACTTCGGCGCTTAAACGATAGATGGATCGTATGCAGGATGATATTAATGGAAAGGGAGTGAATGTTTAGATGACGTCTCATGGATAATGGAAGAGGAAGACATTCTGCGCCCAGGCCAAGTAATGTGGGAACAGGGCAGGCGGAAGAAGAAGCAGGCAACATCTTGGCGCAATTACATAAGGCGGGAAACTCAAGATTATATAAGGATCTACAGAACCGGTAGAAGTCGTCGTGCCTGTCCTATAAATAAAATTTTTTGACAAGGCTACTGCAGAGTCACATACCTGGTTCAATTGCATTTTCAAACTATCCAGGAACGCGCTGAAATATAGGTATTCGGTACACAAAAAATGTCATGCAATTTGACTGGAGAAGGACTTTGGTGACAAACACACGTACAGAAAAATTATAGTTATTCAGATTTCTCCTGCATGCTTCTGTCTCTTTCTTGTTTATGAGTCAGTGGTACAACTCAAATAAATCTTGAGAAGTATTTTCGTGTTCCGTTCGTTTAATGAAGGTGCTAAGAAAGCAAGATAAAGCTTTTTTACAGAGTCTCACGCCTGTATCCCCGAAGAGGTAGGTAGAGGTGTAAATATTACACGCACATTTCGCCATGAATTTTTAGGTCCCACCTAATAGGGGGCGAGGCACTTGCCGTACCGGGCACATCACCAGACTCCGGGTTGCTACTGAGTATTCGGAAAAACCCAGTAGCACTTTTGCCCGACTCAGGAATCGAACCCGGGACCTCCGATCAGCAGTCTCATACGCTATCCACTGGACCGCGGAGGCAGTCAAACCTACTTATTACCCAAATAGATCATATCATATTACTATTATGCTCTATGGTTCCTCTTGACATAATATATTTGAGTAAATAAACATGTCACTTTCCAAACAAATCTGATCAAGTGTTAATACATTTTTGCAAAATTTTTTGTACAAAATAATGATATTGGTGTGAAAGTGTAACAAAATCTGCAATCATGTGCGATTTATTCCCAGAAGTGGAAAATTGTTGTTTTGTCGTAACGCTACGAGTGGCGATGCTTTTCATTTCAGTTTTTAGCATAGTAAGTAAATTAATGGAATTTTAACCGTTTTCATTATTCCTATAGTCTAGTGGAGATAACAACATACTGTCATGCAGAGTGTATCGGGTCCTATGCAGAGTGTTTCACATGCCACTGAAGAAGAACACCAAGATTATGTGCCTCAGCGCCAGCGAGTTCTCGATAGCTAGATCTCTAGTTCTCTTCTTCTTTTTCATCTTTGCTGTAAATGCCAGGACCCATATTTGATCTATTTATGCGGCATATAAACATATGGAGAGCAATCAAATATTGAAATTCGTCATCATCAAAGTTTTCTGAATAAGTATTAAATTGTTCTCAACCACGTTATGCTGTCAGTCTCGGCTGTGATGAAGTTCTTTGTCAGTCGTAATGGGGATTCAATACGTTTGGATGTACTGACAGTAGTCTAAGGCCTATAATATCATTTTTCCCTCTGGTTTATGGAAGGCTGACGGCAGAGGCTCTGCGGATAAGCTAATATTCAGTTCAATCCAGTTAGACTAGTATGCGGACCACAAGTTGCGATTGGGATAACGCTTGGAGGATGATGTTCAATGGTTAGGCTACAAAGTAGTCTTGGGTGCCACCAGGATATAACTAGGACTATGATGATAAGTTTTAAATATTTGACCTGATTTGTTACTTGGAATCGCTTCATACCTATTCTCCTTTTGTCACATAACGTTGTTTCACTAATGGCTTTTTGATTAAAATTTCCGCTGCGCTTGCCAGACTTGCGATAATTAGCAAACTATGCATATAATATCATTGTGCACAGGTGTTGCAGCAAATGGAAGTGTCTCTGTTTTCTAGCTTTTACATCCTTGACTGCACGATCAACGTAGTGATTTAAGCGGCCGCCTCACCGCTTCACACTGTGCCAAAAGTTGTGGGTTCGATTCCCACACGATACAACTCTTTGTGTGATCTACCAATTGCTGTTTCGAGCCATACATTTAAGTAAGACAAAAAGTTTACGCGCTTATAAATATATTTTGATTGCAGACAACAGGTAGCGCCACCCTAACTGCCGTGGAGAAAGTAGCTAATGCTAACAGCAAGTTGGCTGAAAAGGCCACACAAGAAGTTATTAACTCAAAAGGTACCTGAGTATTTTCTTGAAAAGCGCGTCTGCTCCAGGTAACACTGAATCATCATGTAAACGGCAAGATTTATTTCGGATCTAGGCACAAATAAAGAAAAATATATTACGTGATCACCGCCTAAGCAGTGTACACAACTTCACAATCGTTGGATAGAAACGACACGAATTCTTCGCATCATAATCATCATAAGCCCGGCGATTTTCTTGAAAATAAAGTGCATAAGCTCTCTTAATGTCTAAAAATGTTGTTATTAGCCCCGAATGATTTAAGTACTATCTTTATTTCTATTATCTGTTTACAGATCTCAACGAAATAAAGAAAGCATTGCTCTCCAATATGAGCCAGCATATTTTGTCCACATTTTTTGCCATGTCGATCCTCTTCATGATCTCGGGTCTCTTTCTTCTTTTTGCGACTTTATTTGTAAGTATTTTATAAATGTGTTTAATATCTTTTTTATACGTTTTTAATGGTTCGAGATGATGAAATGCTTTGAGGTTAACTTGATGGTTGGGCGATACGATAAATACACAAAGAGTGGCAGGATTTTTTTTCGGTTTTGGACCAATATTTACCTATTTTCACGTACATTTCTGCTCGCTAAACGATGAAGGAAAAACATTGTGAGGAAACCTACATGTCTGAGAGTTCTCCATAATGTTCTCGAAAGACATGAGAAGTCTGCTAACCCGCACTTGGCCAGTATGGTGGACTATGGCCTTACCCTTCTCATAATGAGAAGAGTCTGTCTCATAATGAGAAGAATCACATCTGTCGCAGAACCGATAACCGATGGAGTGGTCGTGTTCTAGAGTGGAGACCGTGCCTTGGCAAACGTAGTGTAGGGCGCCCTCCGGCTAGGGGGAGTGACGATATACGCAAAGTGGCTGGCAGCGGCCGGACACGAAGAGCCGAAAATCGGGCTCAATGGCGTGCCATTGGAGAGGCCTATATCCAGCATTGGACTACAGCAGGCTGATGATGATGATGAATGAGAAGAGGCCCGGGCCCAGCAGTGGGACAGTTTATATACAGAGCTGGTGATGATTACAACACCATAACAATTTTCTGTGTTTATTTCAGGATGAAGAAGGTTTAACCCAGGCATTTGTGTGGTTGGAATTCCTCAATGTTTTAATTGGCTACGTTTTATTGATGGCTGTGGCATACGAGTGTGCTTTCAAACCAAGTTGCATTCTAAGAATGGATTGGCTCTCCGGAGCATTCTGTTTAGTCGCCTGGTTTTTCTTCATGTTAGGTAAGTTTTCCATTTTGAAGATGTTTTTTATAGCTTCCCGGCCGTATCACATCATAAAGGGGTCGGCTGAGGTACACCATTAGGCTCGGCCCCTATCACGTGGGAAATGTGAGTGTAATAATACATATTACACTCACATTTCCCACGTGATAGGGGCCGAGCCTAATGCTGTGTGTATTCTTTGCGAGACTCCGTGCTGCTACTGAGAATTCGGAAAAACTCTGTAACACTATTGCCCGAGCCAGGAATCAAACCAGGGACCTCCTGATCAGCAAGCACATACGCTATCAACTGGGCCCACCATGAATGCATTCCCTTAATAATAAGAATCATAAATCTATACTAAGAACTCCGACCCTCATGCCCATTATTGTAGCTACATAACGCTTTTGAAGTCCCAGAAAAATTAAAGTACCTTGCCACATAAAAAATTTACTCATAAGTATATTTAACTCGTTGGGAAATAATTAGTCCGCTGTCCTAGTGAATCATAATATTTTTAATGCTAAGGAGTTATAAGTGCCACCTAGCATAATGCGAATGCCTTATGACATTATGGCCACCATTTTAGATCGTTTTTGTGCAAAAAGTTAATAAATAAATTCTGTTAGACCCCTCCGACGACTGCCTCAGTAGTCCAGTAGATAGCGTATGCATCTACTGACCGGCAGATCCCGGGTTAGATTCTCGGGTCGGGCAAAAGTGTTACTGAGTTTTTACGAATTCTCTGTAGCAGGAGTCTGGCAATGTGCCCGGTAACGGCAATAGGCTCGCCTTTATTTATTTTTATTACGTGGGACCTAAAATTCATAAGGCGTAATGTGAGTGTAAAACTACACCTCTGCCTACCCCTTCGGGGATAAAGGCGCGATGATATAAAAAATTAAATCCGTTCGATAGTTTTACATTTCATTGCGAACGTTATTTTAAGATCTGTTTGGTGGCTAGTCCGTGTGGTGATGGATTAAGAATACGGAATGTCACCACCCCATATCATCCCATGGGTGTCGTAAGAGCCGACAGATGGAACATATTATGCAGATAACAGCAGTTACAGCACTGTAAGAGAAGGAAAACTTGATACAAAACCTACACCAACCCGTTTGGCCAGCGTGGTATAGTAGGCCAATTCCACCTTTCAAATGAGAGGCCTAGTCCAGCAGTGGACTGTTGAAGGCTAATGATGATGATGGTGATTATAAGATACTGTAATTTTCCTTTTTTACTTTTCAGTTTGGATTTATTTCATAGCCGTGGCAAACAGTTACGTACTAAATGGAGACTCATAACAAACAAAAATCTTAAGTAGCAGAATCAAACCTGGCCTATTATTATTGCCGTATAATCGTGTTTATACTTCTTGTGCACTCGTCAAGAATATCATTTAATTTTAAGCGATTTTGTAATATATTTTGATGGCAACATTTGTTTTATTTTTCACTGCTGCTGAACCTGATCACAGAAATTTTATTCTACCACATACACACATCTAGTCCTAAACTAAGCCGAACTTGTACTATGGGTACTAGAAAATGGATAAACATGCAAACCTTTATACTTCCGTTTTGTAAATACATACATATTATATATAGGAAAAGCATCGAGAAAGGAATGCTGAGGTGGTTTAGGCACATGGAGAGGATGGATGACGAAAGACTGACCAAGCAGATATATAAGGCAAGTGTAAATGGGACAGCACGAAGGGGAAGACCAAGACGGACGTTCTCTGACCAGATCGGAGACATCCTTAAAACAGGAAAGGTTAGAAGTACCCTGAACAGAAGAGCATGCATGAGGAATTTGATGGGAGTGAATGAAGCAAGAGAGATATGTCAGGATCGTTGCAAGTGGCGTTCCGTAGTCTCTGCCTACCCCTCCGTGAAACAGGCGTGAGTCTATGTATGTATGTATATATAGGAATAACCAGAATAAGTAAAACATCCATGTTCACAAACACTCATGTTTGACTTGAGGGGGAAACGAACACTCCACGCTTTGCTCCACGCTACCGGGTTGTCAAAAATGTTGAAAATGTTTCCATTGACGAACTCGGGAACGATAATATTATCTGTACAATATTTTAAGTTCGTATCAACGGTCGGAACGTGAGTTATACCTGTAAGCGTCGGGCTCGGTACACATTCAGTACTGAGTTTTCTTTTACTTATGACTAGATGATGCCCGCGGTTACCCCCGCGTTATTTAAGGTACTACTGCTCCGGTCTCGTCGCTCACAGCGCGATGTTATATAGCCTATAGCCTTCCTCGATAAATGGGCTATCTAACACTAAAAGAATTTTTCAAATCGAACCAGTAGTTCCTGAGATTAGCGCGTTCAACCAAACAAACTCTTCAGCTTTATATATTAATATACATATCTATAAGATATAGATTTGACGACCGGGTGGCGCAGCGGGAATGTAAGCAACTGCTACGCCGATGGTCGCGGGTTCGATTCCCGCTCAAGTCAAACATTTGTGAGCATGAACATGGATGTTTGTCTTGGTCTGGATGTTTCTATGTATAATATGTATGTATTTACAAAAAAAAAAGTATATATGTATGTTTATCCATTGCCTAGTACCCATAACACAAGCTCTGCTTAGCTTGGGACTAGATGGTGATGTGTGTATGTGGTAGAATATTATATTATCTTAATATATAAAATCCTTGCGTTACTGACTGACTGACAGACACGCTACAGCCGAAACTATTGGGCGCAGGAAGCTGAAATTTGGTATGTATGTTCCTTCGGGACCGTAGGAGTGCACTAAGAAGGGATTTCCCGAAATTCCCACGGGATCGTCCAAAACGGGTAAATTAAAAAAAAATGCAGGCGTAGCTGCTGGCGTCCTCTAGTATTATATAGGAGGCAAACGAGCAGACGGATTGCAATGGAGGAGCTTTGAAGGTCGTATTGGTCGTCGCTGAGTGTGTACCAAAGCGCCTTGAGCTTGGTAAGCAGTAGGTACCGACCCCGACGATTGTGGGTATAACTGGCGTTCCGATTGTTACAACAAGCGGTCACCCATCCAAATGCTGACCTATATAAATATTGCTAATCGGTTTATTACAAACAATATCCATCCATCCTCACAAACCTTGACGATTATATTTTTATTTTTATTTATATACTCACGCCTGTATCCCCGAAGGGGTAGGCAGAGGTGTAAATATTACACCCACATTTTGCCATGAATTTTTAGGTCCCACGTAATAGGGGGCGAGCCTATTGCCGTTACCGGGCACATCACCAGACTCCGGGCTGCTACTTAGTATTCGGAAAAACCCAGTAACACTATTGCCCGACCCGGGAATCGAACCCGGGACCTCCGATCAGCAGTCGCATACGCTATCCACTGGACCACGGAGGCAGTTGACAATTAAAATCGTACTTATATGTATCCGTACCACTAGCTGCACTCAAGTTGTGACCTAAGAAAGCTACGTCTCTTTTGCACTATTGTTCTACAGATTTCAGTGGTAGATTTCATCACATTAGTGTTCTCAAGTAAAGACATTAGGATTACTCACCGACAGCCCAGACAGCGTGAAACACGCAAGAAAATTTTAATCGCTCCTCTGTCCTTTAATTTCGTTTAAGTTATACGTTGGGCCAGTAACAGCGATTTTGATATTGTTGTATATTTCTTTACTTAATATTGACATATTAAATAAAAATAATTATTTTCTGGTACTGGGCGCATCTAAAGGAAAGGCAGCGATAGCCTAGTGGAGATACCAACAGACTGCCATGCAGAGGGTAGCGGCCTCGAATCTACGGCGCGCATCACTGACTTTTCGGAGCTGTGAGCGTTGAATTGTCCGCTTGTACCGTCCCGGCACCATGAAGATATTTGGCAGTCGTTATACGGTGTCAGTACCTCTGAAACACTCTAAACTATGAAATATTGCTATCTCTTTGGGTTACAGAGATCAGACAGGCAGTCGCTCTATGGAGAAGCAAATATTGAGTCAAATCCGGTTAGACTAGTTAGCGGACCCTGGGTTGCAACTGGGATAACACTAGGCGGATGACTAGGTACACCTAAGCATCGAAATAATGTTTTAAATTGTATGTCCGTGTTTTCGTAATAGCATTTTTTTCATAAGTGCATGCATTAACAATTTTGTTTAAAAAATAATCATTTTAGTCTGTCTGTCTTTCTGTTTTGTTCGTTGAGAATAATCTCAACGGAACCAATTGTAATCTAATAGGGGCTTTCGCTGACGATAAATCGATCCAGCTATATAGGGTTTATTTTTAGAAAACACCAATTTCATGCCAAAAAAATTGAGACATTCGTGAAGTTTTTAGTCATTTGTGTGGAAGCACAAATCGAGGCGTTTCTCTGAAGGATCAAATTCGTAATGAAGTGATCCGACAGAGAACCAAGGTAATCGACATAGCTCAGAGAATTAGCACGTTGAAGTGGCAGAGGGCTGGTCACATCTGTCGCAGAACCGATAACCGATGGAGTAGCCGTATTCTAGAGTGGAGACCACGCCTTGGCAAACGTAGTGTAGGACGCCCTCCGGCTAGGTGGAGTGACGATATACGCAAAGTGGCTGGCAGCGGCTGGACACGAAGTGCCTAAAATCGGGCTCAGTGGCGTGCTATTGGAGAGGCCTATATCCAGCAGTGGACTACGGCAGGCTGATGATGATGATGACAAATCGATAATGGCTCATGACTAAATTGTCACTGATTATAAAAAGAAATAAATAAACTACATTGTTTTCGCGATTCTTTTTTTTTAAAGGTAGTACCCAGAAACGAAACAACAATTCATGGATCACACAAAGTGTTATCTCGTGTGGGGATCGAACCCACACCACTCGCAAGTGTCAAGTGGCGAGGCGGCCGCTTAAACCTCTACACCAGCCATCCAGTATTTTTTTTTTATTATTTATTTATAGACTCACGCCTGTATCCCCGAAGGGGTAGGCAGAGGTGTAATATTACACCCACATTTCGCCATGAATGTTTAGGTCCCACGTAATAGGGGGCGGTCCTATTGCCGTACCGGGCACATTACCAGGCTCCGAGCTGCTACTGAGAATTTTCTAACATTATGTAATGTATTATTTGAGTATTTTTAGGGTTCCGTACCTTGAAAGGAAAAAGCGGAACCCTTATAGGATCACTTTGTTGTCCGTCCGTCTGTCAAGACCCTTTTTCTCAGGAATGCGTGGAGGTATCAAACTGAAATTTATACTTAATACTCGAATCTACGGTTCCATAGAGCTGTGTAAAAAAATCAAACTTCTAATCCAACGCAATCAAAAGATACAGCCGTATACGCTGCAAATTGCAGCATATTTTTAAACTCGCATTGGAATCAAAACCTACAGGGTACTTCCCGTGAACTCAGAATCTTGAAATTTGGTACGAAGCAACGCCTTATAGCACATATAAAGAAAAAAATGCGAAAACCGTAATTTTTTAGTTACATCAAATAATAAAAATATTTTTAATAATTTAAAGTTACTACCCCTTACTCTTGAACGCGTAGAGGTATTAAATTGAAATTCATAGCAAATACTCAAGTATATAACACCGTTAGGCTGTAACAAAATCAAACTTCTACGTCTACGCAATCAAAAGAAAGAGCAATATAATCATATTTTCAAACTCGCGACTACTCGCAAGGGAATCAAAACCTACAAGGTACTTCCCGTGAACTCAAAATCTTGAAATTTGGTACGAAGTAACGTCTTATAGCCCAGATAAAGGATGCGGAAGGCTGATGACCGTGTGCTGTGGTGCATGTTGGGAGAGGCCTATGTCCAGCTGTGGACTGCGATAGGCTGATTGAGATTGAGATTTCAAATAATTACATACGCCCATTTTCAATATTCGAACTATAGATAGATCTGTAGATTTTAGATTCGTGTTTGAGATATTTTGTATGGAGCTTATGTCAAAAAGTGTCAAAAACTAATCTGAAATCTACAGATTTATCTATAATTTGAATATTGAATTCCGTAGATAGTCTTCAAACCTTTTTGCTAATTATTCTGTACTTTATAAGTATTTTATTCTATGCCGTGTGGTTGACGGCATAGAATACAAGTGTCACCAACCCCTATCTTCCCGTGGGTGTCGTAAGAGGCGACTAAGGGATAACACGATGAAAATACCTTTTTTGCGTAGAGACGGAAAACTCGACATCAAACCCTATACGACTGCCTCGTTGGTCTCACGGCATAAATGTGCGCGTGGGATCGGGAGGTCCCGAGTTCGATTCGGTCGGGCAGTGTTATTGGGTTTTTCTGTCACGAAATTCTCAGTAGCAGCACGGGTCCGGAAATGTGCCCGGTACGGCAATAGGCTCGCCCCTTATTACGTGGGACTAAAGTATATCTGGCGAAAAGTGGGTGTAGAAATACACCTCTGCCTACCCCTTCGGGGATAAAAGGCGTGACGATATGTATGTATGTATGTATGTATGTTTATAAGTATTTTTGTAATAGATTTCTAATAGTCACTAAAAGCTTTGTAAATCAATAACTTTGATAAAAAATCTTACCATCATTCATCAGCAGACTTTTGCAAGGCTGCTGCAAGGCTGGGATAGGTATTTAAGTTATATTATAAAATAAGCGATATATGTTAATATAAAATAAAGGATTACTGATTACAAACGACAAAGACCCCTTTTTCTTTGATTTTTGCTCCTCCAGCTTACCATACTGTAATGTTATGGATTTCATTTAGCAATAAAAATACCATAACTATGACTGGTGAACTTTTACTTATATACCTACAGGTTTGTTCGGAACCCTCGGTGCGCGAGTCCGACTCGCACTTGACCGGTTTTTTTTTATAACACAGAAAGACAAACGAGCAAGCGGATCACCAGATGAAAAGTGATCACTGCCTTTATATACCTGCAATTAATGCTCGAAGGACCACAAGTTCTTTGCCGACTTTAATTTTTTTTTTTCTTCCATTGGAGATTATTTGCCATTTTCATAATATAAAGCTCGCTGTTTTAACAGCCACAACTTGAAACACTAACTGCTGTTGAGGTATAAACGGTTTATGAGCGCGAGACGCTGCTTGCTAAGTACTATTTAAAATACACAAACTCTTTGACTATACACCGGAGAATAATGACTAATGTAAGTATACTAATGTATACCATTATATGAAAGTTTACCGACAAAAAAATGTTAATGTCCCGTGTGTAGATACTTTTATAAGCTTCAGAGCAGTTTACCATAATTATGCTCAATTCACCAGATTCTTAATCGACCACATTCACAATCAAACAGATTGTGTTCTACCAAACAGGAAATGCGAAAAAATGCCAGAAATATAAAAAGAAATTGAAAAATTGGCCAAGTGCGAGTTGGACTTGCGCACGAAGCGTTCCGTAACATCATCTATAAAACAAAATCACGTTTGTTGTATGTATACTAAAATATTTTTAAAGTTACTATCTGTTGACTAATATCCAGTTTTTTTTCTTAAAAATTACGTTTGTTGAATGGGAGCCCCCCTTTAATATTTACTTCATTTTTTTAATTATTTATTTTGAACGGTAACATACTACATATTCTTTGAAAATTTTAAGCGTCTACCTGTTACCGTTAGTAATATTGAGCAAAAAATACGAAAAAAGAACACGTTTATTGTATGGGACCCCCCTTACTATTTTTATTTTATTTTTAGTATTTGTTGTTATAGCGGCAACGGAAATACATAATTTGTGAAAATTTCAGCTTTCTAGCTATCACGATTTATGAGATACAGCCTGGTGACAGACAGACAGACAGACAGCGGAGGCTTAGTAATAGGGTCTCGTTTTTTACCTTTTAGGTACGGAACCCTAAAAACCAGCCAAGAGCATGTCAAGTCACAAACAATCTAGGGAGCCGTAGTAGCCCTTACCTATTGACCTAAGGATAAAATAAGGACTAGACCACACCATTAATTTTAGCCCTTTTAGCCCTTACAAAGGTAAGTTCGAGTTAACCAATTATTACGCATTTTTTTTTATAGACTCACGCCTGTATCCCTGAAGGGGTAGGCAGAGGTATTACACCCCAATTTCGCCATGAATTTTTAGGTCCTACGTAATAGGGGGCGAGCCTATTGCCGTTACCGGGCACATCACCAGACTCCGTACTGAGATTTCGGAAAAACCTAGTACCTAACACTTTTGCCTGACTTGGGAATCGAACCCGAGACCTCCGATCAGCAGTCGCATACGCTATCCACTGGACCACGGAGGCAGCCTATTACTCAATAATGAGCCGTTATAATTTTCATAGAAAGTTTCGATTCATCACCACACGGAAGTATAGTATTCGTCTAAGGAATAGTAATATGCAGTAGCTAAGACCAGTCCGAGCAATCCAAATCAACTTGGAAACTGTTACCTACCCTAAACAATCTACAAAGCGTAGTATATACCCCACTTTCGTATCTTAACGGCGGAGGAAGTCACGTAATGTACATGTTAATAAATCTTCGCAGTCCATTCATTAAGCTGGAAATGGGCGGATATAGTGCTAAGTACACATTTTGACACTACACTGTACGGCACCGATACGATAGCAATATCTTGGCTATTTCTAATCATAGTAATATTAAATATTGACTGCGCGGTTGGCGTAGTGGTTTAAGCGGCTGCCTCGCCGCTTGAGACTGCGCCGAATGTTGTGGCAAGACAACACTTTGTGTGACTCATAAATTGTTGTGTCGAGTCTGGGCGTTCATTGTGTCCCTTAGTTGTATGTTTGCATTTAAACGACACAGGATTTACTGCTAGTGTGGGAGTTGTCTTTATAAGGAAGAAAAAGGAAAAATAAAATAATATTTATGTACCTTGTCTATGTCGCGTAATTATTTCAAAATATAGGTAAAATACATTCGTGACCACGGCTGGTGTCACCCATGCCGAAACGTCGCGGGCAATATAAGGTAATCTTAATATATAAGATCCTTGGGTTACTGACTGACTGACAGACACGCTACAGGCGTCCTCTAGTTAACCTATATTTTCTAATAATTACGCGACATAAGCCCGTTACATAAATATTACTATGTGTACATTTGTACAAGTCGCGAAAGTTTAAAAGTATTTATTTCTAATCATTAATTTAGCATCTCGCAGGTTTTGGGTGCTTTGGACCTTTCCATACATACATAGCCTCACGCCTGTTTCCCGAAGAAGTAGGCAGAGACTGATGAGATGATGAGATGACTCTTTTGATAGTGAGGTTTATAATCCAAGAGTAGAAACAATTGGCGTTCTATTGTCTCTGCCTACCCCAACGGGAAGAGGCAGTGTATGTATGCATGTATTTAGTTCCTATTTATTTTTAAATACTAGAAATAATTCTAGTTTCGCGGCGAACTTTACAAATCTTCAATTAACGGACACACAGAATTCCTAGACTCATCTTATTTACTTGTGGACAAAAAGCAAAATATGTGTATGAATGTACATTTTATAATCGTTTTTGGCAATTTACAGGATATGAGTCAACAGTTAAAAATCTTAATATATAAAATCCTTGCGTTACTGACTGACTGACAGACACGCTACAGCCGAAACTATTGGGCGCAGGAAGCTGATATATGGCATGTATGTTCCTTGGGGACCGTAGGGGTGCACTAAGAAGGGATTTCCCGAAATTCCCATGGGATCGGCCAAAACGGGTAAATTAAAAAAAATGTAGACATAGCTGCTGGCGTCCTCTAGTGTTCTATAAATAATGTTGATTTTGTGCCTGTGGATTAAGTGTCCGATTTCTATGAAGTCCTTCACCGCACATTTCCAACAAACCGATGTTTATTGTGAAATAAACATAATTTTGCTGAAAACCTATTTTATATTAATTGTAAAATTAATACGTTTGAGCTAGTTAACAGTTCGGAGAAATATGAATGAATCTGTTTACTGGAATACTTAAGTAGGTATATATAGATTTTCTTCCATTTAAAATTGCATAAATTTGTTGAACAAACATTTAGGTTCTCCCGAAAAAGCCGCAATGGATTTGAACTTCAGCAACAGCTACCTTCTTATTAGTTATCTATCTATCGTTACGTCTATCTCCCATTGGGGAAGGCAGGAATGCTAGAGACTATGGAAAGCCAAATGCTCCTATTCAAGCACATCTCTTTCGCCTCCTCGTCATAAAATTGTTATCGTAAGATATAACGGTGCGTGTGTAAAGAGTGTATATCCGTCACTATTTCAAGTTGCGAGATAAGTTTATCTGCACACGATTCGGCACACTGTTGGATGTAGCTGAGTGTTCCACTTAAATGTGTTCAATGTACCTTAACATCGTTTGTCTTACGGCTTGTAGGTACTGACTTATTATCTTGATACATTAGACCTTGCAACGAACATTACTAAAATGTACACTGGCTTGTGCCGGCAGCTTCGCCTTCCTATACTTATTACCGAAATGTTGACTGAAATTCCTATATTATCTTTAATACATAAAATTCTTGCGTTACTTAAAGACTGACAGACACGCTACAGCCGAAACTATTACTCAATACTCAATGTTTTATTGCACTCCATAAGTCCATTGGGCGCAGGAAGCTGAAATTTGGCATGTATGTTCC
Organism: Euclidia mi; assembly: GCA_944739405.2. NCBI lineage: Eukaryota > Metazoa > Arthropoda > Insecta > Lepidoptera > Erebidae > Euclidia > Euclidia mi. The sequence continues at coordinate 12,781,642 of OX123203.2, forward strand.
TTGGGCACCGTAAGGGTGCACTAAGAAGGGATTTCCCAAAATTCCCACGGGATCAGCCAAAACGGGTAAATTTAAAAAAAGCGCAGGCGTAGCTGCTGGCGTCCTCTAGTAATCTATATTACTGAAAAGTTTCATCAAAATCTGTGCAGTAGTTTTTGCATGATTTACTTTATTTATTTATTTATAGTCTCACACCTGTATCCCCGAAGGGGTAGGCAGAGGTGTAAATATTATACCCACAATTCGCCATGAATTTTTAGGTCCCCCTAAAACATTTTTTTTTATATTACTAGGCGGCAAACGAGCAGACGCATCGCCTGATGGTAAGCAATTACCGCCACCCATGGACACAAGCAACACCACAGGAGTCACAACTGCGTTGCCGCCCCTTGGGGCTGGAAAAAGGGATAGGATAAGGCACTCCTTATCCTATCCCTATCCTTATATATCCTTAGGATGAGGCAGAAGGAATAGGGGATAGGGCCTCCGGAACTCTCACTCACCGAACGAAACGCAACAGTTTAGGTACTGTTACTTTACGTCGATTTTCTGTGAGAGGGTAGTACTTCCCCGGTCGAGCCGGCCGGCTTTATGCTGAAATCAGCAAGGCGAGCCTATTGCCGTTACCGGCCACATCACCAGACTCCGGGCTGCTACTGAGTATTCAGAAAAACCCAGTTACACTTTTTCCCGACCCGGGAATCGAACCCGGGACCTCCGATCAGCAATCGCATGTGCTATCCACTCGACCACGGAGCATGCATGAAAGGGTAACAAAAAAAACGCAAATTAATGAAGCGACAGAGATTTATCAGGATCGTAAAAGAAACCGGTCATCCAGATAAACTTTTATTCCTTTGAAAATATCAAGAGGACATTATGATAGCCGAATCCATGAGTAACAGTAATTTATTAGGTTTCATTAGTTAAGTAACCCCTCGTTAATCTCTCTTTAAAGACGATAAAAATGTTTATCTCATTTTTAAGTAACCATCACGCTACTGTTCACCCCAATAATGGTGAGTATAAAAGTTTAACAGGACCCATGAAAAATATAAAGTCACATGTCCACTGTTCTGCAACGCCGCAACGATAAAATATGCATATTACAGCTTAAGAATGTACCGGTTCTTGCAGTTTTTAAGACGTTTATCAACTTGTTTTATTATTTTCCTAAATCCCTTTTTTGGACTTACCTGATTATACTCTTGAGAATTCGGACAAACTCAGTAAAACTTTTGCTCGATCCCGGACCTCATGATCTACGAAGCATTCGCTATTCATTGCACCACGGAGCTAGTATCACTACATAGTATAAAACAAAGCCTATCTTCAATCTGTCTGTCCCTATGTATGCTTAAATCTTAAAAACTACGCAACGGATTTTAATGCGGTTTCTTGTAATAGATAGAATGATTCAAGAGGAAGGTTACTATTACTATGTATAACCAGGCCCCCGTCACTGGCTCAAATTCGCGCGATAAATACCTACCATTTCGTGTATCCATATGGGTAGAAACGACAGAGGGCCGCCGCACGCCCGGCAGCGTATAGGTACGCATGGCACGTTTCCCGCGCTTTCTTATAGAAATACCGAAACCACGAAGTTATTGTGCAGTGGCTGTCCCGATGGGTGTTAAACGCACAAAACAAATGCAAACCTTGTTGATGGAACGAAGTTTTGGAACGAAGTTCCTTATCGCGTGTTGCGAAAGGGGGCTAGACGGAAAATTTAAGACGAAAAGTTGAAACGACGCTTTTTGCTATAGTAAGCTATTGTGAGCAGAGCGGCGTGCGCATGTTTCTCTGTCTGTCTCTCACTCTCTCTTATAGAAAGCAAGCATCATGTTCATGCTTTCTTTATAGACTCACGCCTGTATCCCCGCAGGGGTAGGCAGAGGTGTAATATTACATTCATGCTTTCTGATCACGAAAATGACATCTATTTGGGAATCCAAGATGGCGGACGGGACAGTTTTAACAAAATTAATATGTGTATCATTTTCGGGGTTTTTATAGATTCTGGTCACGAAAACGACATCTATTTGGGAATTCAAGATGGTGGACGGGACATTTTTAATAAAATTAATATGGGTATCATTTTCGGTGTTTTTATAGATTCTGGTCACGAAAATGACATCTATTTGGGAATTCAAGATGGCGGACGGGACATTATTGATAAAATTAATATGGATATCATTTTCGGGGTTTTTATGGATTCTGGTCACGAAAATGATATATATTTTAGAATCCAAGATGGCGGACGTCCCGTCCGCCATCTTGGATTCCAAAAATTATTAATAAAATTAATATGGGTATAATTTTCGGGGTTTTTCTGGATTCTGGTTACGAAAATTACATCTATTTGGGAATTCAAGATGGCAGACGGGATATTTTTATTGAAATAATATGGGTATAGTTTTCTGGGCTATCATGCATTCTGATAACGTAAATGACATCTATTTGGGGATCCAAGATGGCGAACGGGTCATTTTTTGTAAAATTAACAATTAGGTAATACTAAAATTGAGCCTACTGATTGCGTTTATATTACATTATATTTGTTAATAATATTAAATATTATTATAACTTAAAAAATAACATTTTATTACAATTTCTTCACTAATTAATCGAAAGGAACTTCGTTCCATCCACGTCCCTTGACACCTCTCAAGCACTTTTTTTTTTCATTGCCGAAGGACAAACAAGATTTATGTAGTAAGTTATGGTTTTATACCATAAATTGATATAAGTGGGTACTTATATAAAATTTCGTCTAAAAATTGACATCGTCTATTTTATTTAGAGCAAAGGTAAGAAAGGAAATACTACGTATGTAAATGTTCGTTAATTGATAAGTTAAGGTTATTACTAGAAATAAATATAAATGTAGTTTTTATTAAGTAAAATTTACTTAATGTCAGAATCTTATGTACGTACTTACTGTATTGTCTGGTATTATGTCCGATAAACGGAAATAGGCAATAGGCCCCTACTACGTACGATTATAATACATTTTATTTATTTTTATAACATATTGCATACTTATTGTTACTTAATTTTATTATATATGTTAACAATATGTATTTACTAACTGACTCGTGTAAATATAGGTAAGTATTTAGCAATTAAAAATAATTATGGTTATTTCGCAACATTCGTTTTATTACCAAAATCATCATAAGAACAACCCTAGTGCCTTCGTTCGATGACGCGCTTGTACGTACGTACAAGCGCGTCATCAGTCACGCAATTTGCAACTCTTTGCGTGAGTACTTAGGGTACATTTCTCTTCATTGCGAACAACGGATATTATTATTAAACATCGTTATCGAGCGGGTAAAAATGGTGGCAGCGCGGTAGCGCACGACAATAGGGTTGTCATACTTATGCGTCACGTAGGTGCATACTTTTAATAAGCTTTTTAGATTATGTTATATCGTACAATACCTTTATTTAATTAAAATATATTATAGTTTTAAATGCTTTTTTAAAAGTATAGCTATATAGTATTGTATTTTTTTTCGTATTGTAATAACTTTTTCACTAATTACTCTTTACTACTTCAATGTAATTTGGAAGTTAAGGCGAAATTATTTTCAAAAATATCTAATAATTATTTCGCAGTCGTCATATATTGGATCAAATTTTTACAAGCATCTAGAGTCCGTGCCACGAGAATATAGACTTTTTGTAAACAAAGAATTTCTACTAAGTAACTTAGCGACAGTTCTTCAAAAACAAATAATGTCAAATCCAATGAGCGCAACGGTACATCTATATGTGTCATTGCAAAGTAATATTTCAATTGATCGGCTTTTTATCGATATATCCGCTGTCAATAGTGTTTTGTGGTACCGGAACATGTCTGGCGCCTGGAACATCAACATTTTGCGTTAATCCATTGAAATGTTACATTCTTGGGCTAAGCGGGCATTTATCAGAGGATAAAAAATATTTTTTGGATGTCAAGAAGAGGTAAGTTTAAAGTTAAATGCAAGTTTATGGTGTTACAACGCTCGTCCTGAGGCCCGCATCGCGAAAAATCGGTGCAGCATTGCAGAAGGCAAACTATTTGTCACACAAAAGATTCCTTACAGTTAATAAAAATAAATAGCTTCTTCTGACGAAGGTAGCCCTTAATGTTATTTTACCGTAACGTTTTAATGGATTTTGTTTCAGTTCATTCTGACGTTTTCATTCACACACAACGTAAAATCTCAATGCCTAGAAATTTAAATGCAGCGTACTAGCTAGTGGGCTGTAATATTATTCATTTGTGGATTTTTTTTAAATAATTTAGGATAGCTTAGCTATTTTTATTACCTATGATTAAAAAAGTCTAGTCAATAATAGAGAACCATGTTTGTACTCTTTAATTGACATACATGGTTCTCTATTATTTTCTTGCATTTACAGAATTACTTATCAGAAATTCATGAAAATACTGCCGGGAAATTCGACCACTCAAACACAAAACCATTCACCAGTTCAATCAGAATGTTTATTTTTGTAAAATTGAAAATTTTTAAGTCACGACAGGAAGTAAGAACAAAGGTTGTGAAGCCATGTGTGTTTACAAAAAGTCTATCTTCTCGTGGCACCCACTATATGTTAAAAATATGTTTTAATCTATTATTTACTTTCATATTTTTGTTGTAATGTTAAAAAGTGTTAACATATTTTTAAAATTGGCAACACTAACATTAAGTGAAAAATTAAAAATATAAACTTTTCAAATTATTTCACAAGTTTAAAATAAATACGTCTTTGTTATGAAGTCAAAAGGTCATTTTCTTACTTAAAATGGTTTTTTTTTCAGCAGGCATCTTAAACTAACAGTAAGTAGTATAAATAAGTTGTTGGTTATTTATTCCAAGTAGACCTTAAGATCTTCAAGGAATATTTTAACAAAAAATATTCAATAAAAAGTAATTGTAAAATATTTGTGTTTTATTTCAAAATTATTTCTAACGAAAAACCTACATTAATTATTTCGTATTGACTTAGTTACGAGTGATTATTAAAATATAGTTTAATTTTGATATTTTAATAAGATACACAAGGACAAATTGAAATGTAGATTCTTAATTACATAAAGATATTGAGTAATAACATTAAACTATTAATAAAAAAATGTGCATGCTATATGGGTACGCGCGGCAACCCTAGCGTCGAATGCCACGACCTTGACCCCCTCGATAACGATGTTTAATTATTATTAAGATTTTGTAGGTGATTATAGCGTAGGTATTTTCGATTTTGTATGGGAGTGATGTATCTGTTACGAAGTAACTATATAGTAATCTGTGGTATAACTGACGCGGGCGAAATCGCTGGCGACGTCTAGTATTAAATATTTCAATAAAATGATAAAATTGACATACACCTCAAATATATCTCTAGTAGCGAAATCCATGGATAGATGAAGCCATTACTGACTGCCTCGTTGGTCTCGCGACATAAATGTGCGCGTGGGATTGGGAGGTCTCGGGTTCGATTCCCGGGTCGGGCAAAGTGTTATTGGGTTTTCCGTTAGGAAATTCTCAGTAACAGCACGGAGTCTGGTAATGTGCCTGGTACGGCAATTGGCTCGCCCCCTATTACGTGGGACCTAAAAATTCATGGCGAAATGTGGGTATAGTATTACACCTCTGCCTACCCCTTCGGGGATACAGGCGAGAGTCTATAAAAATAAAAATGAAGCCATTAGACTTTCAAATAGCTTAATCCTAATGTTTATTCACGTAAATAAAGGTTCAAATATCAACATTTTAAAACCTACTTATGCAGATTCTGACACGGATTATTCTATAGCTACTGTACTTTTGGTACAGTACTTCTACTTTTAGTAGCTTTTGTCTCGGGAAGACTTTGCTTACATTTTATCTCCAAACATTTGCGTAAATGTAAAATACTAAAAGTTAAACGCACTTAAGGTTAGAAATACTAAAATGCAAATACGAGAGTAACACAGTATTTGTACCAGTTTTACTCCAAACAAAGCAATATGAGATTTAAGTAGAATTATTAAGAACATATACCTACACTTCAACATTTTAAAACTTATGAAAGAAAATAAACTATCCTATAGAATACAAACAAAACCGCAGATAAACTAAACTGCTTTTATAGTAGAAGTAAAAATATATCATAAATAATGCTAAGTATAGCAAATTATAAATGAGACAAGCACCTATATTTTTCTAATTTTTTGGCTATTATTTTATGAGCATACGTGTAAAATTTGCTTTGGCGTTTTATCTTTAGACCCAAATGAAATAAATAACATTGAATTTAAACTGATATTTAAATATTCACGCATTTTAATTTATGTTTTGACAAAGCACATATAGGAGGAGAAAAATCTTACCTTGAGAGCAAACTAGATGTTTGTAGTCGGTGAGGTATCTGGCTATCTGTCCTACTGGCAGCGAGGAGGCGATTGATTCTTACACATTATAGTGTAATTTTACAGTAATATAATATCACAATAGTACACGAGCTATCTTTTGTTGCGATAACTGATGCATACGAGGGCTAAGTCTAGCCGTGGGTATAATTAATTTACGCGTTGGAAATATGGTAACCATTTATTGTAAAAGCTATACTGCTTTTACAACCGATCTCAAGGTTACACCATCGCAAAATTATAGTTTATAACCAGCTTTATTGCATAGCCCAACGATAACTGCTCTACTCAAATGTATTGCTTTAAAATCCTCTGTACTTGCTTTCAAACTTCTGAGTGTCTTAAAGTTGCTTGGCGTTGCTCGATCGTTATAAGCAGTTTATGGCAAGGCTAGGGATATGACTGATTTAATACTTCAGCCTATAGCCAAGACACACATAGTTAAATACGTATTTGTTATCCTACTAGTGGTATTATATCTTAACTTTCTAACTAACTCTATGAGCCCGTTAATCCAGCCCTTCGAAAAATCCACGTTTAACGGCCGCCTACTATGTAAACTACTTTTCTGCCAAATTTCATCTTTATCGTGCAGCGGTTTTTGAGATTTGGTGATGAGTGAATTTTCCCTTTTATATATTTAGCTCACTTTACCTGTTTTTCCTCATCGCTATCAATCGGACCAAGGCTTTATCACCATAAATAAAACTTATGTCACATTTGTCTTTTTAAAATCACGGCACTGCTATCTTTTCTGGCAACGCCGTCAACAGAAGTGTGTTGGCAACCTTCACAGTGAGATAGCACCTTTACTCTTATTACTTCCACATAACATTTTCGAACGAAACAGGATATTGGAAACGCGCATCGTAAATAAATATGTTAATTTAATTTGTTATATACGTTGAACCATGATCGGGGTCGGTTTTTGGGTACGTTGAGTATTTTAAGTAATAAGGGATATTTGTAGGTAATTATGACACCAGAGGTAAATAGATTTTTACAGTTTTTTCATAGAGTAAAAATGATGAATTTTGAAAGGGTAGTTTCTTGTCTATGCGCTATGTTTTCGACAGATTAATTAGTTGTAGTTACTGCCATGTGTGTATTGGTGTCTCGACAACAGCGCCACCTACTAGATTTAAATATATGTAGCCTTAGAAACTTCTCTAACTTCCTGTGAAACTACCATTCAAACCTGAAACAGGCTATATTTAAACCACTAACAAACTTGTGAAAACTTTTAAACCACAAATCGACGGTCATCTGAAAAGTAAAACTTTTACTAGTCTTTGCCCGCAGTTCCATACCATACACCGTAACCCTCCTATGGAATCACACTATCTGTCGGTAAAAACATTATATTTTATCACGTTCATACAGGCAGGATAAATTTACACAAAATACATCTTCAAAATGCCATGCATGCAAAACCGTAGATGAGTTATGCGAACTTCAAAAGTGGCACATTAAAAACTGACAAATTCATGACAAACTTTTTTTTTCTAAATGTTTCATTTGGCTTTAGTCGCGTACGTGCTGCGGTCGGAAGCGCTCGCTCTTTTACTCGCGTGTGTGTACATTACATTTGAAAATGCCGTCGTGTGTAATGAGATTTTGCTAAAGTAGTTTAACTATAGTAGGAAAATGACTAAAAGTTAAGGAATCACTTCTCATTCATGAGTATTACAATATTACAACGTTTTATTTTCAATTTATAATAAATTCAGTATCACAAATAATAGAGTGAATAAAAAATTGGCATTTAGCGAGTGTAAAAGAGAAGCAGTATTGTGCGTGTTCAAAGACTAAAAAGCAAAGTATCCAGATGGGACATTCGTAATAATAAAATACTGATGTGTGTTTTTGTCAAGTAATAAAAGTGATTTGAGGCTGAATCAACACAATATATTATTATTATTATAGAAATACAAAATCATACATAAGTTACAAACATTGACGGATGATCAAAGTCCATTCACTTGTTCTTGTTATTCTCCTTTTAGTATTAAACAACTAAGTAGATTGTACTGCACAGTTTTTGCTGCCGACCCACCGTACCCCTGGCAGTACCCCTGGGGGTATGGTGGGTCTTTCAAAGCTTAACCGTACTCCCAGATAATGTTGTTGTGTAATTAGTTTATTAATTTCAGTTCGTTAATTTCAAGTTCTACTATTTTGTAGGATCATTCCCAGTATAGTAGTAGTATTGAACAATTATGATAGAACTGTCCTAATTCTATTAGCACAACTTGATGAGGAGAACAGAACTAATGGGATAAGTAATAGGAAATGTCCCAGTCTAGTTCTATGTATGTTTTACAAGGGTATTCAATAGAACTACTGGGAATGATCCGTAGTGTCACGACATCGCGCTCATATATCCGAATAAACATGTTTGTAGACGTTCATTTGTTTAATGTGTAAAACAAATGAACGTCTACTAAACAAATGAACGCCTACAAAACAAATGAACGTCTACAAAACAAATGACTTACAGAAAGTGATCAGCTATCGATAGTGATTGCAGAAAACAGGTACATGCGATTTTCAACCTAATTGACACTAGTCAGAATTTATAATTTTATTAACCTAATATTGCCAGAAAGCGAGAAAAAACAAAAAAAAAGTTTGTCATGAATTGTCAATAAGGTCGAAAATCGCATGCACCTGTTTTTTGCAATCACTATCGATAGCTGATCACTTTCTGGTAGTTATTTGTTTTGTAGACGTTCATTTGTTTTGTAGACGTTCAATTGTTTTGTAGACGTTCATTCGTTTAAAACATTTTTATAAATACATATTTATTCGGATTTGTGAGCGCGATGTTGTGACACTACCCTTGTAAAACATACATGGAACTAGTGGTAAATTTCCTATAACTGTTTCCCATTAGTTCTATTCTTCTCATCAAGTTGTGCTAATAGAACTAGTGGGATAAAAAGTATCACTAGTTCTATCATAGAACTGTTCAATAGAACTAGTGGGAATGATTCGACAGCGCAAGGATGATGATGATGACGGGTCTTCAACAGTACCACAAATTATACCTATAACATACAAAGCATTATAACCATTAGCAGTAATACCTAAACGTTTTATTCTCTAATTTATCTCCTTGTTGCACTATATCATCGTACTAGCGCTTGTCTTCGCTTGTCTAAAAATACAAAAACGTAAGTACTAAGTCATTATCATACGAGAGATAACACTGTTCAGTTTAATGTCCACGTAGCACGTTGGTATAACACTACGAGCATTTCAGCCAGGAGTACGGTTAAGCTTTAAAAGACCCACCATACCCTCAGGGGTATTGCCAGGGCTACGGTGGGTCCGCAGCGCGTTATATTAACGTACTGTTTTAGGTTTCCATTGAATGAAATGTACTTTTTAAATAAATGTTATAAATAAATCACATCCGACTTTTTATTTCCCTACCTTAAATGAATTAATCAAATTTACTTTGAGGCGAATTGAATTTACTCAAGACAGACAAAGTGATCATGTCGCATCTGAGTCAAATTATTGTTTGTGAAACGGTCAGCATGATGTCACAATGCGCTTCGGTCCAGAGAGTATATGTTTATCTCTATTTCGCGCTTGCGATTAGATGTGCTATCTCACTTACACTTCTTATCTAATTCTTAGTGTGTCGTTTTGACATATTTATATTAGTGTGCGTACGCTTTTCGCGATGCGTGCCACTCGTAAGCTCCGTCATGTTACCTTGTCAGTAACCCGTCTACGGTTTCTTACTAGTATGTCTATGATTTGAACGATTGAGTTTGGAATACGAATTACTTTGTACTTTTGCGAAAACGTACATGCGGGGGTGGAGGGGGATTTTGCGGAGCAACGACGTACGTCCGCCCTCAATCACGCCTAGACAGGCACTGATGAACGGCCGGCGAGCGATATAATGCCAACATTTTGACTATTTTTTTTCTTGGAGAAAAATGATAACGAAATTGTGAAATCTGTTTTTACCATTTATTTTAAAATAAAGAGCTGTTTCTATTGAAAATACTTTCATATAAATTCACTATGGAATCTCTAAGCAGTACACGTTTAAAATTGTGATTTAGTGCCATGTTTGACAATTTTTTTTATCGAACCAATCATTCCAAATCGTGTTTCTATCTTTACGATTTACTAGAAGATATGTTCAACTTTTATACTTTAATTTTTATTCATTAAAAATATCATAGTTCATGGGACTTTCAGACGTTCAAAAATCTTAAAAAGTACTGCAACCTCGCCTTAAGCGACACGCGACGGTACAGTTTGCAGCTCTTTGATCCCAGACACAATGGACGCAAATGACACGTCTAATGAATCTCGACGCTTGTTCATTCGCTTCACTCGCTCACTTACTCGTTCAATTAACCTGCGTAGTCACAGAGTATATTAGACCTAAAGAGAGCAGCTCTGAAACTAGTACTCTTCATCATCAACCCTGTATATTTTCTGTTCCTCTCCTGGACAAGGGGTCTTCTCACTATGAGAAGTGTTAGACCATAGGCCACCATACTGCCTAATACTTTCAGTTTACATTAAATCTGTTATCATGTCATCAAACTTAAACATCCAGTAAAAAAACATAAATATGCTTAAAAAAAATTTTGTACCCTTCGGTAGGTAATTAGGTAGGTAGTAACATTTTGTAACTTTTAATACGTAGAAGAATTGATAAAAGTATTCGTGCGATTAGACTGTCGTTGCTTTACAGGGTGATACTGTACTGAAAAAACGTAGGTGTTATATTATTTAAAGAAGTTTTCTAAATACTTGACGTCATAGCTATATAATCTAAAATAAAAGATTGGTCATGCGAGTGCAATGAAACCAATCATCTACCTAAGCATCATCATCATCTTACCCTGCTCAGCTCAGCTCAGCTACACTTCTCTGTCGCCCGTCATTTGAGCGTTTAGACCTTTCTCTTTCCATCCATCTTTTCCTTGGCCTCCCTCTCCCTTTCCATACCACCTTACCGATTTATCTAAGTGTATAATGTTCTAATGAATTTCCAATTATTACGTAACTCGGTCAGTTCGGAATGCATCTCGCATAGCGGGTAAGCAGATTGATCAATTACTCGTTAATTTCATTTCCTAAGATCGATTTCCAGTAAAATTCATGGACAAGAACGCGGGAAAATATTTATCTACACATTTTTGTCTGGGAGGACTATTAAAGGTTCCTTAACGAGAAAATTTATAAGCAGTAAGGAACTACTTGACTTCTTTGAAAATTATTTTCTACTAGTATATCAATGCTGTAAGTAGGTACTTTAAATTTAATGTCATAAATTTATTAGCAAATTTTATATTATTCATATTTTAAACGTAATCGTCAGCAGCGGTAGCCTAGTGGAGAGACCCACAGACTGCTACGCAGAGGGTCTAGGGTTCGAATCCACGGCTCACACCAATAACTTTTCGAAGTTAAGTGTATATTAAATTGTTAATTATGGTTGCTTAAAGGTGAAGGAAAACATCGTGCCTGCAGAAAACCTGCATGTTCGAGAGTTCTCCATAATGTTCTCGAAAGACATGTGAAGTGTGGCTACCCGCACTTGGCCAGCGTGGTGGCATTATATTTCTCATAGTGAGAAGAGGCCCGTGCCCAGCAGTGGGACAGTATATATACAGGGCTGATGAAGATGAAACCTAATCGAAAATACAAACTTAGATCTTTACAACGCCAGTCACGGTATTGCTGAAACATCAAATGTCAAGTAAGTACATCAAGTATCTCTATATATACTTATTATTATATTTAATTATAATCAAAGATATTGTTAGCGAAAAGCTGCTTATAACAAGCCTTGAATAATATTTTCTTTCGTTTATTAACAGAGTAAAATCTCACAAGAATAGGTCACAAAACGCCACTTTTGTGTAAAATATAAGTTCACTTCTTCCACTTTTCAATTTTTTTTTTATTATTGCAAATTTATTTATTTATTATATATAACAAAATAAATTAATATCTGGATAAACCAATTATGTCAAAGTATTGGAAATAAACCAATACTGTCCGTGTGGTGACAGATTAAGAATACGGAGTGTCATCCTTATCATCATGTATATCATATTATGCAGAGAACAACACTGTAAGAGAAGGAAAACTTGATACAAACCCTATAACAACCCGTTTGGCCAGCGTGGTATAGAAGCCAATTCCTCCTTTCAAAGGAGAGGCCTAGTCCAGCAGTGGACTGTTAAAGGCTGATGATGATGAAACCAATAATAACTACTTAAATACTACTACTAAAATTAAGGAACACAAACTCACTTTTCAAATTGAATCGAAACTTCTGGAAGTGCCCACTTTAAATGGAAAAAACTTTTCTCAACACACACACAATAACTTGTCGCAACAGATTATTGAGAGTTGGATTCCAGCCTTTATTCGAACGAGCCCGAACTAAGAAGGTTGTTACGTTTCACACAGTTTGTCACAGGATTTGATATCGAGTTTTCCATCTCTTTCGCAAGTAACTATTTGCTAGTTTTTCCTTAGTCGCCTCTTATGATATGCACGGTATGAATATGAAATGGAGTTGTGACACTTTGTATTCTGAATCCGTCACAATATGATACGTATAATATAATTAAACCTTAACTCTTATCCCTCATAACAATATCCATTCTTGATCTGATTTAAATCGCTTCCAAGTGAATTTTTTGTCTAGTATTCTGCCCTCCCGAACCTAAAGTGCAGTAACAGCAAAACACGAATTCTAGAAAAACACATTTAAAGTTTAGGACGCCTAAAATTGTAGGTAAGTATTCAAAATATATTTTCCGACAAAACCTTCAATGCAAGGTGAAAGAATAGGCTAATAACTAAATTATTAGACGTTGTAATGCAGGTTTTTTCCAAATACTATTTTTTTTTTACTTTACTTCATTTAATTCTGACGTGTCCAAAAAATTTAAACATTTTTATGGAAATAAACATATTTGAGTTTGAAAAAATAGACGCAGCTAGTGCTAGTTTCAAAATATTTCCCTTATAATTGAAAATTAAAAAAGGAGACCAGAAATCTATCATATTTCTCTCTCTCTCTCTTTTGTTACTGACTGACTAACAGACAACGCACAACGGAAACTACTGGGAAGAAGTTTAAATACGGCATTACGTTCCTTGGAGAGTTGAAACCATAACGACATTTTTATTTTGTGTGGAAGGATATACTTCACGTTGGATCTCATGCTTCGAAGAATGAAATTTTAAGGCGTTTCTATATTTAAAATACAATTGATAAAATTATCTATGTTCAATCTAGGCACCGCCGCTGTTCTATAATAAATTTACTGTCATGTTTCACATACCCAACTTTGTCATAAATACCACAACAATTTACGATGAACTTCAAAACTAGTTCCATATCAATTGCCTTACCGCACAGACCACAATTTCTAGGAATACACTTGAATATTGTAACGTAAGTGATCGATTGTCCATGAATTTTACACGAAGCCTGCTCAAGGCTTATTTTGATTGAAACCGGAGTATACCACCGATTGGAGGCTCTTGAATAATTTGGTGTAACGTTTTACGCGGTTGATGTTTTATTTATGTCTTGGGTAGACTTTGTGATGTTGGTGGAATAAATTTATGGCCCGTAGACAAACGAATTGTTTGGAAAACGCAGTTAGTGAATATGGTCCTATTAAATTTTCAAAAAGATTACTAAGGATATAGTGATTTGAAAAGTTATTTGACCCACGTTTTAGCTAATTCAACCTACGTTTAATAATTTTGACTATAGAGTCAAAATGTTTATATCTCAATTGTACCTAAAGAAACGAAAAAACACCTTGAGCCTGTGACCCTACTCATTCCAAAGTCATAGTCTCAACACTTCCATTACACATCTTCTAAAGGCAACTGTCGTCTACTGGGTACGAGTACTTATCTCAAAAACGAGAATAAATCAAACATAATCCGGAGACGTCGAGAAGTGAGGACATTAATACCCTACGGCGAAAGTGACCACGATTTGTCTGAACTTGAATTTTGGCATAAAATGTCCAGTCCAATTAATTGATCATGGGCCTTATCAGAAGGCTCAAGGTCACTCAGAGACACAAGGAATCAGAAATGAGGAGATCTGCAGTAGAACCAAAGTCGCCGACATAGCTCTCCGGATAGCCAAGCTGAAGTGGCAGTGGGCAGGGCACATAGCTCGAAGAACCGATGGCCGTTGGGGCAGAAAGGTTCTGGAGTGGCGGCCACACACGACGACGACGCAGCAGAGGTAGGCCCTCCGCAAGGTGGACCGACGATCTAGTCAAGATCGCGGGAGGCGGTTGGATGCGGGCGGCTCAAGACCGGTCTGTGTGGAGAACCTTGGGGGAGGCCTATGTCCAGCAGTGGACGTCGTTTGGCTGATATGATGACTTGGATTTGAATGTTCGATCCGTATCGCTACTTGACTGGATCGATACAATAGCATCCGATCCATTCGATTTTGGTACCGATACAATAATATACTATCATCTGGTGAATCGATACAAATGCATGAAGGATTGGATCATAAAAATCGTATTCATTTTTTTTTATAGACTAACGCCTGTATCCCCGAAGGGGTAGGCAGTGGTTTAATATTACACCCATATTTCGCCATAATTTTTTAGGGCCCACGTTATTACGTGGGACCTAAAAAATCATAGGTGGCGAGCCTATTGCCGTTATCGGGCACATCACCTGAATCCGTGCTGCTACTGGGAATTCGGAAAAACCCAGTACCACTTTTGCCCGACCCGGGAATCGAACCCGGGACCTCCGATCAGCAATCGCATGCGCTATCCACTGGACCACGGAGGCAGTCAGTCATTTATAGACTAAATATCCTGAAACTCATGTGTCACATAGTCACCATACTCGACTGTAGCAGGTTCTTGTCCCCGGTCGCCCCGGGCGTTCATTTCCGCAGTTCAACTTCCGTCGAGACAAGGATTCAGAAAATATGGCACCGAGACGCTTCACCAAACTTAACGCTATGAGCTAACATGTTTATTCAGTAGGTACTTGAGGGAATTTGTTTATAGAACTTAACTAAAGCCAGTTTGTAAGGTGCGCAGAGTATGATTCTAGCTTCTTATTGGTTAATTGTAAAACGTCACGCCTGTATCTCCGAAGGTGTAGACACTGGCTTAGTACGGATATATTGTTAAAATGGCGTTACATAAAAATTCCATTATTTCCTGAAGTTGCTGAAATCTGATTGAAGTAAATAATATTCAGCCAAATGCAAGTGGCAATTATAAGATTCGATTACCTGCGAAATGCTTCGCTCTTCAAAATATTTTCATTGCGCTCGCGGTTATCGGTCTATACGCAAATACTTGGGCTTTTTATATTATATATATATATATATATATATATATATATTAAATAAATATTATATTAGTTATTATGGAATTAATTAGGGAATTTTAATTAAACATGGCAACTGTATCTTTATCCGACAAATGGGTAAGGATATTTTCATAGTCTAGTATATCTTCTACTTCTTTACCTCAACACAGCACACACGGGCTGATGTGCGTTCACACATACAAATTCATAATTAATATCATAGAAGTTGAGCTAGATCCATTTCTGTGATTATCATCGTAATCCCAGTTTGCATCCAAGCCTTTCGTCATGGAGCCTGAGGTCCCTTTTCTAGGGCTATATTAACTTTTTTTATCAGACTATTAACTTGCTGCCACACACAGAGACAATTTATGCTCAAATTATTAAGTTCACATGAAATTAAATAATGAATAATTGCTCTGAAAAATTGAATAGTTTAGCCGTCGGTCCTGGCTGTCACGAAGATATTTGACAGTCGTTATGGTAAGTTGAATATAACTGACAATGGTCACATAACTAAGGTCCTGTTTCACCAACTCTAAGTAAGCGTTACCTTCCAGGTAAATTCAAAATTAGAACGAAATTTGTATGAATTTATTTGTCAAGTACTTTAATCAGAACTTATTGAACAATGGTGAAACAGGCCCTAAATCTGATTGGATATTATATTTGACTGCACGGTTGGCGTAGTGCTTTAAGTGGCCGCCTCGCGACTTGACACTGCGACTAATGTTGTGTGTTGTTCGATTCACATACGAGAAAATACTTCTTGTGATCTATAAATTTTGTTTTAAGTCTGGGTGTTCATTGTGTCCGTTGGTTGTATGTTTGACTAGTCCTGAGTAAGTCAAGAGCGGTAGTAGTCTTTATAATAAATTCTATATACTTAGTTCTGCTGCTATAAAAAGACCTTTTATAAACTCATTTCCTAAGAAAAATACATTTCTCTGTACAGCTATGAACTAAGTTGTGAGTAGATACTTCGTTCTAATTAAACTTGACAGTGGACATCAAAGCGAGCCCTCAAGAATGTTTGCGATCAAAATAAGTGGGTGGTGTACGTCTCATTTCTTTTGATTATACTTTTATTTACTTTGTGATATTATTTGCTTTTATTGCGATTAGCCAGTGTCAATATGGTGGTTTGATGTTGTGTTTATTGCTTTTTGTTTATTTGTAAAGACAAATTCTGCTCTAATAAAAATAATAATTATGTCGGATTGTACGGGACGCTAAATGTTTCAGAATTAACCATAAGTTCTTAAAAGACTAACTCAAGTTTAGCCAGCGTGGTGGACTATGGCGTGAAATTTTAAATTGTAAAATGAGATCTCTGACCAGCAGTGGGAGGGATTAAAACCAAACCGGACAAATGCATCAAGGATGTCGCAGCCCGGGGCAAACTATAGGTAATTAGAACTGACACCATATTATTATGCGCTTATATTATATGTGCCAAGACATTGCGATATTTCAAAGCTTTGATTACTGTCAGTTTATTCAACGGTTTTGAATAAACTGACAGTAATCAAAGATAATCCCCATAATGACTGCCAAAGATCTTCATGACGGCCGGGACCGACGCAACGACGGCTTAACGTGTTCTCTGAGCTGCGGAGCAAGCTTTACATACCAATTGAATACGCTCATATGTATCTACGAAAAGTCAGTGAATCTGTTGATATCTCCGGTAGACTACTGCACTCTTTGCATATTTTTACACAAATATATACCTGTACAAATTATTAAATATATATGTCTAGCCAAGCCGGCATACCCAGTCTCATTATTCAGTATTTTAGCAAAGATATAGTATTTGTCACAGCAAGCTGCAAGATTGAACTCAAAATCCCCGCATGCAATTTAATCTAGATTTCTCAGATTATTTCAGTCTAGACTTATAAATTAAAAAATAAAGGAGAGAGCGGTTGTCTCCGATAATTCTTGCAAATTTATTCGTTCGTTTATTTGTGTTTTTTTAACGTTTCGGAGTTACGAGCGAACCTTGGTATAAATGCAAAATATGTAAATGAACTTTGAAAATGGCTTAATCAAGGAAATATGTATAAATTTCCCGTAACTCTTTGGACTTTAAGATTGTTTCTGTTTTCTCTGAGAATATTTTAGATTTCTTATTTTAGGTATAATTTTACTTCTGTTGATTTGAGAAGCAGGTGCTAATTGAATTTTGGCAGAATTTGCAATCACAGTTTTGTTAATTAACCAACTTATTAATAAATAATGTCTTTAAAACACTCAAAACAATACTTCATATGTATGTGACTCACAGCTGATAAGCACATTACCGACACCTGCGGCACTTGTGACCATTATCTGCCTGAATTGCTTGTATCGATGACACTAATTTCATGATCAAAATAGAGCTTAAAACAATACGAATAGACACTTTGGTAAAAAGTTTATCTTTATTGTAAATTGCTATTATTTTGACGTTTTTAAGAAATGCCAAACTTATGAAATACTGTACGACTGTACGACTGAATGCTACGTAAAACGACACAATATGAGAAGAAGGTTTGTTGAAATAATTCAATATTATCATGATATTTTCGTAATGGCTATGGATATACTCACATATATCGATATCGACAATCTGAACCCATATCAGATATTTTCATATTTTGACTATCCATTTTCATGATATTGCATCGCATTGCAAAATTACACCAATACAAAAACCGAAAAGAACCTCACAGTCACTAACACAGCCATAAAAATCTACAAGCAGCTTTACTCATACGTACCTTTTTTTTTGGCTGGGAACACTGTAAACGTCAGACGTAAAATTACGTAGCTCTGTAATTTTAAAAGTTTTATTTTATTTTAAATGAATATTAAATGCTTAAATATCATTTATGTTATCATACTGTGCATAAAATTGTGAAAGACATTGAGTTTGGTGTTTGAAACCTCGATACGAACAGTTTTTGGCGGACAGATCTACTACCAGGTGTCAACGGACGGATTTGAAATCATCTTTAAACCCGGGGAGTATCTTACTTACTAACTTACACTCCTCATCACACATTTACTCGGCTCACACCAACGTGAGCTTCGTCCATCACACACTGGCACAGTTTCTGTCTCCTTTTGCTTAACAAGACGTGGAAGCAAAATCGAAGACTGAACAAACGCCCCATATAAACACCTACTACATTTACACTTCACATTTATTTAAGTGTTTATATCTTTAACAAGGCCCCTATATATAATATCTTTATAAGTAATATACTATAAAAATTGATACAAATTAGTAAATTTGCCAAGATTATATTTTTCATTTACTACCTACATATTTTGCCTAATTAATTAAAAATTGAATAACACCTTTACTTTCAATAATATTTTTCCTTTTTTGTTATTTGTCTACTGTCCTTCTAGCTATACATATTTATTTAAATAAATATATTTATTTATTTATCTATATCTATAAACTCCTACTCATTACTGACTTATCTCTTTTCTGACATCTTGTTTATCTTTCTGTCCATAGGTGTTTGGCGTATCCTTGGCTATGAGCCATTCCACAATGAGCACTATGATGACCCGGAAGGCCACAGCGAAGGATCTAGAGAACAAGCTGAGAATAACCTTGATAGAATTAAAGAAGTGCCAGGAGGAGAATATACACCTACTGAAGGAGCGTGCAGACTGTGAAGAGGACATCAGGATTGTCAACGATAGGGTTCCCAACCTGAAGGCTCAGCTCGCAGAACTCCATATTGAGTATATGGACACACTGGCCCAGCGAGATAGGTTACAGGAGGAAATACATTTATTGACCGCTAGCAATGATGGCCATTCATGGTCTATGAGTCGCATTAGGGAACTTGAATGCTGTTAAGAACAATCAATAATAAATATTAAATCCCTAGAACAGACTGTTGAGGAATTAAACAGTAGAAAAACTCAGAACCTTTATACAGAGGTTGTAGGTACTAGCTTAGGTCACAGATCTACTAAACCATTTAAATTAAACACAAGTGGCCTGAAACGACATAGAAAATATAATAAACTAAACAAACACATTAGGAAACTAATCTTTAGCCAGCACAATACAAGAAAAATAAAGTAACATCCCAGCAATATAAAGTTTTAGTTTCTGAGCGTTCAGAATTGTTATTAGACTTAGAAAAGTACAACACAGAGTTGATAAATAGTAAAATGCTGTATGATCAACATACTAGGGATCTCAAAGGTCAAATTACCTCTTTACAGTCTCAAATAGATAGGATGAACACCCAATATCAAAATGAGGTTCAGGATTATATTAGGAAATATGATGAGATAGCTCAGGTGGGTAGGCAAAATCTTGAGTATGTGAAAGCTTTGACAAACACCAATACTTGCCTAAATAGCATAATGAGTCTCAGAATATGTTTCATATTGACAAAAGTTATTATTTAGCAAATAATACAACAGATAGGTCTTCCTTAGGTAGGAATGGCACAAATAAAGTTTATATGTTCTCTGATAGGTTAGGTTTAGGCTTAGGTAGTTTAATAAATTGTGAATTGAAACAACACAATATTATTAATTACTGCTATCCAGAGTCTTCTTTTTCACATCTAATTGATAAATTAAATACAACAATATTTGATAGGGAGTCCACAATAATTATCTCATACGGTGATAGTCAAATGGTGACAAAAAAAGATATAATTAATTTAACAGAAGTTATGT
The DNA here is from genome assembly GCA_944739405.2 of Euclidia mi. NCBI lineage: Eukaryota > Metazoa > Arthropoda > Insecta > Lepidoptera > Erebidae > Euclidia > Euclidia mi. Next base: position 12,802,133 of record OX123203.2, read on the forward strand.
TATCGCTTCACAGAACATATGATTGCAAATTTATTAGTATGACTTTGCCTTATGCTTATAGTTTAAATGCTATGATGAATAGACATATTCATGAACATAACTTGATGTGAACACAATTTGACATGGCAATATAAGGATTTTTTTTTTTTTTGACATCAATAATTTTATTAATAATTTTACATTGACTAAAGATACTATGTATCTGCCACTATTTTATAAAAGACAAGTTGCTAAATTATTAGCATATAATATACAAAATGACACAGGTACATGTAGGGTATCCAAGAATTTAGTTTCTGTAAATAGTTCCTATCCTTATAATTCTTCTATTTAAACTTATATTATTATTTAAACTTAAGAACAGGACAAAGGGTAGACATATTGAACTGACTGTAGCACATCAAAACATACAAGGTCTATCTGGCAAGGATTTAGAATTAGGTTTATATTTAGAAAATCATAGTATTAAAGTTATGTGCATTACGGAACACTGGCTTAAAGAATACCAGATTAAATTCATAAATAACACACAATACACAGTACACAGTGCCTTATCTAGGAAACAAGCTATTCATGGTGGATCATTGATTATTGTTTCAAACAGTTTAACATGTAAAGAACGGAAAGACATAGCTAGCTTGTCTATAGATCGCACGGTGGAACTGTCATGCATTGAGCTTGAGCAGCATATTATTATATGTGTATATCGTCCTCCATTAAGTGACTTTAATTTGTTTGAATCTGTTATGGAAGATGCAATTAGTAAAATTAGGAGCAATAAGAAAGGGATTATAGTTTGTGGTGATTTTAATGTTAACATTCTTGAAAATTCAATAATGACTTGTAGATTTTTAAACCTCTTTAGATCATTTAATTTGAAAAAAATATTTCTTGAACCAACTAGAATCACAGCAACATCTTTCACCTGTCTTGATAACATATTTAGTAATTGTATTGTTTCAGATAGAGTAGTTACTTCCGATTTAACTTCGGATCACTGTGGTCAATTAGCTAGGTTTCCATATTACAATGATAGCATGATACAGAGAGTGTTGGTTAGGCCATTACCTAGGCATAAGTTTAATGAATTCCGGAATAAAGTATTGATTGGAATGAATACTATGAATCCTGACTTAATAGAAATAGGTTCGCCAAATAAGAATTTTAACAATTTATTTAATATAGTTAATAACACGTTTCAGAATACTTTTAAGACTAAGGAGAAAGTAATTAAGGAATCTCGAGCTTTTAATGAGTGGGCTACTGCGGGTATTTACAAAAGCAGAGAAAAAATGTATGAGTTGTATGGTATGAAAAAATACAATTCTGATTTAAACTTCACTGAGTATGTTAGGAATTATTCTAAAATATTTAAAAGAGTGTGCAATACAGCTAAGGCTATATTCGTTAGGAATAAAATTAAACAATCTTCGAATAAAGTTAAGGCAACCTGGCGAGCTATTAATGAAACAACAGGTAAGACAACATTAAGAAGTAATAGTTTTAGTCTTCTTGATAATGATAAATTAATTCATAATGACGAAGAAGTCGCACACACATTTAATGACTTTTTTGCTAGCATACCACTTACTACTACTAGAGAATTAAAATCATCAGCTATAGTCGCAGAAAACCTTTTAGAGTCTAGTGTAGGAAAATGTGAAGTAATATTTAAATTTCATAGTATTAGTTCTACCGATATTATAAATACTTTTAAGTCTTTAGAGTCTAAAAATACAGGTGGTCTCTGGGGCATTTCTGTTAAGGTTTTGACAAGTATAATTGATGTAGTGGCTCCTTATTTAAGCAACTTATTCAATAAGTGTATTAAATCTGGCAGTTTTCCAGATCTTATGAAACATAGTAGAATAATACCTCTGTTCAAATCCGGCAATAAGACTGATCCTAGTAATTATAGGCCAATATCGATACTACCTGCTTTTAGTAAGATTTTTGAAAAGATCATACTCAAGCAACTACTAAGACATTTTAATCAAAACAGCCTCCTTCATGGTAAGCAATATGGTTTTACCAAGGGTCTTTCGACAACAGATGCAGGAGTAGCGTTACTCAAACTTATCTACAGTGCTTGGGAGAATTCCCAAAATGCTGTTGGTGTGTTCTGCGACCTTTCGAAAGCATTCGATTGTGTCTGCCATGAGACGCTCTTGTGCAAGCTTAGACATTACGGCGTCCAGACTAAAGCATTGGATGTCATTAAGGGCGCGTTCCCACTTTGTCGTGACGACAGATAATCGTGTAGTTTTAAGTGTCGTGGCTTATATGTTTAAATGGGAGTGTTCACATATAGAACGACACGATTTACTGTCGTCTACGACATTTTTTGCAGTGACAACTGGTTGTCGTGATAGTGGGAACGGCTAGCACGACAGTCGTAAAACGATAAAAAATCGTTACGACTAAAACTAAAATCTATCGTAGCCACGATAAAAATATCGTCTCGTCGTTTACACAAGAAAACGTAGAGGCGACTGTAGATTTGTAGCTTGCTAATGATGTGTAAACGACAAAGCGACTGTCGTGAAACGATAAAATGTCGTCGCGATCCAATGGGAACAGCTAGATACGATAGTTGCTAAACGATAAAAAATGTTGACGACAAACAATCGTATTAATGGGAACAGCAAGAGACGACAGTCGTCCAACGATAAATTAATCGTAAAGACTCAGTGGGAACGCGCCCTAAGCCGTACTTAAGTGACAGGATCCAATGTGTTGAAATAAATGGCTCAAAATCCAGTGGCTTACCTGTTGATTTAGGAGTGCCACAGGGCTGCATCCCAGGGCCTTTCTTGTTTCTTGTTTACATAAACGATTTACCTTTTTACTTGAGAAACATTTGTGACGTTGTACTGTTTGCTGACGATACTTCTTTGATATTTAAAGAACATAGAAATAACTTTAACGAAATAAACAGTGCACTCATTCAAGTGACTAAATGGTTTAATGTAAACAATCTAGTACTGAACGCCAAAAAAACAAAATGTGTTAAGTTTGCTCTGCCTAATGTCAGAAACCTTGGTCCTAACATAGTTTTAAATGACGATGTACTCGAAACAACTGAATCCACATTATTTCTAGGATTAACACTTGATTCGAAGTTACAATGGGGTGCGCATGTTACATATCTCTCAGGGAAACTTAGCTCAGCTGCTTATGCCGTTAAGAAGGTTCGTAGGTTGACCGATGTCGATACGGCTAGATTGGTTTATTTTAGTTATTTTCATAGTGTTATGTCATATTGCATATTGTTATGGGGTAGAGCTGCTGATATCCAAAATATTTTTATATTGCAGAAACGGGCAGTTAGGGCCATTTACCAGTTAAAGACAAGAGTCTCACTCAAAGAAAAATTTAAAACTATTGGTATTCTTACTGTAGCGTCACAATATATTTATGCCAGTGTTATGCATGTAAGACTAAACATAAATTCTTATAAAATGAATAGTGACAGACACAATATCAATACTAGAAATAGACATAAATTATGTGTTCCGTATTTTCGTTTGCACAAAACGCATAGCTCTTTTATTGGGCTCAGTATTCGCATATACAATAAATTACCAACTTATATTTTAGACTTGCCATTAAGTTCGTTTCAGGCAGAAGTTAAAAAGAATCTTATAAATAAGGCATATTACAGTTTGAAGGATTATTTTGATGACAGGAGCGCTTGGAAGTAGTTGTTCGCTTTTGACTAGGTCAATAATTAGTAGTTTTATTTTATAGTGTAGTTAATTACGATATTCTCATTTCATACTTTGCATTCATGTTCCACACTTTCATTATAACTTTGCGGATTTGTAAAATGTGGGTAACTCGTGTCATGGGCTAACTAATAGGTTGTCGATTGCTTTGGTTTCATAATACCGTTACTTTCTGCTTCATTCACTTCTACCATAGTTCTGGCCATGTTCGCGAGTTGCCTACATTAAAAAGACGTAAGTGGATGCTCCTGTTTCACCATATTTACTTTGGGAGGCTTACCATATGAACATCATTTACTGCTTGAGTATGATATCAATAGCTACTAAAAATTTTACTAGTAGATGTCTACAATGTGAAATAGTTGCAGCTCCTTACAAAAATAAAATGTACCACCATTATATTTGTTTGAAAAGAGTGGCCATGAGTTTTATTGCCCGTTCTTTCTCGTGGTTCTACCTATTGCATTGCGAACGTGGCAGTAAATGTAAATGTAGAATCATTAAGTAATTAACTTAAATTTTGACGTTCAGAAGCGTCACTTTGTGGCCTAGATGAATAAATGATTTTGATTTTGATTTTACCCATAAGTTTTGCTCAGTTAAACATAAGCGTCACATCTACAACATTGTCGCATCTATGGTATAATTGTTCGCGCCATTGACTCGTCTGAGCAAGTTGAGCGGAATGTACCGCCGAAATGGTTATGACTTCATCGTTTACTGAGTATTTGTAGTGAGTGATACAGTTTGGTGGGAAAATATATTATGTAGAACAAATAAATACGAATAAAATACACAGACTGTTCATAAAATCGTGGATTAAAAAACAAATTGTCACTAACCCATTTCATTCCGTGGATGTTGCAAAACTATGGGAAGTACATGAAGCAATGGTATCTTTGCGAAAAGACACAAAACTTGACATCAAGCGTGGTATGGGAGGCCAATTTTGACTCACAGTCATTCTTCGAATCAAATCAGAAGAGGTTTCAGTCCAACAGAGGCGTGTGTTTTTGGCTTGAATGGTCACAGCTGCCACGATGATCTTTGAAAGTCATTATGCGGAGCCAGTTCTTTTGAATATTCTGGCACTGGTCCAAGAGATGGATTTCTTTGGTCAAGCCTGTGTATTCTCTTAGTCCGTTACTTTCATGTTTGTTAAGTCCTCTGCGACACAGCATTTCTTCCGAGTGCAAAAGCTGCCAACACTCAGAAATCCAAATACCGAACATTTTCCTTAGTTATTATAGAAAACATAAAATTTAATCAGTGCAACGTAGTCACATAATTTATAATATGATGAAAGCAACCCTTAAAATCTAGAACAAACACTAGAAATAGCTCAGCCAATCTCCACATAATCTATGTATAAATTGCATCAAACAATTTAAGAGTTCTGTGAAATAATGTTCTGTTAAGGATGAGAATTAGTTATTGCAAATGTTTTATGTGAAGTACACAGACTGTAATTTTGTTGAATAATTTGTTGCAGATGGTATGAGTAATAAGATGAGAGCACATAGCCAATTCCAACCTAGAATAGGTTGGAATTAGAAATTGTTTTTATTGTTTCAAATCAGCGCCCTGTAGAATGTGGCAGTCAAGTCAAAGAATAGATCATCATCATCATCATAAGGGTTTCAGAAGAAAGGTGGCCATGCCGGTGACTCTTTTGTGCGGCAAAGCCGGCGGCTTTGTATGCCGCCGGGTTCGTTCGGCTTGGCAGAGCCGGCGGCCATGCCGCCAGCCGTGTCGCCGGCACTGTGTGTAGGATCCTTTACTAGCCTAACTGGACTTTATTGATCGTTATGCCGCGTTTCCACGCTTGCCAAGCATCTGCAAGCCCCAAGCGTCCACAAATCTCGCTTGGTATTTGGAAGTTGTTTACACGCTTGTGAATGCGTCAATGTGCTACGTACTGGATGTACGTAGCACATTGACGCACACAAGCAAGACGGACACCGAACTTGTATCGGCTATTACGTATGTTTTTTATAGACTCACGCCTGTATCCCCGAAGGGGTAGGCAGAGGTGTAATACTACAACCACATTGCGCCATGAATTTCTAGGTCCCACATTCCCCACATAATAGAATAGCAGTTGCATACGCTATCCACTGGACCACGAAGGCAGTCACGTTTGGTTTAACCTACTTTTATTTGAAATACAAGTAAAGTAAAGCAAAAACAAGAAACAAACAGGCAAAAGAAGTTCAACAAACCACCATTTTGAGACAGAACTAGACGTGCGTACGTTGCGAGATGACAGCGGCTACTAAGCGCATGCCAACGTGTGAACGCGTTGCAAGCGCTTGCCGCAAGCGCCCTTTGATCTGTGTCCAAAAACCGACACTAGACCGGATCCTGTTCAAGTGTCTACAAGCTCACGCAAGCCAAGCCAAACGCCCTCTTTACACGCTTGTGCTTGTGGATGCTTGTCGAGCTTTGGCAAGCGTGGCAACGCGGCATTAGCTTTTCCAGAGAGCGACTGTCATCTTACCTCCGCAACCCGAAGGGACATCAATCTTCCATGGTAACCCATGGAATAATAATAATAATAAATCATTTTATTTCGCGTGGCATAGACGCATAGATAAATACCTTACAGTCTAACAAACATTCAGTGGTTATTTGTATAAATATACTTATAAACTATGTTAGTATCGCTTCACTTTCACGTTGTTGTTGTGCGTTCGTGTGGCACTTGTCCGCGGAAGCGACGGAACACCACTCCCGTCGGCCAAAGATCCTCCTTCATGACAGCATGCAGATAGCACGTCGGGACCCGCACCACAAACGCCTTAAAGTTGACGTTGCGTCGCGATTCCAACAGCTGCACTCTCGGCATGTACCTCAACTTTTGGCGCACGTACTCCACGATGTCCTCCACCTTAGTGGTGTAGTGCAGGCGAGAGACATAGACGGGTGTGTTCGGTGCGGCAGCGCGTAGATTTGCACCAGACTCCACAGGAGCCGTACCACAGCAGTTCTTGTTGGTTTTCTGATGACGCTACCTCCTCTGCACCGTCATAAAACCATCATCTGCGTCTTTGTCGTCTTCGGCATGGACTTCACCATGGAAGCAACGGGGGTGCTCGCAGTGACCTGCTGAGCCTCTATTCGCTTAGGTCGCGCGGCGATACATGGAGGCGCCGCGGGGACGAGGGGCGCTCGTGTAGCGCACTCAGCAGTCAAAAATTCCGCGGCGACAAAACTGCTGACGCGAAACTTGCGACCGATGTGTCGACGCATGCACCTCGGCGCGTGTTGACGTTACTACGCGCCGGTGACCTTGCCTTCAAAAACACAATGTCCTTCAAAAGGCTTGTGACATCGACGTGGTCGAAAGTGACGGGAGGCAACTTGTTAAAGTCCCTTACCACAAACGTCGACACGTCATCAGGATCGGTCTGCTTCAGCAGCGTGATAATGTCCTGCAAACTTTTCTTTGTCCCGTCACGTCTGCGGGACACCATCTGGTCGCATTTGTTTAGCGACCTGTACAGAAGCAGCTTGGCTGCATTGACTAGTGTCTGTTTAGTCAGAGGTACTGATTCCCCATAATGACTGTCTCACAGCCGTCACCGACAGCTTAATGTGTTCTCCGGGGCACGCAGCAAGTAAACAATTTAAAATACGCAATTACTTCGAAAAGTTAGTGGTGCGCCGCTCGCTGTGTATTGGAATCATAACAAATTCAAATGCAGTAAGTCCCTATATTATTTTTAATCGAGCTTACTAGCGTCTCATTAGAGAGGCAGATTTCCAGCACTACTACGTGTTTATAAATGATGGTTACATTTATGGCCGACATTATCATCAGCCTGCTGTAGTCTACACAGACTACAGCAGGCTGATGATAATGTCGGCTTGTAGTTAATAAAAAAAACTGGGCAAGTGCGAGTCGGCCTCGCGCACGAAGGGTTCCGTACCATCATTTCAACACCTCAAGTCAACCACGTCTGCAGCAACCGAACTTTTAGGTATCAAACCAGACCAAACATCTTCTATTAACACTGTCAACAACTTCTTCGCCGAAATAGGTAGTGACCTAGCATCCGCATTTAAAAACACTCAAGTTGCATCTGACTCTTTTAACCACACCAATGAAAACAACTCGGGTCTCTCCATGGGTATGCTACCCATCGATGATACCGAAGTCAGTTCTATAATACTCAACATACGAAACGACAGTGCAACCGGTACCGACTGTATACCAACTCGTTTTATTAAAGCTGCTAGGTTACAACTAATCGAACCAATCACACATGTTCTTAACCTGTGCCTCGTGAACGGTGCATTTCCCGGTATATTTAAAGAGGCTCTTGTTCATCCTATTCACAAGGGTGGAAGCCGAGATATTGTGTCTAATTACAGACCTATATCGGTCCTTACCACCACGTCGAAGATATTTGAGAAAGCCATAAACACCACACTTATCAATTATCTAGATAAACATAATATCCTGGCCTCAAATCAGTACGGGTTTAGAAAGAAAATTTCTACAGAAGACGCGGTCATGGAGCTCACAAACGTGATTATTGAAAATCTGGATAATAAAACTAAGACTATTGTGGTGTTTTTGGACCTCACAAAAGCATTCGACACTGTCTCGGTTTCCATCCTTCTGAAGAAGATGGAGCGCATGGGCGTCAGAGGGGTGGCTTTGGACCTTTTTAAAGACTACCTCTCAGGACGTTCCCAATGCACAAAGATACAAAACGTCGTCAGTGAGGACGCTGATCTGGGGGATTTTGGAATTCCACAAGGTAGTGCTCTCTCTCCTTCTCTGTTTTTAGTCTACATTAACGACCTCTGTGGACTCCATATCCCCAACTGTAAAATATTTGCATATGCAGATGACACCGCTCTCTTGGTAGAAGGTAGTACCTGGGAGGAGGTGCGTAGCAACACCGAAAGAGCCCTACGAATAGTTATGACTTGGTTTACACAGAACCTGCTTACATTGAACTTAGGGAAAACTAAATATTTAGCTTTCTCTCACTGCTCTTCCTCGCAGCCACCTCAGGTCACCATCAAAGCTCACACATGCCTGCCCCACCAATCCCTGTACTGTGCGTGTCAGTATATTAATCGTGCAGACCATATTAAATATCTTGGGGTTTACATTGATAGTTCCATGAGCTGGAGAAAACACCTCGATGTTCTCAGAGGCCGTATCCGCAAACTAATATTCACATTCAAAAATCTTAGATCGGTACTACAAACAGACTCACTTAAAAATGTGTTTTGTGCTCTAGCTCAGTCGTTAATAGCATACTGTATTACAGCGTGGGGTGGTACGTTTTCATCCATGTTAATTAACGTGGAAAGAGCTCAAAGAGCGGTATTGAAGGTAATGCTGTATAAACCAATATACTTCCCGACTGATCAGCTATACGAGGAGTGTAAAGTGTTATCCGTACGTAAACTCTTCATTTACCGTGTTATTCTCAGGCAGCACTCATCTCTACCATATATTCCAAATTTAAACGATAACAGACGAATAAAGCACAAAATATGTCCCAATATCCGCCATAGCTCATGTACAGCTACGAGACATTATTATATCCTAGGACCCCGTCTTTACAACGTTGCCAATAATATTATTAATTTTTATCCGATGCCTATGACGACATGTAAAAAAGCCGTGTTTAATTGGCTACTAAACCTCTCATACACTGAAACTGAAAGTCTTTTACGAAAACCAATATAATTTATGCACAGACACAACGCTCACACACACACACTCACACATACACACACACACACTCGCACGCGCATACACACACACACCCACACACACCTTTTTTATTTCTTGTTCCTTAATTCACAATTTTATATTTGTATAAGGTACCATTGCTCAATCGTTCAAGTCTGTCAAGTACCTACAATTAATTCCTGACATTTGAAAAACTTTAAAGGGTGGAGGCCTGATGTCCTAAAATACAGGTTTCGACTTAGCTTAGGCATCAGTCTCCCACATTCGATGAGTCAATTGTTTAACATAAGTTTAGCATTAAGGACTATTGATGTAATGTAGTGAGAAAATAAATAAATTATTATTATAATTATTATTATAATTATTATAATTTATAAAAGAAAATCACGTTTGTTGTATGTGTACTTAAATATCATTTAAGTTTCTACCTGTTTATTAAGATGGAGTAACAAATTTCTTAAAAATTACGTTTGTTGTATGGGCCCCCCTTTAATATTTACTTTTATTTATTTGATTATTTATTTTACAAGGTAATATACAACTACATATTCGGTGAAAATTTTAAGCGTCTACCTATTACCGTTAGTAATATTGAGCAAAAAATACGAAAAAAAACAGGTTTATTGTATGGGACTCCCCTTAATATTTTTTTTTTATACATACATTGTAACGTATGTCCGGTACTTACCGCGTTGCGTCACAGTACCGCCCATACGCTCGGCCAATCAGAGAAAGCCATCGTCCGCACTCGCAAAGCCTGACCAAATATGGTCATAAACGGACTCTCAGCCTGATGGAGGGCCCGGTATATAAAGGGGCCGACAGAGAGGCCGGCACCGCTACTCTAACGTCGCTTCTACTATAACTAAGCGTACCTACTGACCCTACGTCGTATTTACGTGTATCCTGGTCCCAGCTACGGGTAAGCACTACATTTACTGCGTTAGCGTACTGCCCATCTCTCTACCTGCTAGCTGAGGCCGGCTGACGCCACCTGCCTGACTCTATTGGTTGTGGCTCTCCTAATGCTGCTTTCCTTCAGGTTCCAGGTTCACGTTAAGACTCCGGCTACGCTCCTAGACCGCTACACTTTCCTGCATCGCCTTCGGCTTCACCTCTGGCGAAGAGTCTGGCCTGCCCTGCTCATCGTACTCACACCGCCGGCGTCTGCCAGCTGAGCCAACGTCAGCGAGGGCCTGTACCGCTACGCACAGCCTTCGAGCAGCCTGCCTACACACTACCGGAGGGAACAGCGTGGGAGACTACAGCCCTTAGTGTTCAGGCCAGTGTCGTCTTGTTGGTCGGTCATACTCGTGGCAAGGGAAGTGAGACGATACTCTGCAATAAACGCATCTAAAACCGCTACTGCGTTTTACTACCAGAACCCGTTACAACATAACTTGTGAAAAATTCAGCTTTCTAGCTATCACGGTTTGTGAGATACAGCCTGGTAACAGACAGACAGACAGACAGCGGAGGCTTAGTAATAGGGTCCCGTTTTTACTTTTTAGGTACGGAACCCTAAAAATTTTGTTGAAAAATGTAGATCACTCGGTGTAAATGAAATCTCAGTCAAACCAATATATCGCGATAAAATCCGTTAACTGTAGTGTAATTTCAATAATTCTTACTTCTTCTTTTTGTGTCGATAGCAACACTTTTCATAAGGTTTTAGCCCCGTACTCGGCAGCGCGTATTTTATATTAGGTCTTTGCATATGAAATTGCCGTTTTCCATGAAATAAATAAAATTAAGCGTATTTGTTTCTATATTTTTTACTTCTATTAATCAAAGTTATCACCCATGCAATCAATGCATCTTTGCCAACGCATTGGTAGCTTATTGATGCCCTCCTTGAAGAAATCAGCTGGCCCGCCCAGCTGATTTCTTGGGCAATAAATTCTTCAAAGGCATTTTGTACTGTCTCTCGGGTATTGATTTTTTTTCCCACCAAGAAGTTATCCAAATTCTGGAAAAAGTAGAAATCTGTAGGCGCAAGGTCTGGTGAGTACGGCGGATGAAGGAGAACTGCCAAACCCAGCTCTTGTAGATTGGAAACCGTCTGCTGTGCAGTATGAGGTCACGCTTTGTCGTGTAGAAAAAATAATTCCTTTCATCCTTCCATTTATTTAAAAATACATATAGATATTATACATATACATATATTCATCTTTTTTTGAAATGACCAGTACGGCAGAACGGCAATCTCATAGGTAAAGACCTATTATTATCTCGTGAATACTTACTGATTTCTTCCATCGGAATCATTTGTCATTTTCATAATATAAAGCTCGCTGTTTTAACAGCCACAACTTGAAACACTAACTGTTGTCTAGGTATAAACGGTTTATGAGCGTGCGACGCTGCTTGCTAAGTACTGTTTAAAATACACTGAAACTCTTTGACTATACACCGGAGAATGTATACAATTACGTGAAAGTTTACCCACAAAAAAATGATAGCCCTCATTGAAGTTACTTTTAAGCGGAGCCCGGAGCTCCAAGGTAAGGTCAAGCCAAGGTCTTGGATTGCAACTGGGACAACGCTAGGATGATGATGAATGCAGGTATTTTTTATGCTTTGTAAAATATATGTATTAAAAGGCCATTATTGCCAGGTCCTTCTAGCCCAGTCAGACTCTGGCCATTTGGTCTCCAGACCCAAAGTGATAGTAATCCATTCACGGTCCACTGCTGGACCTTATGCAGATCCTAATATGCACCACCGTAGCATAGTCAGGAATTTTTTTTGGCTAAATATACCTCAATGGCCAAACAATTTTGTTGGTACCTATAGGGTTAAGCAGCGATAGCCGAGTGGAGAGACCGACAAACTGCTACGCAGAGTGTCTCGGATTCGCATCCACGGCATCACGCCACCAACCACCACGGCACCAATGACTTTTCGAAGTTAAGTGGGTATTAAATTATTAATTATCGCTTGCTTATCGGTGAAGGAAACATCGTGAGGAAATCTGCATGTCTGAAAGTTCTCCATAATGTTCTCAAAAGACATGTGAAGTCTGCCAACCCGCACTAGGCCAGCGTGGTGGACTATGGCCTTACTCTTCTCATAGTGAGAAGATGCCCGTGCCCAACAGTGGGACAGTATATAGGGCTGATGATGACAGTATATAGGGCTGATGATGACAGTATATAGGGCTGATGATGACCTATAGGGTTTGATGTCTAGTTGTCCTAAGATAATATTTGCTTCTAATTTGGCTTAGTCGCCTTTTACGACACGGAACGAACAGGATAGTGATACTTTGTATTCTAAATCCGTCTTTACACAAAGGTATAGTAATTTACTAGGAGATAGTAATATCCAATAGCTATGACCAGTGCAAGGAGTCCAAACCCACTTAGAAACTGTTCTTACCCTAAACAATGTATGTATAAAGCGTATCCCGCTTTCGTATCTTAACGGCGGAGGAAGTCAAGTAATGTACATGTTAGTAAATCTTCTCAGTCCATTCATTAAGCTGGAAATGGGTGGATGTAGTGCTACGTACACATTTTGACACTACACTGTACGACAGCGATACGATGGCAAGATATTCGGCTATTTCTAATAATTTGTGTGGTTCCTCACCGGTTTTGGGAGCTTTGGACCTTTCCATAACATACATAGACTAGCGCCTGTTTTCTCGAAGAGGTTAGCAAAACGGTAAAGACTACGGAACGCCATTTGCAACGATTCAGACAAATCTCTTTTGCTTTTCCATTTATCAAAACGGAAAAGGCGACATTCACTAACAAAATTGAGGAATTTCTTTGCCAAAATTCCACAATTAAATATCCTACCCGAAACCATGTATGAAAAGATTTACCTCCATTTAAAACTGCATAAAAATTGTTGCCAAGTTTAGTCGTAAAACCGTAACAAACAAACAAAAGTCTAGTTTCTCCCGAAAGAGCCGCAATGAATTTGAACCACAAAACAGTTCAATTCTGCCACCATAGAAACCAAAAGAAAATATACATAAACAATCTATCGTCACGCTTGGCTCCCAATTAGGCAGGCAGAGACTATGGAAAGCCAAATTCTCAGGTTCAAGCACACCTCTTTCGCTTCCTCGACATAAAATATTAGTAACTATAAATTAAATACAGCGGATGCATGCGGTTGGCTCAAGATTGGTCCACGTGGAGAGCCTTGGAGGAGGCCTATGTCCAGCAGTGGACGTCTTTCGGCTGATATGATGACCTATAAATTGTTATCGTAATATATAAAGAAGGTTTTGTAATGAGGGTATATCCGTCACTATTTCAAGTTGCGAGATAAGTTTATCTGCACACTATTCGGCACACTATTGGATGTTGCTGTGTGTTCCACTTAAATGTGTTCAGTGTACCTTAACATCGTTTGTCTTACGGCTTGTAGGTACTGGCTTATTATCTTGATACAATGGACCTTGCAACGAACATTATCAAAATTTACACTGGCTTGTGCCGGCGGCTTCGCTATATTATAATCTATATTACTGAAAAGTTTCATCAAAATCTGTGCAGTAGTTTTTGCGTGAAAGGGTAATGTTCACGCCTGTAAGATTATAATTTTAAGAAATAAACGAGTCATTAGCTCACTCCCGGCTTTGACTCATACCCTACCCCTCACCTCTCACTGCGGCCAAGACACCCTTAGCCGTCACCATGATCGGTCTTGTGAGTCTGCTCGACCGGCACTGAGAAAACCCACTTCACTACACCCTAAATCCTACCCACTTTCCGTCTGTCGCCTTAGGTCTCCCGGCGACAGATATCCCGGCCTAGGGATCCCAGGGACTGCTAGGGAACTAGGGATTAGGGTTGTATACGCGACAGTCTGTGTGACCACAGTGTACACGGCCTCGCTATACACTATACCTAAAAGGGCTAGGGTAGACTAGGGAGTTAGGTTAGAGTTAGATCTAAAATAGGGATAGGTATATCATAAGATAGGTTAGGCTAGATATAGGAACCAGTAGGCTTAAATTAGGATAAGTCTAGGTTTAGGTACGTGCAAGCTTATGGCTATACTTAAGAGCTATCGAAGGTTAGGCCCTAACTTGTACAGGTAACAAACATCCATCAATCTTAAAACTGTTGCGTTTATAATTGTAAAGATTGATAAACAATAAAACCACACAATATATTTTAACTCCTATAATACCCTCAGGAATACACAGCACAAAAAAGTCATTGAACAGCACAGATATGAGAATAGTATCAGATGGAACGCGCGGCACAGTTGCGTGCGGCCACTAAAGCAAATACAAAATTGAAAAGCGAATACAAACTCGTCTCAGTGCGCTACGAAGAATCGTACAGTTCACGCGTCACGATCACTTCAACTTTTAAATTCTCAAAATGCCGTCTTGTGTTCTTAAACACTGTAAAAGTTGTTCCTAAAAACAAAAACAGGAAAATGGAATATCTTTTCACAGGTAACTATTGATAATTTGACTGTTTCCTAATTTAATTTCGATAAAATTCGTATTTGTGCAAGAAATATGTAAGTGTTGCCAGTTTTTGTCGACGCCGTTCTGCCTGAATTAGGGAAAATGCACTTGTCAATTGATTATGTGATAATGATTGTCATGTTAATGAAAAATACATTACCGTATTATAAAAGTATATTGTAGATATATCTTCTTTCTCATAAATATAGTAATAGAATTTCAATTTCCATTAGTATATACCTTACATTATATTGTTTTGAGTTCGATCCCCAAACGATTCTAATATTCGTGTACACCCTGCTACTCGTCAAGCTTATACACTTTGTCCTTTGCACCGTTCTTATGGCGTAAAGAATAAGTATCAAAATCGTACAGTAACTGTTTAGCTTGACTTGGCGCCGTGTGTACATACATACTTATGGCGTAGGGAATAAGTATCAAAATCGTACAGCAACTGTTTAGCTTAACTTGGCGCCGTGTGTACATACATACTTATGGCGTAAGGAATAAGTATCAAAATCGTACAGCAACTGTTTAGCTTGACTTGGTGCCGTGTGTACATACATACTTATGGCGTAGGGAATAAGTATCAAAATCGTACAGCAACTGTTTAGCTTGACTTGGCGCCGTATGTACATACATACTTATGGCGTAGGGAATAAGTATCAAAATCGTACAGCAACTGTTTAGCTTGACTTGGTGCCGTGTGTACATACATACTTATGGCGTAGGGAATAAGTATCAAAATCGTACAGCAACTGTTTAGCTTGACTTGGCGCCGTGTGTACATACATACTTATGGCGTAGGGAATAAGTATCAAAATCGTACAGCAACTGTTTAGCTTGACTTGGTGCCGTGTGTACATACATACTATTTATTTCTCAACTAATCGACGCCAGCGGCTTCGCACGCACATATTTTCTTATTTCTCGTTTTGCCCGATCCCGTGGGAATTTCGAGAAATCCCGTCTTGGTGCACCCCTACGGTTCCCAAGAAACATACATGCTAAATTTCAGCTTCATGCGCCGAGTAGTTTCGGCTGTAGCTTGTCTGTCAGTCAGTCAGTAACGCAAGGATTTTATATACACAGATTTACGAAGTAGTTAAAACTTAACTCGGTACCTACATTTAAGAAATGTATTTATAAAAGCATTAATTAAATCCATGGTAAATTCTTCAAAACCGCAAATGAATATAAGAATATTACATAACTATATGCAAAATACTGGGAGATTATTCATAATCTGGCAACTTTTCACACACATAGACGCGCGTGTCCGTACAGTGCCAGTCGCCAAAGGTCACGCACACATAGCTGTCAACGTGCCACGCTTAGTTGGACGAATGCGCTCTATCTGATACTACTTATCATATCTGTGTTGAACAGAATTAAATATTCTTAGAGCCGAAAATCGAGCTCAGTGGCGTGCCATTGGAGAGGCCTATATCCATCAGTGGACTACGGCAGGCTGATGATGATGATGAGTATTTTCAGGTTTACTCACTATGATAATAATACTTATATTATAATATCATTGGTGCGTATTGTATTTCAACAAGAATTAAAATTTATTTAACTTGGACAGGTCATCATAATAATTGGATATCATACAACTTAATAGTTTTCAAAAGAAAACTTGTTACTGTAATAGTACCCAACTTTTTTATAAAATTATTTTAGTTTACAAACCGCCTCAATAACTTTTAATTGGTTTGAACTTTACAACTGTACCGTAAGACACAAGGTACACACATATATGCTTTTTAATAAAAAAGGACAAGTTAGAAGTCCCCTAAACTGGAAAACATGCAGAAAAAATGATAAGAGTTAATTAAGCTACAGGGATGGAATGTAGCAAAGGGTTGTCCGTGGTCTCCGCCTAACCATTTGTAAAACAGACTAGGCGTGAATATGAAACAATAATACATGTTCGATGCATCTTTATTTGAAAATACTTCATCTTATGATAATCCACAGTCCACTGCCGAACATAGGCATAACGGTCACACGGTTGTGATTTAATAGGGGATATTTGGCCTACTAAGCGACTCTTTTCTAGAGCGTTTTCTAGTGACCAGATAATGTCGAGTTTTACGTGTCTTCACATAGATACTGATATAACCTAACGGTATATTTGCTTGGTCCTACCCTACAACAGGATGAAATGAGGTAAGGACACTTTGTTTTCTTAATCTGTCATCACACGAACAAACGCATGTGGTACCTCAAAAATATATGAATTTTTAAATATATTATTTCCGTTATTTAGATGAATCTCGGAAACGGCTCCAAAGATTTTCATAGAAAAATGGCAGAAAATGCCTTTCTGTCAGTCTACCTTAGAGTGGTGCAGAGATTAATGGTAGGTGTATTTTAGAAGATTTATCGCACTCTAAACCACTCGTATACTTTCCATAAAAATCTTTGGAGCCGTTTCCGAGATTCATCCAAATAACGGAAATAATATACTTAAAAATTCATATATTTTTGGGGTACCACATGCGATTATTCGCGTGATGATGGTTTAAGAATAAATCCACCTTTATACGCTATGTGTATTTAAAGATAATAAATAAATAAATCGATCTAACAAGGATTCATTTTTAAAAAGCACTACCAAAAGAATAACACCGAAAGCTTTAACAATATCAAGAGAACATAGCCGAATCCATTAGTAATTGATTAGGTATTATTGTACAATATTATTTAGCGGGTCTTAGTCGTGATAATTTACTTATTTAAAGGCATAAATACTTCTGTTGTTCTCCTACGTTTCTGCCGCCTTGCAAGGAGGGACTGATGTCAGCTCAGCACCATCCTTGTGAAGCGCGGGTTTCGGCAGCTACCCTCGCTTGTTTTTAATTTATAAGTCAATTATCGCGGCTAAGACCTGCTAAATAATATTGTATAATGTATACAAATCGCGTAAGTTTAAAATTGATTATAGGTATCATTAGTTGAGTAAACTACTGGTTTATCTCTATTTAAAGACGATAAAAAGCACCATCTCCTTTTTAAGTAACCATCACGCTGCATTTCATCCCAATAATGGTGAATATAAAAGTTTAACGGGACCCATGAAACATGTAAAGTCACTTGCCCACTACACTGCAACAACGTTACAATAAAAAATTCATGTTGCATCTTGAGAATGTACTGTTTATTGTGGCTTTTTAAGTTTATCTATTCTTGAAATTGCTCTTAATCCTTTGTTGGAATAGCTTGAAGATTAAAAAAAACAGTAACGCTTCTGTCCTATCCGGAAATCGAACCCGGGATCCCGATCAGAAGACGCATACACTATCCACTGGACCACGGATGTTGCATATAAAATGTATCAATAAACCTGATATAATTATTATGCTCATATTACAAGCATTTTGTATGGAGCTTATGTCAAATATGTATATGTAGTAGCCAAATCCATGGATAGATGAAGGGGTAGGCAGAGGTGTATTACACACCCACGTTTCACCAGTTATGTTTAGGTCCTAATGTAATAGGGGGCGAGCCTATTGCCATTTACCGGGCACATTATTAAGCGAGCGATAATTAACATTTTTAATACACATATAACTTCGAAAAGTCAGAGGTGTGTGCCCGGGTTAACTGGGGATTAAACCCGAGACCATCATCTCGGCAGTCCGTTACGTACACCAGTGAGCTATCAGCACTCTAATGTTAATTAACGTAAATAAAGGTTTCAAATACCAACATTTTAAAACCTACTTATGCAGATACCGACACAGATTATTCTGTAGGTACTGTACTTTGGGTACAGTACTTTAACTTTTAGTAGCTTTTGTCTCGGGAAGACTATGCTTACATTTTATCTCCAAACATTTGTGTAAATGTAAAATACTAAAGGTTATACGCACTTAAGGTTAGAAATATTGAAATGCAAATACGAAAGTAACACAATATTTGTACCAGTTTTACTACGAACAGAGCAGTATGAGATTTAAATAGAAGTTGATAGCGCAATCTATCCTTTCCATTGCTAACTAATCACGTCAGCGTCAATGGTTCGTCGCTGCTCGGCCAATCCGAGCGATCCTTTTCATAAATCCCCTCCCGAAACACCTCGCTATTGGCCGCCTTGCTCAACAGCGAAGCAGAAGATTCGAGACGCTGAGATCGTGTCCGCACTACCTCACCGCACCGCTATAATTATTACCGCTTATACAAAACTCAACAAAATCGCCCGCGAGTGAAAGTGATTTGTGTAGTGGAGTGAATCAAGCAGCTTCATCTCGAAAACACCAGGAGACTGCCCTTCTGAGAAGAAGAAGATTGCCGTGCAAGGTAAGAGGTTCCTTTCTACACCATAGTTTCTCTCCCTCTCCAATCCTAGGCGATCAGAACTCGCCATCCTTTAAATACAGTCCATTTTTTCCCAAATCGCCTAGGAACCTTTGGTTTCGGTGTAACGCCGAACCATTTTTTTTATCCATACGAGTCGGATTCATTTACGTTTTATGCGTAAAACCTCGTTATATCTATATACCTAGGCAGTTATAGCACCTAGCTATACTCCTAGTCCATTCACACAACCGTCACATGGTTGTTTTCGCACGCTTCAGTAGGTAATATACTTTTACGTAGCTACCTACTTACCCAATTATTATTTCTGGAACTATCATAGTTGTCTTGTAAATCTCATATTTCGAGCAACTTTTAATTCCACAGCTCTAAAGTGTTGCCTACTTAGCCTACTTAGGTAAAATAATAAGTACATTAGATATTCTTATTTTGTTTCGGTCTCATTAGCTTATACTTACGTAAGCATGTCAAAACAAAAGAAGTCACGCGTGTCGGAAGACAAAGAGATGACAATCTTAGAAGCAAAACGCAATATTTTATTTGAGCGTATTCAAAACATTTATGAGCGCTCAAAAATCGCCGCTATTTCCGATAGTAATAGGGAGTCATTTCTCAGCTATTGTATGACAGTAGATAGTATTCGAACAGATTTTCATAAGTTGTTAGACGATTATAACGCAAGATTGCTTTCTATCAATCCTGATGAACAACCGAATTATCAGGCGTACACCTCATTCGAAGATCTTTATTGTATTATTAAGCGTATACAATCGCAATTGGAGGGTAAATGTTCGGCACAGCCCGTTGCCGCAGCCCGCACGCTGAGATTACCGCCAATCGAGATTATGTCGTTTGATGGCGATATACGAAACTGGCCGTAATTCTATGCGAGTTTTAAGTCTACAGTGCACGATAATGGTTCTCTGACAGATGCTGACAGGTTGTACTATTTAATAGGTAAACTGTCACCGAAGGCCCAGTCCGTATTTGCAGGTGTCACACCCAGTGCTGAGAATTATCAGGTCATATTTCAGTCACTACTTGATAGATATCAAGTCACTCGCGTCCTGGCGTCTACTTACTTTGACCAAGCTTTAAATCTTTAACTGTCCGGTGCCGCATCTGTCTCGAATTTCCAGCTGTTTATTGATAACTTCGTAACCGCGGATAATTCTCTTAGGAACTCAAAATTAGAAGATCTTTCCGACTTTATGTTGCTTCAACTCGCTTTAAAAAAGTTTGACACTGATACAATTCGTGCTTTCGAGATGACGGAACGCAATAATAAAATACTTACACTAGATAGTTTTTTTTCTTTCATCAAAGATCAGTGTCGAATATTTCATAATACACAGTCTAGTTCACCTAGCCCGTCTAACACTAACAGCAGCAAACAAAGGTTGAATAAAGCGCGAAATAGTAATAATGTTACGCCATCTATCGGTGAATCGGGGTACTAGAAGAGATTGAAGGTATCGGTGGTTTAAAGGTAATTCAGCTATTCTGTACTAGATGGCGTTGGACTATGTCGACTGTTCCCGACTTACTAGAATGTTTCGTCTGTAGCGGCCTAGCGGGAATGTTCGGGAATATGCTAGAATGATCTCGTTGCCTGTCCGGCCTGTTTAAATACCAGGCAGACGCGCGAGACATGACAGTTACAATAGAACAACGGAGCGATAAACAAGAAGCGAAGGAAAGTAAGTCGCAAGTGTTTAGTGGTGTTTGCATTAGTGTTGAGAATTAAGTGTGAAATAAGTGTGTTTTACTAGTAGTGTAAATAAGTGTGTATAGTGTTTGTGTAGTAAATAAAGTTCAGTTTAAGTGGCATAGTGAGTTATAATTTATCGTCGAACCCCAGCTCGTAACAATAATAGCTCGGTCCCTAATCCACAATCTTACGTAACATGCTCGGAATCTAATAGTAATAATTCACAGAAGTGTCTGTGCAGTAATATAGTGCACGACCATTTCTATAAATGTCCCGCTCTTAATAATTTAAATCCGACCGCTCGTTTCAAATGTGTAAAAGATAACAAAGCATGCATTAATTGCTTAAGTATAAAGCATAAAACGAGTGATTGTTCTAGTAAGACGAGATGTAGTTCATGTAATCAACGACACCATTCATTGTTGCACTTTGATAAAAGTAGTCCGTTGTCAAGCCAAGCCGCTAACCTTGACACACTTACGTCGCAGGTGCAGGCTACGATAACTGCGCCTCCCACGACTTAGAATGAAATATCGTTGTGTACGACATCCATCGCGCGGGCGACGCGCACGCGAGGACGGCACTCGCGCATCTATAATGATCCGCGCAGGGCCAAAACGTAGTGTACGGCGTCTAAAACGGTACTGTTAGCGACAGCGCAAGTTATCGTTTATGATGTTAATGGGTCGCCGCACATGGTACGTTGTCTACTCGATAGCGCGTCTCAGACCAATTAAATAACATTGGAATGTTTCAAACGCCTCGGATTGTGGAATAACTTTAGAAATACTAGTTCAGTGGTCAAAGGAATCGGCGGGTCAGGAAAACATTGCAAGGGTTCCGTAGATGTTAAAATACATTCGCGTTTTGATAGGAATATTAATTTTAACATTTCTTCGCTTATCGTGGAGCGTATCACGGACGCATTGCCGAACGCTAATGTAGACGTAGCATCACTCACTCACCTCGAGTCATTGCCGCTAGCAGACGCGGAGTTTGCGAATCCGGCAGGCATTGATCTTTTGATCGGAGCTTCAATATTTCCGCACTTGCTACTAACTAAGATAGTACGTAGTGAGCGATATGATTTACCGCCCGCTATTGAGACGGTATTTGGGTATGTGATTATGGGTACCGTACCTACGTTACATACTTCTCATTGTATTACGTCTTGTTGTTGTTCTGTTCTTCAAGAGATTAAGGTGGGTGCTAAAACTGTGTGTAAGATAAAGGACTAATTAGCTATGCTATGCTATGCTATGCTATGCTACGCTATGCTACGCTATGCTACGCCATGCTATGCCATGCTATGTTATGCTATGCTATGTTATGCTATGCTATGCTATGCTATGCCACGCCATGCTACGCTATGCTATGCCATGCTATGCTACGCTATGCTACGCCATGCTACGCTATGCTACGCTATGCTACGCCATGCTACGCTATGCTATGCTATGCCATGCTATGCCATGCTATGCCATGCTATGCTATGCTACGCTATGCCACGCTATGCTATGCCACGCTATGCTATGCTACGCTATGCTACGGTACGCTATGCTATGCTATGCTATGCTATGCTTTGCTACGCTATGCTACGCTATGCTACGCTATGTTACGCTATGCTACGCTATGCTACGCTATGCTACGCTATGCTACGCTATGCTACGCTATGCTACGCTATGCCACGCTATGCTACGCTATGCCACGCTATGCTACGCTATGCCACGCTATGCCACGCTATGCCACGCTATGCCACGCTATGCTACGCTATGCCACGCTATGCTACGCTATGCCACGCTATGCTACGCTATGCCACGCTATGCTACGCTATGCCACGCTATGCTACGCTATGCCACGCTATGCTACGCTATGCCACGCTATGCTACGCTATGCCACGCTATGCTACGCTATGCCACGCTATGCTACGCTATGCCACGCTATGCTACGCTATGCCACGCTATGCTACGCTATGCCACGCTATGCTACGCAATGCCACGCTATGCTACGCTATGCCACGCTATGCTACGCTATGCCACGCTATGCTACGCTATGCCACGCTATGCTACGCTATGCCACGCTATGCTACGCCATGCCACGCTATGCTACGCCATGCCACGCTATGCTACGCCATGCCACGCTATGCTACGCTATGCCACGCTATGCTACGCTATGCCACGCTATGCTACGCTATGCCACGCTATGCTACGCTATGCCACGCTATGCTACGCTATGCCACGCTATGCTACGCTATGCCACGCTATGCTACGCTATGCCACGCTATGCTACGCTATGCCACGCTATGCTACGCAATGCCACGCTATGCTACGCTATGCCACGCTATGCTACGCTATGCCACGCTATGCTACGCTATGCCACGCTATGCTACGCTATGCCACGCTATGCTACGCCATGCCACGCTATGCTACGCCATGCCACGCTATGCTACGCTATGCCACGCTATGCTACGCTATGCCACGCTATGCTACGCTATGCCACGCTATGCTACGCTATGCCACGCTATGCTACGCTATGCCACGCTATGCTACGCTATGCCACGCTATGCTACGCTATGCTACGCTATGCTACGCTATGCTATGCTAAGCTACGTTACGCTATACTATACTACACTTCCGCTTTGTATATGGATGACATTGCCTGTAGTGTCATATCCGCTCCGCTAGCAATTTCGCTTTGTGAAGAGCTTATTCAGCTTTTCAAGCGAGGCCAGTTTGATCTTGTCAAATGGACAAGGAGACTATGGAGGTTCTCGCATGCATACCAGATTCTCATAAAGCTTTTCCAGACATTGAGTTTGAGAAGTCTGTACCGCATAAAGTTCTCGGTTTACGCTGGGACAAATCCTGCGATGGTTTTCGGTTTGACGTCTCACCACCAGATGATAAGTGCACCAAACGCACTATGCTGTCCACAGTGGCTCGACTATGGGACGTAATGGGTTTTGTGGCTCCCACAATTTTGTAAGTACGCCAAGCTCTTGATCAAAGAGCTTTGGCTATTAAAGTGTGAGTGGGATGAAACACCCCCTGACCATATTGTCGCCGCTTGGGGCCAGTTTTGTATTGAGCTTACCGCGCTCAATCAAATTACTATTCCGCGTCATCTTGGGTTGGTAGATGGATGTACCATCAATTTAATAGGTTTCGCTGACGCCAGCGAGCGTGCTTACGGCGGAGTCGTATATCTGCAAGTCCGCATTGTTTCTAACTACTCGGTGCAGTTAGTTTGTGCCAAGTCTAAGGTCTCGCCTGTTAAAAACATTTCGGTTGCGAGACTGGAGTTGTGCGCGGCCCTTCTGCTGTCTCAGTTGCTCCGCAAGGTTCAACACACAGTTTTGCCCCACTACCCTATTAATAAAATATACGCATTTTCCGACTCCAAAGTAGTGCTCGCTTGGATTCATTCTTCTCCTCACCGCTGGCAGACTTTTGTCGCCAACCGCGTTAGTAAATCGATTGAACTTGTTCCCGCTACTTGTTTCAATCACGTCGCGGGTTATCGTACTCGTCTTCAGGAAGAACTTTCCATAAATCATATTGACTGGAAGTTTATTCCACCAGCATCACCACATTTCGGTGGATGTTGGGAAATCATGGTCAAAGTAATTAAAACGCATCTCTTCAAAGTTATAGGTCAACAGATCCTCTCTTACGAAGAGCTTTAACTGTCCTTGCACAAGTCGAGGCACTGATCAACTCGCGTCCACTCACGGCATTGAGTAGTGACCCTGCAGAACCATCCGCGTTAAGCCCTGCACATTTTCTGAACACAGTGCCATTATCGTCATTTCCGGCTCCTGAAGCAGACTCTTCAAGCTTGCTCCAGAGACATACTCTGCTGGATAAACTCGTGCAGTCGTTCTGGCGGCGCTGGCGTGCGGAATATCAACACCAGCTTCAGGCTAGATCCAAGTGGAATAGTCTTGCATCCCCCATACAGGAGGGTATATTGGTCGTCATAATACACGATAATGCTCCGCCGCTTTTATGGCCGTTAGCCATCGTAGAGAAACTGCATACTTCCAAGGACGGTACAACCCGCGTTGTTACCGTAAAAACCGCGAAGGGGAGCTACGTGCGCCCTGTTGTACGTCTCTGTCCGCTTCCAACTCAGTGAGATCTAGCCTGAAGTTGAATCTACCTCTTAGTTTAAGTATTTAGTTTGTAGTTTTCGCTGTTATTGCGTATGTAGTTTTCGCTAAAGTTAATTTAGATTAATTTTATTGTCATATCGCTGTCTTAGCCTATTGATGGGTTATGCGGTAGTACACCCAACATAGCTAAGTTCAATTTTATTTATTTTTTAAAGGCAACCCTTTAGGGCCGGGGGAATATGGTAGCGCCATCTATCCTTTCCATTGCTAACTAATCACGTCAGCGTCAATGGTTCGTCGCTGCTCGGCCAATCCGATTGGCCGCCTTGCTCAACAGCGAAGCAGAAGATTTGAGACGCTGAGATCGTGTCCGCCATACCGCACCGCACCGCTATAATTATTACCGCTTATACAAAACTCAACAAAACCGCCCGCGAGTGAAAGTGATTTGTGTAGTGGAGTGAATCAAGCAGCTTCATCTCGAAAACACCAGGAGACTGCCCTTCTGAGAAGAAGAAGATTGCCGTGCAAGGTAAGAGGTTCCTTTCTACACCATACTTTCTCTCCCTCTCCAATCCTAGGCGATCAGAACTCGCCATCCTTTAAATACAGTCCATTTTTTCCCAAATCGCCTAGGATCCTACGGTTTCGGTGTAACGCCGAACCAGAAGTATTAAGAACATATACATTTTAAAACTTATGGAAGTAAAATGAACTCCTATAGAAACCAAACAAAATCGCAGCTAGACTAAACTGCCTTTGTAGAAGAGGTAAAAGTATAACATAAGTAATGCTAAAGCAAATTTTATTGGAAATCAGACAATGAATGAAATAAATAACATTGAATTTGAACTGATATTTAAGTAGACATTCATTTTAATTTATGTTTTGGCAAAGAACCTATGGGAGCAAAAACTTACTTTGAGAGTAAACTATATGTTTGTAGTCGGTGAAGGATTTGCCCTACTAACAGCGAGGAAGCGATTAATTTTTAGAACGGTTGCAGACTAGCGTTTTATACGCGCATATATGCTCGTTTTTGGAAGCGTATGTAGGCGCGTATAGGCGCGCCTTTTAGCATACACGCAACTCATACGAACGTTGACGCGCTTCTAAGCTCGTATAAGCGCGAGCCGCGAGACACCGAGGACCTCCCGATACGCGCAGAGAAATACGCTAATCTGAAAGCCCTTAAAGCCAGGACCAAACCAACGCGTTCAGCTTGCGTCCGCGGTGGCGTGCGCGGTGGCGATCAGATGTTGTGTACGAACTTATAGCGCGGTGTTCACATCTACGCGTCCTCGGATTGCACGCGGCGTTCGGTGCAGCGTCTGCACGCGGCGGTGGCGATCAGATCGCGCTTGTTGCGTTAGGACGCTGCACACAGCTAATATTTGTTGAGGAAACTGTGTTTTTGTAGATTTAAGTATGGTGGAAACGGAAGAAATTATAAATTAATTCCACAAATACCCATTGTTGTATGATACGTTTCATTCTGATAAGGCGTTATCGAATGATGGTAGGTATTTACTTCACTGGCACTGTATATCATACCCACCTCAAGTTCACTTCTTGTTCCTCTTCGTCTTCAATAATTTTTCAATTTCACTATATGTATCAGACAGCATTTTAGTGACGCGACTACAGCCTGGTGAACGCCTGAACGAACGCGACAGTGTGCACAACTTTTGCACGCGCAATAATCGCCACCGCGCACGCCACCGCGGACGCAAACTGAACGCGTTGGTTTGATCCTGGCTTCACCGCGCACGCCACCGCGGACGCAAACTGAACGCGTTGGTTTGATCCTGGCTCCAGGATCAAACCAACGCGTTCAGTTTGCGTCCGCGGTGGCGTGCGCGGTGGCGATCAGATGTTGTGTACAAACTTATAGCGCGGTGTTCACATCTACGCGTCCTCGGATTGCACGCGGCGTCCGGTGCAGCGTCTGCACGCGGCGGTGGCGATCAGATCGCGCTTGTTGCGTTAGGACGCTGCACGCAGCTATTATTTGTTGAGGAAACTGTGTTTTTGTAGATTTTAAGTATGGTGGAAACGAAAGAAATTATAAATTAATTCCACAAATACGCATTGTTGTATGATACGTCTCATTCTGATAAGGCGTTATCGAATGATGGTAGGTATTTACTTCACTGGCACTGTATAATTATCATACCCACCTCAAGTTCACTTCTTGTTCCTCTTCGTCTTCAATAATAGCAGACAGAAGTAAAACTTCTTCAATTTCACTATCTGTATCAGACAGCATTTTAGTGACGCGACTACAGCCTGGTGAACGCCTGAACGAACGCAACAGTGTGCACAACTTTTGCACGCGCAATTATCGCCACCACGCACGCCACCGCGGACGCGAGCTGAACGCGTTGGTTTGATCCTGGCTTTAGCGTTTTAGCGATAATAATTAATCTAAGCCCGCATGTAAAGCCGTCTATAGAAGCTAGTTTATATATGGGTGATACAAAAAAATATTGACAATCACAACATAGTATAAAATAAAGTCTGTCTTCTGTCTGTCTGTCCCTATGTAAGCTTAAATCTTAAAAACTACTCAACGGATTTTAATGCGGTTTTTTTAATAGATAGAGTGATTCAAAAGGAAGGTTTATATGTATAATTGACGCGGGCGAAGCCGCTGGCGACGTCTAGTTGATTCTAAAAGCTATAAGTATTAAAAATCGATTATTTTCTCAGGGTTTTGATTGAATCGAAGAACGAGCTTTATTACCCAGGCTAACGATAACTACTCGCTAAAATGTATGCTTTAGAATCCTCCGTACTAACTCTTAAGCTTCTGAGTGCCTTATAGTTTGACATTGCTTGATCGGTATTGTAAGTTTGTGGCAATCTTAGGGATATGACTGAATTAATACTTCATCCTATAACCATAACAAACTTAGTGAAATATTTTATAATCGTACTAGAAGATTAATTTAACCGATCTTTTCCGATCCCATGATTTTCGACAATTCCTTACCAATGAAAATTAGGTACATCTGGTGAAGACCAGATACAGTTTGGGAATAAAGCTATCTGCCATGCTAACCTATTCTGTGGCTAGGTTATTTCTTGGTTATTAACAGCCTACTGCTTCTGTAAAGTAATAAATACCTATTAAAGTTACTGGCCGGATATTTTGGAGGATCATGTATTGTGTTACTAATGTGGTATTGTTTAATATGTTTTACTAACATACCTTCACAGGATGAGACACCATTACAACGGACTTGCTGTGACTATTTTATTCACAAACTTCCTTGTAAAGACTGTGGGTGGAAATAATACCCACTTGCGAGTCTTGCGACACATCTCTTCGCACATCATTCAAGTTTTTGAAGCTGAATAACTGGCTACATTTTACTTCCTTTAAGCAATACGAGGATATGCTTAAACGAATTGAGGGTTTGCAGTGTGAGAAACAGACCCACATTGAGAATATAAAAGCGTTAGAGGCAAAAGCTCAAGACCTGCAGCAATTATCCAGATCATCTTCGGTGGAAATACGAAATGTTGCGCTAATTAAAGATAATGAGTCTATGGCTGACTTAACCGATACCATCATAAAAGTGGGTAACACGATAGACATGCCAGTCAACACTTCCCATATAAGAGACATATATCGTCTTCCTGGAAAACCTGGAACTGCGAGGCCGATTATTACGGAATTTATGAGTGTTCAAACTAAGCTCCGTTTCATCGCTCAAGCTAAAGACTTCAATAAGAAGCACTCGAATGAAGATCGTCTTAACTCGCATAAGATTGGTTTAACTGGCGAACGTCGGCCTATTTATGTCGCAGAATATTTGCCCGCCAGCTCTAGAAAGCTCTTTTCGACAGCCAGAGAATACGCAAAACTTCACAACTACAAGTTCTGCTGGACCACAAACGGTAATATATTCTTAAGAAAGTCTGAAGGTTCCAAGCAAATATTAATAAAGTCTCCGCAAAGTCTACAAGCCCTAGGTGAAGTGAAGCAATGACTATTTAGCATAACTTTGAAATATTATTTTACTAATTTCTTCGAATATTTTTATCTAACACAAACACTACACAATCTACAAAACACACGTAAGTCAAACATTTTATTATTATTCATCCACCATCTATTATTCATTACAGGTTTATATTATCATTATTTTAACAATATAGTTTCAAACGGTTACTTTTGTCAACTTACACGGGTCTACCTACGTCATGCTCATGCACGCTTTGTATGTGATATCTTATTACATATGATAATACTTATTATGCCATGGTTACACTCTAGCGATTCTAAAGTGATAATCATATACTTGCAATTAGTCAAAGAGCACAATACTTTCGTGTTCTCTAGACAGAAATCTCGCTCATATTTTAAGCTTGTGATTATTATTTATAATGACTAATTTGAATATTATAAATCAGGAAATTGACTCAATAAGTGTATCTAAATCATACAATTGTGAACCAAGTAAATGTATGCAATATATTACGCGTCCACTGAAGGGATTGTCAATACTACATTTTAATATTCGAAGTATAAGTAGAAACTTTGATGCGGTCTCAGCATTCATGGAGACTATGGGCTTTTATTGTGACGTACTTGTACTATCAGAATGTTGGATTAGTAAATTATCTTACTTGCCAACTTTAGAGGGTTACAACTCGTATTATACCAAGAATAACTATAGTCAGAATGATGGTTGTGCAGTATATGTAAGGTCATCGATCACAGCAAATGTATCAGAACCTCGTTTTGTTGATGCAAACTGTCTTGTATGTCGCATAGATGATATGTCACTTATTGTTACATATCGCTCTCCAGCTTACAGAAATATTGGCAACTTCATTGACTGCTTAAATGATGTATTGAGGGCTCCTACACAAACTGTGATACTAATGGGAGATACTAACATAAATATTATGCCCGGATGTACTGATTGTAATTCGGACGAATATCTGTCATGTGCAGCTGCCCATGGACTCCTGCCCGCCCATTATTTTCCTACACGTGGCGCAAATTGCCTTGATCATGTGCTCCTAAAAACTAACCTGTCGGCCACCACCCTAGTCATTGAATCAACAATAACCGACCACTATCCCGTGTTATTATTTTTAGAAACAAATAAAAAATATTTAGGTATCCCTCGCACTAGATATAATATTAACTACAGGCTTGTTGTTAATGAGATAAATAGTGCTGATTATGCTCCTATTCTTAGAATCACTGATCCAAACAAAGCCACAAATATGTTGATAGATAGTATCTCGAGCACCATAACAAAACACACTGTAGTTCATATAATTTCTAGAAGACAACGATGTCTCAAGCCCTGGATAACGCCGGGTTTGTTGAGGTGTATGAGACATCGTGATCGCTTGCACAGTAAGCTTAAGAAATCATGCAATAATGAAATATTAAGAATATCATACACGAGATATCGCAATTTTTGTAACACTCTTTTAAAAAATGTTAAGCAAGCATTTGAAAAATGTGAGTTTGCAAAGGCTAAAAAAAGCCCTAAAGCTACGTGGGATATCATCAAACAGGTGACAGATATAAAAGTAATCTCTGGTCAGCCGTCCGAGCTTTTACACCTCCGTGATACTCCTAAAACCTCTCTCAACCACGTTAATAACTACTTTTCAAATATTGGACAAAATTTAGCATCCAATATACTCACAGCTCCACAAAATTTAGCATCCAATATACTCACAGCTCCATCGGATACTCCACCTCCCACTTGCTTATTAAACTCAAGTGGATCTATGGCCCTGCTTGAAACTACAGAAAAAGAAGTCGAGGTCATTATTCGAAATCTGAGATCTGATTGTGCTCCAGGATGGGATTCTATTTCCGCAAATATTTTAAAAAGTGCTAGTGATGTCTTGGTACCCATAATCACTCAGATTTGTAACCTTTCCATTACGTCTGGTGTATTCCCGGATGCATTTAAAAAAGCTTTAATACATCCTATTCATAAGACGGGGAACAGAGACGATGTCAACAACTACAGGCCAATATCTATCCTGTCAGCTATGTCAAAAATCCTTGAACGCATTCTCTATAAAAACCTTATTAGCTACCTTGAAACAAACAACTTAATTTCTAAAAATCAATATGGTTTTAGGTCAAATATCAGTACTGAAGATGCAGTCATGGATTTATCTCAACACATAGTCAAGACGCTTGACAATAAAAGAAAGAGTTTAGGCATATTCATAGACCTATCAAAGGCCTTTGATACTGTATCTGTGTCACTCTTGCTGAGGAAGATGGAATGCTTGGGCATACGGGGAATTGTACTCGATATATTCAGAGACTATTTAAAGAATCGAACCCAAGTCGTTAAAATTGGACGATGTCAGAGTGACGAGCTTCCCATTTCATACGGCGTGCCCCAAGGTAGTATTCTAGGGCCTATCCTATTTCTGATATACATCAATGACCTGTGCCGCCTACCTTTAGAACATTGCAAAATTTTTACATACGCTGATGACACAGCTTTAGTCATTAATGGCCTGGATTGGGCTCAGTGCTACCGAAATGCGGAAGCAGCGTTGTCACGGGTAATGACATGGTTGACATGTAATTTACTTACGTTAAATATTAGTAAGACAATGTATGTGCCATTTGCTATAAGATCTCATCTGTGCCCACCGCAATCTCTAACTCTCAAAGTGCACTCATGCAATTCACCAGGAGACTGTAATTGCCTAAAAATTACCAAAGTCCCTAGTGTGAAATATCTTGGAGTACATATTGACCAACATATGAACTGGCACAAACATATTGAATTACTATCGAATAGGGTACGCAAAATGATTTATATTTTTAGGAAGCTACGTAGTACCGCAGATAAAGATACACTTACAATGGTCTATTTCGCTTTATGCCAATCTGTTTTAAGCTACTGTGTACCTGTATGGGGTGGTGCCACTGAAAATGTTTTTCTCCGCTTAGAACGAGCTCAAAGAGCTGTCATTAAGGTAATGTTTTCGCGTCCTATTAGGTATCCCACGAATCAACTTTATGCTGAATGCAAACTGCTAACAGTGAGACAACTGTACGTGCTACATTCAGTTCTGCGAAAACATACGGAACACCCTATCACCGCTCCTACAGGTAGAATCAATTATAAAGTCTTCTCCCACGTCCCATACTTCACCTCTTTTGCCAATAGAAATTTTTGCTATTTCAGTCCAAAATTGTATAATAACCTAAATAAAACTTTAGATATTTTCTCTAAAAATAAGTACCAGTGTAAAATGACATTAAAAAACCATCTACAAAGTTTAGACTATCATAAAACAGAGGCCCTCGTACGTGGACTATCAGATTAAAGTTAATTTAAATACACTCACATACTCACACACACATCACATACACACTCACGCACATACACACACACAAACATACACACACACGCATACACACACGCACACCACATACTTATAGGTTAATACAAACTCTTACTAAAATGGTATTGTTAAACATAATTTCTTATTTTGTTTTTATATAGCTATAGGTACCGTTTAAAAAATAGAAATGTAACTGAGGCTAACATACGGGTAGGAGCGCTGTCGTCTGAAATACAGGGACATACACCTAGTTCAGAGGACAGAGTTTTCTTTAAATGTGCTTTTTTTTAATAAGCCTTGTTATAACTGTTTTTAAAGAGTCATATTTTTTGGAACAATAAAGAATATTATTATTATTATTATTAATGCACCCCTGCAGTATCCAAGGAACGTACATGCCAATTTTCCGCTTCTTTCGCCCAATAATTTTGGCTATGCGTTGTCTGTCAGTCACTAACGCAAGAATTTATAATACAAACTAGCTTTTGCCCGCTGCTTCGCTCGCGTAAATTTCGCCGCGATAAAATGTACAAAGTTTTACGCATTTTGGTTAGCTATGCCAATTCTCAAAGAAATTTAATGAATAATGTTTTAATTCTGTTACAAACTAACAATGACCTTTAATTAAATAAAAGTTTCATATAAATTGGGACCCCTTTTTGAGCCGCTCATTCTAGGGGAATTCACTAAAGCCACTTGTGGAACCGATGTACAAAGTTTCAAGTGAATCCACTGAAGAATTATATTTTTGTATAAAACCTCGGATACAATTCCTAAGAAAGGAGTCTTCCAAAACTTTGGTGTGTTCTTAGTGCTTCCCCTACTTGCGACCAGTAGTTTCGG
The DNA here is from genome assembly GCA_944739405.2 of Euclidia mi. Lineage (NCBI taxonomy): Eukaryota > Metazoa > Arthropoda > Insecta > Lepidoptera > Erebidae > Euclidia > Euclidia mi. Next base: position 12,835,376 of record OX123203.2, read on the forward strand.
CTGTAGCGTGTCTGTCAGTCAGTCAGTAACGCAAGGATTTTATATACACAGATTGAAGTGATTCCATTGAAAAATAATAGGTTTTACACAAACTCTGACTCCCTTTTCTACCCTGTTAGGGCAAGAATTTAAAAATAAACGTCTTCGTGTTCACTAACGTCGCTTGACAAACCAATATGCAAAGTTTAGAGCTAATCCCTTCTAGGAATACAAAGGTTTCATACAAATTCTGACTCCCCTTTTTACACCCTTAGCTTAAGAATTTCCAAAAAGATTTTCGTAGATTTTCGGGTGCATAGGGTTCCCGGGTGCATAGGGTTCCCACCAAGAACTTAGGGTCCCAAGCCAACCTCACCTGCAAGTGGTGCAGGACGAGGACGAGGCTCTGGCAAACAAAATGTCCCAATAAGCGGCAATAGGCTCGCCACCGGGCGTTTAATATGCCTCTGCCTACCCCTTCGGGGAAACAGGCGTGAGTCTATGTATGTATGTATGTATTTTCGTAGAGTTCACTAACTTCATTTGAGGAACCAATACACAAAGTTTGAAGTTAATCCATTACAGGAATAAAAACTTTCATACAAACTCTGCCAACTCTGCCCTTATAGCCATTACGCACTGTCGACTAGTCGTCGGCGACTCGGTCGTTGACGACTGTGACTTACTATGGTTTAAATTGACTTGGACTCGGGGACTCGCCACGTAGTGGCGACGCACAAGCGACTGCCGGTCGCCGGCGACCAATAGGAGCACGGCTTCAAACGGTAGCATTCACACTGCGCTGCGAGCAACTGTGATAACGATCGGACGTCGCTCACAAAAGTGGCCCAGACTTTCGACAAGGATAAATTTATTTTGTAAATACAATCCCGAAAAGCTATTTGGGATTTATCGAGTGACGACTGTTCTAATCGGGATTTGAATTTGATCCTTGCGTAATTAAAAAAAATACGAGGGTATTTTCTAACGTTTTAATAAAATATTAAAAAATAACATTCCTTTTAATATCCGTTCTTGTAACAAAGGATATACCCAACACTCGTTTGATTTTCTTTTTTTTACTTTCTCTTTAAAATTAGTAGCGCTACTATTGCATCTTCATCGACGTCCATTCTGCACGAATGCACTTTGAATACTGTCGTTCGGCTTGGTCATCAGGCCCTAGTTGCCTATGTTTTGGCCGCCGCCGCCGAGAGACTCAGTCGTCGGCGACTGGTCGTCACTGCGTAATGGCTCTTAGGAGAGGAATGTCCAAAAATCCTCTGTTAGTGCCCCCCTACACTTCTCAAGGAACATACATGCCAAATTTCACCTACTTGCACCCAGTAGTTTCGGCTGTAGCGTGTCTGTCAGTCAGACAGTAACGCAAGGATATATACAGATTATTTTACCTCGCTTCTCTAATCGCTATCAAACGGATGAGTGCCTTATTAATATCTTTTAAACTAATGTCACTTTTCTTTTTAAAATCATGGCGCTGCTATCTTTTCTGGCAACACCGGCAACTGTGTTGCCAACCTCCACATTGAGATAACACCTTTACTCTTATTACTTCCACATAACATTTCGAACGAAACAGGATATTGGAAACGCGTACCGTAAATAAATAAGTATGTTAATTTAATTTGTTGTATACGTTGTTACTATCATCAGGGTCAGTTTTCGGGCACGTTGTGTTTCTTAAGTAATGGGAGATATTTCTGCGAAATTATGACAACAGAGGTAAATGGATTTTTCACAAGGTTTTGATAGATATAATGAGCTTTGTGAAATTTTGTATCACCCTCTAATTGCTGTTTCCAGCTTGGGTGCTCTAGTGTAGCCGTGACGACAAAAACGTAAAATGTATAGTTATATATACCAAACTTCGCCCGCGGCTCCACCTGCGTAACTTATAGCTACACTTTAACCTTTCTCTTTTATCACACTATCTATTAGTAAAAACCATAAAAAGGCTGTGATAACCTAGCTGAGAAACCGACAGACTGCTACACAGAGGGTCACGGGTTCGAATCCTCGGCACGCATCAATTTTCGAAGTTATGTGCGTATTAAATTGTTAATTATTGCTTGCTTATCGGTGAAGGAAAACATCGTTTGGAAACTTGCATATCTGAAAGTTCTCCATAATGTTCTCGTAAGACATGTGAAGTCTGCCAACCCGCATTTGGCCAGCGTGGTGGACTATGGCCTTAACCTTCTCATAGAGAGAAGAGGCCCGTGCCCAGCAGTGGGACAGTATATAGGGCTGATGATGATACAAACAACCATGATGTAGTTTTTGAGTTTATAAGATCGTACAGATAGACAGGACACGGCGATGAAAGTCATCGCAATTTCTAATAGGTATGGACAACAGAAAATACATCTTCAAAATGCCAACTAAAACACAAATCAAGTTCAGTTAATTAAGCGACGATGGTACACTTTGCAGCTCTGTGATCCGAGGCGTACAAAGATACAATGGATGCAAATGACACGTCGAATGAATCTCGACGCTTGTTCATTCATTTGTTCATTCGCTTCACTCGTTCAATTAACCTGTACAGAGTATATAAGACCTAAAGAGAGCAGCGCTGAAACTAGTAGTCTTCATCATCATCCCTGTATATTTTCTGTTCCTCTCCTGGACAAGGGGTCTTCTCACTATGAGAAGGGTTAGGCCAATAGGTCACCATACTGCCCTAATACGTTCAGTTTACATTAAATCTGTTATCATGTTATCAAACTTAAACATCCGTAATAAAAACATAAAAGTCCTAAAAAAAAATTTTGCACTCTTCGGTAGGTAATTAGGTAGGTAGTTTTACTTTTAATACGTAGAAGAACTGATAAAAGTATTCGTGCGATTAGGCTGTCGTTGCTTTACAGGGTGATACTGCACTGAACAAAACATAGGTTTTATATTATTTAAAGAAGTTTTCACTGAATACTTGACGTTTTAGTTACATAATCTAAAATAAGAGATTGGTCATGCGAGCGCAACGAAACCAATCATTTATCTAAGCATCCTCATTATCTTGCCCTGCTCAGCGTAGTACGTCCTTCGCTTTTATACTTCTCTGTTGCCCGTCATTTGAGCATTTACCCCTTTCTCTTTCCATCCATCTTTTCCTTGGCCCCCCTCTCCCTTTCCATACCACCTTACCTATTTATCTAATAATGTTCTAATGAAATTCCAATTATTACGTAACTCGGTCGGTTCGGAATGCACCTTGCATAGCGGGTTGGAAGATTGATCAATTACTCGTTAATTTCATTTCCAAAGATCGATTACCAGTAAAATTCATGGACGAGAACGTGAGAAAATATTTATCTACAAATTGACAGAGGGGACTATTAAAGGTTCTTTAACGAGAAAATTTACAAGCCGCAAGGAACTACTTGACTTCTTTGAAAATTGTTTTCTATTTGTATATCAATGCTGTAAGTAAGTACCTACTTTAAATTGAATGTCATAAATTCTTTGGCAAATTTTATATTATTCATAATGAAACGTAATCCCAGCAGCGATAGCCTCGTAGAGAGACCGACAGACTGCTACGCAGAGAGTCTCGGGTACGAATCCACGGCACAGCCCATGACTTTTCGAAGTTAAGTGTATACTAAATTGTTAATTGTCGCTTGCTTAACGGTGAAGGAAAACATCTTGAGGAAACCTGCATGTCTGAGAGTTCTCCATAATGTTCTCGAAAGACAAGTGAAGTCTGGCAACTCGCACTTAGCCGGCGAGGTGGCCTTACCATTCTCATAGTGAGAAGAGGCCCGTGCCCAGCAGTGGGACAGTATAATTATAATATACAGGGCTGATGAAGATGAAACCTAATCGAAAATACAAACTTTGATTTTTACAACACCGGTCACGGTATTGCTGAAACATCAAATGTCTTGTAAGTACATCAAGGATCTCCACTAGGCTATCGCTGCTTTTAAAATAATTATAATCAACGATACTGTAAGTAAAAAGGTGCTTATAACAAGCCTTAAATATATTCTCTCACTTATTAGCACAGTAAAAACTTACAAGAATAGGTCATATAAAACGCCTTTGTTGTGTAAAATATAAGTTCACTTATTCTACTTTTGAAATTGAATCGAAACTTCTGGACGTTCCCACTTTTACTGTTAAAAACTGAAAAAAACTTTCAGTCTTGTCGCAACAGATTATTGAGTGTTCGATCCCAGACTTTATTCCGAAGAGTCTGAACTAAGAAGCTTTTTGCGTTTCATACAGTTTGTCACAGGATTTGATGTCGAGTTTTCCATTTCTTCCGCAAAATACAATTTGCTAGTTTTTCCTTAGTCACCTCTTATGACATCAGCGAGCAGTATCAAATGGGGTTGTGACACGTAGTATTCTGAATATGTCACCGCACGGACATGATAAGCGTAGTATAATTAAACTTTAACTCTTAACCTTCTTAACAATATATCTATTCTTGATCTGATTTAAGTAAATCGCTTGTAAGTGGATTTGCGTCTAGTATTTATTATAATAAGAAATTGAAATAATAATAGTGGCTTTTAGGCAAAGTTTTTCTCGCAAAATGCCAAAATAAATAAAATTTTATCCAAAAACTGCTCTACTCGAGACAATTAGTTATCATAACGATGCGATTCATAGAAATTTACAGCTCAAAGACCGATGAGTAAAAGCTAATATTTTAAAATACATTCAGACAGTCCAACATATATATATATATGATATTTGCATTGCTTTGAAATAAATATTGTAAAATTATATTCTGTTCAAATATTTTACACATTTGTTGTTGTTAGAATGTATACAAATTATTTTTATTTGTTCTTATGTCAGGCGAGTCTAAGTTTAGTGACCGGCTAGATAGAAGGCACGAGAAAGTTAATAGACGCAGCTATTGTTAGTTTCAAAATATTTCCCTTATAATTAAAAATTAAAAAAAGGAGAACAGAAATCTATCATATTTATCTCTCTCGCTCTCTCTCTTCCGTTCCTGACTGACTAAAAGACAACGCAAAACGGAAACTACTGGGAAGAAGTTTAAATTCGGCATTGGGGTTGCTTGGAGAGTGGATATTTTATATTTAATAATAATAATAATAAAACCCCTCTGGGGCAGTCGTTATCTCATCATGAGACTAACGCAATCTCAGAGGGCAGAGTAACAGCTTTCAAACATCACCTTTGTCTTGTGATATATATTACAGGATAGAAAGAAAGCTTACAAACCGCAGGGCAGCTTTGTGGCGAGCTGAATGTGTGTGGCGACACTGCGGTCCCGAATACTTCAGGAAGTCGGTCAGGGCCTCGTCTCCGGCTTGCCTTTACTGGCTGGTCGGAGTGGATTTCCAAGAGCGCCCGCAGGACTCTCGACTCTGGCTTGCCTTAGTCGGCCGGCCAGAGGGAAGTCGCAAGAGCTATTTGCTCGGGGGTGGAAGTGTCATTGTCAAGGGCGTAATTACGGGGAAACCCGCTCCGGGTCATGAGACCCGCGATGGCGAAACCGGTGCCGCACCGCTCTACACCCCTAGCTGCTCACACCGGTGTTGCCCTCTTGTTGCCTTTATGGTAGAGTTTGTTTGCCTTGGCGGCTATTTCGAGAGGGTCCATCTAGTGAGCTGGCGAGTCACCGTCTGCCCCTTTTCGACGTACTATAAGAGTACTTAGGGCAGACGCCGGCATTCATCCATAGTTTTCATCTAAACCTATCCATTAAACACCCATCCCAATAGCCCAGAGTAATTAGTTTCCATATAAGTAGCAATAGGCCCTCACCTGCTGCGGCTAACCCGTGACTGTACTTAATAGTGCGGTGATGGAGGCGCCTCAGTAGGTGTTCCATTACATTTTAGATTAAAACTCTCGAAGGGCCTCTGCGCGTTGGACCTATGTCTCCGTGTACGCCTGCCAAAGGGCCGGGTATTGTTCTAACAAATTAGAATAATACCCGAGAAAGAGAAACAAATAATAATAATTAATACGTGTAAGGTTTAATTATGTAAAATTAGATTATGTGAATACTGATTAATAAAGAGATAATAATTATATTCTAACATTTACACACATCACCATCTAGTCCCAAACTAAGCAGAGCTTGTGCTATGGGTACTAGATTATGGATAAACATACATATATACATTTTTTAACCCACCGACTTGTCAAATACATGTTGAAACCATAACGACATTTAAATTTTGTGTGGAAGGATATACTTCACGTTGGATCCCATGATTCAAAGAATGAAATTTTAAGGTGGTTCTGTATTTAAAATACAATTGATAAAATTATCTACCTATCTTCAATCTAGATACCGGCGCTATTCTATAATAAAATTATTGTCATGTTTCACATATCAAACTTTGCCATGAATACCACAACAATTTACAATGAACTTCAAAACTAGTTCCATTTCAATTGCCTTACCACACAGACCACAATTTCTAAGAATACACTTGAATAATTTAACGTTAGTGATCGATTGTTCATAAATTTTACACGCAGCCTGCTCAAGGCTTATGTTGATTGAGACCGGAGTGTACCACCGATTGGAGGCTCTTGAATAATTTGGTGTAACGTTTTACGCGGTTGATGTTTTATTTATGTCTGTTGTAGACTGTGATGTTGGTGGAATAAATTTGTGACCTGTAGACAAACGGCTCGCTTGGAAAACGCAGTTAGTGAATATCGTCCTATTAAAATTTTCAAAAAGATTCCTAAGGATATAGTAATTTGAAATTTGAAAAATTTATTTGACACACGTTTTAGTTAATTCAATCTACGTTTAAGGTTGTTGCTAATAGGTAGATTGGATGGGACATTAGAATAGTGTAATTAAATCATCAATTCATCAATGAACCGACAAAAGAAATGTAAGCAAAGCTTCAATCATTGTTAAGTGATTGTTGATTTACTGACACTGTACATAAGGAATGGGGAGAAAATAGTGCATCCGCATCGTAGTAAATATTACTTGTTGTAAAACATTTGGAAACACTAATATTTTGGTAACATTCAATAGGTATTAGCAACAATTTATGGAAATATATCGACTGCTTTATTATACCTCGCCGAAATGCACTTATAATAACTTGTCATTTATCTATAGACACACATTTTATATCTCAATACGAGGGTCAAACTGAAAGTTCTTAGAACTGGCCACTTATAAACAATATAAAAAAAAAAATATTCTAAAATTTGAAAATAGAACTCTTTGCCAATATTACTGAGTATATATTTCATTCATTTGTCATTTGTTTTACGATTTGGCGGCAAATTGAAAATTGTCAGTGTCACGTCAACATGAATTTAACACGAGAAAATTTTCGTGCAATGATTTTTTATGACTTTCGATGTCATTTAAGTCAACAAGAAAGTTATGATAGACTACGATTGACCTTTCACGATGAAGCCCCATCTCGTGCGACTGTTTACAACTGGTTTAATGAGTTTAAACGTGGTCGCACTAATCTCACTGATGATGTACGTGAGGGACGGCCTTCTACGGCGACGACTGAAAATAACATCTGTGTTGTGCGGCGTATGATAGAGACTGACAAAAGAGTGACCTATCAGCAGATTCGGACAAGCTTAGGCATCGGTATGAGTCAAGTGCACAAAATCCTCCACGAACATTTAGCGGTCAGGAAGCTTTGCGCCCGGTGGATACCTCATAATTTGACTAAGGCTCAAAAACTCCATCGTGTGGATTGGTGCCGTAAAATGACTGAAAGATTTAACGGAGGTGACTCAAATGCTGTGTTCGACATACTAACAGGTGACGAAAGCTGGATTTACTGTTATGATCCTGAAACCAAAAGACAATCTGCTCAGTGGGTGTTTCCTTTCGAGGAGTTGCCAACTAAAGTGAAGAGAGATCGAAGTGCGGGAAAAAAAATGGTGGCCTCGTTCTTTGGAAGGATAGGTCATTTCGCAACAATTGTGTTAGAGGATCAAAAAACAGTTTCTGCAGAATGTACACTACAAATTGTTTGCCACTTGTCTTGGAAAAAGTTCGAGAGAAACGACCTCGCAGTAGGATCCTCCTTCACCACGACAACGCCTCGTCGCACACCGCCAAGCGAACGATCGACTATTTGGCGACATCAAATGTTGAATTACTGGGTCACCCGCCGTATAGCCCCGACCTCGCGCCTTGTGATTTTTATTTATTTCCAAAAATTAAAGAAAAACTTAAAGGAAAGCGGTTTATGAATGCTGAAGAAGCGGTGGCTGCGTATCGCGATGCCATTGAAGAGACCCCTAAGGACGAGTGGGCAAAGTGCTTTTCCCAGTGGTTCCATCGCATGCAGCGGTGTATTGACGTCAATGGACAATATTTTGAAAAGATATAATAAAACTAATAACTGGCTAATGTAATCAGTTTTTGATTTTCTAAGAACTTTCAGTTTGACCCTCGTAGTACCTTAAGAAAGAAAAAACACCTGTAGCCTGTGACCCTACTCATTCCAAAGTCATAGTCTCAACTATGTCTCAACACTTCCATTACACGTCTTATAATGGCAACTGTCGTCCACTGGGTACGAGTACTTATCTCAAAAACGAGAATAAATCAAACATAATCCGGAGACGTCGAGGAGTGAGGACATTAATACCCTACGGCGAAAGTGACCACGATTTGGCTGAACTTAAAATTTGGCAAAATATGTTTTCTTACGGCCGGTGTCAATATCTAAACTTGGATTTAAAGAGTAGAGATACACATTTGACATATTTTTGTTTGGAGTATATGACAAATATGCATCTCTAATTTTGGTATGGTTAGATCAAATATTGGCTTTCGCGGAACGTGGTGCGGTGTTCTTTCTACTAGAGGAGGCTCCTCTGACCAGGTTGATCGTGCCAAGTGGACCGCGGCTCGACTGTTATAGTCAAGAACATGTGTATAATCGCGCGATTCAGGATTTACAATTGTTTGTTCTCTACGTCGTTTTGTAGGTGTCCGTTAGATGAGGGCAGTGTAGATGTTTTCGCCATTGTACACTAAATGACATTTATTTCAGTTTTTCAGTCGATTTAAGCAACCGTCACAGCTCTGTTATAAAAGACTGGATAAGCCAGCGATTACACCCGCATTATTTAGGGCTACTGCTCCGCTCCCGTGGCTCATAGCGTGATGTTGAGTTATATAGTCTATAGCCTTTCTCGATAAATGGACTATCTAGCACTAAAGAATCGCGTTCTAAGAGATTAGCGCGTTCAACGAAACAAATAAACAAACTCTTCAGCTTTATATATTAAGTATTAGATACCTCAATTCGAAACAAATTGGTGGATCACAATTAGTGATATTTCGTGTGTAGATTAAACCACTACGAATTTTGACACCAGAGGTGGTGCCCAAAGAAGAAGAAAATGTGAAAATATACTACTAATATAGACGCTGCTTAAAACAGAGTTCTTGGAGAATGTATAAAATTTATGGGTCTTGGGATGTAAACTCAGTCCGTAATTTTACATAAATTGAGGCCTTTATCCCTGAAGGGGGTAGGTAGAGGTGTATTACACCCACATTTCGCCATAATTTTTAGGTCCTACGTAATAGGGGGCGAGCCTATTGCCGTCACCGGGCACATCACCAGACTCAGTGCTGCTACTGAGAATTCGGAAAAACCCAGTAACACTTTTGCCCGACCGGGGAATCGAACCCGGGACCTCCGATCAGCAGTCGCATGCGCTATCCACTGGACCACGGAGGCAGTCAGTCATTTATAGACTAAATATCCTAAAACTCATGTGTAGCATAGTCACCATACTCGACTGTAGCTGGTTCTTGTCTCCGGTCGCCCCGGGTGTTCATTTCCGCAGTTGAACTTCCGTCGAGACAAGGATTCAGAAAATATGGCACCGAGACGCTTCACCGAACTTAATGCTATGAGCTAACATGTTTATTTAGTAGGTACTTGAGTTGGGAATTTGTTTATAGAACTCAAGTAAAGCCGGTTTGTAAGGTGCGCAGAGTATGATTCTAGCTTCTTATTGGTTAATTGTTAAACGTCACGCCTGTATTCCCAAAGGGGTAGACAGAGGTGTAATATTGTACCCACATTTCGCCTTATGAATTTTAGGTCCCACGTAATAGGGGGCGAGCCTATTGCCGTACCTGGCACATTACCAGACTCCGAGCTGCTACTGAAAATTTCCTAACGGAAAACCCAATAACAATTTGCCCGTCCCGGGAATCGAACCCGAGACCTCCCAATCCCACGCACACATTTATGCCGCGAGACCAACGAGGCAGTCTATAGGGGTTAGTTATCTGGACAAAACCATAATTCTAGTAGTAGTAGTAGTACCTAGAACGTGTAATAATGTGACAATAATGAAAGTAGTAAAATAAGGACCTATAGGTAAACAGTATAATATTTTAGTATAGGTATTATGTCCATTTCATATCTTATTTTCTTCTCTGTGGGCACCTTAATATGGCAAGCTTTTACGCCACAGTAAAAATTTTTGATAGGTGCCTATGTACCTATCCGAAAGCGGCGCCGAGTCGTAACTAAACCGCAAGGAACATCGTATCCGTGAACAAGCTTCCATAGTAGTCCGGCACCCGAGGTCGACCGGTAAAATTAACGGCGAATCTACCGTAACTTAATATTCTTATTTAATTTGATCTTCTTCCAAGATGTCTCATACCTGGTCTAAGAACATGTAACAAAGTTTTAAAACTTCAAAACAGGATTTGATAAAACTTTACAGTATTTGTTTTTTAATGTAAAAGGTTTGCTAACGAGCAAACGGGTGATCCGTTTGCTCGTTAGCAAAAGCGAATGCATGTGTTCGAATTTTATAGCGTTTTCTTTGCTTATTAAAATTTAGTATTCTGTATCAATTTTATGATTTAAACAATAATTTGAAAAAGTTTTGAACAAATTTGGATTTTGAGACAATTTTTACGACATGCCGTCTTCATCAGCCTTACACTAACACGAGAGATCCTCCTGAGCAGCACCCAGGTCGAGGTAGGTGTACAACCACACCGCAAGATCGATACATACAACTGACTGCAAGACGCCAGCCGATGTTAACCGCCCGAGAGATAGGTTTAAGGCTACAAAATTCAAGTGGTATTGTTGTTATATATATATCTGCCAAACTTTGCGAAATCAACTGCATGAGTATGGCCTACGAGCGCGACGGCCAATTAGGTGCCCACCGATACGTCACGGGAATCGCGCTCGTCGAAATGAAAGGTGTAGGGAACACATTACATGGACCCGGCAACAATGGGATAAAATTTTATTTTGCGATGAGTCTCGATTAAGGAAGATTAAAGATTAAGGTTCAGCCTGATTCTAGAAGGGTAAGAGTGTACCGTGGTCTTGGAAATATTGAAAGACTGAGGTGTGAAGTCAGGTCAGGAAGTGTATCTATACAACGGCTCAACAGTTATGGTATGGGCGGGTGTTATGAAGAACAGACGAACTGAGCTCGTTTTTGTAAATGGTAACATAAACGCTGTAAATTACGTTAAGGATGTTCTAAGGCCTTATGTCCGTCCATTCGCACAAACGCTTGGCTCCGATTTCATGTTGATGCTTGATAAATGCGGGTTAAGGTACATACAGCTTTGCACACACGGGAGTACTTGGCAAGGGAAAACATCCTGGTATTGCCTTGGCCTGCACAATCGCCAGACCTCAACACCTTCGAGCATGCATGGGACATGCTCCAGAGACGTGTTTTAAAAGACTTGGATGGAGTGACAACAACCCAACAACTGATGGACTTATTAAAATTTCATTGGGAGCGATTGCCGCAGGATAACATTAACAATCTCATCGATTCTATAAATAATCGGTGCCAGCAAGTTTTCAGTAACAAAGGAGGCATTTTGTATTAAATTATGCAATTTTTGTACAACCATTTAATTCTGCATAGGGTTCCCGCCAAGAACTTAGGGTCCCAATATGCCTCTGCCTACCCCTTCGGGGAAGCAGGCGTGAGTCTATGTATATGCATTTAATTCTAGTTTAGTTGATTAGGCACCTTACTTTGTACTACGTACCTACATACAGTACTTACTCGTAATTATTGTTAATTAAGGGTTTACTAATGTTTGCCATAAATTAAAATGCCATAATTTCATATGCCATACTGGTATTTGCCATAATTTCATTAGAAATAACGCTTCAGTTGTCATAATCGTGAAATGACATAAAATGACTTTCACTAATTCCATTGGTCATAATCGATCAAGTGTCATAATAATTTAAATCCATAAATGTATTTGCTATAATTTTCGTTTTCAATAATCTAAGAAGAAAATAGAGAATAAACTGAAATTGAACAACTTCAGTTTATTAAACTAGTGTGAAGAATGTGGACTAAGTTGACGGAGCCCTGCTTCGCAGGGCTCCTATCTTAGGGTTAAGGGTCAAAAGAGAACCCTAACCTAACCTATCCGAGTTGGATTGCACTGACTCGGGGTGTTAACGATAATCAATTCAACTTCAGTTTATTAAACTAGTGTGAAGAATGTGCTCTAAGTTGACGGAGCCCTGCTTCGCAGGGCTCCTATTTTTGGATTAAGGGTCAAAAGAGAACCCTAACCTAACCTATCCGAGTCGAATTGCACTAAGTCGGGGTGTTAACGATAATTAATTCAACTTCAGTTTATTAAACTAGTGTGAAGAATGTGGACTAAGTTGACGGAGCCCTGCTTCGTAGGGCTCCTATTTTTGGGTTAAGGGTCAAAAGAGAACCCTAACCTAACTTATCCGAGTCGGATTGCACTGAGTCGGGGTGTTAACAATAATTAATTTCGACCTAACAATATTATGTATTATTTTCATAATTATATAAAATTTTGATTATGTCAAGAGTCGATTATGAGATGTGTTACTTATGGAAACTAATTATTATGATATATGTTGTTATAGAAAGTCATTTTATGGCAAATTAAAGTTATCACTGTTGAGTTGTTATGGCAAACGTTATTAGTATAAATGATAATAGTGCAATTAAATATTATGATCGGGGATGATTATGGCAAACAATATTAGTGCAAATGAATTTATGGAAAACCAGAGAATACCTTAATTAAGATGTAGTGTGTGTGTACAATGTGTACTAGCCCATCGTATGTTTACTCTATAGATAAGTATTGATTCACTCTATATAATCTGTATTCGCATATATTTTAGTTCAATAATAAATGTTATTACACGACCTATAGTCGTTTCCTTCATCTCCCGAACTCACCACCTTATATGGCGACCCTGCCAGGATCGGGCGTCGGCTCAAATTCGGTCGCGCGCCGCGTTTTTGTTGTATAGAGACATTTTAAAGACATTGTCAATACAGAGAAAGTTTTACCAAAATGTGCCGTTCCAACCTTGAGAAGGATGAAGTGTTTATCACCCAAAACACCTCAGGTGGTTCAAATTCTGCATCAGTACAAGAATACCATCTGTCAACTATAAGCATAGGGTTGGTCATTTTGTGTACTATGCTCGGCATCGCTGGATTATATGCCCTGTACAATCTCTACAAAAACTGCCACCATTCCTGGATCAGAAGTGAATTTTTAACCCAACGTTTGACACGATCTTTTCGACGTGCGGAGGTGTTTGCGTGCTACGCATGTAACGATCAGCAGCGACCACGGCGGCAGGAACCGAAGGATCCCAACGAGTGCTAAATGTGCGTATAAGTGCGTAAAAATGAAAACGCGTATTTCAGTGCGTATAAGATTAAAAGTGAAAAAGCCAATTTCAGTGCGTATAAAATAAAAGTGCTAAAACGTATATCAGTGCGTGATGGTAAAAGGTATTATTTTAAAGTGGTAATCTTATTGGTGAGGTAATTTTCATAATAGGTATGTCCTTAGATATTTAGCGTTATTTCCCTATTTTTTCTATCCCTTAGTGTTTTGTGGAGTTATATCTAATAACTAATAGTATGAACATATTCTTTATATAACTACAAAGGTTCTTTCATGGCAAGTGAATTAAAAGAAATATATTGTAAGCTTAAGAATATTAAAGATGCTCTAGTAAAGTTAAGTTATCCTAGAAGGGCAAAAACTGTTTTGCATGAAAAATTTGCTGAGGCCACCCAGTTACGTAACCAATTCCATGAATGTCTTAAATATGTATCGCAACAAATAGAATAAAAAATATTAAAAGGAAAGGTTTTAACAGAGATAGAATCATATTGCGATTTGATAGGAGACTTATACATTGAAAATTTTTGTTCTAAGGATTATAGCTCATTCGGTTCGGAGTCTACTGTCAAAGGTGTGGAAAGCAAAACCACCAACATGGATAAGTTTGACTTCAAAGTGGCTACGTCACTACTGTCGCTGATGACTGGTGATGAGGATGTCACAAAAAATCTCATCGATGCTATTGACTTGTATAGCTCTGCGCTAAACGAAGAAGGTAAGATTATGTTAGTAAAGTTTGTTTTAAAAACACGATTAAGTCAAAGTGCGAAACTTAAACTGCCCACTTCGTATGAGTCTTGTGACTCGCTTCTTAGTGACATGAGACAGCACTTGTTTACTAAAAAATCTAGCGCTTCCATTCATAAAGAATTAGTGAAAATGAGGCAAAATGGTACCTCTATTGATAATTATGGCCAAAGGATTGAACAATTATTTGTGGACTTGACGATTTCTCAAGCCGACGGTGATGACAATGCCTATAACATATTACGTCCAGTAAACGAAAAACTTGCCATCAAAAGTTTCACCGACGGGTTGAGAAGCCGTGAACTAGGTACTATACTGTCACCACGTAATTATTCTACCCTAAAAGATACGATTAGAGCGGCTAAAGATGAGGAGGCGTCGTGCAGTCGCTCATATCCGGAAAGAGAGGTCTACCTGACATCGAAAGGTAAGTCTAGCAATAGAACTTTTCATAGTAGGGGTTTCAACTTTAGAGGCCGACCGGGTCCCTCGAATAGCCATTGGTCGCGCGGGGGTTCACAAACATTTGTTCCCAATTATCAAACTAAATAGTCAGTATCAACCGCGTGGTAATCCTAACTATAGGCGTGGTTTCTATCGCGGTAGACAGAATCGTAATTTCACTCGTACTTATACAAATAATTTACAGTGTCTGGAAAACGAGTCGAATAAACCTAGAGTAGGTGACGGACATAATCAGACACAGGACGCAAATAAAAGTGAACCTTTAGAATTTTTTCGACCCTAATTTTGTTTTAGCATGTGAATATAATAGTTCAGTGGAATGTTTAGTACAGAACGCCAAATATAGTTTACTTTTAGATTCCGGAGCATCATTATCCGTGTTGAAATTTGAGACCGTAAAACATTGGAATATTCCAGTGCATACAGAATGTATCTCCATAAATGGTTTAGGAGGCAAAGTCCAGACTGCGGGCTATGTTTTTATTACATTATACATAAATGGTCAGGAATTTACACACAAATTTTATGTTATTAAAACATTACCTTGTTTACAACATGGTATTCTTGGTAGAGACTTTTTGAGAAAGTATAAAGCTATTTTAAATTTCGAAAATAATACTTTAACTTTAAACAATAGTAGTCATACTTTTACATTATTTATGAATTATGGCTCATTAGGAAGAGGTAGTTTTCTAAACATTCCACCTAGGTGCGAAAAAATATTTAGAATAGACTGTAGTTTAGGAGATGAATGCGTGGTATTACCTGAAGAGTTATGTGAAGGTGTTTTCATGGCTGGAAGTATTTCTAAACCATTAAATGGACAAATTAGTATTCAAATTTTAAATACTCGCGAAACACACGTGAATTTAAGTTATTTTAGACCAGAAATACATAGATTATCGAAATATAATATTTGCAATTTTGAGAAAAATGATAGTATTGATGGAGATAGAGTACGTGAAATGTTTTCTCATTTAAAATTGGATCATTTAAATAAGGAGGAAAGGTCATCGATTCAAAATATTTGCGCAAAATTTTCTGATGTTTTTCATTTGCCGAATGATAAATTAACTACTACGAATCTCTATGACCAAACTATACAATTAAAGCCAAATTCGAGACCGGTATATGTCAAGCAATACCGTCTCCCTTTTTCACAACGCATAGAAGTTGAAAATCAAATTCAGAAAATGCTTTCTGAAAATATTATAGAACCGTCAAAAAGTGAATGGTCTAGCCCTTTCTTACTAGTACCTAAAAAATCAAACGATGAATCGAAAAAATGGAGATTGGTAATAGATTTTCGTAAATTAAATGATCAAATTTTAGATGACAAATTCCCGCTTCCCAATATAAGCGATATTTTAGATTCTCTGTCTGGAGCAATGTACTTCTCTCAACTAGATCTTTCCCAGGCTTACTATCAGTCAAAATTAAAACCAGAGTGTAGAAAATATACTGCTTTTACGACACCGTCAGGCCAATACCAAATGACGCGTCTCCCAATGGGATTAAAAATTAGCCCAAGTTCTTTTTCTCGTCTCATGACAGTGGCCATGTCAGGCCATACTTACGAAAAGCTTTTTATTTATTTGGATAATTTAATTTGTTTCGGACGCAGCTTAGACATACATAATAAAAATCTTATAGATATCCAAACCCGATTACGTAACGTAAATCTAAAACTAAATCCCGAGAAATGCGCTTTCTTAAGAAAATAAATGCAGTTTTTAGGCCATGTTATTTCAACAAATGGTATAAAACCAGATCCAGAAAAGATTAAGATTGTTCAGAATTATCCCGTTCCAAAAAATGTTGATGAAATTAAAAGGTTTGTGGCATTTACAAATTTTTATAGAAAATTCGTTTTAAATTTTGCAGAAAAAACATTACCTTTAAATAAGCTTTGTCGTAAAAATGTCAAATTTGATTGGACACCAGAATGCCAAAAATCTTTTATATCCCTTAAAAATGCATTAATATCTCCACCAATACTGCAATACCCAAATTTTGATTCAACAAATGTATTTATTTTACAAACGGATGCATCAGGCTATGCCATCGGATCGGTTTTAAGCAATAGCGATAATAGACCAGTGGCTTTCGCCAGTCGAAGTTTAAATAAAGCAGAGGTTCGATACCCGACGGTAGAAAAGGAACTGCTTGCTATAGTGTGGTCAGTCAAACATTTCAGACCTTACCTTTATGGCCGAAAGTTTTTAATCAGGACTGATCACAAACCTTTAATTTACCTATTCAATATGACAAACCCGTCTAGCCGATTGATTAAATTTCGTTTATTATTAGAAGAATACGATTACGAGGTTGAATATGTGAAAGGGGCGGACAATGCAGCTGCAGATGCATTGTCACGCATTCGATTATCAAGTGAAGAACTGAAAGAGATGAACGAGCATGTTATGTCGGTATTAACCAGAGCGCAAACAAAACAGTTGTCCGAAAATGTGAAGAAAGTGTGTGACAATCCTATGATTGATAAGGTAAACACTAACGATTGGACTGATCACCTAAGAGTTGTGGATATTCTTAAAATACCAAAGGATTGTACTGAAATGTTGTTTGTAGATGATAAGGAATGGAGTTTAATAAAAAATACGCCAACAGAAAAGTCTAAAATGTTCGCTTTTATTTCGTCAAAATCCGTAATTTACGTAAATCCTTCTCACCGATCATATTGTGCACGAGATGCCTTTGTGAGGGAGTTGGGTTCATTTTGCAAACGGATAAATATTAATACTACATATATTATAAAGAATGCTAGCAATATAGAATTAATTAAAGAGTTAATTCGTTGTATAAATGACACGAAAAGTTGGTCCGGACCGCGATTATATGTTTTAAATGGTGTCAAAAGAATAAGCGATAACGATACGAAGCGTGTAATATTGAATGACTATCACATGTTGCCAACCAGCGGTCATGCCTGTATAAGGCGCATGGTGAATAATATTAAAAGACGTTACTTTTGGCCAGGATTAGAAAAGGACGTACATGACTTTGTAAGTCGTTGCGATAAGTGCTTAAGACAAAAGTATATGAATAAATATATAAAACAACCTATGGTAATAACAGACACAGGTCGTTGTAGTTTCGATAGAATTTATTTAGATTTAGTAGGGCCCTTATTTAAGGATAGCGATAATTATACTTATATTCTCACACTGCAGTGTGACTTAACAAAATATGTTGAGGCTTATCCTCTTAGACATAAGGATAGTATTTCAGTAGCAACTTTATTTATAAACAACTTTATCTTGCGGTACGGCATACCTCGACAAATCATATCGGATCGAGGTACAGAGTTCGTTTCTACAGTAATGAAAGAGGTATGTAACATTCTTAAAATTCAACAGGTAACATCGACAGCCTATCATCATCAATCTATTGGAGGTTTAGAAAATAGTCATAAAAATTTAATGTCATTTTTGCGTATTCAGACTAATAACGAACCGAATAATTGGAGCGTATGGTTACCCTATTGGTGTTTTGCTTTTAATACTACAGTTCACTCCGAAACCAAATATACACCGTACGAATTAGTTTTCGGCAAACTTTGTAATTTACCTACCAACCTAACATCAGATGTAGATCCATTATATAACTATTATGATTATCCAAAAGAACTTAAATACAGACTCCAAAAATCGCAATATGATGCTAGACAAAATTTAATTACAAACAAATATATTAGAAAATCTAAGTACGATAATTATACGAACACTATCACTTATAACGTTGGTGATATGATATTACTAAGAAACGAACAATGTGTAAACAAATTTGATCCTCTATATGTCGGTCCTTATAAGGTTATCGAAGATTGTGAACCAAATCTAAAAATAGAATACAAAGGTAAAGAAATGATAGTACATAAGAATAGAACTAGACCTTATAATAATATTTGATGTTAAAATACAATTATGAGTTATACTTTAAACATAAGTATATTCAATGTACTTGTACTCATAGCAAAATGTTGTTATGTAACTATAAGTTTTAGACTTTAAGTGAAATAAAAATAAATATTGTTTATTTTTATTTTATTTTATCCGGTGGGCGTGTAGTGTGTGTGTACAATGTGTACTAGCCCATCGTATGTATACTCTATAGATAAGTATTGATACACTCTATATAATCTGTATTCACATATATTTTAGATCAGTAATAAATGTTATTACACGAGCTATAGTCGTTTCCTTCATCTCCCGAACTCACCACCTTATAGCATGATTATCCGGATATGTGTGTTAGGACACCGGGTTATGTACCTTTGCTTATGAATGCGTAAAATCAGTCTCATTATAATTATGGGAAAGCAAATTATGTTTTACGTGCTTGTAAATGTAAATATAGTAATCCTTTCATATTTATGTTTAAATTAAGGATGCATAGGGTTCCCACCAAGAACTTAGGGTCCCAAACCAACCTTACCTGCAAGTGGTGCACCTGCCGATTAACGGACGAGGCTCTGACAAACAAAATATCCCGATAAGCGGCAATAGGCTCGCCACCTATTACGTGGGATCGAAACACTGGCGAAAAGTGGGCGTTTAATATGCCTCCGCCTACCCCTTTGGGGAAACAGGCGTGAGTCTATGAATGTATGTTAATTACAGCCTTTCACAATCACAGTCCAGTTGCTTTACTTAAGCCTTCGTAATTTATTTCACAGTTGCACCGTGAGTCATTAAAAGGTTTTGGCCTACAATACCAACTGTTGGTATAGGGTTGGTATCGAGTTTTTCGTCTCTTCGTAAAGATACAGCCTTTGAGAAAATTATTCTAATGAATAAATAAGTATCCAATTAGGAATAACCAAATTTTACTACTATCATAAACGTGAAGATACATGGATATATGGATGTTTGATCATTTTCACGCAATAACTGCAGATCATTATTATATTTATTACAACGCAAGCAAACACGGAGCGCAATATATAATGTAATAATCATTATTTGTGGACGCTCAGCTGCAATCATACACGATTTATTACGACTCGATGAGGTATCGGACATTTTTATCACGTTCTAAGTAAGTATGAGGGCAATAAAGGTACTTCAAGGAATTACTATAGAGAAAATGCTTAGTTTATAGTTAGTTAACTACCTTTTTCGGTGATTTTTTATTAATATTAATATTTTCATTAATAAAATTGTATTACTATATTATTATTAGCATCTGTATCGTAGTGCTCCTGAATTTTAGCGTCATTTTAAATCCCGTGACGTCTACTCCATAAGAAATTTCACCGTGTAAAATATTCCACCACTATTATAAATACAAAAATGGATGTTTGAGAGCTTTTGATGAAACTTTGCATTATAGGTACCTCTGAATAGCATATTATGCCTTTGTCTCAATAAAACACACCACGCGGACAAAACTCCGGGCAAAAGCTAATACAAGTCAGAAAAGATATTACCATGTTATTCTTATAGGATTGCTCGTACAATGTCATCCTACATAATGCATAATTTTGAATAGAAACAATAAAATATTTTCGAAACCAGTTAATAAGAGTTTTGAGGAAACAAACGTATGAAAATACAAACAATCAAAAAGCTTTTGCTTTTTTAAGTAGGTTAATAACAACTCTTTACATAACAGTTAGTCTCTATATTTGCAATAAATGCAATTAAATAACAAGGATAATATTAAACATTTTCCAGTAACTTTCTTTACTTGAATTCAATGCTGAAAATATTATTATTATTTACAAATATATTAAACTATTTAAAGTGAAACTATTTAACTGGCTCAATAAGTTTTCTTAGAAGTTTTATATATTGAATTAGTTTTTAAGGATCAGAACACATGATTCATTTTAGCCCATCTTACTCTACTCACATTTTTAACGAAATTTTCATACCAAATAAATTTATTTAAACCTTACAATAAGTAAACACTTATCTTTTTTATGTCGTCACGCCTGTGTCCCTTAGGGATAAGCCGATGTGTAATATTACACCAACAATTCGCCTTATTAATTTTAGGTCCTACGTAATAGAGGGCGAGCCTATTGCCACCTAGCGGGCACATTGTTAAGCGAGCGATAATTAACAAAAAAACGATTATCTATTAAATTAAATTATAAGGTGATGTTATTATTTCAGAATTATACATTTTACTGCCAAAAATAAATCAACTTTTGAGTAAATATAAAGGCGTACAACTTAACTCTTGCAACATAATCACTAATATACGACTATATCTGCTACGCACCCGTGGCTCATAGCGTAATGTTTTGTAGCCTACATTCTGCCTTAATGAAATTACTATACAACAAAATATTTTTACAATTCAAACCTGTTCCTAAGATAAGTGCGATGAACCGACCAAACAGACAGACTCTTCAACATTCTAATAATAAGTATAGATTTAAGATAAGGAGTTCTAAGTGCTTGTTATTCTTAATATCAGCATGAAATATTGTAGACTGTTGTCTATCTCTATTATCCTTGAATTTTTTTTTACAATTTTATTCATAATTTATATCCATTTCCTCGTCTCTTTGGTTACGTAGTCATAGCAATATAATATCGTAAGGATAAAATTCCAAATCGATTTCCAATATAACATAAAAAACTTCTACAAAAATTAATACATCCGTGTAAGCATGCTGTCTCGCTCGCACACCGGATATTGAGGACCACACCGGCGGCCGTAGGCGGGCGCTTGAATTTAGAACAAAAGGAAGTACGTCATCTACCGGTAACTAGATGTTACTGTGCGAGTTATGAACGTGACTTTGTTGCGTTTTGTCGGATTAAGAAATGGGTTTTTGATATTGATCAGTGGAAGAGAAATGAGATTTAAGTAATTTGCTCTCTCTCCTACACCCAGTACCGCCTTAACCATAAGACTTGGTCTTTTATTGTGTTGTTATTGTGTTTGGCATCTTTTTAGTGTAAATTAATAGTTTTATCATTCTAAAATAAAGTCACTTAGTTTATCGGTATAAAGTTCCATATAGTTACAGTGTTTCTGTTAAGTTAGCATTCTCCGAACTAGCGCTCCGGTAACTTGACGCGTAGGTACCTACATTGTTTATGATAACGTAAACCGAGCGCTAGCATGTACTTATTGTTATTCTATGTTGAAACTATTCTCTGTTGATTTGTATGTCATATTTAAATTGTTAAATTTTTGTTCTTTTTCTTTTTTATAAAGGGGGGAATATTGTAGCGGCTGCTGACGCTACAAAGTATATACAAGGCACGCTATTGTGTAAGTGCGGCGCAGCAGTCCTCTCCCTTCCCTCATACAGTTAGGTCGTACATAGTCATATAGTATATTTATAATTGTATTTGTGGTACCACAGTAAAACATTATATATTGCAGTATGTGACTTCTTTATTTTATCTCTTCACACATCATCATCACGAAACCCTACACAGAGCATGTGCACAGGCCTATCATAACGGGAGCCATAAGGCAATATCTACATAATAATAATTATGTAAACATTGTGTCTTTGATTAGATTTCATTCGATGATAAATATAAAATCACACTGATAAACTGTTCATATCATTCACACTAATGAAATTTTCATTTAATTTCACTGTAATTAAATCTTGAAAATCAATTCTTGTGTATCTAAAGCCTCTTAAGTTTTCTGTGTGCTTGGGCCCTGGTACGACTTGAGACAGCTCTGCCCACAACTTTGTCCAAGATGTGTCAAGATCCCAAACCAAGGCGAAGTGAACGTCAGAATAGGCTGGTGGTTTAGCGGCCATATTAAGACCCCGCTAATGTGATGTTATAATTTATTTAATAACTAGCTTTTAGCCGCTGCTTCGCTCTCGTAAATTTCGCTTCGACAAAATGTTTTGTACAAAGTTTTACGCCTTTTGGTTAGCAATGCCAATTCTTAAAGAAATTTAATTAATTATGTTTTTATTCTCTTGTTTCATATAATTTGGGACCCCTCTTTGAACCCCTCGTCCTAGGGGTGAATTTACTAATTGAAGAATTTTTATTTATATACAACCTCGGACACAATTCTTAAGAAGGGAGTTTTGGAATTCTCGCCCCTATAGTTCATAGAGGCGAGACTTCCAAAACATCTTTCTTAGTTCTTTGATTGTGTTCTTAGTGCTTCACCTACATGCGCTCAGTAGTTTCGGCTGTAGCGTGTTTGTCAGTCCGTCAGTAACGCAAGGATTTTATATATACAGATAAAATTCTACCCGTACACACAACACCATCTAGTCCCGAACTAAGTAGATTTTGTACTATGGGTATGGGTAGACGGATAAACATACATATATATGTATGTGTTTTGTAAATACTTATATATTATACATCGAAACTCCCAGACCAAGTCAAAAATACGAATGTTTGACTTGAGGTAGAATCAAACCCGGAACGAACTCTGAACTGCTGAGATTATTTTTTTCGTTGAGCGTTTCGGTTTTGAATTTATCCAATTGAAAGATAGAGAGAAGAATGTAAGAGGGTTTGAAAGAGTAAAACTGGTAAAAGGAATGGACTACTTGACATCAGGAGGGCTTGTAGCGCATTGCTTCTAGTACGTAGCGCCCGTCGTGTAGGCCGTAGGAGAAGACCGTAGCTCGTAGTGGATATCTCGTAGCTAGATTGCTAGCTGCCATTACCTTTCTTTCCTTTAGAGTGTGTGTTTGGCCAACGCTAATGTTGAAGGTTTAAAAAAAGTATTAAAAGCATAGCGTGTAAAGAGTAAATATAGCACTACTGGAAACCACATAATAGTAAAACAAGATTTTTTACCTAAGAAATAAAAATAAATAAATAAATATAAATCATTTATTACCAAAAGAGCAATAGATACAATTTGTTGATATCCATCGACCCCACACTAGGCAAAGCCTGTCCTGTGGGTGCCTGTTACGGTTCACAATTCCCGGTTTTTTAGAAGAGTAGCTCGGTCGACATTTTACAATTTATTCCATAGCAGGTACATTTTACACTTTTGAGTATCAATTCATACTATATAAAAACAAACACTGTGGTAATTAAATGATTTACACATAGGACAAAAATAAAATTGGGAAGATGAATACAAAATAAAAGTTTGGAGAAAGGACAATTTCATACTAAGTGTCTAAGAATTAGGTACTTACTATATCACCCTAAATACATAATAAGCCTCAAACATACATAATATATACATATATGTCTAAATATATGCAGGTGTTTATATGTACAATAATAAATATCAGCACAAATGAACGAAAAGCTTTTCAGTTGCATCATATGGTAATGATAGTAGCTACCTCATGATTTTGGGCTTTGCTTCCGTAGTCGAGCAACGTTTAATGTCACAGTAAATGACCACTTTATTATATAAGTAGCGCTCAATAAAGGGACTAAAGCGTCTTGCGAAGGACGTCTTGACTGAAGGTACCTCAATTCGAAATACCCGTCGTTGTAAAAGTTTTGGATACGTTGCAGATTTCACAACAGTTCGATGTAGATTTGTGCATGTTTTTAATATGAATAATTGGCGCACGTTAAGTAGCTTACAATCGTTGTAAAGATTTTTCGTGGCGTATCTAAATGGCTTTTTAAGCATCGTCTTAAGAACAGATCTTTGTGCTGTTTCTGTCTGTAAAAATAAATAAATAAATAAAAATCATACTGTGAAAGATTTTCCAGCACTGCCCCAGGAAGTGATACCGTATGTTATTAATGACTGGCATATCGCAAAGTATATTGTTTTCAAAATATTTACTGGAGTTGATGGTCGAAATAGTCTAATGATATTTGCTGATTTACGAACTCGATTTGACAAGAAGGAAATATGTGCCCTAAAGGTAAGATTTTGGTCTATCATTATACCTAGATACTTAATAGTTTGAGTTTTATTTAAGTCTCGACAGTCACAGAGTTCCCCCGTCAGACACTTATGTAGCTTAATACTGAGCGTGGCATTTGGGGCTGAGGCAGCAGTCTTATGGAAACAGATATAACGTGTTTTTTCTGCATTCAGAGTCAACAAGTTATTCTGAAGCCAGTTCATTATTTGCTTCATGCCAAGTTCGGCATTGTGAAAGGCCTCATTCCATGACGAACCATTGTAAATCATTACTGTGTCATCTGCATAACATATAATATCTTTATGAATGGCAACATGGATGTCATTCATGTAAATTATAAATAAAGTAGGCCCAAGAATACTGCCCTGCGGGACGCCAAAAGTTGTTGTACATAGTCCGCTGTCATAGTTATTTAATCTAACAGCTTGAGTTCTTTCCAACAGATAACTTTTGAACCAATCGAGTGCTGTACCCCTGATACCAAATTGCCTATCTAGCTTTTGCAATAGTATGGGAATCGACACGGTGTCAAAAGCTTTCGCTAAATCTAAAAATACACCTATACTGCACCTATTTTTATCAAGATAACCTGCAACTGTGGAGGTAAGTAAAATATAGTAAGTAAAGTAATAAATTTGAAAGATGTCGCGGTCGCTATTTGTGTACCGTGTTGATGCAATAAATATTATGAATACATGCCGCGGGCTGTTTCTCGACCCAATACAAATGTTCTGACATGTTCCCTCTTGATTTTGTTGCATCATATCTCTTTTATATCAACTTGCTAGACATGTTTTTTAGTGACGAAATAACTAGTTATTTTAGTTTACTGTAAGGTACAATACAATACAAGGTAGTAGTGTTATCAAACGATATTGGACAGACTCAAACGATCTGTGTATATAAAATTCTTGCGTTACTGACTGACTGACAGACAAACTACAGCAAAAACTATTAGGCGTAAGAAGCTGAAATTTGGTATGTCTCTACCTTGAGCATTGTACGGGTGTACTTAGAAGGGATTGCCCGAAATTCCCTCGATCGGGGGTAGAAACGGGTAAAATAAAATGTGCGGGCATAGCTGCAGGCATCCTTTAGTATGTAGTCAAAGTCAATCTCATTTATTCACTTAGGCCACAATGTGACGCATTTAAACGTTAATTAATTTAATTACTAGATGATTCTACATTTACATTTACTGCCACGTTCGTAATAATAAAAATAAAATTTACCCTTAAATATGACTTATCCCTGTACACGTATCGCCATACACACAGAGATTTTAAGATAAAACTAAAGTCAAAGTCAAAGTCAAAATCCTTTATTCATCTAGATCACAAAGTGACACTTATGAACGTCAAATTTAAAACATTATTACTGTTTACTGCCACGTTCGCAAAGCAAGGGCGTAGAACCATGAGAAAGAACGGGCAATAAAACACACGGTCACTGTTTTTCATCACCAGGTTTTTAATAATACATAACAATTAAACTTTTGTAAGGTGCTGCAACTGTTATACCTTCTATGTTACTTGTATATATTTACTGTGCCTACATAATACTCAAGCATAATCAAGTTAAATTTTGATGTTCATTTAGTTAGCCTCCTGAACATAGACATGGTGAAACAGGAGCATCAACTTACATTATGCACCTAACAATGCAGGCAATCCGCGCAAATGTTCAGAACCATGATGGAAATGATGAAATCAAATATCAAAAAAAAATTATACCAGCCCATAAGACCGCCATCGACCAGTCATCGCAAGTAGCACCCGTTCACGAGTATGACGCATGTGCCAGCTATCATCCCTCTCACCATATCAGAGGGACAGGGATGACCCGACACACGACGCCACCACAAGAAATGACATTTTAGTGAGCATGACGACAACGGTATACGAACCGGCAGTAATAAAAACAATATGTTGGTATACTGACCATGAACGCGAATTAACTCCGTTTTTCAGATCATTAATATAGGCATAAATTTGTGAAACGCGTGAAGAAATGCAAATGTAGTACCCATATTTAATTGAAATACAACCACCGAGCCAACTGATTGAGTGCGAGATAAATTAAACATAATAAATAAATAGTATCTAACAACATGAGTTACATTTAATGATGTGGTGGCGATTCCAAATAACATCATTTATTATAATTTTATTTGGAATATTTAATGTCATGAAAATTTTAATATTATTTACCTAATAATTATGTGAATACTGAAACAAATTATTTCCAAGCGCATTTGTCATTAAGATAATCGTTTAAATTGTAATAAGACTAATAAGCCTTTTGCATTAGGCTATTTTTAATCTTTGTCTTAAATGCGCTAAACTATGTTTTTATAAGCTTTTTCATGCGTCTACCTCGCTAGGTATCTTTCCAAATATATTTTGCTACTATAACAAAAGCACATTCGATATTTGTCCGAAATCTCAAATTCATTCGAAGCATTGTAATTTTTTTCATGAGAATTACATCTAAACTAGCAAAATTTCGTCGTCCTTGTGCTGTCCCGGTTGCGTTCCAAAAATGTAAATCTGTATTCATTGCCAAAACCTACGCCTTGGAGCAAAATTTAGATGGTGAAAAACAATCATGAAATAACTTCTAATATAATTATCAAAATTCTTATACAGCCAACAAGTTAATGTCTTCTTAAGCAGTTCTTAAGGCAATTCAAATCTAACCTTAAAATATGTGCCAAAGACATGCATATCTAACTACCATTCTCATTAAGTATGATGCCGTTATATAATATTAATACTACGCTGTCTGGGTCACTAGTTACCCTAAAATACAATATCTATTGTGTCTGCTGTATGTTATCCAAAGTGAATCTTCTAAAGTTTGATGAAGCTATAGCAAGTGTTCAGTAGGAACAGTAAAACAATTGCATGGACATTCTGAATGCTTTTCCTCATCTGCTGAGTATTTTATCTCTTGGAGATAAATGTGTTTTGACAGTTCGTTTAAAAGTATCTGACTTCACACTAGGACTAGTCTTAGCTTGTCTTAATCATCTTAACGTTGTCCTGGTTGCAATCTAAGACCTTAGATCTTAAAGTCCATTCTATATACAATTTATAGAAGCGTGAATCTGTACTGACATAACTCGCACTCACCACATCAAATATTAATATCAATCTGACAATAAATCCAGCCAACAGGTACACTGAGCCTACCCTTAACATGTTTAATCAACATCAAAACTTCAGCAACATATTCCCAAAAGATTCTGTCACAGACAGACAAAGGTGCCACACACATCTTTAATAGCCCTTGACCGAAACTTTCTCGAACATTCCTCGAGAGAACAAACTCGAAGACAAACGAACCATAATATAAGTGTATTAAAGCTTCAAAGAAATGCAGGACGGTTGAGAGACAACAGAACTGTACAGACAATCAAAGAAGTTACTCGCCCATGAGACAGCTGACTTTCTAACTGAATTATTGATCGGCTGTAAGTGAATTTAAGTTGGATCACCGCCAAGTTGTTTGATTTACACAGGTATACCCACAAGGTAAGTGAAGGTGTGGGTTACGTAGGTTTATGTTTGTGGAGAGAAGACATTGAGTTCAGTCGTTCATAAATATGTAAGGGAAATTCACTTCGCTTTGGGGTAGACGTTAGTTATAAGGTAGTGAAAATTAATGTTAGAAAGTAATTTAGACGCACAGACGTTGCACTATATACAGATTTGATTCCCCTGCGGATCCCCAGATGCTTAAGATCTGTAAAGGTTCCTTGCAAGAGTCTGGCACGGTCAATCTCGTGTGGCAGACGCGAACGGTTTATGTGACAATAGTCAGAGAATGACAATTACTGTATTTTCTGTGCAGAAGACGGCAGTTCAATTATCACTGTTTTCTAAATCTATCCATGACTTAGGTCTCATTATGAGAAGGGTTAGACCATAGTCTACCACGCTAGCTGCCGAGTGAGGGTTAGCGGACTTCACATGTCTTTCGAGGACATTTTGGACAACTCTTAGATAGCAGGCTTTCTCGCTATGTTTTCCTTCACCGCTTAGTGCGGTTTCAGATTAGCGTTTTATACGCGCGTATAAGCTCGTTTTTGGAAGCGCATGTAGGCGCGTATAGGCGCGCCTTTTGGCACACGCGCAACTCGTACGAGCGTTGACGCGCTTCTAAGCTCTTATAACCACGAGCCGTCAAAATCCATGTTGACATTGACAAGACGTCACTACCGTTTCGAGCGAACACGCCCGTTTACGTGAGTCTGGTTTTTTGAAGCGCGTATTGTAGCGCGCGTGTAAGCGCGTATGCTAAAACGACCGTATACGCGCAGAAAAATACGCTAATCTGAAACCGCCCTTAGCAAGCGATAATCTATACATATAATAAAATGGTAGGAAAGTCAAAACTGTACATTGAATATTTTTTAAAGAATACTTGAGGTGTGATCTACTATCGATACCGAGGCCAAAAATATAGTTTTTAGAATTTTTGTCTGTTTGTCTGTTTATCTGTTTATCTGTTTGTCCTTATATCCGGGAAAAAGTAAAAAAGTACTGCATGGATTTACTTCAAATTTGGCACAAATATTATTAAAAAGTCGGGTCACCACATAGGCTACATATTATCACGCTATGACCTACAGGGAACGAGCAGAGAACCTTTATTTCTCCAACGCATTCTGTAACAACGTGTAATGTAACAATGCATATTTGAATGTTGTTATTATGTTAACTATGCTATAAGCTAGCTTCACACTATAAAAATCACGCAATATAAGTAACTTAGGCTGATAAAAATAATTAATTGAATATTAGTAGAATTAAGACAATTCTAATGCAGCGCCATCTAAGAGAGTTCAAAAACATCAAGTCGAAATACATGTGTGAGCCCTTTTTGGATATAAATAATTTAAATTTGAACATGTTGGCGACGTTAATAGTTGTTTTCAAAAGTCATAGATGGAGTTGTACATTTTCTTCTTAAAATTTTTATTTTTAATTCGTTTCAGAGATGAGCAAGACTATTAGTTGAAGTTATTTAATTAATTAACTACACCATCGCCACACTTGATTGCTTACATCATTTCTGTCAGAATAAATAGTAATAGAGTTAGTACAAAATAAACATTTTGGTCACATTGCTGTAATTATTGCTTCTCAATTAATATATTTTCATGTCGCATGTAAACTTGCTTTAAATTGTCTTCCGGGATATACATATAGCACGTACCTTTGTTTGGATTAACTGTATATAAACATTAGTGAGATGTGGAACTAGCTAGATTATTTTTACTCACACACAGCCATTTATTTATTGTTACGTCTGAAGCGGTTTGGCGGATACTGGTGTTCTCTATACATGAGAAGCATCCTACCGTAATGCATTTACACGACCACCTAGAGAACGGCCAGCGCATATATTTTGATATCGACAGCGTTGCTGAGCACTTGAAAAATCCGCGTCAAACAGCTCTCTTGGCATTTTTCAGGCTCTGGATCAGTTTGGGAGGTCCCTTACGTATGACGAGATGCCTTCATATTACACGTACGACAAGCAAAAGGGTGTATTTAACCGAAGTTGACGAGGAGGTGCTGTGGAAGGTTTTCCGGGAAGATTCAAGGACACCGCATTTTGTAGAGTTTATACCGTACACACAAATAATGTCGAATGCTATTTTCTGCGGTTGATACTTCACACGGTCCAAGGCCCAACGTCTTTCGCCTTTCTGAGGACATTTGATGACTACGCAGGCTGTGCGGTAAGTGGGATACTCCATATCCCACTTACCGCACAGCCTGCGTAGTACGTCACTTTCTCTACGGTGACCAATACTGGGATGACAACCTCGCGGAGGCGAGCGTCAGTGACAGTCCCAGCCGCATGCGTCATCTGTTTGACGTCATCTTGGTGTTTTGTGGAGTCGCGAACGCAGTAGCTTTCTGGAAGAAGTATCGCCATCATCTGTCTGAAGATTTTCTACGAGCTTTGAGTCGTGTTACTAGAGACGAAGTCGAAGTAACTGATGACCGCGTGCTGAACACCTGTCTCAGTTCACTTCAAGAGGTGGTCATTTCTATCAGCGGCAATCCACTGGTCAAATATTTGTACCCAGCTTTCCAATCATCACCGCATCAAGACCGTGAAAATTGGGAGTATAACGCTGAGACAATTTGAAATGACCACCTTACGAATTTTACGACACCGTCCTTGAAAGCGCTGGGCAAAGCCAGGCTAAAATGTTTTTCTTGGATGCTCCTGGTGGAACAGGAAAAACATTTGTTACTACTGGCATACTTGCAGAGGTCAGGAGGCAAGGCAAAATTGTCATTGCTGTAGCGTCGCCGGCAATCGCTGCCACACTGCTTCTGGGTGG
This sequence comes from Euclidia mi, assembly GCA_944739405.2. Lineage (NCBI taxonomy): Eukaryota > Metazoa > Arthropoda > Insecta > Lepidoptera > Erebidae > Euclidia > Euclidia mi. Next base: position 12,866,456 of record OX123203.2, read on the forward strand.
CAAGACACATACCATGTTTAAAATTCCCATCGATTTAGAGAGCACCGTAATACCCGTTTGTGGTGTGTCACGTAACAGTGATAAGGGACACGTGCTCAAGGATTGCTCTCTGATCGTATGGGATGAGCGTACGATGGCCAATAGGAAGGCAGTTCTAGCCATGGACAGAACCCTGCGGGACATCCGCAGGAACGAGCATTTAATGGGTGGTCACAGTTCTGTTCAGTGACGATTCCCGACAAACGCTTCTCGTGGTAACGCGGGGATCGAGGGCTGACGAGGTGAGCCATCATCATCAGCCTTTAACAGTCCACAACACCCATGGGATGATATGGGGTGGTGACATTCCGTATTCTTAATCCATCACCACACGGGTAAGGTGAGTGCTTCGTAGAAATTATCTTTGTTGTGGTCACGAGTTCGTATGCTGCGCTTGACCATTAATATGAGAGCTCAACTTGGCGTCAATACACGAGCTCAACAATTCTAAGATGTCTTTCTAAGTATTGGCGAAGACACTCTACCAGAGGAGAGAGGTGGACAGGTGGTGCTTCCAGAGTCTCTCAGTAGAGTTGTATCCAGCTTAGAATTATACAGCTGTATACCGTAATAGCAGAATTCGTGAGTGTGTGAGTGGCCTATTTTGACGCCCAAAAATGATCAGGCTGTAGCAATTAACGAATGCATTCTCTCGGAAATTGAGAGGAATGAAGTGGTCTACACCTCTATAAACACTGTGGTCGAGCAAGAAAACGCCACAAATTATCCCGTGGAATTTCTGAACTCCCAGTCAGCAAGTGAACTTCCAGCGCATAGCATCAAGCTGAAGGTCGGGGTCCCGATTATGCTTCTTCAGAACCTATCTTCTCCGAAGTTGTGTAACGTGACCCGCCTGAAAGACATCTCACTCCACAGACACACCATTTAGGAAATTCTTACGGGTTGTGGCGTCAGCGAGGCAGTATTTATACCACGCATTCCTCTCATACCTCATAATTCAAGCGCATACAGTTCCCCGTGAGTGTTTGCTTCGCGATGACCATCAATAAGTCGCAGAGGCAGACATTGAGGGCAGCGGGTGTCCTGTATGTCGCTTGCTCCCGCGTCACCAGTCCTGACTCTCTTTACATTTTGGCTGCGGAGAGCCAAACCACTAATGTTGTATATCGAGAAGTCCTATAAGTATGTATTTTACCCTATTATGTATTCCTTATTTTCTCCATCTGCTTCAGTCACAACTTATGACTTAATTCAGCAGAATCACCATAAAGTCATTTATTCAAAGCAGGCTGAAAATCAGCACTTTTTGAAGGTCAATTTTACAAAAGACAGTCTCCCTCTGTTACTACACTTTCTGCAGGTATGAAATATAAAGAAGAAACGGGGCGAGCCAATGTGCCCGGTAGATGGCTATCCATCTACCGGGCACATTGTTAAGCGAGCGATAATTAATTAATATTTTTTAATACACACATAACTTCGAAAAGTCATAGGTGTGTGCCCGGGGTAGCTGGGGATCGAACCCAAGACCATCGTCTCGGCAGTCCGTTACATACACCACTGGGCTATCGCCGCCACGTATTTTTTAAAAGGTATAATCGTAGGTATTTATTTAATAGTTAGGTGCTGTAAAGCGTTCACGCAGACGACGTCGCGGGCAGCAGCTAGTTAAGAAATAAAGTTGCACATAACTTTTGCACAAACGGCACTTAATACAAAGAGAAATGGGTTTCCACCTTAAAGACAAGAAATACATTTGCCTTACTTCAATAAATCCCATTCTATTGACCGGGATCCTGCCTTTTCGCCGAATATTGTTTGGCCGATTATCACTTGCCAACCAACGATTCGCCTATTTTTCACTTTGACGACTAACGATTGTCAAATTTTTGTATGACAACGTTTCATTTGGTAGAATTATTGTTAAGCTGATTATTGTAATGACAAATACGTTTGGGGCATTTATCTTTTGTCAAATTATTAGGCCAGACAACTTTTAGACGAATAACGTTTCGTCTGTTCAGGTGATGTTTCGGGAAGTTCAGGTGAAATCGAAAGGAATCGGTTAGGTTAAGTTAGGTTAGTATGCTGATAAACAATGGACGTCAACTGAAACAATGGCTGGTTTAGTTAAGTTAGAACTGCGACCACAACGCACGAGCCGAGCGAGCGAAGCGAGCGTGCCGCGGCAGCGGCCGGCAAAGTACCAGAACCAAATCGCTTTTATTTCACTACACAGGGCATTTAAATATGCTATATCGGTTAGATTAGAACTGCGACAATAAAAGGAAGACCAAACGTAAAGTTGGCAACTGTGAGGTTGGGAAATAAAAACAAAATTATATCACAAGTTGGCAAATGATTATTCTGCGAAATAAAATTCTGCGAAACGTTAGTTGGCAAGTGATAATCGGCTGAACAATTTTCGGCGAAAAGGCAGAGATCCCTATTGACCGTATTGGAATCATTTAAGCAGCGGTCTTAGTGAGATGCACGGTGTAAAGGCTCTTGACCCCTGATTCTGCACAATCGCTTGTTCAATGGAGCGTGTGTGGTAGTTTTAGCTAAATCGCCTTAAAAACTCCGTTACACTAGCTTTTTTATTTTGTGGTGTAAATACTTATATCACTAGATATGTTTTTTTTTAAACTTTCGCGACTTGTACACGTGTCATGTAGTTATATTTCTTTAACAGGTCTATAACCGGTATATATTTCAAAATATAGGTAAATACCTAATACATCCCTAGACGTCTAGCACTGGCTTAAAGAACTTCTCGACGTCCCTCTGTCGAAGACAAAGCAAAATATATACGAATTTATCCTATTCATATCAGAAGGCAATAAAGTTAAGAACCTTTACTCCTTACAAGGCACCTTATAATTTCGCTGATAGGTAAGCAGCCTATTTACCAAGAACACAAAGCCTTTAGAAGTCTCAGAATTAATCAATTAAGTCCCCTTCTTAGTGGAATCACATCTTTGTGTAAAAATAAAAGAATTGTTTTACCCTAATGAATATTTTCCAAGAGTTCTTTATTTCAAAAGACAATCGGTTTAAGTTAAAGATTCGAGAAAAATGCTATTTTCAAGTAAAATGAATTGTGAAGTGAGGCTCAAAAGGTAGGAACCGTTTCGTTATTTCACTCAGATGTGAGTTTTATACTGCAATGAACCGAGAACGAGACGACACCGGGATTTATCGTAAGTGATCCAGTGGGAAGCTGTGGTGTATTAAAAAGTCCTATGTACGACGTAAGTGTTCTATTCATAATATTTGCAGTGTCATCGGCTTTTTACTATGTTTGAATCTTGCGCATAAGTCTTCTAGGCAACTGGCTAGTGAAATTTCGGATGCTCGAGGCATCAACAACGCACACTTAGGTTTTTGGAGTAGGGTACTTAGTAATAGGGTACCTACTGTTTACTACTGCATAACATGACAGACACGGCACGGACGTACAGACGTGTCCACGACCTTCACGGCTGATTAAGGAAATAAGAGGGCCCGTTGCATCGCTTAATAATTCATCTACTTCGTTCATACGAACGAACAGACGCATAAATAAGTATTAGACATATACCTATACTGCGTAGTAGGATCCAAAATATGTGCCTTCACTGCACAACTAAGTGTTTAGGTATGTGCCGATTCCTTTTTCCTATCCATACACACGTAACATATTCTACAGTTTCTGAATAACTCAATAATGCAGGATCAAGATCAGATTTCACCCGCGGCTTCGCCCGCGTCTTAATATTCCTGAGGAATCACCCTATCTATGGGTGAAAACTTTACAAAAATGTGTACGGTAGTTTTTAAGTTTATCGCATTTATACAAAAAGACAGAAAGAAAAGGGGGACTTCACTCAAACATAGGTGCAAAGTGAAGTCAGTGTTTTACAAATAATAGTATCACTATATTTCACCTTCCGGCCAGCAAAAAACAGTGACAAAAAATGCAGTATTATCAAATTAAATACACAAAATAATAAACATTATATAAAATAAAACAATTAAATAAGAAAAATATTTAATAAATTCCTACACACTAAAACAAAGTAATCACATTGAAGAATAGGAACACATACCATGTCCTGCAATACATATTAATTTTATAAATTCATTTTAATCGTAGACTTTGAATGTCATTTTTCATTTTCAAAAGCTATCTTCTAGGAACTCTTTAACAGAATAATAAGTTTTATACATATGTAGTTCCTTTAATTTAGTTTTAAAGACATTCATATCAGCAACTTCAAACAATTAACCAGACAAATGGTTATAGACTCTTGGGTTCATGCAAAACACACAGTTATTCAGAAGCCCAGCAGTACGGTTTGATATGCAACTTATTTTGTGCGGATGCCTCTTGCTTTTTAGTTTAACAAACATGTTATCATTACTTCTCATCGTCATCATTTTATAATATGTATAGGTAGATGGAGGTTGTTAGTGATAAAAACGTATGATTTGTTTTAAGTATACTTATTAGCTCATGCTCACTTGGCACAAATAAAAAATACTGCAAACGTGCAGTACAAGTATGCTGTTAAATTATTATTTTAGCGCAAATAAATATGTTGGTTCTAAAATAATTTTACATGACCATATTCTGGTAATTAAAATTATTACGACTATTTCAGAAATTGGAACTGTGTGCCGCCGTGGGCTAGTGGATAGCGTATGCCGCGTATGCGTCTGCTGATCGGGTCTCGGGTTCGTTTCCCGGGTCGGGCAAAAGTGTTACTGAGTTAAGCCCTTCAATCAAACCGAAAATAAGCACAAGCCTAAAAAAATACGAATAAAGACTCATTCATTCTAAACATAACGTAGCCTACACCTAACCTACACAGGTCCTCGAGGCATTTCTAAGAACAATAATCAAACAGAACAAAAACCGAAGACGTTATCAATCGGAGACACTCGCCCACGTCTCGTGTCATCATTGAAAAATATATTCTAAGACTACGTATAGATGGTATATTTTTGCAGCACTGGGACAGTTTCGATAAGACCCGAAACCTAAAGATGCCTTGCGATATAGCGCCATTCTATGTTTTTTGAACACATTTCCCGTACTGGGTCTTAATTCTGTGTCGCGGAGGAGTTTACAAACATACAACTAAAGGATACAATAAACAACCTCAACTCAAAACAACAGTTTATGAACCCCAAAGTTCTATCTCATGTAGGGATCGAACCCTCATCACTTAGCGTAGTGTCACGCGATGAGGCGGTCGCTTAACCCACTACGCCAACACTGCAGTCAATGCGCTTGTTGTTATTTATTTGAAAAAGATCATCATCTGCAAACAGCCTAACTTCGTATTGATAACACAAAACACGTGGTTGTATTTGTTTTCAGTTACCGAAGGTACTGAATTATACCAAATACATTATGTGTTTGTTTTGTCCAATGTGTCGTGGTATTTTCACCTACGCAAAATGTATAAATGAATATCACCTCATTTCAAATAATGTTTTATTTCTCTCCATATGTTTTACATTATGTTAAAAGTCATAATATAGACTAAATATGGGCCTCTACAATGCTTTATTTTATTTCACATTCAACGACATCAAACATATATTAAGAATTAGCCTTACTAAAATATGATATAGAATTGTTGTGAGAGAAAATTGAATAAAGCTTTTGTTGGCAGAGTAATACAATGGTTAAACGCCCCTGGCGTTTTATCTCATCTTTAGGCAGGCGAGTCTCACTTCAAAGTCACTTCGACATAAACCAAAGTATTACATCCATACGGAACATATGTAATTTATATTTTAGAAGATGAATCTATGAATTTGAAGCTCTATTACCAGTCTGCTTCGTTAGGTAGGCATATTTCTAACAACATTTTGCTAGTATGACGAAACCACCTTACTTTTTATACGCTGTTATCAGAGAAAAGATATTTGGCGGCAAATATTTCTTAATTCTCAAACGCATGCGTAGCGTTGTGTCATAGTACAAACAGAATAGTAGGATAGCTTCATACAAATCGGCCGCCGCCGCCGCGCTGGTGTGAATGTATGCGTGAGTCGCCGGGGTGGCGTGTACGCACGCACTTTTCACGCACACAATCTCACGAGCGCGGAACGCTTGGCGCGGATTCAGTACGGGATGCGCCGCGCGTCTGATCGCGCGCATGCATGTAGGTACTACACTGCTCGCCCGTGACCATTGTTTATGTACATTCAGTTTTGTAATAAACGTTATTAATATTATACAATGTGTTAAACGACAGTAAATTAAACTTGTTATATTTTTCTCGCTATAAAGGACATTTAGATAGTTATATAACGCTTAGTTAGTCAGCAGGTATTTGAAAAAAAATATATGCAAGCTTAAATTCTGTAGTATTCAGCGCAATCACTTAAAACGGCGAAATAGCGCGCGCCGACAAAGCCGGCGGCGCCGCGGTGTAAACACGTGACAACCCGTGCATCATCGCAAGAGTAGGCAATTAACTCGCCGAGCGGCCTTAGCTAGCTTACTATTCTGTTTTTACTATGGTTGTGTTGTAGTTCGTGTGAATCACATCTAAAACAACAAAAGTTAGATAGTGGAAAAACAATCATGAACTTATTAATACTTCTAATATCATCAAATTCTTATACAGACATAGCCTGGCAGCTAGGTTTAAGATTTCTTAGGCAGTCTTTTTTTTTAAAGAAAGTTGTTTGATTTATGCGGGTATACCCACAAGGTAAGTAAAGGTGTGGGTTACGTAGTTTTATCTAAGGAAAATTCACTTCGCTTTGGGGTAGACGTTAGGTATAAGGTAGTGAAAAAGAGTGTTATGAATGTTAGAAAGTAATTTAGACACACAGACGTTGCTCTATATACAGATTTCATTCCGCTTTTTTTATGTTGCGCGGTGGAAACTGCTTACGAGTCGTCTCGACTCCGCCACCCGATCATATCGTACGATCGAGTTGGGGGCTGGCGGAGGAGGTGTGTGAGGCTCTCCCCGAAAGGCGTACTTACTAAAACCACCGCGGTGTCCACTACGGTCCCGTGTTGTGGCGGGGTCACTCGAATCGCGTGTAGCATACATTACCTTGACCCCGCCAGGGATTCGGCCCGCCAGCTGGCGAGCCTCGTCAATAGAAGTCGAACATTTGATTCCCCTGCGTTAAGGATCAGGGGGTCTAGTACAAGTTTGCACTCGATCGTCACGGTGGACGATAGCCTAGTCGATGGGAACAAGTTCCATACATAGGAGAGAGCGATGGATAGAGTCCGCTAGGGGGCGCATTTAGAAATTGCACGGGCATTGTTCCCGTCGACTAGGCTATTGTCCACCGTGACGATCGAGTGCAAACTCGTACTAGAACCTCTGTAAAGGTGCCTTGTACGTTCTGGCACGGTCGATCTCGTGTGGCCGACGCGAACGGTTTAGGTATATGACAATAGTCAGAGAATGACAATGACTGTAATTTCGGTGTAGAAGACCTTCTCGGCAGTTCAATCATCATCATTAGCGCTGTTTTTATATCTATCTATAACTTAGGTCTCATTACGAGATGGGTCAGACAGACCATACTCCACCACGCTAGCCGAGTGATGGTTAGCGGACTTCACATGTCTTTCGAAAACATTATGGAGAACTCTCAGATATGCAGATAACTTCACTTTGTTTGCCTTCACCATTTAGCAAGCGGTAATTAACAATTAAATTCGCATATAACTTTGAGAAGTCAACACACTACCGTGAAGACAAAAAGAAATGAGTTTCACCTTAAAGACAAGAAACATCTTTACCTTATATCAATAATCCCCATTCAATTGAGCGTATTGGAATCATTTGAGCGGCGATAGGTCTTTGTGTAGTGCACTGTGCAAAGACTCTTGACCCCTGATTCTGCACGATCGCCTGTTCAATGGAGCGTGTGTGGTAGTTTTAGCGAACTCGCCTTATAGACTCAGTTTATTTTGTCGTGTAAATATATCACTAGATATGATTACTTTCAAACGTTCGTGTCTTATACACATAGTTTAACATTGTTTAACGTAACATTGTGTAACGGACCTATAGCGCGTAATTATTTCAAAATATAGGTAAAATATCTTATATTTCCCTTAGACGTCGGGTACTTTTTACTGCTATAACCTGGCTTAAAGAACTTCTTGATGTCCCTCTGTCAATAACAAAGCAAACTATTGAAACTGCCTCGTTGGTCTCGCGGCATAAATATGCGCGAGGGATTGGGAGTTCTCGGGTTCGATTCCCGGTTTTCCGAATACTCAGTAGCAGCCCGGAGTCTGGTGATGTGCCCGGTAACGGCAAAAGGCTCGCCCCCTATTACGTGACCTAAAAATTCATGGCGAATTGTGGGTGTAATATTACACCTCTACCTACCCCTTTGGGGATACAGGCGTGAGACTATAAAAAAATATATACGACTTTATCCTCTTCAAAATGGAAGGCAATAAACCTTATAAGCCTCCTTACAAGGTACCTTTTAATTTGGCCGATAGGTAAGTGGCCTATTTACCAAGAACACAAAGCCTTTAGAAGTCTCAGAATTAATCAATTCAGTCCCCTTCTTAGTGGAATCACATCTTTGTGTAAAAATAAAAGAATTGTTTTAGCCTAATGAATATTTTCCAAGAATTCTTTATTTCAAAAGACAATCGGTTTAAGTTAAAGATTCGAGGAAAATGCTATTTTCAAGTAAAATGAATTGTGAAGTGAGGCTCGATAGGTAGGAACCGTTTCGTCATTTCACTCGGATGTGGAGAGTTTTATACGGCAATGAACCGAGAACGGACGACACCGGGATTTATCGTAAGTGATCCAGTGGGAAGCCGTGGTGTATAAAAAAGTCCTATGTACGACGTAAGTGTTCTACTCATAATATTTGCAGTGTCATCGGCTTTTTACTATGTTTGAATCTTGCGCATAAGTGTACCAGGTTACTGACTAGTGAAATTTAGGATGCTCGAGGTATCAACAACGCACACTTAGATTTTTGTAGTAATAGGGTTATAAGCCTCCTTACAAGGTACCAGGTACTAGGTACTGTCCGTGTGGTGACGGATTAATAATACGGAATGTCACCACCCCATATCATCCCATGGGTGTCGTAAGAGCCGACAGAGGGAGCATATTATGCAGAGAACAGCACTGTAAGAGAAGGAAAACTTGATACAAATCCTATACCAACCCGTTTGGCCAGCGTGGTATAGTAGGCCAATTCCTCCTTTCAAAGGAGAGGCCTAGTCCAGCAGTGGACTGTTAAAGGCTGATGATGAGGGTACCTACATCATGACAGACACGGCACGGACGTACAGACGAGTCCATTAATCTTCACGGCTGATTAAGGAAATAAGTCGGCCCGTCGCATCGCTTCATAATTCATCTACTTCGTTCATACGAACGAACAGACGTTGTTAGTACCTACACTTGTATATGGTTGTGAAAGTTGGGTATGGCAGAATAGACATGAAAGTAGAATAAATGCCGTAGAAATGAGAGCATTGAGAAGTATGTGTGGAGTGTCTTTGAACGACAGGGTAAAGAATTTTGTCATAAGATAGTTGTGGGGTAAAAGAAGATGTAGTGACGACCATTGAGAAAGGTATGCTAAGATGGTTTAGACACATGGAGAGGATGGATGACGAAAGACTGACCAAGAAGTTATATAAGTCAAGTGTGAATGGGACAGGAGGAAGGGGAAGACCTAGACGGACGATATCTGGCCAGATTGGAGACATCCTAAAAAAGGACAGGTGAGAAGTACCCTTAACCTTAAGAGTCATGCGCGCGCCCTCATTACCGATGGACGTGCGACGATTTATTCGAGACATATTAGTATCGTATTGTGCGTATAATGATGGCCGCGACATCGCAAATGTTAAAATGTTCAAAGTGCAACATTGTTATAAACGAGCTGCTTGCATTCGTGTGTGATAGACTAGACATCATGGATGAAGAAAGTGTTAGTCGCATATGCGTTAGCGCTTACACCGAAGAAAACATACGTAATGCAAAGATAATGTTGTTTGACTCGGTACCTGAAAGCAAACGGGAACGTATGGTAAACAGGAGGGGAGATGGGAGGAAGAGCCGGGACATAGACGATATTATAAGTCTTATCAAACAAGCCGAACCCGAGATATTACCGGTCTTTGTCGCAAGGGACCTCAAAAACCTTCCTCCGGTACTTTGGGATCATGTTACATCAACATGATCCCAAAGTACCGGACCACTCTTCTCAAAGAAATGCTCTGAATGCGTAATGAAATCAAGCGAGTAAAAGAGCAATACGCAACTATAGATCAATTGGAATCGGTAAAAAGTGTGCTGGATAAATCCACTTATATCAACACAAATAATTCCTACGTCAACAATAAAAGAGGTGGTTGTGTATTAAATAGTCCACAGTCGATTAAGTCCATTACCTCAGATAATTACATGTCTCCTGAGAGACCGTTATTATTATCTCCGCGGACAGAGGGTGGACAAGAAAAAAGTTTGTGCGGTAGTCGTACAGAAACTTACGCCGCGGCAGCGAGCAGCGCGATGACGCGTCGTAAACAGGTAGCGCTCGAGCGGCCGGCCGAGAGGGGACACACGGACGCTTCGAGTGTCGCGCACATTGGAAAGCAGAGTGCGATTTTGTCAAGTGCTAATACTGCTATTGAACAACCACCAAAATCGAACGATGGCTGGACATTAGTTCAGAAAAATAAGCGATTTAAATGCAACAAAGGGAAGGCAATTGTGAACTCGGAAGAAAAGTTTAAAGCGGCAGATATAAAATTACCCATTTATATCTATAATGTCGACAAAGGGGTTTCCGAAGAAGATATTATTATGTACATTAAGTATAAATCTAATCTACAAGTTACTGTTGAAAAAATGAACATGAAAAAAGCCAAAGAATACAATAGTTATAAAATATTCGTTCCTAGAACCAGTGAGGATTTATTCCTAAATGATGAGTTTTGGCCTGACGGTATATCATACCGCCGGTTTATATATTTTAAGAAGAATAATAAAGCCTCTGGGCAGACGCAGAATACTTACAATAAGAATGGATAGATTTTTTAAAATAACCAGTTTTAATTGTAAGAATGTAAAAACCGCAGTTGGATGTATTAGGCGTCTGTGTGTATCAGCTGATATTATAGCTTTACAAGAACCTTGGTTAACGCCCGATGAATTACCGATTTTGGGTAACATACATGATGACTTCGCCTATACTGGAACTTCTGCTATGGATACCTCGGCGGGTCTTTTGAAAGGATGACCTTATGGCGGTGTTGCGCTGCTATGGAGGAAGAGTGTGTTCTCATCGGTGGCGATTGTGCAGTGTAATAGCACAGTCAAATAATTCATACAGTCGTTCGACGAACGCGTCTAGACGGGTCAATCGTGCGGGGGCCAGGAGGTGAGACGCGGGAAGAGCGGTACCTAGTTACGTATATCGCCTTAGTTCCTAACTAGGTACATATTTTTGGGGGCTGGCGCGTGCTTGTTTTTTATTCGTTACTTATTTATTTGCTTATGAATATAAATTAAGATGGTGCATGCGAATTGTGCTGTGAGATATTGAAATTCTTTATGCTGTTTAAAGATATAGATAAATAAGGATTCAAAAAATCTTAGATTTCATCAATTTAAAAATAATGTGCACGTACTACTCATGTCTAGCAAAATCAGAGAATAAAGTAGGTACTAAACCATTGTACGTAAACAACATGGCAGACGTAAGAAAATATGCGTTGTAAGGTAATATTCGATTCAAGTGTGATTTTAATTTCATGCAATAAGTAGGTACCTAGTACCTTCGTATTAGTTAAGTACCTATCACATATTATTATGTATCTTGGTAACGGCGCATCCTAGCTTGAAAATAACCATATTTTTGGTCCCCTTTTATAAATCCCACACATGTTCTCCGTAATCTCATAGCCCGGTCACCCATCCATAAAATGACCGTGATGTCTATTGCTTTGCCTTAACGTAGTTTGCACGAAAAAAATCTGCAAAATACTTCATATCTATAACATAGGCTCTGCAAGCTGATCCCATGGTTACCCGTCCATTAAAGCACCGCTATGTCAATCGCTTTATTTTAACATGGTTTGTACGATAACGATATCTGAAAAATGCTTTATATTCTTAACCGCCTCCCACGACACCTGCGGGATGAAATAGGTGCTGACTGACACTTAGTTTACAAATCTGTCACCGCACGAAACATGCAAACTGTTTTATAATAATTATTTATCGTTAATTATTGTAATATAATAAGCTAGCTCTTTCCCACGGTTTCACCAATGTCCTGAGGGAACTACTTCGCGTACCCGGTTAATTTGTAGCCTAAGTTACTCCTTGGTACATCAGCTATCCGCCAGTCAACGCCTCGTCAAAATCGGTCCTGCTATTCCAGAGATTAGTGAAAACAAACAGACAGACAGACAAAATGGTAAAAAATGACATTTCGGTATATGTACCGAGTATACATCCATATGCATTTAGTAAAAAGCAGTTATTTTAATATTACAAACAGACTGGAGTGTCTGTAATATTAAAATTATGTGTATAGATGTATTTATATGTATAGATAAGTGATTTACACTGTGATATTCATGTAGCGTAGCAATTGTTATATTTTTCTTTAATAAATAGACGGTGTTTGAATAAGTAGGTATTTTTACATGTGGCAGCCCTAGCCTCGCCCTAGAAAAAGCCGACAACGTCTAGACAAGGGTAACCTTGTCTAGACGTTGTCGGCTTTTTCTACGAGATCAAAGGCGTCAAACTACTGTATGTCTTATTATACTGTGGTAATAGTGTACGGCTAGCGTCATTTAAAGTGAAGTTACTAGAACGCGAATTACTCATCTTTTCCGTATATATGCCCACTGACTGTAATGAAAATTTAATCGAATTTACTGACACTTTAAGTGAAATTAATGCAATAATAGAAAATAGCAACATACAATCTGTTTTTATGTTAGGAGATTTTAATGCGCATATAAATGAGCTTTTTTATGATGAACTGCACAATTTTTGCACGGAGCAAAAGTGGACCTGTGCAGATGTGGAACTGTTGCCATCTAATAGTTATACGTTTAATACTGATGTGTACGGCTGCAAGCGCTGGCTCGACCATTGCGTGGTGACTGAGGCTGCGCGGCAGACGGTAGTTAATGCGGAGGTGTTGTATGACAGTTATTGCTTCGACCATATGCCCCTTCAAATAACATGTAACTTACAACTAATTAAACCTAGCATTGTAGTACACCAACCTATGCAAAATTAAATTATATGGGGGGATAGAGACTCCAAACAAATTGAATTGTATGGGGAATTATGTCATTCTTATCTACGAGAAATAGATTTGCCTTTAGAATTAACTAGTTGTGCCGATAAGATATGTGATGATCCGAACCATCGTGTTGTAATAAGCACTCTGTATAATAAAATTATTCAGTGCCTGTCGAGGGCTGCGGAATGTAGTGCAAGATGTGTAAAGAATATAAAATACAAACCCCTGATAGGCTGGAATAAACACGTTAAAAGTGCTCACTGTGCGGCTCGGCTTGCGTTTCAAATGTGGCATCTTAATAATAACCCGACTGTGGGATATATTTATGAAAGAATGCGTCAAACGCGTAGATTGTTTAAATCTAAGTTAAAGTGGTGTCGCAAAAATCAAACTAAAATAAGATTAGACATTTTAGCTGAACACCACAAATCAAAACATTTTGGGAATTTTTGGAAATCCACAAATAAAATGAATCCCAGGCCTAGTCTCCCAGTGAGCGTGGCAGGTCAGTGTGATCCCACAGCGATAACTTATATGTTTGTTAGGCATTTTAAAGTTGATTCGCCACTGGTGTCTACGGCGCCAGTGATGTCGTCGGTATTGGGCGCTAAGTCCATGACCATGTCTTCGGCACAGACAGTTAAATTCTCCGCCAAAGAAGTTAAAAATGTAATCAAGGGCATGGTGAGAGGTAAGTCTCCGGGACATGATCACCTTAGCCTTGAACACCTGCGATACGCTAGTGTACATCTGCCGAGGGTGTTGAGTATGTTCTACTCTCTTTGTATGAGTCACTCATTCTTACCAGACGATCTTATGAAAACGATAGTTGTGCCAATAATTAAGAACAGGGCGGGAGATACTGCAGATCCCGCCAACTATAGGCCAATTTCTTTAGCTACGGTTACAGCTAAAGTGCTGGACTGTCTGTTGGACGCGCATATGGTTATATTATATGTTTTCATATAATATGTTTATGCATATGTTTTCGACCCGGGCTCTCCACAGAGACTGCCATACTGTGCCTAAAACAGACAGTTCAGTACTATGCTGATAGGAAGACGCCGGTATATGCGTGCTTTCTTGATTTATCGAAAGCGTTCGACCTGGTGTCTTATGACATACTGTGGAGTAAGCTACACCAAGAAAGTGACGTACGCGAAGAGGTAATTTCTGTTCTTAAGCATTGGTACAAAAATCAAATGAATTATGTTAGGTGGGCTGGGGAGTTGTCGGATGTGTACAGGTTGAGCTGCGGGGTGAGGCAGGGGGGTATTACTTCACCTCGTCTGTTCAATGTGTACATATATCGGCTGATTGTGGTGCTCAGCAATACCAGGGTTGGTTGTCATATTGATGGCGTCTGCATCAATAATATTAGCTACGCTGATGACATGGTATTGCTGAGCCCCTCGATCCAAGCACTGAGACAACTTCTTCAGTTATGTGAGGGTTATGCGGAGGCTCAGGGACTCAGGTATAATGCCAAAAAGAGTGAGCTGTTAGTGTTCAAGGCGGGCACCAAATGTTACTCTAATGTGCCACAAGTAACAGTTGCGAACACTCCACTAAGACGAGTGACACAGGTTAAATACTTGGGTCACTGGGTCACTGATGACCTTAATGATAACGTAGACATAGAGAGAGAACGCAGAGCTTTGGCTGTCCGAAGCAATATGTTGATCCGCAGATGTGGAAAATGTACAAGAGATGTTAAAATTTCTCTTTTTAGGGCTTACTGCCAAACTTTTTACACCTGCAATCTGTGGATCAAATATACGCGGCGGGCATACAGTGCATTGCGTGTCCAGTATAATAACGCGTTCAGAATGCTCATGGGGCTGCCACGCTTCTGTAGTGCTTCACAGATGTTTGCGGAGGCGTCGGTTGATGGGTTTCATGCCATCATCCGCAAGCGTAGCGCATCAATATTACACAGAATGCGTGTCAGCTCCCACAGCATTCTAAGCGCGTTATGCGATAGATGGGAATTCCCAATGTTAAAGCACTGGATACAGTTACATACCTAGGTATTGTGTTGTATCCAGTGCAGTGCACATTATAACATTAAGTAGGTACTAACATTAGGTTAAGAAAAATTGTACTTACAACATATGGATTCTTATTATCCGAAATAAACAGTTATTATTATTATTATTATTTGTTTCTCTTTCTCGGGTATTATTCTAATTTGTTATAAAAATACCCGGCCCTTTGGCAGGCGTACACGGAGACATAGGTCCAAGGCGCAGAGGCCCTTTGAGAATTTTAATCTAGAATGTAATGGAACACCTACTGAGGCGCCTCCATCACTGCACTATTAAGTACAGTCACGGGTTAGCCGAAGCAGGTGAGGGCCTATTGCTATTTATATGGAAACTAATTACTCTGGGCTATTGGGATGGGTGTTTAATGGATAGGTTTAGATGAAAACTATGGATGAATGCCGGCGTCTGCCCTAAGTACTCTTATAGTACGTCGAAAAGGGGCAGACGGTGACTCGCCAGCTCACTAGATGGACCCTCTGATGGGAGTGAATGAAGCAAGAGAGGTATGTCAGGATCGTTGCAAAAGACGTTCCGTAGTCTCTGCCTACTCCTCCGGCAAATAGGCGTGAGTCTATGTATGTATGTAGACCCTTAAATAAGTATTAGACATATACCTATACTGCGTAGTAGCATCTAAAATATGTGCCTTCACTGCGCAACTAAGTGTTTAGGTATGTGCCGATTCCTTTTTCCTATCCATACACACGTAACATATTCTACAGTTTCTGAATAACTCAATAATGCAACATCAAAATGTATCACATATAAAATACTAGCGCCATGATGAAAGTGAGTGAGCCTACTTCATAAACTATTTAATACAAAAGTTAGTCGTCTTGTATCCGTACCGTATCCGTCACGATATAAGACGTTGCCATAACCTTCACGGATGATTGAGGAAGGTGTGCAAAATTAGACGGCCGGTCGCATCGCTTTATAATTCATCTGCTTCGTTGGTTCGCTTGGCTTGCTACGATTTCTTTCTTTCTTTTTCTTCTGAAAGCTATTGATTCTACAGTGTTTCTCGGGATAACAATAGATAGCAGGCTACAGTGGGGTCCCCACATAACCTGCCAGGAAAACTCAACTCTGCTGCTCATGCAGTCCGTAAAATTAGACAGTTCACTGATGTGGAAACAGCTCGTCTGGTTTACTTTGGTTACTTCCACAGCTCGATGTCCTACGGTATTTTGCTGTGGGGCAATGCTGCTGATATAAAAAACATTTTTGTATTACAGAAACGGACTGTTAGAGCAATATACCAGCTGGGAGCGAGAGTGTCTCTAAAAGAACGGTTTGGGGATATTGGTATTCTCACTGTCGCGTCACAATTTATTTTTGCTAACATAATGAATGTTAGGAAAAATATCCACCTTTTCACTAAGCATTGTGATATTCACAATATTAGCACTCGGACTAGACACAGACTGCACGTTCCTTTCCACCGACTGTATAAAGTACATGACTCATTTGTGGGGCTTGGTATCCGTATATAATATAATAAACTACCCATTGCCTTGCTACAATTACCTTCAAATATATTCGAAAAGAAAGTTAAAGCAATTTTGCTGAAGAAAGCGTACTATACAGTTAAAGATTATTTAAATGACAAGACAAGTTGGTCGCTTAGTTGAACGGGAATGATATCTGTACACAAATATTATATTATTTTCTTCTTCAATTATATTATTTTATTCTACTGTAATTTTCTTTTTTTTTTGTTGGTTTGTTGGGAATCTTTATAATGTTATAATATTTAGTTAATTTGTTATGAACAATTTGAAAACTTTTTTATATAATTTAAATGTTTAATGATTGATAATGTGATTTATTATGTTTATACCTACAATGTTATTTTTTAATTGTTATTATTATTTATGTAATGACGTTCAAAAGTGCCAGGAAATGGTCTATTTGAAATAAAGAACTTTGATTTTGATTTGATTTTGATTTTGATTTTGCATGATTATCCGGATATGTTTGTTAGGACACCGGGCTATATACCTTTGCTAATGAATGCGTAAAATTAGTCTCATTATAATGATGGGAAAGCAAATTATGTTTTACTTGCTTGAAAATATAAATATAGAAATTCTTTAACAATTATGTTTTATTCCATTACAGCCTTTCATAGTACAGTCCACTACCGGACCCAAACCTCTCGTAATTTATTTCACAGTTGCACTGTGAGTCAATAGGTGGATGTAGTTTACTATAAAACGGTCTTCAGACCGGTCGGTATGGGGTTTGTTGTCGAGTTTTTTATCTGTTCGCAAAGCTAGTATTTGCTTCATGCATGTTCCTTAGTCGCCCACAAAATGAAATGGGGTGGTGGCATTTTGTATTCTTAATCCAGATATTTTATTTATTTATAGGTAGGTACGTCAACAATATACATACTAAAATGCGTTAAGAGTATGGCACTGTAAATACAATATTATATGTATATCAATTACAGACGTACACAACATTTTTGCAAAGTATTATGTATAAACAAACAATTAAAACTTACTTAAAAATAAAAATAATTTAATAAAATACACTTTACGCAAAATTAACAAGAAAATAGAAATCAAAATAAACATAACAAAAGATGACATTCCCTGAACTATCTTACGCTTGAATTGGTCGAATGAGTTGTGAAAAATGACAAGATCACCTGAGCGTCCGCACAAGGAATTATATTCTAGACAAATACGCACTACTGGTGAGTGTTTGCCAATGTTTGTTCTGCAAAACGGAATATAAAATGTTTTAGTCATGTTTATTAGTCTTTAAGAATATAATGTTAATTAATAAATTAATATTAAATTAGGAATAACAAAGCCTTACTACGAAAGTTTGCATAGATAATAGAAAGTTTAATCTCTTTCACCCAAAAACTTCTAAGCAGATTTTGGTTAATCTTTGCAGTAATATAACTTATACATCAGAACCTTTAATATGAAATTTTGTCCCGATAACAGACTCTTAAGCAGGTGAGATCGAGGGCATAATCTGGTACATAATAGCTTTGACTCTGCTAAGACTACTACCAAACTTCGAACTATAGTATTCTAACCATATTTTTCCATCTACATGTCATTATTATACTTATTACTTCGCAAGCAAACACGGAGCGCAATATATAAAGTAATAATCATTATTTGTGGACGCTCAGCTGCAAACATACACAATTTATTATGACTCGATGAGCTATCGAACATTGTTATCACGTTCTACGTAAGTGTGGGGCCAATAAAGATATTTAAAGGAATTACTTCAGAGAAAATACTTAGTTTATAGTTTAGTTAACTAGCTTTCCTTGTGGATTTATATGTCTTCAATTTCATTTTTACTTGAGTTTTTCAAAGACGTCTTCGAGTGCATTGGTGAAGAGCTTAGGAGATATTACATCCCCCTGCCTCACCCCTCTTCGCAACTCGATGGGGCTGGTTTTACTGTCCCGCAACTGGAGGAACAACAGTCATAGTGGCCGTGTCATACAAACATCTCAACACCTCGATGTAGCGCCAATCGACGTGACACCGCTGCAGAGCATCCAGAACCGCCCAGGTTTCGATGAAGTCGAAGGCTTTCTCGTAGTCCACGAAAGCCATACACAGCGGCTGATTGTACTCGTTGGTCTTTTGTACAATCTGCCGATCAGTTTGGATGTGGTCTACGGCGCTGTAGCCTTTTCGAAACCCGGCTTGTTCCGGTGGCTGGAAATCGTCGAGTTTTTTGGCGAGGCGGTTTGTTACGACTCTCGAGAACAACTTGTAGACGTGGCTCATGAGTGGAATGGGTCTATAGTTTTCAGCAAAGTTTTGTCACCTTTTTTGAAAAACAGAACCACCGCACTCCCACTCCACGCCTGAGGTGTTAGGCCTTGGTGCCCCACCTGCTTTTAAGAGCTCTGTGGTGATTCCGTCATCCCCTGGACACTTGTTGTTCTTAAGCTGCTCGAGAGCCACTCTTACCTCGCCCTGGTTGACATCAGGGATGTCCTCCGTGTAATGACGCGTGAGTTGAGCTCTGTGGTCATCATCGCTGGGTCTCGTGGGTTGAGGCATCCGTGATGAGTACAAGTCCTTGTAGGAACTCTCAATTTCAGCGAGAATCTTGAACTTGGAGGTTACGGTTTTTCCATCCGCAGTATGGAGTTTCGACAGATGAATTCTACCAAGCTGGCGAGCGAACACTTTGGTGCCTCGATTCTGTTCAATCGCAGTCGCAGGCGCGGGTATTGAAACATCAGAGGTCACGTTGCACCAGCTTCCGGATCTTCCGGTTTAGGTTGCTTCCCTCCGTCGAAGACGTTTGCGCATATGACATTCCCCTTCTTTGCCTCATAAGTTCGAGAGTCTCAAGCGAGAGTTTACTTTGCATGTTAACGGTTTTTCCGGGAAACACAGTTCGAGACACATCCTGTAGCGTTTTGACCACAGCGTGGGCTTTCTCGTCAACAGTGCCATGGGTTTCCAGCAGTCCGAAACGGTTTTGAAGTTCCAGTTGAAACTTTTCGGATCCTACTGCTAGCTGAGGCGCAGTAGGTCTAAGAGTAGACTTCATCATGCGAAGCCTCTCAGCTCTGAAATCTATATTTAGAGTGCCTCGGACAAATCGGTGATCGCTACCGGTATTAAACCTGTTGATCACTGAGACGTTTCTAAATATATACCTCCGATCAGACATGATGAAGTCTATCTCGTTCCTTGTCATAGTATCGGGGCTTCGCCATGTCCAGTTTCTATGAGGCTTCTTCTTGAAGAAGGAGTTCATTAAGAAGAGCCCCTGTGACTCCAGAAAGTTGACCAGCATATGCCCCCTGTGATTTTGGCGCCCCACGCCATAGGATCCGATTCTCGTTTCGCCGCTTTCTTGTACTCCCACTTTGGCATTAAAGTTTCCCATAACAACGCTGTAGTGTGTCTTGGTGGTATGATGTAGAGCCTTAGTAATATCCTCATACATGGCTTCGATTACGTCAGCGCAGTATGTCGAGGTCGGCTCACATACCTGTACCACCTTCAAGGAGTACCTGTCAGTGATCCTTAATATGAGGTACGCTACCCGTGTCGACACACTGCTGATTTCTACAACGTTGTAAGCGAGAGATTTGTTAACGAGGAAACCGACATCACCCTGAGAGGGCTGATCGCCTTCTCGAAAGTAGAACAGGTTGCCTGACTCAAGGGAAGAACAGGTTGTCTTTCAGACGCTGTACTGGACTGGACGAGGCATAAACATTAATGGCGAGTACATATAGCACCGTCGGTTTGCCGACGATATCCTCATCGTGGCCAGCCTGGAAGAGCTAAGCGAGATGCTGCACAGCCTAAATGGAGCCTCTCGACGAGTCGGTCTCGACATGAACTTGGATAAAACCAAGATTATGTTCATCGAACACATTATGCCGGGCCCGGTTTATGTCGACGGATCGATGCTCGAAGTTGTTCAAGAGTATGTCTACCTTGGGCAAGTAGTCCAGCTTGGTAGAAACAACTTCGAGAAAAAAATCGACCGCAGGATCCAGTTGGGTTGGGCAACCTTTGGCAAGCTACGTCGAGTTTTCTCTTCGCCCCTACCGCAATGCCTGAAGACCAAATTCTTCAACCAATGCGTCCTACCTGTTATGACGTACGATGCCGAGACGTGGACATTCACAGTGGGGCTAGTCCACAAACTAAAAGTCACGCAGCGAGCTATGGAACGGGCTATGCTTGGCGTCTCTTTGAAGGATAAAATCCAAAATGAAGTTATCCGACAAAGAACCAAAATTACCGACATAGCTCACAGAATCAGTAAGCTCAAGTGGCAGTGGGCTGGCCATATCTGTAAAAGGACTGATGGCCGGTGGAGCAAGCGTGTGCTAGAGTGGAGACCACGCCTCGGCAAGAGTAGGGCGGCCCCCGGCTAGGTGGACCGACGACCTGAAAAAGATGGCTGGGGCAGACTGGATGCGGATCCGGTCACTGACCCTCGTGGCGAGGTGCTAAAAGAGTGGGCGGTGACGACTGGTCTGGTCGTCCTGAATCGGGGTTCGGCTTACACGTGCGTGTGGCAGCGGGGCGGGTCGATAGTGGACGTCTCGTTCGCTAGCCCCTCTGTCGCCAGCCGAGTCCACGACTGGCGTGTCGCCGTGGAGGTGGAGACGCTGTCGGAACATCGGTATATTCGGTTCGACGTCTCTGCCCAGACCGCGAGCGGCCGCCATCCAACAATCCCGATTAATGACGGCCCCCGTTGGGTGCTTAAGCGCATCGACAAGGAACTACTCGAGGAAGCTGCCTTAGTCCAGTCCTGGATCTGGGAGTCGACGACGGACGGCCCCGTCGACGTCGAGGCGGTGGCGCTGCGGTTTCGCGGGGCGATGACGCAGATCTGCGACGCGTCCATGCCCCGTGTCCGCCAACAGTCCGCAAGGCGCCGGGTGTACTGGTGGACCGCCGAGATCGCGCAATTGCGTGTAGCATGCGTTGCGGCTCGTCGCCGGTACACCCGATACCGGAGACGACGTCGACGAGATTCCGCCGAGGAGGACGCGCTGTATGAGGTATACCGCGCGTCTAAGGAGACTCTGTGGCTGGCCATCGGCAACTCAAAGTCGCGTGCCAGGGAGGAGCTGCTGGGGTCCCTAGATCGGGATCCGTGGGGGCGCCCCTACCGTTGGGTACGGGGCAAGTTGCGTCCCTGGGCGCCTCCACTAACGCAAAGCATGCAACCCCAGTTGCTAGAGGCGGTGGTATCGGCTCTCTTCCCAGAGCGAGTGGGACACGTTCCCCCGGCGATGGCTTCACTCTCAGCCACAGACTCTCCAGAAAAGCAGAGCACCGATGTCCTCGAGGTGACGCAAGCAGAGACGAGAGCGGCCGTGTTGCGACTCCGGGCTAAGAACACAGCGCCCGGACCCGACGGAGTTCCTGGTCGAGCTCTTGTCCTGGCTCTGAAGGAGCTAGAGCCCCAGCTGAGGGGGCTCTTCACGGCATGTCTCGAGCAGGGTCAGTTTCCCAGTGTGTGGAAGGAGGGGAGGCTGGTCCTGCTCAGAAAGGAGGGGCGCCCCGCGGACTCACCGTCCGCGTATCTCATGCTCGACGAGGCGGGCAAACTTTTTGAGCGTATTGTCGCAGATCGCCTCGTCAGCCACTTGTGCAGGGAGGGACCGAACCTGGACGATAACCAATTTGGTTTTCGTCGGGGGCGCTCCATCATGCGCGTGAGAGCCTTGGTGGAGGAGACGGTGTCCCGGGATGGGGTGGTGCTGGCAGTGTCTTTAGACATCACCAACGCATTCAACACTCCAGGGTAGGCCCTGGAGTTGTATTCGGGAGGCTCTGAAATACCATCGCGTGCCTCCCTACCTTGGCCGTACAGTAGGGGCTTACATAGAGGGTAGATGCGTCACCTATTGGGGACGTGACGGTGCTGGTCGGCACCTCATGTCGTGCGGTGTTCCGCAGGGATCGGTCTTGGGACCGCTTCTGTAGAACATCGGCTACGACTGGGTGCTGAGAGGTGAACTCCCGCCGGGCGCCGACTTGACATGTTATGCGGACGACACGCTCGTAACTGCCCAGGGGAGCTCGCACAGGGAAGCGACGTTGATAGCCACGGCTGCGGTGTCACAGGTGGTGAACCGCATCCGGCGCCTTGGCCTGGAAGTGGCCCTAAATAAGTTCTGGCCATAGTGTTTCATGGCCCCCGACGGGCGCCGGCGCCGGGATCACACATCGTAGTCACCGGAGCCCGGATAGCTGTCGAGTCCACCATGAAGTATCTGGGATTGGTGCTCGACAGCCGATGGGAATTCGGGCCCCACTTCCGGCGGCTAGCGCCCAAGCTCATGGGCGCAGCAGGCGCGCTTTCAACGTTGCTTCCCAACTTGGGGGGCCCGAGCGCTGCCTGTAGGCGGTTGTACGTGGGAATCGTGCGGTCCATGGCCCTGTATGGGGCCCCTGTGTGGGCGATGAACATGACGGCCAGCACTCTCGCCATACTGCGCAAACCGCAGAGGGCGATGGCCGTCAGAGTCGTCCGCGGGTATCGCACGATTTCCTACGAGGCGGCTTGCATCCTGGCCGGATCCCCGCCCTGGGATCTAGAGGCGAAAGTACTCGCGTCATTATATCGATGGCGCGAGGAAGAGCAGACACGGGGCTCGAGGCTGGTGCAGCGGCAGATCTCCGTCGAGGAGCTCCGTCAGGTCTTGGTGGTGGAATGGCGGCAAAGGCTTCTGCGCCCTACCGCCGGCCTCGCCACCATCGAGGCGATCCGGCCAGTACTCGATGACTGGCTCGGGAGAAGGCATGGCTCCCTGTCGTTTAGGGTGACGCAGGTGCTGTCGGGGCACGGCTGCTTCGGCAAGTACTTGTGCCGCATAGACAGGGAGCCGGACGCTCGGTGCCACCACTGCGTCCATTGCGGGGAGGACACGGCGCAACACACGCTCGCCGAGTGTGTAGCTTGGGAGGAGCAGCGCCGTGTCCTCACAAATAAAATAGGAGGCGATCTGTCGCTGCCGGCCGTAGTGCGGAGGATGGTCGGTAGCGCAGAGTCGTGGAACGCGGTGGTTTCCTTCTGCGAAAGCGTGATGTCGCAGAAGGAAACTGCGGAAAGGGAGAGGGAGATCTCGACTCCCTTCCCCGGCCGCAGAAGGCGCACCGGGTGCAGGAGAAGGGCGGACAACGCCCTTTTCCGGCCCCCATGAATGGGTCCAGGGGCGAGGGACTTGGGGAAGTCCTCGCCCCCTATTCGATGGACCCGAGGCGCAGGCGCGCGCGGTTGTCGGCGCGCGCCTCTGAGGCGATGCACGGGGTAGTTCAACACCTCACTACCCCGTGCAGGAGACGAGGCCCGGAAAGACCGGCCAGCACTAGTGTGGGGCTGCGGAAGAATTTGGATTCCCGCGGCCCTGCACGCACGTGCGAGGTGACACCGGGGTGGTTTTAGCCGGTAAGAGTCCGGCACGGCCCTCCACCTAGTCCATGAGGATTTCCCCCCGCAAAAAAAAAAAAAAAGTCTGGATGCGGCAGGCTGAGGACCGTGTACTGTGGCGCATGTTGGGAGAGGCCTATGTCCAGCAGAGGACTGCGATAGGCTGATTGATTGATTGATTGAGTTTTTCATATCTACTACTATACGTCATATTATAAAATGAAGTCTCCTTTTCTTCGTGTCTGTCTGTATGACGTTTGACGACCGGTTGGCGCAGCGGGAGTGTAAGCGACTGCTACGCCGAAGGTCGCGGGTTCGATTCCCGCTCAAGTCAAACATTTGTGTGCGTGAACATGAATGTTTGTCTTGGTCTGGGTGTTTCTATGTATAATATGTATGTATTTACAAAAAAAAAGTATATATGTATGTTTATCCATTATCTAGTACCCATAGTACAAGCTTCTGCTTAGTTTGGGACTAGATGGTGTTGTGTGAATGTGGTAGAATATTATTATTATTATATTATTATTATATGAAGTTATGAACGCGATATACACTAAAATTACGAAACGATTTTCTGTACGGTTTTCACTAATAGATAAACTGATTCCTGAGGAAAGTTTGGATGCAATGGATCTTCACGGTAGCAGAGCCTTGCTGATTTCAGCATGAATGGCCCGGCTTGACCGGGGAAGTACTACCCTCTCACAGAAAATCGACGGTGAGTGAGCGCGCTGGATGCCCTTTCCCCTATTTCTTCTCCCTCATGCCACTCCTCATCCTATCCCTTTTCCCAACCCCAAGGGGCGGCAACGCACTTGTGACTTCTGTGATGTTGCTTGTGTCCATGGGCGGCGGTAATTGCTTACCATCAGGCGATCCGTCTGCTTGTTTACCACCTATTATTACAAAAAAAAACAATTCACGCGGGTGGAGTCGCGGGGGAAATCTAGTAATTTATAAGTGTCTCGTAGAGGCCAAAATTTAACCTTTCATGATACATCTTTTGTCGAACATTGTTGCAAAAATATGTTGAATGCACATAACTATATTACTTTAGTTTGTAGCATGAGCCAATTCTACATTTAAAAAATAAACCTATTCGCATTAAGAAACTGTGCATACCTCTTTTAAATTGGCAAAAATAACTCTTTATATAACGGTTTGCTTGCATATTCGTAATAATTGCAATATTAATAACAACAAACGACTGGTTTCTATGAAATAAGCTTGCTCTTTTCTTTAAATGCAGAAAATGTTTTTAAATAAATAAGTAATTACGGTTAGTTGGAAATCTCTTTGCGAACGCAGAATAAATAATGTGCAGTAAAACTATTTAAGGGGCAGAAAAAGTTTTTTAGAAGTTCTATATATTGAATAACTTGTTATGAATCAAAACTCATGATTCATTTTAGCCTATTTTACTCTGCGGACATTTTTGAACGAAAAGTTCATACCACATCAATAAACTTAAACATTACAATACTTAAATACTTACCTTTTTTATACCCTCACGCCTGTATACCCTAAGGGGTAGGCAGAGGTGTCATATTACATCCACATTTCGTCTTATGAATTTTAGATCCCACGTAATGGGCGCGAGCCTATTGCCGTTACGAATCGAACCCGGTACCTCCCGGTCAGCAGACGCTTACGCTATCCACTGGACCGCGGAGGTAGTCCAGTAGCATTTTCTATTAAATTAAATTAGAAGGTGATGTTATTATTTCAGGATTAGACAGTTTACTACCTACCAAAAAAATCTACTTTTGAGAACATATAAAGACGTATAACTTATTTCATGCAACATAATTATTATACGACTATATCTACTACGCACCCGTGGCTAAAAGCGTGATGTTATATAGCCTACAGCCTTCCCCGATCAAAAGACTATGTAAATAATTTTACAATTCGAATCTTTGCCTGAGATCAGTGCATTCAAATACATACATAGCCTCACGCCTATTTCCCGAAGGGGTAGGCAGAGACTACGGGACGCCATTTACAACGATCCCATCAAGTTTCTCATGGATGCTCTTCAGTTTTAGGGTACTTCTGACCTGTCTTTTTTTAGGATGTCTCCAATCTGGCGTTCAAATAACTAAGCAAAAAAACTCTTCAGCTTTGTAACAGTACGAAATAGCATAAACTGTTATCTTCCTCTCCATCTATTGCTCTTAATATATTTTTTTACTTTAATCATAATTCCTACCCATTTCCATGTCTCTTCGGTTACGTAGCCACGAACGAAAGAATAAAATTCCAAATCGATTTCCAATATAACATAAAAAGCTTGTACAAAAAATTAATACTTCCGTGTGAACTTGCTGTCTCGCTCGCACACCGGATATTGAGTACCACACCGGCGGCGGAAGGCGGCCGCTCGAATTTAGAACAAAGGGAAGTACGCCATCTACCGGTAACTAGAAGTTACTGTGCGAGTTATGAACGTGACTTTGATGCGTTTTGGCGGATCAAATAATAGGTATTTGATATTGAAGAGTCGTAGAGAAATTAATTAAGGATTATAGTTTAGATATTTTGTATAATCATACACACAACACCGTATACTCCCAGGCTAAGCAGAACTTGAGCTATCGATATGTCATATGTCAGTACATACCTACATATTATACATAGGAACCAAAGAAATACAAATATCCATGTTCACGCATACAAATGTTTGACTTGAACAGGAATCGAACCAGCGACCTTCAGCGTGGCAGCCGATTATACTCATGCTACGGCATAGGCCAATGCGAGTTGCGTTTCATTCAGTGAGTGCGGGCATTCTATTCACTCTTCCTATCCAGTAAAAGAGACAAAAGATGACGAGTACAAGAGCGTATGAGAGAAGGATAACTTCGTACCTGCCTACGATGGACTGCTTACCAACAAGCGGGCTTACCCCTCGTTTTCACCAAGAAACATGTCCAATACTAGTTTCATACAAAACTTGTAGACAACATAATTATTTGTTTTATACATGTATTGAAACTGTCTCAAACATTCTTTCGTTCACACTGTGTAGCCAACAAGTATATATACAAGTATAAAACACATTTGCGTTTACACTGAAGTCTGTTACAGTTTAAAACTTGTCTTATACATTGATAGCGTTCTCACCTACAAAATACAGTCGTGTTTTAGACAAGTATTGTTTATTTTATTGCAATTTCTGTATAATACAAGATTTAAACAAGTTTTAAACTATATCCATGCTTGTTGGATAAAGTATTCAACATACCGGACGAACCGCGTTTTTTACTTTGAAAACGAAAGAAGAAGAAGAATGGAGTGGTCAAAAAAACAAACTTTAGAATTCATTGAGCTTTTGCATGTACAAGAATGCCTGAGGAATGTGAAAAATAAAATATATAAAGATCGTCAGAAGAAAAAAGACGCATTGGCAGCAATTGCTTCGCAAATGTACATGTAATGCTTTTTATTTATAGACTCACGCCTGTATCCCTGAAGGGGTAGGCAGAGGTGTAATATTACACCCACATTTCGCCATGAATTTTAAGGTCGCCACGTAATAGGGGGGGGGGAGGGGGGCTATTGCCGTACCGGGCACATTACCAGACTCCGTGCTGCCACTGAGAATTCGGAAAAACCCAGTAATACTTTTGCCCGACCCGGGAATCGAACCCGGGACCTCTATTTAGCAGTCGCAAACGCTATCAACTGGACCACGGAGGCAGTGTTAAAGATGTTGATAAAATATAACGAACCTCTAGAACCAGCTTAATAGGGAAGTAAATGAATTAAAAACCGGTCAAGTGCGAGTCGGACTCGCGCACCGAGGGTTCCGTACAAACCTGTAGGTATATAACTAAATGTTCACCAGTCATAGTAATGGTATTTTTATTGCCAAATGAAATCCATAACATTACAGTATGGAAAGCTGGAGGAACATAAATTAAAGAAAAAGGGGTCTTTGTCGTTTGTAATCAGTCATTCTTTATTTTATATTAACATATATCGCTTATTTTATAATATAATTTAAATTGCCTCCGTGGTCCAGTGGATAGCGTATGCGACTGCTGATCGGAGGTCCCGGGTTCGATTCCCGGGTCGGGCAAAAGTGTTACTAGGTTTTTCCGAATACTCAGTAGCAGCCCGGAGTCAGGTGATGTGCCCAGTAACGGCAATAGGCTCGCCCCCTATTACGTGGGACCTAAAAATTCATGGCGAAATGTGGGTGTAATATTTACACCTCTGCCTACCCCTTCGGGGATACAGGCGTGAGACTATAAATAAATAAAATAAATAATTAAAATATAACTTAAATACCTATACCAGCCTTGCAGCAGCCTTGCAAAAGTCTGCTGATGAATGATGGTAAGATTTTTATCAAAGTTATTGATTTACAAAGTTTTTAGTGACTATTAGAAATCTGTTACAAAAATACTTATAAAGTACAGAATAATTAGCAAAAAGGTTTGAAGACTATGTAATTATTTGAAATCTCAATCTCAATCAGCCTATCGCAGTCCACTGCTGGACATAGGCATCTCCCAACACGCCCCACAGCACACGGTCCTCAGCCTTCCGCATCCTTTATCTGGGCTATAAAACGTTGCTTTGTACCAAATTTCAAGATTTAGAGTTCACGGAAAGAACCCTGTAGGTTTTAATTCCCTTGCGAGTAGTCGCGAGTTTGAAAATATGATTAAATTGCTCTTTCTTTTGATTGCGTAGACATAGAAGTTTGATTTTGTTACAGCCAAACGGTGTTATATAACTCTACGCGTTCAAGAGTAAGGGGTAGTAACTTTAAATTTATTAAAAATATTTTTCTTATATAATGTAACTAAAAATTTACGGTTTTCGCAATTTTTCCTTTATAAGTGATATAAGAAGTTGCTTCGTACCAAATTTCAAGATTTTGAGTTCACGGGAGTACCCTGTAGGTTTTGATTCCCTTGCGAGTAGTCGCGAGTTTGAAAATATGCTTATATTGCTCTTTCTTTTGATTGCGTTGACATAGAAGTTTGATTTTGTTGCAGCCTAACGGTGTTATATACTTGAGTATTTGATATGAATTTCAATTTAATACCTCTACGCGTTCAAGAGTAAGGGGTAGTAACTTTAAATTTATTAAAAATATTTTTCTTATATAATGTATCTAAAAATTTACGGTTTTCGCATTTTTTCCTTTATATGTGCTATAAGGCGTTGCTTTGTACCAAATTTCAAAATGCTGAGCTCACGGAAAGTATCCTGTAGGTTTTGATTCACTTGCGAGTAGGCGCGAGTTTGAAAATATGCTTATATTGCTCTTTCTTTTGATTGTGTTGACATAGAAGCTTGATTTTGTTGCAGCCTTACGGTGTTATATACGGTCTGAGTATTTGATATGAATTTCAATTTAATACCTCCAAGCGTTCAAGAGAAAGGGGTAGTAACTTTAAGTTTATTAAAAATATTTTTTTTATATGCTGTAACTAAAAATTTAAGCTTTTCGCAATTTTTCCTTTATGAGTGATATAAGACGTTGCTTCGTACCAAATTTCAAGATTCTGAGTTCACGGGAAGTACCCTGTAGGTTTTGATTCCAATGCGAGTTTGAAAATATGCTGCAATTTGCAGCATATACAGCTGTATCTTTTGATTGCGTTGGATTAGAAGTTTGATTTTTTTACAGCTCTATGGAACCGTAGATTCGACTATTTAGTATAAATTTCAGTTTGATACCGCCGCGCATTCCTGAGAAAAAGGGTCTTGACAGACGGACGGACAACAAAGTGATCCTATAAGGGTTCCGTTTTTTCTTTTCGAGGTACGGAACCCCTAAAAACGAAGTCAGGTTCTTTCTTTTAAAATATAAAAATACTGCTTGAATTTGTCTCGAATTCTACAAGTTTAGCTACGACAAAAACATGAGATCATAAACATGTAGACAACTACAAGTTTTCAACCAACAAGTTTCATACAAGTTTTGTATACGTATCTACAACAAGTTACATACAAGTTTTGTATAAGGTACAACAAGTTTTATTCATGTGTATAGTTCTGTATACAACACGTTTTATACATGTATATGAGAAAAGAAAACTGTGTCAAAAACATTGTCAAAATCTTGTTAAATACATGTATTATACCTTGGTGAAAACGAGGGCTTATAGTGCAAAAGTCGTAACTCGTAGCGTGTGGATTAAAGACCGTAGCTCGTAGCACACAGCTTGTAGCTTGTTTGCAGCCATTGTCTTACTTTCTTTTCGTATGAGCGTGTGCTTAAACTTTGGAATCGGAGTGTTAAGTTTGCCTGAAGGTTCAGCATAGCTTTGTCGTGAGACAATGGCCGGACCTACGGCATTACGAGCCCTTCGTAACACGGGAGCGCTCTGACGTAATTGCCATAATAAGTGGTCACCCATCCAATCTGCCAACTTTATTTTACTGTGCCGATCATGCAAACGGTCTGTCTAGTTACAATAGCGTAACTAGATAGACCGTTTGCATGATCGGCGGAGCTCCATTGCAGTATAAAAGAGTATAAATAATAAGTGAAGGTGAAGGGAAAATATCATTCTATCAACTACTTAGATCTCCATAAATATGATATCCATAAATTATGTAGTGTAGTAGTGTGAAACAGTATGAAGAATTGAATGAGGACGTATGCGATTAGCTCGGACAAGGACGGGGTAGGGGGCTAAAATTATGTAAATCGTGTCACGTAATTAGTCCGCCAGTGTACGTTGTGTATATTAAGTTTTAATAAATAAAAATAGTGTTACTGGGTTTCTTCTAGTTCGCAGCAGCAGCAAGGAGTCTGGAAAACAGGGGCGGCTGTACCTTAAGTGCGCACGTGCGCTGAACTACCAGTTTTTAAAAGGCCTATGCATAAACAAAGTACATAGGTATTAATCTATAAGTACTAATGTCTGATTAGGGATCAATTATACAACATTAAGGAAATAATGACAAAACAATTTAAATTCTTTGCAAATGTTAAGACATGTTTTACAGCGTCACAAATAGTCCCCGTGCGATCGACGCAGCGCACGTCGTACGCTCATACAACTTCTACGAGATGCGGGCGAAACGCCTGGCGCGTGAGACAGAGATAGTTCAATACAAAATGTACCGTGAAATAACACCTTCCCGAGCGGCGCACGGGCGACCCGAAAACTCCCGAAAGCGGGCGAGCATTGACGAAGTTAAGTTCGTTTTGTTTTGTTTACATTTTGGCATTCAGAAAGGATTTTTGATATATATATATATATATATATGTTTTTAGTATTAACAAAGTTGTGATTTAGTAAATATGAGTAAATAAATTTGGAAATTAGTAATAAATTATAAGGTTGACAGGTATTAAATAGGCAGTGTCAAGCGCGCCATTTTTATAATTTTGAAACAAGGGTGTAAATAGGTACAAAACTATTACATACGCGACGTTTTATGACTGAAATTAAAGAAATGTTTGTGCTTTAAAGAACAAATGAATGTACCAACATTCAATTATTCTTTTCTTTGCGTATTAATTGAGTGTGTTTAAATACATTCAAAAGGTAAGTAAGTACTTAAGTAGGTTCCTAGTTTGTAGCTAGTATAGGTAGATAAAATGCTGTTTTACTTTATCTTAGAAATCGAATATGTAGGTATTTCTAACTTAGGTCCAGTTTCACCGCTGTCGGACAAATAAGTATGCCTATAAATTAGTTACAACAAACTTCCAACGTCAATTTATTTTTGGTTTTTTTTTTTTTTTGGTATCGGGTTGGAAAATCCTCATGGAGTCCCTCCGCCCCGGGGGAAGGACGAAGGGGACTGTCAGACTCTTACTGACTAAAAACCAACCCGTATTCCTCATGTACCCGTGTGTCGGAGGGTGGGGATTCGCATAAGCATTCGTCGCTACCCCCCGACGGGTATTGGCCCGCCAATATGGTCAGGCGGGCCCCGAACAAAACCCCCTTGGCGGCGGATGAAGGTGTTGGGCTCCGCCGCCAAAACACTCAGCGGCCGCAGAGGATAGGGAGGACGGCAACGCAGCACCGCATCTCCTCTTCCTCTGCGGCCCCACCGCGACGCAAAGATGGTGCGCCTCCATTTGGTCGCGGGAGATAGGGCGCGCGGCAACGCAACACCGACACGCCTCTCCTCCCGCGACCGCACCCGACTGCGAGGGACAGAAGAACTGTCCCGGGCACCCGCCCCTTTGGACGCATCCAGCGCAGGCCTCCGTCAAGCCCACGCGGAGCGTCCCCTCCTGGATCCCTCTTAGCTTCACCGCGGGTCTGCAATCCACGGTTACTAAGCCCCCCCACCACGACAAGGTGGAGATCCCACGGGGGGGATAAAAAGCCCCCTTAAGAGATAGGTACTTGTACAATTTTATATCTTGAGGACGCCAGCAGCTACGCCTGCTTATTTTTAATTTACCCGTTTTGGCCAATCCTGTGGGAATTTCGGGAAATCCCTTTTTAGTGCACGCCTACGGTCCCCAAGGAACATACATGCCAAATTTCAGCTTCCTGCGCCCAATAGTTTCGGCTGTAGCGTGTCCGTCAGTCAATCAGTAACGCAAGGATTTTATATATTAAGATAAATAAACTTGAAAGATATCGCAGTCGTTATTTGTGTACCGTGTTGATTCAATAAATGTTATGAATACACGCCGCGAGCTGTCTCTCGACCCAATACACATGTTTAAACATGTTCTCTCTTCATTTTGTTCAACGATATCTCTTTTATATCAACTTTAGAGTGGGATACATTTTTTATTTATAAGTAAAGAAATACCTAGTAATTTTAATTTATTGTAAGGTAGCAAGTCTTACCAAACGAGATAGGTGAGATTCAAAGTATCGACATAGATATGTAAAATTCTTCCATTATCTACTGACTGACTGACAGACAACGTACAGCCGAAATTACTGGGCGCAAGAAGTTGAAAGGCACGTATGTTCCTCGGGGGTACTAAGTGAGGATTTTTGGCAATAGGCTTGTGTCCGCTAAGAATAAATCGGTTTGATTGTAGTATCTATAGATTCATTATAATTTTAAGATGTCAATAAGGTTTATTATTCATTATAAAAAGGTAAGATTAATGTTATTTTTAGAATTCTAAAACTAAAAATAATGTATTTATTCTTGTGACAATGAACACCAATCAGAGAGCATTACGTCAAAAAGTACGTCCGCCATTCATGTTGTTGACGTTTTAGTAGTAAATGCAACTAAAACGTCAAACTTTCTACCTGTCAAATCGAATATAACAAAATAAAAGTGGGTACATACGACCAGACTACATTCACGGTTTGTTTTGTTTTGCACTTTGTGATATCACTCAACCGCCATGTTGGTTTACAGCGTTTTCGTGTCAAATTCAAAAAGGTTTTTAAAAAGCCGTAATTAGTAATGTTGCTGATCGATCTTTGAAGAAAAAAAACAGTTATTTTGGTTTAACATCTAATAAAGGAACGAATCAATCGCTTATTACATTTTAGGACACAAGCCTATTCACACTCTAACGGGTAATTTTTTTTCGTCATTTAAGTGGCCAAGTCTGGATTTACCTGAAGGTTTCAGACCGCCCGAAGTCCTCCGACATAGCTTAACTATTCTTGTCCTAACGCCAAAATCGGGACCGACAGCTTTACGTGCCACACGCGGTCATCCATCCAAATGGCAACTTGTGCAAGCGTTGCTTAACTTGCCTGACCTATTACGAACGGTAAGTCCCAAGTGAGCGGAGCTGTAGGCGAAGTTTAGTCACTTATAAATATTTGAACTGTGGATGTTGCCAAAATATCAAAATTTCTTATACTTAGAATCTCCTACACATCCACGACACAGTAAAGTTTATACACCTACCTAGTATAATCTTGACATTACAAAGATATGTTCACCAACAGCCCATATCGTCGCCCCTACAGCCGCATAATTATCCACTTGTGGAACACAACGGAACAATGACACGAAAGACACTTTTGTTTCCCACTTTTGTGCCGCTGTTCCGTACGAACAAAGTTTGTATCGCGTCTGTTTTACTGGTACGGCTTTATATAAAATTATCTATTCCGATATACAAGTGTATCTTTCAGCATTAGGGCCGTCACCTTTGTATGTCTCCAAGGTCTAATCCATTTCTATGGTCATGTGCAGGATGGTAGACTTCAAATGTTTTTCGAGATCATTACAAAGAAATCTCACACATGTAGGTTTCATCTCGATATTTTTATTAAACCCTTAGTAAGCGATAATTAGCAAATTAATTCGCCGTATTGCCGAATGCCGAAGTTTGGTGGTGCTCGTAGACACTCGCAGACGTTCAGATTCAGAACATATAAATTGGTACAAAACGCAGAAAAATATACGATGAAGACTGCAAAGCTGGAAAAGCAGTATCGGTACCATTTTTAACATCGTGACCTAGACGCACTGCAAAACCTAGTTCCACGGTTGTGCCAATTCCTTAGTTTTTCATAGCTTTTCTTTAAAGTGTGGTGGTTTAAGCGAGCACTAAGAAGTACTTGCTCTCAAACTTTCGTTATTCTTAATTATTACGCTTTTATTATTATTTATTTACATGATGAATGAAATTGGTACAAACCTTTGCCACTTAGAAAAATATTACATTCTTTACTGCAGGTGTGCAGACTTAGCTATACGCTTGCATTAGTGTTATTAGTTTGGCTTGCATGTCTTCTGGTGTCTTCAGGACATTGTGACCTGTCTGCGTAGGAACATCAGTAGTTGATAAATGTTCAGGTACTTTGAAGTGTCTTCTACATTTAAGACAAAGATAAGTCTTCTTTAACCACTGCCTTGCTCCTATAAAGTAGCCATAACGTCGGATTATATAAATAATCTAGTGTCTAAATCATTCCGTTTAAATGTCACGTCACTAAAACCAATATATCGTGATAAAATAAACCGTGGTTGGATTGCATCGTTTAAACCCAAGAAAATACAAGTTATTAGTTTTCTATGGAAGACATTTGTTTAATTGAATTTTAAGTTTAAAATTTTAAAAGTAAGAGTGAAATGTGGTTCTGCGTTCAATTAGGATTCCGCACAGCACTAAGATTTTGTCGTGGAAACAATCAAAGCAAATTAAACCTAATTGTGTGTTGTAATAGCTTTAAATTTTGATTGGCAGAATCTATACGACTAAAACGCGCTCAAAGTATGGTTTTATTAGTTTTATTACATTCTGCATCATTATAAACTATCTTTAAATAGGCTTATTTGTAATATCTATACATTCATGTAAAATTTAATTAAGTTGGTATCGTACACTACATATAAATCAAATAAGTTTGCTTATATTTATCACTACTGCCTCGTTGGCCTCGTGGCATAAATGTGCGCGTGGGATTAGAAGGTCTCGGGTTCGATTCCCGGGTCGGGCAAAGTGTTATTGGGTTTTTCCGTTAGTAAATTCTCAGTAGCAGCTCGGAGTCTGGTAATGTGCCCGGTACGGCAATAGGCTTGCCCCCTATTACGTGGGACCTAAAAATTTATGGCGAAATGTGGTTGTTATATCACACCTCTACCTACCCCTTCGGGGATCCAGGCGTGAGTCTATAAATAAATAAAAATATTTATCATAACAACCTATCACAGTCCATTGCTTTCTTTTTTATTGTATAGGAAGATAGACGAACAAGCGGCTCACCTGATGGTAACTGATCACCATGACATCAATAGCTGTACATAGGCCTCTCCTAATTTGAGTCAAAAAAGCATTGTGACTATTATAATCCAAAAGAGTTATTATATCACATTGGTCAGACGGGTTGACGGGTTTGATGTCTAATTCCTTCTCTTCTCCTATTCCTTATTCGCTTTTTACGAAACCCGCGGCATCAAACTTTGTATTCTTTCTGTGGCACCACCCGTATTTGCTGACATTACTTAATGTACAATAATTTTAACTAGCATGATGATTGTTAACTAAACTTTGGCCGCCTCTCTGTGTATGTGTTCGTTAGGTTTTTGCGTGGTAGGGTAAAAATAAACAGACAAACAATAATGTTATATCATTTTGTTCTAGATCAATAATACTAAAAATACCAATACAAGATGACGCCACAGTCTATACTGTAATGATGCCTACATCTACATCTGTAGCTACGCCAACACATTTTATTTTACTTATCGTTTCTGCCCGATCCTGTAGGCATTTCGGGAAGTCTCTTCTTAATGCACCCCTACGTTCCCCAAGAAACAGACATGGAAAATTTCAGCTGCCGGTGCCTAATAGTTTTGGTTGCAGCTTATTTGTCAGTCAGTCAGTATCTCAAGAATTTTATGATTAAAACTGAAAGAGGATATAGGTATGAACAAAAATATATGAACAAAATGCTCTTTCAGTTTTATTTATAGTAAAGGTACAGATATGCTGTTTATAGTGTAGTTGCTGTACATACAAGTTGTTTACCAATAGTCTCACAGCTCATCAGGCAAAGTTCTAGTGTTTGCTCTCCTTGTTAACATGTGTTAGCAAAGCGTCCCGGGTTTTATGACCAAAGTTTTTCGACATTTTTATTATCAATTAAAGGAGGGCATCCTCTACTTGCTAGAAAAAGAAAATAAGCTACAACTGTACATATTTTTAATGAAACTAGTACCTATTTGTTTTTCACGATCCCGTGAGAATTTCGGCAAATCCTTTTTACTGCACCATTACGGTCCCCGAGTAATATAGATGCCAAATTTCAGCCTTTTCGCCTAATTGCTTTGACTGTACGTCGCCTGTCAGTCAGACTGTAAAGATAGAACTTTATTATACAACAATGTCTTTTTAGTAAGAAAGGCAAATGAGAGGTATTTAAAATCTTTTTATGATCTGCAAATTGTTGTTTCATGTACGATTGTTACTATATGGGATTTTTTTCCTGTGAGAGCGACACCAAAATACACATGTGGCTACACTGGTATAATAAGATTGTAAATCATGGCCAATTGCTAGCCTATCTCGAGAAACAAACCCACCAGCCTGCCTGATTTTCTTTTCTATTCGCAGTTTAAAATATCAATATACGGAAAATAGCACAGAATAATTGCAGTTCTTAGCAGAGCGTAGTGCAGAACATCGCAAGGTCTGACACTAATCGAGTTGTCAGTCAGTGGTATACGGTGCCACGTTCTACACGTTCCACACAGCTGCTTATTTCCAATGTGTCAGCTTGCGACGAAATTGTAATATACACGAATTGTATGTTACGTTTCTTTAAATTGTATATCATTAATATGTACAAGTCACCCAGTCATAAGTGCTTCTTAATAGATGCACTTATGACTGAGTGACTTGTTAGCCATGAGTAATAGATAGGCGTAGTTTAGCAAAGTTCATAGTAGTCACTACTGGGATGTATTGTATTTACCCCAGAGCGCTACCGAGGGTACGCAAATTGTTGATTCTTGTCCCAGGACAAAATCCTTTGACCATCAGCATTTTTATAGCATTTATATGTCCGCTATTGGAAAATCCTATAAGCTCCGGCAACAGAGAGAGTGGCCACGCACTTACATGAAAATTAATGAATGATTGGATAATGCCTAAAGATAAAGCACGAGCCAGAAAAACACTATTGAAAGCACGACAACGCGCCATAAAAAAGCTCGACAACACGTAAGGTTCTTAGATATTTGAACGAAAAGACGACGATAACTACATGCCAACGAGAGCGCTACTGAAGTAGCATCAAAATTGCAGATAATGGTTTAAGCTATCGTCTCGCCGCTCAGCTCTGTGCTGAGTGTTGTGGGTTCGATTCCCACTCGAGACAACACTTTTTGTGATTAACAAGTTGTTGTTTTGAGTCTGGCTGTTTGTGTCCTTTAATTGAACGTTTGTAATCTACCCCACCGTAAACAGATTAATTTCTTAGTACGGTAATTAACTATTTAAAGAAAACATACGAAAAGAGTCTCAGGTCTTTCTAACACCTTAGATGCATAAAAATAGTAAAAAATAATACATGTCGTGAACCTTCTATCCTTGTGGAAACGGCTAAAAACACTCTCTTTACCAAGAATAGTATTTTCATTCTGTCAGCATAATATTCAACCTTCGACTAATCTTATAGCCACTGCAAGGCTGCAGATTATAAGACTAAGTTGTTGTGTAGCTATATACGAAAATAACAAAATAATTTTATTTTAGCGCAAATTTCAAAGCCACGTTTGTGCAAGGTTTGCGAATTTCAAGTGTCTCTGAATATGAAATTCTAGGTCAAAGTTATTCAAGTACGTATCTTGTGTCCTGAAGATTTGTTTCATTTATTTCTTAGCTTGTAATTTATGTAAGCACTAGAGGATAGCTGTTATAAGGCAAGTGTAAACAAGTCAGGAGGAAGGGAGAATCCTAGGCGAACGTTCTCTGACCTGATTGGAGACGTCCTAAAAGGGACAGGCTAGAAGTACCCTACACCGAAGAGCAAGCATGATAAATTTGTTGAGAGTGAATGAATCAAGAGAGATATGTCCGGATCATTGCAAATGGCGTTCCGTAGTTTCTGCCTTCCCCTTCAGAAAACAGGCGTGAGTCTATGTATATATATATATATATATGTAAACCCCCTATATAAATAGTGACCCAGTATTAGTATTGGTTTTGTCTACTTTGCGATTAAAACCCATTAAACACATTCGCTCAGTGGCGTGCCATTGAAGAGTCCTATATCCAACAGTGGACTATGTCAGGCTGATGATGATGAAATAAACTCTTGTAAAATCATTGTCCGTGTGGTTACAGATTAAGAATACGGATTGTCACCACTCCATATCATCCCATGGGTGACGTAAGAGCCGACAGAGGGAGCATATTATGCAGAGAACAGCACTGTAAGAGAAGGAAAACTTGATACAAACCCTATATCAACCCGTATGGCCAGCGTGGTATAGTAGGCCAATTCCTCCTTTGAAAGGAGAGGCCTAGTCCAGCAGTGGACTGTTGAAGGCTGATGAAGTGATGAAAAACATCAATCTGCTAGCGTTATCAGAGTTACCCGGGGTCTGCTTATAATCGTCATAAACAGTCTAACACAGAATATTGGCTTTTCAGATTAGTGTCAGTTTATTCAGTTACTAACTCGGTGACTCCCTATAACGACTTTCAAAGATCTTCATAAGAACCGGAGCCGACGGCTTAACGTGCTTTCGAAGGCACAATAATTTTAGTTGTTTTTTTAATTGTTACACACAAATTATTGTTACGGTGTATCACAACACAGGTTCGCGCGTAACTAAACGGAATGGCGGCAATTGCCTTCATTTCAGTTTGCCATTTCAGTGCGCGGGCAACGAGATGCGTCCTATAGTTTTTATATATCTTTGACCATCAACCCTATTCTAACTTGTCACGGCAAATGTCCAAAATCGGAGGATTTTCCTTAGGATATTTTTGTCCATAGGAGTATGGACTCACAATAGAAGAGGCCTAAACAAAGGAGTGGACTGGAGTGGACTGCGAAAAGCTGAATAATTTAAGAATCCCAGTCTTCCGTACTCGTTTACCCAAATTTAATTAGGCTGTGCAAATTTTATTATGATGTAAAAGTATTATAGTGGTCTCACGATGAACCAGATAAATTGCTGACAAATTAATTGTAAAATAGAAAACATCCAAGTACCAAGTAAAACAACAGTTTATACACAGCGTTGTTTTATTATTTATAAAAATTAATAATGCTATTCCTGACAAACAAAACAGTTTGTTTCATCTGCCACCAAATGGACTGCCTGTAAAGTCTTTGAGTCGTAAATTTTTTTGTAGTCTAAACGATCAATACCTAAAATAATGAAAATCTAGAGCTTAAAATAGCTATCTTAGGCTCAAAGGTTTTCGTCTTATACAACTTTGACAAAGACTTCTTCAAAATTATGTTTTCTATTTGCTACGTAGTACTCCTTATTAATCATTATATGTTTGACGCGGTTTTCTCTCCTTTTCGTTTGGCCTAAGCCATGAGATATCGCTATACCTATAGGTTGCGGTGGTCAGATGGCAGCCGCTGTGAAAAAGATGATATTATGTTATATCTAGTTTTTAGGAACGAACCCAAGGCGTGAGTCTTGTAGTCGTGATAGTACGTACTGTAACAATAATTTGTGTGTACATACATACATACATATCGTCACGCCTTTTATCCCCGAAGGGGTAGGCAGAGGTGTATTTCTACACCCACTTTTCGCCAGATATACTTTAGTCCCACGTAATAAGGGGCGAGCCTATTGCCGTACCGGGCACATTTCCAGACTCCGTGCTGCTACTGAGAATTTCGTGACAGAAAAACCCAATAACACTGCCCGACCCAGGAATCGAACCCGGGACTTCCCGATCCCACGCGCACATTTATGCCGCGAGACCAATGAGGCAGTCGTATAGGGTTTGATGTCGAGTTTTCCGTCTCTACGCAAAAATGGTATTTGCATCGTGTTATCCCTTAGTCGCCTCTTACGACACCCACGGGAAGATAGGGGGTGGTGACACTTGTATTCTATGCCGTCAACCACACACAATTTGTGTGTAAGAATTAAAAAAACAACTTAAATTATTGTGCCTTCGAGAGCACGTTAAGCCGTCGGCTCCGGCTCTAATGAAGATCTTTGAAAGTCGTTATAGGGAGTCACCGAGTTAGTAACTGAATAAACTGATACTTATCTGAAAAGCCAATATTCAGTGAACTCGGGTTAGACTGTATATGACGATTTTAAGCAGACCCCGGGCAACTCTGATAACGCTAGCAGATCGATGATTTTCATCACTTCATCAGCCTTCAATAGAGCAAACACTAGAACTTTGCCTGATGAGCTGTGCGACTATTGGTAAACAATTTGTATGTACAGCAACTACACCATAAACAGCATATCTGTACCTTTACTATAAATAAAACTGAAATAGCATTTTGTTCATATATTTTTGTTCATAGCTATATCCTCTTTCAGTTTTATTCATAAAAGTCTTGTGATACTGACTGACTGACAAACAAGCTGCAGCCAAAACTATTAGGCACCGGCAGCTGAAATTTTCATGTCTGTTCCTTAGGGAACGTAGGGGTGCATTAAGAAGA
This sequence comes from Euclidia mi, assembly GCA_944739405.2. Taxonomy (NCBI): domain Eukaryota; kingdom Metazoa; phylum Arthropoda; class Insecta; order Lepidoptera; family Erebidae; genus Euclidia; species Euclidia mi. The sequence goes on from OX123203.2 coordinate 12,907,758, forward strand.
GATTTCCCGAAATCCCTACAGGATCGGGCGGAAACGATAAGTAAAATTAAATGTGTTGGCGTAGCTACGGGCGTAGATGTAGGAATCATTACAGTATAGACTGTGGCTTGTATTGATTTATTTATTTATTGTTAATTAGAACGGCGGTTAGCCAATAACACTAATTACAAATATATACAAAATTACAGAATTACAATTAAAATATTTGTGTAAAGTAGGAAATTAAAAAAGAAAACAAAAAAGTTGAAGGATACAAGCAAATTAAAAAGAAAAGACAAAAGTAAGTTGATATAATTAAAACTTTCAGTCAATCTCACAAAATTTGAGACATACTAACAAAATCTTCGACCATCCATCCACAAACAGATCAATAGATGAGTCTGAATCTAGGAGATCATTAAGTGCAGTCATTATGCGTGGAGCTGGTGATTGAGCTCTAGCAACCGTGCGGCATGTAGAAACTGCAAACAACTTATGTTTTCTATTGCGGTGGTAATTGTCAGGTGTATAGAGCCGAGAAAACTGAAATAAAAGATCGGGTGAGTCTATTTTGCCCCGGAACAGTTTACACGCCGTTATCATTTGATCGTACGCTCTTCTTGTTTCCAGGGAGTTGTAACCAAGGGATCCTAGCAAAAACTTGGTGGGATATAAATAGGGATAATATTCATTAACGCGTTTATACAGAAATCTGAGAAAGGCTTTTTGAACTTTTTCAAGCATTAGCGTGTATTTTTCCTCATGTGGATTCCAGACTGCAGCGCTAGTTTCTAACTTACTTCGGACTAAAGCATTGTAAATAAGTTTTATGCAGTTAACATTTTGGAATTCACCAGCGTTTCTAAGTACGAATCCCAATCTTTGAAAAGATTTCTTAGCCACAGCGTCAATATGGTCATGAAATGTTAATTTTTGGTCGAATGTGACACCAAGATCTTTGATAGTTACTAATTTGGTAATCTTTTGGGTATTCAACTTATAGTCAAAACTTATGAGGCGCCTCTTCCGACCAAAAGTCATCGCCTGACACTTGTTCAAGTTAAATTCCATTTTGTTTTCAACGCTCCAATTATAAATAGCGTCAATGTCGCGTTGTAGTGCTAAACAGTCATCTTCGGTGTTAATTTGGGTATATATCTTTAGGTCGTCTGCATAAAGTAAACATTTGGCAAAATTAAGAACTTTAGGAAGGTCATTAACCATGAGAAGAAATAGTAAAGGACCTAAGATAGATCCCTGACTCACACTAGAACGCGTATGATAGGGGTTCGATTCATAAACACCTAATCTAACGAACTGCTGACGATCACGTAGATAATCGGCGAGAAGGGTGAGAAGTCCTGGAGCAAAACCTAAGGAACAAAGTTTTGCCAGTAATATATCATTATTTACCCTATCAAAAGCCTTCCGGAAATCGAAGTAGAGTACATCCACCTGCTGTCCACTATCAAGACTAGAAGAGATATAGTCAACGAGAGTCAGCAAATTGCTATTCACTGATCTCTTGCTCCGGAAACCATGTTGCTCGTCGCATAAGAATGATTCGACCTGAGCATAGATGTATTTGTGAAGTATGCTCTCGAAGATTTTAGCAGGCGAAGACAAGATGGCAATTGGCCGGTATTCCTCGACTGCTAGCTTATTAGTATTTTTTTGGAATGGGAGTGACTCTATATATCTTCCACTGCGACGGAAATACACCAGTCTTTAAAGCTAAATTAAGGATATGACAAAGAGGTTTAGTCAAATACTTTTTTGCATATTTAAATATATAAGGAGGAATATTATCAGGCCCGACAGAGCTATTCAGTTTTAAATTATCAATGCCATAACCAATATCAGATGGAGAAAAATTTACAACATTTATAATATTGCCGTTGTGCAAATTAGTATCGCGAGCATTAATAAGTGGTACATTAAGGATAGGTATGTCGTTAAGGAAAACACTTGAGAAAAAGTCCGCAAAGGCCTCAGCAGCTTGTATTCCGGAATGAAAGGTGCCGTCGTACGTCACCTTGGGTTCAAATCCACCCTTAGAGCGCACGTCAGAAATGTGTTTCCAAAATTCACGTGGATTAACATCGAGGTAACATTAACACTAGAGTAGCAAACTCCTACAATTGACGTTCAAAATAGCGTGGTGACCAGCCGAGATAGAAGACGTAGCTTTGAAACCAATAAGCATGTTAGAAAATAACTATATTTATCTCTTGGACCAAGAATCAAATGGACTCGACATTTGCGTACACCCGTAAAGGACAGACATAGAGTACATCCTGAGTTGGTGTTACCAGATGTTGTAAATGTTTACCCTACAATTCTACGAAGTACATATTAACTTTTAAGTAACATTGTATCAAACCTGAATTGAGTTGAATTGAATTCCATCCATAAGGTGTGCGATAAGTATTTTTTAAACTTAATATTATTATGTATAACAAAATTAAAATAGCAACGTTACCCAATATATTTACTTCACTCTGACTTATGATTTTAATCTCATGTAAGAGAAAGATAAATATACAAATGTCATTTCGAATCTCCAAAATTGTCGTAAATTTTAACTAGACTAGTGATGTGCTTACTCAACATGAATTTCTATAAAATATCGATAATGTTTGCAATAAATCTTTAGATTTGGTTTACTCAGAATGAATATCAATTTAATGTTGATAAATCCTCAGATAAAGTAAAATATGTGAATAAATCCAGCTTATACTTAAACACTAGTAAATAAGTTAAGATAAAAAAATATGTTTAAATTACCTTTTTAAGGTGAATAAAGCAATTGATATTCATAATATCACTAATAATCACTACCTATATGCAATGATAGGATCAATGACGAGATCATTACCACTTAATGGTTTTCGAATACAAAACCACGTTACGTATTTCAGACTTTTGGAAGTTATATGCTTATTATTTAGCAAATTATCACGATCGTCAAGTGTTTGTCTAAAATCTTCCAAACTAAATTAGGCCTTCTCAAATTGAAGGGAGGCACGAGCCCAGTATGCTCAGTTACATAATTATATTAATAGTTATATTAATATAGTAGTTACTACATATTTATAGTAATAAGTGAGTTAACTAATAGATTAGAAATAAAATTTAACTTCAGGGTCAATTTCAAATAAAATATTTCACACATAATGAATCACATTTATTTAAGGTAAAATAGGAAAAGTCACTGACAGTGTTGTCGCACGAGTGATTGATTTCCACGGGGTAGCCGGGATCGATCACTCGCCGAGCAATTAAAGAGAGATAATTAGGTTGACTTACGGGAAATAAATAAAAAATATCACCAGGAAAGTTTAAACTCGCGTTATAATTCCAGTTATTCGATGGCTTTAGTTATACAAAAAAAGAAATGACAATTAAGATTAACAGATGAGACAATTATCCAGGGCGTGGGCGACGTTGGCACTTCACAGGTCTTCGGATGATGGTAGTACTCAACTGGCGGTGCTGGCCGGAGGAAAAAGGGCGAAGCCTCGTGTCCGCTGTATTTATAGGGCCGGCGCGGAGGGGCGCGAGGGAACGGCCCATTGCTGTGCGTCACTCGTAGCGAGGCTCGCGGCGCAGGAGCGCGATGTGACGTCACAGTGTCATTGGCTTAGTTAGAAAAAACTCAAATCTTTACAAAATCATATTATATGTACAGGTCAAATTAATTACGCCCTTATAGATACGCCTGGGTCTTCAATAAGTAAGAAATAAAATAATTAAAAAAAATTAAACCAGGAGCCCGCATGGTGAGTAAGAAAGAAAATAAAATTGTGTGCGTACTTTTAACTGGCATCGAACTCAAAAAGTGTTGTTGTTAAAAATATTATTTTTTCTGCTGCCTAGTGCGAGCATCTTTAGATGTTGGTAAAGGCTCTTGGCGATTAATCCATGTACTGACACAACTATCGGCACAATGATCGCCGAGTTCACATCCCACATATCGACAATCTCATGAGCTAGGCCCAAATATTTGAACTCCGTCTCCATCTGCTTTTACGAGATTGCTGTCATGCGATATGGTAATAACGTCTATCAATGCGAGTCGCTCTGCTCATTCGATCACACAATATGACGCTTATTGGTTACAATAAACCTGTCTGTAATGAAAGACCTATACCAGAACAACAACGTACGGCCATTTTTCGAGAACTGGGTTGGGCACATATATTATCTGTATCTGTAGTACGGTAAACCAATGAGATTATATTTGAGGGCTAGTTGCTTATGGATTATCTTGGCCACTTGATTGTGTCTGTGCAAATACTGGCCATTGGCAAAACTAGAACAACCTGATACTATATGCCTGAGAGATTCTCCGGGCTGGTGACAAGCCCACCATATGTCAATCGCACCGTCCCTCAGTTATACTATCGGTGGTTGTTTGTCATGACAACTTCGCCGATAATTATGAAGATTCGTAATTATGGACTCAATTATTAGCGCATGCGTTCTTACTTCCGAGAGGTAAATTTGGGCCGTACAAACTTCAACCCTCCCTACAATAACTCCCCCCAAATAAATTTTTGCAACTTATGGTAGCCTATGTCCGTATGTTTTCCGTCTCCATGGTGCAATATATCTCTATATTAAATTTCAACAAAATCGGTTCAGCCGTTTTAGCGTGAAAACGGAACATACATACATAGGTCCATACACACTTTCGAATTTATAATATTAAGTAGGTATTTCACACTCAACTTTACTGTCCTTTAAACAAAATTAATTTTGTGTAAAAATTTCTTATCTTCTCTCCTTTATCACCCAAAGATTTTGTGGCATAATGAATACGCACATTTAAATACTTTTTACAAACAGCTTTTATCAAAAGCGAATAATGGTTATCAAAAATGGATCGATCTGAAAAGTCATGATCTTCAGAAAATAAATTAAGACCGATGCATTTTTTTAAACACTCATTTACAAGATAGTGCAAAGGTTCCCTGCGGTTATGAACTTTGTTCTTCCTGTAAGTTTCTTCCGCTATTTTACACAATTTTATTACTGCTTGAGATGGATAATGCAAACCACCTTTATCTTTTTTATATTGGAGAGAGTCTATAAACTTTTCCGTGCTAAGCAAAGAGTTTAAGCATTGTTCGCATTTTATTTGATTTTCTAATGCTTTTACAACAAACCCCGCAATATATATTATTACATGTTCTGCAAATTCTGTCAATCTTGTTGGGTCCGCCAGATAATCGTGGTCTTGCGATAAAATCACTTCCGATTCTAAAGTTCGTAAAAGATTCGTATCATATTCGAGTAGTCGATTACGGTCAGTCGTATCATTTATTGCGATCTCTGGCTTAGTGCATATTAAAATATTTATATCACTCAAAGGCACACAATTACCGGTGGTAAGGTGTTTCAACTCTCCATGAATTAGCATGCGTTTGTAAGCAGCTTTTAATTGTCTAGCGGTTGGGTTGTTATTAAAACCTCCTTTGGCCCTAATCGCACTAAAAAATATTTCCAAGTGATCTTGACTCAGTTTATAAGTAGACAAGAAATCTAATTTATTAGTTAGTACTAATTCCTCATACAGAGAAATAATACTTTTAATACATACCATAAAGCCCAAAAAACCGGTTTTTCTCTCTGTATTCAAAATGAGTCTGTCCCTCAATTGTATTCCTTTGATATAATCAAACATTTCTTCTAAAAATTGTTTGATATATTGATAATAACTATTTTTTAAAGGTTTTTTAAAGCCATAACCATTCAAATTGCGCGTATTTAATATATCAAACAATGCGTTGAATTTTCTTATGAAATCTACAGTTGCTTCACTGTTATTAAATTGATGTAGACCCATATTCTTATTTGAAAATTCAAGTGCATCTGCTACCGATTCACTGAATATGTGATGTGATGCCAGCTTAACTTTCATTATTTGTTTTTTGAAGTAAATATGAGCACCTCTTAATTTATTCGCCAAATGAAAGCCCTCGTTTTCCTGTAGCTCATGTAAACATTAAAAAAAATGCCACGACACGATTTTGTTATTTACATCCGTGAGATATTCCTTGTCACCTAAAGTGTTTCTGACTAATTTAAGCATATGTGATGGATCAGGAAATATGACAATATTTTTATCTTTGTGCTTAAATATAGGATTAATCACATCCCCTGTAAATTGGCACCCCAATAACTTGGCCATAGAAAAGTTAGCTGGGCATCCATCAAATGTAACTGAAGCGACCTCTATGCCACATTCACTAATTAAGTCGATACCAGTTTTAAGTAAGGACGCTTTTTGTTCGGCAGTCATTCCGTCTATTAGAAAGTAGCCAACAGGAAGTTTCCAACTATCATTTAGGCAGGTCAACATAAAAACTAAAACTTCCTTTGCAATAGGGAGAGTGTCGCTATTTAGTTGGTCAGCACAGTTGACAAACCCAACAAAATTATAGCCATCCCATTCAACCGACTTCCGAATGTTCATTTCATCAAAACAAAGCGCAGATATAAATTTTTTTGAAGAATTTTGGCTAAGAGTTTAAGAGCAGTAAGCGATTCGGAGGAAAATCCGGGCTCTCCTTCTACTGATTGATACCAACGTGCAAGTGTGCGCGTATGTGGAAGGCAAGTATATCAAATGAATTTCTTACAAAGTTGTAAGCACGTGGGCTTATAAAATGCAAAGTTAATGCGAATTTTCGAACTTCAGGCGAAAATTTACTTTTGGACGCTTTTAAAAAGTCTTTCACCGGATGGACAGTATCTAATAAGTCCGCTGTTTCTTGATTAATCAAACGTTTTTCCTGCAATTTTTCGATAACAGCGGAAAGCTCCGTATTTTTTTTCAGGAGGCGACGATTTTGTGATCTTAATTTAGCTAACTTCTGTTTTCGTATTTGGGCTAACTGTGTTTGACGGTCTAATTTTTTTAAAAGTTTCCGTTTTCTTGGAGACACATTATCAACCTGAAATGAAGTTAAATATTAAAAAAAAAGTAATCACCAATAAAAAAAATCTCTTTAAATATGTTTAACGTGACAGCTACTTACTAGATTTGTGTCTATATCCATCGCTTGCGTAGGTGTGGTTGGGATTTCCATTGGCATACAGATCTGAAAAATATTGATCATTATATAAATAAATTTATTTTATTATTATACGTTTTAGAAATAAATAGCCCAATCACATTTTAGTGTTACTAATATAAAAAACTTACATAACGTGATTCTGTGGCTATTTTTGCAGTACTTGCAGTCGTAGGAGGATTTTCGGATTCCATACATTTGGTGCTGTCGTCGCATCTCAATGGAACCTAAAAATAATGATAAAACATGAATAAAGATAAGCTAAAATTGTGTTTAATATAAAAATAAAACCTATATTTATAACCCATGGTTTCGCAATAAAAACGTTACTCCTTTTCAATTTAGCAATGTTCAAAACGAAAATTGCTAAATTGAAAAAGAGTAATGTTTTTTAACTTTGAAAGCGGCAACGCACGCTTCATTATAGACACAAATATAGCTTATCATGAGATGTATTGCAGTAATTAAAAAAAAGAAAATATGGTTAATAGTATTTTACCTCTTTGGTAACAATATTTAGTGTAGGAACTGAGAATGATTCCAAAAAAGTATTGCGGGGAGTTTTCCTAAAACACTTTCGCTCAAAGTGTTTAGAGCACACCTTTGCATATTTATTTGGATCCCAGTTTTCTCGTCCTGTTGCACGTATCCATAATTGTCAGATCGTGCAGTCCTTTGGGAATCTATAAACAAATAGTTTCATTACTACAAAGAATCGGAAAACAAAATTAATAATTAATCTTAGGTTCATATGAAACTAAATAACGGCAAATTACCCAAAATCTGGGTAATTTCCCAAACGCCTCTGTGGTATCCCTAAAAAACATTCAACGCTGTAAAATTAAAAAGTATCAATGACTTTTGGCTATGTCAACATTCAACGACCTATTGAATTCAATTGTATAATACTAACATCGCGGTGATAATAAAATAGCATTTTTTGGTTTATTGATGTAATTTAGACATGTTTCCTTATATAATAATACACTATTTGTATCATTCTAGCAATGTTTGCATGTATAAATAGATATTATAACTAAAATATCGTACTTACGAATGAAAGGTGACGTTCTCACATTTCCGCTCACTACGGCTTTTACAGCCTAAAATATAGCAAATCACCATAATAATCTGAACCAATGATATTTTCACTAAGCCCAATTACACAAGTTCACAATCAATAACAATAATTACACGCTGATATTATCCAGAGCTCAACCGCTTGTTGGTCAAAATATTCAGTTTTGACCAACAAAAAAAACGAAAACTCTGACAAAGACAAAAAATACTATCTTTGTCTCTTTTACTCTTATGTATTTCTGTATGGCATTATCTCGGTCTGTCACGGTATTATTATTTGCTTGTCAAATCCATAGAGATACATCATCCTAGATTTATCTCTTTTGCACTCGTTAAAAGCAAGTTCCATAATGTCATTTCAAAAGTGATGACTTTTGACCTTTCATCGAGAAATGCGGTGTTCTCCAGTTTAAAAATATTTTCTCATTTTTTATTATTAGTATTACTTAACAGAAAGGTTGTGTTTATGGGTATGTATAGTTTATTGTATGTATATTAATATGTGGGAATGTTCATTTGTTCCCTCGTTGCTACTTATATATTTATAAGCAGTGTCAGTAAATCCAGTATTGATCTATGCTTATACAATTACTTTACATGATAACAAAATATTACTAATTATTGAGTTTCATTATATCTCGAGTGTATTTATTATTACCACCACGTTTCTTTAATACTACTAGATACTGCATAGTAGTAGTATTAAAGAAACGTGGTAATAGTCGGCTGAAAATTGGTTCAAAACATGAATTAATGTTTTGTCACTGCGGCAGTGTTCACATTTGCTGAACTTATCATATATATAGAATAGATTATCGGCTACTTGGAAACCAGTCAGGTTTCCAAGTAGCCGATAATCTATATCCATCCTCCCGGTTGAAATTGTTATATTTCTTAATTTCTATCGCTTCACATAATATCCTGGAGTAAAACTCTCACAAAAGTGGGAGATCCAAAATTTTATTACTTGGTATCATCTATACATATAAATTAAATTGAAGTGTCTGTCTGTGATTTCAAAATAACTATGTTTTTTCAAGTGCATATAGTAAGTTACACGACTCTAAGTCCAAAACAACCCTTTTTAACATTTTTGTCTGTCTGTCTGTCCGTCTGTCTGTCTGTCTGTCTGTCTTTCTGTTTGTCCGGGGTAATCTCTGGAACAGCTGAACCGATTGAAATGAGACTTTCACTGCAAGGTAGAGGACTTTATAGCGCTACATAAAGGCTACAATTTGACCCGGTAGTTGGCGTTGTTGTCGCGATAACAAGTCTTTTCTTCTTCTGCTCATCTATACATATAAATAAAATTGAAGTGTCTGTGATTTCAAAATGACTATGTTTTTTCAAGTGCATATAGTAAGTTACACGATTCTAAGTTCAAAACAACCCTTTTTAACATTTTTGTCTGTCTGTCTGTCCGTCTGTCTGTCTGTCTGTCTTTCTGTTTGTCCGGGGTAATCTCTGGAACGGCTGAACCGATTCAAATGAGACTTTCACTGCAAGGTAGAGGACTTTATAGCGCTACATATAGGCTACAATTTGAGCCGGTAGTTGGCGCTGTTGTCACGATAACAAGTCTTTACTTCTTCTGCTCATCTATACATATAAATAAAATTGAACTGTCTGTCTATGATTTCAAAATCACTATGTTTTTTCAAGTGCATATAGTAAGTTACACGATTCTAAGTCCAAAACAACCCTTTTTAACATTTCTGTCTGTCTGTCTTTCTGTTTGTCCGGGGTAATCTCTGGAACGGCTGCACCGATTCAAATGAGACTTTCACTGCAAGGTAGAGGACTTTATAGCGCTACATATAGGCTACAATTTGACCCGGTAGTTGGCGCTGTTGACGCGATAACAAGTCTTTACTTCTTCTGCTCATCTATACATATAAATAAAATGAAGTGTCTGTCTGTGATTTCAAAATAATTATGTTTTTTCAAGTGCATATAGTAAGTTACACGATTCTAAGTCCAAAGTAACCCTTTCAACATTTTTGTCTGTCTGTCCGTCTGTCTGTCTGTCTTTCTGTTTGTCCGGGGTAATCTCTGGAACGTCTGAACCGATTCAAATGAGACTTTCACTGCAACGTAGAGGACTTTATAGCGCTACATATAGGCTACAATTTGACCCGGTAGTTGGCGCTGTTGTCGCGATAACAAGTCTTTTCTTCTTCTGCTCATCTATATACATACATATAAATAAAATTGAAGTGTCTGTCTGTGATTTCAAAATAACTATGTTTTTTCAAGTGCATATAGTAAGTTACACGATTCTAAGTCCAAAGTAACCCTTTTAACATTTTTGTCTGTATGTCCGTCTGTCTGTCTGTCTTTCTGTTTGTCCGGGGTAATCTCTGGAACGTCTGAACCGATTCAAATGAGACTTTCACTGCAACGTAGAGGACTTTATAGCGCTACATAAAGGCTACAATTTGACCCGGTAGTTGGCGCTGTTGTCGCGATAACAAGTCTTTTCTTCTTCTGCTCATCTATATACATACATATAAATAAAATTGAAGTGTCTGTCTGTGATTTCAAAATAACTATGTTTTTTCAAGTGCATATAGTAAGTTACACGATTCTAAGTCCAAAGTAACCCTTTTAACATTTTTGTCTGTATGTCCGTCTGTCTGTCTGTCTTTCTGTTTGTCCGGGGTAATCTCTGGAACGGCTGAACCGATTCAAATGAGACTTTCACTGCAAGGTAGAGGACTTTATAGCGCTACATATAGGCTACAATTTGACCCGGTAGTTGGCGCTGTTGTCGCGATAACAAGTCTTTACTTCTTCTGCTCATCTATACATATAAATAAAATTGAAGTGTCTGTCTATGATTTCAAAATAACTATGTTTTTTCAAGTGCATATAGTAAGTTACACGATTCTAAGTCCAAAACAACCCTTTTTAACATTTCTGTCTGTCTGTCTTTCTGTTTGTCCGGGGTAATCTCTGGAACGGCTGCACCGATTCAAATGAGACTTTCACTGCAAGGTAGAGGACTTTATAGCGCTACATATAGGCTACAATTTGACCCGGTAGTTGGCGCTGTTGTCGCGATAACAAGTCTTTACTTCTTCTGCTCATCTATACATATTAATAAAATTGAAGTGTCTGTCTATGATTTCAAAATCACTATGTTTTTTCAAGTGCATATAGTAAGTTACACGATTCTAAGTCCAAAACAACCCTTTTTAACATTTCTGTCTGTCTGTCTTTCTGTTTGTCCGGGGTAATCTCTGGAACGGCTGCACCGATTCAAATGAGACTTTCACTGCAACGTAGAGGACTTTATAGCGCTACATATAGGCTACAATTTGACCCGGTAGTTGGCGCTGTTGTCGCGATAACAAGTCTTTACTTCTTCTGCTCATCTATACATATAAATAAAATTGAAGTGTCTGTGATTTCAAAATGACTATGTTTTTTCAAGTGCATATAGTAAGTTACACGATTCTAAGTTCAAAACAACCCTTTTTAACATTTTTGTCTGTCTGTCTGTCCGTCTGTCTGTCTGTCTGTCTTTCTGTTTGTCCGGGGTAATCTCTGGAACGGCTGAACCGATTCAAATGAGACTTACACTGCAAGGTAGAGGACCTTATAGCGCTACATATAGGCTACAATTTGACCCGGTAGTTGGCGCTGTTGTCGCGATAACAAGTCTTTACTTCTTCTGCTCATCTATACATATAAATAAAATGAAGTGTCTGTCTGTGATTTCAAAATAACTATGTTTTTTCAAGTGCATATAGTAAGTTACACGATTCTAAGTCCAAAGTAACCCTTTCAACATTTTTGTTTGTCTGTCCGTCTGTCTGTCTGTCTTTCTGTTTGTCCGGGGTAATCTCTGGAACGTCTGAACCGATTCAAATGAGACTTTCACTGCAACGTGGAGGACTTTATAGCGCTACATATAGGCTACAATTTGACCCGGTAGTTGGCGCTGTTGTCGCGATAACAAGTCTTTACTTCTTCTGCTCATCTATACATATAAATAAAATGAAGTGTCTGTCTGTGATTTCAAAATAACTATGTTTTTTCAAGTGCATATAGTAAGTTACACGATTCTAAGTCCAAAGTAACCCTTTCAACATTTTTGTCTGTCTGTCCGTCTGTCTGTCTGTCTTTCTGTTTGTCCGGGGTAATCTCTGGAACGTCTGAACCGATTCAAATGAGACTTTCACTGCAACGTAGAGGACTTTATAGCGCTACATATAGGCTACAATTTGACCCGGTAGTTGGCGCTGTTGTCGCGATAACAAGTCTTTTCTTCTTCTGCTCATCTATATACATACATATAAATAAAATTGAAGTGTCTGTCTGTGATTTCAAAATAACTATGTTTTTTCAAGTGCATATAGTAAGTTACACGATTCTAAGTCCAAAGTAACCCTTTTAACATTTTTGTCTGTATGTCCGTCTGTCTGTCTGTCTTTCTGTTTGTCCGGGGTAATCTCTGGAACGGCTGAACCGATTCAAATGAGACTTTCACTGCAAGGTAGAGGACTTTATAGCGCTACATATAGGCTACAATTTGACCCGGTAGTTGGCGCTGTTGTCGCGATAACAAATCTTTACTTCTTCTGCTCATCTATACATATAAATAAAATTGAAGTGTCTGTCTATGATTTCAAAATAACTATGTTTTTTCAAGTGCATATAGTAAGTTACACGATTCTAAGTCCAAAACAACCCTTTTTAACATTTCTGTCTGTCTGTCTTTCTGTTTGTCCGGGGTAATCTCTGGAACGGCTGCACCGATTCAAATGAGACTTTCACTGCAAGGTAGAGGACTTTATAGCGCTACATATAGGCTACAATTTGACCCGGTAGTTGGCGCTGTTGTCGCGATAACAAGTCTTTACTTCTTCTGCTCATCTATACATATAAATAAAATGAAGTGTCTGTCTGTGATTTCAAAATAACTATGTTTTTTCAAGTGCATATAGTAAGTTACACGATTCTAAGTCCAAAGTAACCCTTTTAACATTTTTGTCTGTCTGTCCGTCTGTCTGTCTGTCTTTCTGTTTGTCCGGGGTAATCTCTGGAACGTCTGAACCGATTCAAATGAGACTTTCACTGCAACGTAGAGGACTTTATAGCGCTACATATAGGCTACAATTTGACCCGGTAGTTGGCGCTGTTGTCGCGATAACAAGTCTTTTCTTCTTCTGCTCATCTATATACATACATATAAATAAAATTGAAGTGTCTGTCTGTGATTTCAAAATAACTATGTTTTTTCAAGTGCATATAGTAAGTTACACGATTCTAAGTCAAAAGTAACCCTTTTAACATTTTTGTCTGTATGTCCGTCTGTCTGTCTGTCTTTCTGTTTGTCCGGGGTAATCTCTGGAACGGCTGAACCGATTCAAATGAGACTTTCACTGCAAGGTAGAGGACTTTATAGCGCTACATATAGGCTACAATTTGACCCGGTAGTTGGCGCTGTTGTCGCGATAACAAGTCTTTACTTCTTCTGCTCATCTATACATATAAATAAAATTGAAGTGTCTGTCTATGATTTCAAAATAACTATGTTTTTTCAAGTGCATATAGTAAGTTACACGATTCTAAGTCCAAAACAACCCTTTTTAACATTTCTGTCTGTCTGTCTTTCTGTTTGTCCGGGGTAATCTCTGGAACGGCTGCACCGATTCAATTGAGACTTTCACTGCAAGGTAGAGGACCTTATAGCGCTACATATAGGCTACAATTTGACCTGGTAGTTGGCGCTGTTGTCGCGATAACAAGTCTTTACTTCTTCTGCTCATCTATACATATAAATAAAATTGAAGTGTCTGTCTATGATTTCAAAATAACTATGTTTTTTCAAGTGCATATAGTAAGTTACACGATTCTAAGTCCAAAACAACCCTTTTAAACATTTCTGTCTGTCTGTCTTTCTGTTTGTCCGGGGTAATCTCTGGAACGGCTGCACCGATTCAAATGAGACTTACACTGCAAGGTAGAGGACCTTATAGCGCTACATATAGGCTACAATTTGACCCGGTAGTTGGCGCTGTTGTCGCGATAACAAGTCTTTACTTCTTCTGCTCATCTATACATATAAATAAAATGAAGTGTCTGTCTGTGATTTCAAAATAACTATGTTTTTTCAAGTGCATATAGTAAGTTACACGATTCTAAGTCCAAAGTAACCCTTTTAACATTTTTGTCTGTCTGTCCGTCTGTCTGTCTGTCTTTCTGTTTGTCCGGGGTAATCTCTGGAACGTCTGAACCGATTCAAATGAGACTTTCACTGCAACGTAGAGGACTTTATAGCGCTACATATAGGCTACAATTTGACCCGGTAGTTGGCGCTGTTGTCGCGATAACAAGTCTTTTCTTCTTCTGCTCATCTATATACATACATATAAATAAAATTGAAGTGTCTGTCTGTGATTTCAAAATAACTATGTTTTTTCAAGTGCATATAGTAAGTTACACGATTCTAAGTCCAAAGTAACCCTTTTAACATTTTTGTCTGTATGTCCGTCTGTCTGTCTGTCTTTCTGTTTGTCCGGGGTAATCTCTGGAACGGCTGAACCGATTCAAATGAGACTTTCACTGCAAGGTAGAGGACTTTATAGCGCTACATATAGGCTACAATTTGACCCGGTAGTTGGCGCTGTTGTCGCGATAACAAGTCTTTACTTCTTCTGCTCATCTATACATATAAATAAAATTGAAGTGTCTGTCTATGATTTCAAAATAACTATGTTTTTTCAAGTGCATATAGTAAGTTACACGATTCTAAGTCCAAAACAACCCTTTTTAACATTTCTGTCTGTCTGTCTTTCTGTTTGTCCGGGGTAATCTCTGGAACGGCTGCACCGATTCAAATGAGACTTTCACTGCAAGGTAGAGGACCTTATAGCGCTACATATAGGCTACAATTTGACCCGGTAGTTGGCGCTGTTGTCGCGATAACAAGTCTTTACTTCTTCTGCTCATCTATACATATAAATAAAATTGAAGTGTCTGTCTATGATTTCAAAATAACTATGTTTTTTCAAGTGCATATAGTAAGTTACACGATTCTAAGTCCAAAACAACCCTTTTTAACATTTCTGTCTGTCTGTCTTTCTGTTTGTCCGGGGTAATCTCTGGAACGGCTGCACCGATTCAAATGAGACTTACACTGCAAGGTAGAGGACCTTATAGCGCTACATAAAGGCTACAATTTGACCCGGTAGTTGGCGCTGTTGTCGCGATAACAAGTCTTTACTTCTTCTGCTCATCTATACATATAAATAAAATGAAGTGTCTGTCTGTGATTTCAAAATAACTATGTTTTTTCAAGTGCATATAGTAAGTTACACGATTCTAAGTCCAAAGTAACCCTTTCAACATTTTTGTCTGTCTGTCCGTCTGTCTGTCTGTCTTTCTGTTTGTCCGGGGTAATCTCTGGAACGTCTGAACCGATTCAAATGAGACTTTCACTGCAACGTAGAGGACTTTATAGCGCTACATATAGGCTACAATTTGACCCGGTAGTTGGCGCTGTTGTCGCGATAACAAGTCTTTTCTTCTTCTGCTCATCTATATACATACATATAAATAAAATTGAAGTGTCTGTCTGTGATTTCAAAATAACTATGTTTTTTCAAGTGCATATAGTAAGTTACACGATTCTAAGTCCAAAGTAACCCTTTTAACATTTTTGTCTGTATGTCCGTCTGTCTGTCTGTCTTTCTGTTTGTCCGGGGTAATCTCTGGAACGGCTGAACCGATTCAAATGAGACTTTCACTGCAAGGTAGAGGACTTTATAGCGCTACATATAGGCTACAATTTGACCCGGTAGTTGGCGCTGTTGTCGCGATAACAAGTCTTTACTTCTTCTGCTCATCTATACATATAAATAAAATTGAAGTGTCTGTCTATGATTTCAAATTAACTATGTTTTTTCAAGTGCATATAGTAAGTTACACGATTCTAAGTCCAAAACAACCCTTTTTAACATTTCTGTCTGTCTGTCTTTCTGTTTGTCCGGGGTAATCTCAGGAACGGCTGCACCGATTCAAATGAGACTTACACTGCAAGGTAGAGGACCTTATAGCGCTACATATAGGCTACAATTTGACCCGGTAGTTGGCGCTGTTGTCGCGATAACAAGTCTTTACTTCTTCTGCTCATCTATACATATAAATAAAATTGAAGTGTCAGTGATTTCAAAATGACTATGTTTTTTCAAGTGCATATAGTAAGTTACACGATTCTAAGTTCAAAACAACCCTTTTTAACATTTTCGTCTGTCTGTCTGTCCGTCTGTCTGTCTGTCTGTCTTTCTGTTTGTCCGGGGTAATCTCTGGAACGGCTGAACCGATTCAAATGAGACTTTCACTGCAAGGTAGAGGACTTTATAGCGCTACATATAGGCTACAATTTGAGCCGGTAGTTGGCGCTGTTGTCGCGATAACAAGTCTTTACTTCTTCTGCTCATCTATACATATAAATAAAATTGAACTGTCTGTCTATGATTTCAAAATCACTATGTTTTTTCAAGTGCATATAGTAAGTTACACGATTCTAAGTCCAAAACAACCCTTTTTAACATTTCTGTCTGTCTGTCTTTCTGTTTGTCCGGGGTAATCTCTGGAACGGCTGCACCGATTCAAATGAGACTTTCACTGCAAGGTAGAGGACTTTATAGCGCTACATATAGGCTACAATTTGACCCGGTAGTTGGCGCTGTTGTCGCGATAACAAGTCTTTACTTCTTCTGCTCATCTATACATATAAATAAAATTGAAGTGTCTGTGATTTCAAAATGACTATGTTTTTTCAAGTGCATATAGTAAGTTACACGATTCTAAGTTCAAAACAACCCTTTTTAACATTTTTGTCTGTCTGTCTGTCCGTCTGTCTGTCTGTCTGTCTTTCTGTTTGTCCGGGGTAATCTCTGGAACGGCTGAACCGATTCAAATGAGACTTACACTGCAAGGTAGAGGACCTTATAGCGCTACATATAGGCTACAATTTGACCCGGTAGTTGGCGCTGTTGTCGCGATAACAAGTCTTTACTTCTTCTGCTCATCTATACATATAAATAAAATGAAGTGTCTGTCTGTGATTTCAAAATAACTATGTTTTTTCAAGTGCATATAGTAAGTTACACGATTCTAAGTCCAAAGTAACCCTTTCAACATTTTTGTTTGTCTGTCCGTCTGTCTGTCTGTCTTTCTGTTTGTCCGGGGTAATCTCTGGAACGTCTGAACCGATTCAAATGAGACTTTCACTGCAACGTAGAGGACTTTATAGCGCTACATATAGGCTACAATTTGACCCGGTAGTTGGCGCTGTTGTCGCGATAACAAGTCTTTTCTTCTTCTGCTCATCTATATACATACATATAAATAAAATTGAAGTGTCTGTCTGTGATTTCAAAATAACTATGTTTTTTCAAGTGCATATAGTAAGTTACACGATTCTAAGTCCAAAGTAACCCTTTTAAAATTTTTGTCTGTATGTCCGTCTGTCTGTCTGTCTTTCTGTTTGTCCGGGGTAATCTCTGGAACGTCTGAACCGATTCAAATGAGACTTTCACTGCAACGTAGAGGACTTTATAGCGCTACATATAGGCTACAATTTGACCCGGTAGTTGGCGCTGTTGTCGCGATAACAAGTCTTTTCTTCTTCTGCTCATCTATATACATACATATAAATAAAATTGAAGTGTCTGTCTATGATTTCAAAATAACTATGTTTTTTCAAGTGCATATAGTAAGTTACACGATTCTAAGTCCAAAACAACCCTTTTTAACATTTCTGTCTGTCTGTCTTTCTGTTTGTCCGGGGTAATCTCTGGAACGGCTGCACCGATTCAATTGAGACTTTCACTGCAAGGTAGAGGACCTTATAGCGCTACATATAGGCTACAATTTGACCCGGTAGTTGGCGCTGTTGTCGCGATAACAAGTCTTTACTTCTTCTGCTCATCTATACATATAAATAAAATTGAAGTGTCTGTCTATGATTTCAAAATAACTATGTTTTTTCAAGTGCATATAGTAAGTTACACGATTCTAAGTCCAAAACAACCCTTTTTAACATTTCTGTCTGTCTGTCTTTCTGTTTGTCCGGGGTAATCTCTGGAACGGCTGCACCGATTCAAATGAGACTTACACTGCAAGGTAGAGGACCTTATAGCGCTACATATAGGCTACAATTTGACCCGGTAGTTGGCGCTGTTGTCGCGATAACAAGTTCTTACTTCTTCTGCTCATCTATACATATAAATAAAATGAAGTGTCTGTCTGTGATTTCAAAATAACTATGTTTTTTCAAGTGCATATAGTAAGTTACACGATTCTTAGTCCAAAGTAACCCTTTTAACATTTTTGTCTGTCTGTCCGTCTGTCTGTCTGTCTTTCTGTTTGTCCGGGGTAATCTCTGGAACGTCTGAACCGATTCAAATGAGACTTTCACTGCAACGTAGAGGACTTTATAGCGCTACATATAGGCTACAATTTGACCCGGTAGTTGGCGCTGTTGTCGCGATAACAAGTCTTTTCTTCTTCTGCTCATCTATATACATACATATAAATAAAATTGAAGTGTCTGTCTGTGATTTCAAAATAACTATGTTTTTTCAAGTGCATATAGTAAGTTACACGATTCTAAGTCCAAAGTAACCCTTTTAACATTTTTGTCTGTATGTCCGTCTGTCTGTCTGTCTTTCTGTTTGTCCGGGGTAATCTCTGGAACGGCTGAACCGATTCAAATGAGACTTTCACTGCAAGGTAGAGGACTTTATAGCGCTACATATAGGCTACAATTTGACCCGGTAGTTGGCGCTGTTGTCGCGATAACAAGTCTTTACTTCTTCTGCTCATCTATACATATAAATAAAATTGAAATGTCTGTCTATGATTTCAAAATAACTATGTTTTTTCAAGTGCATATAGTAAGTTACACGATTCTAAGTCCAAAACAACCCTTTTTAACATTTCTGTCTGTCTGTCTTTCTGTTTGTCCGGGGTAATCTCTGGAACGGCTGCACCGATTCAAATGAGACTTTCACTGCAAGGTAGAGGACCTTATAGCGCTACATATAGGCTACAATTTGACCCGGTAGTTGGCGCTGTTGTCGCGATAACAAGTCTTTACTTCTTCTGCTCATCTATACATATAAATAAAATTGAAGTGTCTGTCTATGATTTCAAAATAACTATGTTTTTTCAAGTGCATATAGTAAGTTACACGATTCTAAGTCCAAAACAACCCTTTTTAACATTTCTGTCTGTCTGTCTTTCTGTTTGTCCGGGGTAATCTCTGGAACGGCTGCACCGATTCAAATGAGACTTACACTGCAAGGTAGAGGACCTTATAGCGCTACATAAAGGCTACAATTTGACCCGGTAGTTGGCGCTGTTGTCGCGATAACAAGTCTTTACTTCTTCTGCTCATCTATACATATAAATAAAATGAAGTGTCTGTCTGTGATTTCAAAATAACTATGTTTTTTCAAGTGCATATAGTAAGTTACACGATTCTAAGTCCAAAGTAACCCTTTCAACATTTTTGTCTGTCTGTCCGTCTGTCTGTCTGTCTTTCTGTTTGTCCGGGGTAATCTCTGGAACGTCTGAACCGATTCAAATGAGACTTTCACTGCAACGTAGAGGACTTTATAGCGCTACATATAGGCTACAATTTGACCCGGTAGTTGGCGCTGTTGTCGCGATAACAAGTCTTTTCTTCTTCTGCTCATCTATATACATACATATAAATAAAATTGAAGTGTCTGTCTGTGATTTCAAAATAACTATGTTTTTTCAAGTGCATATAGTAAGTTACACGATTCTAAGTCCAAAGTAACCCTTTTAACATTTTTGTCTGTATGTCCGTCTGTCTGTCTGTCTTTCTGTTTGTCCGGGGTAATCTCTGGAACGGCTGAACCGATTCAAATGAGACTTTCACTGCAAGGTAGAGGACTTTATAGCGCTACATATAGGCTACAATTTGACCCGGTAGTTGGCGCTGTTGTCGCGATAACAAGTCTTTACTTCTTCTGCTCATCTATACATATAAATAAAATTGAAGTGTCTGTCTATGATTTCAAATTAACTATGTTTTTTCAAGTGCATATAGTAAGTTACACGATTCTAAGTCCAAAACAACCCTTTTTAACATTTCTGTCTGTCTGTCTTTCTGTTTGTCCGGGGTAATCTCAGGAACGGCTGCACCGATTCAAATGAGACTTACACTGCAAGGTAGAGGACCTTATAGCGCTACATATAGGCTACAATTTGACCCGGTAGTTGGCGCTGTTGTCGCGATAACAAGTCTTTACTTCTTCTGCTCATCTATACATATAAATAAAATTGAAGTGTCTGTGATTTCAAAATGACTATGTTTTTTCAAGTGCATATAGTAAGTTACACGATTCTAAGTTCAAAACAAACCTTTTTAACATTTTTGTCTGTCTGTCTGTCCGTCTGTCTGTCTGTCTGTCTTTCTGTTTGTCCGGGGTAATCTCTGGAACGGCTGAACCGATTCAAATGAGACTTTCACTGCAAGGTAGAGGACTTTATAGCGCTACATATAGGCTACAATTTGAGCCGGTAGTTGGCGCTGTTGTCGCGATAACAAGTCTTTACTTCTTCTGCTCATCTATACATATAAATAAAATTGAACTGTCTGTCTATGATTTCAAAATCACTATGTTTTTTCAAGTGCATATAGTAAGTTACACGATTCTAAGTCCAAAACAACCCTTTTTAACATTTCTGTCTGTCTGTCTTTCTGTTTGTCCGGGGTAATCTCTGGAACGGCTGCACCGATTCAAATGAGACTTTCACTGCAAGGTAGAGGACTTTATAGCGCTACATATAGGCTACAATTTGACCCGGTAGTTGGCGCTGTTGTCGCGATAACAAGTCTTTACTTCTTCTGCTCATCTATACATATAAATAAAATGAAGTGTCTGTCTGTGATTTCAAAATAACTATGTTTTTTCAAGTGCATATAGTAAGTTACACGATTCTAAGTCCAAAGTAACCCTTTCAACATTTTTGTTTGTCTGTCCGTCTGTCTGTCTGTCTTTCTGTTTGTCCGGGGTAATCTCTGGAACGTCTGAACCGATTCAAATGAGACTTTCACTGCAACGTAGAGGACTTTATAGCGCTACATATAGGCTACAATTTGACCCGGTAGTTGGCGCTGTTGTCGCGATAACAAGTCTTTTCTTCTTCTGCTCATCTATATACATACATATAAATAAAATTGAAGTGTCTGTCTGTGATTTCAAAATAACTATGTTTTTTCAAGTGCATATAGTAAGTTACACGATTCTAAGTCCAAAGTAACCCTTTTAAAATTTTTGTCTGTATATCCGTCTGTCTGTCTGTCTTTCTGTTTGTCCGGGGTAATCTCTGGAACGTCTGAACCGATTCAAATGAGACTTTCACTGCAACGTAGAGGACTTTATAGCGCTACATATAGGCTACAATTTGACCCGGTAGTTGGCGCTGTTGTCGCGATAACAAGTCTTTTCTTCTTCTGCTCATCTATATACATACATATAAATAAAATTGAAGTGTCTGTCTGTGATTTCAAAATAACTATGTTTTTTCAAGTGCATATAGTAAGTTACACGATTCTAAGTCCAAAACAACCCTTTTTAACATTTCTGTCTGTCTGTCTTTCTGTTTGTCCGGGGTAATCTCTGGAACGGCTGCACCGATTCAAATGAGACTTTCACTGCAAGGTAGAGGACTTTATAGCGCTACATATAGGCTACAATTTGACCCGGTAGTTGGCGCTGTTGTCGCGATAACAAGTCTTTACTTCTTCTGCTCATCTATACATATAAATAAAATTGAAGTGTCTGTCTATGATTTCAAAATAACTATGTTTTTCAAGTGCATATAGTAAGTTACACGATTCTAAGTCCAAAACAACCCTTTTTAACATTTCTGTCTGTCTGTCTTTCTGTTTGTCCGGGGTAATCTCTGGAACGGCTGCACCGATTCAAATGAGACTTACACTGCAAGGTAGAGGACCTTATAGCGCTACATATAGGCTACAATTTGACCCGGTAGTTGGCGCTGTTGTCGCGATAACAAGTCTTTACTTCTTCTGCTCATCTATACATATAAATAAAATGAAGTGTCTGTCTGTGATTTCAAAATAACTATGTTTTTTCAAGTGCATATAGTAAGTTACACGATTCTAAGTCCAAAGTAACCCTTTTAACATTTTTGTCTGTCTGTCCGTCTGTCTGTCTGTCTTTCTGTTTGTCCGGGGTAATCTCTGGAACGTCTGAACCGATTCAAATGAGACTTTCACTGCAACGTAGAGGACTTTATAGCGCTACATATAGGCTACAATTTGACCCGGTAGTTGGCGCTGTTGTCGCGATAACAAGTCTTTTCTTCTTCTGCTCATCTATATACATACATATAAATAAAATTGAAGTGTCTGTCTGTGATTTCAAAATAACTATGTTTTTTCAAGTGCATATAGTAAGTTACACGATTCTAAGTCCAAAGTAACCCTTTTAAAATTTTTGTCTGTATGTCCGTCTTTCTGTCTGTCTTTCTGTTTGTCCGGGGTAATCTCTGGAACGTCTGAACCGATTCAAATGAGACTTTCACTGCAACGTAGAGGACTTTATAGCGCTACATATAGGCTACAATTTGACCCGGTAGTTGGCGCTGTTGTCGCGATAACAAGTCTTTTCTTCTTCTGCTCATCTATATACATACATATAAATAAAATTGAAGTGTCTGTCTGTGATTTCAAAATAACTATGTTTTTTCAAGTGCATATAGTAAGTTACACGATTCTAAGTCCAAAACAACCCTTTTTAACATTTCTGTCTGTCTGTCTTTCTGTTTGTCCGGGGTAATCTCTGGAACGGCTGCACCGATTCAAATGAGACTTTCACTGCAAGGTAGAGGACCTTATAGCGCTACATATAGGCTACAATTTGACCCGGTAGTTGGCGCTGTTGTCGCGATAACAAGTCTTTACTTCTTCTGCTCATCTATACATATAAATAAAATTGAAGTGTCTGTCTATGATTTCAAAATAACTATGTTTTTTCAAGTGCATATAGTAAGTTACACGATTCTAAGTCCAAAACAACCCTTTTTAACATTTCTGTCTGTCTGTCTTTCTGTTTGTCCGGGGTAATCTCTGGAACGGCTGCACCGATTCAAATGAGACTTACACTGCAAGGTAGAGGACCTTATAGCGCTACATATAGGCTACAATTTGACCCGGTAGTTGGCGCTGTTGTCGCGATAACAAGTCTTTACTTCTTCTGCTCATCTATACATATAAATAAAATGAAGTGTCTGTCTGTGATTTCAAAATAACTATGTTTTTTCAAGTGCATATAGTAAGTTACACGATTCTAAGTCCAAAGTAACCCTTTTAACATTTTTGTCTGTCTGTCCGTCTGTCTGTCTGTCTTTCTGTTTGTCCGGGGTAATCTCTGGAACGTCTGAACCGATTCAAATGAGACTTTCACTGCAACGTAGAGGACTTTATAGCGCTACATATAGGCTACAATTTGACCCGGTAGTTGGCGCTGTTGTCGCGATAACAAGTCTTTTCTTCTTCTGCTCATCTATATACATACATATAAATAAAATTGAAGTGTCTGTCTGTGATTTCAAAATAACTATGTTTTTTCAAGTGCATATAGTAAGTTACACGATTCTAAGTCCAAAGTAACCCTTTTAACATTTTTGTCTGTATGTCCGTCTGTCTGTCTGTCTTTCTGTTTGTCCGGGGTAATCTCTGGAACGGCTGAACCGATTCAAATGAGACTTTCACTGCAAGGTAGAGGACTTTATAGCGCTACATATAGGCTACAATTTGACCCGGTAGTTGGCGCTGTTGTCGCGATAACAAGTCTTTACTTCTTCTGCTCATCTATACATATAAATAAAATTGAAGTGTCTGTCTATGATTTCAAAATAACTATGTTTTTTCAAGTGCATATAGTAAGTTACACGATTCTAAGTCCAAAACAACCCTTTTTAACATTTCTGTCTGTCTGTCTTTCTGTTTGTCCGGGGTAATCTCTGGAACGGCTGCACCGATTCAAATGAGACTTTCACTGCAAGGTAGAGGACCTTATAGCGCTACATATAGGCTACAATTTGACCCGGTAGTTGGCGCTGTTGTCGCGATAACAAGTCTTTACTTCTTCTGCTCATCTATACATATAAATAAAATTGAAGTGTCTGCCTATGATTTCAAAATAACTATGTTTTTTCAAGTGCATATAGTAAGTTACACGATTCTAAGTCCAAAACAACCCTTTTTAACATTTCTGTCTGTCTGTCTTTCTGTTTGTCCGGGGTAATCTCTGGAACGGCTGCACCGATTCAAATGAGACTTACACTGCAAGGTAGAGGACCTTATAGCGCTACATAAAGGCTACAATTTGACCCGGTAGATGGCGCTGTTGTCGCGATAACAAGTCTTTACTTCTTCTGCTCATCTATACATATAAATAAAATGAAGTGTCTGTCGGTGATTTCAAAATAACTATGTTTTTTCAAGTGCATATAGTAAGTTACACGATTCTAAGTCCAAAGTAACCCTTTCAACATTTTTGTCTGTCTGTCCGTCTGTCTGTCTGTCTTTCTGTTTGTCCGGGGTAATCTCTGGAACGTCTGAACCGATTCAAATGAGACTTTCACTGCAACGTAGAGGACTTTATAGCGCTACATATAGGCTACAATTTGACCCGGTAGTTGGCGCTGTTGTCGCGATAACAAGTCTTTTCTTCTTCTGCTCATCTATATACATACATATAAATAAAATTGAAGTGTCTGTCTGTGATTTCAAAATTACTATGTTTTTTCAAGTGCATATAGTAAGTTACACGATTCTAAGTCCAAAGTAACCCTTTTAACATTTTTGTCTGTATGTCCGTCTGTCTGTCTGTCTTTCTGTTTGTCCGGGGTAATCTCTGGAACGTCTGAACCGATTCAAATGAGACTTTCACTGCAACGTAGAGGACTTTATAGCGCTACATATAGGCTACAATTTGACCCGGTAGTTGGCGCTGTTGTCGCGATAACAAGTCTTTACTTCTTCTGCTCATCTATACATATAAATAAAATTGAAGTGTCTGTCTATGACTTCAAAATAACTATGTTTTTTCAAGTGCATATAGTAAGTTACACGATTCTAAGTCCAAAACAACCCTTTTTAACATTTCTGTCTGTCTGTCTTTCTGTTTGTCCGGGGTAATCTCTGGAACGGCTGCACCGATTCAAATGAGACTTTCACTGCAAGGTAGAGGACTTTATAGCGCTACATATAGGCTACAATTTGACCCGGTAGTTGGCGCTGTTGTCGCGATAACAAGTCTTTTCTTCTTCTGCTCATCTATATACATACATATAAATAAAATTGAAGTGTCTGTCTGTGATTTCAAAATAACTATGTTTTTTCAAGTGCATATAGTAAGTTACACGATTCTAAGTCCAAAGTAACCCTTTTAACATTTTTGTCTGTATGTCCGTCTGTCTGTCTGTCTTTCTGTTTGTCCGGGGTAATCTCTGGAACGTCTGAACCGATTCAAATGAGACTTTCACTGCAACGTAGAGGACTTTATAGCGCTACATATAGGCTACAATTTGACCCGGTAGTTGGCGCTGTTGTCGCGATAACAAGTCTTTACTTCTTCTGCTCATCTATACATATAAATAAAATGAAGTGTCTGTCTGTGATTTCAAAATAACTATGTTTTTTCAAGTGCATATAGTAAGTTACACGATTTTAAGTCCAAAGTAACCCTTTCAACATTTTTGTCTGTCTGTCCGTCTGTCTGTCTGTCTTTCTGTTTGTCCGGGGTAATCTCTGGAACGTCTGAACCGATTCAAATGAGACTTTCACTGCAACGTAGAGGACTTTATAGCGCTACATATAGGCTACAATTTGACCCGGTAGTTGGCGCTGTTGTCGCGATAACAAGTCTTTTCTTCTTCTGCTCATCTATATAAATACATATAAATAAAATTGAAGTGTCTGTCTGTGATTTCAAAATAACTATGTTTTTTCAAGTGCATATAGTAAGTTACACGATTCTAAGTCCAAAGTAACCCTTTTAACATTTTTGTCTGTATGTCCGTCTATCTGTCTGTCTTTCTGTTTGTCCGGGGTAATCTCTGGAACGGCTGAACCGATTCAAATGAGACTTTCACTGCAAGGTAGAGGACTTTATAGCGCTACATATAGGCTACAATTTGACCCGGTAGTTGGCGCTGTTGTCGCGATAACAAGTCTTTACTTCTTCTGCTCATCTATACATATAAATAAAATTGAAGTGTCTGTCTATGATTTCAAAATAACTATGTTTTTTCAAGTGCATATAGTAAGTTACACGATTCTAAGTCCAAAACAACCCTTTTTAACATTTCTGTCTGTCTGTCTTTCTGTTTGTCCGGGGTAATCTCTGGAACGGCTGCACCGATTCAAATGAGACTTTCACTGCAAGGTAGAGGACTTTATAGCGCTACATATAGGCTACAATTTGACCCGGTAGTTGGCGCTGTTGTCGCGATAACAAGTCTTTACTTCTTCTGCTCATCTATACATATAAATAAAATTGAAGTGTCTGTCTATGATTTCAAAATAACTATGTTTTTTCAAGTGCATATAGTAAGTTACACGATTCTAAGTCCAAAACAACCCTTTTTAACATTTCTGTCTGTCTGTCTTTCTGTTTGTCCGGGGTAATCTCTGGAACGGCTGCACCGATTCAAATGAGACTTTCACTGCAAGGTAGAGGACTTTATAGCGCTACATATAGGCTACAATTTGACCCGGTAGTTGGCGCTGTTGTCGCGATAACAAGTCTTTACTTCTTCTGCTCATCTATACATATAAATAAAATGAAGTGTCTGTCTGTGATTTCAAAATAACTATGTTTTTTCAAGTGCATATAGTAAGTTACACGATTCTAAGTCCAAAGTAACCCTTTTAACATTTTTGTCTGTCTGTCCGTCTGTCTGTCTGTCTTTCTGTTTGTCCGGGG
The DNA here is from genome assembly GCA_944739405.2 of Euclidia mi. Lineage (NCBI taxonomy): Eukaryota > Metazoa > Arthropoda > Insecta > Lepidoptera > Erebidae > Euclidia > Euclidia mi. Next base: position 12,934,912 of record OX123203.2, read on the forward strand.
TAATCTCTGGAACATCTGAACCGATTCAAATGAGACTTTCACTGCAACGTAGAGGACTTTATAGCGCTACATATAGGCTACAATTTGACCCGGTAGTTGGCGCTGTTGTCGCGATAACAAGTCTTTTCTTCTTCTGCTCATCTATATACATACATATAAATAAAATTGAAGTGTCTGTCTGTGATTTCAAAATAACTATGTTTTTTCAAGTGCATATAGTAAGTTACACGATTCTAAGTCCAAAGTAACCCTTTTAACATTTTTGTCTGTATGTCCGTCTGTCTGTCTGTCTTTCTGTTTGTCCGGGGTAATCTCTGGAACGGCTGAACCGATTCAAATGAGACTTTCACTGCAAGGTAGAGGACTTTATAGCGCTACATATAGGCTACAATTTGACCCGGTAGTTGGCGCTGTTGTCGCGATAACAAGTCTTTACTTCTTCTGCTCATCTATACATATAAATAAAATTGAAGTGTCTGTCTATGATTTCAAAATAACTATGTTTTTTCAAGTGCATATAGTAAGTTACACGATTCTTAGTCCAAAACAACCCTTTTTAATATTTCTGTCTGTCTGTCTTTCTGTTTGTCCGGGGTAATCTCTGGAACGGCTGCACCGATTCAAATGAGACTTTCACTGCAAGGTAGAGGACCTTATAGCGCTACATATAGGCTACAATTTGACCCGGTAGTTGGCGCTGTTGTCGCGATAACAAGTCTTTACTTCTTCTGCTCATCTATACATATAAATAAAATGAAGTGTCTGTCTGTGATTTCAAAATAACTATGTTTTTTCAAGTGCATATAGTAAGTTACACGATTCTAAGTCCAAAGTAACCCTTTCAACATTTTTGTCTGTCTGTCCGTCTGTCTGTCTGTCTTTCTGTTTGTCCGGGGTAATCTCTGGAACGTCTGAACCGATTCAAATGAGACTTTCACTGCAACGTAGAGGACTTTATAGCGCTACATATAGGCTACAATTTGACCCGGTAGTTGGCGCTGTTGTCGCGATAACAAGTCTTTTCTTCTTCTGCTCATCTATATACATACATATAAATAAAATTGAAGTGTCTGTCTGTGATTTCAAAATAACTATGTTTTTTCAAGTGCATATAGTAAGTTACACGATTCTAAGTCCAAAGTAACCCTTTTAACATTTTTGTCTGTATGTCCGTCTGTCTGTCTGTCTTTCTGTTTGTCCGGGGTAATCTCTGGAACGGCTGAACCGATTCAAATGAGACTTACACTGCAAGGTAGAGGACCTTATAGCGCTACATAAAGGCTACAAATTGACCCGGTAGTTGGCGCTGTTGTCGCGATAACAAGTCTTTACTTCTTCTGCTCATCTATACATATAAATAAAATGAAGTGTCTGTCTGTGATTTCAAAATAACTATGTTTTTTCAAGTGCATATAGTAAGTTACACGATTCTAAGTCCAAAACAACCCTTTTTAACATTTCTGTCTGTCTGTCTTTCTGTTTGTCCGGGGTAATCTCTGGAACGGCTGCACCGATTCAAATGAGACTTACACTGCAAGGTAGAGGACCTTATAGCGCTACATAAAGGCTACAATTTGACCCGGTAGATGGCGCTGTTGTCGCGATAACAAGTCTTTACTTCTTCTGCTCATCTATACATATAAATAAAATGAAGTGTCTGTCGGTGATTTCAAAATAACTATGTTTTTTCAAGTGCATATAGTAAGTTACACGATTCTAAGTCCAAAGTAACCCTTTCAACATTTTTGTCTGTCTGTCCGTCTGTCTGTCTGTCTTTCTGTTTGTCCGGGGTAATCTCTGGAACGTCTGAACCGATTCAAATGAGACTTTCACTGCAACGTAGAGGACTTTATAGCGCTACATATAGGCTACAATTTGACCCGGTAGTTGGCGCTGTTGTCGCGATAACAAGTCTTTTCTTCTTCTGCTCATCTATATACATACATATAAATAAAATTGAAGTGTCTGTCTGTGATTTCAAAATTACTATGTTTTTTCAAGTGCATATAGTAAGTTACACGATTCTAAGTCCAAAGTAACCCTTTTAACATTTTTGTCTGTATGTCCGTCTGTCTGTCTGTCTTTCTGTTTGTCCGGGGTAATCTCTGGAACGTCTGAACCGATTCAAATGAGACTTTCACTGCAACGTAGAGGACTTTATAGCGCTACATATAGGCTACAATTTGACCCGGTAGTTGGCGCTGTTGTCGCGATAACAAGTCTTTACTTCTTCTGCTCATCTATACATATAAATAAAATTGAAGTGTCTGTCTATGACTTCAAAATAACTATGTTTTTTCAAGTGCATATAGTAAGTTACACGATTCTAAGTCCAAAACAACCCTTTTTAACATTTCTGTCTGTCTGTCTTTCTGTTTGTCCGGGGTAATCTCTGGAACGGCTGCACCGATTCAAATGAGACTTTCACTGCAAGGTAGAGGACTTTATAGCGCTACATATAGGCTACAATTTGACCCGGTAGTTGGCGCTGTTGTCGCGATAACAAGTCTTTTCTTCTTCTGCTCATCTATATACATACATATAAATAAAATTGAAGTGTCTGTCTGTGATTTCAAAATAACTATGTTTTTTCAAGTGCATATAGTAAGTTACACGATTCTAAGTCCAAAGTAACCCTTTTAACATTTTTGTCTGTATGTCCGTCTGTCTGTCTGTCTTTCTGTTTGTCCGGGGTAATCTCTGGAACGTCTGAACCGATTCAAATGAGACTTTCACTGCAACGTAGAGGACTTTATAGCGCTACATATAGGCTACAATTTGACCCGGTAGTTGGCGCTGTTGTCGCGATAACAAGTCTTTACTTCTTCTGCTCATCTATACATATAAATAAAATGAAGTGTCTGTCTGTGATTTCAAAATAACTATGTTTTTTCAAGTGCATATAGTAAGTTACACGATTTTAAGTCCAAAGTAACCCTTTCAACATTTTTGTCTGTCTGTCCGTCTGTCTGTCTGTCTTTCTGTTTGTCCGGGGTAATCTCTGGAACGTCTGAACCGATTCAAATGAGACTTTCACTGCAACGTAGAGGACTTTATAGCGCTACATATAGGCTACAATTTGACCCGGTAGTTGGCGCTGTTGTCGCGATAACAAGTCTTTTCTTCTTCTGCTCATCTATATAAATACATATAAATAAAATTGAAGTGTCTGTCTGTGATTTCAAAATAACTATGTTTTTTCAAGTGCATATAGTAAGTTACACGATTCTAAGTCCAAAGTAACCCTTTTAACATTTTTGTCTGTATGTCCGTCTATCTGTCTGTCTTTCTGTTTGTCCGGGGTAATCTCTGGAACGGCTGAACCGATTCAAATGAGACTTTCACTGCAAGGTAGAGGACTTTATAGCGCTACATATAGGCTACAATTTGACCCGGTAGTTGGCGCTGTTGTCGCGATAACAAGTCTTTACTTCTTCTGCTCATCTATACATATAAATAAAATTGAAGTGTCTGTCTATGATTTCAAAATAACTATGTTTTTTCAAGTGCATATAGTAAGTTACACGATTCTAAGTCCAAAACAACCCTTTTTAACATTTCTGTCTGTCTGTCTTTCTGTTTGTCCGGGGTAATCTCTGGAACGGCTGCACCGATTCAAATGAGACTTTCACTGCAAGGTAGAGGACTTTATAGCGCTACATATAGGCTACAATTTGACCCGGTAGTTGGCGCTGTTGTCGCGATAACAAGTCTTTACTTCTTCTGCTCATCTATACATATAAATAAAATGAAGTGTCTGTCTGTGATTTCAAAATAACTATGTTTTTTCAAGTGCATATAGTAAGTTACACGATTCTAAGTCCAAAGTAACCCTTTTAACATTTTTGTCTGTCTGTCCGTCTGTCTGTCTGTCTTTCTGTTTGTCCGGGGTAATCTCTGGAACATCTGAACCGATTCAAATGAGACTTTCACTGCAACGTAGAGGACTTTATAGCGCTACATATAGGCTACAATTTGACCCGGTAGTTGGCGCTGTTGTCGCGATAACAAGTCTTTTCTTCTTCTGCTCATCTATATACATACATATAAATAAAATTGAAGTGTCTGTCTGTGATTTCAAAATAACTATGTTTTTTCAAGTGCATATAGTAAGTTACACGATTCTAAGTCCAAAGTAACCCTTTTAACATTTTTGTCTGTATGTCCGTCTGTCTGTCTGTCTTTCTGTTTGTCCGGGGTAATCTCTGGAACGGCTGAACCGATTCAAATGAGACTTTCACTGCAAGGTAGAGGACTTTATAGCGCTACATATAGGCTACAATTTGACCCGGTAGTTGGCGCTGTTGTCGCGATAACAAGTCTTTACTTCTTCTGCTCATCTATACATATAAATAAAATTGAAGTGTCTGTCTATGATTTCAAAATAACTATGTTTTTTCAAGTGCATATAGTAAGTTACACGATTCTTAGTCCAAAACAACCCTTTTTAATATTTCTGTCTGTCTGTCTTTCTGTTTGTCCGGGGTAATCTCTGGAACGGCTGCACCGATTCAAATGAGACTTTCACTGCAAGGTAGAGGACCTTATAGCGCTACATATAGGCTACAATTTGACCCGGTAGTTGGCGCTGTTGTCGCGATAACAAGTCTTTACTTCTTCTGCTCATCTATACATATAAATAAAATGAAGTGTCTGTCTGTGATTTCAAAATAACTATGTTTTTTCAAGTGCATATAGTAAGTTACACGATTCTAAGTCCAAAGTAACCCTTTCAACATTTTTGTCTGTCTGTCCGTCTGTCTGTCTGTCTTTCTGTTTGTCCGGGGTAATCTCTGGAACGTCTGAACCGATTCAAATGAGACTTTCACTGCAACGTAGAGGACTTTATAGCGCTACATATAGGCTACAATTTGACCCGGTAGTTGGCGCTGTTGTCGCGATAACAAGTCTTTTCTTCTTCTGCTCATCTATATACATACATATAAATAAAATTGAAGTGTCTGTCTGTGATTTCAAAATAACTATGTTTTTTCAAGTGCATATAGTAAGTTACACGATTCTAAGTCCAAAGTAACCCTTTTAACATTTTTGTCTGTATGTCCGTCTGTCTGTCTGTCTTTCTGTTTGTCCGGGGTAATCTCTGGAACGGCTGAACCGATTCAAATGAGACTTACACTGCAAGGTAGAGGACCTTATAGCGCTACATAAAGGCTACAAATTGACCCGGTAGTTGGCGCTGTTGTCGCGATAACAAGTCTTTACTTCTTCTGCTCATCTATACATATAAATAAAATGAAGTGTCTGTCTGTGATTTCAAAATAACTATGTTTTTTCAAGTGCATATAGTAAGTTACACGATTCTAAGTCCAAAACAACCCTTTTTAACATTTCTGTCTGTCTGTCTTTCTGTTTGTCCGGGGTAATCTCTGGAACGGCTGCACCGATTCAAATGAGACTTACACTGCAAGGTAGAGGACCTTATAGCGCTACATAAAGGCTACAATTTGACCCGGTAGATGGCGCTGTTGTCGCGATAACAAGTCTTTACTTCTTCTGCTCATCTATACATATAAATAAAATGAAGTGTCTGTCGGTGATTTCAAAATAACTATGTTTTTTCAAGTGCATATAGTAAGTTACACGATTCTAAGTCCAAAGTAACCCTTTCAACATTTTTGTCTGTCTGTCCGTCTGTCTGTCTGTCTTTCTGTTTGTCCGGGGTAATCTCTGGAACGTCTGAACCGATTCAAATGAGACTTTCACTGCAACGTAGAGGACTTTATAGCGCTACATATAGGCTACAATTTGACCCGGTAGTTGGCGCTGTTGTCGCGATAACAAGTCTTTTCTTCTTCTGCTCATCTATATACATACATATAAATAAAATTGAAGTGTCTGTCTGTGATTTCAAAATAACTATGTTTTTTCAAGTGCATATAGTAAGTTACACGATTCTAAGTTTAAAGTAACCCTTTTAACATTTTTGTCTGTATGTCCGTCTGTCTGTCTGTCTTTCTGTTTGTCCGGGGTAATCTCTGGAACGTCTGAACCGATTCAAATGAGACTTTCACTGCAACGTAGAGGACTTTATAGCGCTACATATAGGCTACAATTTGACCCGGTAGTTGGCGCTGTTGTCGCGATAACAAGTCTTTTCTTCTTCTGCTCATCTATATACATACATACATATAAATAAAATTGAAGTGTCTGTCTGTGATTTCAAAATAACTATGTTTTTTCAAGTGCATATAGTAAGTTACACGATTCTAAGTCCAAAGTAACCCTTTTAACATTTTTGTCTGTCTGTCCGTCTGTCTGTCTGTCTTTCTGTTTGTCCGGGGTAATCTCTGGAACGTCTGAACCGATTCAAATGAGACTTTCACTGCAACGTAGAGGACTTTATAGCGCTACATATAGGCTACAATTTGACCCGGTAGTTGGCGCTGTTGTCGCGATAACAAGTCTTTTCTTCTTCTGCTCATCTATATACATACATATAAATAAAATTGAAGTGTCTGTCTATGATTTCAAAATAACTATGTTTTTTCAAGTGCATATAGTAAGTTACACGATTCTAAGTCCAAAACAACCCTTTTTAATATTTCTGTCTGTCTGTCTTTCTGTTTGTCCGGGGTAATCTCTGGAACGGCTGCACCGATTCAAATGAGACTTTCACTGCAAGGTAGAGGACCTTATAGCGCTACATATAGGCTACAATTTGACCCGGTAGTTGGCGCTGTTGTCGCGATAACAAGTCTTTACTTCTTCTGCTCATCTATACATATAAATAAAATGAAGTGTCTGTCTGTGATTTCAAAATAACTATGTTTTTTCAAGTGCATATAGTAAGTTACACGATTCTAAGTCCAAAGTAACCCTTTCAACATTTTTGTCTGTCTGTCCGTCTGTCTGTCTGTCTTTCTGTTTGTCCGGGGTAATCTCTGGAACGTCTGAACCGATTCAAATGAGACTTTCACTGCAACGTAGAGGACTTTATAGCGCTACATATAGGCTACAATTTGACCCGGTAGTTGGCGCTGTTGTCGCGATAACAAGTCTTTACTTCTTCTGCTCATCTATACATATAAATAAAATGAAGTGTCTGTCTGTGATTTCAAAATAACTATGTTTTTTCAAGTGCATATAGTAAGTTACACGATTCTAAGTCCAAAGTAACCCTTTCAACATTTTTGTCTGTCTGTCCGTCTGTCTGTCTGTCTTTCTGTTTGTCCGGGGTAATCTCTGGAACGGCTGCACCGATTCAAATGAGACTTTCACTGCAACGTAGAGGACTTTATAGCGCTACATATAGGCTACAATTTGACCCGGTAGTTGGCGCTGTTGTCGCGATAACAAGTCTTTTCTTCTTCTGCTCATCTATATACATACATATAAATAAAATTGAAGTGTCTGTCTGTGATTTCAAAATAACTATGTTTTTTCAAGTGCATATAGTAAGTTACACGATTCTAAGTCCAAAGTAACCCTTTCAACATTTTTGTCTGTCTGTCCGTCTGTCTGTCTGTCTTTCTGTTTGTCCGGGGTAATCTCTGGAACGGCTGAACCGATTCAAATGAGACTTTCACTGCAACGTAGAGGACTTTATAGCGCTACATATAGGCTACAATTTGACCCGGTAGTTGGCGCTGTTGTCGCGATAACAAGTCTTATCTTCTTTTGCTCATCTATATACATACATATAAATAAAATTGAAGTGTCTGTCTGTGATTTCAAAATAACTATGTTTTTTCAAGTGCATATAGTAAGTTACACGATTCTAAGTCCAAAACAACCCTTTTTAACATTTTTGTCCGCCTGTCTGTCCGTCTGTCTGTCTGTCTGTCTTTCTGTTTGTCCGGGGTAACCTCTGGAACGGCTGAACCGATTCAAATGAGACTTTCACTGCAAGGTAGAGGAATTTATAGCGCTAAATATAGGCTACAATTTGACCCGGTAGTTGGCGCTGTTGTCGCGATAACAAGTCTTTTCTTCTTCTGCTCATCTATACATATAAATAAAATTGAAGTGTCTGTCTGTGATTTCAAAATAACTATGTTTTTTCAAGTGCATATAGTAAGTTACACGATTCTTAGTCCAAAACAACCCTTTTTAACATTTTTGTCTGTCTGTCTGTCCGTCTGTCTGTCTGTCTGTCTGCCTTTCTGTTTGTCCGGGGTAATCTCTGGAACGGCTGAACCGATTCAAATGAGACTTTCACTGCTAGGTAGAGTACTTTATAGCGCTACATATAGGCTACAATTTGACCCGGTGGTTGGCGCTGTTGTCGCGATAACAAGTCTTTACTTCTTCTGCTCATCTATACATATAAATAAAATTGAAGTGTCTGTCTATGATTTCAAAATAACTATGTTTTTTCAAGTGCATATAGTAAGTTACACGATTCTAAGTCCAAAACAACCCTTTTTAACATTTCTGTCTGTCTGTCTTTCTGTTTGTCCGGGGTAATCTCTGGAACGGCTGAACCGATTCAAATGAGACTTTCACTGCAAGGTAGAGGACTTTATAGCGCTACATATAGGCTACAATTTGACCCGGTAGTTGGCGCTGTTGTCGCGATAACAAGTCTTTTCTTCTTCTGCTCATCTATACATATAAATAAAATTTCAGTGTCTGTCTGTGATTAAATTAACTATGTTTTTTCAAGTGCATATAGTAAGTTACACGATTCTAAGTCCAAAACAACCCTTTTTAACATTTTTGTCTGTCTGTCTGTCTTTCTGTTTGTCCGGGGTAATCTCTGGGACGGCTGAACCGATTCAAATGAGACTTTCACTGCAAGGTAGAGGACTTTATAGCGCTACATATAGGCTACAATTTGACCCGGTAGTTGGCGCTGTTGTCGCGATAACAAGTCTTTATTTCTTCTGCTCATCTATACATATAAATAAAATTTAAGTGTCTGTCTGTGATTTCAAAATAACGATGGTTTTTCAAGTGCATATAGTTAGTTACACGATTCCAAGTCCAAAACAACCCTTTTGAGCATTTTTGTCTGTCTGTCTGTCTGTCTTTCTGATTGTCCGGGGTAATCTCTGGAACGGCTGAACCGATTCAAATGAGACTTTCACTACCAGGTAGAGGACTTTATAGCGCTACATATAGACTACAATTTGACCCGGTAGTTGGCGCTGTTGTCGCGATAACAAGTTTTTACTTATTCAACTCATCTATACATATAAATAAAATTGATTTCTGTCTGTGATTTCAAAATAACTATGGATTTTCAAGTGCATATAGTTAGTTATACGATTCTAAGTCCAAAACAACCCTTTTTAACATTTTTGTCTGTCTGTCTGTCTGTATTTCTGTTTGTCCGGGGTAATCTCTGGAACGGCCGAACCGATTCAAATGAGACTTTCACTACCAGGTAGAGGACTTTATAGCGCTACATATAGGCTACAATTTTACCCGGTAGTTGGCGCTGTTGTCGCGATAACAAGTCTTTACTTATTCAACTCATCTATACATATAAATAAAATGAAGTGTCTGTCTGTGATTTCAAAATAACTATGGTTTTAAGTGCATATAGTTAGTTACACGATTCTAAGTCCAAAACAACACTTTTTAACATTTTTGTCTGTCTGTCTGTCTGTCTTTCTGTTTGTTTGGGGTAATCTCTGAAATGGCTGAACCGATTCAAATGAGCTTTTAACTGGAAGATAAAGGATTTTATTTATTTTTATTTAAAATCCTTTATAGGCTACAATTTGACTCGGTAGGTAGCGCTGTTGTTATGACACTAATTTTTGTATAATTATATATAAAAGCAAAAAGTCAGTCATATTGAAATCTGGAATACCGCCGGCTGTATAAAGATGAGATTTGGCAGAGAACTTTCTAAAACGTTACTCTTTTCCGCGTGCGAAGCCGCGGGTACCAGCTAATTGTAAATAAAAACGAATATGTGCGATTTTCTTTGTCATTTTCAACCAAATATCGTGAAAAACAATGATGAATACATGTGGAATGATATGCCGCCCTTATTAAAATTATTTTCATTACGAGAATTACAAGATTTCACAACGCATTTGCCCATTTCACGTTCGTATTATTTTCGTGTGCGGAAATTTTGACACAATAACATTGTTGTAACAGTATTAGGTCCAGACCCATAATAAACGGCAACACATATCGGCGCTGTTTGCTTATCTAGTTGTAAGTAATAGATCAAAGTGGATTAATGCCTATATTATTCTCAACCCGTCTAATATATGCAGTATATGCATTTTTTGTTTTTGTTTTTAAGTCAGCCCTGAATTCTGAGTATTTTTGTAATCAGATCCACGACGTGTTCGTTTCCACACAGAGTGTAATTTTGATTTATGTCGGATGGCACGTATAATATCGCTCGAGAACCAAGTTGGATATCGTCTCCCTGCTATTTGCAGCCGACGTTTTTTGGGGACGCAAGAATGGAAAATATTATACATTATAATATAAAAGGATTTGACTGCTGTATGAACGTCCATTGACTGACATACCGTATCCCATGAATTTTCAGGTAGTAACAAGATCAATAATTCTATATCACATTTTGAGAAGTTCCAATCCTTCGCCCGATCAGTGTTACCCGGCTCAATAGAATCGGCACAATGTTTAGATACGACTTTTACCTCAATATCCAATGTAGTATGATACGCATCAGGAGGCACCAATCCATCAGTGTCAGATACCAGCGTTTCATGCAAATAAACGGTCTCCTGGATTAACACTACATCTAACATACTTCCATGCATATTCACCACATTATTCTTCTCAGATAAACCACAGTAAGACAAAAAATAGCAATAATAATTCTTAATATTTACAGATGCACTATTCAGGTTAATGTCACCTAAAATAATCACAGTACCGTTTATATAATTAATAAAACTTTCAAGTTTGCAAAACCACTTCATATAGTCCTCATCACTTGCCGTTGGTTTTATGTATACGACACACACATAAAATTTGCGACCCTGCCATGCAAAGCTCGTCCAAATGTCTTCACAGAAGTCAGTTTCAAGTTCAGTGCAGCGATAAGCTACTATGGGCGCACGTGTCGCGAGCATAACCCCTCCACATGGAGTGTTCCTATCGCGTCGAAGCACTCTCCAGTCTCCAAGTGATAGTTCCTCATCTTCTACTGAGTTGTCTAAGAATGTTTCGGTTACAGCTACTAGATTGTGGTCCAATAGTATTAAGTTGTTTCGCCAAGTAACTAGTTTTGTTTTGAGGCCTCTCACATTTTGGTATAAAATATTTAGTGATTTGTCTCTATTGAAAGTTTTTTGAGTCTCGAAATGTTTGGTTCGATTTAGGGTTGTTAGGTGTTCTATTGGTCTTTGGGCGGTAATTGACCCATGGTTTATTCTAGCATTTATCGGCCACACATCTGTTGCATAACATTTCTCAAAGTATTCAATAGGAACTCCAATTTTATACGATTTATAATTTCCTTTAGGTGTTATCTCTTCGACAGTACAAGTGCCATTAGAACATACGTGACTCAAATGATTTTGGACTTCTTCCACTGTGGATTCCATGTTCCAAAGGTGTAGAAATTTACGTGGTTCAACTGCTTTGAGAGTAGTGACTGTGGGTCCAGCTGCCCCACACAAGGAAGCAAGGCGTCGCGGTTTCCTGCGCTTGACCTCAGTCCATTCCTGGACTTCTTTAAGGACCAGGTTGTCAGGGGTGGGTACATCGCCAGTAGACTGCTGTGATAGAGATTTTGGTGTCATCTGTTTCCTGGTCTTTTTCTGTTTATCATTATTATTATTAAAATTAATGGCAGAGCTGTTGTGTGAGATTGGTGCTGAAACTTGCTGCGATTGCGTACTGAGCTGATGGGTATGTAGTAGCTGCGCTTGTACTGGTTGCGCTTCTTTTGGTAGCACTTGGAGTGGTTGAGATTGATCCATAGTACACTTAGTGTTGAGATGTGGATTTGCATAAGATTTCAGTTTGCTACTTATAGACTCGGCATGGTTTGCATGATTTCCTAGTTCGCCTTCGTAAATTTTTGTGATAAGCGATATGGCGTTACTAAGCTATGTCTTAAGAGACTGCATTTCTTGCCGTAATATTCGCATTTCCATAGATTTTTCATCATTTCCATTGATATTTTTAGTATTATTGATCTAGAACAAATTGATATAACATTATCGTTTGTCTGCTTATTTTTTGCCCTACCACGCAAAAACGTAACGAATTTTGATAAACCGTTGTCAATGTGATGCCCACAGAGAGGTAACCAAAATTTAAGTTAACAATCATCATGCTAGGTAAAATTACTGTACATTATGTAATATCAGCAATTACGTCTGGTGCCGAACAAAGTATGCAAAGTGTCAGTACCCGATTTCATTCCGCGGGTTTCGTAAGAGGCGAATAAGGAATAGGAGAAGAGAAGGAATTAGACATCAAACCCGTCAACCCGTCTGGCCAATGTGATATACTAACTCTATTGGATTGTAATAGTCACAATGTTATTGTGACTCTAATTAGGAGAGGCCTATGTACAGCTATTAATGTCATGGTGATCAGTTACCATCAGGTGAGCCGTTTGTTCGTCTATCTTCCTATACAATTTAAAAGAAAGCAATGGACTGTGAAAGGTTGTTATGATAAATATTTTTATTTATTCATAGACTCACGCCTGTATCCCCGAAGGGGTAGGTAGAGGTGTGATATAACACCCACATTTCGCCATGAATTTTTAGGTCCCACGTAATAGGGGGCGAGCCTATTGCCGTACCCGGCACATTACCAGACTCCGAGCTGCTACTGAGAATTTCCTAACGGAAAAACCCAATAACACTTTGCCCGACCCGGGAATCGAACCCGAGACCTCCCAATCCCACGCGCACATTTATGCCGCGAGGCCAACGAGGCAGTAGTGATAAATATAAGCAAACTTATTTAATTGTTAAAAATGATTCTAAAGTTAAAACTTTGTGTGTTGGTAGGAACATAATATATACGTAGTATACGATACTTAATTAAATTTTACATGAATGCATTGATATATACAAAGAAGCCTATTTAAAGATAGTTTATAATGATGCAGAATATAATAAAACTAATAAAGCCATACTTTGAGCGCGTTTTAGTCGCATAGATTCTGCCAGTTTGAAGCAAAATTTGAAGCTATTACAACACACAATTAGGTTTAATTTGCTTTGCTTGTTTCCACGACAAAATCTTAGTGCTGTGCGGAATCCTAATTGAAAGTAGAACCACATTTTCACTCTTACCTCTGTCTCGGTGAAGTTTTCTTTGATTGCTCAGCGGTGCAGAGTGTGGCTTTTAAAGAATAATCTGCTCTTGTAAGTCTTGTGAAATGTTCAGGTTTTATTTTTGAAAGACTTCTATGTTTTTTATTGTATTGGCCACTACTAGCGGCGGTCGCGTTTGGTAATGAACTTTCTAGGTATTTGCAGAAATCAATTAAATAAATGTTATAGGTCTTCAATCACGTGAGTCCATCAGTTGTTTGTTACCAGCCCACAGCAACGCTAACAGACAACCGATGGACTCAGGTGATAACACAATGGAAGATGCCACCAGGCACCAGGAAAAGAGGTAGACCGGCTGCTCGGTGGGCAGACGACATTAGAAATTTAGCGGTCGAACAGTGGATGGAGACTGCAAAGAACAGAAAGGCTTGGAAATCTATAGAGGAGGCCTTCACCTTCGAAAATCAGGGGTTCTCACATCACTAGAAAGTTAAGTTTTAAGCACTCGATAGACGGTTGGAAACCACCGACCAAACCGAGGTGACTTTGACGTTTCCAACCGTGTAGATGGCAGTTTACAACCAAATTTTGACAAACCTTCAAACGACCTTTGCGGGAAGGAGCAGAGCGCAAACCAAACATCGGGTGGGCGGGGCCCAACCGTGTGGATAGGTGCAGACGAATGTTGCAAACCGCCGCTATGTCAGTTTACCGGACGTTGTACTGGCATGCGGTGCGTTGCAATAAAATGGCTAAACGAGAGCGCGAAAAAATAGGGGAGTTCATTGAACTGTATCGAGATCTTCCATGTTTATGGGACCTAGCTCATGAAAGCTACAAAGATATTGAGCAATAAAACTTAGCGTGGACTTTATTAGTTAACAAGTTAAAAGAAATAGATCCGGAGGCCAACGTAACCAGTGCCAAAAAATATATTTCTGACACTAGTTGAGGAGATATCAATGTGCTAGTACTTTAGATCATTTAATTGTCTTCCAGTAGCTAAATATCTTATTGTAGCCAAGAGGCGCTCTTCAGCAGATACGGCTTTTCTTATTACCGTATCTTGTTTGGAGATGATTGGTCTAACCATTTCCAACAGTTCATTAACTGAGTTTATATCCATTCTCAGATAGGTTTTTAAATCGTCAAAGTCAAATAAATCGAGATGGTTGATGTGGTTCAGCCTTTTTCTTTCTTTTAGCCACTGCTTCACCCATATTCTTCTTCTTTTTCTCTTTTTTCCTCTTCGACGGCGCTTAGAATAGCCACAGTAAACCCAACCTTTTGTAATTTAGAAAGAGGAGCAATTTTTTTACACGTCGGCTTTGGCGTAAAGGTAGCCTACGAATGATTATCCTGCCTGGTTTGCAACAGTGTGGATAGAAAACGACAAACCAAGGTCAAGTGGGTGGTGACGTTGGTTTCCAACAAGTTTACAACCGTCTATCGAGTACTTTATGTGTTAGAAAGATAGTATATGAAACTATTATAATTTAGAAATAAGAACGATTTTTGTATTTTTTTTTGGTGAGAACTATAAGGCTTTTTTATTTTTATTTATTTATTTTATAGGTAATCAAAAGAAAACCAATAACATAGTATTTTTTTGGGTTTACGTGAATGTGACACATTGAAATTATACAACGGTTATACTCTATTGCGATATATTGGTTTTACTAACATTAGATTTAAGCCGAATGCAGATTAATCTATGTATAACTTCGGTCCTGTACAAAATCTGTACCACTGCTGGGCACAGGCCAGTGCAGAGGCCGCTCCAACGAACCGGTGCAATTGCTTTAAGCCACACTCGGTCGTTCATGTTAAGATTAAGATTTTTCTCAAATTGCTCCGCATTGTATATTTGGACCGGAAAGGACTGCAAAAAGTGCTGAATTTTGGCGTGAGTGTCGAATACTTGTTTGTGATTTGCATCCGAATTAATATTGATTATGTATATTTATATATATTTACAGTCTCATATATAGCCTCACACCTGTATCCCAAAAGGGGTAGGCAGAGGTGTAAATATTACACCCACATTTCGTCAGATTTATATTAGTCCCACGTAATAGGGGGCACATTACTAGACTCCGTGCTGCTACTGAGAATTGCCTAGCGGCAAAACCCAATAACACTTTGCCCGACCCGGGAATCAAATCCGAGACCTCCCAATCCCACGCGCACATTTATGCCGCGAGATCAACGAGGCAGTCTTATAGTTAAGAGATTAAGAGTGAGACAAACAGTACAACTATTAATAATAATTATGTTACTAGGGTGGTTCATAATAATACAGTTATTACCAGCCCATTGTCTATAGCAAATGCGTTTAACGACTATTTTATATCTAGCACAAACCTAATAAATCAAGAAATCAGCAACACAAATTCCAAAAATAAACCCTGTGGCACTATTTTTTTGTCTCCTGTAGATGAGTTGTACATACACAAGCGCATAATGTCTCTGGCAAACAGCAAATCTGAAGGTTATGATTCAGTTTGTACCAGAATCATAAAATCTTGTAGTTTTCAAATGACGCCTATAATTACTTTTCTTGTAAATCTGTCACTACGCACTGGCACGTTTCCAAATAAGCTAAAATATTCAGTAATTAAACCACTATACAAAAAAGGAGAAAAGACCGACATAAAAAATTATAGGCTACTATCTTGCCAATATTTTCTAAATTGTTTGAAAAGCCATGCATGATAAAATAACATCTTTCTTAGGCAAGTTTGAAATATTAGACCGAAACCAGTTTGGATTTCAAAAAAATAAATCTACTAGGGACGCTATGTTTTTCTTAGTTAATGACATGCTACAGAAAGTCAATGACAAAGTATATACAACAGTTATGTTCCTCGATATGTCAAAAGCGTTTGATTTAGTCTCACATAAACTGCTTTTGGAAAAATTGGAACAGTATGGTATAAGAGGACCAGCACATAACTGGCTAAAAACTTACCTAGAAGATAGGATTCAAAGTGTGGATATCTCTCAATTGAACTCAAATGACTATATAGAAACATAAAGATCAGAATACAAAAAAATGAATTCGGAGTTCCCCAGGGAAGTGTATTGGGACCTCTACTTTTCCTGGTGTACATTAACAATTTACCTGATGTTATAGAACATAAAACAGTACTGTTTGCAGATGACGTATCGATAATAGTGACTACAAATAAAAATATGACAATCAAACAACATGAAAATGACATTTACAATACTCTGACTTTAGTTATTAATTGGATAAATAAAAATAATCTTAAAATAAATTTATCAAAGACATATAATTAATTTCAATAATTTTAATAATAATAATATAATAATGAATTATGATGGACATACCTTATCGAATACAAATTGTGTGACATTTCTGGGAACTATAATAAATTCAAAATTTAATTGGATAGAACAAGTAGAAAAAATTTGTAACAAATTAAGCGGTTTTTCATATGCTCTTTATAAATTGGCAAAAGTAACAAACCAAAACATTGCACGTACAGCCTATATTGCTACGTTTTATAGAATCCGTCCTCAGATATGGGTTACTAATATGGGGCAACAGCTCTCACATACAGAAAGTGTTTGTGGCCCAAAAACGATGCATCCGTTCGATTTGCGATATTGCCCCTGACGTATCATGTCGACCTTTATTTAAAAGATTGCGAATACTCCCATTAGCTTGTCTTTACATACTAGAAATACGTAAATTTATAAAACAAAATCCAGATTCGTTTAAACAGGCAAAAGCTGTCACTCGACGTGACAATATAAGAAATCCTAACAGGCTTGTTTTAAATATGATACCCAGAAGTAGCCGGCTTCAAAACAATTCATACGCCATGAGTATTAAAATTTACAATAAATTACCAAATTATGTAAAAATACTGCCCACAAATAAATTTATACCAGCATTACGTAGTTGGCTCATGCAGAAAAACTTTTATTCTATCCAAGAATTTTTATCAAACAATTATGATTCGGTGTAATGAATGCCTAATTGACCTATTAATAAATATTTATATGATATTAATACTATTAAATATGATTGTTACATATTCACTTCACATTGCATGTTCCTACATTTGCATGCTATTTAAAATTGGCTAAACGGGCTTACACCTTTATATCATTATATTATCATTAAATCAACATCTGTAATGTACCCTGTTTACAGCAAATAAAGATATTCTATTCTATTCTATATATATTTTGTAACTACCTATATCAAATAAATAATTGCCCTTGAAACAGAGACTGACTATAATAATTATGTTAGGTAATAAGTACTTACTATAACAATAACAAATACTTACTCCACACACGTGTGCAAGGAGAACCTTTAGCGAGCTAACAACCCGATGCACGAATATAACAAGAAGAGTTTGAGAGGAAGTTCTTTGTAGTGCTCGCTTAAATCACCACACTTTGAAACTAGTCAAAATGAAGAAGCTGTGAAAAACTAATGAATTGGCGCGAACGTAGAAGGTTTTGTGGCAGTGACGTCACGAGGTTGAAAAATGGTACCAAGTGTACCAGCACCGCTTTTGTAGCCTTTTAGACTTAGATCGAACATTCTCTACGTTTTGTATTCCTACTAGCTTTTGAACGCGACTTCGCAAGATATTAGTTCTATTTTCAAAAGGACCAAATATCATCACGCGTCATCCCAGTTATATCCCAGGATCCGCTTACTAGTCTAATAGTATTTGACTGGATGTTTTGCGACTGTTTGTCAGATCTCCGCAACCCAAAGGGAGTAAATGCAATAAAAAAATATATTATTATTATTTGATTTTCTAACTTAAGGCGAGGTTGCAGTACAGTGCGTAGCTCGACCTCACCCTCCGCAAAAACAAAAACACGGCGATGGCGTCAGCGAGTGAGCGGAGGGAGGAAAAAACCGTAGATAAGTTATGCAAACTTCAAAAGTGGCACATTATAAAACAGCCTAAATGTCTCATTTGCCTTTAGTCGCGTACGCGCTGCGGTCGGAAGCGCTCGCTCTTTTACTCGCGTGTGTGTACGTTACATTTGAAAATGCCGTCGTGTGTAATAAAATTTTGCACAAACTATAGCAGGAAAATGACTAAAAGTTATGGAATCACTTCTCATTCATGAGTATTACAATATTACAACGTTTTATTTACAATTTATAATCAATTCAGTATCACAAATAATAGAGTGAATAAAAAAATTGGCATTTATCGAGTGTAAAAGAGAAGCAGTATTGTGCGTGTTCAAAGACTAAAAAACAAAGTATCCAGATGGGACATTCGTAATAATAAAATACTGATGTGATTTGAGGAAATTAAAAGTGATTTGAGGCTGAATCAACACAATATATTATTATTATAGAAATACAAAATCATACGTAAGTTACAAATATTGACGGATGATCAAAGTCCATTCACTTGTTCTTGTTTTTCTCCTTTTAGTATTATACAACTAAGTAGATTTTACTGCACAGTTTTCGCTGCCGACCCACCGTACCCCTGGCAGTACCCCTGTGGGTATGGTGGGTCTTTCAAAGCTTACTCCCAGATAATATTGTTGTGTAATAAGTTTATTAATTTCAGTTCGTTAATTTCAAGTTCTACTATTTTGTGGGATCATTCCCAGTAGCCCTATTGAACAGTTCTATGATAGAACTGTCCTATTTCTATTAGCACAACTTGATTAGGAGAATAGAACTAATGGGATAAGTAATAGGAAATGTCCCAGTCTAGTTCTATGTATGTTTTTACAAGGATATTCAATAGAACTACTGGGAATGATCCGTAGTGTCACGACATTGCGCTCATATATCCGAATGAATATGTTTTGTAGACGTTCATTTGTTTAAGGTGTAAAACAAATGAACGTCTACAAATCAACCTAATTGACATTCGTCAGAATTTATAATTTTATGACCGTAATAATGCCAGAAAGCGAGAAAAAACAAAAAAAAAATTGTCATGAATTGTCAAGAAGGTCGAAAATCGCATGCACCTGTTTTTTGCAATCACTATCGATAGCTGATCACTTTCTGGTAGTCATTTGTTTTGTAGACGTTCATTTGTTTTGTAGACGTTCAATTGTTTTGTAGACGTTCATTCGTTTAACACATTTTTATACATAGTACATATTTATTCGGATATGTGAGCGCGATGTTGTGACTTTGTAAAACATACATAGAACTAGAGGGAAATTTCCTATAACTGTTTCCCATTAGTTCTATTCTTCTCATCAAGTTGTGCTAATAGAACTAGTGGGAAAGAAAGTATCACTAGTTCTATCATAGAACTGTTCAATAGAACTAGTGGGAATGATCCGACAGCGCTAGGATGATGATGATGACGGGTCTTCAACAGTACCACAGATTATACCTATAATATACAAAGCATTATAACCATTAGCAGTAATACCTAAACGTTTTATTCTCTAATTTATCTCCTTCTTGCACTATATCATCGTACTAGCGCTTGTCTTCGCTTGTCTAAAAATACAAAAACGTAAGTAGTAAGTCATTATCATACGAGAGATAACACTGTTCAGTTTAATGTCCACGTAGCACGTTGGTACAACACTACGAGCATTTCAGCCAGGAGTACGGTTAAGCTTTAAAAGACCCACCATACCCCCAGGGGTATTGCCAGGGCTACGGTGGGTCCGCAGCGCACAGTTTTTATATTAACGTACTGTTTTAAGTTTCCATTGAATGAAATGAGAAGAATAAAATGTACTTTTTTAATAAATGTTATAAATAAATCACATCGACTTTTTATTTCCCTACCTTAAATGAATTAATCAAATTTACTTTGAGGCGAATTGAATTTACTCAAGACAGACAAAGTGATCATGTCGCATCTGAGTCAAATTATTGTTTGTGAAATGGTCAGCATGATGTTACAATGCGCGTCGGTACAGAGAGTATAATTATACACAACATACATACATATCGTCACGCCTTTTATCCCCGAAGAGGTAGGCAGAGGTGTATTTCTACACCCACTTTTCGCCAGATATACTTTAGTCCCACGTAATAAGGGGCGAGCCTATTGCCGTACCGGGCACATTTCTAGACTCCGTGCTGCTACTGAGAATTTCGTGACAGAAAAACCCAATAACACTGCCCGACCCAGGAATCGAACCAGGGACATCCCGATCCCACGCGCACATTTATGCCGCGAGACCAACGAGGCAGTCATATAGGGTTTGATGTCGAGTTTTCCGTCTCTACGCAAAGATGGTATTTGCATCGTGTTATCCCTTAGTCGCCTCTTACGACACCCACGGGAAGATTGGGGGTGGTGACACTTGTATTCTATGCCGTCAACCACACGGTCAATTATCTCTTTTTCGCGCTTGCGATTAGATGTGCTATCTCACTTACACTTCTTATCTAATTCTTAGTGTGTCGTTTTGACATATTTATATTAGTGTTCGTACGGTTTTCGCGATGCGTGCCACTCGTAAGCGCCGGTTACCTTGTCAGTAACCTGTCTACGGTTTCTTACTAGTATGTCCTTGGTTTGAACGATTGAGTTTGGAATACGAATTACTTGGTACTTTTGCGAAAACGTAAATGCGGGGGTGGAGGGGGATTTTGCGGAGCAACGACGTACGTCCGCCCTCTATCACGCCTAGACAGGCACTGATGAACGGCCGGCGAGCGATATAATGCCAACATTTTGACTATTTTTTTTCTTGGAGAAAAATGATAACGAAATTACGAAATCTGTTTTTACCATTTATTTTAAAATTAAGAGCTGTTTCTATTGATAATACTTTCATATAAATTCATTATGGAATCTCTAAGCAGTTCACGTTTAAAATTGTGATTTAGAGCCATGTTTGACATTTTTTTTTTATCGAGCCAATCATTCCAAATCGTGTTTCTATCTTTACGATTTACTAGAAGATATGTTCAACTTTTATACTTTAATTTATATTCATTAAAAATATCAAAGTTCATGGGACTTTCAGACGTTCAAAAATCTTAAAAAGTACTGCAACCTCGCCTTAAACAATAATATCTTCTTGGGTTAACGCGAATATTGCACATTGAAATTAAACTACAGTTTACGGATTTTATGGCGTGATAGAAAAAGCTTTAACATTCGAAAACGTAGCTCAACAAAAAGCAACTGCGGTGTGGAACCAGCATATTGCTGAATGATACACTTGTATGTATAGCTGTTTTATATCGAGCAGTGCCAGTAAAACAGACGCAATGCAAACTTTGTTCGTACGGAACAACGGAACAAAAGTGGGAAACAAAAGTGTGTTTCGAGTCATTGTTCTGTTGTGTTCCACAAGTGGATAATAATTATGCGGCTGTAGGGGCGACGATATGGGCTGTTGGTGGACATATCTTTGTAATGTTCCTGACATTATAGTGGGTAGGTATATAATCTTTCCCTTCGTGGGTGTGTAGGAGTTTCTATGACCAATTTTGATATGTTGGCAACATGCAAAAGTTTTGTGACAGGCTACACTTAACTTACAATGTGAAACAGTTGCAGCTCCATACATAGATTACATATAAAACCATTACCATTCATCATCAGCCCTTTACTCTGTCCTACTGCTGGGCACCGGCTTTTCTCACTATGAGAACAGTAAGGCCATAGTCCTCCTCGCTGACCAAGTGTGGGTTGGCAGACTTTACATGTCTTTCGAGAACATTATGGAGCACTCTTAGCCATGCAGGTTTCCTCACGATGACGATCACGATTCTTCACCGATAAGCAAGCGATAATTAATAATTTTGCGATAAACAACCATTATACTGGCGATTAAGAACAGTGGCCATGAGTTTTATTGCCCGTTTTTTCTCGTGGTTCTACCTATAGTATTGCGAACGTGGCAGTAAATGTAAATGTAGAATCATCTAGAAATTAAATAAAAAATGTTGACGTTTATATGCGTCATTTTGTGGCCTAAGTGAATAAATTATATTGACTTTGACTACAGACTAAAGGATGCCCGCAGTTACGCCCGCACATTTTATTTTATCCGTATCTACCCCCGATCTAGGGACTTTCGGGAAATCGCTTCTAAGTGTACCCTACAATGCCCAAGGTAGGGACATACCAAATTTCAGCTTCTTGCGCCTAATAGTTTTTGCTGTAGTTTGTCTGTCAGTCAATCAATAACGCAAGAATTTAATGTATACAGATCGTTTGAGTCTGTCCGATATCGTTTGATAACACTACTAACTTACAGTAAACTAAAATGACTAGTTATTTCTTTACTAATAAATAAAATATGTCTAACAAGTTGATATAAAAGAGATATCATTCAACAAAATAAAGAGGAAACATGTTGGGACATGTGTATTGGGTCGAGAAACAGCCCACGGCGTGTATTCATAACATTTATTGAATCAACACGGTACACAAATAGCGACCGCGATATCTTTACTTTTGTTTTACTCTTAAGTAGTATACAGGAGTGCTACATTTACACTATGCTGTTTTTAAACCTTCAACATTAGCGTTGGCCAAACACTCATACTAAAGAAAAGAAAAGTAATGGCAGCTAGCAATCTAGCTACGAGATATCCACTACGAGCTACGATCTTCTCCTACGGCCTACGCGACGGGCGCTACGCGCTACAAGCAATGCGCTAAAAGCCCTCCTGATGCCAACTAGTCCATTCTTTTTACTCTCTCAAACCCTCTTACATTCTTCTCTCTATCTTTCTATTGGATAAATTCAAAACCGAAACGCTCAACAAAAAAAAATCTCAGCAGTTCAGAGTTCATTCCGGGTTTGATTTCTCCTCAAGTCAAACATTCGTATTTTTGACTTGGTCTGGGAGTTTCGATGTATAATATGTAAGTATTTACAAAACATGTACATATATATGTATGTTTATCCGACTACTCATACCCATAGTACAAGTTCTACTTAGCTCGGGACTAGATGGTGTTGTGTGTACGGGCTAGAATATTATCTGTATATATTAAATCCTCGCGTTACTGACTGACTGACAGACACGCTACAGCCGAAACTACTGGGCGCAAGTAGGTGAAATTTGGCATGTATGTTCCTTGAGGAGTGTAAAAGAGCACTAAGAGTGGATTTTTGGAAATTCCTCCCCTAAAACAGGTTGGCAGAGTTAGAATGAAATTCTTTATTCCTTCAATGGATTAACCTCAAAGTGTATTGGTTCCGCAAAAGAAGTTGGTGAACACTACGAAAATCTTTTTGGAAATGCCTATGCTATGGAGGAAGTCTCGCCTCTATGAACTATAGGGGCGAGAATTCCAAAACTCCCTTCTTAAGAATTGTGTCCGAGGTTGTATATAAAAAAAGAATTCTTCGATTAGTAAATTTACCCCTAGGACGAGGGGTTCAAAGAGGGGTGCCCATTTATATGAAACTTTTATTCAATTATATAAGTAGTTTTTTTTTAGTTTGTAAGATAATAAAAACATAATTAATTAAATTTCTTTAAGAATTGGCATTGCTAACCAAAAGGCGTAAAACTTTGTACAAAACATTTTGTCGAAGTGAAATTTACGCAAGCGAAACAGCGGGTAAAGGCTAGTTATTAAATAAATTATATCATCACACTAGAGGACGCCAGCAGCTACGCCTGCAATTTTTTTAAATTTACCCATTTTGGCCGATCCCGTGGGAATTTCGGGCAATCCCTTCTTAGTGCACCCCTACGGTCCCCAAGGAACACACATGCCAAATTTCAGCTTCCTGCGCCCAATAGTTTCGGCTGTAGCGTGTCTGTCAGTCAGTCAGTAACGCAAGGATTTTATATATTAAGATTAGCGGGGTCTTAATATGGCCGCTAAGCCTTCAGCCTATTCTGACGTTCACTTCGCCTCGGTTTGGGATCTTGATCTTGACACAACTTGGACAAAGGTGTGGGCAGAGCTGTCTCAAGTCGTACCAGGGACCAAGCACACAGAAAACTTAGGAGGATTTACGCAATAATTGTTTTTCAAGATATAATTACAGTGAAATGAAATGAAAATTTCATTAGTGTGAATGATATAAACAGTTTATCACTGTAATATTTATCATCTTATCAAAGACACAATGTTTACATAATTATTATTATGTAGATATTGCCTTATGGCTCCCGTTATGATAGGCCTGTTCACAAGCTCTGTGTGCTCTTATGGTAAAGGCGGTACTCGGTGTAGGAGAGAGAGCAAATTACTTAAATCTCATTTCTCTTCCACTCATCAATATCAAAAACCCATTTCTTAATCCGCCAAAACGCAACAGTCACGTCCATAACTCGCACAGTAACTTCTAGTTACCGGTAGGTGGCGTACTTCCCTTTGTTCTAAATTCAAGAGCCCGCCTTCCACCGCCGGTGTGGTCCTCAATATCCGGTGTGCGAGCGAGACAGCATACTTACACGGATGTATTAATTTTTGTAGCAGCTTTTTATGTTATATTGGAAATCGATTTGAAGTTTATCCTTTCGTTATTATATTGCCATGAGTACGTAACCGAAGAGACAAGGAAAATGAAAAATATTCTAAACTATTATCCATTGCTATTATTATTATTATTATTATCAATGAATGTAGAGATTGTAAACAGTTTACGATATTTGGCACTGTTTCTAAGAACTGCAAGTACTAATCTAAAAGTATTATCAAATGAAGCCCCCCAAAACTAGATTAACCTAAAAGTAAAATATCCAATTGCGTGAAAGAGATCAAACATCCATATATCCATGTATCTTCACGTTTATGATAGTAGTAAGGTTTGGTTATTCCTAATTTGATACTTATTTATCCATTAGATTCATATTCTTAAAGGTTGTATCTTTACGAAAAGACGGAAAACTCGATATCAAACCCTATACCAACAGGTAGTATAGGGTTTGATATCGAGTTCAGTCAGTTTGATATCAGTGCACCTGTGAAATAAATTACGAGAGACTTAAGTAAAGCAACTGGACTGTGATTGTGAAAGGCTGTAATGAAATAAAACATTAATATGAAAGAATTACTATATTTACATTTACAAGCACGTAAATCATAATTTGCGACCCCATAATAAGACTATTTTACGCATTCATTAGCGAAGGTATATAATCACATGTCCTTGAACATAACATATCCGGATATTCATGCGAAGAAATCGTAGCAAGCCAAGCGAACCAACGAAGCAGATCAATTATAAAGCGATGCGACCGGCCGTACCTTCCTCAATCATCCGTGAAGGTTATGGCAACGTCTTAAATCGTGACGGACACGACTAACTATACGACTAACTTTTGTATTAAATAGTTTATGAAGTAGGCTCACTCACTTTCATCATGGCGCTAGTATTTTACATTTTGATCTTGCATTATTGAGTTATTCAGAAACTGTAGAATATGTTACGTGTGTATGGATAAGAAAAAGGAATCGGCACATACCTAAACACTTAGTTGTGCAGTGAAGGCACGTATTTTGGATACTACTACGCAGTATAGGTATATGTCTAAT
The DNA here is from genome assembly GCA_944739405.2 of Euclidia mi. NCBI lineage: Eukaryota > Metazoa > Arthropoda > Insecta > Lepidoptera > Erebidae > Euclidia > Euclidia mi. Next base: position 12,960,581 of record OX123203.2, read on the forward strand.
ACTTATTTATGCGTCTGTTCGTTCGTATGAACGAAGTAGATGAATTATAAAGCGATGCAACGGGCCGTCTTATTTCCTTAATCAGCCATGAAGGTTGATGGCAGTGGCGGCTCGTTCAAAGGAGCGCTGGAGCAGTGAACTCCCAAAATTATAAAATTATACAACTCATATAAACTTATTCTATAAACATGCTCAATATTTTAATACACACCCTATTCTCTTTTCTATAATGCATATCTACAAATAAGTATTTGACTACTAAACTGTTTATCATAATATTGTGATTTGTCAACACTCTTGAAACATACATAGGTATTTTTGTTGAGTGGAGCGCTCATAACAGCGCTCTTAGTTGACGAAAGCTTAGTACAAAGCTTAATACTGAAACGTAATGAGTGCGAAAGAGAGAGCGTTCTATGCGCTGGGCGCGTGAGACAAAAGATTTATATGAGAAATAAGGCAAATACGGAGCGGCGCTCCTGGCTAGCTTGACGAGGTGCGCATGCGCGATATATTACCCGACTAAATGATATGACCATTTGTCACGAAGAAAAATTAAAACGTGTGCGCCGTTTTTTTTTAATAGTGTTTTGCCGGTATCATTTGAATGTAAACAAAAGCAAAACATTTCTCTGCAAACGTTGGTAATTAGAAAAGGATTGGTGTTTAAAATAGTGTTAATTGTATGTGTGATCGTGTATAATATAATATATGTTTAAGAAAGACAGTTAAATTGTGTAACTAATCTATACATATAATAAAATGGTAGGAAAGTCAAAACTGTACATTGAATATTTTTTTAAAAGAATACTTGGGGTGTGATCTACTATCGATACCGAGGCCAAACATATAGTTTTTAGAATTTTTGTCTGTTTGTCTGTTTGTATGGAATATAACAGCGTAAACTTTATAAAAAACTGTGAAAAAGCTTTAAAAAACGACCAATATGATAAACGCTTTAGTTATGTGGTTGCGAAAATGCGAAGGAAGTAAGAAACGGTTTTGTTTTCCGTGTATTTTGTTTAGTGGCGCCGGAGTTGATACTACGTGGACGGTTCGGGTAGGTACCTATCGATGATTAAGCACATCTTACTATTAATTGTAAAAGCATTCACAAAATAAATTGTAAGCAGTTTCATCTTATTTTTTAGTGAACACCCAATATAATCTTTCACGAGCCGCCTCTGGTTGATGGACACGTCTGTACGGCCGTGCCGTGTCCGTCATGTTATGCAGTAGTCAAGTAGGTACCCTTACGTCGTACATAGGACTTATTTATACACCACGGCGTCCCACTGGATCACTTACGATAAATCCCGGTGTCGTCTCGTTCTCGGTTCATTGCAGTTTAAAAGTCTCCACATCCGAGCGAAATAACGAAACGGTTCTTACCTTTTGAGTGAGGCTCAATTCATTTTACAATTTTGAAAATAGCATTTTCCTCGAATCTTTAACTTAAACCGATTGTCTTTTGAAATAAAGAACTCTTGGAAAATATTCATTAGGTTAAAACAATTATTTTCTTTTTATACAAAGATGTGATTCCACTAAGAAGGGGACTGAATTGATTAATTCTGAGACTTCGAAAGGCTTTTTGTACTTGGTAAATAGGCTACTTACCAATCGGCGAAATTAACAGGTGCCTTGTAACGAATAAAGGTTTATAAAGTATTGCTTTCTACTATGAATAAGATAAATTCGTATATATTTTTCTCTGTTTTTGACAGAGAGACGTCAAGAAGTTCTTTAAGCGAGGTTAAAAAGTGCCCGACGTCTAAGGGAAATATAAGATATTTTACCTATATTTTGAAATAATTACGCGCTATAGGCCCGTTACACAATGTTACGTTAAACTATGTGTATAAGACGGGAACGTTTTAAAAGTAATCATATCTAGTGATATATTTACACGACGAAATAAACATAATCTATGAGGCGAGTTCGCTAATACTAGCACACACGCTCTATTGAACAGGCGATCGTGCAGAATCAGGGGTCAAGAGTCTTTATACACAGTGCACCTCACTAAGACCTATCGCCGCTCAAATCATTCCAATACGGTCAATTGAATGGGGATTATTGATATAAGGCAAATGTGTTTCATGTCTTTAAGGTGGAAACTCATTTCTTTTTGTCTTCACGGTAGTGTGTTGACTTCTTAAAGTTATATGCAAATTTAATTGTTATTTACCGCTTACTAAACGGTGAAGGCAAAGAAAGTAAAGATACCTGCACTTCTTTTCTTTCGAGTTCTCCAAAGTGTTTTCGAAAGACCTGTGAAATCCGCTTACCCTCACCCGGCTAGCGTGGTGGAGTTTGGTCTGACCCTTCTCATAATGAGACTAAGTCATAGATAGATATAAAAAACAGGGCTAATGATGATGATTGAACTACCGTCTTCTGGACAGAAAATACAGTCATTGTCATTCTCTGACTATTGTCATATAAACCGTTCGCATTCGCCGTGTCGGACTCGTGCAAGGCACCTTTACAGATCCTTAATGCAGGGGAATCAAATCTGTATATAGTGCAACGTCTGTGCGTCTAAATTACTTTCTAACATTCATTTTCACTATCTTATACCTAGCGTCTACCCCAAAGCAAAGTGAATTTTCCTTACATATTTATGAACTACTGAACTCAATGTCTTCTCTCAACAAACATAAAACTACGTAACCCACACCTTTACTTACCTTGTGGGCATACCTGTATAAATCAAACAACTTGGCGGTGATCCAACTTCAATTCACTTATAGCCGATCAATAATTCAGTTAGAAAGCCAGCTGTCTCATGGGCGAGTAACATCTTTGATTGTCTGTACAGTTCTGTTGTCTCTCAACCGTCCTGCATTTCTTTGAAGCTTTAATACACTTCTGTTATGGTTCGTTTGTCTTCAAGTTTGTTCTCTCGAAGAATGTTCGAAAAAGTTTTGGTCAAGGGCTATTAAAGATGTGTGTGACACCTTTGTCTGTCTGTGACAGAATCTTTTGGGAATATGTTGCTGAAGTTTTGATATTGATTAAACAAGTTAAGGGTAGGCTCAGTGTAACTGTTGGCTGGATTTATTGTCAGATTGATGTTAATATTTGATGTCGTGAGTGCGAGTTATGTCAGTGCAGATTCACGCTTCCATAAATTGTATATAGAATGGACCCCAAGATCTAAGGTCTTAGATTGCAACCAGGACAACGTTAAGATGATTATGACAAGCTAAGACTAGTCCTAGTGTGAAGTCAGGTATTTTTTAAACGAGCTTTCAAAACATATTTATCTCCAAGAGATAAAATACCTATAAAAAAATCTTGCAGATGATGAAAACCATCCAGAATGTCATTTTTTTATTGTACCTATTAAACGGTTACTGTAGCTGCATCAAACTTTAGAAGATTCACTTTGGGTGGATAACATACAGCAGACACAATAGATATTGTAATTTAGAGTAACTAGTGACCCAGACAGAGTACTATTAATATTATATAAAGCCATCATACTTAATGAGAATGGTAGTTAGATATGCATGTCTTTGGCACATATTTTAAGGTTAGATTTGAATTGCCTTAAGAACTGCCTAAGGAGACTTACGGCCGGTTTCTGAATTGAGAATTTCGCGTTGAGAACAATTTAAACACTAATTATATACCACTTAATCAATTTTCTGTTTCACAAAAAATTGTTTTGTCACCTTTTGAGTATTTATGCTTGTAAAATCTTAAATTTGACACAACATATGATCAATTCATGATCAACTCCATATCAACTCTATATTCGCGTTTCTGAAAACATTTGACATTTGTCAAACCTCACTTAGCACTGATAAATTGAGAAAAAAATAATTACACTACTTTGGTCTTTTAACCCGTGATCACGAGTAATATGACAGCCAGTATGTCAAAATGTGGATGGAGGTATATAGAATTATATCTCAAATATACCTGGCCACAAATATTTTGTATTAAAAATAAAACAAACTGACTTTGACATAACATACACGTTCCGTTTTCACTAAGATATTGAATTGAACAAATTCAACAAACTATTCATTAAAATAAAATAAACGTTGAAATAATTTTATATACAACTTTATTTCGACTTTTTATTTGTTTCCGTATAAAAATAATTAACTGACAAGTGTGCTTCTTTGTAAAATGTTAATTAATACGAATTTATGGTTAGTACCGGTTTTTTTTACTTGTATTGGAACGTACTAGTGTTGTTTGGTTTAATTTATTCATGATTTGAAGAAAACTCAAATGAAAGTGCTTTGAGAAAATATCACTCTGACCTGTGAAACAGAAAAAACTCAAGTTGACTTCAACTAGTTCAGAAATTTTCAACTGATGTAAGCTGAAATTCTCAATTCAGAAACCGGCCGTATAACTTGTTGGCTGTATCAGAATTTTGATAATATTAGAAGTTATTCCATAATTGTTTTTCACCATCTAAATTTTGCTAGTTTAAAATAACGTGCGAAGTGGAGGAGATACAGCCGGAAAGCAGGCCCTAGGCTCCAAGGCGTAGCTTTTGGAACGCAACCGGGACAGCGCAAGGTTGATGATGAAATGTAGCTAGTTTAGATGTAATTCACATGAAAAAAATTACAAAGCTTCGAATGATTTTGAGATTTCGGACAAATATCTAATGTGCTGTCGTTATAGTAGCAAAATATATTTGAAACCATACCTAGCGGGGTAGACGCATGAAAAAGTCTAAAAAAACATACCGAGTTTTATCTTAAAATCTGTGTGTGTATGGCGATACATGAATCAAAAATGTATAGGGATAAGTTATATTAAAGGGTAAATTTATGTCGAAGAAACTTTCAAGTGAGACGCTCCCACCTAAAGATGTAATAAAACACCAGAGGCGAATAAAAGTTTTATTAAATTGTCTGTCACATTAATATTATAACATATTGTAGTAAGTGTTTTCTTCATACATAAATACACCTTCGATGTTGTTGTATGTTTGATTTTTGATTAAATGGAATAAAGCATTGTAGAGGTCCATATTTGCTACTAATATCTATCTATTTAAAAACATGTGAAACATATGGAGAGGAATAAAGCATTGTGTTGAATTGAGGTGATATTCAGTTATACATTTTGCGTGGGTGAAAATACCACGACACATTTGACAAAACAAACACAAAATGTATTTTATATAATTCGGTACCTACCGTAACTGAAAACAAACACAACCACGCGTTCTGTGTTATCAATACGAAGTTAGGCTGTTTGCAGACGATGGTCCACTGAACGTTTTCAAATTTTAATATTCGTAAAGAATGGTGATATCGGAAAGTGTCTTTAAGGGCTAGGGGTGCAAGAAGGAACAAACAGTTAAATTAAAAGAAGCATGTGCATATTGATACAAGTTAATTAATACAGGAAATGTAGTGGCACGCCACCGCTTTCAGCCATTGACTTCTAATTATAATAATCATTTATTATTCTTCTTCTATCGTTTACAGCGCCATTATAAGTTTGTCGCCAGGATCCATTATGACACAGCACCCAACGAAAAAAAAATAGTAGCATCCACCTGGTATTGGACCAGCCAGTGATCACCAATACTTTTGTAGCTGCTCCTAGCTTCAGGTTGTGACGATTATTCTGAGCTCGATTGCGCCCCCATGTAGTCTACATGGACTGTGGTGAGAGCATTGGAGGCCCAATAAATCTTTTTCCAGTCATCATCCAGCTTTTTCCCGTCTATATTCTTCACCGTGCATCATCCAGCGTGTTCCTGCCTTTCTTCTTTTCAGTCGACAGCTAGGATGTGTAATAATAATATCAGTTCTATATATAAACACTGTCCCACTCCTTAACACGGGTCTCATCTCACTATGAGACGGGTTAGGCCATAGTCCACTATGCTGTTCAAGCGCGGGTTGGCAGACTTCACATGTCTCACAAAAACATAATAGAGAACTCGCTTAAATAACACAGCAATGTGTTTAAACCTTTGGACGATGAGCTCTGATGGTAATCAATAAATAAAAGTGTACCATCTACACGTAGCCTTAGAATATATTTTTCAATGGCACGCGAGACGTGGGCGAGTGTCTCCGATTGATAACGCCTTCGGTTTTTGTTCTGTTTGCTTATTGTTCTTAGAATGCCTCGAGGACCTGTGTAGGTTGTACTATGTTTAGAATTAATGGTTTTTTTATTTCTTGTGTGTTGGTTTTGGTAGGCTTGTGGTTCTTTTTTTTGGTTTGAACGAAGAGTTTTACTTTCCAACAAACATTATATACTTGTATATATTCACATTACTATTTATATTATCCTAAATTAACTCTGAACATCGCCTAAGTGCAATTTCGGTTTGGATTTGCCACATGTGAAAAAAGTTCTTTGCGCGATCTATCTTGCACCATGCCATTAATAAAAACAGCTGAAAGATTGAACGATGTAAAAAAAATTTCCAGTCCTTCAAATATTGCTTAATATGTTTGCAACAAAACGTAGTATGTACTTTACGAAGGCCGTATCTATTCATATGCTTAAATTCATTAATTTCAGTATTGCAATTCTTCTTTGACCTCTAAATGGGACAGAACGGACGAACTTTTTGTTGTAGTATATTAGTAGGGATTCAATTTAATGTATAATAGGCGTTTAAAACGACACTACAATCGAGTATCGAGTTTCGTATTAACGATTGACTAAGCCCATCACTACTAATCGATTCTGAGAACTGCTTTCAGATATCTGTTTATATTAACACTTCTTAAGAGATGATTGCTCATTCCAAGTTCTCAAGGGTAAGCATGGGTTTAGTCAGCTCAAGACCTACCTTTTACATTTCATCGGCCTATTTGATTGGTTGACTTCGTCATCGCTGACTGTAAACACAGATCAGATAAGAAAGGTCGGTACTGGTTGCATTTTATTGCATCATCATTGTCTTAGCAATGTCCGGTTGCACCTGATACTTTCTCTCTGTAGCCCGGGGTCTCGCTTACTACTCAAACCAGATTTTACAAAACATTAGCTTTTCCATAGAGTGACTGCCGTCTGACCTTCGTAACCCGAAGGGATAGCTATAATCAGTAGTTTAAAACAGTTGTCGTCTTATCACTTAACACTGCGCCGAGTGTTGTGGGTTTGATAATTGACAACAAATGTGTGACCCACAAAATTTATTTCAAGTCTGGTGAGCGTTCGTTGTGTCCGTTGGTGGAATCTTTGTAAAATCTCCCAAGCAGCAGGATATATTATACCTCAGCATTGCTTTTTAAAGAAAAGTGGAAAATGAAAAATGAATTACTGATAACGCCTCTGTAGAAATTATTGAAGCATAATGCGTCGATTTGTAAACAGTCATCGCCTATACCAATCAGATCGTCGAACACGACAAAGTAAAAGTAAAAACTCATGCTTGGTCCCCCAGCTATCTAAAGAATTCTTGGAATCTAACAAGACGACTCTCTTATTAATCCGATATAGATTAAATCGTATTGATTTCAAATAAGAGCGTCGGCGTTGTACTGTAATGAATATTTAGAGTAAGCTTGTAGCGTCGATGATTACTGATAAAGGGAATTTGTTCATTACAAAGTTTTATAAAGCCCTCAATTTTTATCTTAATTTTTGGCATTTTTGGCGTTCAAGACTCTAAGACTTAAAAGATAAGCTAGTATGGTATACTTCTCCGTGTAGTGACGGTTCAAGAATGCAAAGTCCTCTTTCATGCCTCGGGTGTCGTAAGAGGTAAATTAGGAAACTACTTGAAGCAAATAGTCTTTGGTAAGTCTATACCAACCCATCTGGCCAGCGTATGTACTTACCCATGAGGAGGGGCCTTTGTCCACCAGCGGATTGTGAAAGACTATAATGATGGTATACTAGGTATAAAGATGATTATAATTCCACGAATTGCTCAATCCTCGTAAACCAAACTTCTAGTGAAAACTTTAGCAAAGTTGGAGAGGTAACTAGGATACTAATCATTTGCAATAGCAACCACAAAGCTGGAAAACTTAAAATGTTTGTTGGATAACAGAGGATTACTTTTAAGTTATCAAACACATTAAATTACTCATTAGACTGCTGAAAATACAAAAGAAATTCATTATCATCATTATATTCTTTGCGGTATCCTAATAGCAATCCAAGGCAGCTTTTCTCGATGCCCATTGTCCAATTTTATGGGAAACCAAATTTGACAGAATAGCTGAGCTTCTATAGATTTACTACCTTTCGCAAATAGATAGCAATATTCAATATAAGTTGTATTGTATATCAAGTTTATAAACTAGCTCACCCAGCGTGTAGAACTGCGTACCGCCTCTTACATGATTTATTTATTTATTTATATTAAGTTTAAGCACATCAACAGCATAATTACATTATTTCTTATGAATAATAACATTTTCATTATTCGAATATAATATATTTAACAAAATAATATCTATAATGTTAGGACTACATACTTGTGTAGTCCTGGCACTTGCCAATAACAATATATAAACTAGAGATCAAAATTTAAAATTAAAAACAAAAACAAGTAAGGTATTGAACAAAGTAATGAAAATCAACTAAAACAAGAACAAAAAATGTTGAGGGTGCTTAAGTATTTGAGTAAGCTGTATTGTTTCGTATGCAATGTCTGTAAGATGCAAATTATATTATTTTTCTCTAAACCTATTCTAGACAGTTCTGAACAAAGTTACCAAAGACATCATAGCTCAATCTCTTACCATTTAAGAGATCTATAAAGGACAAAGTAAAGATATATTAGCACTACAAAGGCAGTGGTAGGCAAATGGCTTGCTCTCTAAAACATGATGATATATAAATATTCTATATATTATTCTTCTGTGGCGGTAGCCCACGTGTTCCTTTACATCGCGAAAACGTGTAGGTAGGTCTCAAAAAACCCAGATCGAGTTTGGAACTTTGTGTAAGTTTAGTGGTATTAAAACGCTATCTATTATACAGCGAAAGATATTACATCTTTCTCTATTGTCTGAAAGGTGGCGCCACATGTCAGTTGTAGCAAACCCTTATATTATGTCAGTTCGTAGTTCAAACAAGTTACATCAAACTGCCGTGATTGTGAAACAAAACAAATCAGGCCATCTGCCTTCTTTCACTTCCACTTAAATTACACGCCAATCAAAATCTCTTGACGTCGCAACTCACTAATTAAAAACAACCCGTTAGGATAGGATAACCAGCTCTTCATATAATAAGGGAAATATTATATCGCATGATATTATATTGCCTAATTAGTTCCCTATTTAGGTTCTAAAATTACAAGGCATGTCTAATAAATAAGTAAGAATCAATGGTGCCTAACCTATAGGGTTTGATTACATTAGATATATACTTTATTGCACACCAAAATACAGTACATTAATAAAGTGACTTAAAACAACGATTTATGTACAAACAAAACAAATGTTTAGTATCTAATATTCAGTGCTTGAACAAAATTAATAGGCTGCACGAAGAAATGTATGTTTGGTACGCACCTACCGTTTCTGCATTACCCTCATTACCTTAGGTTGACTGCTAGAGAGTGACATTGGTTTTAATTCCGCCTAAAAATCTAAAAATAACAAACTGTCAACAGACGTGATCACTCACATAGACCACTCAGAGGGTTATGGAGGGCGCTATGCTTAGAGATTCCCTGCGAAATTGCAACAGAAATGAGGAGATCCGCAGGCGAACCAAAGTTGCCAACATAGCTCTCCGTATAATCAAGCTGAAGTGGCAGTGCGCAGAGTACATAGCTTGACGGACCGATGCCTGTTGGGCAGAATGGTTCTGGAGTTGTAGCTAGAAAACGGAGGTCAGAAAGATGAACCGGTTGCGTACAGGTCGGCTACTCATATTGCTACACCGATGGTCTTGTTGGGATCACGGGAAGTGGTTGGATGTACTGGAAGAGGGTGGGTCAGGCTCAGTCTTTGGGGTGTTTAGAGAGAGGTCTATGTTCAAATCAAATCAAATCATTTATTAATCCATCACATTTTGGATGATTTACTGGTTCACACAGATAATTAATTGGTATCACCAAAATCTGCCTTAAGAGGCATATGAATTTTTGTTTGAGTAAATAATTATTATATTACATGCATTATAATTCAAGTATTTAAAATATAATTATATATTTTAAAACAATTATACAATAATAATAATAAAAAAATTGAATTGATCATAAAATATTAAAAATGTCAAATTAAAATGTCAGTAACAAAAAGTCAAAAGACTAAAAAACAGGATGTCAATGTCAAATATCAAATCATTAAAATAAATTAAAAAATGTCTCAAAATAAAATTAAAAGATCTATCGAAATTAAAATACATTATTATCATTTAAAAATTCATTAATGGTGTAGTAGCATTTATTTGTCAAGACATTTTTCAATCTACTTCTAAATGTTCCTGCATTATCAAGTTTTATGTCACTTGGTATTTTATTATAAATTTTTGGGGCTATACATATCAAACTTTTAGTCATTAGGCTTGTTTTCGCACTATGCAAGCACAATCTATTGTCATTACGCCTATTTCGCTTCACAACGTCCGATATGCGTTGAAATAGATGAGGGTTATTATGCACAAATAAAGCTACCTCTAATATATACATGGACGGAAGTGTCAGGATGTTGTATTTTATAAAGAATGGCTTACAACTGTCTGTTAGCTTTAGACCAAACATGGCTCGTATACATCGCATTTGGGCTTTAAAGGCCATTATGCTATTGGTCGAATTGCCCCAAAAGATGATGCCATATCGCAGTCTTGAGGCAGCAAGACTGTGATAGGCGGTTAGAACAGCATCAATATTGACAATGGTAGTTATTTTATATAGCGCATATGCCGAGCTAATAACCTTTTAACAAAGTTCGGCTACATGGCTCTTCCAATTTAATTGTTTATCGATTAGTATACCCAAGAATTTAGCAGAGTCTACTTCACTTATAGAATTATTATTGTAGCTAACATTAATAATATTATGCGGCTGAAGCCTCTGGCTGAATTGCATCACTACGGTTTCTTTTTAATTTATTTTTAAGTTGTTATTGTCCATCCAACTGATTATTGAGGATAGGCACTCATTTACGTCATTTTGATATTCTTCTACCTTTCTACACTGAATGGATACAGTACTGTCGTCTGCAAATAGAGACATTGGATGTATCGTGCATTTGGGCAAATCAGCAATGGATGTCTTGTTGAAGCGATAGAAATTGTTTTAGAGCTCTTCTTGTCATGCTCATCTTGACTCCGCCGCTTGGTTGATGATGTCAGCCGACTCGAGGCTGGTGGAGGAGAAGTGTGAGATTATTCTATAGGCATATGGAGCCTTCTCACTACAACTACCGCGATATCTTCAAAGATTTATTAGTGATGTTGTTACATGCAAATCGCGGTAAGCATACTTTTCCGCTACCCTATTACATACATACATATTTACTCTTAGATAAACAGTCCAAAATGCAGCCACGCGCCATCATATATTTAAATTAGGTACACCTAGTTGATTCTTAGGCCCGGCGCCCACTATCGGTGGGCATCGGTGCGGCCCGGTACAGCACGGGCGCCTTACGGCGGCTTCGGGCGCCGGAGAGCTGCGTCGGGCGACTTTGGGCTGCCTCGGCAGCCGTAGGTAAGCATGGCTAATGACGCCGAGGCTGAAGATGAACAATGAGAACTAAGTCCCAATCCACCATTATAAATACATACGCACAACTGTTTTCACGTAACTTTACGACTGCTCTGCGATGTTTCTGCCGCCCGAACTATTCTGAGGCTAACCAAATTCAGCTATGGCGTCCGGAGGTGTGCTTACAACTGCCGAGGCAGCTCTCAGGCGCCCGAAGCCCGAAGGCGCCGTAAGGCGCCCGAGCTGTACCGAGCCGCATCGATGCTCACCGATAGTGGGCGCCGGACCTTAATTTATTAGTCTGCTGGGTGCGCTAGTTAATATATAAAATCCACCTGACTTAGTCAAGCTTAACGAATTATGATCGCTGATGTTGAATGTGGAGGCTTGGTGCTGGGGACGATTTGCAAATGGCTTGAAAACATATTGATTATCGTGAAAAAGATCGGTGATAATGATAATCGCTGAGGGTAATCAGTACTCTTGAATGTACGAAACCATAGAATATCGACAATCGACATCCATATGAGTTCCTTACTTGACTGCCTCGTCGGTCTCCGGCATAAATGTGCGCGTGGGATTGGGAGGTCTCGGGTTCGATCCCCGGGTCGGGCAAAGTGTTATTGGGTTTTCCATTGGGAAATTCTCAGTAGCAGCACGAAGTCAGGTAATGTGCCCGGTACGGCAATAGGCTCGTCCCCTATTACGTGGGACCTAAAAATTCATGGTGAAATGTGGGTGTAATATTTACACCCCCGCCTACCCCTTCGGGGATGCAGGCGTGAGACTATAAATAATAAGAAAAAAATAAAAATAAATGAGGTCCTTAGGTCAGACGGTAGACGCTTTGCGAAAGAGTTAATATTCTGCCAAATCTACTTAAACCAGTGGGAAGACCCCGAGCCCTAAGACGAAATGTCATGGGTGTATAATAAAACTAATAATAGCAGTCCTGTAAATGACAGTGTAGCACGGGTATCGTCAAAGTTATAACACAAAGATAGCTTACACCTTGGAGATAGACATATAAGTATTACTTTGTACTGTTCCTACGGGATATATACCACGTACCCAGTGGCGGCGCTAGACCACATGTGGACGTCGGCGACATCAAGTTCGCGAGGTCCTTTATATCGATGGCGAGGCCCTGTTTACCTCGTAGTATAAAAACCGTTAAAATTAAGTGAGCCAAATTATAAAATAATGTATGTATAAATAAATGCCAATTAAAAAAAAATCACCCAACACAGCAGATCTTGTCACGCACGTGTTCGAAAATAATTAAAGTCATTTTCATCTGCTTAGCTTTTCCCGAATTGTTCGGTGTCGGCTACCGAAACCAGGATTTTTTAAACGAAATTAATTACATAATATGTAACTTGTAAAACTTTTTGCGAGGCCCCCTCAGGCGCGAGGCCGTCAGCGGTCGCCGACGTCGCCGACGCCTAGCGCCGCCACTGCACGTACCTTTGTTTTGAGTAACCGATATTTCGGCACTGTTGCAAGCGCCATGTTCACGGATCCGTGAACATGGCGCTTGCAACAGTGCCATAATATATATGTGGCACATATATATGTGGTATATATATATGTGGTATATATCCCGTAGGAACAGTACAAAGTAATTATAGTGACCACGAAAGTTTGAATTCCTATACATATAAGTACCCTTTGCTGTAAAATAATCTTTGACAAAGGTTTGAATGGGAGGTGAAAGTTTTTATTTTAGGTATGCAAATTGTTTTTTTGTATTTGGTTCTCTGACATTGGAATATTAGATTTCATACGCAAGTGAAGTCACAGAAATCATCTAGTAGAAAATAAAAAACTCTTAAATACATCTTAACTGCTGAATGTCCCAAGATACGTAAGTGGTACGTACGTCCCATTAAGCGTACACGTTCCGCAATATACTAAGAAGCGAAACTGCCGACTCACAATTTCTTATGTAGTACTTAGATTAACTTCTCGTCTCCGATGTAGTCTTAAATAACCTAAAAACAGGCATTTTGGGTATAACTAACTATATGAGCTTGGTAAATTAAGTTTGTGTTACATGTTCGTAACGTGAGGTTAAGATGGAGTTAGATTCTTCAAAATAATCATTTAGGTTTTTGGAAAGCGGCGTTTTGGAAATCAGCTACCTACTATGTACATCTAGTGTACTATTAGTGAGCTTTAGCTTTTTATATTCATAATGTTGGGTAGTCTTGATGTGGTGATAGCTTAGTGGAGCAAATAACAAACCGCCACGCAGAGGGTATCAGGTTCGAATCTACGGCACACACAATCGCTATGGGGAGTAAGTACACCTACATATACAGACACTGATCGAAGCCATGGAATATCACCATCCCTATGGGTTGCAGAGAGCAGGCAGCAGTCACTCTGCGGTTAAGTTAATATTCTGTTGAATCTAGTTAGACCACAAAGCGGACTCTAAGCTCCAAGACGTACGCCTTGGATCCAAGTGAGATAACGCTATAACCGCGATGAAGGACAGTAAAAAGTTAGGTCAAATTCCGTTTACATGACTTGCCCTTTTCTTTTACTTTCGTTAGTATCTTTTACTTGACTGTTATATTCTGCATGATACTGATTTAAGCAATAAAAACTATTTCCAAATCCAACCTAGAATGCTTTGTGCTTTCATCTCATTACGAAAACATCTCTCATACAATCTGCAACAATTTATTCAACAAAATTACAGTCTTTGTGTACTTCACATAAAACATTTCCAACAACTAATTCTCATCCCTTAGAGCGCATACTGTAAATAGCTTTGCTATTGCAGACTCCAACCGTGCAAGTTAATAGAACATTATTTCACAGAACTCTTGAATTGTTTGATGCAATTTGTACATAGATTATGTGGAGATTGGCTGAGCTATTTCTAGTGTTTGTTCTAGATTTAAAGGGCTTTTCATCATGTTATCAATTATGTGAATCCGTTGTACTGGTTAATTTTTATGTTTTCTTATAATACCTAACTAAGGAAAATGTTCGGTATTTGGATTTGTGAGTGTTGGCAGCTTTCACACTCAGAAGAAATGTCGCAGAGGTCTTCAAACATGAAAGTAACGGACTAAGAGAACACACGGCCTTGAATCAAAGAAATTCATCTCTTAGACCAGTGCCAGTATATTCTGACTGTGACTTTCAAAGATCTTCGTGGCAGCTGTGACCATTTAAGCCAAAAAACACACTCCTCTGCTCGACTGAAACCTCTCCAATCAGGATTCGCAGTATCACTGTGAGTTAAGATTTGGCCTACTATACCATGCTACCCAGTCAGGTTGGTGTAGGCCCTGATGTCGGGTTTTGTGTCTTTTCGCAAAGATACCATTGTTTCATGTACTTTCCATAGTTTTGCGACATCCACGGAATGAAATGTGGTAGTGACAATTTGTTTTCTAAATCCACGACCACATGAACAGTCTGTTTATTTTATTCACATTTATCTGCCACATAACACATTTTCCCACCAAACTATATCACTCACTACAAATACTCAGTAAACGATAAAGTCATAACCATTTCGGCGGTACATTCCGCTGAACTCGCTCAGACGAATCAATGGCGCGGCAAATTATACCATAGATGCGAAAATATTGTAGATGTGACGCTTATGTTTAACTGAGCGAAACTTATGGATACTGTATGAGTAAAGCTGGTTATAGATTATTATGGTGACTAGTGACAGTGAGGTTCTTTTCGGTTTGGTTTTGGTGTAATTTGTGAATTTCTTGCATAGGCTAGATATTGTATCAATAGATTTTTCTTTCGTTTTATTTTAAGTAATTTCTTGTCTATGGACATACCATATTTATCTAGAGTAGAAAACATTATATACCTTATTTAAATTAAATTGTATTTATTATTTTCTTTACAAATCTTTGTAGTTTAAATAAAATTTTGTCGCCTGAAGTAAATGTTCTACGTTTACTCGGCAAAATACTAAACATAAAGGTGAACGCGTGAAACACCTAAATACGATTAATACAATTATAATTAAGTATGAGCATTTGAATACATGTAATATGGGTTTAGAAACTTGGTATACTCACGCCATTTCAAAAATATAGTGACAATATTTGATTATTTCAACAAACCTTATTTATTCTCATATTATGTCTTGTTATGTTGAATTCAGTCACACAGTATATCTTAAGATTGCGTACTTCAGGATTTGTTAAAAATTAGTCGAACTAATATAGCTATTTATAATAAAGATAACATTTTTACCAAAATGTATATTTGTATTGTTTTAAGCTCTATGTTGATCATGAAATTAGTGTCATCGATACAAGCAATTCAGGCAGATAATGGTCACAAGTGCCGCAGGTGTCGGTAATGTGCTTATCATCTGAGTCACATACATATGAAGTATTGTTTTAAGGTATTCTTTTAAAGACATTATTTATTAGTAAGTTGGTTATTTAACAATACTATGATTGCAAATTCTGCCGAAATTCAATTAGCACCTGCTTCTCAAATCAACAGAAGTCAAAATATACCTACCTAAAATAAAAAACCCAGATATTCTCACAGAAAACAGAAACAATCTCAAAGTCCAAAAAGTTACGCGAAATTTATTCATATTTCCTTGATTAAGCCATTTTCAAAGTTCATTTACATGATTTGCATTTATACCAAGGTTCGCTCGTAACTCCGAAACGTTAAAAAAAACACAAGTAAACGAACGAATAAATTTACAAGAATTTTCAGAGACAAGCGCTCTCTCCTTTATTTTTTAATTTCCAAGTCTAGACTGAAATAATCTGAGAAATCTAGATTAGATTGCATGCGGGGGGATTTTGAGTTCAATCTTGCAGCTTGCTATGACAGATACTATATCTCTGCTAAAATACTGAATAATGAGACTGGGTATGCCGGCTTGGCTAGACGTATAAATTTAATTATCTGTACAGGTATATCTTTATATATATACTAGCTTTTGCCCACTGCTTCGCACGCGTAAATTTTGCTTCAGTAAATTCGATTTAAAAATGAAAGGTTTAACACAAAGTCTGACTCACTTTTCTACCCTCTTAGGGAAAGAATTTCCAAAATAAATGTCTTTGTGTTCGCTAACGTCATTTGCGGATTCAAACAACAAAGTTAATCCCTTGAAGTATAAAATGTGTTTAATACGAATTCTGACTCCCTTTTTTATCCACTTAGGGATAGAATTTCCAAAAAGTCTTTCTTAATGTTCACTAACTTCATTTGAGGAATCAATATACAAAGATTGAAGTTAATCTATTGATGGAATCAAAAGTTTCATTCAAACTCTGACAACCTGTTTAACCCTTTTAGGGGAGGAATTTCCAAAAATCCCCTCGTAGTGCGCCATTACACACCTCAAGGAACACACATGCCAAATTTCACCTACTTACGCTTAGTAGTTTCGGCTGTAGCGTGTCTGTCAGTCAGTCCGTAACGCAAGGGTTTTATATATACAGATTTCTTGTGTGCGTGTGTATGTCACTGAACTTCTTCTAAACGACTGGACCGATTTTGATGACATTTTTGTGTGTGTTCAAGGGGACTTGAGAATGCTTTAATTTCACAAAAAATTGTGAATATAAAAAAAATATGGCAGTACGAAGTTCGCCGGCTCAGTTAGTCTTCGTATAAAAATATACAAAGGCAGCAGTAGCTTAGTGGAGATACCTACAGACTGCCATGCAGATGTTACAAAGGTTCAAACACGCAGCACGCATCCCTCACTTTTCGAAGCTATGTGCGTATTCAAATTGTTATTGCTTGCCCCATGCTAGGCCGTCGCTGCGTCGGTCTTCGCTGTCATGAAGAACTTAGCAGTCACTATAGGGATTCAGAACTCTTGGATAAACTTACTCTAGTTGATGCTTTGGAATATCGCTATACATTGGAGTTGCGGAGGTCACTGCTGATCATCTCTTCTAGACCAGGGCACAGATTATTTAAGAATACTAGGGCGGGAAGGTAAGGAATACTAGGTAGTCATAGTCTCCAATGCCGGCCAAATATGAGTTACTCTTTCAAGAACTTCATGGCGAACTCTCAGACATGTAAATTTCGTTACAATCAGATATAAGATATTATATTCCTACAGCGGAATTTCTCTTTTCAAATAAATAAAAAAAAACAATAAACACAACATCAAACCACCATATTGACACTGGCTAATCGCAATAAAAGCAAATAATATTACAAAGTAAATAAAAGTATAATCAAAAGAAATGAGACGTAAACCACCCACTTATTTTGTTCGCAAACATTCTTGAGGGCTCGCTTTGATGTCCACTGTCAAGTTTAATTAGAACGAAGTATCTACTCGCAAGTTAGTCCGCAGCTGTACAGAGAAATGTATTTTTCTTAGGAAATGAGTTTATAAAAGGCCTTCTTATAGAAGCAGAACTAGGTATATATAGAATTTATTTTACAGACTACTACCGCTCTTGACTTACTCAGGACTTTACAAACATACAAACAACGGACACAATGAACACCCAGACTTGAAACAACAAAATGTATGGATCACACAAAGTATTTTCTCGTATGTGAATCGAACAACACACAACATTAGTCGCAGTGTCAAGTCGCGAGGCGGCCACTTAAAACACTACGCCAACAATGATGCCAACCGTGCATTCAAATATAATATCCAATAAGATTTAGCCACCACTGTCCAATAAGTTCCGATTAAAGTACTTGACAAATAAATTCATACAATTTTCGTTATAATTTTGAATTTACCTGGAAGGTAACGCTTACTTAGAAGTGGTGAAACAGGGCCTTAGTTATGTGAGCAGTGTCAGTTATATTCAACTTACCATAACGACTGTCAAGTATCTTCGTGACAGCCAGGATCGACGGCTAAACTACTCAATCTTTCACAGCATTTATTCATTATTTAATTTCATGTGAACTTAATAATTTGAGCAAAATTGTCTCTTTGTGTGGCAGTGGCAGCAAGTTAATAGTCTGATGAAAAAAAGTTAATATAGCCCTAGAAAATGGACCTCAGGCTCCATGACGAAAGGCTGGATACAAACTGGGATAACGATGATAATCACAGAAATGGATCTAGCTCAACTTCTATGATATTAATTATGAATTTGTATGTGTGGACGCACATCAGCCCGTGTGTGCTATGCTGAGGTAAAGAAGTGGAAGGTATACTAGACTATTAAAATATCCTTACCCATTTATCAGATAAAGATACAGTTGCCATGTTAACCTAATTAAAATTCCCTAAATAAAATAAATCCTATATTTAAACAAATAGATAATATAAAAAGCCCAAGTATTTGCGTTAAGACTGATAACAGCGAGCGCAATGTCATCGAGACAGAAAATATTGTGAAGAGCATTTCGCAGGAAATCGAATCTTATAATTGCCACTTGCATTTGCCTGAATATTAATTTACTTCGATCAGATTTCAGCAATTTCAGGCAATAATGGAATTTTTGTGTAACGCCATTTTAACAATATTTCCGTACTAAGCCAGTACTCGTCATCGATGACAGGATACCATCGGAGATTTGTAAATAATGAAATTACAAATAAATTAATATATAAAATTGTAAAGGAGAAAGACCAAATACGGCCTGTAGCGGCCAGAAAGTTGTTAATCGTTGAAATTAAACATATAATTTTTAAAAATGTTACATCGTTTTCGTTTCTTGATAGAGTATCGGTGAAAGAATTTAGTTTTTAAAGATTAATTATTTTGAATAAGCTATGGTAATAGCGGATGAATGTCTTATGTTGCCAGCATTAAAAATAAAATGAAGTATGGTAGGCAGAAAATGTTTTAAGGAAATAATATTTTTATTACTATATTAGAAAACAATATATTTTATTTACTTTATAAGTATATTTGTAAAAAGAATCAAGAAATATATAATTTATTATACATTCCATAATTATTAATCGGTAAAAATCGTTTTGTTTCTTAATCGATAGTAGAAATATTTTTTCAAACCATTTGCAACACTTTTTTTATCTGTTATGTCATTCGTGTTGCTACTGTGTATCGTAAATATTTTGTTCTGATTTATTGGTGTTTTCGTACGGTTTTAATGTAATGTAATTGAATATAAATTCAATAATAATGATCAGTACCTTCTACCCATGCTAAGAATATGCAGCGGTGTTTGTGATTGTGGTTAGCTTTTTTGGACGAGTATACATAGTACGAGGTTCCCTAGTACACAGGTGAATATTCATTATTATTGGCCACTCTTTATGTAGTTTTTGTTCTTTAAGACGCAAAGACATACTTTTATTTACATCTAGGTATTATATTTATGTTAAAATTCAATTTTGAGGTATATTTAGTTGCGGAATAATTTCCATTTCAAATATCTCGTATCTTATTTCCACCAAAAGTTATTTAAAAAGAAATTATACAGGTTAATAGAGTAGTCATTTATCTTCAAAACACACATGGTGTTGTGTTTGGCCGTGCCAGGCCCATAATGTATGGCCAAATGGTACATCTCCTTTGGCGTTCATAAGCATCACATTGTGTTAGAAAAGTTAGTAGAGAAAAATCGAAATCGTTTCTTCACACAGAAACGATTTCGACTTTTGACTAGATGGTAATATAAAAATAATTTACTATTTTAAAGATGCCAGAAGCTTACACGACTGCCAATGTCCTTCTTGGAATTTGTATCACATATTTCTGCGAACAATCTTTCGAGCCATCAGGCCCAGTAAACAATGGATACGAGACCACTTTACCTTTACCACTTGCAACAACCTTATTGCTATTGGAGAAAAGTTTATTTTTGTTTGGATAGTTGTTGTTTTTCGTTGGTTAGGTAAGCCAGGTGATCAATGTTTGCAAAACCATCGAACGGGGCGTGTGCTTAGCATTGTGTGGAAGTATTATGTAGATGATTTTCTACATTTACTTGTACAGAGAATGGTAGCGTATTGAAATTATTAGTCCCGGCGCACATATAGCGAAGCGCAGCAAAGCATTTTTCACTGTCAAACTTAACGATGCCGATGTTAAAAGTAAAAAGAAGTAGATACTTTACAGGCGTACCAAAAGCAGGACGCTAAACATAAGCCAGTTGGCAATTCTGACATGTGTGTGTGAGACGTTGCGAGCCGGCGTCATAGTGAAACCACAGTCAAATAATCCATACAGTCGTTCGACGAACGCGTCTAGACGGGTCAATCGTGCGGGGGCCAAGAGGTGAGACGCGGGAAGAGCGGTACCTAGTTACGTATATCGCCTTAGTTCGTAACTAGGTACATGTTTTTGGGGGCTGGCACGTGCTTGTTTTTTGTTCGTTACTTATTTATTTGCTTATGAATATTAATTAAGATGGTGCATACGACTTGTGCTGTGAGACATTGAAATTCTTTATGCTGTTTAAAGATTTATATAAATAAGGATTTTAAAAATCTGCTTTTCATCAATTTACTTACACCAAAAGAGAAAATTTCATTAATTCATATTATTTTGAAATGTATGTACCTATAACCACTTATTATCATTCCTACTAATCTACTAACTTTTTACAATATCTAATGTCTGGCCAAATCACAGAATAAAGTAGCAATTATTGTACTTTAACAACATGGCAGACGTAAGAAAATGTGCGTTGTAAGGTAATATTCGATTCTGCTGTGATTTTAATTTCATTCAATAAGTACCTAGTACCTTCGCATTAGGTAAGTACCTATCACATATTATTATGTATCTTGGTAACGGCGCATTCTAGCTCAAAAATAACCATATTTTTGGCCCCCTTTTATAAATCCCACACATGTTCTCCGTAATCTCATAGCCCGGTCACCCATCCATAAAATGACCGTGATGTCTATTGCTTTACCTAAAACGTAGTTTGCACGAAAGAAATCTGCAAAATACTTCATATCGATAACATAGGCTCTGCAAGCTGATCCCAAGGTTACCCATCCATTAAACCACCGCTATGTCAATCGCTTTATTTTAACTTGGTTTGTACGAAAAATGCTTTATATTCTTAACCGCATCCCACGACACCTGCGGGATGAAGTAGGTGCTGACTGACACTTTTATGATAATTATTTATCGTTAATTATTGTAATATAATAAACTAGCTGTTTTCCACGGTTTCACCCGCGTCCTGAGGGAACTTCTTCGCGTACCCGATTAATTTTTAGCCTAAGTTACTCCTTGGTAGATCAGGCCAGTGAGGGTCCCGTCAAAATAGGTCCAGCCGTTCCAGAGATTAGCTTGAATATATACATACAAAAATATCATTTCGGTGTATGTACCGTGTATACATCCATATGCATTTAGTAAAAAGCGGTTATTTTAATATTACTAACAGACACTCCAATTTTATTTATATATAGATAAGTGATTTACACTATATTATTCATGTAGCGTGGCAATTGTAATATTTTTCTAAAATAAATAGACAGTGTTTTTATAAGTAGGTATTGTTTACATGTGGCAGCCATAGCCTACTTACCCTTGTCTAGACGTTGTCGGCTTTTTCTAAGAGATCAAAGGCGTCAAACTACTGTATGTCTTTATACTGTGGTGAAACTGACACATCTTGTCAACCGAAATTTTAATAAAATATGGAGTTATCAATGTGTGCGTTAGTGTACCGTTTCTGATTACTACGTAGGTAACGTATCTACGACTTTTCTAATAACATTGGTCAAACTATTATAGACATTGTTTCCATTCTCAAATAGGTAGTCCGAAAGCAATTATCGTGTGTGTGTGTGCGTTTTGTAAACATTGTTTTATTAATTTACTTAGAACATTATTTAGAACTAGCAGCCTGTCCCGGCTTCGCACAAATCGACATTTATTTTTAAATATCTATCCACCTATATCGTCATCCTATTGCGGTAGGCAGTGACTATGCAACACCACATGCTTCGGTTCAAACATTTGAACAGTTATGCACTGAAACATACTCTCCGCTGTGCTTCTCTATATGTGCGCCGGCCCTAATGCTCAGTTACTGGCAAGTTTTATGTTCGTAAATCGGTGACCATAGCAGGCCCCCGTCACTGGCTCAAATTCGCGCGATAAACACCTACCATTTCGTGTATCCATATGGATACAAATGACAGAGGGCCGCCGCACGCCCGCCAGAGCGTACGCACGGCACGTTTCCTGCGCTTTCTTATAAAAATGCCGAGGAATTATTGTGCAGTGGATGGATGTAAAAGCCAAAAAATAAACAAAAAGTTGTCGTTCTTTTCACTGCCGAAAGACGAACAAAGGCAAGTAGTTACTTACTTATATCAAATCTTATCTACTAATTTTATTGACACTTCTTTGTCCGCCACATTTTTTTTTTGTACGTGGGTAGGTGCATACAAATTCAACGACGAAATTGGAAATATAAGAAACAGATCAAAACGACGCAACTCGCAAGGCAATGATTAAAAAAATTTCATTCTCCGTGTGGTGACGGATTAAGAATACAGAATGTCACTACCCCATATCATCCCATAGGTGTCGTAAGAGCCGACAGAGGGAGCATATTATGCAGAGAACAGCACTGTAAGAGAAGGAAAACTTGAAACAAACCCTATGCCAACCCGTTTGGCCAGCTATGGTTCGTCTAGAACAAGCTAGCTAGACAAAAACAACTCTTAAATTCCTGGAAGTTAATTACTATTACGAACTCATTACCCCTATACATTGAGGATTACACCTATTAATTATCAATACTACCCTCATTAAGAGCGTCATTAAGGTATGTTTATAAGATGTTGACTATTTAAAGGGCATTCATTTGCATTTTTACATCATATTTGATAGCATTGTTTATGTCACTAAAAGAAATTTGTGAAAGTGTTTTTGTGATGGATTGTATACGTAAGGGTAAGTAGTTATATTTTATTTCATTTTCAACATGGGAACTTCATTCTTTAGTCTTATAAAATGAAATGTTTGAATTTTCACCCACTTTTTTACTCATTTTTTCAAATTCATCGGTCAAATAATAACATGTCCCCACTTGTCCCCACCGTAGAACCTATCATATACGATTCTCATAAGTGTCTAGTAGTTATACGTAAAAAAATTCATTGCGATATATTTGCACAACTAATTTTTATTTATTTTTTTCTTTCAACAGTTTTTACCGTCTCAAGAATGGATTTTTTCGAAGAATGGCTGAAACACCCGAAGGAAACGCGGAATGAGGAGCTCTTTCGGTTTATATCTTTGAGATATAATTTTGATGGTGTTACGGAGCAGTCTCTGCGAGATATTAAAGTACTAATCTCAAGATATTCAACGAAATTTGCTGAAAAGTGGAGCAGCTGTGGAAGAAATCGAGAGCGATTCCTACAAAAGTATTCGACGTGGCTGGAGGGTCTTGACATATCTTTCGATGTGTCCGTTTATTTATCTCTGCCAACTACATCTGGAGAACCGGGACCCGGAAGACCTACTAAAGATTTTGAACATTCTAGTCTCAAAACGAAGAGACGACGTGTAGACGATCTATTACAGTCCAGAAGTGCTAGTGAATTAATTTACGCCGCTGAAGTGTCAGCTCGAATCTCGGGTCAGAGAAGTGTAGCACGTCAAATTAAAGATGTGACTAGTGATCCTTCAATAACCAAGACCACGAGTGAAGAAAGTGCCCCCAGGAGTTTAACAAGTGAGGAAGCTTTAGCGTACTACGTTGATAGTAAATCAAGTAGCCATAGCTATAAGCAGACTCGGAAGTGGAGTATTAAAGCTGGACATAAGGTGTTTCCGTCAATGTACAGTGTTAGAAAGGCTAAAATAGCCTGCTACCCGTCAGGTGAACAAATTACAGTCAATGAAACGCATGCTGAAATCAAAGTTGAGGCAATTCTTGATAAGACTGCCGAACGTTTAGTTTCAGCACAACAAGAAGTTGTTCATAGTCTGTTACCTTGCACGTCATTCACATTAATCAGTAAATGGGGTTGTGATGGAAGTTCCGGTCATAGTATGTACAAACAAAAATTCACTAATTGTGACGATAGTGACGAGTTTTTATTTGTATTTTCTTTCGTTCCTCTTCAATTGAAAGATGAAAGTGGTAATATTGTGTGGCAGAATCCTCGGCCCTGTTCTACAATGTATTGTCGGCCAATAAAGTTTATCTTTTCTAAGGAAACGAAAGATTTTACGATTTCGGAAACCAATAAGGTTTTAGAAGAGATAAACGCTTTATTGCCGACAACCTGCAAGGTGATGGAGACCGAAGTATCTGTCACACATGTTATGCTTTTAACAATGATTGACGGAAAAGTTTGCAATGCTCTGACCGAAACTTCTTCCTCACAAAAATGTGTTATTTGTGGGGCAACTCCAACAATGATGAATGATCTGTCAAAAGAGTTTGCTGCGGACAAAGATAATCTTGGTTTTGGTTTGTCTACGTTGCACGCTTGGATAAGGTGCTTTGAATGCTTGCTTCACATTAGCTATCGACTAAATATAAAAAAATTGCAGTTAAGAACAGCCGAAGACAAAGCTAGTGTGAAACAAAGTTCAGATGACATTAAAAAACGATTTAAAAGCGAAATGGGCTTGATTGTAGACAAACCAAAACCAGGGTTCGGTAACACTAATGACGGGAACACCGCGCGAAGATTTTTTGGAAATCCCGAGGCTAGTGCCGATATTACAGGGTTAGATGTTTCACTAATACAAAAATTTGGCATACTACTTCGCACTTTATCATCGGGATATGATATAAATATTGAAAAATTCGTTAACTTAGCTCAAGAAACTAGACAACTTTATGTAAATCTCTATTCATGGTATTACATGCCCGCTACTGTCCACAAAATACTTTTGCACAGTGGCGAAGTAATTAGATCGTCCCGCGTCCCTTCTACCTATAGGCCAGCTTTCCGAGGAAGCACAGGAAGCTCGGAATAAGGACTGCAGAAGATTTCGTGAGCACAACACACGAAAGCGATCACGGGAGGCTACGAATAGAGATTTACTTAATATGTTATTGATAACATCTGACCCTGTAATAAACGGTTTACGAGAAGTTCCTCGGAAGAAAATAGGTACGCTTCCAACTGAAGTATTAGATTTAATTGTCCCACCTAGCTGTAAGGAACAAAATGTTAATATGATTTCTACTTTTCATAGTTCTGCCCCTCACGATCATGACTATTCAATGGATGATTCATCTGATGATAGTGATGATAATGAGTAATAGATTTAGTTCTTAGATATTTTATGCATCTGTTATTAGATTTTATAGCGACGTCGAGGGATAAATCACTTTATAAAATGTTCAAAAAATATATTATACACATATGCCCGATAAATGTTTTTTTTTCATGATACCAGCTCAAATGACAAACTGCCTTGAAAAAAGTACCAAAAACCTTATATCTTTGCTTATTAACCGCATCTAGACATAAAAATCAAATAAAATAATTTTGTCTAGTTAGCTTGTTCTAGACGAACCATAGTGTGCAGCGTGGTATTGTAGGCCAAATCCTCCTTTCAAAGGAGAGGCCTAGTCCAGCAGTGGACTATTAAAGGCTGATGTTGACAAATTATTATTCGTGAATAATTTTGACAACGTGCTTATGAATCGACCGGGTAGCACCGTGTTGGAAATTCTAAATAAAGTAGATTTGCCTGGTGTTTGCTCATGTTTTCCGCATAATTACTTATTACAATTATTTACAAGATTAAGGATATTTTCAACATTGAAATTTAATAACCGCGAATTTAGACAAGGAACAAAATATGTTAATCTTTTCATAAAACTAAAACATATTTAACTTTAACGACAAAACTCAAATATATTTACAAACTAGAGGACGCCAGCAGCTACGCGTGCATTTTTTTTAAATTTACCCGTTTTGGCCGATCCCGTGGGAATTTCGGTAAATCCCTTCTTAGTGCACCCCTACGGTCCCCAAGGAACATACATGACAAATTTCAGCTTCCTGCGCCCAATAGTTTCTGCTGTAGCGTGTCTGTCAGTCAGTCAGTAACGCAAGGATTTTATATATTAAGATATAAATATGGTTATTTCGCAACATTCGTTTTATTTCCAAAATCATTATAGGAGTAACCCTAGCACCTTCGTTCGATGACGCGCTTGTACGTAAGTCAAACAATCTACAACTCTTTGCTTGCGTAGTTAAGGTACATTTCTGTTCACTGCGAAAATCGGCTATTATTATTAAGATTTTGTAGGTGATTATAGCGTAGGTATTTTCGGTTTTGTATGGGAGTGATGTATCTGTTACGAAGTAACTATTTAGTAATCTGTGACCATAGCTATTCGTATGTAAGAGGTAGTGTTCATACGCTACTTTCAACGTCAACGGCCAGCGCCCGCCGTTTGACCCGCGTAGGAGTCGGTTAAAGAGACAAGAGGAAGCCTATAGTATGCTAGTATTATATTATAGCCTAGTAGGTATAATAGTTACTATTTAAAGTGTAGTACCTGTTTGTTATATTTATTTATATTTATTTTAATGTTAACGAGCGTATCTCAACAAGCTTGTTTTTTAGTTTGAAAGAATTAAAAAGGAATAGGAAATTAAAAAATAGTCTGAAGTTTAAACTATATTACAGCAAAGTTTCATCAAACCCTGTTAATAAGTTTTAATACCTTGTCTCATGTTTTAATGACAGGTATCTTGAAAGAAGACCAAATTAAATAAGAATTCTAAGTTATGGTAGATTCTCCGTGAATATCACCAGTCGATCTCGGGGTAAGCAGAACTATGCAAGCTTTTTCTTGGGGCCGATTTTCCTTTCGGCTTACTTACGGCTCGGTGCCGCTTTCATATAATATCGCGCCAATCCAAAATTTTTACTGTGGCGGAAAAGCTAGCCATATTAAGGTGCCCACGGAGAAGCAGATACGGAATGAAAATCTGTATATATAAAATTCTTGCGTTACTTTCTGACTAACAGACAACGCACAGCTAAAACTACATGGTGCCGAAACTACTGTGCAAAAGAAGCTGTAGCATGCATGTCCCTTGGAGAGCGCAGACGTGCACTAAGAACGGATTTTCTGAAATTCCCACAGTATCGGGAAGAAACGGTTAAATCGAAGATATATTCTGCAGGCGTAACCACGGGCATTCTCCAGTAATGCCACAATAATGCTAAATTCGATTGCCAAAAAAGCTGGCTCTCTATAGATCTTTTGACTCATAGATGCTCATCTTATTACTGCTACTACTAATGATGCTTTTGTGTCGATATCTAACCCCACATGGCTGAATCCGCGAGTAAAGTCTAGCATGTAGTATGTAACCTTTAACCACAGCTGCCTTCGTGGTTCAGTGGATAGCGTATGCGTCTGCTGATCGAGAGGTCCCGGGTTCGATTCCCGGGTCGGGCAAAAGAGTTACTAAGTTTTCCCGAATTCTCTATATAGGCATGGAGTCTGGCAATGTGCCCGGTAACGGCAATAAGCTCGCCCCCTATTACTTGGGACCTAAAATTCATTAGGTGAAATGTTGGTGTAATATTACACCGGTACCTACCCCTTCGGGGATACAGGCGTGACGTTTTACAATACACCAATAAAAAGCTAGAATCATACTCTGCACACTTAAGTATTTGCCGGCTAAATACTTAAAAAGGTA
Source organism: Euclidia mi (assembly GCA_944739405.2). Lineage (NCBI taxonomy): Eukaryota > Metazoa > Arthropoda > Insecta > Lepidoptera > Erebidae > Euclidia > Euclidia mi. The sequence continues at coordinate 12,988,807 of OX123203.2, forward strand.
CTATAAACAAATTCCCAACTCAAGCACTGAATAAACATGTTAGATCATAGCATTAAGTTTGGTGAAGCGTCTCGGAACCATAGTTTCTGAATTCTTGTCTCGACGGAAGTTGAACTGCGGAAATGAACGCGCGGGGCGACCGGGGACAAGAACCAGCTACAGTCGAGTATGGTGACAACGTGACACATGAGTTTTAGGATATTTAGTCTATAAATGACTGACTGCCTCCGTGGTCCAGTGGATGGCGCATGCGACTGCTGATCGGAGGTCTTGGGTTCGATTCCCCGGTCGGGCAAAAGCGTTAATGGGTTTTTCCGATATTCTCAGCAGCAGCACAGAGTCTGGTGATGTGCCCGGTAACGGCAATAGGCTCGCCCCTTATTACGTGGGACTAAAGTATATCTGGCGAAAAGTGGGTGTAGAAATACACCTCTGCCTACCCCTTCGGGGATAAAAGGCGTGACGATATGTATGTATGTATGTATAACTTCATGTCTTTATCCCCGAAGGGGTAGGCAGAGGCGTATTAGACACCCACACTTCGCCAGTAATGTTTCGGTCCCAATGTAATAGGGTACAAGCCTATTACCATGGCCTCTACCTGGCACATTATTGTATCATCAGCCTTTATGAAGTTATGTTATGTTAAATTATGGACTGAGTTTACATCCATTACCCATCATTTTGATACATACTCCAAGAACTCTCCAAGTTTTAAGCAGCTTCTATATTTTGTAGTATCGTTTCACATTTTTTTCTTCTCTGGGCACGTTTCTCGACGTTGTAGTAGTTTCGTAGCACGGCTTGTTGTGGAATCAAAGATAGAAGGCATGAGACCGCGTCGAAACTACGAGAGAGAAAAACTGCTCTGTCAAGAGCGCAAGGGATAAGAGGGCTATAAAAGGTAAAACACAAGTTGTAGACATATGTCTATCTATCTATCTATTTGTGTGAGTGTGTGGGCGACTCTGGTTTCACAATTCTTAGTGGTCCAATCTACACACGAAATGTCACTAACTGTGATCCACCAATTTGGTTCGAGTCGGGGTATCTAATACTAATATATAAAGCTGATGAGTTTGTTTGTTAGGTTGAACGCGCTAATCTCAGGAACGGGTCTGATTTCAAAAATTCTTACAGTGTTAGAAAGGCTATTTATATAAGATCACGCTATGAGCCATGGGAGCGGCGCAGTATCCCAAAATTTTTTTTTTTAAATTTTAGATTCAAAAGCATATTACAAAATATCTGATTGTAAAGACGACGCTTGGGACTGAGCTGCTCTAATTCAAAACACTAAGAACTATTTTAATGAACGATAATTTTTTAAATATGACCTTTCGTAAGTATGTACACACAACACGGTTGGAGGAACACCGCACCACGTTCCATATTTGATCTATCTACGATTTTAGAGATTAGAGATACATCATGATCCTCCTAGCGTTGTCGCTGTTTCAATTCAACTGTTTCAACTCGTCATTTATCTATAACTAGAGGATACGCGCAGCTACTCCCGTATATTTTTTTATTTCACTCGTTTTGCCCGAGCCCGTAGGAATTTCAGGAAATCCCTTCTTAGTGCACTCCTACAGTCCCCAATGAACATACATGCCAAATTTCAGCCTTATGTGCCCAATAGTTTTGGCTCTAGCTTGTCTGTCTTTTATATATACCTACAGACAGATTAATCACTGTGAGATCCGTAAGTTGTTGCTTCGAGTCTGAGTGTACTTTATGTCCGTTAGTTGTATCATTGTAACGCTCCCCAAGGAAACCTAGTGTGGGAAAGTTGCTTAAAAAATTAAGCACACTTTAAAAATAATAATTGAATACGATTTTTTCGATCCAATCCTTCATGCATTTGTATCGATTCACCAGATGATCGTATATTATTGTATCGGTACCAAAATCGACTGGATCGGATACTATTGTATCGATCCAGTCAAATATCGATACGGATCGAACATTCAAATCCAAGCATTGATCTATTAATTGGACTGGACGTAATAATACATGTTATGCCAAAATTCTGTTTCAGACAAATCTTGGTCACTTTCACCGCAGGGTATTAATGTCCTCACTTCTCGACGTCTCCGGATTATGTTTGATTTATTCTCGTTTTTGAGATAAGTACTCGTACCCAGTTGACGACAGTTGCCTCTAGAAGACGTGTAATGGAAGTGTTGAGACTATGACTTTGGAATGTGTAGGGTCACAGGCTACAGGTGTTTTTTCGTTTCTTTAGGTACTATTGAGATATAAAATGTGTGACTATAGATAAAATACGAGTTATTATATGTGCATTTCGGCGAGGTATAATAAAGCAGTCGATATTTTTCCATAAATTGTTGCTAAAATCTATTGAATGTTACCAAATGTTAGAGTGTTTCCAAATGTTGTACAACAAGTAATATTTACTACGATGCGGATGCACTATTTTGTTTCCGTTCCTTATCTACAGTGTCAGTAAATCATCAATCAGGAGGCATACATACCTACTTCATGCATACATCATCAACAATGGAATATAATTTTAATTTGACGTTTTTTGTGCTTATGGTCGACCAATAATTCACATTTACAAGACTTCTTTATAGCTAAAACTATTTTGTGCACGAAACATCTTCACTCTGCTTCGCCCTATGATTGTCTGGATAAGTATAACACTTTAATCATTCTACCCACCATTATATCTGATACAATAAACATAAAGTTTAAGTAAGTATTACGGAACATAGCACTTCGATAATTGCAGTTCCTAGCAGAGCGTAGTACAGACCACAGCACGGTCTGAAACTAATCAAGTTGTCAGTCAGTGGTACACACAGTGCCACGTTCCACACCGCTGCTTATTTCCAACGTGGCTGCTTGCGACGAAAATGCAACGTAAACGAATTGTATATTATGTTTCTGAAATGATATATAATGTTAAGTATCATTCGTGGGGTGACTTGATTTGCATAGGAGTCACCACTTTGATGGGTCACCGCCACCGGTTGTGTGGTATTTATCCCAGAACTCTACCGAAGGCACGAAGTTGTTGATTCTTGTCCCACGACAAATATCCTTTGACCATTAGCTTTCCTTATTGGCAGCTAATGGAAAATTTAATAAGCTCCAACAAAGCTCCGACAACAGAGTGGCCACACAGTCACACGAAAATCAATGAATGATTGGAAATTGCCAGAAGAATCAGCCCCAGCCAAAAACACACTATTGAAAGCACGACAACGCGCCATTAAAGCTTGTCAACGCGTAGTTCCTTGAATATTTGAACGAAGAGACGACGATAACCTCATACCATAAACGTGAGAGCGCTACTGAAGTAGCATCAAAATTGCACGTAATGATATAAGCATTATCTTGCCGTTCAGCTCTGTGCTGAGTTTTGTGGGCTCGACTCCCACACGAGAGCACTTTTTGTGAATAACAAGTTGTTGTTTCGAATCTGGCTGCTTGTGTCCATTATTGAACGTTTGAAAGCACCCCACCGTAAATAGATTAATTTCATAATACGGGAACTAATTAAAGAAAAAATCATACGAAAAGAGTATCAAGTATTTCTAACCTTTAGATGCTTAAACTCATTATAAAACACTATAAGTGTCATTCTATCCCTGTAGAGACGGCTAAAAACATACATCTTACCAGAAATAGTAGATATTTTCATTCTGTCAGCATAATATTCAACCTTCGCCTAATCTTATTGCTACTGCAAGGCAGCAGAATATCAAGACTAAGTCGTTGTGTACTTTCATAAGAAAATAACAAAATAATTTTATTTAAGCGCACATTTGAAAGCCATGCTTGTGCAAGGTTTGCGAATTTTAAGTGTCTCTGATTGTGAGACTCTAGGTCGAATTATTCAAGGACTTATCTTGTGTTCCAAGGCATAATCTTGTCTTCTGATGTCCTAAAAATTTTGATTTATCTCTTAGTTCTTGTAATTTATGTAAGCACTAGTGCATAGCTGTTATTGTATGCTACTTAGACATTGTTTTGATTTATTTGATCGTAGATATTGTTACGCGCCCGGGCGAGTTATGAATGCATTTTATACTAATGGAAGGAAAGCAAAACCCACTACGCACCCTCGGATTGACCACCTTAACTATTCCAATAGAAAAATGCTGACAATACCGAACTCCTCTGATGAAAAGGATATGGAATATTGTATGAAATAATGCGGCAATGAGTTCCAGGAAAATACCTGACATGCAGTATGCCACTCTATGCGACGACTACGCTTCGCCACATGTTTCGGCTCAGTACGGGGCATCCTCAGGACCGATTGGCAGCCTTTTATACTTTAATTCAATTTGCTAAGACTACGCTGGGCTTAACAGACATTAAATCAATGGATACAAAGCATACTCAGACTTGCAACAACATTTTTTAGACCACACATCAACGTGTTGCCTTGTGTGGGAATCGAACTGACCGCATTCTGCGCAGTGCTTAACGGTGAGGCGACTGCTTAAACTACTACGCTGTACGTGCAATAAATCTTCTGCTCCTGGCAGATATCAGGGGTGTGGAAATAAGAGGTAACCTACGAGCTGTTCGGATGAATAAGCTATATTATTGAAGAGTGTTTTCAAAGTCCGCTCAGTAGTTTATGCGTAAGAGTAACATACGTCCATCTGTTCAAATATTCTTACAAACTTTCGCGTTGTAATAGTAGCAGGATGAAGGTCCGTCATAAACTCTCGGTTTGTTTGTCGATATTAGCGTAGGTGGGTTTGAATTCCAGACAAGATAAATAATTAACTACCTACTTGTTGAAATGTACTAAGCAAGTAAGCATAAAACAGAAGACATCCCCGGACCAAGTAATACAACAGTCTATAAACAGTGCTGTTTTATTATTTACATAAAATAATATTATTCCTGAGAAACAACAAATTTATTTTCATCTGCCACCAAATGGACTGTTTCTATAAAGTCTTTGAGTCGTAAAATTCTTTGTAGTCTACGATGAATACAATAATAAAAATCTAGAGCTTGAAATAGGTATCTTAGACACAAAGGTTTTCGTCTTATACATTGACAAAGACTACTTACTTCAAAATTATGTTTTCTGTTTACTACTTAGTTTTCTGGTTCTCCTCATAAATAACCAAAGGAGGCCCCAGTTATGGGCGGCATGTTCTTTTTTTTAATTTACCGTTTCATCCCGAGCCTTTGAGAATTTCGGGACTCGCTTCTTAGTACACCCGTACGTTTCCCAAGGAACATACCTACATTCCAAATTTCAGCTTCTTGTGCCCAGTAGTTTTGGCTGTGTTGTTTGTCAATCAGTCACTAGAGAACTTTATCTATATTGAGCGATAATTGATATGACAGACTCACTCAAAATAATATTTTTAACTAGCTGTGCCGTTTGCTTTTAAGTTTTCTCGTTTTGTCAAGGCGTAAGTCTCAGATGCAAAAGGGTTAACGTACAAAGTGCAAAGGTAGCTTATTCTAGATAAGCTACCTTTGCACTTTGTACGGATTATACCGATTCACACTTAAATAAATAATTCTAATATTGCCATAAACGTACCTTAAAATATTTATAAAAGTATCGAGCCAAAGTTAGAAGTAATTATTCCCTTATCCGAAAAATCAATAGGGCCTTCAAAATTCTACAGTAGCCTTTCAGCTCTACCCCATTGAACACAATAGACGGAGCCGTTAAAAATGAATCAAGTTCTGCCTTTGATTTTGTTTGTCGAGCTTAAGGACAATGATCACGGTAGGATTAAAGTTTGCTTTATTTTTGGTACTGTTATGTCCGTGTGGTGATGGATTTATAATACAAAGTGTCACTACCCCATTTCACTCCGTGGATATTGTTTTGTTATTTATTTATAGTCTCACGCCTGTATCCCCGAAGGGGTAGGCAGAGCTGTAATTATTACACCCACATTTCGCCATGAATTTTTAGGTTACACGTAATAGGGGGCGAGCCTATTGCCGTACGGAGTATTCGGAAAATCCAGTAACACTTTTGCCTGACCCGGGAATCGAATCCGGGACCGGGATCAGCAGTCGCAAAGGCTATCCACTGGATCACAGAGGCAGTGGATATCGTACTTAAATGCAAATGCAAAAAAATGGAAAACTCGACATTAAGGCACCAACTTCTTTCTCATGGTTCTACGCCCTTGCTTTGCGAACGTAGCAGTAAATGTAAATGTAGAAGCATACAGTAATAATGTTTTAAATTTGACGTTCATAAGTGTCACTTTGTGATCAAAATGAATAAAGGATTTTGACTTTGAGAACCCGTCTGGCCAGCGTGATACAGTAGGTAGACCAAATCTTTATATTGACGCGCAATTTGATTGTGTGTGGCGGAAATTGGGAAAGACCTATGTCCAGTAGTGGACTGCAAAAGGCTGTATGATGAAAGAGTTTTATGTCTTGCAACAATAGTGTGAAAGCCGTGCGAATTTTTCTGGTGATGTTTAGCTAGTTTCGCGTAAGCGAGGTCATCACATACGTGTATCCGACTAGAAAACTGAAAAGGTAGAAGGAGGGAAAACGAGGAAGCAAACATTATGTAATTATCGAATACGAAACGTGACTACGTAAAGAAATAATAATTATCATAGGCTGGAGTTTCTTAATGGGACTTTCTTACAAACATCTTACACCTGCCTCAACTCAACCCATTAAATGACAGAGCCAAATAAGTAATATAAAATATAAAAAAAAATGTTTGCCCAGTCCGTCTATGCCCTAACTATTGTTTTGTGAAAAGCTGTATTGATTCTTTGACGTCAAATACAGATTATATTTATTTGTTTGTTTTGTACCCGATTAATGGTACCTACCTAGTGCCATCCCTAGATACTTAAATGGATGGCTAGAACGAATTAGTTCAGAAGTTATGGATAAACTACTTGATTTAGTGCCTACATTTACTTAACTAGTAGCTGAGAAAATATCGATAGGTACAAAGAGTTCGAACCTATTTTATTTTTTATTCGGCGATATTCTATCACTCCATGTTGTTATTGGGATTTCCTTTTGAAAGTAAGTGATAAAATAATTTACATGGTCTAGGTATGGAACAAAAATTGGTCTGGGTTTACAACGCAACCAACGTGTAACAGATTCTCATTGAGCAAAAAGTGAGTCGTTGAATTTCTCGATTTTTAGATCAAATATATAAAAAGGATAATTTATATTTTTTTAGAATGTACCTATCAATTGAGCTCAATTTATTAAATATTTCGTATTCGGATCATTAAATAGAAATAGTGTTTAAGTTTCCATCCAAGAATAGTTGGACAGATCTTCCAAAAACGAGAAATGTAATATTCTATCACATACACACAACATCATTCAGTCCCAAACTAAGCAGAGCTTGCAGTGCTTGCACTATGGGTACCCACTAGACTATCGATAAACATAGGTACATAATATATATTTGTTTTTGTAAATACATACATATTATACATATAAACCAAGACCAAGACAAACATCCATATTCATGCAGAGCGGTGTAGCGGGAGTGTAAGCAACTGCTACACCGCTTAAGTGTGTCACAGCATAGTGTCGTCGAAAATGTAGCTACGCTATGAGGTCCCTTGAACAAAATCTCACAAAACCTTTAACTCCTATTCAATAAAATTAAGACGTGTTATATTCAATCAAAGTATTCAATTTAATATCGTTACCCATCGACGCAACTACACAACTCACGCATTACAATAACACTTCGAATACTTACCCAGAGTTAATAGGAAAAGGTTTCTTAACAAAAATGTACGGAGCCATTCAATCGTCCACTGTTAGTGCAAGGGTCCTTTGGGTCCTAAGTAGTGTTGTTGTTCACAGAACTAAAGTCACGCCTTTGTGCCACAGTTCAGCTTTATGGCACCTAGTTTAAGGCTCACTATGTAGTTAAAGATAAGACAAAATTTTATAATTATTTTGTACGGTTTCGTTTCTCTACATTGTATAAAATTTATATAAGCTCTCAATCTTCAGCTTCTGCTTCTACCACTCGAAATGATTACTCACATTTGTGTTTTTTCGTTTCTTTAGGTACTATTGAGATATAAAATGTGTGACTATGAGATATATACTATTGAGATATAAGTGCATTTTGGCGAGGTATAGTAAAGCAGTCGATATATTTCCATAAATTGTTGCTAAAACCTATTGAATGTTATCAAATGTTAGAGTGTTGCCAAATGTTGTACCTACAACAAGTAATATTTACTACGATGCGGATGCACTATTTTCTTTCCGTTCCTTTATTATCTACAGTGTCAATAAATCATCAATCTGGGGGCCAATTCTCCTATTTTTATATGACATTGATATTATATTTTGAATGGATTCAGAAGCGGTATTCTGATAACCTAATGACATGATCGTATAAATTTGAAATAAACAGTTCGTCGTTGACACATATGTTGACACTTGTTTCAATTTACGATCTCGTTACAACTTCGTTCAATTATCAGATAATTTAGAAGAATGCGCTTTTTGTGACGTAAGTATGACACTGACATGATATCGAAACTATATTTATTTAGCAGAATTGGGCCCCAGGAGGTATATTTCGGCGCCGTGGCACCATCATCAGGACACCCCCAGGGGATCCACAAATGAAACCACACAATTTACTGAAAACTGCATTATATTCTTGAATTCTTCATTAGCTATACCAAAGTCCGATGAAAAGTGTCATGGCCGCCCGCCGTCGCATCAACTTTACTTACTCAGTATCAAAACATTATACTTTTAATTACGTTAATTAACTTTAAATTAATCTTTATAATTAAGAAACAAAACTCTTCACGCTAAGTCCAGGACCCAGGTCATCTGCCAGGATGTCATCTTCAACCTCTGACAGTGCATCAACAACCCGCATCTGCAATCTCTGGTAGAACTCAAAGCAGAACAGCGTTCGCGCCACAGCACACCCCGGTGACCGGCGTAGTCGCTCTCGCTCGTATGTGGTCTCACGTGCAAGTGTAGACGTGCTCACCAAATCTCCGACAGTCCGACACACCGTGCCGTCTCCGATCAGGGTTGACAAGCGCCAAACACGGCTTCCAAGCGCTTGTCGCGTGTCTTCAGGTCATCATTGGTATTGGCGGCCAAGCCAAGAGATCCATTACTTTCGCGCCAAATGTATTTTTCGATGTCTCTTAGGGGGCGCTGATCCCACCGCTGCTTTCGGCGCCGTGGCACCATCATCAGGACACCCCCAGGGGATCCACAAATGAAACCACACAATTTACTGAAAACTGCATTATATTCTTGAATTCTTCATTAGCTATACCAAAGTCCGATGAAAAGTGTCATGGCCGCCCGCCGTCGCATCAACTTTACTTACTCAGTATCAAAACATTATACTTTTAATTACGTTAATTAACTTTAAATTAATCTTTATAATTAAGAAACAATATAGAATTCCAGTTACTTTAGCTAAAGCGTCGAAATACATCTTGATCAATTTAATTAGTTATTAAATACACCGCCAACACATTCACAACTCTGTTGAAAATGGAGATCCGGTTAAAGTCTGGAAATTTCTTAGAACATTGGGAGTTGGTAGGTCACGCAACGACGAGTTCCCAAAAGATATTAATATCGATGCACTTAATGCACATTTCACTGCTTCGTCCAATTTTGATGGGACCACTAAAACAAATACGTTACAAGATCTTTCACGTATCCCAACTCCCAAATATTCACCTTTTGTTTTCGAGCAATTTTCCTGTTGTGATGTTAAAAAGAGCATAATTTCAATCTCATCCAATGCTGTTGGTAATGACTGCATTAGTCGAAACATGATCCTGCCCATCCTTGATGAAATCCTACCTGTCCTCTGTCATATCTTTAATTACTCAGTTACCACCGGTATCTTTCCATCGGCGTGGAAAGATGCCCAAATAATTCCTTTGCCAAAAAAATCCAAACTTTGTTCCTTTTCTGACTTTCGACCTATTTCCATACTCCCGTTCCTTTCCAAAGTCCTTTAACGTCTTGTACATACACAACTCTCTTCCTTTATTTCCAAAAACACTCTCCTAAATCCTTTCCAATCCGGTTTTCATCCTGGTCACAGTACTACCACGGCATTGGTACATATCACTGATGAGATTAGGCTGGGAATGGATTGTGGTAAGCTCACGCTACTGTCCTTACTCGATTTTAGCAATGCATTCAACACCGTGGACTTCCAAGTCCTGCTCGGCATACTCCGCTCTATTAACATATCTCCAACGGTAATTGGATGGTTTCGTAGTTACCTGTCTGGACGCCGACAGCGTATACGCGTTGAGGAATCATACTCTTCATGGAGTAATACGACTGTCGGTGTACCGCAGGGTGGCGTTTTATCTCCGTTACTTTTCGTAATTTTTATAAATCACCAAACATCTACTTTCGTCCTACCACCTTTACGCCGATGACCTCCAGATATACTCACAGGCGCCGCTAGACTCTATTACAAATGCATTCTCTACCATAAACAGGGACTTGGCGCAAATTTGTGAGTGGAGCAAAAACTATGGACTAAAATTAAATCCAACCAAAACCCAAATCATTCTGATTGGTAGTTCCAGGATGATGTCTAAGGTCAATCCGTCACAACTCCCTCAGATTCAATTTGATCGAAACATCTTACCAATAACAGACAGTGTGAAAAATCTGGGGATTTATCTGGATAAGACTCTATCCTGGGGATGTCAGGTGCAGGAAACCAGTAGGAAATTGTTTGCTTCGGCGGGGTCGTTGCGCAGGTTGCGAAACTTTCTGCCCATAACCACCAAAATTGCGCTTGCACAATCATTGCTTCTCCCAATACTCGATTATGCCGATGTCAGCTATCCTGATCTCAATGAGGAGCAACTTGATAAACTTGAGGACTTATTCGCAGGAATACTCATATTCTAATATTACTATATAATGTATTGTTCAATCCTAACACTCCCCTGTATCTCAAAGAACGGTTCAAGTTCCTTCATGACACACATATAAAGTGCCGTAGGTTGTCAGAGGATCTGCGATTGCAGATGCCAACGCATTCCACAAACTTCTTTGATAAATACTTTTCAGTTCAGGCTGTACGTTTGTGGAATGCGCTGCCAGTTGAGATTAGACGAGCAAAATCACTGAACATCTTTAAAAATATGTTAAAACAGCACTATTTGTCAAGATGATTGCATTATTGTCCATAACTTTTTATTAGAATTATAATATTATGTATCTTATTATAATTATATATAATATTTATATAAATTTGTATATGTATTATGTATATATATATATATATATATCATCATCATCATCATCCTAGCGCTGTCCCGGTTGCGCTCCAAAACCCACGCCTTGGAGCCCGGGGTCCGCTTTCCGGCTATGTCTCCTCCACTTCGCACGGTCTTCAGCATCCCTGGTGGTTAGTTGGTTGGCACGCATATCATCCCTTACGACGTCAAGCCAGCATTTTTTTGGCCTTCCCCGTTTACCGGGGCCCGGTGGAGGTAGCATGGCAAGACATTTGTTACCCACGTAAGATGCCGGTTGACGTAAGACGTGTCCATACCAGCGCAGACGACACTCTTGCAGTTTGTCAGCAATGTCACGGACATGAAGGCTACCCCGGATGCGGGAGTTCCTAATGCGGTCCTTCCGCGTGACGCCACACATCCAGCGCAGCATGTTCATCTCCGTGACACGCAGACTCTGCTTGTGTCGCTCAAGCACAGGCCACGTCTCACTGCCATATAACAGGACAGGTCTAATGATGGATTTATAGACCTGTCCTTTGAGCTTAACCGGCATTTTGGGGTCACAAATGACACCGCTCACCTCACGCCATTTGGCCCAGGCTGCCGAAATGCGTGCCTTGACGTCGCAATCGATGTCACCAGACGCGTGCAGTACTGATCCCAGGTACTTGACCAGGTCCTTTCGCTGGGCAATGTCTCCGCCTATACGAATTGACGCGGGATCAGTACTGTTGCAGGCCAAGTACTCGGTCTTCGCCACGTTTATTTTCAGACCGCCGTTCTCAAGCGACTCCTTCCATGCACTCACACGCCGCACCAAGCGTCCCCTGTCCGCATCCGCCAGCGCGATATCATCAGCATACATGAGCAGCCACGGGGGCTGCTCATGTGAGTCTCTGATGCTGTCCGACAGTACGTCTAATATGACACTGAATAGGTACGGACTAAGGACGGAACCCTGGTGGACCCCGACGGTGATGGGAAAGGTTCTTGTGTCGCCAACAGCAGTCCGAACTACGGAATCGGAATTGGAGTACATGTCTCGGATGATGTCAATATATGCTTCTGGTACACCTTTGGATCTTAGCGCCCACCAGATCATCTGTCTCGGCACACAGTCGAAGGCCTTCTGCATGTCTAGAAACAGAAGATGCAGAGGCGTGTTCTTCGACCTGTACCGCTCTATGACGATCCTGAGGGCGAAACTTGGGTCCATGGTGCCGTGACCAGGGCGAAACCCATATTGACACTCCGAGACTGTGGTCTCCTGTCGGATCCGGGAGTTGATGATTCGCTCAAAGAGCTTAAGGGTATGGGACATCAGCTTAATACCGAGATAGCTACTGCACTCCTGTACCGATCCCTTGCCTTTGAAGACTGGAGTGATGATACTCAGTCTCCATTGGTTCGGGATTTTTCCGGTTAGGAGTATGCGGTTAAATAGATTAGTAAGGGTGCCCACACCCCGCAGGCCCATTGCCTTCCAGGCCTCAATGGGGACTCCATCAGTTCCGACAGCTTTCCGATTCTTCATGTGGCGAAGGGCCCTCTGGACTTCTTCAGGCGTTACCAGCGGCACTAGTCCTTGGTTCGGAGGGAGTTCCGGTGGCTGCACCTCTTTATGCTGCTTGTTAAGCAGCTCGTGGAAGTACGAGCGCCATCTCTCCTTCACCGCGCTTGACGCGCATAATAGGTTGCCCTCAGGGTCTTTAACACAGCGACACTTAGTAATGTCCTGTGCCGCTTTGACCCTGGAGCGTGCCAACTTGTATAAGAGCTTCTGCCCCTCAGACGATTCCAGCTTGGTATAAAGCGGTTCCAAGTGGTCTCGTTTGGCTCTGGCTACAGCCCTCTTAGTGGCACGTTTGGCAGCCCTGTATGCGTCGCGGTCTTCAGGAGATTTGGACGCTTGCCACGCTTTAAAGAGGGCTTTCTTCACCCTTGTCTCCCTCTGGACTGTGTCGTTCGTTGTATATATATATATATATATATATATATATATATATATATATATATATATATACGACGGTCGACTGCTCAGTCAGTTGTTGATGTTGATCAGCAACAAAGGTTAGCAAACAATGCTGGAGTCCAGCTTAGTACAGCGCTCATGCGGCATGTGTGCGCGTAGCCCACAGACAAAACCACCGACGTCAAAGGACTGGGCCACCATTATCCATACATATTAATCAGTAAAGGACCGCTCGTCCATCCTCTCTTCACGCTAAGTCCAGGACCCAGGTCATCTGCCAGGATGTCCTCTTCAACCTCTGATAGTGCATCAACAACCCGCATCTGCAATCTCTGGTAGAACTCAAAGCAGAACAGCGTTCCCGCCACAGCACACCCCGGTGACCGGCGTAGTCGCTCTCGCTCGTATGTGGCCTCACGTGCAAGTGTAGACGTGCTCGCCAAATCTCCGACAGTCCGACACACCATGCCGTCTCCGATCATGGTTGACAAGCGCCAAACACGGCTTCCAAGCGCTTGTCGCATGTCTTCAGGTCATCAGTGGTATTGGCGGCCAAGCCAAGAGATCCATTACTTTCGCGCCAAATGTATTTTTCGATGTCTCTTAGGGGGCGCTGATCCCACCGCTGCTTTCGGCGCCGTGGCACCATCATCAGGACACCCCCAGGGGATCCACAAATGAAACCACACAATTTACTGAAAACTGCATTATATTCTTGAATTCTTCATTAGCTATACCAAAGTCCGATGAAAAGTGTCATGGCCGCCCGCCGTCGCATCAACTTTACTTACTCAGTATCAAAACATTATACTTTTAATTACGTTAATTAACTTTAAATTAATCTTTATAATTAAGAAACAATATAGAATTCCAGTTACTTTAGCTAAAGCGTCGAAATACATCTTGATCAATTTAATTAGTTATTAAATTACCGAAATGTGTTGGCGGGCGACAAAGCTAAATCAAACTATTAAAGACGATATCAACCAATACTGCTTTAAGAAATATATGTTAATACAGAAATGTAACACAATTTATATAATATTAATTACAAGCAAATGCAATTAATATTTTACTGGTTATTTACTTAACATTACATTAAAATAATATTAACTTCCGGGTTTAGGTATCGTTTAGTTATCATTTAGTCATCTAGATGGCTCTGCTCTACGTTTATGCCTCTACAATATAACAAACCATATCACTGCGCCCATATATACATACCTACTTCATGCATACATCATCAACAATGGAATATAATTTTTATTTGACGTTTTTTGTGCTTGCGGTAGAACAATAATTCACACACACCTATTTCTCTATTTTGTACACGAAACATCTTCACTCTGCTTCGCCCTATGATTGTCTGGATAATTATAACACTTTAAACATTCTACCGGCCATTGTATCTACATAATACAATAAACATAAAGTTTATGTAAGCATACGGAACATAGCACTTCGATAATTGCAGTTCTTAGCAGAGCCACATGAGTAGATAAACGGAATTTATTTACTCATGTGGCAGAGCGTAGTGCAGACCACAGCTAGGTCTGACACTAATCGAGTTGTCAGTCCGTGGTACAGACAGTGCCATGTTCCACACCGATGCTTATTTCCAACGTGGCCGCTTGCGACGAAAATGCATCGTAAACGAATTGTATATTATGTTTCTGAAATTGTATAATGTTAAGTACCGTTCGTGGGGTGACTTGATTTCTTTCTTTTTCTTTTTCTTTTTTAAAAGACAACTCCCACACGCGGCACTAGGAATAAATCCTGTGTCGCGGGGGACTTTACAAACATACAACTAACGGACACAATGAACACCCAGACTCGAAACAGCAATTTGTGGATCACACAAAGTGTTGTCTCGTGTGGGAATCGAACTCACAACACTCGGCGCAGTACCAAGCGGCGAGGCGGCCGCTTAAACCACTACGCCAACCGTGCAGATTTGCATAGGAGTCACCACTTCGATGGGTCACCGATTGTGTGGTATTTATCCCAGAACGCTACTGAAGGCACGTAAGTTGTTGATTCTTGTCCCAGGACAAATATCCTTTGATAATGGTCAACTTTTCTTATTGGCAGCTAATGGAAAATGCAATAAGCTCCGCCAAGCTCTGACAACAGAGTGGCCACACAGTCACATGCAAATTAATGAATGATTGGAAATTGCCAGAAGAATCAGCCCCAGCCAAAAACACACTATTGAAAGCACGACAACGCGCCATTAAGACTTGCCAACACGTAGGTCCTTGGATATTTGAACGAAAAGACGACGATAACCTCATACCATAAACGCGAGAGCGCTACTGAAGTAGCATCAAAATTGCACGTAATGATATAAGCCATCGCCTGGCCGTTTAGCACTGTACGGTGTACCACAGATTAGTAAATAGTTACTTCGTAACTGTGCTGAGTGTTGTGGGCTCGATTCCCACACGAGAGCACTTTTTGTGAATAACAAGTTGTTGTTTCGAATCTGGCTGCTTGTGTCCGTTATTGAACCTTTGAGAGTACCCCACCGTAAATAGATTAATTTCTTAATACGGGTATTAACTAATTAAAGAAAAATCACACGTAAAGAGTATCAAGTATTTCTAACCTTTAGATGCTTAAAATCATTAAAAAACACTATAAGTGTCAAGATCATTCTATCCCTGTAGAGACGGCTAAAAACATACGTCTTACCAGGAATAGTAGATATTTTCATTCTGTCAGCATAATATTCAACCTTCGACTAATCTTATTGCTACTGCAAGGCTGCAGAATATCAAGACTAAGTTGTTGTGTACTTTCATAAGAAAATAACAAAATAATTTTATTTAAGCGCACATTTGAAAGCCATGCTTGTGCAATGTTTGCGAATTTTAAGTGTTTATTGTAGTTTGTATTTTAAGAGACTCTAGGTCGAATTATTCAAGGGCTTATCTTGTGTTCCAAGGCATTATCTTGTCTTCTGATGTCCAGAAAATTTTGATTTTTGTAATTTATGTAAGCACTAGAGCATAGCTGTTATTCTATGCTACTTAGACATTGTTTTGATTTATTTGATCGTAGGTATTGATTATGTTATGAGCTTCTTCGATGATGTAATCGCTGTGATTAAACCTCTACTTGTAAAGATGGTTTGGACACATGTAGAGGATAGATGTCAAAAGAGTGAGCAAGAAGATATATAAGGCAAGTATGAGTGATACAGGAGGAAGAGGAAGACTTAGGCAAAGTCCGCCTAGGTCTGACCAGATTGGAGACATTGGAGATTGAAGAGCATGCATGAGAATCTTGATGAGAGTAAATGAAGCAAGGGAGATATGTCAGGATCGTTGCAATTGGCGTTCCGTAGTCTCTGCCTTCGGAAAATATGCGTAGGTCTATGTACGTACCTATATGTACTATGGCCCTGCGAAGCTGGGCTCCGTCAACTTAGTTTATTATTTACAATTTTTTTTGACATTTGCCAACTCATGCTGATGCTGCAAGATTTCCCAGTAAATCCTAAGATTTACCGTATCGGGCTTTTACAGTAACATATATTTGAATGTAAACCCTCTATAAAAACAGTGACCCCGTATTGGTATTAGTTTTGTCAGCTTTGCGATTAAAACCCATGAAATATCGACCAGTGAAGTATGGCTGATGATGATGATGATGAAATAAACTCGGGTGAAATTATCATCCTCCTAGCGTCAACCCAGTTGTAACCCGAGGTCCGCTTATAATCTTAATATATAGTATTACCTATTATTATATATAGTATACCTATAATTATTATATAGTATTACTGAATATTAGCTTTTTAGATTAGTTTCAGTTTATTCAGATCTTCATGACAGCCGAGACCGACGGCTGAACGTGCTCTCCGAAGCACGAGGCAAGTGATAATTAACAATTCAACACGCACTTACCTCTGAAAAGTCAGTGGTGCGTGCCATTGTTTCGGACCTGATACCCTCTGCACGGCAGTCTGTTGGTATCTCCTCTACAAACTCGAGTTATATACCACAAAAAATGTAAATGAGCCTGCCTTAACACAAAAACTAAGTGAAGAATGAACGACTTCGGGACTATACTAATAATCAACCTGCCCATGTACTTAATACTAACTTTGTAATTACTCGCTAGACTTAAGCTGCGTATCCATTATGCGCTCCTGGCGCGCGCGCCATGAACGCCCGCGCCGAGCGCGTTCCGTGAACGCGCTCCGAATATTTAAATTATATCTACTCCGCGCGCCATGGCGCGCGCGGCAACTGTTCCAGTGTTCGGTCGTTCAATATGCAGGCCCGTCGTCGCGAGCAGCAGCTACGTTTATGTTTATATTCACATATATGTTTATATACAGAAGAAAAAACATAAACGTAAAGTGCGTTGGTGGATGAAAGAGTTGTTTCACAACTTGTTTTCCTCCAAGCGTCTTCTCTGAGCGGCAACTTTGATTATCCATCGCTCGGAACGTAACGAATACACAAAATAATATCACGTCCGTCTCAACTGGCGTGCGCGCCACAATTGAGTTGCCTTTGATGCGCGGTAAAAAACCGACTCTAGATGGAACGGGGCGCTCCATGTTCGAGCGTTCCAACAAACACATTGGCGCGCGCTCCAAAATGGTAACGATTTCGCGCGGCTGGAACGCGCGCCAATGTTCGTCCTTTTGGAGCGCGAAGTCGATACGCGGCTTTAATGTGCGATATGGAGACATAGCAACAGCTACGTAGAAAAGATTACTAATAATCTACGTGAGCAAATCTTGTGACAAGCAATATCAAAGTGATACGTTAAACATGCTGGAAACTGAAAACTGAAACTAATGTTCTCAAAGTGGCATAAGGCTGGTTTCAGAGTCACGCGTTTGACCGGCGCCGGCCACATGCGCGCGCTTTCAATTACACTAGATTAGTAGTAGCGTTTCATAGTCACGCAGTTCAAACGCGCCGCGTTTGAGACGCGCGCGCCGGCCGCGCTGCCGAAGCTTCATACATTGCAATGAGAAACGCAAACTCGTTTCACAGTGGTCCGCGCGCCAAACGCGCTGTTGAGACGCGCTGGCCGCGCGCGTCACTCTGAAACCAGCCTAAGATAGCAAGAAACGCGCCCGGGCGAGTTATGAATGCATTTTATACTAATGGAAGGAAAAACTACGATGCAAAGACTACGATGGGCTTAACAGACATTAAATCAATCGATACAAAGCATACTCAGACTTGCAATAATAATTTAGATCACACTTCAACGTGTTGCCTTGTGTGGTAATCGAACTTACGGCATACGGCGCAGTGCTTACCGGGCGAGGCGACTGCTTAAACTACTACGCTGTACGTGCAGTAAATCTTCCGCTCCTGGCAGATGTCAGGGGTGTGGCAACAAAAGGTGACCTACGAGCTGTTCTGATGAATAGGCTATATTATTGAAAAATGTTTTCAAAGTCCGCTCAGTAGTTTATGCGTAAGAGTAACATACGTCCATCTGTTCAACTATTCTTACAAACTTTCGCGTTGTAATTGTAGTAGGATGAAGGTCCGTCATAAACTCTCGGTTTGTTTGTCGATATTAGCGTAGGTGGGTTTGAATTCCAGATAATATAAGTAATTAACTACCTACTTGTTGAAATGTACTAAGCAAGTAAGTATAAAACAGAAGACATCCCTGGACCAAGTAATACAACAGTCTATAAACAGTGCTGTTTTATTATTTACATAAAATAATACTATTCCTGAAAAACAAAACTGTTCTTTTCATCTGCCACCAAATGGACTGTTTCTCTGAAGTCTTTGAGTCGTAAAATTCTTTGTAGTCTACGATCACAACAATAAAGAAAATCTAAACTCTAGAGCTTGAAATAGGTATCTAAGGTACAAAGGTTTTCGTCTTAGGTATACAAAATTGATAAAGACTACCTACTTCAAAATTATGTCTTTTGTTTACTACTTACTTAGTTTTCTGGTTCTCCTCATAAATAACTTAAGAAGGCCCAGCTATGGGCGGCATGTTTTTTTTTAATTTAACCGTTTCGTCCCGAGCCTAGGTGAATTTCGGTACTCGCTTCTTAGTACACAAATTCACAAATATCAGCTTCTTGCACCCAGTAGTTTTGGCTGTGCCTTGTTTGTCAATCAGTCAGTAGAGAATTTTATCTATATTGTAGGATGATTGATATGACTGACTCATTCAAAATTATATTTTTAACTAGCTGTGCCGTTTGCTTTTAAGTTTTCTTGCTTTTCCAAGGCGTAAGTCTCAGATGCAAAAGGATTAACGCTAGGATAAGCTACCTTTGCTCTTTGTACGGATTATACCGATTCACACTTAAATAAATAATTTTAATATTGCCATAAACGTACCTTAAAATATGTATAAAAGTATCGGGCCAAAGTTAGAAGTAATTATTCCCTTATCCGAAAAATCAATAGGGCCTTCAAATTCAACAGTAGCCTTTCAGCTCTACCCCATCGAGCACAATAGACGGAGCCGTTAAAAATGAATCAAGTTCTGCCTTTGATTTTGTTTGTCGAGCTTAAGGACAATGATCACGGTAGGATAACAGTTTGCTTTATTTTTGGTAATGTTATGGCCGTCACGTACCAGATTCAGACTACAAAGTGTCACTATCCAATGTCATGCCTTGGGTATATTAAGACGACGACTGCGGCTAAGGAAAGAAAATAGACGGATAACACACAAAGAAAATAGAAGGAAATCTCGACATCAAAACCGTATACCAGTCCGTCTCGCCAATGTGGTACAGTTGACCAAATCCTCCTGTTGACTCGCAATGTTATTGTGGCGCAAATTAGGTTAGATATATCATTATGTGCAGTAGTGGTCAGTGAAAGGCTGTATGCCATTTGTATGTATAAGTTCTATATCATGCACGCAAAATAGTGAAAGCTTTTGGTGATGATAAGCTAAACACTATCCTAGACTAAGCAAGGTTATCTGTTACGTGTGGCCGACCACAAAAGAAAACTGAAAAGGTAGAAGCAGGAAAAAAGATGAAGCAAAGATCCTGTATCGATCAAACTCTAAACGTGACTTCGTGAAGAAATAATTATCATAGGCCCGAATGTCTTAAGAAGAGACTCCCAAACCTCTTCCTCTTGTCACAACTCAACCCATAGAATGACAGAGAGGCCAGCCCGCAATAGCGTCAAACTCAATAACAATAAAAAGGATTATTTCTCCCAGTCCGTCCATAACCTAACTATTGTTTTGTGAAAAGCTGTATTGATTTTTTGACGTCAAATAAAGATTATATTTATTTGTTTGTTTTGTACCCGATTAATGGTACCTAGTGCCATCCCTAGATAAATGGATGGCTAGAACGAATTAGATCACAAGTTATAGATAAACTACTTGATTTAGTGCCTACATTTACATAACTAGTTGCTGAGTAAAATTCGATAGGTATTAAGAGTTCGAACCTATTTTATTCTTTTGATTTTGGACTTTCTGATACTCCATGTTACTATTGAGATTTTATTAATATTAAGTGATAGACATAAGTACTTTACTGAGTATGAAAAAAGACTTGGCCTGGGTATGCAATGCAACTAACGAGTAAAACAGTGCTACTGTGCATCAAAGGAGACGCTAGAGATTCACTAGTGGACATCGCACTGTGGTTCGTCTAGAACATGCTAGCTGGACAAAATTATTTATTGAGGTTTTTTAGTTCGTACGGCTTTATTATGATATTCTAATGGGGTATTAGCGCATATAACACCAAAAAACAGGAGGTAGGGTCACGTGTGCCAACAAAAAAAAAAATATAATAGCGATTAATCTTTTATTGTCAGACAGGTAAAAAATAACAATGAAAAAAAATAACAATAGTCATAAAATATTGTGCTACTAAGGACTTGGCTTCTAATTACATAATAGAGCATTATTACTACCTACTCAATAACAATACTTTTTACTTGCAATATGCAGTTAAAAAACAATATGTTGACAACTAATAATAAAGTTAGATAAGGTACACAGCTTAAAAAAACATTAGTAAAATATTATTTACAACTTCTATTTATTCTGCATCACTAAATTCTTCTTCTGAAGAATCATCTACCATATAATCTGACATATTTTGATGAGAACTACAATGACTTACACTAGACCTTACATTTACAGGAGGGGGTATAATTAATTCTAAAACCTCAGAAGGAAGTTTACTCGTCGGTTTTTTCGGCACTTCCCTAAGGCCATTTATTACAGGATCAGATGTAATTAGCAACATATTAAGTAAATCCCTATTCGTGGCAATACGTGAATATTTTCGAGTATTGTGCTCCCGGAACCTCCTATAATTTTGTGCACAGTAACAGGCATTTTATACCACGAATAGAGACTAAGATACAATTTTTTTGTGTCCTGTGTAAAAGAATTAAATTTAACAACATCAATATCGTAACCCGAAGCTAAAGTTCTAAGGATAGTGCCAAAGTTCTTAATTAGTGTCACATCTACACCTGTAATATCTGAAGCCTGTTCAGGATTCTCAAAAAACCGACGAGCAGTATTCCCATCATTCGTATTACTAAATCCTGGTTTTGGTTTATCTACAATTAAACCCATTTCAACCTTAAACTATTCTTGGATACGAGCCGAACGTTGCTTCACATTTTCTTTGTCACTTTGACCTCGAAGTTGCCATTTCTTAACTTCAAGACGATAGCTTATGTGAAGCAAACATTCAATAGACCGGATCCAAGCGTGAAGGGGAGATATACCAAAACCAAGAGTTTCCTTATTTACAACAAATTCCCTAGACTCATCATTCATAAATTTAGGATTAGCTCCACAAATGTAACATTTAAGTGCTGACGAAGTTTCAGTCATAGCGTTGCACACTTTACCATCAATCATCGTGAACAGTAATTCGTGTTTGACCGATATCTCTTTACCATCTATATTACCTATTGTTGGCACCAATTGGTTTATTTCCTCCAAAATCTTATTGGTTTCTCATCATCATATCAGCCTTTAATAGTCCACTGCTGGACTAGGCCTCTCCTTTGAAAGCAGGAATTGGCCTACTATACCACGCTGGCCAAACGGGTTGGTATAGGGTTTGTATCAAGTTTTCCTTCTCTTGCAGTGTTGTTCTCTGCATAATGTGCTCCCTCAGTCGGCTCTTACGACACCCATGGGATGATATGGGGTGGTGACATTTCGTATTCTTAATCCGTCACCACACGGACAGTTTTATTGGTTTCTATTACAGTAAAATCTGTTGTTTCTTTGGAGAAAATAAACTTAATCGGTCGACAATACATGGTAGAAGATGGTCGAGGATTCTGCCAAGCAACTCTACCACTATTGTCACGTAACTGAAGTGGCACGAATGAGAACATAAACAAAAACTCATCTGTGTCTTCACTGTTTGAGAATTTTTGTTTGTAAGTGCTATGACCGGAACTTCCATCACACCCCCACTTGCTAACAAGGGAGAGTGATGAGCCAGAATCTACAGATTTTAAAACTTCACGCTGTGCACAAATTAGACGTTCAGCTGTTTTATTTAAAACCGCCTGAAGTTTAATTTCTGCACGCGTTTCGCTTATAAAAATCTGTTCCTCGGGGGGGTAGCATTCAATTTTTGCCTGCCTAACACTATAAAATGATGGGAATACCTGGTGTCCTGCCTTGATGCTCCATTTCCTCGTTTGTTTATAAGAGTGGCTCGTGGATTTGGCATCCACATAATATGCCAAAGCCTCCTCTTTGGACAAACATCTTGGTTGTTCGCGTACCTTTTCACCCACATATCTTTTCATTTCTTGGCACTTTTCCGGACTATGGCTTGCTTCTTTAATCACAGTAGCCAAATTCCGATGTCCGGATAATCGGGCCGATATTTCAGCAGCGGCTACCAGCTGGTTTACATCTCGCATGTGTAGTAGGTCCTCCACGCGTCTCCTTTTCGTTTTTTCACTTGCTTCAGGAAAATCTATTGATGGACGTCCACGAATCGAACTCTTACTTGATGATGATGGTGTTGAGAGGTGGACAGATGCTTTGAATGTAAAATCCCCAGACAACCACTCAGAATTCTTAGTCAGGAAGCGATTACGGCATTTCCCACATCTTTCCCATTTTTCTGTGTATTTGGATGACAATCTTCCAATTGTCATTTTAATTTCCCGCTCAGATGCTTCCGTGATATTAACAAGATCATGTTTCATCACTATAAACTCATACAGTCTACTGTTGCGGTTCTCTTTAGCATGTTTCTGCCATTCATCAAAAAACTCCGTTTTCCAGACTGAGAATTCGTATTCTAGAAAACAGACAAAATGACAAAGTTGTACTCAAGTGTGCAGGCTAAGATGACTAAAATTTAAAAGCTAACAGATATGGCTATGCTATATATAAAATCTAGCCCGGGTACAAGAGGGTACAAGTAGTTTCTAGTCCAATGAATTCAGAAAATCATCAAAATTTGAAAAACTTCTTTAAACTCGAGCTATAAAAAATGGGGAAATGTAAACCTATTTTCTTATTAGAAATAAAAAGAACATACCTTTAACTTGAAGATCCATCACTAACACTTTTGAAAAAACTTAAACTCAGTGACATAGGATGTTACTTCCGTACACGCAAAAATGCAATTAATAAGTGGTTTTCTTACCCTTTCCTTATATACTAACCTCATTACCTTATCAGTAGTTGACACGTGTTCAAAACAATTCTCAGAATTGGGGCACCTGGGTATCTGGTAAAAGGCTCAGGTAATAAATTTCAGGTAATTAGACAATGACTTTTGTCCAGCTAGCATGTTCTAGACGAAACACAGTGCATCGGAAAGAAGATAGAAGTTTTATGGAAAACATGGCACTTGAAATATAATTTCAATTTAAGGCAATGAATACCTGAGCTTGTTCTAGAACTATAACTTCTCTATAATGCAATTCAATTCAATTCAATTCAATTCAATTTGTTTTTATTGTGAATCACAGGTAAGTACAAAGGATGTTACAAAATTACATTATAGATCAGCTGTGTTCCGCCACTTGGGCATACAATATGATAATCATACAAAATGCAAACAGACACATGTCAATATAAAAATATTCAATTATCATCAACAATATTAATTATTTTACATTTACATTACACATATTACATTACATTATTAATTTTAAGTCAACATACAAAATGCAAACAGACACATGTCAATATAAAAATATTCAAGTATCATCAACAATATTAATTATTTCACATTACACATATTACATTACATTATTAATTTTAAGTCAAAGTCACAATGAAAATACTATACCTATTGCTAAAAATAACATAACTTTATATACCTAACTTAACAATGTTTATTAAGTAGTCTGCCCATATTTTTTAGTCAATCCTTCATTAGTAAATACTCTTTTACCGAGTAGTGGCATTGGGCCAGTAACCATTTATGCAGTTTCTTTTTAAAAATTGATATTTCATTTATATGCCTGATCTCTAATGGTATATCATTATATATGCGTGGGCCCAAACAGAAGACACTTTCATGCAGTAACTGCGTATTACTAGAAACTGTGGCTGAACAGCGGGATAGCAGCCTAGGGCTACTGACCCTGCTGTACAGAAATGCCTAAATGATAAGGGATTATCCTAACTTGTTAACCTACACTATCCTAGAGTCGTAGCCTATCACCTATACCTAATATCCTATCCTAGTTATCCTAATCCTTATACCTATATGTAACCTAAACGTATCCTAACTTGCACCTAGCGTAAAATGCGTATAGGCTTGGTGCTCTGTGGTATTCTGTGATACAGACCAGCACTTTTACGCACTTACTACTAAGCGCCTAACCTATGGCACGTACTATCGTGGTACTACTGTGGTATGCTGTGATACAGACCTACGATTCGTACGCGCCTAGAACCTAACCCTATTTGTCCCTACAATCCCTATTAGATCCTAGCCCTACTATGCGTATTTATATATACTTATATAGATAGGTGCGGGATATCTGCCACCGGAGACCTATGATGACAGACGGACTGTGGGTAGGAGTTAGGTATGGTGGAAATGGGTTTCTGACGGCCAACTCGACAGACTCACCGAGCTGATCAGTACTGATGGCTAAAGGTGTCATGGCCACCGTCAGAGGTATAGGAAGGGTATCGAGTCAAAGTCGGATTAAACTTGTGACTGGTTTATTTCTTATAATACATAATTTTATATACTAAACTTATCCTATGTACACACACGCAACTTTACGGTTGTGTGCTGTGTGTGTAAGGTGCCATCTCAGCGGTATGTACCTTAGGTGAGTACGTGATTTTCTCTTAATTTGATAGAAATCACGAACAATAATTGTTGCGGTAAAAACTCACGTAGGATTATATCGCTGAAATGGCATGTTCATGTGTGAACAGTGGCCATTTTGTCATTATGACGCGCTGCAGAACTTAACAGATTTAAAAAATAACAAAACGCACGTCTTTAATGTCGAATGCCGTAGTTTCCCTTACACCCATTGTTGTTTAAAGACCTGTATAACAACATCTACCCGAGTAAGACCCTTTAACAAAATGGTATATACTATAAAACCTTATTTCACACCCAATATAATAAAGTTGTGTTATATTCAATTTAATATCGTTACCCTTCGACTCAACTACACAACTCACGCATTACAATAACACTTCGAACACTTACGCAGAGTTAATAGGAAAAGGTTTCTCAACAAAAATGTACGGAGCCATTCAATCGTCCACTGTTAGTGCAAGGGTCCTTTGGGTCCTAAGTAGTGTTGTTGTTCACAGAACTAAAGTCACGCCTTTGTGCCACAGTTCAGCTTTATGGCACCTAGTTTAGGGTTCACTATGTAGTTAAAGATAAGCCAAAATTTTATCATTATTTCGTACGGTTTCGTTTCTCTACATTGTATAAAATGTATATAAGCTCTCAATCTTCAGCTTCTGCTTCTACCACTCAAAATGATTACTCACATTTGTGCTGGCTGAAAATTAGAGAGACTCTCCTCTGGCAAATGTACATTACCGTGCATCGCGGTAACGACACGGGCCATTCTACGTCAGTTTGCCGCCGCGTGCGTCTGCCGTAGACCATCCATAACCTACGAAAACGACGCCAAATCATACTCTGATTATAATCTCTCGCTGGCGATCAATCTTCAGCTGCAGACGCGCTTGGCTACTGTTTTCCAGCTAAACAAAACGTAGCTGAACTTTTACTGTAGCATGTACCTAATTCATTCCAGTTTTCCCCTCACACATTGCGTCTGAGTCTTTATTGGCGCAGACATGATTAGAATAGGCCTTTAGTTGAGCGCCATTGGGACTTGGTTATTGTTAGAAAAGGTCCCTTACGTGCATACTGCCGATATTTATATCAGGTACGTGTTAAATGGACACGCGTCGAGGGATAAGAAAATATTGAACCTTTGAACTATAGTTCTTAGGAATTTAAAGACGACCGGTTTGTGCAGCGGGAGTGTAAGCGACTGCTACGGCGAAGGTCACCTGTTTGATTTAACACCAAAATCAAAATCATTTATTTATTTAGGACACAAAGTGACGCTTATGAACGTGAGTGATTTACTAGATGACTCTACATTTACATTTACAGACACGTTCGCAGTGCAGTAGATAGAACCACGAAAAAAAACGGGCATTAAAACTCATGGCCACTCTTTTTAATCGCCAGTATAATGGTTTTGCCTGCCTCGTTGGTCTCGCGGCATAAATGTGCGCGTGGGATTAGGAGGTCTCGGGTTCGATTCCGTTTTTCCGTTAGGAAATTCTCAGTAGCAGCACGGAGTCTGGTAATGTGGCCGGTACGGCAATAGGCTCGCCTCCTATTACGTGGGACCTAAAAATTCATGGCGAAATGTGGGTGTAACATTACACCTCTACCTACCCCTTCGGGGATACAGGCGTGAGTCTATAAAAGAAAAATATAAGTAATGGTTTTACATGTTGTGGTTATAAAGAGCTGCAACTGTTTTACACTGTAAATTATGCAAAAATTATCTAATAATTATTGATATCATACTCAAGCAATAAATGCTGTTCATTTGCAACAAATGCGGATTCCCGCTCAAGTTAAAACATTTGTGTGTATGAACATGGATGTTTGTCTTGGTCTGGGTGCTTCTATGTATATATATGAATGTTTATTAATTATCCAGTGCCCATAGTAACTCTTTTTTTTTTTTTTTTTGACTTATGATGGAAACCAAACAATTTACGGGCTTACCCCCCTAGGCTGGGCCCCTAAAGGGGCTCAGTCCAGGGAGAGTGTGGTGACTCCCCGACGAGAAGCGCCGGGACTACCCACTAAAACCACCATGGTGTTCCTCTATCCGATCCCATTGAATGGCAGGGTCACGGGAACTACGTTTGTATAACTGCCGCGACCCCACCTGAGCTGGCCCGCCGAAGCAGGCCCCGTCCCTCGCATGCATCCATCTGCATACATCATAATTTGTCCTCATACATCCTCTTTCATACTACGAGCGGAAAAGAACGACCTAGTCTACTAACGCTACGAGAGGCGCACGCGGAACACGTGCGCCGCCTCTCGGGCCTAGCGGACGGCGGGCAGTCAAAAACAGGCCCGACGCCCGCTGGCGTGTACTCACGGTGGCCGGAGATCATTGAGCGCCCTCCGGCGACGACGCCCGGTTCTGCGGGTGGAGACAGGTCGCGTGGGCTCCCTATCCCGCTCCGCCGCCTCCTTGATCGACATCACCGTCTCACAAAAGGAGGCGGCGGCGTCCCAACACATCTCGCTCCGGACCATGGAACGAATCAAGGTCCGAAGCGAGAGTTCGACCACTCCTATCGCCGCGACTAGGTCCCGGCGCTGCGATACCCAAGCAGGGCATTCCGCCAAGGTGTGCAGCGCCGTGTCCTCTACTGGGTCACGGCGATCTCCGCAGTGGTGACATCCGGGCGTCTCCTCCCGGCCAATGCGGTGCAGGAACCGGCCGAAACAACCATGGCCGGTTATCACCTGTGTCAACCGGAAGGTGAGGGCGCCATGTCGTCTCTCCAGCCACTCGTCGAGTACGGGCCTCACTGCCTCGATGCAGCGAAGCCCCGCGCTGGGGTGCGTGAGTCGCTGTCGCCATTCCGCCACTAGGACCTGTCGGAGTTCTGCCTTCCGCGCCTCTATCTCGCGAGGCGCGGGTTCTCCGCCTAGTAACCGGGCTTCGCGGCGCCACTTATAAAGCGACGCCAACAACCCAGCCTGTAGGTCCCAGGGCGGACATCCGGCGAGGAGGGTCGCGGCTTCGAAGGAGACCGTGCGGTAGCCACAAATTATCCTGACGGCCATGGCGCGCTGCGGTGCGCGAAGCGCCCGAACGTTACGGGCCGTCAGGTTCTCGGCCCAGATGGGACACCCGTATAGGGCCATCGACCGCACGACTCCCTCATATAGCCTCCGGCAAGAGGCGTTCGGCCCCCCTAGGTTTGGCAGCAGCCTTGACAAAGCGGCCGCCGCCCCCAAGAGTCTAGGTGCCAAACGCTCAAAATGCCGGTGAAAGTCCCATCGGCTGTCGAGAACGAGCCCAAGGTACTTCAAGCTCGTCCCGATGCCGATGCGGACCCCTCCTACCATTATGTTGGCCCCCGCAGGTGGCCTGTTCCGAGGCCCATGAAACGAAATGGCCTCGGATTTCGACAGGGCCACCTCAAGGCCCAACTGCCGGATGCGACTCACTACGTTTGCAACCCCAGCTGTCGCCAGTATGGCCGCCGCCCGGTGCGTCTTACCCTTGGCTGTGACCAACGTATCGTCGGCATAACAGACTATGCCGACGCCGTGGAGGAGCGCACCCCGCAGCACATAGTCGTAGCCGATGTTCCACAGGAGTGGACCAAGAACCGATCCCTGTGGAACACCGCACGACATCTCTCGCCGACTCCAACCATCGTGAACCGGGTATACCACATACCTCTCATGGAGGTATGCCTCGACTATTTGGCGGAGGTACGTCGGCACTCGATGGTAGACGAGTGCCGACTTGATGACGCTCCAGGGCAAGGTGTTAAACGCGTTGGCGATGTCCAGCGACACCGCCAGAACCACCTCGCCCCGGGATACTGCGCCCTCCGCCAGGCTCCTCACTGTTTGTATGGCATCAATCGTGGAGCGCCCTCGGCGGAAACCGAATTGGTTGTCCGCCAAGTTCGGGCCCACGCTCGACAGATGCTGGACGAGGCGCTCGGCAACTATGTGCTCGAGCATCTTCGCAACCTCGTCCAGCAATACGATGGGCCGGTAGGCAGACGGACTGTCCGCCGGGCGCCCCTCCTTCTTAATTAGGACCAGCTTGCCCGTCTTCCAAAGACGAGGAAACCGGCCCTCTGCCATACATTTGGTGAAGAGCCCTATAAGTCGGGGCTCGAACTCGGCTATGACCAGGGCCCACGCTCGGCCTGGAATGCCGTCGGGCCCTGGGGCGGTGTTCTTCATACGGACCACCGCCGCTCGAAGTTCGACCCGGGTCACGTCGGGAACCGCGTCGTCGTCTACGTCCACGCTGGCTGTCGTGGGAAAGGGAGCCACCGGCGGGGGAGGGTGCTCCGCCCTTGAAGGGAACAGAGCGGTAACGACAGCCTCGACTGCTTGCGGCTGGAGACTCCGGGTGAGCGGGGGCGCCCAGGGGCGAAGTTTTCCCCTGACCATAAGGTATGGACGCTCCCAAGGGTCACGCTCCAGAGTCTGCAGCAGCTCTTGGCGGGCCTGATGTTTGGCCCGCGCAATCTCGGCTTTAAGTCGTTCTCTGGCCGCTCTGTACCCCTCGTATAGCTCCGCCTCTCTGAGCTCTGAGTCAGGAGTGCGGCGACGCCTTCTCCGAAATCGGGCATACTGGCGCCGCGCAGCCACACAGAGGTGGCGCAGTCGCGCGATGTTGTCTGACCACCAGTACACCCGACGCCTCGGTGAGTGGTTGAGCACTCTTGGCATCGCCGCATCACAGACGTTAGTCATGGCCCTCTGGAACCACTCGTCCTCTGTTTCAACGTCCTGAGACCCGGACGGTGTTTGTGTCCAGGTCTGGACGATGGCGGCCTCCAAGAGGGCTTCCCGACTCATGCTCTTCAATGCCCAGCGTGGACTGTCCCCAATCAGGGCCCGCTGTACCGGCGCGTCGAGGATTTCAGTTTCAGCGGAGACGTCGAACCTAATGTATCTGTGGTCCGACAACGTCTCCGCCTCCTCGACGACACGCCAGCCTCGGACACGGCGCGCAAGAGTGGGGCTCGCGAACGTGACGTCCACGATAGACCCGCCCCGCTGACGCACACACGTGTGCACGGTGCCCCGATTGAGGACAAGTAGGCCGTTCTCAACGGCCCACTGCTCCAGCAACTCGCCCCTCGCGGTCGTGGTCGCGGAACCCCAAGCCGAAGCCTTGGCATTGAGGTCCCCAGCGACGAGGACGGCTCGGGGGCGGCTGCGAGTGACGACGACGCTTAGTTCAAGCAGATACGCTTCGAAGTCGGCGAGAGGCCGGTTCGGGGAGAAATATCCTCCCACTACAACCGTTTCCCCAATTTGTGCTGCGACGTACCCCCTCCCTCGGGTGATATTCCCGATAGGAGGGGTGCCGGCGGCGGCCCTGGCGATAATGGCCACCAAGCCATCAAGGTCCCCAGCCCAATCATCTCTGGGGAGGACGAAATACGGCTCGGCGGCAATGGCGACGTTGATAGACCACTGCGCCATGCTCTGGAGCAACAGGTCCTCAGCTCTGGCGCAGTGGTTCAAATTCGATTGAAGGAGGCGGAGGGCGGCAGACATTATTAAGTCTCCATCGCACCATCCGCCCCCCTAGCCGTTTCGGCATTGCTGTTGCTGGGCGCTTGGCCAGCTTTCTGCTGCGTCTTGCTAGGCGCGGCGCAGGATTTCGCGCTTGTCCGGTGCTCGGCCGGCTTGCTCGCGGCCGCACACAAGACGCAGTGCGGTGGGGCCTCACAATCGACGGCCTTGTGTCCAGGTTTGCCGCACTGGAAGCATAGGCCGCTGCAGTCCACTGATGAGGTACACCTCACGCCCACGTGTCCGGCTTTGAGGCACCTGTAGCAGCGCAGCGGCCTAGACTCCAAAAGGCGCACCTGCGCCGACACCCAGCCGACTAGTACGCGGCGACATTCGGCCAGCTTTTTTTTCTGTCGCCACGGGACAGCTTACCACCGCTGCCCCCATGCCAGCGCGGTCTGGGCGGATTGGACCACAACGGACCGACTCTGCGGGGCATCCCCCGGCCTTAGCGACGGCGGCCCGGACTTCATACGCAACGATACTGTCATCCAGGCCCATGATGCGTAATTCAGCGCATTTTTGGGGCCTGGAGACGCGGACGTCTTCTGCAGGCAGCGCTTGGCGTAGACTATTGGCAAGCTTGTCAGCCTGCTCAGCGCTGCCCGCTCCGGGCACCTCGATGAGTCGGGCTCCAGTCTGCGTCGTTTTGCAGCGCAAACCCGTCGTTATGCCCAGCTCAGCCGGGTTTATTGTATCCCGCGCCTTACGGAGAAGCTCCGCGTAGGTTGCCCCTCGCTCCAATGCCGCCGGCTGCAGTGTCAGTACGACTGCAGTGGAGCTTGGGGTGCGGAGCTTGCGGGCCGCCTTCTTGGCCTTCTTTTTGGCCTTGCGCCTAGTTTTAGCCGCCTTTTTTCTCTGGCCGACGGTCTCCCACCCATCGGCTTGAGGCGCGGCAGACATCGGGAGGGTCTGAGGCCCGGTAACGGCCGCCACGCCCGCTTGGGGTGAACGAGCACTGCCGGCAGGCGCGGCTTGAGGGGCTTTTTTTGTGCCCTTTTTTGCCCGGGCCTGAGTAGCAGGCACCTCCAGCCGCGCAGGGCGAGTCGACGACTCATGATCAGCAACCTGTCTCGGGGTGGCTGCCATGGCCGCGTAGGACGTAGACTGCTGCGGCTGAGATTGCGGCACCGCTAGTCCCCGGCCGTCCGCTGTCAGCGGTGGCCTAGAGGCCTTCGCCTCCAATGCTGAGAGGCTCCTCCTCATCTCAGCCATCTCTTGGCGGAGAGGAGTCACCAACTCTGCCAAGGCCTTGTCCGTTGGCTCCGTGCGCTTCTCGACCGCGGTACGGAGCTCCTCATGTTGGCGCCGAAGCGCAGCGATCTCGGCTGACAGGCGGGTATTCTCCGCCTGCAGCTTTTTTGTTTCTTCGGTGGCGGTGCGCTCCAAAAGTACCTCCGTTAACTCGCGCATTGAAGCCACAGCCGTCCTCAGGGAGTTTTGGGATGTCTCCTTTAGTCCCTTCGACTGTCTGGAGACCAAGTGTATGGCCTCCAAGGCGACCTCAATGCGCGAGCGAATCGATGCGGCAGGTAAGTCCTCTGCTTCCGGTTCCACCGCCGAGACTTCGGTTTAAGGGGGAGGGTTGCTTGAGGTATATCTTCCATAGTATTCCCACGAGTGCGGGAGAAACAAAAAGTCGACCCAGGCAGAGATCCCGCTATACCTGGGCAAGCCTAATACCTACAGGGTGGCGGCTGATGCCCTGAGGGGGCCGCACTAGGGACTGACCTACCCGCCAGCCATGCATCCTCTCGCCGTGCGGCAGCAGCTTAAGATTGGGGGATTTTTTATAGTGCTTACCTTGCACGCGGTCCGGGCGACCAAGCCAAGACCCTCGGTCCCGTAAACAGCCGCGAGACTTGACCACAGACACTACGTACGGGATTACGAGTTTTTGACAGTTGTCAACGGGGGTGGTAGTGGAAGGAGAAAAAAGAAGAACGAAAGTTAAACCAAACAAAAAATTTAAACAAATATAAATAGACAAAATAATAATAAGAAATTAAAACAAAACAAAACGAAGTTTAAGTGAAAACAAGATGCCCGAAGACGAAAAGAAGAAAAGAAGGACCCCCGTTGACTGCTTGGTGGTAGAGTAAGTACACACCAAGCCCGCCAAGGTCCCGTCCTGAGTCCTCTCTGATCAGCAGAAGGGTACCAGGAGGGACGAAATCAGAGCCCACGAGGGGCACTGCTGGACGGACGGTGCAGCTCTCCAAAGAGCGCCTCTGTGTCCGCTGTAACTTTTTATTGAGGTTTTCTCCCTCGGGGCCCGAAGGCCCGCGGGCAGGGACGGTGCTAACCGCCCTAGCTAACGCGCTGGCTGGACGGTAGCCGGGGTACGACTAGCCGCCCGTCCTCTTTCTCAGAGATTAGCCACAAGCAACGATTCCCCTCGGAAGGGCCTGCCTATCTACCCCATCCTATCTAACACCCGGCCTACACTCAACCCACAACCCTAACCCCTTCCTTAAGGAATCGCTGCCTGTGTTGCCCGGGGTGCACCGGCCCGGTGACTGCTTTTCCATCCGACAGAAGGAATAGAAGCCACACAGGCACGCGGGGAGGTTCTCTGATCCGCACCCCGCCCATAATAACTCTGCTTAGTTTAGGACTAGGTGGTGATATGTGTAAGTGGTAGAATATTCATTATTAATTTAATTTCTTTTGACATGAAAGTTTTGCAAAATTCTGTCCTTTTAATTTCACCTAGCTAATCATAGATCTTCAGAGTCGTAAATATAGCTCATTATAATTAATAAACACATAGCCTGCCTTTGAGTCGCGCAGTCGGGTAAAAATGCTCAATCATGTTGCATGATACCCAACCAAAGCGATTTGTTCAATTTTAAACCTAGGCAACCTTAGGTTATAAGTTTAGGGAAAACTATTTTTTTTCAGGGTTCATATATTTTTCAGTGCACACAGTATACGTTAAATGCCACTTCTTGTATTAGTACACTCATAGAATATCATTACCCCTTTGAGTCAGGCGGTAGTCGTTCTGTAAAAGCGAACATTATTCTGTCAAGTCTGGTTAGATGCAGGCGATGCAGCGAGCAGTGGCCTCTGGCTCTGACATTCTGTCATACCTGGTTAAACTGGTAGCAGGACGTCGGGGCCTACGGGTTACGTCTTAGACGCAACCGGGATTCACAATGGCAGTATGTGTGCATTTCACACTATGAAGATACAAAGAAACACAAAGTCTCCTCTGTGCTGCGGCTTAACGGCATGCAACATAAACCATTCCCAGAGCCTTTCTCTGTTGTTTAGAAGTTGGCTACCGAGAAGGTTTTAGTGCGGTAAAAATCCAACATACCCCTGGTTTTCCCCGTAGGACACCCGCAAGAGGTATGTATCCCGTCCAAAAAAAATTAGGTAAGCATGCTTTACAAAAAGTAGCTAGGTTTTACCTTTTCCTTTAAAATACTGAGTAATTTTAATATTACTAACCTTCTTCTTTTCAGAATGTAGTTATACCGAATCCCTATTTCACAAGAAAACGAAATACAAGCAAGTTTCATTCCTTTACAAACTCGAGTGCTCGTTAAGGCAAGTTGCGGCGCTGTGCCGTCTCGCAAATAAAAATATTTGCGAGACGGCACAGCGATCAGTGTATAAACATAGCCGGGCCAATAACAGCACTCTGCGAGAAAGAGGTTATGCATGAATGGTGAGACTACAGTCACAGGAGGCAGCGGAAAAGTGTATTTTATTATTTTGTTCAAAGTAAGGACTTGGTTTTCTTTAAAGTTTTAATTATCGCTTGCTAATCGGTGAAGGAAAACATGGTGAGGAAACCTGCATGTCTGAGAGTTCTCCATAATGTTCTCGAAAGACATGTGAAGTTTGCCAACCCGCACTTGGCCAGCGTGGTGGATTATGGCCTTAGCCTTCTCATAGTGAGAAGAGGCCCGTGCCCAGCAGTGGGACAGTATTGAGGCTGATGTTAATGATGAAGGACTTGGTTCTCGCCAGGATTCAATTAAGTAAGGAAGGGGCAAGCAAAAAGAAACTAAGACAAGATAAGAATATACATCCTGCTAATAACTTTTATTACTTAGCACAAAAGTAAAAATCATAAGAGAAATATTATATACATATTTAAATTAAAGACTTGCGTGTATTAAGAAGCGAATTTTATGCAGCATGCAGAAATGTTGTCCTTCCCCTCGTAGGATCTCCACCATGTCGTGGTGGGGGGGGGGGTTACTAACCGTGGCTTGGACACCCGCGGTGAAGCTAAGATAGATCGCAGGAGTGGACGCTCCGCGTGTGTTTGGAGGGGGCCGGCGCGGGATGCGTCCAAAGGTGCGGGTGCGGGGGACAGTTCTGTCTGTTCCTCGCAGTCGGACGCGGTCGCGGGAGGAGAGGCGTGTCGGTGTTGCGTTGCCGCGCGCCCTATCTCCCGCGACCAAATGAGGGCGCACCATTGTTGCGTCGCGGTGGGGCCGCAAAGGAAGAGGAGATGCGGTGTTGTCAGGTTGCCGTCCTCCCTATCCTCTGCGGCCGCAGGGTGTTTTGACGGTGGAGCCCAACACCTTCATCCGCCGCCAAGGAGGTTGTGGTTTTCGGGCTATCCGCCGGGGTGTCAGGGTAGAATGCTAAGGCGACCCCCTGGCGCCCCCAAAAGGTAAATTATCCACCAGGTATGATCAGGCAGAACATCAATTGTCTTTGTGACTCTTTAGACTTTCTTTTGATGTACCTTTCCTCGGCGATATTTAAGCCCCCAAAACAAAATTCTGTTAATTAAAGCGCCACGGCAAATAGGTATCATTATAATTTTCCTTACTGCGGAGGTGTTCTAATTTAAATGCGCTGTAGCGATTCAGATCAAAATGTAGGCGACAGGCTAATAATCTACATAGTGATGGGATTTTATGCGTTGGAGAGCTTTGTACCTATAGGTACAGTCGATACAATATCATGCAAATGTCTTCGTTTAAAATTGCAAATGCAATCTAAACCAGTGTTTTGAATCTGATTTTCTTTTGAGCACGTGTTTGTTTATTTCCATTCATTCACATGCGATTTGGAAATATGGTAGGTATGTAGGTACTTACTATTTAAAAAATGCAAAGGTTGTTACAATCACGGTACCTATTTTAAACTCTTTCACTTTCGCCTGATGACGTGAAGGGTGTAAAAGACAAGACTTTGAATCTTCTTATTTTATAATATATGCATTTTACTTCCCTACCTTACGGTGATTACTTAGGTAGGTAGGTACCTACCTAGTATACGACTTTTTTTTGTATCGGGTTGGAAAATCCTCATGGAGTCCCTCCGCCCTGGGGGAGGGCGAAGGGGACTGTCAGACTCTTACTGACTAAAAGCAGCCCGTGTTTCTCATCTCTCAGGGACAGAAGAACTGTCCTTAGCACCCACACCATTGGTCGCGTCCTGCGCAGGCCTCCGTCAAATCCACGCGGAGCGTCCACTCCCGGGATTCCGCTTAGCTTCACCGTGGGTGACTCAACCACGGCTACTGAGCTCCCCCACCACGACAAGGTGGAGATCCCACGAGGGGAACCTAGTACCTATACGACTACCTTCTTCATATGCAGGTCTCAATTATTATTTGTCTCTAATCCGAAGACACAGAACTTAAATGCCATACCTGACAATTTTTAAATTCTCCGCTATAGCCTTTGGCAATCTACTGTTGGATTTAAGCCTCTCTTATTTTGCTTTACCTACTAGCACTGTGAGTGACTACGAGAATTTCGCCTAATTACTACCGATGCCATGGTGGCCAGACGCATTGTCATAGTGTTTGATGTCGAGTTATCTGTCTTCCGCAATATAGTGTAGCTGCAATACATAAATCTCATATACGTCCGCGCGCAACGGAGCCAAACAGCCAAATGGCGAGTGAAACACGTCAGCGGCAAAACCTCGCCGGCCACTAGTTGTACGCCGCTAACAATCAAGTGCGGGCCGCTCATCTTCCACGTGTAAGCGCTCGCACGAGTAACTACAATATTTTGTACTTTGCCCTGATTGGCTGTCGCGAATTGTATCGTAGTTTAAGCTACCATTATTTGTAAAACTAATTTTGTACATATATTTAGACTAAGTTTATTTTGTAAATATATTCCCTTAATATACACAACAAGATCGGACTTATTATTCTGCACCTTCACCAGCAGCCACAGACCCTACCTTACAATAGTATATTACAATAGTATATATGCTTCGCTCTTAGTCGCCTATTATAATGTCACCAACGGAATCAAATGGGGTAGAGACACTTTGTATTCTTTATCCTTCACATGATCCAGATCTGAAACAATCGCAGCAGCCATTTCCCCTTTCGGAAGAAATAGTTACTTTATAATCTCTGAACTGAATGAAATTTAAAATCGTTGTTTGCGCGTCTCTCAGTCATATATCTAAACTCGTAACAAGATTCCGTGCAGAGGCCAAAGAGAATAGTATCTACCTACTCTATCTCATTTATCATTGCAGACGAGAATGTTTACTTTTAAACCAGAAGCTTTTTAAAGTTTCTACATTGAATCTTGGCAATAAGTTTCCTCAGCAAGATAATTTATTTACCTACTTTATTTTATAAGTACCTATGTAGGAACAGTGGCCTTTCCATTACAGAACATTTTTCTAGAATAGAATGGCGACTGTCTGTACTGTATTATCTACGGTTCTACGCAACAAACCTTACCTAAGAATTACCCCTGCTACCTAATGTGTCACCTGAATTCGATTGTCTTGCAGCATGGTGATTGGCTTGGCTGATTACAAATTTTACTATATAGTCCAGTATAATTAATTGTAGTCATAGTATAATATACTATACCCATGACTAGGGTATAATATTATTATACCCTAGTCATGGGCCATGACTCATGGCACACTGTAACCGGTACCGGCGAAGCTCCAGCACGGCGCTGTCTCGAAGTTGTTAGGTCAGCAAGCGCTACTACCCTCTATGGATGTCAATAACGTACAAACAAACAAGTAGGGGGTGGACCAGTTTGAAAAAAATCCCTTGGCTCGGTCATAGAGTCGTAGCACACTAGAAACTAGTTAGTATACGAATGTCAATGTTTGTGTCAAGTAGCACTGGAAGCGACGATGTCTTGCTGAGCGATTCTCACCCGTATGGTGGTCTAGCGGCAAGTTATTCGACTGTATGCAATGATAAGTCATCCCTGGATTCTGAAATTAGAGCGTTCAACCAAAGAAGCACACTGTTCATGTTTATAATAATAATAATAATATATTATTGAAGATGACATCAAATGTCAAAGACAAATCAAATAAACATAAACTGAAAGTAAACAATAGTAAACAAATACATAAATACGAGGAAATGATATCATGTTGACGAGAGCTAAGGCAGATGCTGCACGCCTGAGACCCCCGGACTCGTCGTTCAGCTCCGCCTCACAGCCGCCGGCACCAGCACCAGCATCGCCGACGAGTGTTGAGGCGTCGAGCTCATCGAACGACGAGTATTTCTCTCCGCCGACGTCGCCACCACCTGTCCGCCGGCGAGGGAGAGGCCGGCCACCGACACGCTTGGGACCCCGAGACCCACCGGTCTCGAACAGGGCCCCCGCTACCGGTGGTAATGTGCACCGCATGCGATGGACGACTTCTATGAATGAGAACGTCATGCGGGCATATTTTGTGGCCACAGAGGGTGGAACCAATCTCAGTGCGTACCGTGATCGAATGCTGCCTTTGTTTCAGGCGCTTGAACCAGCTGTCAACGTGTCAACGCAACGGCTATCGGATCAAGTGCGGGCCATCCAGCGGTGTCGGCTGTTGGATGATACCGTGCTTGAGAGGCTACGCTCTGACGTGCAGGGAAGTCTCCCCATCACTTCTTCATCGCAAACTGGCACGGTAGATACACAATATCAACAGTTGAATCTCCCTGATGAAGAGGTAGATGATGAGACTTCTCACGTAAGTACCCAGTGCAATGATCAGTTAAGGAGTGCTTTGGAATGTGCTATTGGGGAATACCGATCCATGGACCCAAATGTTCGGCCTCGTTTGCCCATGCATAAGAGAAACATAGCGCTAATGAGTGCCCTGGATTCGTTATTATCACACTATTTTGATAATAGCGAAAATCTTGGTGATACACATTCAATCCTGTATTGTGCGGCTGTAGCTGTATGTCGGGTAGCGGGAGTTAATCTGTCTGAAAATAATACCGCTATTGTACCAGCTTGGCAGTGCAGGATTGAGCGTCGTATCGCTGAGACTAGGGCACTCATTGGAAAGCTATCCTGTTTCAGGATGGGCAATACGCGACCGAGAGTGATGCGCTTTGTGACTCGAGCCTTCGCGGGAACTGGTATCAGTTCCCAGGATTATCAGGCACGAGTTACAGAGCGCATCGACTCTCTGAAGCAAAAAGTTTATGCATGGGCAAACCGTATCAGGCGATATAAAAAAAGAGTGGATCGATATTGCCTGAATCGCACATTCCAAAGAGACGAGAGGTGGGTGTACAGAGGATGGGAGCAACCTGATTCCATGGCCGGTGAAGGTGATGGGTGTCGACCGGATGATGATGCCACTAATTCATTTTGGCGCAGCATTTGGTCGACGCCTGTCAGCCATGCGGAGGGTGATTGGATCCGGGATGTTGAGCGAGTATGTGAACGAATCCCAACTATGGAACCAATATTTATAACACAAGACGATATAGCCAGTGCAGTCCGTCCATTACAAAACTGGAAAGCAGCAGGACCGGACGGACTGCACAATTTTTGGCTTAAATGGTTCCGTAGTTCACATGCTTGCTTAGCGTCTCAGTTCCAATCATCATTGGAATCGGGTTTGCTACCAGACTTTTTAACATATGGCCACACTCACCTGCTCTATAAATCTGGTGGTACCACGGACCCCAAGAATTATAGACCGATTACTTGTCTGCCAACAATTTATAAACTTCTTACATCCATTTTGAGAATAAAATTATCAAAACATATATTTGATAATTCAATTTTATCAGTTCCTCAAAATGGATGTAGGAGTGGGGCGCGTGGTACTAAAGAACTCCTTCTGATTGACATGGCCATTAGCCAACAGGTACGCCGTAATCGAAAAAATCTATCGACATGCTGGATAGATTACAGAAAGGCTTATGACTCCGTGCCACATACCTGGCTTTTGAGGGTGCTGGAGTTGTATAAAGTAGATTCAACTCTATGCACCTTCTTAAGGTCATGTATGGGGCAATGGAGGACCGTATTGCGCTATCCAGGATGTCGATCGAGTTTGGATTGCGGTGTTCCAATAAAGATCGAGCGAGGTATATTCCAGGGCGACAGTCTGAGCCCTTTGTGGTTTTGCCTAGCACTGAACCCTCTAAGTACTTTATTGGAGGGTTCAGGGCTAGGCTATCGGTTAAGGAGAGGTGGCCATGTTATATCTCACCTCCTTTTCATGGATGACCTGAAATTGTTTGCCCTCAACAATCTCCAACTGACTGCATTACTTAAGGTAACTGAAACCTTTAGTAATTCTATCAGGATGGAATTTGGTGTGGACAAATATGCGGTCATGCATGTGAAGAAAGGTGAGATTATGGAATCTGCAGGGATACAACTCTCAGATTCCATACAACTTCGGTCCCTCTCTCTAACGGAAACTTACAAATACCTGGGTATGTCGCAGTCTTTGAATATCTCTGAGGCTGACATGAAGCAGTCGCTGCAGGCTCGTTTCTTTGGCCGCTTGAAAAAAGTACTAAATAGTCTTTTATCAGGTGGTAACAAGGTGCGAGCCTGCAACGGATGGGCCATGCCAGTCCTTATGTATTCCTTCGGCATACTCAGGTGGACTCAGACTGAACTTGACGCCCTGGACAGAAAAGTCCGTTCAATGCTGACTGCATCTCGGATGCATCATCCACGCTCGTCGGTAATGAGGCTATACATCCCGCGGAAATGTGGTGGTGGAGGATTTTTA
Organism: Euclidia mi; assembly: GCA_944739405.2. NCBI lineage: Eukaryota > Metazoa > Arthropoda > Insecta > Lepidoptera > Erebidae > Euclidia > Euclidia mi. The sequence continues at coordinate 13,029,809 of OX123203.2, forward strand.
TGTCTTAAGACCCTTCATAACCGCGAGCTGTATAACCTCAGAGAATATTTTCTGCAAATGAGTGTGGATATGCATCGAGATGTGGTTGCAGTGGATACTGGACTTACCCCGCTCACTCTGGCTAAAGAAAACTGGCACAAACCTGCAGTACTTAGCATTGAGGACCGGAGAGAAGTATGGAAGGGCAAGGAGCTACATGGACGCTTCTATAAGGCCTTACACGGGTCTGATATAGATTTTAAGGCATCCGTTTCCTGGCTGCGCTTCGGTGATCTTTTCGGAGAAACCGAAGGTTTTGTCTGTGCAATTATGGATGAAGTTGTCATGACAAATAACTACCGCAAGTATATCCTGAGGGACGGTACTGTTGACATATGTCGGGCGTGTCACCAGCCCGGGGAATCTCTCAGGCATATTGTGTCCGGTTGTTCGAGTCTTGCCAATGGTCAGTATTTGCACAGACATAACCAAGTGGCTAGGATTGTCCATCAGCAACTAGCCCTTAAATATAAACTCATTGGTTCTGAGGTACCGTACTACAGATATGTGCCCGACCCAGTTCTCGAAAATGGTCGCACACTGTTGTATTGGGATCGGTCTATCATTACAGACAGGACTATTGTAGCCAATAAGCCTGATATTGTAGTGATAGACCGAGCAGAGCGTCTCGCAATGATTGTTGATATCACCATACCACATGACGCTAATCTCGTGAAGGCGGAAAATGATAAAAAGATTAAATATTTAGATCTAGCTCACGAGATTGTCGACATGTGGGATGTAGATTCAGCAATCATTGTTCCGATTGTCGTTTCAGTGAATGGATAGATCGCTAATAGCCTCGACCAACATCTTAAGAGGCTCGCACTGGGCAGCTGGATCAAGGCCTTGATTCAGAAGGCGGTTCTTCTCGATACGGCACGCATTGTGAGGACGTTCCTTTCTCTGAGGCCCTAACCACCGGTGGCTTGGTCCCTGTAGCCGACACCGGTGGGTTTCCGTGGTCCCATTTTATATAGTTAAATTTATTGATATATTTAAGGTTTAATTATGTAAAATTCGATTATGTGAATACTGAATAATAAAGAAAATAATAATAATAATATTCTACCACATTCACACAACACCATCTGGTCCCAAACTAAGCAGAGCTTGTACTATGGGTACTAAATAATGGATAAACATACATATATACTTTTTTTTTTGTAAATACATACATATTAAACATAGAAACACCCAGACCAAGACAAACATCCATGTTCACGCACACAAATGTTTGACTTGAACGGGAATCGAACCCGCGACCTTCGGCGTGGCAGTCGCTTACACTCCCGCTGCGCCAACCGGTCGTCGTAATATTAAGATAGATTTTATGTAAGGGCTTGAGTTTAATCAGGATCCTATTTAGGAGGTGGGAGAAAAGAAAACCAAGCTTACCTACTATATTCATGATGTAATAACGTTTATTAGTAGAAATAGTATTTTCTACGGCTCTACGGAATAACGTACCTAAGTGCTAGGTACTTTTGCCACCTCATGGTTCTGTCGTGTCCCCTCAACTCCATTGCTTTGCAGTAGGTATGCTGATTAGCTGGCATAAAATCATTTAGTAATGATTACTACTAGCAAGTAGCAACCTTGTCATGGATTCTATAATGGCACCGGCACGGCGCATCTTCAGCACGGCGTTGTCTCACGAAATTGTTAGGTTTGCCGCTAACCTAACCTAACAATTTCAAGTCGCACGCTGGCAACTTGCCGTCGACCCATTAAAACGTAGGTATGCCATAATAAACGACATGTGATCTAAGTACCTATCGTTAAAATACTGTACATTATAAGATACAATCTGATATGGAGAATGAGAAAAGTATGAATTGTAGGTAACGTCGAGAGCACATGAAGCTTTTAACTTGAAATTAAAGATTTTTTTTATTTTACCACATACACACATCACCATCTAGTCCCAAGCTAAGCAGAGCTTGTGTTATAGGTACAAGATAATGGATAAACATTTTATTTAAAGACAACTCCCGAATTAGGACTAAATCCTGTGTCGTAGGGGACTTTACAAACATACATCTATCGGACACAATTAACACCCCGACTCGAAACAACAATTTGTGAATTACACAAAGTGCTGCCTCGTGTGAAATCGAACCCACAACACTCGACGTGTCAAGCGGCGAGGCGGACGCTTAAACCACTATGCCAATCGTGCAGTCAACATACATAATTATACTTTTTTTTTGTAAATTCATACTTATTATGCTTACATAGAAACACCCAGACCAAGACAAACATCCATGTTCATGCACACAAATGTTTGATTTGAGCGGGAATCGAACCCGCGACCTTCGGCGTAGGCGTTTACCCTCCCGCTACGCCAACAGGTCGTCAAATAAAATTTACTTGCATAGAATACAGATAGAACCAGGTATAACATAGGTGGTTTAGGGTCGATACCATATTCTGCATGCAAATAAACGAGCCTTATACCTACCTACTACTTACATCTACAGGGATCGTAATAATCTCGGTACAGAGTCGGTTACGTCGCTACGTATCTTATACGATTCGCATTTGGCTTATTTCAAAATTGTGATATGACCTCACAGTTCTAGTCCAGTAGGTGCCTATTCGGGCATTAGGCCTTGAAATTTTCACTAGAATTTTCTCTTCTTAATTATTAGTTTTTTCGCTTCAAACATTGACGCTTCAGGAGTTAATCGTGTGTGCAGCCTGCGGAGATATTCCTAATACTAGTGTAGAATTGGGGTTTCTGGATCTGTGATCCAGAAACCCCAATTACATAATACATAATATATATAGATAAGAATTATTTGAATTACCTACATCATTTACAAAGTGCCTACCTAGTTGAAATATTTTAGTAAAATACATTCGCTTATGAATTACATACCTATCTTTACGAAAATTTTATATGTCTTAGTGGATATTAAGTAAGTATGTACCTACATACTATGCGGTGTAGTGTATAATTTTATTAAACCTATGTTTTTGGCTCGATATCCTCTTGAATCTTGGCAATTAATTCTCTTGTACTTGAATATATATCATCAAATAATATAGTTTTGACGACGTGCTTGATCGTATAGGCGGTGGAATGTTATTCCATATCTTGGACGCCGCACAGCGGAAGCTTCCTTTAAACCCAGATGTTCTGTGCAATGGGACGGACAACTGCTGTGAGCACTGTCTGCGGGTACAGTCACGCCGATCAGTAACCCACGCTAGCTTGCGATACAGATATAATGGTTTCTTAAAATTAATAACGCCAAACATAAGTGATGCCACACTTATGTGATTAAATGATTATATTATATAATTATAATCAAATAATGTATGATATTAATAATTAATGATGATAGTTTATTTCATTGCTTGATTGTTTTATGAGTATTTAATAAAAATAATGAAACGATATTTAGTTTTATTTCTACAATTTAGCACAATTTAAACACCCATTGTTTTATACGAGTATACAACGTGTAACAAGTTTAATGCACATCTTGAAAGTACTTTGTTCAGAATCAGCTACTGAATCCATTTCTGACATTTTTAATATCATTTTTTTTTAATCCTAAAATAATTAAAATTACGTAAATTAAAGTCACTCATTGCTTTGAAAAGGCGAAATATACGAAAATAAACCTTAAGTCAACGTAGAACGGCTTCTTTTTAAATGCATTTGTTTAGTGGTTCCACGTACAGGAACGCACACATTAATACAACATAACAGCCGGTACAAGACAATAACACACAATTGACCACCAAAATTAATATCATCTTTCTTTCGCTTACGTATTAACAGCGGGAAAGAGCGAGACGTAATGTGTCTCACTTGTCACCGTCGCGTCAGTCGCCCGCGCTGGTAGGTACAGCGCCGGCCGGGCGGCCATTGTTGCGCTTACATAAATAAAATTAGTCATCTACCTGGATGCTCTGTGAGTGTAGTGAAAAAAAATGTTTAACAAGTTTACTTGTTTATTTACAAAATGTGTATTATCAACATGATGGTGCCCCCGCGCGTTTTACGTAGAACGTTCGAGATCATCGTGAAGTCGAATACAAGGAGCGCTGGATCGATCGCGGCGGTCCTGTCCAGTAGCCTCCTAGGTCGCCTGACTTGACGTCCCTGGACTTTTGCTTTATGGGGACATACCTATTAAACCACTAGTTGATTGTGTCGAGACAACAAGTGCCGGGGAGTTAAAATAAGATATCAGCTGCTTTTGAAACAGTGGAAAGAAACATTGTGTGTGTGAACTAAAGGAATATTTAAGCCGGATGGTGGACACCTGATGTCAGCATTTTAAAAAGAGGCCGCCGAACAAGTGACAATAAGCCTGTGAGTCATTTGGTTATTCTTTTATTGTAAAAAAATTATGATTCACAACTTTAAACACGCCGTTCTTCTTTAATTTTCTCATTGATACCCTTTTACTTTAATTTCTAATGTATCAATAATGCTAACTAGGTATGATTATTATGATTAAATTAAGATAGTCACAATAGCCACTAACGATGTTAAAAAATGATAGACCGTATCGTATTTCGCTGTCGTTTGTTTACCACAGCAAACGTTTCGTGTGATTGTGTGCGTGCGCAGGAATGTAGTGACCACGCATTTCACTTATAATGAAGTTAATACTTTCGATCAAAAACAATGTTTAGGCTAATAAAAAATATATTTCAATGCATGCATTATGATAATAACAAGGTTTTCTAATTGGGGTGTCTGAGGACGTGCGTTATTTCCGTTACACGTTGTATAAGGCAGCGGTCGACAGCGATGAGCACGCATTCCATTCTCATTAGGTCACAAAGTTGAATCGATTACATATCAACATGACATCTTAGTGATTAGATCATATAACGAATACTTACTTGAACGAATAAGCATTGCCTTATTGTGAATAAGTATTTTTCTGAATGATTAAAAAAATTATTGAGTAAGTAATTATAATAATTAATGAGATTACTTATAATATTAATTGACTAATAACCCAGTTCACATCAAGTGTGATTCATATGCGAATATTTACGGGTAAATCGATTTAATGATGACTGCCTCCATGGTCCTGTGGATAGCGAATGCGACCGTTGATCGGGAGGTCTCGGGTTCGATTCCTGGGTCGGGCAAAAGAAAGAAGACTAGAATAGCTGAATGATTGAATTGGTGACAAAAAAATAGTCTTATAATTCAAGTGTGGAATTGGGGTTTCTGGATCTGTGATCCAGAAACCCCAATTCAACACTACTACTTTGGAAAAAGATAAATCTACTCAAATGGCATTTAGAAATTGGGATTTGTATGAATATCCTATACTCCCCAAATCTACAAAGCATTCTTGGTCAGTTAAAACGGCTTCACAGTTAGAAAAACCAAGATATGTAATTTTCTGCTTACAAACTAATAGAAAAAGTAATAAATCAAAAGACAGTTCCCTATTTGATCACTGTGACGTAACAAACGTAACGCTATTTTTGAATTCTCAATATTACCCCTACGAACCGTTAGGCTTAAAGTTTTCTGAAAATAAGTACAGTATATTATACGAAATGTATGTGAAATTTCGTCAGTCGTATTACAACAGCCCAGTCGATCCCTTACTTGATCTGAAAGATTTTAAGGAAAAAGCTCCACTTTTTATCATTGATTGCTCGGGCAAAATGATTGTCTAAAACGGGGCCGGTAGACGTAAGGCTGGAATTTGATTGTTCAACATTAATACCAGATAATACAACTGCATATTATTTAATTATAAACGATCGACTTGTGGAATACAAACCGTTAAGTAATATTGTGCGCAGGCTGTCATGATTGCCATTGTAGATGTTCAAGGTTTCAAAACAGAAGCAAACGAATTTATAATAAAAGAAATTGCGATATTATGCGATAAAAAATACAAGTATTTCTAATAAAGGCTCCATTCCCATTCTACGATTTGACTAAACAAGAACGACGACAAGTAAGCTGGATTGAACGCAATAGAAAGATATACTGGAATGAAGGAATTGTGCCTTACTCCAATTATCAGAATTTGATTATAAATATTTTAAGAGATAAATGTATTTTTACCAAGGGTGCTGAAAAAGTGTTGTGGTTAAAAAATATTGTAAATAAGAATAATGTTAATAACTTAGAAGATAAAGGTTGTCCTAGTTTATTAAACTTGTATAAACAGTATGAACAGTCTCATGATCTGTATAGTTGTATTTATCATGATTCAACATGTGCTTTAAAAAACGTTCTCTGTTTAGATAAATGGTGTAAAACTATAACATTATAAATACAATTACCATGCAATACATTTTTGAAATAAATATTATCTTGTTTTATTTATTGGTGAAGTTATAGTAAATGACCCTATTCTACAGAAGGAGATCATGGTTCAATTTTGAATCTGAGTATCGAGTAGGTAATGAAAAATGAAAATTGACTAAAATGATTGAATTGATAAATTAAAATAGTGTTTAATTCAAGTGTGGAATTGGGGTTTCTGGATCTGTGATCCAGAAACCCCAATCCTACACTACTCCTAATAATTCAAAATGACAAGTTCCAGAGACTTTTTAGGGTTAAGCTACACCTATCAGCACCGCATCGCACTTTCCTATGCTTCTATCCTTTTCTGTTACTTTGGACCGTCATTTACTAGAGCGAGAAAGAGAGAGGGAACGAGTCAGCACGCCGCGGAATCAAAAAGACGATTGGCAACACGGAAAAATGCGATAGCATGCTGAGAGGAACGCTGATGCGCGCGTCAGAACGCTTACGCGCGCTATAGCATGCTATAGATGGATATAGCATCCTTTCGCCGCTGATCGCGTGCGAACGCGCGCTGACGCACCCTGGCGCGCGCGGCGTTGTGCTGCCGCGTGCTGGTGCCGATTGGTATAGATTTTTCGAATTCTTTTCTTTTTACTCTTGTTATTTTGCATTTCTAGCAAAATGCACGTTATTACTACTGCTCTCTCTTCAGCTGTGCTATCCATTTCGAACTTGAAACTTAACTGTAGCCAAAACAAATGTCAAAAGAACGCGGCGGATTGCTTCAGCACGCTATAGCACGCTGACGCGTGCGTTCGCATTCCGCAGCACACAAATACAATCGCAGGCTATGGAGTGCTGGAGCACGCGTCAGCACGCTATAGCGTGCTGAAGCACAGGCGGAACAAATGCGATTCCGTGCTGACAGATGTAGCTCAACCCTTAGGCGCATGTTGCCAAGAGGAAGCTTTTATCACTTTAAAAGTGAACGATATGATCGAATTGTTCGACCATATCGACGATCGTTCACAAAGAAAGATCAGCATCGTCCTAACGTTATATGGTTACATATTTTAATACTTTCATCTTGGGAGTTCAGGCGAGGACTGCTATCTACTCTAACCAAATTTGACAAAATATTAGCTTTTCCACAGAGCGACGCGACTGCCGTCTGCACCGCGCAACCCAAACGGATTACTTTCAGGTTCATAATTTAACTAGCGTTATCTCGGTTCGATTCTAACCAGTATAATCAGATTCGACAGAATAGGTACCTATTGATTATCTTTGCCGTGTGGTTGACGGCATAGAATACAAGTGTCACCACCCCCTATCTTCCCGTGGGTGTCGTAAGAGGCGACTAAGGGATAACACGATGCAAATACCATCTTTGCGCAGAGACGGAAAACTTGACATCAAACCCTATACGGCTGGCTCGTTGGTCTCGCGGCATAAATATGCGCGTGGGATCGGGAGATCCCGGGTTAAATTCCTGGGTCGGGCAGTGTTACTGGGTTTTTCTGTCTGTCGGAGTCTGGAAATGTGCTCGGTACGGCAATAGACTCGCCCCTTATTACGTGGGACTAAAGTATATCTGGCGAAAAGTGGGTGTAGAAATACACTTCTGCCTACCTCTTCAGGGTTATAGGCGTGAGACTATGTATGTGATTATCTTTTTCACAAAGCGACCAGCCTCATTTTTCCGTAACATCTTTCTTCGCTGGCTACTACAGTTCCAGATTTCATATAAAGGAGCCCCAAATAAAACCACGATTACAAAATAAATCAATCATATCATTTATTTAAAATATAAAAAAATAATACAAATCCATACAAAACTAGATGATACACTGACGAATTAATACAGAAGTAAAGTGTTATTTAAGCTAATGGCACAACTTATAAAGATACAATGTGCGGATACATTTAACCTTTGGACGGACAATATTAACTCGCTTGGCGGCCATCTTGGATAAAAATGGACGGAATATTAAACTACAAAAAATAAAATATAAGAATATACTACATATTAAAGAAATTATTGATAATTTCACAAATTTCTGAAGAAGACATTTAGTTTTCATTTGTTAAAGATTTATATAACCGCAATGAGGATGAATTCTCTTTCAAATTGAGTATCATACCTGGTCTTGTTACTCCATGTAGTCTATTTCCTAAGGTCGATACTCCACCTAGGTCTAACATTACTTTAAAGGATTCAATTTCTCCCCATAAACTGGGAAACCACTACAGCTTTTTTACTGTCTATAAAATGTCTACCTTATAATACAATCAAGAAAAGAAATTCGAACTGAGTCTTAGTATGATAGGCTTCTTAACCATTTACATTTGTCCTTTAACAATAATAGAAAAGACGACTATAAATGAATTGAATAACGTAATGTTGACAGAGTTAAGGGACTGCGACCAAGAAAACGGGAATACAAAGTACAATAGGGTAGTTTCCAGGGTCAAAATAATTAACTTTATTTTGTCCGTATTTTAGATTATAAAAAAATATTGGACACGTATTTTTTATTTTTTCCATTAATTAAAAAATAACAAAGATATAGCCCATAAAAGTTACATGTGACGTCACCCCGTGCGGCACGGCGTGCCGTTATACGTAACTTTAATGAGCTATATCTTTGTCATTTTTGGTTTAATTTACAAATCAAAAAATACGTATTGCTTATTTTTGAATAATCTAAAGGACGGACTTATAGTTTTTTTTTTCGTCAACTAGCCTATTCTTTTAGGCAGTAATACTCTAACCTCCTCACTGAAAATGTACTACCCACAGAACATAAAACAAAAAAAAATATTGCGAGTTAAATATCCACGTCGGGTGAAATTAAAACTAGTAGCGGCATCTGTTGAAGATTGTTTTCGTAATAGAAAAATATTTGACAGTTCTAATGAATATCAGTTTTGCCAAAATGGCTTCCAGATCCAGACGTATCGAGCCGCGCTAGGGCATTGGTAAGTTGAATCTCTTTCAATCTTATGAAAATGTTGCTATTTCTATCAATACGTATTCAAATCATGTTATCAAATAGTAGATTTAGATTGATTTGTCGATATTTACGCGAATTCTGCCATGAATTTATTTTCATTGGGAGATAATAGTTTATGTCCTGTATATAGGCACATGTACGGGAATTATGTAAATAATATTTTATTTGCTGTTTGTTTTAGCCATTTCTGGCGATAAAATCCTATCGTTACTAGAAGAATCTGATGTCAATTTTAGCAGCGACGACGATCACGAAGATCCCACATATGAATAACCCACGGTAATCGCTACACAAGAACGTCGAGGGTATGATTCTAGTGATTCTTCTATAAATTCAGACTCTCATGATGTTGTCAAGCCACCATCGCCGGCTTTATCGAGAGATTCTATAATACGCCAGGCTACTGGCTCTGGTTTATGCCGAGGAAGATTTCGTCGCCCTCGAAGGGCAGGTCAGCCAACCTACAGAATACAGTCTCAATCTCAAACTGAGAATACAGTCTCAATTTCAAACTGATGTTGTGGATTTGAGTTCGAAGAACTTTTACCAAAGCACAAAAAGCGTAAGACTACTATAGTTCCTGCATCAACTAAAGCAATTCGTCAAAAGAAAACTGATCACATGCCACAACACAGTTCAAAGCAAAATAGATGCCGAAATGAGGGTTGTTATAAAAAGACTACAGTTATATGCTCAAAATGTGCTGTGTATTTATGTTTCACGGTTCACAGAAACTGTTTTGAAGCTTTTTATAAGCCTTAATTATTTTCAGAGGTTTTTTTTACTTTTATTTCTACGCAAGTGGCGTCAATTTTCTGTTTGTAAGCTAGAGAGGTTTCTACATATAATTGATAATGAATGACTGACCTATTGAGACTGATTTTATATATCTTATAAGAAAGAACCTGCCTTACTGTACCTTATTAATTAATAAAGGAAGAAGTTTAAGTTTGAAAGTTTATATAATATGTCTAAATTTCAATAAAACATTGATTAATTTATGGGCTTGTCTTATTATATAAAACAATAAAATACTCACGTTGGCTGTAACTGTCTTGTATGCAGAACATAAAATAGTTCTGAAAATAGAAGTAGCCTGCATCTGTCCTAGTGGCAGGACATAAGGAAAAACCATTGGTGGTGGGGATAGATATTTTTCAGTAATTTTTCAGTTAAAAAGTAACCCCTAAACAGCTCAAATCCTGAATATGAATTGAATCTGACATAAAAAGTGGTTCATGTAGTGAGGAGGCTAATAAAGGACAAAAAATACACAACTAAGAAGAATACCATTAATGGACGTATTTAGATATTATGGCTTTTAGAGCACTGTCTTTCAAACAGAATTACCATAATACGACATGTGGCGAAAACATGAGATGTTTGTATATAAAAGTGTAAATAAATAACCATCACAAGTGATAAATAACAATAAGTTTACAGATATATACATATATGATTGTTCTTATGAGGTAATAATTGAATACTTTAGTTAAATAACTTAACACCCAGAAGAATAAACTTATGAATTATGATGCACTTTAAACGGAACCCTTTATGCAATTTTCACTTTTCAAATACCTACGCTTAATTTGCTCTCAAATACTGTTACTAGCAGAGTAGGTAAACAAGGTAATATATTGAATCGTGTATGTACAAAATTCATCTATTCTTTTGAACTTTTCTATATTAATAACTTCCATAAATGCTTGATTTTACAAATCTACTACTTGAACAATGTAAAAACGGTTTTACATTGTTCAAGTGATAAGTAACTTATCACTTGAACAATGTAAAACCGTTTTTTAGCTGCAAAATGTATCACTAGATGGCGCTAGTATACTTATTTCAAATCACGGGCTAGACATATTCTTCATACAAATATTCATGCTATGGGTCTCAGTTACAGAACTTTTGAATCCTGGGTAAAGCCTTGCATTTATCCGACGTTGCGGCAGGATTATACCAGCCGAGGTTACAGAAATAAGTCTATAATATAAAATTACGGGCTTAAGTGCTCACAAAATGACAATAAATCACAAATACACTTACAATTTAAAATGTACAACAATACAATAATTACTTATACATTATGTGGACGGTTAAATCACAACTAGAAATTAAAAACCTTATAATCTAACTTTCAGCCTTCTTACTTCTTATATTTATTTTAAAAAGAAATACGTTTTCTTCAACTTGGATTATAAATTAATAATTTTCTTGAAGGATTGGTCTAAAAGAGGAATGTACAAAGTAGTCTCTATTTTTATTTAGTCATGATGTAAACATATTTAGGAACCTAGTTAAGTTTATAATTCTATTGCTTATATATGTTTTCCACAAATGTAATAGATTCAGTAATGTGTGATTAAATAAATGAATAAATTTGGAATGTATAAAAGTTACATCATTTTAACAAACTTCAAATTTAATTCCTAAACTTGGATGGAACTAAACAAGAAGTCTTTTCACTAATAACAATAGTCAAAATCGACTGATAAAGGAGGTAAGTTTTTCGAAGTAGGTTAAAAATGAGATTGAACAGAGATTCTTAGTGTATGTTAAGATTGTTTAGCAATGAGCAGTAAATATGTTCAACATTTCTCACAGATCGGCATTTTAACCGTTGGGAATGAAAGAAGTGTTATATCTAGTAAAGCATAATCGCCCCGTTGACTTTTTCTTCGAGAGCGGGCGCGATAGTGTCGACGTCTCGGCCGTCCGTCATCGCGATCAGAATACACACGTCGTTCACGAACGCTGATATACTAGCCGCTACCACCAGCCTGGAAAGTACAAATTTAAAATTACTAAACGTTTGCCATACCTGGTAAACAATCTGCCAAAGGAACGGAAAGAACAAATAAGGGACGGAAATATTTTATGGACACACGTCTGTGTCCCGAAGGGGTAAGCAGGGATGTAATATTACACCTACATTTCGCCATGTTATGAATTTTAGGCTCCACGCAATAGGGGGCAAGCCTATTATCGTTACCGGTCCCATTGCCAGACTCCGTGCTGCTACTGGGAATTAGGAAAAACCCAGTAACACCTTTCCCCGACCCAGGAATTGAACCCGGGACCTGATCAGCAGACGCATATGCTTTCCACTGCACCATGAAGGCAATCAGTATAACAATAATATCTCTAAATAATCGATAAGAGTATTATTCTCACACAACCATTAAAGAGGTAACAATAGCCAAGTAGTGATACAAATAGACTGCAGAAACAGAGGCGTCCGAATCCACGGCGCGCACCACTGACTTTTCAAAGTTATTTGCGTATTACATACATAAACTGACGCCTGTTTCCCGGAGGGGTAGGCAGAGACTACGGAACGCCATTTGCAACGATCCTGACATATCTCTCTTGCTTCATTCACTTCCATCAAATTTCTCATGCATGCTCTTCTATTCAGGGTACTTCTAACCTGTCCTTTTTTTAAGATGTCTCCAATCTGGTCAGAGAACGTCCGTCTAGGTCTTCCCCTTCCTCCTGTCCCATTCACACTTGACTTACTTATATAACTTCTTGGTCAGTTTTTCGTCATCCATCCTCTCCATGTGTCCAAACCATCTTAGCATTCCTTTCTCAATAGTTGTCACTACATCTTCTTTTACCCCACAACACTCTCTTATCACACAATTCTTTACTCTGTCGTTCAAAGAGACTTCCACACATACTTCTCAGTACTCTCATTTCTACGGCATTTATTCTACTTTCATGTTTATTCTGCCATACCCAACTCTCACTACCATACATAAGTGTAGGCACTAACACCCCTCTATGCACAGCCAAATATGCCTTTGGACACTTTTTGACTGTTCATAAAAGCCTTCAAAGCTCCATTCACCCTATTAGCTGCATTAACTCTTCTTTCAATATCTTTTTTGAAAAGGAGGAATGTGTTATGGCTTGTAATGTTATGATCGATGGACAACGTGTGGAGCAAGTGGATGATTTTGTATATTTAGGTACGCTTTTTACTAGGAATGGTAAAAATGAAAAAGATATTTGCGTATTAAATTAATAATAATCACTTGCACCGTGCCTCGGAGAGTACGTTAAACCGTCGCTGGGTCTCCGCTGTCATGAAGACATTTTTTGACAGTCGTTACAGGTAGTCGGTTTCCTCAAATAAACTCACACTAGTCTTTTACCGTCTAACCCATGGAATATCGCTATTCCTTTGGGTTAGTGCCAAATCCGGTTGGACTAGTAAGCGGACCCCGGGATGCTACGGGGTTAATGTTAGGAAGATCATGATGTTAAAACAAATCATAATTACCAAAAAGACAGTCCAAGGTCTGCGGTACCGTCTGAAGACCAGGTGTTCGCTAAGTCTTCGTCTGACATCACGTTGTGCTGCAGTCTTAGGAAGTACTCCGTGAGCCATACTGCTATGGCGCCAAGACTTAATAGTACTGAAACAGATATGTAGGTACATCATTATTTGAACAAGATAAGGGGGAAGAGAAGAAAGGATGTAGTGTTCCTCCAACTATAGAGAGGATCCTCTGACCAGGCTGTGTCATAGTGCCTGGTGGACTGCAGTCCAACGGTCCTACTTGAGAAGTTGTATATATACAGGGTTGTGGAGGTCAGTCTGACCTCCACAGTCTGACCTGGTGAGACGGCAGACGATCTCTGGAAAATCTAATACATATTTTGACTAATCTGATTAGCGTAGAAAACGATTTAAATGCGTAAGTCTTGTTTGCGACAGGACTAATTTGAACAAGAGCTTTTGCCTAATTGCTTGTGTGATGTTGTAGTGGCATAGATCTACATACTACTAATGCCATCTATCGTACAATGACGAAGCAGCTATTATTTGCGACATCCTACGCCGTCAGAACTATTGAATATGTTGGACCGCGTACCGCGTTACTATTTTCAAGAAACAGGACACCCAGGCAAAAGCTATAATTATAACTATATTCCATTGATCTGTATGTCATATTTTAAAAGAGCTGATATCCTGGCAAATTTAGTTTGACTAGTAAGCGGACCCCGGGCTCCAAATTGAGAAGACTTGGTCGCAACTGGGATAACGCTAGGACGATAATGATAACCTTAAAAGAGAATAAAATAATCACCTGCTAAAGTATTGCTAACGAGCAGCGGTCGCGGCGAACAGCGCGCTCTAGCGGCCGACCCAAGCGCCGCGAGTATACACGCGCCGCCCGCAGACACGAGCGACGCGCCGAGCAGGCCGGCCACACCGCACCACGCCCAGCGGCGCGCGGGGTGCGTGCCGGATTTTACTGGAAAAAAATATCGAACAAATAAGTCAAAAACAAAATGGCTGTTACATACGGACGGATAGACAATCAATCAATGAGTCTATTGCAGTCAACTGCTGGAAATAGGCCTCTGCCGACATTTACCAATTTTCACGAATAGACAGACATGGCGAATTTATAAGGGTTCCGAGTTTGAAATTTTTGGCTACTGAAAAAAACGCACTAAATGCATACTAAAATTAGTGTAAGTGCAACGACATATTGGTTGGTGAAAATCTTAAAGCGCTACACACAGTGCCGGCGGCACGGGCCGCTGGTTTTTGCCGGGCGTTTGTGCCGCCCGCATCTGCCGCAGAAAGCCGCCGAGCATCATTCCAGTTGTAACAGTCGTGTAGAACGACCACACATAAGTAGCAAGTTGCAACCCGCGCTGCACACCGGCATATCCGCGTGGCCATGCCGGCAGCTCCTTCTTGCGGCAAAGCCGGCGGCTTAATATGCCGCCGGGTGCACGCGGCTTGGACGGAGGCAATGCCGGTTCTGTGTGTAGGACAGCCTTTAGACAAATTCGACGTCTTTAGCAACAATTAGTGTATACATATAAGTTTTCCGTTTTAAATGTAAGTAACAGGAGGCAAATACTTAGCTAATTACTTACCAGCAGCGCTAATTACATATTTGCAATTCTAGAGAAGTCACAAGTGCGTTGCCGTTCTACAGAATGTGCATAGGAATAGGAAGCGCAGATACGGCATTAGGGAAAAGGGGGCCGGTACTGTCACTCACCGAACGAAACACAACAGTATAGGTAGATACTGTTATTTTACGTCGATATACGGCCTATGAGAGCCGGCCCATTCATGCTGTAACTAGCAAGGCTCTACTAGTTATCCACATTTTTTTAAGATTTTGCCCAATTTTCAGCTGATCTAACGAATAGAATACTTCACGAAGAAAATTAAAATATAGGGGTACAATTTTTTCTTGTAAATTTGATAGCCACAAAAAGTCATCCATTTTCTTAGATTTGACGTTCAGACTCTTAACAGCCCAAAATGACAACCAGCAAACTAAATAGCTTACTCGACTAATCTCAATCTAGACCTCACGGTTAAACATACACGCAAAACGTGCAACTACCAATCATTCTGAATTAATTGATCTCATTCATACCAAACGACATTCTTAACAAATATATTTACAGCCACATATCTTCTACAAAGGCGACATTCATCATCATCATCAGCCTTTAATAGTCCACTGCTGGACTAGGCCTCTCCTTTGAAAGGAGGAATTGGCCTACTATACCACGCTCGCCAAACGGGTTGGTATAGGGTTTGTATCAAGTTTTCCTTCTCTTACAGTGCTGTTCTCTGCATAATATGTTCCCTCTGTCGGCTCTTACGACACCCATGGGATGATATGGGGTGGTGACATTCCGTATTCTTAATCCGTCACCACACGGCGACATTCATCATAACAATAATCTGTCATCTAGACTCGCAAGCGCATGGAATACGATTGCAAAATGTCGATCTTATCAGTTCTCTGAGGCAATGACTCTCGTCCAGACATTAAAGAACTAGTTTTTATATAGACCCTCTGTACGTGTTATACGGAATAATCTGCCGCTTATCTGATCGAAGACGGTTTAGTCTTGTTCATCGTGTTTCTTTATTTCTGCAGGTTGCTGTTACAAATGGTGCAAGGAGAAAGTTGCGAATATTTTTAATTACATTTAACATGGATAATGGCCTCACCCGTGCCCAGCAGTGGGACAGTATAAAGGGCTGATGATAAATGATGATGACATTTAACATCAGGTTGCTAAATAGCATATTCTGGACTCAAGTCTACTGAAACTAGCACGTTCGAGAGTTTTCGTTATATTGAATAAAAAACACAAAACAGCCCTTGGTATTCATAACATATTCGGCGCCTTTTAGCAACATTCAAACAACATTTACAGAGAACCTTATACTGAATAATAATGTATAGCTGACACGAAATATTGCCATGTAGGAATGGGACTCATTGGCCAGGTGAAGTCTTAATCAATACCCGAAGCGTGCAGTCTTTCTTAAAGACGACTTCATCAGACGGTCACAGCCCAACAACTATGTGCTTTGTATTGTTTCTGCCTAAACCTGTTCAAGTAATTACACTGTAGGAGTGTAGGCGCAGTCAATTAGGCAACAAACTTTATAGTTACAAAAAAGCAGTAGCAAACCACTACATAAGTGATGCCATCTATACGACAACGCCAAAGATACAAACACTAGTGACATCTAACGGCACAAGGCGCAACTACGAAAACTGGACAACATCCTAAATCGCGGTATTAAAGTGCACACGATTACTACGAGCATATTCACAAGTCCGACTTCTAAGGTTGGGTCGCGGTCTACCAAGTATGATCATCTGGAGTTTTCACAGCATCCTCATATGAGAGGAACAGCACACTATGTTCCTTTATAGCTAATTATACAACGTGCCGGCTTTTGAACTTGCTCTTCCTGTAGAACCAAATATTATGTAATTAATACGTTATCTAATCTCATCGTCAGGTCAATGGACTAACCACCAGGGATGTCGAAAGTCAGGGATGCAAAAAATCATGCACAGTGGAGGAGGTACAGCCAGAACGCATACCCCGGACTTGAAAGCGACGGTATTGGATCACAACCTGGACAGCGCTAAGATGATCATGAGGACATTATCTAGTTTTACAGGAGGTAAATGCATAGTTATAATACGACTATATTATATAATTATATAGATAGCAGTATTTCTAAAACTGCGGCGTGTCTTTAACAAACCCAATGATATCAAACAACTTCATCGTCATCCTTTAACAATCCACTGCTGGACTAGGCCTCTCCTTTGAAAGGAGGAATTGGCCTACTATACCACGCTGGCCAATCGCGTTTGTATAGGGTTTGTATCAAGTTTTCCTTCTCTTACAGTGCTGTTCTCTGCATAATATGCTCTCTCTATCGGCTCTTACGACACCATGGGATGATATGGGGTGGTGACAATCCTTATTCTTAATCCGTCACCACACGGACAGTCAAACAACTTACTTACTTAGAAATTTTGATGCAATGGCGATAATGTATACAAAAGTATTTAGATTACTATTTCAAGGTTCAAACGGTCAATGTCAGGTATCTTAGCATTACATTGGCTGAAGGTATAATGTTTTGTCTTCAGCCAATGTAGAAGAAATCATTTTTTCGTATTAATGACCTAGCTAAGATTTTCTAAGCCTTAACTAGAATGTTGGGCTGTGCTTTGGCACCAAAAGAACCAAGCTACATTAATATAATGTTACGAATGGCGATATTTGGTCCAGTGGACAGCGTATGCGACTGTCAATCGCAGGTCCCCGGGTCGGGCAAAAGTGTTACTGGGTTTTTCGAATTCTCAGTAGCAGCACGGAGTCTGGTGATGTGCTCGGTAACGGCAATAGGCTCACCCCACAGATATAGATCTACATAGATAACGCAACTATCACGATTTGTATTGAAACCAAGCGTGCCGACTTTTTAATACCTACTGTGACGTTGCCTGTATCACGAAGTCGAAGCGATGCGCGACAGTATCGCTTGTGCGATATTCATCGTCTCCTAATACACAACGTCAGATCAAACGTCCGAAGCAAACGCGGCAACGTAATGTGAATAAAGTTTACTTAACGGTAAAACGGACGCGCGGGGACTGAAGTTAGTGGCGACCAAGCTCGACGCTTGGTCGGAGTTCAGACACGCGAAGTGCATGCATTTGCGTTATCTATGTAGATCTATGTCTGTGGCTCACCCCCTATTACGTGGGACCTATGAATTCATGGCGAAATGTGGGTGTAATATTGTAATATTACACAGGAAGAGGTGTACCTCTTCCTACCCCTTCGGGGATACAGGCGTGAGCCTATAAAAAAACGACATCTATCGGTAAAAGAGAGAACTAGAACTACTAACTAGTAACAATAATCTTGGCAGATTCACATTCCTGTAGGTAAAGGTTCTTACTACTTAACTCAGTAAAGATAGAAATTCAAAGAATAATGATACTTACTGCTAAAATCATGGTTCCTCCACCCATATCCAAAGTTGAGACTTTTGCGTCCTTCGAATAAACCAAAATTGATTCTACCCTCTGATTCTAGAGGGTTCGAAGTCCGCCGCGCTCTGGCGTCAATCCAATGCGTCGTCCCCAAAGACGCCACTATCAGCGCAATACACAGACACGAACCGAAAAACGTCGCGAAAATCATAGACCGCTTGAACAAGTTCAACTTCATCTTGACTTTATTTCGTACACAGATACAAACCACTTTCACTCACTACGTAGTTCACAGTTCAACCGCTAGATGGCGGTTATGTCACATTATATTATTCTAGTTTTATAATTGCGCGTTTTTATTATGTTTTCTAACTATTCAAGTTGTGGGATTCGTTCGGTGATACGTTCATTGTTAGAAGCATAACGCCGAAGTGTTATGGTGTGTTTTCTTTGCTACTTCGCACGGTCAGAAGAAAATCTGTAACAACAAAAGAAAATTGGTTATGCAAAAGTCAAAATCATTAGCTTTATTTGCTTATTGCATTTAAGTAAGTAATTAGCAATAATTGCTTCGTTATGTAACTCCTAAGAGACAGTTACGAAATTTTGGACACTTTCGTTGGCGATGAAGTGATTGTATGAATATAATCTTGAAGTAAAAGTTGTAGAGAAATATTAAATCCGTAATGTAATGTTTTTTATCGATTTTCCCCTTTTTAAAGGTAATATGAGGAAGTAATCTGATAATTATTACACCTGTCTATATACATAACATGAAATCAATTTCGTTTCATAAACTCAGAAAGGATATTGTTAGTAAGCGAATTTAATCCAATCGCCTTTCACTTCGACATTTACTATTTTTTTTCTATTTTAATGAATATTACAGATACCTACGATTTCAAAGTCAAAGTCAAAATCATTTATTCATCTAGGTCACAAGGTGACGCTTATGAACGTCAATTTTAAAATTAAATTACTTAATGCTTCTACATTTACATTTACTGCCTCGTTCGCAAAGCAATAGGTAGAGCCACGAGAAAGAACGGGCAATAAAACTCGAGGCCACTCTTTTAAATCGCCAATATTATGGTACATATTTTTATTTTTGTAAGGAGCTGCAACTGTTACACATTGTACTAAATTACTTGTAAATAGTATTAGTTACAGACGTAATACTTAAGTAATTAATGCAGTTACTAAATTATGTGTTTTAGTTAGCCTTCCAATGCAAACAGCGAATATTGTGTAACAGGAGCATCCACTTACGACTTATAATGTATACAACTCGTGACCATGTTCAGGACTATGGTGTTAAATGTATGTTACAGAAGTGACGATATATGAATACACAAAATCACAAAAACGTTAGTTCACAGACCATGATAACGAGTTATCTACATCTTACAGTACAGTAAATTGTAATAAAATTAGTGGAACAACAATGCAAATGTAAATGTAGTAAGTGGAGTGACCTATAGTTGGTGCCACGAGAAGATAGACTTTTGTAAACAAACATTCAGGGCTTCACAACCTTTTTTCAAACACTTGTGTTTTAGACTTTATACTTTTTGGCCAGTCTTTTTTTTCAATGCCTAATCATGCCACTATGTTTTTAAAGAACAATGCCCATTTTTCTTAGAGACGCCGGCCCAGATGTGGACAGTCAAAATTCGTAGTAGTTGTTATTGCATTCGGTAAAAGAGTGTTAAACTAGAATTTTGAGATTGATTAGAGGTCCATCACATTCATAGTTTTATTACAAGAAGTACTTTTATATGCTCACAAAGCATTTGGTGTGTACCCACTTTTATTAGGATAGTTAAAGTATTTCGTAGTTTTGCTTAGAAAGGAATGAGTTAATCATTTGGTAAGGGTAGAAATCCGAAAGAAAAAGCCAGAAGTCGTAAAAGATCCAAAAACATAAAAACCATTCACAATGTGCACGAGCAAAACAAATAGGTAACAAACAAATGAATATGACGTTATTGACATTTACTTAAGAGGCAAAAAAGTGTTGCCATTTTACAGTTTTAAAAGATATTGATTAATCGATATGGATTTCGGACATAGGTTATCTATATATTTGGTTCAAAATCGAACTTATTTGTAGTTAATCGAATATAAACTTAAAAAATACACACATTTTAAATGTTTACGGACCAAGTAGAGATTTGCTATTAACTCAAATCATTTTGAGTAGAGAAAACGTAAAATCGATAAAGAAGAAGTGATAATCGATTTAATATTATGATTTCTTTACTGGCAATTTCTGATCTATTACGTGTTGGCTATTTAGACGATAACACATCTTTTTAAGCCTATTTATTGAATAAGTTTCTCGGCATACCTTTAGTAATGCCTATAAATTAAGTTATAAATAAAAAGGATTATTCAACAACTAATTCAAACTTTATTGTGCTGTTCATGAGTTCCAAACTGGGCCAGAAATGGGCATTGTTCTTTATGTTGTTAAATTTTACTGAAATAAATAAATTTGATTTTGTGTTTGAATGGTCGAATGTTCATAAGTTTGCCGATATTTTTTTGTCGTTTCACACGTCATTTATTATGTAAATTAAGGAAAAATAGAGTACCATGTATGTAAATGATAGAGTACATACTTGTTACGCTATTATTGACATGATGTTTTTCAAATCATAGACAATAAATCATTTGCAAAGTAGCTTACCTACCCTAAAATATTAAATTATAGACCACAATGAATAATATTAGAGATAAGTAGCTAGTGCATTGCATAAAAAAATCTAGGCATGGAGATTTTACGTTGTCTGTGAATGATATCGTCAGAATTAACTTAAACAAAATCCATTAAAAGTAACGGTAGTCTGAGAACGCAATTTCTTTTTTAGGTATTACTTAATAATTTTCTGCCTTACTACCTAATAGTTTGCCATCTGCTATTCTGCACCCGCTTTTTGACATGCCGACAGCGCTGCAGCAAAAAGAGCGTTGCGATCCTATAAACTTGTATTTAACTTTAAATTTACCCCTTCTTGATAACAAAAAAATATAATTTTGTCCTCTGATAGATGCATGTTAAGCCCAAGAAAGAAAAATTTCAATGAACTAACGCCAAATGTTTACATTCTAGGCGTCAGTACCTCAAAACATCAAAAGATCCTGTTGACAGCGCATAATATCGATAAAAACCCGATCCATTGACATATTAGTTGCCAATAACATGTATCTATGTACTGTTGCGCTCATTGGATTTGACATTATTTGTTTTTGACAGAACTATCGCTAAGTCACTTAGTAGAAATTCTTTGTTTACAAAAAGTCTATGTTCTCGTGGCACGGACTATAATTATAATAAACGAATAATAATTTAAAAGAACTAGAAATGTTATATAATAATAAACTGAAAAATGCTAAGTATCTATATAAATTCTAAATAAGTAGTAGATCATGAGTTGTCTAGTGTAAGTGACCATCTATCCTTATCACTAAAATAATCATTAACAGTATAATAACCTTTCCTAATAAGGCAGTCTTTTATTTTACTTTTAAACGTATTAAATGGTAATTCTAAGAGACTAATTGGTATTTTATTGTAAATACGAATACCTAGCCCTACAAAAGAATTGTTAACTTTATGTAAACGATGATAAGGGGCATATAACTTATGCCTGTTCCTAGTATTTATATTATGTATGTCACTTTTTGTAGTAAATAAACCAATATTTTGCCTAATATACAATATATTAGCAAATAAGAACTGCGAGGCTACTGTTAGAATTCCTATAGACTTAAAGCGTTCCCTAAGAGTATCTTTAGCACCTAACATGTATATTGCTCGTACCGCTCGTTTCTGTAGAACAAAGATATTCTGAATATCCGCAGCTTTGCCCCATAACAAAATGCCGTAAGACATGACACTATGAAAATAGCTAAAATAAACTAGACGAGCTGTGTCAACATCAGTAAGTTGTCTAACTTTTCTGACAGCATACGCTGCAGAGCTGAGCTTACCTGCAAGACATGCTATATGTGCACCCCATTGTAACTTATTATCTAATGTAATGCCTAGAAACACTGTAGAGTCAACTGTCTCAAGTTCCTCCCTATCTAGCATAATATTAGGTCCCAGTTGTCTAACGTTAGGTAAGGCAAATTTAACACATTTAGTTTTTTTAGAATTAAGTACTAGGTTGTTTGCTGTAAACCATTGTGTAACTTGTATAAGTGCATTATTTACATCATCAAATTCATTCCTATTCCTGTCTACTTTAAAAATAAGTGACGACGTGACGTGCAAAAAGTACGACATCACAGATGTTTTTTAAATAAAAAGGTAAGTCATTAATATATACAAGGAACAGAAAAGGACCTAGAATTGAACCTTGTGGAACGCCTAACTGTATAGGTAATTTAGAGGATGTAGTCCCATTTACATCGACACACTGAAATCTCTGCCGCAGGTACGACTCGACAACACTAAGTGCGGTTTCCTCTACGCCGTAGTGGCGGAGCTTACGCAGTAGTGTGTCGTGATGAACGCAATCAAATGCTTTTGATAGGTCACAAAATACTCCGATAGCATTTTTAGATGACTCCCAAGCATTATAGACGTGTTTTATGAGAGCAACACCCGCATCAGTAGTGGATCTACCTTTAGTAAATCCGTATTGATCTTTGTGAAGCAGACTATTTAAATTAAAGTGTCTTAGTAGCTGCTTTAGTAAAATCTTTTCAAATATTTTACTAAATGCCGGCAAGATAGAGATGGGCCTAAAATTATTTATGTCATTTTTACTACCAGATTTGAATAAAGGTATGATTTTACTTAGCTTCATCAAATCCGGAAATACGCCTAGGTCAAAACATTGGTTAATAATTATAGAGAGGTAAGGCGCAACAGTCTCAACTATAGTACTTAAAATTTTAATTGAAATGCCCCAAAAGTCGCCGGTATTTTTAATAGTAATTGAATTAAATGCGATCAATATATCTTGCGGGGTGACGTGCTCGAATCTAAACACGTTCTTGCATTCAGGTACACTGCTAAGCAACAAATTTCCAGCGTATAAAGACGATGATTGTAAGGAACTAGTAGTTGTTATTGGTATGCTTGCAAAGAAACTATTGAACATATGCGCAACTTGAGATTTGTCTGTGACTAATAAATTGCTATCTTTGATTTCAAATTGGTTTTCTCGTTGTCGTGTTCTACCAGTTTCATTATTTATAATTCTCCACGTTTCTTTAATTATATTTATCGATTGCTTAATTTTACCACTAATAAATTTTGATTTTGCCATAATACAAACTTGTTTAAATTTTTTTTTTTTAGTAGCTTTTTACATAATTTAGAAACGGTGTGTCAAATCTATGTTGTTTCAAACCATATAATTCAAATAACTTGGCTCTACTTCTGTATATACCTTTAGTGGCCCACTGGTTAAAAGATCCGGTAGTACCCTTTAGTGTTACAGTTTTACTCTTAAAAGTATTTTGAAACTCATTAATGATTAGTCCAAAAAGTGAATTATAAATTTTATTTGGATTTTCTGAGTTCAATATTGAAGGATTGAGATTTGCGATAATATTGTTTTTGAAATGTATAAGACGATTGGTAGTTTGAGGCCTACATTGTACTGTATGTGATTTATTATAAGCTGAACAAGAAAAACTAGCTATCTGTCCACGGTGATCAGAAGGAAGAGAACTAATAACTACTGGGTTTTTAGCAACACAAGAACTAAATATATTATCCAAACAAGTAGAAGATGTTGCAGAGACTCTAGTAGGTTCACAGAATAAGTTACTTAAATTAAATGACTTAAAAAAATTCAGAAATCTAGTACACTGTGAAGAGTTCTCTAAAATATTAATATTAAAATCGCCACAAACTATAATATTTTTACTGCTACATTTAATTTTATTAATAGCATCTTCCATAACAGTCTCAAATAGATTATAATCACCAGAAGGGGGTCGATATACACAAATTACAATATATAAATCTAGTTCCACACAGGACAACTCAATAGTGCGCTCAATAGATAAGTTTACAATATCTTTACGTTCTTTGCATTTTAATAAATTTGAAGTCATTATGAGAGAACCGCCTCTAATAGCCTGCTTTCTTATATATGCGCTCTGCATTGTGTAATATTGATTAATGACAATAATCTCATGGTTATTTAACCAGTGTTCGGTTAAACACAATACTTTAACATTATATTTCTCTAGAAATAAACTTAATTCTAATTAATTTCAAAGAATGACAATAAATGAGTGGCTATCTCCTCATGGAGATTAGACCTCAAACATCGCTCGTATAAGCTCGAAAATTGCATTGAAATCCTAAACACCTTGAGGCTTTATGGAAATTGATTAAAGTTTTGCAGTGGTACTTTACTTCACCAACACTATTTTCTATCTTCCAAATTTATAATCGCGGTCGCGGGCGCTTCGTCTTGCTTCAGAAGTGAAGACCTCTAATTAAATATGGATGGCAAATTTAAGTGTTGCAAAGCAAAAAAAAACTTCAAATATTATTCCTCAAACTTGGATGGGATAAGTTGATAAATATATCCTTTCAAACACAAAAGATTTATCAAAATCAATCAAGTTAATACATGACAGAGTTCTGACCCAGCAAACATAAGAAAATACAACCCAATTAAAAATCTGCTGCTGTTTTAGGGTTCCGTATCTCGAAAGGAAAAAACGGACCCCTTATAGGATCACTTTGTTGTCCGTCCGTCTGTCAAGACCCTTTTTCTCAGGAATGCATGGAGGTATCAAACTGAAATTTATACTAAATACTCGAATCTACGGTTCCACAGAGCTGTAAAAAAATCAAACTTCTAATCCAACGCAATCAAAAGATACAGCCGTATATCCTGCAAATGGCAGCATATTTTCAAACTCGCATTGCAATCAAAACCTACAGGGTACTTCCCGTGAACTCAGAATCTTGAAATTTGGTACGAAGCAACGTCTTATATCACTTATAAAGGAAAAATTGCGAAAACCGTAAATTTTTTGTTACAGCATATAAAAAAATATTTTTAATAAATTTAAAGTTACTACCCCTTTCTCGTGAACGCGTGGAGGTATTAAATTGAAATTCATATCAAATACTCAGGTACCTATATAACACCGTAAGGCTGCAACAAAATCAAGCTTCTATGTCAACGCAATCAAAAGAAAGAGCAATATAAGCATATTTTCAAACTCGTGCCTACTCGCAAGTGAATCAAAACCTACAGGGTACTTCCCGTGAACTCAGAATCTTGAAATTTGGTACGAAGTAACGTCTTATATCACATATGAAGGAAAAATTGCGAAAACCATAAATTTTTAGTTACATCATATAAGAAAAGTACTACTACTTTAAAGTACTACTTTAAAGTTACTACCCCTTTCTCTTGAACGCGTGGAGGTATTAAATTGAAATTCATATCAAATACTCAGGTATATAACACCGTTAGGCTGTAACAAAATCAAGCTTCTATGTCAACGCAATCAAAAGAAAGAGCAATATAAGCATATTTTCAAACTCGCGACTACTCGCAAGGGAAATCAATTACATAGTCTTCAAACCTTTTTGTTAATTATTCTGTACTTTATAAGTATTTTTGTAACAGATTTCTAATAGTCACTAAAAACTTTGTAAATCAATTACTTTGATAAAATATCATACCATCATTCATCAGCAGACTTTTGCAAGGCTGCTGCAAGGCTGGTATAGGTATTTAAGTTATATTATAAAATAAGCGATATATTATGTTAATATAAAATAAAGGATGACTGTACAAACGACAAAGACCCCCTTTCTCTTTAATTTATGCTCCTCTAGCTCTCCATACTGTAATGTTATGGATTTCATTCGACATTAAAAATACCATTACTATGACTGGTGAACTTTTACTTAAATACCTACAGGTTTGTACGGAGCCCTCGGTGCGCGAGTCCGACTCGCACTTGACCGGTTTTTTTATTCGGCTAATAACGTCAATATCGGTCAAGCCTCTTACAAAGTTTCAGATAATATGTATGTACCGAAATTTTATAACGTCATTACCAAAAGGTGCTAGCTTTTGTTGTGCAAAGTGTTTGCCCCGTATCAAAGATCAATCTCCTAGAGCCACAAGACCAAGATCTTATTGTATTTATTAAAAATAATACGCCGCCCAACAGACCGTGTAATGCGCCACTATAATCATTATAAAATGAAACTTTCGTCGCGAATAGTTTTCACTCGTAATGACTGTAAACCAAACTTGTCACGCCGTTTAAGGTTTAGTTAAATGTTTTAGAGGCTTCAATTTTGAAGATTGGTCATAGATAAGACAGCGGTCAAGTGGAAGCCGGTGACCACCGTTGATCGACAGCGAAAATAAATTATATAACTCTTTACATCGAGTAAACTCTTTCAAGTGCATTGAAAACGCTCGTCTTGCTGACTCTTGCTACTAGTCCAAGAAATTACTGCTGTCAGAAAGGAAGAAACGGACACACATACTGTTTGTTACTAGTTGGACCGGATATGAATACTCACATCGGTCGTAAATAGACAGTTATGGATATCTATAAGCAGCAATTTGATTACATCAATAGAACATCTCAAATTCTCAATGATCAACTCTTTGACCAGAGTGAGCAGATAGAAATCTTATCAACTGTTTCAAAGTCAATCAGGTCTTACAGCAAGTAGGTAATCTATGCTAATAAAGCTGAAGAGTTGTTTTGTTTAAACGCGTTGAATAAATTTGTATGAGTAATTTTAGAGTTTACTTCAGAAAGTTATGTATCCAACACAGACTACTAAAAATAGTTTATATTTAACACGAAGCTGAAGGTCTTTTAATGTAGTAAATCAACAGCAAACCGAATCAAAACTGGATCATGTGACTACCCACAAGGAAGACGCGAATTTACTCCATCAATATGCACGTTGGCAAAGGGTCAATACCTTGGATAACATTGAGGCCGACTGTTAACAAGTTTCCTTCGCCGTTAAGCGAGTTTATGATAAGGAAACCGACGGACACAACGGCTCGATTTTTGTTTTGTTCAGAGAACAATGAGCAATGAAATCACTGGAGTCCGTGAATTATTATTTTTGGTGTAAGAACCAGTTTCCAGCAAAAAATTTACTTTTATCTAAAGATCAACTGTTATTGATAGATCATTGATAATGAATAAAGGGTTATTTTGGTTTTTCAGTGGATAGCGCAAGCGGCTGCTGATCAGGAGGTCCGGGGTGCAAATCCCTTCTTTTTTTTTGTTGCGCGGTGGAACTCGTTACGAGCCGTCTCGACTCCGCCACTCGATCATATCGTACGATCGAGTTGGGGCCTGGCGGAGGAGGTGTGTGAGGCTCTCCCCTAAAGGCGTACTCACTAAAACCACCGCGGTGTCCACTACGGTCCCGTGTTGTGGCAGGGTCAGGCGAATCGCGCATAACATACTTTACCGTGACCCCGCCCGGGATTCGGCCCGCCAGCTGGCGAGCCCCGTCAACAGAAATTGGATGCTACTTGTGGAGGCGCACGTGGACACGGCGCGGCGGCGCCGCCTCCTCAGCCTTTGTGGCGGACGGGGAGCGGCCCCTAGAGCTCACCGTCCACAGGCTTCCTACGGTGGTTGGAGATCGTCACGTGCTGTACGACGTCCCGGACGCCCAGACCTATGGTTGGGGAGAGGACGGTGAATTTCCCTCTCCCGCTCCGCCGTCTCCTTGATCAGCATGACTGCTTCACAGAAGGAGACGGCAGCGTTCCAAGACCTCTCACTCCGGACCATAGACAGAACCAGGGTCGGCAGCGAGAGGGTGACCGTACCAACAGCCGCGACTGCGTCACGGCGCTGTGATGCCCACGCTGGGCATTGCGACAGCGCGTGCAGCGCCGTGTCCCGGGTGCAAATCCCTGCAACTATTGGGTTTTGCCGGATTGTCAGTAGCAGCAAGTCTGACAAAGTGCCGGAGAACGGCAATAGGCGTGCACTTAATTATCTACGTGGGACCTACAAATTCATAACATGGCGAAAAGTGGTTGTAATAATATACCTCTGCCTAGCTCTTCAAGGATAATGGCGTATAATGGCGTATATTATCATTTATCATTGAAATCACAAACTTTACATCTTAAACCGTATTCTGTCTGACCAGTGTTTTAGAACATGTCCATTGGATTGTAGTCGTATAACGGAACATTTGTGTCTACGTTTGGCAGTCGATATATTTTGCCATTGTTCGCCAGTTTAACTAATGCTCCCAAGTTTGGAAACAATCCATAGTCAGGTCCGTTTTAAACTTAGGAAAAATATTATCTAGTCGCAAGCCAAATTCGTTCAATGTATCAATTAAAATAGATTGAGGCATTGCAGTAGGTATGACCTCATCTTGACTATTTTTTGTTTTGAGTCTTATAAGGTTTGTTTGTTTTGTTTAAGTTGCTTTTTTCGATTACTTATCTCATCGGTATTTAGCTCCAGGCTTTTCTGCTTCCACTTTTTGTTCACAAGGTAAAGTGATATGTCTTTCATTTACACTTATTTAAAAAGCAGTCAGCCAATGTAATATAGGCAGGACAATCACCAGGTAAGTTATTGTTAGTCCAAATGCATCGCCTTTTTAATCTGTCCTTGAAACAGGGCCAAGTTCCAGATGACTGGACCAAGGCAGTGCTTGTTCCAATTTATAAAGGCAAAGGCTCGCAGCAGGAATGTCAAAATTATCACGGGATCAGCCTTCTTAGTGTTGTTGGAAAAATGTATGCCAGAATATTGATTGATAGAGTAGTAAACGTGACTAATGACA
The DNA here is from genome assembly GCA_944739405.2 of Euclidia mi. NCBI lineage: Eukaryota > Metazoa > Arthropoda > Insecta > Lepidoptera > Erebidae > Euclidia > Euclidia mi. Next base: position 13,059,242 of record OX123203.2, read on the forward strand.
AGATATGGGATGTGCAAGCGGGATTTCGGAAGGGAATGGGATGTACGGATCAAGTCTTTTCCTTGCGCTGCGTTACCGAAAAATGTCTGGCAAAAAACCAGAAGGTATATTGCGCGTTCATAGACTTGGAAAAGGCTTATGATAGGGTAAATAGAAAGGAACTATGGAAGGTGCTATCTATGTATGGGGTGGACAACTTTATAATAAGGGCTCTAAAATCTCTTTATAGGGATTCTAGGGCCTGTGTCCGAATTAATGGTGCCTATACGGACTGGTTTGACATCTCTAAAGGTGTCAGACAGGGGTGTGCAGCCTCGCCTTGGTTGTTCAACTTATTCATGGTTAGCTGCATGCAAGATATGAGGGACATTGAATGCGGGATCGATATGGCAGGATTGCGTGTTAAGTGCCTCTTATATGCCGATGATCAAGTCATTCTTGCATCATCGGCGAATGAGTTGCAACAAATGATGGACTGCATGAACGAGAGTTTTAAAGCGAAAGGTATAAAAGTTAATTCAAGAAAGACGAAAGTGATGGTGTTTGAGAAGGATGAAAGTTTGACTGAGTGTAATATTACGAGTGAAGATGAAAATGTGGAACAAGTTGAAAGATTTGTATATTTGGGAAGCATGTTTACAAGAAATGGAAGATGTGAAGGAGATATTGAAAGGAGAGTGACTGCGGGGAACAGTGAATGGAGCACTGCATGCCTTTATAAACGGCCAAACTGTGCCTAAAAAGGCGCGACTGGCGGTTCATAACGAAGTGCTGGTGCCCATACCATTCCATACCTTGATGTATGGAAGTGAGTGTTGGGTATGGCAGAAAAAGCATGAAAGGAGAATTAACGCACTTGAGATGCGATCACTGCGTAGTATGTGTGGGGTGAGACTGGTTGATAGAATTCCGAATGCAGTAATATATAATATATAATAATATAATAATAATATACAGAATAGCAGAGAGCGATGTGGTCTAAAAGAAGATGTCGTGACTAGGATTGAGAAAGAAATGCTGAAATGGTTTGGACACGTGGAGCGAATGAGTGAAGAAAGATTGACGAAACAAATATATATGGCAGAGGTGTGTGGGCAAGCCGGTTGCGGCAGACCTCGTAAGACATTCGTCGACCAAATTGGGGACGTCTTGAAAAACGGAAAAGTCTGAAGCACCCGTAACCGGCGACCATGTATGAAAAGAGTAATGAATGTAGAGGAAGCGCGTGAGGTTTGCAAGGATAGAAGCAAGTGGCGTTCTGTTGTCTTTGCCTACCCCGACGGGAAAAAGGCGTGAGCATATGTATGTAAATATTTATATTAAAATGACTGACAATTGTTCTTCATAAAACACGATACGACGACCGAAGATGGCACGAGGACAGTCAAACAGCAAAAACCACATGCACTTTCACAACATACTGGCATAACATCAACGTATTCAACGTGTTAAATAAAATAACCTTTACAAAATACTTAAGAATACAAGTTCAATAGTTTGCAAAAAACAAACAAAACCATCTATCTAGGCTTGAATACCATTTGCATTCAAGGTCAGGAAGACGACAGGTTGACGTAATACGCTCAATAATGTATGAATCTTGGAACAAAAACCGGTCCAATTCGCGCTACACGCATTTTTACCTACTAACACACTAATATAGATTTCTTTTAGTACTAGACTAGAATGCACATCCACACTATTGGCGACATTTTTTATCTGTGTGTGGCAGGCAAGCTAGTGGATTATTTTATGGTACCTACGTGGTAGCCTTAGTTTATATTATAATAGTTGGATTTTTGAAGCATAGAACCTGGTATGGTTAAAGGAAGAAAGAAAAATGAGCACGAAAGCTAAATAGTAGGTTTCATGGCCGTAAACAGGATTTTTAATGAGTGCAGTCGAAAACATCAAGAACAGTAAAAAAAGACAAAGAAATATTACACAAAAAAATTTACTTACGCGATTTTTTTCGAAAATTGACTTCGAGAAGCGAATTTTAGCCATTTTCTTATTATTATTTTACTGTTTGGTCTTTGGTAGGGAGAGCAGCTGTACTCGTTTCGCCTACGGTAGGTTGAATCTGGCGCTACGATTTGTGTTTTAATAAATACTCATCACAAAGCAGGCACTCAATGAAATAATGAAATCAAAGAAAATATTCCAGCTACTACTACTTCCAAAATAAAATGTAGAATGCATTTTTATTAGCTTTCCTTAAAGGGAATTCAACGCACCAAAAAAGTTATGAGGACCGGCTTTCGTTCCGCAATAAAGCATTACTAAAGACAACTGAGAACCGGATTTGCAACCAGATTCCGTCTCGTGAAACCTGGATGTTGTCCAAATTGGATATGATTTTTTTCCAGCTGCTGCTATTTTGCTCGTTGCCTATATAAAGCATCCAATATAGAAAATATTTAGATCATAGAAAAACTTTTATGAGCATCTGTTTCATTTGGAGGAGTTTCATTGTTGATGAGTCAAATTATATTTAAAAAAACAGTATCTATGTGTTTTTGAGACAGCAAAACGAACGAGGTATTTTTTATTATATTTCGATATTTGCCATTTTTATTTAATCATTACCTTATGCCAATTGAATTGGCATTTCATTATGATATTAAGTCGATAAGTGGGTAAAGATTCGTAATGTCTGCATATTAATATACATATGGTGCAGTGCACTATTGGAAATCTACGCCAATATGCTTGCGGCACAGATTACAAGAACTATCGCTAGCGGTTAGTAAAAGAGCGTGAAGGCAAAATTGAACTCCTCTTGAAATCAAACCTTTGACATCTTTTATATTGGTTTTCATATTTTCCAACCGCAATGTTTAATGCTATAATACTTAATAAGCATAGGTACATAAATCGCATAATTAGAGGTCTTCTGATAACGATTTCTTAATCGGAAACCTTGAACTTTTCTTATGCCTCATACTTTAAAGAAAAGTCATATACGCGAATAAATTAATCAAGGTCTTCTCAAGTTTCCAGAAAATTCACCGATACACATGTTGATTTACACATACCTCCTTAAGATAAACAAATATGTGGAGAAGCGAGGTCAAAATTATATGAATAGACATTTTACAAGAAATACTTTATATGAACATTTTGCCTGACTTCGCTAAAGTAAGTGAGTGGAACGAATTCTATTATGTAAGAAAACGTTTTGGCAAATTTTGATTGCTTGAATATAGAGGTGCTTACCCATTAAAATTTTAGATTATTTGCATTGCAAATGACGAGCTTTGTTTTGTGAGGCTATGTCTTATAAGTCTTATAACTGTGTAGATTTACGGTTTAATAATAATTAGAGTTAGTCAGCCTCTCTTGAAGTCTTGTATGAAATTTTATATTTAATTACAACTACATGTTTGATAATCGCCAGAAAGTTTGATTCCTGATGAAAAATATAAATAAACAAAGTAGTCTTCGAGATGTACTATGTAAGTCTTGCTTTAATGACTGCTCACAAGGTACTACTACTGAATTTAGTTTCGTTTTTTGCCGCTCTCGTCTTCTTGCCTTTACTCGGATTTAAGCAGGTACGTAAAATATTATTTCAACTAATTTTAATATAGTGAGTGCAATTGAAGCGGAACAAGAAACAATTTTAAACTTATCTCGCACAGTACATATAAAACTGAATTCGTCGGTAAATGCACTTATTTTGACTATACTCTCGAAACAAAATTACTAAATTCGACATACTTGATGAAAATTGTGCATTCCGTAGACAATTAATATTCCGAACATGACATCAAATGATCAGAATTCACACGGCATCCGAATGGCCAATTTCACGACCTTGAAAATGTAGCATCGGATAATAATAACTGGACTAAATAGACACGATTTCACCCAACGATGATAGTAATGTTTAATTCATTGCATCAACACTGTATAAGGGGAAAGCAAGGAGAAACACAGCACTGTATTTAATTGGAAATACAAAAAGAATGCAAGGAAAAAGGCGTGATGCAGCATGGGCGGGGAAATTTAATGGGCCATTCTTATTCAACATACCATAACTGACACTATCGACAGGTACATACATATATCATAGAAGAGATAAACATAAGTTTTCTTGGGATTTCTACTAGAGAATCTTATTTCGCTGTTGACAATATACGTATACAACATGTTACATAAGACAAATACTTAGCTCCTTATTGAACAGGAAAACAATGTGAAATTGTAGAGTTCTTATTTGTATCGAGCATTAAAAATCCTATTCTATCACGCGTGCGATTGCCAAGCTAGGTAGGTTGTGTTAGTAGGTATAATATTTCATTCAATCTATATAATTTGATACAGCAGATCATACTAATGTCGTTTGCACGCACACGGATAAACCAAAGAGGTCTACAAATTGTAAAATTACTTAAAAGGAGGTAAATACAAATAGGTGAATGGTGCTGTCGATGATTAACACTATGTTATACATACATAATATACTCACGCCTTTTTCCCGTTGGGGTAGGCAGAGACAACAAGACGCCACTTGCTTCTATCCTTACAAACCTCACGCGCTTCCTCTACAGTCATTATACACTTTTCATATACATGCTCGCCGGTTTCGGGTACTTCGGACCTTGCCGTTTATGTTATGTGGTGGTGATAGCTTAATAGTATCACTGATTGAGATTTTAATTTTCTGGGTTTTTCCTACTAGGATCTCTTCGATCCCTTCACATTCCTTCCCGATCGAATCTCATTCCAAGCCGGTCTTCTTCCCAATGGCTTTGTAAATATGTGCATAAGAAATAACGACCCTCTTTATTTCTTATTCATTTAATTGCATCAGTTAACTCAGGCAATTTTATAGTACTATACAAGTGTTCACACTATGCGAGTGTTACCACTTAGGCCGGTGTTCACCGCCACTTTATCTTGGTTATTTTTCCGATGAATTAATCTGACAATGCGCGCGCAGTACTAGGTATGCATCTCATCCCATGTGAAAATGCGCGCGCAGAACTAACTAAGCAAGTTAACAGTCGGTTTTTCGATCGCCGGTTACATCACTGTCGGTGAACTTGGGTCTTAGCCGGTCCTGCTGTTTGACCGGTCCGGTGACAAATGCGCCAGTTGCAGTGCAATTCGTATGATGCTCTTAAGCCAAGTGGGAACACTCGCTAATAGTGACGACAGTATAATTATATTCTTCGTCTAGACATCACATGATAATATTGATGTTATGTCTGTACACCATTCCAGGTTGACTGATAGAGAATTACTTTTGCATTAAGTTTTCCTTCGCGTAAGACCATCACATATGTGTTGATGTTATGTTCAAGAAGTTTTCAATAAATAAGATGAACTTTGAATGGTTGGTAAATAATAACGAGGCGGCGTACCATCAACGAGCGCAGTCCTGTGACAGGAAGTTAGACCCTGATCTACCGAAAGCGGACGTAACGGTCCCGATTTATTTGTTGATTATGTTATGGTTGATACACTGCCAGACTTTAAGGATTTAAACTAATTGTACAGCTGCTACGTGACGACATTTTTTACGTGATAAAGATCAAAGTATCCCCTCCCTGTTTTAAATTTAACGAAGGGTGTATAAATGCACCGCACCGGGTCCGAATGTTACTGTGATAAAATTATTGGATACGTTTGCTGTGATGGCGTAGCGCGTATTTGTTCAAGCGGCAACATTGCTGCTAAACACAGCACCGAACGTTGTGGATTCGATCAACAGTCCACACAGGACTCCAATTTGCGTGATTCACAATATTAAATAAACAAATTTCAATTGTAGTTTGGATTTTCTTTGTGCATTTGGGCAAGCTGATTGATAAACATTAATGATTTTGAAGTCTCCGACAACAATTTCTCTAAAATAAAAAGCAGTTTTAAAGACATGGCACAGCAAAAACTTTAGCATGTGTTTCCTATACTTAATACGTCTGCTTCTCTTACATATTCATAGCCATTTACACATCGTCAGCATTAACAAGATCACGTCTTGTTTCTTGATGCGTGATTGGCGTGTGTATAAACTGGGTTAATTAAATGCCAACTTCGCGTGCATTTAATAAGAATTGTCAAAGTGGCGGACAATGGAAAGTATGATTTTCGACGTGTATTGACATAACAGCACCGTAATCATTCGTGGCATAGAAAGGCTATATACCTATAACTATCTCAGTCAGTCTATTGCAGTAACTGCTGAACATAGGCCTCTTCCAACATGAGCCACAATGATCGGTCGTCCTACTTTCAAACTTCTCCCTTCCGCATCCAGCCCGCCCCAACCACCTTTTTCAAGTCGTCTCACCACTTACCATACCTATATCTAGCCAAAAGCCAAAGTCAAAATCATTTAATCACTTAGGTCATAATATAACGGTTATGAACAATGTAATATCATTGGTTATGAACGTCAAATTAAAATTAAAATTTAATTAATGGGTTTAAATTTACATTTAGTGCCAAGTTCGCAATGAGTAGAACGACGAAAAAATTTTCGCTAGTAGCCAAATACATTGATCAAATATTGGGAATGTTCGTTAGATATAGGTCACAAAGTCGAAGTATAAAGGGGTCGCTGGAGTCTTTGTGTTCGTACTAAAAAAGGCAACTGCATGAATGGTGCAGTGGTCCGCAGTCAATCCATTTAAAAGAAAATGTAAAAATGTATTGGCAAGCCGAAAAACAAGAGTATGTTGTATTTAGTTTGCTGATAGCATATTTGAATTGAGACTTTTAAAGAAAACCTAGAACTTTCAAAATAATACTTACATGAATCGACAAATTTTAGATCAGAACAATTTGCTCGTAACAATTCGAAACTAAAACTAGGCTAATACCGTTAATACGCTCACATTCCACGCACAGCTGCCCCTTAATTACGCACATCAAACGCGTGAACTGGGTAAAATTAATGAATCCTTTCAACCTTGACAGTGGTACGTAACGGACGGCGATGCGTCGTCAGGCACCGCTGACTCCATAAGGTCATTGTTGCCAGTCAAAATACCGTGTGCCGTGAGTCAAACACAGGTATTGTATAATTAGCCTGTTCTGTTTGCCTCAAAACGTACGTGCATGCGATGACAATTGCGTAAATGTTGGACAAAATGTTTTTAATTGTTGCTGCTAGAATGAGTTTTATTACGTGTTTTTTTTAATGTAATTGATCTCCTGATGTGTAATGGATTATTGCCTTGTTGTAAGTTTCTGCTTATGTTTTGTGTGATCACGAGTTTAATCTAACTATATTATTAAACGGGTCTCTATCACGTAGACCTTTTTGCTCTCAAGGAGACTGACAGATTTAGAAGACTGAGGAGACAGTCTTTCCATGACCGCAAGTGATGTAAACCTATCAAAACGTGAAGGCAAGCAATAAAGTCCCATAAGATAGATTCATTATTATCGTCTTATAAACATATTTTATCAAATTAAATCTTTAGATAGATAATTCTTTATTGTGCAAATGTTGGTACAAATTCGGTGTAAATGACTTAAGTGTACTACATACATATAAATCTTTATTGTGCAAAATAGTTGGTACGTATAAATTAGGTACTAAGTGTAGTTTATAGGACATGTACATAAATTACAAGATACCTTACCCTGGGATAAGGATAATAATTAATAAGATATTTGTGATAAGTAAAAAATATGTATCTAGTCATATTGGCCACCACATAGCAGCCGCTTACACGCTGATTTATGAATCACCAGTTAGCTGTTCCGTGTCAGCACTCATATAATGCAACAGAAAGGCTCCTACAAAATGACTAATCAGCAATCACTGTCGTAAAGACACAAATGGAGTAATTATTGTCTGGTTATTACCTAGTCCATTCACAATATCACTTCTTAGGTATTCAGTAATAGGTATCTGACTAATTAATGTTTCGCAAAATTGGTGTATTGCAATAGGTATCACGATTTCAGATGCTGACACTTCATACTTTGAGGCATAGCACCTCATGGTGCGAATCATCATCATCATCATCATCACCAGCCTTTAACAGTCCACTGCTGGACTAGGCAGGAGAGCCGTCAAAGGAGAGCCTTTGAAAGGAGGAATTGGCCTACTATACCACGCTGGCCAAACGGGTTGGTATAGGGTTTGTATCAAGTTTTCCTTCTCTTACAGTGCTGTTCTCTGCATAATATGGTCCCTCTGTCGGCTCTTACGACACCCATGGGATGATATGGGGTGGTGACATTCCGTATTCTTAATCCGTCACTACACGGACTATGGTGCGAATACAATAAAAATATTGAAGAATGTAGGCAAATGAGATATTATTAATGTCTGCGGGATTCAATAATGCTTTGGCCAACTCAGTAAGTCAGTAAGTATAAGACACGTGCTTTGGTAGGACTGTTTTAGTCGAGCAAAAATCTGGCTACGTGACAAAAGAGTCTAATGATTGAATAGTCAGTAAACTACTTCACTGAGTAGCTGGAAATTACCTCAACAGCCAGACTTGTTAAAATGCTGTTTTGTACTTACGGCTACTTGCCAAGCACTTTGACTTTTGTCTCGTTCTTACGGCATAGAAAATAAGGATTAAAATCGTACTGCAACGGTTAAGGTTGACATGTCGCTGTGTCTACAACATATTTCTCCGCCAGGATCATGAGCATTCAAGCGAAACCAGAAACGAACACCAACCGTCTGCGACATCGTCCAACTCATTGCCACACAAATCACTAAAATGAGTTAAGATTGTCGTCACTTAATTGTGTAGGTATGTTCGTTAGTTGCAAAAATATTTACTCAAGTGATTGTCTTCAGAATAAATCCCACGCAGTACATTGAAGGATATTATAAAATGACTACACGGATGTAGCAATGTTTAAGTGGACACTTCTTATTATGACTGTGACTGGCATTTAAATTCAACAATGTACATACGCAATATACACATATCTGAACCTATAGATACTCGTACTTCAAGTGAAAATGGTTCTTGGATCCAATTGTTTCATAGATCTCAAAACTTGCAGAAAAGCAATAGCAGTTTTAAGAAATCAGCAGCTATTTTTGCCTTAGCACAATTATCAATGAATAATTCGTAACTTCATTAATTAGATGCTTCAAAAATGTTATGTGATGTGGCAATCCAAAGCCCGACCAACTGTATGGTACGTGATTACGTTCATGGGTGCATACACGGATATGTCCATATCCTGCACAGGGCAAAGCAATAAAATTACAACAGTCAACGACTAACTAACCATTTCATAATCAAACGTCTGAATTTAGAACTTGTTCTCCAATAAAGCCGTTCTAGATTAGAAGCATTTTCGAAACAATGCTGTTGGTTGATACATCGACACAGAACAAGTTCAGAAATTACGTAAGTAATCCACGACAAAATCCCAATTGCATTGTCCGCAAAACAATGGCATTACATACTTGGACATTTTTGTAACTCAGCAGCTTTGGACAGCAATTTTACAAGCGTTAAATTTAAAATGTTATGAAGTATTATGAGGCCTGGAGAGACATGAAATAAATCTGAACAAAAAATCGTGCAGTAATTTAAGCAGCAAATAAAAACTCTCGTCTCAACAGCATCTCCAACTACCGAGCCAAGGACTTTGGAAACGATCCCAACATTACCAAAAAATCTTTACTTGGAATCGACTTACCAAGTCATTTAGAATTTGAAGAACATAGTTGAAACCCCACGCACATCGATAGTTTTTTTTAAATATTCAAATCGTTCCTGGCCTTGCATAACCAATTAGTTAAACTATGGAATCTTAAAATGGCTTCCATGTAGGTAGTCATCGAACGCAACCGACCGAAACGAAGAAGGCAAAATGAATCTTGCTACTTGTAAACAGTTGCAAGAACTTTGACCTATTGGCAAAAAAATGCAAGCACTTTTTACCATTGGAACACTATGTATCTACGTAATCGCTTTTATATGCTGAGCGAGACGTGAGGTTAAAGGAATCAGTTTCTTTGCTTTATGATGTAAACCGGTCCTAAGTTTGTAAATGCAATTTCGGCAATTTCGATTGCCTTAAATTCTGTGTAAGACCGATAAACTGTTACCTACAAGGCATGGATAATTGAACAAGTCACGTCAGGTTTTGGTTATCAAACCACCGAAACAGATATATATTCTGTACACAAATACTGACTTTACATTTTGACTGTCTATTTATAATGTATGTCCGTGTGGTGACGGATTAAGAATACGGATTGTCACCACCCCATATCATCCCATGGGTGTCGTAAGAGCCAACAGAGGGAGCATATTATGCAGAGAACAGCACTGTAAGAGAAGGAAACCTTGAAACAAAACCTATCCTAACCCGCTTGGCCAGCGTGGTATAGTAGGCCAATTCCTCCTTTCAAAGGAGAGGCCTAGTCCAGCAGTGGACTGTTAAAGGCTGATGATGATGATGATGATTTATAATATCGATGCCCTTTATTACGGCTGGTAGTGAATGGATTAAGAGAACGGGAGAGCGAGTCTTGTGGCGAATCCCATGTCTACCGGTGGTCTGCATTAGGCTGTTGTAATTATCTAATCTATATCAAGTATCGCTGTTCGAAACATAACACCAATTAAGATAATCTTGAAAACCCAATCAAACTTTCCTACTAAATTATTATTTTTTAATTTGCATGCTGTCATTGCCAATCAAGAAATAATTTAATTAACATCGAGGTCTTTTTGAATATAATTTGATAACGTAACGAATGGTTTTAATTACAGATATCGTGTTAAACTAGTGTTCCTACGAGTAGTGTAGTTTACATCGCGGATATGAGGCAGGTTCCTTGTAAAATGTCAAAAGAGCGTGGTAGTGTGTATACATAGGGCTGTCCGGATTATTCCGGTGGAATGGCAGGAAATGTTCTAGATAGACTATGACTCAACGTCTGGCTATGGATGAAATTTATTCGTATTTTTACTAATGTAAAACGACAGTTTAACACATTCTGTACCAACTTTAACTGTTTTATGGCTGCATCTGTTACATAAAAGAGACTTTTTATTATGTAACGCAACCATCTATTATTGATTATTCTAATATTTATGTAACGGATGTCAATCGCGTATTGATTCGGAAATATATGTAGATGATATATAATACCTTTGTCTATATTGTTATGGGTAACCCCACGAGTTACGAGATGACTTATAAATATTTTGAAAGTATTTATTACCACTTACTCGGCCAGTAACAGTAAAGCTTGCTAATAAACGACGACTTATGTTATGTGTAGAAAAGTTAATAATATTATACCACATGTAAAGGATTAACCACCAACCAACCGCGGACCATCAAGTTGGCAAATAGATTTTCTGTATACGTTGGTAGTTTTAGACAGTGACATCCCTATCCGTAGCTAGTTTCTCACGAATATCTGTCCTCTCAAGATGAAAGTCTCGCATGACGGAGATCGAGATTTTACTATCTTTAAGATGTATGATAATAATACATAATGATAGTATTTTTTGTGATGGCGATGATACAATTGTTTCAATGGATAATCCGGTTGCTTCGGCGTGAAGTGAACGACTTAAAGTAGAGCGCAATTTAATATGACCTATAAGTAGGTATGTAACTTTTAGGTCATATTAAATTGCGCTATGCATGTACAAGCCTAGTATAAATATTGTACTGATGAACTTACCTACTTACTGTCCATGTAAAAATCTTTGACTATTTAAAAGAAAGCTCAATAGTTTAAAATACATAGGTAGAGTATAGTAAGTGCTAGGATTATAGATCTAAAACTCTACTAAGTTCTACATACATAGACTCACGCCTGTTTCCCGGAGGGGTAGGCAGAGACTACGGAACGCCATTTGCAACGATCCTGACATATCATACTAAGTTCTAGTAGTTATTTTTGTTATTTTTAGGTTTTAGCTTGTTAAAACCATATATTTTAAGGATGTACCTTATCATTGGAGATAATTTATAAACAATCTTAATATTTCACAACTCCAGCTCTAGGAAGAATAATTATATCCTGCGTGTGTCTAATACAGATTGTAGAAATGTGTTTTTAATATATTTTTTCGCTTTTTTTCTTAATGTTTTAAAATACAGATAGTTTTCTTCAAAGAGATAAATAAATTAAGAACAATGCTATATCATTGCGTGAGATTCTCCTGTTTGTGCGAAGTCGAATATGAAGCCATTATTTTCAGCAGTTTAGGCAGATTAACACAACTATTGTAGTTCCAAGCTAATGATACATTAAACCGAACAATACGTTCAAAAATACTCATCACTCGCAATTCAAAGTACCAACCTTTCTAAAAACCAACTATTGTTTGATCCGTGAATTCGTCTGCCTATTGTAATCACCCTCAATTTCATAACCAGTGACCTTCCATAACCACAGTCTATCAAACAATACACTATGTATTACAGCAATAATCATAATACCAGCTATTGTAGCCATAAAAGGTGTTTGTATTGATGTTTTGAATATTTCTTTATTTGCGTTACGAATGGGTTGGTTGGTTGATAGCTACTTGACGTTGAGCTGACCTTGTCTTGAATGAGAGATAAAGTATGTGATATACAAGTGTAGTTAAAATAATAGATAGAATATTAAATATGAGATACTCTGTAATATTACACCTCTACCTACCCCTTCGGGGATTCAGGCGTGAGTGTATATAATAAAAAAAAAGATACTCCTAATGGCAACTTCTTGAAATGCCAGCATCTTAAAAGCAACTTCTCGAAATACAAACTTCCCAAAATGCAAAGTTCTCGAAATGCCAACTTCTTAAAATGATACAATAATATTTTTGACTATTTCTTCAACATTGGTTCTACTAAAAACAAACCAGCCACGTCCAAGGTCGTCAGCCTACTAATTCAGTTTTCAAGCAAGATAAAATTTATAATAATAAGACTATTAGTTTGATTTTCCGTTTTCTCCTTTATCTATTTACCTCCAGCAAACTTGCTGTCTTAAAACGCGAAATATTACACAATGAAATTAAAGACTTTACAGATTTTATTGTTGCTTATTTCGGTTCGGAGTACAGCAACCATATTTACTTAAATCGAAATATCTAGAATACCTCTTGAGGTATTCTAGATATTTCGGTCTTCACTCTTACCGGACTTTTTGTTTGCTGGTCAGAAAATGTATAGAAAAAAATGTAAATATTTTTTTTAATTTTAGGGTCATTAAATTCATGTGAAACTAAAATGAGGTCCGATAATAGCCATAGAATGTATGGATATGAAAAGTAGGTAGGTATATTTATTTCATGTCAAGTTATGTTATAAAGTTCTTACGAATCATCAACGTTTTAACTAACACAACTTTTAAATAAACAAAGTAATCTTTGCCTTTAATCACCATCGTGCTAGCGTTATCACGGTTGCATCCAAGACGTACACGCATTGAAGCCCGAGGTCCGTTTACTGGTCTAACCAGACATCAACTTTTTTACAGAGCGACTGCCGTCAGACCTCCGCAACCCAAAGGGATAGGAATATTCCATGGTTTAGACCAGTATCAGTTTATATGAGAGTACTGAATCCCCGTAACGACTGTCAAAGATCTTCATGAAGCTAATTGACAATTAAATGCACACATAACTCCGAAAAGTCAGTGGTGCGCGCCGTGGTTTCGAACCTGATAACCTCTGCATGTCAGTCCGTTGGTATCTCCACTAGAATATCGCTGCCTTCGTAATTCTTGCATTTTAATATACTTAATAGTTTAATTTCGCCGAAATAATTGTCATCCACTAGACAAACTTTCACGTTGTGTCAACGAACACATAATAACCGGAGATTTAGGAGCAGCAAAATGGTCGACTTCTTCGAATTCGAATATTAATCTCTCCACCTATTATGTCCAGTCGTTTCTAATAGCTAAATATTACTGAATCGTGGTCAAACAATCATTGTGGGTTATTGCATTCTTTGCTAATGGGTTATCGTCGATTCTTGAAGCAGTTAATGAACTTGGATTTCATAACGTCTGCATAAAATTAGTAACGGACCATTGCCATTTGCTTGTATTGCTTTACGTCATTTCTTAGTATCGCAAATGTGCAGAAACAAGTCCAAACACCAATAAATATCTCGTTTTCTCGCTAAAAGGTATAGAATACATTTAATCCATAGAATACATTCAAGTTATATGTTTTTATAATTCTTTTGCTTGCGTGAATATCATTTATATCATTGTCTGGATAACGGATCTGATGTTTATACTATCGGGGTTTAGTTTCAAATTTAAATCTATTATGTCGCGCTCGGTCTTGTTCAAGCGCAATGTTCGACCAGTCTAAACATCCATCAACAGTTGCAAACTCTGAACATCATATAGTCATCAAATCATTCCGTTATCCATATCCACCGCATTCCACATCCCGATGTTTTGCATCATTTCTTTTGCTTTAGTTTACATAACTTATTGCATCTCATTTCCTACCAATCGTACTAATCCATCGATTATTCAACAATTTCCCTGTTTTCCTTCAAACCGTATTTCCTTTCGGATTCAATAGCTTAAGCCGACCTCTTTGTCGGTCAGTCATGCTTTTACTTTGTTATTGTATAACTGGCTTAAATCGTTATATCTGGTTAATTATGCACAGTGAGTTAACAGTTTTGTAGCAGTAGTTTAACAACGGTTATGGTGGAGCCATTTGATTGTGCGTACTGGGATCTTGCAACTTTGTATAATTTGATACAGTTAGGCTTACGTCGGTAACGATAATTGATCGTCATGGTATCTTCGATGGTATTTGCCAAGGCTGGTGAAAATTGTGGCTAATTATAATAAGTAAGTAGTGCGTTTTCTTGCAAAAATGAATCATGTTTCCAAAATGGTACGATACGAATGGTAAAGGTATGCTGGCATTGATTAGCAATAATTACTACTAGACTCATAAGCGAATGTTGGAATCGCGTTTCGAGAACATTATACCGACATTTCCTTTTTTCGATTTGAAGTGCCTACTTCATGGTATGATAGCCCTTTGGCTAAGCCAGTCAGTCAACGTCAGCGTATATAGCGTATGCATAGCTCTGTAATTGATCTATTAATGTGACGTTCGTTTTCATTTATTAGCCCAAGCGTGCCTTTGGTCTTTAGTGAAAAACCTAGACAAAACAGTAAACCAACTCTATGATAAACTTTATATCAAGGGCCACGCTAAATATAGCAGTCAGTACTAAATGTGAATAAAATTTGTCAGTTGTAACATAGTATTTTCTTGACTATTATGATGAACGACTCGGCGATCAATGAACGGTTTTAAAATTCCAAAACAAAGTTTTTACAACTGTGATACGGTCTGAAGCACATTGTTCATGAACTCATCTCTTTATAGCTAACATAATATGATGTTTCGTATGTGAATGGCCAGCCGGCAGGAAGGTGTAGGTACGTACAGTTTTTAAAGCAAATCAGAGTTGCTCTAAAACTCGCGATTTGGAAGTTACAAAACCGATTAATGTATGTATATTGACGCAAATAAATCATAGGGAAGATGATAAACATGGCCTAAAAAGAGATATACCAGCAAGTGGAAATCAGTTTCTTCTTCCACTCCAGGAAGAAGACGAGAAATTGTATGCACAGTTATAATTTTCACCATTTTCTTTCGCCAAAAATAGAAGATTTTCCGTGCTTATTTTACACCCGGTGAACTTTAGATACGAATCACGTACGCATATGACTATTAATGAGTTTTGTCTTATACACCGAGTGCGCATACTGATTGCCTGCTTATAAGACGTACATAATTACTGCGCAGTTATTTATGATACCATGTAGTTTCATGTTACGGTGCAATCTGTAGACTTATAATCACGTGAGGCTACGGACTTCTTAATTTGAGTAAGTAGGCAAAACTGTAATAACTAAACCCAAACTTTCACTGAGTGATTTTAGTACAACGTACCGGATCTATTGCCCTTAAAAGAGAACTTTTATTGAGTAGATGACTAACGTCAGGCATATTATAAGAGAATTACTCAATAGCATTCCTAACATCAAAATAACAGTGCACTGCAAAGGTAAGGTAAGGTAGGTTCAAAATTTTTCTTAATCTATCTTCAGGTACGATAGTAGTAGACTAAATTTTGCTAGTAGTGAATCCCGTGTTTTTGGAAACAAATAGTAATTTACAAATTACATAGGTATACTGCATTATAATAGGTAACACCTACATGCTGGAGAAATATATTTACAGTCCACAGATACACAGTTTTGGAATCGTCTGATAATTTCAGTATTTGGGCCGGGGTAACAAGTTTTTTGCGGGCAACGTTAAAAAGAAACAAAGAACTAGAAACCTAGACTAGAAACAATAATTTGTTGATCACACGTGTATGAGTGCAAATCTAAGCAAGCGAAATTGCCGTGGTCAGTCGTGCATTTCAAACAAGAAATAATCTTACATTCACAGTACTAGTCTGCCTCACAGCGAAATACCAACGAAACAGGTCATCAGGTCGATAACCACATCAAGCAGACTTACATAACCAAACCCGCATCCATTACTAGATCATTGCAAATAAGTGAAAACATTAACAGTACAAATATACTTAATGAACAGAGAGGTCCAATTCTCGTAATCTATATTAGTTTAAAATGCAGTTTCGATCTAATGTCAGAAATAGTATGCTCCACAAATTAGTATCTGAATGATAACGTGACCAGATCCTAATTAATTCAAAGTGTCAAACTATGTGTCAACGTCGAACTATATAAGATAAATTAGACGATAACACAGAATATATAATTAGTACCAACGGTAACGATAATGACAATAAGTTAGCAGAATACCGATTGTGAGTCATTTCAAAATGTAATCTCATTTCGTTAAAATACAGTTTCGATATGATATAAAATACGAGAATTGGCCATCTGATCTACTATTCGTTCGAAAGCGACGTCTAAAATTTCTAAATGATTGCACAGCACATTATAATTTCTTTTATGTTTGGAAAGAAAGCAACAGTTTTGAACTGGCGCTGCGAATGGTCAGTTTTACGGTAATCAAATTTAATCACGACTCGTTTAAGAATATTTATAGTATTGCTGTTATGTAAAGCTTTATTAGTCACGTCCGGTGTTATAATATCCTTAGTAATGTAATGGAAATGTTTATAAGGATTATTTATTACGTAGGTACTGTTTTGGGGTGCCGATATTTCGTTACTGTTGCCCGCGCCGCAATTACGGTAGCACTGATGAAGGTGGGACTTAGGTAGGTACAGTGCATCCAGGATATTTTTGATTAAATTATTATCTTGAACTCGTTATTATAACTTGACTTGACGTTCCTGCCCATATTAAGCTGGAATGGTTGGGCAACCCTTCCTTGAATGTTGAAAAGGCACTTAAGAACCCAATGGTGGCCAAGGTTCTGCATTACTGAAAATTTTACAGTTAGACTCCTAAAAATCCTCTTAAGAACTGAACTTCTTTGAATAGACCTTATCCATTAGTCACCTGGTATCGTCGATATGGCAGCTATTCAAAATAGAAATCTTATCCAGCAATTTCGCTTTCTCACCTAATCACCACCTTCAATTCCTGCGAGGTGTGGAAAGCGACAGGTTGGCAGTTAATTCAAAATGCATCTCGCATCCCGCTATTTGAGAAAGCTACATACTTTAATCCCGTCAATATCCGATAGAAAACAACTAGCACTTTTCCATAACTTTCCTCGAGAATGATGCGTATCGGAGTATTTATTCCAACACGAATTGTAACTGGCTTTGCATCCTCCAATAAATGACACTCAAGCCCATCTTTTTAGGACCAGGGATAGCTAAGAGATGGAATGCATGCAAATACACTCAGTACCTAGTTTACAGACTTTTGGTCTCGCAGTGGATACCTGAGGCAAGCGGAAGAAATGGCAGAGAATCTAGCCAAAATACATATTAGTATGTACGACGCCTACTCACTAAAACCACCGTGGTTCCCTTCCGCTACTCATAGCGGCGCGGTCTTGCGTTTTATAGTTGGTTAACTTTGCTGCCACCAATTACAGCCGTCATTTTCAATAGCATCTTTCAACAGGATTTGCTCTCCATCCAAGTGCAATATCCCAGACTGTGCAATCAATTGTATTACTGTTGTTAATGCTCTTGGTGCAATTTATTATTAACGTGTGAAGGATCACATGACCGTTCCATTGACGTTTGATGCTGAGAGCCTTTAATCAAAATAAATCTGTCTTTTTAATCAGATTTCGGTCGTTATTCTTTTGTAACACAAAGATGTCTACAATGATTACAATTACTAAATCAGTGTGTAGAATGAGTGGTTTTGAGAAAGCTTTATCAGGTTTACCTCTTGAATTTGAGAATGTCGTAGTACTAGTACTAACGTTAGTACTAATATTATTTTCTCTAGTCAGAATCGACAAAGAAATACCTACCTACACAATTAATCAAAATCAAATAGGTGGGTACAAAACCAACAAATGAGATATGAAAGGAAAACCTCCGTTACACAAGCCCTAAAAGTCTTTATTCTTTTTAACTTCTGCGTTAAAACGCAATAAACATATTAAGTAAAACAATATACAAAAATCTCAAGGAAATACAGCGTTTACATTCGTGTAATAAAAGTGAACGTATGCAGTAAATAATACCATCGTTGTCACCTCATTTATTATTACGTGTCTTTAAGTTCTTGTCTCTTATTTCACAAGAGACGTAATATTATTATTTAAAACTTTTGCTTCATGAGGTTGTGAGTATTGTTATATTTTATAAGGTAAGTACTTATAGCATACAATTACGTGTGTGTTTTGTGTTGAAATCGGCAGAGATATGACACCATTATTTTTATAGCTAAGTAATAAAATTAAAACTTTCTGTCGGACAAGGGAAACAAATTGAAGGTTTTAAGATTAATCACAAACTGAAGTCGCCTTTTTTATTAAGTAATTACATTAACAACTATCTGCTGCCCGTGGCTTCGTCCGCGTGTAAATTACATTTGCCTTGTATACTAAACCTGTGCGAACTCTTACTTCGGCTGTAATGAAAGAAATATTCCTGCTAGATAGCCATAAGTCTAACATCATCATCATCAATCCTAGCGCCATCCCGGTCACGCATTGAGACCTCCGCCGTGGAATACGAGATCCGCTTTTCCAATTTATCTTCTTCACCAAAAATTTTGGACAAATATAGCCATAACTCTTTGTCCAGAATAATTTCCTTAAAAAAACTGAGTACTTGAATTGTGCCTTAGAATATGCAAGAGCATTATTCTGACTACATCCGCATCTTGATTGTATTTTCACAACTACCGAAAGCAATCTACGCTATCAACACCATTTAGGAAATGTCTAAACGCCAATTACTTTAGCAATAAAGCTTAAAATAGAATAAAAAGTCCAGTTCTTGCTATTGTTTACTTGCAAGAATCCGTCACACTCGTTGCTCCAGTTTAGTCAACAAAGCGGGCTAATTTCTTCTTTTTTGGTCTTCCTATGATGTAACACTTAAACATTAGCTAAAGAGTGTGTTACGTGGATGTCATTGTTCCTATTGTGAATTTTGCTGTGGTAGTTTTTGTGTCTTTTGCAGTTTTTTGTAGAGCTGGTGCATTATCGGAATTAGACAGGATGTCTTGTGAGTCATTTTTGTTGCGCGTTTTTATTGTACCTAACTACCTACTTTGTAAATATTATGCTGCTCGTTTTCGTCGGCCACTTGGTCTTCTGCGACTACTTCGTTCAAATTAAAATACTTTCAAAGTAGAATTTTAAAGAAAATTACTAGTCCATTCTTAGAACAGCCAGAATATCATCTTAAAATTAAGTAAAATTTAAAGTAATCACGACCTGATAGCTGGATTTTGAGTGATACTTGCACGAGGTTACTAGGCTGCGATTTTCTTTAAAAGGGCTCGTTCGGCTTCGTTCTGTGTTCGATGTGCGAAGTATTTGGTGTGATAACTAATTATACCTATGACATATTCTACCGTAGTGAGATTTGCAAACAGGCAAATCTCACTACGACATTCTCAAATTCAAGAGGTAAACCTGATAAAGCTTTCTCAAAACCACTCATTCTACACACTGATTTAGTAATTGTAATCATTGTAGACATCTTTGTGTTACAAAAGAATAACGACCGAAATCTGATTAAAAAGACAGATTTATTTTGATTAAAGGCTCTCAGCATCAAACGTCAATGGAACGGTCATGTGATCCTTCACACGTTAATAATAAATTGCACCAAGAGCATTAACAACAGTAATACAATTGATTGCACAGTCTGGGATATTGCACTTGGATGGAGAGCAAATCCTGTTGAAAGATGCTATTGAAAATGACGGCTGTAATTGGTGGCAGCAAAGTTAACCAACTATAAAACGCAAGACCGCGCCGCTATGAGTAGCGGAAGGGAACCACGGTGGTTTTAGTGAGTAGGCGTCGTACATACTAATATGTATTTTGGCTAGATTCTCTGCCATTTCTTCCGCTTGCCTCAGGTATCCACTGCGAGACCAAAAGTCTGTAAACTAGGTACTGAGTGTATTTGCATGCATTCCATCTCTTAGCTATCCCTGGTCCTAAAAAGATGGGCTTGAGTGTCATTTATTGGAGGATGCAAAGCCAGTTACAATTCGTGTTGGAATAAATACTCCGATACGCATCATTCTCGAGGAAAGTTATGGAAAAGTGCTAGTTGTTTTCTATCGGATATTGACGGGATTAAAGTATGTAGCTTTCTCAAATAGCGGGATGCGAGATGCATTTTGAATTAACTGCCAACCTGTCGCTTTCCACACCTCGCAGGAATTGAAGGTGGTGATTAGGTGAGAAAGCGAAATTGCTGGATAAGATTTCTATTTTGAATAGCTGCCATATCGACGATACCAGGTGACTAATGGATAAGGTCTATTCAAAGAAGTTCAGTTCTTAAGAGGATTTTTAGGAGTCTAACTGTAACATTTTCAGTAATGCAGAACCTTGGCCACCATTGGGTTCTTAAGTGCCTTTTCAACATTCAAGGAAGGGTTGCCCAACCATTCCAGCTTAATATGGGCAGGAACGTCAAGTCAAGTTATAATAACGAGTTCAAGATAATAATTTAATCAAAAATATCCTGGATGCACTGTACCTACCTAAGTCCCACCTTCATCAGTGCTACCGTAATTGCGGCGCGGGCAACAGTAACGAAATATCGGCACCCCAAAACAGTACCTACGTAATAAATAATCCTTATAAACATTTCCATTACATTACTAAGGATATTGTTACGAGCTGGGGTTCGACGATAAATTATAACTCACTATGCCAGAAAACTGAACTTTATTTCCTACACAAACACTAAGTATAACACTAGATACACACACTTAATTTTCACTTCACTAGTAAAACACACTATTCACACCACTAGAACAACACTAATAAAACACCACTAAACACTTCCGAATTACTTCCTTCGCTTGATGTTGATCGCTTTCCGTATTCAATTGTTACTGTCCGGTCCGTTCGCTCCCGCTCTATTTATACTGGCCGGATAACATCACTAGGCTTTTCGAGACGACTCACGATATTTCTGGAAACGTGTAAGGTGTTTCTAGAATTGCGTAAATGTTCTATTTACACCTACGCCATCTATTAGAGGATAGATGAAACAGCCTTAAACCCGATACATCTAATCTCATGTAGTTCTCCCATTCACGGATAGATGGCGTTATTTTCAATTCGTAACACGGCCTCCCTCTTAAACGTGTTCGTCTCGAACATCGTTAGACCCATAGTAACGAGCCAACCGGTCCACATGAACTATCTTCGGTGCACCTCGCGACCCCTTCTGGATTCGATAGGTAACGTCGTTCATCCTGGTAATTATGCGATATGGCCCGTCCCATCTGGCCTGTAACTTAGGCGATTTTCCTTTGCTTCGTACTGGGTTATGAAGCCACACCAATGATCCCTCATCGAAGCCTTTGTTATTTGCCTTCCGGTCGTAGCGAGTCTTCATCTTCTCAGACATCTGTTGTCCAGATTCCCTGATGTGCTCGTATACGTCGTTCATCCTGTTGCGTAGCTCGGTTGCGTAATCCGTTATATTGCGTGGAGATTCTGGTGGAATACCGGTGATAAGGTCTGCAGGTAAACGGAGCTCTCTACCGAAATTGGCAAAAGCTGGTGTTACTCCTGTAGTTTCGTGGACCGCACTGCGATATGACAGGAGAAATGGTTGGATGTGCTTGTCCCAATCTCTTTGTTTGCTCTCCACGACCTTCGCCAGGTACCTTTCCAGTGATTGGTTAAACCGTTCAACCATGCCATCTGATTGCGGATGATAAGCCGTGGTCCTGGTTTTATGTGCACCCATTACGCGACAAGTCTCCTTGAACACCTCAGATTCGAAGTTCCGGCCTTGATCGCTGTGGATTTCCAAGGGCACCCCGAACCGACAAAAGACTTCATGCACCAGCTTATCAGCCACTGTGGTAGCTTCTTGATTTGGGATTGCAAACACTTCAGGCCACTTCGTGAAGTAATCCATCACAACCAAGAAGTATTTGTTTCCGTCCTGGCTCTCAGGAAACGGCCCAGCGACATCCAACGCTATGCGCTCCCATGGAGCTCCCACATTGTACACCTTTAATGCACCTCTGCTTCGAGTGTGTGGCCCCTTGACAGCCGCACAACTTGTGCATTTGCGGCACCAATCCTCGACGTCATCTCGACAGTGGAGCCAATAAAACCGCTCCCGGATCTTAGTAAGGGTCTTCTTAACTCCCATGTGACCTCCCGAAGCACCATTGTGATAGAGCTGCAAGACTTCCGGCACCTTAGTTTTGGGCACTACCATTTGCAAATGGCACTGGTTACCGCGAGCGTTTTCCCATTTGCGGCACAGAACTCCATCCTGGACGACCAAGCTTTCCCACTGTGCCCAATAACTCTTGGTGATGGGGCTCATTGCTGCGATATCATTCCATTTGGGCCTAGGCGCATCTGATTTTTTCCATTCAAGAATCGGCTGTACATCCTTGTCATCTTGCTGAGCACTCTGCAAAGCTTCTCTCCATTCGTCGCTTAGATCCGTCTTTAACATCCTCACTAGCGCTGCCTGCTTTGCTTCCTGTCGGCTACAGTGCTTGCACTGGTCGGGACACGGCCTACGCGATAGGGCATCTGCGTTACCATGGGACTTGCCGCTGCGATGTTGTATTACAAAATCAAACTCTTGCAGTAGTTCAATCCATCTAGCTACTTGTCCTTCTGGGTCCTTAAATTGAAGTAGCCATTTCAGCGCTGCATGGTCGGTTCGCAGGTGGAATTTACGGCCCAACAAGTATTTGTTGAAATGCTGCAACGTCTTTACTACAGCCAAGAGTTCCCGCCTGGTGACGCAGTAGTTTCTTTCGGGTTTGGATAAGGTCTTGCTGAAGTATGCTATAACAACTTCTTGATCACCCTTCTTCTGTGACAGCACGCCGCCAATTCCGGTGTTACTGGCATCTGTGTCAACTATGAATTCATGCTCATTGTCAGGGTAGCCTAGAATAGGTGCAGTACACAGATGTTCCTTAAGCTTCTGGAATGCAACGTCACAGCTCTCATTCCAACAGAACTGCACTCTGTCTTCGGTGAGCTTATGAAGAGGTCGAGCAATGTCAGCAAAGTTCTTCACAAACCGTCGATAGTAGGAGCATAATCCGAGGAATGCTCTGACCTGCGTTTTGTTCTCTGGAACTGGCCACTCCTTCACGGCAATGATCTTATCCGGGTCAGTTTGAATACCGTTCTCCGAGACCACATGTCCTAGAAAGTTCACTTGCCGTCTGAATAACGCGCATTTCTTCGGACTCAGCTTCAAATTAGCACCTCGTATTTTTGACAGCACTTGCTCCAAGTTTCGAAGGTGATCCTGGAAGGTGCGCCCCACGATGATGATGTCATCCAGGTAGACCAAGCAGGCGTCTCCAATCAGTCCCATAAGCACTCGCTCCATCAGTCTCTCAAAAGTAGCCGGAGCGTTGCACAATCCAAAGGGCATGACGTTAAATTGCCACAGTCCTTTGCCTGTGGAGAATGCCGTCTTCTCTTTGTCTCGAGGATCTATTTCCACCTGCCAGTAGCCACTTTTTAGGTCTAAGGTAGAAAACCACTTCATCCCCGTCAGCGTATCCAGTGTGTCATCGATCCTTGGCAGCGGGTAGCTGTCCTTCTTCGTGATGTCATTCAATCGGCGGTAGTCTACACAGAAGCGCATGCTGCCATCCTTCTTCTTAACTAGGACAACCGGAGAGCACCACGGGCTGGACGAAGGCTCGATTACGCCTTCGTTCACCATACCGTCGATCATAGCTTCTACTTCACGTTCCCGTGCCACTGGCACACGTCTTGGTCGCTGGCGAATCGGTGCTTCACTTCCCGTGTTTATTTTGTGCTGGACTAGTGCTGTCTTCCCTATGTCGGCATCACTGGTCGAGAAAATATCCGCGAACCGGTTCAACATCTTCTGAGCCTCGGTCTTCTCTTCCTCCGACAGGGTACTTTCGCAGTCCTCTAAAAGAGTAGACACGTCGAATCGTGCACCCTGAACCTTGGCGCTGGTAGGTTGCTCTTGACATCTACGCATCCAAGCCGCTCCTTCATAGGTGCCCAATTCCGTCCCTTTCTTGAGCGACACTTCTTTGTCACTTGCATTCAGTGCGCGTACTGATGAAACTTTTGTACCCCTTACCAAGGTTCGTGCAATCTTCCAGGAGGCCTCTTTCTCTAGACCTTCGATTAGTACGCAGCGGTTCCCTCGACCAGAATTTCCTGATAAACAAACTGGTACAACAGTTTCCGACCGCGGGTGAAGAATGACCTTCTTCAGGCAGTACACTTTTCCTGAAGTTGCACCTTCCATGAAGACTTCTTCCGAGCCACACTTCAACACTCCCTGGCTAACATCGATCTCGCAGCGATACTTCCGCATGAAGTCCAGGCCCAAGATGCAGTCGTCCACTATATCGGCCACGATGACTTTGTGACGGTAAATTTTGTTGCCTAGCTTCAGATCCACCTCCATTTCACCTCGGACGGTTATGTGCTGACCGGTAGCTGTTCTCAGATTCACACATTCATTGTTCCTGAAGCAGCCCCGAAGAACCCGTCTTGCCAGATGGAAACCGACGACTGTCCGAGAAGCACCCGTGTCCAATGTCAGCTTGCATGGTGTTCTGTTAATTTCGCCTTCGATGATCAGGCTGTTCCCGTCGCATGATTGCGAGATCGAGATACTTGGGGCTCTTCCATTACCAGCCAGCACCCGCCCCGCAGTCCTGGCTTCTACTCGTTTCCCTGCTCTCGCTGCCTGGCAGGCACATCAGGCGACCCCTTTGGTGGAGACAGGGTGTCACCAGGCTGCCTACGCTTTGGGCAGCTCAAACGGATATGGCCTCTTTCTCCGCAGTTGTAGCACCGAGGTGATGACAAGACTTCCCTGATGCGGTGACCTCGGTCGTCGCGTCGCACTGCTTCCACCTCCAGAGCGTGGGCTAAGGCGTCCTTGAGGTCCTTGAAGTGCCCAAGCCTCACTGCTGCTCTTACCTCCAGGTCCCGGATCCCATCCGTAAACGCCTGTACGAGGTTCCCGTCAATAAGCGCAGGAGACGACTGGTATGCCTTCCTGACCAGCTTTTCCACCTCTAGAGCCCACTGCTGCAGAGTTTCTCCGTTGCGTTGTGTCCTGTCCTTCAGCTGAGCACGATAAACGTGTTCAAGGTGCGCGTCACCGTATCTCGCCTCCAGCGCCTCCAGGAGCTTTTCGTAGGTGACGTCTTGCCCGAGTGCCTCCAACACTGTCAAGGCCCGGTCGCGAAGGCCCAAGGTTAGGGCGGTTAAGGCTTGTTCTTTGGTCCACCCATTCGATCGCATCACAGCCTCGAACTGGATCTTGTATGCAGACCATGATGACGAGCCATCAAATGGTGGAACCTTAAATCCACGAGGTGAGGGCGCTACAGCCGCTGGTGTCACTTCGAGCCCACGCAACTTCTTCTCCACTTCAGCAACACAGGTCTCGTGGTGGTCGTGTACACGCTTCTCTATGTCGCTGATACGGGCCTCATGCTGCTGAAGTTCCTCCTTGACCGCCTTCAAGTCCTTCCCTACAGCGGCGCTGAGGTCCTTCATAAGCACCACCTGCTCTTCTAGGCGGCGCGCGTGCTCCTCCTTGTCACGCTGGAGCTGTTGTTCTAGGCGGCGCGCGTGCTCCTCTTGACGGCGAGCCTGCTCCTCCTTGTCGCGCTGAAGCTGTTCCTCCAGGCGGCGCGCATGCTCCTCCTGACGGCGCGCGTGCTCCTCTTGACGGCGAGCCTGCTCCTCCTTGTCGCGCTGAAGCTGTTCCTCCAGGCGGCGCGCCTGCTCCTGCATGAACGCCATCAGAGCCGCGATGTCGGGCACCGCCACGGAGTGTGCGCTTGTAGGCTCCACTGCATCCGCGGATTCGCCTGGTCCACTAGACGATGGAGAAGGAACGTCTCCGAAGCGTCTCTGGTCCAGGTCTTGCTGGCGCTGGTTCCTGGTACGCACACCTTCAGTTTCTTCCTTCGGCATAACCGGCATAATTTATCCCTTTCTTCTGACACCAATTTGTTACGAGCTGGGGTTCGACGATAAATTATAACTCACTATGCCAGAAAACTGAACTTTATTTCCTACACAAACACTAAGTATAACACTAGATACACACACTTAATTTTCCAACACTAATAAAACACCACTAAACACTTCCGAATTACTTCCTTCGCTTGATGTTGATCGCTTTCCGTATTCAATTGTTACTGTCCGGTCCGTTCGCTCCCGCTCTATTTATACTGGCCGGATAACATCACTAGGCTTTTCGAGACGACTCACGATATTTCTGGAAACGTGTAAGGTGTTTCTAGAATTGCGTAAATGTTCTATTTACACCTACGCCATCTATTAGAGGATAGATGAAACAGCCTTAAACCCGATACATCTAATCTCATGTAGTTCTCCCATTCACGGATAGATGGCGTTATTTTCAATTCGTAACAATATTATAACACCGGACGTGACTAATAAAGCTTTACATAACAGCAATACTATAAATATTCTTAAACGAGTCGTGATTAAATTTGATTACCGTAAAACTGACCATTCGCAGCGCCAGTTCAAAACTGTTGCTTTCTTTCCAAACATAAAAGAAATTATAATGTGCTGTGCAATCATTTAGAAATTTTAGACGTCGCTTTCGAACGAATAGTAGATCAGATGGCCAATTCTCGTATTTTATATCATATCGAAACTGTATTTTAACGAAATGAGATTACATTTTGAAATGACTCACAATCGGTATTCTGCTAACTTATTGTCATTATCGTTACCGTTGGTACTAATTATATATTCTGTGTTATCGTCTAATTTATCTTATATAGTTCGACGTTGACACATAGTTTGACACTTTGAATTAATTAGGATCTGGTCACGTTATCATTCAGATACTAATTTGTGGAGCATACTATTTCTGACATTAGATCGAAACTGCATTTTAAACTAATATAGATTACGAGAATTGGACCTCTCTGTTCATTAAGTATATTTGTACTGTTAATGTTTTCACTTATTTGCAATGATCTAGTAATGGATGCGGGTTTGGTTATGTAAGTCTGCTTGATGTGGTTATCGACCTGATGACCTGTTTCGTTGGTATTTCGCTGTGAGGCAGACTAGTACTGTGAATGTAAGATTATTTCTTGTTTGAAATGCACGACTGACCACGGCAATTTCGCTTGCTTAGATTTGCACTCATACACGTGTGATCAACAAATTATTGTTTCTAGTCTAGGTTTCTAGTTCTTTGTTTCTTTTTAACGTTGCCCGCAAAAAACTTGTTACCCCGGCCCAAATACTGAAATTATCAGACGATTCCAAAACTGTGTATCTGTGGACTGTAAATATATTTCTCCAGCATGTAGGTGTTACCTATTATAATGCAGTATACCTATGTAATTTGTAAATTACTATTTGTTTCCAAAAACACGGGATTCACTACTAGCAAAATTTAGTCTACTACTATCGTACCTGAAGATAGATTAAGAAAAATTTTGAACCTACCTTACCTTACCTTTGCAGTGCACTGTTATTTTGATGTTAGGAATGCTATTGAGTAATTCTCTTATAATATGCCTGACGTTAGTCATCTACTCAATAAAAGTTCTCTTTTAAGGGCAATAGATCCGGTACGTTGTACTAAAATCACTCAGTGAAAGTTTGGGTTTAGTTATTACAGTTTTGCCTACTTACTCAAATTAAGAAGTCCGTAGCCTCACGTGATTATAAGTCTACAGATTGCACCGTAACATGAAACTACATGGTATCATAAATAACTGCGCAGTAATTATGTACGTCTTATAAGCAGGCAATCAGTATGCGCACTCGGTGTATAAGACAAAACTCATTAATAGTCATATGCGTACGTGATTCGTATCTAAAGTTCACCGGGTGTAAAATAAGTATGGAATATGTTCTATTTTTGGCGAAAGAATACCATGAGAATCATTACAGTTCATACATTTTTTGTTAGATTCTTGGAGCTGAAGAAGAAACTGATTTCCCCTTGCTGGTATATCTCTTTTTAGGCCATGTTTATCATGTTCCCTATGATTTATAATCGGTTTTGTAACTTGTAACTCGAGAGTTTTAGTTGACTCTGATTTGCTTTAAAAACTGTACGTAGGTAAGTACTCCTTCCTGCCGGCTGGCCGTTCTCATACGAATCATCATGTGTTAGCTATACAGAGATGAGTTCATGAACAATGTGCTTCAGACCGTATCACAGTTGTAAAAACTTTGTTTTTGAATTTTAAAGCCGTTCATTGATCGCCGAGTGTTTCATCATAACAGTCAAGAAAATACTATGTTAAAACTGACAAATTTTATTCACATTTAGTATGCATCATCAGCCTTTTATACTGTCCCACTGCTGGGCACATCTCACTATGAGAAGGGTAAGGACATAGTCCACCACGCTGGCCAAGTGCGGGTTGGCAGACTTCACATGTCTTCGAAAACATTATGGAGAACTCTCAGACATGCAGGTTTCCTTACGATGTGTCCTGGACAAAGAGTTATGGCTATATTTGTCCAAAATTTTTGGTGAAGAAGATAAATTGGAAAAGCGGATCTCGTATTCCACGGCGGAGGTCTCAATGCGTGACCGGGATGGCGCTAGGATTGATGATGATGATGTTAGACTTATGGCTATCTAGCAGGAATATTTCTTTCATTACAGCCGAAGTAAGAGTTCGCACAGGTTTAGTATACAAGGCAAATGTAATTTACACGCG
Source organism: Euclidia mi (assembly GCA_944739405.2). NCBI lineage: Eukaryota > Metazoa > Arthropoda > Insecta > Lepidoptera > Erebidae > Euclidia > Euclidia mi. Next base: position 13,088,559 of record OX123203.2, read on the forward strand.
GACGAAGCCACGGGCAGCAGCTAGTTGTTAATGTAATTACTTAATAAAAAGGCGACTTCAGTTTGTGATTAATCTTAAAACCTTCAATTTGTTTCCCTTGTCCGACAGAAAGTTTTAATTTTATTACTCAGCTATAAAAATAATGGTGTCATTCATATCTCTGCCGATTTCAACACAAAACACACTCGTAATTGTATACTATAAGTACTTACCTTATAAAATATATCACAGCTTCATGAAGCAAAAGTTTATAATAATATTACTTTAAAATATGTCATCTCTTGTGAAATAAGAGACAAGAACTTAAAGACACGTAATAATAAATGAGGTGACAACGATGGTATTATTTACTGCATACATTCACTTTTATTACACGAATGTAAACGCTGTATTTCCTTGAGATTTTTGTATATTGTTTTACTTAATAATATATGTTTATTGCGTTTTAACGCGGAAGTTAAAAATAATAAAGGCTTTTAGTGCTGTGTAACGGAGGTTTTCCATTCATACCTATCTCATTTGTTGGTTTTGTACCTACCTATTTGATTTTGATTAATTGTGCAGGTAGGTATTTCTTTGTCGATTCTGACTAGAGAAAATAATATTAGTACTAGCATGTTAGTCTAATCGGAGACTCTTCGGAAATATAAATCGGTGACATTTGAAAATAGAATAAAGAGGCACATGAAGAGTATTTATTTTTTTATTCATTTTCTCATTGCTTCTGTAAACTTAAGAGTTCTGTGCAAAAATAATGTATAAAGTTGCGGTTAGTATAGAACCTCCAGTTCGTTTGCCACTGAAAGCAGTAAAAACGTCTGCCTCTCGCGTATTATTTGCATAATAACGACGTGCGCATAAGACCTTACAATACACCTAACACTTAACACATTGAATGCCTGCAGTGAAACAATTCAAACAATGCAAATTCTCTTGTTCGCAGCCACCTGTGACTATTGAGAAAATAATGTTATGCAGTTAGAATGCTTAGGCATTTGTCCAAAGAGCAGCGATTTCCGAAGAAGTTTGGGAGCGCACGATTTAATTTGTATGAGTGAAAACTTATTCAGATGAAGTGAATTGAATTTGCGGTGCAGACTTCTGTCTTTTATGTAGTATACCTACCTATGAGCAGTTAAGTCATCGGTTTACTTGTTTCTGAGTGATACTTATAGGTTCATTATGTTGAAATATTTTTTACATTAAGTTCACTATTCTATGTTTTTCTACGAGCCGTGCAGATTTTAGGAAGATGTTATCTTTACCCACCTACCTTGTGAAATCTAAGCGGTGTTTGTTCGGTGATAGTATAGGCTTACTCTGGGACTAAACACCACGGTGTCCGCGACGATTTATTGCAGCGGTCTACTATCGTATACCGAATTTGATTGCGGCCCTTCTACCAAACGAAATCAACATCTCAATATCGCAGGACTCAACCATTGAGCGTGCTAATTACTTAGAATACTTATTATATATCCAGAAATCGTTTAGAATTTTGTTTATTCCTCTCATGCTACTCACCAACTACGAACAACAAATTAGGAAAGTAGGAACTTAAAAGATGTTGAAAATGTTATAATAATTTCAATAACAGCTATCGTTCGATCAACCAATACATCGTCATGTGCCTTCATCGAAAAACAAAACGTGCTCAGCGTCAATAATAATCCCGAACTGTCGTAACGTAACACCTAAAAATGTGTTTAATATAAATTCAGCCCTTGTACAGTGTCCCATTAATATAAAACTCTCGTAAGTGATAGAAAGTTGAAAGTGAAACTTACACGCCCATACTAAATGTGACACGTAAAAAATTCAACAATCGACTTTATAATGCGTTCACTGTGAACTATATGGGAAAACAGATTATAGTTGAAAAGGAAAGTTTGCTGAGGTATACAAAACGAATTGATTGATTGCAATGGAATGAGAAATTGATTGGATTAAAGATATGTTTGATACGGTGTGGATGAACTTACTTAATTATGAAAGACATTTAAAAGGGGGACGATGACAATGATAATTGCATTGAACAAACCAAAATTGTCAATATGAATAAAATGAATCTGGTATTACACACTGACTGGCAGACAAACACGCACAGCCAGAGATATTGGGCGCATGAAGCTGCATTCAGCATGTATGTTTCTTTGAGGCCATAGTGCACTAAAAAGGACGTTCCGCGATCTCCCATGGGATCAGAAAGAACCGGTGAAATTGAAATAAATTGTGTGGGAGTAGCTGCATCGGCTAGTTCAAAATAAATAGCAACGCGAAAACTTAAAGGCTTAAAAGCATGAACCTGGAGACATTCTGATGATAGACCGTCACATAGGATAAACAACCCAATTCCATAATCAAACCATCAATTTGGATTGGTGCCTGGGTTGGCTTAGGGGCTTGCAAAGAAACGGGCTTCGGCTTCAATCGCAGACATTGGAGATGTCGATTCTCATGTCCGCCTTTTAGTATAGTCCGATGTAATGGGTGACATTCACTAGATCTCTCGTCAATATGAATACTAATGAAAGTTTGGTCATCTGGTCATGGACAGTTGTAAAATTTGAAGAAGCCTGAATCAAAATGGAGGCTTGAGATCCAAGTTTGGGACTCTAGACTTGGTGGTGTATTCGTCTGTAAAACTTGTAAAACTACTGCTGGGGTGTCGTAGAAGCTGTAATGGATTGCAGTGGTACAAACTAGTCACAAAGAGACAGAGTAACGATTTCATGAATGCAGACATTAGCAATTTCATGAGTACCATTGTGTTTAACATGTCATCAAGTTCATTAAATGGATCTTTAGTGCAGTAACTAAGATATTTAAGGTATGATAACCACTGACTGCCTGATTCGACCACAGGTACAAACTCACATATAATTATTTCCATATTGATTCCATATTTGAATTCCTAGCTGCTACCATCTCAAACAATGTCAATAGGTAGAATCAATAGCACATAAGAACAAAAAGGAATATTCATCTCCATACTTTCCCTTCATAGCGCTTTACAAACTACAATAGTGTGAAGTGAATTTTTCAATCAACTTCTTTCATTGGCTGCTTAGTAATACAGTTATGTGTTAATTGTGAGAATTCACATGGTGTGTGCAAGTTAGCAAGGTCAGTTCGCATTTAGTGTTGAAGAGAATGGTTACGAGATGAAATCAGTGTATTTTTGCTCCTTTTATTTATTGGCAACAAATTAATAAGCTAAATAGATGTTAAGTATTTTCAAAGAAATAGCCAATTAAAGGCTGCTACACACACCCAGTGGCTTTTGTTGGACGTCAACTTTTTTTTTAATGTAAATAGGCGGCAAACGAGCAGACGGATCGCCTGATGGTAAGCAATTACAGCCGCCCATGGACACAAGCAACACCATAGGAGTCACAAGTGCGTTGCCGCCCCTTGGGGTTGGGAAAAGGGATAGGATGAGGAGAGGGATGAGAGAGAAGGAATAGGAGATACTTAGGGCCTCCGGCACTCTCACTCACCGGACGAAACACAACAGTTTAGGTACTGTTACTTTACGTCGATTTTCTGTGAAAGGGTAGTACTTCCCCGGTCGAGCCTGCCCATTCATGCTGAAATCAGCAAGGCTCTACTACCATGCTGCCGGCTGTGTAGGAGCCTTAAAATATGTTCCATAAGTTAAATTTTGTTTTTTATGTTGTCTTTTTGTCTGTCCCGTTTGTATGAAATTGTAACGGAGCGTATGCTAAGGTTGTCATTGTATAAGCGTAAGCTAAGTATGTCGTCACTATATAGCCATGTACTTTAGATTTACTCACGAGTAGCTCTAAGACAGTTAAACTAAGAACAGTATTGTGAGATCGAAATATACGGATGTGCTATATGAACCCACTGACTTTAATTGATCTAGAACATTAGTGCCGTAACCCAAGGTCCCTCCTATAAAATTATCCTTCGACTGCTTAGCTGATTTTATATGGCTATCACTGGAAGCTGGGGAAGATTTTAGGGGAACATCATTTCATTACTTAATGCTATAATTTTATCCTAGACTTTTTTAGGATCTGGTGCAAAAGATTAACATTATGCAATAACTGACTGGATAGAGAGCTGCATCATGTATTGACAAAATGAAAATAATGTGGCTGAAATAGAGAATAGAAAATATTACTTAGATAGGTGTTATTAAGAAGGTAAGACTTAGCCCTGAAGTGGGACGGAATGAAATGAATTGGAATATGTTAAAATAATATATATTATTACAACAACATAGCAAACTAAGATAAGTATGGTACCTTGATAATTTCATTATCGTCAAATTATTTAACAAAGTGAGATTTTACACATGGGATTCACCACTATTGTGTGAATTCTATAGCTTTAGGGCCAGAATTTCATGAAAATGTGTGTGTGTTTAAACAATATGGATTAATAAGTTCAATAATATTTAGATTTTTTTATTTTGTATTTGTATGAATCTATCTAACACTAATCTTGTAACAAGCACAATTAAATTATTTATACTGCATCTAGGTCTAATTTATTTATCTGTAATATACCTACTATGTGCTTATATTTCATTTATTCACCGGTAGTAGAGACAGCCAGGTGAAAACTAACACTGCTTTGCAGAGGATATTGAGTTGGAACCCATGAATGTGTGAACCACTGACTTCAAAGTTATGTGCATATATTTTTTTTTATTATTGCCTGCCCCATGTCTTGGAAAACATGTTCAGCCATCGGCTCTGGCTTTCATAAAGATCTTTAACAATCGTTATGGGGAGTCAGTACCCCCAAACAGACTGGTACTGGTCTAAACCATGGAATACGGCTATCCATTTGGGTTGCAGAGTCAGACGGCTGTCACTCTATAGAAAAGCTGATATTCTGACAAAACAGGTTAGACTAGTAAGCACACCCCGGGCTCCAAGACGAGAAGTCATGGATGTAACTGGAATAACGCTAGGACGATGATGATCCTATGTGTATTTATGTAAATCTACAAGTAGGTAAGTATAATGTAAAAACTTAAAAAGTTATTTAAGTTACTCGTCTAAAAAAAGGGTTGTTAAACAAGCAAGCCGTGGGCTACTATCACAGCTACTGAGTACTTATTTGCACTTTCTCATTGAATATGCAGCATCCGCGTCACAACGTATCTCTCTTCAGTCTCAACGGATATCACGAGAATTTGAGCACCATACACTTTCTAGGATATTTCTCTTCGTCCCTAAAGAATATATAAAAGTTGTTATCCTTACCTGTGTAACCCGACCTTGTTATAAACTTTCAAATGAGGATGTAAAACTTGTTGACACAAAAATTACTAACTTCCACACTACACCGTAAGATAAATATCACGTTTTTACTACTCACAGCTCAATAAAACTTTATTAAACAACTTTTAATGTATTTCAACGTCTTATTATGTTATTTTATAATTATTACAATTATTTTTATTTGTATTCACAAACTTTCTTCGACCGAAAACGCATACGTGCGTGCGTCAACCATTGCGTTCGGAAACTTATTCATTCAATTCAAATTTCAATCTCGATTCTCGAACGTCATAGAGCGAGATCGGTAGAATTGCCAGCTAAAATCGGTATATTTGTACCCAAAGAAATATAACCTATAGTCCAACCCATAGATTATACACTTATACTGGTATAGATAAGCCACTCACAGTTCGAAATTGAAGTTCAATAGGCATCCTCGACCACTAGATGGCGTTAGTAGTGGATTCATTTTTCAAATTAAAATGTTTAATTTCAGTGTTAATAAATAAGTAAATGACAACTATTATGTAAAATAATATGCAATTTAAAAGTAAAAAAATATAAAAATCACAAAAAGTAAAAACTAGTTTCTTGCTAAGCGTGGTTTCGATCCACGGACTTATATTCTATAGGCACAGCGCGCTTCCACTGCGCCACGCAGCTCTTGGCAGAGTTGGCGAAATTACCGTTCTGTTAACGCTACAGATATTTCTACATATAAAAGATATAATGACATTCCCCGGACGCTAGATGGCGTTAGTTTGTATGGATAATTTTTAATTACGGGATTGTAGGGAAGTTCTCTGTTTGTACCCAAAATCGGTATTTGACAAAAAAAAATTCAATATTCAATAAAATTCGTTTATTTATTAAAAAAACACTAACAGACTAATTTGTAACAATCATAATTATTTTTTATACCAATATTCTTTGGCCATAGCTGCGGTCATCTTCGAATTAATTTCAAAATCGTAACAATTAGCTGTATTAAAGAGTCGTTTTGAATGTAATAGACCAGTGATTGATTCAGTAGACAGCCTATTTCGCTGCTTTGTTTTAAAAAGATTAATATGTGAAAATATGCGTTCAACGTTAGCGGATGAATGGGGAAGTGATAAAATATTAAAGATGAAACTAGACAACAATGGAAACATTTGAGTTTCATCGCATGCTTTAGTAAACTTACTTCATCCCAAAATAGTTCTACATCATCAGGAAATGTTTTGATTTTTTCAGAATTTCGTAAAATGCGCCACTCTGTATCAATTTCCTGGAAATCTTTGCTGTGAACAATATTGGGAAAGAGCCTACTCACAGGAACTATCGAAGCAGTTTTGCCAATTTTAACATTTTTTGGATCAATTATGTCTAAACCTTTTATCGGGTTATTTTTCAATGGAAACCGCGTGGTTATTTGCTTACAGGCTTCGATATAAAAATCTAGGCATCTGCATTTAAACAAATTTACTTGAACTGAGTTTAGATTTTCTGAACTACTTAGTAGTGTATTTAGGGTTGCCAGTTCTCCGGGATTTCCGGGATTGTCCCGGAATTAGGCGTGTTGTCCCGTGTCCAGTAATTTTACGTTGCTGTCCCGGAATTCAAAAATATTAGTTTTTTCACAAAGTTACGATACTCCGGTTGCAAAAGTCAAACCAATCATTTCCAAGTATTAAAAAATCCCGAAAGTCCCGACCCGCATTATTATCTAAGTATGTATAAAAGATCTATTTCTAAGTTACTTTTTTAAACACTAGCCAAAGCAAGGGGGGGGGGGTGTAAATGTCCCGGAAATGATACGGCCGTATCTGGCAACTCTAAGTGTATTAGACGCAGCAGCACCATAGTATACGTCATCAATATCCATAAAATTTCTGGGACTCTTAAGAGTCCCAAAAGAGAATATTTAACTAGCACTCCAATCGAAAATGTTGATTTTAAAATCAACATTTTCGATTGGAGTGCTAGTTAAATATTCTCTTTTTAAAAAACAATCAAAAATAGTTTTTAATGTTCCAGTTACTTTTTCATATAAATTATGAATTTTCGGGTGTTCTGCTTGCATTTCTTTATTTGAATCGGTAAATAATGGTAATACAAAATCTAAAAATTCCAAAAATAATATCATAGTAGGATCTTGGAGCTTCTGTAATATATGTTCTGCAGCAAAAAGATGATCATTGTTAGAAATTTGGTCTATAAAAAATAGTTTAAGGGCATAGAGTTGTTCCAATATTCTCTTCACTGCTGCATGTACTGATAACCAGCGTGTTTGAGAGGGGTGAAGTATTTTATGTACTTTTAAGTCGCAAAACATTTGAAAGTTTTTAAACTTTGCCCCTCTTTTTGGGCTAGAAGAAAAGTAGTTGTAAATGTCTCTTACAAGATCCTCTATAAAACGTGGCAATTTGATACAAGCATATGACGCGCAAAGGTGAAACGAATGGCAGGCGCATTTAAGTATAAAAATGTTAGGAATTTCATTTTGCAGCAATGGCAATGTTACAATAGAATTATTACGTCCCATCATTACGTTTGCCCCGTCAGATGCAAAACCTATTAGATTATCTTTATATGGAATATTATTGCTTCTAAAAAAATGTGCAATGTGTTCAAATAAGGTTGCTGCATTAGCTTCTTCTAATGGAATAAGAGCTAAAAAACAATCTTTAATACGATTCATTTTCCCATATCTCACAACTAAGCACAAGTGTTTGGTCGTACTAAGATCAGTGGACTCGTCAATAATAAGCGAAAACTTAGTTTGCCGTCGATCTTCACATAAATTATTGAAACTTTCTTTACCTATAATATGATCAATTATGTCATGAGTTTTGGTTGAAGAGCATTTTATTTCTTTTGCTATTTTTGAATCAGGACAAACGGCTTGCATCAACTGCGGTAGGTGCTCCATAATAGTGAATGGTAGATTGTGTTCAGCAACAAACGAGGCTAATCTTATTTCACCTGAAATTAAAAAAAAGAATTAAAATTACGTAGGTATATCTAGTGTATCTAGTAGCGATTAGGGTATAATTATATCCACTGCTTCTATAAACCGATAAGTAGAAAACAAAATAATATAACAATGTAAATAGTAAAATAAATAACTTAAAAAATTACCTTGCTTAACCATCAGATTTTTGAGTTTTGGTCACAGTAAATGATGATATCTTCGGTTGTGAACTTGTGATTTTATATTCTTTGATGATACTGAGTGTGCTTGTGAAGAACTATGTTTCTTTATAGCGTCTTTTCCTGATGTGATGTTGATATCTTTATTACAACCCTTACAATAGGCATAGCTTTCGCCTTTACAACTATCTTGCAGCCAACCTGGAAATTCTTCTTCCCATTCTGTTTCGGCGAACCGAATGTTCCTAGTCGATTTGGGAAAACTATTAATATTGTGGACTATAGGATTTTGGTTCTTATCGACTAGGAAGTGAGGAAGTGAAAAGGTGTTGTGGTTAGGAGCCTCTTACCTTGCTCGGCAGTCCTTTTCCTTGCAAATGGCGGCCGCTTGGTTTCTTTGGGAATCCTGAAGCTGCTTGAATCACTCCACTACACAAATCACTTTCACTCGCGAGCGGGTTTGTTAGGTTTTTTGGTATAAGCGGTAATAATTATATATGGCGGTGCGGATTGCGGTATACGACGGACATGAGATCGGCGCGTCTTGAATCTTCCATTCTTTCTTCGTCGCCGTTGAGCAGGGCAGCCAATAGCGAGGCGTTTTGGGAGGGGATTCATGAATAGGATCGCTCGGATTGGCCGAGCAGCGACGAACCATTGACGTTGACATAATTAACTAGCAATGGAAAGGATAGATGGCGCTACCATATCCCCCCGGCCCTAAAGGGTTGCCTTTAAAAAATAAATAAAATTGAACTTAGCTATGTTGGGTGTACTACCGCATAACCCATCAACAGGCTAAGACAGCGATATGACAATTAAATTAATCTAAATTAACTTTAGCGAAAACTACAAACGCAATAACAGCGAAAACTACAAACTAAATACTTAAACTAAGAGGTAGATCCATTTTCATTTTCTAGATCTCACTGAGTTGGAAGCGGACAGAGACGTACAACAGGGCGCACGTAGCTCCCCTTCGCGGTTTTCACGGTAACAACGCGGGTTGTACCGTCCTTGGAAGTATGCAGTTTCTCTACGATGGCTAACGGCCATGAAAACGGCGGAGCATTATCATGTATTATGACGACCAACGTACCCTCCTGTATAGGGGATGCAGGACTATTCCACATGGATCTAGCCTAAAGCTGGTGTAGATATTCCGCACGCCAGCGCCGCCAGAACGACTGCACGAGTTTATCCAGCAGGGTATGTCTCTGGAGCAAGCTTGAAGAGTCTGCTTCAGGAGCCGGAAATGACGATAGTGGCACTGGCCGCGCCGTGAGAGAAATCGTTTAAGGGCTGCAAGGAACGACACCGTGCTTAAATGTGTCGCAACTTCAATATGCGTAGCGCGCGTCCTTAAGCATGTAAAAGTACATAGCCAGGCTTTACGGCTTTTAACACCTCGACCACGCACTGGCGTATACTGCAGTGGTCCTGCGTAATCACAACTGGTGTGTGTAAACGCTTTATCAACCTGGTTGACGCGCTGGCTAGGGAGATCTGCCATGGGAGGGAAAGTCGGACGCGGACGAAATTTGAAACAGACGTTACATTTATGTATTCTGTGACGAATTATTCGTCGAGCGGCTAAAATCCAATACTTATGCCTAAGTAAGGACATAAGCAACTCTGGACCAGCATGGAGGTGCTTCTTGTGATAAAAATCAACAAGAAGGTCGACAACATGATCATGTCGCGGCAGAATGCAAGGATTTTTGTAGTTATAAGGTTCATCCGAATTTGACAGACGACCCCCAACGCGTATGACGCCGTGTTCATCGAGAAACGGCTTGAGTCTAGGGAAAGCGGGAGAACAAGGTACATTGTCTTTCAAATTTTGAATGTCGTTACTAAAATGAACAGCCTGTACAGCTCGTAGTAACTTACATTCTGCGAATTTGATATCAGTACTTGATACAAAAGTCCCATTAGGTAGGTGCCTAAGAAACCTATAGGCATAAACGATGGTGCGGAGTAACTTAGACCACGATGACATGCGTAGTGCAAGTGCATAGATGGAAGACTCCGCAACCTCAGCAATCACGGGATAAGAAACAGACTTCCGTTCGGGTACATCTTCGTCCTCTGCACTGTGGTCAAAGGGTTGCATGGGCCATTCTGACGGATCATGGGAAATCCAAGAAGGTTCACGATGCCACAATGGATGATGCAGAAGATTAAGTGGAGTGACACCACGAGACAAGCAATCTGCGGGGTTCTCGGTACCCGCGACGTGATTGAAACAAGTAGCGGGAACAAGTTCAATCAATTTACTAACGCGGTTGGCGACAAAAGTCTAAAAAATCCGTTGAAACCTACGGTCAGACTCGCAAATGCCGATATTGAGGAACATTTGGCGGCAATCAGCTGACAGAGCGATTTGGAAAAGACGAAACTTTATTATGATGTTAAATAAATCAACCTGTAGATTGGGGCCGGCATGCAAAATGTCATTAATCGACTGACCCGATGTAGTCTTACAACTAGCATCTAAAACCACACGAAGTTTAGTAGAGGTTTTATCTTCGCGAACTACGCCGTGATGCGGGATATAATATGAAGGAAGAGAGTTGCCCTTGTTGTTTACAATTACACTCAAAAAACCTTTATCTATGTAGTCACGAATGGCGTCATTATAGGCGCTGCGTAACTTAAGCGATGCATCAAGTTTATGTTCCAAACAATGGAAACGTCTAAGCGCAGCAGCGTACGAGTCGCCTAACGAATAAGGGTCACCATAGAATGGCAACGCCACAACGTATCTGCCACTGTCGTCACGAACAGTGGTAGCACGGAAATGTTCTTCATACTCGAGATCTTTACGGCTCATCGAGGACGGTGCGGTAACCTCTTCAAGCTCCCAAAATCGCTTGAGAAGAGAATCAATATTATTTTCTTGAAGAACAGAACAACAGCAAGACGTAATGTATTGAGAAGTATGTAACGTAGGTGCGGTACCCAAAATCACATACCCAAATACCGTCTCAATAGCGGGCGGTAAGTTATATTGCTCACTACGTACCACGTCAGTTAGTAGCAAGTGCGGGAATAATGCAGCTCCGATCAAAAATTCAAAACATCAATGTCTGCCGGATTCGCAAACTCCGAGTCTGCCAGCGGCAATGACTCGAGGTGTGTGAGTAGCGATACGTCCACATTAGCGTTTGGCCATGCGTCCGTAATACGCTCCACGATAAGCGAAGAAATGTTAAAATTAATATTCCTATCAAAACGCGAATGTATTTTAATATCTACGGAACCCTTGCAATGTTTTTCTGACCCGCCGATTCCTTTGGCCACTGAACTAGTATTTCTAAAGTTATTCCACAATCCGAGGCGTTTGAAACATTCCAATGTTATTAAATTGGTCTGAGACGCGCTATCGAGTAGACAACGTACCATGTGCGGCGACCCATTAACATCATAGACGATAACTTGCGCTATCGCTAACAGTACCGTCTTAGACGACGTACACTGCGTTTTGGCCCTGCGCGGATCATTATAGATGCGTGAGTGCCGTCCTCGCGTGCGCGTCGCCCGCGCGATGGATGTCGTACACAACGATGTTTCATTCTGAATCGTGGGAGGCGCAGTTATCGTAGCCTGCACCTGCGACGTAAGTGTGTCAAGGTTAGCGGCTTGGCTTGACAACGGACTACTTTTATCAAAGTGCAACAATGAGGGGTGTCGTTGATTACATGAACGACGTCTCGTCTTACTAGAACAATCACTAGTTTTATGCTTTATACTTAAGCAATTAATGCAAGCTCTGTTGTCCTTCACGCAGTTGAAACGAGCAGTCGGATTTAAACCATTAAAGGCGGGACACTTGTAGAAATGGTCGTGCACTATATTACTGCACAGACACTTCTGTGAATTAATTTTATTAGATTCCGAGCATGTTACGTAAGATTGTGGATTAGGGACCGAGTTATTATTACTATTTCGCGATTTATTCAACCTTTGTTTGTTGCTGTTAGTGTTAGACGGGCTAGGTGAACCAGACTGCGTATTATGAAATATTCGACATTGGTCTTTGATGAACGAAATAAAACTATCTAGTGTAGGTATTTTATTATTGCGTTCCGTCATTTCGAAAGCACGAATTGTTTCAGTGTCAAACTTTTTGACGTGACAACGTCTTATAAATTGGTTTGCCGGGTGACACTTCAAGAAACTGCGTTACGTTCCGCTCACGTTATGCGCTCACAATGAGAGCGAGTGAGAGGCACGCTTCCCGCCTAAGAGCGAGAGAGACAGACATAAAAAGTGAAAGGCACGCGTCTTTCATCCTTCTTCCTACTATACGAATGAATATTCACATTAAAATTATTTTACCACTCAAAGTCGTTGTCACGTAAAACTTTCGCCCGTATACCGACTTTACAGGCAACCAATTTTTTAAAGCGAGTTGAAGCAACATAAAGTCGGAAAGATCTTCCAATTTTAAGTTCCTAAGAGAATTAACCGCGGTTACGAAGTTATCTATAAACAGCTGGAAATTCGAGACAGATGCGGCACCGGACAGTTTAAGATTTAAAGCTTGGTCAAAGTAGGTAGACGTTAGGACGCGCGTGTCTTGACATCTATCAAGTAGTGACTGAATTATGACCTGATAATTCTCAGCACTGGGTGTGACACCTGCAAATACGGACTGGGCCTTCGGTGACAGTTTACCTATTAAATAGTACAACCTGTCAGCATCTGTCAGAGAACCATTATCGTGCACTGTAGACTTAAAACTCGCATAGAATAACGGCCAGTTTCATATATCGCCATCAAACGACACAATCTCGATTGGCGGTAACTTCGGCGTGCGAGCCGCGGAAACGGGCTGTGCCGAATATTTACCCTCCAATTGCGATTGTATACGCTTAATAATACAATAAAGGTCTTCAAAAGAGGTGTACGCCTGATAATTCGGTTTTTCATCAGGATTAGTAGAAAGCAATCGTGCGTTATAATCGTCTAACAGCTTACGAAAATCTGTTCGAATACTATCTACTGTCATACAATAGCTGAGAAATTACTCCCTATTACTATCAGAAACGGCTGCGGTCTTTGAACGCTCATAAATGTTTTGAATACGCTGAAATAAAATATTGCGTTTTGCTTCTAAGATTGTCATCTCTTTGTCTTCCGACACGCGTGACTTCTTTTGTACATGCTTACGTAAGTATAAGCTAGTGAGACCGAAACAAAATAAGAATATCTAAAGTACCTATTATTTTACCTAAGTACCTAGGCAACACTTTAAAGCGGTGGAATTAAAAGTTGCTTGAAATATGAGATTTACAAGACAACTATGATAGTTCCAGAAATATTAATTGGGTAAGTAGGTAGCTACATAAAAGTATATTACCTACTGATGCGTGCGAAAACAACCATGTGACGGTTATGTGAATGGACTAGGAGTATAGCTAGGTGCTATAACTGCCTAGGTATGGAGGTATAACGAGGTTTTACGTATAAAACGTAAGTGAATCCGGCTCGAAGGACCAAAAAACATGTTTCGGCGAACCGAATGTTCCTAGTCGATTTGGGAAAACTATTAATATTGTGGACTGTAGGATTTTGGTTCTTATCGACTAGGAAGTGAGGAAGTGAAAAGGTGTTGTGGTTAGGAGCCTCTTACCTTGCTCGGCAGTCCTTTTCCTTGCAAATGGCGGCCGCTTGGTTTCTTCGGGAATCCTGAAGCTGCTTGAATCACTCCACTACACAAATCACTTTCACTCGCGAGCGGGTTTGTTAGGTTTTTTGGTATAAGCGGTAATAATTATATATGGCGGTGCGGATTGCGGTATACGACGAACATGAGATCGGCGCGTCTCGAATCTTCCATTCTTTCTTCGTCGCCGTTGAGCAGGGCAGCCAATAGCGAGGCGTTTTGGGAGGGGATTCATGAAAAGGATCGCTCGGATTGGCCGAGCAGCGACGAACCATTGACGTTGACATAATTAACTAGCAATGGAAAGGATAGATGGCGCTACCACATTCTTTTCTATAATATTGTAGATATTTTTTTCTTCTTACACTCGCACTTGTGCTTGGCTCCTCGTCAGACGACATTTTAATTATCTGATTTTGCAGGGACTCTTTCGGTTAGGTATACTCTCTCTTCAAAGTTAAGAAAATTAATGAAAAAATAAAACCGAATTACTGTTTATATATACTAGACAGGTAAATTCCCGAGCGATAAGCCCCTTATAACATCGAATTGTAGGACATAAGGGTGTCAAGGGTATTCCCCAAAATATATGAACTACATTCTGCACTAGGTCCATACTATTGAGGGCTTCCCCGTAACATTAAACATAAATGAAAAGGGTTGCCAACTTAAAAGTGTAAAATCGGTAGAAAAATCGGTAGAATTGCCATGTTTACTGTGAAATCGTAGAAAAATCGTTATATTTCGGCTCAGAACATAAAAAACAATAGAAATGGTATGCACCCAAATTACTGTAGGAACCGCTGTCGCCAAACTCACACAAGTAAACCGATAATCATATATTGCACTACAAAGAAACAATGCGTTTGATTCGTAGTTTAAATTTATTCAAAACTAGCCTACTTCACAGATTTGGAATTAAACCCTGAATACCTACAAATAAGATTTATTTTGCTTTAGCGGTAGAACGTATTTACGATCTATAGTCATACTCATGTCATGCTAGATTCGATTTACGAGTCAATTCCGCTACTCAACCATAGATGGCGGTATTCTCAGTTGTAGCAATTATAATCTTAATTGCATAAGGCATATGGTTGACATTTGCGTGATCGGTCGGTTTCTGCTTCTACTCGGTTAGGGCCGTACCACGTAGCACATTGGAATACTTTATCGATATCGATAGATGATGCGATATTTTGTTCAATATAATGTGCAAAAATAAGACTTGTCGGAAGTATATTTTTTATTTGGCACACAAACAGTTGTACATTTTAAACAATCATAAAGACACAAAGACCGACAGACAAGTAGTTATAAAATTAAATAAAAGTGCAATAAATATTAAAAAAATCGGGCAAGTGCGAGTCTGACTCGCGCACCGAGGGTTCCGTACGCATTTTACCTTATTTGAGGTTGGTGCTAATTACGCTAGTCTTCTAAAGCTGAGGGTCTAGTACCAGTTTACACTCAATCGTCACGGTGGACGATAGCCTAGACGACGGGAACAATTTCCATACATTTTCTAAATGCGCCCCCTAGCGGTCTCTATCGATCGCTTCTCTCCATTAGGGGCGCTTTAACAAGTACGAAAATTAACCTTAATTTTCAACTTTTTTAAATTTTCAAAATTTTTCCTTTATTTGTGCTGTAGGACCCTGCTTTTGGCCAAATTTCGTGATTCTAGTTCAACGGGAACTACCATATAGGTTTTCGACCCAAAACCTATAGGGTACTTACGGTTGACCTAGAATTGTACATTTTTGTCAAAACCAAGGTCTTACAGCACAAGTAAAGGAAAAATTCCGAAAATTAAAAAAAGTTGAAAATTAAGGTTCATTTTGGTGCTTACAAGTTTTCGCAAAAATCTAATTTTGACCATATCTTTTTATCGGGTCGACCCAGGACCCTGATTTTTACACACCTAATAGGAACCATAGACCTCAGTATCTGGTATAAATTTCAATTTGCTAGGTCCACCCGTTCCTGAGAAATCGGTGGTGACACACGGACAGACAGACAGACAGACAGACAGACAGACAGACAGACAGACAGACGGACAAGAAAGTGATCTTATAAGGGTTCCTTTTTTACCTTGTGAGGTACGGAACCCTAAAAATATATTTGTTAAGGAATTGGCGTCTGGAAAGTCTTTTTTTAATTTTAATAAATGGTGTATGCGAACAGTTACAACTTTTCAACTATTGCCTTCATCAAATCGGTAACGTGATTGGCCGCAGGAAATTCGATAATTTGATGGGAGGCAATGTCGTTAAATAAAAGGGTTCCTATGAACTGTCGCATTATTTGTGTTATCGCCACTTCTTTACGAAAAAATATTATGCCAACGTTTTTTTAAATGTTTCCGCTGTTTGGCATATTTTTTCGACATCTGGCGAAGGATACAACAAACCTCCTTGAACTTTTGCCATAATGAATTTGTGGACGGTTGAAAATAATGTGTCACTAATGCATCAGCACAGACATCACAGTTATTTTTTTTATTAATATCCGGGCAATGTTACCAGCAATATGCCTATTGCTTGATTACTAAAATCAAAAAAGTGCCCTCCTAGTTCCTCAATTTCTGAATTGCCCTCCATTACTTCGTATTGTGACAAATTTTGAAATATTCTACTTCTATTTATCCTTTCAACAGCTGATGAACAGATTAATGTTGATATTTCTTCTAACGCAATACAGTTGCCTCTTAGTATCTTTTAATTGCACATGGATCAATATTTTTTATAGGCAGATGTGAGTTGTCTGGCAGTTGGGGTATTGTTAGCTAAGTGATCTTGACTAAATTGATAAATTATAATAATTACGTTGCTATTCGAAACATTGATAATATTTTTGCAACAAAGTATCTATTAGATTCAATTCAATAATACACCTCTTAAAATAAATTACGTGAGTAATGTAATACTAAATAATAATATATAATAATAACATATGCTACTACGTACACACAACACCATCTTAGCAGAGTATATAGGCTGATTTTTAATTGGTTTTGGAGCGAAAGCCATCTTATTACATATCGTTAATAGAACCTAACCAGCTAATAATATATGAAATATAAGCTAAAAAAATCTTGACAAATTAATTAATTTAATAGTACTAGAACACGAAGTATCACTGCCGCACACTGGCGAAGTACGAGCGATCGTGTCACACACACACTGGCAGTTATTACCGCCCTCCCACTCCCCGCCATGCGCCTGCGCCACCCTCCGCTGCAGGGCGCCAGCAGGGGGCGGGGGCGGGGCGGCGGCGCGGCGGGGTGCGCCCCGTGCGGCGCGGGCGCAAGTTGACCTTCAGTCTTAAGAAATTAGGTCAATGGGACAGTCGTTTAACACGCTCCCGTCACTCTGTGTCCGTGTTACTTAATTAAACTACAATCGTGCATCCTTACAATACTGATGTGTTCGCTAGTGGATTGATAGGCCGCACCCTGACCTGACTCCATAGGGTTTAATTAGTGGATCAAGGTTACCTATAAGATTTGTGTACAAAGAAGAAACGGAGTCGCGAGAACCCGAGAAACATGTGTGTGCAAATGTATAAATTGATTGTGATGTAAGCAGAAGACTGTAAATGTAAGTGATTTGCTTTACTCATTGTTGTGAATACCATCGTTGATAACATGTTTTAAACACACCAGAAATAAGGTATTTACCTAAATTCGGCTTTTACTAGTTATTGAAAATGATTATGTACCGACGATTAATACGTAAATAACAATAAGTTCTACTTTTCGTCTACTAGTTTATTATGATTGCGTGAACCCACAGCTTATTTCTGTTGACTTACGAAGGAATAGGTAGGTACAGCTATTTAGTTACATGTGTTTATTATTTTAATTATTAGGTATGTGCTTAAAATGAATGAAGTTGTCATCGTAATTAATTTGTGTTTTGTAAGTACGTAAATTAGGTATCACTATCCATCCGTACTTCTTATGCTGGGGCCTGCCTCACTACCGGCTAACGTCAATGTCTGCTAGCGCGATAACTATTGCGATATTTTTTTAAAGTAGGTGACTAAAACGTCAACGTGAATGCCAAACGCTAATGTTAATGCCGTTGTCAAATTATCGCGTTAAATCGTGGCTACACCTAAGGTTAACGTACATTATCGCAATAATTAATGGCATTTCTCGTTAGTATAGCCCCAGTAGAAGTGCTTAACTGACTGATACGTGTTTTATGGGTAGGTAGTTACCTACTGTTACACGCGCTGTACGGTACCTAAAACAGCTGTTGACCTCGCCGCGCGACGTCAACAGCTGTTTTTAGGTACCTACAGCGCGCCGACGAGTCGATCGACGATCGAGTCGCGCATTAGGTACTACGTATTTTCTAGAGTTATGGACGTTTATAACTTTTTTATTTTACGTGGTAGGTAAATTTTGATTTTGAATATGAATAGCAGACATTTTTTCCAACGTGAGGTTTTTTTTTCCTAAACCAATAAAAAATCAGCGTGTATATGTACTATGGGTACTAGACAATGGATAAACATACATATATTATTATACTATATTTTATACGTACCTACATAAATATAATATTATACATAGAAACACCCACCCAAATAAACAATTAATTAAAATAAACATTTCGTAAATTATTTATTTCCGTGTTTCGATATCAATCGATAAATTTAATATGCGACTTGGCTACATCACTAAATGAGTAGCGCGGAATTTTCGAGAATGTTCTATTGAATAGAATCAATCCAAAATAAACTTTATCTTCGTTGTATAAGATTCATTTTTACTAATCGTTCTATTAAATATTAGTTAATTGAAACAAATTAAGACTTTTATTGAAAACAATGAAAATTGTACTTACTGATGGTACGAAACAGCTCCATTTTTAAGGTTTTTTCTCCTACTATCATTTTTTGCACTCCAAAACGGCACAAAACGGCATTGCTAGAGAAATGTGAATGTGTCAAGAAACGAGCAACTCGACGCGATGTAAGAACGTGACTGGGGCCAGTTAAGCGTCACAACGCTTAATTGTGACACGCGTGCCACGCCTACATACCATTTCCAGTGTATTTTCTCTTCCGTGTATTTCGGTATTTCGATAGAACAGAGACCATATCGGTAGAAATACCGAAAAATCGGTAGGTTCGAGACAACTGATTCAATGAATTTCATTAGTTGTAATTTAAACTGCAAAGAAGCACGACAGACAGTGTTGCCAACTGCTATAATAGCAGTCTGTCCAAAACTTAAGTAACTTTAATAATATACATCGTTATAACATAATGCTATATTATATATGTGTATTAGTGCTTTCTATGCTTTAGATGCTAAATTCATACTCCGGTATTTTTAAATGATTAAATAAGATTCATAAGATTTTATTAAGAAATAAGGAACGAACACGCCATGTCAATATTTACGACACACAATAAAATTGTGAAATACTTTTTCCTCCGACGCCATTGAGCGATATAGCAAATAGAAGTCTATTTTTCTTTAAGTACATACACAGAGACACACGTACTGCTTTAGTACCTAAATGTTTCGGCTATATCGCTGTATTACACTTCATTTCTAGTTGGCCTTACATTGGCATAAAACGCTCGTGGAGCTAAACTAAAGATAATGACACGCTTTCGCGCACATGCAAGCATGAAGTTTCTTAAGTCTAGACGCGCGCTGACGCGACTACGACCTGGCAATATATGTATCTCATCATCAGCTTTTAATAGTCCACTGCTGGACTAGGCCTCTCCTTTGAAAGGAGGAATTGGCCTACTATACCACGCTGGCCAAGCGGGTTGGTATAGGGTTCGTATCAAGTTTTCCTTCTCTTACAGTGCTATTCTCTGCATAATATGCTCCCTCTGTCGGCTCTTACGACACCCATGGGATGATATATATGGTGACAATTCGTACCTATTCTTAATCCGTCACTACACGGACACACCCTGTATACTGGGTTTAATATAGCATCCGTCGCACCTTCACGAGGTCAGCTCGTTATAATCACATTTACTATCATGTCGTTGTTATAGGAATTTAAATTTTTATGATCATCACTTATTTTTAATGTCCTTCGGGATATAATATATGAACATGGCGCTTGCAACAGTGCCAAAATATCGGTTGCTCGAAACAAAGGTACGTGGTATATATCCCGAATACCAAATTAAAATATGTCGTGCGCAAAATACGAACCTTCAACGGGTTCATTAGGTCCGATAAGGAGCAATAATTGTTACCAATGTTACTGGAAGCCCATTACTATTTGAGTACAACATTATTATTAATATACAACAAAACTAAAAAAATAATTAACATTTAATTCATGATATAATTATAGTACATTAGTTCTTCTAGTAGCCATCTTCATAAATGCAACTACAAAATGTGCTTTATTGTAATTTAATCGGAATCAGGTATATCTTGCATGTTCTTGAGACGAGGACCGAATATAGTTGTACCAACTCTGACAGTGGTTGCTCCCAGCTCAATCTGAAAAAATATCGACACATTGAGCACAGTCATTACATTTTATTCACTATGGCAGTGGCAGTGATAGCCTAGAGGAGATACCAATAGACTGCAATGCAGAGGGTATCGGGTTCGAATTCACGGCGCGCACCAATGAATTTTCGGAGTTATGTGCGTATTGAATTGTCAATTATCGCTTGTCCCGTGCCTCGGATAGCACGTTTAGCCTGGTTGTAATGAATATCCTTGATAGTCGTTATAGACCGTCAGTACCTATGAGACTGACACTAGTTGAAACCATGGAATATTGCGCTCCCTTCGGGTTGCAGAGGTCAGACAGGCAGTCGCTCTGTGTCAAATCCGGTTAGACTAGTAAGCGAACCCCAGATTGAACCTGGAATAACGCTAGGAGGATGATGATGATATTTTTGCTTTATCGTGAGTATGTCCTACGCACGAAATATCATTAACGACGATTCTAGACGAATTCAAAGAGCTAAGTTCGAATCTAGAAAGTCTATTTGATTTGAGTAGCAATCGGTACTGATTGCTTTACTTCGAGTTCTGAAATGTTCCGATCATTTCAGAACTTAAACTAGGCAAATCAGTGCACAGAATGCCAATAGAAGCGAGATAGGAAGACAGTAATTTCGTATAGAGGGCCCAAAAGGTATAATATGTCGTAAATCATTATGCCTCTATCTATCTATAGATCGTTATTCATGATGCCTAAAAATATGTTAGCTACCAACTAAAATTATCTTAACGCTATTCTACTTGAAGTACTTACCGCATGTTCGTAATCAGTGGACATTCCCATTGACAATTCAACCTCATTTATATCAAGCTTCAATTTTTCGCATACTTCCTGCCTGACCTTTGAAAGGCTGATGAAGTCAGGGTTGGGGCCTAGGGACATGTCATAGTCGTATTGACCAATGGTCATCAAGCCTTTGAACTGTAGATTGAGACAGTTCTTCAATACATGCTCAACCAGATTTGACGCTTCAGCAGGGGGAATTCCGTTTTTAGCTAAAATATATAAAATTACAAATATTTAGTTCCGTCACAAAACAAATTGCAAAATTTAACTTCAAAAGAGTAGTTTAAGGGATGGATGGTTACATTGAAGCTTCAATTATCAATGTAAGAAGTACATACTATACAATTACCTACTCTAATATGTAAACAAATGCAAACAACGCCGCAGTAACACAACTCATCAGTGTGTAGACGTCATAAGTGTAGTGTGTCGAAGTACCGACAGTGCGGATAGAACTAAAAAAAAATTGGTTGCCTGTAAAGTCGGTATACGGGCGAAAGTTTTACGTGACAACGACTTTGAGTGGTAAAATAATTTTAATGTGAATATTCATTCGTATAGTAGGAAGAAGGATGAAAGACGCGTGCCTTTCACTTTTTATGTCTGTCTCTCTCGCTCTTAGGCGGGACGCGTGCCTCTCACTCGCTCTCATTGTGAGCGCATAACGTGAGCGGAGCGTAACGCAGTTTCTTGAAGTGTCACCCGGCAAACCAATTTATAAGACGTTGTCACGTCAAAAACGTGCATTGTAATGGTGGTGTTCGGCATTACGTGTTCATTACATTATTATTATCATCCATCCGCGTTGGTCATTGTTAATGTTAAGAGGATGGATATCTTTTATAACCATGCAAATGATGCCACTCTTAATATCAATTTCAAGTTATGCAACGCAATGCACTCACTGATTCTTATTACCTACTAGGATTTTTTCTTTTTGCTCGTCATAAGGTTGCTGGGGTCGACAAATAGGATAAATGTATTCACACAAAAACTTTCCAACTCTACTATATTAGTATCATTTACACTTACCATCTTCACCACTTGTATTGATCTGGACCATGACAGGTAATTTCTCCTCTTCCTTTCGGTATTTAACCCATTGCTTATTCAAAGTATTGGCCAATTTCTGAGAATGCACTGTTTGTATCATATACAGCCGTGGTACACTCAGTACTTTGTTTATTTTATTTGTTTGTAAATGGCCGATGAAATGCCATCTGATATCTTTACAATTGTCTAATATAAGAGGATCGCTGGCCTTTTGAAACAATTCATTTACGTAATTTTCGCCGAAATCTCTATGTCCTGCCTGATATGTCTCAACGATCATGGAGGCAGGTCTTATTTTTGATACGGCCACCAGAGTTGGTGTAATTTGTGGTAAATCCTGAAAAAAATAAACATCTCATATACCTTATATCTTAAAGATTTAACTTACTGAAGCATAGCTGATTGGAATTGCAATACCGTTTAGAAAACGTCAGACGATACAGGTACATCACCGCAATTATCATAAAAAGTACAAAAATATGATATATACAAGCTTTCGCCCGGGGTTTCACAACCGCGTCAGTTATCACGGCAAAAAGTGTCTTACGTATAATTCTGACGTATCAACTATATTACTGCAAATAAAGTTTTAATTTTGTTATAGTAATAAGATAAAACATTTGTTCTTAAACATAAACACTTCATAAAAATTGACATTACGCTTTGGAGCGCACATGATGCAGTCAGTCCCTATTCTTGGCTCAAGACGAATACCGTTAGACTTTGTTGAAGGTCCATATACTCATGTCTCATACGCAGCATACGCTAGAGTTAACTGTTGGCCTAATACATTTAAGGTCTTAGCCCACTTACACGACTCTGCTCCTTCCAACAAAAAGAATATCATTAAAATATGGGCTTTAAGTATTGCTCTTTAGGTATTCCTTACATTGGCAAATAAATTAGCAGACAGCTCGCTGTGTGCTTAATGTGGGGAAGCACTAACTATAATGTTATCTATGGCACTATTAACGGATTGTTGGAAATTCCCCAGTAAAAGAGACATTGCATGCATAAGAAATTCTAACAGCGCTGTTTAAAACGCCATAAGTATAACACAGTCGCATTAGTAACTAAATATGAGAACATAAAAATAGTCTGTTTTATAGCATATCGTTATAACGCGTTTAAACGTTGTGAATTGTGAACATGCCTAGCCCAAAGCGTCGGTCTGCGTCAAGCGTCAAGTACCCACGTCAATGTCAAACTGTCAGTAGTGTCAGTCAGTGTAGCGTGCGAGTTGCGAGTACTGCTTATTTATAAACCATAGATTTAGTATATATACTAACGTATAGATCGGTGATGCGAAAGAGAAAGAATATAGAAACTAGTATGTTAGAGCGAGATAGATAGGCGAGACCATTCACGTACACGCTATTGGCCTGTAGTGGCCCAACGTTAATTGTGAACGATACAAAACTCACTTATTTTCCAAAATAACGTGTTTATTAGTGAAATCCAGGTGTTATACATACAAAAACTATTATGGTAACCTGTGCAGTACCCGTATGTAACACGGGTAAGAGAGAAAATCCTCAGAATTACTCATTTCATACGTAAGTACCGTTGAAAGATTGAATGATCTTATTGCAATATTTTACAATTCTGATAAGAAATATATGCACAAACGGATACGTTATAATATCACATTTTATTACATTTATATTCTGAATGCAAAAAGATTAGATTAAAGATAATATAAAATACGTGAATTTTTACTATTTCTAAGCTAAATTTCATAGTGATTGACGTAATGTCAAATCATATCGATAAGAAAATGTTGATTTGTAACTTGACTGACAAAGGTTGCATACCTTCCATACTGTTATTCAAAGAGTATAAAAATACTACGTAAGACTGTTATTTAACAAATAAATATTATTTACTTTTATGTTCTCTATCCAAATGTCGTAGTTATAATAGTGTCGTAGTATACGAGCAATGTTTAATATCAAACTTAGAGATAGCTGTAAACCATATTTTATCAATTTCAAAATTCTAACTTTACCATGTACGTATATTTTAGAAACTGTACTATTTGTGCGTAAAAATTTTAATATGTTCAAAAAACTGAACAGCCGGAGACGGTGCTTAGATATAGGTATGCCAGGAAACAAAACGGCTTTACTCAATAAGAGCGTATTTTGTATGGCTGTCCGACTATATAATCATTTGCCTAGACTAATACGCGAAATTGATACCATGCAACTATTTAAGAATAAAATTAAAGCAATGTTAATAACAAAATGCTATTACTCAGTAAATGACTATTTAGATGACAAATTTATGCAATAATTAATTATAGTATAAGTTATATTTATTGACATTTTTATGTATTGAATTTTGAATTGTATTATTGAATGTTAATTGAATTATTTATTGTTTATTGAATGTTAATTAAGTTATTTATTATTTATTGCATTGTAAATTATCATTTAGGTGACAAATTTATAGACAAATTATTAATGGTATAGGTTATAATCATTGTAATTTTTATCTATTTGATTATGGTAATTATTCATTAAATTTTAAAATCAGTGATTAGAATGCGTACAACTATATACATAAATACATTTTGCATGCTGCTGTGACAGCAAAACATGATGAAACTATCTGACTCTGTAACATCTTTTTTTGTATACCTACTCATGTTTTGCAAAATAAATAAAAAAAAAAAAAAAAAAAAAAAAAAATTAATATAATAAAAATAAATTAAAAAACTTATTTCAGATTTCCTCAAAATAATGAGGTCCGATTAAAGTGGCTAAAAATGATAATCAGAGAAGATTGGGTTTCCAAACAATATTCATCCATATGCAGCAATCACTTTGAAGAAAAATGTTTTTCCAATAGGGGCTCTCAAAGAGTAAAGCTGGACCATTTGGAAACTAAAAAATGTTTCCAAATGCTTTAGTCTTTGAGAGCCCATAGTTCAGTGCGCTCTTGAGGGGGATTCTATAATAATCCCACTGCTCGACAATTCACAGCAGCCTATAAACTCATGTGCCATAATATGTGGAAGTGCAAATAGCGACAAAGCCGATTGTTTGCCTTTAGAGAAATTTTTTATTCTTAACGCACAGATATCACGTAACATAGACATGATTAATACTACAACCGGGCTTAGTGCAATAATAGCACCACAGATGTCGCTGTTTGCAAAGTTCAGTTAATCAATGAAGATTCTGACTTCGTGTCATCTATGCTGTGGTGCCTGAAGGAAAGGGTAATATAATCAAGTCCATTGTTGAATATATTTGTTGATATGTGGTAAGAAAATTAAATGTGAACCCAAAAAAATAGATTCACTTATATATCCAAAGGATGTAGGTGGCCTTATTTATCCTTCCCAAGATGTTTATGAAATAGGTGTCCAATCTGAACGAATGTTCCGTAGATGTATGAAAGGAAAAAATATTACCGAATTAATGTTTAAAACTTTGCTAAATGATTGTCTGTCTTGCAAAAACCATTTCAAAATTCTTAACAATCATATTCTAATAAAAGCAATAATTGAAATTTATTTAACAATTCGAATAAAATATGAAGAAAAACTGCAGAATACTTCCAAAGAAAGTTTGCGACATTTTTATAATAAATTAGTTTTATTTGGTGGAAAATAAAAACATCCAGTTTTTATCTGTAGTTTTATTATTATCTTCTCTCAGTTATTGACACTACTTCAATCATGCTTTAAATCGGGCTATATCACACCGCGCCCATATTATCGATAATCATAGTTTAGGCAAGCCATGCCCAACACTATTTGTCTTGCATACAAGCTCATTACACGCACACTAATGTTTTTTTGTTTTGGTCTCAATTTACTGACTCCATTGCCAATCTAACGTTAGTATATAATAAATCTATGTTATAAACAAACTAGCTGTCGCCCGCGGCTCCGCCCGCGTAGAGTAGACTAAACGGTGAATCTAAATCTACCTCCAATCTGAATAGGACCCAAGACCCTGAAAATTTTCGGACCATATTTTGACGGGTTCAGATTGGACGTAGTGCGAAATCACGAAATGTTAGCATCATCTCCGTTGCCTTCAAAACTTCTCCTTAGAGTCTAGCGTTTACTTAGTCTTAGGGTCGGCGCCCTTTGTTTTCTAGTGTTCAGTCCAAAAAGCTAATTTTGTGTTCAATCTGGTTAGGGTCGGCGCAAATGGGTCACTGACCACAGCCACTGGTGGCCAGCAACAGCCACATAACACACTTTTTCATATATTTTACTGGTGTAGCAAGTGGCCGCTACCGGCCACACGTGTGCGGTGCGTCTATACAATATATGAAAAAAGTGTGTTAAGAGGCTGTCGCTGGCCACCAGTGGCTATGGTCAGTGACCCATTTGCGCCGACCCTAACCAGATTGAACACAAAATTAGCTTTTTGGACTGAACACTAGAAAACAAAGGGATATCAATATTCAACACCACAGAACAGTATCCAATCAGTTTTAATATTCATATATGGAGTGAAAACATTGACCATCAAAGCAAAAGAGAGATACCTAGTGGATTGATACATTCTAAATTTGGTGCTGTAGTTATCCACTAGGCCACCAAATGTATGAAAGAATCAATCCTCTCTCAGCTGTAATGAAATAACATATCAACCCATGCTCAGTTACTATGGTCTCATAATGATACATGAAGATGCTAGCCTTGAAAGAATAATAATTTTTGGGAACACAGAGGGGCAAACACTTGCACCAGGAAGAGACTGTTCCGTATTTCTAGGCTTTTATTCCACCATGACCTTGAACTTCAGATATGAAAGAACAGCTAAAGAGACACCAGTGTCAGTATATGTAAGGGTAGGTACTGACACCCGTAATAACTGTTAAGGATGTTCATGATAACTGGGACTAACAAGAAATACGCACATGAGTTCCAGAGGTGTACCTTGGGTTTGAAACCAATATCCTGGCAACATTCTTTAGCGGGTCTTAGTCGCGATAATTTACTTATTTAAAGGTATAAAATATACCTTTGTTATTCTCCTATGTTTCTACCGGCTTGCAATGGTTGTGGTCGCGGAGGGAGTACTTCCGCTAATATTGCATGATGTATACAAATCGCAAAAGTTTAAAATCGGTTAATATCCTGGCAAATTTATGGCAGTCTGTTGGTATCTCCACTAGGCTATCATTGCCCCAAACAGAAAGTTAGCTTTCAGCTCTTTGGCAACCCAAATGTGATGCTACGAAAATAATAATAATAAGAATTTGAAATAATTTCGGCTTTAAATTAAATGCCGTCCTTAACATTAACTTGATTATTAAATTACACGCCTGCCAACTCTAAAAAGAATATACCTACTAACCTAACCTATATAAACGTACTACCATGGCAAGGAAATATATATTTATAGCATAATGCAATAAACATGGTTAATTGCTGTTGACAATCCGGAGTAAATATTGTCTGAAATATGTGATAAAATTACTTACTTTGCTGCGTTTGGCGACGGCAGCTTCAATTTTAGTAACAACAGATCTGAGTCCCTTCATAACGTCTACTGGAGCCTCTGGCGATGACATAACTTTGCTTACGCGCGATTGTTTTGGTAACGCAATATGATAATGTGTATCGCTACAAGTGTTTTGGACCTATTCTTGCGCACAACTTCGTACGACAGACTATTCGTTATCAAAATATTTTAACAACAATATTTGTTGCACTGTCAGATGTCAACCAACCTTATCCTTATCAATCGTGGAGTCCAGTCCAATGGAACTAATGGAAGTTTCAAGAGTTCGCCTTGGTGACGATGTTAAAGGTGAATTCAAACGAGTATCAGTGATGATAACTGACAAATACATGTAAGGGTTAATTTTGAAATGTGTTAAGAAAGGTATATGATATCTGAAACCTGACACAAATTTAATTTTTATTTTGTTGAATAAATATTTGATATGTGGACTGCATTGTCTTCGTTCGATAATACACAAAGGTACCTACTGTGTTCGTTCTAAAATAAATAATGTTCGTTGATTATCCTGTTGATCTCCAATGCTCATAATCTATTTCAGCGTATCAGATCCCAGGAGCTTAATATTAGATATTACTTTATTTTCGTCAGTAGGATACAAGCATTAAATACTTTCTAAAGATCTCACTGATTAATTTTCACAGGTGTATTACAGCTGATTTAGATTACCTGTGCAATTTCTGAACGAACAGTAAATGTCAACTGAATTGATTGATTTTCTTCACGTTTGTTTGCGTTTTTCGCGACGAAAAATCGTTTAACTTGCAATTTGCGACGATAATTATGATCAGAACATTCGAAAGCAACACTGGCTGATTAACAGCAGCCATGAATGTGTTGGAAAAAGCTGAGAAAGCTTTAGAATTCCTAAAGGCAAATGAGAGTTCTGCAAAGTGAGTTTGTGAATAATTTGGATGTTTTTGGTTTGAAGTGCGTTGTGTTGTGATGTGTGTTTTGATTGTAGGAGTCATGAGCTTCAGGCGGCGGCTGCAACTCTTGGGAGATGTCTGGGCGCCTTAGGGAGCCGTTCAAACTGCGCTAGGCATTACGCAAATTTACTTCATTCGGCCGTACCTACATTACTTTTATTAGCCAGTAACGACAGCGTAAGTTACCTTGGATGTTTTTGTGACTAATACCGTGAAGGATTATTCAATTATGTTATTCAATCTTATTTAATTTGATGATTTTGATGTGCCAGTCCTAATTACACAGAATAACACAGAATAATAATGATATATTTATGTAAATGCGTAATTTTTATACTTTTACAAGCTGTACCGGCTGAGTGATGTTGTTATGTATTAATCTTCCTATTAGTTCACCTTTGATAATTATCAGGGTATGTAGACTATTTTTGTCTATTAGATAGATTTTTTAAGGCTGTCTATCTTTAGCTAGAGTATGATAACCTTGGTTTACTTAAACTGTTGTATGCCAAGGCACAACTACAGTTGAACTAGAGGATGTCTGTAGCTACACCCACAAATTTTCTATAAGTAATTTAACTGTTACCTTACATACATAGACTCACACCTGTTTCCCGGAGGGGTAGGCAGAGACTACAGAACGCCATTTGCAACGATCCTGACATATCTCTCTTGCCTCATTCACTCCCATCAGATTCCTCATGCATGCTCTTTTGTTCAGGGTACTTCTAACCTGCCCTGTTTATAGGATGTCTCCAATCTAGTCAGATAATGTCCGCCTAAGGCTTCCCCTTCGTCCTGTCCCATCCACACTTGCCTTATATATCTGCTTGGTCAGTCTTTTGTCATCCATCCTCTCCATTGTATAAGTTATATTGTATAAATAATGGAAACACTTATCTATTTTTAGGCTGAAATCCGTCTTGTTGGCGATGAGGCATTGAACAGGGCTGTGGTCGGTGGTTTTGCATTCCATTCCCATAAAACTAATATAATTCTGCAGAATCAAATTGAACACACAAAAAATGCAAGGTAAGCTTTAATTGTTTTTGTTGCATAATGGTATGGTTGTTATGTTAAAGTGGTATGCAGTCCACCTTTATACACTCAGTGTAAAAAAGCATAAATGTTCAAAGACACACAGCAGTAAATAGTGTTATTTTTAAGGGTTCAGGAAAACGGAGTCCGTTACGTCTATATGGCGAAATGCCGCGGTAATTTCTCCTCTGAAATACTATCATTGTTATTTTCCTTATTTCAATAATGTCCTAACATTTATTAACAAAAAAATTATCTAATTCCTCAACTGAGACTTGGACTGCATCTGTGGTCCAGTGATCGGGTGGACCCGCGTTCTATTCCCGGGTCGGGCAAAACTGCTACTGAGTTTTTCCTAATTCTCAGTAGCAGCACGGAGGCTGGTAATGAGGCCAGTAATGGCAATAGGCTCTCCCCTTATTACGTTGGTAACTAAAATTCTGCAGGGGAAATGTGGGTTTACTATTACACCTCTGCCTTCAGGGATAATGGCGTGAGGCTCTAAAAAAAATTTCCTCAGCGGTGCGCGTGACTACTCGCATGCTCTGCGCTATGCTTCACTATATATGCGCCAGCCCTTATAGGTATCACTTTGTTGTCCATCTGACTGTTTGTTTTAACCCATTCACTCTCAGACGCAAAACACAATAGAAAATAAATTGTTATGAATCATATAGTATGATACACATGACAGTAAAACTGTTAATATTTACCAATGTTTTGAGATGGATCCGCGCCGCCTTATCCCGTATATACCTCGGTGACTGCTGGCTCCGTCCAGGCGTGGGCAAGATCCGGACGCAGGCGCAGACGTTGTTCCCAAAGCTCAGTCAGATAGTCAGACAGACAGATGAGATACAACTAATAGTGGAGGCTTTGGAGAACAACTTACCGAGGATACTGACTGCTTTGGCAGAGTATACTACAGATGAAGAGATTTCCGGTAAGCTTATTATCCCTGTATATATACTTTCCCACTACTGGGCACGCGCGTCTTCTCTTTATTCGGCCCTCCTTTATCGTGAATCCAATCTGGCTCCTCTCGAAAATCCTCCAGTGGCTCCTCTCGTAAATCCTCCAGTGGCTCCTCTCGAAAAACCTCCAGGGAACTTCGAGGCTATGGTATGGATATCGCTGAAAGAAGATGCTCGTCGATTTTCAGCTTCTTGCGTCCAGTAGTTTAGGCTGTGCATTGTCAGTCAGTCAGTGAATAACGCAAGACTTTTTTATATACAGATAGCCCTTCAATCCCCAATCCCTTCAAGCAATTCCTCGATAAATGAGCTATACAAAACAAAAATATTACATTTAAATTGGACCAGTAGTTCCTGAGATTAGCCATCATCATATCAGCCAAACGACGTCCACTGCTGGACATAGGCCTCCCCCAAGGTTCTCCACACAGAGGGGTCTTGAGCCGCCCGCATCCAACCGCCTCCCGCGATCTTGACGAGGTCGTCGGTCCACCTTGTTTCTACCTCTGCTGCGTCGTCCGGTACGTGGCCGCCACTCCAGAACCTTTCTGCCCCAACATCTGAGATTAGCATGTTCAACCAAATAACAAACTATTCCGTTTTTGATTATTTTTTTATATTATGGCAATCTGTCGACGTTTTAAATATTTGTTTGGGATTTATTTTGAGGATTTTTAGATTTAATATTTTTGTATAGATGAGTAGATACTAGTACAGGTAGTCTGAAAGTGGCACCTATAGACAAGAAAGTGAAAGGAGGTTGTTTGGCTTGGTATGGACATATTGTGCGAAGAGAAAGAGATGATATGTATGTAGGTAAGTGATGAATATGAAGGTAGAGGGATGGAAAGGCAGAGGGGGGGCAAGGAAAAGATGGATGGACTGAGTGAGGATGGATATGAAAGAGAAAGGGGTAAATGATCAGATCATAAAGTGGGACCAGGGCAAGAAGATGATGATGATGATTTTTGTATAGATGATTGTCAACTAAAGTTTCACTTGTGTTTACATTCCAGAGTTATCCAAAGCTCTTCTATCGCATATAGAGTGTGCTGAGCCGGCGGTGAGGCGAGGTATATCTACATGCGTGGCACACCTGTGCTCACACAGAGAACCGCTGCTTACCAACATACTGGCTAGGGTGTACGGTAAGTTCAATATTAATTAGAAGTATAAGCTTCAGCTGACCTCTTTGCTTGGTACTTTGTGGCACGGGCTGTTTCCGCAACTCCATGTCCTGGCGTGTATTTTGCGTGCGGGTTCGACCTCGGTTTCGATTGACCAGGTCTAGAGTTCGATTCGTCGTGCAAAAGTGTTAGAGATTTCCGAATTCTTAGTAGCAGCCCGTAGTCTGGCAATGTGCCCGGTAATGGTGATCTAAAATTCATAAAGAGAAATATGGGTGACGAATCATTTTTGTATATTGTAACATTCAAGATGCAGGTTGTAGGGTAAAATCATATTCTTATTAAATTTATTAAACTTTTCCTCACCTAATTCCTATCTACCCTCAACCTTCGCTTGATCGCACGTCAAACGTGCAAAATGGGCACCTCGCCCCTGTTCCGCGCCGACCTCCGAACGTGAAAGACATTATCCTCCTACGGTCGATGCCTACACATCCCGTACCGGACGGTATCATCTCGCGAGTGCTCGGTGTGATTGGCAACCACCAGAAAATCAACCTATGGTGGACAAGGGAGACGAGAGGAAACAAACTCCAGCGACAAGCAAGGTACCTATCTCAGCTTTCCTCTTATTTTCCCCACCATATTAACTGGTCCTTCGAGTCCGGATCCATATATCCTATCGTTCTCAACATCATCAAACATCATTTTCCATGGTTTTATTCCATATCGTATTATATATAAATTTTTCACCTTGAAAAATTTCTACCCTCGTTTAGAAATTGTAATCGTACTTTTCGATCACGTTTTTTCTGAAGTTGTATTGAATTCCGATATAATCTGTTACATTTTCTTAATATTAGCACAGATTTACAAATAATACTACGCATTTTAGTAACTTTTTTATCTGTGTCTCTGTGACAGTTCTTACTTGACTGATTGAACGCTTATTTACTTTTGAGGTTTATTTTCGTACATATAATCTTCATTATGAGCAAAACAAACCAGTATATTGTAAAATTTAACACAATTCATAAAAACATCAGTAAATTGTATGAAATCGGTACGAGTCTATCCCTAAAGGGTGAGGACCAAGCCTTAACTAAGCAGTTTTTAGTTCGTTTTAGGGATATCGAAAAGTATCGCGAACAGATGGATGAACTGTATTCTATTCTTATGTCTGAGTCCACAAACCTTGACGAAAAGAGACGTCAAGAGCTAGACCGTGGTTATGACGAGTTCCAGGAGCAGTTTTACTCTATTCAAGTCATACACTCATCAATAGATTCACAACAATTTACATCATCTAACACTAACAACAATTCCAATAGTGTTCACAAGTCTAGTGAAATTCGCCTTCCCAAGCTGTCACTCAATAAGTTTAATGGAATTCATGTGGAGTGGCCAAACTTCATTTCAATGTTTAATAGTTTAATTCACAACAATGATCAGCTTAGTGATGTGGAAAAAATGCATTATTTACTTAGTGTACTTGATAGGGAACCCCTATCATTAGTGAAACATTTAAGTTTAACACCTGAAAACTATACAATAGCATATACCTTACTAACTGATCGATATGAAAACAAAAGAGTTATTGCAGATAAATATATAGAAACAATTTTAAGTCTGCCAAATATTTCTCAAACAAATATGAAAACTTTAAACCGATTTGTTTCCACTATCAAGGAAAGCACTCAAGCCCTCAAAGGGTTGAAGTTTGATGTAGATTCTTGGTGTTTTTTGTTACTTCACATAATTCTTAAGAAATTACCTATAGAACTACGCACTAAATTTGAATCAAAAATAGATAATACTAAAATTCCAACATTTAAGGAGTTACTTGAGTTCTTGGAAAATCAGCTGCGAATTCTAGAAAACATTTCTAATTCCACAATTACTAAATCAACACCCAGTAACACATTCAATGTTGTCGAATCAAATGTTAACACATTAAGTTGTCCATGTTGTAGTCAAAGCCATTCTTTATATAAATGTAATAAATTTGAGTCCATGATGCCTTCTGAACGGAAGGCTTTTGTTATACAGAGCAAATTATGCTTTAATTGTCTGCGTAAGCATCATGTGTCTAAGTGTTTATCCCATAGTGTTTGCCAATTATGCAAAGGTCGCCATCATACTAAATTACATTTAGGTGATAGAACAAATACTTCGCCTACACCTCACTCACAGAGTGATAGCAACACTTTAGCTCATACTGCTCAAGCTCAAGCTTTATATAGTGAAGATGGTGTCTCAACTATGGTGTTAGGTACCGCAATCATTTATGTGCAGGATATAAATGGACATTACCATTTAGCCCGGGCGCTTATTGATTGTGGATCACAAGTGTCTATCATCACTGAGGATCTGGCACAGCGTCTGCAGTTACCTCGCAGCCAGTCTAACTCTATAATTGGCTTGGGTGGTGTAGTTAACCAACATACTAGGGGGCGAGTAAAATGCAACATTAAATCTGTTTGTCAGGCCGATAAATCCTTTTATGAACAGTTCATTATTATGAAGCGCATAACTGAAGTTCTACCTTCCATGAATGTTAATAAGTCTGTTCAACAGAAATGTAGGCATTTAGTTTTAGCGGATAAACATTTTGATACCCCGGGTCATATTGACTTGCTTCTGGGTGTTGGTATTTATGATATAATTTTTGATGGGTTGCGGTTCAGCCTAGGTGAATACATGCCTACTGCCTACTCATCAATGTTTGGATGGATCATCATGGGCAAAGCTCCTGCAGCATTGAGTCACATTGCCACCAATGTCTCAATGGCCTGCACTGTAGATTTGAATCTTGCTATGAGTCGGTTCTGGGAAAGCGAAGAGCTTCCTAAGCGGCCCATACAGGATCCTGAAAACATTCAATGTGAAAAACATTTTGTGGAGACACATGCTAGGGATGAGACAGGTCGCTTTATTGTATCCATGCCGTTCAAGGTACACCCCAAGGCATTAGGTGACACGCATGTCACAGCCTTGAAGCGGTTCCATAATCTTGAGCGCAGACTTCTCAAGGATGACAGGTTGCGAGAGCTGTATGTCGAGTTCATGCGAGACTACCATGCAGCTGGACATATGCGCGAAGTCACCTCCCCTGTATCCTCTGAGCGTTACTACATTCCCCATCATGGAGTTCTCAAGGAACACAGCAGTACTACCAAGTTGCGCGTTGTTTTCGACGCCTCTTCGGCTAGTTCCTCTGGTGTGTCTCTAAACCAAATACTTATGTCTGGCCCTAAGCTACAGAAAAACATAGAGGATATTATTTTACGCTTCAGGGTTCACCACATAGTGTTCACTGCTGATATACGACAGATGTATAGGCAGGTCAAAATGGCTGATGAAGACTGTAAGCTGCAAACCATCTTCTGGCGTGAATCCCCTGATCATCAGCTTAAGCAGTACGAGTTGACCACCGTCACTTATGGTGTCTCCAGCTCGGCTTATCAGGCTATTCGTGTAATTCATGAACTTGCTAACTTAAATTCGGACAAGTATCCTCAAGCTGCTCAAGTGCTCCTGGAAGGGACCTTCGTCGATGATATCGTGACGGGATCTTCCTCGCTAGGTTCTGCGCGGCAGCTCCAGCGGGAGATAGTTGCTATCCTTGAGCAAGGAGGTTTCACGCTCCGCAAGTGGTCCAGTAATTCCCAGGAATTGTTGTCACTACTTCCTGCTGACCACTGCGAGTCTCCTTATCGTTTCGATGGCGAGGATAACATATTTAAAATTCTTGGCATCGAGTGGAACTCAAAAAATGATTGCTTCATCTACCATGTTTCAGAGATGAACAACACCATGACTAAGCGTGGTGTGCTCTCCAACATCGCCAGACTGTACGACCCATGTGGTTTCTTAACGCCAACAATATTTAAGGCTAAACTTTTTATGCAAACGCTTTGGTGCCTTGATTCCGGCTGGGATGATCCACTTCCCTCAGATTTTCTCGAATCCTGGAAAACATTTCTGGCCGATTTTCACAACCTAAATAAGGTTTCACTTCAGCGATGCATTCTGCCTGATCAACCGGTTGCGATTCAAATCCACGGTTTCAGCGATGCATCCGAGCGTGGGTATGCATCTTGTGTGTACCTCCGCGCTGAGAGCTTCGATGGCAGCGTTTGGCTTCGCATTCTCGGCGCCAAATCACGCGTAGCTCCTTTGAAGCAGAAGCTAACAATACCCAAGCTGGAACTCAACGGCGCTCTCTTGCTAGCTCATCTGATCGAGCACATAGTTTTAAATTTACGAGATAAAATTCCTATTCAATCCATTCACGCCTGGACGGATTCTACCATTGTTTTATCATGGTTAAAGATGTCACCACACAGATTACAAACATTTGAAGGTAATAGAGTGTCACAAGTCCAAGCCTTGTGTCCAAACATTGTCTGGAAGCATGTTCCATCGACAATGAATCCAGCTGATTCTGCTAGCCGTGGCCTGACACCATCTGAATTGGTAGAACATCCTCTATGGTGGTCCCCACCTTGGCTTGCAGAAAATCCTGCGACATGGCCTGGGGACTTGCCTTCAGTATGCGAGGTGGATTTGCCTGGAGTCAAATCAACTTCCCTTGCTTCCACTGCTGCTCGAGTTCTGCCTTCTTCATTACTTCTGGACAATTTTAGCTCGCTTATCAAGCTACAGGCTGTTGTAGGTTGGTGCAAGCGATTCCTGTTTAACAGTTGCAATGCCATTCAGCGGCGCTCCGGACCTCTATCGGTTTCAGAATTAAACGATAGCTTGAGTTGTATAATCAAGTTGGTCCAGTCCGCAACGCTGTCCGAAGAAATGGAATCACTGCGCAGTGGAAGGGGGTTAAAGGGAGCCTTGATGCGACTAAATCCGTTCATCGGTGACGAAGGGATTCTGCGAGTTGGCGGTAGAATCAGTAAATCTGAGCTGAATTTTGCTGCTAAGCACCCGGTAATATTACCGAAAAATCATCATGTAACAAATCTCATTATTGAACACTACCACAAATTATATCTTCATCCTGGCTTGGCCACCCTGCAGGCCCTACTCCAGCGCAAGTTCTGGATCATATCGGCTCGGCGAGTGATTAAGCAGGTGATATTTCGCTGTCAACGTTGCTATCGATTGCGTCCCAGGTCTACCGAGCCATTCATGGGGGACCTGCCGTCCAGTCGAATCACCTCAGCTCGACCCTTTCAACGCGTTGGAGTGGATTTTGCAGGTCCCTTTTGGCTAAAGGTTTCTAAGATTCGAAACGCCAAGGCAATGCGATGTTACCTTTGCATTTATATTTGTTTCACTACAAAATGTGTTCATTTGGAGATCGTATCTGAGCTTTCCACCGAAGCTTTCATCGCTTGCTTGGATCGGTTCATCTCCCGCCGAGGTCTTCCCTCAGATATTTACAGCGACTGCGGCACGAATTTTGTAGGTGCCCGTAGCCACTTAAAGGAAATTTATAAATTAATATCGAGTTCATCGGACGATATTCATAATTCTTTATCTAACAAACAGATTGCTTGGCATCTGAACCCGCCTGCAAGTCCCCATATGGGCGGCTTGTGGGAAAGCGCTGTCAGGTCCGCCAAATTAATTCTCAACCGCGTCCTAGGCGACCGCTCTTTATTTTTCGAGGAATTGGCAACAATTTTCACTAAGGTAGAAGCTGTCTTAAATTCTAGACCACTGTGCCCTCTTTCGAGCGATCCCAGCGATTTAGAAGTCCTAACTCCTGGTCATTTTATCATAGGGCAACCGCTGTTGGCGTTGCCGGAACGGAACGTAGAGGATAGCTTCATTAGCCCGCTGAAGCGCTGGCAGCTGCTCCGACAAATCACCCAACATTTTTGGAGACGTTGGCACTCCGAATACTTGCACACTTTATCTCAACGCCATAAATGGCTAGTAAAAACCGCGAATATTCATGTCGGTGATTTGGTCCTCATTAAGGACAGCTCTCCACCGCTTCAGTGGCGTAAGGCTCGCGTTACTCGTCTCTGTCCCGGCAAGGACAACATCGTTAGGGTAGTGGAATTGAGAACAGCAACTGGAACTATGCTCAGGCCAGTTGTCAAACTTTGTCCTTTGATACCTAGGACGAACTAAAAACCTTTACTTCAACTTTTAAAAAAATTCAATTATGTATTATTTATCATTAAAATCAACATATTTTTATAGATTAATTGAAAATCAGTGTGTCTATCACCATTTAGAAAATCAGCGTGTTAATCACCACTTAGTAAATAAGCATTCAATTTAGTACTTATAGCAAATTTTACTATTTCTTTATCTTTTTTTACCCATCTTAAAGAGCTGATTCGCTCTTTGGGGGGCGGTATGACGAATCATTTTTGTATATTGTAACATTCAAGATGCAGGTTGTAGGGTAAAATCATATTCTTATTAAATTTATTAAACTTTTCCTCACCTAATTCCTATCTACCCTCAACCTTCGCTTGATCGCACGTCAAACGTGCAAAATGGGCACCTCGCCCCTGTTCCGCGCCGACCTCCGAACGTGAAAGACATTATCCTCCTACGGTCGATGCCTACACATCCCGTACCGGACGGTATCATCTCGCGAGTGCTCGGTGTGATTGGCAACCACCAGAAAATCAACCTATGGTGGACAAGGGAGACGAGAGGAAACAAACTCCAGCGACAAGCAAGGTTCCTATCTCAGCTTTCCTCTTATTTTCCCCACCAATGGGTATAATATTACATCCTCTGCCTACTCTTTAGGGGATAAAGGTGTGACATTAAAAATAAATTAAAATTGTTTTCCCAGAGAAACTATGGCCGCCAACAGCGGAGAGTACGGCCGTGATGGGATGGTTCTCCGTCATAAAAGCCATTTTCCAAATCAACGACATTGCCAAGTTTTCCGATAACGATCTATTCTCCGTACAAGATTATTTGGAGGTAAGCATATTAATATTGCAGTGGTCAATTTCGAGGATTTCGAACGTTAAATTTTTAACACCATTCGTCTCTAATAGGCTTGTGTCCACTAAGAATAAATCGGTTTGATTGTAGTATCTATAGATTCATTATGATTTTAAGATATCAATAAAGTTTATTATTTATTATAAAAAGGTAAGATTAATGTTTTTTTAGGGTTCTAAAACTAAAAATAATGTATTTATTCTTGTGACAGTGAACACCAATCAGAGAGCATTACGTCAAACAGTACGTCCGCCATTCATGTTGTTGACGTTCTAGTAGTAAATACAACTAAAACGTCAAACTTTCTACGTGTCAAATTGAATAAGTATAACAACATAAAAGTGGGTACATCAGACCAGACTTCATTCACGGTTTGTTTTGTTTTGGACTTTGTGATATCATTCAATCGCCATGATGGTTTACAGCGTTTTCGTATCAAATTCAAAAAGGTTTTTAAAAAGCCGTAATTAGTAATGTTGCTGATCGATTTTTGAAGAAAAAAACAGGTAAGTATTTCAGTTTAACATCTAATAAAGGAACGAATCAATCGCTAATTACATTTTAGGACACAAGCCTATTAGCCTACGTCAAGCTCAAATAATCATCGTTATCCTCCTAGCGTTATCCCATCTGCAACCCGGGATCCGCTTACTAGTCTAACTGGATTTGACTGAATATAAGCTTTTTCATAGAGAATGGGACTGCCTGTCTGACCTCATCATCACAAGGGGATATAGCCATGTTTTAGACTAGTGCCAGTATATTTAAAGGTGACTATAACAACTGTAAAGAAGGAAAAGATCTTTATGACAGCCGGGACCGACGGCTTAACGTACTCCCCGAGGCACGGAGCAAGTGATAATTGACAATTTTATTAAATACGCACATAACTCCAAAAAGTCACTGGTGCACACCGTGGATTCTAACCCGATTCCCGAGCGAGCGTTGCGTTGGTATCTCCGCTACCGCTGCCTTCTTCCTGCCACGCCCAAGGTCGCGGGTTCGAATCCCGCTCAAGTCAAACAATTGTAGGCGTGAACATAGTTTTTGTTTTAGTTAGGTGTTTCTATGTATAATATGTATGTTTATCCATTATCTAGTACCCATACTATATAGTACAAGCTCTGCTTAGTGTGGGACTAGACTGTGTTGTGTATAGGTATGTACTAGAATATTTTTTTGATTCCAGCTATACCATCTATGCATCCACTACATCTCATCGTCCCACGAGCACAATGTACAGAACGCAGTGATGGAATGTTTCACAGTACTGCTGTCGTTAGCTACGGGCGTGTACAAGAGGGCGCTTTTGGATAGACATCCTAGGTCCGTGTGCTTGGATGATAGGCAGAATGAAAAAGGGCACAGAAGGAATATTAGTAAGTATTATTTCTTTATTTTTTGTGTCAAATTCAAATTAATTTGTACATTTGGGTAGCATGGTAACACTTACATAATACATACATAGTCTCACGCCTATATCCCGAAGAGGTAGGCAGAGATATATTGCTACACCCACTTTTCACCAGATTTATTTTAGTCCCACGTAATGGGGGGCCAAGCCTATTGCCGCTATTGGTAACACTTATGAACGTAAAACTCAAACAATTTATTTATCCGTCTCTCCATGTGAGTGTGTGGCCAAATCCGGTGTTGTAGTTTTCAGACCGCCCGAAGACCTCCGACTCGGCCTAACGATTTTTGTCCTGAACCATCTTGACAAGAACCGGGCCAAATAGTTATACGTGCGATTTGAAGCGTGGTAGCGCTCTAATGTAAATGCCATGTGCGGTCACCCATCCAAGGGGCGACCTGTGCAAGCGTTGCTTAACTTAGCCGATTACGAACGGCCAGCCAAGTGACGCTATGAGCACTACATTAGTGACTAAAGGATATAGGATTAATTATCATCAACAACCTCGCAGCAAGTCGGTCACTCTCGGCTGGCACCACATGGGACCCAACTCTTAACACGGTGAAATGTTGATGTAATATGTCACCCCTGCCTACCCTTTGGGAGATACAGGCGCAAGTATATAAAACCAAATCGTATATTCCAGGCACATCAAGCGTGATATCATCCCGTTTCGCGCCAAGTCCTCAGTCAGAGATGCGCGACCCTTTAGAGTTGTCTTTCTCTGGCGCGTTGCAACTTGGCAGTATGTTGCAGTTCACTACGCCCAGCTTGAGCGTTGAAGATCTTACGATACAGGTAAACTAATTATTTTTATGAAGGCAATTTATTTTATAATATGTAAAGATGCAGATGCAGAATCTATACACATACACACACAACGTCACGCCTTTTATCCCCGAAGGGGTAGGCAGAGGTGTATTTCTACACCCACTTTTCGCCAGATATACCTTAGTCCCACGTAATAAGGGGCGAGCCTATTGCCGTACCGGGCACATTTCCAGACTCCGTGCTGCTACTGGGAATTGCGTGACAGAAAAACCCAATAACACTGCCCGACCCAGGAATCGAACCCAGGACCTCCCGATCCCACGCGCACATTTATGCCGCGAGACCAACGAGGCAGTCGAAGAGGGTTTGATGTCGAGTTTTCCGTCTCTACGCAAAGATGGTATTTGCATCGTGTTATCCCTTAGTCGCCTCTTACGACACCCACGGGAAGATAGGGGGTGGTGACACTTGTATTCTATGCCGTCAACCACACGGCAGAATCTATATTTACATAATAATATTATAAAATAAATTTTCTCTGGTAGTAGAGCCTTGCTGATATCAGCATGAATGGGCCGGATCAACCCTCTCACAGAAAATCGACGTAAAGTAACAGTACTTAAACTGTTGCATTTCGTTCGGTGAGTGGGAATTCATTTATATTCCTTCTCCCTCATCCCACTCCTCATCCTATCCCTTTTCCCAATCCCAAGAGGCGACCACGCACTTGTGACTCCTGTGGTGTTGCTTGTGTCCATGGGCGGCGGTAATTGCTTACCATCAGGTGATCCGTCTGCTCGTTTACCGCCTATTATTAAAAAAAAAAACTCTCCGTCCTCCTGTCTGTATGTATGAACACGATAAACTAAAAAAAATCACCAATAGATAGTGTGATTGCTGAGCAAGGTTTGAAATGGTGTTGTGACCGCTTAACGCTACTAGAAGTCAAATAATAATTCGAGCTTTGTGGTCCGAGCACTGATGTTGAAACGTAAAAATTGAGAACTTTGTTACTGCAGAAGTTGGTAATTTGGTTTTCACAGAAGTTGAAAATGTTGTATTCCCAGAATTTGGAAATAAGGGTTTAACCAGAATTTGAATATGTAGTAAATGCACAATTTCGAAGTTTGTTCCGCTTGGAGTAGGCCGGTAAGCCGATTATGTTTTTTTTAGACTTGTGACATATTTTCCAGACGCCAGATTCGCCCGCAAGCGAGGCAGACATAGAAATTCCGAACTCAGAACAACTAACCAGAGATCTTTCGGAAAAGCTGCAAGAAATCGAAAGTGATAAGGAAGACATTGCCGAACAAGATCAGGCGACCGTTGTGGATGGCACTTTGAAGGTATTATAACATTTTATTATAATGGGAAGGTATATTCATAATTATTTTTCTACTAGGTTTCTACTATTCGCCTTCAGCTTATTTTAGTGCAAACTTTTCCTACTACCTTTGTGCACCTTTGTGTACCTGGGTGCCTTTTGCATAAAAGGCACCCACTATGTAATTTGGACAGCGACGACTTTCATGT
The DNA here is from genome assembly GCA_944739405.2 of Euclidia mi. Taxonomy (NCBI): domain Eukaryota; kingdom Metazoa; phylum Arthropoda; class Insecta; order Lepidoptera; family Erebidae; genus Euclidia; species Euclidia mi. Next base: position 13,131,206 of record OX123203.2, read on the forward strand.
AGTTCCAGTAATTTACGCTCTGCAATCATAATTATTCCAGACAGGAAAATTAATTTTATTTATGACAATAGGGTAGTTTCCAGGGTCAAAATAATTACATTTTATTTAGTCCGTATTTTAGATTATAAAAAAATATTGGACACGTATTTTTTCCTTTTTTCGATTAAATAAAAAATAACAAAGATATAGCCCATTATAGTTACGTGTGACGTCATCTAGTGCGAAAAAATGAAGCACGGCGTGACGTTATACGTAACTTTAATGAGCTATATCTTGGTCATTTTTGGTTTAATTTACAAATAAAAAATATGTATCGCTTATTTTTGAATAATCTAAAGGACGGACGTATAATTTTTTTTTTGTCAACTAGCCTATTGATTTTGATAATATTTTTATGAAAATGTAATTAAGTAAATTCTCAATAATATTAATTAGAAAGAAAAGTGTTTTTTACGATCCTGTGTCGTTCCACTGCAGCGCAAAAGTCGGACGCTCTTTAGAGCTTTCTTTTTTTAATTCCAATTCAGCTATATTCCACTATTTGTTTAAAAATAATGTCATAATCTGTACTATTTTTAGTCTATGAAGAGAAGCGGCGAAGCTTGTACTGTTAAAGTAAATATAGGGTCAGCTGATGACGACGATGTGCCTCTAAAGTATTGCTCTAGACTGCTGGCGTCTAAGTTCCTGCTCCCGGGGAATAAGGGAGCCGTTATACCGGACAGGTTGGTAGAACATTATCCATACTTCTTAGGTGAAGCGGCTACTGTCAAAGTAAATATAGGGTCAGCTGACGATGATGATGTGCCACTCAAGTATTGCTCTAGACTACTGGCGTCTAAGTTCCTGCTCCCGGGGAATAAGGGAGCCGTTATACCGGACAGGTTGGTAGAACATTATCCATACTTCTTAGGTGAAGCGGCTACTGTCAAAGTAAATATAGGGTCAGCTGACGATGATGATGTGCCACTCAAGTATTGCTCTAGACTACTGGCGTCTAAGTTCCTGCTCCCGGGGAATAAGGGAGCCGTTATACCGGACAGGTTGGTAGAACATTATCCATACTTCTTAGGTGAAGCGGCTACTGTCAAAGTAAATATAGGGTCAGCTGACGATGATGATGTGCCACTCAAGTATTGCTCTAGACTACTGGCGTCTAAGTTCCTGCTCCCGGGGAATAAGGGAGCCGTTATACCGGACAGGTTGGTAGAACATTATCCATACTTCTTAGGTGAAGCGGCTACTGTCAAAGTAAATATAGGGTCAGCTGACGATGATGATGTGCCACTCAAGTATTGCTCTAGACTACTGGCGTCTAAGTTCCTGCTCCCGGGGAATAAGGGAGCCGTTATACCGGACAGGTTGGTAGAACATTATCCATACTTCTTAGGTGAAGCGGCTACTGTCAAAGTAAATATAGGGTCAGCTGACGATGATGATGTGCCACTCAAGTATTGCTCTAGACTACTGGCGTCTAAGTTCCTGCTCCCGGGGAATAAGGGAGCCGTTATACCGGACAGGTTGGTAGAACATTATCCATACTTCTTAGGTGAAGCGGCTACTGTCAAAGTAAATATAGGGTCAGCTGACGATGATGATGTGCCACTCAAGTATTGCTCTAGACTACTGGCGTCTAAGTTCCTGCTCACGGGGAATAAGGGAGCCGTTATACCGGACAGGTTGGTAGAACATTATCCATACTTCTTAGGTGAAGCGGCTACTGTCAAAGTAAATATAGGGTCAGCTGACGATGATGATGTGCCACTCAAGTATTGCTCTAGATGCTGGCGTCTAAGTTCCTGCTCACGGGGAATAAAGGAGCCTTTATACCGGACAGGTAATCATAAGTTAATATAATAAAAATATAAAAAACATAAGTTCTTTAAAAGTAGATCTAGATATCTACTTTTAAAGAACTTATGTTTTTTAAAGAACTTATCTCCTTTTATAAAAATGAAGGTATGAGTTTTTTCTTATCTTAATGGACTTCTTCCGCCTAGGGACTTACTGTGTCAGACAACCGCTGGCTAAACCATCACTGTGTTGAATACTTTTAAACTTTCGTGATGTGACTTGTACACGAACTAATGATGTAACGAGGCGAGTAAGTTAGCTAAAGCATGTATTTCGGTATTTTCCGTCATTTCGACTGACTTGCAACGGTCGTGTTCGCGGACGGACTGATACAAATCGTGAAAGATTAAATTTTTTTTGGCCAATACAATCATTTTTCGACCTTTGGATATAGTTATGTTCCAAGAACACTATCTTCCATTTCAGGTTAATCAGAGTATCATTGAAGTCATCTGCCCTCAATTGTCTCGCAGAAATCCTGCGGTTGTACCCTCAAGCAATGACGCTGTATCTAGATAAAGATGCTGACGCCAAGAATCATAATATATCTGGTAAGATGTCTTCTATTTTTCTTCATACAGGACTAGTAGTTAGAAATTACTGGTTGGTTAAATAAAGTAGATTTAGGGCCACTTGCACAACGATTCTTAAATTGAATTAAGACGTATTTAACGAGAAAAATAATATTAAACACCACTAGCGTCCTGCACAACGAAAAATTTGTCGAGTAATATGATTTAAGAACTGTCAAAATTAATTACCGAAAATCGGCTGTTTAGTGGCTAATTTCATTTAAGAGCTGTCACACTGATGTTGGCATCTTGTCATTAGCGACGAAAATTATCCATAATTATATAACTGGACCGGACGACGCAGCAGGGGAGGCCTATGCCTATGTCTGACATGATGATGATAATCATATAACTGATAACAATGTACTTACTTGAGTTATTGTTAACCCTAGAATCCTACACTATTTGGCGCACGTGTTATTCCTACACTGGGGTGCTGGAATACCCCATACTAAAATGACTGTAATCCTTAAAATAAAATAAAAACAATTCATGAAAATACGTTTTATTAAACATAATCGGTAACTTGAGATCACAAATCAGCCTTATTACACAAAGTTAAATGTAGTTTGAGCAACAGCGCTTGTAGGATTTGGTCCTCTTTTGAGGATCACTGCAATGGACTAAGTTGGCATCCGGTAACGGTCCTCCAAATGTTCATGTATCAGTTCAGTTCTAAACCTAATTTCAAAACTGTCTGCTGAAACTTTATATTTGGCTTATTATTTGATCTTGAACACTTGTAAAGAACCCAGGAATTACAACTGGTCCCAACTTCTATTTCTTCCTCGCCAGATTTGTGGTCTAGAATAGAGCTTATTTCTTCGTAATTCAAACCTCTGACAGCCATTCGAAACAAAATAAATAAACTTAATTGAATTTTACCTTCATAATATCTAAAAATATATGTATTTTATTCATATAAGACTATTGTTTTAATAAATAATCAAATTTAATAACTTATTACATATAAATGCATCAATCGTAATAAATAAATAATCTTACGATTTTACTACACTGGGGTACTGGCGTACCCCACAGCGCTTATACAGGCGATCACACAACGCGGCCCTCGTCACGATATTGACGTAACGCGAGCGGTTGACACCAAACTAAAATTCTCCGACGCGCGAATTCGTGGATATTAAAGAAATTGAGCTATTTAGAAAACAAATCGGTGTGGGGTGCACCTGCACCCCATGTAGGGTTCTAGGGTTAATGCTCAAAAGTTTCTATGAGTTATTATTTGTCAATTGTCATTTCGTTGCTAGGCGACGACAATGAGTTTTGTTTTATGCTCAAAGTATATAATATAGTCTAAGGTTTTATGCGAAAGCATACGCATAACATCGTTAAAATCGTAACAAAAAGACTTCATGCCATGAAACAAAACGTAGAAACTACTTTACCGACCTCATCAAATGTTTAACTAAATCTAAGCGTTGTTGTCGTTGCCCAAGAGGACGCTAAATACTTTTAACTTAAATTATGTTATGCTGTTAATTCTGTTCAACAAATTTAAATTAAGGAGTGACTTAAATCAAACGTTACGCAAGTGGGCCTTATATTTTGAGATGGGTATGAAACACTAACCCGTTTCATTCTATATGTACCCTAAGAAGCGATTATGAAAAATACATACCGCAAAAAGAACATACCATACTTACCTTTGTGAAAAGACAAAAAATAAAATTGGGCAAGTGCGAGTCGGACCCGCACACGAAGGGTTCAGTACCATTATCTAGAAGAGAAAATCACGTTTGTTGTATTTATACTTAAATATCTTTTAAGTTTCTAACTGTTTATTAAGATCAAGTAACGAATTGCTTAAAAGATACGTTTGTTGTATGGGAGCCCCCCTTGTTTACTTTTTTTTTATTTAGTTATTTATTTTGAAAGGTAATATACAACTACATATTCTGTGAAAATTTTACGCGTCTACCTGTTACCGTTAGTAATTTTGAGCAAAAAATACGAAAAAAAAACACGTTTATTGTATGGAACCCCCCCCCCCCCCTTTTTAATTTTTGGTATTTGTTGTTATAGCGGCAACCGAAATACATAATTTGTGAAAATTTCAGCTTTCTAGCTATCACGGTTTATGAAATACAGCCTGGTGACAGACAGACAGACAGACAGCGGAGGCTTCGTAATAGGGTCACGTTTTTTTACCTTTTAGGTACGGAACCCTAAAAAACCACCACCATACCCTATACCAACCCATCTTGCCAGCGTGGTATAGCAGGCCAAACCCTCTAATTGACTCACAATAACGCTTAAAGAGATGCGAATGTCCAACAATAGATTGTGAAAGGGTATATGATCATGGGCGTCGCCAAGGGGGAGCAGGGGGGAGGGGTTCCCCCCCCAAAGATGCAAAAAAACCCACAATTAGTACTTTTCTCAATACTTTCTCATTTTCCATATCACTTGGGGGCAAGTTGATATGGAAAGGCCCTAGGCCATCGGCTGGCGTGCTTGCCCCCCTAGACTATCGGCTGGCGACGCCCTTGTATATGATGATGGAACAACTACATGTTACCAGATTAGTGAAAAGTCTAATTTGTTCTGGCCAGGCCAATAGAATGTTCGAGTTCGTGCAATTAGTTAGTTTTGAATGCAATTGAGATAACGCTAGGACGACGATGACGAATAGGCACACTATAGCATTTTAATATTTTCATTTACAGGCTCTTCCGAAGGCACAGATTCCCACCAAGACCACATTAACGACTTTATCCTAGAACGAAACGTTTGCTACCAAGATTCTCTAACCGAATCTTTAAGCCAAGACCTCCTTAACCGCAGTATAGACAGCCAGCAAACCTCCCACCAAATATCTAAAAAAGACAGCAAATCAGAAAGTACAGAACAAAAAAGCTCCAAAGACGTCCAAAGCAATATCTTAGATAGCAAGATCTTCCAAAAAGACATGGGTGCCAGTATGAACACCGATAGCACTAACCCGAATATGACAAACAGCAATTTCACTACAAACTCCAATATGACGGGCAGCAATGATCCACTTTCGACCGGTTATCCTATGTCCAGTAGTGGCGATATTCTGTCTTCTAGCATAGACTTGGATATGAAATTCGACCACTTTGGAGAATCTACGACTAACTTGGACAATTTAGATGCTTTGAAAGACTTTGAAAAGAAAGAGGAAAGGGCTAAAAGGCCTTTGAAGAGGGCTGGTGAAGTTCAGAGTAAGGAGGTTATTGAAACGATGGGTCAGAATTTGGGTGAAGAGAATAAGAATTTGGAAGTTTCTGAGAATTTTGAGTATCAGCATATGTGTGATGTGTTTTTGCTGTTGGAGGGTCATAATGACCCTCAAATTAGGGGGTTAGTTAGGGTCTGTATTGGGAACTATTTGGCTGCTGCTTTGGATATATCACATGGGCATTATCATAAGTGGAAGAGCTTTAGTACGTTGCCGAAGGAAGTCTCTGAGTTTATTGGTGTGGAGAAACTTGTTACTATTGTGTTGAAGGTATGTATTTTTGTTGTTTTAGATATTATTTAGAAGTAAAATTTGTTGAGTATAATCCAGATCACTAATAGATAGATAAATATCGCTCGCTGTATAAAACTGCGTACAGGCTTCGAGACCCATATAAGGGTTAAGCTACACCTATCAGCACCGCATCGCACTTTCCTATGTTTCTATCCTTTTTTGTCACTTACTTGATACTTGATGGCACGGGCTGTTTCCGCAACTCCACGTCTTGGCGTGTATTTTGTTTGCGTGCGGGTGGGAATTGTGTCGTCAACGGAACGCCGCGGAATCGATCGTGCTGATAGATTCCGCGGTTCCCACTCTTCCTTTCCCTCTCTCTTTCTCGCTCTAGTAAATGACGGTCCTAAGTGACAGAAAAGGATAGAAGCATAGGAAAGTGCGATGCGGTGCTGATAGATGTAGCTCAACCCTAAGGCAACTTGATGGCACTCTGAGTGATCCATAAATTGTTGTTTCAAGTCTTAGGTATGTGTTGAATTCTCGTAGTCCTCCGCAATACAGACATTATAATGTACTTAGTTAAAAACTTGCTTGTAAGTACAAATAAAACGGTTGCATAAGGATTGTCAGAATTCAAGACTGGAGTTTAAATACATTTTTTTTACTTCCAGGGTTTAACCGACGACATCCACTCAACAGTGAACCACACTTTATCCTCGCTCACAACTCTGGCCAGCTGTGTGTGTAACAGTGCCCATTGGACTCTAGTGGTCGATATTCTAAATGGCTTGGTCAATGTTGAGTCAAACAACTACTGGCTGTGCAGAGTCAATCTTTGCAAGCTGTATGAGAAACTGCCTTATCATAAGTAAGTTTATCACAATTTTTTATATCTCTTACTGGATGTTCACTGCAGTTTTATCGCGATAATTTCGGTATCTTAACAACAGCGCTTACCGGATCAAATAATACTATGTGAAGCTCTAAAAGCTCCGTTATAGTCCATTGAAAGACCCATTTAGTCATTTTTGAGATTACCCCGGACAAACAGAAAGACAGACGGAAAGACCGGCAAACACAAAAAAAATAAGAAAGATTATTTATAATTTGGTATTGCATATTTATATGTACTTGAAAAAACATAGATATTTTGAGATCGAAGATATACACTTCAATCTAATTTATATGTAGTATGTATATATATGTACATTGACTAGGAGTTTTTATTTTAACTTTTTTTATAAAAGTATAGTGTATTGAATATTCCATGTTAGCTCATAAAATGCAGGATAACATTTGAATTTCCTGTCATTTGAATTTTCTGTCTGCTCCCTTCCCTGTAAATGACCCTTTGTTTTTTTTTACGAGGTGGAAAATCCCTTCGGATCTCCGACTCTTGGGGGAAATAAGAGCCGAAGTATGTGGTGTTTCGGCGGAAGTCGAGGTGGTTTTTAGTGGAAACACTAAAAACCACCTCGACTTCCGCCATGTACCCGTGTGTCGGAGGGTGGGGCATCACCAAAGCACTCGTCGCCACCCTCCGACGGGTGTTGGCCTGCCAGATGGTCAGGCGGGCCCCGAACAAAACCCCTTTGGCGACGGATTAAGGTGTTGGACTCCGCCGCCAAAACGCCCAGCGGCCGCAGAGGATAGGGAGGACGGCAACTCAACACCGCATCTCCTCTTCCTCTGCGGCCCCACCGCGATGCATCGAATGGTGCGCCCCCATTTGGTCGCGGGAGATAGGGCGTGCGGCAACGCAACACCGTAACACCTCTCCTCCCGCGACCGCACCCGACACAGAGGGACAGACAGAACTGTCCCCCGCACCCGCACCGTTGGACGCATCCTGCGCAGGCCCCTCCAAGCCCACGCGGAGCGTCCCCTCCTGGATCCCTCTTAGCTTCACCGCGGGTAACCAATCCACGGTTACTGAGCCCCCCCACCACGACAAAGTGGAGATCCCACGGGGGGGCTGTAAATGACCCGCCTAGCCATTCTAACAATAATAATATATGAGTATCGATTCGTACCAATTTAGTCACTACAAAAATAATGAAGACTATTATTTTATGAATATACCTAACACCTCTTTTTACCCTCACGTTTCTATTCGATCATCAGTCTGCCCACGACCATAGTCTATTCTACAAACATTGTAAACTAATTTCGACACTTGTATAATTTTTGGAGAAAATGTTTGTAATTATAATTATTTTTATTTCCAGATTATTCATGCTATATCCACAGTACTACGTGCGTAGTAAAATGATAGTGGACACCCTGGTACGGCTACTCGCCGACCAAGATCAGAAAGTGAGACACGCCGCCGCGCACGCCATCGCTAAGTAAGTACTTGTAATCTATCTAGGTACATATTAATAAAAATAAAAAATTCGGGCAAGTGCGAGTCTGACCCGCGCACCGAGGGTTCCGTACGCATTTTACCTTAATGAGGTAGGTGCTAATTACGCCAGTCCTCTAAATCTGTATGAGCGCCCATACAACTTAGAGGACTATCTTAAATGGAGTTTACTATGTATGTATGGGGACACCCTTAATTTTTTTTTTAATTTTTCCTTTATTTTTTATTTATATTACCCTTCTTTTGGCCAAATTTCGTGATTTCTAGTTTAACGGGAACTACCATATAGGTTTTCGACCCAAAACCTATAGGGTACTTACGGTTGACCTAGAATTGTCAATTTTGGTTAAAACCAAGGTCTTACAGCACAAGTAAAGGAAAAATTCTGAAAATTAAAAAATGTTGAAAATTAAGGTTAATTTTGGTACTAACAAGTTTTCGCAAAAATCTAATTTTGACCATATTTTTTTATCGGGTTGACCCAGGACTCTGATTTTATACACCTAATAGGAACCATAGACCTCAGTATCTGGTATAAATTTCAATTTTCTAGGTCCACCCGTTACTGAGAAAATCGGTGGTGACACACGGACAGACAGACAGACAGACGGACAAGAAAGTGATCTTATAAGGGTTCCTTTTTTACCTTGTGAGGTACGGAACCCTAATGAATCACCGAAATGTTTTTACGCGCATAACTTCCAAAGGATAAATCTTTCTTGTATGTGTTCGTTATTGTCAGAAGATGGTCTTTATGAAATTTAAAAAAAAATGTAGTCTGTACGAAATTCGCCGGGTATATCTAGTATAATATTAAGCCGTCGGTCGCGGCTGTCATAGAGTAAGAGCCCGTGAACCCCAGACCTACGTTATTTTATAAAAGCTGAAAGTTTGTCAGCGGATGCTCCCAACACAGGTTAGAATGACGGACCATTATGGAGTTTGGGTTATAGTGGCCTTGGCAGGTACACGGTGCTAAAGGTGTCTAAAATACCGATCTAAATACATCAAATAATAAAGTCAATTTTTTCGGTATTACCTTCAGAATATCATTAAAAATCACGTTAGTCATTGCCAGACACTTAACATCGTGGCAACCTCTTGCCAGACACCCTTAATGTTCTTGAAATTATAATTTTACTTACGTTATAGTATAAAAGCTGATTTTAATATATAATACTTGGGTAATAAGTAGATGAAATTTCCTCAATAGCCAGACACTCTTGATAGTTCCAACCCCTTGCCAGACAAGCATGTAGGGCAGTGGCGTAGCGTGGGTTTCTGCCGCCCGGGGCTGTTCGGCAATTCGCCGCCCCCTTTTTACCCCAATGTTTCTGCAGAAGTGTAACGTTTTTCGGATTTTGGTATGTTTGTATGTTTATCAGTACGTTCTTTAGTTTGGCTTTACACGCTGAACGGCTTAAAGAATTAAAAAAAGAAATGTTGTCATTTGATTCGTCTCACTTGCTCGAATATCATAATAGAGCATACAGTATAATCATTTTACGGCAAAATGTGGCAGCTCTCAGCGGTGTTAATAGGTCGCGCACGGCAGCGGCCGTTTCTCTGCTGCAACATATGTATAGCTTAGTCTAGGCCTAGACGGCTTAAAGGATTTTAATAAGTTAAATGTCGATGAATTTCCGTCATCGGTCTGCCTGCGAGGTAAACAAGTGTCGATAAAACCTTTCAACGTCTTCGAGAATCTCGAACTTTGAGTTCACGATGCGGACATCCGCGATTGTAGTGTCGTTTGATTGTGTCGCCTCAACTGCAGAGCGAAGACTTTTGATCCCCGGGGTTTTCTCGATCGCAGCCTCGATGGCCCGAGTGTTAATGCGTCGTAGGCCTCGTTGCGTAAGATTTCGTACTTATTTTTTTTTTTTTTTTTTATTTATTTAAAAAGCATGGAGGACTTACAGCTAATGTAACAGTATACAAAGTAATATAGTAGCTTGATAGCCAATTACAAGTCCTCACATCTAAAAACATAATAAAAAACAATGTGTGAACAAAATTGCTACCTACTTAAAATATTATTGTCATTTTTTTTTTTTTTTTACATTCCTATTACATACATGCATCTTGATAATGATATTGGTTTTCTTATAAACGGCAAACAATAAGAGCCTAAACGAAGTATACTTAAAGATAACTTAAAGATAACTATTTACTTGGTTTGAAAGAATTCAAGGCTTAAGCATCTTTTTGCCAATGCAACGCTAGTATTGAATAAATCAAAATTATAATTTTTACTTATTCTATTGAAGTTACGACTCGCTCTAATAATGTAAGTATTCTGCCGGTAAGTAGTAGAGACGGATGGTACATTCAATGGTGAATTAAACCGTGTCGACTTAGGTGGTACATTGAAAGCAAACTTGCCGAGGAGATCCGAGCAGTCAATTTCGCTATGAATAATTTTTAGGAGTAACAGACAGTCTGCAATCTCACGACGCTTTTCCAAGGGAAGAATATGAAATTTTCTACATAGACCCAGATAATTGTTTGAATGATAGGGTATCTTTTGGTGATAGCATAAATATTTAATAAACCGTTTCTGAACCATTTCAATGCGATCGATGTATTTAAAGTAACAAGGGTTCCAAACCTGTGACGCATACTCAAGATTACTACGGACAAAGGTGCAGTACAGTATTTTTCACATCCTTATCACAAAACCTAAGGCTTTCGAGCCTTTTTTGGTTATTGACTCAATATGATCATCAAACAACAGTTTGGAGTCATGGTACACACCCAGATCTCGCACAGAGGTACATCGAGGTAAAATTTGGCCCCCTAGTGTGTAATCTGTAACCAATGCTAGTCGTTTACGAGTGTATGTTACGACTGAACATTTATTTGGATTAAGATCTAGTTTGTTATGTTTGCAGTATGTTTCTAGATTATCTAAATCAGTCTGGAGGGCTAACATATCTGAATATGAAGATACAGTGGAATAAATTTTCATATCATCTGCAAAACACAACAACTGAGATGATTTAAAGCATGAATCTATGTCGTTCACATACACTACAAACAGAAGCGGACCAAGCAGCGAGCCTTGGGGTACACCACTAGGAACAGTAACCCAACTAGATATGTAATTATTAAGCACTGTAGCTTGCGATCGGTTCTCAATATAAGAAGAGAACCATCTGAGCAAGTCTCCATGCACCCCTACGTTGCTAAGCTTCGAAATTAATAGGCTGTGACTGACACGATCAAATGCCCTACTGTAATCAGTATAAATAACGTCAACCTGACTACCTTTGTCCATAGCATCTGTAATATAATCATTAAGTAGGATCAGGTTCGAGACAGTGGATCGGCCTCTCAAAAAACCATGTTGAAAGGGGCTGAATGATTTACTAAGAGCGAAATAAACCTGGTCATAGATAATTCTTTCAAATATCTTAGCAATTAAGCAAAGTTTAGATATAGGGCGGTAGTTGGAAATTTCCGTTTTTGGTCCCTTTTTATGAACTGGGGTGATAAAGGCTGACTTCCAGATTTTAGGAACGGTGCCCAAGGACAATGATTTTTTAAATAAAATAGAAATAGGTCTAGCTATAGAGGAAGCAGACTTCAATAAAAATTTGGCTGATATATGATCGGGACCAGCTCCTTTCGTTGTGTCAAGTTTACAAAGCAATTTTCTCACTTCGTCAACGCTAACGGTCACATTAGAAATGTCAGAAACGGGTTCCAAGTGAGTAGAGAAAGAAGAGGTAGAATCTGTAGAAGAAAAATTACTGGGGTTAAGAAAGGTAGAATAGAAATAGGATGAAAAAGCCTCGCATATGTCCTCTCCTGTTATTATAATCGAGTCATTGTGTTTAAATGAGCTAGGAATCGCATTTGTGTTGTTCCGAGTCTTCACAAACGTCCAGAAGAATTTTGGGTTCATTTTTATCGAACTCTCGGTAAGATTCAAAAAGTTTTTATAGCAAGTTGACTCTAAAGCTTTAACTTTAGCCCGAAGTAACTTGTATGTATTCACATCAGATAAGTTGCCATATGTTTTAGTTCTTCTAAAATATTTATATTTTTCCTTTATCAATCTAATAAGGGATGAACTATACCATGGTGGATAAGATTGATTGCGTATGGGTTTTTGGGGTATATGCTTAAGATGTAAACTAGACATAGTCGTGTTAAAAAAGTCAACGGATTCATCAATAGTGCGGTTTTTGAATTCACGTTCCCAATCAATCCCATCAATCTCCATATTAATTGAATCAAAGTCACCCTTGTCATACAAGTACCGCAATCGCGGCTTTTGTTTTAATGGGGGTAAATTAACAACTTCTACATCGATCAATAAACCCGGATGATAGGGGTCAATTGGGACCAAGGTCTCTAAACATTCGCTTACCTTAACGACTTCATTGGAAATAACTAAATCCAAAATTCTACCATGTTGGTTGGTTACACCATTATATTGCTTTAAATCTAACGTATGCAATTCGTCAACCAGCGAGTATTCATCGGCTGTAGTAGGGTTACACGGCGCAAGCGAAATATTAGACGAGCTAATCCAATTAATTCCACTCAAATTAAAGTCTCCGACCACGAGAAATGTACTAGAGGTGTCGTTAATTACCGTCTGACTCGAAGACAGCCGACAGGATGACATCTCGCGTCTTTTCCTCATCAGTTCGAGTCTCGGCTGGCAGTTTAGACTACCTACTTGTTTTTTTTTCTCTATGCGGAGCAGATCTTTCGAGACGAATCTCCTAATACCATGACCACTGTGGCCGTCCTCTGCTTAATGATGTCCGTGGGAGGAGCAATGTAAGTCTGAGAGAAGGCTTCACTGACTGGGCCCTTTCAGTTCTGAGGTTAATATTAAGACAGCCTCGTACTCGTCGGTGATCGCTTCAGGTGTTTATCGTATTGATCACCGTCTTTTAATAATTATGTGGTTTTGGTCCGTCTTGATATAGTCTTTCACCTTGCTTGTCACATTATCGCGGTTTGGCCATCCCTGGCGTCTTGGCGTCCACTGCCTGTGAGGCTTCTTCTTACAAAAGGAGTTCATTAAGGAAAGGACCTCTGCTACGAGGTAGTTAACTAGCATTCGGCCATATGATTCACGTTTCGTTGCGTTCTTGTACTTCCACTTTCGCGTTGAAGTACAGAGCTTTGGTCTTACCTACTAGGTATTGCCTTAACAGTGTCCTGGTACCTACATGCCTTCAGCCATCTCGTAATGCTACTGCTACACCTGCGTTAGCGCTAACGTTAATGGCAATAGCATGGCAAAAACTACGCGTTAGTTAACGCGTTAACAAATTCGCGTCGGAATTTAGTATTTTAACGCGTTTAAACGTTGAAGGCGTGAAGGCGTTAAAACGTTGGCCACATCTATGTAGCGCCTAAATTAACGCGCTAATTGACGCGTTAAGATGCAGGTGTAGCAGGAGCATAAGGGTGAGTTGAGTTGCGCGCACATACTTGAATCATCACCTTTAGACCTATTGGTGAGTTTAAGGCGAGGTTGCAGTACTTTTTAAGATTTTTGAACGTCTGAAAGTCACATGAACTATGATATTTTTAATGAATAAAAATTTAATTATAAAAGTTGAACATATCTTCTAGTAAATCGTAAAGATAGAAACACGATTTGGAATGATTGGCTCGATAAAAAAAAATGTCAAACATGGCACTAAATCACAATTTTAAACGTGTACTGCTTAGACATTCCATAATGAATTTATATGAAAGTATTATCAATAGAAGCAGCTCTTTATTTTAAAATAAATGGTAAAAACAGATTTCGTAATTTCGTTATCATTTTTCTCCAAGAAAAAAAATAGTCAAAATGTTGGCATTATATCGTTCGCCGGCCGTTCATCAGTGCCTGTCTAGGCGTGATTGAGGGCGGACGTACGTCGTTGCTCCGCAAAATCCCCCTCCACCCCCGCATGTACGTTTTCGCAAAAGTACAAAGTAATTCGTATTCCAAACTCAATCGTTCAAACCATAGACATACTAGTAAGAAACCGTAGACAGGTTACTGACAAGGTAACATGACGGAGCTTACGAGTGGCACGCATCGCGAAAAGCGTATACACACTAATATAAATATGTCAAAACGACACACTAAGAATTAGATAAGAAGTGTAAGTGAGATAGCACATATAATCGCAAGCGCGAAATAGAGATAAACATACTCTCTGAACCGACGCGCATTGTGACATCATGCTGACCGTTTCACAAACAATAATTTGACTCAGATGCGACATGATCACTTTGTCTGTCTTGAGTAAATTCAATTCGCCTCAAAGTAAATTTGATTAATTCATTTAAGGTAGGGAAATAAAAAGTCGATGTGATTTATTTATAACATTTATTAAAAAAGTACATTTTATTCTTCTCATTTCATTCAATGGAAACCTAAAACAGTACGTTAATATAAAAACTGTGCGCTGCGGACCCACCGTAGCCCTGGCAATACCCCTGGGGGTATGGTGGGACTTTTAAAGCTTAACCGTACTCCTGGCTGAAATGCTCGTAGTGTTATACCAACGTGCTACGTGGACATTAAACTGAACAGTGTTATCTCTCGTATGATAATGACTTACTACTTACGTTTTTGTATTTTTAGACAAGCGAAGACAAGCGCTAGTACGATGATATAGTGCAACAAGGAGATAAATTAGAGAATAAAACGTTTAGGTATTACTGCTAATGGTTATAATGCTTTCTATATTATAGGTATAATCTGTGGTACTGTTGAAGACCTGTCATCATCATCATCCTTGCGCTGTCGAATCATTCCCACTAGTTCTATTGAACAGTTCTATGATAGAACTAGTGATACTTTTTTTCCCACTAGTTCTATTAGCACAACTTGATGAGAAGAATAGAACTAATGGGAAACCATTATAGGAAATTTACCACTAGTTCTATGTATGTTTTACAAGGGTAGTGTCACAACATCGCGCTCACAAATCCGAATAAATATGTATTTATAAAAATGTGTTAAACGAATGAACGTCTACAAAACAAATGAACGTCTACAAAACAAATGAACGTCTACAAAACAAATGACTACCAGAAAGTGATCAGCTATCGATAGTGATTGCAAAAAACAGGTGCATGCAATTTTCGACCTTATTGACAATTCATGACAAACTTTTTTTTTGTTTTTTCTCGCTTTCTGGCAATATAAGGGTAATAAAATTATAAATTCTGACTAATGTCAATTAGGTTGAAAATCGCATGCACCTGTTTTCTGCAATCACTATCGATAGCTGATCACTTTCTGTAAGTCATTTGTTTTGTAGGCGTTCATTTGTTTTGTAGACGTTCATTTGTTTTACACATTAAACAAATGAACGTCTACAAAACATATTTATTCGGATATATGAGCGCGATGTCGTGACACTACGGATCATTCTCAGTAGTTCTATTGAATACCCTTGTAAAAACATACATAGAACTAGACTGGGACATTTCCTATTACTTATCCCATTAGTTCTGTTCTCCTCATCAAGTTGTGCTAATAGAATTAGGACAGTTCTATCATAGAATTGTTCAATACTACTACTATACTGGGAATGATCCCACAAAATAGTAGAACTTGAAATTAACGAACTGAAATTAATAAACTAATTACACAACAATATTATCTGGGAGTACGGTTAAGCATTGAAAGACCCACCATACCCCCAGGGGTACTGCCAAGGGTACGGTGGGTCGGCAGCGAAAACTGTGCAGTACAATCTACTTAGTTGTTTAATACTAAAAGGAGAAAAACAAGAACAAGTGTATGGACTTTGATCATCCGTCAATGTTTGTAACTTACGTATGATTTTGTATTTCTATAATAATAATATATTGTGTTGATTCAGCCTCAAATCACTTTTATTACTTGACAAAAACACACATCAGTATTTTATTATTACGAATGTCCCATCTGGATTCTTTGTTTTTTAGTCTTTGAACACGCACAATACTGCTTCTCTTTTACACTCGCTAAATGCCAATTTTTTATTCACTCTATTATTTGTGATACTGAATTTATTATAAATTGAAAATAAAACGTAATATTGTAATACTCATGAATGAGAAGTGATTCCATAACTTTTAGTAATTTTCCTACTATAGTTTAACTACTTTAGCAAAATCTCATTACACACGACGGCATTTTCAAATGTAACGTACATACGAGGGTCAAACTGAAAGTTCTTAGAACTGGCCACTTATAAACAATATAATAAAAAAATATTCTAAAATTTGAAAATAGAACTCTTTGCCAATATTACTGAGTATATATTTCATTCATTTGTCATTTGTTTTACGATTTGGCGGCAAATTGAAAATTGTCTGTGTCACGTCAACATGAATTTAACACGAGAAAATTTTCGTGCAATGATTTTTTATGACTTTCGATGTCATTTAAGTCAACAAGAAAGTTATGATAGACTACGATTGGCCTTTCACGATGAAGCCCCATCTCGTGCGACTGTTTACAACTGGTTTAATGAGTTTAAACGTGGTCGCACTAATCTCACTGATGATGTACGTGAGGGACGGCCTTCTACGGCGACGACTGAAAATAACATCTGTGTTGTGCGGCGTATGATAGAGACTGACAAAAGAGTGACCTATCAGCAGATTCGGACAAGCTTAGGCATCGGTATGAGTCAAGTGCACAAAATCCTCCACGAACATTTAGCGGTCAGGAAGCTTTGCGCCCGGTGGATACCTCATAATTTGACTAAGGCTCAAAAACTCCATCGTGTGGATTGGTGCCGTAAAATGATTGAAAGATTTAACGGAGGTGACTCAAATGCTGTGTTCGACATACTAACAGGTGACGAAAGCTGGATTTACTGTTATGATCCTGAAACCAAAAGACAATCTGCTCAGTGGGTGTTTCCTTTCGAGGAGTTGCCAACTAAAGTGAAGAGAGATCGAAGTGCGGGAAAAAAAATGGTGGCCTCGTTCTTTGGAAGGATAGGTCATTTCGCAACAATTGTGTTAGAGGATCAAAAAACAGTTTCTGCAGAATGGTACACTACCAAATGTTTGCCACTTGTCTTGGAAAAAGTTCGAGAGAAACGACCTCGCAGTAGGATCCTCCTTCACCACGACAACGCCTCGTCGCACACCGCCAAGCGAACGATCGACTATTTGGCGACATCAAACGTTGAATTACTGGGTCACCCGCCGTATAGCCCCGACCTCGCGCCTTGTGATTTTTATTTATTTCCAAAAATTAAAGAAAAACTTAAAGGAAAGCGGTTTATGAATGCTGAAGAAGCGGTGGCTGCGTATCGCGATGCCATTGAAGAGACCCCTAAGGACGAGTGGGCAAAGTGCTTTTCCCAGTGGTTCCATCGCATGCAGCGGTGTATTGACGTCAATGGACAATATTTTGAAAAGATATAATAAAACTAATAACTGGCTAATTTAATCAGTTTTTGATTTTCTAAGAACTTTCAGTTTGACCCTCGTACACGCCAGTAAAAGAGAGCGACTAAAGCCAAATGAGACATTTAGAAAAAAAGAAATTGTCATGAATTTGTCAGTTTTTAATGTGCCACTTTTGAAGTTCGCATAACTCATCTACGGTTTTTTTATTCTGCGCTGTGGCACACGCACACACGAAACCGCCCTTCCCCTCCCCCCGCTCACTCTCTGACGCCACCGCCGTGTTTTTGTTTTTGCGGGGGGTGAGGTCGAGCTACGCACTGTACTGCAACCTCGCCTTAAGTACGAGGTACGCTACCCGGGTCGACACACTACCGACTTCCACAAACTGTTCCTCCTGACCAGTAAACCGACGCCACACCAAGAGTAGGTCGCCTTCTCGATGGTAGCAAAAGTCACCAGACTCTAGAGTTACCATGTCCTCCCCCTGTCATGTGTCTTCTGATAACCGCAGTATGTGCTACGTTATGTGACTTAATTCTACCTTGAGCTCGACGAGGTGTTCTTTTGCCGTAGATTATGTTCGTTATAAGACGTAACATTATTAAGGAAGATACTAGTCTTCGTCCTAAGACCACGAACATTTTGATAGCATATTTTCATCTCACGGGATCGCGGTCGACACTTGATAGTTGTTCTTAGCACGAAAGTTCTGCCATCATGGCTTAACACATGTGCCCTCCTGCACGTAATATAGCTGAGAGGCGAAGATACTTGCACCTATATTACGTGCAGGAGGGCACCACAGTCGAGCAAGTACGCGACTATCTTAAGTCAATATGCGGCAGTGACGAATGCACTGTTGAAAAACTGAAATCTCGTGGCCACTACGCTTCCTTTGAGTACCATTGAAATATGCCGAAAATATAATGTCTTCAGATAACTGGGCTAAAGACATACGTGTTAAGTCATGGCGGCAGAACTTTCGTGCTAAGAACAACTATCAAGTGTCGACCGCGATCCCGTGAGATGAAAATATGCTATCAAAATGTTCGTGGTCTTAGGACGAAGACTTGTATCTTCCTTAATAATGTTACGCAAAGTGAATATGATATAAATTAAATAGCATTAACTGAGACTTTTCTTACGAGCTCCGTGTTAGACAGTGAACTTTTCCCTCCGGGCTTTTATGTGATACGTAAAGATAGATCAGGTGAGTTTTGTTCGCATTTCGTGATTATTATGTAAAAATAGTTACGGACATTGATGGTATGACTGATGGCAAAGAAATAATATTTGCTATTGTGTCATATAAAAATCTAAAAATATTATGCTGTGTCGTGTATTTGCCTCTTAACTATAAAGATGATCAGTATTTGAATGTTTTGACATGTATAGAAAATGTAGTTTTATCTTCGCGCTCTCCTACAGCAGCTACCCTACATGCTTGTCTGGCAAGGGGAACTATCAAAAGTGTTTGGCTAATGAGGAAATATCATCTACTTATTACCCAAGTATTATATATTAAAATCAGCCTTTATACTATAACGTAAGTAAAATTATAATTTCAAGAACATTAAGGGTGTCTGGCAAGAGGTTGCCACGATGTTAAGTGTCTGGCAATGAATAACGTGATTTTTAATGATATTCTGAAGGTAATACCGAAAAATTGGACTTTATTATTTGATGTATTTAGATCGGTATTTTAGACACCTTTAGCACCGTGTACCTGCCAAGGCCACTATAACCCAAACTCCATAATGGTCCGTCATTCTAACCTGTGTTGGGAGCATCCGCTGACAAACTTTCAGCTTTTATAAAATAACGTAGGTCTGGGGTTCACGGGCTCTTAGACTATCATGATGTTGAGTCGTAATGCGAAATTAGTACCCTCAAATAAACGGATACTGGTCTAAACCATGGAATATTGCTATCCCTTTGGGTTACGGTGTTGAGTTGAGTGTGCGTTAGTTGTATGCTTGTAGAGTCAGTAATGTCCGTATGTCTATACTGACATTTGACATATTTTGTACAGTGCTTATGTCAAATATATATCTCTAGAAGCGAAACTCATGGATATACCGAATATTGAAAACAACCGTAAGTGGGAAATATGAAAAATTACTTTTACAATATATAGCACTTATTAATAATATTTTTTTTCACAATTGCAGCCTAATACCAACAATACACAATTCAAAGCACCAATCCCCAACAACTCTAGTAGCCGACATCGCCAGAGAGCAGAGCCGACTATTTTCCTTCAACAATGTCGGTCTTTCTCTGAATTTAGTTCGAGACATATACTTCTACAGCGATCTGCCTAAGCAGTTGAAGGAAGGAGATGTTTTGACCAATTCTGAGGGGCTGAAGATGATCGTTGGCAACCTTGTTGGGAAGTTGATGTCGTCTAATTGTAAATTTTATTCGGTGAGTAACTTATATTGTTGTGTTTTAAAAGTGTTTGCAAGGGATTCTCTTCTAAACACTATAAGATTCGAAGAATCGAATTATAAAAAAATATTCGCCTGTGTGGACAGCCTTGGAGGAGGCCTATGTTCAGCAGTTGACGTCTCTAGCCTGAGATAAATGAAGAAACGAAAAATGTTTATATTTCAAAGTGCTAAACAGTTTTGCAGCTTATACGTTCAGAGATGCTTCATACTTCATCAATACATATTACATTTTATGACTCAACACAGAGCAAAATTAACTTCAACTAGACATTTCTTTAGAGAGCAAACATAGAACGTACCCCTTTATATATTGCTTAAAATAGTGTTTTTCGAATATGCTACGTTAGTATCCTCAAAATTTATGCTCATTGGATTTTGACCTCTTGTACATATTTTATGTCTTATTTTTATCTCAATCATCATCATCAGCCTTTAACAGTCCACTGCTGGACTAGGCCTCTCCTTTAAAAGGAGGAATTGGCCTACTATACCACGCTGGCCAAACGGGTTGGCATAGGGTTTGTATCAAGTTTTCCTTCTCTTACAGTGCTGTTCTCTGCAAAATATGCTCCCTCTGTCGGCTCTTACGACACCCATGGGATGATATGGGGTGGTGACTTTCCATATTCTTAATGTGTCACAACACGGAGTAACTCAATAACAAGTGATAAATTTATAATTGAATTCAAATGCAAATAGTACGAGAATGAAGCTATTTAAAGATTTTTATAACATTTTTAACAGATACAGGCATAGATAGTGATACAGGCTAGTTTGGGGCCATAAAATAGTATCTATTTATTGGCAATATACTTCACACTTACTTAAAAATATTTTCACTTCCAGCAAGGTCTACTCGAAGCCTTACAAGCCGTCTGCAAGAAGTGGTCTCCATGGAAGCACATAGATGCGTACACAGACCAAGGGATACTGAGCTACTGTCTCGACAGCTTGGACTATTGTAACGGCACCGTCGTGGCGAGGACTATACTCATGGAGCTCTGTTCTTTAGTTTATCCAGGTAAGAGAGAACTGATAAATAAGTTAATACTATAGAAACGTTTTAAGTACTAAAGGATATCCCCTTAGGCTATACGAAAAACTATCATCATCATCAGCCCTTTATAATGTCCCACTGCTGGGCACGGGCCTCTTCCCATTATGAGAAGGGTAAGGCCATAGTCCACCACGCTGGCCAAGTGCGGGTTGGCAGACTTCACATGTCTTTCGAGAACATTATGGACAACTCTCAGACATGCAGGTTTCCTCACGATTTTTTTTTGTTCACCGTTTAGCAAGCGATAATTAACAATTTAATACGCACATAACTCCGAAAAGTCATCGGTGCGCGCCGTGGATTCGAACCTCTGCGTAGCAGTCTGTTGGTCTCCCCACTAGGCTATCGTTGCTTCAAAAAACTAATAGAATTATAACAACCAGTAATAAATTAATGTTAAAAGTAAAAAAAGTCTGTGACATAATGGTGCCGATAGACCTGAGCATTCTCTTGTAACAGAACAGCGAGCATTTGCCGTTTTTTGTTTTGCCGAATCGAACCACGAACAGAGCCGAACATTGCTACGAACATTTTCACGATCTTTCTAGCGAACGCCCTAACAATGAATACAGATTTTACATACAAGCACAGTTCTTAAGGATTTCGTGTGCCGATTCCAAGTGGGGATCTCCAGTTTAGTTCGTAGTTGGCGCCGTTGGCGTCGTTCTCCGTCTCTTTTGCTCTCGTAGTTAAGATACACTGGGGGTAATTCGTCTCTCTTGCTCTCATAGAGACAGCTGTCACAGCGCGACTGTCACACCGCCAAGCGGAAGTTTGTCTTCAAAGCGCCCTTAATGAAATGCGCCTCTATGTAAATATCTGAGCTCTTTGGCTCTAATAAGCAAAACGTTAAAGCAAATTTACTGTCAATTCGCTGGAATGCTCGCCAGAACGTTTGTGAAAATGCTCGTTTGTTTTCTGTTTTGTTACATTCGCAAGGATGAACAAGGATTATTACAGGTGAATGCACAAATGTATCAGTACCATAAGATCTTTTAATGTTCGCAGGTCAGAATTTCTTTAGCTACTTATGCTTACTTATTTATTTATCGATCGCATTATCAGCAAATCATCGCGACCTTTTTACAAGCCCGTTCTCAAGCGTCAATTTTGGGAACGGGATGAAACCGTGATGTGTTCGCTTTGAGGTTTCACAAAGAGGTTTTTACCTATACATATAACCGCATTTTACAATTTGGAGGGAGAGACGAGTTTCAATACCCGAACCGCGTATGGCCCTGTCTTTCATCAATTATTCAGGAAAAGAATTACACGATAATATCCATATTGTTCTTTTGCTCTATAAAATATTTGCAGGTATATACATGAAAGTTTTGTCGTTATATCGGTTATGAGCTTGTTCTATTGTATTAGTTATGAAATAGCCCTGCAATATAGGCATAGAGCATACATATTTACATAGAGGCGCATTTCTTTTGGGCGCTCTGTAGACAAACTTTCTGTGACCTAAATTGCCGCTTGGCGGCGTGGCAGTCGCGCTGTGACAGCTGTCTCATGAGTGCAAGAGAGACAAACGTTCCTCCTGTGTATCTTAACTACGAGAGCAAGAGAGACGGAGAACGACGCCAGCGCCACCAACGGCGCAAACTACGTACTACACTGACGGCAGTCGCCAACTCGCCATTTTGAATCGGCACACGAAATCCTTAAGAAATGCGCTTCTGTATGTAAATCTGTATTCATTGATATAAGTAGGATTGAAATCTAAATACCAATGCATAATTTGATTCTTTTTTCAGTTGAAATCCACAACATAATGCGTCACAAAACAACCAACCGCGACATTTTCGAGCGCGACACACAAAATTCCAAAGAACGCTGGCAATACTTAGAAAACGAAAGGGTTGCCAACCTAGCGGAGAAATTCCTACAAGTAACGTTGAAAATGTTGAATGTACTGGTGCATTTAATAGAGGAAGTTAATCCTAACGTGCATTTGAATAAGGGCGGGATTGCCTTGCCCGGTAGCCCCGTTAGGAGGAAGACCACAGGTATAAGTATAAGTGTGTATAATGTGTGTGATTTTTCTTTTATTTATTTCGTTATGTGTGTAGTGGTTGATGTATAGTTTTATTATTTTTGGTGTCATGTAGTTTGGCATAGAAAAGAGTGAATATATTAAGTGATTATTGAAGAGTTACAATTTTCTTTTTTCGAAGATGAGTTTGTCTAAAAATGTAGCAATCATGAATCATAAAAAGTTCTAGGTAGATAATTTTCTCACTTTAAATCATTTTTTTTTGTATATTTGCAACATTAGCTTAGTTTTTTTGTAATATTTACTAGAGGATGCCCGCATTTTTTTAATGTAACAATCTCTGTCCGATCACGTGGGAATTTTGGCAAATCCCATCTTAGTACACCTTTACGGTCCCCAAGGAACATACATGTCAAATATCAGCCTCTTGCGCCCTATAGGTTTGGCTGAGCCTTGTCCCTCGGTCAGTAACGCAAGAATTTTTTACATACGTATTCCTAGTACAATTAAAAATGTAATTCCCTATCTGTCAGATGCGATCCCGCGCCGTGGCAGTACAGTATCAGACGCCGACGATAAAGGCCCTCTCCGCAAAAAGCCGCCGCCTCCCGCCTCAAGTTTAAAGGCCAACTTCGCGGGACACTTCTTTAACGAACCGTTCTATATGAAGTTCTACGATACGTTGAGGGCTACTTATTCTAATCATAAGGTATGGTACTGTGTATTTATATTTTACTTAAAAATGGATTTATACTACCATAAGACAGCATAATATAAGACTGCACGCTTAAACCACTACGGTTTAAGCGGCCGACTCACCGCTTGACACTGCGCCGAGTGTTGTGGATTCGATTCCCACACGAGACAACACTTTATGTGATCCGTAAATTGTTGTTTGGCGTCTGGGTGTTCATTGTGTCCGTTGATTGTATGTTTTTAAACTCCCCCGCAGCACAGGATTTATATTGTATACCCAGTGCGGGAGTTGCCTGTTAAAAATATCTCGACATTTTTGTAAAAACCTTTCAACCCCCTACCTTGCACCCTTATAAAATAAAAATGTACCTTAGTGGATGCCTACACTGTAAAATAAACCTACTGTCGAAACTTCGTGTTTCAGTAGCGCTCTGATGAAAATACCACACGGTCACCCATCCAAGTGGTAAACTGTGCAAATGTTGCTTAACTTTGCCGACTTGTTACAAATTGCAAGCCAATTCATGCTATATTTCTTTTTGACAGTTTTTTTTTTGGATATGTGTGGTGGCGTGTATAAAAATATCTCTCTGTCTCTTTCAAATCGTTTTAAAATATTTTTTTTCTCTTTCCAGATAAACCTAGACCCAAAATCGAGCATATTCCACACATTCCTATCCACAATACTAAACTGCCTAGCCATACAACTAGAACTCGCGACCGAAAAAGAAATCGGCAACGTTACGGAAGAAATGCTATACTACCTCAAAGTCATCATGCCCTTATGCGCAGACAAAACAGTATACTGCATAACACAACTCCTTAAATGCCTTTTTGGCACTAATATGGTGAATCAATACTCAGATTTTATGAGTATTTTGGACAAAACTGAGATCAAAACTAAGACGAGTTTTTACCAAAACGTAATGTTGGTAGACCCGGTTTCAACGCCTATAGAAGAATCTAGAAGGAGTAGTATATGTTCTAATGCTAGTCAGAAGCTGTTCTTGGACAGTAAGAATCCCAGGATGATGTTGGAGAGGCAGTTTTTGATCACCATGGAGAACTTTGCTAAGAATAAGTCTGATAGGAAATGGAGCACTAATAAGAAGGAATTGGAGCGGTATATCAGGCTGTTTGAGCCTGTTGTTATACAGGCTTTGAAGGTGAATATTACTAACCAATTTTTAAACATTTTGATTCTAGAAGTTTCTGCGAATGTATTTATTTAGACAAGCCCGCGATTACAACCGCGTTATTTTGGGCTACTGCTCCGCACCCGTGACTAATAGCGTGCTTTTACTCTAGTATTGTAATTCTCAGTAACAGCACGGAGTCTGGTAATGTGCCCGGTACAGCAATAGGCTCGCCCCCTATTACGTGGGACCTCAAAAACTCATGGCGAAATGTGGGTGTAATATTACACCTATGCCTACCCCTTCGGGGATACAGGCGTGAGTCTCTAAATAAATAACATACATACATAGACTCACGCCTGTTTCCCCGAAGGGGTAGGCAGAGGCATATTAAACGCCCACTTTTAGCCAGTGTTTTGATCCCACGTAATAGGTGGCGAGCCTATTGCCGCTTATCGGGATATTTTGTTTTCCAAAAAATATATATATAATACAGCTGAAGAGTTTGGTTTGGTGGAATGCGCTAATCTCAGTTACTACTGATCCGATTGGAATAATTATTTTTGTAGGCTATACAAGAGCATTTCTACTATTTTTTGCCAATACCCACTTTTTGCATGTCCCACAAAGTAGACAGCTAATATTATTTTTTGTAATTTATAATTTCGTGATAATGGTTTTATTAAAATCTAATATACAATTTTATTTCCACAAAAAATAATTAAATATCGTGTATTAATATATTTTCCATAAAAAATGCTTACATAAAAATCATCTTAAATAGCGCAATGTATGGAAATTGGCATGTCCCATTCTAAAAATCGCAACTTCAAACTCAATTATTTCATATTTATTATATAGTAACTATACCAAAATTTTGCACTCAGTTTATTTTGAATTGTAGGAGATAACGCTGCATGCACTTAAATATTATAAAATATAATTTATATTTTAAATAAAACAAGTTTAATATTGTCCCAAAAAAAGTTCCCCAAACGAAATTCCCCTTTTGTTACCAATTTTAAGCGTGTTATAGTGAAAAACTACCAATTTAGTATCGTTATTTCTATATGGCAACTCTTTACGTGTTATTTCATGTCGCCATATTATATGAACAGTCATACCAGGCTGTTTAGCATGTGGTGTAGACGGTTCTAGTTTTTCATATGCATTTAGTTCCCGCTTTTGTTACCACTGTTTCTCGGTACATAGACAATATTTTATACTTTTTTAGTCATATTAAGTAAGAAAAATAATTAATCTCAAATTTGTTGAACAAAAGTAAACGTTACATCAACGTTATCCATTAAATTATCAGTGTTGAAAAAACTAGACACTAAATTCGTTACTTTTTCTTTTGTTACTTTGATGTGGTAACGTATAAGTGGAAAACGTAAGTAACAAAAAAGTAATTATAAGGCTCTGTTTATATTTGACAGAACAAGAAAATGCCACTTACTCCGGCAGAAAAAATTAAACGTTACAGAGAACGATTAAAGTAAAACCCAGAAAAATATGAAGAAATTCCCAAGAAACCCAGAAAAAGAAAAATTTAGAAAGAATAAAATCTAAATATAAATACAAAAAAATATCAGAAATGACGGAAACAGAAAAGCAAATACAACGACAAAAGTGGAAAGAATCGAAAAGAAAAAAAAAAGAAATGGCAAGTAGCGTGAATGCTATTCCAATACCTGCTGTACATACTACTTCATCTGGGTCATCAGCGTCGAAAGTAATACTTACAGGACTATCAACTGAAATATCAACACCTATGATATCAAATACGACAAAGACAGCATATCTACAAAAATCCTTAAAAATCATCAAAAACGATTATCATAGAGCACAAAATCGTATACAGCAACTAGAAACGGCTAATGAGACCTTAAGAAAAAAAGTGTACAGACTGCAGAAAAAACTAATGGAAGAAAAAAGGAAATTTGAAACCAATTTGTTAAAAATGAAAGCTAGAAATGAAGTTTTATTTTTATTTCATTATTAAAATAAAATTATCTTTTGAAAACTGTAACTTAAATGGCATCATGAATACAGCTTTATATTTTTCATTTTGTTACCAACTCTTCCGTTTTTGTTACTGTCCCAAGAAAACAAATTTAAATTTTCGCAATAAATCGTATTTATGTAATAATATATAATATATTGCTGCTAGTAGAGCTCAAGAACGTTATAAATTTTATAAAAAGTAAGCTAAAATGGTCAAATTATAGATGGTTTTAATAAAATTAAAACTTTTGAATACATTTTAGCCTAAGGTAACAAAAAAATTAATAAGAGACTATTTCTAATCAATCATATTTCTGCCATCTCCTTTTTTTTGCCATACGTTTATAAAATCCATGAAAATGTGTAAGAAATTCATAATTTAAGAATATTGCCTGAACTTGATAGTTCCAAATTAAACATCTAAAGAGTAAAAAAATAGGAATGCTTTAGACTACCTTGGTAAGGTTTTTAAAGTTTTTATAATAAATACCCCAAATGACACTAATTCCAATGTAAAAATATCAAAAATTGTTAAATCAGCTATTTTTTGGCATAAAAAATGTCCTAGTTTAATGAAAAAATATATTTTGTGCATTTTTTAAAAGAGTGGCAAAAAAATATAGAAATGCTCACAACATCACGCTGTGAGCCAGGGGTGCGGAGCAGTAGCCTTAAATAACGCGACTGTAACCGCAGGTTCATCTAGTTAAACCTATAAAAATATCTATAAGATTATCTGAGAATTAATTTAAGTGGAACTTATCAGAGTGTTGAAACTAGCTCTAAAATGTAGCTATATTAAAAAGTAATATTTCTTCCAGAGTTACACAATGCAAAACGACATACCTTTACAATGCGAAGTACTGTGCCTTCTGAACCAGCTGCTAACGTTGAGAGTAAACTACTGCATGTTAGACAGTGATCAGATATTCATCGGGTTCCTTATGAAGCAACTGGATTTGGTTGAACAACATGAGATACCGTGAGTGAAATTCTTTATTTTTTTTCATGTGAGTTAGGCTGAAGTCCTCTGAGATGGCCTAACGATCCTTGTCTTGAGATAAGAATCATAATCGACATCTTTACGTGCCCTGCGAATAAAGGTAGTGCTCCTTTATTAAATGCCACTACAAGACAAGTGATTTCCCATCTAAGTGTATTCACTTGCAAGCCTTGCATACTGGACAAACTATTAAGAAATGCAGGTCATGATCGATACACTTTATTTTGTAACTTGAAGATTTAGACACAGTAGCGCTCTCGAGTGTTATCTTAGGGCCTTTTTCCTGTCATGCGTTTTTTCATCCGCGCGCAGATCTGGTCCGCGAGATGCCCGCATGATAGGAAAAACATGTATGAAATGATAGGATGCGGGCAGTCTAAAAACAGATCAGATCCGCGCGCGGACGATAATACGCTTAAAGGCGGGTTTTCCTGTCAAGCTAATCGCACGCCGACGGTCCGCGCTGATGTGTCAATAATGTCATCATCATCCCATGTCACCATCATGTATGTATGGAGTAATAACTCAGTGCTGACGGCCGACAGCGCTGAGCGGCCCGCGCGACTCAAAAACGCTAGAAGTACTTCATACTTCTTCATCAGCGCGGACCGTCGGCGTGCGATCAGCGTGACAGGAAAACCCGCCATACGCATGACAGGAAAAGGGCCCTTACAAACTAAATAGGCAAGCACACTGCATGCAGCTAAGTATACAATTTAAATTAGATCAAACATGACATACCGGTTGTAAATAATAGCGTGCCATTGAAGAGGCAAGTATCCAGCAAGATTTTGAGCAAGTTGATGATGAAATACCAATGTTTCCATCCATATGTATACAGGGTGGTGCTAAGATAGGGGCACTTTTTAAACAGAGGCATAGCGTACAACATTCTGAAGCCTTGTACCAAAAATCAATTAAATCGGTGCAGTAGTTTAGCCACAATATCGATTTTAAGTTCCGCAATTTTTGC
Source organism: Euclidia mi (assembly GCA_944739405.2). NCBI lineage: Eukaryota > Metazoa > Arthropoda > Insecta > Lepidoptera > Erebidae > Euclidia > Euclidia mi. Next base: position 13,160,174 of record OX123203.2, read on the forward strand.
ACATGCTTTGAATTCCACACAGCTGATACAAAACGGTCAACGACCCTACATTGCAGGCCCCGACTCGCTCCGACGCGACGCCTCGACGTCATCCGAAGTTAGGCTCAGCGCAGATAAAACGGAGCGCAGCGGAGAGGATTTTATTAACGCACTTGAAAATAAACTATATTTTTTTTACAATAAAGTGCATAAATGCTTGAACCTGACAAAAACATTCGCGCGTATTCGAAGATATGCGGGAATCCTCGCGCGGCGTCGAGTCGGCGCCCGCATCGTAGTGAGTCGCGGCGCGCAATGTAGGGTCGTTGACCGTTTTGTATCAGCTGTGTGGAATTCAAAGCATGTGCAAAAATTGCGCAACTTAAAATCGATATTATGGCTAAACTACTGCACCGATTTAATTGATTTTTGGTACAATGCTTCAGAATGTTGTACGCTATGCCTCTGTTCAAAAAGTGCCCCTATGGTAGCGCCACCCTGTATATATCTAATATGATAATTTTACTAAACATTCGTCTGTTTATTATTATATAAAATCCTTGCGTAACTGACTGACTGACTGACAGACAAACTGCAGCCAAAACTATTAGGCGCAAGAAGCTGAAATTTGTTATGTATGGTCCTTGAGGACCGTGCACTAAGAGATTTTCTGAAATACTCTCGAGATCAGGCAGGAACAGTTAAATTTAAAGAAATCTGCGGGCATAGCTGCAGGTATCCTTTAATTTTAATATATAAAAACCTTGCGTTACTGACTGACTGACAGACACGCTACAGCCGAAACTATTGGGCGCAGGAAGCTGAAATTTGGTATGTATGTTTCTTGGGGACCGTAGGGGTGCACTAAGAAGGGATTTCCCGAAATTCCCACGGGATCGGCCAAAACGGGTAAATTAAAAAAAAATGCAGGCGTAGCTGCTGGCGTCCTCTAGTACTGATATAAGATTTATTGTTACAGAAACTGCTGTGAGCTGGTGAACAGTATACTCATGTTTTTGGTGCAACTGTCTTCGTCCAAACATCACTCTAAACAAATCATTGAAATACCCAAGGTAAGTTTAAAATAATAGAGCAATGTAATAAAATGACAAACATATCGCTTTATTATACACGCGAACCAAGTAAATGCCTAATAATCAGAACAGCATAATAAAATTATATTAATGTACTTATTTATGTTACAGCTTATACAATTATGTGACGGTCTGATGGCCTCTGGTGCTCACGTGGAATGTATAGCGGGCTTGGAACCTGTCGCTGTTAAGGTCTTCAGTAATATGGGAGGTATGTAAAATTATATTAACTATATGACATATTATCGCAAAACCTACTCTACTAAAGCTAGGAACGTGAATTTGATATTTGACACGTGAGGAAGTAAATAGAGCCTGAAAGTTTGATGAAACTACTGGGCGCAAGAAGCTGAAATTTTATTCCTATGTTCTGTGAGGAGTGTAAGGGAGCAAATAAGGTCTTTTTTGGCAATCTTCACCTAAGGAAGTAAATAAATTCAGTTTTTCTTTTTAAGACAACTCCCGCAGGACTGAATCCTTTGTCGCGGGGGATTTTACAAACATACAACTAACGGGCACAATGAGCACCCAGACTCGAAACAACAATTCATGAATCACACAAAGTGTTGTCTCATGTGGAGATCGAACCCACAACACTTCGGCGCAGTGTCAAGCGGCGAGGCGGCCGCTTAAATCACTGTGACAACCGTGCAGTCAAGTTTGTATGAAAATTTATATGTAGCGGGTAATATTTAGTTTATAAATAATCTCTCCGTGTGGTGACGGATTAAGAATACGGATTGTCATCACCCCATATCATCCCATGGGTGTCGTAAGAGCCGACAGAGGGAGCATATTATGCAGAGAACAACACTGTAAGAGAAGGAAAACTTGATACAAACCCTATACCAACCCGTTTGGCCAGCGTGGTATAGTAGGCCAATTCCTCCTTTCAAAGGAGAGGCCTAGTCCAGCAGTGGACTGTTAAAGGCTGATGATGATGATGATGATGAAATAAATCTGTGTATACGAGCATGTTTTATCAGTTATCTGGTTACCATAATACTGGCTCTGCTTAGTTAAGGATCATTTAACCGTTTGAGAGTTGTCCTGGAATATCATATTATTGTTTTTGTTTAGGTACAAGTGTGTTGGGCAGGGCTCAACAGCAAGAAGCGCAAGCAACTAGGGAAGTACTGTTCTATATGTTACAAAAGACTATGCACCAACACAAGGTATGTTAATATATTATTTACTTTTAGATTTAGTCACTCTTATGGTAGTAGTATACGCAAAATTTACAAATGTAGAAATTTTATGTACTCTATGATAATTTTATTATAAAGCTATATTTTCTTCGCATTGAATTAAGTGTATAAATAGGTCTTTTGGTTTCGACGATTTAACGTTTGCTGTACCGGTCAGCCTGGCGCAAGTTCCTAAGAAAAAACCGAATGTATGAAACGTGCTATCTTTTTAATGGCTACTATTATATGTATAAAACGTGAAGATAGCATCCTTCACTATGTACCCTTGGAACAGTATTCTTTCAAAGTTAGACGGGTTATACGTACATTACCGCCTTGGCTGTCAATAGTGTCAAATGTCACAACTGTCACATTATTATCCAGATTGAACTTTGCCGCGTTATGTAGTTTGTATAAAAAACGAAAAAAACATAATGCAAAAGTGCTTTGTGTATACCAAATAAATGTGATTTTACACTTCTAGTGTTAGTGTTACTATATTTATTTGATTATCATTGAAAGAATCGCAATGAAAACATGCAAAATAACGTGCGAAATATGGCATACAACAACATGCCGGTCAAGCAATGAAAAAGGGTAGGTATTTATGGCAAAATGTCCCTAGATAAAGATCAATGAATATTTATAATGTTATATAATGTGATATATTTCAATGAAACATAAAAAATAAGGAAATATTCTAAAGTTTCATATCCTAGTACTTTGTAGGTAAACAATAGTGCTGCCTGTCAGTTATCGATAATCCGTTATTAGAAATTGGCACAAGGACTAAAAATTCTTTTCTTTTTTCTTTTTAGATGTAAAAATGGGTAGCTGGAAACCAAGACTTGATTTATGTGCCCATTGAAAAATTACATCAGTTGAACTATGTGTGTGGCAAGCATTTTAAACCGAAAGACTTAAAAAAAAAGGGAACTCAAGTCAGAAAAACAGCTGTGCCTTGTATCTATAGGCATTTCTTTAAATCCTATTACAGAAGAAATGTTGAAAACCTTTCCATTACATGTACATACATATATCTTTTAGTTCTGTGTATTTTTCTTCGCTAATCTAGAATAGATTTATAGAATAGGCAAATTTGTTTGAATAAACACATAAATATTAAATACATCTTTTATTTGAGTTGGAAAAGTACAATTCTAGTCGAAACATAATTATAATTATTTCTTACCGAATATTATCGATATCGATATCTCGTTAATCACTAGAGGGTACATCCCTATATTGACAAATATGACAATGCTGACAACATAAAAACGATGTCAATTAGTATCTTTATGTTGGTACGAGTTCTCCCTGCACGTTTCATACAAAGCTGAAAGTCTCGCATGATCTATGGCACATCCGCCTCTTCTTACGTAGTATTTGTATACTCTTTGGTACCGGTCGTAATCATAGTCAAGTAGCGCGTTCAACCAAACAAACAAACTCTTCAGCTTTATATCTAATATATAAAATTCTCGTGTCACAGTTTTCGTTCCCATACTCCTCCGAAACGGCTTGACCGATTTTGATGAAATTTATTGTGCTTATCCGGTATCTATGAGAATCGGCCAACATCTATTTAAAAAAAAAAAAATTTTGCAAAACAACGTTTGCCGGGTCAGCTAGTATTAGTATAGATAATGTATGAATTGCCTTAGGATCATCATCATCGTCCTAGCGTTATCCCAGTTGCTTCTAGACTTACACGTGTTGAAACCCGGGGTTCGCTTACTAGTCTAACCAGCATTGACATACGCTTACAAAGCATCCCACACATTTTCTATCGTATTCTATTATATTCATCTAGCGTTTATGCAATTTGGCTAGGCCTTCGGATATGACAGAATATCAGCTTTGATAAATTATCTGAGGATATTATGTTCTATTTGTATTTTTTCCAGGTACTAGACCTAGTAGCGTGCGTCCTATCAGTGTCCCAAGAACACCCAGAAAGCTACTACCGCTGGTCAGAGCTAGCGAGCGATACCTTACTCAATGTGCTCTCACAAACATCAGTAGAGTGTGACTCTCACGCCGCCATAGGATCGCTAGAGAGACTGTTAGACACCGTGTATAAAGATGTGCTACTCGAACAGACCAGGATTGAAACGTTACTGAAGGTTTTGTTCAAAGCGCCGCCAGATCAAGTAAGTCGTTTATTTGTTTTCATATAATATGGTGTAACTCTCATGCTGCCATAAATCCGCTATGAAAACAAGGTGACGCTAGATCAAAGATAAAAGATAAAGAACGTTTATTTGTTAACATGTTTTTGCCATAATACATACATCATAAATTTCATGCACATGGATGGAAAGTTTTATAAAGTACAACAAGTTATACCGTGGTCGGCGTACAAATATGAAAATTGCAGAAAAGCTTTATTAAAGAAAAATTACAACTTAGGTACCTACATATGAATAGATTACAGTACCTCATACATTGGCTAAAATAAAAAAAACAACACATGGTGGATATTAGAATATAAATAGTGTCCACAATAATCATATCAAGTAAATTGTATAGTAGTCATATAATATGGTGTTACTTTTATGCCTCTATAAATCCGCTATTGACACTGGCGGAGAAAGGGTCCCGAATAAAGTAAAGCTTATTGTTACATCATATGTTGTAACTCTCATGCCGCTATATATCCGCTATTGACACTGGCGGCAAAAAGGGTCCCGCATAATAATAGAGTAACGTGTTATCCAAACATCTACGGAATATCTCTCTTGCCTCTATAGAACCACTATAAAAGCTATCGTACACTCTATAAGGCGCTCCAAAATCAAGTATAGGTACAAAACGAAGAATCTTTCAACGCGGTATCCCAAAAATCTGTACTTACAATTTGTTGCCACTAAAAAATAATCCTTATAAAAGTATATAAGTTGAAAGTATCACTCATGCCGCTATAGATACGTTAGAACAAGTGATTCATAACAAATTAAAATTACCATAACAATTAAGAAACTAAAATGTTACATTATTTTCCCGACAATATTCTAATTCTATTCTATTCTTTTTTCAGACAACAACGCCCTTCAAACTGAAGCTCCGCTACCTCTCAATAATAATGGTCCTTCTTCGAAAGATACTCGTCTTAATACCAGAAACAGAGATACTTCTTTCAATAAACGACTTAAAATCAACGTGTGTGTCTCCACAATCGATTTTCTTCAATGTCAAAACTGATGTAGACCCTCTAAACGTTCAGAACGTTAACGAAAACTGCGCGAATTTGTCGCCAGATGTCGTCCTAGTGAGGTTTTTGTTCAAGACCTTGACGTATGCGATAATGGAAATAGACAATGTGTATGAGAATGTGGATGTTGAGCAGAATAAGTTGCTGTATTCTGTATGTGTGAATATTATCGTGCAAGTTAAGGATATGCTGCATTTGACGGGTGAGTTTTACTATAATATACAGGAAATATGTCACAAGACCCATCACCAAGCCGAAGTCTACACGTTGTGGACATCATGCCAAGTCATACTAACCAAAAATAATACCTAGGAAACGATTTTTTTTTTAAAGTTTTCACATTTTTATTTTGAAACCTCAATTAAAAGCGCGCGCGTGCAATCTCCGAAATACGTACTTATCCGTGGGGTCATAGGACATATAAAGAACATATTGGCAGGGTAAATGCATCGATTTTGTACCTAATTAGAAAAAATCCATACTAAGTTTGAGCCTCAATATCTCCTGAACCAGTAATCTCCCAGGTATGCCGAAGTAAAAAATGTTCGTAGTGATTGGTACAACATGGGATTTCAGTTTTCGTTAAGGGTGTTTTTACACCCTGTATAATATGTCATTCCCCGCGGTTTCGCCCGTGTTATGAATTTTCGCATAAGCGGATCAAATTATAGCCCATATGTACCTAATACAAAGTCCTCTATCCTTCAGTGAATGACAATTCAATTCGGTATTAGAAAGAGAAGAAGAAAATCCAAACAGATAACAATTTTAAAATGGTTATTTATGACCTATTTCCATATAAATTTGGTATAGAATGGCTTGAGCGGCCGCCTCGCCACTTAACACTGCGACGACGGGTGTTCGGGATTCGATGCCCACACGAGACTATACTGTGTCATCCATAAATTATTGTTTCGAGTCTAGGTGGTCATTATGTCCGTTAGTTATGTTTATAAAGTCTGCCGCAACGCAGGATTTAGTCCTAATGCGCGAGTTATCTTAAAAATAAATAAAATATAAATAACTATCATCATTATAACCATCACGACAGCCGACAGACGTCCATTGCTGGACATAGGCCTCCCCCAAAGCTCTCCACATGGACAGATCCTGATCAACTAGAATGAAATGAAAAACATAGTTATATAGACATGAGTCTATTTCAATAAAATAATTCATTACACATTTCTTCTCATTTCAGACGGCTGCCTCTTCCCTCTAACAGCTAAGACCGCTCAGAACCTGCTACACAACGAGCAAAGCGGTCTAAACACAGGCCTATACAGTCCCGAAGAGAACATTCCTCTAGATATACTCAACTTGATATGTTTGAAGTCTGCCTATAGGATACCTTTGCTTACTGTGCATTGGTCGCATTTGCTAATCAGGTAACGAATGAAAACTACTAAAATTGTAAATGCATAAGTGTCAATAGTATTTTATATTCAGCTTGCACGTTAATGTGGATGAACTAAATTGGTGATTGTTGGCATAGAATAGATTAAACCTTAGAGACCGACTTACAAGAAAACACAGGTGTGCGCATTCTCAGCCAAGGTATCTCCATTCCTTTCCCATCCCTCTCTTCTGGACACTCCACTACCGATTCAAGACAGCCTCAATATCCTAGGTATGGACATACGCAGAAATCTCAACCAGAAGAACTACATCGAGGGTGTCATCAAATCCGCATCTCGGAAACTCGGAGTCCTGAACAAAGTGAGGAGGTTTTTCACGCCGGAGCAGTTGTGTCTGTTATACAAGACCCAGGTTCGCTCCTGCGTGGAATACTGCTCTCACCTTTGGAATGGCTCCGCTCAGTACTTATTGGACGCCCTCGATAGGTTGCAGCGGCGTGCTGTCCGTATCATCGGGGATCCAGAGGGCACTAAGACTCTTGAGTCGCTGCAATTACGCAGAGACGTGGCCTCAATGGCTGTCTTCTACCGTATCTATCACGGTGAGTGCTCCGAAGAGCTCTTTCAACTAATCCCACCATCTCCTTTCCTATCCCGAACGACACGTGCTGGGTTGAGGTGCCACTCTTACACGGTAGAGCAAATACCGTCACGCACCAAACGGTTCGGCGCCTCTTATCTCTGCTGTACCATTAAGATGTGGAACTCTTTACCAGTCCACGTGTTTCCCTCCACTTATGATCCCGGGTCCTTTAAGCGGGGCGTGAAAAAGCTTTACTCAAGGCCGTCAAGGTAAGGGCCATCATGCCATAATGCCATGCTGGCTGCTGGGATGATGGCCATTACTATGGGACTTCACTGACTGCTTAACATCAGGCAGCATGGAGTCAATTTATTCGGCAGAAAAAAAAAATACATACTTTTTCTTGCGGCAATAACATTTGAAGGGGTAGAAATAAAGGATTTGTTGAAGTTACTACGGATAAACTACAGAGATGTTTCCAACTAATCAAATCAGACAGTACATCGCTGTTAGTTTTAAGTTATTTATACACGTATAGGTTTTGTTTCTTTTTTATATAATACTAGAGGACGCCAGCAGCTACGCCTGCAATTTTTTTAAATTTACCCGTTTTGGCCGATCCCGTGGGAATTTCGGGAAATCCCTTCTTAATGCACCCTTATGGTCCCCAAGGAACATACATGCCAAATTTCAGCTTCCTGCGCCCAATATTTTCGGCAGTAGCGTGTCTGTCAGTCAGTCAGTAACGTTATGATTTTATATATTAAGATTACTATTAGCAAAGAATATTATAAATGAAGATGTTTGCGTTCTTCCTCTTTGACTACCTCTATGTTTTTCTTAGTCAAATCATATCTTCTTTCTCTTAGCGTTATCCCAGTTTCAATCTGGGGGTCCGCTTACTAGTCTAACCGGATTTGGCTGAATATTAGCTTTTCCACAGAGCGACTGCCTGTCTGACCTCCGCAATTCAAAGGGATAGCGATATTCCATGGTTTAGACTAGTTTCAGCTTATTTAGAAGGTACTGACGCCCTGTGACGACTATCAAAGATCTTCATGACAACCGGGACCGACGGCTTAACGTGCTCTCCGAGGCACGGGACAAGCGATAATTAACAATTCCTTACGCACATAACTCCGAAAAGTTATTGGTGCGCGCCGTGGATTCGAACCCGATATTCTCTGCTTGGCAGTCTGTTGGTATATCCACTCGGCTATCGCTGCTATTAGTAGTAGTATTAGTCAAATCATATATTCGCAAATTATTTACTTTGTACTCATATAGTCTCTCTCAGTACTCATGAGTGTAACCACATTGCACGCAATAATAACCCTTATTCCTTACAACTTACAGGCTAAACTTCCTCTCGCACAAGTACTGGCAGAAGCTGATAGGTTTCGCGCGCAACTTGCCTCTGAGCGCGGACAGTGGGGACACACAGTTGCTAAGAGTGGACGTACTGCAGATAGCTTGCGTCATGGCGTACTGCGAGTATTTTGTGAGTTTGTATTATCTACATAAAAATTCAATGAACTAGTATTATGAAAAAATCTGGTTACAATTCCACTTAAAACTTTTATAAGCTAGGGATCGAGGATAAAGGGTTCTCCATACAAGTTTACCAAAGGCTTAACTACCTTTGTTTTCCGACGTTTTGCGGTCGTGAATACACTAGTAGGAACTCAGCGCTGTTCTTATGGAAGAAAAACTACATCTACCTAAAAGGTGCTGTTATTTTTACGTTACCGCATATAACTATAGAATATAATTAATATTCGTTGAAGCAAATCTATCAAACCAATTGGTCTAGCTAGCTTATAGTTCAGGTTTAGTTTGATGTGGAACATAAAACAAGTAAAACAATCCTTATCATCTATTCTCTAATTCGGAAAAACTAGACTCGCCAGTAGATTAGTTTAAATGGAGTTTGAATTCATTGTATTTTATTTATTCACAGGTAGAAAACGGTCTAACAGAGGCTGTCCACCTAACTTGGCTGCTAGTCAACCGAGTGCACATCCTAGTCAGTCAGTACACACAAGACATAGTGCAGACGCTCATAGCCAAAGTGCAACAGACTGCGGGCGCGTCAGGGTTGTTACTGCAAGCTATCGCTGCTAGGTGTCAGAGCTGTTTAAAGGTAAGAGAGTGCACATGCTAGTCAGTCAGTCAGTTCAGAGAAGACATAGTGCAGACGCTCATAGCCAAAGTGCAACAGACTGCGGGCGCGTCAGGGTTGTTACTGCAAGCTGTAGCTGCTAGGTGTCAGAGCTGTTTGAAGGCTAGATAGTGCACATCCTAGTCAGTCAGTCAGTACACACAAGACATAGTGCAGACGCTCATAGCCAAAGTGCAACAGACTGCGGGCGCGTCAGGGTTGTTACTGCAAGCTATAGCGGCTAGTTGTCAGAGCTGTTTAAAGGTAAGATAGTGCACATCCTAGTCAGTCAGTCAGTACACACAAGACATAGTGCAGACGCTCATAGCCAAAGTGCAACAGACTGCGGGCGCGTCAGGGTTGTTACTGCAAGCTATAGCGGCTAGTTGTCAGAGCTGTTTAAAGGTAAGATAGTGCACATCCTAGTCAGTCAGTCAGTACACACATGACATAGTGCAGACTCTCATAGCCAAAGTGCAACAGACTGCGGGCGCGTCAGGGTTGTTACTGCAAGCTATAGCAGCTAGGTGTCAGAGCTGTTTAAAGGTAAGATAGTGCACATCCTAGTCAGTCAGTCTGTACACACAAGACATAGTGCAGACGCTCATAGCCAAAGTGCAACAGACTGCGGGCGGGTCAGGGTTGTTACTGCAAGCTATAGCGGCTAGTTGTCAGAGCTGTTTAAAGGTAAGATAGTGCACATCCTAGTCAGTCAGTCAGTACACACAAGACATAGTGCAGACGCTCATAGCCAAAGTGCAACAGACTGCGTGAGGTGTCAGGGTTGTTACTGCAAGCTGTAGCTGCTAGGTGCCAGAGCTGTTTGAAGGTAAGATAGTGCACATCCTAGTCAGTCAGTCAGTACACACAAGACATAGTGCAGACGCTCATAGCCAAAGTGCAACAGACTGCGGGCGCGTTAGGGTTGTTACTGCAAGCTATAGCGGCTAGTTGTCAGAGCTGTTTAAAGGTAAGATAGTGCACATCTTAGTCAGTCAGTCAGTACACACAAGACATAGTGCAGACGCTCATAGCCAAAGTGCAACAGACTGCGGGCGCGTCAGGGTTGTTACTGCAAGCTATAGCGGCTAGTTGTCAGAGCTGTTCAAAGGTAAGATAGTGCACATCCTAGTCAGTCAGTCAGTACACACAAGACATAGTGCAGACGCTCATAGCCAAAGTGCAACAGACTGCGGGCGCGTCAGGGTTGTTACTGCAAGCTATAGCTGCTAGGTGTCAGAGCTGTTTAAAGGTAAGATAGTGCACATCCTAGTCAGTCAGTCAGTACACACAAGACATAGTGCAGACGCTCATAGCCAAAGTGCAACAGACTGCGGGCGCGTCAGGGTTGTTACTGCAAGCTATAGCTGCTAGGTGTCAGAGCTGTTTAAAGGTAAGATAGTGCACATCCTAGTCAGTCAGTCAGTACACACAAGACATAGTGCAGACGCTCATAGCCAAAGTGCAACAGACTGCGGGCGCGTCAGGGTTGTTACTGCAAGCTATCGCTGCTAGGTGTCGGAGCTGTTTAAAGGTAAGAGAGTGCACATGCTAGTCAGTCAGTCAGTTCAGAGAAGACATAGTGCAGACGCTCATAGCCAAAGTGCAACAGACTGCGGGCGCGTCAGGGTTGTTACTGCAAGCTGTAGCTGCTAGGTGTCAGAGCTGTTTGAAGGTAAGATAGTGCACATCCTAGTCAGTCAGTCAGTACACACAAGACATAGTGCAGACGCTCATAGCCAAAGTGCAACAGACTGCGGGCGCGTCAGGGTTGTTACTGCAAGCTATCGCTGCTAGGTGTCAGCTGTTTGAAGGTAAGAGAGTGCACATCCTAGTCAGTCAGTCAGTTCAAAGAAGACATAGTGCAGACGCTCATAGCCAAAGTGTAACAGACTGCGGGCGCATCAGGGTTGTTACTGCAAGCTATAGCGGCTAGTTGTCAGAGCTGTTTAAAGTTGCACATCCTAGTCAGTCAGTACACACAAGACATAGTGCAGACGCTCATAGCCAAAGTGCAACAGACTGCGGGCGCGTCAGGGTTGTTACTGCAAGCTATAGCGGCTAGTTTTCAGAGCTGTTTAAAGGTAAGATAGTGCACATCCTAGTCAGTCAGTACACACAAGACATAGTGCAGACGCTCATAGCCAAAGTGCAACAGACTGCGGGCGCGTCAGGGTTGTTACTGCAAGCTATAGCGGCTAGGTGTCAGCTGTTTGAAGGTAAGAGATTGCACATGCTAGTCAGTCAGTCAGTTCAGAGAAGACATAGTGCAGACGCTCATAGCCAAAGTGCAATAGACTGCGGGCGCGTCAGGGTTGTTACTGCAAGCTATAGCGGCTAGGTGTCAGAGCTGTTTGAAGGTAAGAGAGTGCACATGCTAGTCAGTCAGTCAGTTCAGACAAGACATAGTGCAGACGCTCATAGCCAAAGTTCAACAGACTGCGGGCGCGTCAGGGTTGTTATTGCAAGCTGTAGCTGCTAGGTGTCAGAGCTGTTTGAAGGTAAGAGAGTGCACATGCTAGTCAGTCAGTCAGTTCAGACAAGACATAGTGCAGACGCTCATAGCCAAAGTTCAACAGACTGCGGGCGCGTCAGGGTTGTTATTGCAAGCTGTAGCTGCTAGGTGTCAGAGCTGTTTGAAGGTAAGAGAGTGCACATCCTAGTCAGTCAGTCAGTTCAGACAAGACATAGTGCAGACGCTCATAGCCAAAGTGCAACAGACTGCGGGCGCGTCAGGGTTGTTACTGCAAGCTGTAGCTGCTAGGTGTCAGAGCTGTTTGAAGGTTAGATAGTGCACATCCTAGTCAGTCAGTACACACAAGACATAGTGCAGACGCTCATAGCCAAAGTGCAACAGACTGCGGGCGCGTCAGGGTTGTTATTGCAAGCTGTAGCTGCTAGGTGTCAGAGCTGTTTGAAGGTAAGAGAGTGCACATCCTAGTCAGTCAGTCAGTTCAGACAAGACATAGTGCAGACGCTCATAGCCAAAGTGCAACAGACTGCGGGCGCGTCAGGGTTGTTACTGCAAGCTGTAGCTGCTAGGTGTCAGAGCTGTTTGAAGGTTAGATAGTGCACATCCTAGTCAGTCAGTACACACAAGACATAGTGCAGACGCTCATAGCCAAAGTGCAACAGACTGCGGGCGCGTCAGGGTTGTTATTGCAAGCTATAGCGGCTAGTTGTCGTGGAAATGAGGCCTGGAATTAGCCAATTAGACACTCATAGACATTGAATGATTGATCTTTCAATTCATTCAAATTGTTTTAAATTCTGATAGACTGGTTGTTCTAGTTGTGTTATAAGTTTGGCGTTAATGTTTGGCCTTGTTTCGATTGCTTTGTATTATTATAAATGTTTTGGGCCATTTCGGTATTGAATTGATTTGTCCTATAATCTTATTGTATTTGATTTACTTAGGTTTTCGGTATTTTGTCTCCATCTGAAATAGCGTGCTCTAACTTTTGCAAACTTGTTCTGTTACTGGTAATATCAACTCAGTACTCATTTACATTGCTTTCAGGACGAATTCGCGCTGAACACGTACAAAATACTGTCGCTGTGTCACGAAAGTCAATCAGGTGCTCTGGTGTTTCTTATATGTCGGATTATCGGCAAACTGGAGCCAGCTATAGCTGTGAGGTATGCACTAGTTTATTAAGGACGCGTTTACAAAATTAGTAGGTACAAAATCGCGTCACTACAGCGACACGGCGGCAACAGTACGTACTACGTACGGTAATTTGCGGAAATGTAGTTCAACTAAATAACTTTGAGACTTAGAATTTTTTGTGATATGTATCTATGTGTTATACTGGCCTGGCTGTGCAAATTACGTACAAATAAGTTTCTTTCAGGATATATTCAGGATATATTTCGGTATTTAGATATTATTTTGTTTCTTGCGTTGAAATCTGGTAAGATTATGTGGACTGATGGTATACCATACCATGCAAGTGTTGCGACTGGAACTCATAAAAGAGTAGACCTAGTTATGCCAGGTTGGGGCTCATTTTATTTGTTTTAGTGAGACCCTACCACTGGTACTAGTGAAGTAACCTTCCAAGGTTATTCGATGAGTCTTACTGGTACTCTTATGTGAGTAGAGCTAGGCATGCCGAGTTTGGGCTCATTTTGTTTGAACATAAAAGACCCTACCACTGGAACTTATGAAGTAACCTTCCAGGGTTATTCGATGACTCTTGCTGGTTCTTATATGTGAGTAGAGCTAAGCATGCCGAGTTTGGGCTCATTTTGTTTGTACATAAGAGACCCTACCACTGGAACTTATGAAGTAACCTTTCAGGTTTTTCAGGTTTATTCGAAGACTCTTAGTGGTACTCATATGTGAGTAGAGCTAGGTATGTTCCTGTGGTAGGGTCTCTGATGTTCATACAAAATGAGCCCAAACTCGGTATGCCTAGCTCTACTCACATATGAGTACCAGCAAGAGTGATCGAATAACCCTGGAAGGTTACTTCATAAGTTCCAATGGTAGGGTCTCTTATGTACAAACAAAATGAGCCCAAACTCGGCATGCCTAGCTTTACTTCCATATGAGTACCAGCAAGAGTCATCGAATAACCCTGGAAGGTTACTTCATAAGTTCCAGTGGTAGGGTCACTTACGTACAAACAAAATGAGCCCAAACTCGGCATACCTAGCTCTACTCACATATGAGTACCAGCAAGAGTCATTGAATAACCCTGGAAGGTTACTTCATAAGTTCCAGTGGTAGGGTCTCTTATGTACAAACAAAATAAGCCCAAACTCGGCATGCCTAGCTCTACTCACATATGAGTACCAGCAAGACTCATCGAATAACCTTGGAAGGTTACTTCACTAGTACCAGTGGTAGGGTCTCACCAAAACAAATAAAATGAACCCCAACCTGGCATAACTAGGTCTACTCTTTTATGAGTTCCAGTCGCAACACTTGAACGGGATGGTATACCATCAGTCCAGATAATCTTACCAGATTTCAACGCAAGAAACAAAATGATATCTAAATACCGAAATATATCCTGACTCAACATAACGGAGAAAATAAAGTAATAATGTCCATTTATACAAAAGAAATTTACTTGTACGTAATTCGCACAGAATATGAGAAGTATCAAATTGATTTTAGCGAATATTTTGTATTCGTATATTGCTTTTTTCGTCTTCGGGCTGCAGCGACAAGCGACATAGAGTCCACTCCCGACGGCGCTCAAGCGCAGACTGAGATCTCATTGCAGAATTTGGATATATAAATCAAGAAAGTGGCTAAATAAAACGAACCTTATTGCCACATATTAAGACACACGTATGCGAGCAAAATAGAAGAAAAATTTATGATGATTTTTTGCTTTTTTTGAGTCAATTTACAATATTTTGAAAAAATAAATCTAATTGTTTTTGAGTTGACTATATTTACTACCCTATTCTATCTTTGAAAATCTAAATAAATGTAAAAATAGAGAGAAAATTGTACCCAAAAATAGCAGTATATGCCTATTTTTGATTTAAGAGGTTGTTTCGAATCGATTTTACATTAATATTAATTAAATATTTTTTATTTATTTTCAAATTGATTTATAGATAAAAAAGTAATCAATTTATCGTAATCATTAGTTTTATTAGTTATTATCTAAAATTGTCGTAAAATGTACCGGAAATATGTGGTTTTTAGGGTTCCGTACCTCGAAAGGAAAAACGGAACCCTTATAGGATCTCTTTGTTGTCCGTCCGTCTGTCAAGACCCTTTTTCTCAGGAATGCATGGAGGTATCAAACTGAAATTTATACTAAATACACGAATCTACGGTTCCATAGAGCTGTAAAAAAATCAAACTTCTAATCCAACGCAATCAAAAGATACAGCCGTATATGCTGCAAATTGCAGCATATTTTCAAAATCGCATTGGAATCAAAACCTACAGGGTACTTCCCGTGAACTCAGAATCTTGAAATTTGGTACGAAGCAACGTCTTTTATTACTTTTGTAGGAAAAATTGCGAAAACCGTAAATTTTTTGTTACAGCATATAAAAAATATATTTTTAATAAATTTAAAGTTACTACGCCTTCCTCTTGAACGCGTGGAGGTATTAAATTGAAATTCATATCAAATACTCAGGTATATAACACCGTAAAGCTGCAAAAAAATCAAGCTTCTATGTCACCGCAATCAAAAGAAAGAGCAATATAAGCATATTTTCAAACTTGCGCCTACTCGCAAGTGAATCAAAACCTACAGGGTACTTCCCGTGAACTCAGAATCTTGAAATTTGGTACGCAGTAACGTCTTATATCACATATGAAGGAAAAATTGCGAAAACCGTAAATTTTTAGTTACAACATATAAAAAAATATTTTTAATAAATTTAAAGTTACTACCCGTTTCTCTTGAACGCGTGGAGGTATTAAATTGAAATTCATATCAAGTACTCAAGTATATAACACCGTTAGGCTGCAACAAAATCAAGCTTCTATGTCAACGCAATCAAAAGAAAGAGCAATATAAGCATATTTTCTAACTCGCGACTACTCGCAAGGGAATCAAAACCTACAGGGTACTTCCCGTGAACTCAGAATCTTGAAATTTGGTACGAAGCAACGTCTTATATCACATATGAAGGAAAAATTGCGAAAACCGTAAATTTTTAGTTACAGCATATAAAGAAATATTTTTAATAATTTTAAAGTTACTACCCCTTACTCTTGAACGCGTAGAGGTATTAAATTGAAATTCATGGCAAATACTCAAGTATATAACACCGTTAGGCTGTAACAAAATCAAACTTGTATGTCTACGCAATCATAAGAAAGAGCAATTTAATCATATTTTCAAGCTCACGACTCCTCGCAAGGGAATCAAAACCTACAGGGTTCTTTCCGTGAACTCAAAATCTTGAAATTTGGTACGAAGCAACGTCTTATATCACTTATAAAGGAAAAATTGCGAAAACCGTAATTTTTTAGTTACAGCATATCAAAAAATATTTTTAATAAATTTAAAGTTACTGCCCCTTTCTCTTGGACGCATGGAGGTAAAAGAGCAATATAATCATATTTTTAAACTCGCGACTACTCGTAAGGGAATCAAAACCTACAGGGTACTTCCTGTGAACTCAAAATCTTGAAATTTGGTACGAAGCAACGTCTTATAGCCCAGATATAGGATGCGGAAGGCTGAGGACCGTGTGCTGTGGTGCGTGTTGGGAGAGGCCTATGTCCAGCAGTGGACTGCGATAGGCTGATTGAGATTGAGATTTCAAATAATTACATAGTCTTCAAACCTTTTTGCTAATTATTCTGTAATTTATAAGTATTTTTGTAACAGATTTCTAATAGTCGCTAAAAACTTTGTAAATCAATAACTTTGATAAAAAATCTTACCATCATTCATCAGCAGACTTTTGCAAGGCTGGTATAGGTATTTAAGTTATATTATAATATATTATAATAAGCGATATATGTTAATATAAAATAAAGGATGACTAATTGCAAACGACAAAGACCCCTTTTTCATTAATTAATGCTCCTCTAGCTTTCCATACTGTAATGTTATGGATTTCATTTGGCAATAAAAATACCATAACTATGACTGGTGAACTTTTACTTATATACCTACAGGTTTGTACGGAACCCTCGGTGCGCGAGTCCGACTCGCACTTGACCGGGTTTTTTGATACAAGCGTAAACGCGTCCTTAAGCTCATCCCGTCTCTTTATTTGTTTTATTTTTATTTTATTTTATTATTTTAAGGAAAACTTACAGCTAGAATGGTACATATAGTATATAAATTACATAATTAAGGCCAATTACAAGTTTCCACTTATAGAATCAAAATAAGCCATTCATATATTATAACAGTGCTATAAGCTCAGATATTTTACAACAAAGAAAAAATTATATAATAAACAGCCGAATTAAGACAAAAGAAAAGAAACACAAATAAATTAAATTATCAACATGATGATTGAATTACCTACCTGATAAATGTGATAAACTAATAAAAAATATATATATTAAAAAATAATAACGGAAAAATTAAAATAAAGTAATATTTCTTTTTATAAAATCAAAATTATAAATAAATTTGTTAATTAATTATTTAATAAAATAATACTAATCTTAACCAATAATCTTTACTTATCTTTATCGCTTACCAAAGAATTTATTATTAAGACATGTTTTCATTTTCGTGACACTGGTTTGAAAAATATCAATGTCTACATCCTGGCATGCCAGATTGTGCATACGGCTGGCTCTTATTATAAAAGAATTTTGCCTGTAATTCGTACTCACAGCTGGAATATGTAAGAGTTGCGGTCTTCGTAAAAACGCAGATGATACACGCAGGCCAATCTTGTTCACCAATGCCATAGTGTCAGTAGAACCATTCATTATTTTAAATAAGAGTGACTGATCAGCAATTTTACGTCTTTCGTATAGCGGTAACAGGTGGAATTTTTTACAGCGATGTGTATAGTTTGGCAAGTAGCAATTTGCACGATATTGTATGTACCTCAAGAACCTCCTCTGTATGCCCTCAAGTCTATTGACGTAAATCTCATAATGTGGGTTCCACACTTGAGAAGCGTATTCTAGGTGACTGCGAACCAAGGAACAGTAAAGGATTTTAATTGTCTTGATGCATTTAAAGTCAGTCGACATACGACAAATGAACCCGAGCGCTCGCGAGGCCTTTTTAGCTATGTCCTCGATGTGCGCATCAAAGATAAGTTTTGAGTCGAATGTCACCCCTAAGTCTCTAATATTTTCAACTCTAGTTACAACAGTGTCTTGTAGTATATAGTTATATTTAATTACATTGACTTTGCGGGTATAGGAGCATATGAAGCATTTAGAGACATTTAGGTCCAGGTTATTGATATCGCAGTATACTTGAAAGCGTTCGAGGTCTTCCTGTAACCTACGTGCATCTTCAATAATCTTGACTTGCTTTATGATTTTCAGGTCATCCGCGTATAACAATATTTTTGAATAGACGAAGCATTTATTGACGTCATTAATAAATATATTAAATAAGAGAGGTCCCAGTAACGATCCCTGGGGAACACCAGAGGGAACGTTATATGGTATCGACTTATATCCGCTCAAAACCACGGTCTGGCACCTGTTCTCGACATACGATTTGAACCATCTGAACAAATTTCCTCTTATACCGATATTATGTAGCTTGCCTAATAATGTGGAATGATGGATACGGTCGAAACATTTGCTGAAATCGGTATATATAACATCTACCTGGGCTCGCTGCGCCATTGCATCCGAGATCATGTCACTACAGAGAACCAGATTGGTTGTGGTAGATCTTCCTGGCAGAAACCCGTGTTGAAATTCACCAAAGTCTTGTCTAAGAGCGCAGTATACTTGCTTATGTACAATTTTTTCAAGAATTTTGGCAAATACACAAAGCTTCGAGATGGGTCTGTAGTTTTCTACTTGGTTTTTTGGTCCCTTTTTGTAGATAGGTGTTATATATGCCGACTTCCAGATACTGGGCATTGATCCAGTATATACGGAGCGTCTATATAAAATCGTTATGGGAATGGTAAGACTCTTGGCACAGTTCTTTATAAAGATTGGCGGTACGCTGTCTGGGCCTGGTGATTTATTTAAATTCACGTGACTTAGGAAGTTTTGGACTTCGTTTTCACATATCTCAATGTTATTTATAAATGACATTGAGGAGGTAGGTTCACTAATATCTAATGGGTTGTTGGAAATTATATCAGAGTCAGCTGTGTCTAGGAAATTAGAAAAGAAAAAGTCACCGAACATGTTACTGATGTCCTGTCCATTACTTGACGAAAGATGCCCAAAGCGCAGTGTTGAGGGATAGGAGTTCGAGTGCTGTCTAGATTTTATATAGGACCAAAATGCACGAGGATTTTTGTGTATATTAGACTCCATTAATTCAATATAACTATCAAATAGTTGATTTTCCAAGTCTTTTGCACGCTGCCGCAGTATAGTAAAAGATTGAAAATCTGAAATATTTCTATATCTCTTAAATTTAGCGTGAAATTTTGACTTCTCCTTAATTATCTTTATTAATGGAGTTTTGTACCATGGCGGGTACTTTTTCTGACTGCTGATTGTTTTAGATGGTATGTACGTATTGCGCAGTGAATTGATGTGATCATAGAAATATTGTACAGCATCTTCGAACGGCCTACATGTGAGTTCATGCTGCCAGTCCACTTTGTTTATTTCACCATTTATTGTGTCATAGTTAGCGACAGCATATAAAAACTTGACGTACGGTCGAGGTCTTAACGTGTGTAGCTGAACAAAGTCAGCAGTAATACACAGAGCTTTATGATGAGGATCCTCAGGTATCAATGGATCACATGAGTGGGAAACAGTTACACAGTTATTGCATAAAACCAGATCTAAGATCCTATTGTTTTGGTTCACGTGAGAGTTGTACTGTCGTAAATTGCACATGTTGAAGTTGTCGATAAGGTTTGATTGTAAAGCAGTATGCAAAGTGCTTGGATTCATAGACTCATCAACATCTGATAGTGTCCAGGTAATATCGGGTTGATTAAAATCACCCAGAATTAAAAAGTGTCTGCAGGTTGTAAAATAACTGTGTCAATCAATCTGTTCGAAAACTCGGTCAATTGCTCGTTCAGTGAATTGCCCAGGTTCTGTTTACAAATATAAACAACACAAATATGCATCTTATACGACACCCGAGGATTCTTACGATGTAGTGTCAGCGATACCCACAAGTCCTCCGCAGATGAACACCAGTCTGGCCTAGCATCAGCTACAAGTTCACGTCTTACCGCTATTAAGACACCCCCACCCATAACCTGCCGGTATTTTTCTTTGCTTCTTTTCGTGTGAGTGTGTGGCCAACTCTGGTGTCGGAGTTTTCACACCGCCCGAAGGCCTCGCACTTGGTCTAGCGGTTCTGGTCCTGAGACAAGAACTGGGACGTACAACTTTACCTGCTCGCCGTCGCATGACAGCGCTTTGATGAAAATGTCATACGTGTACATTCATCCAATTAGCAGCCTGTGTAAGCGTTGCTTAAATTTGCTGTAAGGCCAAGTCAAGCCATAAGTGCTACACACACTTACCCGTTTGTCGTTTGTAATAGATCGCAAATAAGACCGACAATTGGATGTGTGAGCTCTGTCAACCAAGAGTTTAATTTTTTTTTTTTTTTTAAAGGCAACTCCCGCATTAGGACTAAATCCTGTGTCGCGGGGAACTTTACAAACATATAACTAACGGACACAATGAACACCCAGACTCGAAACAACAATTTATGAATCACACAAAGTGTTATCTCGTGTGGGGATCGAACCCACAACGCTTCGGCGCAGTGTCAAGTGGTGAGGCGGCTGCTTAAACCACTACGCCAACCGTGCAGTCAATTGTTTAAACAGGAGCTTTAGATGCCGTAAAGTTAAATATTTATATTATGACTAGAGGATGTACGCAACTACGACCCCGCATATTGATCCCGTGGGAATTTTGGAAAATATCTATTTAGTGCACCCCTACGGTCGTCACATTTCAGCTTCCTTCGCCCAGTAATTTCAACTATGGGTTCTCTGTTAGACAATCAGTGGCGGTAGAATTTTCTATATATTGATTTTTGATTTTAAACATTTCAGATTCGCCAAACTCGCGATAGACAGATGTAGAATGTTGAAGGAGCTACCGGTGGACAAGATAAACATCCAGTTGTCTAAAGAAGATGTACAAGTTGCGCTAGAATTGCTACAAAGGAACAAAGTGCATACTCGGTAAGATGAAGTATTATACATATCGTATCGTCACGCCTTTTATCCCCGAAAGGGTAGGCAGAGGTGTATTTCTACACCCACTTTTCGCCAGATATACTTTAGTCCCACGTAATAAGGGGCGAGCCTATTGCCGTACCGGGCACATTTCCAGACTTCGTGCTGCTACTGAGAATTTCGTGACAGAAAAACCCAATAACACTGCCCGACCCAGGAGTCGAACCCAGGACCTCCCGATCCCACGCGCACATTTATGCCGCGAGACCAACGAGGCAGTCGTATAGGGTTTGATGTCGAGTTTTCCGTCTCTACGCAAAGATGGTATTTGCATCGTGTTATCCCTTAGTCGCCTCTTACGACACCCACGGGAAGATAGGGGGTGGTGACACTTGTATTCTATGCCGTCAACCACACGGCACAAGTGAGGTGGAGTATTATATTTCCCGTTTTAGTTACTAAGCGATGTAGAATATAGCTATCCCTTTGGGTTACGGGGGTCAGACAGGCAGTGGCTCTCTGTGAAAGCTAATATTCAGTCAAATCCGGTTGAACTAGATAGCGGAGCCGGGTTCTCACTGGAATAGCGCTGGAAGGATGATGTTGAGTTACTAAGTCATGGACAAGTTTAGCTGACCTTACGGGCCCGTTCACGACCAGCAGTGGCGGGCGGCATTGGCAGCGATTACATAGTGCGCTTTAATGAACCGCGGCCGATGTCGTGTCAGTACAAAACGCGTCATGAACATCGGAAATGAAATGCGGAGTTTTTATGACGTGACGGCGAGACATTTATTTTTTGGCACTCACACATCCTAACAAAATCTCGAGTTTGTGTCTCCAAAGATTATCTTTTTAGAAGATAAGTGTTATGATTTCTTCTAACTCTTATTATAAACGAAGGTTTATACTGACGCGCAATTCATGAACGCAGTAAGTGGTACATACTGCATTTATAAATTTCGCGGCAATATTTTCCCCTAATTATTATTTCTCTTTCACAGCTTCTCAACTCTAGTAATGGAATTGAACTCGCTAGCTTCCAGCGTGTTCGACTTATCACCGCTAGACCTATCTCAAGACAGAGCGATCAACCCTCAGTACATCACTACGACTAATGTAGACGCTACTTGGTTGCTTAATCAGGTTAAAAGCAGGTAATTTATCATATTAATTAATTTATACATACACTAGACTTCGCGGCTAAGACTGCGTAAACTTTACTCCTAAACCTTCCTCAGGAATCACTATCTATTGGTGCAAACCGTTCAAATTCCGTGCGGTAGTTGTTGAGACGGAAAGACAGGAAGAAAAGGGGACTTCATTTTATAATACGTATAGAATATAAATAAGATTTAAAATAACTATGTTTTTGACACCAAAACATAAACAACCTTTTTGAAATGTTTGTCTACATGTTGGTCTATTCTTCTGTCTGTCTGGAATAATCTTTAGAACGACAAACGATTTTGATGAGAGTTTTACTGGAACACTTGTTACTACATGTAGGCTGCACTGATTGGCCCGGTAGATGACGCTGCTGTCGAGAAACAGGACAACGCGCTGATAACCGCCATTCATACAGGCTTATACCATACTCCTCCAAACAGTCTTATACCATAATCCATCCTATTAGTTTGATATGCTACTAAAATTATTGAATACTATTTTTTTAGTACCTTATTATTGCGTCTCTTCAAACAGATGCTGCCAAACAGACTGCTCTACTCTAAAAACATCAAAATACGACGAACTAGCACATTTCTTATCAAATTTACCAAGAGAGGACCTCATAACAGTCATGTCATGCCCAGAATTCGACCGAAAAATACTAAGCAACGGCTTCAAAATCACCTGCAATAGCTATATAAGAGAACTACTCAACATTCTCTCTATACAAGAGACGAAAGAGTACGAGAAAGAGTCGGCAAGAGAACAGAGGGAGATGAAAATAAGAGAGGAAATGACGTCATCTATTGACAGCAACAAGTTAAACGTAGTTAATACTCTACACGTTTTCAAGAAAAGCGATAACAAGGAATCTAAATCTCAATTCTTCATACCTATAACGGATAGCGAGAATCTGAAAGAAAATTTCGGTAATCTACAGATTTCGGACGAAGATTTTGAAATCGAACCGCCTGAGGTATCAGAATTCTACAAAATAGCCATATCTACTTTAGAAAAATCTTTGACTGACATCATTCGGTTATTCCCAAAGCAAATCCGACCGTTGAGTCAGTCAGAAAACTTCAGTTTAAACGTCGAACAAACTATAGACAGATATACGCGGCGATGTCACCAAGTATTCCAAGACAAACTGTTCTACCAAGAATTCATTATACTTCAAACTATCCTTACTGGCTACCTAACTTCGCTACACAGACTGATATCATTTATCGACGAAATAGACTGCGATTTGCTGGACAAATGTATTGAGAATATCCTACCGCCGGCTCTAGCGAAGAATATAGCTATTTTCGCAGTGATTTCGCTGCAATATCTTTCGTTTTTGATTAAAAATAAGAAGATTGTGGAGACCCCAGTGAATGCTGATGTGTCGTTTCGTGTTTCGGCGTCTGTGACAGATAATGTTGTGGTCGATTATGTGGTTGGTTTGACGATTGATAATGTGGCTAAAGCGCTGAGTTTTAAGGAAATTTGGACGGAGTTGAATGTGGACTCTAATGTTAATAGAACGCAGTCGGCTGTTAGCTGCCTATATGCTGTTGTCAAGTATTTGGTTAAGGTCAGTGATCTGAATATTAGTTTGGTTTAAGTTTATTTCTCTACTTTTGATGTAAGACTCTTTCAAGCGATAAATAATTATCAGTAAAATGTGCACAGAGTTTCCAAGTGTCAGTTGCGCCGTGGATTTGAACTCAAGACACTGCATAGCTATGATTATCTCTCCTCCAGGCTTTCATTTTAAAATAAAAGCGATCTTGTTCTTATTCTTCTTAAGTGTGTGTGACTCTGGTGTCGGAGTTGTCAGACCGCCCAAAGAGCTCCGACATAGCCTAATGGTTCTTTCTTACAAGAACCGGGTCCGACAGCTTCACGTACCGCTTTGACATAAATGTTACACGAGGTCACCCATCCAAGTACAGGCCTGTGCAAGATTTACTTTTAGACTGCACGGTTGGCGTAGTGGTTTAAGCGGCCGCCTCGCCGCTTGACACTGCGCCGAGTGTCGTGGGTTCGAATCCCACACGAGACAACACTTTGTGTGATTCATAAATTGTTGCTTCGAGTCTTGGTGTTCATTGTGTCCGTTGGTTGTATGTTTGTAAAGTCCCCCGCGACATAGGATTTATTCCTAGTGCGGGAGTTGTCTTTTATAAAAAAGAAAAAAAACTTAAGTTCGCCGACTTATTACGTACGTCAAGCCAAGTAACGCTATGAGCGCTACCAAGAAGCGATAGCCTGATACATCCTTGTATTTTTTTTCAGGACACAAAACCCCTAACTCCTAAGCAGTACATGCAATACAACGACCCAGGTCCAAAACCAGACATGATAATAACCGGTGATAAACTTATCACTCTACTAGAGTACTGGGAGAATAACTTCTATTCACAAAGATCTGCGGACTACTTGGAGAAGTGTTATAGGGAACCGGTGGAGAGTCTGCTTGTTAGTTTGTCGAGGTAAGTTTTGTATTGAAGAGGTCATCATCATAGAAAAGTATAATGATTATACGGAATGCAAGGAACGGCGTACCGAAAACTGATACCAATGATTCAGTACATGATACTGAGGCCATTGGCGGTTGAATTTTCAGGATCTTCAGTAGCTCATTGCAGTTCCGTCGTTGTCCGTTAGACGTCGCCAGTGTTTGTGTCTTCGAATTTATACAATTGCTGACATTAAGTCTTATGTAACCTGGCTGTACCACTTGAATAAACACGTAATCTAAACATAAAACTTATCGTCATATCAGTCAAAAGACGTCCACTACTGGACATATGCCTCTCCAAGGCTGTCCACATGGACCGATTTTGAGCAACCCGCTCTATCCACTGCATACTAGTGATGTGCCGGATCGTTAAAAATGTATATCTGCGGATACGGATCGGAATACGGGTATTTGGTGTTAAGATACGCGGATACGGATACGGATCTTTATTATCTTACTGAAACGATGTCGGTGCATGCGATCTTAAAACAATAGTTGACGTCACGTTCGCCCGGCGGAACAATAGACAGATCATGTTTCGACTTGTATTGAAATTATAATTAAAAATACTCTAAATGGAATTTAATTGTTTTTTTAATTCTACTTAACCACTGTATTTATTTTTTATATAATTATACCACATATAGCATTCCATCCTATCAATTGAAAATTAATTAGGTGAAAGATCCGTAAAAGATCCGCGAGAAAAGTAACGAATACGGATACGGATCTTTCTTAACCCTCGGATATCCGCGGATACGGATACGGATATCCGTAACATCACTACTGCATACATATTACGAGCCTAATTTGAGTCCCACGTCTAGCCAAAGACTTCCGCTTCCAACTTACAAACATCTATTTTATTATATTTCAGACTAGACATAGTAAGCAACATAGCACTTATCCCACCTATAGCATGGTCTTCAGTTGACGTGGTATCTAAAAAGGATCAGCTACAGAAAATAGACCTGCCTCTGCAAGCGTTACAGGATTTGGACGTTTTAGAAGCATTCTTGTTTAGGTAAGACATTTCGAACTTATTACGGAGATTTCTTTGGATTTTGTACTCGAAGATTGCCAGTTTGGCCCTATTTCTAAGGTGCCGAGAAGCCCACTGTCTGTCAGAATAATTTTAATTACTAATCCATTTTTTTACTGTAATCTATACCTGCATCTCTCACGAAAAACTAAAATAGTATAGGAATTTAAACTTTCGTGGTCATTTACACTTATTTTAAACTGTCTTTCGGGATATATACCTCGTACCTTTGTTTGGAGTAACCGATATTTAGGCTCTGTTGCAAGCGCCATGTTCACGGATGTACTGAGAGTATTGCGGGTGGATGAATGTTACGAGCAAGTATAACGGTCTACCCGCTTTCTTACTCGTTTTTGCGTTCAACACCACCAGCACTGTTATCACTAAGGGATAACAGTGCTAGTGAAAACTAAAATAATATATTAAATATCTCGTGTACGAATAGATTTTAATGAATTATATCATTTAGCTGTTCATCATTATTTATATTTATCACAATGAATTGACGTCTTCCGTAATGCTATATTATAATTGTACAATGGCACTAGAACCCTTCGTATGCAAACATCATAAGTACTCAATCGGACTTAAATCAAATAATCATTGACACAACTTCCATTTCAGGGTAAACCTAATAGGCTGGTCATCGAAGAAACAATTCGAGGAGATGTGGGTAGGGCTCCTAGGCGCGCTACAAGGTAATGGTACCCACAGTGCGGTGCGGGGCATCAGCCAACTGTTGCTGAGCGCCGCGCCCGCAGTCAGGAGGAAGGGCATGCTACACGTGCCCAGGAACACCTGTGCACTTAGCGACGGGTGAGTTTGTGTATACAGATACATCACACCAAACACACAAATGATACACGCATTCATTAGATATACGCACACCAAGGTAGAATCACTCACTCAATATACCTACTCTCTTGCACACACCTACACCAAAGATACACGCATACACTAGTGATACACTACAAACAAAAAAATCATTGATACACCAAGGAAATACTCACGCAGCAAAAATACAGTCGTTCACTTAAAAATACATCCATGCCTAAAAAAAAATACACTCACGCACCCAAAAAGCACTCCCAGACCCAAAATACACGCATACACCGAAATCACACTCACACCTCAAGGATATATGTGGACACCAAACACACAATCAGACACATGACAAAGAGAATTACTAGCAAAAATAAACAATTTCTATCGCTTAATAGTGATTGAAATAAGTGTTGTACTAAGTTTGTAATCTAATCAAATATTTTGCAGAATGCAACGTCTTCGCAACATATTAGTAGGCACGTCGTCCTACAGTATATTCGACAATGTGAACTTAGAACGAATACCAATGATGAATGACGGTTACGACGGATATCATTACGCGCAGTTCAATACTGAGTACTTGAAACTGGCTTCTGGTAAGTTTGCGACTGTATTTTGATATGTGGGTTCTTTTTTGTATAGAATATATAAATTACACAATTATGTATATAGAATACACACCGTGTATCATCATAAGTCAGTATATTCCCGAAAAGTACGTATTTGGAACGGATGGATGAAAAAAGAAATACGAAAGAAGTGTATCGTGTAAGATTGAATGGAGATGTCGATAGGGGACGCCCAAGACGGACGTACGCCGACCAAATAGGTGACGTACTAAAAAAGGGCCAAATTAAAAGTACCCATAACCGGCGAGCATATATGATGAGGTTAATGAATGTCGAGGAAGCGAAAAAGGTGTGTTTGAACCGGAGCATTTGGCGTTCCATAGTCTCTGCCTACACAGATAGACAGATAGACAGAAAGATAGATAGATAGTATATATTCAGCCCATGATATAAACGCTTCCTACGTGTAATAGAAGAGACAACGACGATATTAGTAAAACTAGTCTTAATCGGGTAACAATATCAAATCAAAAGGGAAGGAAGAAGAGATGCCTTTCAAATTAAAAAAAACAAGTTACGGATTTTATCGTGATATATTGGTTTTACTGAGATTACATTTAACAGAATGATCTAGAAGCTAAGTCACAAAAATCGCATTACTACAACATTTGTGGGCGCCACAATTTCGAGGCGATCATTTAAAACTAAGGAACTATGACCTACATTGTGAACAATCTTCGATGTAGTAATTAATTGTTTAAGTTATATGTTTTTTCAGATATAACGGACGAAGCGAGTTACAGAGTGCGGCGGGAAGTGAAACGTGTTCGCAGAAACAAAGATATCGACGTGAATAGTTGCTTGCAAATACTAATGGACGTCACCTCACAGATGCTGGAGCCTAAGGTAAGATAGTACTAAATTACTAGCCATGTCATCATCATCATCATCAGCCTTTAACAGTCTCGTGCTAGACTAGGCCTCTCCTTTGGAAGGAGGAATTGGCCTACTATACCACGCTGGCCAAACGGGTTGGTATAGGGTTTGTATCAAGTATTCCTTCTCTTACAGTGCTGTTCTCTGTATACTATGCTCCCTCTGTCGGCTCTTACGACACCCATGGGATGATATGGGGTGGTGACATTCCGTATTCTTAATCCGTCACCATACGGATAACTAGCCATGTATTATTGTCAAATATTTGTTAGTGATATCTGCTCTTATTAGCTTGAATATTTGTATGTGAAATAAAGTTGATCACTGAGAGCTTGAATATTTGAATGTAAAATAAATGTGGGCACTGAGTTCGTATTTGTTGTCTTTTCTACACGTCGTGTATATTAAATCAGTGTTTTCTATAAAAGTATGCACTGAAGACATAAAAACCCGATATCAAAACTGCATTTGATATTTCTTTTACAAAATGTGGTAAAAATGTGTTATTTTCAATAAAGCATTTTCGTCAAAACAGACATTTCATAGCACTACAATACAACCTGACGTGTACGACAGATAAGCTAGTTTTTAGGTAACAAATAGAGTACATCGACCTTACGTATCGGCCGTCATGTTGTAATGCTGTGAAATATTGATTTTCACGAAAAAAAACTATTTCTCGAAAAAAAAAAAAAATTAATATTTTCTAAAAAAACATGCTATAGGATGCATGTATATCATGGGCTGAGTACATACTTTCCAGGAGAACACTGACGTATATAATACACGGTGTAGTGCTTTTGATTGTATGCAAATATGTGGCATAGATTGATCAAGGTTGCCTGGAAGAAATTGCTTTGTGTTTGCGTTAAGGCCGCCAGTTGTACGCGTCTGAATTAGAATCTGTATGTATATGTATAACTAGTATGTGTTGATGTACACGAAGGAATTTTATATCTATCTATCTAGTATGCCTGTAACTGTCAGATACCTTATTTACACCCATATTACGGCGATATAAATAAAAACGATAGCTATCAATAATAAGATTTATCGCACTTCGCTAACTGTACAGGAATAAATATAAGTACAGCTATTAGATTTTGCATATAGTGCTTGTGGTTTTAGAGAAACCATTTGATACTGCTACAGTTGTGAGAAAGCTTTTAAAAAGGAACAAACTCATGAAATGTGTAGATTTAGAGTGTTATAGCAGGTATACACCAAGGTTCAACTGTAGGTCCATTGATCTTATAACAAACATGCTTTTAACGTTTAATTATTTAACAATAATCCTGTTTGCACCACGCTTACTGTTCAAGAATTAATTTTAATACGGCTATTAGATTTTGCACATAGTCCTAGTGGATTTATAGAACGCATTTGATTTTGCACATAGTGCTTACGGATAAAAAGAAAGCATTTGATACCGTTACTGTTGAGAGGTAGCTATAAAAGATGTTGATTGCCGTCATCAAATATAGGGTGTCACAAGACCCATCACCAAGCCGAAGTCTACGCGTTTTGGACATCATGCCAAGTCATACTAACCAAAAATAAAACCTGGGAAACGACTTTTTTTTTTAAGTTTTCACATTTTCAAGCCGCTATAAAAAATGCGCGCATGCAATTTTCGCAATACCTACCAATCTATGGGTGCATAGGACATCTGTAGAACAGGTTAGCGGGGTAAATGCATCGATTTTGTACCTAATTACAAAACTTCCGTAACTTTGAGCCTCAATATCTCCTGAACCAGTAATTTCCCAGGTATGATGCCGAAGAAAAAAATGTTTGTAATGATGGGTACAATATGGTGTTTCAGTTTTCGTTAAAGGTCTTTTTACACCATGTATGTAGATTTGATTCGTGTTAGTATAATCACTGTGTTGCTCTAGTTTACTTCGGTTGGATGATATATGAAAAATTATAAAGATTAGTGTTATAGCAGGAGTACATCAAGGGTCAACTTTAGGTCCGTTGATCTTATGAATTGTTATCAATAGCATTATGGTTAAATAGTTGCGTTTCGTTCGGTGAGTGAGAGTGCCGGAGGCCCTATTCCCTATTCTTTCTCCCGCATCCCACTCCTCATTCTATCCCTTTTCCCAAGCTCCAAGGGGTGGCAACGCACTTGTGACTCCTGTGGTGTTGCTTGTGTCCATGAGCGGCGGTAATTACTTACCATCAGGCGATCCGTCTGCTCGTTTGCCGCCTATTGCCATAAAAAAAAATATATCAAATATGTACATTTTATTCGTGTTACTAAAATGACTATATTGCACTAGTTTATTTTGGTTACGGCATATGTAACATTCTCAAGATCAGTGTTATAGCTGGCGTATATCGAGGGTTAACATAAGGTCCGCTGATCTTATGAATAACACGCTTTTAACCTTTAATTAAACAATAATTCTGTTTGCACTTCGCTTAGTGTTAAACAATCAACATAAATACGACTATTCGATTTTGCACGGAGTGCTTGTGAATTTATAGGAAGAATTTGATACTCCTACAATTGAGGGGAACTTTTAAAAAGGAACCATATTGTCATGAAATGTGTAGATTTGGGTTGCGTTAGTATAATCAGCTGCAGTGTACGTTTGGATGCCATATGCAAAATTATCAAGGTCAATGTTATATACAGGGTTATTTATAAAACTCCGTTAACCTCTCAGGACTACGTTACTAACATCATAAACAACAACTTTTGTTCTATGACTTTTTACAAAACAATACATTTACCAGAAACAAACCTTCAAGATTTCGTTGTCTTATCTAACACATTTCAACTCGTGTATTTTGCTGTACCTACCTACGCCTGCGGGTGCGCGCCGCCCTCACCCCTCGCTATTGTTCTATCGCACAGACTTCGCAACATTTAGAGCGTTCAATTTTAATATTTTTCTATGAAAATCTGATGAACTTTTAAATGTCATAGAACAAAAGTTGTTGATTATGATGTTAGTAACATAGTCCTGAGAGGTTAACGGTGTTTTACATATATTATATAACCCTGTATAACAGGCGTATATCAAGGGTCAACTTTAGGTCCCTTCAACTGTAATATGAATATACTGTGTACGATCTATTTCTTTCTTTTCTTGCCTTATACGAATTTAAACGTTAGTTTTATTGCAACAGTACCGAAATATTGGATACTCGAAACAAATATTAGTGAAAGACGCGAAAGACAATATAAAAATAACTTTTCTTGCCTTCTGTGTTTCATGTAGTATCTTTCTAAAGCTTTAACAGCTAATCATGCATATGATAAAAGAAATATTTTCGGTAAGCGGAAGGTAGGCCCCCAGCTAGGTGGACTGACGATCTGAAAAAGGTCGTTGGAACGGACTTGATGCGGAAGTCTGTGATAGGCTGATTGAACTCTTATAGGATCACTTTATTACTTGTTGTATCTATGGTATGGTAACACCTAAGTTGGTTCTGGCCTAATACACGGCCGTTCGAATGGCGTTTGGCCTTCCTTCATATAGGTGGTCAAGTGTATACTAGTGTTGCCCAAATTCAGTCTTGGTCTTGCAGTCTTGGTCTTGTTCTTGCGTTTTTGCAAGACCAAGACCAAGAACAAGACCGCGTATTTTTAGCAAGACCAAGACCAAGACTGATCGTGCAAGACTTGAGCAAGAACAAGACTAAGCCTGCAAGACTCTTGCGTCTTGCAGCTAGGACTTAGCGCTATTTCACGGAGTAGTTAGGTGTAACAGTTCGGTGTATAGGTACGCTTAGGAATTCTATGAGACGCAAAAAACTGTATCAAAGAATATGAAAAACTGGACCTATGCGCATTACGACTAATAGGTACCATAAACATACCTACATAGCGAATAAAAAAATATCCATTAAAATCAAACTGAGTGCATGCATAGTTATGTTTTAACCATCGGCACTTTGATAATGCGGCATCAAAGGTTTTGTACTTACTTCTCAAAGAAATTTGCCGCTTTTCGGAAGTACATGGTTATGATACACGCGCCGGCGGCTTCTTTTGAAATCATATACAACAATCGTTGCCGCCGCGCCGAAATCACAACATTTGACACTATTTGATTGCCGCCACAGGGCGTAGGTAGACTCATGCAAAATAATTTCGAATTTTAAGAGTACCTACAGGTGTTCCAAAGAATAAATAAGTTTCAGAGTGCTTAGAATGAAAATGAATACATTATACTGATCACGCAAGCAGTATTATGATTAGGATAAAATGGTAAGGATAGGTAGTAGATGTCATAATAATTTATTCTAGTAAGTATACAGGGTGTCCGAGTTAGGCCCAACAATATTTAAAGGTGTTTATCTATATCAAGTTTGGAATCGTATGCGTAAATGTTAATAATGAAAGCGAAACTTTTTTTTCCATACAAAACTAAAAAAAAAATTTTTTTGTGTTTTTTTCGACAACCCTAACAACTCTATAGTCGTGGTTGTGGCACGCACACACGTATACTATCACCCGTCATCCCCGCTCCTCCACGCCACCCGCGCCACGTTCAGCGCACGTGCACCTACTTAAAAAAAACTTTCTGTAAGTTATGCAATTAATCGCATGATGTAATAACTTGCATAGGTACACATTTTAACTAGTTTAATTATTATCATCATCCTAACCTTATCTGTGGTCTAATTAGTATCTAACTAAACCTAACTGGATAACCTACCTGCCTATGATTGGGTACAATTATTGATGAATAGGAAAATAAATTGCGATTATTTTAAATCGAAATGTAACAGGTGCCTAGATAGAACCTGACACATTACAAGTAATTCGCTTATCTTAATTCTAATCTAAAAATTTAATTATCTGAATTAAAATACAATACTAAATTTATTTACCTATCATATCACCAAATAATGTCAAGGTGCATTGCTTACCTTAGGGTACCTAAACCGAGGGAGTGAGAGTGATTAAAAATATCATTACTAATTAATTAATCAATGCTTGTTTATTGTTACATACACTTTGGTTTATTATTCACATTTATTCGTAACAAAATTACGATTAACATTTTACTTTCAATGTACTTTACGT
The DNA here is from genome assembly GCA_944739405.2 of Euclidia mi. NCBI lineage: Eukaryota > Metazoa > Arthropoda > Insecta > Lepidoptera > Erebidae > Euclidia > Euclidia mi. The sequence continues at coordinate 13,193,623 of OX123203.2, forward strand.
ACAACGGACGGGTCGTTAGTTTACCTACTTTTCTTTACTCACGACGCATTAAAGAAAAGGTTCGAAGTGCTGGCCTCCCTTCTCAAGTTATTGTAATTAATTTGTTTTTTTTACATGTTTTAGCAAATGTAAGCTTATAAATCATAAATGTTTATTAAGAAACAGTTACTTCCATGGAAAACGACATATAGGTCAGTTGATTTTTCGAATTTCTTATCAAATCTTCAGTTATTTATTAATCTGCTTGATCTTTACTATGGCTGTGTTAATTCAAGCTCACAATGTTCCAATTCTAATACGTTTTTCTAAGATTTAAAAACTTTAATAAATAGTAATAGACTGATAGGTAATTGCAAGACTTGCAAGACTCTTGCTGCAAGACCAAGACCAAGACCAAGACCAAGACTGGGAGCGCAATACCAAGACCAAGACCAAGACCAGGTGTATTGGCGCAAGACCAAGACCAAGACTGGCTAAGTCTCGTCTTGTTCTTGCATTTGGGCAACACTAGTGTATACTAATCTGTCCTTGCACGGCACGTTAGTTAATGGTCCGTCGTCCGTGGAGACGCGCCACAGCGTCATTTATTTGTGCTTGAGCCTACAAATCCCCAGTCTGACAGTTTTTACCTGGATCCACCAACCTGGTTACAGTGCTTATTGAGCGTCTTACAGGTTGGCCAAGGAAGCCTGTTTTCTGAAGATAGTTTTTCTGCCAAAGGGACAAAGGTTTGAAGGATTTGTCACGCCATATATTTTCTATAGACTCGGGAGCATTGTTTTCCCTGGCTAGGATGACTTTAAGAAAAAACCCTTTCGACTTGCCAACCAATTCGTCACAAGCCTTTAGCCATACAATCGGTGCCTAGTCAGTCTTCTGATCTTATTTTTCGTCCGTTCGTTCGTCTGTATCTCTGTCTGTTTTTCTGCGTGCCTGTCTATCTGTCAAGACATTTTGTTTTATTTATTGGTTTTTTCCAGGCGCCTACAGGCCTCGCAGCCCGCTGCGCCCTACTATCGTGCATGTCGCAGTGCTCCGCTGTGTTCAGCCAGGCGGCGCACTGGTGCTGGGCGGCGGGGCAGCTCATCTCGCTGACGGGCGCCGCGCACGCCTCGCTCACGCAGTACAGCGCCGCCGGCAGGGCGCTACTGCTGGCGCTGTCTGACTCTATGTGTGTGCTAGACGGATTCGACGGGCTCCAGGTGTGTATGTGTGTGTTCAGTCAGCAGTAGCGGCGCACTGGTGCTGGGCGGCGGGGCAGCTCATCTCGCTGACGGGCGCCGCGCACGCCTCGCTCACGCAGTACAGCGCCGCCGGCAGGGCGCTACTGCTGGCGCTGTCTGACTCTATGTGTGTGCTAGACGGATTCGACGGGCTCCAGGTGTGTATGTGTGTGTTCAGTCAGCAGTAGCGGCGCACTGGTGCTGGGCGGCGGGGCAGCTCATCTCGCTGACGGGCGCCGCGCACGCCTCGCTCACGCAGTACAGCGCCGCCGGCAGGGCGCTACTGCTGGCGCTGTCTGACTCTATGTGTGTGCTAGACGGATTCGACGGGCTCCAGGTGTGTATGTGTGTGTTCAGTCAGCAGTAGCGGCGCACTGGTGCTGGGCGGCGGGGCAGCTCATCTCGCTGACGGGCGCCGCGCACGCCTCGCTCACGCAGTACAGCGCCGCCGGCAGGGCGCTACTGCTGGCGCTGTCTGACTCTATGTGTGTGCTAGACGGATTCGACGGGCTCCAGGTGTGTATGTGTGTGTTCAGTCAGCAGTAGCGGCGCACTGGTGCTGGGCGGCGGGGCAGCTCATCTCGCTGACGGGCGCCGCGCACGCCTCGCTCTCGCAGTACAGCGCCGCCGGCAGGGCGCTACTGCTGGCGCTGTCTGACTCTATGTGTGTGCTAGACGGATTCGACGGGCTCCAGGTGTGTATGTGTGTGTTCAGTCAGCAGTAGCGGCGCACTGGTGCTGGGCGGCGGGGCAGCTCATCTCGCTGACGGGCGCCGCGCACGCCTCGCTCACGCAGTACAGCGCCGCCGGCAGGGCGCTACTGCTGGCGCTGTCTGACTCTATGTGTGTGCTAGACGGATTCGACGGGCTCCAGGTGTGTATGTGTGTGTTCAGTCAGCAGTAGCGGCGCACTGGTGCTGGGCGGCGGGGCAGCTCATCTCGCTGACGGGCGCCGCGCACGCCTCGCTCACGCAGTACAGCGCCGCCGGCAGGGCGCTACTGCTGGCGCTGTCTGACTCTATGTGTGTGCTAGACGGATTCGACGGGCTCCAGGTGTGTATGTGTGTGTTCAGTCAGCAGTAGCGGCGCACTGGTGCTGGGCGGCGGGGCAGCTCATCTCGCTGACGGGCGCCGCGCACGCCTCGCTCTCGCAGTACAGCGCCGCCGGCAGGGCGCTACTGCTGGCGCTGTCTGACTCTATGTGTGTGCTAGACGGATTCGACGGGCTCCAGGTGTGTATGTGTGTGTTCAGTCAGCAGTAGCGGCGCACTGGTGCTGGGCGGCGGGGCAGCTCATCTCGCTGACGGGCGGCGCGCACGCCTCGCTCACGCAGTACAGCGCCGCCGGCAGGGCGCTACTGCTGGCGCTGTCTGACTCTATGTGTGTGCTAGACGGATTCGACGGGCTCCAGGTGTGTATGTGTGTGTTCAGTCAGCAGTAGCGGCGCACTGGTGCTGGGCGGCGGGGCAGCTCATCTCGCTGACGGGCGGCGCGCACGCCTCGCTCACGCAGTACAGCGCCGCCGGCAGGGCTCTACGGCTGGCGCTGTCTGACTCTATGTGTGTGCTAGACGGATTCGACGGGCTCCAGGTATTAAATATTTGCAGTAGCCTACGAGTTTCACACAGCGTCTTACGTGAGCAGTCTGGATGTGGGCGCGAAGCGGTGCGGCGCCGCAATAATAAACAGTCGATCCTGATTGACGTGGCCTACGTGACCTAACGCACGTGACGTGCGGCGCGGTGCGGCACGAATTGAATCGAACGCTATCAGTTATTTTGATATTTTGGCGCGACTAGTATACAGTAATGTTGTACAATGTAACAGTGATGTTGTACGACGATTCGCGCGTACGTAGGACAGATTCGCCGCGTCATTGAATTCACTCGGATCGCGTTCGCGTTGAGCCACTCACGTAGGACGTATTAAGGTGTGTACTTGTAGGAACCTGTAAATACTTAATATTTGCAGGTGCCTAGAAGTCTGAAGTGTCAAGTGTGTATTAAGTATTTGCAGGCGTCTACAGGTTTGAGATGTATATTAAGTATTTGCAGACGCCAACAGGTCTCAGGTGTGTATTAAGTATTTGCAGGCGCCTACAGGTGTCAGGTGTGTATTTAGTATTTGCAGGCGCCTACATGTGTCAAGTGTGTATTAAGTATTTGCAGGTGCCTACAGGTCTCATGTTTTTTTTTATGGACATCTCTCACATTAGGACTTAATCCTGTGTCGCGGGGGACTTTACAAACATACAACTAACGGACGCAATGAACACCCAGACTTGAAACAACAATTTATGAGTCAAACAAAGTGTTGTCTCGTGTGGGGATCGAACCCACAACACTTGGCGCAATGCCACACCGCTGGACACTTGCGTCCAGTGTAGTTGTTTCGAGTTTGTGTGTGTGTAGTTGTTTCGAGTTTGTGTGTGTCTTGTCTTGTCTGTTCATGCAGTTTTTGTAAAGTCAGTTAAATCGATTTTCAGTAAATTATGTACTTATTAGTACGGGCGTTGTTTATTTTTAAATGAGAAAAAAAGATAAAACCGCATTTAAGATCATATGACGTATTTTTTGTTGGAGTGATGAGCGACCCATATTTATACACCGCAAACATTCACATTTTCAACAATAAGTCTTGGAAAGTAAAGTGACAATAATTCTTGGCAAGTTAGAACGTTCTATTAATTTTGTTACTATTAGTTCCAAATAGCTTCCTCTGTAGTCAAGTAAATGGCGCTACGCACACAAAAACATATAAAATGTATTAATTAATTGCAGGAATTGTCGACGGTCCATCAAAAGTTACTAAAATCTTTGTCTTCGAGCTACGCGCCGCTACGTCAAGCGGCTTTACAAGGTATTTATTTTTAGAAAAGTATTAATTTTATTATTTAAGTTATGAACCAAATCTGATTCATGTGGTGAGTCAAATCTGATTCATGTGATGAATCTAATCTGATTCGTGTTAAGACTCAGACATTTGACTGCACGGTTGGCTTAGTGGTTTAAGCGGCCGCCTAGCCGCTTGACACTGGGCCGAGTGTTGTGCGTTCGATTCCCACACGAGACAACACTTTGTGTGATCCATAAATTGTTGTCTCGAGTCTGGGTTACTTGTCCTCGTTAGATGTATGTTTGTAAAGTCCCCCGCGACACAGGATTTAGTCCTAATGCGGGAGTTGTTATATAAAAACATCATATAAAAAACATTTGTGTTACGAATCAAATCAGATTCATAACAACTGATTTTCGATTTTTTTATTTTTTTTTATTAGATGATAATAATAATTAACGTAATTTTTCAATACACAAGTTCACGTTTTACTTCTGACCTAATAACTTCACTTTACTTTCACTAGTGTTTTACTAATCTTTTGTGTTAATATAGGGTGTCTGCTACAACTGACGGGTCGAGCGAGACATATGGCCACGCTACACACTCCGAACCCTTATCAAGAGCTAGTCGCGCAACTCAATGTTGCTGTCAAGCAGTATCTAGCAGTTAATAGCAAGTAAGTACCTATTTATTTAATTTAAATGTAACTTTTGTGTTTGTCTTGAGGCTTTTCGATCTACTTCCCCAAACCAAAGTGTGGGAACTCGTTTTGGTTTGAGGAAAACGAAACTAAAATGAGCCCTCCAAACCAATATAAGCAAACATGGCCCAGTTTGACAACTTCTGGAAAGGCCTTATCTTCTAAATAAATTCAAAATTGGTACGTAATTTGTATGAGTTATCTGACAAACTATTTTAATAGGAACTTATCAGACAGCGGTGAAACTACCCATAAGTGTACCTTGTTATCAAACTGGTAAAAATAATACAATTTTATTTTCTGTCACAAGAAAAGTCAAGACCTACCTTGTTTCTTTTACTTTACAGAATATCTCTATACGAACAAAGCCTATATTGGACCGTGTTGTTCACGCTAGTCGAGTTAGGACATCCGGAGCTTATAAACATCGCAGTGGATTTCGTGCTGACCCATCCTAGGCATTACTGCATCGATCTGGTTGTTAAGGTAATTAGAACATAAATTGTTGATTATCGCGTCCCGGCTGCCATGACGATCTTTGACAGCCGTTACGCAGAATCAGTACCCTCAAATAATCTGAAAAATATTATGAAATATCGCTATCTCTTTGGGTTGCGGCGGTCAGACGGCTGTCGCTCTGTGGAAAAGTTGATATTCTCTCAAATCTGGTTGGACTGGTAAGCGAACCGCGGGCTCCAAGGCATGTAAGTCTTGGATGCGACTGGGATAGCGCTAGGACGATGATGCTGATGATCGCTATAAAAACAAAGTCAGTATTGGACGATGTTGTTTACTCTAGTCGAGCTAGGATATCCGGAGCTTACAAACATCGCAGTGGATTTCATGCTGACCCATCCTAGGCATTACTGCATCGGTTGTTAAGGTAATAAGAAATAAGACTTTAGTTGTGATATTTTCAGAAAATCCTTTTAGCGCCATATCTTATGAGGATGAATGAATGTTCGTTACTCTTTTACTCAAAAAAAATACACAACGCATTTTAATGAAACTTTTCAGTTATATACATATCTCATGGGCTATATTGTGCTCGATAAGAGATCCCACGGGCCACGTCGGCAAAACTGCGTAGACAATGTGTAAAACAATGTGATTCTCGAATTGCAACCTCACTCGGTAACAAATATAGATGAATGCAACAGAAAATTCCTATTTTAAATTGGATTAAAGTTAAAATACTTAAGAACATACAATGCTTCAATATTTAAAAATAACTCTAAGCAGCCGCAGTATTACCAATCGCGTATCCTCAAAAATACATTTCCATTATACGTCTTGAGCCCTGTTTCACCGCCTCTAAGTAAGCGTTACCTTCCAGGTAAATTCAAACTTAGAACGAAATTTGAATGAATTTGCCAAGTAATTTAACCCGAACTTACTGGGCAGTGGTGAAACAGGCCCAAATTCAATAAATTATGTACTCGCAGGGTATAACATCAACAATCAGACAGCAAGTTCTGCCTAAAGAGCTCAAGAACACCATAATTGAGAAGCTTTTGGACAACATGAAGAAATATATGGAACACCACGCAGTTCAGATATTGATGGTGCATTTGTTTACAGGTAATTTATTACATTACAATGTTATTTATGATATTAGGCGGCGATATCCTAGTGGAAATACCAACAGAGCGCCATGCAGATGGTAATGGATTCAAACCCGCGGCATCATTTAATCGAAGTTTTGTGTTTCCGTATTTAATTATTAATTATCGTTTGCCCCTGGCCTCGCAGAGAACTTTAAGTTGTGAGTTTCAGTTGTCATGAAGATCTTTGATAGCTGTTGGTATGGGTAGTCAGTACCCTCAAATAAACTGATACTCGTGTAAACCATGGAATGTTGCTATCTCTTTGGCTGATATTCGACAGAATATTCTGGCGAGTCTAGGAAGCGGACCCCGGGTGCCAAGGCGAAAGCCTTGATGGTGATGATTATTTATCACTTTTAGTGTTTCTCAGAGTATCTCTAGAAAATATTTGAAATATGAAGACAATGTCGTCACCAAAACAACAAAAGTGCCACTTGAGGACCTTAAACTGCAATTTTGCCCAAAAATAATGACATGAAATTCTCATTTCAAGGGTAGTTGTGACCATAAATTCTAATAGGTATGTATATTATTTTTCCACTATCATCCAACCATTTTTTTTCCAGCTGACAACAAACTCTTGAGTCCAAGACTAACATCAGACGTCTCAAACATGGACCCAGACATCCTAATGAACTCAATGGAAAGAATCACACTACTCTACAAAGTCCTCCGCCACTCCAAGCTTCGAGAAAGCAAGAGAATCATCACGACGACCTTACAATATTTCTTAAGAGAAACACTACCGCCCGCGGCGACGCTTAGCAGAGTTGTGATAGAATTTATTGAGTGCTGTAAAGAAACTGAGAAGATAAGGACAGAGATAGCGTCCGAGAGAGACAGATGGATCGAGTGTTCTGTTATGAATGCCGATATTGTTTTTGAGGTAAGTTTCTGGTATTTTTATAACAAACCTTAAGTGACATCTAAATGAAGTCTCTTAACGGTTAGTTTCTATGCGGGCTGTAGGTAGTTTGCCGCATTTATTTGATAAAAGTGTAAGGAATTTGTCTGATTGGGTTAATTCTTCGTGCTATTAACTTTTTAGAAAACTTTAATCCCATATACGTCAAAATCTTGAATTGCAGGACAAAAATATAACTTGCTCATAGCCGACTTTCTTTCTCAATTGAACGTGTTTAACTTGTATATCTTTAATTTTTCCAGGTATTCCAAACATCGATAACTCAAGACCAGCTCCCCGTACTCTCCGGGTGGATATTCGAAGCGCTATGTCATCTCCTCAACGGCAAAATTACCCCAAATTTACTCCCATATTGCCTACTAACCCTTTTAGTATCAGCCAGTTCAAACGAGCATATAAGAAAAATATCCCCATTAGCCTCCCACATACTAAGGTTAGGCTTCCTCAAAAGTGGGGAGATGACGAAAAGTTGGGGAGTTTTCGAACAGTTTCTTAGTTGTAAGGTGCCTATGTCGTTTTCTGATAGACGGCTGTTGTGTGTGGTAGGTAGTAAGTCAAATTTTACAGGATCTCAGCTGGAAAGGTTAAAGGAATTGTGTGAGAACAATGATTGTTTGTCGGAAGTCGCCCAGTGTTTAGAATTGTAGGTCTAATTGAGATTTACTTGATTGTATCCCTATTTGGAAATATAATTTTAAAGTAAAAATGTGAAAAGAAAATATATTACTTTTAAGATATCTTTCGGGATGAATAACCTGATTACTCTGTTTAGAGTATTGATATTATAGTGAGAACACTGGTAGACCTTTACTTACTTTTGATTTTCATCATCCTTCCACCCGTAATACTTCAGCATAGCCTTGAACATGGCGCTTGCAAGTGTCGGCTTCTCGAAACAAAGGTACGTGGTATATATCCCAAAAGACAGTGTAAAACTAATATTAATAATCACATAGATAAATAATTATATTGTTATGAATCATATATGATTCATGCGATATTGAAACATTTAAAGCATTTTCATTTAGGGGTAAAAATATAAAGTATTTCCATTTAGGGGTATTGTATAGCTATTAACATAGAAAGTGTTAGTCAACTGTAAGTATTTTCAATACTTTATTTTCAATCGTTTCGAAAATGCTAGTATTCATTCCAAATTTATATCTTTTATTCGATTTATTATTCGAAAATAAATCGATAGTGGTTTATTGGTGCTAAAATAGTTTGAATGTTAATGTATTTAGCATAACTTATGCCATAACTGTACCATATTGTGGTAAAAAAATATTTTGTTGTTTATTAGATTTTACACTATTTTAGCACAAATAAACAATATCATGATTAACAATCAGTTAAATTCAGAACAATAATAATTAATTTGCAATTATGAGATATTCAAAATTTATTTTTATAGCATATTCTATGAGTGTATTATTATAGTACAAGGAACAATAATGTGTTTGTCTTACATTTAAAAATAAGACACCAATTCACAACATTTCTTCAAAAAAATTCTAAGACTATGAGCTGTTTTAAAATGTTTACCGATCTATACAGAATGTTTCATTTCTTAAAGTTTTAGCATTTTCAATAAGGTACATAATTATGGGCAATTAATCCATTGATTTATCAATGGTTAAAATCCACTTTTATGAAGAACAAATCGTCCCGACTAGTTGATCAAGGAATGGAACAAATTTGAGGAATATTGTTCAATTGGTTGCAAATTATTTCGACAACTAAACAATTCTGTGTTAGACATAGTGATATTTCAGAGCTTAATTGATTTAAGAATCATTCACAGTTTATTTGTTATGTAACAGAGAGAAATCTCAAGTAAACGAAATTTATTTACATCTTACTGAGCCACAAGTTGCATAGACCTTGTTAAAAACCAATAGACACTATTTGATTTCTAGGATATAAAATTGACCAAAATAATAAAATTCTCACCCTTTTCTTTCTTAAAAAATATCTGTCTTTCTTCGAAACTTTGCTATTAAGAAAATCGTCTTATATTTTCGAAATTTAACCAAGTTGCTTGTTCCGCTGTATTTCTCTTCCTTTCATCATGCACAAGTTTTGTCCCTAGTTGTACATGCTGCTACAATATTTTGGCAATGAATACAGATTTACATAATAGAAGCGCATTTCTTAAGGATTCCGTGTGCCGATTCCAACTGGCGATGGCGTGTTGACGGTTGTCAGTGTAGTACGTAGTTGGCGCCGTTGGCGGCGCTGGCGTCGTTCTCCGTCTCTCTTGATCTCGTAGTTAAGATACACAGGAGAAACTTTCGTCTCTCTTACACTCGTAGAGTCAGCTGTCACAGCGCGACTGCCACGCCGCCAAGCGGCAATATGGGTCACACTGGTCACAGAAAGTTTGTCTACAGAGCGCCCATAAGAAATGTGCCTCTATTTAAATATCTATGCTCTATGATTTTGGACTGTTTTCTGTCGTTAATATTACAACGGCATAACATTAACATTATTTTATTATGTACTTCTATTACTATTATAATTTCTATAGACTTTGTTATTTGCTCTTAATCTCAATCCCACTTCATTATAAGAGAAAATATATTTTGAGATCGAATAGACATTTAGTAATAATATCACCGCTGTAAAATAAAACTGTAACAGATATAAGGAATTGTAAAGAAATCGAGTTAATTATAGTACTGTGGAAACGTTATTTATGAGAGTACGGATAGCACTTATACCTCAAAACGTAACTGTTTATGTTACGTTATGGTCATGTAGATTTAGACTATACTACTGTACGCGGCTCCGCCCGCGTGGATGACGTTTATTGCGACAAAAATTAGTCTTATGAGCTATTCTGATGTATATGCAATATTACTGCAATTAAATGCATATAATTTTATTAGTTTTTACGTGAAAAAGTAACAAAAATCCACACTAAAAAGTTTTATTAGTATCAAAAGTTTTATTAAATAGTAGTTGAATCCAGCTACGCACATCTAAAAAAAGACGGGTTAGAAGTACTCTTAACTGAAGAACATGTACGAGAAATTTGATTCCCATCAAATTTCTTGAATGAAGCAAGAGAGATATGTCAGGATCGTTGCAAATGGCGTTCCGTAGTCTCTGCCTACCCCTCCGGGATACATCCGGGAAACAGGTGTGAGTCTATGTTTGTATGTATGTATATACATCTGCGTTCTTTTGCGTACTGATTTTGTGTATTAATCGTATAATATCAAAAAACGTGCTGTGTTACTTTCAAGTCAATAATATTTAGACATATACAACAACTAAGTATAATTATGTAGATAGTTTCAATTAATCTCTCTTGTAGATTGAGTCCAAGCACGACAAAATAGGGTACAGGTTAGAGTAATAACATAGTTGTGGTACTCTTTTTTTTTTGATAAAAGTAATATTTTCTTAGTTTATCTGTTAATAAAAATAGCCATAGTCATTTTAGAGTAATGATTATATGCGAACGCCTAGCGTAATCTAGCAGTAAGATAGGCCTTTGCCAGGCTTGACAATATTATCAGAAAGAGAACAATTAGATCTTAGTACACACCAATTATTACCTAAAAGATTTTCTACTATGGCTCTACATACAGTTTGCTTGCATTCGCTTTAAGTTATCATCACAATACATTGTGCCAAATAAAATAAATAGAAGACAGTGCTTATTCGTACTCTCATAATAATATAAAATGTAACATTTCTTTAAAATAACAACCTTATTCTTTACACTTGCACTCATTTACTTCTTAATTTAATATTGTCATTTTTTTATTAATTCTATGCCTATACCAAAATAATGCGTTTATAATAAAAATTACTCATATATTTGTGTGTTTTGCGTATTTAAAGACTCAAAACACGGTAGATGCGTACGAGTATACGCTAGGTGCGTATACGTATACGTCCTTTGCGTACACCTTTGTGTACGTATATACTTATACGGATCTGTTGCGTTTGACGTCTACTGTATTTCTTTAGGGTGGCAATTGGAAGTGCTACGTCATATATGACGTCATTGTTCTCTAGTGTCTTAAATCGTTTGATTGTGAACTGTATGATAATGTTGTAAAATATGTATATTTTATGAAATTATGTAATGAAATTATTATATTTTTAACTCGAAGCTTCCGCAGGTTAATAAATAGTTTCAATGTTTGTTGTGATTTTATTTATTGATGAGAAACTATTGATTTATAATATATTCTTATAAAATAGCAATAGTTAGATAAAATAATATCTATAATATAAAAATGAATCGCTGAATGAGCTAATCGCAAATCTCGAGAGCAGCTGAATCGATTTTGCTAATTCTTTTTTTGTAATATTCCTTGAAGTACGACGATGGTTCTTACGGAGAGAAAAATTAAAAAAAACGAATCGACTGTTAGGCGATACGAAGACATCTAGTATATAGACATCTAGTATATAGATAAAATCTCCATTTCATACACTTCATTTAATTGCTTGATACAGTCAAGAATCAGACAGTGGCGTATTTCCCTTTCCATGTTCAACTGGCGACATCGGTTTCGCCAAATCCACGCATCACACGCTTTTGTATTACTACGGAATTCAACCAACCCGTGCTCAACTCGCGTCAACTGAGCACGTTTTTGCGATCAAGCAACGTAAAAAGAAGTTTTACAAAATAGTGTGCAATTGACGCCCGAAGTTGGATTCGCGCGCTTTTCATTGCAATTTGTTTAGGTGAGACTAACTCAAGTAAGTAGGTTATGTTAGGTTCTCTTGTGACCCTTAATCCAAAAATAGGAGCCCCGGAGCGAAGCAGGGCTCCGTCAACTTAGTGTTTTTTTATTAAAAAATTCGGACTGTCAAGTGTTCAGTTCAACTGCACACTATTTTGTCAAACCTTCCCCTGCGCCGCTTGATCACAAAGGCGTGCTCAGTTGACGCGAATTGAACACGGGCTCGTAGAATTCCTTATAGTGATACAAAAAGGAAATACGCCAACCGGTGCTACTGTCCCTCGAATAGCAGTCCCTATTGTCTTATGGTGCATCTGTCGCAGGCATTTTGTATGATTCCGCTGTTTACATACGGCGTCGTCAGTTTACAAATGCTCGCGGTTATGTAAAATGCCGAAGGCAAAATGTATATTGCCGCGTCATTATATATCATGCCTAAACATTTAACTGATGATTCAAATGCCGTCTACATAATGCCGCGGCAAATTGAAGTATTTAGTTCTGTTTCTTACCACACGCGTCGCTGTTGATCAAAACAAACAAAATCGCGTCAAGTAGTAATATTGTGTGACACAAAAAGTTATTGAAAACAGTGCAAATACTACGTTTTCAAAAGAGTTTTCACCAAATAATTGTGATTTTAAAGACATTTATTACAGTGAATTAAAAATGATTTACGATTCCAAAACGGGATCAATAAAAAAACCGTGGACAATTGACAAGGTTTTTGAGGTTACCCGGCACCTAAAAACTACTAAGGTGTCCATGGAATCTGGTTCTCGGAAAACTCCTGCAGAGTATTACTGGTCAAAAAAATATGAGGTAATGAGTATTAGTGATGTGGATTACCTTATTTTAAAAAAGATAGCCCTGGCAGTCAAACAGTGCATGTAATACCGTTAGAAGAATATTACGATATATTATTAGATAATTATAGAGGCTGCGGACATGGTGGTCGAGATAAAATTCAGTATCAAATTAAGATCGATTTATTATGAGAAAAGCAATCGACTTATTTGTCTCATTATGTCCTGTCTGTGAATCCAAACGTAACATTCCAAAGAAAGGTATCGTAGTTAAACCAATTATATCTCTAGAGCAGACTGATGGGTCGGGTTTCGAAACAAGTCGCCTGAGGGGGCTTAAGGGAGTTACTTTTAATCCCCTAAAAGTAATTTTGGCTGCCAGAGTTGCGTCTAAATATTTTTAAACAATTTCTAAAAATTCTTCATTCAAATATCCAAATCGGAACGTAATTTTAGGTTTTATGTGAAAGTAACTAAATAGGTTGTGTTAGGTTCACTTTTGACCCTTAACCTGAAAATAGGAGTCCTGCGAAGCAAGGCTCCGTCAACCTCAGTTTATTAAACTAGTGGAATCAATAAAAGCGATATTTAGGTTTTATGTGAAAAACGTGAAAGGAAACGCACCCGCCATCTTGTATGAATTATTTGACAGCTAATGTCAAATTTGTGCGTCATTGCTTTCGAGTACCTAGGGTTAGGTGCGATTGTAATAAGTAACTAAATAGGTTATGTTAGGTTCTCTTTTGACCCTTAATCCGAAAATAGGAGCCGTGCGAAGCACGGCTCCGTCAACCTTAGTTTATTAAACTAGTGTGAAGAATGTGGAAGTTGGCAGTGCCATACACACCGATGTTTGGAAATAATTTTTTTTTCCAGAGGAAACCAAGTACAGTACTCGCCAATCTTTATGGCCGCTCCAAATGTAGCCATCAGTACGAACTTGCGCATGGTACAGTCGGGTGGACATTTCATAACCAAGAAAAAATATTTGTAATTATTGAAAATTAAAATCTTCAGTTACGTTGTTAGATTAGCTATATATTGTTTAATTACATATTCAATCAAATTCGATTAATGTAAATTCAGTTAGGTGAAGGGATCAAGGGACTTCTAAATGAAAAAACACATTGCTTACGACAAAACAATTGTTTTTTTTATATTTATTTATAATGGGGCTACACCTTCCATAAAAACATATTCCATACTCGTAGAAGGTCCCTCATCTGAAGAACTTTCTTCGTCACATTCTTCACTTATTTCGGAATCTCCATTCTCAGACATTAAAACGAACGCGAGGCATGATCAATGGAAATGGTAACTATATCAGTACAAATAACAACAAGAAACAATAACGATAGCAACGAGAAACAACGAATAAGTAACACTATGAAACTATTCTGAACGCGACGATACTGTCAGAGCTCAGCGAATGTGTGATTCGTGTACGAACGTACGCACTCACACTAACGCGCGGGAGGCGAGGACGCTAGCGGGTGGAAGACAACGCGCGCGGGTGTGCCCTGCCTCCACGCCCCGCATACGTCCCGCTGATACCTGATTTTGTGTTCTGCGCAGCATAATACGGCTAGGTTCGGAGCGGCCATAAAGTTTGGCGAGCACTGTATTTCCGGCAAGTGAAAATGGTGAGTTGTGGTTCCGAGACCAAAATCACTCTCAACCCCTAAAAATGGCGACGTATTTCGAAACCTTAACACAGCCCGTAGAGCCTTAAATGTCGTTTTTGTTACTTAAATATTTTAACTAAGTACTTTAAGCAATCTTCATTAGTACCTGATTACTGAAATAAAGTCTGATTTGTCCGAACTGTTTTTTATCATGATCACCCTAAAAGTACAACCAACGTCGAAATTATAACAATCGTACGAGTTGCCATTTTGCCTTCGGCATATTACATAACCGCGAGCGTTTGTAAACTGACGACGCCGTATGTAAACGGCGGAATCATTCAAAATGCCTGCGACACATCCACAACGTTTGTTTTTGTTGAGCCAAATTTAGAAACACGGTAGGTAACATTGGTTAATATTCACTAACTTCTAACAATTTTTCTTGGTGGTTATCATGACTGCTTTGTTAGAAATGTGCTCTAAAGTTCAGAATGTACCTGAACAAAAACTGCTAGGTACCTATGTGGAAACATCATAAGGTTATGAAATTGGACACCATGTAGAATTTAAATTGTTAAGCACTGCCTTTATCAACCGTTTAGCGTTAAAAGTGCGTTTGTTTGTTGGTTTGTTCTTTGATTAAATAAAAACGAGCAAGCGATCGATTTTCGGTATCTACGGAGAGAGCTGAAGGGAAGTGACATAATATGCTAGGTTTGCATTTAGTGCAGACGGAGCCGCGGGTAATAGCTAGTTTGATTGAATAGAAAATCTTCAATTAGTTTTAAAGATGACTTGTTTCACTACTGATGAATGGTGTAAGTTTTATCTTTTAGTGACTTCGTTATAGCGGCTTGACCCGCGTGATCGTACGCTTAAATCATTTATTTATTTTATTTATTTATTTATTCTTCATATACACAAAGTATATAGGCGGACTTAATGCCTTGGGCATTATCTACCAGTCTACCTTAGAGTGGTGCAGAGAGAAAAGAAGTAGGTGTATTATATGATTTAGGTTGCGATAACTTACTAATTATTGAATTATTGGTCATACTAAATATACATACTTACATAAATATATATTATGATAAAAATACATAAACGTAATACATACACAATAAATGCAACAATTTATTTAGATATATATCTATATATATATATAATATATATATATAATTACAACTAAAATCAGAGAAGAGTAAAATTATAGACTTACTTATACTGATACATGTAAATATAGATATATACATGAACATATACCTAGTTAAGATAGCGACTTATGATACATTCAAGGACTCAGCCAACAAGAGTTCCCTTACTTTGGACTTGAAGATGAATTTGGTTTTGGCCATTCTGATCTCAGGAGGAAGAGCATTCCATAGAAGAATAGATTGTACGGTGAAAGAGGAGTGTAGGAAACAAGATCTGTGAGTAGGAACCATGAGTCGAAGATTATTAGAGGAGCGAAGATTTCGCTCATGATTAGAACATAGGAAATGAAAGTAAGGAGTCATATACTGAGGAGAAGTAGGAGATGTGAGAATAGTGTATAGGGTAGTGAGAGCACGCAAACTACGGCGCTGACGTATAGGGAGCCACTTTAATTGGGAACGATAAGTAGACACATGGTCATACTTACGAAGATTAAAAACGAATCGAATGCAGTTATTCAGAAGACGGTCAAGTTTATTGAGGGGATCTGCATTCAGGTCAAAGTAACATACATCACCATAGTCGATCAGTGGGAAAATCAAAGTTTGCACAAGCATTGTTTTGGTCTCGGAGGGGAGTAAGTTTTTAAGGCGGTAGAGGGCGCGCAGGGTACCGGTGACCTTCTGACTTACATGTGTCACCTGAGCCTCCCAATTCAGCGTGGTATCCAGATATAGCCCGAGATTTTTAACCGTAGGGTACAGATCAACGATAGTTCCGTTGAAAATGATGGCTGGCAGCGTTGCTAAGTTAAGTCTGCTTAGAATTCGTTGGCTGCCCACAATTATGGCCTGGGTTTTGCAGGGATTTACGGTGAGACCAAACTTGTCAGACCATGTCTTTATGGTTGTCAAATCCCTATTAACCTTGTCAATGGCCTCAGCTACGCATTCCACACTTACATGGGAGTAAATCTGCAAGTCGTCGGCATACAAATGGTAAGCGCACTGAAGGTGTTGAGTTAGGAGATTTATGAAAATAGAAAATAAATCATAGAGCATAGATATTTATTTATAGAGATGTTTTTCTTATTAGTGCTTTTAAGACAAACTTTCTACGACCCAAATTGCCGCTTGGCGGCGTAACAGTCGCGTGAGTGTCAGTGCAACAGCTGTCTATTTCTTACGCCAAAGCAATGCAAGACAGATGGCGAACGACGCTAGCGCCGCCAACGGCGCCAACTACGAACTACACTAATGACAACCGTCAATCATCATCATCATCATCATATCAGCCAAACGACGTCCACTGCTGGACATAGGCCTCCCCCAATGTTCTCCACACAGACCGGTCTTGAGCCGCCCGCATCCAACCGCCTCCCGCGATCTTGACGAGGTCGTCGGTCCACCTTGCGGGGGGCCTACCTATGCTGCGTCGTCCGGTACGTGGTCGCCACTCCAGAACCTTTCTGCCCCAACGGCCATCGGTTCTTCGAGCTATGTGCCCTGCCCACTGCCACTTCAGCTTGGCTATCCGGAGAGCTATGTCGGCGACTTTGGTTCTACTGCGGATCTCCTCATTTCTGATTCGATCTCGCAGGGAAACTCCAAGCATAGCTCTCTCCATCGCCCTCTGAGTGACCTTGAGCCTTCTGATAAGGCCCATAGTGAGCGACCACGTCTCTGATCCGTAAGTCATCACTGGCAACACACACTGGTCAAAGACTTTCGTCTTAAGACACTGCGGCATATCGGACGAGAAGATATGTCGTAGCTTCCCGAACGCTGCCCAACCGAGTTGGATTCGACGATTGACCTCCTTCTCGAAGTTGGACCTACCTAATTGGACTACTTGTCCCAGGTAGGTATACTTGTCGACAACTTCGAGCGTAGAGTTCCCAACCTGAATAGGAGCAGGTACAACATGGACGTTCGACATGATTTTCGTCTTGTCCATGTTCATCTTAAGACCTGCTTGTTGAGAGACTCTACAGAGGCCATCGAGCATTGTGCCTAGGTCGTCCATGGTCTCAGCCATGACTACGATATCGTCTGCGAATCGAAGGTGAGTGATGTACTCGCCGTTGATGTTGATGCCGAGCCCATTCCAGTCCAGAAGCTTGAAAACATCCTCCAGTGCAGTGGTAAACAGTTTCGGGGATATGACATCCCCCTGTCTCACCCCTCGCTGGAGTTGAATAGGTTTCGAACTCTGGTCCTGGAGGCGGACTGACATAGTGGCGTTTTCATACAAACACTTCAGCACTTCGATATATCGGTAGTCAATCCGGCACCGTTGGAGAGACTGTAGCACCGCCCAGGTTTCGATCGAATCGAAGGCTTTCTCATAGTCCACAAACGCCAAGCATAGGGGCTGGTTATACTCCTCGGACTTCTGTACAACCTGCCGCAGCTTATGTATGTGGTCTATGGTACTATAGCCTTTACGGAAACCGGCTTGTTCGGGAGGCTGGAAGTCGTCTAGCTTGCTCTCGAGACGATTCGTGATGACCCTCGAAAACAGCTTGTAGACGTGGCTCAGAAGTGTGATGGGTCTGTAGTTCTTTAAGAGAGTTTTATCCCCCTTCTTAAAGAAAAGCACCACCACACCTCTGTGCCACGCCTGTGGCGTTTTACCCTCGAGAATGACGGAATTAAATAGCTTCCGGAGGGCTTCTCTAGCGGGTGCACCGCCGGCCTTCAGAAGCTCGCTCGTAATTCCGTCATCACCCGGCGCCTTTTTGTTTTTGAGCTGTTTGAGTGCCACACTAATCTCGTGCATGCTGACGTCCGGGATATCTTCGGTGTAGTGTCGGGTCAATCCAGCTCTAGGGTCTGACGCTGGCGTGCTTGCGGGTTGTTGCGTTGTCGTGTATAGCTGTCCATAGAACCTTTCGATCTCCTCCAAGAGCTCAGGCTTGGACGATACGATTCTGCCATCTTCCGTCTTCAGCTTTGTCAGCTGACTCTGCCCAACAGACAGATCCCTCTGGAACACTTTGGAACCCTTATTCTGCTCGATCGCCTCACGAACACGTTTTGTGTTGTATTGGCGGAGATCGCGAGTCAGAGACTTAGAGATCTGTCTGTTGAGGTGCCGATATTTCGGCATGTCGTCGGAGGATAGCAGAACCATCTTGCGCCTTTCCTCTAACTGCTCGAGGTTCGGATCCGAGATCTTGCTGGTTCTCTTGCTTTTCTGGGGCTTAAAGAATTTAGCCCCTGTTTTATGGACAGCATCCACGAACCCGTTACTGTACTCGTCCACATCTACGCATTCGCCCAGGCATTCAAAACGGTTCTTGATTTCGAGCTGAAAGCTCTCGGGGAACCGTCAATACGCCAACTTTAATCGGCACATGACATCCTTAAGAAATAAGCTTCTTTAATGTAAATCATCTGTATTCATTGCTTAAACCTTCCATCATCCTATTTATTTCTACAAGCCGTAAAATGTTAATTATCGCTCGCTTAATAATGTGCCCGGTATATGGCAATAGGCTCGCCTCCTATTACATTGCGACCGAAACATAACTGGTCCGTCCGTCTACCCCTTCGGGAATAAAGGCGTGAAGTTATGTATGTATGTAAGTTGTTCATTATCGCTTACTTAACGCTGAAGGAACACATCGTGAGGAAACCTGCATGTATGAGAGTTCTCCATAATGTTCTCGAAAGATATGTGAAGTCTGTCAACCCGCACTTGGCCAGCATGAGTGGCACAGTATAAATATAGGACTGATGATGTTGATAGATAATAGGTACGTAAACTTATAGCTGTGATTTGTAATATTTGTATGTCTAATGGTAAGTAGGGCTGATAAGTGATAAGATATCTATATTTTAGGATATCGTTCGTTGTCATTGATTTTACAATCTCAGTTATTTGACTAATTATTTTCAAATTAAAAGTATACATAAAATAGACAAACATCATACATTTGATAGTACATCATACATTCAGTGCATTAAATAAATAATAGTGCACAAGCGTAAGCGCAAACACAAGTGCACTCTCTATTCCCATAGATAGCCCGATGGGACGCCACTCACGCCACATGCAACACGACCAGAAAGAGATTGAACGCAGGACCAACGGCTAACGTGCTTATTTTTTTTTCTACCACTTTCACACAACACCATCTAGTCCCAAACTATGCAGAGCTTGTACTATGGGTACTACACAATGGATAAATAAACATATATACTTTTTTCCGAGGCACGGGGTTGTAACAGCGCCAACTCCCTGACTCCGAACTTGTATTGAGTGTTCTTTACAGAAAAGGACCACAGAGGCAGTCAAATAAATACGCACTACGAAATGTCAATGGTGTGATTTTCGACGCGGAGCCTTTTGTCTGATAGACTCGGTACTGGTCTTCCCGTTATGCTATTAGGCTATTACCTACTGGTACATATATTCATTTAAAGCCTAAAAGTGGGCTCAGTGGCGTGCAATTGGAGAGACCTATAACCAGCAGTGTACTACCTATAGATATAGATTTCATTTGAAAAGCCACGCACGGAAATCCTATTAAAATGTGTTATTAAATTTATTTTTAACTTTCATTTCAATGGAATGTGTTAATTAGTGATTTACACAAAAATGACATTTCCGAATGACGAGCAATTGCGTTATCAGACAGCCCGACGATTCCAATTGGTAAGTACCTAAGTATATAGGAATATCAAAGTAAACCATTTATCTGTTTCAAAAATTATCAAATGTATAATACAATTTTCACCACAGCAGCTCAAACATGCCGCTTTTGCTGCGAGACAACAGTGAACAAAACGCGATTTTGATTGGAGCGTGAGGCAAAGTAGCTTTTTAATTTTTCAATCTTCAGCGCCACGAATAGACATTGTTCAGCCACAAATTTGAAACATTCGAATTTTACTGTGCTCTGTCTCTTTCACATTCATATAAAAAGTGAGTGAAAAAACAAACCCCTTCGAATTCGAAATTCGATTTTGGAATTCGACCTCAAAGAAAACACCTACGGCAACGCAAAAAAAAAGATATTTGTTTTTTTTATATGTTATTGTTTACATGTTTAATTTATTATTGGATTTTAATAAAAATAAAGTCTAATTAATGGTATAAAAGTAGTATATTTGAAAAATAAACATCAGGGACGCGGTATTAAAACGCGATTTAAAAAAGTAGCGGGAATAAAACTTCGCTGATGCTGATACAGTAGGTACCTATAGCGTAACGTGTTAAATTATAATAATATATAAAATAATCTAAAAAGATGAGTGAAACTAGCAATGATGACTGTACACCAGAAGAGTTAAATCAACAAGTGATTATGCAGAATTCAATCTATTCCTGTTCATTTCTATGTCTCCTAAGTAATATGTGTTCTCACTGCTGTGGTGAAAAGCTATGTGTGCTACACGAGAGCAAAGTTTTTTGTATCTCGTGCTGTTGAGTCCCTCACCACGCTCAGGATTCTAACTTTGATTCACTCGCTACGCTCGTGAATCAATCATAGAATCCTTCGCTTGCTCGGGACTCAAAATAAGCACTCGAAACAAAAAACAACTTTGCTCTCTTGTTGCACAAATAACTATTACTTTGATTACGACACCAATTATGACCAGTTTAATTACTAAAGACGTATTCTGGTCTTAGCCATCACAAATTGCTACGTCTTCGGGTTGCATTGAACAAAGTCATTCTGTGGAATGATAGGTAATAAGTACCCATTGTCTTAGGTGCAACCGGGTTATCGATAGGAAGATGATGATTTACTCTGGTCTGAATAGTAGAGCCGAGATGGCTACAGCGAATCCGAAGATGAGTCGACTGGTGTAGTTCCTACTTACCTAAATACTAGCCTCGCAGGAGATACACGTGATCTAGTCGTAGGTACCCACTGTTGTGGTTCCTTCAGGGATTGTGAGCACCGGAGACATACGAGTACGCTCCTTCTTACCATCCTATCTTTCATTTATAAACTAAAAAGGGAAGGAGAGGGTTTAAGGATAGTTACCTAGAAAGGTTGTTTTAAGTTGCAGTAATAGTTGAGTCACCATTTTATTAGAGTAGTTAATTTGGCTCAAAACCCTCAAAACCTCAAGAAGATGCAAGTTCTAAGAGTCAAAAAAACTTAACGGTCACTCTAAGATCACGTGGTGTCAGAGCACAGACATGTGACAAGTTAGGTCAAAAAGGTCGCGAGATATCCTGGCAGACTGACTGCCACCATGCATGGTTCAGTTGATAGCGGGCAGAAGCGATACTGAGCTTTTCTGAATTCTCAGTAGCAGCACGGAGTCTGTCAATGTACCTACCTGGTAAGAGCCATAAGGCTTGCCCCTTACTACGTAGGACCAACAAATTCATAACATGGCGAAATGTGGGTGTAATGTTAAATATATAAAATCCCGGCGGAGTGGATCACTAAAGGATGATTGTTGTTAAACCGTGCCGGGGCCGGGCCACGGCCGGGACACGCTTAGGATGATTCACGTAAACCGTGCCGTGTCCGGGCCGGGCCCCGTCCGAGGCACGGTCAGATATTCATTGTATTGATTTGTATGAAGTAATTCACGTTAGGCCGTGGCCCGGCCGTGCCACGGCCGGGCCATGGCGACGTAATCAGAGTGGGTATTGTTTCTCTTTCGTCTGTCGCAATCCCTACTTGAACAGACAGACACGGCCGTGCAATCAATGCTCGATGATTCGCGTTTCACCGGGCCGAGGTCGGGCCGGAGCCCGGCCGTGTCAAATCCACCGTGCTCCGGCCGGGCTAGGCATTCATGCTACACCGGGCTGTTTCCGAGCATTCATTGTACGGCCGTGCCTTTCGGTACTTGTTGGGATAGCGTCACACGAGGTGATAGTTTGTAATTATTACTAATTAAAATGCTATTCTCACAAATTGAGTTGGCAGCTATCGCCATTGCCATTGACGACGAAGCATTGGAAAAACGAACCGAAAGTACCAAAAGAAGATGGGGTATGCACCCAGCCTAGAGTAAACGCGAAACGGAAGGGGAATTCGCCACACTGTGTAAGGAATTAGAAGATGATGAGACCAAATTTTACGGTTATTTTAGAATGTAAGAATGCTATTAGTATCTTACTTGAAAAAGTAAAACGTGACCTAACCAAAGAAAATTCAAGATTTCAGAAGCTTATGTCTCCCACTGAACGATTAGCAGTTTGTCTCAGTTTGTTTGCTATACGAACATATATCGTGCTATACCAAAATATATTATCCAATATTTGTTGACATACTTTGGTGACGTAGTAGTAAAAATATAAGTTATAGCTGCGTGTGTGGTCACTCGCCGATCACTAAAAAAAATATACCATAATATACCGACCTATGATTAATATTAATTTATAATTAGCTCCGTGTGTTCCGGCCTAAATCATCAACTGCCCTCCGGCCGGGAAACAATACCCACGGGCCCCACGGCCGGAGCACAGCCGTGGCCCAGCCGTGGCACGGCCGTGCCACGCCAACCGTGCAGTTTAGGTTATGTTAGGTCCTCTTGTGACCCTGCATCCGAAATTAGGAGCGCTGCGAAGCAGGGCTCCGTCAACATATTTTTTAGACGTATTAGGCATCAATATAAATACTTTCACACCAAGGTATGGTCATAAGACTTGCAAGTACTGATAGATACCTAGTCCTTCGAACACACACGGATTTGTGACGCTTAATCAAGGCAAACTCCTTGCAAATTGGATGACGCGTACCCTGAATTGTACACGGGTTTAGTAGAACAGTTGGTGTTGCAAACCCGTGCGCGATTGGAGGACACATGCCTTGAATTTTGTAAAGTCAGTTAGCGTGGCAAACCCGTGCGTGTTTCAAGGCAGTACTGCCTCCTATTGAACACGGAAATGGAAATACGCGGCCCGGACACGGCCCGGTGTAACGTGAATCATCCTTGCTTACACATGTTGTTAAGTGTACCTAAATACAAATGTCAAACAAAATGTTAGAAATCTTGTCATTATTTACTGAGACAATAAGAAAAATCTCAATCCACAGCTCAGAAAGTACTAGCAGAGCAAACTTCCATTATAGGCCCGACAAATCTAAGATTACTAGTGGCACAACCTCTTTGTGGCAGTGGGCAGGGCACATAGCTCGAAGAACCGATGGCCGTTGGGGCAGAAAGGTTCTGGAGTGGCGGCCACGTACCGGACGACGTAGCAGAGGTTGGATGCGGGCGGCTCAAGACCGGTCTGTGTGGTGAACCTTGGGGGAGGCCTATGTCCAGCAGTGTACGTCGTTTGGCTGATATGATGATGATGATGATGACAACCTCTTTTGGCAAGGTGGTGAGTTGATTAATGATGAAGGCCAGTGCAACCTGTTGAGACAGCAACGACAAGAACTTCGATAAAGTTCAAAAGTATTTATATAAAATACCTATCCATCTGAAAATAGTTTGGCCAAATGATCGATAAGACGGTTCTATACTTTTTAAGGAGGGCAGTAGGTACCACTGACATAGGACAAGGACTGAGCACACCTTCGTAAGTTATCAAATAAATAAGATCAAAACGTGGGAAAGAGATATCCATATAAGTTGGTGTTTTTGTCTCTTTCTAAAATTAAAAAAATCGGAGAACAGGATAGTATGCCCAGCTAGTCGGTTCGTGTCTTATTGGTGAATTTTGTAAAGCAAAATTCTGCAATACCTACTGCCTCTGTGGTCCAGTGGAGAGCGTATGCGACTGCTGATCGGAGGTTCCGGGTTCGATTCCCGGGTCGGGCAAAAGTGTTACTGGATTTTTCCGAATACTCAGTAGCAGCCCGGAGTCTGATGATGTGCCTGGTAACGGCAATAGGCTCGCCCCATATTACGTGGGACCTAAAAAATTCATGGCGAAATGTGGGTGTAATATTTACACCTCTGCCTATCCATTCGGGGATACAGGCGATATTAATAATAATAATAATAATAATAATAATAATAATAAGCCCCCTATAATCCAACCATACGTCCGAGTCGACCATCTGACTCACGTGGGGGGCGGACACGCAATATTTCTGTTACTGGTGCGGCTAACATGGCTCTGGAAACCCATTTCAATGGAGAAAATGATGTTACGAAGTAGACGTTTAGGACCGCTTCCCGGGGGCAATCGCCGGGGCACACCTGGAGCTGACGCTGGGTGTCACAGCATAGGAACCGTCAGCGGAGAGGAGTTGAGTAGGCGGGCTCCCTCCGGGTCACCCGAAAATATTACAGCCAACCACACAGACGATAATATTAGTTTACATTCACACAACACAATAACAGAACCGTACAGTCCATCAACAGCCTCGTATATACCGAGTCCGGTACCGTCCACTGACAATAACTCGCGGGGAACACTTACACCAACACCGACCTTAGATGTTGTGCGGGGGGCGAATGCCTTTTTACCTGCATCCACTAAGGCCGGTAAACCTAGGAAACGCATGAGCTGGAGTAAAGATGTTAATAAATTCATCATGCGAACCTACTACTACATCACCAAATTAGAGACAGACATGACCACATATAGACAGCAACTTCACGAACTTTTCGCAAAACAATACCCTGAAATTAAAGTAACTGAACAACGAGTATCTGACCAGAGAAGAACTATCATAAGAAATAAACTATTGCCGCTAGAAACACTAAACCAACTAAAAGAGGAAGTGAGAATACAGTTACAGCTTGATATAGAAAATAATTTAGCTGATAATCCTACTACACCAATTAATGATTACACCAGTGGACCACACCTGCAGCCACAGACTCAAGCCCAATTGAGATACGATAGTCAGTCAAGTGTACATTTACAACCATCACCATACACTCACACACAAACATCTTACACATCAACTCAGACCGACACCTTTACATTGATGCTGGAAAATGATATAGAAACACTAGTTGACTGTAGCCACGTTAGAGATATACAAACTCAAAATATTCATGATAAATTTAGAGCAGCTCTAACACAATATTCTGGAATGGACCCAGGCGCCCGACCCAAATTACCGAAGTTAAGATACAGTAATAAACTTACAAGATTAACTAATTTGTTCAATAATGACATCTTGAATCAATTTATATCAGAAAATATAGAATTAAATGACATACACACTTTAATATACTGCACTGCGTTAGTTGTATCCGAAGAACTTAACTTTAAAATAACAGATTACTCAGGAATAACAAAACCAAAAGACCTAAACAAGCCGGCATGGCAAATAAGACTGGAAAAGGATATTGAGAAGTTAAGGGCCGATTGTGGTAGACTTACACAATATATCAATAACAACAGATCCAGGAAAGTGGTTAACAGAGTCGAACAAATATTTCAAAGGAGCAAAATACACACTAGACATGAAAACGAGAACAGAAATCCACAAGACTACCTAGATACATTAAAACAAAAAATAGCTGTAAAAGTACATAGACTCAAAAGGTATAAAAAAGCTCAACAGCGGCGAAGCAGTAATATTCTGTTTACTACAAATGAAAAAATGTTTTACAGAAACTTATGCAATCAACACCCACAGAGACCAACCACCGGTCCAAACACCAATAATACAACATTACCCTCAAAATTGCAACTCGAAACATTCTGGGCAGACATTTGGGAAAAACAAGAAAATCATAACTCTAATGCAGATTGGATCTCAGAAGAAGAAAATAGGTGGAGTGAAATAAATCCAATGGAATTTGATAGCATAACTGAAACAGACATAACTTCAATAACAGCTAGGCTACATAGTTGGAAATCACCTGGTATTGACAAAATTCACAACTACTGGTATAAGAAACTAACGTCACTTCATAAATCTATAGCTAAAAATCTAACACATATAATACTAGGCACACAGAAAATACCCGAATTTATTGCTACTGGCATAACTTACATGCTACCAAAAACCACATACTCACCTCAACCTTCTCAATACAGACCCATCACGTGCTTACCTACAATATACAAAATATTGACATCTGCAATAGCCCAGAAAATCAGAACACACATTGAACATAATCACATTTTAGCGGAGGAACAAAAAGGATGTAGACGAGGCCACATGGGGTGCAAGGAACAACTCATCATTGACTCCACAATCCATAAACATGCTACTGCAAAAAATAGAAACTTACACTGCACATACATTGACTACAAAAAAGCATTTGACAGCATACCTCACTCTTGGCTTTTAAAGATTTTACACATTTACAAAATAAACCCAAAAATAACGAATTTCATGCGTAGTATCATGTTACAATGGAAAACAACATTACAGCTTAATAATCACCAAAATACAATTACAACGAGACAAATTAGAATCAAAAAAGGCATTTATCAAGGAGATTCCTTAAGCCCCCTCTGGTTTTGTCTGGCATTGAATCCTCTATCACACTTACTACATCGTTGCCGAGTAGGATATGGTCTAACACACACTACAGACACAGTTATCTCACATCTTATATATATGGATGACATAAAATTGTACGCAAGATCAGAAAGAGATATGAATACACTCTTGGAAAAAACAACAACATTTAGCAAAGATATAAACATGGAATTTGGTTTAGATAAATGCAAAACATTACACATAATAAGAGGCAAGATCCGAGCCGGCGACTACACAATAGATGATACACACACAATTTCAGCGATGGAGCCCACTGATCTGTATAAATACTTAGGGTATAATCAACTTAAGGGTATAGACCATGCAACAATAAAGCAGACCCTGACAACAGAGTACAAGAAAAGGATAAACGCCATCTGCAAATCACAACTGTCTGGGAAGAATCTTATTAAAGGACTTAACACCTACGCCGTTCCAATACTCACTTACTCATTTGGGTTAATAAAATGGACCAAAACGGACTTGGAACAACTAGAACGAGTAACACGAACGACACTAACTAAATATAACTACTCACACCCTAAATCTGCAATTGAGAGACTCACAATCAAAAGGCAGAATGGAGGCAGAGGATTTATAGATATTAACCACCTATGGCAAAAACAAGTATACAATTTAAAAGCATTCTTCCTAACAAAAGCGCATTCAAGTAATATACATAAAGCAATAGTAAAATCTGATCTTAACTACACACCACTCAACCTACACGACCCTACTAGCGCACAAATTCTGAACAATAGCGACATACAACTACGAAAAATAGACACGTGGAAAAAGAAAACACTACACGGACGACACCCACATGACCTTGAACAGAGCCACGTGGACTCAGTAGCGTCGAATAAGTGGCTGCAAGTAGGTAAATTATTCCCCGAAACAGAGGGATTCATGATAGCGATACAGGATCAAATAATAAACACTAAAAATCATAGGAAATATATAATAAAAGATCCCACCGTTACAAATGACAAATGCCGCAGATGCCATACACAACCCGAAACTATCCAACATATAACCGGAGCATGTTCAACACTCACACAAACAGACTACACACACAGACATAACCAAATTGCCAATATTATACATCAAAACCTAGCACTTAAACATAACCTAATCCGAGACATAGACACACCATATTACAAATACAAACCACAGACTATCTTAGAAAATACTACACACAAGCTCTACTTCGACCGCGCTGTTCTTACAGACAAAACCATACACTATAATAGACCGGACATAACATTAATCGATAAACACAAGAAAACTACATATCTCATAGACATAGCCGTTCCTAATACACACAACATACAAAAGACTATTACTGAGAAAATTAGTAAATATTCAGAATTGAAAGAAGAGGTAGCAAGGATATGGAACCAGAGCAAAGTTTACATAGTACCAGTAGTGATTTCTACCACTGGCGTCGTTCCTAAACATCTTCACCATAGCTTAAAGTTAATAGACCTCAAAGACAGCCTTTACATACATATACAGAAAGCTGCCATCTTAAATACTTGTAGGATTGTTCGCAAATTCATGTCACTTGACGAAAATGACACACCACAAATCACTACACCATAATCCCTACTCACTACACACTACATTTACTTGGTGTTTACCCGTAGATGTAGTTAAAACCAGCTAAAAGCTGAGAAAAAGAAAAGAAAACCAATAATAATAATAATAATAATAATAATATCGTTTATTTGCATGAAATATGGTGCTTACAGATCTCATAATATAATACATAGTACTTCATATTCCGCCTACTAAATTCGGCATGCAAATTTATATTGTGCCATAATTTTAATGAATTAAATAAAAATGTAATAATTCAAATTATGTCACGATGGGAACATGTTAAGAAATTAAAATACAAATGTCAAACTATGAATATTACAAATGTCAAACTAAGAAAATTACAAATGTCAAACTATGAAAATTACAAATGTCAAACTTTAAAAATACTAATGTTAGATTATTAAAAAATACAATATTCAAAATAAGCATACAGGAATGTCAAAGAATTCAATTACATTATTGATGTCTGTAATAAATTGCTCTTCGTATTATAATTCATAAATTCATTAACAGAATAAAATTATTTTTATTTATAGTCATAAGCGTCACATTGGGACCCAAATGAATAAAGGTTTTTGACTCCGACTTTGACTGAAAAACAGAAAGAAGGAGAGGACGGGGTAGACCCAGAAGGACGTATGTATATTATATAGATCAAGTGACGGAAAAATTAAAAGTAACGTCGTATCAAGAGGTCAAAGCGCTGGTTGAAAATAGGACTAGGTACATGGATGTAGCTCCACCGACAAGAGCTCAGCTCTTAAATAAAAAAAAAATTGGTTCATCCTACAGCAAAGATAACGATGTCAATAAATTGGGTCATTACCTACTTACATTACCCTGGGGGAAGAGCCAATAACAGTAGCTTAGTGTTTATTGCTACTGATAATATTCAAATTATTATATTGCCCTATTAACGATAATAGCAACCTTGTGCGTACTAAAGTAGCTATGATCAAAATACATAAGATTTGGATGAATTCCGTAGAAATTAAATCAAAGTTACATACCTGCCTTATCCTGATGCCAGTCAGTACAGCAGTAGTGCTGTACGGACTGGCATCAGGATTTTGTGATATTTTCTCCTGTGCTCAAGCTTAAGCAAGCAGATCGAATCTAAAGCTGATCAACTTAAGTACATTATTTGCCAGTCGACCTTCCTAAGTTGACTTATTATTATTCTGATAAATCTAAAAGCTAAGAACCCAAAACCAATTTTTGAACCGCATACTCGTTAATTTCTTGAGTATGACTACGCAAATATGAATACTTTCCTATCTATATGTCGGGACCCCGATACCTAATTTCAATTTATCATAAACCGAAACCAAATTAATGCGAAATAAAGTAATGCGTTATCATCCGATAATCCCTATCAGAGATAATTACTGATGTTTTATCAGCTTGTATTAATGTGGTCCAGTATTGTTTCTGACGTGAAAAATGGCGGTGACGCGACGTGGTTATATTTTTAGTGCGTTTTTGTTGAGTGTTCTGTGTGTGTTACTGATTGTTGTAGCTATTTCTAGTGATAGTTGGGTAAGTAACATCGGAGTATAAATATCTTAAAGGAGTGTTTAAGGTTACATTGAAGGATACTAAGGTCCGGCGCGCATATACGAAAAGCGCAGCGGAGAGCATTTTCTACTGTCAATCTATAATCGACATTCTCTTCATTTTGATATAGTCCAAAATCAATCATCGCAGTGGTTAGGGCTGCCATTGATCCGGTTTTCCCCGGATTTATCCTAGTTTGAAGGCCGTCCGGTCCGGGGGCCGTTCGGCAGGGGCTTTTGAAAGTGTCCGGGTTTAACCACTTTTGTGGTCAGGGGAAATCCATTTTTTTTATAGATTAGCGATAATTTGTACTTTTTTAAAGGTGTCCGAGAAAAAACAATTTTCGTCCATATGACTGAAATTTTTCCGTGTTTATCCGGCGTCGGCAATTTAGGTGATGGCAGCCCTAGAAGAGGTATACCTATGTTGCTAGTGTGTGCGTGTTTAAAACATCGTTGATTTTATTGATTTGGGTCTTAATTTAAAATATAATAGTTTGTAAGTGAAGAATGCGCTGCGCTTCATTATAAATATGTGTGCCGGCCCTAAGACTTTATCGACTACTAGATAGTTCCGATTAGATCGATTTGGATAATTTTAAAGAATAAATTTATTAGTCATCTGACAAATGCCCACGTCCATTTTTGCAGTATTACTAGACAGACATTAAAATAAGATTAATTCATTTCATTAAATTAAGACTCAGAATAACTTTTATTTATACGTAACCGTGTAATTAAAAAACCATAGACACTTGCGGTACTGTAAAGAAATGTAGCCCTGTTGCCTGATTTATGATAGTCTTTCAGACTTTCAGTAGCTACTACTAGCTACTTATTAAGTACCACAGTTCTCATAGTCCGAGATCCGTAGAAAAGCGACCTTCACCGATCTGGTTATTGGATGAAAAGTATTTTACTTATATCAAATTTTGCATGTCAAAATATATATAGCGAATAGGTTGGCAAATAAAATCCGGTCCAGACTAAGAAAAGTAGAAAAAAAAAATGTATTTGGCTTTTCATTTAACATTGCATCATCATCCTCTTAGCTTTATCCCAGTTTCAATCTGGGGTCCGCTTACTAGTCTAACCGGATTTGGCTGAATATTAGCTTTTCCACGGAGCGACTGCCTGTCAGACCTCCGCAACCCGAAGGGATAGCGATATTCCATGGTTTAGACTAGTGTCAGTTTATTAGAAGGTTCTGACGCCCTGTAACGATTGTCAAAGATCTTCATGACAACCGGAACCGACGGCTTAACGTGCTCTCCGAGGCACGGGACAAGCGATAATTACCAAATCAATACGCACATAACTCCGAAAAGTCATTGGTGCGCGCCGTGGATTCGAACCCGATACCCTCTGCATGGCAGTCTGTTGGTATCTCCACTAGGCTATCGCTGCCTTGCATTTAACATTGCATAAACGCGTTTAATGAATAAATTAAGTACTCACCGAATGTATGAGCTCTAAGGGTACGTTAACATAGGGGTGTCAATTTTCCTGGCGTATTTGGTAGGGTTGCCAGGTATAATAAACACTTCGACTGTTAAGTTCATACTAGTTATATTTATATTTTTTTAATAGACAAATCTCATATTAAAATGACCACTAGGTACTTCACTGCGAACACCTTTGCCTACGAAAATCCTGTCAGGAAAAGCGGATGGCATTTTTTTTAAATCCTGGACCGGCTTTTTTTACCAACCCATTCGTGATGTATTTTTAACATGCAAAATTTGATATAAAATACTTTTCATCCAATAAACAGATCGGTGAAGGTCGGTCTTTTACGGATCTTACACTATCACCCAAAGAACCGCCATCCAGCTAGGACTGGCAAAAACAATACGACCAGTTAGGAAACTGTCCTTAATTCTTCTATGACTTTTAGGATTCTACAAAGTGTGAACTACATCATCTTATATAAAGATACTCTTGTACATGCGGCTCCTCGTCAAGCTAGATACTTTAATCTTTTACCGTCTTATGGTGTAGGAGACAAGTATTAAAATCGTTCTACAACTATTATGGCTGCCATACACGTTACGATTGGACGGTACAGTTCAAACTGCAACGATAAATCGATACCTGTGTATGAGAAAAACTGTACCGTTTTCTTATATTCATCAGATTTTTTATCGTTGCAGTTTGAACTGTACAGTCCAATCGTAGCGATTTATCGTAAGGTGTATGGCAGCCATTAAGCTTGACTTGTCGCTGTGCGTACGTTGGTCTTGTTCTTCCTTTTGTTTTTGATGGCATAAGTTAGACTTTCGAGTAAATACTCAGTCCATGTCTTAACGGCAGCGATAGCCGAGTGGATATACCAACAGACTGCCATGCAGAGGGTATCGGGTTCGAATCCACGGCGCGCACCAATGACTTTTTGGAGTTATGTGCGTATTGAATTGTTAATTATCGCCTGTCCCGTGCCTCGGAGAGCAAGTTAAGCCATCGGCCCCGGTTGTCATGAAGATCTTTGACAATCGTTACAGGGCGTCAGTACCTTCTAAATAAACTGACTAGTCTAAACCATGGAACATCGCTATCCCTTCGGGTTTCGGAGGTCAGACAGGCAGTCGCTCTGTGGAAAAGCTAATATTCAGCAAAATCCGGTTAGATTAGAAAGCGGACCCCAGATTGCAACTGGGATAACGGATGATGACTCAGTCCATGTCTTATGGCAATTACTCACGGATACCTACTTATTCCGAGGTCACATTACGTCATGATAAACAACGGTCTAATCGGTGGCATTGATCTTCACTGTTTATTGGGTGCGAATTAATTGCCGCTTTAGTTTGCTTTTCCTCAATCAGTGGATCCGTTTGCTTTAGCTCGTTGTCAGATTATGTCAATCTGGAATGTAACTTTATTTATCATTGGATTTCCAACATAACAATAAAATTTGTAATCTGTAGTTTAGGTCTAGTGTATTTTAGATGTTATCTATAACCGAACAATTATGTTCGTTTACTCAAGATATTCATAAGCGTCACATTGTGACCTAAGTGAATAAATGATTTTGATTTTAACTTTGATACATGGATTTTTATGAGATCCTTGCACAATATCGCCAGATGGTCGTCATATTACATTCAAGTTAAGTCATTTCGTGATTACGGCTAGTGTAGTAAACCAACGCCGAAACTTCACGGCAAATAGAAAGCTATTCATGTTTATTTAAAAACTAGATTTGGCCACGGCTTTACCCAAGTGAGAGACGAATATCGCGGTTAAAAGACACCAGACATTAATTATACCATAACATTGCTCCGTTGCGATGCACAGTGTTTTATGAAGACCATTTTTCGGACACCGTCTTTTTATTAAAGAAGCTAATAGATATATTCAATAAAAAGAAATATTTCGTATGCCCATTAAGCTAGCATCTCTAGCTTTTTAGAAAAACTTTTTTGAAAATCTTCATATTTTATAGCGGATATTTAGAAAAAAATATATTCCTCTTAAACTAAGCATGATACGCAATAATAATGTTACAAGCACCGAAAGCGTCTCTTTCACTGCACATTTTACAGTTAAAATGAACCTCATAACTTGACTAGATTCAAATTTAAGCGACATTTTGGATTTCTAGATTTTCTTACTTTTCCCGAAGATTATACCAAATGTGGAAAAGTTATATATACAGAAAGGATACTCTTTACTTTCCTCATCTACTCAATAAATTTCAGACCCCAAATCCATGGAATCTAGAAGTTATTCCATATTAACTGTTTTTGCTAGGTTTTTCATATTTATATTCTGGATTTTAATGATTAAATTTTTATTCGATATTTATTTCTTTAGAACATATAATTTAGTCATAAAATCAATATCGAATAAAAATGTAAGCATTAAAACTCGGAATATAAATGTAAAAACCATAGCAAAAACAGTTAATTTAAATAACTTCTAGATTCCATGGATTTGGGGTCTGAAATTTATTGAGTATATGAGGAAAGTAAAGAGCACCATTTCTGTAATATAACTTTTCCACATTTGGTGTAATCTTTGGGAAAAGTAAGAAAATCTAAAAATCCAAAATCTCGCTTAAATTTGAATCTAGTCAAGTTATGAGGTTCATTTTAACTGTAAAATGTGCAGTGAAAGAGACGCTATCGGTGCTGGTAACATTATTATTGCGTATCATGCTTAGTTTAAGAGGAATATCTTTTTTTCTAAATATCCGCTTTAAAATATGAAGATTTTCGAAAAAGTTTTTCTAAAAAACTAGAGATGCTAGCTTAATGGGGATACGAAATATTTCTTTTTATTGAATATATCTTTTAGCTTCTTTAATAAAAAGACGGTGTCCGAAAAATGGTCTTCATAAAACACTGTGCGATGTAAAATAAGAACAAAAAAATAAACAAACATACTTTCTCATTTATTATACACTAGAAGATTCGTTAGGTATGGAGTAAAGAATTGTGTGATAAGAGAGTGTTGTGGGGTAAAAGAAGATATAGTGACAAGCATCGAGAAAGGTAAGCTAAGATGGTTTGAGCACGTGGAGAGGATGGATGACGAAAGGCTGACCAAGCAAATATATAAGGCAAGTGTGGAAGGGACAGGACGAAGGGGAAGACCTCCTCCAATCTGGTCAGAGAACCTAGGCGGACGTTCTCTGACCAGATTGGAGACATTTAAAAACAGGACAGGTGAGAAGTACTCTGAACAGAAGAGCATGCATGAGGAATCTGATGGTAGTGAATGAAGCAAGAGAGATATGTCAGGATCGTTGCAAATGGCGTTCCGTAGTCTCTGCCTACCCCTCCGGGAAACAGGCGTGAGTCTATGTATGTATGTATGTAAATATTTGTGCGTATAGTTTAAAAATATTGAGTTAAGTGGATTTATAAGTATGTTATTATGATTATTATCGGTCATCCCCGTCCACTTCAGCTTATCATTTAATAGCAACCTTGAAGATCCGCGGTAAGCGCTTTCATCTTTGATTAGGTACTACATATTAGATTTTTGAAATAAGATATTTTTGTTTCTGTTGGTTAAATGTTTGTAAAGCCGCCCAGGGCCTGGTTTTTTAACGTATACTGTCTCATTGCTGAGTAAAGGTCTCCTTTACACTCTTCCAAGCGTCTCCGTTCTATGCCAGGTTGCGCCAATTCCTATCGAAGTATATTATTTTATTATGCATAAGTGTACTCCTGGAAGCCGGTAGATACATCTACACATTTTTTATTCTTTCTCTTCTTTCTGCCCGATCCCGTGGGAATTTCGGGCAATCCTTTCTTAGTGTCCCTCCAAGAATCAAACATGCCAAATTCCAGCTTCTTGCACTCAGTCAGCAACGCAAGAAGTTTATATAAAAAGATAAAATTTAGTGACTGCCTCCGTGGTCCAGTGGCTGCGACTGTTGATCGGAGGTTTCGGGTTCGATTCCCGGGTCGGGCAAGAGTGTTACTGGGGTTTTTCCAAAATTGTCAGCATGGAGTCTGGTGATGTGGCCGGTAACGGCAATAGGCTCGCCCCCTATTACATAAAAAATCATGGCGAAATGTGCATGTAATATTACACCTGCGTACCCCTTCGGGGATACAGGCGTGAGTCTATAAGAAAAAATATAAATTTAGTGTACCTATGCGAAAAACAACTTACCTACAACCCGCTGTGGTCATTAGCATGGCACTTATCACGATACTCTGTGGCAATGTGACAAAATCTTTGAAGTTATAAAATGCATATTTTTACGACATAATGACATTTAATAGCCACCGATATGACGATAATCATTGCACGTATAATCAGGCCTGGCGCACTTCGCATTTTAGGTACAAACTTACAAGTACCTCTGCCACCCATGATTACATAGTTGGATTAGAGGGTTGCCGCGCGCCGAGGGTGGTCACGCAACGAGTGCGACCGCTCCGTATTCACACGCGCCGTGCGAGAACATTGTTCAAATGATACATATAAACGCCTTTATCAACAAAAATGTATCATCACAAGTCTGATGCAAAGTATTGCTCATTTAACGGATGTGTGTCGAAAGCAACTTGAAAATTGGATTTTATTTATTTTACGACGAGAGCAACTTGAAAGTTTGATTTTTTGTTTGTTGAGATATCCCAACGATTATGGTGTCAAATTAAAGATCTAGTTCAAAAACCATTTTATCTGTTTGAATCATGTAAATCGGTCCAGGCGTTTAGGAAATAACTAAGAATTAGTATAGTGAAAATGTTAACGACCAGAAATTTTGTGGTTTTTGTAGCTCAAATAGTGGGATAGGATACTTATAGGATAATTATTTATTATTAGGTACGTGTCGTACCTAATACCTAGTACGTAGTGGCAAGTCGACAACCCTAGCGTGCCACTCCGCGCCAGACAGCGACAGCGTTATGTGTTAGAAAAGAGCGGAAACGAATACGGTTAGGTGAATATCACGTTAGGCACTGAGTGCTCATGCGAGCTGAATTGCACTTTGTTGCTTAGTAGCAAGAGTCGCACTTTCAATAAATTGGTTTGAGAAGTGATCCTTCTGTACTTTAGTACTTGTATATATTCTGTGGTATGATTAGACTCGGTGACAACAAACATTTGACTATTTACTTAATGTTAAAAGTAGTGACGAGAACTATTACTCACTGTTTTCGTACACTCAATTATTTCTGTAATTAATGAGTCTCAATCCGTTAATTAATATAACGGGACAACACTACATATGTGGGGATCCGTGGTAGAGATATCAAAATGGCAGATTTTTTTTAATTATCGCATCGGTTTGCCAGTCCGCTTGCTAAAACTGAAAAATTATGAAACACTAGAGGACGCCAGCAGCTACGCCTGCATTTTTTTAAATTCACACGTTTTGGCCGATCCCGTGGGAATTTCGGGAAATCCCTTCTTAGTGCACCCCTACGGTCCCCAAGAAACATACATGCCAAATTTCAGCTTCCTGCGCACAAAAGTTTTGTCTGTAGCGTGTCTGTCAGTCAGTCAGTAACGCAACGGTTTTATATATTAAGAAGATAACAAATGCTAGGTTTTAATAACCATTAGCTCAGCCAAAAGACGTCCATTGCTGGACATAGGCTTCCCCCAAGGCTCTTCACACAGTCCGATCTTGCGCCGCCCGCATCAAACCGCCTGCCCGCTTTCTACATACAGACAAAGCATTATTTGACGAAGGCATAGCTACTAAGACTAAGTTTTATGAGTAAGGTGTATGTTCTAAAATAAATATTTGTTATATTTCAGGTAGTTTCAAGTCTGTTTGCCGAACCACAGTTGGGAGACAGCAGCCTTAGATATGGGCTGTTCAGAGGCGAAGTCAAGATATTTGAACTTATCACACCCATCACTAATACATTGTATAGTAAGTTTTAAAATTGCCATCTAAACATAACAAATGCATCTACGGCTTTTGACCAGAGGAACGGAGTAGAATGTTATACAACCAATTAAAAAAATCCTATTAGTGAGTGTGAAACGATTTACCACATTTACATTCGATTGGCTCATGAACCATTGATCAACGTAATATTTAAACCATGAACTTTTCATCCAACGAACTTTTCAATCTCAAACGTTTCGCCAACAGAACTTTACGTCAGTGAATGTTTAACCAACTGAATGTTTTCGACCAACAACTAGTAGTTAAAACTCTGCTTCGCTCCGTCCCTCACCGCTTCAATAGTCAGCAAACCTATTTTGTTTGAGCGGTAGCCTCACTGTGTTACTGTGTAGCACTGCGCCGTCTATCGTGGGTTTGATTCCCACAAGAGACAATACTTTATGTGATCCACGAATTGTTATTTCGAGTCTGGGTGTTGTTTAGAATTTATTGAATGTTTTCATAAATGTACATCGGCAACCAAATGAGTCAGACGAGCCCGCGGAGCGTAAACGACTGTCGCAATCTCTCAAATTGTATGCGTAGTATAATAATATGTACTAACCGTTGCCCGCATTTTAGTAGAGTGAACTCATGATACATATCTTTTTTTTCCTAAAAACTTTCAACCCCTATTTCCTATCTATGCATCTATCTAACCGTCACGCCTGTCTGCCTCCGGTTCAATCACACCTCTTTCGTC
Organism: Euclidia mi; assembly: GCA_944739405.2. Taxonomy (NCBI): domain Eukaryota; kingdom Metazoa; phylum Arthropoda; class Insecta; order Lepidoptera; family Erebidae; genus Euclidia; species Euclidia mi. Next base: position 13,231,836 of record OX123203.2, read on the forward strand.
TATTTTATCAAAGCCCTTCCTTAGTGACACTTACGTCACATGAGGAACACAATGTCCAAATATTACGTTTCTAGCTTCAGTAGTTTGAGCTCTTTGATAATGATACTCAGCGTATAATATCTAATAAGCAGCGATAGCCGAGTGGAGAGGCCGATAAACTGCTACGCAGAGGGTCTCGGGTTCGAATCCACGGAACCCACCAATGACTTTTCGAAGTAAAGGAGATACGTATTAAATTGTTAATTATCGCTTTCTTATCGGTGAAGGAAAACATCGTGAGGAAACCTGCATGTCTGAGAGTTCTCCATAATGTTCTCGAAAGACATGTGAAATCTGCCAACCCGTACTTGGCTAGCGTGGTGGACTATGGTCTTACCCTTCTCATAGTGAGAAGAGGCCCGTGCCCAGCAGTGCGACAGTATATAAACAGGGCTGATGATGATAATGTATAATTAATATCTACTGACGTGATTTGTGTCGCTTACTAGGTTATGAGACTTCATTTCTCTTACGTATAATAACGCTCAACTGCCTAATTTACAGCAAAATGTTCTCCGCTATAACATTTCTTTATAACATTAGAACAATTTATGGCATAAATAAACTTAGATTTATAGTTTAATTAGTTCAAAACGACACATTCTAAAAGCCGTTTAGGTACATTACGAGTATAAGGACTTTATATAAGAAAAATCTAATTTAGACGTGAACCTTCACGTCTAAATTAGATCTTCAGCGTGCCTGCCATACAAACATACTTTTGGGTGCAATACTTTTGGGTTGAAGATCAGAGGGTCTAGTCCGAGTTTGCACTCGATCGTCACGATCGACGATAGAATTGTCGCCGGGAACACTTTCCATACATTTTCCAAAAGCGCCACCTAACGGAGTGTTGCGATCGATAGAGACCGCTAGGGGGCGCATTTAGAAAATGTATGGAAATTGTTCCCGTCGACTAGCTATCGTCGATCGTGACGATCGAGTGCAAACTCGGACTAGACCCTCAGTATTCAACCCAAAAGTATAGAAATATAAGATGGTTTAGATCAGCGTAAGTTTTTTGTGGACTGCCTATAACAACTGCTAGAGATCATCATCATTATCTTATCCAAAGGATGTAGGTACATTACAGGAGAGCCTTTCCTCAGTTTCCACATAGATAGGTCTTGAGCCGCCTACATTCAACCGCTTCTCGCTATCTCATCGATCCACCTTGCGGGAGGCCTACCTCTGCTGCGACGTTCGGTGCTTATTACAGTGTAGTATTTATAACAAAGAAATACTTGGCAGATATAATACTACTTAGTATAAGATCAACAAGATAATAAAGGATTAATAAATCATGAAGTTTAATCAAAAGTCTAATAACAATACAATTTCGACGTAATCGTGAAACTAATAACCTTAGCGCGCGCAAAAGTGAACGAGGCCACGAGACAAGCGGTTTCGATAAATTAAAAAATATCGGAATATATTCATTATTCTCTTCGTGAGTCTGTATCGGTCTGCGGCTCGACTTAGGCCTCTCCTAGAGTTCTATGGACGACCATGAGCTTGGTCTTATGTTTTTCTCTTCTAGGTGCTATTCGCTGCCCTTAGGATACGGTTACAGCGGCAAATAGGAAACTAGAAAAAGAAAAATAACATTCGAGCCTAAGTTTGAACAAAAGTTACCGTCAAATTATGGACATCGACATTTAGTTCGACATTTATAAAATATCGCCATGCCTTTCTCGCGTTGCGTGTCTGCAATAGACTTATTTTCGATTAGTAAAGGCCAACAAGACTATTAAGGCTAATTTTTGCAACAAATAGATTTTAACTGCATATTGTATATTTTCCAGGAATGTTCCATTATTGCAGAATGCCGTATTATAGTACATTCTGAACCAAATTGAACCAATGATAGTTTCTTTGAATAAACATGTCTCGTAATTTCCTCTTTTATTAAAAAGAAGCTCTTGTCAGTGAAGGATTTTTTATTTATTTAAAAAATGACAACTCCTTCAATAGGAATAAATCCTGTGTCGCGGGGGACTTTACAAACATACAACCAACGGACACAATGAACACCCAGACTCGAAAAAACTATTTATGGCTCACACAAAGTGTTGTCTCGTGTGGGAATCGAACCCACAACACTTGGCGCAGTGTCCAGCGGAGAGGCGGCCGCTTAAACCAATACGCCAACCGTGCAGTCAATTGTCATTGCTTTTCTCGCCCTTTCATAGATAACCTCCTAAACGACCCTACCCCAACTTTTTTCTTCCTCTGTTACATATAGTTTCGTCTAGGCTGTCCCCTTCACTTTTTCCTTCTGTTAATCCCTCGAATACTATTCTGAAAAGGTATCATGATTTATCAAGTGGCCAATCATCTTCTCTCTCCGATTTTCTATTGTTCTCATAATTTCCGTAGACTTTATGACCCAACGCAAGGGAAGAAATTAATGTAGAAGACAATAGGCTTTTATTTAGTAATATTAAACAAACATTTGTCTTGCTGTCACCACATATTTCTTAAATAAAATGCCATAACTCAAAAGGAAACGACTTATCTGTTTAAGAATTACGACTTGCTCCGATTTAATAAAATAATTATGCTTTTGGCAGCGTTGCCAGGAAGGTGCTCTGCTAGTTGACTTTTATCTTAGAGCTTGGCTTAAGGCTTTTTATCTTAGGTTTTAATATCCGTTTTAATATCTATCTTTGGATCTGGTAACTAGGGATACATCTTTGACATAAGCTACCCAAAAACTATGTCATCATTTGACTATTATAAAGACAAATAATCGACAACTCAAAAGGTTTCCATTAATGATACTGATTTGATGAAGATATGCTCAGAACAACTTGTGGCCTAAGCCATGAAATATCGCTATTCCATTGAGTTGTGGCGATGAGACGGCAGTCGTTCTGTGCAAAAGTTAATATTCTGTCAAATCTGGTTAGCTTAGTGCGTTATTGACGCCTGGGTCTTGGAACATCTCTTAAACCACTGGACTGATTTTGACTATATTTTTTGGTTTGTCTTTAGATAGTTTAGCTCTATGAAAGCACCCATAGGGTCTATCTGTTGTAGAAATATTATCTACAGTGTCCGATTGTGGATCTGGGACCCAATTCTCCTAAATAAATACAGCTTCGATATAATGTCAGTGTCATGCTTACGTCACAAAAATCGTATTCTACTATAATTGAATGGAATCGTAACGAAATCGTAAATTGAAACAAGTGTCAAAATATGTGTCAACGACGAACAGTTTATTTCAAATTATATGATAATTATACATTAGGTTATCAGAATCCGCTTTTGAATCCTTTAAAAATATAATATCAATGTCATAGAAAAAGACGAGAATTGGGCCACTGGTGTACAGGTGATACTATCGAGGTGTAGGGATCGACCGGTCTCGTCTGAGATCAGAACATAACTGTAATGAAACCTCAGATACTAGCTAGTTACTAATATATTTCGTGTAATTACAGTGACGTGTGTTCCTGAATTCAACGCGTGTGCTCTCAGCTGTAAAACTGAGGAGGAGGCTCGGAAGGTAGAGGTAAGTATGTTTGTATTTAGTCTAATAGGGCTCAGCCATACGTAAAGTCAATGGTACAAGGAGAGTCGAGTTCCCTTCTTCCTATGATCCCGGGTTTTTTAAGCGGGGCATGAAAAAGCTTTTCTAGAGGCCATCAAAGTTAGGGACATTAATATTGATATGTTATTAGTATGATGACTTTTACTATGGGTCTCCTAGACTGCTTAAAGTCAGGCGGCATGGAGTCATTTTAAAAGGCTGCAATAGAAAAAACAAATAACGTCAATAAAATAAAGAAACCTGGTTCAAAAATGTGTATTGCAACTGTAACTATGAAATATTTTAACTAGTACATAATAAAATAATTGTCGGTCTGAAATATTAAAACTCTTTCGAGCTTATTTATCTTTATCCGTCTATAAATTTTGAAGATGAATCTATATGATAAAACAATCAATATAATTTATTAATTTCTTAGTAAACACATGATATTACAGCGTGAGAATCAATTTGTTTTACCTATCGGTAAAGTGTAAAGGGTTCAGGAAATTGGGCAATTCGTTTCACGTAATGAATGGACGGTCCATTACGCTGATACAACCTTACTCGTTATTTGAAAAGCCTTATCTTATACATACAAAGCTTCATGCTGATATATCGCTATCGAATAGACAGACGTGTTCTAGACTAAAACTTACAGAAAGAGTCTATAATTATTTGGGTTATATTATTTTTGCCTTGCAATAAGAATTTTAACAATACTTTTAAATTATATGACGTACTATGTTCATCAGTGGATGTCTTTCGTCTGATATGATCATATTAATTAGATATGTCTTCGATATTTTTGTGAAATAAAGTAGAAAGGAGACTTACCTTACTATTAAATGTATCTCAAAGTTGATACGTAACGGGGTTGAAGTTATCCTCCAGTGGGTGCCTTCTTATGTCGGTATTAGCGGGAACGAGATAGCGGACGCACTTACCACTCAGGCCCTTGAGAATGGCGGCATCTTGCTCGAGATGGAACCTCACTATACTGACTACATACCTCGACTCAAAATAGATATTCACGCCAAATTTGAAACATATTTCAACGAACAATCTCTGTCAAAAGCTATCTGGTACAAATCCATTGTTCATTCGCCACCCCGCACACCTTGGTTTTCCTCACTACAGTTAAATAGAAAAGAATTGGTCGTATGTTTTAGAACTCCTACGAATCACATCCCTCTCAACAAATTTTATTACAGATTCAAAAAAGAGACAACCCAAATTGCGAAAGATGTGAAAGGGAGGAGGATCTCTTTCATTTAGTACTAGACTGTAAGATCAACGACGAATTAGGGCGGGACCTAGTAAGTGATGTCGGGTGCTCTTTGGGGGAGCTCCTCTGCCTATTCCATCGTACATTAAGTTCTAACTTTACCTCCAAATACAGTGACAGAGTTGTGAGTTATTTAGTTAAATCCCTGACCCTCAGAGACCAATTTTAAGTCGACGTAATCTTTAAGATGTATGGCTTAAAAATAAATGCGATTAAAAAAAAAACCTTGCATAATTTAGAATTCAGTCCGCATTATTTCAATAATGAAATATATTCAAATATGTCTGAATTCATTGGTCTTAGTATAAGCCGCTACACCTCTTTTGTACAAAATTCAGTGCCCGTAAAGTTGGCAAAATAGATATCTAGGCTTTATACTACGAGCGAATTTGACAATAACTTCTAGCTGTCTATATTATTTTTAACAACTGCATCTGAATATATCGAGCATATTTCTTGACGCCGCCTGATTGCAATTGTCAATTTTCTCTCAGAACAAATCAATAACATAATTCTGGCCTGATTGGACCTGGCCTAGGACTCGAATCTCACGACAGCCCTTTTCGCGTCCCAGGAGGCGTAGACCATTTCGCTCATAAATTGTCTTTGAATATTTGCATCAATAACTTCAACAAAAAAATTCTTCTAGTGGATAAGAGAATTGTTAAAAATCAACTCAATGTGAAAATTTCAGATATTTGTTCCACAAAATGTTGGCTAAAGCCAATTGAATTTAGTGTTTCCCTTTGTTCTCAGGTGCAGGCGTTAGCGGAAGGCTTCGGTGTGACAGCCGCCTGTCTCGCCGAGACAGAAATCGATGAATCCTTTACTTGTAAGCGTCTAAACGTATTGGCATATGGTGTGGAACTTTCAGAACAAGACACTATCATAGTGAATTGGGTTTTCACATCGCAATAAAGATTTTTAAACGGTTTTGTTTAGGAATTTCTCGACACTATGTTTATTCAAAATTCTTAATGCACAAGTAAGTGTGCAGAGGCCGACTTAATACCACAGACATTTTCTACCAGTCAACCTTTTAATACTGATGTATCAACCCCATAGTCATCAAAGAACAGTTGATGGATGATGATGAACCCAAGTTCATCATCATCCTAGTCTAATATCGCTTATATACAAGATTTTCCACTTGAAGCTTGGGTCCGGTTACTAGATTAAACAGATTAGACAGATTCCATTTTTTCCACAGAACGTCTGCCATCAAACCTTCGCAATCCCAAGGGATAGCGATATTTCATAGCTTAGACTACTTACTCTCAATGACAATTGACAATATATCTTTATGACAAATATGACTAGGATGTCGCTACTTTATAAACACCTAACAGCAGATTTTGTACGTAATAAGTTTAACTTTATTTTGTTTCTTTTCCAGTTGCCACTCCCCCTGTGATATCGTTCGCATTCTACGTGAGCATGTTGGTGTTATTGTTCTTCCAACTGGCATTCGCTGTGACTTCAGCTGCTCTAGCCATTATCAATGCTACTAAGAACCCTGTCGAACCTATCTTTGGATTACCAGGTGAGATTTCTTCGATTCTTGCGTTATACGGTTTGCTTAGTATCGCGACATATATCTACGTCACCTATCGCGCCGAACGTTCAGTTCAATATGCTCATAGTGTTATTCACATCTTTTATGTGTCCTATGACATAATCATCAGCCCTATATATTATCCCACTGCTTGGCACGGGCCTCTTCTTACTGTGAGAAGGCTAAAACCATAGTCCACCACGGTGACCAAGTGCGAGTTGGCAGACTTCACATGTCTTTCGAGAACATTATGGAGAACTCTCAGACATGCAGGTTTCCCCACGATGTTTTCCTTCATCGCTTAGCAAGCGACACGCACTTAACTTTGAAAAGTCATTGGTGCCTGCCGTGGATCGCTGCTTTTTTAATTTATATACCTATGACACCTCAGCCGAAATCACGACGAGTTTGGCGCGGCCAAACCTTCTGTCGAGCATCACATGGTTTGGAAAGCTATGCGATCAAATCTGCTTTCTAAAATTATGGCGTCAAACCTGTAGCGACGGCGATATCGGTCGTCGTATTCAGTCACATTATGCTGACTGTTCGGCGTGATTGGTGTGTTATGCCAACTGATTACTTCGACCGATATAATTATTTTATTTTCGACCGATCTTTCAGCATGAGACGGGGGTCTCAGGTAGGATGTGGTGTTCGATAGAAACACTGCTAGACTGAACAGGTTTTTTATTACGTCTCACTACCACTTACATACGGTATGACCGAACTAGGTGAGCACTGGCCTGAAGGCTGGAATGTAGACTCCTGCTGCTCTCCGACGCTCGCAGGGTAGCTGCTCGTAGGTGCAGGCTGTGCAGATCAGGCGGTGCAGCCGATGTGGGCCGAGCGGTAAGGCTCAGGCGTAAGCCAGTGCAGTCAGGCGTCTGTGGCCTGGCTGTAGGAAGCTCGTAGGCAGGAGCTGATGCGTAGGCGGCGGCCGGGAGCAGCACGGCGCCAGCAGCTCGTAGTTATAGCCCGTCGCGAGAACTGGAAACAGCACAGAAAATACACAACAACCGGTCAGGAACATGCTGCCCCTAGATCAGCTGTTATGCTTAGGAGACACAGTTTTTTTTTAAATCTTTATTTGTTTGGGGGCTTTTGGTCTTTCATTAGACCATGCCAGCCCCATCGTAACCTAAATCTAGTCTATGCATTTCTAATCTTACTCACTATATTATAAACTAAAGTGGCCGCTATCGACAGAGGCTCTGATAATATACTTTGCATAATACCAACATCTATAAAATGTATGTTTAGTCTATTTACCAGAGCCTTTCTCACAGCTCTAGTTCTGACACATTCTACCAACAAGTGATGGACATCCTCCACAACACCACACTCTTCACAATTTGGACTTGAAGTTATTCTCTCTTGAGGTGCCTGGACTTGTTGAGTGGAACATGTCCAGATCTAAGTCTAAAATCCGGCTCGAAGGACCAAAAAAATGGTTCGGCGATTCACCGAAACCGTAGGTTCTAGGCGACTTGGGAAGGATTAATGGAATGGACTGTATTCAAAGGATAGCGGGTTTTAGTCGCCTAGGATTGGAATGGGAGAAATGATTGGAAAAGGATTGTGAGTGGGTATAGGATATTCTAATGATGAGGGGCACTTACCTTGTACGGCAATCTTCTTCTTCTCAGAAGGGCAGTCTCCTGGTGGTTTCGTGATGCAGCTGCTTGATTCACTACACTACACAAACACTTCAACTTGCGAGCGGTTTTATAAGCGGTAATAATTATAGCGGGAACGGCGCGGTGCGATACGGTATGGCGGACGCGAATTTTTGCGAATCGAATGTTCTGGACTGTCACTCGCGTCGACGATCGCTGTGACCAATCCGCGAAAGGCGTGCCCCTCCTTAGGGAATGGGAGACAGGGACGGAAAAATGGTATCGCTCGCACTAGACAAGCGTGGAACGATTGACGTTGATGCGATTAGTTATAGATAGGAAGGTAGATGGCGCTACCATATCCCCCGGCCCTAAAGGGTTGCCTTTAAAAAAATAGAATTGAACTTAGCTATGTTGGGTGTACTACCGCATAACCCATCAATGGGCTAAGACAGCGACATGATAATAAAATTAATCTAAACTAACTTTAGCGAAAACTACAAACGAAATAATAGCGAAAACTACTAACTAAATGCTTAAACTAAGAGGTAGGTCCAACTTCAGGCTAGATCTCACTGAGTTGGAAGCGGACAGAGACGTACAACAGGGCGCACGTAACTCCCTTTAGCGGTTTTCACGGTAACAACGCGGGTTGATCAGTGCCTCGACTTGTGCAAGGACAGTTAAAAGCTCTTCGTAAGAGAGGATCTGTTGACCTATAACCTTGAAGAGATGCGTTTTAATTACTTTGACCATGCTTTCCCAACATCCACCGAAATGTGGTGATGCTGGTGGAATAAACTTCCAGTCAAAATGATCTATGGAACGTTCTTCCTGAAGACGAGTACGATAACCCGCGACGTGATTGAAACAAGTAGCGGGAACAAGTTCAATCAATTTACTAACGCGGTTGGCGACAAAAGTCTGCCAGCGGTGAGGAGAAGAATGAATCCAAGCGAGCACTACTTTGGAGTCGGAAAATGCGTATATTTTATTAATAGGGTAGTGGGGCAAAACTGTGTCTTGAACCTTGCGGAGCAACTGAGATAGCAGAATGGCCACGCACAACTCCAGTCTCGCAACCGAAATGGTTTTAACAGGCGAGTCCTTAGACTTGGCACAAACTAACTGCACCGAGTAGTTAGAACCAATGCGGACTTGCAGATATACGACTCCGCCGTAAGCACGCTCACTGGCGTCAGCGAAACCTATTAAGTTGATGGTACACTCATCTACCAAACCAAGATGACGTGGAATAGTAATTTGATTGAGCGCGGTAAGCTCAATACAAAACTGGCCCCAAGCGGCGACAATATGGTCAGGGGGTGTTTCATCCCACTCACACTTTGATAGCCAAAGCTCCTTGATCAAGAGCTTGGCGTACAAAATTGTGGGAGCCACAAACCCATTATGTCCCATAGTCGAGCCACTGTGGACAGCATAGTGCGCTTGGCGCACTTGTCATCTGGCGGTGAGACGTCAAACCGAGAGCTATCACAGGATTTGTCCCAGCGTAAACCGAGAACTTTATGCGGTACAGACTTCTCAAACTCAATGTCTGGAGAAGCTTTATGCCTTAGCATAGCGTAGCATAGCGTAGCATAGCGTAGCATAGCGTAGCATAGCGTAGCATAGCGTAGCATAGCGAAGCATAGCGTAGCATAGCGTAGCATAGCGTAGCATAGCGTAGCATAGCGTAGCATAGCGTAGCATAGCGTAGCATAGCGTAGCATAGCGTAGCATAGCGTAGCATAGCGTAGCATAGCGTAGCATAGCGTAGCATATCGTAGCATAGCGTAGCATAGCGTAGCATAGCGTAGCATAGCGTAGCATAGCGTAGCATAGCGTAGCATAGCGTAGCATAGCGTAGCATAGCGTAGCATAGCGTAGCATAACGTAGCATAGCATAGCGTGGCCTAGCATAGCATGGCATAGCATAGCATAGCATAGCATAGCATAGCATAGCATAGCATAGCACAGCATAGCATAGCACAGCATAGCTAATTAGTGCTTTATCTTACACACAGTTTTAGCACCCACCTTGATCTCTTGAAGAGCAGAACAACAACAAGACGTAATACAATGAGAAGTATGTAACGTAGGTGCGGTACCCATAATCACATACCCAAGTACCGTCTCAATAGTGGGCGGTAAATCATATCGCTCACTACGTACTATTTTAGTTAGTAGCAAGTGCGGAAATATTGAAGCTCCGATCAATGCCTGCCGGATTCGCAAACTCCGCGTCTGCTAGCGGCAATGACTCGAGGTGAGTGAGTGATGCTACGTCTACATTAACGTTCGGCAATGCGTCCGTGATACGCTCCACGATAAGCGAAGAAATGTTAAAATTAATATTCCTATCAAAACGCGAATGTATTTTAATATCTACGGAACCCCTGCAATGCTTTTCTGATCCGCCTATCCCTTTGACGGTTGAGTTAGTATTTTTAAAGTTATTCCATAATCCGAGGCGTTTGAAGCATTCTGATGTTATTAGATTGGTCTGAGATGCGCTATCTAGCAGACAACGTACCATGTGCGGCGACCCATTAACATCATATACGATAATTTGCGCTGTCGCTAACAGAACGGTCTTAGACGTCATACACTGCGTTTTGGCCCTGCGCGGATCATTATAGATGCGCGAGTGCCGTCCTCGCGTGCGCGTCGCCCGCGCAATGGACGTCGTACACAACGATATCTCATTCTTAGGCGTGGAGGGGGAAGTCACCGTGGCCTGCACTTGTGACGTAAGTGTGTCAAGGTTAGCGGCTTGGCTTGACAACGGGTTATCTTTATCGAAATGTAGCAATGAATGATGTTTTTTATTGCATAAGCGACACTTTGTCTTACTAAAACAATTACTTGTTTTATGTTTTATGCTTAAGTAATTAATGCAAGCTTTGTTATCTTTTACGCATTTAAAACGAGCGGTTGCATTCAAATTATCGAAGGCGGGACACTTGTATAAGTGGTCGTGCACTATATTACTGCACAGACACTTCTGTGAATTATTACTATTAGATTCCGAACATGTTACGTAAGATTGTGGATTAGGGACCGAGTTATTATTACTATTTCGCGATTTATTCAACCTTTGTTTGTTGCTGTTAGTGTTAGACAGGCCAGGTGAACCAGACTGCGTATTATGAAATATTCGACACTGATCTTTGATGAACGAAATAAAACTATCTAGTGTAGGTATTTTATTATTGCGTTCCGTCATCTCGAATGCGCGAATTGTATCAGTGTCAAACTTTTTTAAAGCGAGTTGAAGCAACATAAAGTCGGAAAGATCTTCCAATTTTAGGTTCCTAAGAGAATTAACCGCGGTTACGAAGTTATCAATAAACAGCTGGAAATTCGCGACAGACGCGTTGCCGGACAGTTTGAGATTTAAAGCTTGGTCAAAGTAAGTAGCCGCTAGGACGCGCGTGTCCTGATATCTATCAAGTAGTGACTGAAATATGACCTGATAATTCTCAGCACTGGGTGTGACACCTGCAAATACGGACTGGGCCTTCGGTGACAGTTTACCTATTAAATAGTACAACCTGTCAGCATCTGTCAGAGAACCATTATCGTGTACTGTAGACTTAAAACTCGCATAGAATAACGGCCAATTTCGTATATCTCCGTCAAACGACATAATCTCGATTGGTGGTAATCTCGGTTTGCGGGCAACGGCCTCTGCTGAACATTTACCCTCCAATTGCGATTGTATACGCTTAATAATACAATAAAGATCTTCGAATGAGGTGTACGCCTGATAGTTCGGTTTTTCATCAGGATTGATAGAAAGTAATCTTGCGTTATAATCGTCTAACAACTTATGAAAATCTGTTCGAATACTATCTACTGTCATACAATAACTGAGAAATGCTTCGCTATTACTGTCAGAAATAGAAGCGGTTTTCGAACGCTCGTATATGTTTTGAATGCGCTCAAATAAAATATTGCGTTTTGCTTCTAAGATTGTCATCTCTTTGTCTTCCGACACGCGTGACTTCTTTTGTTGTGACATGCTTACGTAAGTATAAGCTAATGAGACCGAAACAAAATAAGAATATCTAATGTACCTATTATTTTACCTAAGTAGGCTAAGTAGGCAACACTTTAGAGCTGTGGAGTTAAAAGTTGCTCGAAATATGAGATTTACAAGACAACTATGATAGTTCCAGAAATAATAATTGAGTAAGTAGGTAGCTACATAAAAGTTTACCTACTGATGCGGGCGGAAACAACCATGGGACGGTTATGTGAATATATTAGGAGTATAGCTAGGTGCTATAACTGCCTAGGTATAGCGATATAACGTATAAAAAGGTGTGCCGGCCTCTAACGGTGAAGACCTGTTTGAAATTGTGGACAAGCTAGGGGGTATCATCAATTATCGTATCCCCAAAGAACAGATCAATTATATCGCTAGAGTGCCCATGCGCGGCGATAGTCAACAGAAAAATATAATATGTTCAATACATAACAATTACATTAAAAATAACTTCGTGGCTGCAGCGAAAAAACACAAGGGAGGCATTAACGCAAGCCTTCTCGGACTTGGCAAGGACAAGGATAGTAGCAAGATCTATATAAATGACCATCTTACCATCGACAATAAAACATTGCTCAATAAAACCAAATCCTTTGCGAAAGAAAGAGGCTTCGAATACGTGTGGGTGACCGGATGCAAGATATTTATAAGGAAAAACCATACCTCCCCGAAGCATCAGATAAAAATGGAACAGGACTTGAAAAAGTTTTTTTAATTAAAAATCCATATCGACCCTGCGGAAACGTATTTGAGCAATCTAATTCACTAATGTTGAGAACCACAGGTACTTGTTTTTTATACTCATTCACCGCCCGCCGGCCTTTTGTTCACATGTCACTCGGCAACAACCGGTTGTCACCATATTGTAAATGCCATTTTAACCGCTATTCACAAACGCTTAAAGATTGAATTAACTTATTTGCACCAATGCCTTTTGTATTGAATAAATGTTTTCCTAATTTTAAATTTGCTAATGAGTCATTGCGCTATTATGAACTTTGTTTGTTTGTTTTTCGTGTGAGCGTGTGGCCAACTCTGGTGTCGGAGTTTTCAGACCGCCCGAAGGCCTCCGACATGGCCTAACGATCCTTATCCTTGGACAAGAACCGGGCCCGACAGCTTTACGTGCCCTCCGAAGCACGGTAGCGCTCAGATGTAAATGCCACACACGGTCACCCATCCAAGTGGTAACCTGTGCAAGCGTTGCTTAACTTTGCCGATCTGTTACGAACGGCAAGCCAAGTCTCGCTACGAGCGCTACTACTTATGAACTTAATTTCCTACGGTATAATGTTCTAAATTGCTCTATTCCGACACTTTGTTTAACTGTCGATGATTTACCATTTCTTTTGTTGTTGATGTACCTCACAATTTATTTGATTCTTTACATTCAAATGCTAGTATTTATTATGATTTCTGATGGCGCCTATTAGCTTTTATTATCAGAATGTGCGAGGACTACGAACCAAAACCTCTGATTTCTTTAGAAATGTGTGCATTAATGACTTTGATGTTATTTGTTTAACGGAGACCTGGCTTGTTGATGGTATTGCCGACAGTGAGTTATTCGACGATAGATATATAATATGGAGACGTGATCGAAATTATGCAAGAACCAATCAAACAATGGGAGGGGGTGTTTTGATTGCTGTGCGCCGGGCACTAGTAGCTACACACAGGAGTGATTGGTGTTCATCTGCCGAGGATTGATGGGTGAGTCTAACACTACACCATAAGAAACCTAAGGTGTCCTACAAAATGCACATAGGTGTTGTATACATTTGCTCTCAAAATTTAGGCAAGTCTCTAACAGAACAACTCGTTAGCTTTGCTGATAACCTGACGGATATTGTACTCAAACACCCTGCGGATAAATTTTTAGTCTTAGGAGATTTTAATCAGCCGAATATAAACTGGCTGCCGGCAGATCATAATAGCTTGTTACCCACTAATATACAAGGCGCAAGTCAGATTAATGTGTTTGATACATTCAAAGTTTGCAATTTGTCACAATATAACCATCTCTATAACAGCAACGGTAGGATATTGGACTGGGTACTCTCTAACAGTGAAGTGCAAGTGGATCACTGCATAGATCCATTGGTTCCCGAAGACCTACACCACAGAGCCCTGTCTTTATCTGTTAATTTTGTGCAATTACATAAGCTTCCTATTTGTCATAGTGTGAGATTTATTTACCATCAGGCTGACTACACTGCTATTGCAAAGGAAATGGATAGTTACGACTGGCACACTGAGTTGTATAGTAGACCGTTTAGCGACGCCGTGGTATTTTTCTACGACATTCTTAACAGAATGAAGAACACCTACGTTCCAACCAGATCCGCTGTAACAACTGGTAGATATCCCCCTTGGTATAAGAAACCGTTAGTGAAGATTCTTAGAGAAAAAGCCAAATCACATAAAAGGTTCAAAACATATGGTAACTTATCGGATCAACTGTCTTTCATAACACTGCGACAGCGTGCCAAGGACCTAGAGAAAGAGATGTTTGACAGCTATATAGCAAGAATTGAGTCAGATATTTCTAGGGACCCGCGAGCTTTTTGGCGATATATTAAATCAAAAAATCAATCGCATTCTTATCCCTCTGTATTGAAGTACAAGGAACAGACATCTGGGAACGGAGAAGATGTATGTAATATGTTTTCGGAGTACTTCTACTCTAATTTCCTGCCTGCCGACCCTCAAGATACTAACTTGAGCGTAACCATACATGATAACTGGCTGACTCGAAATGATTACGGGGGCATAACCGATATCAGCACCATTGAGATACAAGAAGCTGAAGTTTTCAAGCTATTAAAACAGGTCAACATCAGTAAATCTTCGGGACCCGGCAATATTTCACCTATTTTTATATTAAACTGCTCTAAATGTCTAACTGTCCCTATATCGATCTTATTCAAACGGTCTATCACTGAGGGAGAAGTGCCTGCGATTTGGAAGTCAGCGTATATAACACCAATTCATAAAAAAGGTCCAAGGGATGTGGTGGAGAACTATAGACCAATCTCCAAGCTGTGTGTTTTCGCTAAAATACTGGAAAAAATCGTTTACAGGCAACTCTATTCGGCTATTAAGGTCAATTTTGGCGAGCACCAGCACGGTTTCATTAGCGGTCGCTCCACCACATCAAACCTTATTGTGTGCAGTGATTTTATATCAGAACACATGTCACAGCGATACCAGGTGGACGTTTTATACACTGATTACCACAAGTGTTTCGATCGAATAGATCATTTCATTCTTAAACAGAAACTCCTACAGATGGGTATCCGTGGTAACTTATACAGGTGGTTCTCATCGTATGTTGAGAACAGGAGCCAAGTTGTTGTTTTGAATGGTTAATCATCGACGAGAACAGTGTATATTCCTTCAGGAGTTCCACAGGGGTCCTTATTGGGGCCTCTGTTATTTAATATATTTATAAACGATGTCGTAACATGTTTTCATACGTCAAGGATACTGATGTACGCAGACGATATGAAAATATTTAGTAAAATATGTTCATATGAAGACACTATTCGCCTGCAAAGTGATTTAGATCGGTTTCAAGTATACTGAACAAGAAATAAACTTGATCTGAACGTCTCTAAATGTTATGTATGTACTTTTACACGCAAACCTAACCCAATAACTGGCCAGTACACACTTTCGGGTACCACAATAACCAGAGTAAACACTATCAGGGATCTGGGGGTAACGTTTGACTCAAAGTTGTTATTTGATGCACACATTTCAAACGTAGTTAACAAGGCTAATAAAGCACTAGGCTTCATTAATAGGATATCTAAAGATTTTAAAAACATTAAAACTATCAAAATTTTGTATTGTCCTTATGTCCGTAGTCACCTCGTATATGCTTCCCAGGTGTGGAACCCTAACTATGATAAATACATATCGCGTTTAGAAAACGTCCAAAAGAAGTTCCTGAGGTATATTCAGTTTCGTTCCAGAACATATTGTCCAGACTATTTTAGCCGTTGCCGAAAGTTCCACTTACTGCCTCTGCAGCAGCGAAGAAAAATAGCGGATATTTCCTTTTTATTTAAAATTGTGAATGGGTCGACGGATGTAGCCGAGTTGGTGAACAAGATCGGCCTGCGCGTACCATCTGCGCTGTTAAGAAGGCATAACCTTCTTCACACTCCTGACATCTCTAGCACCTACAGGCAGAATTCATTTACGATAAGGGCTTGTCGTTTGTTCAATACAGCGTGCCGGAGAGTCGATATTGATCTCTTTAACACGAGTGTGATAAAGCTAAAAAAGCTTCTGTGTACCGGATTTTTTGCTAATCGAAGCTAGGCAATTTTGTCATGGCAGAACGATTGCTGTGTTTGTTAATTATCTTCTTTTCTTTTATAATTATTATTGTTTTCGTTGTTTGTTATCTTAAATTATGTCACATAGGTAATTATTTCATGTTGTATAGCGAAGTAGTCGTTTTACTGTTAACTTATTTTTGTACACAAATACTAAATGTGAAAGCTTGTAATTGGCCGTAGCTTAAATGTAGATAATTTTACATGTACTATTAACTAGCTGTAAGCTTTCTAAACTTGAAAATAAAATAAAAAAATAAAATAAAATAAAAACGTAAATGAATTCGACTCGTATGGATAAAAAAAATGGTTCGGCGTTACACCGAAACCGTAGGGTTCTAGACGACTTGGAGAAGGAAATGGACTGTAAGCAAAGGATAGCGGGTTTTAGCCGCCTAGGATTGGAATGGGAGAGATGATTGTGAGTGGGTATAGGATATTCCAAGGACGGAGGGCACTTACCTTATACGGCGATCTTCTTCGTCTCAGAAGTAGCAGTCTCCTGGTGTTTCGGGATGAAGCTGCTTGATTCACTGCACTACACAAATCACCTTCACTTGTGGTGGTTTTATAAGCGGTAATAATTATAGCGGGAGCGGCGCGGTGCGATCCGGTATGGCGGAAGCGTATTTAGCGAATCGAATGTTCTCGGAAGTTCTGGACTGTCTCTCGCGTCGACGATCGCCGCGACCAATCCGCGAAGGCGTGCCCCCTTCTTGGGAATGGGATAGAGAGGGATAGAAACAAAAGGCATCGCTCGCATTGGCGAAGCAGCGACCAACCATTGATGTTGATGGGATTAGTTTCGATGGAAAGGTAGATGGCGCTACCAGCTATTATTAACAAACTTCTATTAAGGATACTATTCGCGAACCAGGGAATACGAGGGGGCTCACACTGAATCGTTCTGTACCAGATGCCTTTTTCTAACGATCTTTGATCAAAATGTTCTTTCCACTTTTTCTGACATATTGCTTTGTATTTAGGTAACATTTCAAAGTAACTTGGACTAATATTCATCTCAACGCCGTCTGAAATAGCTTTCTTTGCCAAGCGATCAGCCTCTTCATTCCCTGGTAAACCAATGTGTGACGGAACCCATTGCAAGATCAGAGTTTTATCATTTATGGTTGTAAAATGGTGAATTAGTCTTAAAATAGAGTAAGCTATCGAAACACCTCTGCGTCCAGAGGCGCATCGAGCTATATGCTGGAGAGCGCTCCTGCTGTCCACCAAAATCACACATTTGTCAATTCCTAAATTTTGATAGTATTTAAGGGCTTCCGATATTGCCACAAGCTCCGCCGTCATTATACACGCCTGACTATCAGTAATTTAGAACAATCCATTTTTTCTATTCCTTGGATCATAGAACGCTGCCCCGATATTATTATTTATTTTAGACCCGTCAGTGTACAATTTAAGCCATTTATGGTATTTATTATGTATGTATTAAGAATACATACATAATAAATATCATAAATGGCTTAAATTACATTGGTTTTTAATATATTGATATCATAAGATTTCTTGGGCAAGTTAATACTATTGAGTTGGACTTTGATTATGTTTTCTAAATTTATATTGGATATCCATGTATCCAGACCAAACATTTCTAAAGGGTAACTGGAAGACATCTTTTCCATTTTCATGTCAGTATACTTATACCGTCGCTAGTAATGGTTTCTTTTATTTCGCCAGTATATATTGTTTGTATAACTATTTAAGCTATCTAATAAGTTGATGGTTATATTGTTTTCAAAAGATTTAGCTTTTAAACAGTATTTAGTGGCTAGATATCTTCTCCTTAAAGTCAAACTGGGAATGCACAATTCAGCCTCCATGACATGTATAGGTGTAGTACGAATGAAACCCCCTATTATCCTCATGGCTTGATTTTGTACCTTATCCAACTTAGCCAGGTGAGAATTAGCGCTATTATCAAAGAGGAAGCTTGCGTAATCAATTCTACTCCTGATTAGTGAGAAATATAACGCCCGAAGGTGTTTTGGATGGATACCCCATGTTGATCCTGATAACACCTTAAGTAAACTTAAAAATCGTTGTGTCTTTGCCCAAGTCTCATTTACGTGTTTACCCCATCGTAGTGTTCTATCGATCCACACTCCTAAATATTTAATATGTTCTGTAGAACTTACTTGATTGCCGTTTATGTTCAGATTTATACTTTGTCTTCGCCGTCCTCTGCTGAATAAACTGAATTTAGATTTGCGGCCTGATAATTCTAAGCCTAACTGTTCCAATAAAGTTGAGATTGTGTTTAATGCACTTTGCATTTCTAGGACACTTTCACTAAGCTTCGCACAACTAGTATATAGAACAAAGTCATCTGTATACTGTGATATCATGACATTTGATATATCCTGACAAAAGGCATGAGTAACTATATTAAAAATTAGAGGAGAGAGTCGGTCAGCTTGAGCAATGCCTTTGCTGGCCCATCTAACCAAATATTGATTTTCTATACAATATCCAATTTTTGAATCAGAATCAGAATCAGTCATTTATTCACATGAGATGGTATTACAAGTTGTTACATAATAATAAAGTACAAGACATCTCGCCTGCAATAGGCATGTGAAAATTTAAATATTTAAATTATACAATAATACTAAATTATATTTTCTTATAATAATAACAAATGGACCACAATAAGCATACATATAATCTTAAATTAGTTTATATTTATTTATAATTCAAGTATTCATTGATGGTGTAAAAACAGTTTTCAATTAACCATGCCTTTAATTTTCGTTTGTATTGGGTGATGGGAAGTTCTCTGAAAGCACGTGGAATATGATTATATACTTTTATGCACATCATGAAACAATTATTTTTATGATATGTGCTTCTACATGCTATCATTTTCAATTTAGTGGGGTCCCTTGATTGGAACCTACAATCTTCCCGCACTCTGGTAAACATGTGTTCATGGGTTCTCACAAACATTCCTATTTCTAGGATGTACATCGATACCAAGGTCAATATACCAAGATCCTTGAATAGTGGTCTGCATGATTCAAAAGGCCCGGCTCCACAAATTGCTCTAACACACTTTTTCTGCATAATAAACGCCCTAGTAATGTGAGTTGAGTTACCCCATAATAGCAAACCGTACCTCAAAAGAGAACCCACATGACCATGGTAGGCTGTAAGAGTTGCTGCTTCATTGGTGGTTCTCTTTAATTCTCTTAGAGCATAAGTAAACCTACTAATTCTTTTGCATACTGAGTCTATATGTATTTTCCAGTTACAATGTTCGTCTAAAGTAAGGCCAAGAAATTTTATATTATCAACTTTATTTAGTTTTTTTTCGTCAAGTGTAATGTTAATTTGTACCGGTACTTGTTTGTAGTTCGAGAAATGTATGTATTGAGTTTTGGAGATGTTTATTTTTAATTTGTTGTAAGAGAGCCAGTTTAAAATATTATTCAATGTCATACGAACTGTGACTTCGTGATCCTCGGTCTTGACTTGAGGCACGATTACTGACACGTCATCGGCAAAGAGTACGCACTTGTGACATGTGGCACTTGGAAGGTCATTTATGTACAAGAGAAACAATAGTGGGCCTAATATGCTTCCTTGCGGTACTCCGGCTTTGTTACTCCTAAAGCATGATCTGTAGCTTGTTGACACTAGTTTATCATTAATGCGCGATAATTCGACGCATTGGCGTCGTTCATAGAGATAGCTACTTATCCAACTCAGAGCAGTACCACGAATGCCGTAACGCTCACATTTATTGAGTAAGATTTCAAAATTTACTAGATCGAAAGCCTTGCTCATATCGAGAAAAACGACAGTAACTGGTTGTTTTTTATCTACGTTTTCCGTTATGGATTTTACTAACGAGTATGCAGCGAGTGTGGTAGATTTACCTTTTTGGAACCCGTTCTGTTCCTCTTTGATAATTTTATGTTTATTAAGAAACTCATTCAACCTAGAATACATAACTCTCTCATATATCTTAGATAAAATGGGTATAAGAGTGATAGGCCTGTAATTATTTACGTCTAACACGCAGCCTTTTTTATGCACGGGCTTCACTATAGATATCTTCAGTTTATCAGGAAATGTTCCGTTTATGGAAGACACGTTTATTAAGTGACAAAGTACTGGAGATATGGTTAACGCACATGATTTTATTATGGACGTGGGAACCTCGTCGTATCCCACAGATTTTTTGTTACTTAACGATTGTATAGTCTTCAGAATTTCAGTAGGAGTGCAAGGACGCAAGAAAATACTGTAATGATTCCTGTTGGGCTCAGTATAAGTCTTATTTCTAATGTGCCGATCTATATCATTATTATCAGCAACATTAGTAAAAAAATCGTTAAAAGTGTTTGCGATAGCGACAGGATCATTTATTACATGATTATCACTCTTTAAAAAATCTATCTGTTTACTTATTTTTGCCGAATCCGACGTATGATTAATGACGTTCCAAGTAGCTAAACCTTTATTTGCAGAGTTTTGTATATATTTAAGATTAACAGATTTTTTTGATAAGTTTATACATTTCTTTAAGATTTTATTATATTTGCTGTAATGAGCTAGTTTATTTGTATTTAAGTTTTTATAACAAGATTTTTTTAGTGTTCTTTTGTATCTACAGCTGATCTTAATGCCATTAGATATCCATTTAGGCTTCATATTATTGCTATGGATTTTAACTCTTTTTAAAGGAAAACACAAGTTATAAAATAAAATAAAAATTTCATGAAAATTGTCAAATGTTCTATTAGCATCATCATCGTTAAAAATGTCATTCCACGAAATACCATTTAAAGCGTCATTAAACTTTTTAATATTATCGATATAATAGTCTCTAACATGGATGTACCAGTAATGTGGTCTAGGTATATTATTGGCTGGAAATTTTAGAAGCTGGCATGTGTTATGGTCAGACACAAACAATTCATAAGTACTGCCTACATCTTTTTTTCTATTACTAAAAATGTGATCTATACATGAGTTCTGCCTTGTTGGTATTTTAATGTGTTGATAAAACCCATAGCTTGAGAAAATATCTTTGAATTTAATTGAGTCACTAGTGTCTTTTAGAGTGTCTATATTCATGTCACCAGTAATTATTATACGTTTTTTATGTTTAAGTAGTAATTTGTACAGTAATAATTCTAAACTTTCAAAGAACTTGTAGGTATTTGAGTTAGGTATCCTGTAAATACATATAATAATACACTGCAAAGCTGGAATCTCAACACCACAACATTCGAATATTTTTTCTATACAAATTTCTTTAAGGTACTCAATATTTTTGGTACTTAGTGATTTATAAACTAGAATACTAACACCACCTCTTTTTTCCGTTTTTCTGCTAAAGAAACTTACAAGCTTATAATTTTTAAAATTAATATTAGGTTCATCACCAGACTTAACAAAAGTTTCAGTGAAGCATAACACATCTAAACATATATTCTGGTTAGTTAGTTCATTTACACATACCTCTAAGACATCCATTTTGTTTAGTAATCCAGCAACATTTTGATGTAGAATTGTGCACATATATTCACATTTAGAGTCGAAAAAACTGTGTACCAATTGTATTGTCAATTACAGTGTTGACAGTGGGATTACTATTGATACCCTCGTTACTTCTTAATTTATTTACAATCGGAAAATAAAAAGGTATAGTGCCCTTTTTATACGAACTATGTTTTATGTTTGTGGTAAAGTGACTTTGTAAATATCTTATTCCATAATCATTAGAATCAATTATTAAATTAACATTTATTAATAAACTATAAAAATAATTATTCTTATTGTATATATTTAAGGGTGCAGACACAAATTGGCATTTATTAGTATTGTTACAGAATTGTTTTAATAGATTATTTAATTTCCACTCATTCAGATAAGGGTTGTGCTTAACATGTAGTAGTATTATATTAATGTTTTTAAATTTGCTTAGTGTAGCTGCTAGGTCTATTGTTAGGGTAGTCGGGTTAGAATCACGTTCACCAATGCCAAGGATCAAGTAGTTATTTGGCGAGTCCACTACATCATGGCACGAATCGAGTATTTCAGCAGACAACGCGAAAGGCTTTACCATAGAAAACACTTTATATTTTTCATATTTTGTACGGATCCTAGATCGAATCAGATTCTGTGCTAGTCCTTTGCACTGTAGTCCTCCGAATATATAAATACATCTATCGCCATTTTCTGGTATTGATGAGGTAGTCATCATTTTTGTAGGGCTCTTAATAGATGGTTTATCGCCTTCCGTAGATTTTGATTTTATTTGTTCAGACTGTTCAGAGTGACCCGTAGCGACATCTGTCATTTCATTAGAGAAATCCTCATTAAGTCCAACATCTAAACAAATCTCGTGAGCCGTATTGTTCAACAATTTCCTCTGGCATTTAGCAGTTTTTCTTTGGATTGAGCAAGATATTTTATTTTGACTTGTTGGTGCTTTGCAAGGAGCTTTAAGATTAGTGATGATAGTATTTTGCTGGGTGATATGCTTGTTTAAAGAACTATTTTCTTGCTCAAGACTTTCTATTTTTGAATGCGCAGCAGCAAGCTGTGACTTAAGATTTTCTATTTCATCTTGTAATTCTGCCATATTAATTGCTGCAGTAGACAAATCAGAGGGTCTAGTCCGAGTTTGCACTCGATCGTCACGATCGACGATAGAATTGTCGCCGGGAACAATTTCCATACATTTTCCAAAAGCGCCACCTAACGGAGTGTTGCGATCGATAGAGACCGCTAGGGGGCGCATTTAGAAAATGTATGGAAATTGTTCCCGTCGACTAGCTATCGTCGATCGTGACGATCGAGTGCAAACTCGGACTAGACCCTCTGGTAGGCTTTTTGCGATGTACGACTGAGGCGATTCGAACGAGGATGATAATTCAATGGATTCATCATTCTTAATTGCCGGGGAAACGGTTAAATTGGTTGTGGAGATAATCTTTTTCCTCCTTGTAACTTTGGAAGGGATAATAACACTTACGTCATGTTTCTGTTTCATACTTTTTTGGATACAAGTCTTGCAACGCCATTTCTTTTTAGATTCAATACTCATTAGTCGGTAAGTTTGTTCCGGATATCCATCGCAATGCAATTCGAATCTGTTGTTGCATACCGAACATGAAGCTGTATTCTTTATATCCACAGATTGTTTACATTTAAAACATGGAACCAGTGTTGGCATCTTGCGGGCATTATTGGAAGTTTTATCGATTTTGGTTGTCATCTTTGTTGTAGCGTTATGTGTCGACGTAGTTTCGCTATTGGTCGCAAGATGTCACTGTTGTGTTAGATAATGACTATTTGATAGTAAATTTGAAAAATTAACGAAACAATTTTTTCTTCACTATTTAGATTTTAGGTTTTATTCACATATATAACTTTTAAACTGGTTATATCATAGTTTGACGGCAAACTAATGTCCCAGATACCGCAGTTTATCATTTCACTTTAGAAAGACTTGCGTAATTATTGTTTATTTACACTTCACTTTCAGTTAATTTTATTATCAGTTTACACTTATTGTTTTATTTGATAACATTAAATGATGATATTTAACACTTAATAATGTCAATTGTACGGTTTAAACAAGATATAACACACTTGGACTATTTATAAAACATAATATTACAGAGTCGACTTTAAGCGTGCCGCCATTAGACAGCGCCCCCTTTTAGGAATTGGTACTATTTCTATATTTCGCCATTGAATGGGCACATGTCCAGTCTCTAAAATTAATTTGCTTTAATATGTCTTTCTGTTAAGAAATTCCATAAGTATTTGGTAATTTTTTTACCAACGTTAATTTTGTCTAAAGCTTGAATTACGCTATCTATAGCCACATTGTTATAGGCGTTTTCTACATCCAAGAAGCATGCTATCGTGGGTATATTTTTAGAGAAACCTATTTGTATATGGCAAATCAACCGAGCTAAACTATCCAGACTCGATAATGAGCGTCTGAATCCCACAGTATTCATTGATAATATGCTATTTTTCAACATACCATTCCAGTCTTTTACATAGTGAGGTGTGAAAATTTTTACAAATGCATGTAATTAGTGAAATGGGCCTTAATTTTACCGGTATGCCTGATCCTACATTACTTTTAGGAATTGGTACTATTTCTATATTTCGCCATTGAATGGGCACATGTCCAGTCTCTAAAATTAAATTATATAATTCTAATAAGTAGCATTTAACTATTCTAGGCAGTTGGTATATCATAGAGAATGTGATATGATCATCACCTGGTGCCGTGTCTTTTTTCTTGAGACAACTCTCCAGTTCCTGATAGGTAAATTTTATTTCTAAAGATGTGTTTATTGATGTAACTTGTGGCATTGCGGGTGTAACAAAATCAGGAGCGAGGTCACATAGTAGTGCTTCAATTTGCTCTTTAGTAGCATAGGTTTTAGTTTTATTTTGTCCTTTTACCCAACGCATTCGATCCCACATTTCTGCCACCGATGTAGATTCCTTTATACTACTGCAAAAAGCCCGCCAATTTTGCGTTTTAGATGACCTCAACAAACGTTTGGAATCTTTAATTCGTTCATTTAAAATATCTAAATTACTAGGGGTTGGTTACGCCTAAACTGTGCCAATGCCAATCTTCGTCTAGCGATTGATTCTGATAGGTCATTATTCCAGTAAGCCTTAGGTTTAAATTTAGAGATAGGGTCAGTGCATATGTTTATTATAGGTACACTTTTATCAACGGCGTAATTAATTTGGTCGACTAAAAGATCGTATGAGTTTTGGATAATACAGGGGTCAACCACAGAACATATAAATATTTCATTAAGAATTTTTTTATATAGATCCCAATCAGCTTTTTTTAAATTATGTTTTTAATCAAATTTCTATTAAAATTTGGTTCAAAAAAACTAATTTTTATTATTAAATGATCGTTACCTAAGGTCTCGTTAGTAACATTCCACTTAGAATTCACTGCGATATCCGATGACACAAACGTTATGTCCGGTGATGACTGCTGTACTGCTCCACTAACTAATCTAATTCTGGTTGGCCTGCGATCATTTAGTGAAATAAAAGAATTTTCTAACGATGCATCCATCAGGTGTCAGTTTTGTACGACCAGTTGGTGTGGTGGCCGTTGAAATCACCCGCTATCAAAGATTTATTTGAGTACGTACCAAAAAGTGCATCCCAGTCTGACTGCGTCGTTACGACATTAGAAGGACAGTATATACTTACAATATTTTCCAGAGAAGAGTAGTTGAGCAACTTCACATGTAAAACCTCTATACCTGAATTTCTTAAGGAAAATGTTGACACAGAAGTCCTTAGTGATTTATGACAGATAATAGCTACGCCACCATAAGAATCAAATCTATCTCTTCTATATATATTGAAGCCGCTTATACGAATATTGAGTTCAGGATCTAACCAGGTTTCACTGAGAATTGCCACATGTACATGCTCTTGGTTTAATAAAGATTATAATTCTAATCGTTTAGGTATCAAGCTTTGACAGTTCCACTGCAGTATATTTAAAGCTAAGTGATGTTGCGTATTATCCATCATAATCATTCATCATAAACTTTAGCCATTCGCCACTCATAATTTTTTCCATAAACAAGTACTTAAGGTCCTCTAAAATTAAATTTGTTATTTCTGTGACTTTTTCTTCTAGACTCTTGTTTGAAAATAGTGTGTTTTTAATTTGTTTAAGTATTTCCCAAAATGAGTGGCTTTTATTTCTTCTTCCTCTTGGCATATTTTCGTTAATTCTAGCCTCCTCGGTTCTTCTATTTTCTTCTATAGTGTGTTGACCCACAAAGTCCATGCTCATTTCCTGTGTGTCACTTCTGTTTACTTTCTTAGTTTTCCTTTGTACTTTGCCTGAACCACTGTTGTTATTCTTATTTGTTTTTCCTTTTAATTTTGAGGTACCTTTCAACACAATGTCCCTGAAGGAGGGTTTAGGCGCCTGATCCCCGTTCGTTTCTAAAAAGTCTTGAGCATCACTGGTGTCAGTTGATTGGTCGGTAGAAATTTCATCGTTCTCCTTTTCTACATGCTCATTTCTGTGTTATAATGCGTGTCTCTTTGAGATACTTGTCCAGTGCTTTTTTATAGGTGCAGTTATCTGATGACATAATATGGCGAATCTCTTTCTCCTTTAGGAACACAGGACAACTTTTGTTCAAGGACATGTGTCCACCCTTACAATTGACGCATTTATATATTGTTGTCTCACAATTGGGATGCAAACCACCACATTTTGGGCATATACATTTTTTAACCGTACATTGTTTTTGTCCATGACCATATCTCCAGCAGTTCGAACATTGTGTTATGGAAACGTGTACGACTCCACCTTAAGTTTATATCCATAAAGTTCAACAAATGGGGGTAGTGCCGGGCTTCTGAAGCAGTTACGAACTGTCTCACTGTCTATCCATTTGCCTTCATCCGTAGAGCGTTTTAATCGTTTTACAGATATTATATCGTACTCACTACTAAATATATTATTTAATTCCTCTTCTGTAGTATCTATTTCTATGTTTTTAATCACACCATATCGAGGGTTCACGGGCAAAATGTATTAAGCGACATTTTTTAAACTTTACAGGAGAGCGTTTTAAAGTTTCAATTTTACGAAAAAAATCGTTATAAAAGAAGTATAAGGTTATTATCGAAAAAGTGACCGAAGTTGATTTCCATGACAAAAGCTGCATAATTGAGTATAGTTTTCATTTCTTTTAAGCTACTATTTATAGAAATAAAAGTCGCTTGATACAATATTACCCCAGTTTACTTTTATTTAGAAACAGGCTATATGATATAAGTGCCATAAACTTCACAATACAGGTATAGGAAAAATTATTTAAGCGACACTCTGGTATTATTTTGTGTAAGGCTAAATATATGAACAACCATTGGAATACTAAAATAAAATCAGGCTAATCAGCTTAAGCAATTGAAATATCATAAAGTAGTTGCAGATAAAAATGATTTATGTAGCACTTTTCTCTAAAAGTAATTAGGATTGGCGGTTAGATCAACAATAATTTGGACTATTGTTTATTGCCTACAAATGAAAAATCTAAAGAAATTTTAAAATAAAACAAATACGTGCTTAAAATCAGACAAGTGATCGTTTTTATTATAAAAATGGCACAAGGATTCACATTTTCCGCTATTTGAAAAATATTCAGCTAACTAGAAATAGGTACATATTTTTAGATAAATTACATCCAGACAAAACATCGTACTCATCACACTACGATTATTCCTGGATAATTTGATTCTGATAAGATATTTTTTATTTTTTGTTTAAAGTATTTTTGTCTGTTCATATCCGTGGATGTCACTGTAAGCAAATTTCCAAAAAAGAATTTAAGTAGTTTACGCATACCAATGTCATTGCTAAGCATGAAGCCCGGGGTTTGATTCCCAGGTCGAGAACGGTGTTCTCAAGTTTTTCCATGTTGAAATTCTCAGTAGCACCACAGTCTGGAATAGGGTAGTTTCCAGGGTGAAAATAATTACATTTTATTTAGTCCGTATTTTAGATTATAAAAAAATATTGGACACGTATTTTTTCTTTTTTCGATTAAATAAAAAATAACAAAGATAAAGTTACATTAAAGTTACCTGTGACGTCATCTAGTGCGAAAAAATGCAGCACGGTGTGACGTTATACGTAACTTTAATGAGCTATATCTTGGTGATTTTTGGTTTAATTTACAAATAAAAAAATATGTATCGCTTATTTTTGAATAATCTAAAGGACGGACTTATAAATTATTTTTTGTCAACTAGCCTATTGTGCCTAGTAAGTGGCAACAGAGACATCCCATGTTTCATGTGATAATATAACTGGTAAAAAGTGTGTCAAATATCTCTGCCCTTTACCCTTCTACCTCTCCAGAGAAATACAGGCGTAAATTTATGTTATGTCAATTACTTAGTTTAGGACTTTAGATTATGTGTAATAACAGTCATCATTATCCTAGCATTATTCATGGTTGCATCCTCGGCTATTTGCTTAGGAGCCCAGGGCCCGATATCTAGTCGAACCTGATAGGGTGCAATATGTACCTACGGGATTCTATGGGATAACGATGGTCTTTGGTTTGACTAGTGTCAGGATATTTCAGGGCGCTGACTCTCCGTAACGACTGTCAAACATCTTCATTACAGTCGGGACCGACGGCTTAACGCGCCCTCCGAAGCACTATACAAGCAATCATTTTCAGGTAAATACACACATAACGTTAATAAGACTACAAGTTGTTCAAAGTTATTGGTGTGTGCCAGATTTCGAATCCGAGACCCTCTGCATTGCAGTCTGTTGGTCTCACCCCTAGAATATCGCTGCCTGTAGTAGGTAATGTTTGCAAAATGTGCAATAACACTATCTGTGTTCAATTCAGTTGATAGCACATAAATACACATACATAGTCTCACGCCTGTAACCCCGAGGAGGTAGGCAGAGGTGTATTGCTACACCCACTTTTCGCCAGATTTATTTTATTCCCACGTAATAATTGGCGAGACTATTACCGTACCGGGCACATTCCAGACTCCGTGCTGTTACTGTGAATTTCCTAACCCAATAATACTTTGCCCGACTCGGGAATCGAACACGAGAGTTCTCGATCCTAAGTGCACATTTTTACCGCAAGACCAACGAGGCAGTCAGTAATAGTTCTGCTGATAGTAACACTAAATTATACATTTTAATAAACACAAACAACTACTATTTATTAAGAAAACATTTAAAAACACAATTATGTAAGTAAGTACTTACTTATAATATTTGTTTGTTTAAGCATCGAAATGTATATGGCAAATAATACCTGCAAATCAGTTTTACACTCTAAAATAGAACTATAATATTCAATGTGAATACTGTCTGATCGAGTGTAAGAGACACGTGTAAACTGTTTATATTTCGAATACATTTTACAGTAAATTAATAATACAATAAATTATTCACCTTTTAAATGTATTGATAATTTCTTTATGAATTTCTTCAAATTATAATTAGACTAGCCGTTTCCCGCAGTTTCACCCGCGTCCTGAGGAAACTACTTCGCGTACCCGAAAACCCCAAATATCTTACGGACCCCTATTTTTTCTAAAATAAAATGTCTATGTTACTCGCATATAATGTAGCTTTCTAATGGTGTAAGAATTTTTAAAATCGTTCCAGTAGTTTTTGAGTTTATCCATTACAAACAACAAACAAAGTTACAAAGAAAAACGCCGTCAAAAAAGAAAAACGTAAAAAAATGTTGTCGCTTCAATCAAAGCTACTCCGAACTGCGCCTAAATTTACTATTGTTCTAAGCGCCAAAAAGTGCTCAGATCAGCATGAAACCATGAGTGCAAACGACGCAGAAAAATCCGGCGATTCCGAATATGTATATAACTCAATATCGGCCAGGATGTCGCTTAATACATTTTGCCCGTGAACCCTCGATATGATAAATTCAATTCCTGAGCCAAATAGCACCTATAGCCCAAATCTTTCATTCTCTCACATACTAATAACTTTTCAGCGTCTTCACGGTGGTCAAATTGTATACACACTCTATAAGGGTTTTATATGCGACTTTTGATACTCCTGTTATAGACTCAGCTTTTAACAGTTTTACAAAAGCAATTTGCTTGGG
Source organism: Euclidia mi (assembly GCA_944739405.2). Taxonomy (NCBI): domain Eukaryota; kingdom Metazoa; phylum Arthropoda; class Insecta; order Lepidoptera; family Erebidae; genus Euclidia; species Euclidia mi. Next base: position 13,261,957 of record OX123203.2, read on the forward strand.
TAACAATTCTTTAGACGTAATGTACACATCAAATTTATCGCTTCTTGAGTCCAAATCTTTTGCTTCCGAAATTTACTCAGTATGGGTGTTCGCGGCAAATTTTCGGTTCCTCACCGTTATAAACTCACCACCACTGTTTAGTCTCACTCTCTTCTCATGTACTAGCTTCGAAGTATTAGTTTGGCCCAGTATGTTATCGCTATCACTGCTACTTAATATTGCTTCTGTTACTTGTTTCTCGCACTCCATGTTACTTAATATTGTTTCTGTTACTTGTTGCTCGCACTACATGTTACTTTCACTATTCAAATTTGATATATCCTGATATATTGCCGAGCTTTTATTCATTTCGATATTTACAATTAAATAAGTGGGTAGATTTAGAAATTATCAACATCGCGATTACGCGGTTAACAGGTAACGACCGCTCGCTGCGATGCGTCGCGCGTGACTGGAGACACAGATACTACAGACAGAACATATATGCACACAGACAATTAGAATATGCTTACCCCCAGCGGGACAGTAGATAGAGAAGTAGAAGAATAATACTTGGTTGTCACTACGACCAGCAGCATAAGGACGTCTAGGGAAAGTGACCGATTTAGATCGCGCACCCATCTTATATAGGTATAGACCAATGACTCACAGGTGCCTGTGAGCCGGTCCATGACTATATAAGGCAATAATTGCTAACGAAGCGCTGCTCGGGGTAGACTGGCTCCACCCACTGCGTTAAGCGCCTGCGAGATCTTATAACGCAATACGTAGTATTTCGTTACAAGCAGATGTTTTGCTACACTTAGTTCTGATAACGTCTTCTACGGACGCTAGCTATACTATGGTAGGAATACTCATATATTAGGCGTTTCTCTAATCCTAGGACTAATAATAACATAAGCATAGTCCCACAATTACGCATATTCATCTTTTATTGAAGATTGTTATAAAAAAAAATGTTAATTATCGCTCGCTTAATAATGTGCCCAGAAGATGGCAATAGGCTCGCTCTCTATTACAATGGGACCGAAACATAACTGGCAAAGTGAGGGTGTGTAATACACCTCTGCCTACCCCTTCGGGGATAAAGGCGTGAAGTTATGTTACGTTATGATTATTGTTACTCCGGAATTTGTGCCAAAAGAGTGGCAGATGCTTAACAAACGACATAATAATCGAGTTCCTCGTATTTGTCTTACGCGTAGCATTAATCACAGGAGCTTCATTAAACCTGTGGTGCATTAACTCCCAATGACAAATGCGGGCTGGTAGGCGGCAATTGTCGTGTGAACAGAGGGCATAAAGTCCAACTGTTTTCTACAATCCAAGATGCAAGATGTTAAGCGATGATAGCTTTTAAGCATAAATTATTGAAAAAAACATAGACCTTAACTCATTTAATTAAATTTTGATTTTATAAGTTCTTATATAATTTATTTTCATTAAATTCATTATTATTACTTGTCCTATTTTTTATGTGAATGTTGTGCATATTTTGTAATTAGAATAGCATCTACATTTTGTTTGTTTTAAATTTGTTTACCAATGTTTATATTTACCCTGTAAACATGCCCTAAGTAAATAAATAAATAGCAACATAAGTACATGATATAGCACTTTTACAAAAGATATTTAGATTAACTTTATTTAAGACTTGAATACATCCTGAAATGTTCTACAATTACATCTTATAATAGGATGACTGCGGTTACGCCTGCAAATTTTCTTTAAGTTTGATAGTTATCCCGATCCCATGGTAATACAGGGCAATCCCATCTTAACCTACCTTTACGCTCTCCAAGGAACATTTCAACTTTTTGCGCCGAGTTGTTACGGCTGTGCCTTGTCTGCCTGACTGGCAGACAACGCACCGTCACGCACGTCAGTAATGAAACAATTAGATATTCATGTATATTTAAATCTTCATTATTGTGTATTCATTGTATTTACTAAACCTTCGCCACATAGACTGCTAACATCGTTCCTGTCCATCCAAAGGTAGCCTGGAAGAGATCGTTCATAGCGATAAGGCCGCCGATTATTTATTACTAGTAGTTTTAAGTTACTTGTACAGTAAATTTTTATTTTGGTGCGCAATAAAGTTTAATCTATCTATCAACCTTGTAATGGTACTCAAATTTTAACCCATTGTGTCTAGACTTCAAAAGAATATATACAAAACGATGAAAGATAATGAAGGGTCAAAAAAAAGAAATGACTCTGAGTTTATATAGGTAGTTGAGCCTTGCTGATTTCAGCATGAATGGGCCGTCTCGACCGGGGAAGTACTACCCTCTAACAGAAAATCGACGTCAAGTAACGGTCCCTAAACTGTTGCGTTTTGTTCGGTGAGTGAGAGTGCCGGAGGCCCTATTCCCCATTCCTTCTCCCTCATCCCACTCCTCATCCTATCCCTTTTCCCAACCCCAAGGGGCGGCAACGCACTTGTGACTCCTGTGGTGTTGCTTGTGTCCACGGGCGGCGGTAATTGCTTACCATCAGGCAATCCGTCTGCTCGTTTGCCGCCTAATACCATAAAAAAAAAGTTTATTTCGGCTTTTCTTCTCAAGAAATAATTTAGCTAGGCAAAGCCGGTTTCGTATAGAATAGGGTTTTGACTTGTATTAGTGTTGTAAACAACCAAAATGCAGAAATTAATATGCCTTTATGTTATCTATATTTTAGGGTGCCTCTGGTCAAACGTGGTGACAGCAGTTCTTGGCGTCACTTCTCTCCTAATGTTCGGCATCTATTGGGGCGTGTCTGGCTTGCAGGATCATCTTGCTGTTTCGTATGTAGCCATGAAAGATTTTGCAGCTGGTCCAGGACTCGGCTACTCATATTGGTAAGATAAAAATAATATCAGTGTTTTTTTATAAATTGGACCCTTGATAGACTGCTTTTAACTATGATAATAATAATGGACTGACATAACATCTGATTTCAAACTAGGCAAAATTAGTACTATGGCAACCAGATTATTGATAAACCTACTTATAGGTTTCTCAATATTATTATATACATATTTAAGATTACAACCAGATATAAAGCAAATCATCGTGCTCGAACCACGACCTCTGGCGTAGAAGTGAGAGTCATTAATCAAAAGACTAACAGATCAAGCAATGAGAAGAGTTAGGCCATAGGCCACCACGTGCGACTTGGCTAGCTAATGTTGAGAAGAGTATCTATGGAGAATTCTCAGATTTATAGTTTTCCTGTTTTTACATTACGATTAATGCAATAGCTAACCAAAAAAAGAATTCTATTGAATTATCAACACAACAAGTCTTCAGAAATCAGATTAAAATAAATTTGCTGGCCTTTTACACATTTAGCATATTAGATAAACTAACTGCGTGTTCCCAACTCGTACGGTCCCATTTAATAATAATATTCTACCACATTCACACAACACCATCTAGTCCCAAACTAAGCAGAGCTTGTACTATGGGTACTAGATAATGGATAAACATACTTAAATACTTTTTTGCTACTAACTACCGCCTGCTAAATTTCAACTATATGCATAGCTATATTAACCTGGCCTCTCAACGTGAAAACACCGCTCGACCCTACCACGGCGAGATCGCTCTAAATATTTTATCACGCCTGCACTATTTATAAATCGCTGTAGGTTAGGTAGAATTTGTTTTATTGTTGGCTTTATAACTTTGTTGAAGATGAGTTATCAGACATTATTGTTTTAATGAAACTGATTGCGTTTTGCATAAAAAGTCTTAAAATGGTTTATTTCAAAATGATGGCTCATTTATAGTTATCGTAATTTGAACTCATATATTAGAAAAATGTTTATAACCTATCAATTTCTTCGAGCTTTTAATAGGATTTTATGATTGAAGTGAAACAAATTGTATCCGCTGAGACATGGTAGGCACACGGGTATATATCATCAGTCTCAGAGCGTTCAAAATAAACGGTGATATTGTGTATTTCCAATGCCTTATAAAAATGTAACCATATTAGGAATATTTATCATTGTATGACTGAAACTTTGCCTCATAAATCTCCTTCAATAAAGCGTGGAATGGTTAGCTGTCCAGCTGTCGTAGCATAACTCAACGCATAATTATTTTTACTTATTTCAGGGTACTGATCACAGCGATTCTCTGTCCCATCGCCAACGTAGGTCTGATCCAGGGCCGAGCATACCTCCTTGAGAAAGACCCGCCGCCACCGACAATCAAGTTAGAGAATCATTCTGATGGCACTATATTCTTGTATTAGTTTAATAAAATATTTAATATATTACAGCTAGCTTATCGTGATAAAGTTATGTAAATATAGGCTCAGGCAAAGAAGCCAAAGCAAAATCAAACAAGCCTGTCTGCTGTTTGGTTTCCTTATTTATTTTATTTTTGTATTTTATAAACCGATTTCTTTCTAGCCTTTGGCTTACTTACAAGACGATTTTTACTATCGCGCATGGTATTTAAGGAGCTAGACTTAAATAAGTTAGTAAGACAAATGTAAAATCTATATCTCTTACTCAAGATTTATCTACCGTGGTTTGTTAGTGCCATGTCTTGTCCTTCAAATTTATTTGATATCGCATAGTCCCAGTGGTACGGATTTATTTTCTAAGGCCAAGCACTTAGCTATACAAATTGTTTTTACATCTTATTATGCTTTCTTCTATATTTTACACTCACCTGAAACCACAGTGAGCTCTATTTTCAACGACAATAATAATCAACGTAAGTCGCCCTACTTGCGGCATCAACTTCAGAGTAAAATCTCCTTAAGTAATGTTAGCAACGTGGTAACAGTCTTAATTGCTATCTCCTAAAAATATTCATTAATTTTCATAAACGTACGACTTAATTGATTTTACTTTAGACTAATTAATTTTGTCATAATAAGGAAGTTGTGATATTTTATTAAGTGCTGTGTACCTAATAATTTAGCGCTAATATAATTATATCTTATGAGTAAAACATATCTAATATAATTAATTTTGTTTACTTAGTTATGTAAGTATTGAATATATATTACATTTTATAAAAAGTGGTTTTATTTATAAACCTAACGAAGTTATATCTATTTAGATATTTTCTTATTATCTTTGGCGGTAATCATAGTCTAATGGTGGTCGCCTGTATTGTAAATATAATAATAAACATTTACACGTATGATATGAATGGCTTATTTTTAAACAGTCCCACTACAGGGCCTCTCTTGTCACTATAGAAATGAATAGGCCATAGTCCTTCACGCTGGCCAATGGACAGATTTTACATGTCCCTCAAGCACATTATGGAAAACAAACAGATTTAAATTCAGCTACAACTAAGCAATAGATTGTGAATTCATTTTGATATCATATTTCTCAGAACTATTTTGTTATTGTTCGAAACTTAAATAGGTATGAACGTAGCTAGGTAAATATCGAATAGTATTGGAACAAAACGTGATGAAACATTCTACAAACTGAACTGAAATTAAAGGGTTTTTATATTACCTGCATTTTGGGACTGTGGTTGAAATTATTTTGTTTTAGTTCTCTTATACTATTTCAATATCAAAATAAGCTTGTCTTATTTATTTTATTCTATATTGTTCTAGACATTTTTTAAGAACATGTTCATATTCTGGATACTCGGTTAATATTTAAAAGCGTGTCCAGCTCTAAACTCTATAATTGATATATTGCAAAACAAACATTGCAAATGGACGATGCATCAAATATCGAAATGAAAATTGAATTTCAATAAATTAGTTATAATTTAATTATTATATCAAAGCAAATATGGCAAAACTTAAATCTATTTTATAACAAAACCTAATACCATTGAAAACCCCTTTGTTGAAATAATTTCGTATCAGAACTTTTGTGGAGATACAAAAAAGTCGTTTTCGTTTGGTCGACGTCGCGACGACTTTTAAATGGTTAAATTTTCTTATTTATATGTAAATAAGAGAATTTCATCTTTGTTAAAAGTTTTGTGAATAAACGTTACCATTTGGGAAATCAGTTATTTTTTTATTTTGTATTAGTAAATGGTTTGTAGTTATATGACGTAGTTTTTCTACAGACTTTATTATTGCTTTGAATCAATTCTTGACTATGTTTTTAATATTAACAAAAGTGATCAGTAAGGTTCTAGATGCCTGTAAAGTTATTTTGTAGTATTTGCTAGTATATGGTACCAAAAAACAAAGTCACTAGTATTTGCAAATGTATAGTACCGAAAAGCACAACTAAAATAGCATTTAAATGTTACCTCAAGTCAGACAGTTCAAATCGTCGCAGCAGACACGAGTGCTTACGTAGTGAGGGCATTTAATAATCTAATAGCACAGGTACAATATCCAGTTACTCTTGCTGATTGCTTGCAAATTGAAGTTGGCGCGCCCGACATGAGTGCTCGGACGGGTCTTAAGGAACAAGAAATTAGTGTATACGAGACCTGATATCAGTGTTTTAACAGATTTAGTGTCAGTGTGGTAGTACCTACTGATGCGTAATATTGGTTAGCTTATGGTTGAACAGTAAACTGAATCAAACGCCGTTTAGAAAGACACAATTCTATGAATTAAGAGACTTTTTTGAAGCCTTAAAATGCTTTGTATCTCGAGAATTGCATATATATCTATCTACTTGTGCCTATACGATAAGGTGATGTGACCAATTATCACGTTAATTATCTACTACACTTAACTAATCTAGGAAACTATTTTGGAACCTGGGACGAATGGCACGATAAATAAAGAGTTAGAAAGAAAGATTTCTATGTTTTTGTAGAAGAAAAACAACTGTAAACTAACATTACCGAAATAGGTAATATTCAGTAGTAAATGTTATTGATATTACTACACTTAATATATACATAAACATATTGTAGGTGTTTATCTTTACGTATAAAAATATCTAATCAATATAATGTGTGCCAGATTAATTTTAAAAACATTAGGCGAAAATCTGATTCAAAGATTAACTAGTAAGCGCTATCTTAATTTACTTGAAATTTTACATCGATAGGTTAAATTGAAGTATATTATCTATATTATGTGATTATCTAATCATGAAATTAACTGTATCGTGTGTGTTATTATCTTTTTGCAGTTGATAGAAACTGAAGTACACAGTGCCACATAAATTACGCCAAGAGTCTACGTCAAGTTTAAAATAAATGTTAAAGCTAAAATAAAATGTAACAATAGCTGTTACTAGCATTTTCATATATTATTAAATCTTTTGCTAGCTGCCTACGACATGAAAATAACCCACTGTCCAAGTTTCTCAGTACAAACTCGGCGGTGATATGTCAGTCTGAATAAGAATGTATGATGAACTATATAAACTAATATAATTAAAAACAGAAGCGGACTGATGCAGTGATACTCAAGGTCAAGTTCATCTAGTTATAAATTTATCCTTTGATTTACTTATTTCTTCTAATCGCTTCAATCTTTTGACTTGTACAGTAATGTAGTAAAGAGCGAGGTCCAAAATTTCAGCCGGTAGGCTCAGACGACCCAAAGCAATTTGGGCTCCATCATCAATCATTTCGTTGGGTCCAGTGAATCTGTTCAGCATATATATCGAAACAAAAAATCTATAATACTTTTTGAAACTAACAAAGTTTGGGTAAACATATTTTTAATGACAAAAGTTTTGACTTGTCATGACTAAATAAGTGGAAGGATGGTAATTACTGTTTCTATAATGAGGTTTTTTTGTTTTGATCGTATTATAATTAAAATTATTTATTTTCTTAGCACACAAGGTGAATATCTCATGAAAGACACATTGATAGAGATACATTTTGTAGAGGTGTAGAATTGTGAAACTACCAACCACTTTGGTATGATGTTTGTGATTAAAAAATCTACTAACCTTCTAATCGGCCGAGCTAGCGTTGCGTGATTCATGAATTGTTTAGAATTTTCTTAGTGCAGGTTGGCTATAAAAGGAAAATTATGATCAACCGTTGTTCTTCGTGAGAAACAATTTCAAAACTGTAAATATTCTAAACACGTACAAAACTTGAGCCGCTGCAACTTGTGCTTAAAATAATTCGTACTCATTCACCTATATTGAATTTTTTTCCTGAATCTCAAAGTAAAAGTCATCCATATAGAAAAAGTGCGCAGTAAAAACGTTTTTCTCATTTCTGCAAAAAATTATCGGTTGCCGTCAATATCGGTGATGTACAGTAATTTCAGTGAAACTATCCTATTAGTTCCACGCATCAGTTACTTTTGGAGTATTGTTCGAAATTTCATCTGGAATTTCGAAGCTGCAATTTTGGCGATGAAGAATATTATGCTTATTTGCAAGTATATCTATATTGAATTTATCAGATGTTACTAACCTAAAACCTTGAATGATTAATTATCGCTTGTCCCGTGCCTCGGAGAGCACGTTAAGCCGTCGGTCCCGGTTGTCATGAAGATCTTTGACAGTGGTTACAGGGCGTCAGTCCCTTTTTAATCAATTGACACTTGTCTAAACCATGGAATATCGCTATCCCTTCGGGTTGCGAAGGTCAGACAGGCAGTCGCTCTGTGGAAATGCTAATTTTCAGCCAAATCCGGTTAGACTAGTAAGCGGACCCCAGATTAAAACTGGGATAACGCTAAGAGGATGATGACCAACCTAACCTGGTCTTGCAAAAGTGCGATTTAACAATTTGAGAAAAATTTAAAATAACTGTCTTTGAGAATAAGGTATATAATTTCAAGATAGGGACAGCGGTAGTGCATGGGCAGTTAGACTCTGGTCCATGCATTAAGAAGCACGTATTTTGCCGATTGCTACCTTTCACATCCAATCTAGTACTCAGAAAAATGTAATGGGTACTGTAAAATGCAATTATAATCGACTTTTCTAATTTTAAACTATAATAATACATTAACAAAGAATTGGTTAACGCTGTTCCATTATCAAACTGTCAATGGCAATAAATGAGCTATCAGACTTGCACATGACTTTAGATTTAGCACCGAAGTAGTTGAAACCACAATTGGAATACAGATATGAATAATTCAAAGTAAACAGAGTATATTTTTAAAGAGTGTGTTAATTTCGATACTTAAATTAATGAAAACAGCAAATCGTTTAAAACCGTACTCATATTATAAATGTCAATGTGTTATATTTAAATTGATTTCGTTTCAGAATGTCTGGATTTTACTTCTCATAATATAACTGTCATAGTTTCATTTCTCACTGTCACTGAAAACATAAAGTCACCTGTCACTTTAGTCTTGCTGTGTAGCACTTAGAATAATAATATCAACATTGCACACGAACTTCCATCAACCGACATACAGATCGTGTGAAATCGAACCCGACAGTACTATCGGCGAGGCGACCACTTAAACCAGTACGCCATAGGTGCTGTTTGTATTTCTAGTGGGTCAGAGGACTTTTATATCGCCTTTCAAAACTACTTCATAGTATGGTCCCAGCCAACCTCCCTGTGGCACTCTCCATCAAAAGTCAAAGTTCAACAAACACTATTTCGTTTGATGGTCCTGTAAAAACTTCACCGCATGTAGGTTAAGTTGGAAGCGTCAAGAGGTTGTCATAACGGGATCCCTTACAAATTGCGGGTCCCTACATATCGAGGGATAACGATATGTAACCAAAGATGAGGTTTGGCAATATCTGGCGAAATTGCCATTGACCGACATTTGTAGGTGATAAAATATAATGGCAAACCGCGTTAGAAGTTTTTTACTGTCGGTGCCTGCTACTTCGGCTAAAGTTGTAAGTTGATGAAGATGTCTATGGTCAAGGTCAAATGAAGGCTTTTGCATCACAGTGACTTTTTATACTCTCATATTACAAAAAATTAAAGATTATAAAAAAGTAAAATGTTTGCGTTATAAACACTTGCATTTTTCGTAGGTATATGTACAAAACAATTCGTCTATAATAGAAGTCGTCATTGGCCCTTTATATAAGCTGTCCCACTGCTGGGCACAGGCCTCTTCTCACTATGAGAAGGGTAAGGCTATAGTCCACCACAATATAAGTTTAGTAAATGAAGCAAATAGTGATGATCGTAAAAATAGTAATTTAAAATATTTAAATATACCGTAAACTTCTAACTTTAGAAATAATGTAGAAGTTAATAACCGCGTTGAACTTGTTCTGTTTAATATCATCGAATGAAAATACAGTTCTCATGATATAATTCAATTTTGTCACGAAACCTCGAAGGTTCCGTGAAAATTCTTCAAACTTATTACAAAGAAACTTTTTCTTTTTATATTTACAAAGTGGTAGATAGCAAATACTTAGCTTAGTATATAGACGTTCCTTATTCTGTAAAAATATAATTTATGTTCCTTTTGTATAATTTTGGGATGTTTGGAAAAAAAAAATTGTTTGGTTAATGATGAACAAGGCAAGAAGCTTGAGACAGCATACTCGTATATAATAACAAGTATTCTAAAGATAATTCAGAAAAGTTAAGAGCTCAAAGAAAAGAGCTATGTTTATTTATTTCTTATTTTATGAATATGAAAAACTTTGATTTGAACATACAATTTTTTTGGACCTATTTTTTACTTGATTTGACTGCCTCCACGTGGGTTAAAAAGGTCACTTCGTCACTTGACATTACTTTAAGCGCTGAAGTTGTTCAATTGCCACAAAGTAAAACAGTTGTGTAATCCCCACATTGCTTTGTCGTAAGTTTTTTTACGTACATTGATTGAAGGTTTTTCCTTCGCGACATATTTAAAAATTAAATCTTTAAAAAACTACAACAAAATTATCAGACATACCAAAATAATTTACCTGGTATGTATTTTCTTGATCTTATAACACGAATTATTGTTACAAAAATCAGGTGGATAAGAAATGATGACGGCATAGTATTATTCTGGATGATAAGTAGGTATTTATTTATATTAAGCTCTTATACTAGTGGTTTTTTACCATTATCAAATCTAAGGTCAAATATACTCACTGATACAATATCCTATAGAATTGATAAGTCATCCCGAAACCACAGCAGATCTATCCAGTACAACTTGCTGTCAAGTGTCAGGTGTTCGCACAATACCATCTGCTAATACATGGCGATCATCAATTCTGTTGTCGAGTCGAGCGTCGTGTTTATGGCGATATAACTCATCATGGTAATATAATGGCGGCGTGGACCGGTGAGTAATGAGTAAGTGGTTTTATTGAATTATTGAATTCTTGAAACTTCAGTTTATCTGTGAACCTGATTGTGTCGTGATTGATCGAGCGAAAACGGCGTAGGAAATGATGTTAACAGGTTTAAGAAGTGTGGGCACTGGTTTTCAAATGATGATGCCTTTATTCTCATTAATGGCAGTGTCAATTAATATTGTAATCGTTCTATTATTTAATGACACTCTTCTTAACGACAATCATAAAAGAAATTTGTACTTTTAAACAGGTATTCTATTAAAACCTATATAAGTTTTTACCTATATAAATTTTCCTATACGACCAAAAACAAATTGAATCCTTTGAGAACCGATTCCTGTAAGCTTAATAAAGTTACTCCTAAATAAACCTTCCTCAGTAGAATAAGATAGCATCTGGCTACGAAGAAGTTTTCTTAAAAAGAAATCGTGGCGGAATACTGATCCATTATTCCTGTATCGCCTCCTTTAATCTCCTATCAGAGAGGATGTTTGTCAGAATATACAAAAACATGGAGTGTGTGCGTGTGAGTTTGGGAATTGCGCCCGTAAATTATACAACAACAGTCACCTGCGGCACGGTAATATAATATAACAGTATTGTAACTCGGCCGTCTTCGTGAGTTATATACCTACCAGACGCGCCGCATGCGAGCTGCGGCACGATAGCGGTTGCGGGTACTGTAGGTACAGTCCGCCCAGTCTAATGGGTACTCTGCTCGAGGCGCGTAGGTATAACTCGAGTTTCGTGCGTTTGTATGGAGTTACAATACTGTTAGATATTATTACCGTGCCTGCGGTGTCGTTTACGTGGCACGTGTGGGTTGGGGTGTGTTATCACTGGTAGCGGGTGAAGATAGCTTCATGCATAAAAGCTATATACGCTAGATCCCGCCAATACATTTATGGGCATCGGCTATCGCTATAAAAGGTAAGCCTATTTCTTATTCTGATGTATACGCTAATAAAAAGATTTCCTTCAGTCGAATACCTACGCTTCTCTTGGATTTTCCACTGCATGAGAGCCTACATTCACAGTGACACACAAGGATGACCCGCCACGCTATTGAAATTTAAAACGTCCTTATTTTAATAAGGAAGCTGGTTGTAATGTCCCCGACTTAGGTTCCTCTCATCAGTCTAGTGAAACTCAAAAAGGGTAAAAACACCAGAAGACAGCAGGACTCCGTGAGCTCATTCTGCGTACACGGTACCACCAGTAGCCGAAAATGTTTAAATACTTTGAAATAACATCTACGTTCAAGACAAATGTAACCTCAGTCTTCCGTGAGCACTATTCCTGGTCACGTAAGACTGAAGTCGGGAATCGCAACGTCGGATTATAATTATTAATGTAGTTTCTATATTATTCGGTTAAAATCGCGTAAATCCAAGAAAACTAACTAAGCACTCATTTCTGAAAAATCTGGCTTGACCAGAAAGCGGATCGCGGACTACAAGACGAAACTGTTATCTAAATGTGAACAGGATAACGCTAAGATGATAATGACACCTTTGTATATGTATCTGCAGATCACAGCACGAATGTCGAATTGATTATACAAGAGGGGAAATTGCACCTCTCACAAAAGTTCTTGAAGTATAAAAAATTAAAAAAAACAATATTAACGAAACAACGTCACATCAAACAGTAAAATCATTACAAAATATATCACACTAGATGATGCCCGCGGTTACAGCCGCGTTATTGATATTAGATTAGATTAACGTTGCAGGAAATTGAAAAAACATTCCTTATTGAGGATATATGCGTCATCTACCCGCTATCATTAAGATCCGGCGCAACAATTCGACGGCTCCGTACTTCCATAAATCCAGTGTCGAGGCGGCTCGTATATAAAAATTGGCTCACGCACACATACCCACGTCACTGTGGGTGCATCTGTTACATACCTACTAACTTGGTTAGCTCCTTATTTTATTCCAGATACGATTTCGGGATTATCTACTTAGAATGTTTGGGAGTTTGAGATGAAGATAAGAAGGTTTTTTTATGTATCGGAAGGATTATGGAAAAGTTAATTCTACAAACAAATTTCGAAGAAAGGTATATTATTTTATACAACTTCTAAAAAGTTTCTAAGCCGTGAAATATCGCTATGTCTTTACAGCATATTCTCACACCTCAAGGCAAAAACTGACCTAGTGATAGATTATCTACAGATTTAGTGCTGACCTGTCACAGATATATCAATGGTCCGTGGATCGCGCCGTGGATTCCAGACTCTGCGTAGCAATCTGTCACTCTCTCCACTATGCTATTGATGCGGAGATAATAATTTTGCCATTATCTACATATATGTGGCATAGCCATAATTTATATACCTATGTGGCTTCGTATACAATAGACCCACAAATTCAACAATTGATTTTCCCAAATTAACGGTAACAACTCGACAGATTAAGGTTTTCCCCGAGGAACTAAGAAATGTACGCAGAAATGTGGTGAATTTCTAACCGTGTTCCCAATAGGTTTATCTGTTTGTCTTAGAAGTTTTCCCTCACTTGTTTATTTATTCGGAACGTGTGGAACCGGATTGATACGGGATTGTGTGGAACAGAACCTTTGTTTGTCATTTTAGATAGCAATTTGTGTGACAGGAGGTACACGTGTAGAAGTTCTTTGTAGATGTATGGGAAGTAATGAAAGTTGTTCGAAATATTCTTGAGTTTGTTTATCGTGTGGTTTAAGCTTATGTATAGTCATAGAGTTTCATGCTTCTTTCTTATGAGTTGTAGTCGTACTTTTATTGACAAGTGAGGTTTTTATTATTGTAACGGATATTGTTTTTAATTTAAAATGGGCAGTCAGCACTAAACTATATACTGAAAACAACCTTTCAAGGATTTTGGCGAGGAGTGATTGCCGGGTCAAGTAGTTATTTCTTTTGGCAATATACACATTCCAAACGCTTTAGCTTAATGGAGATACCGCTGCCTTGCAGATGGTCTTGGATGTAAACGGTAGCGTTAGGTCATGATAATGATTTAATAAATTCTAAGTATACCTACTAAATAGTTATGTCACGAAATAGGTAACATTAAATACCTCAAATAGAAACTTTGATCTGCTATTGTATTCATTCATTCTTCGATTATATTCTAACCCGCTTATAAATTTATGTATTACGCGTATTTTATTGGCCGTTTTATTAGCCGTGTGGTGACGGATTAAGAATACGGATTGTCACCACCCCATACCATCCCATGGGTGTCGTAAGTTAGTGCACCCCAATTGTCCCCAAGGAACATACATGTATAATTACAGCTTCTTGCTTCCAATAGTTTATGCTGTGGCTTGTCTGTTAGTCACTTAGTAATGGAGGAATTATATACAGATAGTAATACCAAACATGGGAATGAAATAATATCGATATATTGAATTATCCTATTCCTTTGCCCCAGTTTCCCCACTAAATTTATACATGCGTACCTACATGAAACACATATAAATGTTTATAATGACATTAAGTTCAAGTTTCGCTTCACTGGTTCCATTTATTCAGTTATAATTTGACTGTTCAGAATTGCGAATGTGCCCGAAACTTGTGCGTGGTGAAATGAGTTCCGCAAAATTTGTATATTACTATTTGAAAACCTTTGCATTGTACACACAGTGTAGGCGGGTTTGATGTTTCATGGATAATTGAGAATAGTTTGTTTTAAAAATACTAGGAATTTGACCTGCTCACTTTTGGAATTCGAGGGAAATCTCGGTGAGCGGAATATTTTTGACAGTGGATTGCACTTGGCTTGGTTTATAGTGTTATTATGGTGATTATTTGCGTTATAACCGCTAGAGATGGTGAGCGACAGCAAAAAACAGTTATTGCCTGTCTGCCCTCCACAACCCGAAGGAATATATACCGATATTTTATGGTTTAGACTGGTGTTAGGAAGTTTATTCAGAGATACTTCTTATAACGACTGTCCAAGATCTTGATGACAACCGGAACCGATGGCTTAATGTACTCTCCGAGGTACGGAGCAAGCGATAATCAACAAATCAATACGCACTGAACTCCGAAAGGTCTGTGGTGACCGCCGTGGATTCGAACCCCTCTGCATGGCAGTCGATTGGGGTCTCCACTATTTTATCGTAACCTATTATTTTATCATTTTACTTGAATGCACTTAAGTACTAGGCCACTGTATACCGAATACATTTCAATGATAGTTTGACTGATATTTGCCCTAAATTAGATCCAAATTGATTAAATGTAGCGCCAAATATTCCAATAATGAGGTACCTTTAGGTAGAGTGTACTGTCAAAGAGGCTTACTGATGTTATCGACAGTAAACATCAATATACATCAAACGGGTAAACAAACAGAAACTAATTTGAAACTCTGCCGTGAGGCCGTGATGTCTTTCAACCAATTTACCTATATAGGGTTTGCAAAATTAAATATTTTACGGTGTACATACACGTTACTAGTTGATGAATATTTTTGAAAGAGTATTCAAATCACCCTGCTACGGAACATCTACGGAGACATTGCGATGGTTTAAGTGGGTAGGCTTCAAGCACATGTAAGTGAGCGTTACACACAACCGCTCTGCATGCCCCAAGAGGCACATAATTTGCGTTGCTATAGAAACATAGCTAGCTCTATATAATTTAAGTGCTCTAGGAACTAACCCAAAAAGTAAACATTTCCAAAAACCTTGGATGTTTACTAGATGAAAAGGTCATCATATAAAAGGATATAACGCGTACCGAGTCATTAATTTTCTCTCGGCATTATATAAAGCTGTAGCAGTTTTATAATATGCTAAGAGCAAAGAGCGTGTTTTAACGGACGACGCCGCCTATAAAAAGCCGAATTGTACACACTGAGATATCTAGCGAATTATTGACAGATTTATCGAACGAGTTATCGTCATGTTGAATGGATCGTTGTCTCTAATTTGAGACAGCCGCTATGCGGTACAATCGACGAATGTAAATAAGCTATATGTTATAGAATCTGTATAACACAACAATTGTTCGAAACTTCTCAACATTGACATATCCAGATTGTACAAAGCGATAGTTTATTACATTCATAAGTTTGATTAACTTCTAATATGACAATGCCTTTGTTCTGTATGATTGACGACTGTACCGTGCAATGATTTATGAACATATGTATATTACTTACCTATATATACAACATTACAATAATGAATATACTACTAATGAGAATGTTCAATTGCTAAATATCACTTGCTAAACGAAGAACGAAATCATGTCTGAGAGTTTTCGATAATGTTCTCGGAAGTCTTGTGAAATCCGCCACCTCACATGTGATAATGCAAACAGGGGCAAAAAACGATGACCTAAGATATTTCAGTTATCAATAATTATTGTATGGCAGAGGTTAGCCATACTAAACCCACACGAGACAATACTTCGTTTGTTTTCAACAATATTTTGTTTGTGTCCATTAATGTTGCTTATAAAGTTCTCGGACAAGATCAATTCTTAGTGCGTTGTTTTTAAAATGCTGGTAGTTACATAAGTTCTCCTTTTTGTGACTTTACTATCAACATAAAGCATGCCTTTTGGCATAATTATACCTACCTGATCTAAGTGTATATACCTACATGATCTGAGTTTCCATTTCATTGATATCGGAAACGAGCGAACCGTAAATCGAAATCGGCTTGATTTTAACGAACACTGCATACAAATTTTAGATCTTTATACGCATGCGTAATTTTAAGGAAATTAATTTTTGCATTTTCTAACTAGTCATTCAATCTGTATAGTTGGACTGTTCAACAGAAGTAGTTTAGGTATAATCTGCCACGTCTATCAATCCATATACATTTACTTGACGTTGAATTGTTATATCGCCAAACTAACTATTATATTGCAGGATAATTACACGAAAAAACTTACCTAAATCATAATTTATAAATTAATAATAATAATCAAGGGATTTAAATGGATAAAAGACTTGCCAAAAATTAGACTACATTAGTTAGTACACATCTCATGTGTGCGCCTATGTAGTTGATTACGTTCGTGAATAAGAAAATTGGTAGCTGGGTTTATACACACCTTGTTTCCATACGTGGAAACAACAAATGCAAAGGCTAAGGTTTTAGAGCATAATAATATTTTTCAGTCAAAACAATATTTACTACGCTCTCGATTCCAATACCAATTTCAGAATGATCTCATTGATGATGATCACATTTTTACTTACCTCAGTTTGTAGTTTTCGAGCAAAAAACCGCTTTCGACCAAGATTTGCCCAATTACGCATGGGCAAAGTCCAGGTTTATTATCCACAGTACTCTTGTATCATTTGCACGGCAGCTCTTATGCTGTCTTAAAATATATTACTTCACCTTATAATAATAATAATAATACCCCTCTGGGGCAGCTGTTATCTCATTATGAGACTAACGCAATCTCAGAGGGCAGAGTAATAGCTTTCAAACATCACCTTTATCGTGTAATATAAACAAAAAATGTATTACAAGTTGAAAAGAAAGCTTACAACCGCAGGGCAGCTTTGTGGCGAGCTGAATGTGTGTGGCGACACTGCGGTCCCGAATGCTTCAGAGAGTCGGTCAGGGCCTCGTCTCCGGCTTGCCTTTATTGGCTGACCGGAGTGGATTTCCAAGAGTGCCCGCAGGACTCTCAACTCTGGCTTGCCTTGGTCGGCCGGCCAGAGGGAAGCCGCAAGAGCTATTAGCTCGGGGGTGGAAGTGTCATTCTCAAGGGCGTAACTACGGGGAAACCCGCTCCGGGCCTCCGTTGTCACGAGGCCCGCGATGGCGAAACCGGTGCCGCACAGCTCGACACCCCTAGCCACTTGCACCGGTGTTGCCCTCTGGCTGCCTTTATGGCAGAGTTTGTTTGCTTTGGGCGGCTGTTTAGAGAGGGCCCATCTAGTGAGTTGGCGAGTCACCACCTGCCAC
Source organism: Euclidia mi (assembly GCA_944739405.2). Taxonomy (NCBI): domain Eukaryota; kingdom Metazoa; phylum Arthropoda; class Insecta; order Lepidoptera; family Erebidae; genus Euclidia; species Euclidia mi. The sequence goes on from OX123203.2 coordinate 13,280,054, forward strand.
GCGGACGGATGCTATAGGAGTATCACTGGCAGGTGCCGTTTGTTATCCATAGTATCACCAGTCCATTTAACACCCATCCCCATAAACTAGTAAATTAGACTCCACATCATTGCAATAGTCCTACATTTGCTGCGGCTAGTCCATAGCTGTACTCAGTAGTGCAGTTGTGGGGGCTCCGTGACATGTGTCCCATCCCATTTTAGATTAAAACTCTCTATGGGCCTCTGCACGTTGGATCCATATCTCCGTGTAAGCCTCCCAAAGGACCGGTTATTCTTCGTGCTTCGTGCTCTCCTTTAGCTCTTCAAACACAGTTCCTGCACGAAATACAATTTCGTTCTTATTAGGTCGTCGAATTTCGTTTTTCGATTTGAAATTTCTATTTATCGGGACGTAGAGAGTAAACATGATATCGGCTGTCGCAATGCTGAGTTTTGTACGCGTTCGTTTAATTGAATAACAAATTTATATACAGCAAATTTGATCTTTGCCTAAGGTTTCAATTCTGGATCAAGTGTCGCGTATTTTAATCTATTTATTGTTAGGAATTTTAACGATCCAACCCGGGCGTCAAATTCGGGACCTTGGACCTAATCAGCAGATGCATTCGTTATCCACTAGACAACGGAGGCAGTAATTATATAAGAATAATTTTATTTAAGACCGATTTGTAACTTTAGTCAGGAATACGGGTTTATTCATTAACATAGTCACATGGAATGTGAGTTAGTCGATATTCATTCGATAACATTCTATAAGTCAAACAACATTTACTAGACTATATTGTATAAGAGTTACGATGTCTCAAAAGTCTTATTAGTTAATTACCACTAAAGATAAGCTTATTACAGAGGGGTCATCCCTCAAAAGTGTCAAGTGAATGGAATACTTGACATTATTCGGAGATACTTTAAAATTGTTTCGTAACAAACTTCGTGAAATCATTTGGATTTTGTACATGATTCGTAAAAGTGAGCTGCGATAGCCCAGTGGTGTACGTAACGGACTGCCAAGATGATGGTCTCGGGTTAAATCCCCAGTTACCTCGGGCAAAAACCTCTGACTTTTCGAAGTTATGTGTGTATTAAAAATGTTAATTATCGCTCGCTAAACAATGTGCCCGGTAGATGGCAATTGGCACGCTCCCAAAGTAAAAGTCGAAGTCAAAGTCAAAATCATTCATCAAAGTGACGCGAACGTCAAAAATTAAAATTAGTTACTAGAATATTCTACATTTACATTTAATGCTACGTTTGCAATGCATTATGTAGAACCACGAGAAAGAACGGGCAATAAAACTCGTGGCCACTCTTTTTAACTGCCAGTATAATGGTTTTACATGTTATCTTTGTAAGGAGATGCAACTGTTTCACATTATGCGTTATCTACTAATGCAAAATTTTGTAGTTATTGATATCATACTCAAGCAATAAATTATGTTCATTTGGTAAGCCTCCCAAAGTAAGTATGGTGAAACAGGAGCATCCACTTACGTCTTTTAATGTAGGCAACTCGCGAAAATGACTGTTCTAAGCTTTGGTGGAACGTATGTCCCGGAAAGTAACGGTATATAAACCTGCAGCAATTTACAATCTATTAGTTAGCAGTTCATGACCCCCTATTACATTGGGACTAAAACATAACTGGCGAAGTGTGGGTGTGTAATACACCTCTGCTTACTCCTTCAGGGATAAAGGCGTGAAGTTATGTTATGATATGTTATTCGTAAAGTAAAATATTCATAAAAGTAGTCACCCATCCAAGTTGTCACCATCGCTCGGGAAAATATTTTACATTGTCTGGGTGTTCATGTGTCTGTTGATTGAATTATCTAAAGTCTCCTGCTATATAGGAATTATACTTCGTACAAGTCAAGAGTTGTCTTTTTAACAAATAAAATCGTTCAAGCTCGTTACAATCTTCAGTCTTTTCAAACACATATTTCTTAGTAGAATATGAAGCGTCTCCAAAAGTACATGTTTCAAAATGTATTCTTGATTGTTCGCATTTAAGAGACACGATTGTACCAGTAATATTAAATGAGTTTGTATAATAATATATTGAGTTGAACGGCTCTCAAGATTTGCAACAAGTGTAAGCGGTGTCTATTGACGAGCTATGTAGGGGGACGCAACAAGTGCTTCGTAAATTTGGAAATAATTAATTTATCAGACTGTTTCATTTTGATATTATGAATGTTTGTCACAAACTGCCTCTGTGTATTTAGCAGTAAGTATTTTTGAATACATGGTATTGTGTTTACACTACCTTGCAATGCGTGTACTTTGCCTAGCATGAATAATTTAAGGTGGTAAGTATAAGTGATTTTCTTTTTTTATGGTAATAGACGGCAAACGAGCAGACGGATTGCCTGATGGTGATCGGTCCCCGACATCGCGGCTCTGATGGCGTTCATGCAGGAGCAGGCTCGCCGTCAAGAGGAGCATGCGCGTCGCCTGGAGGAACAATTACAGCGCGACAAGGAGGAACAGCTGGTGGTGATGAAGGACCTCAGCGCCGCTGTAGGGAAGGACCTGAAGGTGGTAAAGGAGGAGCTCCAGCAGCACGAGGCTCGTATCAGCGACGTGGAGAAGCTCGTACACGACCAGCTTGAGACTCGCGTCGCCTCTATAGAGAAGCGTGTACACGACCATCAAGAGACCTGTGTCACTGAAGTGGAGAGGAGATTGCGTGGGCTCGGATCCAACGAAGTGACATCTGGGACTGTAGCGCCCTCACCTAGTGGGTTTAAGGTTCGACCATTTGATGGCTCGTCATCATGGTCTGCAAACAAGATCCAGATTGAGGCTGTGATGCGATCGAATGGGTGGACCAAAGAACAGGCCTTAACCGCCGTAACCTTTGCGACCAGGCCTTTACTGTGTTGGAGGCACTCGGGCAAAACGTCACCTACGAAAAGCTTCTGGAGGCGCTGGAGGCAAGACCGGAGAAACTCTGCAGCAGTGGGCTCTGGAGGTGGAAAAGCTGGTCAGGAAGGCATACCAGTCGTCGCCTGCACTGATAGATGGGAACCTCGTACAGGCATTTACGGATGGGATCCGGGACCTGGAGGTAAGAGCAGCGGTAAGACTTGGGCACTTCAAGAACCTGAAGGACGCCTTAGCCCACGCTCTGGAGGTGGAAGCAGTACGACGCAACGAGCGAAGCTGCCGCATCAGGGAAGTTGTATCGTCACCTCCATTTGGTCGCGGGAGATAGGGCGCGCGGCAACGCAATACCGACGCGCCTCTCCTTCCGCGACCGCACCCGACTGCGAGGGACAGACAGAACTGTCCCCCGCACCCGCACCTATGGACGTGTCCTACGCAGGCCTCACGCAAGCCCACATGGAGCGTCCAGGGATCCCGCTTAGCTTCACCGTGGGTGAAAATCAAATCCACGGTTACTAAGCCCCCCCACCACGATAAGGTGGAGATCCCACGGGCGGGTAGCCTGGTCACACCCTGTCTCCACCAAAGGGGTCGCCTGATGTGCCTGCCAGGCAGCGAGAGTAGGGAAACGAGTAGAAGCCAGGACTGCGAGGCGGGTGCTGGCTGGTAATGGAAGAGCCCCAAGTATCTCGATCTCGCAATTATGTGACGGGAACAGCCTGATCATCGAAGGCGAAATTAACAGAACACCATGCAAGCTGACATTGGATACGGGTGCTTCTCGGACAGTTGTCGGTTTCCACCTGGCAAGACGGGTTCTTAGGGGCTGCTTCAGGAACAATGAATGTGTGAATCTGAGAACAGCTACTGGTCAGCACATAACTGTCCGAGGTGAAAAGGAGGTGTATCTGAAGTTAGGCAACAAAGTTTACCGTCACAAAGTCATCGTGGCCAATATAGTGGACGACTGCATCTTGGGCCTAGACTTTATGTGGAAGCATCGCTGCGAGATCGATGTTAACCAGGGAGTGTTGAAGTGTGGCTCGGAAGAAGTCTTCATGGAAGGTGCAACTTCAGGAAAAGTGTAATGCCTGAAGAATGTCATTCTTCACCCGCGGTCGGAAACGGTTGTACCAGTCGGTCTACCAGGGAATTCGGATCAGAGGAACCGTTGCGTTCTTATCGAAGGCCTAGAGAAAGATGCCTCATGGAAGATTGCTCGAACCTTTGTAAGGGGTACCAAAGTTTCAACAGTACGCGCACTAAATGCAAGTGACAAGGAAGTGTTGCTCAAGAAAGAGACGGAATTGAAGGAACCTATGAAGGAGCGGCTTGGATGCGTATATGTCAAGAGCCACCTACCAACGCCAAGGTTCAAGGTGCATGATTTGACGTGTCTTCACTTTTGGAGGACTGCCAAGGTGCCCTGTCAGAAGAAGAGAAGACCAAGGCTGAGAGGATGTTGGACCGGTTCGCCGATGTTTTCTCGACCAGTGATGCCGACATAGGGAAGACAGCACTAGGCCAGCACAAAATAAACACGGGAAGTGAAGCACCGATTCGCCAGCGGCCAAGACGTGTACCAGTGGCACGAGAACGTGAAGTGGAAGCTATGATCGTCGGTATGGTAAAAGAAGGCGTAATCGAGCCTTCGTCCAGTCCGTGGTGTTTTTCGGTGGTGCTAGTAATGAAGAAAGATGGCAGCATGCGCTTCTGTGTAGGCTACCGCCGATTAAATGACATCACGAAGAAAGAAAGCTACCCACTGCCAAGGATCGATGACACACTGGATACGCTGAAGGAGATGAAGTAGTTTTCTACCTTAGATCTAAAAAGTGGCTACTGGCATAACTAATAGATCCTCGAGACAAGGAGAAGACGGCATTCTCCATAGGCAAAGGACTGTGGCAATTTAACGTCATGCCCTTTCGATTGTGCAACGCTCCAGCTACTTTTGAGAGACTGATGGAGCGAGTGCTTATGTTATTGATTGGAGACGCCTGCCTGGTCTACTTGGATGACATCATCATCGTGGAGCGCACCTTCCAGGATCACCTTCGTAACTTGGAGCAAGTGCTGTCAAAGATACGAGGAGCTAATTTGAAGCTGAGTCCGAAAAAATGCGCGTTATTCAGACGGCAAGTGAACTTTCTAGGACATGTGGTCTCGGAGAACGGTATTCAAACTGACCCGGATAAGATCATTGCTGTGAAGGAATGGCCAGTTCCAGAGAACAAAACGCAGGTCAGAGCATTCCTCGGATTATGCTCCTACTATCGAATGTTTGTGAAGACCTTTGCTGACATTGCTCGACCTCTTCATAAGCTCACCAAAGACAGAGTGCAGTTCTGTTGGAATGAGAGCTGTGACGTTGCATTCCAGAAGCTCAAGGAACATCTGTGTACTGCAACTATTCTAGGCTAACCAGACAATGAACATGAATTCATAGTTGACACAGATGACAGTAACATTGGAATTGGCAGCGTGCTATCACTAAAGAAAGATGATCAAGAAGTTGCCATAGCATACTTCAGCAAGGTCTTATCCAAAGCCAAAAGAAACTACTGCGTCACCCGGCGGGAACTTTTGGCTGTAGTAAAGACACTGCAGCATTTTAACAAATATTAGTTGGGGCGTAAATTCCACCTGCGAACCGACCACGCTGCGCTGAAATTGCTACTTCAATTTAAGAATCCAGAAGGACAAGTAGCCAGATGGATTGAACTACTGCAAGAGTTTGATTTTGTAATACAACATCGCAGCGGCAAGTCCCATGGTAACGCAGATGCCCTATTGCGTAGGCCGTGTCCCGACCAGTGCAAGCACTGTACCCGACAGGAAGCAAAGCAGGCAGCGCTAGTGAGGATGTTGAAGATGGATCTAAGCAACGAATGGAAAGAAGCTTTGCAGAGTGCTCAGCAAGATGACAAGGATGTACAACCGATTCTCAAATGGAAGAAATCAGGCGCTCCTAGGCCCAAATGGAGTGATATCGCAGCAATGAGCCCTATCACCATGGGTTATTGGGCACCTTGGTTGTTCAGGATGGAGTTTTGTGCCGCAAATGGGAAAACGCTCGAGGTAACCAGTGCCATTTGCAAATGGTAGTGCCCAAAACGAAGGTGCCGGAAGTCTTGCAGCTCTATCACAATGGTGCTTCAGGAGGTTACATGGGAGTTAAAAAGACCCTTACTAAGATCCGAGAGCGGTTTTATTGGCTCCACTGTCGGGATGACGTCGAGGATTGGTGCCGCAAATGGACAAGTTGTGCGGCTGTGAAGGGGCCACATACTCGTAGCAGAGGTGCCTTAAAGGTGTACAATGTGGGAGCCCCATGGGAGCGCATTGCGTTGGATGTTGCTGGGCTGTTTCCTCAGAGCCAGGACGGAAATAAATACTTCTTGGTTGTGATGGATTACTTCACAAAGTGGCCTGAAGTCTTTGCAATCTCAAATCAAGAAGCTACCACAGTGGCCGATAAGCTGGTGCATGACGTCTTTTGTCGGTTCGGGGTGCCCTTGAAAATCCACAGCGATCAAGGCCGGAACTTCGAATCTGAGGTGTTCAAGGAGTCTTGTCGCGTGAGGGGTGTACATAAAACCAGTACCACGGCTTATCACCCACAATCAGATGGCATGGTTAAACGATTTAACCAATCCCAGGAAAGGTACCTGGCGAAGGACGTGGAGAGCAAACAAAGAGATTGGGACAAGCACATCCAACCATTTCTCCTGTCATATCGCAATGCGGTCCACGAAACCACAGGAATAACACCAGCTTTTGCCAAATTTGGAAGAGAACTTCGTTTACCAGCAGACTTAATCACCGGTATTCCACTAGAATCTCCACGCAATATAACGGATTACGCGACCGAGCTACGCGACAAGATGAACGATGTATACGAGCACATCAGGGAGTCAGGACAACAGATGTCTGAAAAGATGAAGACTCGCTATGACCGGAAGGCAAACAACAAAGGCTTCGATGAGGGGTCATTGGTGTGGCTTCATAACCCAGTACGAAGCAAAGGTAAATCGCCTAAGTTACAAGCCAGATAGGACAGGCCATATCGCATAGTTACCAGGATGAACGACGTCACCTATCGAATCCAGAAGTGGTCGCGAGGTGCACCGAAGATAGTTCATGTGGACCGGTTGGCTCGTTACTATGGGTCCAACGATGTTCGAGATGAACACGTCTAAGAGGGAGGCATATTTGAAAATAACGCCATCTATCGGTGAATAAGAGAACTAGAAGATAATGGATATATCAGTGTTTCATATATCCTCTAATAGATGGCGTTGCTGTTGATTACTAGAACAATGCCACAACTCTAGAATGTTTCAACTGTTGCGAGAACATTCTCGGGAAGTCTGGAAATGACCAGTTTGTTATCCGGCCGGTATAAATACCGCGTAGACGAGCGAATCGAGGTAGTTCAATTCTAATAATCGGAGCGATCAACAAGCGAAGGAGTGCGAAGTTTAAGTAAAGCGGAAGTGTTTTCTAGTAGTGTGAAATAGTGTTTTATTAGTGTTGAAAATTAAGTGTGTAATTATAGTGTTTATGTTAGTAAATAAAGTACAGTTTAGTGGCATAGTGCATTTAATTTATCACCGAACCCCAGCTCGTAACAATACTTTATTAATAATATTCTACCTCCTACACACAACGCCATCTAGTCCCCAAACTAAGCAGAGCTTGTACTATGGGTACTAGACAATGAGTAAACATACATACATACTTTTTTTGTAAAAATATGCATATTCGACATAGGAACACTCAGACCAAGACAAACGTCCATGTTCACGCAGACAAATGTTTAACTTGAGTGGGATACTATAACTAATACCACGAACCATCACCCCCTATATGCGCCAGTCACCTTGTCCGACATTCATAGGAAGTCAAAGGGGCGCTCGTTCTAAAATAAGTGTGGTGTCACCGTTGTATGCGTTTATTTTTAGACCCACCGAGATTATCTAGGTTGCGTGGTCTGGCTTTTATATAATAGGTTGGAGAAAAAGTTTCTTCGCATTTTTTAAGAAAATTCAAAACATTTTTAACATAGTTTATTTACATTTAACTTAAGTATGTAGGTACCATTTTGTTCGATAACTTTTTTACATCTTGTAGGTAGGGACATGATCCCATTGCTATAGCAATTTCTGATTTGAAATTCTGATCAAAATACCGCGACAAGTGGTTTTGGCAGTCCTCTCGTGATGATAACCTGACACTGCCTAAAGAATTCTCAAGAGATCGAAACAGGTGCAAATCTGAAGGTGCAAGGTCAGGATTATACAGCGCCGGCGGATGCATTAACTCCTCCCAGCCAAACTCTCTTAATTTTTGCTGAGTGGCTAACGATGTGTGAGGTTTTTCATCATGATAACGCTAGAGCGTTATCATGATGAAAAACCACACCCCTTCTGTTGATTAATTCCGGCCGCTTTCTCTCAACTTCTTGCTTTAATCTCATCAGTTGTTCGCAGTAGAGTTCAGAATCGATGGTCCTACCTGGTGGTAACAGCTCATAATGAATAATGCCCTTCCAATCCCACCACACACACAGCATCACCTTGTTGCGAGTTAACCCGGGTTTCACCACACCTTTTCCGCACGTTCTTGTCGTACGTGATCCACTTTTCATCATCAGTTATCAGCTTCTTCAAAAATGGTTCGGTTTCATTACGTTGTAATAAATAATCACAAATGAGTACACGGTTCATTAGGTTTCTTTCAGTGAGCTCGTGAGGTACCCAAATATCGAGCTTTTTTGTGTACACAGCTTTTTTCAAATGCGCCAAAACTATTTTGTGGTCAATTCCCAGTTCTTTAGCTACGTCGTAACTACTGATATGCCGATCTTGCTCCACTTTTTAAAAAATGGCATCCATTTTATCCGTAATAGGGTGACCAGAGCGACGTGTATCTTTGACATCAAAATTTCCGGATGAAAATGCTTTAACCAAATTTGTGCTACTCTCACAGATACTGCACTAGGTCCATAAACATCACAAATTTTTTCGCGGCTTGCGTTGCATTTTTACCTTTTTAGTAGTAAAATGTTAAAATGTATCGAATTTCTACATTAGATTCACTCATAGAAACTTTTAAACACTCGCGTTGCATGTTTAGAATATACAATATAGACGGGAATTAACGCAAACATGCATTAGTTATTTACATATCTTATTTTGCTTGACGTTTCGAGACGGTTGCACGTCCCGTGGTCGCAAGCTGACTGGTGTTACACCAGTCAGCTTACGACCACGAGACGTGCACACGTGACATCGCTACACCAGTGGGGTAGCGATGTCACGTCTCCGAATGCGAGGTAGAAGCTTCTATTTCTACCCCCGGGTCGTTTATTTTCGAAGTACCGGAGCAAAACACACTAACCATATCTGTATATTGAACATTCGCCAACTGCGCATTAAAGTGGGGTGTTGTTAGCCGATTCGCTGGATTCCACGCCGATGACAATTTGAAGCCCTCTTCCCGATTGAAATTTTTATGTTTTCTGATTTCGATGCAACACTAGATGATCACCAAGGCCACTGCCATGAGGCAGCGGCCTTGGTGATCATCTAGTGTTACTCAAGGATGTTGCGCTCGTACATCTCAATCTCCTTATTTGTGTCACTGTCGGGGCGCTTTCAGATCTACATCCATCGTCCAAGTTCATCTTCATGTAGATCATCTCCTGCTCGAACTCATTTGCGTCCTATGGTTTCTTATGTTCCCATAATTATGCGCTTTATGCGGTTCCAAACATGATTCTCCACGCGATAACCCTAATTCAGTGCAAGGTACTCTACCTGTTACAAATCTAAATGTTCCTCTAGTAGGCACATAGAACGCAGTCTTATCACGATCACATTCGCGAAGAGGCGTCTGCCAAAAGGACTTAGATAAGTCTATACTACTTAGATATCTAGCGTTCCTAAGATTGTCTAAAATTTCGGATACGTAAGGTAGTTGGTACGCGTCTTATTTAGTAATAGAATTAAGTTTCCGACTATCTAAACAAAACCTTAGTTTACCGTCCTTCTTAGGTGTTAGTAAAATCGGTGACGACTACGGACTTTCGCATTTTTCTACCACTCCCAATGCAAGGATTTCGTCTTATTCGTCAATAATTATTTTTAATTTCGCCGGCGGTAACCTATAATATCTTTGGCGTATCGGCGCAGAATCGCCAGTGTCAATTGCATGTTCTATTAAGTGAGTTCGTCCTAAACCGGTTTTTTCAGTAGAAATCGACTCGTATTGCTTTATAATTAACTTAGCCGTTCTTTGTTGTGACTCACTCAACTCACTAAAAGATTGCAATACGTTCGTGTTACTCGGCTTATTTTCACTTAACATACTACACGGCAATGTTTAAGACATGCATACGGATGCGATATGGTTAGGCAGTAATTTAAATAGTTTCCAGAAATCGATGCCTAAAATTAAATTACTTGTAACTTCTGGGATAATATAAGCTTTCAATAAGTGGGTTTGATTATTAAAAGTAGTGGGTAAGTTGATAAGACCGCGCGGCAACAAGATATTTCCATTCGCGGTCCGAATGGAATTAGTGTTGTGACACTGCTGTATTTCTAACCCGGTTTTAGTCATTACCTCCAGATGGGAGTTGTTACCTAAAATTGTAATGGCTGAACCGGAATCGAGCAATCCACAAATAGGTAAACTGTTAATCGTTACGTTAACATAGGGCCGTAGGTCATTTTTAGGTTTATTATCCAGGATCGAGGCGACGGAATAACTAGAAAAATACACTTTAAGAGTGTTTAGCCAATTTCTCCAATCATCTTTGTCAAAATTGGTTGAATAGGTTGTAGAACCTTATTTAGATTTTGACACGCCCCGACCCTGACCAACTAGTTTTTTTGGTTTCGTCGATTTACAGTTCGGGCAGTTAGGGAATGTCACATCCCTACGGCCGCACTTGAAGCAAATTGCGAACCGATCGCGTTTGATTCATTCAAACTGTGATCATTGATACGGCAGCGCGGGCAGTACTTGGACGTGACTAGAGCGACAGAGCTAGGTTTTGACTTAGGTTTGCTAGGTTCGTTGTTCTCAGTGTATTCAGGTTTTCCGGACATACCCTCTATAGTAGCAACGGGATAATTATTGTAGGAATTATTACGCGCTCGGTTATTAGGTTTGTGACTGTAAGCTAGGTCTGGTGCCAACGTGTCGTTACTGTAATACGGTTCGCGGAATTGAGAGTTCAAACATTTCATCCGTTCGTAGTTTAAACATAACGTCTGCAGTGTTGCTATATTGTCTATTGAAGATATTGACGGAGCTAGCACTAGTGAGTAGCATGGACGTATGTAATGCAATAGGATGTCTAACTTTTCGCGTTCGGACAATCGCTTTGACGGTGACAGCCTAGCGAACAGCTGATTCATTATCGAAAGATAAATAATTATAGTTTCGGTAGCACCTTGGGTACGTCGGCGGATTTCATTTAATAGCCGGTAGTCATAATCGTACGGTGTGAAATCGTCTATTAATTTAGTGGTAAGTTCTTCCCATGTATTGAAATATTCTTTTAGGCCGCGGTACCAGTGAAGTGCGTTACCGGTGAAAATTTCGGAGGCATATGATAAAATTTTAGTGGAAGGTATATTACGCGCGGTTTGGAATTCGGTTACGCGTTGTAGGAACGCTCGGACGCATCCCGTACCGTCGTATTTTAGCTTAGACAGTTCGCTAACTGTCAAATACTCGCAATGCAATACTGGGGCTAACCCTGCCTGCGTCGAGGTAGACGGCGCAGGTTGGGCCTCAGCCCCAGCATCAGCTGAGCGAACACCTGATTGTTCAATGGCGGACAGCTCCGCCGAGAGCTTGTCGAACCGGCTGCACAATTCGGTTATTCGTTTTGAATACGCCGTAGGACGTTCCATCCTACGGAGTCTATGGAAAATGTGGTTGTGCAGTGCGGTAGACCTCCTAGTATTGTGTTACTAACCATTTCTTACGACACGAACCTTCGCGTCGTAAGAAATGGTTAATGAATTCACTCGCTTGGCCAGCTCAGAGACGGCCTCGCTAGCGCCCTCGAAGTCCACCGCTATGGCTAGACCCGACTCCAAAATGTCATCATTTGGAATGGCTTCCAGTAATTTAGGGAGCTGCTTCCGCAGACCTAGGACAGAGGTAGCCGGCTCCTCACCTCTAATCGCGACCTCGTAAGCTAACTCGTTCTTGTTTAGCAGGAAGTATTTTATGGGGTGTGAGCCCATGGTGTATGAATAACCGCGTAAGTATACACTACACACTACACTTAGTGCGCAAGCGTTCCGCCCTTACAAATGGCCTACTTTACGATTAGGCGTAAAAGTTCGACTGTTAGGACTAATTAGAAAAACGTTAGATTCAAATTTGCGAACTAGTACGTAGTAGGTAGTTACACTAAAAGGTAGACAATTAGTATAGCAATACGTACCGGTTCACTGTAGCCGCACCTCCTCGCTTACAATAATGGAGACCTGCTAGAAGAGAACTCGAGCAAGGAAAGCGAGACAATAACCAATCCAGGTAGGCGCCACTGTAGCGGGTTCTGGTAGTAAAACGCAGAAAAGGTTCTACGCGTTTATTTGCCGAGTATTGTCTCACTTCCCTTGCCACGAGTAAGACCGACCAACAACACGACACTGGCCTGAACACTAAGGGCTGCATTCTCCTACGCTGTTCCCTCCGGTAGTGTGTAGGCAGGCTGCTCGAAGGCTGCGCGTAGCGGTAGATCCTCGCAGGCCGTTGGTTCAGCTGGCAGACGCCGGCGATGCGAGTACGATGAGCAGGGCAGGCCAGACTCTTCGGCAGAGGTGACGCCGAAGGCAATGCAGGAAAGTGTAGCGGTCTAGGAGCGTAGCCGGAGTCTTAAGGTGAACCTGGAACCCGTAGCTGGGACCAGGATACACGTAGATACGACGTAGGGTCAGTAGGTACGCTTAGTTATAGTAGGTAGGTAGTAGAAGCGACGTTAGAGTAGCGGTGCCGGCCTCTCTGTCGGCCCCTTTATATACCGGGCCTTCCATCAGGGTGAGAGTCCGTTTATGACCATATTTGGTCAGGCTTTGCGAGCGCGGACGATGGCTTTCTCTGATTGGCCGAGCGTATGGGCGGTACTGAGACGCAACAAGGTAAGTACCGGACATACGTTACAAATGATTCAATACGCACATGACTTCACTCTCACTAGTGCTCACCATGAGTTTGAATCCAAATGCCCTCTGAATGGCTGCATGTTGGGTTGCCATTGAGCTATTGCCTTCATCATAATTATCATCATCTCAGCCAAATGAAGTACACTGGTGAAGATGGGCCTCCTCTAAGGTTCTCCGCATAGACCTATCCTGAGCCGACCGTGATCAATCAATCAATCAATCAATCAATCAATCAATCATTTTATTTGCTGAATAAAGGTATACAGAGATGTTCGATATAAGTTACATATTGTCCTCTTCATTCTACCTAATCGGCATGCAAAATTTAATTTCATTATACTGTCTGAATATAATACCAAATTATAGTTTTAAAATAATTCATTAACATAATATAAAGACATAAAGACATATTTATTTCTGCATTTTGGTTGTTTACAACACTTATACATGTCAAAACCCTATTCTAGATGATGCCGGCTTTTCCTAGCTAAATGACTTCTTGAGAAGAAAGGCCGAAACAAACTCAGAGTCATTGTTTTTTTTTTGTCACTTCAATTTTTTTAGTCTTTTCTTCATCTTTTAAAGTCCAGACAAAAAAAGGGTTTAGTGTGCAAGTACAATGCAGGAAATTATCTGACGCTTTTGACTGACTCGGCCCACTGATGGCCCGCATTCAACAGCAATCGTACGGCTCAACCTTGATTGAGGGAGCCAGCACGATCTGCATCATTATGCCTCCACGCCATCAGAAGGTGTATGCATAAGCATGTCAGCCTAAGCCATCAGACAGGTTGCCACAACTACTTGTTTATATGTTTAATAATACCCACATCGTACTCACAACTTTACATGCTAATACACAGTAAAATACATGTTGCAAACAATAAGTAAAAATAATTAAATTTAAATAGTAAAATGTCATATATTTAAAATGTCACAAAATATTATTCAATGTCAATTTAGGAATAATAATATATTACTTAAGTAATTTTAAAAAATAATAAAAATTTAAACCATAAAATGTCATATATTTAAAATGTCAGAAAATATTATTGAATGTCAATTTAGGAATAATAGTATATTACTTAAGTAATTTTAAATGTCAAAAGAAAATAAATAAAATAACAATGTCAAATCAAACTATGTCAAAACAAAATAAATAAAAGTACAAATGTCAAAATGTAAAAATATAAATAAGTATTACAAATGTAAATAAAAATATAATGTCACTAATTTCAAAATGTCAAAATTCATAATTTTTAAACTCAATTCCAGGCATTTTTGTCTGCTAAATAATCCTTCACTGTGTAATAAACTTTTGAACACAAGCTCTGTTTAATAAATACTTTGAATTTATTAATACTTAGTTCCTGAATATTGCCTGGAATTTTGTTGTAAAAACGTATGCTTTGACACTTGTATGAGTTACTTATTTTTTGTAGTCTAGTTAAAGGTAGAATAAGTTTGTTTTTATTTCGTGTATTTAATTTATGAATGTAGCTGAATTTAGAAAACATATTTATATTTTTCCTGACATATAACAAGTTCTCATAAATGTATTGAGATGCGACAGTCATTATCTTAATTTCTTTAAATTTTTCCCTCAGTGAATGCCTTGCACCAAGACTGTAGATTGCACGAATAGCCCGCTTCTGCAGTACAAACACAGTTTGAATGTCAGCTGCGTTGCCCCATAATAAAATGCCATATGACATTATGCTGTGGAAATAACTAAAATATACTAATCTGGCCGTATCTATATCAGTTAACTGACGAATTTTGTAAACCGCGTATGCTGCAGAGCTAAGTCTATTCGACAACTGACCTATGTGTGGGCCCCACTGTAGCTTAGAATCTAAGGTTATGCCTAAGAATAAGGTGTTATCTATAAGATCCAACTCTTCTCCATTCAAACATATGTTAGGTTTAACTTGTTTTACATTCGGTCTTGAAAATCGTATACATTTTGTTTTTCTTTCATTTAACAGTAAATTGTTAGCTGTAAACCATTGAACTACTTTAGAGAGAGCGTTATTTACATCGTCATTATTTGATTGTTGTCGTCTTAGTTTAAAAATAAGTGATGTATCATCAGCAAATAACACTATCCCTTAATTATTTTGCATAATGTATGGCAAATCATTAATATATACAAGGAAAAGGAATGGACCAAGAATTGAACCTTGCGGCACTCCCATTGTGACCACTGAACCCATAGAAACTTTTCCATTTACTTCAACTCTCTGTATCCTATTACTCAAATATGATGTTAGGAGATCCAAAGCAGTGTTCTTAACTCCATAGTAATGTAATTTCCTGATCAATGTTTAAATATAAACATAGGTACTAAATTCGATACTCATTAGACAAATAAAATAATTAAATGAAACAATATAAAAACATGTACAGTCAATGAAGCTATTAAACAATTAATTAATGATAATCAATACGTTAAAATATAAGTGAATGTCAATAGTAATAATGATTATATTTATGTCATGTATAACAATAATTTATTTATTTGCCATCAATGAAATCATTAATTTTATAATAACACTTATTTACTAGAAAATTGTACAAACGCTTCTTAAACATATTAGTATTCAATTTTTTTAATTCATTAGGTACTCTATTATAAATGACAGGTGCCATGCAGTATATACTCTTGTGTAATAGTGTCGTATTAGCCTTATGTATACGAAGCATGTTCTGTGTGATGGGTCTCCTGTTACGTTTAATTGTATCCGCTAAGGTTTCAAATAAATTAGGGTTTGACTTAACAAAAATTGCTGCTTCAAATATGTATAGGGAAGGTAACGTCAATAAATTATGTTTTTTAAAATATGGTTCACAACTCTCCCAGCTTTTTATTTTAAATATCACTCTTATACAGCTTTTTTGTGCCTTAAACACCATGTCTGTGTTAGTTGAGTTGCCCCAGAATAGTATACCATACCTCAGATAAGACATCGATGTTCCATGGTAGGCTGTAAGTAGGGCGTCGTGATTTAAGACTGGTGCAAGCTTAAAAAGAGCATATGCTGAACTGCTAAGTTTTTTACACAGTGCTTCTGTGTGAGTTTTCCAATTAATTCTCATAATTATGTTTATTCGTACACTCAATAGCGACTGTACTGTCATCCGCAAATAATGTAATGGGGTGACTAGTAACTTTAGGTAAATCGTTTATGTATATTATAAACAGTAAAGGTGCTAACACACTGCCCTGTCCGACACCGTATTTAATAGTTCTCATATGTGATAAGAATGTTTCCTCTCCATTGTTCCCTTGGTTTATTCTTTTTATTTCAACGTACTGTTTCCTGTCGGTTAGATATGACTCTATGAGCTGGAGGGCATTTCCTCGAATTCCATAGTTTTCGAGCTTTGCTAGTAGCGTCTGATGTTCGACATAATCAAAGGCTTGAGTCATATCACACATGACAGCGCAGATAGGAACCTTTTTATCTACGTTTGTCATAATAACTTTTAAGAAATCATAAATTGCTCTGTTTATGCTATGGTTTGGTCTGAACCCTTTTTGCTGAACTGTTAATAGGTTATTTTTTTCAAAATAATTATAGAGTTGCTTGTGAATATACTTCTCAAATATTTTTGAGAAAATCGGTAAAAGCGTGATGGGTCGATAGCACTCCATATTTTCCCTATTTTCTTTTTCAAAAAGTGGCTTAACCAGAGATATTTTCAATGTATCAGGGTAAATACCTGTACATATATTTAAATTTATTATGTGACTTAGGTGTCTTGATATAAACGGGCTTATGTATTTAATTACTCTGGTTGATATATCATCATACCCCATACTATTCGTATTTTTAATGCTGATATAATTTCTTCAATGTCTCCTGGAATCGTAGGCGATAGGAATATGGAATTCTTATTTTTTTCTATGTGTTTTGTAACATTAATATAGCCATGATTAGGTAGTGGTATTACTTTATCAACAAAATAGTTACAAAAAGCATTAGCTATTGTTTGGGGGTTTGAAACGATATTATTTCCTATTCTTATCTAATTAATATTATCAGGAGGCATGTTTAATTTGGAGTTATTTATTATTTGCCAGGTGGTTTTTGAAACATTTTTTGACATTTTTATTTTATGTATGTTTTGTGAGCGTTGTGTTAGACTTATTATATTTTTGTATTTTCGCGCGTATATTTTATAATTATTTTTGATCCCTATAATATCCTCGGTTGACCTTGGGAGATGCCTACCTCTGCAGTGACGTACGGGGCTTATTACAGTGTAGTATTTATAACAGAGAAAAACTTGGCAGATATAAAATTACTTAGTATAAAATATATAAGATAATAAAGGATTAATAAATCATCAAGTTTAATCAAAAGTCTAATAACAATACAATTTCGACGTAATCGTGAAACTAATAACCTTAGCGCGCGCAAAAGTTACCGAGGCCGCGAGACAAGCGGTTTCGAAAAATTAAAAAATATCGGAATATATTCATTATTCTCATGAGCTTTAGGCCTCTCCTAGAGTTGATCAAATCAGGCGTTACTTGGCGGAACTTCATTGTAACCTAATGGAAGGAAAGAGGAACCCACCACGCACCCTCGAATTGACCACCACAACTGTTGCAATAGAAAAAGGTTGACAATACCGAACTCCTCTAAAAGGATAAGGGATATAGGAATGGTATTGGTTCCAGAAAGATACCTGACTTGCAGTATCTCGCTGTATGTGCCGACTATTCTTCGACACGTGTTTCGCATCTGCACGAGGCATCCTGAGGAGTGATGGGCAACAAGTGAGCTCCTAGAGTCCTATAGACGACCATAAGCTACGTCTTATGTTTTTCTCTTCCAGTCGCTATTCGCTGCTCAACGGATACGGTTACAGCGGCAAATATTAGAAAAAGAAAAATAACATTCGAGCCTAAGTTTGAACAAAGGTTACCGTCAAATTATGGACATCGACATTTATAAAATATCGCCATGCCTTTCTCGCGTTGCGTGTTCGTCAGCAATAGACCTATTTTCGATAAGTGAAGGCCAACAAGACTATTAAGCCCTCCCGCGCGGGACGTAAAAAATAAAAAATGGCCGGTAGTGCAGGCTGCTTTACCTCTTGATCGAGCAACAGCTGACCGGCGTCATTATTTTACCTATATCTCAGTTAGTTTTCAACGTATCACAAAAATAATGACGGTTTTTGCATCCTTGAAATATGCTTAGAAAACTTATTATAGATATATGATGTATAATTACCTTTTCTCTGCAGTTCGTTGAAATAAAACTCGAAAACATGAAAAAATCCTCTTCAATAAAACTTTTAACACACACTATCTCACAAATATTTAGCATTTTAGCAATTATTTACATCACTTTATATACCTTACTTAATGAATTTAATCAACAGTTAATATCAACTTCACTTATATTTTTATAAATCAACAAAAGTTTAAACACATCATCGGAATACGAAACGGCCGCCATAATCGCGCGCGAAACTGTGCCGACTTAGATTTACTTTCGTAAATATCAAAACCATAAGTTTATTATTTTATTATTATTTACTCATTAGTTTGTGATAAATAAGAAAGGTTATGAGTAATAGTACCGGCTTTTAACTACCTAATCTTACAAAACTGAAATGCGGACGGGTGTATTTACAACTTGCCGCCATTTTTGATAATGATATTTTGAAAATCGTTTTTCGTTATAATTTATACAATGATCATATCTAAACTATATTTTATAGCAAACAAGATTAGTTTCCGAGTATAATAACATATAATACATATAGTGAAATTACGAGATTGCGACGCTACACGTTTTTCAAAGCAGAGCTGTCGTCACTCTAACGCGCGCGAAATCGAACTTGTGGCAAACAATTTTCAGTCGTTATTATTGCAAAAAAAGTCTATAAAACTGACAACCAATTACAATGCAGAATTAAAAAGAATATTCATACTTTGCAATAGTGAAACATAATCTTATGGGTGGAATTATTTTAACGTCATTTCAAGTAGTCAGACATGGAGCTGTCGTTGCGGGACATACGTGTTTCCCGCAAGCACTGGACGGAACAAATTTTCCTGGGACATACGTATGTCCCGCCTGCGTTCCAGAGGTTAAGGCTAATTTTAGCAACAAATAGATTTTAACTGCGTATTGTATCATCTTTATATGGGGTTCTTTTTGACAAATTTTCCATTAAATATTGCAGAATGCCCTATGATAGTCCATTCTGAACCAATGATAGTTTCTTTTTATAAACATGTCTCGTAATTTCTTCTTCTTCTTTTATTTAAGAGGTAGCTCTTGTCAGTGAAGGATTTCTTTAGCGGGGGACTTTACAAACATACAACCAACGGACACAATGAACAGACTCGAAAAAACTATTTATGGCTCACACAAAGTGTTGTCTCGTGTGGGTATCGAACCCACAACACTCGGCGAACAGTCTATGTATGTATGTATATACATAGACTCACGCCTGTTTCCCGGAGGGGTAGGCAGAGACTACGAAACATCATTTGCAAAGATCCTGACATATCTCTTTTGCTTCATTCACTCCCAGCAGATTCTTCATGCATGCTCTTCTGTTCAGGGTACTTTTTACCTGTCCTGTTTTTAGGATGTCTCCAATCTGGTCAGAGAACGTCCGCCTAGGTCTTCCCCTTCGTCGTGTCCCATTCACACTTGCCTTGTATATCTGCTTGGTCAATCTTTCGTCATCCAACCTCTCCACGTACCCAAACCATCTTAGCATACCTTTCTCGATGCTTGTCACTACATCTTCTTTTACCCCACAGCATTCTCTTATCACACAATTCTTTACTCTGTGAGTCAAAGAAACATCACACATACTTTTCAGTGCTCTCATTTCTACAGCATTTATTCTACTTTCATGACTCTTCTGCCATACACTTTTTCCTTCTGTTTAACCCTCCAATACTATTCTAAGACAGTATCATGTTTTATCAAGTGGCCAATCATCTTCTCTCTCCGATTTTCTATTGTTCTCATAATTTACGTAGAATTTATGACCCAACGCAAGGGAAGAATTAAAGTAGAAGACAATAGGCTTTTATTTAGTAATATTAAACAAACATTTGTCTTGCTGTCACCACATATTTCTTAAATAAAAACGCCATAACCCAAAAGGAAACAACATTTTGTTTAAGAATTACGACTCTTGCTCGGTTTTAATAAAAAAAATATGTGTATGGCAGCGTTGCCAGGAAGGCGCTCTACTAGTTGATTTTTTATCTTGGAGCTTGGGTGTATTAATATTTTTTTTATTTATTACTAGTCGACGCCAGCGGCTTCGCACGCACATATTTTCGAATTGCCCGTTTTGCCCGATCCCGTGGGAATGTCGAGAAATACCGTCTTAGTGCGCCCCTACGGTCCCCAAGGAACATACATGCTAAATTTCAGCTTCTTGCGCCCTGTAGTTTCGGCTGTAGCTTGTCTGTCAGTCAGTCAGTAACGGAAGGATTTTATATAATTATACAGATTTATTTATTTATTTATTACGGCCGGTTTCAATATCCGATCCAATATCCTATCTGTTGATCTGGCTACTAGGAATAAATCCTTGACTTGACTATTATGACAACTAATCGACAACTCAAAAGGTTTCTATTGATGATACTCATTTGATAAAGATATGCTCAGAACAACTTATGGCCTAAGCCATGGAATATCGCTATTCCATTGGGTTACGGCCATGAGACGTCAGTCGTTTTGTGCAAAAATATTTATTTTTATAGACCCACGCCTGTATCCCCGAAGGGGTAGGCAGAGGTGTAATATTACACCCACATTTCGCCAGGAATATTTTAGGTCCCACGTAATAGGGGGCGAGACTATTGCTGTTACCGGGCACATCACCAGACTCCATGCTGCTACTGAGGATTCGGAAAAACCCAGTAGATAACACTTTTGCCCGACCCGGGAATCGAACCCGGTACCTCCGATCAGCAGTCGCATACGCTAACTACTCGACCACGGAGGCAGTCAAATGATAATATTCTGTCAAATCTGGTTAGCTATTGACGCGTATGTCTTTGAACATCTCAAACCACTGGACTGATATTGATACAGTCTAAATAATATACAGTTTAGCTCTATAATATCTAGGTCTAGGACCTATAGGATCTATCTGTAGTAGAATATTATCTATAGGGTCCGATTGCGGATCTGGTGTACATGTGATACTAACGAGGTGGAGGGATCGACCAGTCTCGTCTAAGATCAGAAAATTACTGCAATGAAACCTCAGATACTGGCTAGTTACTAATATATTTCGTGTAATTACAGTGACGTGTGTTCCTGAATTCAACGCGTGTGCTCTCAGCTGTAAAACTGAGGAGGAGGCTCGGAAGGTAGAGGTAAGTGTGTTTGTATTTCTAATAAGGCTCAGCCATACATAACGTCAATGGTACGAGGAGAGTCGAGTTCCCTTCTTCCTATAATCCCGGGTTTTTTTAAGCGGGGCGTGAAAAAGCTTTTCTAGAGGCCAACGGCACTCGAAGTGTTGCTGGACCTGCCCCCATTGCACCTGTTTATACAACAAGAAGCAACGATGTCGGCGGTCCGGCTAAGAGCTCTGAAGCTCTGGAAAGACACCAACACACCGCACACTAGCAACCTAAATACACTCTTTAAAGAAGTTCCTCTCACACAAGCCATTGGCGACCAAATACCGAAACAATTTGTGTTCGACAAGAAATACAAAATCCAACTGTACGAGGATCTACACGAAGGAGTGGTTAATCACAACGAGCTCACGATCTTCACAGATGGGTCTAAGACGGATACAGGTACGGGTTCAGGAGTATTCTCCGAGGACCTAAATATCAACATCGCAGCACCGCTGGGAGCCTACAACACGGTCTACCAGGCCGAATGTTTTGGCATAATCCTAGCTGCCACAGCAATCATGGCACGTGAGGTAAGGAAACGATCCAAAAGGATCCTCTCAGATAGTAAGGCAGTCCT
Source organism: Euclidia mi (assembly GCA_944739405.2). Classification (NCBI taxonomy): domain Eukaryota; kingdom Metazoa; phylum Arthropoda; class Insecta; order Lepidoptera; family Erebidae; genus Euclidia; species Euclidia mi. The sequence goes on from OX123203.2 coordinate 13,302,134, forward strand.
CTCAGCCCTCAAAAGCCATACTATCACCTCGGCGCTCACGCTTGAATGCCACCAGAAACTAACAGAGGTAGGTAAACAAAACAAATTAACAATGCAATGGATCAAGGGCCACAGTGGCTCTAGAGGGAATGACGCAGCCGACGTACTTGCCAGAAGAGGGGCCACTTTAGAGGTGGTGGGACCCGAGCCCATTATTCCCCTCCCTTCTGGATTTTATCGCAACCTGGTAAGAAATAGGACCAGGACCCAACACAACCAGTCCTGGATTGGTATTGAAACATGTAGGCAGGCCAAGGAGGCTCTTCCGGCAGTAGACGGTAAGATAGCTAAACAAATCCTCCGGCTGTCCAAACAACAACTGCGGACAGTCACGGCCGCCTACACAGGACACGGATTCCTTAACCCCGCGTTTTCACCAAGGTATAATACATGTATTTAACAAGTTTTTGACAATGTTTTCTTTTCTCATATACATGTATAAAACATGTTGTATACAAAACTATACACATGTATAAAACTTGTTGTACCTTATACAAAACTTGTATGTAACTTGTTGTAGACATGTATAGAAAACTTGTATGTAACTTGTTGTAGACATGTTTACAAAACTTGTATGAAACTTGTTGGTTGAAAACTTGTAGTTGTCTGCATGTTTATGATCTCATGTTTTTGTCGTAGCTAAACTTGTAGAATTCGAGACAAATTCAAGCAGTAGTTTTATTTTAAAAGAAAGAACCTGACTACGTTTTTAATTTATTTACTTCCCTATTAAACTGGTTCTTGACGTTCGTTATATTTTATTAACATCTTTAACACTGCCTCCGTGGTCGAGTCGATAGCGTATGTGACTGCTAAATAGAGGCCCCGGGTTCGATTCCTGGGTCGGGCAAAAGTATTACCTACTGGGTTTTTCCGAATTCTCAGTGGCAGCACGGAGTCTGGTAACTGTACGGCAATAGGCTCCCCCCCCCCTTATTACGTGGCGACCTTAAAATTTATGGCGAAATGTGGGTGTAATAAGTATTACACCCCTGCCTACCCCTTCAGGGATACAGGCGTGAGTCTATAAATAAAAAATAAAAAACATTAATGTACATTTGCGAAGGAATTGCTGCCAATGCGTCTTTTTTCTTCTGACGATCTTTATATATTTTATTTTTCACATTCCTCAGACATTCTTGTACATGCAAAAGCTCAATGAGTTCTAAAGTTTGTTTTTTTAACCACTCCGTTCTTCTTCTTATTTCATTTTCACGAAGTAAAAAGCGCGGTTCGTCCGGTATGTAAAGAATTTTAAACGGTTTTGTTTAGGAATCTCTCGACACTATGTTTATTCAAAAGTCTTTATGCACAAGTAAGTGTGCAGAGGCCAACTTAATACCACAGACATTTTCTACCAGTCAACCTTTTAATACGGATTTGCTTGTCATCATAGAACAGTTTTAGACAGATTACTATTTTTTCCACAGAACGTCTGCCGTCAAACCTTCGCAATCCCAAGGGATAGCGATATTTCATAGCTTAGACTAATGCCAGTATATTCAGAGGCACATTCTCAATGACAATTGACAATATATCTTTAGGACAACCGTGACCGATGGTTTAAATGGTCTCAGAGGCACGGTGCAGGCGATATTAAACTATATACCTATATATCACTAGGATGTCGCAACTTTATAAACGCATAACAGCAGATTTAGTACATAATAAGTTTAAAATTATTTTGTTTGTTTTCCAGTTGCCACTCCTCCTGTGATATCGTTCGCGTTCTACGTGAGCATGTTGGTGTTATTGTTCTTCCAACTGGCGTTCGCTGTGACGTCAGCTGCACTGGCCATCATCAATGCTACTAAGAACCCCACCGAACCTATCTTCGGTCTACCAGGTGAGACACTTCTGCGTCACCTACCGCGATGAACGTGCAGTTCAATACGTTTGTAGTGTTTTTCAAATCTCCTATGACTTATATAAGTCGAAATTACGTCACGTTTGGCGTGGCGTAGGTACATTCGCGTAGCGACACATTTTCTGAAAGTTCAGCGCTGAACTTTCAGCGACTGAAATATCGGTTGTAGTGTTCAGTCACATAAAAGCGACTGTTAGTTGTGAGTTGCGACACATGCTTCACAGAAATGTAGTTCGCTGTATCTCATTTAAGTACGTCGTTCATCAAAGAGCTTCATTTAACCTGTGGCAATTATCTCCCAATGAAAATCGAGCAGTGCTTGGCATCACTTCTCTCCTAATGTTCGGCATATACTGGGGCGTGTCTGGCTTGCAGGATCACCTTGCTGTTTCGTATGTAGCTATGAAAGACTTTGCTGCTGGACCAGGACTCGGATACTCATATTGGTAAGATACAAATAATATCAACCATTTTATAATTTGCCCCACTGTTGGCCATGGACCGCTTCCTCCTAAGGGATAAACCATAACCACCACGGTAGCCAAGTGCTAGTTGATAGAATTGTGCCAAGCTGCACTTGGCTGGATAATGACTTTCAAGAAGATTACGGAGACTTCGCAGATATTCGAGTTTCCCGACGATGCTTTTCTATCACCAAGTTAAACTTAGTTTACAAGAAAACTAATAAATTCACAACAAAAACAAGTCTCCAGAAATCAGATTAAAATACATTGCCTGTACCTTTAGTAACTTTCTTTAATAAAAAAAGCTACCTGCGTGTCTCCTGTACGGTCCCATTTTGCTACTAAATAACGGCTGCTAAGTTTCAACGATATGCATAGCTATATTAAACTGGCCTCTCGACGTGAAAACACCCACTACCGCTACCCTTCCGCGGCGAGATTGCTCTAAATATTTTATCACGCCTGCACTATTTATAAATCGCTGTAGGTTCAATGTTAAAGTCGAAACTAGGCCTTTTTCGCTGAATTTGTTTTATTGTTAGCTTTATAACTTGGTTGAAGCTTAGTTATCAGGCTTTATTGGTTTAATGAAACTGATTGCATTTTGCGTAAAAAGTCTTTAATAGTTTATTTCAAAATGATGGCTCATTTATAGTTATCGTAATTTGAACTCATATATTGCAAAAAAAATTATAACCTGTCAATTTCTTCGAGCTAATAATAGGATTTTATGATTGAAGTGAAACAAATTTTATCCGCTGAGACATGGTAGGCACACGGGTACATATCATCAGTCTCAGGGCGTTCAAAATAAACGCTGATATTGTGTATTGCCAATGCCTTATAAAAATGTAACCATATTAAGAATATTTATCATTGTATGACTGAAACTTTGCCTCATAAATCTCCTTCAATAAAGCTTGGATTTCAATGGTTAGGTGTCCAGCTATCGTAGCATAATTCAACGCATCATTATTTCTACTTATTTCAGGGTACTGATCACAGCGATTCTGTGTCCCATCGCCAACGTTGGACTCATCCAGGGCCGAGCATACCTCCTTGAGAAAGACCCGCCGCCACCGACAATCAAGTTAGAGAATCATTCTGATGGCACTATATTCTTGCATTAGTTTAATAAAATATTTAATATATTACAGCTAGCTTATCGTGATATAGTTACCTATGTAAATATAGGCTCAGGCAAAGAAGCCAAAGCAAAATCAAACAAGCCTGCTGTTTGGTTTCCTTATTTATTTTATTCATGTATTTTATAAACCGATTTCTTTCTGGCCTTTGGCTTACTTACAAGACAAGTTCTACTATCGCGCATGGTATTTAAGGATCTTGACTTAAATAAGTAAGCAAGACAAACGTAAAATCTATATCTCTTACTCAAGATTTATTTACTGTGGTTTGTTAGAGTTATGTATTGTCCTTCAAATTTATTTGATATCGCATAGTCCAACAGTGTTACGGATTTATTTTCTAAGGCCAAGCACTTAGCTACATAAATTGTTTTTACATTTTATTATGCTTTGTTCTATATTTCACACTCACCTGAAACCACAGTGAGCTCTACTTTCAACGACAATAATTAACAAAGTAAGTCGCCTCATTTGCGGCATTAACTTCAGAGCAAAGTCTCCTTTAGTAATGTTAGCAACGTGGTAACAGTCTTAATTGCTATCTTCTAAAAATATTCATTAATTTTCATAAACGTACGACTTAATTAATTTTACTTTAGACTAATTAATTTTGTCATAATAAGGAAGCTGTGATATTTTATTAAGTGCTGTGTAACTTATAATTTAGCGCTAATATAATTATATCTAATGAGTAAAATTAATTTTATTAATGTAATATATGTAATATAATTAATTTTATTTACTTAGGTATGTAAATATTTATAACTTATGTAATATAATTAATTTTATTTACTTAGGTATGTAAATATTTAATAAATATAACATTTTGTGAAAAGTGGTTTTATTTATAAACCTAACGAAGTTGATCCTCGAATCACTGATTTGCATATTAGAAATTAATACACTTGAACAACGAAAAGTGATTAAAAATAATCTGCTAAAAGATATCCATTTGGATATTATCTTATTATCTTTGGCGGTAATCGTAGTAACAGTGGTCGCCTTTATTGTAAATATAATAATAACCATTTACACGTATGATATGAATGACTTATATTTAAACAGCCCCACTACAGGGCCTCTCTTGTCACTATGGAAATGCCACAGTCCTTCAGGCTGGCCAATGGACAGATTTTACATGTCCCTCAAGCACATTATGGAAAACAAACTGATTTAAATTCAGCTACAACTAAGCAATAGATTGTGAATTCAATTTGATATCATATTTCTCAGACTTATTTTGTAATTGCTTGAAACTAAAATAGTTATGAACGTAGCTAGGTAAATATCGAATAGTATTGGAACCAAACGTGATGAAACATTCTACAAATTGAACTGAAATTAAAGGGTATTTATATTACCTGCATTTTGGGACTGTGGATGAAATTATTTTGTTTTAGTTCTCTTATACTATTTCAATATCAAAATAAGCTTGTCTTATTTATTTTAATCTATATTGTTCTAGACAATTTTTAAGAACATCAATTCATATTCTGGATACTCGGTTAGTATTTAAAAGCGAGTCCAGCTCTAAACTCTACAATTGATAGATTGCAAAACAAACATTGCAAATGGACGATGCATCAAAATATCGAAATGAAAATTGAATTCTAATAAATTAGTTATAATTTAATTATTCTATCAAAGCAAATATGGCAAAACTTAAATCAGCTTTCTAACAAAACCTAGTACCAGTCAAAACCCCTTTGTTGAAATCATTTCGTATCAGAACTTTTGTGGAGATACAAAAAAGTCGTTTTCGTTTGGTCGACGCGGTCGCGACGACTTTTAAATGGTTAAATTTTCTTATTTATATGCAAATAAGAGAATTTTATCTTTGTTAAAAGTTTTGTGAATAAACGTTACCATTTGGGAAATCAGTTATTCTTTTATTTCGTATTAGTAAATGGTTTGTAGTTATATGACGTAGTTTTTCTACAGACTTTATTATTTCTTTGAATCAACTCTTGATTATGTTTTTAATATTAACAAAAGTCATCAGTAAGGTTCTAGATGTCAGTAAAGTTATTTTATAGTATTTGCTAGTATATGGTACCAAAAACCAAAGTCATTAGTATTTGCAAATGTATAGTACCGACAAGCACAACTAAAATAGCATTTAAATGTAACCTCAAGTCAGACAGTTCAAATCGTCGCAGCAGACACGAGTGCTTACGTAGTGAGGGCATTTAATAATCTAATAGCACAGGTACAATATCCCGTTACTATTGGCTGATTGCTTGCACATTGAAGTGTGCGCGCCCGACATGAGTGCTCGGACGGGTTTTAAGGAACAAGAAATTATTGTATACGAGACCTGATATCAGTGTTTTTACAGATTTAGTGTCAGTGTGGTAGTACTGATGCATAATATTGTTTAGCTTATGGTTAAACAGTAAACTGAATCAAACGCTGTTTAGAAACACACAATTCTAAGAATTAAGAGACTTTTTTGAAGCCTTAAAATGCTTTGTATCTCGAGAATTGCATATATATCTTTCTACTTGTGTAAAGCCTATACGGTAAGGTGATGTGACCAATTATCACGTCAATTTTCTACTACACTTAACTAATCTAGGAAACTATTTTGGAGCCTGGAACAAATTGCACGAGAAATAAAGAGTTAGAAAGAAAAATTTCTATGTTTTTGTAGAAGAAAAACAACGGTAAACTAACATAACCGAAATAGGTAATATTCAGTAGTAAATATTATTGATATTAGTACACATAATATATGCATAAACATATCGTCGATGTGTATCTTTACGTATAAAAATATCTAATCAATCTTATGTGTGCCAGATTGATTTTAAATACATTAGGAAATCAAAAATCTTATCCAAAGCTTTATGTGTGCCAGATTGATTTTAAATACATTAGGAAATCAAAAATCTTATCCAAAGCTTAACAAGTAAGCGCTATCTTAATTTACTTGAAATTTTACATCGATAGGTTAAATTTAAGTATATTATCTATATTATGTGATTATATAATCATGAAATTAACTGTATCGTTTGTCTTGTTATCTTTTTGCAGTTGATAGAAACTGAAGTACAGAGTGCCACATAAATTACATCAAGAGTCTACGTCAAGTTTAAAATAAATGTTCAAGCTAAAATAAAATGTAGCAATAGCTGTTACTCGCATTTCATATATTATTAAATCTTTTACTAGCTGCCTACGACATGAAAATAACCCACTGTCCAAGTTTCTCAGTTGGCAGTGATATATCAGTCTGAATAAGTATGTATGATGAACTATATGAATAATATAATTAAAAACAGGAGCGGACTGATGCAGTGATACTCAAGGTCAAGTTTATCTAGTAATAAATTGTATCCTTTGATTTACTTATTTCTTCTAATCGCTTCAATCTTTTGACTTGTAGAGTAATGTAGTTAAGAGCGAGGTCCAAAATTTGAGCTGGCAGGCTCAGACGACCTAAAGCAATTAGGAGTCCGTCATCAATCATTTCGTTGGGTCCAGTGAATCTGTTAAGCATATATAGCGAAAAAAAAAGTATAATACTTTATGAAATTTACAAAGTTTTGGTAAACAGATTTTTAATGACCAAAGTTTTTACTTGTCGTGCCTAAATAAATAGAAAGATGGTAATTACTGTTTTAATAATGAGGTTTTTCTTTTGTTTTGATCGTATTATAATTAAAACTATTTATTTTCTTAGCACACAAGGTGAATATCTCATGAAAGACACATTGATAGATACATTTTGTAGACGTGTAGAATTGTGAAACTACCAACCACTTTGGTATGATGTTTGTGATTAAAAAATCTACTAACCTTCTAATCGGCCGAGCTAGCGTTGCGTGATTCATGAATTGTTTAGAATTTTCTTAGTGCAGGTTGGCTATAAAAGGAAAATAATGATCAACCGTTGTTCTTCGTGACAAACGATTTCAAAACTGTAAATATTCTAAACACGTACAAAACTTGAGCCGCTGCAACTTGTGCTTAAAATAATTCGTACTCATTCACCTATATTGATTTTTTTTCCTGAATCTCAAAGTAAAAGTCATCCATTTCGAAAAGTTGCGCGGCAAAAACGTTTTTCTCTTGTCTGCAAAAGTTTATCGGTTGCCATCAATATCGGCGATGTACAGTAATTTCAGTAAAACTATCCTATTAGTTCCACGCATCAGTTACTTTTGGAGTATTGTTCGAAATTTCATCTGGAATTTCGAAGCTGCAATTTTGGCGATGAAGAATATTATGCTTATTTGCAAGTATATCTATATTTATTTTATCAGATAATACTAACCTAAAACCTTGAATTATTAATTATCGCTAGTCCCGTGCCTCGGCGAGCACGTTCACGAAGCCGTCGGTCCCGGTTGTCATGAAGATCTTTGACAGTCGTTACAGGGCGTCAGTCCCTACTTAATCAACTGACACTAGTCTAAACCATGGAATATCGCTATCCCTTCGGGTTGCGGAGGTCAGACAGGCAGTTGCTATGTGGAAATGCTAATTTTCAGCCAAATCCGGTTAGACTAGTAAGCGGACCCCAGATTGAAACTGGGATAACGCTAAGAGGATGATGACCAACCTAACCTGGTCTTGCAAAAGTGCGATTTAATAATTTAAGAAAAATTTAAAATTACTGTCTTTGGTAATAAGGTATATTATTTCAAGATAGGGACAGCGGTAGTGCATGGGCGGTTAGACAGCCGATTGCTACCTTTCACATCCAATCAAGTACTCAGAAAAATGTAATGGGTACTGTAAAATGCAATTATAATTGGATTTTCTAATTTTAAACTATAATAATACATTAACAATGAATTGGTTAACGCTGTTCCATTCTCAAACTGTCAATGGCGATAAATGAACTATCAGACTTGCACATGACTTTAGATTTAGCACCGAAGTAGTTGAAACCACAATTGGAATACAGGTGTGAATAATTCAAAGTAAACAGATTATATTTTTAAGGAGTGTGTTAATTTCGATAATTAAATTAATGAAAACAGCAAATCGTTTAAAATCGTACTCATATTATAAATGTCAATGTGTTATATTTAAATTGTTTTCGTTTCAGAATGTCTGGATTTTACTTCTCATAATATAACTGTCATAGTTTCATTTCTCACTATCACTGAAAACATAAAGTCAACTGTCACTTTAGTCTTGCTGTCATTTGTGTAGCACTTAGAATAATAATATCGACATTGCACACGAACTTCCATCAACCGACATACAGATCGTGTTAAATCGAACCCGACAGGACTATCGGCGAGGCGACCGCGACCGCTTAAACCAGTACGCCATAGGTGCTGTTTGTATTTCTAATGGGTCAGAGGACTTTTATATCGCCTTTCAAAACTACTTCATAGTATGGTCCCAGTCAACCTCCCTGTGGCACTCTCCATCAAAAGTCAAAGTTCAACAAACATTATTTCGTTTGATGGTCCTGTAAAAACTTCACCGCATGTAGGTTAAGTTGGAAGCGTCAAGAGGTTGTCATAACGGGTTCCCTTACAAATTGCGGGTCCCTACATATCGAGGGATAACGATATGTAACGAAAGAAAAGGTTTGCCAATATCTGGAGAAATTGCCATTGATTTTTTTTAGGATGACGGCCGACATTTGTTGGTGATAAAATATAATGGCAAACTGCGGTAGATGGTTTTGATTGTCACTGCCTGCTACTTCGGTTGAAGTTGTAAGTTGGAGAAAAAGTCGATGGTCAAGGTCAAATTAAGGCTGCGTCACAGTGACTTTGAATACGCTCATATAAAAGAAAATGAAAAGCATAAAAAAGGTTATATTTGCGTTGTAAACACTTGCATTTACGTAGGTCTACATACCGAACAGTTCGTCTACAATGGAAATAAATAAAGCAAATGGTAATGATTGTAAATGGCAATTTAAATTATATAACCGTAAAGTTCGAACTTTAGAAGTAATGTTGAAGTTAATATCCGCGTTGAACTTGCTCTGTTCAATATCATCGAATGAAAATACAGTTGTTATGATATAATTCAATTTTGTCACGAAACCTCGAAGATACCGTGAAAATTCTTCAAACTGATCACAAAGAAACTTTTCTTTTTATATTTACAAAGTTGTAAATAGCAAATACTTTGCTTGGTATACAGACGTTTCTAATTCAGTAAAAACATAATTTTGATCCTCTTGTTTAATTTTGGAATATTTCCAAAAAAAATGTTGGAATAAATCGAATAAATAATCATTCAAACATTTTTTCCGAAATGTTTTTTTGTGATGAACAAGGCAAGAACGATCAGACATACCTACTCGTATTTAATAACAAATATTCTAAAAACAAATATTCTAAAATAATTCAGAAAAGTAAAGAGCTCAAAAAAAGAGCTTTATTCGCAGAACATGTTATTTTTTGGTACTATCTTTTTACTTGATTTGACTGTCTCCGCGTGGGTTAAAAAGGTAGCCTCGTCACTTTGAAGAAGTTGGAGTTGTTCGATCCCCATAAAGTAAAATTGTTGTGTAACCCGCACATTGCTGTATCGTAAGCTTTTTGCGTGTGTTGATTGAACGTGTTTTCCTTGGTGATAGTACTCTAGAATGCTTAATGCATCTTATTTAAAAATAAAATCTTTAAAAAACAACAAGAACATTATTACTTATCAGACATACCAAAAAAATACCTGGTAGGTATCTATTTTCTTGATCTTGTGACATGAATTATTGTTACAAAAATCAAATGGATCAGAAATTTTAGTAGGTATTTATTTACAATTAGCTCTTATATTAGCGCTTATTTTACCATTATCAAAGCTATGCTTTGAGGACAATAAATTGCAGATCTTGTAACGGGTTCTGGTATTAAAACGCAGTAGAGGTTCTAGTTGCGTTTATTGCCGAGTATTTTCTCACTTCCCTTGCCACGAGTATGACCGACCAACAACACGACACTGGCCTGAACACTAAGGGCTGCAGTCTCCCACGCTGTTCCTTCCGGTAGTGTGCAGGGCAGGTTGCTCGTAGGGCTGCGCGTAGCAGCAGATCCTCGCAGGCCGTTAGTTCAGCTGGCAGGCGTTGGCGGTCTGAGTGCGATGAGCAGGGCAGGCCAGACTCTTCGGCAGAGGTGACGCCGAAGACGATGCAGGAAGTGTAGTTGTCTAGGTAGACTAGCCCGGAGCCTTAAGGTGGACCTGGAACCTGAAGGGAAACAGCATTAGGAAAGCCGCAACCAATAGAGTCAGGCAGGCGGCGTCAGCCGGCCTCAGCTAGCAGGTAGAGAGATGGGCAGTACGCTAGTGCAGTAAATGTAGTAACTCACCCGTAGCTGGGACCAGGATACACGTATGAAGTAGTAGTAGTGGCACGTAGTTAGGCACGGTAACAGTCATTAGCGGTGCCGGTCTCTCTGTCGGCCCCTATATATACTGGGCCCTCCATCAGAGCTCGTGTCGGCGCATAACCAAATATGGGCAAAACTCACGAGCGCGGACGATGGCCTTCTCTGATTGGCCGAGCGTATGGACGGTATTATGACGTACACTCGGTAGGTACCGGTCATACGTTACAATCTAAGGTCAAATATAATCACGGTTACAGTACCCTATATAATTGATTAGCCACCCCGAAACTACAGCTGATCTACATCCAGTACAACTTGCTGTCTAGTGTCAGGTGTTCATACACATGGCGAGCATCAATTCTGTTGTCGAGTCGAGCGTTGTATTTATGGCGATATAACTCATCATGGTAATATTTTTTTTATGGGACTAATCCCACCCTCATTCCCACTACTTTGTCACCTGTGTAGCCAGGTTCAGCAGCAGTGACCATTGATGACAACGAGTTTTCATACTCGTGAAGTCCCGGGGAAAGTTAAACTGTCTTGGAACCCGCAACGAACTTAATCAGAAGTATATTGGAGGAGTTGGAAAATGAATAATCCACTTCCCTCCTTAACAAAGCGGGAGACAAGCAACGAAGAGATATAGTGATGAGAAAAGATACGCACCACGGACATGAGCATTAAGGGGGCCTAAATTGTGAACTATACCTGTTTCCAGTAATATGTATGGCAGAAACGCCTAAACGCACGGAAATTCGTCCTACTTGCCACAAGATCCGTATAGTACACTACTCCAGAAGTTACCTCTAATTCGTTAAGCATGATATTACGTTCAATTTGCCAAAGACTACACTCCCATAGAATGTGATGAGCAGATTGTTCATAATTGTTGCCAGATGTTGAACATTGGCATAACGGTGAATCAACTAGCGTAAATGAATACAACTTGCTCTTAAAGTTGCCATGACCTGTAAGAAATTGGGCTACACCAGCAACCAGTTCCTCGCCAGTCGCTCACGGACGCATGGGAAGAACTGGTAGAGGTGACGGCTCTTAGTTGATGTGTTCCAGCGACATTGCCATTCATCAAGAAGATCGTCATAGACTGTGGATTGATGGTTCAACAATCTAGCGATCTTATGTCTGTCGCGCGGAGCTAGAAAATTTAGAGCCATGTTATCTCGTATCACGTATTACATTGCTGCTCGTCTTTGTGCCTCAAGATCGACTGGAAATACACCTGCCAGTACTGGCAAAGCTTCAGTACTAACTGTCATATAAGCCTTGCACAGAAATATCAACGCGAGACGTTGACTTTGTAGCATTTTACGTCGTACAGCACCGATAGTAGCTCTATCAGCGCATGCAGGCGCACCATAACACATACAACCCAGATATGTTGCACCATAAATTACTTTTAAAGTTTTGAACAAAAGCCCCCATGTCGCAGTTGATATCTTTGACAAGGCGTAAAACTTCTTTTAGATTTTTCACCTACTGTTTTAATGTGCTCGACAAATGAAAAGTTTCTCTCTAAAACTAACCCTAAATAACAAACTGATTCTTTGTTTCTGATGGTGATGTTATTGAATTTTATTCGAGGCGGTGTTTTTAAGTTCACTTTCAAAAGTAATTGAAATGTTTTCTGTGGAGAAAAATAGAAACGATTGCGTTAACCCCAATTGTTGATTAAGTCTAAACATTGATTAGCTAACCTTTCAAGTCCTACCCTAGTATTAGATTGAATAAGTAAAATACCGTCATCTGCGTATCCGGTCAATGAGCAACCTGGTGGTAGTGGTATGCTTAGAAAGTCATCAAAACCTAGATTCCATAAATACGGGCCTAACACTGATCCCTGCGGACAACCCATAGTCAGCGCCTTCGACACAGCATGGTGGCCTAATTTTAACTTTGCTGTTCCATGTAGGAAATACGTATAAATGAGGGAATATATGTTACTAAAGCATCCACGAGACTTTAATAGTAAAAGCATTGGCCACCATGCGTTGTCGAAAGCGCCAGATATATCTAAGAATATACCTAGCACATATTGTAGTGTTGATGACGAAACTATCTTCCTAACTGCGTCAACTGTCGATTTACCTACTGTGAAGCCAAATTGTCTATCGCTAAATCTAATACCGCTCGGCAGAAGCCGGGGAACTACGAGGCGTTCTAAAAGCTTTCCTGGTGATGGTAACAATGTTATTGGCCTATATGACTTAGGGTCGTCGGACGGTTTGTCTCCTCTTGTTGGTATGATCCTAATGTAACCACTGCGCCATATACGAGGAAAAATACCTTCTGCTATGCAACGTTTAAACACAAACAAAATGGACTCACCAGATGTTTTACAAGCTTCCTTTATCATATTGTTAGAGATTTTGTCTCCGCCTGAAGCTTTGTTAGGCGTCAAAGATCCGACAGCATTTATAAATTCGTCACAGGATGGTAGGTCTGACGCTGGTGAAACGGGTTGCAAAGCAGCCCATTGTCGGATCTGACGGTGGTAGTCTGTGTCATTCTCCAGCCGATCGTTGGGTATCAGACAATTCAAGAGATAGTCCGTTGTCTCCTCAATACCAGTGGAATGTCTACCATAAATTTTGATATTTTGGGTATAAGCTAAGTCGAAAGATCTATTTGCTTTAAATTCGTGATATAAAGGAGACCACGGACCCTCCCTATCGAGTCTATCAACAATCTTACGTAACAAATTTCTTTTGCATTTTTCAACTGCAGACCTATAATGAGATCTAGCAACTCTAAGAGCAATGAAGGCAGTATCATAAACGTCACCTGTTATTTGACGTCTTTTTAATAGATTTAACTTTATACGTGCTCTGCGGAAGGATCGCCGAAGTTCAGCTAAATTGTTATTCCACCAATCACACCTACGAGTGTTGGTGATAGAACCACGGCCAATGGCAACATCCGCACAATATATGAAGGTGTCAGACAAAATTTCAGCACTCTCTTCTACAGAAGTGAAGTATTTGACATGTGACGCGAATAGTGAACCAAAAAGATTCCAATTAGCTCCTTTTGTTTTATATCTAAAATTAATAGAGGATATACATGACGAGTCCCGTGGCAGCCTTGACGTGAATTCGTACACGATTAGGCGGTGGTCACTACATGATGCGTCCGGTAGGACACGCCACCTATCTATACGAACGTCCCCACAAGAAAGTGTGACGTCCATAGAAGACTCGCCCATGGGGCTGCAAAAAGTAGGTGGTGCATCTGGTGTGTTGTGGATGGATAAATTCATTTCTGCAATGAAATCCTCGACGGCGCACCGTCGATCCCTATCAGAAGAACGATATTTGCCATACCATAACGTAGATGATGCATTCACCTCGGCACTAATTATGACCTTATGGCCCACAAGGGACCTTAAAACCAAGCGAAGATGGTGTAAGTAAGGGGCAACCGGATGTGAGTACTGAAAGTAGCAGCTGACAACATAAACTCTAAAGGACGCAGAAGATACCTCCGCAACCGCACAGTGTGACGTCATGAGATTACTAATAGATGTTACAGTTAAGTTTGAATTCGCGACATAAATCCCAGCTCGTGCTTAGCCGTCCAGCTGTATGATTTTATTACTCTGGCTTGTATTTTGATATTGTTCTTGTACGAGAATTACGTCTAACTTATATTCTATAACTAAACGCTCTAACTCTAATGTCGCCACCCTATCGTTGTGAAGGTTTAATTGTCCTATAACGATATTATCCATGATGTACCTACCTAAGTATGAGGTTCCCTAAACTATTAATTCAGTAGTTAGTATTAAGAATTAGTTGTTCTAATTTCAACTTATATGTGGGACATTCCTGAGATCCGCAACGATGGTCATGCGGTTTCTTAAGGCGTTTACATGCTACGCATGAAGGTTTAAAATCAGGAAGATCTTTATTTGAGCATGTTTTTGTTTCGTGTTCCCCAGCACAGTGAGCACAAGCAGCTGTTTTATACGTACAAAACCTTTGAACATGACCGAATTGTTGACATTTTGAACACCGCACTATTTCTATGTCGTCTATAAACCTACATGTTGCCCAATCTATAAACAATTTTTCTTTTTTGCTAACAAGATGTTGGTCAGGCCTATCCATTTACGACCACTATCTAATTTACGCCTACGAGTGATTTTGGTATTTTTAATAAACGTTTCCTCATCTACACTTACCTCATTTTTGATATTCTGACGGTATAACGCCGTGATGAACGCTTTGTCCTCCATAGCACCGGGTACGTCCTTGACAAGAATGCGTGGCTTACGCCCTTTCGGCTTCTCTAGACGTAGACCGGCAGACCTAATCGCACTTACGGATTCCAACTTTTTGAGTTGTTTTTCGTTGGCTACACGTAGTACTACCCCAGACTTGGCTGTTTTTTTGACACCTACTATTTGAAAGCCTTCGTCGCAAGGTTTGATGGCCTTCATCAGTGCCTGTTTCGTAGCGGATGACGGCCCGTATTCAGCTGAACGCTCTGTAGTCGGGTAAGCTACAATAGCAGGGCGTTGGACACGGTGAGACTCCACCGTGGCTGCCGCCGGCACTGACTTCGCTGGTAGACGAAGGCTAAGTTTTTGTGCGTACGTCGGCTTTTGCTGATTGTTTTTTAAGCTATCTAACTCTCGTTCCAAATGCGCCATCCTAGTTTCGTTACTAGACGATTTTAATGCTAGTATGGATACTATACCTGTTATACGCTGCGTAAAATCCATTATGGCAGTTTTGTTAGCGATGTTAATACGCGATCCTTGATCGTTCTCTAACTCATTTATGTTGGCCAAATAACTAGTTGCCTGAGCTACTAAATCACAATAACTATCAGAATAATTGACACTATTTACCAATGGTTCGCTTTGAAAACAAACAACAAACGAAAAAAAACTTATCATCTGGCGTAATAAACGATGGTGAGTGGTGACATATCACTAAATAAACGTTTAGTCGTTGGCGACTTCGGTGTACAAAAATCCGTGCCGCCACCACGATCAGGTGGTTCATTACAGAATAAAGACATTATTACCTTACCTTATTTAACTATACTATATTGTATCCGCAAAAGGAAACCTAAACACAAATATATTTAACAGTAAAAATAATTTAGTAAAATACTTACCTACTTTTTTCGCAGTACCTACATTAAGAAAAATAAAAGACTTACCGATCGATTAATTACACTTATTTACACTATTTACAATATAATATGTACAAAACTTACAATACACGGAGCCTAAACCCTAAAATACACAACCAGAAGCAACTCACGAGCTGAGAAATTATCACAAAACCGGTAAAAAGTTATTTAAAAAACACAGCTATTTGTTTCGCACCACACTGTACGAAGCGTGGGAGGGAAGTGTGCACAGACTAATTAGAGATGCTAACGCATGAAGTGTGTATTCATCATGGTAATATATTTCTCGTGCTTAATATTCGGTAATATATGGAAATGTGGTCTGGTGAGTAATGGGTAAGTGGTTATGATGAATTATTGAATTACTTCAGTTTATCTGTGAACGTGATTGTGTGATGATTGAGTGAGTGATAATGGTGTGAGAAAAGATATGAAATCATTTTAGAAGTGTAAATTCATTATTAAAGACAATGTTTATTTATATTATAACCGAATTGTACTTTTATAACATACTAGATAAGCCCGCGGTTACACCCGCGTTATTTAGGGTAACTGCTCCGCTCCCGTGGCTCATAGCGCGATGTTATATAGTCTATAGCCTTCCTCGATAAATGGGCTATCAAACACTGAAATAATTTTTCTATTCGGACCAGCAGTTCCTGAGATTAGCGCGTTCAACCAACCAAACAAACAAACCAGCTCTTCAGCTTTATATATTAGTATAAGATTGTTCTGAGACTGATAAAGGACATCTTATATTTTGGACAGGCATTCTATTAAAAAAGGTATAAGTCTTTCTACGATCACGATCAGTCGAAACGTCGAGTCTCCAATTGCTGTAAATATATTATTACGATTAATATCTATAAAAGATAAGTACGTACATTTATATTAAGTCTTTATCTTTATTTGAGAAGGTTAGTTAACATGATTTTCTTAAACGACCAATAACAATTTAAATTTCTCGAGAACCCACTTCTGAATACACACTGTTCAGTTTTTTGTTTACACATTTTCCAGTAGTTGTTATCACGCTTAAATGTACCTTTCCCAGTAGAATAAGATAGCATCTGACAACTTACAGGAAAAGTTTATCAAAAAGAAATCGTGGCGGCATACCTATCCATTATTCCTGTATCGCCTCCTTTAATCTCCTATCAGAGAGGATGTTTGTCAGAATATAAAAAAAACATGGAGTGTGTGCGTGTGAGTTCGGGAATTGCGCCCGTAAATTATACAACAACAGTCACCTGTGGTGTCGTTTACGTGGCACGTGTGAGTTGGGGTGTGGTGCCAGTGGCAGAGGGTAAATATATCTTCGTGCATAAAATAATGTAAGCTAAATCGCGCTATACAGCTTGTACCTCAGTCTTCCGTGACCACCAATCCTGTAAAGAAATCGAAGCGTCGGGTTCTAATAAATAATGTAGTTTATAGATTATTCGGCTTAAATCACGAAAACCCAGGAAAAACGAACTAAAATCTATATCTATTTATCTATTTCTGCCTAATCTGGCTAGATTAGGAAGCGGATATCTGATTCCAAGACGAAACTCTTAAATGTGAACTGGATAACTCTAAGACGATGATGACACTATCGTGCCGCATGCCGTGATCTACATATACAGCTGTATCTGTAGATCACGGCGCGAATGCTATGTTGATTATGCAAGAGGAGATAAATCACCTCTCTATTGAGGTTACCGAAGTATAAAAATTGAAATTCAATCATAACGAAACAACGCCACGTCTAACAGTAGATTCATCACAAAATAATTTATATTAACGTTGCAAGAAATTGAAAACATTCCTTATCAAAAAACATGTGTGCCATCTATCCGCTATCATTGCGACCCTCCACAATAATTCGACGGTTCTGTATCTACTTCCATAAATCCAGTGTCGAGGTGGATCGTGTATAAAAATTGGCTCACGCACACATACACACGTCTCTGTGGGTGCATCTGTTACATACCTACTAACTTGGTTTGCTCCTTATTTTATTCCGGAGACGATTTCGGGATTATCTACTTAGAATATATGGGAGTTTGAGATGAAGATAAGAAGGTTTTTTGTGTATCGGAAGGATTATGGAAAAGTTAATTCGGTAAACAAATTTACAAGAAAGATATATATTTTTTATACAACTTCTAAAAAGTTTCTAAGCCATGAAATATCGCTAAGTCGTTGGGTTGCGGTGGTCACACGGTAGTCGATCTGAGGAGAAGCTAATATTCTGTCAAATCTGGTTAGACTAGAAAGCAAAGCCCGGGCTCCCGGGCGAAAGTGCTAGATACAACCAGGTTAACTCTAGGACAACGATGACCCCAGCTGTAGTAAAACGGGGCCGTACCAGCATAGCCGCCATATTATTATTATACTTACAGTATATCTGTTTCGTCATGGCCATAAAATCTGCCGCTGTTGCAAGATATTCAATTACACTGCATATTCTCACAGTCTTACACCTCAAGGCAAAAACTGAGTAGTGACAGATTATCTACAGATCTAGTGGTAAGGTAACCTGTCGCAAATATGTACATATATTAAATGTCAGTGGTGCACGCCGTGGATTCTAGACTCTGCGTAGCAATCTGTCAGTCCCCCCACTATGCTATTGCTGCGGAGATAATAATTTTGCCATTATCTACATATATGACGATGGTCTCGGGTTCGATCCCCAGTTACCCCGGGCACACACCTATGACTTTTCGAAGTTATGTGTGTATTAAAATAAAAATATTAATTATCGCTCGCTTAAAAATGTGCCCGGTAGATGGCAATAGGCTCGCCCCCTATTACATTGGGACCGAAACATATCTGGCGAAGTGTGGGTGTGTAATGCACCTCTGCCTACCCCTTCGGGGATAAAAGGCGTGAAGATATGTTATGTTATGTTATCTACTTATATGTGGCATCGCCATAATTTATATACTTATATGGTTTCTTAAAATATAGGCCCAACCATCCAACAATAGATTTTCCAAATTAACGGTAAAACTCGACTTTTAGAAGAGGATTAAGGTTTTCCCCAAAGTCCTAAGAAATGTACGCAGTAATGTGGTGAAT
Organism: Euclidia mi; assembly: GCA_944739405.2. NCBI lineage: Eukaryota > Metazoa > Arthropoda > Insecta > Lepidoptera > Erebidae > Euclidia > Euclidia mi. The sequence continues at coordinate 13,321,191 of OX123203.2, forward strand.
TTCAAACCGTGTTCCCAATAGGTTTACCTGTCTGTCTTAGAAGTTTTCCCTCACTTGTTTATTTATTCGGAACGTGGATTGATAAGGGATTGTGTGGAACAGAACCTTTGTTTGTCATTTTAGATAGCAATTTGTGTGACAGGAGGTACACGTGTCGAAATTCTTTGTCTCGTGGGAAGTAATGAAAGTTGTTCGAAATATTCTTGAGTTTGTTTATCGTGTGGTTTAAGCTTTTGTATAGTTATAGGGTTTCATGCTTCTTTTTTATTAGCCGTAGTCGTACTTTTATTGACAAGTGAGGGTGTGGAGGAAGAAAGTTGTGGTGTTCCTCCAACTAGAGGTAGGAGCCTCTAACCAAGCTGGATGGTCGTACTTGGTGGCCTGCAGGCCGACGGATATACTTTGGAAGTTGTATATATGCGTCGTAGCGCGCGAAAGTTGCTTGCGCGGTTCAGGATCATTTGATTTTTTCCCGCGTTGTTAGATGGCGGAGTGTAGAGGTAGTTCCGGCGTCATTGGTTAGATGGCGTAGTGATGGTTATCAGTATATTATCTGTATAATCTATGGTTATCATCTTCGTCCGATTGATGACTCCGGTGGTAGCTGGTCGCTACAAGGGTATTATTATTGTAACTGATATTGTTTTTAATTTAAAACGGGCAATCAGCACCAAACTATATACTGGAAACAACCTTTTAAGGATTTTGGCGACGAGTGATTGCCGGGTCAAGTACTAATTTCTTTTGGCAATGCCTATTATATACCTTCCAAACGCTTTAGTTTAATGGAGATACCGCTACCTTGCAGAGGGTCTTGGATGTAAACGGTAGCGTTAGGTGATGATGATGATTTCAAAAATTCTAAGTATACTAAATAGTTGTGTCACCAAATAGGTAACATTAAATCCCTCAAATCGAAACTTTGATCCGCTATTGTATTCATTTATACTCGGAATATTTTCTAACCCACTTATAAATTAGTGCATTACGCGTATTTAATTACGGAGAAGGAAATTGACATCCATATTTCACCGAGCGTGTTAGCTTCCGTAGCCATTTGCATGAACATCGACAAATGTATAAATATTTTACTTAATAATGATAATATATATATATATATAATTCCTCCGTTATTATATTTATATATATATATATATATATATATATATATATATATAATAACGGAGGAATTTTATATATACAGATAGTAATAATACCAAACATACAAATTAAATAATATCGACATATTCAATTATCCCATTCATTTGCCCCAGTTTCCCCACTTAATTTGTACATGCGTACCCACATGAAACACATATCAATGTTTATAATGTTATTATGTTCAAGTTTCGCCTCACTGAATCCATTTATTCAGTTGTAGGTAATTAAAAGTTCCGCAAAATTTGCATATAACTATTTGAAAACCTTTGCATTTATTTACCTGGTTGACTTTGTAGTCAGACATCAAATCCACCTGGGATTTGATGTTTCATGGATTATGGGGAATAGTTTGTTTTAAAAATACTAGGAATTTGACCTGCTCACTTTTGGAGTTCGAGGGAAATCTCGGTGAGCGGAATATTATTTTGACAGTGGATTGCACCTGGCTTGGTTTATAGTGTTATAATGGTGATTATAATAGAGTTATAGCCGCTAGAGATGGTGTGTGACAGCAAAAAAAGCTATTGCCTGTCTGACTTCCACAACCCGAAGGAATAGCGATATTTCATGGTTTAGACTGGTGTTAGGAAGTTTATTCAAAGATACTCCTTATAACGGCTGTCCAAGATTTTGATGACAACCGGAACCGATGGCTTAATGTACTCTCCGAGGCACGGGGCAAGCGATAATCAACAAATCAATACGCACCGAACTCCGAAAGGTCAGTGGTGACTGCCGTGGATTCGAGCCCCTCTGCATGGCATTTGATTGGGGTCTCCACTTAGTTATCCCAGCCTATTATTATCATTTAACTTGAATGCACTAAAGTACTAGACCACGATATACCGAATACATTTCAATGATAGTTTGACTGATATTTGCCCTAAATTGGATCCAAATTGATTAAATGTAGCGCCAAATATTCCAATAAAGAGGTACCTTTAGGTAGAGTGTACTGTCAAAGACGCTTACTGGTGTTATCGACAGTAAACATCAATATACATCATACGGGTAAACAAACAGAAACTAATTTGAAACTCCGCCGTGAGGCCGTGATGTCTTTTAACCCATTTACCTGTTTAGGGTTTAGAAAATTAAATATTTTACGGTGTACATATAGATACGTTAATATTTGATGTATTTTTTTGAAAGACTATTCACATCACGCTGCTATGGAACACCTACGGAGACATTGCGTTTTCTTAAGTGGGTAGGCTTCAAGCACATGTAAGTGAGCGTTACACACAATCGCTCTGCATGCCCAAGAGGCACATAATTTGCGTTGCTATAGAAACATAGCTAGCTCTATATACTTTATGTGCTCTAGGAACTAACCCAAAAAGTAAACATTTCCAGAAACCGTGAGGAAGATCATATCAATAGCATTTCATGTTAAAGTCCTTTTGTCTGAAGAGACTCACTCCCACTCTAGCCAGAAAAACAAATGTTTAAACTGGGCAACTAAACACGGTACTATTTTGTAAGGCTGTTCGCTTATATCCGGTGTCTGGGTACTTGATACTTGATGGCACGGGCTGTTTCCGCAACTCCACGTCTTGGCGTGTATTTTGCGTGCGGGTGGAAATGGTGTCGTTATTCGAGCCACCCCAGCTCTTCGAGGAAGGCCAGCAAACTCTTGATGTGGCCCACGGCTTCCCTCAGGGTGCTGTTTTTCGTGAGGTACTGCTGCCTGTACTGTGCGACCTCAGGGCAGTCGAGGAGCAGGTGGGCTGCCGTCTCGTCTGCTGCCATACAGGCCCTGCACAGTGGGCTGTTGGTGATACCTATAGTAAATAGGTGTTTATTAAAGAATCCGTGTCCTGTGTAGGCGGCCTCGAATTTCCGTAGTTGTTGTTTGGACAGCCGGAGGATTTGTTTAACTATCTCACCGTCTACTGTGGGAAGAGCCTCCTTGGCCTGCCTACATGTTTCAATACCAATCCAGGACTGGTTGTATTGGGTCCTGGTCCTATTTCTTACCAGGTTGCGATAAAAACCAGAAGGGAGGGGAATAATTTTTTTTTTCATTCATCGTTCCGTCTTTGCTACGTGTAGACGTGTGTCTCTTTCCTTAAACTTTTTATTGTGATTTATTAAACATTCTTGCAGTGAAATTCGCAATTAATCGGGCCCTCTCTTACTATCTTACGGGTTAACCCATTTAGTGCAGTGGCCATATTTCATTTGGTGCTTTTGTCTCATTCACACCGCCTCAGAGTGAAGTGCGAAGTCAAGGATCTACAGTGAAGAAAAGAGTAAAGAAATACAGAACATTTTGGTCCGAGTTGGTGGGATTGGAACTCGCGACACTCCGCGCAAGCGTATGTAAGAAGCCAACAGCTTACGACATCGCGCTAACCCGACGCGTGCGCGGCGCGGCGAAATACGTCACCTTACGTTGGAGCTCGTGACGTGCGACAGTCTACCCGGTACCACGATATCCTAGCGATACTTGAGCGACACTTTGTACCAAGAATTATTTTACTGGCACATTATGTTGAACTTGTTTTGTTCTGATACCTAAACAGACCGGCAATGGATAAGTTTCGATCGCCTACTAAAACAAGTTCTAGTCCTGATTTGAGTACACGCTCAGAGCTTGATCCCGGAGTGACATGTAGAAAACGCAAACAACCCGAATCTCACAGAAAATTTAAACTCACTTGCTGCCGAGCTCCGTTCTACTCTGAGCTCATTCCGGTTTGAAGTTGAATTAAGTCTTACTGCCATCAATTCCAACATCACGGGCATGAAAACTGACTTGGAACTTCTCACTAAGCATACGGTTGAAATACGCAATGACATCAACAACCTGCGTGCCGATCAGGAACAGCTCAAGCAACAGGTATCGGCACAGGACGGCAAGAATAAGGAACTTTCTGGGCGCATAGATACATTAGAAGATTCCCTTCAGTTCACCTCTAATCAATGTGACGACAACATGAAAAAGATTTCCACGTTGGAAAAACGCTTTACCTTCACAGAGCGCACCGAAAACCTAGTCACCGAGCTCGAAGCCAAGATCGACGCACTAGAACAGCAAGCAAGAAATTGTAATGTTGAAATATGTAATGTTCCGGAGAGGCGGGGAGAGAATCTAATCACCATTATCAACTTAATTGGAGAAAAAATTAAATTTCCGATTACACAATGCAATATTGTTTCTGCTCATCGTGTACTCAAAAAACTCCAAATAAAACTACTCACAAAAACATTGTGGTTAGATTCTCCTCCGTGTCTTTTCGCGACAATGTATTGAGTGCATATCGGCTAGCGAAGGGATTGAAAACTGATCAAATCGGCATTACAGGTACTCCACAAATTATATACTTGAACGAACATTTAACATTAAAGAAAAAGATGTTGTTTCGTGAATGTCGCTTGGAAGCTAATAAACACAAGTTTAAGTATTGCTGGGTTAAACATTCCACGGTTCTGGTACGTCGGACCGATACTTCATCAATCAATATTTGCTATTCGAAACCATAATAATTTTCATAAATTTAAAGGCACTGACGAAGCAACTTCAAACACTAATAATCATTAAGAATTTTAAATGCAGTCTGTTCATTTATTCAATAGCCCACTTTGATTTAATCGACTATATAAATTGTTTTCTGACCACTCCAAGTTCATACAAAACTGAAACACACTCTGAATTATTTCGAGTCTTTTTTTATAAGATTTTTATCTGTTATATCATGTCTAGTGATGGCATCTGTATGTATTATCGTACCTCTTAGTAATAATGTGATAATTCATCCTTGGCTTAATGACCGACTCGCTATGTATTTACTATCAGAATTGTAGGGGTCTCCGTGGCAAACTTCAGACTATCTATATGAATATCCTAAGCAACATATATGATATAATAGTGCTGACGGAAACTTGGCTTGTACCTGACATAGCCGACTGTGAAGTGATAGACCAACGTTATAACGTATTTCGCTGCGACCGAGATCGTGCCGCCACCGGTAAGTGTGACGGAGGAGGAGTACTTATTGACATCCTGCGTACATTACAACCTTTGCTCCTGAATAATAATATAAGCACTATCTTACATAATCACATAGAATTTCTACTCATTCAATTGCCCAGCCGGGATCGCTTGAGGCAACATCTCATTAGCGCGGTGTATATACCACCAAATACGCCCGATGAAGTTTACACGTCATACTTGGATAGGCTTTCCACAATCTTATGTAATCCCATTACACATTATTTTTACATAATCGGCGATTTCAATCTTCCTTATATAGATTGGTCGCTCAATGAAATCTATAATCTATCCGACCAATCTTTTCAGACCCGGTCTTGCAATAACAACTATTTAATAAACTTCATATCTGAATTTAACGCCACACAATATCACAAGTACACTAATGTTAACAACAGAACATTAGATCTTATAATCTCTAATAAACATTGTCATGTTTATCAACCTATCGACTACTTAGTACCTGCGGATCTTCACCACCCGCCTTTTTGTGCTATAACATCTCCTAATATGAAACACTCCTACTTAAAACGTAACCCAATTATTAAATTTAATTATAATAAAGGAGATTACGATCAAATAAAACAAAACTTATCTAATGTTGATTGGAACAATTTATTTCAAAGTTTACCGGCACAAGAAGCTGTTAAATTCTTTTATGTTAAATTATTTTCTATCATTAGAAAACACGTGCCCCAAAAATTACACCGTAATTCAAATTTCTCTACTTGGTTCACTCCACCGCTTATACATTTGCTCAGAAATAAAAAAATGCGTGGACTAAATGGAAGACGTACAAAAACATATCTGACTACGAACAATTTTCTCTTTTACGCCGTATATTCAATAAAGAATGTCGTAAATGTTATTTAAGTTACATAAAAAATGTTGAAGACACTGTACACAAAAATCTGAAATGTTTTTGGGGTTATATTTCTAATAAACGAGACAAGAGGTATTCCATCTACAGTTAAATATAAGGACACATCCAGCAGCGATCCGTGGGATATCTGTCGGCTTTTCTCTACATATTTTCAATCAGTTTATGAACCATCGACGCTCGACATTCATAAATGGCAACCAGCTCCTAATTTTCATAAAAATAGTGATATAATTAACAGTATATATATGGACAAATCTAAGATATGCAATGAATTAAAATCACTAGACGCTTCAAAAGGTGCTGGACCCGATGGGCTTCCACCCTCGTTTTTGAAGCGTGTGGCAGTTGAGATAAGCGATCCTTTATATTTGCTGTTTAATAAATGTATCAACGAGGGTGTATTTCCCGATGAATGGAAATCTGGTTTCTTGACCCCTGTCTTTAAAAAAGGAAGCAAAAGCGATGTCGAAAACTATCGGCCGATCACTATTCTGTCCACCTTGTCGAAACTTTTTGAAAGATTGGTGTATAATCAAATTTACCCATCTTTACACAAGCTTATAATAACACAACAGCACGGATTCGTCCGTCGTAGATCTACTTATACTAATCTACTTACCTTTATCAATAACACTTTTGAAAACATGGATAATCGTATACAAACAGATGCAATATATACAGACTTTCAGAAAGCTTTCGACAAGGTGGATCATGAAATACTCTTACACAAAATAGCGTTTAATGGTATTCGCGGCAATCTACTACGCTGGTTCACTTCTTATGTAACAAACCGTACTCAAAGAGTTGTTGTTAATGATTTTCAATCTGAGCAAACACATGTCACATCCGGCGTCCCGCAGGGCTCTATCCTGGGTCCATTACTATTTAAGCTATTCATCAATGACATTAGTGCTTGCTTTAAACACTCCCAGTTCTTACTTTATGCAGATGACCTAAAAGTCTACAAAGCTATAGAAAGTATGGATGATTGCCTATTACTACAAAGCGACCTAGATAGACTCTCTTCTTATTGCTCTGCCAATAAATTATCACTTAGTCTTACAAAATGTAATTCGATAACATTCACAAAAAACAAAATTTGACATATGCACAGCTATTGTTTGTTTAACACAACATTAAATAGAGTGCAGTCACTGCGGGATCTCGAAGTGACATTAGATTCAAAATTACACTTCGATATCCACATAGAAAGCATAATTAATAAAGCTCTCAAAATGTATGGTTTTGTTATGCGCAACAGCAGGGATTTCAAGCGTCCGTCAACTTATAGATATTTATATATTTCATTAGTAAGACCATGTCTTGAATTTGCTACAATGATATGCAATCCCTATTATAGTAAATATAGTGACTCCAAATCCCTATTATAGTAAATATAGTGACTCCATTGAGCATACGAACTTTCAACGTTAGAATCCCGAAGACTGCTCCTTGGAACAATGTTCCTACATGGCATTGTACACAATAAATACGACTGTTCAGACTTAATTAATAAACTTTGTTACATAGTTCCGAGGACAGTTATACGTAGACAAGCGCGTCCGTACCGATTACTTAGTATCAATACAAGCCACGTCTGTAACTCTAATGCCGGTCTCCGCGCTCCTCTGCGCCGACTCGTGGATTCCTATAATTCTAGCTTTGAAAACATTGATATTTTTACACTCTCAGTTACACAATTTAAGAAATCTGTACTTGAATCTCTGTCATCTAGTTAAACCATAATTACATGTACTTACATTTCATACTTTTTGGGCATTTACTGTCTTTTCGCTTTTTTCAAAACTTGTTAGTTAATTATTGTAATAATGTAAATTACTTGATATTTACACCTCACGTAGCATCAAATTTTATTTAGTAATAAGTGGATATTGTTGTTAGTAGTATGATAAGTATTTTTTTATTAATTTTAATATGCTTTACTTGTAATTTTCATTGTACTACTGTTTTATATCCCAAAAAAAAAAACAAAAATAGGCTCGGGTCCCACCACCTCTAAAGTGGCCCCTCTTCTGGCAAGTACGTCGGCTGCGTCATTCCCTCTTGAGCCACTGTGGCCCTTGATCCATTGCAGTGTTAATTTGTTTTGTTTACCTACCTCTGTTAGTTTCTGGTGGCATTCAAGCGTGAGTGCCGAGGTGATAGTATGGCTTTTGAGGGCTGAGAGGACAGCCTTACTATCTGAGAGGATCCTAATGGATCGTTCCCTTACCTCACGTGCCATGATTGCTGTGGCAGCTAGGATTATGCCAAAACATTCGGCCTGGTAGACCGTGTTGTAGGCTCCCAGCGGTGCTGCGATGTTGATGTTTAGGTCCTCGGAGAATACTCCTGAACCCGTACCTGTATCCGTTTTAGACCCATCTGTGAAGATCGTGAGCTCGTTGTGGTTTACTGCACCTTCGTGTAGGTCCTCGTACAGTTGGATTTTGTATTTCTTGTCGAAAACAAATTGTTTCGGTTTACGGTCGCCAATGGCTTGTGTGATAGGAACTTCTTTAAAGAGTGTATTTAAGTTATTAGTGTGCGGTGTGTTAGTGTCTTTCCAGAGCTTCAGAGCTCTTAGCCAGCCTGCCGACATCGTTGCTTCCTGTTGTATGAACAGGTGCAATGGAGGCAGGTCCAGCATCACTTCAAGTGCCGCTGTTGGCGTTGTTTTCATACAACCCGTGGCCGCTAGGCATGCAAGTCTTTGAAGCCTTTGAAGCTTGTTGGCGGCCGTTATTAGGTTGGTCTGAGGCCACCACACTACTGCGCCGTAGCTTACCATCGGACGTATTATTGTCTTATAGAGCCATAAGACAATTTTGGGAAATTGGCCCCAGTGTTTACCAATCATCTTCTTGCACTGCCAGAAGATGATGCTGGCTTTATTGAGCTTATTTTCCATGTGGCTGTTCCATGTCAATTTGCTGTCGAGAGTTACACCCAGGTACTTGACCTCGGTAGACAGCTTAAGCTCTGTATCAAATAATCTGGGCAGTCGGTAAGTACCCAGCGTGCGTTTGTGTGTGAACATAACTAGTTCGGTCTTGGTCGGGTTTACAGATAATTCGTACTCATTACACCACCACTCTACTATGCGTAGGGCTTGTTGGGTTAGGTCGTACACTGTACTGGTTACCTTACCTGAGGTGAGTATAATAGATCATCTGCATAACCTATTGTGTAGAAGTATCTCGCGTTGAGTTTGTCTATGAGTTCGTTGATGACTAAGTTCCACAATAGCGGGGAGAGTACACCTCCCTGCGGGCACCCTTTAGTTATCAAGGCTGTCTGAGTGTCGCCTTGCAGGTGCACTACCCTTTTGCTGAGCATGTTTTGGATCCACTGTATGAGGATCTGATCCACACCATGCCTGGCTAGGGCGTTGCTTGTGCTGGAAAAGTTTGTTTTGTCGAAGGCTCCTTCTATGTCGGTGAAGGTGCCCAGGCAGATGCTTTTTTGTTGGATAGCGGCTTCTATCTGGTTCACGACCTGATGTAAGGCCGATTCCGTCGATTTCCCTGAGCTGTATGCATGTTGGTTGGCATGTAAGGGCAGGTGCATAAGAGCCCTACTTCTTAGTTCCCTCTAGCAAAGCCTTTCCAAGGCTTTAAGCACGAAGGAGGTCAGGCTTATTGTTCTAAAGGACTTTGCATGGGGATAGTCTGTTTTGCCTGGTTTTAGTATGAAGATTAGTTTGACCTCCCTCCATCTCTTCGGTACATATCTGAGGGCCAGGCTAGCCCTCATGATTGCCAGGAGTCTTTTAAGGACAGGTTCCCCTTCCCATTGTAATAACCCTGGGAAGATGCCATCCAGTCCGGCTGCTTTGAAGGGGTGGAAGCTATCGATGGCCCATCGGAGGTTTTCTTCCGTGACCACGGTGTTCGCGTGTCTCCATTCGTGTTCGGTCGCCACTGTTGGTGTATCGTGCCACGTTATTACCGGGGTGATGACGCAGCCTGAGAAGTGTGTTTCGAGTAGGACGCGTCTTGTCTCCTCCTCCGATGTGGTGTATGTGTTATCCGTTTTACGGAGAGTACCTGGTGCAACCGTTGGTTGCTGGGCCAGTAGTTTCCTTACCAGGTTTGCTTGTTGGCAAGATTCAATGCTCCCACAGAATTTTCTCCATCCCATGGTGCGTCTGAATCTGAGGCATTTCCTGTAGTCTGATTTGGCCGCTTTATAAACGTCCCAATCTTCGTCCGCGCTTGTGTTCATTGCCCTATTTAGAGACTTTCTTACCTTCTTGCGCTTACGTTCAAGCTCAGCGCCCCACCAGGGTTGTTTCCCCGGGGTTGAAGGCGAAGTGGTTTCCGGGCAAGCTGCATAATAGCTGTCTAGCATCGACTGCGTCAGTATACATACGTGATCGTCGATCTGTTCAGTGTCACCCAGTACCGGCGGAGTGGCCGTAAGGGTAAGTTTCTCTTTAAGTAGTAGGACATACTTTGATTTGTCAGTGTTGTGTGGTTTCCTGCGGGGCTGTGTGGGCTGTATATCGACTTTCATGGAGAAGCTGATCCATCTGTGGTCTGAGCATGATGCCTCTTTCGAGACGTGCCATCCCTTGATGCGTTCAGCCGCTCCTTCTGTTGCGAGAGTTAAGTCGATAATTGTCTGATTACGTTTACTGACGAAAGTGGGCTCCGTACCTGTGTTTAATAGGGTAAGATTAGTGGTGAATAAGTATTCAACCAATGACTAACCTCTGTTATTGTTGCAGTCCATGCCCCACATTTGATGGTGGGCATTGGAGTCCGTTCCTATTACGACCTCCGTATTGGTTCTCTCGCACTGGTTAACCAGACGCGTGAGGTCAAACGGAGGCGGGTCTTCGGCCTCAGGCATGTAGACCGATGCGAAAACGACCGCTATACTCCTTGGGTGCTGTATTATTTCAATTTGTTTTGCTGTGATGTCTCTGGAACAGAACTCCGTTGAAGCTTGGGCTCTGATGTTTTTAGTTGTAAGTATGCAGGTTCTTGGATGTGTGTGGTCAGTAGAAGAGTAAATCTTACCTCCCAGGCTGGAGAGACCTCTAATGAGGCCACCCCTTATCCAAGGTTCCTGGATGAGCACAATGGCTGAATGTTGGACCTCCATCCATTTGCGCAGTTGCGGCAGTTGTAGGCAGCTGACGTCACTAGGCAGAGGGTTCATCTGTGGGTGATGTCCCCTCCTCCCCGACCTTCAGCTGCGTTAGGCCAGCCAGGATGTCGCCAGCCTCCACCCCGTCGTCCCGCCGCACCGGACTCAGGAGCAGGCTCTCATCTTCCGAGTTACCCTCTGCTGACGGGCCAGCCCCCGAGCCAGACGCGGCCGGCTCTGACGGGCCGGATTCCGCGGAGCACCCTGACTGGGTGTTTGAGACTTGCTGTGTGGAGTTGTCGCATCCCGGAGGATGGTCGACATACTTTCCTGTAGAGTCCCGGAACCGGACGTAGACTGCACCCAGCCCTAACGCGAGGCGGCGCTCGTTCTGCACCAGGACCGGGACTTGTTCCTCCAGGACGCCCACGACCAGGAACCACCACCTGACTGTCTCTCCGAGTGCAGCAGCGACCATTTGTCGACCGCCAACCAGGGGTTCTGGAACTCCAGAGCCCGACCCACGTCGCGCACGTCGTCCCAGACTCCCTGTTCGTTGGGAACGACAACGCCGCACCGCACTCTCTTCGGGGCCTCTTCCTGGCCCCTGACCTCCAGCCCGGTGGTGGGACCAGGAGAGAGACCGCCTCCGTCAGCCAGGTACGTGTTGCCTCGTCGGCGCACCAGAGTTTGAGGACCCCGTCCGCGTACATGGGTTTCCCGTTGAACGCAGGGGCGGGGCGTTTTGGGGTTCTAGTCGACCAGGCGTCACTCAGGATCTTCCTTTGAATCTCCGTGAGTATCCGGTCAAGTTCCCTGTGCGCTTGCATGGTGTCTGGAAGAAAAGATTTATTATTTTCAGAATTACACAATTAAACGCAAATTGAATTTGGATGTTTACTAGATGAAAAGGTCATCCTATAAAAGGATATATCGCGTACCGAGTCATTAGTTTTCTCTCGGCTTTATATAAAACTGTAGCAGTTTTATAATTTGCTAAGAGCAAAGAGCGTGTTTTAAAGGACGACGCCGCTTATAAAAAGCCGAATGACACACACTGAGATATCTACCGATTTATTGACAGATTTATCGAACGAGTTATAGTCATGTTGAATGGATCGTTGTCTCAAATTTGAGAGCCTATGCGGTACAATCGACGAATGTAAATAAGCTATATATTATAGAATCTTTATAACAAAACAATTGTTCGAAAGTTATCAAAGCATTGACATAATATCCAGATTGTACAAAGCGATAGTTATATATACAGGATGGCGCAATAGAACGTGCATATTGCATCATCTTTTTTTGCGGGGTAGAAAGCGCGCGGGCGGGGGTAGCTTACTACTGTGGGTAGGCGCGCTCATGGAGTTTTAGTCACAATGAGTCATTTCGACGGGAAGCGTCGCGCATTTTGCGTGCGTGCATTTTATGAGAACTCTCGTTCATACATTGTTACTAGGCGACTATATTGTTCTGAATATGGACTACGGCGAATTAGTGAAGCTCCGAGTGCTAATTTAATTAAAATATGGGTAAAGCGTTTTGAAGAGACTGGTTCAACGTTTAAACCACAAGCAAAAGGTCGTCATAGAACATCTAGGACCGAAGATAATATTGAGAGAGTTATGCAGTCTGTACGAGAAGATCCACAATTGTCTACTCGCAAGAGATCGTCTGTTTTACAGTTATCGCGATGAAGTTTGCAACGAATTTTACACTTGGATCTTAAACTACATCCATACAAGCTGCAATTTACACAAGAATTAAAAGAGTGTGACTTCGGATAAAGTCTCAAATTTGCTAATGAAATGCTTAATCGATTTACCAATTTTGACAATATCCCTTTCTCTGACGAGGCGCATTTCCATATCAATGGGTTCGTAAACCGTCAAAATTGTCGTTACTGGAACAGTGAGAATCCCAAACTCAAACACCAGAAACCATTGCATAGTCCTAAAGTGACAGTATGGGCAGCAATTTCGGGCAGAGGAATAATTGGTCCTTTTTTCTTTGAAAATGCGCGGGGTCAAAACGTCACTGTTAGTACCGAATGCTTTGTTGCGATGTTGGAAGGGTTTTTGGCTCCAGAACATGAAACTTCAAGAATAGTGAATTCTAGGACTTGGTTTCAACAAGACGGAGCTACCAGTCACACGTCAAATGACTCCATGGTGGTTGTGAAACAAATGTTCCCAGGCAGACTGATGTCGAAAAGAGGTGATATCCCATGGCCCCCTCGTAGTCCAGATTTGAGGCCGCCTGACTTTTTTTTGTGGGGATACCTCAAACACAAAGTCTACAGTAATAATCCGAAGAACATCGATCAGCTCAAGGAGAATATCCGTGGTGAAATGGCAGCAATTACATCAGCATTACTGAAGAAAGTTTTCAGTAATTTCCGTTCGCGGTTAGAGGAGTGCCGTCGTAGAGGTCATCATTTAGATGATGTTATTTTTTTTAAATAAACTTCAGTTAATACTTTATAATTCCTTAGTTTTATTTTAACTGTACCTTTTGTATTTATTTTTTAACCATTTTTTTAAATATGCACGTTCTATTGCGCCAGGCGGAAGTGGTGCTATGACCTGGCCTGAAGCCTGATTGGAACGGACTCAATAAGCTATTATTATGAACAAAACTAGACAACTGTCCGTGCACACAGGCCTCGAGCATTTTGGATAGGTGTAGTACATTCACAAATTTGATTAACTTCTAATATGACAATGCCTTTGTTCTGTATGATTGACGACTGTACCGTGCAATGATTTATGAACATACAATATTACCTATATATACAACATTACAATACTGAATATACTACTAATCAGAATGTTCAATTGCTAATTATCACTTGCTAAACGAAGAATGAAAACATTACGAGGAAACCTGCATGTCTGAGAGTTTTCGATAATGTCGAGAAGACTTGTGAAATCTGCCACCTCAGATGTGATAATGCAAACAGGGGCAAAAAATAATGACCTATATTTTAGTTATCAATAATTATAGTATGGCAGAGTTTAGCCATACTAAACCCACACGAGACAATACTTCGTGTGTTTTCAACAATATTTCGTTTGTGTCCATTAACTGAATGCTTGTAAAGTTTCCGGGCAAGATCAATTCTTAGTGCGTTGTTTTTAAAATGCTGGTAGTTACAAAAGTTCTCCTTTTTGTGACTGTACTACCTGATCTGAGTGTCCATTACTATAAGCCGTATTCTGACGTAAAACAGTGGAACACAATGCCATTTGATTGATATCGGAGACGAGTGAACCGTAATTCGAAATCGGCTTGATTTTTAACGAACACTGCCTACAAATTATAGATTTGTATACGCATTCGTAATTTGAAGGGAATTTATTGTTGTGTTTTCTATCTAGTCGTACAATTCTGTGTAGTTGGACTATTTAACAGAACTAGTGACATGCAAACTCACTTATCGTCTACCCTGTATATCAACTATCCCACTGCTAGGCGCAGGCCTCTCCTCACTATGAGAAGAGTGAGGCCTAGGCCCGAGATAGTCCACCACGCAGTATTTCTAGAACATTGTGGAAAACTCTCAGACATGTAGGTTTACGATATATGTTTTCCTTTACCGTTTAGCAAGCGATGATAAGCAATTTAATACACACATAACTTCGAAAAGCTAGTGGTACGCGCCGTGATTTTGAACCCGAGACACTACGTAGCAGTCTGTTGCCGCCTGTTCTAAGTTAAGTGTTGTTGTTTACATCACAATTGGACAACTGAATAAATGCCGAGAATGCCGAAATATCTCTTTAATTTATAGAATGAAGAGTGACTCAAAAATAAAATCCACTCACGACTCGCAATTTTAATCGATAATAAACAGTAGGGTATTCCAGTGTGGTGTGTGTCGCGATAAATCAGCCACCACACGAACATTATCAGCGCCGCGCACTGTCACTGATGTTTACGCGCCGCGCTGCTATTATACCGGCTGGGTACTGAGGAATCTAGGTCACTACCGACTTCTAAACGACGGCGACGCGACGGTTTGAAAGAGCTATTACTTGCTCTTTGAGGACACAGCACAGTACGTTTTGTGATCGGTTACCATTGTTGTGTATATTGAGGACACAGGGCAGCACATCGTACGATAGGTTATCATCATCGTCCTAGCGTTATCCGGTTGTCATGCATTATTCACCTCCGAGCCTGGAGACCCTTTACTGGTTTTACCAAATTTGACAGTATATAAGCTTTACAGAACGACAGCCATCTATTTTCCGCAGTCCAAAATGATTGCGACACTCCATGGATGAGCTGTATAACTACTGAACAAAAAATGAATGAAATTTCGTGACAGAAGAAATCGACGGCTTAAAGTGCTCACTGAGGCACGGGTGAGGTAAAATAAAAAATGCAATATGCAAATAACTCCAAATAGTCAGTGGTGCGCACCGTGAGAGTACCTACCTATTCGAAAACAAATCACAACTTGATCGCAGCGACAAGCATATTAAAATACAATATTATTCCGCATTCTTACTTTCAAACGTCCGCAACATCTCTTGTTTCTACAGTAAAAAGAATACGGTCACTTGTAAGCCGCTTACAGTGTCGTGCGAATGATAAAATAAGTCCGAAGTCTTTGTCCGGCCAGCGTATAGTCTGTGGATAAAAACTGGACTTTACACAAACGTACTTGGCAAGTTTAGGTCAAGAGCTTAAGTGGAATAGTTGTTTGCTTGAAAATACAAAATGCTGTAAATAAAATGGTAGCGTTTAGTTAGTTTTGAGTTCGATTCGATATTGACAGTGAAATTTATGGCGGCATGGAAAATACTTACATAATAATAAATGCACACAGGACGTATTTTGTGAAACTCATAAATTTTTTTGTAGGATCACTTAGTGTCTTGAATTTGTTGGTTCCATGAGTAGAAAGGTCATTCAATGGAACAATGAATTTGCGTATAGAATTACACTGGTAAATTCAGCTTTTTGAATTCAATTTATAAAAAAGAATACCCATACACGTTTCCAGCCAGCCGTGGTCTCGGAAGGACTCTATTTTCGAAAAATCACGTGACTTATGACCTCTCAAATAAATACCTTCTAGTATGTTTAAAAATCGGGAATATTTTAGAGCGTAATAATTGCTCCTTTGAAAATTCGGTGTTCTATGCCAGCGCATGTGGTAATTACACCATCCGTGAGTCAATCACACATCTTTTCTAATTTTATTTATATGTTCGTCATGTTGTCTAGCCATACCAGCCGTTGTCAGCAGACATACTCTGTGGCACTAAGGCGTAATAATGAAGTATCGAATGGGAGTTGTAGAAAGTTCGGCCGCGAAATAAATTCAAATAAACTCATCCAAATATCCGGGTCCGACGTTTGGTTGAAGTTTGTTTAAACTTCACAATGTTTTATTATATATTATGGAAGGTTGAGCCGGCTGGCAGAAACTTAACGCTACGGGTAGTCTGAACTTTGCTACTTTCGTAGGTAATTATGATTTACAGTCCAACTTTATTAGGGCAGTTTTCAAATATTTACGTACTACCCGCTGCTACTATCAGAAGAGTTCATGTTGCAGTAGAAGGTATTGTGGGTGTTCACATATCGCTATACCTGTGGGTTGCGGAGGTCAGACGGCAGTCGCAAAAAAAAAGTATATATGCATGTTTATTTTTTTTTTGTCCGTGTGGTGACGGATTAAGAATACGGATTGTCACCGCCCCATATCATCCCATGGGTGTCGTAAGAGCCGACAGAGGGAGCATATGCAGAGAACAGCACTGTAAGAGAAGGAAAACTTGATACAAACCCTATACCAACCCGTTTGGCCAGCGTGGTATAGTAGGCCAATTCCTCCTTTCAAAGGAGAGGCCTAGTCCAGCAGTGGACTGTTAAAGGCTGATGATGATGATGATGTTTGTTTATCCATTGTCTAGTACCCATAGTACAAGCTCTGCTTAGTTTGAGACTAGATGGTGTTGGGTGAATGTGGTAGAATATTTTTATTATTATTTATTATTATATCTGGTAAGACCAGTAAGCGGACCTCGGGCTCCTAGGGGTGTAGATTAGTCTTGGGTGCAACTGGCTTCTAAGCTACATGTGTTCTTTATGTACATTTATGCGTGCCTTTCATGTATGCGTTGAATACGTGCAATGGATGGATGCGAGTGATGTATCTAGGTGAAGACCAGAACATCTACAGGCACAACAATTTATAGTTTTGGTAGTCGCATTTGTTTCTTAAGCTGCGTATCTTCGCTATACAGCTCAGAATCTTTAGAAACGCTCAAAATATGTATAAAACATAAGTAGGATCTAAATTCACCATCACAATTACACATGACAATAAATTCAAACAAATCAGAACGTTCTATTTCTGGTACTAGCTGCTGCCCGCGACGTCGTCTGCGTAAACGCTATACAGCACCTAACTATTAAATAAATACCTACGATTATACCTTTTAAAATAACATTCATTTACCCGTTTATTCTTTATATTTCATACCTGCAGAAAGTGTAATAACAGAGGAAGACTGTCTTATGTAAAATTGACCTTCAAAAAGTGCTGATTTTCAGCCTGCTTTGAATAAATGACTTTATGGTGATTCTGCTGAATTAAGTCATAAGTTGTGACTGAAGCAGATGGAGAAAAAGAGGAATACATAATAGGGTAAAATACATACTTATAGGACTTCTCGATATACAACATTAGTGGTTTGGCTCTCCGCAGCCAAAATGTAAAGAGAGTCAGGACTGGTGACGCGGGAGCAAGCGACGTACAGGACACCCGCTGCCCTCAGTGTCTGCCTCTGCGACTTTTTGGTGGTCATCGCGAAGCAAACACTCACGGGGAACTGTATGCGCTTGAACGGGAACCGGAAGTTATGAGGTATGAGAGGAATGCGTGGTATAAATACTGGCTCGCCGACGCCACAACCGAAATGGTGAAACCAAATGGTGTGTCTGTAGAGCGAGATGACTTTCAGGCGGATCACGTTACACAACTTCGGAGGAGATAGGTTCCGAAGAAGCATAATCGGGACACCGACCTCCAGCTTGATGGTATGCGCTGGAAGTACACTTGCTGACAGTGAGTTCAGAAATTCTACGGGATAATGTGTGGCGTTTTCTCGCTCGACGACACTGTTTATAGAGGTGTAGACCACTTCATTCAGAGAATGCATTCGTTAATTGCTACAGCCTGATCATTTTTGGGCGTCAAAATAGGCCACTCACACACTCAAGAATTCTGCTATTATGGTATACAGCTGTATAATTCTAAGCTGGATACTGTAGTGTAGTGCACCTCTACCTCATTATAAGTATATAGGTTTGTGCATTATATTCCGTGAGAGACTCAATATACAACAGTCATCGAACACAGTTGTTTCAATTGAACTCACGTCGCCCATCGTTACATTGCATGGCGACCCTGCCAGTGCTGCCCTTGGGCAGCGCTCGGCGTAGAATATAATTGATTCACAAAAAAAAAAACGGACAATCTTACTATCTGACGAAATGGCATGAATAACGGAGACATGAATAAAATGAGCAAACAAAACATCAACATTGAAAATTCAAAATTTTGGTGCTGAAGAAAAAGAAAATTTTTAACCCTGTAAAAGAAGAGTTGGAGCAATATATTGGATGAGGAGAGATTTTTATGAGATGGATTTATTCTGCTGGGAGCCGGGAGATGTTCGAGTCGGATGATTGATTTTGCTGGGCGCAGGGAGTTGTACGAGTCTGATGATGGAATTTGCGAGGCGCTGGGAGATGTTCGGGTCGAGAGGACTCCGTGACTTCATCGTTGAATAAGGTTGACAACCGAAAGGCAAGCTAAGAAGAAAGAAAAGGTATTAACACTGTATTACTATAAATAATTCATTATTACCTACGAGATATTACATTTGTTTTTCTATTTGTTTAAACTATCCAATACGTCATTATTTTATTTTAGACAGAGAAATGTAACAATAATAATTTTAATTTATGTTTGAAACAGCATAAGATTATGAAATCGTATTTCGTCCTTTCGTAATGTTTTTTTTTTTAATTTGATCGTTTGTTTGCTCATTAAAATATTTTTTATGAGATATACCCAATATTTAGAGGACGTATATTATGTAATCAATTATATTATATAGTGGTTTTAAACATTAGTTTATAAAAGGTTCGCTAATGACATTATGACTATGGTATCAGTTAAATATAATTAAACTGTTCTTAAAAGCAAAGTAACTTTAATTAAGTATTAAATTTAGTAAATTCCTTGAATATTCGGTTTAATAGAAAATGTTAAAGTTTACAAATGTATTAATTTCAAGTGTTATAATATTATGTTAAAATTATATCAGTTTATTTTATTTTCTAAAGACGTTAAGCAGTTGTTTTAATAATTTCCTATCAATATATATTATAAGTATAGGATGTAAGAGATATTTTAGTCTTATGAGTACACAACAAAATGTAAGTAATTAAATTGACAAAAGCAAATTTAAAATAATGAGAGGATATATTTATGTAATTACATACTTATAAAGCATTCTATTTTTAGAATCAAGTTTAGAAGCCAATATGATGCAGGTGTGCAAGTATGCGATGCATTCTTAGATCTCGAAATTCAACACCGTTCATTACTGAGAACGACACTTTGTTTATAATTAGCTTATCTTGTAACAGTTTGAAGTACCTATATGATTAATGTTTTATTTAAAATTTATGATAACGTAATACGCATTTGATTTTTATGGTTTTGAAAGATAGGTATATTTTAGTAGGTATTAGTATGGCATTTCAATGTATGAGATTATGGAATAGATAGTGTTAATTTATGGTAAATGGATTTCGATAGGAGTAATTAGATGGTTTTGTTTCTATACAGGTATTGATTTATATTAAGTAAGTAGGGAATGATTTTGTTTACAAGATTCAAGTACGTAAAGGACTGATCACCCAAAAGCGACAGAATTCTTGTAAACTTTATTATTCATTTGGAACGATGTAATGTGCAGTTTTATTGAATGAATAAGGATGTATAAATTCTAAAATATGGTACACAATGAATTATGGTACAATTAGGAACAGTCCTTCATTTTGATCATAGCAGTAAGCGAGTTCTTCTCCGTGAAAATTGTTGGAGACGTAAATTGTCTTAAATATGTTCTTAAATATATGAGGTATAAAAGATATTATATGATGAGTTGAATAACATGATTTATATGTAATAAAGAAGTGTACCTAAGTGAAATGTTATAAAATGACCGGGCCCGGGTCTAAAATAAGTAATATGTGTGTACCAATAATATGAAGAAAGTATTGTGATGAAATGATTAAGTCTATGAAAGATAGATAGGTAATGAGATAAAGCGAATGAATAGAAATTGAAAAATGGAATTAAAGTAGAATAGTTATATTTGGATAGATAGGTAATGCCAGTGAAATATACATATAATTATCTACTTATATAAATGTAATTTTGAAATAAAAGCTAAGGAAATGTAATAAGACCAATGAAAATGTATCAACTATGAATGACTAAGAATGCATACGTAAATAATTATGAATTACTTAAATATATATATATATATATATTATTATGTGTTATACTTATAATGTAGAAATATAATCCAGTCATTATCAATAAATACTTATCATAGCATAATACCATATTGTCATTAAAGCAACCTTTATTTATTTATTTATTTAACACTTTATTGTACACTATAAAATGACATTTCATAATGAATCGTTTTACAAACATAGTACAATGGGCGGCCTTATCGCTAATAGCGATTTCTTCCAGGCAACCTTTGGGTGGAGATTATTGGTAGGTAAGAAATGGTAGTTGCTAGTGTACCAGTAAATTATGATTATATTTTAAATATATACATTGATATATAATAAATATTACAATAATATAGCTAATCATACTTAAATAACTATACATACACATACATAAATAATAATATATAATATATACTTATAATTATATATAAGAAGTGTTATAATGATAGGTAGTGATTCTTGACAAGAGATTTGAACCTCGTTACCGTCTGAGCCTGCCTTATGTGAAAAGGCAATGCATTCCATAACCGAACAGCAGTAACACAAAACGATTTATCATAAAATGCAGTTGAATGAACTGGCATCTTCAGTTTCAAATTTTCAGATGACCTTTAATAACGGTTATGCGTATCATGAAGGAATTCGAACCGTCCTTTAAGATAGGAAGGAGTTGAAGGGTTAAACAGTATATTGTACAGCAGAGATAGAATGTGAGCATTCCGGCGATATCGTATGGGTAACCACTTGAGTTGTGTTCGAAATTGTGAGACATGATCGTATTTGCGTAATCCAAATATGAATCGTATACAGAGATTTTGAAGTCGCTCAAGTTTTTCAAGCTGGTTTTCGGCAAGATCTGGATAGCTGACATCTGCGTAATCAATAAAGAATTAGAATAAATTAGAATTTAAGAAAATTTTATATTTAAATGAATTTATTTTTTTACGAGAATGACTACGTTTATTTTTGTTAAATGTTTATAAATACAATTTGAATTCTTAAATTGGTTTCATGAAATAAGGAATTATATTTTGATCACTTTTATTTACTTACAAAAAAAAATTGTTATTGTGTAATTTTGTTTCCTGTTTTATTAAAAAAATTATAATTGTATTCTTATTTTTTTATTAATAAAGGGGGGAGGTGTAGTGTAGTGCACCTCTACCTCATTATAAGTATATAGGTTTGTGCATTATATTCCGTGAGAGACTCAATATACAACAGTCATCGAACACAGTTGTTTCAATTGAACGCCCGTCGCCCATCGTTACATTGCACTTGACACAACTCTACTGAGAGACTCTGGAAGCACCACCTGTCCACCTCTCTCCTCTGTTAGAGTGTCTTCGTCAAGACTTAGAAAGACATCTTAGAATTGTTGAGCACGTGCATTGACGCCGAGCTGAGCTCTCATATTAATGGTCAAGCGCAGCATATGAACTCGTGACCACAACAAAAATATTTCAACGAAGCACTCACCTTGTCCGTGTGGTGACGGATTAAGAATACGGAATGTCACCACCCCATATCATCCCATGGGTGTCGTAAGAGCCGACAGAGGGAGCATATTATGCAGAGAACAGCACTGTAAGAGAAGGAAAACTTGATACAAACCCTATACCAACCCGTTTGGCCAGCGTGGTATAGTAGGCCAATTCCTCCTTTCAAAGGAGAGGCCTAGTCCAGCAGTGGACTGTTAAAGGCTGATGATGATGTTGATGATGACTCTCCTCGTCAGCCCTCGTATCCCGCGTCACCACGGTAAGTGTGTGTCGGGAATAGTCACTGAACAGAACTGTGACCTACCCTTAAATACTCGTTCCTGCGGATGTCCTGCAGGGTTCTGTCCATGGCTTCAACTGCCTTCCTATGGGCCATCGTACGCTCATCCCATACGATCAGAGAGCAATCCTTGAGCACGTGTCCCTTATCACTGTTACGTGACACACCACAAACGGGTGTTACGGCGCTCTCTAAATCGATGGGCAATTTAAACATGGTATGTGCTGACTTGCCACCCGGAAGCAGTGTGGCAGCGATTGCCGGCGACGCTACAGCAATGGCAATTTTGCCTTGCCTCTGCAAGTATGCCAGTAGTAACAAATGTTTTTCCTGTTCCACCAGGAGCATCCAAGAAAAACATTTTAGCCTGACTTTGCCCAACGCTTTTAATAATAATAATAATAATAATAATTTATTTGCAGACATTGAAGTCCATAGAATTAAATTTTACACATTGAAATCATTACATAATTAATAATAACAGAAATAACATTATTTAAAAAATATCTGAAATTACATAAAAATAACTCAATAAAAACACATAAAAAATCATAAATAGGCATAATAATAATAATAACATAATAGGCATAAAAAATAATAAATAAAAATTCACGTACAGCTATCTAGAGCCGACCTGTGTGTGCAGTCTCACCCATCGACCAAGCATCGGGCAGTCCCACCGGTTACTCAATGCCTTCAACATGCCGTGGGTGCTGATATCTGTTCTGTGCCGGAGAGAAGCGCATCGTTTTCGAATAATGGCATAAAAATCATCTACTCTCGCATCGGCAAACATACCCGAAGCGCTACAATACCGCGGCAGCCCCACAAGCATCCTGAAGGCATTGTTATACTGTACGCGCAGGGCGCTGTATGCCTTCTGCGTATACTTGACCCATAGGCTGCAGGTGTAAAAAGTCTGACAGTAGGCTCGAAAGAGCGTCATTTTGACGTCGTAAGAACACCGTGCAAACCTACGGGCCAGCATATTACTTCGAACAGACAGCGCCCTACGCTCTCTCTCAATATCTAAATCGTCGCACAGATCCTCGGTGACCCAGTGGCCCAGATACTTAAATTTTGATACTTGCTTCAAGGGTGTACCTGCTAGTGAGATGCATGGAACATGTAAGTATCTTCTGGCACCACCATTGAAAACAAGTACCTCACTCTTAGTAACATTATACCTAAGCCCATGAGTCACCGCATAGTTCTCACAGACCTTCAGCAAACGTCTTAATGCACTGATTGATGGGCTCAGCAAGACCATATCGTCTGCATAGCTAATGTTGTTCATAGCAACTCCGTCAATATGACATCCGACTCCAGTATTGCTGAGCTCAACAATCAGTTGGTTTATATATAAATTGAAAAGGCGAGGGGAGGTGATTCCCCCCTGCCTCACCCCACATTCCAATCTATATTCTTTGGATATAGTCCCTGCCCACCTAACATTGTTTATTTGGTTCTCATACCAGAATTTTAGCAATGACGTTACCTCAAAATCTACTTTTTTCACGTTCCTTAGCTTATCCCAAAGCTGGTCATAGGGCACAAGGTCGAATGCCTTGGACAGATCTAAGAAGCACGCATTAACTGTCGTTTTCCTATCAGTATAATTTATTTTATTTAGTATTAAGGACGGTGTCATAAAATTCGTAAGGTGGTCATTACAAATTGTCTCAGCATTATACTCCCAATTTTCACGATCTTGATGCGGTGATGATTGGGAAGCTGGTAGCAAATATTTGACCAGTGGATTGCCGCCGATAGAAATGACCGCGTCTTGAAGTGAACTGAGACAGGTGTTCAGCACGCGGTCATCAGTTACTTCGACTTCGTCTCCAGTAGCACGCCTCAAAGCTCGTAGAAAATCTTCAGACAGATGATGGGGACACTTCTCCCAGAAAGCTACTGGGTTCGCGACTCCACAAAACACCAAGATGACGTATGCGGCTGGGACTGTCACTGACGGTCGCCTCCGCGAGGTTGTCATCCCAGTATTGGTCACCGTCGAGAAAGTGACGAACTACGCAGGCTGTGCGGTAAGTGGGATACTCCACGCCATCAAATGTCCTCAGAAAGGCGAAAGACGTTGGGCCTCGGACTTTGTGAAGTAACAACCGCAGAAAATAGCATTCGACATTATTTGTGTGTACGGTATAAACTCTACAAAATGCGGTGTCCTTGAAACTTCCCGGAAAACCTTCCACAGCACCTCCTCGTCAACGTCGGTTAAATACACCCTTTTGCTTGTCGTACGTGTTATATGAAGGCATCTCGTCATACGTAAGGGACCTCCCAAACTGGTCGATTTTACAGAGCCTGAAAAATGCCAAGAGACTTGTTTGACGCGGATTTTCCAAGTGCTCAGCAACGCCGTTGGGATCAAAATATATGCGCTGACCGTTCTCTAGGTGGACGTGTAAATGCATGACGGTAGGATGCTTCTCATGTATAGAGAACACCAGTATCCGCCAAACCGCTTCAGACGTAACAATAAATAAATGGCTGTGTGTGAGTAAATAAGATCTAGCTAGTTCCACATCTTACTGATGTTTATATATAGTTAATCCAAACAAAGGTACGTGGTATATGTATATCCCGAAAGATAATTTAAAGCAAGTTTATATGCGACATGAAAATATATTGATTAAGAAGCAATAATTACACCAATGTGACCAAAATGTTTATTTTGTACTAACTCTATTACTATTTATTCTGACAGAAATGATGTAAGCAATCAAGTGTGGCGATGGTGTAGTTAATTAATTAAATAACTTCAACTAATAGTCTTGCTCATCTCTGAAATGAATTAACAATACAATTTTTAAGAAAAAAATTTACAACTCCATCTATGACTTTTGAAAACAACTATTAACGTCGCCAACATGTTCAAATTTAAATTATTTATATCCAAAAAGGGCTTACACATGTAATTCGACTTGATGTTTTTGAACTCTCTTAGATGGCGCTGCATTAAAATTGTCTTGATTCTACTTATATTCAATTAATTATGTTTATCAGCCTAAGTTACTTATATTGCGTGATTTTTATAGTGTGAAGCTAGCTTATAGCATAGTTAACATAATAACAACATCAAAATATGCATTGTTACATTACACGTTGTTACAGAATGCGTTAAAAAAATAAAAGTTCTCTGCTCGTTCCCTGTAGGACATAGCGTGATAATATGTATGTAGCCTATATGTTGACCCGACTTTTTAATAATATTTGTAACAAATTTTAAGTAAATCCATGCAGTACTTTTTGAGTTTATCCCGGATATAAGGACAAACAGATAAACAGACAAACAGACAAAAATTCTAAAAACTATATTTTTGGCTTCGGTATCGATTGTAGATCACACCCCAAGTATTCTTTAAAAAAATATTCAATGTACAGTTTTGGCTTTCCTACCATTTTATTATATGTATATTAACAACATTAAACATCATTTACACAGAGTAATACGCGTATCAGAGACTTTAAAATGGAGAAGCTAAATACTACCTATAACCAACGTGATGGCAGTGAAGGGGCTACTAAGTTTGGGGAAATGAGCGTTGACAATTCGCTCATAGAACAAGAATCACCTCCCCCCCAGATTACATTTCGGAGAGGTATATCCAATTCTGATGTCGTATGTCTTTGTGAAGATTTTCAATCTTTCCAAGTATTTATTGTTGACAGACTGGAAAGTATGTTTGCGAAACAAGAAGATATGATTGCCAAATTTACAAAGGAACTCGATGACATCAAGTCTTCTATGAATTTCAAGAATATCCACTTTGAAGAACTAAAGCATAAAACCGAGCTTATGACGACGCATGTCACGGTTCTTGAAAATCGGTCAAATTCTTGTGAAAACTATTCATCAAAAATTTAGACTATGGAAAGAAAAATTGATGATATGGAACAACATACGCGCATGTGTAACGCCGCAATACATAATTTACCTGAGAAACGCGGTGAAAGTCCTGAAAGTAGTGTAAAGAAAGTAGTGTCCTGGAAAATATTGCAAATATTATGAAACATCCAATAAATAAGCAAGATGTTATATCCTTTTATTAGCCGTGTGGTTGACGGCATAGAATACAAGTGTCACCACCCCCTATCTTCCCGTGGGTTTCGTAAGAGGCGACTAAGGGATAATACGATGCAAATACCATCTTTGCGTAGAGACGGGAAACTCGACATCAAACCCTATACGACTGCCTCGTTGGTCTCGCGGCATAAATGTGCGCGTGGGATCGGGAGGTCCCGGGTTCGATTCCTGGGCCGGGCAGTGTTATTGGGTTTTTCTGTCACGAAATTCTCAGTAGCAGCACGGAGTCTGGAAATGTGCCCGGTACGGCAATAGGCTCGCCCCTTATTACGTGGGACTAAAGCATATCTGGCGAAAAGTGGGTGTAGAAATACACCTCTGCCTACCCCTTCGGGGATAAAACGCGTGACGATATGTATGTATGTTATATCCATTCATCGAGTAACAGCTGCAAGTAATAATGCACGACCGAAAAATATAAATGTGGGATTTTCTAGCCGCCTGATTCGTGACGATTTTATCTCAGCTGTGCGTATGAAAAAGGGAGTTACCTCGGAAGAACTGGGCATCACAGGTCCTCCTCATAGAATTTACGTCAACGAGCACCTTACCCTGAAAAACAAGCTTTTATTTCGAGAAGCGCGGGAGAAAGCAAAACAGAACAATTGGCGTTTTGTTTGGGTCAAACATGGATCCATACTCGTCAGAGCCAACGAAACTTCACCTGTTGTTGCCATTCGTTCGGAGCAGGATTTGTCCAAAATTAAAACTAAGTAGACCATTATTTAATATAAAATTTCGTTACAATGTTATTTCTACACTGAGGTTTGTGTTACGGCTACGTGATGACATTATGATAATTATTGTTTTTGCTTGGTGTAGTCTCTGTGTTACAGACTACTCTGTGTATTTCCCTGCATTCCATTATCTCCATTTAGTGAGCCATAGTATCTTATTATCCACCTTCGTGTTACAATTATTGTTTTTTATACTTAAACTGCTTACGTTGAATATGAATATTAATTTAATAATTAATAAAATAACTTCTTACTGTTTGTGTAAAAGTGTCGGTAATGATAACAGTGTAGTTTTGCGTGTTTCTTCTCACTTTAATGTTGGTCGTTATATGCGTAGTAATATTGCAAACAATTTTGTGCTGTTCTAATTTCGAGTAAAATTGCGATTTATTACCAAAACTGCCGGGGACTTAGAACAAAACTAAACACATTATTTATGAACATCTTAGCCGAAAGTTATGATGTAATTGTACTGTCGGAAATGTGGTTAATACCTGAAATTTCGGATAATGAAATTATAGACTGTCGATATGTGGTGTATCGCTGTGATCGGGACAGGGCTGCGACCGGTAAACGTGACAGTGGTGGAGTGATGGTGGCTGTACGCCAAGGTATTGTAATCGAACGTTGTTTCCTTAACTATAGCCTAGATGTATTTTTGACTAACGTCACTTCATTGCCTTGTATCGACTATGTTTTTTTGAAATTAAATGTAATGGGCAAGCCCATTTATTTATGTGGTACATATATACCACCCAATCAGAACTGTGAGTCATATTTAACGCTTTTAAGTGCTCTTGAGCTTGAGTTATGTTGTATAGTCTGTCCAGATATTTTTTACATTGTTGGTGATTTTAATCTACCCCTTATAAATTGGCAGACGTCTTCTATGTCTGCTTCTAACCCTAATATTGATAGCATACTGATTAACCGGTTTGATTCCTTTTTTAAATCTACTCGAAGTATGCAATGTAATACACTACCTTATAAATTGAATCGTGTTTTAGATTTATTTATTACTAATGATAGTAACTGTGATCTTCAAATACCCCCCAACACTTTGGTTCCTAGAGACTTGCTCCATCCGCCTTTTTACGTTTTTATTTCGTTTACTATTCCAACTAAGCCTTTAAAATCCACTTCGGCACCTAAATATTGCTTTTTAGAAGGAAACTACACACTTCTTATTAATGAATATATTCATAACATTGACTGGTATAACATATTACATGACCTGCCCGTACAACTTGCAGTGAATTTATTTTACGAAAAGAATTAAAAAGTGTATACCGTTACGTCAAATGAAATCTAATGATTTCCCTATTTGGTTCACTCCTCCCCTTATACATGTTTTTAAAGACCAGGAAAGAGCATGGACTAAGTGGAAGAAATATAACTCTAAAACGTACTATGAGGAATTTTCTATGTTTCGTGCAAGGTGTGTCGTGTTTAAGTCACTTAGTAAACAATATTTCGATAGTTACATCGAATCTGTAGAAGATGGCATAAAGAGTGATGTTAAAAAATTTTGGTCATTTACAAAAAACTTAAATAAACAATCTGGCATTCCATCTTCTATGTCATATAATAATGAAGAATCTGACCAACCGGAACAAATAATAGATTTCTTTTCTCGTTTTTTTGGATCAGTATACGAATCATGTATATCTGATGTGGATCCTGAGTCTTCTTCTTTCAACGATAGTTGTAATTTTATTTGTCAGATTTCAATATATCCAAAGATGTTATAATTAAAGAACTCAAAATTTTAGACATAACTAAGGGTCCTGGGCCTGATGGCCTCCCACCATTTTTTCTCAAATGTACGTCTGATACAATTGCAACTCCACTATATATCTTATACAATAATAGTTTGCGCGAGGGTATAGTGCCCGAAATATGGAAGTTGGCAAATGTTACACCTGTATATAAAAATGGAAATAAAAATGACGTCTCCAATTACCGTCCAATTTCACTCCTGTCCACCCTATCGAAAGTTCTTGAACGATTAGTACATAACTACATTTATCCCCACTTTCACAACGTAATAATTGAAGATCAGCACGGATTTGTAAAGAAGCGTTCAACAATGTCTAACCTAGTATTATATGTAAATTTTTTATTTGAGAAAATGGACAATCGGGTACAGGTAGACTCGATTTATACCGATTTTTCCAAGGCTTTCGATAGGGTGGATCATGACATACTTTTGCATAAGCTTGCGTTTAATGGTATCCGTGGCAACTTACTACGATGGTTCACATCCTATTTAAAAAACTGATCTCAGCAAATTATACTTAATGGTTTTACATCTGAAAATACCATAAACGTAACTTCTGGAGTGGCTCAGAGCTCAATCTTAGGAACCTTACTTTTTGTCCTATTTATAAATGATATAAAACAGTGTTTCAAACACTCACATTTTCTCTGATATGCCGGTGACCTTAAGGTACATACATACATACATAGACTCACGCCTGTTTCCCCGAAGGGGTAGGCAGAGGCATATTTAACGCCCACTTTTCGCCAGTGTTTTGATCCCACGTAATAGGTGGCGATCCTATTGCCGCTTATCGGGATATTTTGTTTGCCAGAGCCTCGTCCGTTGATCGGCAGGTGCACCATTTGCAGGTGAGGTTGGCTTGGGACCCTAAGTTCTTGATGGGAACCCTATGCACCCCACTATGCACCTTAAGGTCTATCGTGAAATCACTTGTTTAAGTGATTGTAGTAAGCTGCAGGATGATTTAAATCGTGTGTCTTCTTACTGTGTAACTAATAAACTTAAATTAAGTACCCAAAAATGTAAAGTTATAACCTTTACTAAAAAAATTAATACTTTCAAACATGCCTATGTTTTACAAGACAGCGAACTGGGAAAAGTTTCTGTTATAAAAGACCTGGGCGTATACTTAGACAGCCATTTAGACATTCATATTAATCATATTGCTATTAAAGCGTATCAGCTTTACGGATTTGTGATGCGGACTTGTAAACCTTTTAAGCGTCATTATTCATACCTTCTATTGTACAAGTCGTTAGTTCGATCACAGCTGGAGTATGCCACATATATTTGGCATCCTTATTATTTTAAATACGTTGAACAGATTGAGTCAGTGCAACGTAAGTTTTTAAGATCCATGAATTACCGGTGTTACCACTCTAAGTCCTCATATGACCATCTTTTGCAAAAATTCTCCTTGCCAACATTAAAGCAGAGAAGAGCGCTGTTGGATATGATGCTTTTATATAATATCGTCCATAATAAGTTTAATTGTAATGCACTTGTTAATCAAATATATATTCGTATACCCTATCGTTCGACTTTAGTAAGAAGCACTCGTAAGCACTGTTTGTTTGCTCCAAAGAATTGTAAAACAAATGCAGGTGAGCGATGCCCCTTACGTAGAATAATGCACTAATACAATATTTTTGCTCAAAATAATGAATTAGATATATTCGCATGCTCTCCTATAAGGTTCAAAAATCAAATCACTAAATTGCTCTTGTCTCCTTAGTCCTGATAATGATAATAAAATTATAATGTCTGTGTAGATATACAATAATTATACTGTATTCAAATATATCTATTGTAAAATTTTGTAATAAGTAGGTTATTTAATTTATATTATTTTGCGGACAACGAAGCTGGTTGCACTGCAAGAAAAGCCTTATATTAAAGTTAACTTGTAAGCTATCAGTGTAATTGTTTGTAGTCCCAAATAAATTAAAAAAAATGAAAAAAAAAATTATATGCATTATTACATTACACGTTGTTACAGAATGCGTTGAAGAAATAAAGGTTCTCTGCTCGTTCCCTGTAGGTCATAGCGTGATAATATGTAGCCTATATGTTGACCCGACTTTTTAATAAATGCCAAATTTGAAGTAAATCCATGCAGTACTTTTTGAGTTTATCCCGGATATAAAGACAAACAGATAAACAGACAAACAGACAAACAGAAAAAAATCTAAAAACTATATTTTTGGCTTCGGTATCGATTGTAGATCACACCCCAAGTACATACATACATAT
This sequence comes from Euclidia mi, assembly GCA_944739405.2. Lineage (NCBI taxonomy): Eukaryota > Metazoa > Arthropoda > Insecta > Lepidoptera > Erebidae > Euclidia > Euclidia mi. The sequence goes on from OX123203.2 coordinate 13,352,559, forward strand.
GCTCACGCCTTTTTCCCGTCGGGGTAGGCAGAGACAACAGATCGCCACTTGCTTCTATCCTTGCAAACCTCACGTGCTTCCTCTACATTCATTATTCTTTTCATACATGCTCGCCGGTTGCGGGTGCTTCGGACTTTTCCGTTTTTCAAGACGTCCCCAATTTGGTCCACGTCTTACGAGGTCTGCCGCAACCGGCTTGTCCATACACCTCTGCCATCTATATTTGATTCGTCAATCTTTCTTCACTCATTCTCTCCACGTGTCCAAACCATTTCAGCATTCCTTTCTCAATCCTTGTCACGACATCTTCTTTCAGGCCACATCGCTCTCGTATTACTGCATTCGGAATTCTATCAATCAGTCTCACCCCACACATACTACGCAGTGATCGCATCTCAACTGCGTTAATTCTGCTTGCATGCTTTTTCTGCCATACCCAACACTCACTTCCATACATCAAGGTGGGCACCAGCACTCCATTATGAACCGCCAGTCGCGCCTTTTTAGGCACGGTTTGGCCGTTCATAAAGGCATGCAGCGCTCCATTCACACTGTTCCCCGCTATCACTCTCCTTTCAATATCACCTTCACATCTTCCATCTCTTGTAAACATGCTTCCCAAATATACAAATCTTTCAACTTGTCCCACATTTTCATCTTCAATCGTAATATTACACTCAGTCAAACTTTCATCCTTCTCAAACACCATCACTTTCGTCTTTCTTGCATTAACTTTCATACCTTTCGCTTTAAAACTCTCGTTCATGCAGTCCATCATTTGTTGCAACTCATTCGCCGATGATGCAAGAATTACTTGATCATCGGCGTATAAGAGGCACTTAACACGCAATCCTACCATATCAATCCCGCAATCAGTTTCCCTCAAATCTTTCATGCAGCTATCCATGAATAAGTTGAACAACCAGGGTGAAGCTGGACACCCCTGTCTGACACCTTTAGAGATGTCAAACCAGTCCGTATAGGCACCATTAATTCGGACACAGGCCCTCGAATCCCTATAAAGAGATTTTAGAGCCCTTATTATAAAGTTGTCCACCCCATACATAGATAGCACCTTCCATAGTTCCTTTCTATTTACCCTATCATAAGCCTTTTCCAAGTCTATGAACGCGCAATATACCTTCTGGTTTTTTGCCAGACATTTTTCGGTAACGCAGCGCAAGGAAAAGACTTGATCCGTACATCCCATTCCCTTCCGAAACCCTGCTTGCACATCCCATATCTTGTCATAAGTCACGTTTACTACTCTATCAATCAATATTCTGGCATACATTTTTCCAACAACACTGAGAAGGCTGATCCCGCGATAATTTTGACATTCCTGCTGCGAGCCTTTGCCTTTATAAATTGGAACAAGCACTGCCTTGGTCCAGTCATCTGGAACTTGGCCCTGTTTCAAGGATAGATTAAAAAGGCGATGCAGCAGGTTTACTGTAAGTCCCTCGCCAGCCTTCAACATTTCAGACGTCACTCTATCGAACCCAGCAGACTTTCCTGACCTCATACTTTTTAGAGCTTTCATAATTTCATCCTTTCTAATTTCGTCATCCGGGCCCACACACGCATCTTCTATTATCTCTTCTCGCTCTGTTTCACTCATGTCTTTCTCAAATAAACTCTCAAAATATTTTTTCCAGCAATCCAGTATCATTCTTTCTTCATTCATGACCTCACCTTTTTCATTCCTAATCACTTTCATCAATGTATTCATATTCTTCCCTCGCGCTTCTTTGACGAGTTTCCAAAACAGTTTTATATTGTCTTGGAAACTTGCGCCGAATTGCTTCTCATATTTCTCCTTTTTCTCATTCTTCTTCCTCTCTATACATTCTTTAACTTTAGCTTTCACACACCTATACTTGTCCTTCATTTCTTTAACACGATCTTCTTTCATACCACCACTAGCTCTATTCGTTGCCTCTATTGCTAGGATATCCAGCCATGCTTTTTTCTTTTCCTCAACCATACTTCGAATTTCACCATCCCACCAGTCAGCTTTTTCACTTTTCTTACTTCTTCTTTTACTCACTCCGCATACGTCTTCAGCACATCTCACTACGTTGCTTTTAAATACCGACCATACATCGCTCACACTTTCCTCAATTACATCACTCCAGATTGTATCCAGCCGTTCACTCAATTGCTTTTTGTACATCTCTTTCACACGCTGCTCTTTCAATCTTTCCACTTTAATACGTACTAACTCAGTGGTACACGCTTTAATTCTGTGCCGCCAGTGTTTGAACAGACCACTAATTTTACTAATGACTTAATAGTGATCAGTGCCAACATCAGGTCCACGATACGCTCTAGTATCCACTACTTTCATTCTCATTCTTTCATCAACTATCACAAAGTCTATCATGCTTCTTAACACAACATTTCCTACCTTCTTTTGCCACGTGTACATATGTATCCTTTTGTGCTGAAACCACGTATTCGTCACTGACAAACCCATCTCCACACATACATCTAACAAGTATACTCCGTTCTCATTCACATTCTCATCTCCAAATGCCCCAAGTACATTTTCATACCCATCGCGCTTCACTCCAACCCTTGCATTAAAATCTCCAAGCATGACAATACGTTCATTCGCCTTACGCAATAACACTACCTCTCTCATTTGTTCCCAACATTCCGCTCGTACCGCCTTGCTATAGGAGGAGTCCGGTGCATATACACCTACCAGAAATAGAGGTGTCAGGCCCACTTTCATCCGGACCCAGATAAGACGCGGACTTACGCACTCATACTCACGCATGCATTCTGCCATTCGCTCTGAAAGAATTATACCGACGCCTTTACTGCCATGTTCTTCATCGGTAACCCCCGACCATATCTCTGTGAACGGGCCGCGCGTCAGCATGTCTTTCCCCTTACGCTTTGTCTCATTCACACACAACACATCTAGTTTTCTTTCATTCATTACTTCGTAAACATCATCCATCTTCTCATTCATTCCTCCTCTAACATTTAAAGTTGCAAAACGGCATTCCGTTGCCCACTTTCCGCCCCGACGCGAACAATTCCGCATAGGATTTAGATGGTTTTGGCGTGACGTATGGCGAATATCGTCGCCGCCTACAGCTGTAAGGTTGCTCCCCCCAGAATACGAGGAGCAGCCTCGTCCTGCAAATACAGGACGAGGAGGGGATTCTCCGGCTCCGCCGGTACCCCCCAAGTATTCTTTAAAAAAAATATTCAATGTACAGTTTTGACTTCCTACCATTTTATTATATGTATAGATTCAAACAAAAACATACAAAAGAAATTAAAAATATTCAAACATCCAATCGTAACCTTATGGAAGGAAAGAGGAACCCACCACGCACCCTCGAATTGACCACCCCAACTGACTTGCAGTATCCCGCTGTATGCGCCGACTATTCTTCGACACGTGTTTCGCCGCTGCACGAGGCATCCTCAGGAACGATGGGCAACGACTGAGCTCATCGCAGTCGCAGAGGCTCAGTCGTTGCCCATCGTTCCTGAGGATGCCTCGTGCAGCGGCGAAACACGTGTCGAAGAATAGTCGGCGCATACAGCGGGATACTGCAAGTCAGTTGGGGTGGTCAATTCGAGGGTGCGTGGTGGGTTCCTCTTTCCTTCCATAAGGTTACAATGGAGTTCCGCCAAGTAACGCCTGATTCAATCAACTACACCCAATCGTAATTAAGGTCTGCATCCTCTTATCCCCGTCTACACAAAACCCTCTGTCTAGAGTTGCCGTAGGCAGGCAGGAAATTGTTCAGAGTGCACAGTGGAAGTTGTAATACATCTACCTGACGACGACAAGACAAGGACCTAGACACAATGCATTGCGTTGCAGAGTGAATTACAACTATCAATATTAATAAAATTTTCTTACCAACTTTTCACTGATGTTCTTGAGTGGACCTATAGGTCCACTCAAGAACATCAGACGATCTAACTCAGATTAGACGCATAGTTTTGGCCAAAATAACAAGCAAATCGTTAGAAATACCACTACTCGAGGTCCAGTTTGGCGTCCTTCTTCAAACCACGATGCACGTTGGCGGATTCACAGTTTTACAATGTTCAATATGTTACAAATGTTCAATAGTTCACAAGTTTGACTTTTATCACAGTGTACCGGTGCTGGTTATAGATCAAAGAAGCGGCATTCACTCGGATTTTTAGTTTTACAACCAAATACAAGATCAAAAACGCGCTCACAAAACGGAATCTTCCAGAGCAAACAAAAAGCTAGGTTTTTTCGCTGACCGCGGGAAACGACAATGAACGAATGGATTGACAGTTCATAGTGTGACCATAGTCAGAAATTTTCAATAGACTAAACAAAATGTTACTTAATCGATATAATCGATTTGACTTATCACAAATAATATTTCTATTTCAAACATCCACCCGCCCCGGACCGGCCTACCAGTCCGCTAATCAGTTGGTAGACGTGACAATGTTGCAACCGCTCTCCTCAGTATCGAACCGTCCACCAAGACCTCAGCAAATCGGGGAACTTCATCAGCCCCAGTTACCAAACGAAGAATGCGCCCTCTGCGCCATCTGAGTGGCGGAAGGTTAGCCTCCTTGATCAAAACGAGGTCACCAATCTTGGGTGGATCGGTCTTGTCGGTCCACTTAACGCGTTGCTGGAGTATGTGCAAATATTCCAAATTCCAGCGTTTCCAAAAGCTCTGAGTAATCTGGCGTACCAATTCAAAACGCGAGAGACGACCAGGTCTCGTATCAATATAGGGGTACTCAGGCAAGGCGACAAGTGGGCGACTAATCAAAAAATGGCCCGGCGTAAGGGCCTCCAAATCATTCGGATCTGAGGAGATCGGGCACAATGGCCTAGAGTTCAAAACGGCCTCAATCTTACAAAACACAGTTGCGAGTTCCTCAAAGGTAAGGACAGATTCACCGATTGTCCTGCGCAAGTGTGTTTTGGCCGATTCTACAGCGGCCTCAAAAATACCACCCCAGTGTGGACAATTTGGTGGGGAAAACAACCAATTTATCCCACGTCGGGCAAGCCTATTGCCTATAACAGCCTTGTTGGTTTCAAGGAAATTAAAAACGTCATTCAAATAATTATAAGTGCCCTTGAAGTTAGTGCCGCAGTCAGAACGGATCAAGGAAGGCAGCCCTCTGCGGGATACAAATCTGTCAAATGTGGCCCCAAACGCCTCGGTCGTAAGCGAGGAGACCAGTTCTAAGTGTACGGCCTTTGTGGAAAGACAAACAAAAACACACAAGTAGGCCTTAACAGTCTTGCTGTTTCGAAGTGTCGACGTTTTCACCAAAAAGGGACCAGCAAAGTCCGTGCCAACACCGTCAAACGTCCTGCTCTCAGTTACGCGATCTGCCGGTAAGTCTCCCATCAAGGGCTGCATGGTAGAAGCCTTGAGCTTATAGCAAGGGATGCAGCGAAAGACTACACTCCGTATAATTCTTCGGGCAGACAAAATCCAAAACTCGCGTTGCAAAATGGCCAAGAGCGCATTACAACCAGCATGCGAATTTTTAAGGTGACGGTCAGTTACCAACAAGCGTACCAAATGACCGTCCTTGGGTAACAAAAGGGGGTGACGTGCCCCGTAAGGGCGGTTGGCGTTCTTGAGACGCCCTCCAACGCACAAGAGACCAGTATCGTACAAAAAGGGTTTCAATTTAGATACAGCTCCCGACAATTTCAATTTCCCTGACTTGAGGATAGCAATCTCCTTCTCAAAGTGCGCCAATTGCACAGAACGAAGCCAAAAGGTGAAGGATTCCTGTCGTTCCTGTGGTGAAAGAAACGGTGTCAGATGTTTCTGTTGTGGGTGCCTAAAGTTAAAAACAAAACGCTTTATCCAAGCGGTAACACCTAACAACTTGTTAAGGGAGCTGTAGCGATTCAACAAAATATCGGGGTTGAAGGCGCATTCCATCTTCTCAAGAGCGAGTGTTCGTAGACCCGGCAAATTAGAAGTACTTAAACTAGCTTTCGAGGCCGGTCAATTTCTGGTCGGCTCAACCATTCCGGACCCCACCACAGCGAATGACCTATCAAACTAGGCGTCAAGCATCCGCGCGAGGCACAATCAGCGGGGTTGAGCGCACCTGGCACGTATCTCCAAACAAGCTTGACTTCGGATTTTTGGATTTGGGAAATGCGATTAGCGACAAATACCTCCAAGGTGTGGACAGACGCCTTCAACCAATAAAGAACAATTTGGCTGTCTGTCCAGGCGTAGGTCACATTAATACAAATTGATATACCCAAAGTGTTAGACACGTGATTCAATAAGCGTACAAGTAGGGCTGCTCCCGAAAGCTCCAATTTCGGTATGGTCAAAGATGTCCCAAGGGGTGCAACCTTGCTCTTCGCCATGATCAGAGAAACTCTCACCTGACCTGAGGCACTGACTGTGCGCAAGTACACCACGGCCGCGTGACCACGTTCCGAGGCATCACAAAACCCGTGAAGGGTTGCCTTGTACTTCCCGGGAGGAAGGATGGGACGAGGCAAGGAGATCTTGTTGACGGCAGGAAGTGAGGATACAAAAGAGGTCCATTCCTCAACAAGAGTACCGTGTAGAGGTTCGTCCCAGGTCAATCCTGCTGTCCAAAGCTTCTGCAAGAAGCATTTTGCCCAAAATATAACTGGACAGATCCAACCGTTCGGATCAAAGGTTCTGGCGACAGTAGACAATACGAGACGTTAAGTCTAAGAACAAGGCAAGTTCAAGTCTGCGTTATACGTAAAGATGTCTTGGACTGGTCTGTACTGAACGCCGAGAACAGCCATCATGGCGGGGTTGTCAACAATCTCAAACAAATGTGGATCCTGCTGATGATCTTCTGGCAAGCCTTTCAAAAGCGCTGGTGAGTTGGAAATCCGTTTGCGCAACTCATAACCAGTGGAGGCCAAAATACCTATCAATTCGTCCCGCAGGAGGATCGCTTCGTCCGCTGTGGACGCGCCCGAGCAAATGTCATCGACGTAAATATCGTCTTTCAAGATGGCGGAGGCTCGTGGGAAACGTAAGCCTTCGCGGTCTGCGAGCTCCCAAAGAGAACGTATTGCCAAGTAGGGGCTTGACCTTAACCTTTCGTCTACGAGCTCAATATTAATACGTACGGGACGTATTAGTATTGAGCTCCTAGACGACCATAGGATCGCGAGGATTCTCTCTCCAAAGGATCAGCTGGAAGCGACGGTCATCAGGGTGGATAATCGTCTGCCTGAACATCATTTTTATATCGGCCACAAAGACAACCTGATGTCGTCGAAAGCTGGTGATGACGTCACAAAGGTCCTTGACCAACTTGGGACCAGAATGCAAGCACTGGTTCAAGGATACGCTTGTAGAAGTCTGCGCAGAACCATCAAACACCGTGTGCAGCTTGCTAGTTGATGGCTTTAATACCGCATGATGCGGGAGAAAGTAATGCTCTACCGAACGCCAATCCAAATTTGACACGGACATGTGTCCCAATTGTTCATATTCTCTCATGAACTCAATATACTTCTGCCTGAGCTCCGGATCACGACCCATGCGACGCTCCATAGCCAACAATCTCTTTTCGGCTAAAGGTCGTGACTCACCAAGCGGAGGCCGAACAGACAGAAAAGGTAGCTTCGTAATGATCCGACCAGAACGGAGTCGACCAGTGTTGTTCTGGAAGAACAGCTCGCACTCCTCATGTTCTGGATTCAAACGAGCAGCTTAGGAGCCTAGAAGAGCCCCTCTACCTCCCAAAACCTCTGAACCGCATCAGAGAGAGCGGAGCCTACAGCCAACAAATTATCAAGTTCAGGTGGAGGGGGTTCCCTCGGTACAGGTCCCATCAAAGCAAATCCAAATATGGTCGGGATGGCAGTCAAACCATTTGGCACCAAGACCCGTTTCCCACCAATCAAAATTCCACCGAGGACATCAGAGCCAATCAACAAATCGATTTGTCCCAGTGTGTCAAATTTGGGGTCTGCCAGTTCCAATCCCGATGTCAAATTCACCACAGCAGCAGGTAGCTGTTACTGTGGATGCATGCCCAAAATATTTTTCAACACAATAACCGAGGTTTTAATCCTCGGGTGTGAAGATTCAACAGGGGCAAACAAAACTTTAACTTGCCCTTCAACATTAGAGGCTACGTCACCTATTCCCCGTATACAATTGGGAAAAGAGCCCATATTTAATTTAAACTGCCCTACCAAATAAGTGGAAACAATGCAACCTTGTGAACCTGTGTCCAATATAGCACGGACAACAACAGAGGTCCCCGTGGGTCCCCAGACCCTAACAGCAACCGTTGGTAGGATAACGGTGTCAATGGGGGTGGTTGGCGTTATAGGGCAGGAGTTAATTACCTATTGTTGCCTGGGCGGCGACCCTTGGCCAGGACCAGGCAAATCAAAATGGGGGTGCGGCTTGAAGTCCTCAAAGGCGCGATTTCTCGATCCGCGCGCCATCTGTGGGGGGTCATAATGACGCACCCGCCCAAAACGAGGTGGGCGCGAGTCAAGGCGGGGACGCTCCGCCAAAGGAGGGGAATACCTCGGGCAGCAGTCATGGTGCTGGTGACGCTGAACAGCACATTCAGGTGCGCGAGAGAGAGGAGGCGTGCGCACGCTACGGTTCTCCAAGCGGGGTGAGCGGCGATTGATTGAGCGAGGCGACTCTCGGCTTCGCGCCGGTGAGCCTCGGCTGCCACCTTCAAAACACCCGCCCGTGCGCGGCGTCGGCTGGTTGGACAAGCGGCCTACCTCTCTGGCATTCATGCAGAGAATGTCCAAATGCTGTCCTCCACAGTGAGGACAGGGGTGAGAGTTTGGGCAGTCTCGCTGGTAGTGGGACCCCAAGCAAGAGAAGCAAAGGCGGCGGGCATTCGCGATGTGCCTACGAGAGGCGACATGCAGGTCCAAGAATGCCCTACAACTGGCCGTTCTGTGCCCCGTGACCTTGCAGTAAGAGCACTCCTCCGGGCTCTACGTGACTGCAAAGCGAGGAGGGCGCCGGTCAACATTGGCTCGGGTGTGAACGCGAGCCTGCTTTTTGACCTTGGGCGGCTGCAACTTAGCCGGCGTGTCACCACCGGAGTTGTCCAGGACCCGGCACTCATCCTCGAGAAACCTCTCCAAGTCAGCAAAGGGGGGCAGATGGGTCGCGGTATCCCCACCAAAGCGCTGCTCAAAACGCGACCTCAGGTCGGCAGGCAGCTTTTTCAGCACAATGTGCACCTATAGGTAGGACCATTGGTCCACGGGCAGGTCCAAGCACTTAAGTGCGTTGATGGCCACCAAAAGCGGGTTCAAAAGTTGGGTGCGCAACCCAAAGACCCGGGTGAGCGTGGGCAAACCCAAAATCTGTTCAATATGCGTGTCGGCGAGGCCACGATTGTTATGGTACCTACGGGCAATTAAGTCCCAAGCCGTCTGGTACGCCTCGTCAGACACGGGCAGATGCTGAATGAGGCCCTTGGCCTCTCTATCCAGAACCGACATTAAATATGCCAATTTTTGTGAAGGCCGCAGGTCAGCCCTGTCATCGACCAGGCTGTCAAACAAATTAACGAAGCCCAGGTAGCTTCCTAGGCAGCCATTGAAATGCGGGAGGTCTAAAGTGGGAAGCCTACTCACCAGTCCCGGTGCTGTCCTAGGAAGCTCCTGCTTCAAGCCGGGTTGCCCGTCCCTCTCGGCAATTAACTGTCTTGCACAGTTAGAGACAGCATCATACAGGTCGAAAGCGAAATAAAGTCAGCGGGGAAATCATTAACTGACACTTCGAGACAGCAAGCGCTGAAAGTGCGAAATTGCTGTTTCACACTTGCCAGGCGATCATCGATCCTCTCATACCTTTGTAGTAAGGCCTGCTGGCGATCAGGCCGGGTCACCAAGGCACTGGCTGTGGCAAACCAGCGCAAATCTGATGCAAAAGCACCAGCAGCCGTACGCAAGTCCTTGATAGCTGACATATTAAGTTTACAAAAGAGCTCGGACAAGCGCTAAACAATGCTATCAATCAAAACTTAATATTTGTTAATTCTTTGAAACCAACAAAGTATTAGCCTGTTTACTGCTGGTACAAGCTAGTGACAGGTATTTACTGCCCAACAAAATTATATAACAAGCTCAAAATCTGCTTGTTTCAATATATTGGCATAAGGACAAAGTTATTAAAAGGTTTATAACTTACAGCAAATTAAAAGAACGAACTTTAAACTACTTGAACTTTAAATTAATTAATTAATTACTGCAACAAACAGACTAAGTGTGTTATATATTACAACTGTAGACACCAGTTTGTGTTACCTAACAATATTATCAATATATTATAACAACAAGGTTTTTCAATGTAAAGTCAAGTTTGGTTGTTATAATGTTTCAAACTCAATATATCAATATATGCAATTAACTAAATCAATTGATACATATAACTGATATGTATCCAATCAAAGCTGACTTAGTAATACTAACAACAAAAAATTATTGCTAGATTTCAACAATACAAGTCAAACAATTACTGATTGAGGTTATGTATGACATGTGTTTCAAATTATCTAGGTCAACTTATACAAATAAATATTATGTATTTTAGACAATACTGACCTGAGAACACCACAACACTGTTAACAAATGAGATATATATATATAGCTCATACAATACCAATCTGAGTTTAGATACAATCAACGGCTAGATTTCAACTACAGCTCTGCATACCAATAATTACGTCTAGAGATGCCGTATGCAGGCAGGAAATTGTTCAGAGTGCGCAGTGGAAGTTGTAATACATCTACCTGACGACGACAAGACAAGGACCTAGACACAATGCACTGCGTTGCAGAGTGGATCACAACTATCAATATTAACAAAATTTTCTTACCAAATTTTCACTGATGTTCTTGAGTGGACCTATAAGATTAGACTCATAATTTTGGCCAAAATAACAAGCAAATCGTTAGAAATACCACTACTCGAGGTCCAGTTCGGCGTCCTTCTTCAGACCACGATGCACGTTGGCGGATTCACAGTTTTACAATGTTCAATATGTTACAAATGTTCAATAGTTCACAAGTTTGACTCTTATCACAGTGTACCGGTGCCGGTTATAGATCAAAGAAGCGGCATTCACTCGGATTTTTAGTTTTACAACCAAATACAAGATCAAAAACGCGCTCACAAAACGGAATCTTCCAGAGCGAACAAAAAGCTAGCTAGCTAGCTAGACAGTTCATAGTGTGACCATAGTCAGAAATTTTCAATAGACTAAACAAAATGTTACTTAATCGATATAATCGATTTGACTTATCACAAATAATATTTCTATTTCAAACACCCTCAATAGCTCTCCAAACAATATGAAAAATTAATTTGAAATTTCACGGAACAAAACCTCTGAAAATTAATTTGTTCCAGCTATGATTTAATAGAAGAGGTTCAAGTGGATCGGGATAAATGGGCCTCTGAACTTTTTCACCACAATGCTGAGATTACGCGTGAACCATAATAGACTCTTAATTTGTTTAAGAATAAGATTACGACGATTTAGAGTTCCTTAGTAAATTAAGTATTAAGTGATACTTCGAATCCGTGTCTCTGTTTTAATAAGAAGCATTTTTCTTTTTTATTATGTCAATTAAAAATATGTTATTTAAAAAATATTGTCGTAGACACTACAGGTGTGGTGCAAGAAAATACAACCAGTAATAAACTTGTCTGATTTTCAATAGACTCAATCTCTTTGAGAGAGGCTAATACTTCCTTGTCGTGCCGGGGCATGTATGCTGAAATCATCAAGGCTGTACTACATTTCGAATCCCTTTATTATTAATCCGTGGCCATACGGAGATACAGATGTATACATGCATTAAAATACTAGAAGGGTCTATATATATTTGTTGAGTTCATACCTTGTTGAGTTACTCATTTGTATCTATATATTTCACGGTATAATTTCAAATGCAAATGTAAATAGCAACGACCCAAATTCTGGCAAGGAAACGTTTGGCAACTTCGAAGTTAGCCGAACTTTCAGCTGTATATCTTTGGTCATTGACAAGCCCGTTTTATTTTTATTATTTTACAGTGCAAAATGCTTGCAAGTGAGGTAGCAAAATTTAAATATGTATACAAACTCACGTTTCTAAAGGCGTAAAGGTATAGCCAGTGTTGTTTTGAGCTTATTACAATATTTTTACTTTGTGTAAATCTTCATTGATTAGTTATTTTGTATATTGTTTCGTAATAGCAGTAAGAGATTTTGAATTGAATTGTATTGTACTTATAACTGATTTTGCTTATATGTATTATATCCGTATAATACATACAAAGTGTTTCATAACCCCTCGTCCGATCAATGAAGGGGTTGTAGGGTAGTGTAAAATGATGAGTTATTTGTCATTAGTTCACAATTCAAGATAAAATGTTCCCTGGTATATTTAATTAACTTTAAATAATATCATACCAGATTACCCATGGCAACACTGAAGACTGATAAATCTTAATAACTAGGTATCTACCTAAAGTTTATAAAAGTCCGTTGAGTGTATCGGCCGGAGCCGCCGGCGGCCACCTCTTTACCTAATCCTTTGACAAAAGCCGAACGTCAACATGACACGTGCCATTATTTTAGGTAGGTAGGTATACCCATTATATTTATGAGTTTGTTGATTTGTTGCAACAGCTGGTTTACTGCTTTAGGTAAAACGGAAGGTATTGTTTACGTTGTTTGTTTGTTTCGTGAGAGTGCATAGCCATCCCTGGGGTCCGTGTATTCAGACCACCCAAAGGCCTACGACATGGCCTTACAATTCTTAGATTCAGTATTACGTGCCTTCTGAATACGTGGGTACCCACCCAAATGATGACCAGTGCAGCCGTTGCTTAACTTTGCCGAACTATTACGATCCATAAGCTGAGTCACGCTATGAGCGCTGCAGTATTTACGGTACCGAATTACTATTGTTTTAAATCTTACTTAGTGTTTGAAATAGAATTAGTTTTTATTATAAGTCAAATCGATTAGATCGATTGAGTAACATTTTGTTTAGTCTATTGAAAATTTCTGACAATGGTCACACTGAACTGTCACTTCCGTAAGCTTCGCGTTGAGAAATTACCACGTTGTCGACTCGTACGTAGAATAATTGTTCGCCTTTTGAAAAGCACATCATTGAAGCTACGCGAATAAGTAAACCGCTTTGAACGCCGCCTGATCTAGTGCTGGCAACGGTAAATTGATTGATTGATATTTGTGAAAATTGTGAATCTGGTATCGACTTCCACGTGCCAACGTGTCCTGAAAACGTCGCGTTTGAAGCTTAATAGCTAAGTATAAGATACTTCATTCATTTATTTTGGCCAATATACTTGTATGAATGTGTCTAATTTAGCTCAAGCCTGACATCAGCCAGGATAGCGGGTAAGTGAAGCACAGTATTGATATTGATTGATTTCAGTTCATCACTGCGCAACGCAGTGCATTGTGTCTGGATCATTGTCTATCGTGGTCAGGTAGATGTATTACATCTTCCACTGCGCACTTCTGATACACCTTCCTGCCTGGCTACGGTAATTCTAGACATAATTTTTGATAGCAAGAGCGTGGTTAACTGTGCCTATATTGTAAACTTACAAGTTTAGCTTAGCCGTTGATTGTATCTGAACTCAGATTGGTGTTGTATGAGCTATATATATCACCTTGTAGACAGTATTGTAGTGTTTGTCAGGTCAGTTATTGTCTAAAATACATAATATTTAATTGTATAAGTTGACCTAGATAATTTGAAACACATTGTCACATAACCTCAATCAGTAATTGTTGATTTGTATTGTTGGAAAATCTAACTTAAATTTGTTGTTGCATTAATAAGTCAGTTTGTTTGGATACATAACAGCTGTATGTATCAATAAATTTAGTAAATTTAGTTTATTGCATATATTCATAAACATTATAACCAACTTGACCTTGCCACTTGGGCGGGTCACATTAATAAACTTTGTTTTGTTATAATATAGATAATATTGCTAGGTAACACGTATTCTGTGCTTACTTCCTATTGTATATCATAAATAACACAGTTAGTCTGTCTGTTGCAAATAATTAATTAATTAAGTTGAAGTTCTTCAACTTTATTAATTTGTTATAAGTTATAACTTTGATAACTTTTGTGTTTGTTTCAATATATATTGAAACTATTAATTTTGTTGGACAGTAGATACCTGTCACTTGCCTGCACTTGCAGTAAACAGGCTAATACTTTGTTGGTTTTAAAGAATTAAGAAAAATTAAGTTTTGATTGTTAATTTTATTTAGCGCTTGTCCGGGCTCTTTTGAATTTTGATTATGTCAGCTATCAAGGACTTGCGTGCGGCTGCTGGTGCTATTGCATCAGAGTTGCGCTGGTTTGCCTCAGCCAGTGCTTTAGTGAACCGGCCTGATCGCCAGCAGGCCCTACTTCAAAGGTACGAGCGGATTGATGATCGCCTGGCAAGTGTGGAACAACAATTCCGCACTTTCAGCACTTGCTGTCTTGAAGTGTCAATCAATGATTTCACCGCTGACCAGCGAAATAAGGTCAGCGAAGACTATGCCCAGGTCTTAGACCTGTATGATGCTGTCTCCAATACTGCGAGACAACTAGTTGCCGATAGGGAAGGGCAACCCGGCCTGAAGCAGGAGCTTCCTAGGTCAGCACCGGGGCTGGTGAGTAGGCTCCCTACTTTGGACCTCCCCCATTTTGATGGCTGCCTAGGAAGCTACCTGGGCTTCATTAATTTGTTCGACAGCCTAGTCCATGATAGGGCTGTCCTTCGGCCGGCACAAAAGTTGGCCTATCTAATGTCGGTTCTGGATGGGGAGGCTAAGGGCCTCATCCAGCATCTGCCCGTGTCTGACGAGGCGTACCAGACGGCTCGGGACCTGATCACCCGTAGGTACCATAATAGGCGTGGCCTCGCCGACACGCACATCGAGCAGATTTTGGGTTTGCCGACGCTCACCCGGGTCTCTGGGTTGCGCACCCAACTTTTGAACCCGCTCTTGGTGGCCATCAACGCACTTAAGTGCCTTGACCTGCCCGTGGACCAATGGTCCTATCTATTGGTGCACATTGTGCTGAAAAAGCTGCCTGCCGACCTGAGGTCGCGTTTTGAGCAGCGCTTTGGTGGGGATAGCGCGACCCATCTGCCCCCCTTTGCTGACCTGGAGAAGTTCCTGGAGGATGAGTGCCGGGTCTTGGACAACTCCGGTGGTGACACGCCGGCTAAGTCGCAGCCGCCCAAGGTCAAGGAGCAGGGTCGCGTTCACACTCGAGCCAATGTTGACCGGCGCCCTCCTCGCTTTGCAGTCACGCAGAGCCCAGTGGAGTGCTCCTACTGCAAGGTCACGGGGCACAGAACGGCCAGTTGTAGGGCATTCTTGGACCTGCATGTCGCCTCTCGTAGGCGCATCGCGAATGCCCGCCGCCTTTGCTTCTCTTGTTTGGGGTCCCACTACCAGCGAGACTGCCCAAATTCTCGCCCCTGTCCTCACTGTGGAGGACAGCATTTGGACATTCTTTGTATGAATGCCAGAGAGGTTGGCCGCTTGTCCAACCAGCCGACGCCGCGCACGGGCGGGTGTTTTGTAGGTGGCAGCCGAGGCTCACCGGCGCGTAGCCGAGAGTCGCCTCGCTCAGTTGATCGCCACTCGCCCCGCTTGGAGAACCGTAGCGTGCGCACGCCTCCTCTCTCTCGCGCACCTGAATGTGCGACCGCGCAACGTCACCAGCACCATAACTGCTGCCCCAGGTATTCCCCTCCTTTGGCGGAGCGTCCCCGCCTTGACTCGCGCCCACCTCGTTTTGGGCGGGTGCGTCACTATGACCCCCCACAGATGGCGCGCGGATCGAGTCATCGCGCTTTTGAGGACTTCAAGCCGCACCCTCGTTTTGACTTGCCTGGTCCTGGCCAACGGTCGCCGCCCAGGCAACAATAGGTCATTGACCCCTGCCCTATAACACCAACCTCCCCCATTGAGACCGTTATCCTACCAACGGTTGCTGTTAGGGTCTGGGGACCCACGGGGACCTCTGTTGTTGTCCGTGCTATATTGGACACAGGTTCACAAGGTTGCATTGTTTCCACTTATTTGGTAGGGCAGGTTAAATTAAATATGGGTTTATTTCCAAATTGTATACGGGGCATAGGTGACGTAGCCTCTAATGTTGAAGGGCAAGTTAAAGTTTTGTTTGGCCCTGTTGAATCTTCACACCCGAGGATTAAAACCTCGGCTATTGTGTTGAAGAATATTTTGGGTATGCACCCACAGAAACAGCTACCCGCTGCTGTGGTGAATTTGACATCGGGATTGGAACTGGCAGACCCCAAATTTGACACACCGGGACAAATCGACTTGTTGATTGGCTCTGATGTCCTCGGTGGAATTTTGATTGGTGGGAAACGGGTCTTGGTGCCAACTGGTTTGACTGCCATCCCGACCATATTTGGATTTGCTCTGATGGGACCTGTACCTAGGGACCCCCCTCCACCTGAACTTGACAATTTGTTGGCTGTAGGCTCCGCTCTCTCTGATGCGGTTCAGAGGTTTTGGGAGGTAGAGGAACCCCCTCAAGCTGCCCGTTTGAATCCAGAACATGAGGAGTGCGAGCTGTTCTTCCAGAACAACACTGGTCGACTCCGTTCTGGTCGGATTATTACGAGGCTACCCTTCCTGTCTGTTCGGCCTCCGCTTGGTGAGTCACGACCTTTAGCCGAAAAGAGGTTGTTGGCCATGGAGCGCCGCATGGGTCGTGATCCGGAGCTCAGACAGAAGTACATTGAGTTCATGAGGGAATATGAACAGTTGGGACACATGTCTGTGTCAAATTTGGATTGGCGTTCGGTGGAGCATTACTTTCTCCCGCATCATGCGGTATTGAAGCCATCGACTGGCAAGCTGCGCACAGTGTTTGATGGTTCTGCGCAGACTTCAACAGGCGTATCCTTGAACCAGTGCTTGCATTCTGGTCCCAAGTTGGTCAAGGACCTTTGTGACGTCATCACCAGCTTCCGACGACATCAGGTTGTCTTTGTGGCCGACATAAAAATGATGTTCAGGCAGACGATTATCCACCCTGATGACCGTCGCTTCCAGCTGATCCTTTGGAGAGAGTCTCCTCGCGATCCCATGGTCGTCTACGAGCTCAATACAAATACGTACGGGTTAAGGTCAAGCCCCTACTTGGCAATACGTTCTCTTTGGGAGCTCGCAGACCGCGAAGGCCTACGTTTCCCAAGAGCCTCCGCCATCTTGAAGGACGATATTTACGTCGATGACATTTGCTCGGGCGCCTCCACAGCGGACGAGGCGATCCTCCTGCGGGACGAATTGATAGGTATTTTGGCCTCCGCTGGTTATGAGTTGCGCAAATGGATTTCCAACTCGCCAGCGCTTTTGGAAGGCTTGCCAGAGGATCATCAGCAAGATCCACATTTGTTTGAGATTGTTGACAACCCCGCCATGATGGCTGTTCTCGGCGTTCAGTACAGACCAGTCCAAGACATCTTTACATATAACGTAGACTTGAAATTGCCGTGTTCTTGGACTAAACGTCTCGTATTGTCTACTGTCGCCAGAACCTTTGATCCGAACGGTTGGATCTGTCCAATTATATTTTGGGCAAAATGCTTCTTGCAGAAGCTTTGGACAGCAGGATTGACCTGGGACGAACCTCTGCACGGCACTCTTGTTGAGGAATGGACCTCTTTTGTATCCTCACTTCCTGCCGTCAACGAGATCTCCTTGCCTCGTCCCATCCTTCCTCCCGGGAAGTACAAGGCCACCCTTCACGGGTTTTGTGATGCCTCGGAACGTGGTCACGCGGCCGTGGTGTACTTGCGCACAGTTAGTGCATCAGGTCAGGTGAGGGTTTCCCTGATCATGGCGAAGAGCAAGGTAGCACCCCTTCGGACATCCCTGACCATCCCAAAATTGGAGCTCTCGGGAGCAGCTCTACTTGTACGCTTATTGAACCACGTGTCTAACACTTTGGGTAAAAGCATTTGTATTAGTGGGACCTACGCCTGGACAGACAGCCAAATTGTACTTTGTTGGTTGAAAGCGTCTGTCCACACCTTGGAGGTATTTGTCGCTAATCGCGTTTCCCAAATCCAGAAATCCGAAGTCAAACTTGTTTGGAGACACGTGCCAGGTGAGCTCAACCCCGCTGATTGTGCCTCGCGCGGATGCTTGACGCCTAGTTTGATAGGTCATTCGCTATGGTGGGGTCCGGAATGGTTGAGTCGACCAGAAATTGATTGGCCTCGAACGCCAGTTTTGAATACTTCTAATTTGCCGGGTCTACGAACACTCGCTCTTGAGAAGGTGGAATGCGCCTTCGACCCCGATTTTTTGTTGAATCGTTACAGCTCCCTCGACAAGTTGTTAGGTGTCACTGCTTGGATAAAGCGTTTTGTTTTTAATTTTAGGCACCCACAACAGAAACGACTGACACCGTTTCTCTCACCACAGGAACGACAGGAGTCCTTCACCTTTTGGGTTCGTTCTGTGCAATTGGCGCATTTTGAAAGGGAGATTGCTATCCTCAAGTCAGGGAAATCGAAATTGTCGGGAGCTGTATCTAAATTGAACCCCTTTTTGGACGAAACGGGTCTCTTGCGCGTTGGAGGGCGTCTCAAGAACGCCAACCTCCCTTACGGGGCACGTCACCCCCTTTTGTTACCTAAGGACGGTCATTTGGTACGCTTGTTGGTAACTGACCGTCACCTTAAAAATTCGCATGCTGGTTGTAATGCCTTGTTGGCCATTTTGCAACGCGAGTTTTGGATTTTGTCTGCCCGAAGAATTATTCGGAGTGTAGTCTTTCGCTGCATCCCTTGCTATAAGCTCAAGGCTTCTACCTTGCAGCCCTTGATGGGGGACTTACCGGCAGATCGCGTAACTGAAAGCAGGACGTTTGACGGTGTTGGCACGGACTTCGCTGGTCCTTTTTTGGTGAAAACGTCGACACTTCGAAACAGCAAGACTGTCAAGGCCTACTTGTGTGTTTTTGTTTGTCTTTCCACAAAGGCCGTACACTTAGAACTGGTCTCCTCGCTTACGACCGAGGCGTTTGTAGCCACATTTGACAGATTTGTATCCCGCAGAGGGATGCCTTCCTTGATCCGTTCTGACTGCGGCACTAACTTCAAGGGCACCTATAATTATTTGAATGATGTTGTTAATTTCCTTGAAACCAACAAAGCTGATATAGGTGATAGGCTTGCCCGACGTGGGATAAATTGGTTGTTTTCCCCACCAAATTGTCCACACTGGGGTGGTATATTTGAGGCCGCCGTAAAATCGGCCAAAACACACTTGCGCAGGACAATCGGTGAGTCTGTTCTTACATTTGAGGAACTCGCAACTGTGTTTTGTAAGATTGAGGCCGTTTTGAACTCTCGGCCATTGTGCCCGATCTCCTCAGATCCGAATGATTTGGAGGCCCTTACGCCGGGCCATTTTTTGATTGGTCGCCCACTTGTCGCCTTGCCTGAGTACCCCTATATTGATACGAGACCTGGTCGTCTCTCGCGTTTTGAATTGGTACGCCAGATTACTCAGAGCTTTTGGAAACGCTGGAACTTGGAATATTTGCACATACTCCAGCAACGCGTTAAGTGGACCGACAAGACCGATCCACCCAAGATTGGTGACCTCGTTTTGATCAAGGAGGCTAACCTTCCGCCACTCAGATGGCGCAGGGGGCGCATCCTTCATTTGGTAACTGGGGCTGATGGAGTTCCCCGATTTGCTGAGGTCTTGGTGGACGGTTCGATTCTGAGGAGAGCGGTTGCAACATTGTCACGTCTACCAACCGATTAGCGGACCGGTAGGCCGGTCCGGGGCGGGTGGATGTTTGAAATAGAATTAGTTTTTATTATAAGTCAAATCGATTAGATCGATTGAGTAACATTTTGTTTAGTCTATTGAAAATTTCTGACAATGGTCACACTGAACTGTCACTTCCGTAAGCTTCGCGTTGAGAAATTACCACGTTGTCGACTCGTACGTAGAATAATTGTTCGCCTTTTGAAAAGCACATCATTGTAGCTACGCGAATAAGTAAACCGCTTTGAACGCCGCCTGATCTAGTGCTGGCAACGGTAAATTGATTGTGAACTATTGATTGATATTTGTGAAAATTGTGAATCTGGTATCGACTTCCACGTGCCAACGTGTCCTGAAAACGTCGCGTTTGAAGCTTAATAGCTAAGTATAAGATACTTCATTCATTTATTTTGGCCAATATACTTGTATGAATGTGTCTAATTTAGCTCAAGCCTGACATCAGCCAGGATAGCGGGTAAGTGAAGCACAGTATTGATATTGATTGATTTCAGTTCATCACTGCGCAACGCAGTGCATTGTGTCTGGATCATTGTCTATCGTGGTCAGGTAGATGTATTACATCTTCCACTGCGCACTTCTGATACACCTTCCTGCCTGGCTACGGTAATTCTAGACACTTAGGCAGGTTACCTTTAATTAGTAAAAACATCATATGTTCTTGTAAGCTGCGACGATCATTCTCCACATGCCAACCGTAAACGTTAAGACACTTACGGTACCTTTTCAACAAAGGTACCTATTTAAAGCACAGTAATTAGCACTGTAGTTCACGAACTAGTGCAGCCGTTGAACAACGCGCTCCGACGGCACTGGCAGACCTCGTGGTCCAGCGAACTGTTCCTCCTTATCACTACGTGCACCTGCATGAATTGCATTCACTAGGAGTGAATGCAATTCACATCGAAATGTTAAAGTATACACATTAAACACACCGAAATGTTAAAGTATTCAGTGTTTGAATACAACGTAACTATTTCACAACGTAAGTTATTAAGTCCGCACGAAAATAATCCTAGCCCAAGATTGAGTGATCAGTAGGCAAATTGAAGTCGTAAAAAATAACCAGCTAGGGATGTAACCAATGGTATTATTTATTGGAGTTCTATTTTTATCGATATGTTATTATTGACCCCGTACGAGATGGGCATGTATCCAACACAAAATTTCATACTTTGGTAATTTTATGTTGTTTTTAATGATTGTTATTACATCAAAATGATGTAACTTTTTTATGGGTTTACTATTGTTTGACAAAAAACGTATGACAAAAGATCATTTTACAAACAACGTTTGAAAAACTAATCATTTGACAAACTTTCATTTCGCAAACATATTACTTTAAAAACAATCATTTGACATAATACAGGTTTCACAAATGTGTTACTTAGAAAATAATTTAAATGTTAAATAATTATTTTAAGTATAATCATTTGACTAAATAATTCGTTTGCCAAATTGGTGTTTGTACAAAAAGTTAGAAGATAAATTATTAGTTTTTAAAAATAACTAATTTCTAACCAATACTTACGCGAAATTTTGAAAATATTTAATTGCTTGGTTGCAATTTTCATCTTGGACAGATTATTTAAAGGCAAGTAATAATTTTATATTAATACTAATTCCATAGAAACTTAAGTCTTTTAAAAAATACACACTGCCTGAATTAAGCAAAATAAGTAGAATTCGGTTCTGGCACTCGCCGGCCGCTACCGCAGCACGCTCGCTTCGCTCGCTCAGCTCGTGCTTTGTGGTCGCAGTTCTAACCTAACCTAACCAGCCATTGTTTCAGTTGACTCTACACAAAGATTGTTGTATTCTCGTAGATTGTGGTTAGTAAAATATTTACCAAGCAGGGCATTTTGTCAAATGTTATTTATGCTTTACGTTGTTTTGCCAAATAACATGTTTAAAAAAATAATCAATTTGTAAATTAATGTTTTAGCATAATAACTTTTTTATAGTAAATATATTGTCTAATGAGTAGTTTATTAAACAATAGTTTGTAAAATAATAAATTTATCAAATATAATTTTGTCAAATGTTATTTGTCAAATTAAAATTTTTCATGGGTGCATAGGGTGCATAAGGTTCCCACCAAGAACTTAGGGCCCCTAGCCAACCTCACCTGCAAGTGGTGCACCTGCCGATCAACAGACGAGGCTCTGGCAAACCAAATATCCCGATAAACGGCAGTAGGCTCGCCACCTATTACGTGAGATCAAAACACTGGCGAAAAGTGGGCGTTTAATATGCCTCTGCCTACCCCTCCGGAGAAACAGGCGTGAGTCTATGTATGTATGTAAAATTTTTCATTTGTTTTTTGTCAAATGATCGGACACCTTTTTTATGTGATTTAGCTTACCGAAATTAGGTAAACAAGACTTAAATAATACTTTTGTGTTACAGAACTTAGTAGGTAGATCATAGTCTTTTGTCTATGATCTACTAATTTGTCGATATCGTAATATTTTTTTATGTAATAATTCTTTGAAAAAGGAATGTTTTGTCACATTTCATGTTAAACTTTATTAAATCGATATTAGCAGCTATTGAACGTAAACATCTACCGCGTTTCGGTGTTATGTCGAGCGGCTCGTTTGGCGGTAAAATCATCATCAAGACACGAAAAGCCGACAATATTTTAATAGAATTAATAATATCATAAAGGACCTCGACCTCTTAGGGCCTCACTATTATGTACTGAATCACTGGTATCGATTTTTGGTACGCCATCCCTTACACCTTGTATAGCAAAACTTGGACAGTTCTTAAGGTAGCCGTATCTAGGCACATCGATCAAAACCGCCAGAATCTATTTACAGTTATTTGGGTCACGGGCTTCGAGTTCTAATACATCCAATAGTAGCAAGCTATCATTTGAGATTCTTGAAGTTGACAACGTATTGATTGCTTTTCAAAGGATTAAATAGCCGAAAGATGGACTAAAATTGACAACTTTTTACTATCGTACTTGAATTCTAGAAACTAATGAGCTTCAACTCACCACCTAAATTGCTGAAAGATTTATTTAAATTCGCTGTACGTTTTATTTTTTCGTTTCTTTTTTCTAAGCCACCTTTTGGGATACATTCTATACGTTGCCTGAATTCCCCTAAAAGTGCTGACTTTTGCGCCATTTTTCAAATGCGTATAACGATTTATTTTCCATTTTGCCAAAAAATATTCTATCTCCAAGAATATATCCTTCAAAAAAGGCTTCTGTCTATTGTTATTAATTCAATACAAGATAAAATAATATTCTCTTTTTACGCAGCACCTCCTATTATGTCTTCAAACATGTATATGACGTATACATATTGTATAAGCACAATAATTAAGAAAACGTAACACACTTCTAACACGCATCAAATTCCTTAAGAAAATAAATGCGAAGGCACGGCAGTCGTTTCGCACTTGACTGTGTTCTCAAGCATTTGTTTGAGTCAAGTGCTATCACCGTAATGAAATGTCAAAAGTGACTGGATGAGAACCCTT
Organism: Euclidia mi; assembly: GCA_944739405.2. Classification (NCBI taxonomy): domain Eukaryota; kingdom Metazoa; phylum Arthropoda; class Insecta; order Lepidoptera; family Erebidae; genus Euclidia; species Euclidia mi. Next base: position 13,375,941 of record OX123203.2, read on the forward strand.
GACAAATTCAATTTAGTTGCGTATCTTTATTTTGTTTGTTGTTTTAAATATTGGTTCGTATTTGTGCTATGAGTTTTAGTTTATCTTCGGGTTAGTATGAATGTCCGTTTGGTGCTGGATTGAATGTTACTATTGGTTATTTCATTCCATGGGTGTCTTACGAGTCGACTGACTAGCGTGGTACCTATACTACGTATACCACGCTAGCCAGTCGGGTTAGTACCTATATGATGTTAAGTTTGCCGTCTCTTGGCAAAGATCATAGTTTCATCTTGTATTTTTAGTCGACTCGTAAGACACCCATGGAATGAAATCACCAATAGTAACAATCAATCCACCACCAAACGGACATCCATACTAACCCTAAGATAAACTAAAACTCATACTACAAATACGCAAATCTTTCTATTTATTCAAACTGCTATTGTCATGCAAGATAGAGAGTGAGGAAGCAGTTTATTTGAGGGCACTCCCCGTAACGACTGTCAAAAATCTTCATGACAGCGATCACTGTCACCGACGGTTTAATGTGCTCTTCGAGGCACGGGGCAAGGGATAATTAACAATTTAATACGCACACGAAAATTCAGTGGTGCGCGCGGTGGATTCGAACCCGATAACCTTTGAATAGGAGCCTGTTGGTGTATCTACTCGGCTATCGCTGCCTCAAATTGAGAAGAAGGTATACAAATATTTTATCTGCACTGTTAGATATTATAAAGTTGAACAGCTTGTTTGTTTGAACCCGTTAATCTCAGGAACAACTGGTTCGATTTTAATCATTATTTTTATCCTGGATAGATATCATCAAAACAGTGGCCCTAAATAAGGCGGGTGCGATCGCAGGCTTGGCTAGTTTTTAAATAAGCTGAGAGTCTAAGATTTCTTACATAAATATTGGGTTAATTTTGTAAAAATAGTTTGGAGTTAAGGAACTCTAGAGGGCGCTTCGAAACTTATAAGACGATCCAGCAGAACCAATTTATAAGTCAAAAACCTAAAAGCCTTTGTTGAATCCATCAACAACATCAGCTCAGTAACATGACGTCAAAACAAGCCAACAAGATAAAGACTACACACAAACAATAGATTAACGTAGGTAATTCAGTAAATCGTTCTGTCTGTTAAATTGAGTCTATCATTTGAGTGTAAATAAAAGCTCAGTAGAAGGTTGTTGGGTTTGTAATAAAAACGTGGACGTGAAATGTTTCGCTGTCCAACTGGTTGAGCTAATCTCGGCGTCAGCGGACGGTTCGACCGCTACAGGGACCAATTCTTACTTATTTTATAAGTTAGTTATAGATGTTTGTTAGGTTTTATAAAATGTCACCAAAGAAAAGTATGGTTACGATTTTATGATGCATAGTTTAGCTAGCGCATGCAGTTACAAAATGCACAATTATGAATTTTGTAACTATTTTAGTTATTTTCAAGGTTAAGCGAGTGTTTGAGTTCACTAATAATATTTGATTTTGGGCTTCTTTAGATAAGAATAAAATGGCATTAAACTGATGACATTTTATACATGCACATATCATTTATGCACAACTTCTAATGTGATTGATTTCATTCGTCCTGTCTCCGTCGTAGCAAAAAAACAAAAGAAGAAAAATGGACTTCACAGTTATCTTACACAATAACTACACCGAAAAGTAGCTTTTGGATGACTGCTTGAATCCAAATCGATCGCTCTCCCCAGAAGACACACACATTGAGTAATTCACCATTATTTGTTTCGCCTAGTCTGGGCAAACGTAGTTTGTGTCCGTTGATGGGAATTTATAAAATTTTTGGTGACAAAGGATTAATTTCAATTTTTTTACAATATAGGAATTTAAACTTTCGTGGTCATTTAAACTTGATTTAAATTGTCTTTCGGGATATATACCACGTACCTTTGTTTGGAGTAACAGATATTTCGGCACTGTTGCAAGCACCATGTTCACAGGTACAGTGCGATAGTGAAAACAGTGGCAGTGGTGTTGTACGCAAAAAACGAGTAAGAAAGCGGGTAGACCGTTATACTTGCTCGTAACATTCATCCACCCGCAATACCCTCAGTACATCCGTGAACATGGCGCTTGCAACAGTGCCGAAATATCGGTTACTCCAAACAAAGGTACGTGGTATATATCCCGAAAGACAATTTAAATCAAATTTTTTTTACAGTCTCACACATGTATCCCTGAAGGGCAGAGGTGTACTAATACTCATACTGTATCCCTATATGGGGTAGGCAGAGGCGTAATATTACACCCACATTTTGACATGTTATGATTTTCAGGTCTCACGTAATAGGGCGTGAGCCTATTGCCTTTACCAGGCAAATTGCCGGACTCGGTGCTGCTGCTGAAAATTCGGTAGACTCAGTAACACTTTTGGCCGACCCGGCATCGAACCGGGGATCCAATCCCAATCAGCAGTCGCATAAATACGATGTACTATCCACTAGACCACTTAAGCAATCATTCCCACATTAGAAAAGAGGATTAATTTCTAGCGCGGGATAAGTATGGAAAAAGACCATTCCAAGTCCGTACCTGTACCCTAGGACGAAAAAAGTCACACACGATTAACTTTCACGTATAGATTTTTTTCTTTCACAATTGTTCTGTGTTGTTTCTTTGATAACATCTTTTCGTTCGGCACATTTGGCAATGATAGTTAGAAAACATGATTTCATATATTTTTATCGTATCTCTACTTTGCGACGGTAAAATTGTCAATCCGAAAAAAATATTGATGACATACATTGCAACATGTATGATTTATTTTGCTTGCTGGTTTGAATTCTTTTTTTTATTTATTTTTTGGTAGGTGTTTGTTTTAGACGAAAAGAATTTTAGCAATTTTTGTATTTTATTGTTGACCAATCGTTTGTTTAGATTTGGATCATAAAATGAATTTTCCTTTTCTTCCTATCTGTATTTATTAACGTGATATACTAAAAAACGACTGAACGCATATTTGTACGATTTTATCCAATAGATAAGGGATTCCTGACGAAAGTTTCATCATCATCATCGGCCCTGTATATAAAATGTCCCACCACTGGGCACGGGCCTCTTCTCACTATGAGAAGGGTAAGGCCATCACTTTGGCCAAGTGCGCGTTGGCAGATTTCACATGGCTTTCGAGAACATTTTGGAGAACTCCGAGACATGCAGATTTCGTCACAATGTTTTCCTTAATCATATATCAAGCCATAATCAACAAGATAATATATGCACTCAAAAAGTCAGTGGTACGCGCCAGTGGGGTAGAACTTGATATCCTTTGCATTCAGTCATAGAAGATATTAGTTTAGGAGAAAATAAATATTAGGCCACGATACTACAGAATCTGTATATATAACATTCTTGGTTTACTGACTAACAGACAAGGCACCGCCGGAACTACTGGGCGCAAGAAGATGAAATTTGACATGTTATGTTGGTTCCCTTGGGACCGTAGGGGTGCACTAAGAAAGGACTTCCCGAAATTCCCTCGAGATCGGACAGAAACGGTCAAATTTAAATAAATGTCCGGACATAGCTGCGGGCATCCTCTAGTTACATAGTATAAAAATGAATGTGTGCTCCCCTTTAGCTTTTCAAACAAAGTTCCTGCACGAAATACAATTTCGTTCTTATTAGGTCGTCGAATTTCATTTTTCGATTTGAAATTTCTGTCTGTTTATTGACGTAGAGAGTAAATACGATATCGGCTGTCGCAATGCTGAATTTTGTACGCATTTGTTCAATTTAATTACGAATTTATATAAGTACAACGAACTTTTCCTAAGGTTTCAATTCTGGATCAAATGTCGCGTATTTGATCTATTTATTGTTAGGAATTTTAACGACTTATTCACTAAAACATCCAACCCGGGCGTCAAATTTGGTCTCGGGTTCGATCCCCAGTTACCCCGGGCACAAACCTATGACTTTTCGAAGTTATGTGTGTATTAAAAATGTTAATTATCGCTCGCTAATCAATGTGCCCTGTAGATGGCAATGGGCTCGCCCCATATTACATTGGGACTGAAACATAAGTGGCGAAGTGTGGGTGTATAAAACACCTCTGCTTACCCCTTCGGGGATAAAGGCGTGAAGTTATGATATGTTATTCGTAATATAAAATATTCATAAGAGTAGTCCCCCATCCAAGTAGTCATCATCGCTCGGGAAAACATTTAACATTGTCTGGGTGTTCATGTGTCTGTTGATTGAACTATCTAAAGTCTCCTGCTATATAGGAATTATACTTAGTACAAGAGTTGTCTTTTCAACAAAGAAAATCGTTCAAGCTCGTCAGAATCTTTAGTCTTTTCAAACACATGTTTCTAAGGAGAATTTGAAGCGTCTCCAAAATTACGTGTTTCAAAGTGTTATCTTGATTGTTCGCATTTAAGAGACACGATTGTAGCAGAAATATTAAACGAGTTTAAATAATATATTGAGTTTAACGGCATTCAAGATTAGCAACAAGTGGTACGTAAGCGGTGTCTATTGACGAGCTATGTAAGGGGACGAAACAAGTGCTTCGTAAATTTGGAAATAATGAATTTATCAGACTGTTTTATTTTGATATTATGAATGTTCGTCACAAACGGCCTCTGTGCATTTAGCAGTTAGTATTTTTAAATACATGGTAGTTTGTATACACTACCTTGCAAAGCATGTACTTTGCCTAACATGAATAATTTAAGGTGGTAAGTGTAAGTGAATATTTGAACCTCCGAACCACTGAAAGATGCAAAGCTTCTTTTTTATAAAAGAACCATGGCGATACCGTCATTTTCGTTAATATTATATATGTCATACGCCCACGATTTAAAATTGTAAATTTAATTGAAAAATATGTGCGATGCACTTATATTACAGTAAAAGGCAACATTTATTCTCAACTAAGAACGAGTACACCATTATTTAGCATGACTTAATTATTTACTGGTTAGTCTACTAGTTCATGAGTTGACTGAGAACTTTTAGATACTACACCTCATTCAAAAGCATTACGTAACTGCTAAGGCATATAACAACACAAGTCCTTGAATCTTAAGCAACAGCATAACTTGACACTTCTATTCCAATGTCGTATCCGTTTCAATCGATAATAATTTCACGGCAATACAGCCTTTCTCGGTCACCCCTCAACTTGTATAAATCACTCTACAGGAAGTAGAACCTCTATAAATTTAAATTTAGTTCATTTTGAGGAACTCTCTACGCATTTTCTTGAAGGTGTTAGCATGAGTTTGTTACGCACGCATTTTTTGACAACTGTGATTTATGTAAGTTATTAACTTGACAATATATTCTTAGCATCATCCTGGGTTCAAGGTTCAAGAATTTCACATTCCAGTCAAAGATTAAATTTTGCTACTTAGCAAAGGTTGTAAAAAAATAGAAAAATGGTTACAAATACTACTTAGACTAAGGTACTTACTCTGGAACACGTTGGTACGGAGAATTAATTCGAAATGTTGTGTGCGATTGAAAACTTTGGCACGGTGAAGAAACTGGGTGCTAGGTAGGCGCTACGCGGCGTAGGCTGGCTTACAGTAGCATGCTCTACGCCGTAGTAATGGAAACTTGGGACAACTTATTCGCGACTGTTTGAACACATACCATGAGCGACGAACCCTGTTACACAAACAGAAATTTACATAATCTCATATTTTTTATATGTCGTGGATGACTTAAAAAAGTCCTGCAGAATTCAGCAATGGAATAACCTTAAAACGGTCCAATTAGTGATAGAATCGATGTGAAACGTTCGATGGCACAGTCGTACTAAGCTTGGAGTAAGATTACGGAGTCTTGCACTGTACAAAACTCCGTGCTCTTACTAAGAATATTCTAACAATAATCAGAAACTACCCATATTAGATGACTCAAGACTTCACAGTCGTAAGGGAATAATCAGAAACTATCCTATATATTAGATGACTCAAGACTTCACAGTCGTAAGGGAAAATTCCTCGATATCTTCGCAGAATCCTTTTTAAGTATGCCAGTAAAAGTTTAGAATATAACATTGGGATATCAAACCTTTATTGGAGCATAAACGAAAATTTAATTTCCTTTGAAACGAGACGTCATGGTTTTTATTGACCACCATAGAATTAAATTTACATTTTTTATTTCAATTTTAATAGCTTACACCAATTGAGTACAAATTGCGTGAATGGGCAGTTTCGAAGAAGTTTTACGCTTTTACTGAATATATTAATGAATACGGGGACAAATTAACTGTATCTTTTGGTTCCAAACTGGGCTGAGCCTCTACTACGGTAACCAGGCAAATCATATGGTCATTATAAAGCCACAGTTTCGCAGTTCAATTCTGGACATCGCAAGTGAGGCCCTTTCTTTATTTGCTTCTCAATAGCTTTGTGAGTCAATAGGAGAATTCGGCCTAATATACCAAGCTGACCAGACGAGGCGGCATAGGACTATGAGGTTTGATGTCGAGTGTCCCGTTTATTTCCAATCAACCTATTGGATTCGTGTATATATTTGTCTTAGTCATCTCTTACGACACCCACTACCAATAAACGGAACAGAACTCTAAGCAGAGCTTGTAAGTGTGTAGATAAACATCGGGCGTTACTTGGCGGAACTCCATAGTATAGTAATGGAAAGAAAGTAGAACCCACCACGCATCCAGCTTGACTCCCCCAACTATTGCAATAGATAAATACTGACAATACCACACTCCTCTGATGATAAAGGATAAGGGATATATAGGAATGGTATGAGTTCCAGCAAGATAACTGACTTGTATATCCCGTTGCATGCGCTGACTACGCTTTGACATGTGTTTCGCCTCTGAACGAGGCATCAGGAGCGATGGGCAATGACTTAGTCTCATAAAGGTTTATCCTAGGCGGGGATCGAACAAACGACCTCAATATCAACAAACAGTATCACTAACCATGAGACCAAGAGGCTAGACAATAATTGCTTGTAAACATATCTGCTTTACTCTTCGTACATGTCAATTGATTGGAATGCCGACAATGAGCAATACACATGAAATTGTACACTATTACTGTAGTTACTCGCTTGACGACAGTTCACACTATTGGAAATTGTACTTATGTTGTATCAATAATGGAGTAGAACGTTATATAGATCTATAATAGAGGAGTGATTTAAATTTTAATGTATTTTTTATTGTGTAAACTTCGTTATAAACATAAGCACTAATAAGAATATTTTATCCTGTCCTACTTCACTATTATTACAATCATGAAAGTTTGTGAGGATGGTAGGATGAATGTATGGATTTTTGCTACTATTTTAATGAAAAACTACAGACAGATTTGAATAAAACTTTGCAGTAATACAGGTTATGCATCAGAATAACACATGAGCTACCTTTTCTTCCGATAACCGACCCCTACACAGGTGGAGCCACGTGCTGAAAATGGTATACATGTATAATATTATAAACGTTGTTTTGTATATTGGTAATGTAATGGTCAAAATCCTCCGTATAACTTTAAATATGCCATGCTCACACTCTTCTGTACCTAGAAACGGACAATACATCAACCAGATTCTCTCGCTGTCGAAGCCACGGTGTCATCTAGTTAAAAAGATAAACATCCTTTACCTTATACGTTTCTATGTATAATATGTATGTATTTACAAAAAAAAAGTATATATGTATGTTTATCCATTATCTAGTATAGTACAAGCTCTGCTTAGTTTGGGACTAGATGGTGTTGTGTGAATGTAGTAGAATATTATATTATATATTATATACTACTTACCATCAACCCATATATATCGTCAGTCACCTTGTCCGACATTCATAGGAAGTCAAAGGGTCGCTCGATCTAAATTAAGTGCGGCGTCACCGTTGTATGCGTTTATTTTTAGACCCACCGAGATTATCTAGGTTGCTTGGTCTGGCTTTTATATAGAAACCTAGCCGCTAATATAGGATATAATAAACGTCGTTTAACAGCATTGTAGTTTAGTTTATTAGCTGAGTCCGGTTATGTCTGAGTGCGTTATCTATGACTACTGCTCCTCACCCGTGATGTTAAGCGCCATGTTATGAAGCCTTAAGCCTGCTCCGATAAATGGGCTATCCAACACAAAAATAACAATTTAAATCGAACAAGTAGCTCCTGAGATAAGCCCTTTCAAGCAAACAAACATGCAAACAAAAATACTTAGATTTTGAAGCAGACTTTCTGTTGTACCAGCATAAATAAGAAATTAGCCGAGCTTGACAGGGACAATAGCACAAAAGTGGAATGAGTTTGCTAAATATGGCGTAGCTACCTGTTATTAAGCTTAAGTGCAGATTCGCTTGACAAGCAATAAAATAGTTTGCCAGAAGTAAATAGCAAAGTTTATATTAAATATGGATTTACTTTAAATATTATCAAGAATATTCCCATGGATTTGGATGAAAGAAGAAATACGAAAGGAGTGTATCGTGCGAGAATTAATGGAAATGTTGGTAGGGGACGCCCTAGGCGGACGTACGCCGACCAAATAGGTGATCTTGCTAAAGGGCAAAATAAAAAGTACCTATAACCGACGCGCATGCATGACGAGGTTAATGAATGTCGATGAAGCGAAAGAGGTATGTTTGAACCGAAGCATGTGGCGTTCCATAGTCTCTGCCTACCCCAATGGGAGACAGGTGTGACGTAATAGATAGATAGAATATTCCCATCATAATATTAAGCAGTTCAGGACCATTGAATCGTTATAGCCGATTTTATAGAAAAACATAATGATGTATAATCACATACTTTTTTGGCGTTTCAAGAAATGTCTACGAAATATCGTTTTGATTGTCAACAAAATTAATCTAAGAAGAGAAATTCGATGCGAAGTTAAGAATTGTGTAAATAATGCCAACGTTACTCGTTATTGTAATATTTGTTATCTATTTCAGTATTATGAAAGAGTTGACGCGAAGTAAATAATTTGAATGGATTGATTCTATTCTAATTAATATTTTCATAGTTAGTGTTGCTAATTAAACCTAAATATTGTGTACTATTCATACCCGGTCATTTTTGGATTTCAAAATAGACTGGTATTGTGTAAACATTTAAGTATTTTAATCGTCCTAGATAAGAGAGTTAGATATTTAAAGTTTTATTTACCCTTTATTCTCTGACAAGTTGTGGTCTCGAATATGTTCGTCCAATACAGTATTTTGAACCAAATATCGAAAATTTCGGGATTCATTAAGTCACTTACATTTTTATCCTGACATCGCGACATTGCAACGTTTTTCTGATATAACACAAAAATTATAATTTGCTATCGTATAATTAGTAGAAAGACAAGAATAAAAACAAGATAATTATAATCGTTCATCCACTTACCAAGAATTAGGTAAAAAAAACACAAGTGAGATAAAATAAGATAATAGCTTAAGGCAGAGAAACACCTCTGTATTGTAATTTGTAATAAAATATTTTGTAAAGAATCTCCTAGAACGTACAAGGCTATTGTTTTCATATAAATTCAAGTATACGATAAAAAATAAGAAATGTATAGTAGAAAATGAAAATAACAATTTTATTTCTCACCCCGAATGGTTCTCCACGTTCGGTCTATTTCAAGTCTATTTACATGATAAAGAAGGTTTGAAAACAGTTTTTTTTTCTTGGCAAGGAGGCTCTTTGTATTCTTCTTGGCCACAAATAAAAAAAGTAAGTGGCGACTTTTCTAGACGTAGCTGTGCGTGACAGTTTTTGACCAAAATTAAGATGGTGGCGTTCGTAATTTGAAAAGTTCGTACAGAAAATATCATGGAGCTATTATTCTAGAAAATAAAATTCTATTTTATTTTATTTGGTGAAACGTCGTTTGCGGTTTTATATTTCAGTCACATTGTTTGAAACAGAATTACTATTTAGGGCATTAATCATATTATGCGGGTACGCAAACAAATGTTGGAACGGCTTGTGGTTATTTTATTACTTGTTTCTAAGATATTAAATTTAATGTGGGTGCGTGCTTTACTGAATATTAAAATTACTGCAAGGCTTTAAAACATAATCCGTTTTTTAAATAAAAAAAGAAAGAAATATACTTTGATTGATTTGCACATATAGATATGAGATAGGAAGCCATCATTTACCATACCGTATTTATTATTCAAAGTCAAAATCGTTTATTCATTTAGGTCACAAGGTGACGCTTATGAACGTCAACTTTTTACATTGAATTACTTAATGCTTTTACATTTACATTTACTGCCTACTGCCTCGTTCGCAAAGCAATAGGTAGAACCATAAGAAAGAACGGACAATAAAAGTCGTGGCCACTCCTTTGAATCGCCAATATTATGGTATTTAGTTGCGGCGTTATTTTATTAACTATGATGTATTCTACTATATTAATTGATAACTAAATTCTTATTTATGTGGATAAGGATAAATATATTATAATAAGCTCTCATGAGGAATATTTTTCCCATTTTTATAATTTTTCATTTATGCTTCACTTCTATACAAGCTGATTTTTAATTGGTTTTGGAGCGAAAGCTATCTGTTGCAATTTGTCACTCGTCACTTCGACAGCCTTTAGTCTTGCGAAATTAGGTCAACGGGACGCCTGTACGTCACATTCCATCCCGTCACTGTACCTGTGTTACGTCGCGCGCGCTTCATAATGGATCGACATTATGAATATGCCAATGTTGAGTTCGCGTCTATGGTGCGAGTGTATTAAGAAGCGACGTGTTCGAATCGAAGTGTAGTGTAAAATACATAGGTGATAAGGTGAAAGAAACACATAAGTGAAACTAAAAGACAATGTGTGAAAGGTGTAAATTGATTGTGACGTAGGCAGCAGACAGCAAAGGAAAAAGATTTGGTTTATACATTATTGAATACCTACTGTGATTACATTCTTATAAATACGTTAGAAATACGCAAGTACTAAACTTTTCCATTGTTAAAACCTTTGTCTAGTTATTCAATAGATAATGTACCTATGACTAATAACGTAACTAATAATTCTTAGTTTATCGTTTTTCTTCTACAAATTCATTATGATTTCGTGAACCCACAGCTTATTTCGTCAATTTTTGATTCTAAATCCGAGTAATGTACGCAGGAATTATCGTATAGATATAGCTATTTAGTTACATACGTTTATTGTTATAATTATTTATTACTGCACTTGATGGTTGGCGTAGTGGTTTAAGCGAAGTTTGACACAACACTTTGTGTGATTCATAAATTCTTGTTTCGACTCCTGTGTCCGTTAGTGGTAGGTTTGTAATGTCCTCCGTGACACAGGATTTAGCACTAGGGTGCGGGAGGGGTTCTTAAAAAGAGAACAAAAGAAGAAAATAAATGTGTTTAAAATTGATGGCATCGTAATTACCTAAATCTTGTTTTCTGAGTAAATTACGTATCACTATCGGTCCGCACTAACTACCTATAGCGGGCGGCGCGCGCGGCAAGGTCACGACCGTACCGCACTCGAACACAACTCATAAAAAATCGTACGTTACTACGTATTTCTAACAGTAACTGACTTTTATAACTTTTTTGTTTTAGTTGCTAGGTGAATTTTGATTTTGAAAATGAATAGAGGATTTTATTTCGGACATGAGGTTTCTTTTCCTAAACCAATAAAAAATCAGCGTGTAGATTGCAGAATGATTTTATACAGCTTTTCTTGGTTAATGAACACAATACAATCACACAATAAAATCAAATGGAAATAGCAGTTGGTGATATAAGCGCGATCAACCAACCAAACAAACTTTTCAGATTAAAAATATTAGTAGAGATAAGTGTATAGTCAGCCAAGAAAGTGGTCTACCAGTTTAGACAAAAAAATAGCAGTAAGGTTAGTACTTTCAGAAGATTATCTCGAAGGAAAATCAACCTAGTTGTTTAATGACATGCAAATCGTTTTAGACCGTTGGGTGGCAGACACATTTTTTTTTCTGCCTGTACATCTTTTACTACTTTATAAATATCAGTATCATGCATCTTCTTTGGTTCGCCCTTGATTTCTTAGCGGGTCCTACCCTAATAACCGAACCGAAATCGAAAATATTCCCAAGGCAAATTTATAAGGGTTCTATACCTACCTAAAAAGGTGCCTATACGACCCTATTCCTAAGCCTCTGCTGTCCGTCTGTCTGTCAGGGGATCGAATTTCGTAAACTGTAATGGGTACAAATTTATTATTTTGTAACGTATGAACCTTCTATACTAGATACATACTAACCGATAACATTGTTCAAAAATGGCCGGCATGCAAATAAACTGGAATAAATACTTTGTATTTGGTAATAAAAATTATCTTGGTCAAATTTACGAGAGCATTTACAATTTGTTATTTTCATTTCAATAATGCTGCTTGCTACACCACAACTAATAATATTGTAATTGGCTGTAATATTTACACCTCTGCCTACCTTCGGATAGCAAAACAAAAGTGCTTGAAGTAAAAGTTGTGTAATTAAGTGAGGCGCGTGATCTGGTTGCGGGTGTAAGCAGTCTATTCAATTTCATGTAAAATTGCAACACGCACCTAATGTGGTTTTGGTTGAACATATGTTACAGGCCATGAGATTGGAGGAATGAGTTGGCAATATATTTTTGAAATACTTAGTGATTAGCAACTTTTTTAACACATACTCACACCTGTATCCCCAAATGGATAGGCAGAGGTGTAATATTACATCCAAAGGACAATGGCAGTTCTCCATACATCAAAATGTCTGAAATTAAATTGAAGCGTACAGTAATAAAAATATATCAAAAAATTTGGCGTAAGAAACAGAGTCTATAAATGATTCTATTTTCACTCAGGAAAGGCGGAAAAAGAAGATATGGGTGTTTGAATTTTTAGTTAAGAATGAACAATGTAGGTATAAGGAAAGTTATAGTATGAAAGTTAAACAATGTAGGTAGGTACAGTCACGAGCATAAATATATTACTATGGGCAGATTAGCAAAAATATCTGTCCCAAGAATGAGTTCAATAATATCTGTCTGCACGTACGCAGCAAAAATATCTGATATTATTAGGCAGCATAATGAAGTGGCATCAAATTTATGTGATGACAATGTCGAAGCATAAATATCTGATGTGACAGGTGGCAAAATTTTATGATCCCTTGTGGAGAGCAAATATATGTAACGTTTTATATTTCTATAATTTGCATTGATTCCGCCCTAAAAGCATAAATATGTGACACCAACTAGGTGGCAATATTATCTGACATTATTTTATCTTCAATTTAATTTAAAATTTATACGAAATAGTTAAAAAAATAACAAATGTTACTTTACATATAATATAGGCTTTTTTTTTTGTGTCGGGTTGGAAAATCCTCATGGAGTCCCTCCGCCCCGGGAGAAGGACGACGAAGGGGACTGTCAGACTCTTACTGACTAAAAACCAACCCGTGTTCCTCATGTACCCGTGTGTCGGAGGGTAGGGGTTCGCATAAGCATTCGTCGCTACCCTCCGACGGGTATTGGCCCACCAGATGGTCAGGCGGGCCCCGAACAAAACTCCCTTGGCGGCGGATTAAGGTGTTGGGCTCCGCCGCCAAAACACTCAGCGGCCGCAGAGGATAGGGAGGACGGCAACGCAACACCGCATCTCCTCTTCCTCTGCGGCCCCACCGCAACACATCGAATGGCGCGCCCCCACTTGGTCGCGGGAGATAGGGCGCGCGGCAACGCAACACCGACACGCCTCTCCTCCCGCGACCGCACCCGACTGCGAGGGACAGACAGAACTGTCCCCCGCACCCGCACCGTTGGACGCATCCTGCGCAGGCCCCGTCAAGCCCACGCGGAGCGTCCCCTCCTGGATCCCTCATAGCTTCACCGCGGGTAACCAATCCACGGTTACTGAGCCCCCCCACCACGACAAGGTGGAGATCCCACGGGGGGGATATAATATAGGCTGTCGTTTTATATTATACAGGTTGTAAAATGACCCTTAACGAAAACTGAAATCCCATGTTGTACCAATCACTACGAAATTTTTTTCTTCGGCCCCATACCTGGGAAATTACTGGTTCAGGAGATATTGAGGCTCAAAGTTACTATGAAATTTTTGTAATTAGGTACAAAATGCATTTACCCCGCCAACCTGTTCTATAGACGTCCTATGCACCCATGGATAAGTAGGGTTTTCGGAAATTGCACGCGCGCACTTTTAATTGCGGATAATAAAATGTGTCTCCTTAAAACAATAAAGTTTCCCAGGTTTTATTTTTGCTTTGTATGACTTGGCATGATGTCCATAACGAGTAGACTTCGGCTTGGTGATGGATCTTGAGGCACCCTGTATTTATGTCTAGACATATCCAATACTACGACCGAATTAAATTATTTACTTACATTATCTTATCATTCTATTTTATCTACGGCTGCCGAGTAATAGTTTAGGAATAGGGTATCGGACTGCCTAGTCAAATCAGTAACTTTTTGTCACCCGTCGAAACGCTAGTTTTGTATTTTATCAACTGCTGTACTATTTTATGATTTTATTTATATTAAATTTGCTGTAAGAGCAAAATTAAAATTTAAGAATATTTATCGTGGTGATTTGAGACAATCGTTTTAATAAATGATAATTTGCAATTTATTTTTAATACTGTCCGATCCCCTACTGTTTTTTATAGTAATATATCTGGCTCCCAGACCTTACTTATTTTTTTGGATTTCATTGGATTGGCGATGAGTTATGAAATAGTATCCATTTATGAAGACATACATGGATACTATTCAATGCACATATTCCATTAATTTCTCTCGAATAACTCGTGGGTGGTTTAAAAGGTAATACTCAAAGAGAGGCCTTAAAGTTAATCAATTTCTCTTCAGAGAGCCTTGATTTGAATCCCATTGAGAATCTGTGGAGTTCAATGTTTCAACAATAGGATCCAACTCTGGCTGGAACCCATGATTTTCTACGTTGTCACACCTTTGACATTTAGGAGTCACTCCGAGGCTCGCAAGTCTGTGCTAATATAGTTCTACAATGCAAGAGAGGCTACAGGACGTAATGATGCAAATGGTGGATTTACTCGATTTTTATTCATTATGTTTAATTAGATTTCACCGGAAGATAACAAGATCCGCAAGTTTATAAATTTACTAGGAAATTCTAAACGGGAGATAAATTGTATTTTTTTACGCCAATATTTTCGCAAATTTATCAATTTGCGACGTCTCGTGGTAAATTTATAAACTACCCGATTCGTAAGATTCTAAACGGTTCAACCAATCACAGAAGTTTCACATTAATTTTAAATATAACATACTGCTCTCTGATTGGTCGGTCGGTGATAATGAAGGTCGGCATCAATTCAACTTAATAGATTATGTTAGGTTTTCTTGTGACCCTGAACAGAAAAATAGGAGCCTTGCGAAGCAGGGTTCCATTAACTTAGGCTCATAAACATCGCTATAGTTCCAATATATTCGTTAAAGTGGCGAAAAATGGCAGTGGAGAGAGAGAAAGGAAAAAAGCACGTGACTTATTCAACCAATCAAAGCGCACATGGCGTTTGGTAATTGTTTACTTATTATTTTACGCATGAATTCGTAAGTTAAGCCATTTGCGAAAAGATGGGCGTAAAATAATACAATTTATCTCTCGTTTAGAATCCTACGAAATTTTATACATTTCTTAGGAAATTTATAAATTTGCGGTTCTTGTCATTCTTCGGTGACATAAATGACATGACATAAATACTCGCTTAAAATCGATATTTTATTAAGTTCATTAGGCAAATAAAAATTAAAAAAAATTATAACGTGTTTTTGTTCATATTCTTTGCCCGGCAAAATACATAACAATAAAACATTTTGGCCCTTTTTACCGGCGCTATACTCTTCTTTCTCTTAGCGTTATCCCAGTTTCAATCTGGGGTCCGCTTACTAGTCTAACCGGATTTGGCTGAATATTAGCTTTTCCACAGAGCGACTGCCTGTCTGACCTCCGCAACCCGAAGGGTTAGCGATATTCCATGGTTTAGACTAGTGTCAGTTTATTTAGAATGTACTGACCCCCTGTAACGACTGTCAAAGATCTTCATGACAACCGGGACCGACGGCTTAACGTGCGTGTCTCCGAGGCACGGGACAAGCGATAATTAACAATTCACTACGCACATAACTCCGAAAAGTCATTGGTGCGCGCCGTGGATTCGAACCCGATACCCTCTGCATGGCAGTCTGTTGGTATATCCACTCGGCTATCGCTGCCTTTTTTACCGGCGCTATACATATTATCAAATATTTTATTGTTTATAAATTGTATGTCAGATATTATTGCCACCTAGTTGGTGTCACATATTTATGCTTTTAGGGCGGAATCAATGCAAATTACAGAAATATAAAACTTTACATATATTTGCTCTCCACAAGGGAACATAACATTTTGCCACCTGTCACATCAGATATTTATGCTTCGACATTGTCATCACATAATTTTGATGCCACTTCATTATGCTGCCTGATAATATCAGATATTTTTGCTGCTTACGTGCAGACAGATATTATTGAACTCATTCTTGGCACAGATATTTTTGCTAATCTGCCCATAGTAATATATTTATGCTCGTGACTGTACGTTTGAATTATCAAATGACATAATGTCAGATTGACATCAAAACGCAGAAGTATTTTGTAGCATCTAACTGTCACAGCCAAAGACAAAAGCAGAGCTGCACATTTTAAATCGATTTTATGTGAAATCGATACAACATTAAAACGAAGCTGTGACGTTTTTATTTCATTTAAACGTTGTTTTGCTTCAAAAAATATTAGCTTATTGATATAATGATGATTAAATATTAAATAACTGCATTTTAAACCAAACCAACCCTATAAAGGTCGATCATATCGATTTCTTATTTAATAATCGATACGGATATAGCACTCACGTCTATTCCTGTCACACTATTGTCTATGGCAACAATCAAATATTAAAGTATTCGTAATCAATTGAAATGCTTTTTATCATCATAAAATACTCCAGCTTTAACGAGACAAAGTGAAAATATTAAAAATCGTAGAAAAAAAAGAACAATTTGTTTTGTTCATATGAAGTTTGAGGTCGCCACAACAAACCCAGACCAAATTCTGCTATTGTTCTTTAACTATGTATATAATATAGTATACTTGTAGGTCCCACGTAATAAAATGCGTCCGTGGTTCAGTGAATAGCTTATGCGTCTGCTGATCGGGAGGTACGTGGAGGGTACGGGAGGTGTGATTTTCTGAATTCTCTGTAGCAGCACGCAGTTTGGCAATATACCCGGTAACTGCAATCGGCCCACCCCCTTATACGTGAGATTTACAAATTCATGATTTGAAACTATTTATTTCGGGAAAGTCAGTAAAATTTGTGCTGCATTGTAATTAATTTTATTTATTTATTGTATAAAGACATGCCGCGCTACTACCTAAGAATATTCAGCCTAGGAATAATGTGCATTGTGAATAAAGTGAATTTCACAAGTGTTGGGTTCATGTTGAGCTCGAAAACATCCTCAGCTATTGCCCTATTTAGTAGCACAGTCAAGCAAGCAAAAGTTAAGAGACGAGGGCACCACTCAAACTACAAAAGAAACTTTGTTGTCCTACATTTTGCCATAAGGGATTGTTTTATAAATTGTAACCTTAGTTTTGAACAGTTTAGTTTTAACCCTAATGGTAAAACTCTCGCACTTATTGATTTTATATGATCATCATAATTGTCCTAGCGTTATTCTATGGTTAAGACCAGTATCAATTTATTTGAGGGTACTTAACTGACTCCCCGAAACGACTGTCAAAGATCTTCATGACAGCAGGGACTGACGGCTTAAGGTGCTCTCCGAGGCATGTTGCCGGCGATAATAAACAATAAATAATAAACAATTTAATTCTCACCTAACTTCAAAAAGTCATTGGTGCGCGCCATGGATTCGAACCCTATACCCTCTGCGTAGCAGTCCGTTGGTATCTCTACTCGGCTATCGCTGCCTGCGTATTGATTTATATGATATTCAAAATAATTATGACAAGTAAATCAGACGCATTCATGATCACTCTGTTAAACAATAGGTATCTTAACATTGTTAATTATTTGCAAAAATATTCAATAATCCTGACGCTCACAATTTTCGTGGCCCTCAACTAATATACCAAACGAAAACGACGCATTATTGTACGACACCAAAGGTATCTCATATTTCACAATGTTCCTTCTTGCTATTTTATATAATTTAGTCGTTCGCTATTTTCGTGGCCGTAGACTAAATAAGATAGAGGCGTGGGATTACGCGCGTGTTTGTAAAACCTTTCTCCTAAATATGAGGTTTTATGACAGTTTTGTTCGAATGAACCTGCACTTCTTATTGTATGGCTTCTAATATTGTCTTACTCCATAGAAAACTGGGTTTATTTTAAAAGTGTAATGCAAACCTTGTTGTTTTCTGTTTGATAATATCTGTTGTTATAGATATTTGTAGCTTTAAGGAATAATAATTTATATCATACTTTATCCTATTTCATCAAATCAAATCAAATCAAATACGTTTATTTGGTTGAATATGGTACATATGGTGGTCTTAGTATAAACAAGTAAAACATGTTATAGTATCGTCATATTCGGCCACACGTGGCGTCCAAGTTTTAAAAGAAATATAAATGAGCACAGAAATGAAATATACTATACAAACAATAACAATAACAACAATATTAGGAACTTTTAAAATACTTATACAAATCAAACGCCTTATTTACTAGTTATAAGAAGTCATCTAAGAATTCATTAATAGAGTTATAACATTTTTTATGTAACAGGTCCTTTACTTTACTCTTAAAATTATTATTGTTTAAATGTTTATATGCATCTGGTAGTTTATTATATAATTTAGGTGCTAAACAAAATATACTGTTCCACATTAGAGTCGCATTAGCTCTGCGTATGCAGATATTATTTTTGCGTCTATTTCTCACAAAGACATCCGAAAGGCTTGGAAATAATTGCGGGCTACCTTTCACAAATGATACAACCTCATAGATATATAGACATGAAAGTGTTAGTAACTTGTGTTTAATGTAATTAATGTAATTATGGTTTGCAGCTATCGGTTACCTGAAGCCCAAACATAGCCCTAACACATCTCTTTTGAAATTTGAATACAATTTCTTTATCTGTCGAGTTTTCCCAGAAGATAATACCGTATCTAAGAACGGATTCTACTATTCCATGATATGCGGTAAGTAAAGAATCTATATTAACTACTGGGGCTAATTTATTGAGAGCATAGAACGATCTACTTATTCGTTTACATAGAACATCTATGTGAGCCTTCCAGTTAAGCTGTCTATCAATATTTAAACCTAGAAATTTAGCAGTATAAGTTACACCTATTTTATTGTTTTGGAAGCCTATATTCATAAAGGATGAAGTCGATGGTCTTTGACTAAAGTGCATAATCTGAGTTTTATTGAGATTTATCTTTAAATTATTGTTGTCTAACCAGGAGATTATGGATGCTAAGGTATTGTTAATTTCCGATTCATACGTATCTAAATTATGACACTTAATAGTAACTGTACTGTCGTCGGCGAAGAGTGTTAATGGATGATTAATGGCTTTAGGTAGGTCGTTAATATATATTATGAAGAGTAAAGGCCCTAAAACACTTTCTTGTGGTACCCCAAATGATATTTTACGTTCCTTAGATAGGAATGTGTCTTCTTTTTTAGCTTTAAAATTAAATTTTTGTATGGCAGTTTATTGAATTCTGTTAATTAAATATGAGTTTAACAAATCAAGGATGTTTCCTCTTATACTGTAAGCTTCAAGTTTGGACAGTAAAGTTTTATGGTCAACATAATCAAAAGCCTGCGTCATGTCACAGTACACAGAACAGATTGGTATCCTACTATCTACATTTGACATTAATCATATTCAAAAAAGCATAAATGGCCATATTAATTGTTTTATTTTTTCGGAAGCCTTTTTGTTCGTTACACAATATGTTTTCTTTTTCTAAATATGATATATTTCAGTATGAATATACTTTTCAAAAATTTTTGAGAATACAGGCAAAAGTGAAATTCTTTTTTTTTAGCCTGTACATGTGTCCCACTGCTGGGCAAAGGCCTCTCCCTTGGACCGCCATTCATCCCTGTCCTGTGCTATGTTCGGCCAGTCGCTGTCGAATGCATCTAAGTCGTCCCGCCATCTCCGTTTAGGTCTGCCGCGTCGTCGTCTATTATGAGGCACCCAACTGGTTATTAAATAAGCCCACCTTTCTGGGTGCATACGGCAGAGGTGACCAGCCCAGTCCCACTTCAGCCTGGCAGATTTTAAACCAACATCGGCTATGCGTGTTTGGGAACGTAGCGTGGTGTTCCGGACACGGTCGGTCCTTTTTACCCCGAGAATGCTACGTTCCATAGCCCTCTGGCAAATCTTCAGTTTGGACTTCTGGATTTCCGTCAAGGACCATGTTTGTGCACCGTAGGTTAGGACGGGCAATATACACATATCGACGAGCTTTCGCTTGAGTGTCAGTGGAAGGTTGCCCTTCAGTAGCTCTTTCATTGACCAGAAGCTCTTCCAGGCATTTTCGACTCGCCGTCCTACTTCTTTGTCTTGCCTGTTGCTGAAAGAGACAATCTGGCCCAAGTATATATACTCGTCGACATAATGTATAGTCTGCCCATCTACCGTGACCCTACGTTTCGTGCTGTTGGTCATTACTTGAGTTTTGGCCCGGTTCATCTGAAGTCCAACTTGAAGACTTGCAGAGCTGAGGTCTTTAAGCATTAGCTCGAGTTCCGAGGCTGATGAGGAAAAGAGAACAATGTCGTCGGCGAACCGAAGATTTGTTAATCTTTTGCCGCCGACCACAATGCCTCTGGATTGCCACAAATTCGTCAGACTGCCAAAAACCTGTTGCAGGACACTATTAAAAAGTTTAGGAGACAACGGGTCACCCTGTTTGACGCCTCTCTCTATTTTAAATGACTGACCAGAAAGTTGGAGCTTGACATCTGCTGTACTATTATTGTAAATGGCTTTAATAAGGTTTATGTAGGGCTCTTCTATATTTTGTTTCCGTAAGGCATCTTCTATTGCACTATGAGTAATGCTGTCAAAGGCTTTGGAATAATCCACGAATCCTAGGTACAGAGGTTTGTTAAATTCGTAATGTTTTTCTATGATTTGGTTCACGGTGTGGAGGTGGTCTATAGTGGAGAAACCGGGTCGGAATGCTGCTTGCTCGACGGGTTGATGTTGGTCTAATTGGTCAGCGATTCGATTTTCTATAACCTTTATAAATGTTTTGTAAATATGGGAGATTAAACTTATGGGTCGGTAGTTGCCGATGTTGAATTTTTCGCCTTTTTTGTGCAGAAGAACTATATTGGAATGGCAAAATTTTGTTGGAATTTTGCATTTGTGTAGTACGGTATTAAAAAGTTGTGTAATATATGGCAAGAGGGTTGATTTTCCAAATATTAAGCTTGCTGTGCTTATACCATCGGTGCCTGGACTTTTACCTAACTTTAAGGTTTTTAGATCTTCTGTTACTGGTGTAATTGTATCATTATGAACGTAATTTTCAATATTATTAATTTTGGAATTGTCTGAATAGAGAGAAGAAAAATATTTTGTACATATGTTATTAATTTCATCTCGTTTGCTTCGTAAAGTTCCGTTTTCATCTTTAAGGTTTGTAATCCACGATTTGCCTTTACTCATTCCCTGTCTCGCTATCCTAAGTGATCTGTTTGTTGTTATGGCCACTGTTATCAGATTTGTATTAAAATTTCTGATATCTTTTCTAATACTGCGCTTAACTTTTATGTCTATTTTTCTATATTCAAGCGATCCAAGTTAAAAAGTGCTTCTGTTTTGTATCAATGCTTTAGTTGTAGAAGATAATTTATTTAGATTTTTCCGTTTTTGAGTAATTCTTTTGCTGGCTGCTGTTATGCTGTTAACAATGTTGTTGTATTGATTTTCTACATCATCAATGTCAATATCTAGTTCTGCAAATTGGTTTCTTAATTCTAAATTAAATTGTTCGTAATTCGATGCAAGTGTGTTGTAATCTAATACGTTTGTACGTCTTGAAAATGCTTTCCTGCGATTAATTTTGAAATTAAAGATAAGTTTTGTTCTAATTGGTCTATGGTCTGAACTAAATCCAATCTTATTTATTACGCCTACGTCAAGTGAAATAGGCCTATAATTTTGCATGAGGTCTTTTTTTTATCTTTTTGTATAAAGGTTTTATTACAGATATCTTTAATTTGTCTGGAAATACACCATGGCTTATGCATAAGTTTAAAATATGACTCAATTGTTCACTTATTAACTCTCCCACAGATTTTATGATTTTGGTGCATATATCATCTAAACCTACACTATTCTTATTTTTTAAATCTTTAAGAATATTATATATATCATTTCGCATACTTGGCTAACATATACATTGAATTTTGTTTATTAGTAATATATTAAGTGGGATTTTTACCCGATTCTGGAATAGGTATAATTTTATCTACAAAATAATCATTAAACTTGTTAGATATTATTTCTGGTGCTGTTACTATTATATCATCAATTGAAATACTATTTATAGTCTCTTTAGGAATGTTAAATTTGGAACCATTTATTATCAGCCATGTTGTCTTATTTTAATTGTTAGACATTTTAATATTATAATTATTTTGAGATCTTTTAGTTAGTTTAATAATGTTTTAAAAAAGTTTTGAATAAATTTTATACCTTGAAATGTTACTGGATGTAGGTTTCAATCTAGATTTCCATAACAGGTCTCTCTTTTTTGAGCTACATAATTTAAGTCCATGAGATATCCATTTACATTTTTTATCAACTTTATTGTAGTACACTTTATAGGGAAACACAAGTCATAAAATAATTTAAAAGTTAATATAAAGTTATTGTATGCTTCATTAGGCTCTTCTGATTCATATACCTCAGTGAATGACAATTTAGAGAGACAAGTTCTAAATTTAATAATGTTTTCCTTTGAGTAGTCACGTTGATGTAAATACCAATGATTCAGGATAAATTTCCTAAATATGGGGCATTTCAGCAACTGTGCGGTGTGGTCAGACAGGGCAAGTTCTATTACTTCTGCTCTACAACCTTTGATGAAATTGTGGGCAATATTGTCTAAGCATGACTGACTCTGTAATCTAGTTGGTTGCTCTATGGATAGTGATAAGTTAAAACTTTTTAATAAACATTTAAGTTCAAGTGTATGACTATTGTTTTTTAACACATCAATGTTTATATCACATGCTAAAATAATGTGTTCATATTTGTTTTTATTTACTAATGTTAAAAGACGCTCCAATTTGCAAAAAAAGTATAATAATATTGCTTGCAGGCACCCTATATATACAAATTATTACTATTTTATAATGAAGTAATTCAATTGTACAGCATTCAAAGTTATTAACTAATGAGAGCTGTGCAACTTCTGGCAGCTCTTTCCATTTTAGCCCATTTCTAACAAAAATACATGATCCACCTCTTTTTATGTTTTTTTCTACTAAAGTATGCTGCTAGACTATAGTTTGGTACATGTATTAAGTTTTCATAACCTGACATAATGAAGTGTTCTGTAATACATATTATATCCACTGCTTGGTTTTTACTTTCTGATAGTTCAGTCAAACAGATGGATAGCATATCAGACTTATTAACTAGACCACCAATATTCTGATGTAATACCTGAAGACATTTATTGTTCACGAAAAAAATAGTCATCAGAGTATTCTACTGACTTAAAACTATCACTTTTCTTACTTACTAAGTTATTATGTCTTAAAGTATTACACGAGTCATTTTTTACTTTCTTAAAGTAAAAAGGAATAGTGCCTGGTTTTAGCTGGTTAATCTTACTTTCATATTCATTATCACTATTGTTGAACACATTTTCATACCACGAGTTTATAGAATATATAAACTTTTTTAAGTTCTGAAAGATAGTACTTACTGCTTTGTTGTTAACTTTACCTGTATATTTTGAGAACATTTCATACGTAAATGCCAAATGTAGGTTAGTATCAAATGTAAAAGTATATTCAAAAGTTTTGTTGCTTATGTATAAAAGCCTGTTAAATGCTTCTATTCTTTTGTTGAACAGATTTACACTTGGATTCAGTTTAAAATTTGGTGAACACATAATTACATTGGTGTGTGTTATTTTCTCTAGTTTAAGTTTAATTTCATTAACCAAATTGTCATAGTTTATGGAAAATAGAAAGTCTCTTTCACCTAAAAATACAATACAATAATCTTTTAAAGTGTAATTGACAAGTTTCTTATCAATAGTTGCAAGCATTTCAAGTGTGCCCGCATTCGGTAAACAATAATGAAAAATTTTTGAATATGGCAAGGATTTTTTAGAGAGGCTAAGAATATTATTTACATTATTATCACTAATAATACATATCTTATTTTTAGACATTAAAGGTTTATTATTTATTTTATTGCTATGGAAATTAGTTTTTGAATCTTGTGTGTGCTGTGAAGAAGCGCCCTCTATACTTTTAGATGTACAAGTGTCGCTGTCGTGTGCTGTAAGTTCCGTTGATGTTGACACTGTGCTAGGAGAAATATTATCTTGCGATGTTTGTGATGATAAATTCCTATCCAGAGCTCTTCGTTCAGATAAAACGCCCGTTACAGTGCAGTCTGATTTCGTTTCCAGGTCATCTAAATTCACTACACTACTTGATTCCAAGCTTTTTTCATTTAGACGTCGGGATCTCCTGGGTCTTTTCGTAGAATCAACTTTTTCCGGTGTCAACGCTGAGCTAGTACAAATCTTCAAATTTATGAGTTGACGATCTTGTTCTACTATCCTGTGTTTAAGATTGGTATTTTCCGTAATTAAGTTTTCAATCTCTTTGTGTGATATTTGTAGCTGTTCAATTAACTCAGTAGTTCGGGCTTTGTATCGTTTCTCGTCATTGATATGTAGATAGGTCTTCGATAGGTCTGGAAAACTATTATTTGTATATTCGGATTCTGAAGCCAATGACTCAAATGATAGGTTCAGAGAATCATTCGTTTTGCTGCTATTTGTTCTAGTTTTGCGAAACGTTATATTCTGTGATTCAAATAAATCTATATTTTGTGATTCCATCTTCAAATCTTTATTGTAATAATACAGGACTATTGCAATCTGTTTCCAGGTATGTGGAATAGGATCAACTCTGTTAATCTTACGTATACAAAAAAAGTTCTGCTATTCGTCACGAGATGGACTTCCGTAATAGTGTATCTATTAGCCGCTGTAAACGCTTGTCAGTTGTCAAATTTGAACGTTGTTATGGGAAAAAAACCGCCAAATACAACTAGATGTTATTTGTAATTTCTCTTTTTCACTGTTATATGCTTTATATATAGGTTTTAATCGATAAATTGTCTTGTTTATGAGATGTATGTTCGTCATTAAGTGATATTCTGTTAATTT
The DNA here is from genome assembly GCA_944739405.2 of Euclidia mi. Lineage (NCBI taxonomy): Eukaryota > Metazoa > Arthropoda > Insecta > Lepidoptera > Erebidae > Euclidia > Euclidia mi. The sequence goes on from OX123203.2 coordinate 13,401,432, forward strand.
ACACTTTATGCAAACAAGATTTGCCGCACTTACACTGAAAATAGATCTTTCGTATTTTCTTTTAATATCCTGGTTATATTGACGAGATAACACTCACAGACGGTATTTGAAACTAATTGATTGTTTTGTGACACTATTTAGCACGAATAACTCCGAAATTCTATAATTACAGAATATTTTTAAAATTCGACGCGGGAACTATGTATGTTCAGCTAAAGCGCCATCTGGATACAAATGTGGATCGATATGAATGTGGAGTATTTATTTATTTAATTTCTCATCAATCTTCGGTTATACCTCAGCCGAATGAACGCTTCGTTAGAAATGAAAGATGGAAAATTAATTGCCTTTTCATTCTGATTTTGATGAGAATTAAGATTTTTGACATTGAAAATGGCTATGCTTTAGAGTATTTGGCATTTTCTATTTAACCAGAGTTCCAGAAAATTAAAGTGGTTTGAAATAGTGCCTGTAGAAACATACGTATAATCCCCAACATGTTCTAGTCATTGATAAAAAAACTCTATAACAGTAGCTCTAGTACATTAGAAACAACTTTTTTAAAAGTAATAAGTAAACAGAAACTCTCAGAACATTGTTGTTCGTTTTCTAACATCAGTTTAGAACCAAATTAGCATTTGCATCGGACTTTATTCTCACAGGGATAATGGGTCAAAAAGTCTTTAATAACATGGAGTTACCGTTCCTCCAATTAAGACAATTAAGGAGGAGTTCAACTTACTTCTCTAGAGTCCAATAAGTCTTACTTTTACACGTGTTGTTCGGGAGTTGAGAAGTTTTGTATAAAAGACGGTGGAATTTATGTAAAACTATTGAGAATCCAAATAGGTAGCTGATGTTACTATTTAAAGCTACAGAGTTTGTAACAACTTATTTAACTGTAGAATATTGCTACCTCTTTCAGTTGTGACGATCAAATGGCAAAATATATTTTATTGATTCTGATAATCTATTATGGAAGTTGCTTATTAGTTGTCATTCCAATCGAAACAATTATGTATAGGATATTAATGATGATCTATTATTACTGAATGAAATCTCAAATATTTTGATTATATGAGATTGGTTTACTTTTCATTCTTCTTTCAACTGTCTTTTTCATAAAAATGGAGACGAGGTGTTATACAGACATTTTTTTTACTCGTAGTACTTTATTTAACTTAATAATCTCGCCGCTTATGACCGTGCCACCTCGTAAATAAAACGGTGCTACAATAAAACTTCAGCTGTGCAAACCCAACACTCGCTCCTATTAGGTGATACGTACCAAATAATACGTGTGAACATAGACTTTTTTTATTTTAAGGGATAGGATTTACAAGTTTTGTATTGTATATTTTTCGTTTGGTGGTAAACCTTTTTTTGTTCGTTTGAGTGTGTGGCCCATCTGATGTTTGCGTTTTTGCCGAAAGGCCTCCGACATGGCCTAACGACTCGTGTCCAGAGGCAACAGCGGAACCGACAGCTTTACGTGCCCTCCGAAGCATTGTGCCGCTCTGATATAAATCCCACACGCGGTCACCCATCCAAGTGCCAACCCGTGCAAGCGTTACTTAACTTTGCCGACCTATAACGTACGGTAAGCCAATTGTCGCTATGTGCGCTACTGTTCCGATTTATCTGTAATACTTACTGACTACTGTGGAATTCCACGTGGTCCCAGAGTGGATAATCTAATCTGCAAACAGTCTCGCTATGAAGTATCTTTCTTCACGTATTTCAATACCTATGCCTACCTAAATTGGAATATAGCTTGTGAGAAGGATAGGATAATAGAGAGCATAATTCAAAAATTATTGCTTTGCTTCACTAGTACATTTTTTACTATTTTCATCAAATATACGAAAGTAACTAGATACGCAGTAGACCAATCTTCTCCAATAGTAGTAGTAATCAATTTACGCCTACAGTAACTTACATCCAATTTTTTCCCTCTGCAATACTAAAGATCATCGATGAACTATTCTACCAATCGGCATTTCCCCCAAGAACTAATCAGAATAATGCAAAAGTATTGGCTTCCCCAGTGAACAGCTTTCTATTAGTATTCCTCACGCGTATTCGATATAGAAAATTGTACTACCACACAAGTACAGGAAGTTTCCCTGTAGTTCGCGTACTTTTGTCTCTTGGACACCTATTAGTAATGGCCGGACCTCTCGCTCGTGCATGGATTAAAGCGTTTTTGTAGTTGTATTTGCGGGGTTAAGGTTTGGGTAGGTGTATGCAATATTTTGTTGCGTTATTTATTTGCAGGTATACTTTGGTTTTGATATATCCTGTTACCAATATTCTGGAGACAATTCCTTGCACACCTGTTTTATAAATTTATTTTAGTATAGGAAAAGCTTTACAAAGTTTTATACTACACTACGCTTGTGTGCAAGTCACGAAAGCTGAATCCAGACAGCTCCTGCACTCAATAAATATTTTTGAAGTAAGTTGTGTATCATTCCTTTACCTTGAGGAAGAATCCTCAGACCAGGCTAGATAATTAGTAGACTGTGGCTCGACGGATATTGCCGAATACTAGTATAATACCTAAAGTAACGTGTATGTGTGTGAAGCTTTTGATAGCGCAATTTAGGATCTTCGATCATATCCTCCATTCCATCGCTGTCCGTTAGATATCACCAGTGTTTGTGCCTACACCATTATAAGATATAATTTGTGACATCATTCATAGTAGCTGACGCTGCAATACCAATATAGCAACATTTTTATCCCGCAACAAAAGTTTCTTACTGTTCGATAGAAACAAGGCTTAATGGCGAAGAGTTGAAGTTGCGTGCTTACGTGGAATAGAAATGAATACGCTCAGGATCTGTTCTACCTGAATGTGTTTGTTTTTCTCTTATATAAGTATACTTTTAGTATCACGACATAACATGATCGTATGAATACAAATAAAATCGTTACTAATAATATGTTCCTTTATTGTCATATGAAAGGATGAAAATAAATCGAACGAAATGCTTTCTCGTTTTATGAGAAAGACATAGCCAAGTGAAGATACGAACAGTGGCATGACAAGACTTTACGTAGTTATGGTATTAAAATTGAATTGTTAATTATCGCTTGTCCTGTGTCTCGGAGAGCACGTTAATCCGTCGGTCCCGGTTGTCATGAAGATCTTTGACAATCGTTACAGGGCGTCAGTACCGTCTAATAAACTGACACTAGTCTAAACCATGGAATATAGATAGCTATCCCTTCGGGTTGCGGAGGTCAGACAGGCAGTCGCTCGCTATGTGGATAAGATATTCGGCCAAATCCGGTTAGACTAGTAAGCGGACCCCAGATCGAAACTGGGATAACGCTAAGAGGATGATGATATAGCTTTTGTCGTGCCTCGTTAAGGCGCTGTCCTAAGCGACTGTTTTGGTAAATGAGGGGGTGAAGCAGAGGAGGTGAAGGGCGCTTAGCTCCGTCTACTCGGGGCGCCCCCCTTCACTCTCGTCGCGTGCGGCCGTATTCTGGCGACATCCGTATTCCAATATTTCAAAATCGCAAGCAAAACGTTTTAGAATTTATTAAATTGAGATACTGATACTTATTAAAATTTATATTACATAAATCAATCTGTTTGTACAATATAGGCATAGCGCAATTTTTGTTCTCAGTGAAGCCATGACCAAAACTGGTTTACATTAGACGTTATAGGTATTAATAGTTGACGAAAGAAGGAAAATACCTACGTGCCGTAAGATGATAAAAATAATTATTTTTATCATCTTACGGCAAGTAAGTCAGTTCCATGTATGGAGGCCCTTATTATTTTTGTTTTGTATGTATGTATGTATGTATGTATGTATAGACTCACGCCTGTATCCCCAAAGGGGTAGGCAGAGGTGTAATATTACTTACACCCACATTTCGCCATGAATTTTTAGGTCCCACGTAATAGGGGGCGAGCCTATTGCCGTACCGGGCACATTACCAGACTCCGTGCTGTTACTGGGAATTTCCTAACGGAAAACCCAATAACACTTTGCCCGACCCGGGAATCGAACCCGAGACCTCCCAATCCCACGCGCACATTTATGCCGCCAGACCAACGAGGCAGTTTTGTTTTGTTTTTGTAAATATAAAAATGGTGAAGCGGTTCGTAGAATACCTACATCTAATTCCTTTCCTGTCAGTTTTAAAATCCGTTTTGCAATAAATTGGCTGTGACATACGGGCGGACAGACAGACAGACATGGCGAATCTATAAGGGTTCCGTTTTGACAATTTTTGGCTACGATAGCCTAAAAACCACAATACTGCCCTACTAAGCGCAAAAGCCGTATCTCAACTAAAGCGAGTTACGAGATAATTGAAGTTTAGTAAAAGTTGATTTATTTTATTTATTTATGGATGTTTTATTGTTATTATAGGTATAATTATTGTTTGTCTTGGTCTGGGTGTTTCTTTGTATAATATGTATATATTTACAAAAAAAAGTATATATGTATGTTTATCCATTATCTAGTACCCATAACACAAGCTCTGCTCAGATTGGGACTAGATGATGATGTCTGTATGTCGTAGAATATTATTATTATGGTAAAGGTTTCGAAATACGTCGCCGTTTTTAGGGGCTGTGAGTGATTAGGGGGGAGGGGGGGTCTCGAAACCCCCCTTCACCATTTTCACTTGTCGGAAATACTTGGTTGCCTCTGAGAAAAAAATATCTCCAAACATCGGTGTGTATGGCACTGCCAACTTCCACATTCTTCAAATTAGTTTAATAAACCAAGGTTGACGGAGCCCTGCGAAGCAGGGCTCATATTTTCGGATTAAGATAATCTAACATAACCTATTTAGTTACTTATTACAGTCGCACCTAACTCTAGGCACTCGAAAGCAATGACGCACAAATTTGACATTAGCTGTCAATATGATCATTCCAAGATGGCGGGTTTGCGTTTCGTTTCACGTTTTTCACATAAAAAATAAAAATGACATTTATTTTGTAAAACTGTACTAAAGTACAAAAACTACGTTCCGTTTTGCATAATTGCCGAAGTATTAAAGAATTTTTGGAAATTGTTTAAAAATATTTAGACGCAACTCCGGCAGCCAAAATTACTTTTAGGGGATAAAAACTAACTCCCTTAAGCCCCCTACACCCCCAATACCCTCAAATTCAGGCGACTTGTTTCGAAACCCAACCCATTACTTTTTTTCAAAATAGATGAAATATCAAAAATATATTTTAGGTGGATATACCTTATTCATGAGATACTGCTATGTCGCTTAGAAAATTATAGAATTAAAATTTGAGCTACTGCTTTTTCGTTAGCTCTCCTCATAAATGTTTATATGGAAAAATATAAAAAAATTCTTTCGCTTATAATATATACAGATATTTATTTATATTTATTTATCATTTACTAACGAAATAAAGAATTTACAGCTCATCAAAAGTTAGCTGTCTGCTACAACCCGGCAGGTTTTCTTTATTCTCATCGAAAGATAAAGGCAGTGTGTGAGGTGATGAGGCTTCAATATTTATTATTTGCTGTTGTTCACGAGGCACATTTTCATTTACTTTCCTTTTACGGCTTGGTATAGTAGAAACTTCAAGCACTGATGAAACATTTTCCTCTCCGTAATCTCGCAATGCCATCCCTTGAGCTTGACGAGAATCAACAATTTCAGACAACTGCCAATTCATATAAAATGCCACAAGCTTTTCTTTCATTTTTGTCTCCCAGAAAACATCATCTCTTTCTATAATTTGTATTTTTAGTGGTATACTTTCGCCACTCCACACAGCAAATAAACATTTTTGTTTGCGTGTAACGTAGCGTTGCCACTGAATTTGGTAATAACAATTACAATATTTGTTCAGACTAGTCTGTTCACTTTTTTATCATGTTTCCATATTTGTATTTTATTTGCTCTTATACTATTCTCCAGGCCATTCTTACAGGCAACTATAGAACATTAAATTTCCACAATCGTGTTTGGACTTAATCTATCTGGCGTGGCACCAATAAACGGATAACCCACAAGGCTCGATTGTTACTTATTTTTCTTGCTTCGCCAGTTGTTGCAAAGCCAGTTGTTCATTTTAGACTCCATGCGCAACTGCTTTTACATTGCAAATATTTTATTTGTACAAAATAATTTTACTAAGTTGGCTTTACTGCTGTTATCTCTTCTTTTTACCACTATACCAAAATTTGAATCTGCCAACTTATTCTTACGCAATTCAAACCAGTCACTGCTATCCCTCTTGTATTTTTTGCTTATCACTAGGGAGTTGAGTCAAATTTGTTAAAAAAATGCTTGAACAAATCGTGTTAGGAATTACTGCAGTCAAATGTGTATATGACGTTGCAGAACTATTATCTTTAACTTCACTGTGATTACAATAAACATAATTAGTTAGGTACTTTATTATTTAAAAAAATACTATAACTTGTGTTATAGCAAACAGAGAAGTCACCATCTTAATTATAAATAATTGATTTTAGAAATTAAAAAGATATTAGATGTACTGAGACATATGTACCTAATAGTTTATGAATAATCAAAGTTTTACCCGATGTACCTAAATAGGTCTATGTTCACAACACAATAATACAACATTCCTTACCTCTTGTGTGCGGACTACGGAGCGCCATATTAGCGCTGTTTATTGTTCACCGTGGCGGCATCTTAGCGCTCCAGGCGCTCTGACAAGCTAATGAATTTGGTACATAAAATAAACATAACTACGTTAAAAAAAACCGACTTCAAAATCTAAAAAGGAAAAATAATAAAGATTTAATATTAATTAAATACCTATTATTTATACTTATGTGCTATTTACTAATAGGCTTGAAGTCGGTGCCAAGCCTTAAACAAATAATTATATTTTAATCACTTAAATGAATACGAGCAAATTCATGATCATCATCATCAGCCTGCCATCCACTGCTGGATATAGGCCTCTCCAATGGCACGCCACTGAGCCCGTTTTTTTGGGCTCTTTGTGTCCAGCCGCTGCCAGCCACTTTGCGTATATCGTCATTCCACCTAGCCGGAGGGCGTCCTACACTACGTTTGCCAAGGCGCAGTCTCCACTCTAGAACACGACTACTCCAACGGTTATCGGTTCTGCGACAAATGTGACCAGCCCACTGCCACTTCAGCTTGCTAATTCTTTGAGCTATGTCGACTACCTTGATTCTCTGTCGGATCACTTTAGTTGCTAGATTGCCAGTTTTTCCTACCCCAAAAAGTTGCTAGAAGTAGCTAAATGTAACAATAGGTTACAATCACAGAGTACCTTTTTATATACGGGAAGTTACAATCTTTAGTTATTCTTCTATGGTTACAATTCAATGACAATTTCTGTCAATCATTTTTATTTTTAATAATTCTAACAAGAGAGTTAAAAATGTCTTCTGTACGTCATAGAATAAAAAAAAACATCGAAAATTAATAATATAAAAAGAACGATGTTGATGGCTGGGGTTCAACATCTATCGATTTTGAATATTTTTCAGCGGTGTCCATTTAACGCAGCACATCTTTAGGCAAAACACAGATAGAGCAGCGTTTACCACATTTTCTGAGGGTGTCTCTAATGCAAGATTGAGTTTAGAGTTACCAAACTCATTCGGTTTCTTTCCTTATTTTAAACTAAATTCATTTGAGAGAATAACCTGTGCATTAGAATGTGCCAGTGAAAGGCAAGATAAGACAAGAGTACTTATGTCTTGGTAGGTATATGTTAACACTGGAAGAATTTATACATTTTTACTTCGACCCAAAATTTAACTATTTCTTGAGAACCACTTATTTAAATGTAGATTTTGCCATTGTTGCATTATTTTATCTATTATTTCCCGCCGGTGTAAATCTCGATAGCCTCGCGTTTCATGATGAAATGAAAAGTTAGAAAACGTAGCTAAAAAGTTTAGCTACAAGTTTCATTACATTGTCTGTCACCAACAAATAGCTAGATCTAGCTACAAAGCTACGAAGTTGCTAAGTTGACAACACTGAGCTGTCATGGATGGTCAAATAATTGTCAAGTTGATTGATTTTAGGCATAGAGATATAAACAGAGAGGTTGGACTAGGTTTATAAGGTATATTTCTTTGGATATAAAGGATTTTAGGCCTTGATTTTAGGGGTGCGTTCCACTTGGCCAAAGAGCTCAGATATTTACATAGGCTTGGCACCGACTTCAACCCTATTAGTAAATAGCACATAAGTATAAATAATAGGTATTTAATTAATATTAAATCTTTATTATTTTTTCCTTTTTAGATTTTGAAGTCGGTTCTTTTAACGTAGTTATGTTTATTTATTATATTTCATTTACTTTTCTTTTCATACTTTTTTATTGTTTAGGATAGTTTAGTTATATAATTAGTTTTACTTTATTGTACATTATAATGTTAATCCTACTTCTATACCAATTATACTTTAGTTTATTTAAAGTCTACCTAAGATTTAAAAAAAAATGCCAAATATTCATAAAAAAATTCCAAATTTCATAAAAACCAAAAACGACCAACTGTTTTGATTGGGATTTGAACCCACGCCTTCAGAACGTAAAGCGGATGTATCATCAGCATGGCCATCGCCTTGTTATTAATTAGTGGCGAATTTAGCGAACACTTGACAGAGTGTTTACGTCATCTAACTTAAAACTGTCATTTCCAAATAATGAAATAGTCTTCAAACCTTTTTGCTTATTATTATGTTTGACGACCGGCCAGTTTGTCGTGTAGACGCATAAAGTGTAGACGTCAGTAGTCCTTAGTGACCGTAGTGATGACAATTTGACATGACACCAGCCGTCACAATTATTATTCATAGGAATTTCAGCCTTAAGGATAGGTGAAAATAAATAAAAAAATGCTCATAAAATAAAAACTACTGGGCCTACATGAATACATTTTTTATGGGACCAATTCGAAACTATTGCGCATCAATCAAAAAAAGAATTACGTAAATCGGTTCAGAAACCTCGGCGAAATCGGTGTACATACATCGAAAAAAAAATATACCGGCCGAATTGAGAACTTCCTCCTTTTTTTTTGTTTGAAGTCGGTTAATGATTCGATTTTATGTTATCACTCTTTCAAATATTGAAAACTGTGGCAGTGTGTGCATGTATTGTGAGAATAATTTATATAATTATATTATGTATAATCGATAATCTATAACATAGTCAGTCATAAAAGACTCTTAAGAAATAATTTGTGTAAAAATATTAGATATTTCATACTCACTTGGCCATGGATGAATTACTATTTTATTATGACGCTTTCTTGTACAAATCCTTCGTAGAACTTTATTTCTCTAATTGTCCATATTTTATTCTTCTAATTATATATTTATAAGCACAGAAACAATAACACATTAAACGCAACAAGAATATAAACTTAGGTCCTAATTATATGTGCCCATAGTCACATAAAAAGCCTTTTTGATTCAAAGTATTCAGTCTATAACATAAAACATGAAATTACGAACTCAAATTGGCGTATTACAATAACAAAAAGGTTTACGTAAAATTTCGTGCAGCGGAGACGCAAGCGACATGACCTATCTCTCACAGGGCTCATAGCCGAATGATGAGGTCTGGGCGGAGTGTAAACTAGCAACTGACACTCAGTACACCGCTTATGCTAATATAGTTTAAATTGCCGAAGCGATTTGATATTTATGGGATCGACCGAGCGTCAAAATCATAGACGTTTGGCAGATTTTATTTAATTTTACAAAATTTACACGTATAATATGAAAATAAATAGGGTAATTCTTTAGTTCATTAGGTTTCCTACAATATTATTAAATAAAATATGACAGCTTACGATCAAAATATTGCAAAAAGTGAGACGAAAGATTATTTTCTGCCTCATTTTGTGATTTTTTTACCGTGATTCTAATTTACATACATGCATTACAAAAATTCTTTCAAAAGTCTTTTGTTCAGACTTTTGACTTTAAGCTCTATTTTTGCTAGTTTGTAATATGTACCGTTATGGCTAGTTGCGCGACGAAAAATTAGGTGTTTCACAGCTTCTGAGGTATAACAGCGCCTTAAGTCGCACCGACTGTCATGAAAATCTTAGTCAGTCGTTATATCTCCATAACGGCCTATGAATGTACTAAAGTCTAAGCTGTGGAATATCGCTGTGCCTCTAGACTGCGGAAGTCAGACAACAGTTAGGTCTGTAGAAAAAATAATATTCTAGCATGCCTGATATTGGGAACTCCGGAAACCAAAGGAAAAGTCTTGGATGTAACCCCGATAACACTAGAATAATGATAGTGTATTTTAGAATAGTCGAAATGTCGTGTTAAAAGTGTAGCTTGGGTTGAACATTGTTTTTATTAAGTGTTGACGGACTTGCGTCGCACAATTCTAACATGATTTTTTTAAAGTTACGGTCTGTCTACACGTACGTAACTGGGAAGCGCCTAGTACTTCGTGCTCGGTTCGGATTTGGTCACGCGGGACCGAGTTATAAAATGTTCACCGGCCGAGCACGGCTCAGGCACGTCTTGTGTCGAATCTGGTCGCACAAGACAACGCTCTTCTCAGGGCAGTCAAATAGAAATCACCGGCCTCATCTAACTTATATATTTTTTTTTTTACACTGCCCGACCCAGGAATCGAACCCGAGACCTCCCAATCCCACGCGCACATTTATGCCGCGAGACCAACGAGGCAGTCTTCACTAATTGAAAACAAATTATTATTTTGTTGTCTTTTATGAGCTATAAACTTATAAATTAGGACGGACGGACGGACTGGACGTCTCTTGTGTATGTTGGTTGTATGTTTGTAAAGTCGCCCACGATTTATAACTAGTGCAGCAGTTGTTTAAAAAATGAGAAATAAAGAGAGAAACAATGAAATTATGATAACGAGTAATCATAATATCTTTGTCCTGAACCTTCTTCACAAATGCGAAGTCAAAGTAAGTCAAAGCAAACTGAAATTATATCGAGGAACATTTGAAGACAAAGTCTTGCACACTTATGTCTAGCAGTCCATCCGTACATAGATACGGATTGACTGCTGAAGGCTACACACATAGGTCTTGCAGCCTCTCGTAACCAGTGAGTTAGGAGAAATGGCCACGTCCTGCATTGGCTAGATGTTGGCTATTTCTAATTGGCGTATGTTTAACTTACCACCAGATATAGTTATATATAACAGACAAAAATAGTAAATGATCACCAAAATGATACCCTCATTTTAATGTAAAATTATAACCAAAGTTGTAACATTTCGTAATCCTATTTATGTAAAATGACTCCAAATAAATCATTGTAACCCAAAAGTAGTAAATGATCACCAAAATTAAGGCCGCTGCATACGTAACGAGATAACACCTCGGACGGGGCGTGAACGGGAACGGGACGTGACTGCCTCGTTCAAGACGGGAACGTGTTCTTAATGCATACGTACCGTAACTGTGATTCGGATCTAACGTGCTAGTGTTGTGAAGAAGGAAATATGGATTTTTCATTTCAAGAATTGGCTTTAATTGCTATTGGTCTAGATGACGAAGTAGTTACGACCGTGAACAAGAAAATAAGATTCTCTGTACATCCTACATGGCAGAATAGAGAACAGGAAGGAGAATAGGTACCACAATCTCTATAAAGAACTTCTGGATGATGAGACTCAAGTTTGTCGGTATTTTCGTACGTCAAAAGAATGTTTTGCTTTACTGGAAAATAAATCAACAGATCGTTCGACAAGTATCGATCAACGTCACGTTCGTTGAGCCGCGCACGCCAACAGCGCGCGCCGTGCATGCGCAGTAGCACTCCGCGCCGACATTTCCAAGTTCTATCTGTTGTAAAGTTAAGAATCCAATAAATGATTACCGTCTCCAGTGAGTGATAATTCGACTGCAATTTTACGCCACAGATGATTCTTGAACTTAGTGTCTAAATACGTTGAGGTACCTAGTTAATTTATATAATGCTGGATGTGACCGTACACACTGATTAGTTTTTCGTCGTCCATTTTCGACGCTGATGCTAACGTCCAACACTACTTTTCTCTCCGGAACAAACGGAGTGACTGTGCATACGTAGCAGAAACACGGACGGGACGGGACACGCGCGGGGCGGGACGTGCTAAACATCGTTGGCGACGATATTTTTCCCGCCCCGTCAGTGCCACGTTCCCGTCCCGTCCGTGTCTCCGTGACATATGCGCTTCCATATACATTTTGTATGAAACGATATTTCCAAAATTTCCCGTTCCGACCCGTTTCGTCCCGTCCGTGAAAAAACCCGTCACGTATGCAGCGGCCTTTAAACCAGCATTTTAATGTAAACTTATAACCAAAGTTTTTTTGTTAGTTGTATGAAATACTAATACATAAATTGGATTTGGTTACAGCACCTACTTTAGTAAACTAAATTGACTATTTTTGAATTAAGGGTCACAAGAGAACCTAATGTAACCTATTTATTTGGTTATCATTTACTACATTTGGTGTTCGAATACAATTTGAAGTGCAGTCGTTACTAAAATTGCTAGTACTATTGTAATTTTAGACTTTATTTTTCTGGTGTTAAGTATATATTTTTGATTAAACAACTAAGGGTATCAAAGCATTTTATGGTGGTCATTTTATTTAACCCCTTTCTAACTTGTGTCACGTGTGTTGTCGGTCTGTAGGCGTATGAGTATATAGCTGGCCAGACAGATTGGTTGGCAAAATGTGTAATAAAGATACAAACATTGGGCTATAATATAGCACTATGTGGAGTATTGTAGTATGTGTTCTTTATGTCCAATGCGTGAATCTTTGAAAAGTTTTACTTGATACAGGAATTATTTCTTAAACAGACTTGCTTTTCATAAAAACTAATGGAGTCGGCAGAGAACAGCGGCTTAGGTTGGGATACAAATGTAAGGTGCATAGGTAATAATATCATATTAATATGTAGGTATCACTCTCCGCCCTGACTGCCTCCGTTGTCTAGTGGATAGCGTATGCGACTGCTGATCGGAGATCCCGGATTCGATTCCCGGGTTGGGCAAAGTGTTACTGGGTTTTTCCGAATTCTCAGTAGCAGCACGGAGTCTGGTGATGTGCCCGGTAACGGCAATAGGCTCGCCCCCTATCACGTGGGACGTAAAAATTCATGGCGAAATGTGGGTGTAATATTTACACCTCTGCCTACCCCTTCGGGGATACAGGCGTGAGACTAAAAAAATAAATAGTATCACTCTCCTTCATTTTATTTACTTTGGAGGGAAACATTATTCAAGCATATATTTAACACTTATTTACTCAACAGAGACGCTACGCTCGGGTCAGTGATGAGGAATCGGATGAAGACGATCTTTCATCGTATTGATGTATCACTGCTCAAACTATGCCGTTAACCAGGCATGCAAACTAAGCCATATCATTTTCGATTCTATCTTGATGCCATATGCTTGGTAGTAGCACTGAAAGAAATAAATAAGAGCCTTGCTAATTTCAGCATGAATGAAAAACTACGTTTTTTGTATGGCTGTATGTATATTACATGTATTTATATATTTATGTATTGATGTATTTATGTACTTGTGTATCTATACATCTATCCTTACTTAATTTTATGACTACACCACTGTTTTTCTTTCTCTGATCTTTTCCAGTCCATCCCAAGGTTGCCTGGAAGAAATTGCTTTCAGCGATAAGGCCGCCTATTGTACATACCTATATTCAATTGTATCATGTTTTGTAGCATTTGTATCGTATCTGGTGTACAATAAAGAATTTTCTATCTATCTATCTAATGGGCCGGCTCGACCGAATAGGTAAGTACTACCTACATATATGCTATAATACTCTTGCGTTTCGTTCGGCCAGTGAGAGCGTCGTAGATCCCATCCACTATTCCTTCTTTCTAATCCCACTACTACCCCTTTTCCCAAACCAATGGGCGGCACCGCACTTGTGACTCCTCAGGTATTACTTATGTCCTTGGGCGTCGGTAATCACTTACCATCAGGCGATACGCTTGCTCGTTTGCCGCCTATAACATACATGTTTTTTGTTTATTTCAATTCAATACGTACATAACTCTTAAAAGTCAGTGGTGTGCGTGGTTTGGAACCCGGTAAACTCCGCATGGCAGTCTGTTGGTGCGCTACTGTGGCTGATATTGCAGGTAGCAAGATTTGCCATAATAATATAGTACACAAATATTGCCTGACTGACGTTAGTACCCTCCCTTGCGTGTTTAAGGTTCTGTCATCTGTCGAATATCCCAATAGGTGTAAATTAGACTAGGTAGATGCCATTTGCGAGAGTAAGTGCATGTTGGACGGGTCTTATTTATGTTTTCTAAAAAAATCTTTGTATTCTAACCTCAAGACATACAGACAATACAAGATTGTACATCAGATACAAGTTCTTGTTACAAAGTCATAAAAAGACATGTACAATAGGAGGTCTTATCTTCTCTCTTCGCTTTTAGTGATAGAAGGTCTACACAATCTAAAAACAGTTTCCACATATTGGCATAACATAAGCGCCAAACAACTTTTAGAATATGAGGAAGTTAACAACATATCAAAATCTCATTGTGTGTCTCATCTCAGGTTACACAAAGTCTGCCTGTCCACCGGTGTGAAGTGGACAAATCTGTGTCAATATACTTGCCACCTTGCTAAAAGAGTAATTACGGCCAAAAAAAATTTCGACTACGAGAAAAACCGGGGGCAGTATAGTTACTATCCAAAGTTTTTAATACAGCTGTCTGTATATACAAAATACTTCCGTTACTGACTGTCTTAAGGCAACGCACGGCTGAGACTACTGGGAGCAATAAGTTGAAATAGCATACACCATCATCAGCCCTTTAAACTGTCCCACTGCTGGGCACGGGCCTCTTCTCACTATTAGAAGGGCAAGGCCATAGTCCACCACTCTGGCCAAGTGCGGGTTGCCAGACTTCACATGTCTTTCGAGAACATTATGGATGTTTGAAATAGAAATATTGTCTGTGATAAGTCTAATCGATTATATCAGTTTAGTAACATTTTATTTTGTCTATTGTAATTTTTTGACTCTGGTCACACTATGAACTGTCAAATGATTCTCATTCTTGCTTCCGGAAAATTCCTTTTTGTGCACGCCGTTTTTGCGTGTCGCGTGATTTGTAGAATTGAAGTAAATTTGGTAATTTTTTTTTATAGACTCACGCCTATATCCCCGAAGGGGTAGGCAGAGGTGTAATATTACACCCACATTTCGCCATGAATTTTTTAGGTCCCACGTAATAGGGGGCGAGCCTACTGCCGTACCGGGCACATTACCAGACTCCCGGGTCGGGCAAAGTGTTATTGGGTTTTTCCGTTAGGAAATTCTCAGTAGCAGCACGCTACTGAGAATTTCCTAACGGAAAAACCCAATAACACTTTGCCCGACCCGGGAATCGAACCAAGACCTCCCAACCCCACGCGCACATTTATGCCGCGAGATCAACGAGGCAGTCCAAACCCTTTAAATTTTGTAAAAACCTTGTGATTGCCGCTATTTGATCTGCCGGCATCGGTTTAGTAAGCCCTTGATAAATTAGTGACATAGTGAACATTTGCAAAAATTTTGTGTCGACGTCCACGTGCCTTCGTGTCCTGAAGACATCGTTTGGAGGAACAGCTAAGTAGGTTATTCATTCAGTCTATTGTGGCCACTTTAGTATTGTTTGCTTTTATCTAATTCAGCTCCAAGCCTGAGATCAGTGACGATACCAGGTTATTGATTTGCTTAATTTCATCGCTGTGAATCACAGTAATATATGTTCGACTCTTGTCTTGCTTAGAACAACTGGATGAATACAATCACGCTTCCATTGCCCTCTGCAAACAATTCCCAGTCTTCCAGGCAAATTCTGAACAATGGAGAACTCTCAGACATGCAGGTTTCCTCACGATGTTTTCCTCCACAATTTAATACGCACTTAACTTCGAAAAGTCATTGATGCGAGCCGAGGATTCGAACCTGAGATCCGTTGCGTAGCAGTCTGTCGGTCTCTCCACTCGGCTATCGCTGCTATTACTATGGCATTAATTACATGAAGAAATGGCATTAATTACATGTTTATTCCTTGTGTAACGTATGTCCGGTACCTAGCGAATATGCGTCATAATACCGTCCATACGATCGGCCAAGAAGAGAAGGCCATCGTCCGTGCTCGTGGAGTTTGCCTTATTTGGTAATACACCGACACCAACTCTGCTCTTGTATATAAAGGGACTGACAGAGAGGCCGGCACCGCTACTCTATCGTCACTCTGCCCGAACGACGTGCTACGCCTACGTCTCGTCTTGAGTAATTAATTTTACAAAGTCTTTAAGCCGTACGTGTATCGTTGTCCCAGCTGTGGGTTCCAGGTCCACCTTGAGGCTCCAGGCTACGCTACACTGCTACTCTACGCTACACTAACTCTATTTTTCCGCCTTCTCTTCACTTCACCTGCACCGTCTTCTACGACACTTCTACCGACGAGTCAGCCCTACCCCAGCTCATCGCGCACACAGCACCAGCGCCTACCCGCTGAAGCCAACGGTCTGCAAGGATCTACCCCTCTACGCGCAGCCCTTCGAGCAGCCTACCCTGCACACTACCGGAGGGAACAGCGTGGGAGACTGCAGCCCTTAGTGTTCAGGCCAGTGTCGTGTTGTTGGCTTGTTGGTCGGTCATACTCGTGCATAAGAAGTGAGACAATACATACTAGGCAATAAACGTATAGAACTTTGTCCATCGTTTCATTCTAGAACCCGTTACACTTGGGGAGCGTAGGGGAGCTCTAAGAAAGGATTTTTGGTTTCCTCGGAATCGGTCAGAAATGGCTCATTAAAAATAAAGTGCGGGGTAGCTGCGAGCAACGTCTTGTGATTTAGTGGTTTATTTGACAAATTTATTTTCTAATGATTTAATTTATATAGGATCTTCTTCAAAATGGAATCAGCCCAAAACTGAGCTACAAATATACCATTTTCAGTAGTTTCCTAAGTTATTGTTTATAGGATTATCATGGGATAAAAGACAAGACGGGACAAATAAGAGGAGGAGCGGGATACGCCCTCGCGAAGGAAATGAAGACGGGGCCTCCGGCACTCTTACTTATGGAACAAGGGCAACACTGTAGATGCGTGATGACTGATTACTTTTTGCGATATGATAATTCTGCAATATCTTTACTGACTCCCCATGACGACTTTTAAAGATCTTCATGAAAGAAGGGGACCGACAGTTTAATGTGTTCTTCGAGGCACGCGTCAAACAATAATTAACTTAACTTCGAAAAGTCAGTGGTGCGCACCGTGGAATCGAACCCGATACCCTCTGCATGGCAGTCCGTTTCTCCACTAAGCTATCGCTGCCTCCTCAGTAATTACTCATGGATCGCTCTACTTATTCCGAAGTCGAAATCTGGTAAATAAGGTCTATCCAGAGGTGGTGAAAGTGAGCTTTTCTTTTAAACAACGACTTAACAAACTTGCAACCAACGGTCACAGTGAACACCCAGACTCTAAATAACAATAATTTATGGATTATTCAAAGTGTTGTTTCAGTTGGGAATCAAACCCGCAAAAATATATGGTAGGCTTTGGAGGAAATGCTCAGTTTATGTCTTACAACAATTACTCACGGATCACTACTTATTCCGAGGTCGCATTACGTCATGATAAACAACGGCCTAATCGGTGGCATTGATCTTCACTGTTTATTGGGCAGCCAATTAATTGTCGCTTTAGTTTGCTTTTCCTCAATCAGTGATTCCGTTTGCTTTAGGTAGCTCTTTATCAGATTATTTCAATTTGGATTGTAACTATACATATAGCAGTACACAATTGTATTTCGAACATAATGATAAAAGCTTACGGCTGTAGTTTAATTCCATTGTTTAGATGTTATCTATAACTGAACGATAATGTGCATTTACACAAGTTATTAAATGTATATAGGCGTCAAATTATGACCTAATTGAATAAATGATATTGACTTTGACTTTATTATTGAGATATGGTTGTGTACGTGGACGCATGCCATGAAATGGTTACATGAGTATTTAGTTAGACTAATACGCACTAGCGGTTTGTTGCAAATACTTTTAAACATTCGCTATTTGTGCAAATATTAATATTTTTGCTGTACATAGGAGCGAATTATTTTGCGCTAGTTCAAGTATAGATGATAAGAAATCACGCAACGAGAAATTTAAAGAGTTGAGTGGTTAGCAGTAAATTTAAAGAGACCCGTGATTACGGTTAGTGTAAACCATGCCGAAATGTTGAGGCAAATGGAAAGCTTTTCACATTTATTTGCAACCGTTTCTACCCGCGTTGGATGACCATCGCGGATAAAAGTAGTAAACCTGTCACTTGCCAGCCGTTGCAATTTGAAAGGAGAACAAACAAATAAACTATCGCATTTATTATTTTAGTAGATATGGTTGTCTACATAATTGACACTCGTAAATATTTGTTCGTTTAGGCACGTATAGGTACCTAGTTTAAAAGTATTTATTTAAATTAAATGTATTTATAAGAGTGTTACTATGATTATTTTCGGTCATCCCCGTCCACTTTAGCTTATCGTATAATAGAAACCTTGAAGAGATCGCAGTGAGCGTTTTCCTTTATGACTTCAACTGGAATTTTTGAAGTTAGATATTTTTGTACCCGTTGGTTGAATATTTGTAAAGTCACTCAGGTTTATGTCTAGTACGGATGTGGTTTGAATTTACGTTTAACTTATACTGTCCCACTGCTGGGCACAGGTCTCCCTTACACTCCCACAAGCATTTCTGTCTTGGCTGGGACCAATTCCTGTCAAAGTATATATCTAAGGGTGTGTTAGTGTATGCGAAAACACTTTACAACGCGCTGTGTTCATTGTTGCACATCCAGGTGGCAAAATTCGTGTTATGGCACTTATCGCAACGCACTGTGGTTATATGACAATATCCTTCAAGTGTAGTCAGTATATAGTCAAAGCCTTCAAGTAATAAAATGCATATTTTTACGACATAATGACATCTAATATCCGGCGATACGAGGATATCAATGTGCGTATGATTAGACTCAGTGATGACTACTATTACTCACTGTAATCTTACACCCAATTATTTCGGTATCGCGTCACAATACTGTAATTATTTTAAGAATAAAGTTGACAACTAAACATTGCTCCGCGTGTTTTGGGTTCGATTCCCATACGGGACAACACTATGTGGCGATCCGTGGTAGAGATATCAAAACGGCATTGTAATTAAATTAAGAGGTCACATTTAAAAATCTCCTCGTATGTGTAGCATCGCTTTGCCAGTCTGCTAGTACCCAAGGCTAAATCGAATACGGCATGAAATATATAAAACTGAAACATTATGTGACATGTCAAATGCTAGGTTTTAATCATCATTATCAAAGCCAAAAGACGTCAATTGCTGCTCTTCACATAGACCCATATTGAGCCGCCCGCAGTAGATCTACTTAAAAGACAAAGCATTATGTGACGAAGGAATAGCTAGTAGGTCTCGGTATTATGAGTGAGGTGGATGTTCTTCAATTAATATTTGATGTATTTCAGGTAGTTTCCAGTCTGTTTGCCGAACCACAGTTGGGAGACAGCAGCCATAGATATGGGCTGTTCAGAGGCGAAGTCAAAATATTGGAACTTATCACACCCATCACGAACACATTGTACAGTAAGTATCAAAAATGTCATGTACGTAAACATACCAAATGCACCTACGGCTTTCGGCCATCGGAGAGGAACGGAGTTGAATGTAATTCAATCAATCCTATTGGTCGTAAAATCTCCGCTTTGCTCCGTAGTCAGCAAACCTTTTTTGTTTGAGCGGTAGCTTCATCGTATAGCACTGCGCCGTCTATTGGGGGTTCGATTCCCACACGAGACAATACTGTATGTGATCCATGAATTGTTACTTCGAATATAGATGTTGCTTTGAATTTATTTAATGTTTTTATAAAGCACATCGGCAAGCAAACTGAGTCAGACAAGCCTGCGGTGCGTAAATTACTGTCGAAATCTCTTAAACTTTATACATGGTATAAGTACTAGTCGTTGCCCGCATTTTAATAGAGCTAACTCATAATCAGTGGCTTCCCATAAACCTTTCAACCCCCTATTTCTTATCTATGCATCTAGCTAACCGTCGGAACCGACGTCATAAGAGGAACAAATTGTCCAACGTTTCTAGTTCGAGTTGTTTGGGCTCTTTGATGATGTTACTCAGCGTATAATATCTACTGACGTGATTTGCTTCGTTTCCTAGGATATGAGACTTCATTTCTCTTACGTTCAAGTGCCTAATTTACAGCAAAATGTTCTCCGTTATAACATTTCTTTATAACATTAGAACAATTTATGGCAACAATAATCTTAGATTTATAGTTTAATTAGTTCAAAACGACACATTCCAGAAACCGTTGAGGTGTATTATAAGAACTTTATAAGAAAAAGGTAACTTAGAAGTATAGGTATTGTAAAACGTAGTGTTGACATCGCTATGGCGCAGTGGGAGTGTTACATTAAACCGTTTGCTTGGTCTGAATTTCTGAAAGAAGGCGCGAGACTTTGTGAAGGACACAATAGAGAATATGCATGTGATTAAATTTTTTATGATCGGCTTAGCGTTATCCCGTTGCACCCAAAACTTTTACTTTGAACCCGGGGTCCGACCACTAAGACTAGTGGTCGGACCCCGGACCAGACTTGACATAATTATTACCCATTCCACAGAGTGACCGCCGTCTGAGCTACGCAACCCAAAGGCCTACGCCACACTTGACGGAAATTCTGTCGCGGATCTTCCGTTACGGTAAACGCTGGGCTACAATAACTTGTATAGGCGTTCCGTCAAGGCAGATCCGCGACGGAATTTCCGTCAAGTGTGGCGAAGGCCAAAGGGCCAGCAATATTCCATGGCTCAGATTAGCGCCAATATGTTTAAGGACCCTTTAACATCTCTAACAATATTTATGGGGAATCAGGAAATTCCCCATAAAGATTGTCAGAGATCTTCATGAAAGCGGGACCGACGGCTTACTGTGCTCTCTAAGGCTATGGGCAAATGATAATTAATAATTCGATACGCACATGACTTCACTCTCACTAGTGCTCACCATGAGTTTGAATCCAAATGCCCTCTGAATGGCTGTATGTTGGGTTGCCATTGAGCTATTGCCTTCATCATAATTAACATCATCTCAGCCAAGTGATGTACACTGCTGAAGATAGGCCTCCTCTAAGGTTCTCCGCATAGACCAATCCTGAGCCGACCGTGATCCCTATAATATCCTCGGTTGACCTTGGGAGAAGCCTACCTCTGCAGTGACGTACGGGGCTTATTACAGTGTAGTATTTACAACGACTGAGCTCCTAGAGTCCTATGGACGACCATAAGCTTCGTCTTATGTTTTTCTCTTCCAGTCGCTATTCGCTGCCCTACGGATATGGTTACAGTGGCAAATATTAGAAAAAGAAAAATAACATTCGAGCCTAAGTTTGAACAAAGGTTACCGTCAAATTATAGGCATCGACATTTAGTTCGACATTAATAAAATATCGCCATGCCTTTCTCGCGTTGCGTGTTCCTCAGCAATATACTTATTTTCGATTAGTGAAGGCCAACAAGATTATAAAGGCTAATTTTAGCAACAAATTGATTTTAACTGCGTATTGTATCATCTTTATCTGGGGGATTTTCGACGAATGTTCCATTATTGCAGAATGCCGTATTATAGTCCATTATGAACCAAATTGAACCAATGATAGTTTCTTTGAATAAACAATTATGTCTCGTAATTTCTTCTTCTTCTTATAATTAAGAGGGAGCTCTTGTCAGTGACATTTCTTTTTATTTAAAAAATGACAATACCCGCACTAGGAATAAATCCTGTGTCGTGGGGGACTTTACAAACATACAACCAACGGACACAATGAACACCCAGACTCGAAAAAATCTATGGCTCACACAAAGTGTTGTCTCGTGTGGGAATCGAACCCACAACACTTGGCGCAGTGTCCAGCGGCGAGGCGGCCGCTTAAACCAATACGCCAACCGTGCAGTCAATTGTCATTGCTTTTCTCGCCCTTTCATAGATAACCTCCTAATAGGACCCTACCCCAACTTTTTTCTTCCTCTGTTATATTTAGTTTCCCCTCCAATACTATTCTGAAAAGGTATCATGTTAGTGGCCAATCATCTTCTCTCTCCGATTTTCTATTGTTCTCATAATTTACGTAGACTTTATGACCCAACGCAAGGAAAGAAATTAAAGTAGAAGAGAATAGGCTTTTATTTAGTAATATTAAACAAATATTTGTCTTGCTGTCACCACATATTAATTCTTAAATAAAAACGCCATAACTCAAAAGGAAACGACTTTTTGTTTAAGAATTACGACTCTTGCTCGGTTTTAATAAAAAAAATATGTGTATGGCAGCGTTGCCAGGAAGGCGCTCTACTAGTTGATTTTATATCTTGGAGCTTGGGTGTATTAATATTTTTTTATTTATTAGTCGACGCCAGCGGCTTCGCACGCACATATATTCGAATTGCCCGTTTTGCCCGATCCCGTGGGAATGTCGAGAAATCCCGTCTTAGTGCGCCCCTACGGTCCCCAAGGAACATACATGCTAAATTTCAGCTTCTTGCGCCCTGTAGTTTCGGCTGTAGCTTGTTTGTCAGTCAGTCAGTAACGCAAGGATTTTATATATACAGATTTATTTATTTATTTATTACGGCCGGTTTCAATATCCGATCCAATATCCTATCTGTTGATCTGGCTACTAGGAATAAATCCTTGACTTGACTATTATGACAACTAATCGACAACTCAAAAGGTTTCCATTGATGATACTGATTTGATAAAGATATGCTCAGAACAACTTATGGCCTAAGCCATGGAATATCGCTATTCCATTGGGTTACGGCCATGAGACGTCAGTCGTTCTGTGCAAAAATATTTTTTTTATAGACTCACGCCTGTATACCCGAAGGGGTAGGCAGAGGTGTAATATTACACCCACATTTCGCCAGGAATATTTTAGGTCCCACGTAATAGGGGGCGAGGCTATTGCTGTTACTGGGCACATCACCAGACTCCATGCTGCTACTGAGGATTCGGAAAAACTCAGTAGATAACACTTTTGCCCGACCCAGGAATCGAACCCGGTACCTCCGATCAGCAGTCGCATACGCTAACTACTGGACCACGGAGGCAGTCAAAAGATAATATTCTGTCAAATCTGGTTAGCTTAGTGCGCTATTGACGCGTATGTCTTTGAACATCTCTTAAACCACTGGACTGATATTGATACAGTCTAAATAATATACAGTTTAGCTCTATAATATCTAGGTCTAGGACCTATAGGATCTATCTGTAGTAGAATATTATCTATAGGGTCCGATTGCAGATCTGGTGTACAGGTGATACTATCGAGGTGGAGGGATCGACCGGTCTCGTCTAAGATCAGAAAATTACTGCAATGAAACCCTGAGGTTTCTATAAATATATTAGTAACTAGCTAGTATCTGAATACTAGCTAGTTACTAATATATTTCGTGTAATTACAGTGACGTGTGTTCCTGAATTCAACGCATGTGCTCTCAGCTGTAAAACTGAGGAGGAGGCTCGGAATGTAGAGGTAAGTGTGTTTGTATTTCTAATAAGGCTCAGCCATACATAACGTCAATGGTACGAGGAGAGTCGAGTTCCCTTCTTCCTATAATCCCGGGTTTTTTTAAGCGGGGCGTGAAAAAGCTTTTCTAGAGGCCAACAAAGTTAGGGCCATTAATATTGATATGTTATTAGTATGATGACTTTTACTATGGTTCTTCATGACTGTCACGCCGAAGCCTTTAAAAGGTCATTTTAAAAGGCAGCAATAGAAGAAACAGATAACTTCAATAAAAGAAAGAAATCAGGTTCAAAAATGTGTATTGCAACAGAACTGTAACTATAAAATATTTCAACTAGTACATAATAACATAATTGTCGCTCTGAAATATTAAAACTCTTTCGAGTTTATTTAACTTTATCTTAATATATAAAATCCTTGCGTTACTGACTGACTGACAGACATGCTACAGCCGAAACTATTGAGCGCAGGAAGCTGAAATTTGGCATGTATGTTCCTTGGAGACCGTAGGGGTGCACTAAGAAGGGATTTTCCGAAATTCCCACGGGATTGGCCAAATGTAGGCGTAGCTGCTGGCGTCCTCTAGTTTGTCTATAAATTTCGAAGATGAATCTATATGATAAAACAATCTATGTAATTTATTAATTTCTTAGTTTAAACACATGATATTACAGCATGAGAATCGATTTGTTTTACCTAACGGTAAAGTGTAAAGGGTTCAGAAAAGTGGGCAATTCGTTTCACTTATTCGGTCCATTACGCTGATACAACCTTATTCGTTATTTGAAAGGTCTTACCTTATGCACATATTACATACAAAGCTTCATGCTGATATATCGCTATCGAATAGACAGACGTGTTCTAGACTAAACCATACAGAAATAGTCTATATTTGGGTTGTAGCGGCCAGCTAACCAATAACGACAAATCTACTACGACACACTACAGCTACGACTACTAACAAGGCGGGAAATATTCAAACAATCCTGAACTGCGATATCAACTTTCGCGGGCCAAGCGGCATATATACTAGTTCAAAAGTATGTCCGTCGGCCTGCAGGCCACCAAGCACGACCAACCAGCTTGGTTAGAGGCTCCTCCCTCTAGTTGGAGGAACACCACACCTTTTTTCCTCCACATTGGTGACCCCGACGTGATCTGAAGCAACCTTCACCGGTCAGATTACCAGCAGCTGCCGACGTGATCTGAAGAAGCCCTCACCGCTCAGATCCGCAATAGAAGCATCGTCGTCATCTCCACCTCGCCTCACTCCGCACTTCACCTGATGGTTAGCAATCAAGTCGCCCCCAGCCAGCCTCTCCAGCGCCACAGCACACGTCACTGCACACACGGTCCACTAAGCAGCGCACATCGCTCCCGTCCACGCAGCAGTGCCACTACGCAACCGCTACGCAGCACTTCGCAGCAACGACGCAGCCACTACGCAGCAACTCCCCGAGTCACTACGGGACACTCACTGCTTATCGCTCACTGCTCATCGCCTACTGCTCATCACCGACTGCACATCACCTTCGCAACCTCTCCCCGACTCACCGTGGGACTTGCGAAGCACACTGTGACAAGCGACTACAGAAGCCACGACAACTGACCATCACCGTCAAGAACGACCTCCTGCCTTGGGGGGGAGTGATGTAGCGGCCAGCTACTTAAAAATCCGCACAGCGCCATCTACCCAATGACGACGAATCTACTACGACACACTACAGCTACGACTACTAACAAGGCGGGAAATATTCAAACAATCCTGAACCGCGATATCAACTTTCGCGAGCCAAGCGGCATATATACAAGTTCAAAAGTATGTCCGTCGGCCTGCAGGCCACCAAGCACGACCACCCAGCTTGGTTAAAGGCTCCTCCCTCTAGTTGGAGGAACACCACACCTTTCTTCCTCCACAGGGTGATATTATTATTGCCTTGCGAAAAGAATTTTAACAATACTTTTAAATTATATGATGTACTATGTCCAGCAGTGGATGTCTGTCGTCTGATATGATCATATTAATTAGAGATGTCTTCGATATTTTTTATTATTTTTTCTTTTTTTTTATTCTTTATTGTACACACAAAAAAAAACAACACATGAAAAGACTAAAAAATAAACTTATAAACTATATGTACAAAGGCGAGCTTAACTCAACACTGAGTTTTCTACCAGCAAACCTTTGAGGCTGGAGATTTGATATGAGAGGTAAGGGTAATTATCGTGTACAAAATAATATTTAAATAAAAAATAGGATACCAATAATATATATAAATAAACAAACTACGTACAATAATGTTATATATATATATATATGCCTTTAACCAAGCTGGGTGGTCGTGCTTGGTGGCCTGCAGGCCGACGGACATACTTTTGAACTTGTATATATGCCGCTTGGCTCGCGAAAGTTGATATCGCGGTTCAGGATTGTTTGAATATTTCCCGCCTTGTTAGTAGTCGTAGCTGTAGTGTGTCGTAGTAGATTCGTCGTCATTGGGTAGATGGCGCTGTGCGGATTTTTAAGTAGCTGGCCGCTACATCACTCCCCCCCAAGGCAGGAGGTCGTTCTTGACGGTGATGGTCAGTTGTCGTGGCTTCTGTAGTCGCTTGTCACAGTGTGCTTCGCAAGTCCCACGGTGAGTCGGGGAGAGGTTGCGAAGGTGATGTGCAGTCGGTGATGAGCAGTAGGCGATGAGCAGTGAGCGATGAGCAGTGAGTGTCCCGTAGTGACTCGGGGAGTTGCTGCGTAGTGGCTGCGTCGTTGCTGCGAAGTGCTGCGTAGCGGTTGCGTAGTGGCACTGCTGCGTGGACGGGAGCGATGTGCGCTGCTTAGTGGACCGTGTGTGCAGTGACGTGTGCTGTGGCGCTGGAGAGGCTGGCTGGGGGCGACTTGATTGCTAACCATCAGGTGAAGTGCGGAGTGAGGCGAGGTGGAGATGACGACGATGCTTCTATTGCGGATCTGAGCGGTGAGGGCTTCTTCAGATCACGTCGGCAGCTGCTGGTAATCTGACCGGTGAAGGTTGCTTCAGATCACGTCGCGGTCACCAATGTGGAGGAAAAAAGGTGTGGTGTTCCTCCAACTAGAGGGAGGAGCCTCTAACCAAGCTGGGTGGTCGTGCTTGGTGGCCTGCAGGCCGACGGACATACTTTTGAACTAGTATATATGCCGCTTGGCCCGCGAAAGTTGATATCGCAGTTCAGGATTGTTTGAATATTTCCCGCCTTGTTAGTAGTCGTAGCTGTAGTGTGTCGTAGTAGATTTGTCGTTATTGGTTAGCTGGCCGCTACAACCCAAATATAGACTATTTCTGTATGGTTTAGTCTAGAACACGTCTGTCTATTCGATAGCGATATATCAGCATGAAGCTTTGTATGTAATATGTGCATAAGGTAAGACCTTTCAAATAACGAATAAGGTTGTATCAGCGTAATGGACCGAATAAGTGAAACGAATTGCCCACTTTTCTGAACCCTTTACACTTTACCGTTAGGTAAAACAAATCGATTCTCATGCTGTAATATCATGTGTTTAAACTAAGAAATTAATAAATTACATAGATTGTTTTATCATATAGATTCATCTTCGAAATTTATAGACAAACTAGAGGACGCCAGCAGCTACGCCTACATTTGGCCAATCCCGTGGGAATTTCGGAAAATCCCTTCTTAGTGCACCCCTACGGTCTCCAAGGAACATACATGCCAAATTTCAGCTTCCTGCGCTCAATAGTTTCGGCTGTAGCATGTCTGTCAGTCAGTCAGTAACGCAAGGATTTTATATATTAAGATAAAGTTAAATAAACTCGAAAGAGTTTTAATATTTCAGAGCGACAATTATGTTATTATGTACTAGTTGAAATATTTTATAGTTACAGTTCTGTTGCAATACACATTTTTGAACCTGATTTCTTTCTTTTATTGAAGTTATCTGTTTCTTCTATTGCTGCCTTTTAAAATGACCTTTTAAAGGCTTCGGCGTGACAGTCATGAAGAACCATAGTAAAAGTCATCATACTAATAACATATCAATATTAATGGCCCTAACTTTGTTGGCCTCTAGAAAAGCTTTTTCACGCCCCGCTTAAAAAAACCCGGGATTATAGGAAGAAGGGAACTCGACTCTCCTCGTACCATTGACGTTATGTATGGCTGAGCCTTATTAGAAATACAAACACACTTACCTCTACATTCCGAGCCTCCTCCTCAGTTTTACAGCTGAGAGCACATGCGTTGAATTCAGGAACACACGTCACTGTAATTACACGAAATATATTAGTAACTAGCTAGTATTCAGATACTAGCTAGTTACTAATATATTTATAGAAACCTCAGGGTTTCATTGCAGTAATTTTCTGATCTTAGACGAGACAAAATAACATAAACTTATAAATTATATGTACAAAGGCGAGCTTAACTCAACACTGAGTTTTCTACCAGCAAACCTTTGAGGCTGGAGATTTGATATGAGAGGTAAGGGTAATTATCGTGTACAAAATAATATTTAAATAAAAAATAGGATACCAATAATATATATAAATAAACAAACTACGTACAATAATGTTATATATATATATATATATATAGACTGCTGAGGACGGGCTAGCGCGAATGCGATGTGGCAAAGCATTCCACAGGCGGACAGCATAGACCGAGAAAAGTAAAAAAATAAGAGAATTGTTAAAAATCAACTCAATGTGGAAGTTTCCGATATTTGTTCCGCAAAATGTTGGGTAAAGCCAAATGAATTTAGTGTCTCCCTTTGTTCTCAGGTGCAGGCGTTAGCGGAAGGCTTCGGCGTGACAGCCGCCTGCCTCGCCGAGACAGAAATCGATGAATCCTTTACTTGTAAGCATCTAAACGTATTGGTATATGGTGTGGAACTTGCAGAATAAGACACTATCATAGTGAATTGGGTTTTCACATCGCAATAAAGAATTTTAAACGGTTTTGTTTATGAATTTCTCAACACTATGTTTATTCAAATTTCTTAATGCACAAGTAAGTGTGCAGAGGCCGACTTAATCCCACAGACATTTTCTACCAGTTAACCTTTTAATACGGATGTATCAACCCCATAGTCATCATAGAACAGTTATTATCGAGTTCATCATCATCCTAGTGTAATATCGGTTGTATCCAAGATTTTCCACTTGAAGCTTGGGTCCGGTTACAAGATTAAATTTTTTATTTAGATTAGACAGATTCCAATTTTTCCACAGAACGTCTGCCATCAAACCTTCGCAATCCCAAGGGATAGCGATATTTCATAGCTTAGACTACTTACTCGCAATGACAATTGACAATATATCTTTATGACAACGTAAACAAACAAACGTAGTGACAGCAGTGCTTGGAGTCACTTCCCTCCTAATGTTCGGCATCTATTGGGGCGTGTCTGGGTTACAGGACCACCTTGCTGTTTCGTATGTAGCTATGAAAGACTTTGCAGCTGGGCCAGGACTCGGATACTCATATTGGTAAGATACAAATAATACCAACCGTTTTATAATTTGCACCACTGTTGGGCATGGACCGCTTCCTCCTAAGGGATAAACCATAGGCCACCACGCTGGCCGAGTGCTGGTTGATAGAGTTGTGCCAAGCTGCACTTGGCTGGATAATGACTTTCAAGAAGATTACGGAGATTTTGCTGATTTTCGATTTTCCTGACGATGTTTTTCTATCACTAGGTTAAATATAGTTTACAAGAATAGGTACTAATAAATTCTCGATTTTAAACTTTCGCGATTTGTATACATCATATTTATCAATACGGTTGTTACTCGATATTTATTTAATTAGTTTAGCGGCTACGGCCGTTGTAAGACGGCCGCAGCGTCGGTAATACAGAGATATTTTTTTTTTTCATTTAAGGATCCCAAAGAAAATGTATGATAATAAATTCTCAACAAAACAAGTATTCAGAAATGAGATTAAAATACATTGCCTGTACTTTTAGTTATTTTCTTTAATAAAAAAAGCTACCTGCGTGTCTCTTGTACGGTCCCATTTTGCTACTAAATAACGGCTGCTAAGTTTCAACGATATGCATAGCTATATTAAACTGGCCTCTCGACGTGAAAACACCGCTTGACCCTACCGCGGCGAGCTCGCTCTAAATATTTTATCACGCCTGCACTATTTATAAATCGCTGTAGGTTCAATGCAAAAGTCGAAACTAGGCCTTTTGAGCTAAATTTGTTTCATTGTGGGCTTTATAACTTGGTTGAAGACGAAGATGAGTTATCAGGCATTATTGGTTTAATGAAATTGATTGCATTTTGCATAAAAAGTCTTTAAATGGTTTATTTCAAAATGATGGCTCATATATAGTTATCGTAATTTGAACTTATATATGTATTGAAAAATGTTTGTAACCTGTCAATTTTTCGAGCTTATAATAGGATTTTATGATTGAAGTGAAACAAATTGTATCCGCTGAGACATGGTAGGCATACGGGTACCTGTAATCAGTCTTAGAGCGTTCAAAATAAACGCTGATATTGTGTGTTTCCAATGACTTATTAGAATGTAACCATATTAAGAATATTTATCATTGTATGACTGAAACTTTGACTTTATTAGAATGTAACCATATTAAGAATATTTATCATTGTATGACTGAAACTTTGACTTTATTAGATTGTAACCATATTAAGCATATTTATCATTTTATGACTGAAACTTTGACTTTATTAGAATGTAACCATGTTAAGAATAATTATCATTGTATGACTGAAACTTTGACTTTATTAGAATGTAACCATATTAAGAATATTTATTATTGTATGACTGAAACTTTGACTTTATTAGAATGTAACCATATTAAGAATATTTATCATTGAATGACTGAAACTTTGACTTTATTAGAATGTAACCATATTAAGAATATTGATCATTGTATGACTGAAACTTTGCCTCATAAATCTCCTTCAATAAAGCGTAGAATGGTTAGCTGTCCAGCAGTCGTAGCATAACTCAAAGCATAATTATTTTTACTTATTTCAGGGTACTGATCACAGCGATTCTCTGTCCCATCGCCAACGTAGGTCTGATCCAGGGCCGAGCATACCTCCTTGAGAAAGACCCGCCGCCACCGACAATCAAGTTAGAGAATCATTCTGATGGCACTATATTCTTGTATTAGTTTAGTAAAAAAATATATAATATATTACATCTAGTTTATTGTGAAAAATTATGTAAATATAGACTCAGGCAAAGAAGCCAAAGCAAAATCAAACAAGCCTGCCTGCTGTTTGGTTTCCTTATTTATTTTAAACTTATATTTTATAAACCGATTTCTTTCTAGCCTTTAGCTTACTTACAAGACGATTTTTACTACCGCGCATGGTATTTAAGGAGCTAGACTTAAATAATTAAGTAATACAAACGTAAAATCTATATCTCTTAATTAAGATTTATCTACTGTGGTTTGTTAGTACATCGCATAGTCCCAGTGTTACGGATTTATTTTCTAAGGCCAAGCACTTAGCTATATAAATTGTTTTTACATTTTATTATGCTTTATTCTATATTTCACACTCACCTGAAACCACAGTGAGCTCTAATTTCAACGACAATAATTAACAACGTAAGTCGCCCCATTTGCGGCATTAACTTCAGAGCAAAATCTCCTTAAGTAATGTAAGCAACGTGGTAACAGTCTTAATTGCTATCTTCTAAAAATATTCATTAATTTTCATAAACGTACGACTTAATTTATTTTACTTTAGGCTAATTAATTTTGTCATAATAAGGAAGTTGTGATATTTTATTAAGTGCTGTGTACCTACCTTATAATTTGGAGCTAATATAATTAAATCTTTTGAGCAAAATATATGTAATATAGTTAATTTTATTTACATAGTTATGTAAGTATTGAATAAATATAACATTTTGTAAAAAATGGTTTTATTTATAAACCTAACGAAGATGATCCTCCATTCACTGATTTACAAATTAAAAATTAATACACACGAACAACGAAAAGTGATTAAAAATAATCTGCTAAAAGATATCCATTTGGATATTCTCTTATTATCTTTGGTGGTAATCATAGTCCAATAGTAGTCGCCTGTATTGTAAATATAATAATAAACATTTACACGTATGATATGAATGGCATATTCTTAAACAGTCCTACTACAGGGCCTCTCTTGTCACTATGGAAATGAATAGACCACAGTCCTTCACGTTGGCCAATGGACAGATTTCACATGTCCCTCAAGCACATTTGGAAAACAAACAGATTTAAATTCAGCTACAACTAAGCAACAGATTGTGAATTCAATTTGATATCATATTTCTCAGAACTATTTTGTAATTGTTAGAAACTAAAATAGTTATGAGCGTAGCTAGGTAAATATTGAATAGTATTGGAACAAAACGTGATGAAACATTCTACAAACTGAACTGAAATTAAAGGGTATTTTGGGACTGTGGATGAAATTATTTTGTTTTACTTCTCTTATACTATTTCAATATCAAACAAGCTTGTCTTATTTATTTTATTCTATATTGTTCTAGACATTTTTAAGAACATGTTCATATTCTGGATACTCGGTTAATATTTAAAAGCGTGTCCAACTCTAAACTCTATAATTGATAGATTGCAAAACAAACATTGCAAATGGACGATGCATCAAAATATCTAAATGAAAATTGAATTCTAATAAATTAGTTATAATTTAATTATTCTATCAAAGCAAATATGGCAAAACTTAAATCAATTTTCTAACAAAACCTAATACCAGTCAAAACCCCTTTGTTGAAATCATTTCGTATCAGAACTTTTGTGGAGTTACAAAAAAGTCGTTTTCGTTTGGTCGACATCTCAACGACTTTTAAATGGTTAAATTTTCTTATTTATATGCAAATAACAGAATTTCATCTTTGTTAATAGTTTTGTGAATAAACGTTACCATTTAGGAAATCAAATATTCTTTGGATCTGGTTCTATTTATATTTCGTATTAGTAAATGGTTTGTAGTTATATGACGAAGTTTTTCAATAGACATTATTAATGCTTTAAATCAACTCGTGGTGTTAGTTTTAATACTTACGAAAGTCACCAGTAAAGTTGTAGATGCCTGTAAATATATTTTGTAGTATATTCTCTATACCATGGTACCAAAACGCATGTCACTAGTATTCGCAAATCTATGGTACCGAAAAGCATAACTAAAATAGCATTTCAATTTCATGCACCTTGGATCAAACAGTTCAAATCGTAGCAGCAGACACGAATGCTTACGTAGTGAGGGCATTTAATAATCTAATAACACAGGTACAATATCCCGTTACTATTGGCTGATTGCTTGCAAATTGAAGATGGCGCGCGCGACATGAGTGCTCGGACGGGTTTTAAAGCACAAGAAATTAGTGTCTACGAGACCTGATATCCGTGTTTTAACAGATTTAGTGTCATTGTGGTAGTACTGATGCATAATATATAATAAAGCGACTTTTTTGAAGCCTTAAAATGCTTTGTATCTCGAGAATTGCATGTATATCTATCTACTTGTGTAAAACCTATACTGTAAGGTGATGTGACCAATTATCACGTCAATTTTCTACTACACTTCACTAATCTAGGAAACTGGAACCTGGAACGAATTGCACGAGAAATAAAGAGTTAGAAAGAAAGATGTTTTTGTAGACGAAAAACAACTGTAAACTAACATTCCCGAAATAGGTAATATTCAGTAGTAAATATTATTGATATTAGTACACCTAATATATACATAAACATATCGTAGGTATGTATCTTTACGTATAAAAAATATCTAATCAATCTAATGTGTGACAGATTAATTTTAAATACATTAGACGAAAATCTGATCCAAAGATTAACTAGTAAGCGCTATCTTCATTTGCTTGAAATTTAAGATCGATAGGTTAAATTGAAGTATATTATCTACATTATGTGATTATCTAATCATGAAATTAACTGTATCGTTTATGTTATTATCTTTTTGCAGTTGATAGAAACTGAAATACATAGTGCCACATAAATTACGTCAAGAGTCTACGTCAAGTTTTTAAATAAATGTGCAAGCTAAAATAAAATGTAACAATAGCTGTTACCCGCTTGTTTGCCCGTGTTATATGGCATATAACAAAATTCAAACATTAAAGTGCCCGTGTTATATGGCATATAACAAAATTCAAACACTAAATTGCCCGTGTTATATGGCATATGACATGGCTCGCGCGGTCAAAAGAGTGAAATATAGCTTAGTTTGTATTATGTGTCTCGTTCCTACGTAAAATTTCCCGTCATACTAATCCCAGTCGAGTTTCGACTCCATAGAGAAATTAAAAAAAAAAACGTTCGTTGTCACTGTTTTCATTGAGTGTTGAGTCGGTGCGGAATGTGTGGAATGTATGAGTGTATTTCTGCTGTTTTTTTCTGTTAAATTTAGTTTTATTCTTTAAGATCTGTTTATCAAGGTGTGTAAATAACTAACACGTATATATAAAAATTCCAGCATGAAATATAAGATTTGACTTTTTTCGAGACCTTAAGTAGATTTTGGCGCACAACAGTGATTTTACTGAGAGCATGGGAACTGTTTCAGAAATGTTCATATTACTAGGAAGTGGTGAAAGCTATCCCTATGATTTCTTTTTGTTTTAAAAGAATATAAGATTACTTATTTAGAATTTATTTAATTTTATGCTTAAAAATGTTACGAGGGTCAAACTGAAAGTTCTTAGAACTGGCCACTTATAAACAATATAATAAAAAAAATATTCTAAAATTTGAAAATAGAACTCTTTGCCAATATTACTGAGTATATATTTCATTCATTTGTCATTTGTTTTACGATTTGGCGGCAAATTGAAAATTGTCTGTGTCACGTCAACATGAATTTAACACGAGAAAATTTTCGTGCAATGATTTTTTATGACTTTCGATGTCATTTAAGTCAACAAGAAAGTTATGATAGACTACGATTGGCCTTTCACGATGAAGCCCCATCTCGTGCGACTGTTTACAACTGGTTTAATGAGTTTAAACGTGGTCGCACTAATCTCACTGATGATGTACGTGAGGGACGGCCTTCTACGGCGACGACTGAAAATAACATCTGTGTTGTGCGGCGTATGATAGAGACTGACAAAAGAGTGACCTATCAGCAGATTCGGACAAGCTTAGGCATCGGTATGAGTCAAGTGCACAAAATCCTCCACGAACATTTAGCGGTCAGGAAGCTTTGCGCCCGGTGGATACCTCATAATTTGACTAAGGCTCAAAAACTCCATCGTGTGGATTGGTGCCGTAAAATGATTGAAAGATTTAACGGAGGTGACTCAAATGCTGTGTTCGACATACTAACAGGTGACGAAAGCTGGATTTACTGTTATGATCCTGAAACCAAAAGACAATCTGCTCAGTGGGTGTTTCCTTTCGAGGAGTTGCCAACTAAAGTGAAGAGAGATCGAAGTGCGGGAAAAAAAATGGTGGCCTCGTTCTTTGGAAGGATAGGTCATTTCGCAACAATTGTGTTAGAGGATCAAAAAACAGTTTCTGCAGAATGGTACACTACCAATTGTTTGCCACTTGTCTTGGAAAAAGTTCGAGAGAAACGACCTCGCAGTAGGATCCTCCTTCACCACGACAACGCCTCGTCGCACACCGCCAAGCGAACGATCGACTATTTGGCGACATCAAACGTTGAATTACTGGGTCACCCGCCGTATAGCCCCGACCTCGCGCCTTGTGATTTTTATTTATTTACAAAAATTAAAGAAAAACTTAAAGGAAAGCGGTTTATGAATGCTGAAGACGCGGTGGCTGCGTATCGCGATGCCATTGAAGAGACCCCTAAGGACGAGTGGGCAAAGTGCTTTTCCCAGTGGTTCCATCGCATGCAGCGGTGTATTGACGTCAATGGACAATATTTTGAAAAGATATAATAAAACTAATAACTGGCTAATGTAATCAGTTTTTGATTTTCTAAGAACTTTCAGTTTGACCCTCGTATTTGTACATTATATGGCCTTATCAAATTTAACATAAATTACACCGCGCGGCGCCAGATAATGGTTTGGAATCAGAGACTGTAAATTTATAAATATGTATGAACAAGTGTACTTTTTTATTTCTTATCTTATTATCTATTATATAAGTAACGTAATTAAATATTAAAAACGATATGTCACGCTTTAAGTTTTGAGGTATGAACTTATAAATACAAAACGAGCTCTAAAACGCGCTATCTCCATTTCAAACGAGCATCACTCGACACCAGAGTCGTAATCTAAATAAACAAAGATAACATTGTATAGTTAGTTTCATAACAAACATAAATAATATAACACTTGACAACCTTTCAAAACAAATTGAGTCACAAGGACCGATTGTGTGAGACCCGACCCGCGCGCCGAGGCGAAAAAACGCGCGGGCGTTTGATCGTTATCGCTTTCAAGTGGCCGGGCAGAGCGGCCGGCGCGGGTTGCGAAGCAAACAAGCGGACTCGCATTTTCATGTATTATTAAATCTTTTGCTAGCTGCCTACGACATGAAAATAACCCACTGTCCAAGTTTCTGAGTACCACTCGGCAGTGATATGTCAGTCTGAATAAGAATTTATGATGAACTATATGAACTAATATAATTAAAAACAGAAGCGGACTGATGCAGTGATACTCAAGGTCAAGTTCATCTAGTTATAAATTTTATCCTTTGATTTACTTATTTATTTCTTCTAATCGCTTCAATCTTTTGACTTGTACAGTAATGTAGTAAAGAGCGAGGTCCAAAATTTCAGCCGGTTGGCTCAGACGACCCAAAGCAATTTAGGCTCCGTCATCAATCATTTCGTTGGGTCCAGTGAATCTGTTAAGCATATTATTATATCGAAACAAAAAATCTATAATACTTTTTGAAAGTTACAAAGTTTTGGTAAACAGATTTTTAATGACCAAAGTTTTTACTTGTCATGCCTAAATAAGTGGAAGGATGGTAATTACGGTTTTTATAAACAGGATTATTTTTGTTTTGATCGTATCATAATTAAAATTATTTATTTTTTTAACGCACACGGTGAATATCTCATGAATGTCACATTGATCGATACATTTTGTAGAGTTGTAGAATTGTGAAACTACCAACCATTTTGGTAAGATGTTTGTGATTAAAAAATATACTAACCTTCTTATCGGCGAGCTAGCGTTCGTGATTCATGAATTGTTTAGAGTTTGGTTGTACTTTATGTCCGTCAGATATTAACGTATTGAAAAAATATCTGCTGTATAAGATACTATTATATTCTTAGTGCGAGTTGGCTATAAAAAGAAAATAATGATCAACCATTGTTCTTCGTGAGAAACGATTTCAAAACTATAAATATTCTAAACACGTACAAAACTTGAGCCGCTGCAACTTGTGCTTAAAATAGTTCGTACTCATTTACCTATATTGATTATTTTTTCCATAATCTCAAAGTAAAAGTCATCCATATAGAAAAGGTGGGCAGCAAAAACGGTTTTCTCTTGCCTGCAAAAGTTTATCGGTAGCCATCAATATCGGTTATGTAGGTACAGTAATTTCAGTGGAACTATCCTATTAGTTACACGCATCAGTTACTTTTGCAGTATTGTCCAAAATTTTACCTGGAATTTCTACGCTGCAATTTTGGCGATGAAGAATATTATGCTTATTTGCAAGAAGTATATCTATATTGATTTGATCAGATACTACCAACCTAACCTGGTCTTGCAAGAGTGCGATTTAACAATTTAAGAAAAATTTAAAATTACTGTTTTTGTGAATAAGGTATATAATTTCAAGATAGGGACAGCGGTAGTGCTTGGGCGGTAAGACTCTGGTCCATGCATTAAGAAGCTCGTATTTTACCGATTGCTACCTTTGACATCCAATCTAGTACTCAGAAAAATGTAATGCATACTGTAAAATGCAATTATAATCGGCTTTTCTAATTTTAAACTATAATAATACATTAACAATGAATTGGTTAACGCTGTTCCATTATCAAACTGTCAATGGCGTTAAATGAGCTATCAGACTTGCACATGACTTTAGATTTAGCACCGAAGTAGTTGAAACCACAATTAGAATACAGGTATGTATAATTTAAAGTAAACAGAGTATAGTTTTAAAGAGTGTGTTAATTTCGGTAATTAAATTAATGAAAACAGCAAATCGTTTAAAGTGGTACTCATATTATAAATGTCAATGTGTTAAATTTGAATTGTTTTCGTTTCAGAATGTCTGGATTTCACTTCTCATAATATAACTGTCATAGTTTCATTTCTCCTGTCACTGAAAACATAAAGTTAACTGTCACTTTAGTCTTGCTGTGATTTGTGTAGCACGTAGAATAATAATATCGACATTACACACGAACTTCCATGAAACGGCATACAAATCATGTGGAGTCGAACCCGACACTCCACGCAGTACTATCGTCGAGGCGACTACTTAAACCAGTACGCCATGGGCGAAGTATGTATTTCCCTTATTTGCCTCATACCTCCCTGTAGCACTCTCCATCAAAAGTCAAAGTTCAACAAACACTATTCCGTTTGATGGTCCTGTAAAAAGCTTCACCGCATGTAGGTTATGTTGGAAGCGTCAAGAGGTTGTTATAACAGGATCCCTTACAAATTGCAGGTCCTTACAAATCGAGGGATAACGATATGTAACGAAAGAAAAGGTTTGGCAATATCTGGCGAAATTGCCATTGATTCCTTTTGGGATGATGGCCGACATTTGTAAGTGATAACATATAATGGCAAACCGCGTTAGAAGTTTTTTACTGCTGCTACTTCGGCCAAACTTGTAAGTTGAAGAAGATGTCGATGGTCATGGTCAAATCAAGGCTTTTGCATCACAGTGACTTTTTATACACTCTTATTTAAAATAATAAAAAGATCATAAAAATTTAAAATGTTTGCGTTATAAGCACTTGCATTTTTCTTTTTTCTTAGGTCTATGTACCAAACAATTCGTCTACAATAGAAGTCATTATCGGCCCTTTAAATAAACTGTCCCACTGCTGGGCACGGACCTCTCCTCACTATGAGAAGGGTAAGGCTATAGTCCATCACAATAGAAGTTTAGTAAATGAAGCAAATTGTAATGATCGAAAAAAATAGCAATTTAAAATATTTAAATGTACCGTAAACCTCTAACTTTAGAAATAATGTCGAAGTTAATAACCGCGTTGAACTTGTTCTGTTCAATATCATTGAATGAAAATAGTTACAGTTGTCATGATATAATTCAATTTTGTCACGAAACCTCGAAGGTACCGTGAAAATTCTTCAAACTTATTACAAAGAAACTTTTTCTTTTTATCTTTACAAAGTTGTAGATTAGCAAATACTTAGCTTGGTATATAGACGTTTCTTATTCTGTAAAAATATTATTTATGTTCCTTTTTTATAATTTTGGGATATTTCGAAAAAAAAAATGTTGGTTATTGATGAACAAGGCAAGAAGCTTGTGACAGCATACTCATATATAATTACAAATATTCTAAAGATGCTGCAGCAGCGATAGCCTAGTGGAGAGACCGACAGACTGCTACGCAGATGGTCCGGGTTCGAATCCATGGCACGCACCAATAACTTTTCGGAGTTATGTGCGTATTAAATTGTTAATTATCGCTTGCTAAACGGTGAAGGAAAACATCGTGAGGAAACCAGCATGTCTGAAAGTTCTCCATAATGTTCTGGAAAGACATGTGAAGTCTGCCAACCCGCACTTGGCCAGCGTGGTGGACTATGGCCTTACCCTTCTCATAATGGGAAGAGGCCCGTGCCCAGCAGTGGGACAGTATAAAGTGCTGATGATGATGATTCTAAAGATAATTCAGAAAAGTTAAGAGCTCAAAGAAAAGAGCTATGTTTATTTATTTTATGAATTTGAAAAACTTTGATTCGAAGAACATACAATTTTTTTTTCAACTATTTTTTTACTTGATTTGACTGCCTCCGCGTGGGTTTAATAGGTCGCTTCGTCACTTGACATTAGTTTAAGCGTTGAAGTTGTTCAATTCCCACAAAGTAAAACAGTTGTGTAATCCGCACATTGCTTTGTCGTAAGTTTTTTACGTACATTGATTGAACGTTTTTTCCTTCGCGACAGTGCTCCTGAAAGCTTAATGCATCATATTTAAAAATTTAAACTTTAAAAAACTACAAAGACATTATTATTTATCAGACATAACAAAAGATTTTACCTGGTATGTATTTTCTTGCTCTTACGACACGAATTAATGTTACAAAAATCAGGTGGATTAGAAATGATGACGGCATAGTATTATTCTGGATGATAAGTATGTATTTATTCATATTAAGCTCTTATATTAGCGTTTTTTTACCACTATCAAATCTAAGGTCAAATAAACTCACTGATACAATACCCTATAGAATTGATAAGCCATCCGGAAACCACAGCAGATCCATCCAGTACAACTTGCTGTCTAGTGTCAAGTGTTCGCACAATACCATCTGCTAATACATGGCGATCATCAATTCTGCTGTCGAGTCGAGCGTTTATGGCGATATAACTCATCATGGTAATATATTTCTCGTGCTTAATATTTGGTAATATATGGCGGCGTGGACTAGTGAGTAATGAGTCAGTGGTTTTGTTGAATTATTGAATTCTTGAAACTTCCGTTTATCTGTGAACCTGATTAAGTATGTCGTGATTGATCGAGCGAAAACAGCGTAGCAAAAGATGTTAACAGGTTTGAGAAGTGTGGGCACTTGTTTTCAAATGATGGTGCCTTTATTCTCATTAATGGCAGTGTTAATTAATATTGTAATCGTTCTATTATTTAATGACACTCTTCTTAACGATAATCGTAAAAGATTTTTTAAATAGGTATTCTATTAAAACCTATATAAGTTTTTATATGATCACGACCACTCGTAATAAAAATTATTTATAAAATAAATTATTTATTGCGATTAAGACCTACTAATTATATATCATAATATTATTCCATTGTATGTATTGTGTATTATATCTGTTGTCTTTTTATTTCAGAAGCTTAACATTAATGTTCCTATACGACCAAAAACAAATTGAATCCCTTGAGAACTGATTCCTGTAAACTTAATAAAGTTACTCCTAAATAAACCTTCCTCAGTAGAATAAGATAGCATCTGGCTGCGAAAAAGTTTTTTTGAAAAGAAATCGTGACGGAATACCTATCCATTATTCCTGTATCACCATCTTTAATCTCCTATCAGAGAGGATGTTTGTCAGATTATACAAAAACATGGAGTGTGTGCGTGTGAGTTCGGGAATTGCGCCCGTAAATTATACAACAACAGTCACCTGCGGTGTCGTTTACGTGGCACGTGTGAGTTGCGGTGTGGTGCCAGTGGTAGCGGGTGAAGATAGCTTCATGCATAAAAGCTATATAAGCCAGATCCCGCCAATACATTTGTGGGCATCGGCTTTCGCGACAAAAGGTAGCCTAGGTATGTTTTATTGTGATGTATATGCTAATAAACAAATTTCCTTAACTTTATTTTGCAGTAAGTTATTTTTCTTTTTGTAATTAACTGTCTTGTGTATTTATTGCATAATCTGCTGCAAATAAATGTATTTTGTTTGTTTTTTTCTTAAGTCGAATGGTTACGCGTCTCTTGGTTTGTCCACTGCATGAGGGCCTACATTCACAGTGACACACAAGGGTGATTCGCGAAGCTATTGAAATTGAAAACCATCCGTATTTTAATAGGGAAGATGGTTTTAATGTTCCTCTGGCTTAGGATCCTGCCATCAGTCTAGTGAAGCTCTGAAAGGGCAAAGACACCAGTAGACATCAGGACTCCGTGAGCTCATTCTGCGTACATAGTAGCACCAGTAGCCGAAAATGTTTGAATACTTTGAAATAACATCTACGTTCAAGACAAAGACAAATATAACCTCAGTCTTCCGTGAGCACGATTCCTGGTCACGGAAGACTGAGGTCGGGAATCGAAACGTCGGATTATAATAATTAATGTAGTTTCTATATTATTCGATTTAAATCGCGTAAATCCAAGAAAACCAACTAAACGCTAATTTCTGCCAAATCTGGCGTGACTAGAAAGCGGATCCCGGACTACAATGCGAAACTGTTAAATGTGAACAGGATAACGCTAAGATGATGATAACACCTTTGTATATCCATGTATCTACAGATCACGGCACGAATGTTGAGTTGATTATACAAGAGTGGAAAATGCACCTCTCACAAAGGTTCTTAAAGTATAAAAAATCTAAAAAATCTATATTTTCGAAACAACGTCACATCAAACAGTAGAATCATTACAAAATATATCACAGTAGATGATGCCCGCGGTTACAGCCGCGTTATTGATATTAGATTAGATTAACGTTGCATGAAATTTAAAAACATTCCTTATTCAGGATATATGCGTCATCTACCCGCTATCATTAAGACCCGGCACAACAATTCGACGGCTCCGTACTCCCATAAATCCAGTGTCGAGGCGGATCGTATATAAAAATTGGCTCACGCACACATACCTACACACGTCCCTGTGGATGCATCTGTTACATAGCTACTAACTTGGTTTGCTCCTTATTTTATTCCGGAGACGATTTCGGGATTATCTACTTAGAATGTAAGGGAGTTTGAGATGAAGATAAGAAGGTTTTTTGTGTATCGGAAGGATTATGGAAAACTTAATTCGGCAAACAAATTCCGAAGAAAGGCATATATTTTTTATACAGCTTGTAAAAAGTTTCTAAGCTATGAAATATCGCTATGTCTTTGGGTGGCGGAGGTCACACGGTAGTCGATCTAAGGAAAGCTAATATTATGTCAAATCTGGTTAGACTAGAAAGCAAAGCCCGGGCTCCCGAGCGAAAGTGCTAGATACAACCAGGATAACGCTGGGACGACGATGACTCCAGCTGTAGTAAAACGGGGCCGTACCAGCATAGCCACCATATTATTATTATTCTTACAGTATATCTGTTTCGTCACGAACATAAAATCTGCCGCGGATGCGAGAGATACAGTTGCACTACATTTTCTCAGTCTTACTAAAAACTGACTAGTAATAGATTATCTACAGATCTAGTGGTAAGGTAGCCTGTCGCAAATATATCAATTGTCAGTGGTCTGTCCGTGGATTCCAGACTCTGCGTAGCAATCTGTCAGTCTTTCCACTACTATCGTTGCGGAGATAATAATTTTGCCACCATCTATATGCGGCGGCGCCATA
Source organism: Euclidia mi (assembly GCA_944739405.2). Classification (NCBI taxonomy): domain Eukaryota; kingdom Metazoa; phylum Arthropoda; class Insecta; order Lepidoptera; family Erebidae; genus Euclidia; species Euclidia mi. Next base: position 13,444,331 of record OX123203.2, read on the forward strand.
ATTTATATACTTATGTGGCTTCGTATACAATAGACCCACAAATTCAACAACTGCTTTTTCCAAATTAACGGTAAAACCCGACAGATTAAGGTATTCCCCAAAGTACTAAGAAATGTACGCAGAAATGTGGTGAATTTCAAACCGTGTTCCCAATAGGTTTATCTGTCTGTCTTAGAAGTTTTCCCTCACTTGTTTATTTATTCGGAACGTGGATTGATACGGGATTGTGTGGAATAGAACCTTTGTTTGTCATTTTAGATAGCAATTTGTGTGACAGGAGGTACACGTGTCGAAATTCTTTGTCTCGTGGGAAGTAATGAAAGTTGTTCGAAATATTCTTGAGTTTGTTTATCGTGTGGTTAAAGCTTTTGTATAGTTATAGGGTTTCATGCTTCTTTTTTATTAGTCGTAGTCGTACTTTTATTGACAAGTGAGGGTGTGGAGGAAGAAAGTTGAGGTGTTCCTCCAACTAGAGGGAGGAGCCTCTAACCAAGCTGGATGGTCGCGCTTGGTGGCCTGCAGGCCGACGGATATACTTTGGAAGTTGTATATATGCGTCGTAGCGAGCGAAAGTTGCTAGCGCGGTTCAAGATCATTTGAAATTTTCCCGCGTTGTTAGATGGCGGAGTGTGGAGGTAGTTCCGTCGTCATCGGTTAGATGGCGTTGTGATGGTTATCATCTTCGTCCGATTGATGGCTCCGGTAGTAGCTGGTGGCTACAAGGGTATTATTATTGTAACGGATATTGTTTTTAATTTAAAACGGGCAATCAGCATCAAACTATATACTGGAAACAACCTTTCAAGGATTTTGGCGAGGAGTGATTGCCGGGTCAAGTAGTAATTTCTTTTGGCAATTCCTATTATATACCTTCCAAACGCTTTAGCTTAATGGAGATACCGCTGCCTTACAGAGGGTCTTGGATGTAAACGGTAGCGTTAGGTGATGATGATGATTTAAAAAATTCTAAGTATACTCAATAGTTGTCACCAAATAGGTAACATTAAATCCCTCAAATCGAAAGTTTGATCTGCTATTGTTTTAATTTATACTCCGATTATATTCTTACCCGCTTATAAATTTATGTATTACGCGTATTTTATTACGGAGAGGGAAACAAAACTATATTTCACCACGCGGGTTAGCTTAACCAAAAAGCCCTACATGGGCCATATTTTTCTCATCCTATGCATATTTTTTGCATGACAATCGACGAATGTATAAATATTTTACTTAAATAATGTATACATAACAGATCATGCTATGTAACATTTAAATATTTTAGATACTTGCATAAGTATGTCTGTTATTAATCTATCTTTAAGGTTTTCTAATTCTATTGTATCTCGTAATAAAGTCCGTATGCAACGGATTAAGAATAAAAAGTATTAGTACTACCTTATTTAATTACGTAGGTGGTGTAAGAGGCGACTAAGGAAAATGCACAAATAGTATTTCTGCGAAGACTTGAATCATCGAAGCATCGTATCCTCTACCAACCTGCCCGTCCAGCGTGATCAAATTCTCCTATTAACTCACAATGATAATGTGGCGCGAATTAGGAGACGACTTTCAATTCGAGTTACAGATATTTTGGCACCGTTACATTCACCGTCACAATTTTGGCACCGTTGCATTCACTGTCACGACTGTGACAGTGAATGCAACGGTGCCAAAATATCTGTAACTTTGTCCTTCTTGGTGTGTGTGAACATGTGTAACATTCGCGTAAACCCAAGAAGATACCATAGGATATATCGCGTACCGAGTTATTAGTTTTCTCTCGGCATTATATAAAGCTGTAAGTAGCAGTTTTATAACATGATAAGAGCAAGAAGCGTGTTTTAACGGACGACGCCGCTTGTAAAAAACCGAATGACACACACTGAGATATCTATCGATTTATTGACAGATTTATCGAACGAGTTATCGACATGTTTAGTATCCCAAATTCGAGGCAAAATCGACGAATGTATACATGTCATATTATATTATAGAATCCATATAACAAAACAATTGTTCGGATGTTCTCAACCCTTTGACATATCCAGATTGTACAAAGCGATAGTTCATTACATTCATAAGTTTGATTAACTTCTAATATGACAATGCCTTTGTTCTGTATGTTTGACGACTGAACCGTGGAATGATTTATGAACATATGTATATTAGGTTTTTTTTTCTATTAGAAAGAACCTGTCAAATTGACTTCACGCTGCCTGATGGTAAGCTGACAGTGAAGTACCTAAATATACAACATTACAAGAATGAATATACTACTAATGAGAATGTTCAATTGCCAATTATCGCTTGCTAAACGAAGAATGAAAACATTGCGAGAAAACCTGCATGTCTGAGAGTTTTCGATAATGTTCTCGGAAGACTTGTGAAATCTGCCACCTCACATGTTATAATGTAAACAGGGGCAAAAAACTATAACCTTTTTTTTAGTTATCAATAATTATAGTATGACAGAGTTTAGCCATACTAAACCCACACGATACTATACTTTGTGTGTTTTCAACAATATTTTGTTTGTGTCCATTAACTGAATGCTTGTAAAGTTTCCGGGCAAGATCAATTCTGAGTGCGTTGTTTTTAAAATGCTGGTAGTTACATAAGTTCTCCTTTTTGTGACTTTACTATCAACATAAATAGCATGCCTTTTGGCATAATTATACCTACATGATCTGAATGTATATACCTACATGATCTGAGTGTCCATTACTATAAGCCGTATTCTGACGTAAAACCGTGGAACACAATGCTATTTGATTGGTATCGGAAACGAGCGAACCGTAAATCGAAATCGGCTTGATTTTTAACGAACACTGCATACAAATTTTGGATTTTAATACGCATCAGTAATTTGAAGGGAATTTACTATTGTATTTTCTAACTAGCCGTACAATTTTGGACTGTAGAACAAACTATTTCGGATATACTTGTTAAATTATTGTAATAGGGTAAAGTAATCTTGCGTTCGGTAAAAAATAAAATTGCTCGATGGTTTTTGGACTATTTTTTTAGCTTACTTATTTTTGGTTACGCATAACTTCAAAGAGCTAGTGGTGAGCACCGTGGTTTTGAACCGTGAGACGGAGGGTCTCAGGTAGGTTCTCGAGATTCAATAGAAACACTGCTGCAAGGAACAGGTTTTTTATTATTATATAGGCATAGACTTATGACTCACAGCCTGCTCCGTCTGCGGTCATCTATTACCTTATGAGGTAATAATTCCTAGCGAAGCGCTCTTTGGACGAAGCTGGCTCCACCCATTGCGTAAAGCGCCTGCGAGATATTATGACGCAATACGGAGTATTACGTTACAACCGAAGACACTGCATTTCAGTATGTTGGTGTGTCCTCACTAGGTTCTTATTGTTTATATCGCCATTGGACAATTGACTAAATATCCAACATACCTCTATTTTATAGAATAAAAATTGACTCAAAAATAAAATCCACTCACAGCTCGCAATTTCAATAGATAATAAACAGTGGGGTTTTTTTGTGTGGAGTAAGTTAGAAATTAGGCTGAAAGTAACATAGGCAATGTTGTATCCCGATAACCGCAGTTACCGCAAGCGCAGCAGCAGATGACTTATTAATATTTAGGAAATATGTACAGTGTATTGCAGAAATACCTGTCATATACATACCAAGAACGCTGATATTCTGCCATTTCTGGTCGAACCCCGGGGCACCGAGGAGTGTAGGTAAATCTTGCATGCAACCGGAACAACGCTAGAACGATGAGGATGATACATACAAAGAATGTTATATACCGATGCACCATTAAAATCAAAATACAAACTGCATTTTTTTTTAATAAAAAAAAGACAACTCCAGCCTTAGGACTAAAACCTGTGTCGCGGGCGACTTTACAAACATACAACGAACGAGGACAATGAACACCCAGACTCGAAACAACAATTTATGGATCACACAAAGTGTTGTCTCGTGTGGGAATCGAACCCACAACACTCGGCGCAGTGTCAAGCGGCGAGGCGGCCGCTTAAACCACTACGCCAACCATGCAGTCTTATTTAATTATATCCGAAAAATCTATAATAAGAACCATTTATAATTCGAGTCAAAATCTCTTACTGCCATTACGAAACAATATTTAAAAAATGTACTCATCAATGAAAAGTAACACAAAGTTATAATAAGTATAAGCAAAATGAAATGATCAATGAAAGAAATAAGCTTATTTCAGAAGTAGTTGAACTCTCATGGCAAAAGAAGTTACTTCGTAAAAGCGATATCCGCTTATAGAACCATCTTTGTAAAATGTTTCTTATTTGACTGTTCTCTACTTACGCAATTCCATAGAATATGGGCTATTTTCAAATCAAATCTGGCTATTCCTTTTTATCTTTAGAAACTTGAGCTTATCTTTATATATTAAAGTTTCCCACCCAACTTTAGAAGCATTTTGCACTGTAAAATAATAAACGTGCTTGTCAATTACCGTAGAAATAGAGCGGAAAGTTTACCAAACTTCGAAGTTGCCAAAAGTGTCTGTGCCAGAATTTGGAATGTCGCTATTTACATTTGCATTCGAAATTATACCGTGAAATACAGAAGAGTAACTCAACGAGGTATAAGCTCAACAAATAGAAGACCCTTCTAGTATTTTGATGCATGTGTACATATGTACTTCCGTATGTCGACGGAATAATAATAATGGGATTTCAAAGGTAGTATTGTCTTGCTGGTTTCAGCATACATGGGCCGGTATGACAGGGAAGTATTAGCCTCTCTCAGAATATCGACGTAAAGTAACAATATACTGTGACGTTTCTTTCGGTGAATGAGTGCCGGAGACCCCATTGCCTTTTCGTTCTCCCTGACCGTCTTGCTATTCGTATTCCTTTTGCCATATTATAAGTCGACCACACACTAGTAACTCCTTTGGGTTGCGTGTATCGATGGGCGTGGGTGATCGCGTACCATCAATTGATCTGCCTCGCATGCAATTAAAAAAATATATTATTAAGTGCCATTACTCCATTGCATCCGTTGGGTTACCACCCAAATCTGGCCAGCGCGCGTGGTGAATCACATCTTCCTATTGACTCACAATGCAACTGTGAAGCAAATTGGGAGAGGCTAAGGACTTGAGTAAATTAAAAATCACGCAAGTTTATTCTTGGTTGTTGTGATGTATGTTTAAATGTATTTGTTACTTACTCTATTAATCTCTCATTATGTTAAGTACTCTATATTCCCAATTTGTAACCGTATATTTATCATATATTTTGGAATAAATAGACAGTATTATTCGATCATTCGGTCGTATCATTTACCTCCACCTCCACACCGTACATGGCGACCCTGCCGACGGAGTCTGCCTGCGCGACGTGAATTTGACACTATCCCGTATATGGACATAGTTCTCGATAGTTCGAAGAATTTATAACTATGGAGAGAGTGCAATTGTATTGTTACTGCGCCGTACACGTGTACTACATTATACATTACATCCTTGAAAATTTGGAAAATGGGAAAACAGCAATCTAAGGAAGAGACAGTTATCGTCCAAAACGCTGCCGCTGGGGACAATACCTCTACCAACGAAGAAATTCGGTTCCATATGTCCACCACCAATATATTACTTTCCGTCGTTCTGATGGTGCTGTTGCTTGGCCTTCTATACTTCATATACAAGTTTTATCGAAAATGCCAAGTCAAATGGATAAGTAAGGAAATAAATCGGACGGCTATTCGGAGATCGCTGTTTCGACACCAGCTACAGTCTGGGCCTGGAGATGCGCCGAAAATCTACCCCGATGTATAAACAAGTATGCGGTAAATAAAAATACAAAAAGTGCGACAAATAAAATATAAAAGTGCTTATAGTGCAATAAATAAAATTATAAAAAAATGCGTATAGTGCGGTAAATAAATATTGGTATGCGTTAAACAAAAAATAAAACATATGTGCGTATTCTCATAATATATAATCAAGTGTTTAAACAGACATATTCATAATTAATCAATCGTAATACGTCTATCATAATCGTTATTAGAACATGCATCGCTGCGCGTGATCATGAACCTTACAGAATGCAGTGACATACCATATTCGGCAAGTGTACCTAACATGCAGGATGAACTTTGAACACTTATAGTTTATTGCGTTGTTTAAGATAAATAAATGTGTATGCTAATGTTTTGCAATGAATTACAGGCCAACAAATATTTCTATTACTGATTTCTACATTATGGTGGCAAGGTATGGATGATGTTGTGGCACTTTATGAAGATTTAAAGAAAATAAGAGTATATTTTAATCAAGCTAGGACCGCAAAGAAGGACCGAAAAAGTAAGTTTAATACAAAATAAATTAAAGGCAGTTAGTGTAATTTATGAGACATTTGAGTCTTGGCTAATTGATTTTAAAGATAAATTAGGTAAGAAATATTATAAGGAGCAAGATATTTTACTTATAGAAAATGATTGTCATTTATTTATAGCTTTACGTGACGAAATTTTCTAATTGTGTCAAAGTGATAAAACCGAGTCGACTACCAAAATGTCTTCGTTTGATTTAAAGACCGCTTTGAATCTTTTACCTGTAATGACCCATGAAGAGACGAATATGAAACAGTTAATTGATAATAATAGAATATTATGATTCTTTATTAAAAGATAGTGCTTGCAAACAAAATTTCATTAACTTTGTTTTAAAAAGTAGATTGTCACAGGAAGCAAAGTTAAAGTTAAAATTTAAATATGGCTCTGTAACTGACTTAGTTTGCGATATGAAAAATCTATTATTGTCAAAGAAAGCTGCAACGGCAATACAAAATAAATTACAAAAAAATAAGGCAAAATGATGCGTCTATTGACAATTATGGGCAAGAGATTACCAAATTATTTGTCGACCTCACGATTTCTCAAGCCGATGGCAATGAGTAATGTTATGACATTTTAAAACCGCATAATGAAAAGATGGCAATAAAACAGTTTGCAGACGGCTTAAGGAATCGTAGATTAAGCACGATTATTTCAGCTAGAAATTATAGCTCATAGAAAGACGCTATTCAAGCTGCTAAGGACGAGGAAACCTCATCATCTTCAACGTCCGGTGAGATTTATGGTATGTACAAAAGACAATATAATAATTTTAACTATAATTAGTCTCGCATGTTTAACTGCCGAGTACAGCGTGGAGGTCGTGAAGCTTTCAACCCGAATAGAGGCAGAGAACATGGTCAACGTTAAGGGCGTCCGCGTATTATTCGAGGAAGGTCGTCTCGAAGCAGAGCAAACAACCACAGGCAACAAAGAGGTAATTTCTTGTATAATTATAGAAATCAAGGGATACGTTCTAATAATATTAATATGCTAACTGAGGCGTCTTCGCAAAATACTGACCATTCTACGGATTCTAAAATTCCTAATCAGTTTTTTCGTGAACAATAGAGATAATGTTATTTTAGCTAGTGACGGTAATTGTTACATATCCTTATATTTATCACCACATTTTGGAGAAGAAAATTATTTTCTAGTAGATCCAGGTGCGTCATTATCGGCATATAATTACAGACATGCGCTTGAATATAAAATTCCAGTCCATAAAGAGAACATGAGCATAAATGGATTAGGAGGTACAGTTCAAGCAATAGGATACATATATATTTACCTTTGACTGTTGGTAATGAGATCATCAGTCACAAGTTTTACGTTTTTAATAACTTACCTATTAAAGGAAGTGGAATTTTAGGTCGTGGTTTTTTAAATAAATACAGAGCTCATTTAGATTTTTACAAAAATTTATTAACGTTGAGTGTTAATCAAATACCTATTACTTTACCTATAGTAAATAATACCTGTAATGTTGTATTCAAAATTCTTGCTAGATCGGAATCAATATATTTTATAAAAATAGATTTAATAGAAGATTGTGTACTTTTGGCTAAAGAAATTAAAGAAGGTGTGTATTTAGCCAGTTCGATAGCTACTCCTAAAAATGGGTTGATACCCATCCGATTACTAAATGTTATTGAAAATGATGTAACGATAACGAATTCACAGGCAACAATTGATAAACTTAGTAAATACGATATTTGTTCATTTGAAAAATCAAACAATAATTCAGATAGAGTCAAAACATTATTACCTCTAATTAAATTAGAACATTTGAATAAAGAAGAACAGAACACTATTGAAAGTATTTGTGCAAAATACGCAGATATATTTTATTTACCAGGAGATAGATTAACTACTACAGACATATATAAGCATACTATTTCAGTAAAACCAAATACAGTTCCAATTTTTTCCAAAACAATACAGATTACCGTTATCTCAGAAAAATGAAATTAAACGCCAAATAGACAAATTGTTAGACGAAGGAATAATTGAGCCTAGCAAAAGCGATTGGTCAAGTCCAATATTATTAGTACCTAAAAAATCTGATTCAGGCAATGGAAAATGGAGGTTAGTAATAGACTATAGAAAATTAAATAATTGTATTGAAAATGATAAATTCCCTTTACCAGATATAACTGAGATTTTGGAGTCATTAAGTGAAAGCATTTATTTCACGCATCTAGATTTGCACCAAGGTTATTATAATGTTAAATTAGATGAAAATGGTAGAAAATTTACATCATTTTATTCAGGACAATACCAGATGACGCGTATGCCAATGGGATAGAAAACTAGCCCAAGTTCGTTTTCTAGAATGATTACAATGGCAATGGCAGGTTTAAATAACAAAAAATGTTAAATATATTTAGATGATTTAATAGTTTTTGGAAGAAACCTTCAAATTCAATAAAAATTTGCAAGATATATTTGAAAGGCTGAGGACAGTTAATTTAAAATTAAATCCCGCTAAATGTGATTTCTTGAAAAAAGACATTTTGTATCTCGGTCATGTTATATCATGTGATGGCATAAAATCGGATCCACAAAAAATAGAAGTTGTGAAAAATTATCCATGTCCTAAAAGTACCGACGAAGTAAAAAGATTTGTAGCTTTCACAAACTATTACCGAAAATTCATACCCAATTTTGCAGAAATCACATATCCTTTAAATAAATTAACAAGAAAAGGCGTACCTTTTGAATGGAATCGAGAATGTCAGGAGTCATTTGAATTATTAAAACATAAATTAATAAGCCCACCTATTTTAGATTATCCCGATATTTCCTTGAATAATAAATTTATAGTACAAACTGATGCGTCGAATAATGCTATAGGGGCTATATTTTCTAACGGAAATGGACGACCAATATCTTTTGCGAGTAGAACTTTGAATAAAGGTGAAAGAAACTACCCAGTTATAGAGAAGGAACTGCTTGCAATAGTTTGGGCAGTAAAATATTTTCGACCATATTTGTATGGCCGACTTTTTAAAATACTTACAGACCACAAACCACTAGTGTACTTATTTAATATGAAAGATCCCTCAAGTAGGCTTATGAAATTTAGAATAGCTTAGAAGAATATAACTTCAAAGAAGAATATATAAAAGGTTCTGACAATGCAGCTGCAGATGCACTGTCAAGAATCACAATACAGAATTTGAAAGAAATGCATGAGAGTATTATTAATGTAATGACAAGAGCTCAAGCGAGGAAACTAATTCATCCTGATTCTGTGGCGGATATAGTAGACACCGACTCGAGGCCTGCGCAACCAAGAGTCGTGAATACTCATATCAAACCAAAACAATCAGTTGAATTAAAATTTATTAACGGAAATGAGTTAGAAAAATTAAGGAAATTAAGAAAGATTACGAAGGAAAATTATATATTGTGTTATGTTGATAGTGATAAAACTATTTACGTTAAATTTCTAAATTCTCAATCGCAGATGACGCGTGACGTATTTGTGAGACAATTAGATAATTTTTGCAATTCCTAAAAGTTAAAAGAAATATATATATATTAAAAAAGAAAGATAATTATGTCTTTATTAGAAAGCTATTAACGGAGATAAAAAGTAATAAAACCAGGTAAGGACCTCGAATATACTGAATAATGCTAAAAGAATAGATAATTTGGACGACAGGCGAGTTATTTTAAATGACTTTCATCTCCTACCAAGTAGTGGCCATGCTGATATGAGATGAATGTCAAATAATACTAAAAAATATTATTATTGGCCTGGTATAGAAAATGATGTTCAGAAGTTCGTTAAATGTTGTGATCAATGTCAACGACATAAATATTCCTTACCAAAGAAAGAACCTATGGTTATAACAAGCACAGCAAATACTGCATTTGAAAAGATATATTTAGATCTGGTCAGTAATTTAGAAACTGATTATAATAACTATACGTTCATATTAACTTTACAATGTGAACTTACAAAATACGTAGAAGCATATCCCTTAATTTCTAAAAAATCAGAAGAAGTAGCCAGAGCATTTGTTGATAATTTCATTCTTAGATATGGGGTACCCAGAGAAATAGCAACAGACAGAGGAAAATAATTTCTATCAGAAATATTTCAGGAGGTTTGTAAACTGCTTAATATTAAACAACTTAATTCTACAGCGTATCATCATCAGTCGATCGGAGCGCCCGAAGTAACACACAAGAATTTGAATGCATTTTTGCGTATTCAAACAGATAGCCACCCTGACTTGTGGAGTAAGTGGATTCCTTTTTGGTCTTTTGGTTACAACACGACGGTACATTCCGAAACCGGATTCACTCCATATGAATTGGTGTTTGGTAAGATATGGTCTTTACCCAGTAATTTGTCAAAAGATTTAGATCCTTTTTATAATTTGGAAAGTTACCCTTGTGAACTTAGATACCGTTTGCAACTTTCGCAAAGAGAGGCAAGAACTAATCTGTTAAAAAGTAAATTAAATAGAAAACTAAGGTATGATAAAGGTATTAATCCTGTAAGTTATAAGGAAAATGATTTGATTCTTGTAAAAAATTAATCACCTAGTAATAAGTTGGATTATCTATACTCAGGTCCTTATAAAGTTATCAAAGACGTGCCACCAAATGTAGAGATAATTAATAAATATGGTAAAAAAGATATAGTTCATAAGAATCGAACTAAGCCTTATAATGAATCTAAGTAAATAAAACATATTTTTTTCATTCTACAGCAATAAATACGTATATCTTTCTCCTATTTTTTCTATAAAATTGTAAAAAAAAAATACTCTGTAACTGTATTTTTTTTCTTTAAGTGCGGTGATGTGATGTATGTTTAAATATATTTGTTACTTACTCTATAAATCTCTCATTATGTTAAGTACTCTATATTCCCAATTTGTAACCACATATATATATCATCTATTACTTGGAATAAATAGACAGTATTATTCGAGCATTCAGTCGTATCATTTACCTCCACCCACACCGTACAGTATTTCCTTGCATCCTACTACTATCTACAATAATATTTTTAACAACACATTTTTAATTAACATAATAAAAAAGAACAAAAATAATTTCCAACCAGCAAAGTTAAAAAATATACCGAGAAAATAAAATGCTTCTTACTTAAACACAGGCACGGATTCAAAGTATCACTAAATACTTAATTTTCTAAGGAACTCTAAATCGTCGTAATCTTATTCTTAAGCGAATAACAGTCTATTATGGTTCACGCCTAATCTCAGCATTGTGGTGAATAAGTCCCGAGGCCCATTTATCCCGATCCACTTGAACCTCTTCTATTAAACATAGCTGTAACAAATTAATTTTCAGAGGTTTTGTTCCCTGAAATTTTGAATTAATTTTTCATATTGTTTGGAGAGCTATTGGGGGTTTTGTGTAGACGGGGATAAGTGGATGCCAACCTTAATTACGATTGGGTATTTGAATACTTTTAATTACTTTTGTGTGTTTTGTTTCAGTACCAGAAATAGAATACTGCGATTTAATTGTTTGATTTTATTTTCATATGTAATTGTGACCATGATTTTGGATGTTAATTATGTTTTGTACCTATTTTTGAGCGTTTTGATAGAAGATATGCAGCTTGAGAAACTAATGCGATTCCTAAAACTATAATTTCTTGTGTCTGTAGATAATTTGTACTACATACAGGTACACCACTCGCAACCATTCATGGCACGCATCTTCCGCACACAGAAAAGGTACGCATCAATCCTCATAAAGAACAAAGCTTAAAGCAGGTTTAGACTAGAGTTTCTCATTACATAAGAGTTTGATTTTGGAAACGCATGAAAAGGCGTAGTGCTCCATTACAATCATAACAATGGAGATTCCATTCTTTCGAAGCTCGTAACGTAGCGCGCATGAAAGCGTATGCCGATATACCATAAACGTGCAGAAAAATACGCTAGTTTAAAATTGTTCTAAACTACACATGAATATGATTCGTGGATATCAAATATAGCAACACCAAAGTACAACAGAAAATATCGACACTAAAAATTATCTATTCAGCAGGATACAAAAATCTAATTTATTGAGCTTTACCGAAATAATAGAACTATTTCTGAAGACCCGGAAAATTACATAAAATAATAGTCTAACAGGTGACAATAGTCAAACTCATAAATCCATACATCCGGAAAATACTAATTCATCATGAACTCTTTTGATGATGTACAGTACTAGCGAAAATACTACATCACGTAAAATTAACAAAAACTGCCCTTCTAAAGTTGGACGGTAAATCATAATTACCCACGAAATGGCAAAGTTCAGACTACCCATAGCATAAAGTTTTTTGCCCGCCGGCTCAACCTTTCATAATATGAAAACATTGCAAAGTTAAACAAACTTCAACAAAACATCGGATACCGAGAAAATAAAATGCTTCTTACTTAAGTAAGAAGCATTTTATTTTCTCGGTATATTTTTTAACTTTGCTGGTTGGAAATTATTTTTGTTGTTTTTATTATGTCAATTAAAAATATGTTGTTAAAAATATTATCGAAGACAGAAGTAGGATGCAAGGAAATACAACCAAGAATAAACTTGTGTGATTTTTAATTTACTCAAATCCTTAGCCTCTCCCAATTTGCTTCACAGTAGCATTGTGAGTCAATAGGAAGATGTGATTCACCACGCGCGCTGGCCAGATTTGGGTGGTAACCCAACGGATGTAATGGGGTAATGGCACTTAATAATATATTTTTTTAATTGCATACGAGGCAGAAGAGCAGCAGATCACTTGATGATACGCGATCACCCGCGCCCATAGATACACGCAACCCAAAGGAGTTACAAGTGTGTGGTCGACTTATAATATGGCAAAAGGAATACGAATAGCAACACGATCAGGGAGAACGAAAAGGCAATGGGGTCTCCGGCACTCATTCACCGAAAGGAACGCCACAGTATATTGTTACTTTACATCAATAATCTGAGAGAGGCTAATACTACCCAGTCATACCGGCCCATTATGCTGAAATCAGCAAGATTGTACTACCTTTGAAATCCCATTATTATTATTCCTTCCGCGTCTCCATACCGCGGTAATATATGTATACATGCATCAAAATACTAGAAGGGTCTTCTATATGTTGAGTTTTTACCTTGTTGAGTTATTCATCTGTATCTATATATTTCACGGTATAATTTTGAATGCAAATGTATATAGCAACGTCCCAAATACTGGCAGAGAAACTTTCGGCAACTTCGAAGTTTCCGAAACGTTCCACTGTATTTCTACGGTAATTGACAAGCCCGTTTATTATTTTACAGTGCAAAATGCTTCTAAAGTTGGGTGGGAAACTTAAATATATAAAGATAAACTCACGTTTGTAAAGATAAAAAAGGAATAGCCAGATTTGTTTTGAAAATAGCCCATGTGTTATGGGATTTCGTAAGCACAGAAATAGAGGACAGTCAAATGTTTCTTACATTTTACAAATTTCGAGGTAGTTCTATAAGCGGCAAACACTTTTACGAAGTAACTTCTTTTGCCGTGAGAGTTCTACTACTTCTGAAATAAGCTTATTTCTTTCATTGATCATTTAATTTTGCTTATATTTATTATAACTTTGTGTTACTTTTCATTGATGAGTAAATTTTTTTAAATATTGTTTCGTAATGGCAGTATGAGATTTTGACTTGAAATATAAATGGTTCTTATAATTGTTTTTTCAGTTGGTGTTTTGATTTTAACCCGGCGAGCATGAGGTGAAAAAAAGTTACATCAACAATGAGGCAGAGTGTGACATACCCAGAACATAAAGTACCATAACACTAATCATATTATCTTAATATATAAAATCCTTGCGTTACTGACTGACTGACAGACACTATACAGCCGAAATTATTGGGCGCAGGAAGCTGAAATTTGGCATGTATGTTCCTTGGGGACCGTAGGGGTGCACTAAGAAGGGATTTCTTGAAATTCCCACGGGATCGGCCAAAACGGGTAAATTAAAAAAAATGCAGGCGTAGCTGCTGGCGTCCTCTAGTGTCTCATATAATTGTATTAATCATATAGTGTAGTATATAGCATCACTATAATGAAATTAAACACAAAAGTTTTAAATTATGACATTATTATTTCTTATTCATTGTATTCTTATACAGTCTAATTATAGGAAACATATTTTAGAGATTTAGAAAAATCAACACTTATAAAAAGAAAATCATTTTTAACATTTTAAATCAACATAAACATAAAGATAATAAGATCTTCCATCAGAAAAAACAAAAGTGATATTATTTTTACAAACATAAGTGACTAGTCACTACTCTCAAAATCAGTACAATTTTTACATATGAACTTAGCATACTCCATACATATAGGCTTGGCGCAAATGTTGCAGGAATACTAAGTTTTTCTCTCTTTCTTGTTTGGGCATTCAGTCCGGACATTTGACATATCGTCCAGTCATATTTGGAGGTTCAGGTGATGGTTCACCAAACTGATTCATGATTCGCTGGCGTATAAAAACTGGAATATTTTTCTTGCACTCTGTACCATCTGAATTACTTAAAAACAAATAAAATAATAAGTCGGTAAACTAAAAAACCACGAGGCATTACCTGATTATAAAAACACACAAAATTAAACAAAAACTAAGACAAAATAATATAAAACAATAAAAAATACATTAGGTAAAAAAAATACGTTAAGCATGTGGCAGGGTATAACGTACCCGAGACAAGTTAGCACACCAATATTCCAGCCGACGCTCGACGCCACACTGCGATCACGCCACTATCCCCTCCCGCACGTCTCTGGCTCTAGCTATTCAGCTCGCTAGTGTTATCAGACGTATATTAAAAAAAAACATCTTTAGAATTGCACCCGGGTGTGGCATACCCTGCCTCATGCTCGCCGGGTGGTGCATCGGTATATTACGTTCTTAGTATGTATCATCCTCATCGTTCTAGCGTTGTTCCGGTTGCATGCAAGACTTACCTACACTCCTCGGTGCCCCGGGGTTCGACCAGAAATGGCAGAATATCAGCGTTCTTGGTATGTATATGACTCGTATTTCTGCAATACCCTGTACATATTTCCTAAATATTAATACGTCATCCGCTGCTGCGCTTGCGTCGGTTATCGGGACACAACGTTGCCTATGTTACTTTCAGCTTACTTTCCAACTTACCTACTCTACACCAAAAACATACTATAATATGTTTCCGGTGCGACATGTAAAAAGGACAAACAAAAGCACTTTCGTATTTAAAATATTAGTATGTGTTTCACTAGTAACTGGTGTAGAAAATCAGGTAAATATAGCAAGACTTGGTCAGTTCTTGATGTAGCCGTATCTAGGCAGATCAATCAAGACCGCCAGTTTCCATTTACAGTTATTTGGGTCACGGGCCTCGGGTTCTAATACATCTAATAGTAGCAGACTACCAGTGTCTCGAAGTTGACAACATACTGATATATTGAGACAGGTTACTTTTCGAAGCAATAAATAATATATACCTACACGAAAGATGGACTATAATTATCCATTCTTTTTACTGTCGCACTTGAATGCTAAAAACTGAGTAACTTCAACTTACCACTTAAATGACTGATTTTGATTTTTTTCAATACGCTGTATTTTTCTTTTCTTTTTCTAAGCCACCGTCTGGGATCTTTCCAACGCATCAATTTCCTGAATTCTACTGAACATGATGACTTTTGCGCCGTTCGTTTAATGCGCATATCGAAACTGCCCCATTTTGTTTAAACGTACTCCATCTACAAGAGCATGTTATTTAAAAGAGGCTTCTGGATATTGTTATTAATTCAATACACGAAAAATTATATTTGCTTTTACGCACCACATCTTATACTGTTGGTTCGGCGTTACACCGAAACCGTAGGGTTCTAGGCGACTTGGAGAGGGAAATGGACTGTATAGAGAGGATAGCGGTTCTTCGCCGCCTAGGAGATGGATACGGGGAGAGGTGGTTGTGAGTGGGTATAGGATATTCCAAGGATGGTGATGATTATACAACCTTCTTCGTTTCCGAAGGGCAGTCTCCTGGTGGTTTCGTGATGCAGCTGCTTGTTTTCACTTCACTCGCGAGCGGGTTTTCCTTGGTGGAAGCGGTAATAAATCACATACAACGGTGCGGCGCGATACGAACGAGACGGCGTTCTCAGCGAGCGGAATGTTCTAGACTGTCACTCGCGTCCACGATCGCGGCGACGAATCAGGCGAAGGCAGTGCCCTTCCAGGGAGTGGGATAGAGCGGGACGGAAATATGGTATCGCTCGCACTAGACGTGGAACGATTGATCTTGATGCGATTAGTTATATATAGGAAGGTAGATGGCGCTACCATATCCCCCCGGCCCTAAAGGGTTGCCTTTAAAAAAAATAGAATTGAACTTAGCTATGTTGGGTGTACTACCGCATAACCCATCAATAGGCTAAGACAGCGATATGACAATAAAATTAATCTAAACTAACTTTAGCGAAAACTACAAACGCAATAATAGCGAAAACTACTAACTAAATACTTAAACTAAGAGGTAGGTCCAACTTCAGGCTAGATCTCACTGAGTTGGAAGCGGACGCGAGTTGATCAGTGCCTCGACTTGTGCAAGGACAGTTAAAGGCTCTTCGTAAGAGAGGATCTGTTGACCTATAACTTTGAAGAGATGCGTTTAATTACTTTGACCATGCTTGCCCAACATCCACCGAAACGTGGTGATGCTGGTGGAATAAACTTCCAGTCAATATGATCTATGGAAAGTTCTTCCTGAAGACGAGTACGATAACCCGCGACGTGATTGAAACAAGTAGCGGGAACAAGTTCAATCAATTTACTAACGCGGTTGGCGACAAAAGTCTGCCAGCCATGAGGAGAAGAAAGTTCAAGCGAGCGACTACTTTGGAGTCGGAAAATGCGTATATTTATTAATAGAGTAGTGGGGCAAAACTGTGTCTTGAACCTTGTGGAGCAACTGAGACAGCAGAAGAGCCGCGCACAACTCCAGTCTCGCAACCGAAATGGTTTTAACAGGCGAGACCTTAGACTTGGCACAAACTAACTGCACCGAGTAGTTAGAACCAATGCGGACTTGCAGATATACGACTTCGCCGTAAGCACGCTCGCTGGCGTCAGCGAAACCTATTAAGTTGATGGTACATCCATCTACCAACCCAAGATGACGCGGAATAGTAATTTGATTGAGCGCGGTAAGCTCAATACAAAACTGGCCCCAAGCGGCGACAATATGGTCAGGGGGTGTTTCATCCCACTCACACTTTGATAGCCAAAGTTCCTTGATCAAGAGCTTGGCGTACAAAACTGTGGGAGCCACAAAACCCATTATGTCGCATAGTCGAGCCACTGTGGACAGCATGGTGCGTTTGGCGCACTTATCATCTGGCGGTGAGACGTCAAACCGAAAACTATCGCAGGATTTGTCCCAGCGTAAACCGAGAACCTTATGCGGTACAGACTTCTCAAACTCAATGTCTGGAGAAGCTTTATGAGAATCTGGTATGCGTGCGAGAACCTCCTTAGAGTTGCTTGTCCATTTGACAAGATCAAACTGGCCTCGCTTGAAAAGCTGAATAAGCTCTTCACAAAGCGAAATTGCTAGCGGAGCGGGTATGACATTACAGGCAATGTCATCTATATACAAAGCGGATGTGTAGTATAGTATAGTGTAGCGTAGCGTAGCTTAGCATAGCATAGCGTAGCATAGCATAGCATGGCGTAGCATAGCATAGCATAGCTAATTAGTGCTATATCTTACACACGGTTTTAGCACCCACCTTGATCTCTTGAAGAGCAGAACAACAACAAGACGTAATACAATGAGAAGTATGTAACGTAGGTACGGTACCCATAATCACATACCCAAGTACCGTCTCAATAGCGGGCGGTAAATCATATCGCTCACTACGTACTATTTTAGTTAGTAGCAAGTGCGGAAATATTGAAGCTCCAATCAAAAGATCAATGCCTGCCGGATTCGCAAACTCCGCGTCGGCTAGCGGCAATGACTCGAGATGAGTGAGTGATGCTACGTCTACATTAGCGTTCGGCAATGCGTCCGTGATACGCTCCACGATAAGCGAAGAAATGTTAAAATTAATATTCCTATCAAAACGCGAATGTATTTTAATATCTACGGAACCTTTGCAATGTTTTTCTGATCCGCCTATCCCTCGGATTATTGAGTTCGTATTTTTAAAGTTATTCCATAATCCGAGGCGTTTGAACAATTCTAACGTTATTAAATTGTTCTGGGATGCGCTATCTAGCAGACAACGTACCATGTGCGGCGACCCATTGACATCATATATGATAACTTGCGCTGTCGCTAACAGAACAGTCTTAGACGCCATACATGGCGGCCTAGCACTGCTCTGATCACTACAAGCGCGCGAAGGCCGTCCGCGCGTGCGTGCCGCCCGCGCAATGGATGTCGTACACAACGATATCTCATTGCTAGGCGTGGAAGGCGCAGCTACCGCGTTCTGCACTTTCGTGAGTGTGTCAAGGTTAGCGGCTTGACTTGACAACCGGTTATTTTTATCGAAATGTAACAGTGTATGATGTTTTTGTTTACACGAGCGACATCTCGTTCTACTGGAACAATTACTCGTTTTATGTTTTATACTTAAGCAATTAATGCAAGCTTTGCTATCTTTTACGCATTTAAAACGAGCAATTGGATTTAAATCATTAAAGGTAGGACACTTATAGTAATGGTCGTGCACTATATTACTGCACAGACACTTCTGTGAATTATTACTATTAGATTCCGAACATGTTACGTAAGATTGTGGATTAGGGACCGAGTTATTATTACTATTTCGCGATTTATTCAACCTTTGTTTGTTGCCGTTAGTGTTAGACGGGCCAGGTGAACCAGACTGCGTATTATGAAATATTCGACACTGATCTTTTATGAACGAAATAAAACTATCTAGTGTAGGTATTTTATTATTGCGTTCCGTCATCTCGAATGCGCGAATTGTATCAGTGTCAAACTTTTTTAAAGCGAGTTGAAGCAACATAAAGTCGGAAAGATCTTCTAATTTTAAATTGCTAAGAGAATTAACCGCGGTTACGAAGTTATCAATAAACAGCTGGAAATTCGAGACAGACGCGTCGCCGGACAGTTTGAGATTTAAAGCTTGGTCAAAGTACGTAGACGCTAGGACGCGCGTGTCCTGATATCTGTCAAGTAGTGACTGAAATATGACCTGATAATTCTCAGCACTGGCTGTGACACCTGCAAATACGGACTGGGCTTTCGGTGACAGTTTACCTATTAAATAGTACAACCTGTCAGCATCTGTCAAAGAACCATTATCGTGCACTGTAGACTTAAAACTCGCATAGAATAACGGCCAATTTCGTATATCTCCGTCAAACGACATAATCTCGATTGGCGGTAATCTCGGTTTGCGGGCAACGTGCTCTGCTGAACATTTACCCTCCAATTGCGATTGTATACGCTTAATAATACAATAAAGATCTTCGAATGAGGTATACGCCTGATAGTTCGGTTTTTCATCAGGATTGATAGAAAGTAATCTTGCGTTATAATCGTCTAACAACTTATGAAAATCTGTTCGAATACTATCTACTGTTATACAATAACTTAGAAAGGCTTCGCTATTACTGTCAGACATAGATGCGGTTTTTGATCGTTCATAGATGTTTTGAATGCGCTCAAATAAAATATTGCATTTTGCTTCTAAGATTGTCATCTCTTTGTCTTCCGACACGCGTGACTTCTTTTGTTGTGACATGCTTAAGTAAGTATAAGCTAATGAGACCGAAACAAAATAAGAATATCTAATGTATCTATTATTTTACCTAAGTAGGCTAAGTAGGCAACACCTTAGAGCCGAGGAATTAAAGTTGATTGAAATATGAGATTTATAAGACAACTATGATAGTTGCAGAAATAATAATTTAATAAGTAGGTAGCTACATAAAAGTTTACCTACTAATGCGGGCGGAAATAACCATGTGACGGTTATGTGAATATATTAGGAGTATAGCTAGGTGCTATAACTGCCTAGGTATAGCGGTATAACGTATAAAAACGTAAATGAATCCGACTCGTATGGATCAAAAAAATGGTTCGGCGTTACACCGAAACCGGAGGGTTCTAGGCGACTTGGAGAGGGAAATGGACTGTATAGAGAGGAAAGCGGTTCTTCGCTGCCTAGGAGATGGATACGGGGAGAGGTGATTGTGAGTGGGTATAGGATATTTCAAGGATGGAGGGCACTAACCTTATACAACCTTCTTCGTTTCCGAAGGGCAGTCTCCTGGTGGTTTCGTGATGCAGCTGCTTGTTTTCACTTCACTCGCGAGCGGGTTTTCCTTGGTGGAAGCGGTAATAAATCACATACAACGGTGCGGCGCGATACGAACGAGACGGCGTTCTCAGCGAGCGGAATGTTCTGGACTGTCACTCGCGTCCACGATCGCGGCGACGAATCAGGCGAAGGCAGTGCCCTTCCAGGGAGTGGGATAGAGCGGGACGGAAATATGGTATCGCTCGCACTAGACGTGGAACGATTGATCTTGATGCGATTAGTTATATATAGGAAGGTAGATGGCGCTACCAACTGTCTTAAAATATATATCTTCACCTTATCCATATTGTATAAGCACAATCATTAAGAAAACGTAACACACTTCGAACACGCATCAAATTCATTAAGAAAATAAATACGAAGGCACGGCAGCCGTTTCGCATTTGACTGTGTTCTCAAGCATTTGTTTGAGTCAAGTGCTATCACCGTAATGAAATCTCAAAAGTCACTGGATGAGAACCCTTGATGTATTCAATTTAGTAGCGTATCTTTATTTTGCTTGTTGTTTTCAATATTGGTTTGTATTTGTGAGGTATGTGCTCTATTTTAAATGTTGGTAGTAATCTAAATATAAGTAAGCACATCTCACCAATAAGAATTGGCGAGATGTGCTTACTTATGTTTAGATTACTATGGATGCAGTGGTAGGTAATGCCAGTTGTGGGATAATGATGAAAACATAGAACAGTACCACCATCTTACGGATACCAATGGTACTAAAAAGGTAAGTCAAGATTCTGAATCACGCTATTGGAAGTTTTACACGTGATTTTTATACATATAAACAAGTTCTCGTCGGCAAACTTCATGCTGAGATCCGCTAGCCACGATCTTATATCATGAGAGGATCCTTATTCTAGTTGGAGGAATATTACATGTTGTTCTTCTACATGTATTCCGTGAGGATAGCAACGATGTAAATCAAGGGCATATAGTGCACGATAGATAGGTAAGGGATAGGGCGATAAGGCATTTTGGATTACGAGGGAAGTCATATGACCAAGCAGTTGGCTATCAAGTGCTCAATGAATCTTCCAAGGCACGAACAAGACAGTACTTACCTATGACGGGAGACACTTAGATTCACAAAAGCAACGATGTAGATGCACGGGATTACTATCGCAAAATCAGGTAACTAGTAAAAGAATCTTTATGAACTAATCAACACTTAAATGAATTCTGCCTGTAGGTGCTAGAGATGTCTCAGGAGTGTGAAGAAGGTTATGCCTTCTCAACAGCGCAGATGGTACGCGCAGGCCAATCTTGTTCACCGACTCGGCTACATCCGTCGACCCATTCACAATTTTAAATAAAAAGGAAATATTCGCTATTTTTCTTCGCCGCTGCAGAGGCAGTAAGTGGAACTTACGGCAACGGCTAAAATAGTCTGGAAAATAGGTTCTGGAACGAAATTGAATATACCTCAAGAACTTCTTTTGGACGTTTTCTAAACGCGATATACAGTGTATTTTTTTATGTAGTTCGGCTATTTTAGTATGTATACATATATGTATACATTTACGAAAATTAATAAACACGTATTTTTTATTTTTTGTTTTACCAAAAAATAACAAAATTATCGCTTATTAAAGAATATCTACTTGAAACAGATGTTCATGGTCACTCGACGCGACACAATAAAGCGCGCGGGCACGCTACTTAAAGGTTGAACGACTACCTACACCGATCAGATAGTGTGTTCTAGCTTCAAAATTATTGTTATTCACGTACCTACCGTGCTTCATCAGTGCATAGGATGTTCGCTTCGGGATGATTAATAAGCCATTCACACAAGACTCGTCGTGGTACTTGGTCTACTTCCTGAAGATGTTGTACCGGCTGGTAATGGTACGGATGGAGACCAGCTGCGTTTAACAGTCTCCACACTGCGGGCTGGCTCACAACGAAGCGACGTGCTGCATCGTATGTGCTGGCTCGTGGATCCCTTTCGAAGAATTCGAAGATCAAATCTTCGACGTCAGTAGCCAGGCGAGGTCTGCCATACCCTAGTGCATGGCTAGGGGTTGTGAACTGGCCATGATCCAAAAGCCTTTGGTTGGCCGCTAAAATAGTCCGTTCACTTGGAACTACTGGGTTGTTTACTCCTTGAGCTCGCATACGAGGTACACTTTCTTGTTCGTACATTGTTCTAGCTGCACGAAGGCTTTCACCACTGAGTAAATAAACTAGTACTATTTCGTAATACTCGCGATTTGAAAATCGTTGGGACGTTATTCTAACGACTTACGACCGGCGAGTGCGTCGGCGCTTGCGCGAAATTGCGACACGTGCCACTTTCTCGATGCGCCCGCGTTGACTGGCGCGCGGCCGGCTCGTGGATTGTGTCCTTTACCACGCCCCGCACCCCGCGTCCTGCGTCCCGCGTCCCGTACCCCTGTCGCATCGCGCGCGTGTTTAATAGTATTATTGCAGCGAATAACGTTGTGTCTATGATTTCCTTGTTTCTCGGATATTTTTACTCGGATTTGGTGGGATAAAAAAGTAAAAAGTTATTTATGGAAATGTGTTCTATTATTGATATAGGACCACAGAAAAAAATATCCGAACTGCATAAAAAATTACCCTGTATATTTATCATAGTTAGGGTTCCACACCTGGGAAGCATATTCGAGGTGACTACGGACATAAGTATAATACAAAATTTTGATAGTTTTAATGTTTTTAAAATCTTTAGATATCCTAAAAATGAAGCCTAGTACTTTATTAGCCTTGTTAACTACGTTTGAAATGTGTGCATCAAATAACAACTTTGAGTCAAACGTTACCCCCAGATCCCTGATAGTGTTGACTCTGGTTATTGGGGTACCCGACAGTGTGTATTGGCCAGTTATTGGGTTAGGCTTGCGTGTAAAAGTACAGGCATAACATTTAGAGACGTTCACGTTCACGTTAAAATTAAGCTTTTGCTATGCTTCACGCTACGACTCAGCGCCTAGTGACTCAAATAATCATACCGTTCGTCTCATATCTTGATAGATGGGCGTTTTGTTTAAACCTGTCACCACTAGCGATACTATTTAAAGTCATATACATACAGTAAAATATGAACTCTAAACTTTCAATACAAACACACTTCGATACCGGACGCGTGCTTTATCTATGTTTAATGTCCTT
Source organism: Euclidia mi (assembly GCA_944739405.2). Lineage (NCBI taxonomy): Eukaryota > Metazoa > Arthropoda > Insecta > Lepidoptera > Erebidae > Euclidia > Euclidia mi. Next base: position 13,468,206 of record OX123203.2, read on the forward strand.
TAACATTTTAAAAGATAAACAATACTAAGTCCGTACCTGTATTCTAGTACGAACAAAGTCACCACACACGATTAACTTTACGTATAGATTTTTTTCTTTCGCAATTGTTCTGTGTTGTTTCTTTGATAACATCTTCTTGTTCAGCACATTTGGCAGTGATAGTTCGACAACATGATTTCGTATATTTTTATTGTCTCTCTATTTAGTGACGAAAAAATTATCAATGCGATGGAAAAATTATTGATGACAGTTGTAATGTATGATTTATTTTGGTCGTTGGTTTGAACTGTTTTTATTCATTTGTTGGTAGAAGTTTCTTTTAGACGAAGAGAATTTTAGCATTTTTTGTATTTTGTTGTTGACCAATCCTTTGTTTAGATTTGGATCATAAAATGAATTTTCCCTTTTTTCCTATCTTTATTTATAAACGTCGTAAACTAAAAAACTACTGAATGCATTTCTGCACAATTTTCTAAAATAGATAAGGTAAGTCCTGACTAAAGTTTCATCATCATCATCGGCCCTGTAGATAAAATATCCCCCTGCTGGGCACGGGCCTCTTCTCACTATAAGAAAGGTAACGCCATAGTCCACCACGCTGCTAAAGTGCGGGTTGGCTGACTTCACATGTCTTTCGAGAACATTATGGAGAACTCCCAGACATGCAGGTTTTGTCACCATGTTTTCCTTCGCCGTTTAGCAAGCGATAATTAACAATTTAATACGCACATAACTTTAAAAAGTCATTGGTGCGCGATATGGATTCGAACCCGGGAACCTCTGCGGAGCAGTCCGTCGGTCTTTCCAGTAGGCTATCGCTGCTACGAAAGTTTAGATGTATAAAAATGCAGTCGCAGCTGCATACATAGATCGATTTAGCACTTACTTATTATGAAATAAATATTATTATTTGGACTTTTGTAAATATAACGTTTCTGTCGTCTTTTGTAAATAAGAGTCTCTCCAGTTATTCGGTGTATTATTCGTTTGGAAATTATTAGTAACGCATTCGCTGTCGGGCGCGAGACACAATAGAAAATTAATTGTTATGAATCATATATGATACACGGCACAGGGAAACTGTTAAGGTCAATTTTCCTTTCACCTATCAAAGAAAATTATCTGCTTTTGTTCATTTCTAGACATTATTGTAATGGAAACATATTCATACGAAAACTTTGAAGACTTAAGAGTATTTTATATTAGATTTTAAATTATTACATGAATATTGATACGTCAAAAAATTCCAATGATCAAAACATTCGTGGGACAGGTTTTAAATGAAGCTCATTTTGAATCTGTCCACGCAGCAGGCGTAGGCCTCCCATCAGGTGGACCGACGATCTAGGTAAGATTGCGGGAAGCGGTTGGATGCGGGCGGCTCAAAATCGGTCTGTGTGGAGAACTTTGGGGAGGCCTAATTGCGGCAGTAGACGTCTCCAGACTGACATGATGGGAATCTGTACTGCTGGACGCAGGCCTCCTCTGATAATGCGAAGGTTTAAGCCATACTTCATCACGCTGGCTAAGTGCGAGTTTGCAGACTGCTCATGTTTTTCGAGAGTATTATGCAGATCTCTTAGAAATTAGCAGGTTTTCTATCAACGTTTTCCTTCATATTATAGCAAGCTATAATCAACAAGTTAATATTATATGCCCTCAAGAAGTCAGTGGTACGTGGCAGTGGGGTAGAACTCGATATCCTGTGCCTTCAGTCATAGAAGATATTAGTTTAGGAGAAAAATAAATATTGAGCCAACATACTGCAGAATCTGTATATAATTATTATGTATAACATTCTTGCATTACTGACTAAGAGACAAGGTACCGCCGGAACTACTGGGCGCAAGAAGCTGAAATTTGACATGTTGGTATTAAGCAATAATTAAGCAAGCTGACCAAACAATATTTTTAGGTTTACATTTAGATAAAAACTTGACATGGCGATATCAAATTGAAAAGGTTTGTAAAAAGCTAAATCGGTATTCATATACACTATACATGTTACGTAAGGTAGTCAACAGAAGTTTAGTATTAACTGCCTATCATGGGTTTGTCGAGTCTGCGCTTCGATATGGCTTAATCTTCTGGGGCAACTCCTATGGTAACGAAGATGTTTTTAAAGCACAGAAAAATGTATACGCTCTATATGCAAGCATTACTTCAGAACATTGAACATTCTCACATTACCGTGTTTATATATTTATGAATGTGCAGTATTTCTAAGAAATCATATGAATCTATTCGAGAGCTGCAATAACGCGCGTAATCCCCAAAAATTGCGTATACCAGTATCACGAACGGTTTTATATAGGTAGTGAAATGAAATGAAATGAAATACTTCTTTATTTCGTGTAAACTTTGAAAGTACCTACTTACGAAACGTCATTAAAAAGAAATATTTAATACAATTATTTTTGTGTGTCGAATTAGAACAGCTCAGTCCCAAGCGTTTTGGTCGTCTTTATAGTCAGATATTTTATAATAGGCTTTTGAACACAATTTCGCTTTTACAATAATTTTGAACTTGTTTATAGATAGGTCTCTTATATTATAAGGGAGCTTGTTATAAAAGCGTATACATTGCCCCATAAAACATCTACTTATTTTGTGGAGACGAGTGCTATGAACTACGAGATTATTCCTGTGTCTTGTATTTACAGAATGTATATCACATTTTTTACAAAATTTGTCAATATTTTTATGTACATATAGCAGATTTTCATAAATTTATTGTGATACAACAGTTAGAATGTTTATTTCTCTGAACTTTTCTCTTAGAGAAACTCTTGGACTGAGGTTATAAATTCCCCTTACAGCTCTTTTCTGCAGAACAAATATTGTATTTAGGTCTGCAGCATTCCCCCAGAGAAGAATCCCATACGACATTAAGCTATGAAAATAACTGAAATAAACCATTCTAGCTGTTTCTAAATCTGTAAGGCGTCTAATTGTCTTAACTGCATAAGCTGCAGAACTGAGTTTGCCCGAAAGCCTTTCTATATGTGGACCCCATTGTAGTTTGGTGTCCAGCATAATACCTAAAAACATGGTTGTCTCGACGGGCTCAATCCTAGATTCATTAAGTTGTACATTGGTTGGCATATGTTTAACATTGGGCATTGAAAATTTTAAAAGTTTAGTTTTCTTATTATTAAGTAATAGATTATTAACATTAAACCAATTGACAACTTTAGAGAGTGCATTGTTTACTTCGTCAAAGTTACTCTGTCGTCGTTTAATATTAAAAATCAAAGAGGTATCATCAGCGAACAATACAATCTCATGATTATTCTTAACGTAATAAGGTAAATCGTTAATATATATCAAGAATAGAAATGGTCCGAGAATTTAACCCTGCGGGACACCCATTTTCAAAGCAGAGCCTGGAGATGTCTTACCATTAACCTCGACCTTCTAGATTCTGTTGCCCAAATAAGAAGTCAGGAGATCGAGAGCTTTATTTTTAATGCCGTAATGATATAGTTTCCTGATAAGAGTATCATGATGAACACAATCAAAGGCTTTAGACAAGTCGCAAAATATACCTAACGCATCTTGCGACTTCTCCCAAGCTGCAAAAATACTTTTCAGTAACTCAACTGCTGCGTCAGTAGTTGAACAACCCCTCGTAAATCCGAACTGTTTCTTGTGAAGAAGATTATGTCTATTGAGATGACTAAGTAGCTGACTAAGAATTAGTTTCTCAAAAATTTTGCTAAGTGTTGGCAATACAGAAATAGGTCGAAAATTTGAGGGGTCTGATGTGTCACCAGATTTAAATAAAGGTGTTATTTTGCTATAATTCATTAAATCAGGAAATGTTCCAGAAGTGACACAATCATTGAACACTGTTGCAAGATGTGGAGCAATTAATGTAATAATAGACGAAACAGTCTTTACTGACAATCCCCACAGATCCTTTGTCTTTTTCATATTAATAGTTTTAAATTGTTTAAGAACATCATCTGTAGTAACAGCAACAAATTCAAAGGCCGTAACACATTCCGCCACGTAGTCTTTAAGCAGCATTTCAGCAGAGATGGAAGACGATTTGAGTGACGCTGTAGTTACAATGGGTATATTAGCAAAAAACTTTTCAAATTCCGTCGCTACTTCCAAGTCCTCTGCAATACTCACATTATTGATATTTAGTAGGTAGTCACGACTGCGTGTTTTGGCCCTACCAGTTTCGCTATTGATCACATTCCAAGTTGCTTTTATGGTATTTTCAGCGCTTTTTATTTTATTTTTCAAATAAATTGATTTTGCAGCATAACAAGCTTGTCTAAATGTTTTTGAGTATTTTTTTACATAATTAATAAAGGCTGGACTATTATTAAAAGTTTTTTCATTATAAAGTTCATATAACCTAATCCGACTTTTATGAATGCCTTCAGTTGCCCAATCACTAAACATCAGACGGTCAGTTACATTTAATTTTTTAGGTTTAAATACAGAAGAAAATTCATCATTAATCAATTTAAATAATGAATTATATAACTGATCCGGATGGTCATGAATAGGCAACCAGCGCATTTTATTTGATAGATTAGTTTTAAAAAGTTCTAATCGGTTTTCATTTATAGGTATAAAATTAATAATTTTACTCTGAATCTTAGGGCTTTTTCTTGGACAACAGACTAACTGCCCACAGTGATCAGACTGTAACATATTAATTAAGGATTTTTGTAAAGGCTTAGTGTTAATAAATATATTATCAATACAGGTAGCACTTGTGGCAGTCACTCTAGTTGGTTCTAAAAAAGTATGACTTAAATTGTAAGATTTAAATAGATTTAAGAAATCAATTGATAAAGAACATTTCTCTAAAATGTTAATGTTGAAGTCACCACAAATAGCAACCGTTTTATGGCAATTATTAACTTTGCTTAGGGCATCCTCCATAATTACTAGAAAACTTTCAAAATGTGCACATGGAGGCTTGTATACACTCATAACAATGAACTGATCAAATTCGACACAAGATATCTCTATAACTCGCTCAACAGAGAGGCTCACAATATCAGACCTTTCTTTAAATTTTAAAAGTTTATTTATTATAATTAACGAGCCTCCTCGAATAAATTTTTCTCTGCTGAATGAGCTTGCAACCTGGTGGTTGTTGAAATTGAAAATGAACTGGTGGCTTTTTAGCCAATGTTCTGTAATACATAAAATATCAATATTGTTACAGTTCATGAACAATTCCAACTCTAACTCCTTACCCATCAACCCTTGTATATTTTGATGCACCAGGTTAATACAATTTTTTAAATTATTTTTTGTACAATGTGTGGTTGATAAAAGTGTGTTTTTATTACTTATATTTAAATTTATCAATGTCTTGTCTATGTTATTGCCAGAGATTGACTCTATTGTCTCATAACTTAATTTAAAGGATTTGGAACGGATTTCAAGCTTATATTCAATGTCAAGTTAGACTGCTCAATAAAAGCAGTGTTATTAGCCAAATTTTTGGCTGTGTTATTAATATAATATGCTAGCGATGATGCTATTTGTCTTTGAATATATTGAGATAGATAGCAACTATCACATGTCAAATAAAAACTTCTAATGAAAGCATTAGAGTCAATTAAGTCAATAAAATCATTGTATAATGTCAATGTATGTAATTTACAATTTAATTTATATCTATAGTCATTTTCGGCCTGTGGCAACAACTTACTGTAGGGAAATGCAAGTAAAATAACTTTTCTAACTTTTAGGTGTAATAATTGGTCGAAATACCTTTTAATAGTATTAAGATTTGCATTACCCCTTCTCCCAATAAATATGATTATTGTTGATTTAGGACAGTATGTTCTACTCAAGATGTTTTGTAAAATATGTGAAAAACTTGCTCCAGGCATACAAAAGTTGGTAATGGTTTGACCTGTCCTTTGTCTCAACAATTGGCTCATGTTCCTACCTATCTCATCACTAAACATTACTAAATTGTTGGTGTTTGTCTTTGTATTGTGATGTGAGAAGGAGGTGCTATCATTAATGAAGCTGTTACTCATCACCGCTGACTGAGATAACATTGCAGAACTATCATTCAAAATGGTAGGCTGAGAACAACTTTGTGGTTTCAAGCTAGGTTCACTGATCTGATTATTATTAGTAAGCGATAGGAGTCTTTGCTCATTGTATTTACACAAATCCACTAAGTCCTCCATCGCCAAGATATGTTCATTAATTTGACTTTGTGATAATTGATATTTCTTTGTCATGCTAAGTAAAGAATCCTGTAAGCGATCAATCTCTGTCTGCAGGCAATGAATATCAGTATCATATTTTAAAAGATTATTATCTAGTTGAGTAATACAAATAGACATATCTTCCTTTAGAGCTATATACTTGCGGCAATAATTGACATTTGATTTTGAATTTTTAAATTTTCTTAATAATTTTTCCTTTTTCTTAATTTGTTTATTCAATTTTACATACTTTTTCAGTTTATTGGATGAGTTTATGGTTTTACTTGATTGAATAATTGAATTATCATTAGTTAAGTCAATTGTAATAACTTTGTTACCTTCATTGTTTGAGTTGGCAGAAACCATAGATGGAGCGCTACCAACCAGCTCATCAAACAGTGATTGTGAAGAGGCTGCTTTGATGGACCGGTCTGCACACTCCAATCTATTAATATGATTATTAGCCTCACTTAGGAGGCCCTCTAACTGGGTGATGCGCTTGAGAGCGGTCTCAAACTCATTACTACAACTGTCAAAGTTGTTTACTATTGATTGTAACCTAACGCGTTCATCTAAAGATGTAATCAAATGAGAATGAATTTCTGCCATCTCAGTTCTTAGTTGAAAATTTTTCTCTAAAACCTGTAACATCTCCCTCTCATTATCATCATGCTCGCTTTGTAGTGTCTCACACAAAGCCTTGTATTTCTTAAGTTCTATAAGCGTTAATTGAATTTTTTCCTCCTCTTGACGCGCCCTCCTGGTCATCATCTTGTTAATAGATAAAGATCGCAAGAAACTTATTAACAAAAGACAGAAATAATAATTACTTGTTACTATTGTAAGTATGACACTTAGGTTTGTGTAAGGCACCAACCAAGATGAGCCGGCTAATCGAGATATGTTCACTAGGTGTTTACTACTTATGTAAATAGTTTAAATGTTCGATATTACGTAAACTTACCTCAACTGCTCGAATATTAGAAAAGTAATGTAAAGTATTTTAAATTAAATAGTTCGTTTGTTTGACAGATGACTTTGCAAAACTTTTACTAGGTATATGTTATTCACCAACATTCACTTCTAATTATGAAATTACATAGTTAATTATTAATATCACACACTAATAAGAGCTTAAAACACAAATAATACCTAATAAAGTTATTTAATTAAATAAATATTGGGAGAAGCACAGTTTTACGTCTTACTACCAGTGTTGCCAGAGACCAAAAACCAGTAGAAGTATATTTACAATGGCTCCAAAGGTGTATAATAAGTTGCCCAAATATATACAGGAAATTGCATTGCTTGGACAGTTTAAAATTGCCCTTAAACAGTACTTAATTCAAAAGGCGTACTATTCTGTTACTGAGTACCTTAATGAGAAACATTTTTAAGTCCGATTTGTTCATGCCTCCATTGGTTATATTATATTTTATTTTATTTGAATGAATTGAATATAATGTGATAAAAAAATATATGTGATTCTAATTATAAACTATTGTAAAAACTCACTACCATGTTTTAGCAAAATAAATGAATTTGAATTTGGTCCCTTTGGGACCGTAGGCAAAGAGCTCAGATATTTACATAGAGGCGCATTCCTATGGGTGCTCTGAAGACAAACTTTCTTTGACCCAAATTGCTGTGACAGCTGTCTCTACGAGAGCAAGAGAAACGAACGTTTCTCCTGTGTATCTTAACTACGAAAGCAAGAGAGATTTTTCCAGGTAGTAGAGCCTCGCTGATTTTAGCACGAATGGGCCGGCTCGACCGGGGAAGTACTACCCTCTCACAGAAAATCGACGTAAAGTACCTAAACTGTTGCGTTTCGTTCGGTGAGTGAGAGTGCCGGAGGCCCATCCCCTATTCCTTCTCCTTCATCCCATTCCTCCTCCTGTCCCTTTTCCCAACCCGAGGGGCGGCAACGCACTTGTGACACCTGTGGTGTTGCATGTGTCCAAGGGCGGCGGTAATTGCTTACCATCAGGCGATCCGTCTGCTCGTTTGTCGCGTAATTTTATATATATAATAAAAAGAGAGGCGGAGAACGACGCCAGCACCGCCAACGACGCCAACTACGAATTAGACTAGAGACAGTCTCCACTTGGAATCGGCACACAAAATCCACCTATCATCATCATCCATTAAGAACTGCATTTCTATGTAAATCTGTATTCATTGCCGTAGGGGTGCACTAAGAAAGGATTTCCCGAAATTACCACGAGATCGGACAGAAACGGTTAAATTAAAATAAAATGTGCGGGCATCCTCTACTTACAATATAGAAATATGAATGTGTGCTCTCCTTTAGCTCTTCAAACACAGTTCCTGCACGAAATACAATTTCGTTCTTATTAGGTCGTCGAATTTCGTTTTTCGATTTGAAATTTCTATTTATCGGGACGTAGAGAGTAAACATGATATCGGCTGTCGCAATGCTGAGTTTTGTACGCGTTCGTTTAATTGAATAACAAATTTATATACAGCAAATTTGAACTTTGCCTAAGGTTTCAATTCTGGATCAAGTGTCGCGTATTTTAATCTATTTATTGTTAGGAATTTTAACGATCCAACCCGGGCGTCAAATTCGGGACCTAATCAGCAGATGCATTCGTTATCCACTAGACAACGGAGGCAGTAATTATATAAGAATAATTTTATTTAAGACCGATTTGTAACTTTAGTCAGGAATACGGGTTTATTCATTAACATAGTCACATGGAATGTGAGTTAGTCGATGTTCATTCGATAACATTCTATAAGTCAAACAACATTTACTAGACTATATTGTATAAGAGTTACGATGTCTCAAAAGTCTTATTAGTTAATTACCACTAAAGATAAGCTTATTACAGACGGGTCATCCCCTAGAGGTGTCAAGTGAATGGAATACTTGATATTATTCGGAGATACTTACAAATTGTTTCGTAACAAACTTCGTGAAATCATTTGGATTTTGTACATGATTAGTAAGGGTGAGCTGCGATAGCCCAGTGGTGTACGTAACGGACTGCCAAGACAATGGTCTCGGGTTCGATCCCCAGTTCCCCCAGGCACAAATCTCTGACTTTTCGAAGTTATGTGTGTATTAAAATGATTAAAAATGTTAATTATCGCTCGCTAAACAATGTGCCCGGTAGATGGCAATGGGCTCTCCCCCAATTACATTGGGACTGAAACATAACTGGCGAAGTGTGGGTGTTTAATACATCTCTGCCTACCCCTTCGGGGATAAAGGCGTGAAGTTATGTTATGTTATTCGTAAAGGAAAATATTCATAAAAGTAGTCACCCATCCAAGTAATCACCATCGCTCGGGAAAACATTTTACATTGTCTGAAAGAAAGAAAGAAAATATGTTTATTTGTATACACGTCGAACAATAATAACAAACAAAAACAAAAATAAGTAAATAACAATAATTAAAACCTTACAATAAAGAGACACATCACACTATCACGCAATCCAAAAGACTAGGACCCAAATGAAGCAACGGGTTGACGCCGTTGACAGACAAACGTCATAAACGTCACGTCCGGTGACGTGTACTGTCAATAACCGGCTTGCAACCATGTGCTCTCATCTTAGACTATATCAGAGAGGTTGGACTAGGTTAAGACTAGAGAGAACATGCCCTATAAATTTCCTTATACCGAACGCGAAACATGTAATGTCAGTTGGTCTTAGTTGGTTAATCATAACGTCAAATTACGCGTCTCATTTATAGAGGCATATATACTCTTTATATACTCATATCTTTGACTACATTCTCTAAATAGCCGTGCTGTGATCTGTCATCAGTGTAAAATTTGTTGGACGTTTGCGTTTACATTTTTAATAACTTTTTTGCATTTAAATAAGTAAGCTTAAAATAATTAAATAGTGTATATACATATTAATTAATACACATCGTGTATGTGATATGGGGATATGGATTCCGCTATTCTCGGAATGGAAATAACAGGAGAAACTTTATCTTCTAGCAGTGAGTCGGCATTTTCCAACAAATTTATCTACTTTTCTCGTATTAATGCTATAATGAGTGTTAAGTTTACACAATATCATTGTATTGCAAATCAATGGAACAGCTTGCATACGTATGTGTTATGAATTTAACTCACAAATTGATATTTTGTACATTTATTGATTTAATGGCCTTAGTGATGGGATTTGACAGTGAAAAGAGATATCGATGTTTTTTGAATGAGGGGTAAATACGGAAACTAACTATCGGACATGAATGTAAAACTGTAGTTGGAAGCGATAGCGGGTAGCCGCGGTTGCTAAGTTGGCAATAAACAAAGACGTCCAGCGGTCTAATTTTCTATCGCGCGTTTGATAGTAAGCGTAGTTTAATGTACAATGAACATAATTTACTTAGATACCTACCTTAAAAGTAGCGTCTATTAACCTAAAGCCAAGTGTTCCAGTGGTTCCCTATCCATTTGCATAAAATTTTAAGACCTAATATAACTTAGCATAATTTTGTTCGGCATAATTATATTTTCGCTTAATATAATTACGCATAACAGCTTACGCATAATTTTTTAAGTATAATTTCTCTAACCATAATAATGATTAAGCATAATATTCTAAAGCATAAATTTATCAAGCATAAAGTTCTAAAGCATAACTTTTTTAAGCATAATATCCTAAAGCATAAATTTATTAAGCATAAAGTTCTAAAGCATAACTTTTTTAAGCATAATTTCTCTAACCATAATAATGATTAAGCATAATATTCTAAAGCATAAATTTATTAAGTATAAAGTTCTAAAGCATAACTTTTTTAAGCATAATATCCTAAAGCATAAATTTATTAAGCATAAAGTTCTAAAGCATAACTTTTTTAAGCATATTATCCTAAAGCATAAATTTATTTACGCATAATGATAACAATACAATACAAATCGGATATAATAACTTTGGCAATGTGTCTTTGGCATATTTTTCGCTGTAGGAAGCATGAAGCAGGTGCGATTTTAAATAACACTCTAAGGGTAGGACAAACAAGACTACGTGGAGTCGGTGTTTGAAATAGAATTAGTTTTTATTATAAGTCAAATCGATTATATCGATTAAGTAACATTTTGTTTAGTTTATTGAAAATTTCTGACAATGGTCACACTGAACTGTCAACCCCTTTTTTTTTTTCGGAAAAGACTTGATTGTGAGCACACCTTTTGCATTTCGTGTGAATTGTTTAATTGAACTAAATTGAGTAAACTCTCGTAAAACTGCCGCTTTTGATTTGTCCGGCACTGATCAGTCCGCAGTGTTGATCAATTTGTGATATTATATATATGGAACACTGGCATTTTGAGAAATTGTGAATTCTACTACCACTTGCATCGTGCATTGAAGACGCTGCATTGGAGTCTGGTAAAGTAAAGATAATTCACTTGCTAATATTGGCCAATTTTAGTCTTGTGTGTATCTAGCTTGCCTCCAGGACTCCACTCAAGAACATCACCAGGAGATATAAGGTAAAATTTTCATGTACCTACTTAATACTTGTATTCGCTGTGCAACACAGTACATTTATGTCTGAGATTTGTTGTGGCTGACAAGGGCTGATGAATAGAATCACGCTTCCACAAATCTGCTGCAATTAATCCCAGCTCCTTCTAGCCAAATTCTAGACATAATCTTTGGTAGCAGAGCGTAGTTGTATCTTAGCCGTTGATTGTATCTGAACTCAGATTGGTGTTGTATGAGCTATATATCTCATTTGTAATCAGTGTTATAGTGTTCTCAGGTCAGTATTGTCTAAAATACATAATATTTAATTGTATAAGTAGACCTAGATAATTTGAAACACATGTCATACATAACCTCAATCAGTAATTGTTGATTTGTATTGTTGAAATCTAACTTAAATTTGTTGTTGCATTAATAAGTCAGTTTGTTTGGATACATAACAGCTGTATGTATCGATAAATTTAGTAAATTTAATTTATCTCATAATTATATTAAGTTTGAATCATTATTTATAACAACCAAACTTTTGATAAACCTTTGTTTGTTATAATATATAGATAATATTGCTAGGTAACAAATATTCTGTGCTTACTTACTATTGTATATCTCAAATAACACAGCCAGTCTGTCTGTTGCAAATAATTAATTAATTAATTTGAAGTTCAACTTTTAATTTGTTATAAGTTACAACTTTTGATAACTTTTGTGTTTGTTTCAATAATAATAATAATAAATAATAAATACAGGGCAACACCAAAACTGTCAACGTGTCTATTCCTCCAAAAATGTTTAAATATTAATATTTTATAAATATCATCTCATCTACAGTGCAAAAGTATATATAATCTGAATTATAATATAAAACACAAGCAACGTAAGAAAATACCAGATAAAAACCACCATAATAACAGAAATAGTGAAAAGTTTATACAATGACAGCCGTCACGCCAAGCAATATGACAAGTCAAACAATAAAAATATATACGAAAATGAAAATAAAAACGGAGTAACATGTTGACGAGAGCCAAGAAACGTACAGCACACCCAACACCTCCGGACTCGTCGCTGAGCTCCGCCTCGCAGCCGTCGGAACCTGCACCAGTAACGTCGACAGCTGCAGTTGCGTCGAGCTCCAGCGACGAGTATTTCTCTCCGCCGTCGACACCGTCACCTGCGCGGCGGCGTGGGAGAGGCCGGCCACCAGCGTGCTTAGGACCTCGGGGCCCACCGGCCCCCCACAGGGTTCCCGCTGCCGGTGGTAATGTGCAGCGCATGAAGTGGACGTCATCCATAAACGAACAAGTCATGCGCGCATATTTTGGGGCGACAGAGGGGGGCACTAACCTCACTGCGTACCGTAGTCGCATGCTGTCTATGTTTCAGGCCTTGGAACCAAGCATCAACGTCACGGCTCAACGACTATCGGATCAGGTACGGGTTATCCAGCGCAGTGGCAAGTTGGATAACGCCGTGCTTGATAGGATTCGCTCAGAGTACTTACCTTCGAGCCATGCCAATCCCGTCCGGCCCACACTAACACCGACACCGAGCGCACCGCCAATGGGCGGCAGCGCCGTCAGGGAGGAGCATGACATGGCTGATGATGTAAGTACCCAGTGCAATGAGGAGGTCAAGGACGCTTTGGAATGTGCGATTAGGGACTACCGGTACACGCCATCATCTATTAGGCCTCGCCTACCGCGGTTGCCTTTGCATAGGCGAAATATAGCGCTGGTAAGTGCTCTTGACTCATTATTATCAAATTATTTAGATAATAGTGAGGATCTCGGTGATACACACTCAATCTTGTACTGTACCGCCGTGGCAGCTTGTCGTATAGCTGGTGTAAAGTTTCTTGAAACTGATACCGTTGTACGACAAAGGTCTGCTGTACCGGCGTGGCAGTGCAGGATTGAGCGACGTATTGCCGAGGCAAGGGCACTTATTGGCAAGCTGATCTGTTTTAGGGAGGGGAATACACGCCCTAGGGTAATGCGCTTTGTGAAACGGGCTTTTTCGGGGGCTAATATTAGTCCTCAAGATTATATAGCCCGGGTCACAGAGCGCATTGACTACCTAAAACAGAAAGTCTATGCATGGGCAAACCGAATACGTAGATTTAAAAAACGTGTGGACCGGTACGTCATTAATCGTACATTCCAGAGGGATCAGAGGTGGGTATACAGAAGCTGGGAACGACCAGATCAATGTGTGACTAATGTGCAGCGGCCGGATGCGAACGCCACAGCCATGTTTTGGCGTAGCATCTGGTCGACGCCCATTGGCCATACTGAAGGTGATTGGATGCAAGATGTCGAACGTTCATGCGAACATATTCCTGAAATGGAATGCGTGGCCATTTCTAGCCAGGATGTTGCACAAGCAGTCCGTCCATTATCTAATTGGAAATCTCCAGGCTTGGACGGACTGCACAATTTCTGGCTGAAGTGGCTACGTAGTTCGCATGAACGCTTGGCATCTCAATTCCAATCAGCTGTAGAATCTGGGTCGTTGCCATCATTTATGATGACTGGAATTACCCACCTGCTCTACAAGACAGGCAGTACTAGCGAGCCCGGCAATTATAGACCGATAACATGTCTACCATCGGTCTATAAACTTCTTACATCTATTCTGAGAGCTAAAATAGCTAAACATGTTGAAGACAATTCTATTATGTCAGCCTCTCAGAATGGATGTAGGAAGGGTGCTCGCGGTACTAAGGAGCTCCTCCTCATTGACATGGCCATTAGCCAACAAGTTCGCCGTAACCGAAAGGATCTGGCGGCATGTTGGATAGATTATAAGAAAGCGTATGACTCCGTGCCGCATACATGGCTTTTGAGGGTGCTAGAGTTGTATAAAGTAAATACTACTCTACGCACCTTCTTAAAGTCATGTATGGGGCAATGGAATACGATTCTTTGCTATCCAGGATGCCGAAGGATCCAGGAGGACGGCGAACGTATTAAAATTGAGCGGGGAATTTTTCAGGGCGACAGTCTGAGTCCCCTTTGGTTTTGCCTAGCCATGAACCCTCTCAGTACATTACTGGAGGGTTTAAGGTTAGGCTATAGGTTACAGAGAGGCGGTCAGGTCGTATCCCACCTGTTATTCATGGATGACCTGAAGTTATTTGCCCAATCTGAGGTCCAATTGCTAGATTTACTAAACGTAACCCAAAACTTTAGTAAGTCTATCAATATGGAGTTCGGTGTGGATAAATGTGCTGTCATTCATGTGAAGCAGGGCAGGATGGTGGAATCTGAGGGGATCCAACTCTCAGATTCCATTAACCTAAGATCGCTTCTCTTAACCGCTACCTATAAGTACTTGGGTATGTCACAGGCTTTAAGTATCAATGAAGCTGACATGAAGCAATCGTTGCAAGAGCGTTTCTTTGGCCGCCTGAAAAAAGTATTAAAAAGCCTTTTATCAGGTGGCAACAAGGTTCGTGCTTGCAACGGTTGGGTCATGCCACTTCTTGTATACTCCTTTGGCATACTCAAGTGGACTCAGTCTGAATTGGACGCCCTGGACAGAAGAGTCCGCACATTGTTGACGGCATTTCGTATGCATCATCCTCGTTCATCCTGAATGGCGTGGCTTTCTGAATATCAAGACCCTACACAACCGCGAGGTGTGCAATCTCAGAGAATATTTTCTCCGGGCGAACGGGGACATGCATCGAGATGTTGTCGCAGTGGACAATGGACTCACCCCGCTCAAGTTGGCTAAGGAGAACTGGCGCATACCTGTAGTACTCAGTACTGATGAGCGCAAGCGTGTATGGCAGAGCAAGGAGCTTCATGGCAGGTTTCATCGGGCCCTGTATGGACCCGATGTAGACCTATTGGCCTCGGTGAACTGGCTACGCTTCGGTGACCTCTTTGGGGAAACCGAAGGGTTTGTTTGTGCAATTGCTGACGAAGTTATCAAGACGAATAACTACCGGAAATATATCCTGAGGGATGGCACTACCGATATTTGCCGTGCGTGTCACCAGCCCGGTGAATCTCTCAGGCATATTGTTTCCGGTTGTTCACGTCTTGCTAACGGCGAGTACTTGCACAGACATAACCAAGTAGCTAGAATCATTCACCAGCAACTTGCTCTGAAATACAAACTTGTAGACATCGAGGTACCGTATTACAGGTATGTGGCAGAGCCAGTTCTCGAAAATGGTCATGCCACATTGTACTGGGATCGATCTATCGTCACAGACAGGACTGTTGTAGCCAACAAACCTGATATTGTGGTGATAAATCGATCAGAGCGCCTCGCAATAATTGTTGATGTCACCATTCCTCATGACGAGAATCTCGTGAAAGCCGAGAAAGACAAACAGATTAAATATCTGGACTTGGCTCACGAGATTGTCGACATGTGGGATGTGGACTCAGCAATTATTGTGCCGATAGTTGTAACGGTTAATGGCCTAATAGCCAAGAGCCTCGATCGTCACCTTAAGAGGCTCGCGTTGGGTGCTTGGGTCAAAGGTCTGATGCAAAAGGCAGTACTTCTCGACACGGCACGTATTGTGAGGAAGTTCCTGTCTCTGGAGCCCTAACCACCGGCAGCTTGGACCCTGTGCCCGTTGCTGGTGGGATCCCACGGTTTTTTTTATATTTTTAAATGTATTTAATTTTTTGTGATATATTTAAAAATGTAATTTAAATTTGATTGATGAGAGATAAATGAATAATAATAATAATAATAATAATAATAATAATAATAAATGAATCTACAAATTCAACAGTAACGCCAATAGATTTTAACCACGTGCAAAATATATTTACCGAAATGTTAATAAAATATACAGGCACAGACCCATCATGCAGACCCATAATACCTAAATTGCAAACTTCTCGACAGATGATAAAAACTGTAAATACCCTGAACGAAATAGTTGACAATCACTTACAAAACAGAGATACAGTAACATTAGAAGAAATTCACACTGTCATCTATTGTGCTGCAAAAACAGTAACAACACTACACGATAGGCAAACTAAAATTACAAAAGACAACACCTCCCGTTCACCCAACAAAAACACAACCAATACGCACAACGTTCAAAAGAAACCTCAATGGGAAAGACGTATAGAAAACAAGATCATAGCACTAAGAAAAGAAATAGGACAGCTTACACAATACTTAAATGGAAACCTTACACATAAAAAGCAACAGAAATTAAATCCTAAACACAAACCTAGACACGAATTAGAAGACCAACTCGATACAAGTAAACAGAAACTACAAGCACAAGCTAAACGACTGAACCGATACAAGAAAAGCAACCAAAGGAAGTCAGATAATATTTTGTTTAACAATAACCAAAAAATATTTTATCAAAAACTTAACACTGAGAACATTACAGTCACACAACATCCAGACATAGCAGACATACAAAAATACTGGGAAAATATATGGTCGAAACCCGTTCATCATAACACACACTCGTCGTGGGCTAAAATAGAAGAGCAAGAGATGGAGAAAATTGAACCAATGCCATTAATAGTAATCGATAAAGACGATGTAACTTTCGCAATAAAAAGAACTTTAAACTGGAAGGCACCGGGACCTGATAAAATACATAACTACTGGATCAAATACTTTACATCAACACACCAGCACATAGCAAACTCATTAAATGAACTGGTTAAAAATCCGCAAGACATACCTACTTTTCTAACACAAGGAGTAACCTATTTAAAACCCAAAGATAGAGACACTACAAACCCAGCCAAATACAGACCCATCACTTGCCTTCCCACCATTTACAAATTACTAACATCCATCATCACACATAAAATCAACTCTCACATCTCAGCAAACAAAATTATTCCAGAAGAACAAAAGGGCTGCAGCAAAGGTTCGATGGGCTGTAAAGAACAACTGATCATAGATGCCGAAATCCATAACCAAGTCAAACAGAAACACCGAAATCTATATTACTCATACATTGACTATCAAAAAGCTTTTGACAGCGTACCACACTCGTGGTTACTTCATATTCTGAAAATATACAAAATCGATGACAGTCTACTACAGTTCTTAAAACATGCAATGACCACATGGACCACAAAACTTAGTTTAAGAACCAACACCACAACACTTACTACATCACCTATAAAAATCTCACGCGGTATTTTTCAAGGCGACTCCCTTAGTCCTTTGTGGTTCTGTCTGGCCATAAACCCCCTTTCCAGAATACTTAATAACACTTCATACGGATACACAATTGACAGAGACAATAGAATCAAACTCACACACCTACTATACATGGATGACATAAAAATATATGCAAGTAATAGACAAGAATTAGACCACCTTTTAACCCTAACAGAAAAATTTAGCACAGACATAAAAATGACATTCGGTACAGACAAATGTAAAATCAATAGTATAATTAAAGGCCAGCACAGTAAAACAAATTCATTCGATCTTGAACTACAGGAAGGGAGAATAGATAGTATGGAGCCCACGGAAACCTATAAATATTTAGGATACCAACAAAGCACATCAATTAACCACACTGACATAAAAAATACATTGAAAGCAAAATACAAACATAGACTCAATAAAATACTTCACACCCAGTTATCCGCCAGAAATACAGTCAAAGCTATTAACACATATGCCATCCCCATATTAACATATTCTTTCGGCATTATTAAATGGTCAGATACAGAACTTAATTCTCTTAACACCACAACCAGAACAACATGCTATAAACACAATATACATCACATACACACAGCTGTACAACGTTTCACACTAAACCGAAAACTAGGAGGTCGGGGCTTTATCGACATTAAAAACTTACACTACACTCAGATAGATAACTTACGATCATACTTTATCAGAAAAGCCAACGACAGTACACTACACAAAGCAATCGTTAACTTATCTCACTCCGGAACACCCTTACAGTTAAACAACAATCAATTTGATCCCAAAACTAAAATCTTAAAAGAAGACCTTAAGTTAGAAAACTGGAAAAGCAAAGCACTCCATGGTAAATATCCCCACCAATTAGAACAAGATCATATAGACCGAACTGCATCAACTACCTGGCTCAATAAAGGAAACATTTTTAGTGAGACAGAGGGATTCTTTGTAGCTATACAAGATCAAGTCATTAATACACGAAATTACTCAAAATATATTTTGAAAGAGCCAATAGAAACTGATAAATGCCGACTATGCCACCAATACACCGAACACATAGATCACATCACAGGGGGCTGCAGCGCACTCGCCAGTAAAGACTACACACACCGCCATGACAACGTCGCCAAACACATCCACCAACAACTTGCACTAAAACATAACCTGATAGAAACACACACACCCTACTACAAATACAAACCGAGAAATGTGCTAGAAAACAATAAAGTAAAACTCTATTGGGATCGAGACATCATCACTGACCGCACTATCCTTAGCAACAGACCTGATATAACACTAACGATAAAAACTACTAAGACCACCTATTTAATAGATATTGCCGTTCCCAACACAAACAACTTAAAGCAAAAACACACAGAAAAAATTCAAAAATATATACCTTTAGCAGATGAAATAAAACAGATGTGGCACCAAGAAACAGTTAAGATACATACATACCACTGCAAAAATCAATTGTACTCGACACCTGTTCTATAGTACGCCGTTTCTTAAACCCGACCTCACTCGCACTTCAGAATACTACTCCAAATACAACAAACACTCCCATACCCACAAATACGCACAACATACTACGAACTTCAAACGAGACGGAAACAGATCATTCTATATCAAACCCACAAAATAATTTAATATAACTACACCATTGAACCAGAATACTTGGCTTATGCCCGTACCTGGTTCTTAATATCCAACCGACTTTTGGTTGAGTCCAAAGAAAGATTCTAAACATAATAATAATAATAATAATAAAATAATAATAAATAATAAGCCCCCTATAATCCAACCATACGTCCGAGTCGAACACCTGACTCACGTGGGGGGCGGACACGCGATCCATTTGTTACTGGCGCGGCTAACATGGCTCTGGGAACCCATTTACATGGAGATGAAGTTACGAAGTAGACGTTTAGGACCGCTTCCCGGGGGCAATCGCCGGGGCACACCTGGAGCTGACGCTGGGTGTCACAGCATAGGAACCGTCAGCGGAGAGGAGTTGAATAGGCGGGCTCCCTCCGGGTCACCCGAAAATATTACAGCCAACCAGACCAATGACATACAGACTGACAATGACAACATTAGTATAAATTCTTTCGAGTCTCTTTCAGTAGCAGAACCATACAGTCCTTCTACAATCTCATATATTCCAACTCCGGTGTCTTCTGTGGACAGAAATAGCCTCGAAACACCAACGCCAACTTTAGATGTTACACGGGAGGTGAATACCTTTATACCTGTGTCCACTAAAGCTGGTAAACCAGGAGTACGCATGAAATGGTCAACCGATGTTAATATTTTCATCATGCGTGCCTATTACTTGATTACAAAGTTAGAAACCGACATGACCTGCTACAGAAAAACTTTGCATCAATTATTCTCACAAAAATATCCGGCAATTAAAGTAACAGAACAGAGAGTATCAGACCAAAGAAGAATGATAATTAGGAACAACTATCTTTCTGAAGAACTTCTGAATAATATAAAAGAACAAGTACAGACACAACTAACGAACATGCACACCGACAGTAATAATCAACTAGGCCTATCTTCCCAACAAGAGTATTTTCTTTCACCAAACGATTACGTAGAAAGCCCAGAACTCAATTCCCAAGTAACTACAACACAAAGTACATTGCACTTAGACCATACATCCACTACTCAGACCTGTCATATATCTACACAAACAACGTTAACACATGATTTGCTACTAGAGTCAGAATTACAAATATTGCAACAAGAGTCTCCTTGCGATGAATTAGTAAAAAATCTTACTGGCGTACTTGAATGCAAGTTACTTGAATATAGCGGGATGGACCCAGTTATGAGACCGAGACTCCCTAAACTATACTACTGCAAACGATTAACCGATTTACTTACATTATTTAATAATAACATTCTGAACCGATTTCTGTCTGAAAGTTTACTCCTAACAGACATACACACGTTGACATACTGCACTGCAATGGTAATCACACAAGAGTTAGGCTACAAAATATACACTGACACTAACCGAACTACACAAAAACAATATACCGAACCACCTTGGCAAATTCGATTACAAAAAGATATCGCTAGATTAAGAGCAGATATAGGCAGGCTTTCGCAATACATTAGGGGCAATAGGTCATCAAGGCTAGAAAATATGGTTGAACAAATCTTAAAAAATAGTAGGATACACACGAAGCATGAACGTGACAATAAAACGCTAGAAGAACATCTCGACACGCTTAAACAGAAGTTAGTACTAAAATCAAAAAGATTAGCCAGATATAAAAAAGCTTTTAAAAGGAAACAAGAAAACAAATTATTTGCAACTAATGAAAAGACTTTCTATAGACAAATGAAGATTAATAAAACAGAAAATACAAATAGTAATGATACAGAAACAACAGCGACGAAAGATCAAATTGAAGAATTTTGGTCAGACGTATGGGAAAAGGAAAGTAAGCACAACGAAAATGCAGATTGGATAAAAGAAGAAGAAAACAGATGGAATGGAATAGATGAAATGGCTTTTTATGAGATAGGAGAAGACGAAATCAAGACAGTTACTGGCAAACTGCACAACTGGAAATCACCGGGTATCGATAAACTTCATAACTTCTGGTTTAAGCATTTACACATACTACACAAACCGATAGCCAACTGTTTCACTAATATCATTTTAAATAAGCATCCTATACCATCATTTTTAGCGCAGGGAATTACTTATTTAATACCTAAAGGAAATAAAAGCGACCCATCTCAATATAGACCGATCACATGCCTTCCGACAATTTATAAAATTCTCACAGCTGTTATTTCCAATAGAATTTATTCACACGCCGAAAATAATAATTTAATATCGGAGGAACAAAAAGGATGCAGACGAAACCACATGGGGTGTAAAGAGCTTCTAATTATAGATTCTGTCATTCACAAACACGCAAATCTAAACAAAAGGAATTTACACTGCACTTACATAGATTATCGCAAAGCATTCGATAGTGTTCCACACACCTGGCTCCTACAAATTCTAAAAATGTACAAAATTGACCCGCAACTAATAGACTTTTTATCACAAATAATGACATTTTGGAAAACGAACATACATCTCCGCGACAGTCACACTTCCATTGTAACTCGAGAAATTCTGATCAAAAAAGGCATCTATCAAGGTGATTCTCTTAGCCCTCTGTGGTTTTGCCTGGCCCTTAACCCATTGTCACAAATGATTAACAAAGTAAACATTGGTTACCGATTCAAACAAGCCTCTAATACAACATCTATCGGCCACCTGATTTACATGGATGACATAAAACTCTACAGCAACACAGCAAAGAACATGAAAAAACTAATAGACATAACAGCTACATTCAGTAAAGACATAAAAATGCAATTTGGCTTAGATAAGTGCAGGATCTTAAATATTAAAAAAGGCAAAATTGAACCAGGTGACTATACGCTTGAGGAAGGCCAAACTATAACATCCATGGCCACTGAGGATCTATACAAATACCTAGGATACCAACAATCTAAACAGTTAGACCACACAACTATAAAGAAAGCGTTAGTTGAAGAATATAAAAACAGAGTACTTAGAATTTGCAAAACACAGCTAACAGGCAAAAGACTAATAAAAGCGATTAATACCTACGCAATTCCGATTCTAACTTATTCGTTTGGCGTAATTAAGTGGTCAAAAACTGATCTTAATAGCCTAGAAATAAAAACCCGCACTCTACTAACAAAAAATAATTATCTGCATCCCAAATCGGCTATAGAGAGGATGTAATTGAAACGGAAAAATGGCGGTAGAGGTCTTATTGATATATCTTGCCTATGGGAAACCCAGCTAAACAATCTCAGGTCGTTCTTCTACAAAAAAGCAGCCACCAGTGAACTTCATGCTAATATTATTAATAACGATAACAAATTTACTCCTCTTAACTTGTCAACTCTAACCAGTGATTCACATACTACATCCAATCTGACTAACAGGGAAAGCAATAAGATAAACCAATGGAAATCAAAAATATTGCACGGACGTCATCCACACGATTTGCAGCAACCGTACATTGATCAACAAGCATCAAATACATGGCTTACGGCCGCAAATTTATTCCCAGAAACGGAAGGCTTTATCATCGCCATTCAAGATCAAGTAATAAACACCAGAAATTACAGAAAACATATAATTAAAGATGCTAACATGACGGATGATAAATGTCGTAAATGCCATAGACAACCGGAAACAATACAACATATTACAGGCGCATGCGCAACACTCACACAAACTGACTATACACACCGACACAATCAAATAGTAAATATTGTCCATCAGAAACTTGCTGTAAAATATAAGCTCATACAAGACACACATATACCGTACTATAATTATCGCCCTGATCCTGTATTAGAAAATAACACTCACAAAATGTATTACGACCGTGCCATACTAACCGATAAGACAATACATTACAATAGACCAGATATCACCATCCACAACAAATCAGACAATACAGCTTTCATAATTGACATAGCGGTCCCGAATACACACAATATTATGAAGACCATAACAGAAAAAATCAATAAATACTCTGATCTCAAGGAAGAAATAGCAAGAATCAGGAAAGTCAACAAAGTCTATATAATACCAATAGTAATATCAACCACAGGAGTCACACCTAAATATTTGCACCATAGCTTGAAAATGCTCGATTTACCACCAAAAATGTACATCAACATCCAAAAGGCAGCTATTTTAAATACTTGCAGGATAGTGCGGAAATTTTTGCAGAATGACGAAACTGAACCACAAATCATAGATCAAACCAACACAGATCTTTCTTAAATGACTATTACTTGGTTATTAACCCGTAATAGTCACAAAAACACCGGTTTTAAACCGAGTATACTAAAATTTCTCAAATAATAATAATAATAATAATCTGGCAACACCACGAATGTCAACGTGCTTTTTTCATCAAAGAATTTTAAATATTAATATTTCACGAATTTCACTTTATTCAAATTGTAATAATATATCGCATCTAAATTAGTATATAAAACTCAAGCAAAAGAAGGAAATATTTGGTAAAAACCACCGTAAATAAACAAATAAAGAAAAAGTGAAGAGATGACAGCCGTCACAACAAATATGACACGTCAACCAATAACAATAACAATATTTACGAAAATAAAATGGAAGATATTAGCACTCTAGTATGTTGACGAGAGCCAGGAGCAAGAGAGCACGACCAACACCTCCGGGCCCGTCGCTGAGCTCCGCCTCGCAGCCGTCGGTACCTACGCCGACAACACCGACGGCTGCAGTTGCGTCGAGCTCCAGCGACGAGTATTTCTCTCCGCCGTCGACACCGTCACCTACGCGGCGGCGTGGGAGAGGCCGGCCACCAGCGTGCTTGGGACGTCGGGGCCCACCGGCCCCAAACAGGGTCCTCGCTGCCGGTGGTAATGTGCAGCGCATGAAGTGGACGACATTAATAAACGAACATGTCATGCGCGCATATTTTGGGGCGACAGAGGGGGGCACTAACCACACTGCGTACCGTAGTCGCATGCTGTCTATGTTTCAGGCCTTGGAACCAAGCATCAACGTCACGGCTCAACGACTATCGGATCAGGTACGGGTTATCCAGCGCAGTGGCAAGTTGGATAATGCCGTGCTTGATAGGATTCGCTCAGAGTACTTACCTTCGAGCCATGCCACCCCCGTCCAGCCTATACAGACATCAGCACTGACCGCACCGCCAATAGGCGGTAATGCCGTCAGGGAGGAGGATGACATGGTTGATAATGTAAGTACCCAGTGCAATGAGGAGGTAAAGGACGCTTTGGAATGTGCTATTAGGGACTACCGGTACACTCCACTAGGTATCAGGCCTCGTCTACCGAGGTTGCCTATGCATAGGCGAAATATAGCGCTGATAAGTGCTCTTGACTCGTTATTATCAAATTATTTAGATAATAGCGAGGATCTCGGTGATACGCATTCAATCTTGTACTGTACCGCCGTGGCGGCTTGTCGTATAGCTGGTGTTAAGTTTCCTGAAACTGATACCGTTGTACGACAAAGGTCTGCTGTACCGGCGTGGCAGTGCAGGATTGAGCGGCGTATTGCCGAGGCAAGGGCACTTATTGGCAAGCTGATCTGTTTTAGGGAGGGGAATACACGCCCTAGGGTAATGCGCTTTGTGAAACGGGCTTTTTCGGGGACTAACATTAGTCCTCAAGATTATATAGCCCGGGTCACAGAGCGCATTGACTACCTAAAACAGAAAGTCTATGCATGGGCAAACCGAATTCGTAGGTTTAAGAAACGTGTGGACCGGTACATCATTAATAGTGCATTCCAGAGGGACCAAAGGTGGGTATATAGAAGTGGGGAACGACCAGATCAATGTGTGACTAATGTGCAGCGGCCAGATGCGGACGCCACAGGCATGTTCTGGCGTAGCATCTGGTCGATGCCCATTGGTCATAACGAAGGTGATTGGATGCGAGACATCGAACGTGCATGCGAACATATTCCCGAAATGGAATGCGTGGCCATTTCTAGCCAGGACGTTTCACAAGCAGTCCGTCCATTATCTAATTGGAAATCTCCAGGATTGGACGGACTGCACAATTTCTGGCTGAAATGGCTACGTAGTTCGCATGAACGTTTGGCATCTCAATTCCAATCAGCCTTGGAATCTGGATCGTTGCCAACATTTATGACGACTGGAATTACCCACCTGCTCCATAAGACTGGCAGTACTAGCGAGCCCGGCAATTATAGACCGATTACGTGTTTACCATCGGTCTATAAACTTCTTACATCTATTCTGAGAGCTAAAATAGCTAAACATGTCGAAGACAACTTAATTATGTCAGCCTCTCAGAATGGATGTAGGAGGGGGGCTCGTGGTACTAAGGAGCTCCTCCTCATTGACATGGCCATTAGCCAACAAGTTCGCCGTAACCGAAAGGATCTGGCGGCATGTTGGATAGATTATAAGAAAGCGTATGACTCCGTGCCGCATACATGGCTTTTGAGGGTGTTGGAGTTGTATAAAGTAAATACAACTCTACGCACCTTCTTAAAGTCATGTATGGGGCAATGGAATACGACTCTTTGCTATCCAGAATGCCGAAGGATCCAGGAGGACGGCGAACGTATTAAAATTGAGCGGGGAATTTTTCAGGGCGACAGTCTGAGTCCCCTTTGGTTTTGCCTAGCTATGAACCCTCTCAGTACTTTACTGGAGGGTTCTAGGTTAGGCTACAGGTTACAGAGAAGTGGTCAGGTCATATCTCACCTGTTTTTCATGGATGACCTGAAGTTATTTGCCCACTCTGATGCCCAATTGATAGATTTACTAAAAGTAACCCAAAACTTTAGTAAGTCAATCAATATGGAGTTCGGTGTGGATAAATGTGCTGTCATTCATGTGAAGCAGGGAAGGATGGTGGAATCTGAAGGGATCCAACTCTCAGATTCCATTAACCTAAGAACGCTTCTCTTGACTGATACCTATAAGTACTTGGGTATGTCACAGGCTTTAAGTATCAATGAAGCCGTCATGAAGCAATCGTTGCAAGAGCGTTTCTTTGGCCGCCTGAATAAAGTTCTGAAAAGTCTTTTATCAGGTGGCAACAAGGTTCGTGCTTGCAACGGTTGGGTCATGCCACTTCTTGTATACTCCTTTGGCATACTCAAGTGGACTCAGTCTGAATTGGACGCCCTGGACAGAAGAGTCCGCACATTGTTGACGGCATATCGTATGCATCATCCACGTTCATCCGTGATGAGGTTGTACATCCCGCGGAAGTGTGGGGGTCGTGGCTTTCTGAATGTCAAGACCCTACACAACCGCGAGGTGTGCAATCTCAGAGAATATTTTCTCCGGGCGAACGTGGACATGCATCGAGATGTTGTCGCAGTGGACAATGGACTCACCCCGCTCAAGTTGGCTAAGGAGAACTGGCGCATACCTGTAGTACTCAGTACTGATGATCGCAAGCGTGTGTGGCAGAGCAAGGAGCTTCATGGCAGGTTCCATCGGGCTCTGTATGGACCCGATGTAGACTTATTAGCCTCGGTGAACTGGCTACGCTTCGGTGACCTCTTTGGGGAAACCGAAGGGTTTGTTTGTGCAATTGCTGACGAAGTTATCAAGACGAATAACTACCGGAAATATATCCTGAGGGATGGCACTACCGATATTTGCCGTGCGTGTCACCAGCCTGGTGAATCCCTCAGGCATATTGTTTCCGGTTGTTCACGTCTTGCTAACGGCGAGTACTTGCACAGACATAACCAAGTAGCCAGAATCATTCACCAGCAACTTGCTCTGAAATACAAACTTGTAGACATCGAGGTACCGTACTACAGGTATGTGGCAGAGCCAGTTCGCGAAAATGGCCATGCCACATTGTACTGGGATCGATCTATCGTCACAGACAGGACTGTTGTAGCCAACAAACCTGATATTGTGGTGATAGATCGATCAGAGCGCCTCGCAATAATTGTTGATGTCACCATTCCCCATGACGAGAATCTCGTGAAAGCCGAGAAAGACAAACAGATTAAATATCTGGACTTGGCTCACGAGATTGTCGACATGTGGGATGTGGACTCGGCAATTATTGTGCCGATAGTTGTGACGGTTAATGGTCTAATAGCCAAGAGCCTCGATCGTCACCTTAAGAGGCTTGCGTTGGGTGCTTGGGTCAAGGGTCTGATGCAAAAGGCAGTTCTTCTCGACACGGCACGTATTGTGAAGAAGTTCCTGTCTCTGGAGCTCTAACCACTGGCAGCTTGGACCCTGTGCCAGATGCTGGTGGGACCCCACGGTTAATTTTATATTTTTAAATGTTTTTTTTTTTTAGTGAATGATATATTTAAAAATGTAATTTTAATTTGAAAAATAGGAAATAAAGATGATAATAATAAAAATATTAACCCCTCTGGGGCAGTTGTTATCTCATCATGAGACTAACGCAATTTCAGAGGGCAGAGTAACAGCTTTCAAACATCACCTTTGTCTTGTGATATATATTACAGGATAGAAAGAAAGCTTACAAACCGCAGGGCAGCTTTGTGGCGAGCTGAATGTGTGTGGCGACACTGCGGTCCCGAATACTTCAGGGAGTCGATCAGGGCCTCGTCTCCGGCTTGCCTTTACTGGCAGGTCGGAGTGGATATCCAAGAGCGCCCGCAGGACTCTCGACTCTAGCTTGCCTTAGTCGGCCGGCCAGAGGGAAGTCGCAAGAGCTATTTGCTCGGGGGTGGAAGTGTCATTGTCAAGGGCGTAATTACGGGGAAACCCGCTCCGGGTCACGACCCGCGATGGCGAAACCGGTGCCGCACCGCTCTACACCCCTAGCCGCTCACACCGGTGTTGCCCTCTTGTTGCCTTTATGGTAGAGTTTGTTTGCCTTGGCGGCTATTTAGAGAGGGTCCATCTAGTGAGCTGGCGAGTCACCGTCTGCCCCTTTTCGACGTACTATAAGAGTACTTAGGGCAGACGCCGGCATTCATCCATAGTTTTCATCTAAACCCATCCATTAAACATCCATCCCAATAGATCAGAGTAATTAGTTTCCATATAAGTAGCAATAGGCCCTCACCTGCTGCGGCTAACCTGTGACTGTACTTAATAGTGCGGTGATGGAGGCGCCTCAGTAGGTGTCCCATTACATTCTAGATTAAAACTCTCAAAGGGCCTCTGCGCGTTGGACCTATGTCTCCGTGTACGCCTGCTAAAGGGCCGGGTATTGTTCTAACAAATTAGAATAATACCCGAGAAAGAGAAACAAATAATAATAATAATAATAATTTATTTATCAGAAAACACAAGGGTACAAAAAATATACTCATACATAATTAAACTTAAGGCTACAGTTTTCCTATTGATTGGGAAGAACACCAGTCTCCTGTACTAGTTAGAAAACTGTATCACAGGAGATTGGGTCTCTCTTTCAAAATTATTTATAGGTAGGTAAGTATATTAAAGAGATGCAATATTAGTACAGTATTCAAAAGTAAACAATATAATTAAATTAAGGTAAGATATTAAGCTTAGTTTCTAATTTATAAATAAACAATAAAATTGATCATTATAATCGCTTGCTAATCATTTTATGGAAGAAGCACGAGCATCATATGTATAAAACAGTGGGTCGGCGGAATTGCTAATAGTGTCAATGTTATTGTATTTAGCAATATAATTATTAATTAAGTTTATAACATCTATGTATGCATTTTATAAAACTAAGTGTATTCACAATACCTATTACAATGTTAGTAGGTCACTATGCTAATGGAATGATGTTAAGTACATAAAATAACTATTATGATTGAACAGAAAGATGAATATTAAAAGCAAATTATTTACGTAGGATGATTAAATCACATATATAATAATGTTATAAAGCTATGTTGCGGCGCTCCTAGGCGCCTTCGTAGTCTATGGTATTAATATACCTGATTTCGGCAGCCTTTCTAGCCGGGCAGTCGACGTCACCCGTAGAGTGATTGCTCGGTTTGTTGAAGCGTAGGCACGTTGCACATTTAGGTGCTTGTGATTTGTTATTGCAGTCCTGGAGCGAATGTCCTTCTTCAGCACAATGTCCGCATGTAGAGGTCACATTCTTGCAAGTCTTAGCCGCATGACCGTACTGCTGACATTTATAGCACCTGGTCACAAGTGTGAAGTCCCTTACCGGACAGGAGGTCCAGTTGATGAATATTCTGTTCTGTGTGATCAGGGCTTTACGGATTACGGCTGTTACCTCTAATATAAGATTGCAGAATTCAGAGTCTCTCTTGCCCGATTTGTGGCTCAGTTTGATATTAGACAAAAATGTATCCTGGGTCATACCTGGTAATTTATCAGCGATGTTCTGCTCAAAAATACATTTAAAGACCTCATTTTCGCGCATTGCTGTCGGGACTCCTATTATAATAATGCGTGGTTTACGCTTGTATGGTTCATCGATCTTTAAGCCTGATGCAGCGAGTTGGACTGATTGATTCAATTTTTCTATATCAGTTTTCGTTTCCGTGCTTATTATTACACCTCCATTCCTGGTCTTTCGGACACCGCGAACTTGTAGTTTCATTTCTTCAGGCCTTATGATTTTCTGCACCATACTTTTTGTGTCCTCGCTTGTTTTTGAAGTATCACTAGGGTAAATAGCTACCGAGCTTAGACTATTTGGTCGAATGTAGCTGTTGGCTCCCTTTTTCACCATATCTGCAAACGATGTACTGGCTGGACCTTGTTTGGCGTTCGAATCCTGGATGGTCTGCTTTATCTGGGCTAACTCCTCCATAAGGTCTTGCTTTTCTGTCAAAGCTGAAAGGGCTTGGTGGTTTTGCAATGCTTTTAGCTTCAATGACTGGTATTGAATTATCATTTTGGACACACTCTGTGCAACATTGCGGCAGTTGGTATTGATCTTCAACTTTTGCTCGGTGTTAAGCTTACCTTCAGAGGCGATAGCACAAACTTCATTAAGACTCTGCTCAATAGTTCCTAACCAGTTCTGTAACTCCGGTGTTGAGATCATTTCTCTTCTCTCTTCATGGTCTTGTCTCTGATGTTGAGAGGTCTTCGGTGCTGGGGTTGGTGGTGGAGAGCGGAGTGTTCTATCACTCCTACTAAAGGGACTATCCATGTTGATGAAGTTACTTGTATTTTATTTGCAACTGTTCATTATGTAAACAAACTGCTTTATTGTAATGACAAAGCGCCTACCACATCAAAAACGCAATAGATCTAGGTCAACGTAAATTTATATTATTGTTATAGAGCACACGTCTGTATGCAACGGCGGCTAATCCGTAATGATCAATCAATATATTGAACCTATTAATTTTGTTGGACAGTAGATACCTGTCACTTGCCTGCACTTGCAGTAAACAGGCTAATACTTTGTTGGTTTCAAAGAATTAAGAAAAATTAAGTTTTGATTGTTAATTTTATTTAACGCTTGTCCGGGCTCTTTTGAATTATGATTATGTCAGCTATCAAGGACTTGCGAGCGGCTGCTGGTGCTATTGCATCAGATTTGCGCTGGTTTGCCTCGGCCAGTGCCTTAGTGAACCGGCCTGATCGCCAGCAGGCCTTACTACAAAGGTACGAGCGGATTGACGATCGCCTGGCAAGTGTGGAACAGCAATTCCGCACTTTCAGCGCTTGCTGTCTCGAAGTGTCAGTCAACGATTTCACCGCTGACCAGCGAAATAAGGTCAGCGAAGCCCAGGTCTTAGACCTGTATGATGCTGTCTCCAATAGTGCGAGACAACTAGTTGCCGATAGGGAAGGGCAACCCGGCCTGAAGCAGGAGCTTCCTAGGTTAGCACCGGGGCTGGTGAGTAGGCTCCCTACTTTGGACCTCCCCCATTTTGATGGCTGCCTAGGAAGCTACCTGGGCTTCGTTAATTTGTTCAACAGCCTGGTCAATGACAGGACTGACCTTCGGCCAGCACAAAAATTGGCATATTTAATGTCGGTTCTGGATGGGGAGGCCAAGGGCCTCATCCAGCATCTGCCCGGGTCTGACGAGGCGTACCAGACGGCTCGGGACCTAATTACCCGTAGGTACCATAATAAACGTGGCCTCGCCGACACGCACATCGAGCAGATTTTGGGTTTGCCGACGCTCACCCGGGTCTCTGGGTTGCGCACCCAACTTTTGAACCCGCTTTCGGTGGCCATCAACGCACTTAAGTGCCTTGACCTGCCCGTGCACCAATGGTCCTATCTATTGGTGCACATTGTGCTGAAGAAGCTGCCTGCCGACCTGAGGTCGCGTTTTGAACAGCGCTTTGGTAGGGTTAGCGCGACCCATCTGCCCCCCTTTGCTGACCTGGAGAGGTTCCTGGAGGATGAGTGCCGGGTCTTGGACAACTCCGGTGGTGACACGCCGGCTAAGACGCAGCCGCCCAAGGTCAAAGAGCAGGCTCGCGTTCACACCCGAGCCAATGTTGACCGGCGCCCTCCTCGCTTTGCAGTCACGCAGAGCCCAGTGGAGTGCTCCTACTGCAAGGTCACGGGGCACAGAACGGCCAGTTGTAGGGCATTCTTGGACCTGCATGTCGCCTCTCGTAGGTGCATCGCGAATGCCCGGCGCCTTTGCTTCGCCTCGCTTAATTGATCACCGCTCACCCCGCTTGGAGAACCGTAGCGTGCGCACGCCTCCTCTCTCTCGCGCACCTGAATGTGCTGTTCAGCGTCACCAGCACCGTGACTGCTGCCCCAGGTATTCCCCTCCTTTGGCGGAGCGTCCCCGCCTTGACTCGCGCCCACCTCGTTTTGGGCGGGTGCGTCATTATGACCCCCCACTGATGGCGCGCGGATCAAGTCATCGCGCCTTTGAGGACTTCAAGCCGCACCCTCGCTTTGACTTGCCTGGTCCTGGCCAACGGTCGCCGCCCAGGCAACAATAGGTCATTGACCCCTGCCCTATAACGCCAACCTCCGCCATTGAGACCGTTATCATACCAACGGTTGCTGTTCGGGTCTGGGGACCCACGGGGACCTCTGTTGTTGTCCGTGCTATATTGGACACAGGTTCACAAGGTTGCATTGTTTCCACTTATTTGGTAGGGCAGGTCAAATTAAATATGGGCTCTTTTCCGAATTGTATACGGGGCATAGGTGACGTAGCCTCTAATGTTGAAGGGCAAGTTAAGGTTTTGTTTGGCCCTGTTGAATCTTCACATCCGAGGATTAAAACCTCGGCTATTGTGCTGAAGAATATTTTGGGTATGCATCCACAGAAGCAGCTACCTGCTGCTGTGGTGAATTTGACATCGGGATTGGAACTGGCGGACCCCAAATTTGACACACCGGGACAAATCGACTTGTTGGTTGGCTCTGATATCCTCGGTGGAATTTTGATTGGTGGGAAACGGGTCTTGGTGCCAAATGGTTTGACTGCCATCCCGACCATTTTTGGATTTGCCTTGATGGGACCTGTACCTAGGGACCCCCCTCCACCCGAACTTGATAATTTGTTGGCTGTAGGCTCTGCTCTCTCTGATGCAGTTTAGAGGTTTTGGGAGGTAGAGGAGCCCCCTCAAGCTGCCCGTTTGAATCCAGAACATGAGGAGTGCGAGCTGTTCTTCCAGAACAACACTGGTCGACTCCGTTCTGGTCGGATTATCACGAAGCTGCCCTTTCTGTCTGTTCGGCCTCCGCTTGGTGAGTCACGACCTTTAGCCGAAAAGAGATTGTTGGCTATGGAGCGTCGCATGGGTCGTGATCCGGAGCTCAGACAGAAGTACATTGAGTTCATGAGAGAATATGAACAGTTGGGACACATGTCTGTGTCAAATTTGGATTGGCGTTCGGTGGAGCACTACTTTCTCCCGCATCATGCGGCATTGAAGCCATTGACTGGGAAGTTGCGCACAGTATTTGATGGTTCTGCGCAGACTTCTACGGGCGTATCCTTGAACCAGTGCTTGCATTCTGGTCCCAAGTTGGTCAAGGACCTTTGTGACGTCATCACCAGCTTCCGACGACATCACGTTGTCTTTGTGGCCGACATAAAAATGATGTTCAGGCAGACTATTATCCACCCTGATGACCGTCGCTTCCAGCTGATCCTTTGGAGAGAGTCTCCTCGTGATCCCATGGTCGTCTACGAGCTCAATACTAATATGTACGGGTTAAGGTCAAGCTCCTACTTGGCAATTCGTTCTCTTTGGGAGCTCGCAGACCGCGAAGGCTTACGTTTCCCACGAGCCTCCGCCATCTTGAAGGACGATATTTACGTCGATGACATTTGCTCGGGCGCCTCCACAGCGGACGAGGCGATCCTCCTGCGGGACAAATTGATAGGTATTTTGGCCTCCGCTGGTTATGAGTTGCGCAAATGGATTTCCAACTCACCAGCGCTTTTGGAAGGCTTGCCAGAGGATCATCAGCAGGATCCACATCTATTTGAGATTGTTGACAACCCCGCCATGATGGCTGTTCTCGGCGTTCAGTACAGACCAGTCCAAGACATCTTTACGTATAACGTAGACTTGAAATTGCCTTGTTCTTAGACTAAACGTCTCGTGTCGTCTACTGTCGCCAGAACCTTTGATCCGAACGGTTGGATTTGTCCTATCATATTTTGGGCAAAATGCTTCTTGCAGAAGCTTTGGACAGCAGGATTGACCTGGGACGAACCTCTACACGGCACTCTTGTTGAGGAATGGACCTCTTTTGTATCCTCACTTCCTGCCGTCAACGAGATCTCCTTGCCTCGTCCCATTCTTCCTCCCGGGAAGTACAAGGCCACCCTTCACGGGTTTTGTGATGCCTCGGAACGTGGTCACGCGGCCGTGGTGAACTTGCGCACAGTCAATGCCTCAGGTCAGGTGAGGGTTTCCCTGATCATGGCAAAGAGCAATGTTGCACCCCTCCGGACATCTTTGACCATTCCGAAATTGGAGCTCTCGGGAGCAGCCCTACTTGTACGCTTATTGAACCACGTGTCCAGTACTTTGGGTAAAAGCATTTGTATTAATGGGACCTACGCCTGGACAGACAGCCAAATTGTTCTTTGTTGGTTGAAGGCTTCTGTCCACACCTTGGAGGTATTTGTCGCTAATCGCGTTTCCCAAATCCAAAAATCCGAAGTCAAAATTGTTTGGAGACACGTGCCAGGTGAGCTCAACCCCGCTGATTGAGCCTCGCGCGGATGCTTGACGCCTAGTTTGATAGGTCATTCGCTGTGGTGGGGTCCGGAATGGTTGAGTCGACCAGAAACTGATTTGCCTCGAACGCCAGTTTTGAATACTTCTAATTTGCCGGGTCTACGAACACTCGCTCTTGAGAAGGTGGAATGCGCCTTCGACCCCGATTTTTTGTTGAATCGTTACAGCTCCCTCGACAAGTTGTTAGGTGTTACTGCTTGGATAAAGCGTTTTGTTTTTAATTTTAGGCACCCACAACAAAAACGTCTGACACCGTTTCTTTCACCACAGGAACGACAGGAGTCCCTCACCTTTTGGGTTTGTTCTGTGCAGTTGGCGCATTTTGAGAAGGAGATTGCTATCCTTAAGTCAGGTAGATCGAAATTATCGGGAGCTGTATCTAAATTGAACCCCTTTTTGGACGATACGGGTCTCTTGCGCGTTGGAGGGCGTCTCAAGAACGCCAACCTCCCTTACGGGGCTCGTCACCCCCTTTTGTTACCTAAGGACGGTCATTTGGTACGCTTGTTAGTAACTGACCGTCACCTTAAAAATTCGCATGCTGGTTGTAATGCGCTCTTGGCCATTTTGCAACGCGAGTTTTGGATTTTGTCTGCCCGAAGAATTATTCGGAGTGTAGTCTTTCGCTGCATCCCTTGCTATAAGCTGAAGGCTTCTACCATGTAGCCCTTGATGGGAGACTTACCGGCAGATCGCGTAACTGAGAGCAGGACGTTTGACGGTGTTGGCACGGACTTCGCAGGTCCCTTTTTGGTGAAAACGTCGACACTTCGAAACAGCAGGAC
Source organism: Euclidia mi (assembly GCA_944739405.2). NCBI lineage: Eukaryota > Metazoa > Arthropoda > Insecta > Lepidoptera > Erebidae > Euclidia > Euclidia mi. Next base: position 13,503,577 of record OX123203.2, read on the forward strand.
TGTCAAGGCCTACTTGTGCGTTTTTGTTTGTCTCTCCACAAAGGCCGTACACTTAGAACTGGTCTCCTCACTTACGACCGAGGCGTTTGTAGCCACATTTGACAGATTTGTATCCCGCAGAGGGCTGCCTTCCTTGATCCGTTCTGATTGTGGCACTAACTTCAAGGGCACCTATAATTATTTGAATGATGTTGTTAATTTCCTTGAAACCAACAAGGCTGATATAGGTGATAGGCTTGCCCGACGTGGGATAAATTGGTTGTTTTCCCCACCAAATTGTCCACACTGGGGTGGTATTTTTGAGGCCGCTGTAAAATCGGCCAAAACACACTTGCGCAGGACAATCGGTGAATCTGTCCTTACATTTGAGGAACTCGCAACTGTGTTTTGTAAGATTGAGGCCGTTTTGAACTCTCGGCCATTGTGCCCGATCTCCTCAGATCCGAATGATTTGGAGGCCCTTACGCCGGGCCATTTTTTGATTGGTCGCCCACTTGTCGCCTTGCCTGAGTACCCCTATATTGATACGAGACCTGGTCGTCTCTCGCGTTTTGAAATGGTACGGCAGATTACTCAGAGCTTTTGGAAACGCTGGAACTTGGAATATGCAAATATTCCAAGTTCCAGCGTTTCCAAAAGCTCTGAACTCCAGCAACGCGTTAAGTGGACCAACAAGACCGATCCACCCAAGATTGGTGACCTCGTTTTGATCAAGGAGGCTAACCTTCCGCCACTCAGATGGCGCAGGGGGCGCATCCTTCGTTTGGTAACTGGGGCTGATGGAGTTCCCCGATTTGCTGAGGTCTTGGTGGACGGTTCGATTCTGAGGAGAGCGGTTGCAACATTGTCACGTCTACCAACCGATTAGCGGACCGGTAGGCCGGTCCGGGGCGGGTGGATGTTTGAAATAGAATTAGTTAAATTATTATAAGTCAAATCGATTATATCGATTAAGTAACATTTTGTTTAGTCTATTGGAAATTTCTGACAATGGTCACACTGAACTGTCAACCCCTTTTTTTTTTTCGGAAAAGACTTGATTGTGAGCACACCTTTTGCATTTCGTGTGAATTGTTTAATTGAACTAAATTGAGTAACCTCTCGTGAAACTGCCGCTTTTGATTTGTCCGGCACTGATCAGTCCGTCTTTAAGATAATTATGCCAACATAAAATGTATGCCTAAAAAAATTATGCCGTTGTATTATTATGCCAAAACAAATTGTGCCAAAATTGTTATGTCGAATTATATTAGGACAAAGAACATTATGCAAAAAGAAGGGATCCCGTTCCGGTGTACGCGCGTGTGTGTAGGCTTACATTTTTGCATCTATAAAATAGTTGATGGATTAGGGATGTGAGTAGCATTTTATGTTATTAAGAACGTGTTTTTTATTACAGGTTGCCTTTTAATGACGTCACAAGAAAACTGTGGATAAATTCCGTTGGACAGCCTAGTTTGATTTAGCAGAAGTACCATCGTATTTGTTCACGTCATTTTGAGAAAGATTGTTTTTTAAAGACAGAAAGCACCTGGCGTCGTTTAAAACAGAAAGCTGTGCCTACATTACATTTATGCCCGGACATTGCACACCCGTTAGAATTATTTATCCAAAGCTAATCAAAAAGTTTGTATTTTAGTTTAAACATATTAATAAAATATAATAATTACAACGATTTTAATTAATCTACCTACTTCTATATTATTTATCATATTAGTGCTATCCTGACTGATCAAAGACGTCGTGCCTTGTAGTCCGCTACATAATATTCTACCATAAAATATAATATTCTTTCACATTCACACAACATCATCTGGTTCCAAACTAAGCATATCTTGTACTACGGGTACTAGACAATCGATAAACATGCATATATACTTTTCTGTAAATATATTACATATTACACATAGTATCTACCATCCAGACCAAGACAAACATCCATATTCATGCACACAAATGTTTGACTTGAGCGGGAATCAAACCCGCAAGCTTCGGCGTGGCAGTTGGATTACCTACAGCTCTAAAAAAATCGAGCAGTGTCCAACGTTAGCGATAGCAAGCAACGTGATATGATGCGACGCAAACAAACTGCCAAAGCTTTCCGTGCCGCATTAGCCAATCTGGTATAATTCGTACAATACATAATCTAAGTGACAGTTTCTTAGCATCGCATCGCAACGCATCGCTCATTAGTTTATGAATACTTTCTGTCCATAGATTTTATGACTAAAACGAACAATTAAACACGTGATTTTTTTTAGTTCTGTCTGTCTGCCAAGTCTTTGCAAATCACTGTCAGACGCTGACAGCACAAACTACAAATTCAATATTTTAGTTGTTTACTTCTACGGCTTAAATATATCGACACATACTAAAGTTAGACATTTGACCAAAAATATTTATCGATAAATCATCACTGTTACGAACAACACTCGGTTTCCTAACTCTATGTTTTGTCTACTGTCTGGCTACCACAAGACTGCTATAAGATCGTGCTGCTAAACCTATCGATAGCTCTTTCTATCATACTGCATGTGCCATAAGAAAGAAGATATCAATCATAGCAACCGCTGTTGTTATTTTGAGTGTTACTTCTATGACTTAATAAGGTTATATTTCTTTGGACTATATATATTACCTATGTAAATAGACGGAGGAATCCTATCACTCAAAGGTCTAGCATAGGTGACCGCGTTGTGTCCCATTACCCGTCAAAATTTAAAAGAACTTCATTTGAAACTTTGATACTTCGTTCATAGACATTTTGATTTATTCGTATAAAGATTGTGACACATAAACATAGTGACGTTATAACTTTATCGATACTTTTATTTTACAGACTAGCTTCGGCCCACATACTCTCCGATGTGGGTGACAGTTATTGCAAAAAAAGGAAGCCTTTGCACTATTGTGATGTAGAAGCTATACCGCAATATTTCTTTGAAAAATAAGTATACTTGAATACAATTATATATCTCAAGAAAAGTGTTTTCATCGATCATCACAAACTTTCAGCTATCGCACACAGGATATCGCTGCCTTCACCTACAACCTTTACTGTAACTTTAAAAATATGTAATACTCGTACATATTTTGATGGTGAGACTAATCCTCCTCTGTCTTTTACTTTTATAAAAATAATTACATAAACCTGCAGTACTGCAGATTTGTGTAATAATTTTTATTAATATTCTATTCTCTTATTTCTATTATTCTCTTCGGTGAAACCAAAGGTTTTGTCACCATAATTATGGACGAAGTTGTCATGAGAAACAACGACCGATAGTATATACTGACGGACGGTGCGATTGACATGTGGCGGGCATGTCACCAGCCGGGGGAATCTCTCAGACATATAGTATCCGGTTGTTCTAGTTTTGCCAATGGCCAGTATTTGCACAGACACAATCAAGTGGCCAAGATAATCCATAAGCCCTTAAATATAATCTCATTGGTTCACCGTACTACAGATACAGATATGTGTCCGACCCAGTTCTCGAAAAAATGGCCGTACGTTGTTGTCCTGCTATAGGTCTATCATTACAGACAGGTTTATTGTAGCCAATAAGCGTGATATTGTAGTGATCGACCGAGCAGATCGGCTCGCATTGATAGACGTTATTACCATATCGCATGACAGCAATCTCGTAAAAGCAGAAAAAGAGAAGGAGTTCAAATATTTGGGCCCAGCTCATGAGATTGTCGATATGTGGGATGTGAACTCGGCGATCATTGTGCCGGTAGTGGTGTCAGTAAATGGACTAATCGCCAAGAGCCTTTACCAACATCTAAAGATGCTCACACTAGGCAGCAGAAAAACTAATATTTTTAACAAAAACACTTTTTGAGTTCGGTGCCAGTTAGAAGTGTTGATGGGTGTTGGTTGGTTGAGACGGAAACACATATCTAATATCTTTTGGGAACACTTTATTATTTTGTTACACGGAGTACATTTTGTTAGCAGTAAGAACATAGGTGAAAACAAAAGACACACGCCGCATCGCCATGACAGAGAACAAGACAAACGAATATAAAATAATCCATAAACAACTAGTGGTGTGACATTGTACCTTTAACACCCTTCCTCGATGGCACATCACTACTTCTGAATATAAACTTGAAACTTCTATTATGTATTTCAAAAATACTTTGTTACCTCCTCCACCTATACATAAATTAAAACAGCTCACCCCTACACCTCTCAAACCTAACCCTACTCAAATGTTTAGTACATATACCAGCAACTTGGTTTTCACTTTCAATGTATTTGAGAATCACAACTTTCTTATCAACTTTATCTCTTATAAAATGTAACCTTAAATCTATATGTTTTAACCTTCTATGGTGCTCTGGATTCTTAGCGATGTGAATGGCAGATTGATTGTCTTCATACATAATTATATTGTTACATTCTAAATTAATTTCAGTTAATAAATTTTTAACCCAGCACCCCTCACATATACTTCGAGCTAAAGCAACATACTCCGCCTCAGTTGAAGACATCGCCACACACTGCTGCTTACTGGAAGACCATGAGACTGTACTGCCATATACCTTCATTATATATCCCGATGTAGACTTCCGGTTATGTTGATCTCCTCCCCAATCAGCATCAGAATAGCCGACTAAAGGCTCTTTTGCACCATTCCTATAAACTAACTTAAGACCTATAGTTCCTTTAATGTACCTTAACATTCTCTTTAATCCCTTCCATACATCATCATTTGCACAAGCCTGATATCTACTCAAATAACTTAAAGCATAACATATGTCAGGCCTGGTACCTAGCATACCATACATAAGACTTCCAATCAGTTCTCTACACTTTCTTGTCAACTCCAAGTTCCCTTGATTAATCTTTTAAATTTTTGCACCTGGTTCCATAGGTGTAGAAACCGGCTTGCAGTTTTCCATCTTATATTTCTTTAGTATTTCTTTCAAATAATTCTCCTGATCAATTTCAATGCAATTTTATTTCTTCTTAATGTTAATGCCTAAATACTTGGACACTCCATTCATATCCTTCATATCAAAATTTTCTTTAAACACTTCCTTTATCTTCTCAATTTCTCTTCTGTCTTCTGAGATCAAAATTATATCATCGACATATAATAATATATAAAATTTAAGACCTTGCTTGTAGTATAAACAATAATCACACTTGCTGCGAATAAACCCTTCCTGTATCATTAGTTTATCAAACCTCTCATTCCAATATCTAGGTGATTTCTTGAGTCCATATAAAGATCTCTCTAACTTCAGTACTTTACCATCCTTTATCATACCTTTAGGTTTTTCAAGATATACTTCCTCTTCTATTCTTCCATTTAAGAAGGCACTCTTCACATCCATTTGTTGTATATGTAAGTTCTACTTGGCTGTTATGGCCAGTAATATCCTCAACGTTGGTAACTTTGCCACTGGAGCATACAATAGGGTAGTTTCCAGGGTCAAAATAATTACATTTTATTTAGTCCGTATTTTAAATTATTAAATTAATTATTAAATATTGGACACGTATTTTTTCTTTTTTCGATTAAATAAAAAATAACAAAGATATAGCCCATTAAAGTTACGTGTGACGTCATCTAGTGCGAAAAAATGCAGCACGGCGTGACGTTATACGTAACTTTAATGAGCTTTATCTTGGTCATTTTTTGATTTAATTTACAAATAAAAAAATACGTATCGCTTATTTTTGAATAATCTAAAGGACGGACTTATAATTTTTTTTTGTCAACTAGCCTATTCCGAATGATCAAATGTTTCTTTTTGCTTAAATCCTCTTGCTACAAGACGTGCCTTATAAATTTCTGTATCTTCATCCTTCTTTATTTTAAATACCTACTTACTGTCGATTGTCTCTTTCCCTTTAGGTAACTCAGTCTCAATCCATGTATTATTTCTTTTCAGTGCTTCTAACTCATTGTTAATGGCTTTTACCCACTTGCTTCTGTCTTTGACAGTAATTGCCTCTTCATAACTTAGTTCCTCTTCTCCTTGGGCTAACATTTCTAATTCATAATCATAGGTCCAGTTGAGTTTCTTTACCCTTCTTCCACTTCTTGTTTTCCCTTCCTCCAGCTCTAGTTCATCTGCACTTAACCATTCTTCATCAAGATACTCTTCTTTATGCTCCATGTCTAAATCTAGGCTGTCTTCACATCTTTCCACTTCTATAACTGACTTCCCTTCTTTTTCGGGTTCTTCAACTTGTTCTTCACATGCTTGCTCTTGTTCTTCTGCCACTGTATCTTCTTGTCCTACCTCTTCCTTTTCTTCAACTATCTTCTCTCCATCCACTGCTTCTTCCTCCTCTACCTCCTCTGTATAATAGAACTTCTCATCCTTCTTTACTCCTTGCATGAATATGACATCTCTTAGTGTTTCCACAGTTCCTTCATCTTCAAACCATATTCTATATTATCCCTTAGTATTAACTCCATAGCCAACAAACCTACCCAGTTTTCCTTTTGGATCCCATTTGCATCTTCTCTGTTTTGGAATATGAGTATACACTTCATCACCAAATCTTCTTAAAACATTTATATCAAAACTCTTCTTATATAGAAGTTCATAAGGTGTCTTACCCTTCTGGCTGCTAGAACCTGTCCTATTTATTGTGTACACTGCATTATGGACTGCTTCTGCCCATAAGTTCTTGCTAACATTTGCATTAATCAACATTGTCCTTTCAAATTCCACAATTGTTCGCATCTCCCTCTCTATTCGCCCATTCTGTTCCGGTGTATAAGCAATGGTAGTCTCATGCACAATGCCTTTCATTCTGAACAGATACTCCAAATCCTTATTCTTAAACTCTCCACCACCATCTGATCGGAACTTCTTGACCTTACACTCAAACTCATTTTCAAATTGCTCAAGAAACTCAGTTATTCTTTCTTTCGTCTCATATTTATTCTTAAGGAAGTATAATTTTTTTATAAAATTTATTCTTAAGGAACCTGTAGTTACTGTAGTCATCCTTCAGCAATAAAAAATATGATGCTCCACCCAGAGACCGCGTCTCCATAGGTCCGCTTAAGTCTCCATGCACCAGCTGCCCTGGCCGCTCTGCTCTGCTGACACTGTTAGAAAAAAGTAACCTATGCTGTTTCCCTTGTATACAAGACATGCATTGTTCAATTTGCCCTTCATATTTAACATTATTTTTAATAAGAATTTCTTTGACATGTTTCACATTTTGATGAGCTAACCTCTCATGCCATAAAGATAAACTTAATAGTGCCAAGCTCTCTCCATAAATTTTCATCTTTAATTCCATCATATATAAACTTCCTACACGTTTAGCTTAAGCCATTACTACACCTTTTAAGAAAAAAATACAATAATTTTCATTTGACACCACTGTATATCCACTATCAACTGCCCTACTCAATGAGAACAAATTTGCATTTAGTCCTGGCACAAACAAAACATTATACATCACAGAAATTATAAAATCTGATCCATTATATGCTAAGCAATGTATATCTCCAACCCCTTCAACTTTTAATCTCTTGCCATCACCAACAACTACTTGTTTGTCAACTTTACGGAAATTATAAAACAAATTTTTATTATATGACATGTGATCACTTGCTCCTGAATCCATAATAAACCTCAAATTATTTTTATACTCTGGCTCCTGGACTATAAATGCATTCCTTATGTTACTCTTTTTAAAATTGTTATCTTTTGGTGTATTATTACTACTTGCTTTACAGTCTCTAGCTAAATGTCCAGTTTTATTGCAATTGAAGCATTTTCTCTGGCGACACTCACTTTTAAAATTACCATTTTTACCACACACATAACACTTTCTACTGTTGTCACTCTTGTTAAACTTGCTGACAAATGCTGTTAAACTTGCTGTGGGTTCTGACTTACTGTAGCCCTCCTCTTCAATTAACAATCTTGACGTTAATTCTTGTAGATTTTGTTGACCCTCTGGAACAGATTCCCAAGCACTCACAAAATTACGGTACTTCTCTGGCAATGACATTAAAACCTTGGTAATCATCATCTTTTCTGATGGCTCTTCATTTAGACTTCTTAATTGACCACTAATTTCTTCAAGTTTTGAAATAAACTTTATCACTGGTTTCTCAAAAGTCATGTTAAAGAATCGCTGCTGTACAAGGTGAACACTAACCTGTGATGACGGCTGATACAACGTTATTAACTTTTTCCACATCTCATTACTTGTGCTACACGCTGCCAAGTATGACAGAACCTTCTCGTCCATCCTTGTCACTAAAATTTCTTGCGCCTTACAATCCCTCTCTTCAAACGATTCTTTATCTTTTTCATTTTTCTTCTCTAACATAGTCTCAGTTCCCGTAACGATATCATACGACTTCTTTGATTTCAAGATCACAGAGATCTGAAATTTCCACGCCGCCCAATTCTTTCCATTTAGTACTACGAACTTACTATCCGCTCGACCTTCCATCTTACCAGCACGCCGCAATTACCGCCGACCGTAGCTGTAGACCTATGCTTTTTCACAGTACGCCGCAATCACCGCCGACCGTAGCTGTGGACCATCTGCTTCTATGTTTTACCGCCGCCGCCAAGTTTTAACCCGGTCAGAGGTAACTTGCCGGCCATTAGTGCCGCTCGTAAGAACATACCATTTTCGAATCTCGAATCGCTTTTACCACATACATCCACGTCTCTGGGCCCATAACCTGTTGATGGGTGTTGGTTGGTCGAGACGGAAACACATATCTAATATCTTTTGGGAACACTTTATTTGTTACACGGAGTACATTTTGTTAGCAGTAAGAACACAGGTGAAAACAAAAGACACACGCCGCATCGCCATGACAGAGAACAAGACAAACGAATATAAAATAATCCATAAACAACTAGTGGTGTGACATTGTACCTTTAACAAGAAGTACGCACACAATTTTATTTTCTTTCTTTTTCACCATGCGGGCTCCTGGTTTAATTCTTTTAAAATATTTTATTTCTCACTTATTTTAAACCTAAGCGTATCTATAAGGGCGTAATTAATTTGACCTGTTTATACATATAATATGATTTCGTAAAGATTTGAGTTTTTTTCTAACTAAGCCACACACACACTGTCAGTGCCTTTTTCTATTTTACCTTAAATAAATTTCGCCTTGTTATTCTGCAGGGAGTTTTGGCGCCAACATTGATGTATGGAAGTGAATCGTGGGTATGGCAGAAGAAGCATGAAAGTAGAATTAATGCTGTGGAGATGAGAGCTTTGAGGAGTATGTGTGGAGTAAGAATGGCAGATAAAGTGAGAAATAGCGTTATTCGAGAAAGGTGTGGTTTGAAAGAAGATGTAGTGTCAAAGATTAAGAAAGGTATGTTGCGATGGTTTGGACATTTGGAACGGATGGATGCAAGGAGATTTACGAAAGATGTGTATCGAGTAAGAATGAATGGTGATGATGGTAGAGGACGCCCAAGACGGACTTACGCCGACCAAATTGGTGATGTATTGCGGAAGGGCCAAATCAAAAGTACCCGTAACCGACGAGCATGCATGACGAGGTTAATGAATGTCGAAGAAGCGAAAGAGGTATGTTTGAACCGGAGCATTTGGCGTTCCATAGTCTCTGCCTACCCCAATGGGAGACAGGCGTGACGTTTAGATAGATAGATCATTATGTGTGAAATATTTTATTTAAAATTGACCCTGAAGTTAATTTTTATTTCTAATCTATTAGTTAACTCACTTATTACTGCAGCCTGCTCTCGATTGGTGATTTAATATAATTATGAAACTGAACATACTGGGCTCGTGCCTCCCTTCAATTTGAGAAGGCCTAATTTAGTTTGGAAGATTTTAGACAAACACTTGACGATCGTGATAATTTTCTAAATAATAAGCATATAACTTCCAAAAGTCTGAAATACGTAACGTGGTTTTGTATTCGAAAACCATTAGGTACGTGGTAATTATCTCGTCATTGATCCTATCATTGCATACAGGTAGTGATTATTAGTGATATTATGAATATCAATTGCTTTATTCACCTTAAAAGGGTAATTTAAAAATATTTTTTTATCGTAACTTATTTACTAGTGTTTAAGACGTATAAGCTGGATTTATTCACATTTTTTACTTTATCTGAGGATTTATCAACATTCAATTGATATTCATTCTGAGTAAACCAAATCTGAGGATTTATTGCAAACATTATCGATATTTTATCGAAATTCATTTTGAGTAAGCACATCACTAGTCTAGTTAAAATTTACGACAATTTCGAAGATTCGAAATGAACACGAAATGACATTTGTATATTTATCTTTCTCTGACATGAGAAAATAATCATAAGTCAGAGTGAAGTAAATAAAGGGTGTCTCAGCGCCGATTCTAAACTTTAAACACGAAATTCTCGGGAAGCCGCCGGGCCAGCGGGAGCGTAGGGGTAGCGTTCGGTAGGTGACGAGTGCGGATTTATTAGTCGCAATATCGCAGTGGACTGGCGCGCACCGCGCGTACGCAGTAGATGCGTACTTTTGCAATAAGTTTTCGTTGAGTGAAGCACAGGGCAAGTTTTGTAGTTGTGACGCCCCGAGTATTCAGTTAATTAAATCGTGGATAGAAAAGTTTAGAGCGACAGGATGTTCACTAAATCATTCAATTCGCCCACGAAATAGACCTGTGCGATCGATTGAAAACATCTAACGCGTCGCTGTTGCCGTCGCGGAGCATCCACGACGATCAGTTAGAAAACATGCTGCCTCGTTGAGCCTCCACCGTTCAAGTCTTCAACGAATTTTGGCCTTAGACTTAAAATTGCATCCTTATAAGATCCTAATAGTTTAAAAAAACAAACCAGAAGACTACAAAAAGCGAAAAATTTACTGTCAGAAGATGTTAGAGATTTTTTCAGAGGAGAATTGGATGGACAATGTTTATTTTAGTGATGAGTCACACTTTCACCTCGAAGGGTACGTCAATCGTCAAAATTGCCATTATTGGTCATCAAGCAATCCAAAACAAAAACACCAGAAAGCATTACACAGCCCCAAAGTTACTGTATGGTGTGCAATATCGGCGAAGAAAATCATCGGCCTGTTTTTCTTCGAGAATGACCGAGGTGAGACGGTTACAGTGACGAGCGATCGGAATATTGACATGAATAATATTTTTTTGTACCGCAACTGCAAGTAGAGGAAACTGACAAGTCAGTTGTATGGTTTCAGCAAGATGGGGCCACAGCCCACACAGCTAGGGTCTCCATGGATACACTAAAAGCGTTGTTTCCGGGAAAAATCATAAGCCGCTTTGGAGACATATTGTGGCCACCCAGATCTCCTGATTTAACCACAGCTGACTTTTTTTATGGGGTTATCTCAAAGCAAGAGTTTTTGATACCCCTCTTACGAATTTAGAGCAGTTGAAGACTAAAATAATGACAGAAGTGAGAGCCATATCAGTTGACGTTCTGCGGCGTGTCTCTGCAAATTCGCGAGTCCGCTTTGAAGAGTGCATTCGCCATGATGGAAGACATCTTGACGGTGTAATTAAAATCCGCATTAAAACTTTGTAATTTACTGCAATTAAAATATAACAAATACATTTTGTTTGTTTTTTATAAATGTTTAAAGTTTAAAATCGGCGCTGAGACACACAATTATTTTTTAAGTTTTCACGTACGGCGCGTGCTACAAATTAGGCCGACATTCAGCATACACTGCGAAGGACGCTGTGGGTCCATCTCAGTACTGATTTTCAGTGTGTCTGGGTGTTCATGTGTCTGTTGACTGAATTATATAAAGTTACCTGCTATACAGGAATTATACTTAGTACAAGAGTTGTCTTTTCAACAATGAAAATTGTTCAAGCTCCTCAGAATTTTCAGTCTTTTCAAGCACATGTTTCTAAGGAGAATTTGAAGCGTCTCCAAAAGTACGTGTTTCAAAATGTATTATTGATTCTTCGCATTTAAGAGGTACAATTGTTGCAGTAATATTAAATGAGTTTGTATAATATATTGAGTTGAATGGCACTCAAGATTAGCAACAAGTGGTACGTAAGCGGTGTCTATTGACGAGCTATGTAAGTGGACGAAACAAGTGCTTCGTAGATTTGGAAAATGGATTTTCTGATAGCATTTTTCCTTTATTTTTATATTATAAATGTGTGTCAAATACATAATTACAGCCACTGTACTAGTAAGTTGTTTTTATTATGTAAGAGGCAGCAGAAGAGCATATGGATTGCCTGATGTTTTTTTTTATGGTAGTAGGCGGCAGACGAGCAAATGGATTGCCTGATGGTAAGAAGAAGCACCCATGGACACAAGCAACACCACAGAAGTCACAAGTGCGTTGCTGCCCCTTGGACTTGGGCAAGGGATAGGATGAGAAGCGGGAAGAGGGAGAAGGAATAGGGGATAGGGCCTCCGGCACTCTTACTCACCGAACGAAACGCAACAGTTTAGGTACTGTTACTTTACGCCGATCTTCTGTGAGAGGGTAGTACTTCCCCGATCGAGCCGGCCCATTCATGCTGAAATCAGCAAGGCTCTACTACCTTGGACCTCACATGGTAAGTTATGACCGCCGCCCTTGGACATAAGCAATACCAGAGGAGTCACAAGTGCGTCGCCGCCCTTTGGTTTAGAAAAAGGAATCGGAGGAGGAGTAGTATGGAGGAGAAGGAATTGTATATTGTTATTATCGTCGTTGCTTACCATCATAATATAAAACATTGAAGGAGGTAAACAACTTGTAATGTGAAGAGTTAAAACGCTGAACCTTCGATACTCTCAGCACTGAAAGAACGCAACATGAATGTTAAGACCATGAGTTGACTGAGTATCTTTAGATAGTATACAGGGTTATTTGTAAAACACCGTTAACCTCTCAGGACTACGTTACTAACATAATAATCAATAACTTTTGTGCTATGACATGAAAACATAATACATTTACCAAAATAACCTTCAAGGTTTCGTTGTCCTATCTAACACATTTCAACTCGTTATTTTGCTGTACCTACCTACGCCTGCGCGTCCCCGCTGCCCGCACCCCTCGCTATTGTTCTATTGCATAGACTTGGCAACATTTAGTGCGTTTAATTTAAATATTTTTATTTTTGTATGAAAATCTGATGAAATACAATATGATGAATCTTTAAAAGTCATAGAACAAAAGTTGTTGATTATGATGTTTGTAACATAGTCCTGAGAGGTTAACGGTGTTTTACAAATAACCCTGTATATACCTACCTAATTCAAAAGCATTACGTATCTACTAACTACTAAGGAATGTAACGACACAAGTCCTTGAATCTTAAGCGAAAGTACAACTTGACACTTGCATTCCAGTGTATCCGTTTCAATCAATGGTCATTTCACGGCAATACGGCCTTACTCACTCACCCTTCAACTCGTATAAATCACTCTTCAGGAAGTAGAAGACCTATAAATTTAAGTTTTATTCATTTTGAGGTATCTACTCTCTTACGCATTCTCTTGAAGGTAAGCATGAGTGTTCAATCATTTTTGCCAATTGAGAATTAATTCTACGTAATTAACATCTATAAATATATTTTTTTAGACTTGAACTGTCATCATTAGATTTTTGGCATTAGTATGGTTTCATTTTACCTTGTAACTCGAGGTTCACTATCTAATAAAAGATATAGAAGAATATTAAATTTGGAACGAATGATTACGTAACTTAGAGCAATCCCTATGGATACATACATTTATCTTATGGCGGCTGATTCGCAGCAAACGACGGCTCTCCGAGGTATGGCGGTGAATGACTTTACTTATCGATATTTAACTAAAATTCATCATCCTCCTAGCGGTATCTCAGTTACAGTTACCCGGGGTCCGCTTACTAGTCTAACTGGGTTTGACTGAATACTCGCTTTTCTTACTGGCTCTCTGACCTCCACAACCCAAAGGGAAAGCGTTATCCGTGTTAAGACTAGTGTTAGTTTATTCAGAGGTACTGAATCTCTATAACGACTGTCGAAGATCCTAATGACACAATGGTCCAACAGCTTAACGTGCTCTCCGAGGCTAGGGTTGAGCTATAATTAACAATTTGACGCATATAACTCCGAAAAGTCAAAGCGATCCTTGCATTTGAACTCAATACCCTCTGCACGGCAGTCTGTTGGTATCTCCACTAATATGTATTAAGACTATTTAGTCAAACTCTTAATGATGTCCTGGTGTTATAAAGATTTAATACTTAACTCTAAGTACTGGAGTTTAAAAGGTTTGAAAAACTTACAATTATGATTACAAAGAATAGAGCTACTACCAGTATTTTAGGAACACGTAATATCGGGAACTGACTCACAATGTTCGATGCTGCTGAATACGTTAGTTCGTTGAAGCTACTCGTTGTAGACGCTACGCAGCGTAGCTGAGGATGACGTAGCAATATCTACGCCGTAGTATTGGAATCTTGACACAACCTACACATAGTAATTTGAACATAATATACCATGATGAAAACAAACCCTGTCCTTTAGCATCGAGATAACTAACATTTACGAGCATTTATCTGCCAGAAATTATCTCGTGTAAGAGTTGAAAAATTATTGTAGAATTCTACAATTACTTGATGTTTAACATATCCAATTAGTGAGCGCCGTGCCGATCGAATTGACGTGAAACGTAAGGTAAAACATGTACTAAGCTCCCAACACTACGCGTCTTATTAAGAATTTCCTAACCAGAATCTACTTCACTACACTATAAACATTATCGTTATTAAATGATTCAAATCTTCACAATCGTAAGGGAAAATTCATCGATATCATCTCAGAATCCTTTTTTTTAAGTATGCTATTAAAAGTTTAGAACATAACATTCGGGATATCAAACCTTTATTGGAGCATAAACGAAAATTTAATTTCGTCTGAAATGAGACGTCGGTTTTATGACCCACCATGGAATTAAATTTAAATTTTTTATTTGAATTTTAATATCTTACACCAATTGAGTACGAATTGCTTGAATGGGCAGTTTCGAAGTAGTATTACGCTTTTACTGGATTTGATTTATTTATGAACTAGATGAGCCCGCGGTTACACGCACGTTATTTAAGGCTAATGCTCCGCTTCTGTGGCTCATAGCGTGATGATATATAGCCTATAGCATTCCTCGATAAATGGGCTATCTAACACAAAAATATTTTTTCAAATCGGACCAGTAGTTCCTGAGATTAGCGCGTTCAAGCAAATAAACAAACTCTTCAGCGTTATAATATTAGTATAGATACGGGACAATTCATACTAGATCCACAGTTTACAAACTAGGCTGCGCCTCTTGTATGGCAGCCAGACCATCATCAACATACAGTCAGTCAAGTTTGACTAACGCAACTATTGTAATAGAAAACAAAGGTTGAAAATACAAAACTCCTTTGATGAAATAGTATAAGGCAACATAATAGGAATGGTATTGGTTCCAGGCAGATACCTTACTTGCAGTTCGCAAGATCAGTCGACGAGACGTTTAGACGAGAATCAAATCTACGACCTTATTATTTTATCAGTTAGTATCACTGACCACTAGACCAACAGACTAGATAATAATTGCTTATAAACTTATCTGCTTGACTCTTCGTATTTGTTGATTAATTGGAATGCCGACAATGTGTAATACACATAATTGTACTCAATTACTGTAGTTACATAACATAACTCGGTAAATCGATGGTCATTGGGGTAGAAATGTTCTGGATTGGTGGCTGCGCAACACATATTCTATGGGCACAATCTTGTAGTCAAAATTCGACTACCGCTCGTTCTCCCTTACAATCTAAACAATGCCAAATCTCACACTCTTGTTCGTGTGAAGGTACAGAGACCTACACACAAACAAAATATCAACCAGATATTCTCGCTGTAGAAGCCACGGTTTCAACAAGATAAACATACTATACCTAATACCACATACCATCACCCCTCTATACCGCCAGTCACCTTGTCCGATATTCATAGGAAGTCAAAGGGTCGCTCGATCTAAAATAAGTGTGGTGTCACCGTTGTATGCGTTTATTTTTAGCCCCACCGAGATTATCTTGGTTGCGTGGTCTGGCTTTTATATAGAATCCTGCTAATATAGGTTTAACAGTATTATAGTTTAGTTAATTAGCTGAGCCCGCGGTTGCGTTATTTGTGGCTCCTGCTCCGCACCCGTGGCTCAAAGCGTGATGTATGTGACTTATAGCTTGTCTCGACATAAGGGCTACCCAACACGTATAGATTTAATCAAATTGAACCAGTGGCTCCTGAGATTAGCGCGTTCAACCAAAATAACCTACAAACTCTTCAGCTTTATAATATCCGTATTTACATACTTTTTCAAAGACTACCTCCGTGGTCCTGCGGTAGTGTTAGCGACTGCGGATCATGAGGTCTCGGGTTCAATTCTCGGGTCGAACAAAAAGTGATATTGGGTTTTTCTGTTAGGAACTATCCAATAGAAATTCAGAGTCAGGGAGTTAGTGATGTCACACCCCCGTGCCTCGAAAAGCACGTTAAGCAGTTGGTCTTGCGCCCAAACACTCTCCGGTCATGTCGCTTGTAGCGTCCCATCGGACTATGAGACTGAGGGAAAAGAGAGTGCACTTGTATTTGTGCACACACTTGTGCTCTATAATATGTCTCCCGCGCAGTTGGCAAGGCTCATATAAAGACGAGCTGCCGTGGGCGGAATCGGTAGATTTTAGTCTGAGATATAATATGGGCTTGTTCACCAGCACGAATTAGAAGTTGGTAATGTCTCTTGCAGCTTTCAGTACTAACGGACAAGTGAAATTGGACAGCACGCTGCTTTTGAACATGGTTTGAAGTGGAAGTGAAAGCAGTTTCTTAAAAATGTTGTAGCTCTCTGTTGGTAAGCTTAAGTGCAAGTTTGACAACTACACTACTTACTTGACATGCAATAAAATGGTTTACCAGCAGTAAAAGGCAGAGGTTATATAACGTTTCGTTTCACTTGATATATTATAAAGAATATTCCCATCATCATATTAAACAGTTTAGATACTATTGAATCATTTTATCCGAATTATATTAAAACACGTCTAGTAGCTACATAATGATGTACGAGTATAATCACACGCCTTTTTGGCGTTTCGGCGTATGTCTACAAAAGATCGCTTTGATTGTCAACAAAATTTATTGAAGAGAAATTCGATGCGTAGTTACTTAGAGTAGACGATAAATAACAAGAAATTATGTACAAATATTGCCAACGTTACTCGTTATTGTAATATTTGTTATCTATTTCAGTATAATGAAAGAGTTGACGCGAAGTAAATAATTTGAATATATTGATTCTATTCTAATTATTTTTTTCGTAGTAAATTAGTGTTGCTAATTAAACCTAAATATTGTGTACTATTCATACCCAGTCATTTTTGGATTTCAAAATAGACTGGTATCGTGCAAATATGTAAGTGTTTTAGTCGTGCTCGCGAGAGTTAGATATTTAAAGTTTTATTTATTAGTCAGTTATATTTTTATCCTGATATCGCATCATTACTAAGTTTTTCTGATATAACTCAAAATTTATAATATGCTATCGTAAAATTTGTATACACAAGAGATAGAATCGAGATATAATCGCTCATCCACTTACCGAAAAATTTTGAGTTAAAAAAATAAACAACTAAGATAATAGCTTAAGATAACAACGCGACTGTTTTGATATAAATTCAAGTAACGATGAAAATTATGAAATATAAGTATTGTAAAAACATGAAAATAACAATTTTATTTATCGCCCCAAACGGTAGGACCGTTTGGGGCGATAAATAATATAAATAATAATAGAGGGGTCATTCTTCGAGACACGTTTTTTAAGCGGCATCACCTTAAATAAATAGAAATCGAAAAGTTAGCAAGCCACTTTTTTTTCGGGCAAACCTTTAATCCTCCTTTACCTGGGTTATTGATTATTATTCAATTATCTATATATTTTATATCATAAAAAAAATAAAACACCCCCATTCTTTGATTTTCGTGGAGTGTCCTAAACCCCGATTTAGTCACTTAGTAAATTATATATTTTAAACTAAACGGTACATGCTTACCAAAAAAAAAAATGAAGTCCTAAGAAGTTGACAATGCTATGAAAAATTAGATCATAGTTCTAAAAGAATTACATTATCTAAAAAAAAAAAAATGTAACTGTCCCGGGGTAGTTATTGATTTGCGTGGACCATTGTAAATTCATTTGCACATCTCTAATTTCGCGGCCCAATGTTGCGTCATCCTAATTTACGTTACAACTAGTCCCGCTGCGGCGGCCGAGCAGAGAGCTTCTGTGATGACGCGTCGAGTTTCCGAAAAATTAAGGTAAGAACTTCGTTTCGTGGGTTTGGTTTCTCAAAACTTTGATTTGCGTGGTACAATTTTCTCCGGTGTCTGTGAATTTGTTTGTTTTTTTTGAATAAAATATTGTAGCGAACAAATATAAGGTAACGCAACTTATATTCAAAACACAGTATATTTACTTAAAGGGTTTTTATATATTTTTAGAATAAAGGATTTATCCTCATTTTCGTGGTCGTGATTTGCGTGGGTTACGTGGTAGTTTTGTAACACGCAAATCAATTATTGGCCATGCAAATTAAATAACTTTGAGTTTTGTAATAGTATTGTATGATAACATTTTGTATTACTTTAGTTAAATGTAAATTCGTTTAAATCAAACTTAAAATGATTTTATAAGTACCTAATAATAAAAAAATAGTGTCGGATTAGCTAAAATGGTAATGAATTATTTTTAGACCACAATGGCATTAACATTAGAAGAAAAAATAGAAAGAAAGAAGTTATCTGAAAGAAGAAGAAGAGAGAGGCTAAAAAATAATGAAGAGTTCAAGGCCAAAAACCGGGCAAGATATTATAAAAGAAAAACTGAAGGAAAAATACTTAGTATTCATGACTTGAACCACCGCGAACAAAAACCTAGACGAGAGAAAAGTCGAATAAGTTCCCAGAAATATAACTTGAAGAAAAAAAATCAAGCTAAACGTTGTCTTCATGAAAAACTTATACAAGTACCGAAAATTCAAAATAAATAATGTTGACTGATTTTACTACAAATAAAAGCTTTTAAAAAATATATTTCTGTGTTAGTTACTTACTTATTCTTTTACCTGATAACTTAATAAGTTATTTGAGAAAGTTAAATTTAAAAAAATAATTTTCGTGGGTGTTTTGTGATTTGCGTGGCCTCCAATTTTTTAACCTCGATTATCTCTGTAAGTATATCGCTCTCTGAGGTGCCTCTTCTATAAAAAATATTACTTTTACGTATATTTTAAGAAACACATGTCGATTTAAAAAAAATATTAAATTTAAAAATTGCCACGTAAATCACCAAATAATGCCTTGCTCAAAGAATCACCCAGAGAATATAAATCTTTTTTATAATAATTTTATTTGCTGAGTCGTTTGCGGTTTTGTATTTCAGTCACATTGTTTAAAACTGAATTACTATTTAGGACATAATCATATTATGGAATACATATATGGAACGGCTTGTGGTTATTTTATTACTTGTCTCTAAGATATTAGTTTTAATGTCGGTGCGTGTTTTAATGAATATTAAAATTACTGCTGGGCTTTAAAACACATTTCGTTTTATTTATTAAAAAAAAAAGAAACTTTGATTGATTTAGACACTTTAGAATGCCATCATTAATCAAATTTATTATTTTGTTGCGGCGTTATTTTTTAACTATGATTTATATATATATTATTTTTGTGTCGGGTTGGAAAATCCTCATGGAGTCCCTCCGCCCTGGGGGAAGGGCGAAAGGGACTGTCAGACTCTTACTGACTAGAAACCCGAGTTCCTCATGTACCCGTGTGTCGGAGGGTCGGGTATCACCGAAGCATTCCTCGCTACCCCCCGACGGGTATTGGCCCGCCAGATGGTCAGGCGGGCCCCGAACAAAATCCCCTCGGCGGCGGATGAAGGTGTTGGGCTCCGCCGCCAAAACACCCAGCGGCCGCAGAGAATAGGGAGGACGGCAACGCAACACCGCATCTCCTCTTTCTCTGCGGCCCCACCGCGATGCAACGATGGTGCGCCCCCATTTGAGGCGTGTCGGTGTTGCGTTGCCGTGCGCCCTATCTCCCGCGACCGCGCCCGAGGGACAGACAGAACTGACCCCCGCATCCGCACCTTTGGACGCGTCCTGGTCAGGCCCCTCCAGGCCCACGCGGAGCGTCCACTCCCGGGATCTCTCTTAGGTTCACCGCGGGTGTCCAAGCCACGGTTACTGAGCCCCCCACCACGACAAGGTGGAGATCCCACGGAGGGTAACTATGATAAATTCTACTATATTAATTGATAACTAAATTCTTCCTTATTTGGATAAGCATCATAAATATATAATAAGCTCTCATGGTTATATTTTTCCCTTTTGTATCATTTTTCATTCATGCTTCACTTCTGTACGTTGCAGAATGATTTTATACAGCTTTTCTTGGTTAATGGACAACGCAACACAATTAATATCAAATTTAATCAGCTGTTAGTGATATCAGCGCGATCAACCAACCAAACGAACTTTTCAGATTTAAAATATTAGTAGAGATAAGTGTACGGTCAGCCAAGAAAGTGGTCTAACAGTTTAGATAAAAAATAGCAGTAAGGTTGAGGTTAGTACTGTCAGAAGATTATCTCGAAGGAAAATCAACCTTGATGTTTAATGACATGCAAATCGTTTTAGATCGTTGGGTGGCAGACACATGTTTTTTCTGACTGCACATCTTTTACTACTTTATGAATATCAATATCATGAATCTTCTTTGGTTCGCCCTTGATTTCTTACTGGGTCCTACCCCAATGACCGAACCGAAATCGAGAATGTTCTCAAGGTAAATTTATAAGGGTTCTATACCTAAAAAGGTGCATATACGACCCTATTACTAAGCCTCTGCTGTCCGTCTGTCTGCCAGCGGATCGAATTTCGTAAACTGTAATGGGTACAAATTTATTATTTTATAACGTATGAACCTTCTATACTAGATACATACTAACCGATAACTTTGTTCAAAAATGGCCGGCATGCAAATAAACTGGAATAAAATACTTTATATTTGGTAATAAAAATTATCTTTGTCAAATTTACGAGAGCATTTACAATTTTTTTTTTATAGCATAAGGCGGCAAACGAGCAGACGGATTGCCTGATGGTAAGCAATTACCGCAGCCCATGGACACAAGCAACACCACAGGAGTCACAAGTGCGTTGCCGCCCCTTGGGGTTGGGAAAAGGGATAGGATAAGGAGTGGGATGAGGGAGAAGGAATAGGGGATAGGGCCTCCGGCACTCTCACTCACCAAACGAAACGCAACAGTTTAGATTCTGTTACTTTACGTCGATTTTCTGTGAGAGGGTAGTACTTCCCCGGTCGAGCCGGCCCATTCATGCTGAAATCAGCAAGGCTCTACTACCTATAAAATTTGTAATTTTAATTTCAATAATGCTGCTTTTTACCACACACCTTTAATCCGTTTTAGTTTTTTTTTAAACAAGTCTTAAGGTATTAAAGTACAGTTACCTATTACAGAATATCGGCTTATCCACACTAAATATCCGAACAAGCGGAAAATTCATCGCTTTGCTTCCAAAATTGTTTCTTAAACGGTGCCGCACGTGTTCTTAAAGGAACCAAGTGCCCGTACCGTCTGCCAAAAAGCACTTTTGTTACTACCATCGTAAACAAAATGTACCAAGTAGGGATAGCAAAACAAAAGTGCTTGAAGTAAAAGTTGTGTAATTAAGAGTGGCGCGTGATCTGGTTGCGGATGTAAGTAGTCTATTCAATTTCGTGTAAAATAAATTGAAGCACGCACCTAATGTGGTTTTGGTTGAACATATGTAGTGGGCCATTAGATCGTTGAAACTAGTTGGTAATATATTTTTGTAAAATTCTTAAGTCATTAGTAACTAATTGCGCATATACCTATTTCGAGGAAGACAATGTTGACTTTGTAATATATTGTAATGCAGTTTATAAATTTATTGAAGAAAGATATCCTGCGCAACAGCTTCATTATATTGTAGTGAACGCCTAGACTTGAAACTATGTTTGTTAATTACCCGTTATTATATTCTCTCGTGCGGAGAATGAACCGCAAAGACATAAAGACATAAAGACATATTTATTTCTGCATTTTGGTTGTTTACAACACTTATACATGTCAAAACCCTATTCTAGATGATGCCGGCTTTTCCTAGCTAAATGACTTCTTGAGAAGAAAGGCCGAAACAAACTCAGAGTCATTGTTTTTTTTGTCACTTCAATTTCTTTAGTCTTTTCTTCATCTTTTAAAGTACAGACAAAAAAAGGATTTAGTATGCAAGTACAACGCAGGAAATTATCTGACGCTTTTGACTGACTCGGCCCACTGATGGCCCGCATTCAACAGCTATCGTACGGCTCAACCTTGATTGAGGGAGCCAGCACGATCTGTATCACTATGCCTCCACGCCATCAGAAGGTGTATGCATAAGCATGTCAGCCTAAGCCATCAGACAGGTTGACACAACTATTTGTTTATATGTTTAATAATGCCCACATCGTACTCACAACTTGACATGCTAATACACAGTAAAATACATGTTGCAAACAATAAGTAAAAATAATAAAAATTTTAACAATAAAATGTCAGAAAATATTATTGAATGTCAATTTAGGAATAATAATATATTACTTAAGTAATTTTAAATGTCAAAAGAAAATAAATAAAATAACAATGTCAAATCAAACAATGTCAAACAAAATAAATAAAATTACAAATGTCAAATTAAAAATGTCAAAATGTAAAAATATAAGTATTACAAATGTAAATAAAAATATCATGTCACTAATTTCAAAATGTCAAAATTCATAATTTTTAAACTCAATTCCAGGCATTTTTGTCTGTTAAATAATCTTTAACTGTGTAATAAGCTTTTGAGCACAAGCTCTGTTTAATAAATACTTTGAATTTATTAATACTTAGTTCCTGAATATTGCCTGGAATTTTGTTGTAAAAACGTATGCTTTGACACTTGTATGAGTTACTTATTTTTTGTAGTCTAGTTGAAGGTAGAACAAGTTTGTTTTTATTTCGTGTATTTAAATTATGAATGTCGCTGAATTTAGAAAACATATTTATATTTTTCCTGACATATAACAAGTTCTCATAAATGTATTGAGATGCGACAGTCATTATCTTAATTTCTTTAAATTTTTCCCTCAGTGAATGCCTTGAACCAAGACTGTAGATTGCACGAATAGCCCGCTTCTGCAGTACAAACACAGTTTGAATGTCAGCTGCGTTGCCCCATAATAAAATGCCATATGACATTATGCTGTGGAAATAACTAACATATACTAATCTGGCCGCATCTATATCAGTTAACTGACGAATTTTGTAAACCGCGTACGCTGCAGAGCTAAGTCTATTCGACAACTGACCTATATGTGGGCCCCACTGTAACTTAGAATCTAAGGTTATGCCTAAGAATACGGTGTTATCTATAAGATCCAACTCTTCTCCATTCAAACATATGTTAGGTTTAACTTGTTTTTCATTCGATCTTGAAAATCGTATACATTTTGTTTTTCTTTCATTTAACAGTAAATTGTTAGCTGTAAACCATTGAAATACTTTAGAGAGAGCGTTATTTACATCGTCATTATTTGATTGTTGAAAAAACACCAAAACTCACCATAGTCAAGCAAGCAGAAGTCAGAGACGAGGTTGCCACTCAAACTACAAAAGAAACTTTGTTTACCTACATTTTGCCACAAGGCATTGTTTTATAAAATGTTACCTTATTTTTGATCAAAGTTGTAATCATTTACACGCGGTTTGAGTTTTTACCACAACGGTAAAACTCTCGCACTTATTGATTTTATATGATCATCATCATTGTCCTAGTGTTATTCTATGGTTTAGACCAGTATCAATTTATTTGAGGGTACTAACTCCCCGTAACGACTGTCAAAGATCTTCAATACAGCAGGGACTGATGGCTTAACGTGCTTTCCGAGGCACGGGGTCGGCGATACTAAACAATAAATAATACACAATTGAATTCGCACATAACTTTGAAAAGTCATTGGTGGGCGCCGTGGATTCAAACCCGATACCCTCTGTGTAGCAGTCCGTTGGTATCTCTACTCGGCTGTCGCTGCCTGTTTATTGATTTATGTGACATTCAAATAATTATGACAAGTAAATCAGACGCATTCATGATCACTATCTGAAACAATAGGTATGTTAACATGGTTAATTATTTGCAAAAATATTCAATAATACTGACGCTCGTAATTTTCGTGGCCCTAAACTTTAATACCAAACGAAAACGACGCATGATTGTACGACACCAAAGGTATCTCATATTTCACTAGGTTCCTTCTTGCTATTTTTTATAATTTTGCGTGTTTGTAAAACCTTTCTCCTAAAAATGAAGTTTTATGACAGTTTTGTTCGAATGAAATCGCGCTTCTTATTGTATGGCTTATAATATTGTCTTACGACATAGAAAACTGGGTTTATTTTAAAAGGTTAATGCACAACCTTATTGTTTTCTGTTTGGTATATCTGTTGTTATAGATATTTGTAGCTTTAGGGAATAATAATTTATATCATACTTTATCCAATTTCATCGAAATGAGTCTGGAGTATTTATTTATTTAATTTCTCATCAATCTTCGGTTATACCTCAGCTGAATGAACGTTACGTTAGAAATGAAAGATTTTTGACATTGAAAATGGCAATGCTTTTGTATAATAATAAGCTTCAAGGTATTTTGGATTTTCTATTTAACCAGAGTTCCAGAAAATTATAAGTGATTTAAAATAGTGCCTGTAGAAACATACGTATAATCCCCAACATGTTCTAGTCATTGAATAAAAAAACTCTATATCAGTAACTCTATAGTCCGTGCCACGAGAACATAGACTTTTTGTAAACAAAGAATTTCTTAGCGATAGTTCTGTCAAAAACAAATAATGTCAAATCCAATGAGCGCAACGGTACATGGATACGTGTCATTGGAAACTAATATGTCAATGGATCGGGTTTTTATGGATATTATACGCTGTCAACAGGATATTTTAATGTTTTGAGATACTGGCGCCTAGAATGTCAACATTTGGAGTTAGTTCATTGAAATAATAGCAGACGACAAACTATTACTCGCGCAGAAAATTATTTATACCTAAAAAAGAAATTGCATTTTCGGACTACCGTAACTTTTAATGGATTTTGTTTAACTTCATTCTGACGATTTCATTCACAGACAAGGTAAAATCTCCATGCCTAGAATTTTTAAGCAATGTACTAACTAGTTATCTGTAATATTATTCATTGTTGGTTAATAATTTAATATTTTAGGATAGGTAGGCTACTTTGAGCAAATGATTTATTATCTATGATTTTAAAAAAATCATGTGAACAATAGAGTAACATGTATCTACTCTATCATTAACATACATGGTACTAAATTTTTCCTTTATTTACAGAAAAAAATATGTGTAAAACGGCAAAAAATCAGCAAATTTATGAACATTCGACCATTCAAACACAAAATCAAATATTTTTATTTCAGTAAAATTTTAAAATATCAATTTAAAAACATAAAGGCATAATTAGGCATTTAAAAAAAGAGACTGTCACTGTTCAAAAAGTATAAAATCTAAAACAACTGTTTGAGAAAAGATTGTGAAGCCCTGAATGTTTGTTTACAAAAAGTCCCTCTTCTCGTGGCACCAACTATAGTACATTAGAAACTACTTTTTTGAAAGGAATAAGTAAAAAGAAACTCTCACAACATTATTGTTCTTTTTTTAACATCAGTTTAGAACCAAAGTAGCATTTGCATCGTACTTTATTCTCTGAGGGATAATGGGTCGAAAAGTTTTTAATAACATGGAGTTACCGTTCCTCCAATTAAGACAATTAAGGAGGAATTCAACTTACTTCTCTAGAGTCCAATAAGTCTTACTTTTACACGTGTTGTTCGGGAGTTGAGAAGTTTTGTATAAAAGACGGTAGAATTTATGTAAAACTATAGAGAATCCAAATAGGTAGCTGATGTTACTATTTAAAACTACAGAGTTTGTAACAACTTATTTAACTGTAGAATATTGCTATCTCTTTCAATTGTGACGATCAAATGGCAAAATATATTTTGTTGATTCGGATAATCTATTAAGGAAGTTGCTTATTAGTTTTCATTCCAATCGAAACAATTATGTATAGGATGTTAATGATGATCTATTATTACTGAATGAAATCTCAAATATTTTGATTATATGAGATTGGTTTACTTTTCATTCTTCTTTCAACTGTCTTTTTCATAAAAATGGAGACGAGGTGTTATACAGACATTTTTTTTACTCGTAGTACTTTATTTAACTTAATAATCTCGCCGCTTATGACCGTGCCACCTCGTAAATAAAACGGTGCTACAATAAAACTTCAGCTGTGCAAACCCAACACTCGCTCCTATTAGGTGATACGTACCAAATAATACGTGTGAACATAGACTTTTTTTATTTTAAGGGATAGGATTTACAAGTTTTGTATTGTATATTTTTCGTTTGGTGGTAAACCTTTTTTTGTTCGTTTGAGTGTGTGGCCCATCTGATGTTTGCGTTTTTGCCGAAAGGCCTCCGACATGGCCTAACGACTCGTGTCCAGAGGCAACAGCGGAACCGACAGCTTTACGTGCCCTCCGAAGCATTGTGCCGCTCTGATATAAATCCCACACGCGGTCACCCATCCAAGTGCCAACCCGTGCAAGCGTTACTTAACTTTGCCGACCTATAACGTACGGTAAGCCAATTGTCGCTATGTGCGCTACTGTTCCGATTTATCTGTAATACTTACTGACTACTGTGGAATTCCACGTGGTCCCAGAGTGGATAATCTAATCTGCAAACAGTCTCGCTATGAAGTATCTTTCTTCACGTATTTCAATACCTATGCCTACCTAAATTGGAATATAGCTTGTGAGAAGGATAGGATAATAGAGAGCATAATTCAAAAATTATTGCTTTGCTTTACTAGTACATTTTTTACTATTTTCATCAAATATACGAAAGTAACTAGATACGCAGTAGACCAATCTTCTCCAATAGTAGTAGTAATCAATTTACGCCTACAGTAACTTACATCCAATTTTTTCCCTCTGCAATACTAAAGATCATCGATGAACTATTCTACCAATCGGCATTTCCCCCAAGAACTAATCAGAATAATGCAAAAGTATTGGCTTCCCCAGTGAACAGCTTTCTATTAGTATTCCTCACGCGTATTCGATATAGAAAATTGTACTACCACACAAGTACAGGAAGTTTCCCTGTAGTTCGCGTACTTTTGTCTCTTGGACACCTATTAGTAATGGCCGGACCTCTCGCTCGTGCATGGATTAAAGCGTTTTTGTAGTTGTATTTGCGGGGTTAAGGTTTGGGTAGGTGTATGCAATATTTTGTTGCGTTATTTATTTGCAGGTATACTTTGGTTTTGATATATCCTGTTACCAATATTCTGGAGACAATTCCTTGCACACCTGTTTTATAAATTTATTTTAGTATAGGAAAAGCTTTACAAAGTTTTATACTACACTACGCTTGTGTGCAAGTCACGAAAGCTGAATCCAGACAGCTCCTGCACTCAATAAATATTTTTGAAGTAAGTTGTGTATCATTCCTTTACCTTGAGGAAGAATCCTCAGACCAGGCTAGATAATTAGTAGACTGTGGCTCGACGGATATTGCCGAATACTAGTATAATACCTAAAGTAACGTGTATGTGTGTGAAGCTTTTGATAGCGCAATTTAGGATCTTCGATCATATCCTCCATTCCATCGCTGTCCGTTAGATATCACCAGTGTTTGTGCCTACACCATTATAAGATATAATTTGTGACATCATTCATAGTAGCTGACGCTGCAATACCAATATAGCAACATTTTTATCCCGCAACAAAAGTTTCTTACTGTTCGATAGAAACAAGGCTTAATGGCGAAGAGTTGAAGTTGCGTGCTTACGTGGAATAGAAATGAATACGCTCAGGATCTGTTCTACCTGAATGTGTTTGTTTTTCTCTTATATAAGTATACTTTTAGTATCACGACATAACATGATCGTATGAATACAAATAAAATCGTTACTAATAATATGTTCCTTTATTGTCATATGAAAGGATGAAAATAAATCGAACGAAATGCTTTCTCGTTTTATGAGAAAGACATAGCCAAGTGAAGATACGAACAGTGGCATGACAAGACTTTACGTAGTTATGGTATTAAAATTGAATTGTTAATTATCGCTTGTCCTGTGTCTCGGAGAGCACGTTAATCCGTCGGTCCCGGTTGTCATGAAGATCTTTGACAATCGTTACAGGGCGTCAGTACCGTCTAATAAACTGACACTAGTCTAAACCATGGAATATAGATAGCTATCCCTTCGGGTTGCGGAGGTCAGACAGGCAGTCGCTCGCTATGTGGATAAGATATTCGGCCAAATCCGGTTAGACTAGTAAGCGGACCCCAGATCGAAACTGGGATAACGCTAAGAGGATGATGATATAGCTTTTGTCGTGCCTCGTTAAGGCGCTGTCCTAAGCGACTGTTTTGGTAAATGAGGGGGTGAAGCAGAGGAGGTGAAGGGCGCTTAGCTCCGTCTACTCGGGGCGCCCCCCTTCACTCTCGTCGCGTGCGGCCGTATTCTGGCGACATCCGTATTCCAATATTTCAAAATCGCAAGCAAAACGTTTTAGAATTTATTAAATTGAGATACTGATACTTATTAAAATTTATATTACATAAATCAATCTGTTTGTACAATATAGGCATAGCGCAATTTTTGTTCTCAGTGAAGCCATGACCAAAACTGGTTTACATTAGACGTTATAGGTATTAATAGTTGACGAAAGAAGGAAAATACCTACGTGCCGTAAGATGATAAAAATAATTATTTTTATCATCTTACGGCAAGTAAGTCAGTTCCATGTATGGAGGCCCTTATTATTTTTGTTTTGTATGTATGTATGTATGTATGTATGTATAGACTCACGCCTGTATCCCCAAAGGGGTAGGCAGAGGTGTAATATTACTTACACCCACATTTCGCCATGAATTTTTAGGTCCCACGTAATAGGGGGCGAGCCTATTGCCGTACCGGGCACATTACCAGACTCCGTGCTGTTACTGGGAATTTCCTAACGGAAAACCCAATAACACTTTGCCCGACCCGGGAATCGAACCCGAGACCTCCCAATCCCACGCGCACATTTATGCCGCCAGACCAACGAGGCAGTTTTGTTTTGTTTTTGTAAATATAAAAATGGTGAAGCGGTTCGTAGAATACCTACATCTAATTCCTTTCCTGTCAGTTTTAAAATCCGTTTTGCAATAAATTGGCTGTGACATACGGGCGGACAGACAGACAGACATGGCGAATCTATAAGGGTTCCGTTTTGACAATTTTTGGCTACGATAGCCTAAAAACCACAATACTGCCCTACTAAGCGCAAAAGCCGTATCTCAACTAAAGCGAGTTACGAGATAATTGAAGTTTAGTAAAAGTTGATTTATTTTATTTATTTATGGATGTTTTATTGTTATTATAGGTATAATTATTGTTTGTCTTGGTCTGGGTGTTTCTTTGTATAATATGTATATATTTACAAAAAAAAGTATATATGTATGTTTATCCATTATCTAGTACCCATAACACAAGCTCTGCTCAGATTGGGACTAGATGATGATGTCTGTATGTCGTAGAATATTATTATTATGGTAAAGGTTTCGAAATACGTCGCCGTTTTTAGGGGCTGTGAGTGATTAGGGGGGAGGGGGGGTCTCGAAACCCCCCTTCACCATTTTCACTTGTCGGAAATACTTGGTTGCCTCTGAGAAAAAAATATCTCCAAACATCGGTGTGTATGGCACTGCCAACTTCCACATTCTTCAAATTAGTTTAATAAACCAAGGTTGACGGAGCCCTGCGAAGCAGGGCTCATATTTTCGGATTAAGATAATCTAACATAACCTATTTAGTTACTTATTACAGTCGCACCTAACTCTAGGCACTCGAAAGCAATGACGCACAAATTTGACATTAGCTGTCAATATGATCATTCCAAGATGGCGGGTTTGCGTTTCGTTTCACGTTTTTCACATAAAAAATAAAAATGACATTTATTTTGTAAAACTGTACTAAAGTACAAAAACTACGTTCCGTTTTGCATAATTGCCGAAGTATTAAAGAATTTTTGGAAATTGTTTAAAAATATTTAGACGCAACTCCGGCAGCCAAAATTACTTTTAGGGGATAAAAACTAACTCCCTTAAGCCCCCTACACCCCCAATACCCTCAAATTCAGGCGACTTGTTTCGAAACCCAACCCATTACTTTTTTTCAAAATAGATGAAATATCAAAAATATATTTTAGGTGGATATACCTTATTCATGAGATACTGCTATGTCGCTTAGAAAATTATAGAATTAAAATTTGAGCTACTGCTTTTTCGTTAGCTCTCCTCATAAATGTTTATATGGAAAAATATAAAAAAATTCTTTCGCTTATAATATATACAGATATTTATTTATATTTATTTATCATTTACTAACGAAATAAAGAATTTACAGCTCATCAAAAGTTAGCTGTCTGCTACAACCCGGCAGGTTTTCTTTATTCTCATCGAAAGATAAAGGCAGTGTGTGAGGTGATGAGGCTTCAATATTTATTATTTGCTGTTGTTCACGAGGCACATTTTCATTTACTTTCCTTTTACGGCTTGGTATAGTAGAAACTTCAAGCACTGATGAAACATTTTCCTCTCCGTAATCTCGCAATGCCATCCCTTGAGCTTGACGAGAATCAACAATTTCAGACAACTGCCAATTCATATAAAATGCCACAAGCTTTTCTTTCATTTTTGTCTCCCAGAAAACATCATCTCTTTCTATAATTTGTATTTTTAGTGGTATACTTTCGCCACTCCACACAGCAAATAAACATTTTTGTTTGCGTGTAACGTAGCGTTGCCACTGAATTTGGTAATAACAATTACAATATTTGTTCAGACTAGTCTGTTCACTTTTTTATCATGTTTCCATATTTGTATTTTATTTGCTCTTATACTATTCTCCAGGCCATTCTTACAGGCAACTATAGAACATTAAATTTCCACAATCGTGTTTGGACTTAATCTATCTGGCGTGGCACCAATAAACGGATAACCCACAAGGCTCGATTGTTACTTATTTTTCTTGCTTCGCCAGTTGTTGCAAAGCCAGTTGTTCATTTTAGACTCCATGCGCAACTGCTTTTACATTGCAAATATTTTATTTGTACAAAATAATTTTACTAAGTTGGCTTTACTGCTGTTATCTCTTCTTTTTACCACTATACCAAAATTTGAATCTGCCAACTTATTCTTACGCAATTCAAACCAGTCACTGCTATCCCTCTTGTATTTTTTGCTTATCACTAGGGAGTTGAGTCAAATTTGTTAAAAAAATGCTTGAACAAATCGTGTTAGGAATTACTGCAGTCAAATGTGTATATGACGTTGCAGAACTATTATCTTTAACTTCACTGTGATTACAATAAACATAATTAGTTAGGTACTTTATTATTTAAAAAAATACTATAACTTGTGTTATAGCAAACAGAGAAGTCACCATCTTAATTATAAATAATTGATTTTAGAAATTAAAAAGATATTAGATGTACTGAGACATATGTACCTAATAGTTTATGAATAATCAAAGTTTTACCCGATGTACCTAAATAGGTCTATGTTCACAACACAATAATACAACATTCCTTACCTCTTGTGTGCGGACTACGGAGCGCCATATTAGCGCTGTTTATTGTTCACCGTGGCGGCATCTTAGCGCTCCAGGCGCTCTGACAAGCTAATGAATTTGGTACATAAAATAAACATAACTACGTTAAAAAAAACCGACTTCAAAATCTAAAAAGGAAAAATAATAAAGATTTAATATTAATTAAATACCTATTATTTATACTTATGTGCTATTTACTAATAGGCTTGAAGTCGGTGCCAAGCCTTAAACAAATAATTATATTTTAATCACTTAAATGAATACGAGCAAATTCATGATCATCATCATCAGCCTGCCATCCACTGCTGGATATAGGCCTCTCCAATGGCACGCCACTGAGCCCGTTTTTTTGGGCTCTTTGTGTCCAGCCGCTGCCAGCCACTTTGCGTATATCGTCATTCCACCTAGCCGGAGGGCGTCCTACACTACGTTTGCCAAGGCGCAGTCTCCACTCTAGAACACGACTACTCCAACGGTTATCGGTTCTGCGACAAATGTGACCAGCCCACTGCCACTTCAGCTTGCTAATTCTTTGAGCTATGTCGACTACCTTGATTCTCTGTCGGATCACTTTAGTTGCTAGATTGCCAGTTTTTCCTACCCCAAAAAGTTGCTAGAAGTAGCTAAATGTAACAATAGGTTACAATCACAGAGTACCTTTTTATATACGGGAAGTTACAATCTTTAGTTATTCTTCTATGGTTACAATTCAATGACAATTTCTGTCAATCATTTTTATTTTTAATAATTCTAACAAGAGAGTTAAAAATGTCTTCTGTACGTCATAGAATAAAAAAAAACATCGAAAATTAATAATATAAAAAGAACGATGTTGATGGCTGGGGTTCAACATCTATCGATTTTGAATATTTTTCAGCGGTGTCCATTTAACGCAGCACATCTTTAGGCAAAACACAGATAGAGCAGCGTTTACCACATTTTCTGAGGGTGTCTCTAATGCAAGATTGAGTTTAGAGTTACCAAACTCATTCGGTTTCTTTCCTTATTTTAAACTAAATTCATTTGAGAGAATAACCTGTGCATTAGAATGTGCCAGTGAAAGGCAAGATAAGACAAGAGTACTTATGTCTTGGTAGGTATATGTTAACACTGGAAGAATTTATACATTTTTACTTCGACCCAAAATTTAACTATTTCTTGAGAACCACTTATTTAAATGTAGATTTTGCCATTGTTGCATTATTTTATCTATTATTTCCCGCCGGTGTAAATCTCGATAGCCTCGCGTTTCATGATGAAATGAAAAGTTAGAAAACGTAGCTAAAAAGTTTAGCTACAAGTTTCATTACATTGTCTGTCACCAACAAATAGCTAGATCTAGCTACAAAGCTACGAAGTTGCTAAGTTGACAACACTGAGCTGTCATGGATGGTCAAATAATTGTCAAGTTGATTGATTTTAGGCATAGAGATATAAACAGAGAGGTTGGACTAGGTTTATAAGGTATATTTCTTTGGATATAAAGGATTTTAGGCCTTGATTTTAGGGGTGCGTTCCACTTGGCCAAAGAGCTCAGATATTTACATAGGCTTGGCACCGACTTCAACCCTATTAGTAAATAGCACATAAGTATAAATAATAGGTATTTAATTAATATTAAATCTTTATTATTTTTTCCTTTTTAGATTTTGAAGTCGGTTCTTTTAACGTAGTTATGTTTATTTATTATATTTCATTTACTTTTCTTTTCATACTTTTTTATTGTTTAGGATAGTTTAGTTATATAATTAGTTTTACTTTATTGTACATTATAATGTTAATCCTACTTCTATACCAATTATACTTTAGTTTATTTAAAGTCTACCTAAGATTTAAAAAAAAATGCCAAATATTCATAAAAAAATTCCAAATTTCATAAAAACCAAAAACGACCAACTGTTTTGATTGGGATTTGAACCCACGCCTTCAGAACGTAAAGCGGATGTATCATCAGCATGGCCATCGCCTTGTTATTAATTAGTGGCGAATTTAGCGAACACTTGACAGAGTGTTTACGTCATCTAACTTAAAACTGTCATTTCCAAATAATGAAATAGTCTTCAAACCTTTTTGCTTATTATTATGTTTGACGACCGGCCAGTTTGTCGTGTAGACGCATAAAGTGTAGACGTCAGTAGTCCTTAGTGACCGTAGTGATGACAATTTGACATGACACCAGCCGTCACAATTATTATTCATAGGAATTTCAGCCTTAAGGATAGGTGAAAATAAATAAAAAAATGCTCATAAAATAAAAACTACTGGGCCTACATGAATACATTTTTTATGGGACCAATTCGAAACTATTGCGCATCAATCAAAAAAAGAATTACGTAAATCGGTTCAGAAACCTCGGCGAAATCGGTGTACATACATCGAAAAAAAAATATACCGGCCGAATTGAGAACTTCCTCCTTTTTTTTTGTTTGAAGTCGGTTAATGATTCGATTTTATGTTATCACTCTTTCAAATATTGAAAACTGTGGCAGTGTGTGCATGTATTGTGAGAATAATTTATATAATTATATTATGTATAATCGATAATCTATAACATAGTCAGTCATAAAAGACTCTTAAGAAATAATTTGTGTAAAAATATTAGATATTTCATACTCACTTGGCCATGGATGAATTACTATTTTATTATGACGCTTTCTTGTACAAATCCTTCGTAGAACTTTATTTCTCTAATTGTCCATATTTTATTCTTCTAATTATATATTTATAAGCACAGAAACAATAACACATTAAACGCAACAAGAATATAAACTTAGGTCCTAATTATATGTGCCCATAGTCACATAAAAAGCCTTTTTGATTCAAAGTATTCAGTCTATAACATAAAACATGAAATTACGAACTCAAATTGGCGTATTACAATAACAAAAAGGTTTACGTAAAATTTCGTGCAGCGGAGACGCAAGCGACATGACCTATCTCTCACAGGGCTCATAGCCGAATGATGAGGTCTGGGCGGAGTGTAAACTAGCAACTGACACTCAGTACACCGCTTATGCTAATATAGTTTAAATTGCCGAAGCGATTTGATATTTATGGGATCGACCGAGCGTCAAAATCATAGACGTTTGGCAGATTTTATTTAATTTTACAAAATTTACACGTATAATATGAAAATAAATAGGGTAATTCTTTAGTTCATTAGGTTTCCTACAATATTATTAAATAAAATATGACAGCTTACGATCAAAATATTGCAAAAAGTGAGACGAAAGATTATTTTCTGCCTCATTTTGTGATTTTTTTACCGTGATTCTAATTTACATACATGCATTACAAAAATTCTTTCAAAAGTCTTTTGTTCAGACTTTTGACTTTAAGCTCTATTTTTGCTAGTTTGTAATATGTACCGTTATGGCTAGTTGCGCGACGAAAAATTAGGTGTTTCACAGCTTCTGAGGTATAACAGCGCCTTAAGTCGCACCGACTGTCATGAAAATCTTAGTCAGTCGTTATATCTCCATAACGGCCTATGAATGTACTAAAGTCTAAGCTGTGGAATATCGCTGTGCCTCTAGACTGCGGAAGTCAGACAACAGTTAGGTCTGTAGAAAAAATAATATTCTAGCATGCCTGATATTGGGAACTCCGGAAACCAAAGGAAAAGTCTTGGATGTAACCCCGATAACACTAGAATAATGATAGTGTATTTTAGAATAGTCGAAATGTCGTGTTAAAAGTGTAGCTTGGGTTGAACATTGTTTTTATTAAGTGTTGACGGACTTGCGTCGCACAATTCTAACATGATTTTTTTAAAGTTACGGTCTGTCTACACGTACGTAACTGGGAAGCGCCTAGTACTTCGTGCTCGGTTCGGATTTGGTCACGCGGGACCGAGTTATAAAATGTTCACCGGCCGAGCACGGCTCAGGCACGTCTTGTGTCGAATCTGGTCGCACAAGACAACGCTCTTCTCAGGGCAGTCAAATAGAAATCACCGGCCTCATCTAACTTATATATTTTTTTTTTTACACTGCCCGACCCAGGAATCGAACCCGAGACCTCCCAATCCCACGCGCACATTTATGCCGCGAGACCAACGAGGCAGTCTTCACTAATTGAAAACAAATTATTATTTTGTTGTCTTTTATGAGCTATAAACTTATAAATTAGGACGGACGGACGGACTGGACGTCTCTTGTGTATGTTGGTTGTATGTTTGTAAAGTCGCCCACGATTTATAACTAGTGCAGCAGTTGTTTAAAAAATGAGAAATAAAGAGAGAAACAATGAAATTATGATAACGAGTAATCATAATATCTTTGTCCTGAACCTTCTTCACAAATGCGAAGTCAAAGTAAGTCAAAGCAAACTGAAATTATATCGAGGAACATTTGAAGACAAAGTCTTGCACACTTATGTCTAGCAGTCCATCCGTACATAGATACGGATTGACTGCTGAAGGCTACACACATAGGTCTTGCAGCCTCTCGTAACCAGTGAGTTAGGAGAAATGGCCACGTCCTGCATTGGCTAGATGTTGGCTATTTCTAATTGGCGTATGTTTAACTTACCACCAGATATAGTTATATATAACAGACAAAAATAGTAAATGATCACCAAAATGATACCCTCATTTTAATGTAAAATTATAACCAAAGTTGTAACATTTCGTAATCCTATTTATGTAAAATGACTCCAAATAAATCATTGTAACCCAAAAGTAGTAAATGATCACCAAAATTAAGGCCGCTGCATACGTAACGAGATAACACCTCGGACGGGGCGTGAACGGGAACGGGACGTGACTGCCTCGTTCAAGACGGGAACGTGTTCTTAATGCATACGTACCGTAACTGTGATTCGGATCTAACGTGCTAGTGTTGTGAAGAAGGAAATATGGATTTTTCATTTCAAGAATTGGCTTTAATTGCTATTGGTCTAGATGACGAAGTAGTTACGACCGTGAACAAGAAAATAAGATTCTCTGTACATCCTACATGGCAGAATAGAGAACAGGAAGGAGAATAGGTACCACAATCTCTATAAAGAACTTCTGGATGATGAGACTCAAGTTTGTCGGTATTTTCGTACGTCAAAAGAATGTTTTGCTTTACTGGAAAATAAATCAACAGATCGTTCGACAAGTATCGATCAACGTCACGTTCGTTGAGCCGCGCACGCCAACAGCGCGCGCCGTGCATGCGCAGTAGCACTCCGCGCCGACATTTCCAAGTTCTATCTGTTGTAAAGTTAAGAATCCAATAAATGATTACCGTCTCCAGTGAGTGATAATTCGACTGCAATTTTACGCCACAGATGATTCTTGAACTTAGTGTCTAAATACGTTGAGGTACCTAGTTAATTTATATAATGCTGGATGTGACCGTACACACTGATTAGTTTTTCGTCGTCCATTTTCGACGCTGATGCTAACGTCCAACACTACTTTTCTCTCCGGAACAAACGGAGTGACTGTGCATACGTAGCAGAAACACGGACGGGACGGGACACGCGCGGGGCGGGACGTGCTAAACATCGTTGGCGACGATATTTTTCCCGCCCCGTCAGTGCCACGTTCCCGTCCCGTCCGTGTCTCCGTGACATATGCGCTTCCATATACATTTTGTATGAAACGATATTTCCAAAATTTCCCGTTCCGACCCGTTTCGTCCCGTCCGTGAAAAAACCCGTCACGTATGCAGCGGCCTTTAAACCAGCATTTTAATGTAAACTTATAACCAAAGTTTTTTTGTTAGTTGTATGAAATACTAATACATAAATTGGATTTGGTTACAGCACCTACTTTAGTAAACTAAATTGACTATTTTTGAATTAAGGGTCACAAGAGAACCTAATGTAACCTATTTATTTGGTTATCATTTACTACATTTGGTGTTCGAATACAATTTGAAGTGCAGTCGTTACTAAAATTGCTAGTACTATTGTAATTTTAGACTTTATTTTTCTGGTGTTAAGTATATATTTTTGATTAAACAACTAAGGGTATCAAAGCATTTTATGGTGGTCATTTTATTTAACCCCTTTCTAACTTGTGTCACGTGTGTTGTCGGTCTGTAGGCGTATGAGTATATAGCTGGCCAGACAGATTGGTTGGCAAAATGTGTAATAAAGATACAAACATTGGGCTATAATATAGCACTATGTGGAGTATTGTAGTATGTGTTCTTTATGTCCAATGCGTGAATCTTTGAAAAGTTTTACTTGATACAGGAATTATTTCTTAAACAGACTTGCTTTTCATAAAAACTAATGGAGTCGGCAGAGAACAGCGGCTTAGGTTGGGATACAAATGTAAGGTGCATAGGTAATAATATCATATTAATATGTAGGTATCACTCTCCGCCCTGACTGCCTCCGTTGTCTAGTGGATAGCGTATGCGACTGCTGATCGGAGATCCCGGATTCGATTCCCGGGTTGGGCAAAGTGTTACTGGGTTTTTCCGAATTCTCAGTAGCAGCACGGAGTCTGGTGATGTGCCCGGTAACGGCAATAGGCTCGCCCCCTATCACGTGGGACGTAAAAATTCATGGCGAAATGTGGGTGTAATATTTACACCTCTGCCTACCCCTTCGGGGATACAGGCGTGAGACTAAAAAAATAAATAGTATCACTCTCCTTCATTTTATTTACTTTGGAGGGAAACATTATTCAAGCATATATTTAACACTTATTTACTCAACAGAGACGCTACGCTCGGGTCAGTGATGAGGAATCGGATGAAGACGATCTTTCATCGTATTGATGTATCACTGCTCAAACTATGCCGTTAACCAGGCATGCAAACTAAGCCATATCATTTTCGATTCTATCTTGATGCCATATGCTTGGTAGTAGCACTGAAAGAAATAAATAAGAGCCTTGCTAATTTCAGCATGAATGAAAAACTACGTTTTTTGTATGGCTGTATGTATATTACATGTATTTATATATTTATGTATTGATGTATTTATGTACTTGTGTATCTATACATCTATCCTTACTTAATTTTATGACTACACCACTGTTTTTCTTTCTCTGATCTTTTCCAGTCCATCCCAAGGTTGCCTGGAAGAAATTGCTTTCAGCGATAAGGCCGCCTATTGTACATACCTATATTCAATTGTATCATGTTTTGTAGCATTTGTATCGTATCTGGTGTACAATAAAGAATTTTCTATCTATCTATCTAATGGGCCGGCTCGACCGAATAGGTAAGTACTACCTACATATATGCTATAATACTCTTGCGTTTCGTTCGGCCAGTGAGAGCGTCGTAGATCCCATCCACTATTCCTTCTTTCTAATCCCACTACTACCCCTTTTCCCAAACCAATGGGCGGCACCGCACTTGTGACTCCTCAGGTATTACTTATGTCCTTGGGCGTCGGTAATCACTTACCATCAGGCGATACGCTTGCTCGTTTGCCGCCTATAACATACATGTTTTTTGTTTATTTCAATTCAATACGTACATAACTCTTAAAAGTCAGTGGTGTGCGTGGTTTGGAACCCGGTAAACTCCGCATGGCAGTCTGTTGGTGCGCTACTGTGGCTGATATTGCAGGTAGCAAGATTTGCCATAATAATATAGTACACAAATATTGCCTGACTGACGTTAGTACCCTCCCTTGCGTGTTTAAGGTTCTGTCATCTGTCGAATATCCCAATAGGTGTAAATTAGACTAGGTAGATGCCATTTGCGAGAGTAAGTGCATGTTGGACGGGTCTTATTTATGTTTTCTAAAAAAATCTTTGTATTCTAACCTCAAGACATACAGACAATACAAGATTGTACATCAGATACAAGTTCTTGTTACAAAGTCATAAAAAGACATGTACAATAGGAGGTCTTATCTTCTCTCTTCGCTTTTAGTGATAGAAGGTCTACACAATCTAAAAACAGTTTCCACATATTGGCATAACATAAGCGCCAAACAACTTTTAGAATATGAGGAAGTTAACAACATATCAAAATCTCATTGTGTGTCTCATCTCAGGTTACACAAAGTCTGCCTGTCCACCGGTGTGAAGTGGACAAATCTGTGTCAATATACTTGCCACCTTGCTAAAAGAGTAATTACGGCCAAAAAAAATTTCGACTACGAGAAAAACCGGGGGCAGTATAGTTACTATCCAAAGTTTTTAATACAGCTGTCTGTATATACAAAATACTTCCGTTACTGACTGTCTTAAGGCAACGCACGGCTGAGACTACTGGGAGCAATAAGTTGAAATAGCATACACCATCATCAGCCCTTTAAACTGTCCCACTGCTGGGCACGGGCCTCTTCTCACTATTAGAAGGGCAAGGCCATAGTCCACCACTCTGGCCAAGTGCGGGTTGCCAGACTTCACATGTCTTTCGAGAACATTATGGATGTTTGAAATAGAAATATTGTCTGTGATAAGTCTAATCGATTATATCAGTTTAGTAACATTTTATTTTGTCTATTGTAATTTTTTGACTCTGGTCACACTATGAACTGTCAAATGATTCTCATTCTTGCTTCCGGAAAATTCCTTTTTGTGCACGCCGTTTTTGCGTGTCGCGTGATTTGTAGAATTGAAGTAAATTTGGTAATTTTTTTTTATAGACTCACGCCTATATCCCCGAAGGGGTAGGCAGAGGTGTAATATTACACCCACATTTCGCCATGAATTTTTTAGGTCCCACGTAATAGGGGGCGAGCCTACTGCCGTACCGGGCACATTACCAGACTCCCGG
The DNA here is from genome assembly GCA_944739405.2 of Euclidia mi. NCBI lineage: Eukaryota > Metazoa > Arthropoda > Insecta > Lepidoptera > Erebidae > Euclidia > Euclidia mi. Next base: position 13,544,130 of record OX123203.2, read on the forward strand.
GTCGGGCAAAGTGTTATTGGGTTTTTCCGTTAGGAAATTCTCAGTAGCAGCACGCTACTGAGAATTTCCTAACGGAAAAACCCAATAACACTTTGCCCGACCCGGGAATCGAACCAAGACCTCCCAACCCCACGCGCACATTTATGCCGCGAGATCAACGAGGCAGTCCAAACCCTTTAAATTTTGTAAAAACCTTGTGATTGCCGCTATTTGATCTGCCGGCATCGGTTTAGTAAGCCCTTGATAAATTAGTGACATAGTGAACATTTGCAAAAATTTTGTGTCGACGTCCACGTGCCTTCGTGTCCTGAAGACATCGTTTGGAGGAACAGCTAAGTAGGTTATTCATTCAGTCTATTGTGGCCACTTTAGTATTGTTTGCTTTTATCTAATTCAGCTCCAAGCCTGAGATCAGTGACGATACCAGGTTATTGATTTGCTTAATTTCATCGCTGTGAATCACAGTAATATATGTTCGACTCTTGTCTTGCTTAGAACAACTGGATGAATACAATCACGCTTCCATTGCCCTCTGCAAACAATTCCCAGTCTTCCAGGCAAATTCTGAACAATGGAGAACTCTCAGACATGCAGGTTTCCTCACGATGTTTTCCTCCACAATTTAATACGCACTTAACTTCGAAAAGTCATTGATGCGAGCCGAGGATTCGAACCTGAGATCCGTTGCGTAGCAGTCTGTCGGTCTCTCCACTCGGCTATCGCTGCTATTACTATGGCATTAATTACATGAAGAAATGGCATTAATTACATGTTTATTCCTTGTGTAACGTATGTCCGGTACCTAGCGAATATGCGTCATAATACCGTCCATACGATCGGCCAAGAAGAGAAGGCCATCGTCCGTGCTCGTGGAGTTTGCCTTATTTGGTAATACACCGACACCAACTCTGCTCTTGTATATAAAGGGACTGACAGAGAGGCCGGCACCGCTACTCTATCGTCACTCTGCCCGAACGACGTGCTACGCCTACGTCTCGTCTTGAGTAATTAATTTTACAAAGTCTTTAAGCCGTACGTGTATCGTTGTCCCAGCTGTGGGTTCCAGGTCCACCTTGAGGCTCCAGGCTACGCTACACTGCTACTCTACGCTACACTAACTCTATTTTTCCGCCTTCTCTTCACTTCACCTGCACCGTCTTCTACGACACTTCTACCGACGAGTCAGCCCTACCCCAGCTCATCGCGCACACAGCACCAGCGCCTACCCGCTGAAGCCAACGGTCTGCAAGGATCTACCCCTCTACGCGCAGCCCTTCGAGCAGCCTACCCTGCACACTACCGGAGGGAACAGCGTGGGAGACTGCAGCCCTTAGTGTTCAGGCCAGTGTCGTGTTGTTGGCTTGTTGGTCGGTCATACTCGTGCATAAGAAGTGAGACAATACATACTAGGCAATAAACGTATAGAACTTTGTCCATCGTTTCATTCTAGAACCCGTTACACTTGGGGAGCGTAGGGGAGCTCTAAGAAAGGATTTTTGGTTTCCTCGGAATCGGTCAGAAATGGCTCATTAAAAATAAAGTGCGGGGTAGCTGCGAGCAACGTCTTGTGATTTAGTGGTTTATTTGACAAATTTATTTTCTAATGATTTAATTTATATAGGATCTTCTTCAAAATGGAATCAGCCCAAAACTGAGCTACAAATATACCATTTTCAGTAGTTTCCTAAGTTATTGTTTATAGGATTATCATGGGATAAAAGACAAGACGGGACAAATAAGAGGAGGAGCGGGATACGCCCTCGCGAAGGAAATGAAGACGGGGCCTCCGGCACTCTTACTTATGGAACAAGGGCAACACTGTAGATGCGTGATGACTGATTACTTTTTGCGATATGATAATTCTGCAATATCTTTACTGACTCCCCATGACGACTTTTAAAGATCTTCATGAAAGAAGGGGACCGACAGTTTAATGTGTTCTTCGAGGCACGCGTCAAACAATAATTAACTTAACTTCGAAAAGTCAGTGGTGCGCACCGTGGAATCGAACCCGATACCCTCTGCATGGCAGTCCGTTTCTCCACTAAGCTATCGCTGCCTCCTCAGTAATTACTCATGGATCGCTCTACTTATTCCGAAGTCGAAATCTGGTAAATAAGGTCTATCCAGAGGTGGTGAAAGTGAGCTTTTCTTTTAAACAACGACTTAACAAACTTGCAACCAACGGTCACAGTGAACACCCAGACTCTAAATAACAATAATTTATGGATTATTCAAAGTGTTGTTTCAGTTGGGAATCAAACCCGCAAAAATATATGGTAGGCTTTGGAGGAAATGCTCAGTTTATGTCTTACAACAATTACTCACGGATCACTACTTATTCCGAGGTCGCATTACGTCATGATAAACAACGGCCTAATCGGTGGCATTGATCTTCACTGTTTATTGGGCAGCCAATTAATTGTCGCTTTAGTTTGCTTTTCCTCAATCAGTGATTCCGTTTGCTTTAGGTAGCTCTTTATCAGATTATTTCAATTTGGATTGTAACTATACATATAGCAGTACACAATTGTATTTCGAACATAATGATAAAAGCTTACGGCTGTAGTTTAATTCCATTGTTTAGATGTTATCTATAACTGAACGATAATGTGCATTTACACAAGTTATTAAATGTATATAGGCGTCAAATTATGACCTAATTGAATAAATGATATTGACTTTGACTTTATTATTGAGATATGGTTGTGTACGTGGACGCATGCCATGAAATGGTTACATGAGTATTTAGTTAGACTAATACGCACTAGCGGTTTGTTGCAAATACTTTTAAACATTCGCTATTTGTGCAAATATTAATATTTTTGCTGTACATAGGAGCGAATTATTTTGCGCTAGTTCAAGTATAGATGATAAGAAATCACGCAACGAGAAATTTAAAGAGTTGAGTGGTTAGCAGTAAATTTAAAGAGACCCGTGATTACGGTTAGTGTAAACCATGCCGAAATGTTGAGGCAAATGGAAAGCTTTTCACATTTATTTGCAACCGTTTCTACCCGCGTTGGATGACCATCGCGGATAAAAGTAGTTAACCTGTCACTTGCCAGCCGTTGCAATTTGAAAGGAGAACAAACAAATAAACTATCGCATTTATTATTTTAGTAGATATGGTTGTCTACATAATTGACACTCGTAAATATTTGTTCGTTTAGGCACGTATAGGTACCTAGTTTAAAAGTATTTATTTAAATTAAATGTATTTATAAGAGTGTTACTATGATTATTTTCGGTCATCCCCGTCCACTTTAGCTTATCGTATAATAGAAACCTTGAAGAGATCGCAGTGAGCGTTTTCCTTTATGACTTCAACTGGAATTTTTGAAGTTAGATATTTTTGTACCCGTTGGTTGAATATTTGTAAAGTCACTCAGGTTTATGTCTAGTACGGATGTGGTTTGAATTTACGTTTAACTTATACTGTCCCACTGCTGGGCACAGGTCTCCCTTACACTCCCACAAGCATTTCTGTCTTGGCTGGGACCAATTCCTGTCAAAGTATATATCTAAGGGTGTGTTAGTGTATGCGAAAACACTTTACAACGCGCTGTGTTCATTGTTGCACATCCAGGTGGCAAAATTCGTGTTATGGCACTTATCGCAACGCACTGTGGTTATATGACAATATCCTTCAAGTGTAGTCAGTATATAGTCAAAGCCTTCAAGTAATAAAATGCATATTTTTACGACATAATGACATCTAATATCCGGCGATACGAGGATATCAATGTGCGTATGATTAGACTCAGTGATGACTACTATTACTCACTGTAATCTTACACCCAATTATTTCGGTATCGCGTCACAATACTGTAATTATTTTAAGAATAAAGTTGACAACTAAACATTGCTCCGCGTGTTTTGGGTTCGATTCCCATACGGGACAACACTATGTGGCGATCCGTGGTAGAGATATCAAAACGGCATTGTAATTAAATTAAGAGGTCACATTTAAAAATCTCCTCGTATGTGTAGCATCGCTTTGCCAGTCTGCTAGTACCCAAGGCTAAATCGAATACGGCATGAAATATATAAAACTGAAACATTATGTGACATGTCAAATGCTAGGTTTTAATCATCATTATCAAAGCCAAAAGACGTCAATTGCTGCTCTTCACATAGACCCATATTGAGCCGCCCGCAGTAGATCTACTTAAAAGACAAAGCATTATGTGACGAAGGAATAGCTAGTAGGTCTCGGTATTATGAGTGAGGTGGATGTTCTTCAATTAATATTTGATGTATTTCAGGTAGTTTCCAGTCTGTTTGCCGAACCACAGTTGGGAGACAGCAGCCATAGATATGGGCTGTTCAGAGGCGAAGTCAAAATATTGGAACTTATCACACCCATCACGAACACATTGTACAGTAAGTATCAAAAATGTCATGTACGTAAACATACCAAATGCACCTACGGCTTTCGGCCATCGGAGAGGAACGGAGTTGAATGTAATTCAATCAATCCTATTGGTCGTAAAATCTCCGCTTTGCTCCGTAGTCAGCAAACCTTTTTTGTTTGAGCGGTAGCTTCATCGTATAGCACTGCGCCGTCTATTGGGGGTTCGATTCCCACACGAGACAATACTGTATGTGATCCATGAATTGTTACTTCGAATATAGATGTTGCTTTGAATTTATTTAATGTTTTTATAAAGCACATCGGCAAGCAAACTGAGTCAGACAAGCCTGCGGTGCGTAAATTACTGTCGAAATCTCTTAAACTTTATACATGGTATAAGTACTAGTCGTTGCCCGCATTTTAATAGAGCTAACTCATAATCAGTGGCTTCCCATAAACCTTTCAACCCCCTATTTCTTATCTATGCATCTAGCTAACCGTCGGAACCGACGTCATAAGAGGAACAAATTGTCCAACGTTTCTAGTTCGAGTTGTTTGGGCTCTTTGATGATGTTACTCAGCGTATAATATCTACTGACGTGATTTGCTTCGTTTCCTAGGATATGAGACTTCATTTCTCTTACGTTCAAGTGCCTAATTTACAGCAAAATGTTCTCCGTTATAACATTTCTTTATAACATTAGAACAATTTATGGCAACAATAATCTTAGATTTATAGTTTAATTAGTTCAAAACGACACATTCCAGAAACCGTTGAGGTGTATTATAAGAACTTTATAAGAAAAAGGTAACTTAGAAGTATAGGTATTGTAAAACGTAGTGTTGACATCGCTATGGCGCAGTGGGAGTGTTACATTAAACCGTTTGCTTGGTCTGAATTTCTGAAAGAAGGCGCGAGACTTTGTGAAGGACACAATAGAGAATATGCATGTGATTAAATTTTTTATGATCGGCTTAGCGTTATCCCGTTGCACCCAAAACTTTTACTTTGAACCCGGGGTCCGACCACTAAGACTAGTGGTCGGACCCCGGACCAGACTTGACATAATTATTACCCATTCCACAGAGTGACCGCCGTCTGAGCTACGCAACCCAAAGGCCTACGCCACACTTGACGGAAATTCTGTCGCGGATCTTCCGTTACGGTAAACGCTGGGCTACAATAACTTGTATAGGCGTTCCGTCAAGGCAGATCCGCGACGGAATTTCCGTCAAGTGTGGCGAAGGCCAAAGGGCCAGCAATATTCCATGGCTCAGATTAGCGCCAATATGTTTAAGGACCCTTTAACATCTCTAACAATATTTATGGGGAATCAGGAAATTCCCCATAAAGATTGTCAGAGATCTTCATGAAAGCGGGACCGACGGCTTACTGTGCTCTCTAAGGCTATGGGCAAATGATAATTAATAATTCGATACGCACATGACTTCACTCTCACTAGTGCTCACCATGAGTTTGAATCCAAATGCCCTCTGAATGGCTGTATGTTGGGTTGCCATTGAGCTATTGCCTTCATCATAATTAACATCATCTCAGCCAAGTGATGTACACTGCTGAAGATAGGCCTCCTCTAAGGTTCTCCGCATAGACCAATCCTGAGCCGACCGTGATCCCTATAATATCCTCGGTTGACCTTGGGAGAAGCCTACCTCTGCAGTGACGTACGGGGCTTATTACAGTGTAGTATTTACAACGACTGAGCTCCTAGAGTCCTATGGACGACCATAAGCTTCGTCTTATGTTTTTCTCTTCCAGTCGCTATTCGCTGCCCTACGGATATGGTTACAGTGGCAAATATTAGAAAAAGAAAAATAACATTCGAGCCTAAGTTTGAACAAAGGTTACCGTCAAATTATAGGCATCGACATTTAGTTCGACATTAATAAAATATCGCCATGCCTTTCTCGCGTTGCGTGTTCCTCAGCAATATACTTATTTTCGATTAGTGAAGGCCAACAAGATTATAAAGGCTAATTTTAGCAACAAATTGATTTTAACTGCGTATTGTATCATCTTTATCTGGGGGATTTTCGACGAATGTTCCATTATTGCAGAATGCCGTATTATAGTCCATTATGAACCAAATTGAACCAATGATAGTTTCTTTGAATAAACAATTATGTCTCGTAATTTCTTCTTCTTCTTATAATTAAGAGGGAGCTCTTGTCAGTGACATTTCTTTTTATTTAAAAAATGACAATACCCGCACTAGGAATAAATCCTGTGTCGTGGGGGACTTTACAAACATACAACCAACGGACACAATGAACACCCAGACTCGAAAAAATCTATGGCTCACACAAAGTGTTGTCTCGTGTGGGAATCGAACCCACAACACTTGGCGCAGTGTCCAGCGGCGAGGCGGCCGCTTAAACCAATACGCCAACCGTGCAGTCAATTGTCATTGCTTTTCTCGCCCTTTCATAGATAACCTCCTAATAGGACCCTACCCCAACTTTTTTCTTCCTCTGTTATATTTAGTTTCCCCTCCAATACTATTCTGAAAAGGTATCATGTTAGTGGCCAATCATCTTCTCTCTCCGATTTTCTATTGTTCTCATAATTTACGTAGACTTTATGACCCAACGCAAGGAAAGAAATTAAAGTAGAAGAGAATAGGCTTTTATTTAGTAATATTAAACAAATATTTGTCTTGCTGTCACCACATATTAATTCTTAAATAAAAACGCCATAACTCAAAAGGAAACGACTTTTTGTTTAAGAATTACGACTCTTGCTCGGTTTTAATAAAAAAAATATGTGTATGGCAGCGTTGCCAGGAAGGCGCTCTACTAGTTGATTTTATATCTTGGAGCTTGGGTGTATTAATATTTTTTTATTTATTAGTCGACGCCAGCGGCTTCGCACGCACATATATTCGAATTGCCCGTTTTGCCCGATCTGTTTAAAAGTATTGTTAAAATTCTTTTCGCAAGGCAATAATAATATCACCCTGTGGAGGAAGAAAGGTGTGGTGTTCCTCCAACTAGAGGGAGGAGCCTTTAACCAAGCTGGGTGGTCGTGCTTGGTGGCCTGCAGGCCGACGGACATACTTTTGAACTTGTATATATGCCGCTTGGCTCGCGAAAGTTGATATCGCGGTTCAGGATTGTTTGAATATTTCCCGCCTTGTTAGTAGTCGTAGCTGTAGTGTGTCGTAGTAGATTCGTCGTCATTGGGTAGATGGCGCTGTGCGGATTTTTAAGTAGCTGGCCGCTACATCACTCCCCCCCAAGGCAGGAGGTCGTTCTTGACGGTGATGGTCAGTTGTCGTGGCTTCTGTAGTCGCTTGTCACAGTGTGCTTCGCAAGTCCCACGGTGAGTCGGGGAGAGGTTGCGAAGGTGATGTGCAGTCGGTGATGAGCAGTAGGCGATGAGCAGTGAGCGATGAGCAGTGAGTGTCCCGTAGTGACTCGGGGAGTTGCTGCGTAGTGGCTGCGTCGTTGCTGCGAAGTGCTGCGTAGCGGTTGCGTAGTGGCACTGCTGCGTGGACGGGAGCGATGTGCGCTGCTTAGTGGACCGTGTGTGCAGTGACGTGTGCTGTGGCGCTGGAGAGGCTGGCTGGGGGCGACTTGATTGCTAACCATCAGGTGAAGTGCGGAGTGAGGCGAGGTGGAGATGACGACGATGCTTCTATTGCGGATCTGAGCGGTGAGGGCTTCTTCAGATCACGTCGGCAGCTGCTGGTAATCTGACCGGTGAAGGTTGCTTCAGATCACGTCGGGGTCACCAATGTGGAGGAAAAAAGGTGTGGTGTTCCTCCAACTAGAGGGAGGAGCCTCTAACCAAGCTGGTTGGTCGTGCTTGGTGGCCTGCAGGCCGACGGACATACTTTTGAACTAGTATATATGCCGCTTGGCCCGCGAAAGTTGATATCGCAGTTCAGGATTGTTTGAATATTTCCCGCCTTGTTAGTAGTCGTAGCTGTAGTGTGTCGTAGTAGATTTGTCGTTATTGGTTAGCTGGCCGCTACAACCCAAATATAGACTATTTCTGTATGGTTTAGTCTAGAACACGTCTGTCTATTCGATAGCGATATATCAGCATGAAGCTTTGTATGTAATATGTGCATAAGGTAAGACCTTTCAAATAACGAATAAGGTTGTATCAGCGTAATGGACCGAATAAGTGAAACGAATTGCCCACTTTTCTGAACCCTTTACACTTTACCGTTAGGTAAAACAAATCGATTCTCATGCTGTAATATCATGTGTTTAAACTAAGAAATTAATAAATTACATAGATTGTTTTATCATATAGATTCATCTTCGAAATTTATAGACAAACTAGAGGACGCCAGCAGCTACGCCTACATTTGGCCAATCCCGTGGGAATTTCGGAAAATCCCTTCTTAGTGCACCCCTACGGTCTCCAAGGAACATACATGCCAAATTTCAGCTTCCTGCGCTCAATAGTTTCGGCTGTAGCATGTCTGTCAGTCAGTCAGTAACGCAAGGATTTTATATATTAAGATAAAGTTAAATAAACTCGAAAGAGTTTTAATATTTCAGAGCGACAATTATGTTATTATGTACTAGTTGAAATATTTTATAGTTACAGTTCTGTTGCAATACACATTTTTGAACCTGATTTCTTTCTTTTATTGAAGTTATCTGTTTCTTCTATTGCTGCCTTTTAAAATGACCTTTTAAAGGCTTCGGCGTGACAGTCATGAAGAACCATAGTAAAAGTCATCATACTAATAACATATCAATATTAATGGCCCTAACTTTGTTGGCCTCTAGAAAAGCTTTTTCACGCCCCGCTTAAAAAAACCCGGGATTATAGGAAGAAGGGAACTCGACTCTCCTCGTACCATTGACGTTATGTATGGCTGAGCCTTATTAGAAATACAAACACACTTACCTCTACATTCCGAGCCTCCTCCTCAGTTTTACAGCTGAGAGCACATGCGTTGAATTCAGGAACACACGTCACTGTAATTACACGAAATATATTAGTAACTAGCTAGTATTCAGATACTAGCTAGTTACTAATATATTTATAGAAACCTCAGGGTTTCATTGCAGTAATTTTCTGATCTTAGACGAGACAAAATAACATAAACTTATAAATTATATGTACAAAGGCGAGCTTAACTCAACACTGAGTTTTCTACCAGCAAACCTTTGAGGCTGGAGATTTGATATGAGAGGTAAGGGTAATTATCGTGTACAAAATAATATTTAAATAAAAAATAGGATACCAATAATATATATAAATAAACAAACTACGTACAATAATGTTATATATATATATATATATATATATATATATATATATATATATATATATATATATATATATATATATAGACTGCTGAGGACGGGCTAGCGCGAATGCGATGTGGCAAAGCATTCCACAGGCGGACAGCATAGACCGAGAAAAGTAAAAAAATAAGAGAATTGTTAAAAATCAACTCAATGTGGAAGTTTCCGATATTTGTTCCGCAAAATGTTGGGTAAAGCCAAATGAATTTAGTGTCTCCCTTTGTTCTCAGGTGCCGGCGTTAGCGGAAGGCTTCGGCGTGACAGCCGCCTGCCTCGCCGAGACAGAAATCGATGAATCCTTTACTTGTAAGCATCTAAACGTATTGGTATATGGTGTGGAACTTGCAGAATAAGACACTATCATAGTGAATTGGGTTTTCACATCGCAATAAAGAATTTTAAACGGTTTTGTTTATGAATTTCTCAACACTATGTTTATTCAAATTTCTTAATGCACAAGTAAGTGTGCAGAGGCCGACTTAATCCCACAGACATTTTCTACCAGTTAACCTTTTAATACGGATGTATCAACCCCATAGTCATCATAGAACAGTTATTATCGAGTTCATCATCATCCTAGTGTAATATCGGTTGTATCCAAGATTTTCCACTTGAAGCTTGGGTCCGATTACAAGATTAAATTTTTTATTTAGATTAGACAGATTCCAATTTTTCCACAGAACGTCTGCCATCAAACCTTCGCAATCCCAAGGGATAGCGATATTTCATAGCTTAGACTACTTACTCGCAATGACAATTGACAATATATCTTTATGACAACGTAAACAAACAAACGTAGTGACAGCAGTGCTTGGAGTCACTTCCCTCCTAATGTTCGGCATCTATTGGGGCGTGTCTGGGTTACAGGACCACCTTGCTGTTTCGTATGTAGCTATGAAAGACTTTGCAGCTGGGCCAGGACTCGGATACTCATATTGGTAAGATACAAATAATACCAACCGTTTTATAATTTGCACCACTGTTGGGCATGGACCGCTTCCTCCTAAGGGATAAACCATAGGCCACCACGCTGGCCGAGTGCTGGTTGATAGAGTTGTGCCAAGCTGCACTTGGCTGGATAATGACTTTCAAGAAGATTACGGAGATTTTGCTGATTTTCGATTTTCCTGACGATGTTTTTCTATCACTAGGTTAAATATAGTTTACAAGAATAGGTACTAATAAATTCTCGATTTTAAACTTTCGCGATTTGTATACATCATATTTATCAATACGGTTGTTACTCGATATTTATTTAATTAGTTTAGCGGCTACGGCCGTTGTAAGACGGCCGCAGCGTCGGTAATACAGAGATATTTTTTTTTTTCATTTAAGGATCCCAAAGAAAATGTATGATAATAAATTCTCAACAAAACAAGTATTCAGAAATGAGATTAAAATACATTGCCTGTACTTTTAGTTATTTTCTTTAATAAAAAAAGCTACCTGCGTGTCTCTTGTACGGTCCCATTTTGCTACTAAATAACGGCTGCTAAGTTTCAACGATATGCATAGCTATATTAAACTGGCCTCTCGACGTGAAAACACCGCTTGACCCTACCGCGGCGAGCTCGCTCTAAATATTTTATCACGCCTGCACTATTTATAAATCGCTGTAGGTTCAATGCAAAAGTCGAAACTAGGCCTTTTGAGCTAAATTTGTTTCATTGTGGGCTTTATAACTTGGTTGAAGACGAAGATGAGTTATCAGGCATTATTGGTTTAATGAAATTGATTGCATTTTGCATAAAAAGTCTTTAAATGGTTTATTTCAAAATGATGGCTCATATATAGTTATCGTAATTTGAACTTATATATGTATTGAAAAATGTTTGTAACCTGTCAATTTTTCGAGCTTATAATAGGATTTTATGATTGAAGTGAAACAAATTGTATCCGCTGAGACATGGTAGGCATACGGGTACCTGTAATCAGTCTTAGAGCGTTCAAAATAAACGCTGATATTGTGTGTTTCCAATGACTTATTAGAATGTAACCATATTAAGAATATTTATCATTGTATGACTGAAACTTTGACTTTATTAGAATGTAACCATATTAAGAATATTTATCATTGTATGACTGAAACTTTGACTTTATTAGATTGTAACCATATTAAGCATATTTATCATTTTATGACTGAAACTTTGACTTTATTAGAATGTAACCATGTTAAGAATAATTATCATTGTATGACTGAAACTTTGACTTTATTAGAATGTAACCATATTAAGAATATTTATTATTGTATGACTGAAACTTTGACTTTATTAGAATGTAACCATATTAAGAATATTTATCATTGAATGACTGAAACTTTGACTTTATTAGAATGTAACCATATTAAGAATATTGATCATTGTATGACTGAAACTTTGCCTCATAAATCTCCTTCAATAAAGCGTAGAATGGTTAGCTGTCCAGCAGTCGTAGCATAACTCAAAGCATAATTATTTTTACTTATTTCAGGGTACTGATCACAGCGATTCTCTGTCCCATCGCCAACGTAGGTCTGATCCAGGGCCGAGCATACCTCCTTGAGAAAGACCCGCCGCCACCGACAATCAAGTTAGAGAATCATTCTGATGGCACTATATTCTTGTATTAGTTTAGTAAAAAAATATATAATATATTACATCTAGTTTATTGTGATAAATTATGTAAATATAGACTCAGGCAAAGAAGCCAAAGCAAAATCAAACAAGCCTGCCTGCTGTTTGGTTTCCTTATTTATTTTAAACTTATATTTTATAAACCGATTTCTTTCTAGCCTTTAGCTTACTTACAAGACGATTTTTACTACCGCGCATGGTATTTAAGGAGCTAGACTTAAATAATTAAGTAATACAAACGTAAAATCTATATCTCTTAATTAAGATTTATCTACTGTGGTTTGTTAGTACATCGCATAGTCCCAGTGTTACGGATTTATTTTCTAAGGCCAAGCACTTAGCTATATAAATTGTTTTTACATTTTATTATGCTTTATTCTATATTTCACACTCACCTGAAACCACAGTGAGCTCTAATTTCAACGACAATAATTAACAACGTAAGTCGCCCCATTTGCGGCATTAACTTCAGAGCAAAATCTCCTTAAGTAATGTAAGCAACGTGGTAACAGTCTTAATTGCTATCTTCTAAAAATATTCATTAATTTTCATAAACGTACGACTTAATTTATTTTACTTTAGGCTAATTAATTTTGTCATAATAAGGAAGTTGTGATATTTTATTAAGTGCTGTGTACCTACCTTATAATTTGGAGCTAATATAATTAAATCTTTTGAGCAAAATATATGTAATATAGTTAATTTTATTTACATAGTTATGTAAGTATTGAATAAATATAACATTTTGTAAAAAATGGTTTTATTTATAAACCTAACGAAGATGATCCTCCATTCACTGATTTACAAATTAAAAATTAATACACACGAACAACGAAAAGTGATTAAAAATAATCTGCTAAAAGATATCCATTTGGATATTCTCTTATTATCTTTGGTGGTAATCATAGTCCAATAGTAGTCGCCTGTATTGTAAATATAATAATAAACATTTACACGTATGATATGAATGGCATATTCTTAAACAGTCCTACTACAGGGCCTCTCTTGTCACTATGGAAATGAATAGACCACAGTCCTTCACGTTGGCCAATGGACAGATTTCACATGTCCCTCAAGCACATTTGGAAAACAAACAGATTTAAATTCAGCTACAACTAAGCAACAGATTGTGAATTCAATTTGATATCATATTTCTCAGAACTATTTTGTAATTGTTAGAAACTAAAATAGTTATGAGCGTAGCTAGGTAAATATTGAATAGTATTGGAACAAAACGTGATGAAACATTCTACAAACTGAACTGAAATTAAAGGGTATTTTGGGACTGTGGATGAAATTATTTTGTTTTACTTCTCTTATACTATTTCAATATCAAACAAGCTTGTCTTATTTATTTTATTCTATATTGTTCTAGACATTTTTAAGAACATGTTCATATTCTGGATACTCGGTTAATATTTAAAAGCGTGTCCAACTCTAAACTCTATAATTGATAGATTGCAAAACAAACATTGCAAATGGACGATGCATCAAAATATCTAAATGAAAATTGAATTCTAATAAATTAGTTATAATTTAATTATTCTATCAAAGCAAATATGGCAAAACTTAAATCAATTTTCTAACAAAACCTAATACCAGTCAAAACCCCTTTGTTGAAATCATTTCGTATCAGAACTTTTGTGGAGTTACAAAAAAGTCGTTTTCGTTTGGTCGACATCTCAACGACTTTTAAATGGTTAAATTTTCTTATTTATATGCAAATAACAGAATTTCATCTTTGTTAATAGTTTTGTGAATAAACGTTACCATTTAGGAAATCAAATATTCTTTGGATCTGGTTCTATTTATATTTCGTATTAGTAAATGGTTTGTAGTTATATGACGAAGTTTTTCAATAGACATTATTAATGCTTTAAATCAACTCGTGGTGTTAGTTTTAATACTTACGAAAGTCACCAGTAAAGTTGTAGATGCCTGTAAATATATTTTGTAGTATATTCTCTATACCATGGTACCAAAACGCATGTCACTAGTATTCGCAAATCTATGGTACCGAAAAGCATAACTAAAATAGCATTTCAATTTCATGCACCTTGGATCAAACAGTTCAAATCGTAGCAGCAGACACGAATGCTTACGTAGTGAGGGCATTTAATAATCTAATAACACAGGTACAATATCCCGTTACTATTGGCTGATTGCTTGCAAATTGAAGATGGCGCGCGCGACATGAGTGCTCGGACGGGTTTTAAAGCACAAGAAATTAGTGTCTACGAGACCTGATATCCGTGTTTTAACAGATTTAGTGTCATTGTGGTAGTACTGATGCATAATATATAATAAAGCGACTTTTTTGAAGCCTTAAAATGCTTTGTATCTCGAGAATTGCATGTATATCTATCTACTTGTGTAAAACCTATACTGTAAGGTGATGTGACCAATTATCACGTCAATTTTCTACTACACTTCACTAATCTAGGAAACTGGAACCTGGAACGAATTGCACGAGAAATAAAGAGTTAGAAAGAAAGATGTTTTTGTAGACGAAAAACAACTGTAAACTAACATTCCCGAAATAGGTAATATTCAGTAGTAAATATTATTGATATTAGTACACCTAATATATACATAAACATATCGTAGGTATGTATCTTTACGTATAAAAAATATCTAATCAATCTAATGTGTGACAGATTAATTTTAAATACATTAGACGAAAATCTGATCCAAAGATTAACTAGTAAGCGCTATCTTCATTTGCTTGAAATTTAAGATCGATAGGTTAAATTGAAGTATATTATCTACATTATGTGATTATCTAATCATGAAATTAACTGTATCGTTTATGTTATTATCTTTTTGCAGTTGATAGAAACTGAAATACATAGTGCCACATAAATTACGTCAAGAGTCTACGTCAAGTTTTTAAATAAATGTGCAAGCTAAAATAAAATGTAACAATAGCTGTTACCCGCTTGTTTGCCCGTGTTATATGGCATATAACAAAATTCAAACATTAAAGTGCCCGTGTTATATGGCATATAACAAAATTCAAACACTAAATTGCCCGTGTTATATGGCATATGACATGGCTCGCGCGGTCAAAAGAGTGAAATATAGCTTAGTTTGTATTATGTGTCTCGTTCCTACGTAAAATTTCCCGTCATACTAATCCCAGTCGAGTTTCGACTCCATAGAGAAATTAAAAAAAAAAACGTTCGTTGTCACTGTTTTCATTGAGTGTTGAGTCGGTGCGGAATGTGTGGAATGTATGAGTGTATTTCTGCTGTTTTTTTCTGTTAAATTTAGTTTTATTCTTTAAGATCTGTTTATCAAGGTGTGTAAATAACTAACACGTATATATAAAAATTCCAGCATGAAATATAAGATTTGACTTTTTTCGAGACCTTAAGTAGATTTTGGCGCACAACAGTGATTTTACTGAGAGCATGGGAACTGTTTCAGAAATGTTCATATTACTAGGAAGTGGTGAAAGCTATCCCTATGATTTCTTTTTGTTTTAAAAGAATATAAGATTACTTATTTAGAATTTATTTAATTTTATGCTTAAAAATGTTACGAGGGTCAAACTGAAAGTTCTTAGAACTGGCCACTTATAAACAATATAATAAAAAAAATATTCTAAAATTTGAAAATAGAACTCTTTGCCAATATTACTGAGTATATATTTCATTCATTTGTCATTTGTTTTACGATTTGGCGGCAAATTGAAAATTGTCTGTGTCACGTCAACATGAATTTAACACGAGAAAATTTTCGTGCAATGATTTTTTATGACTTTCGATGTCATTTAAGTCAACAAGAAAGTTATGATAGACTACGATTGGCCTTTCACGATGAAGCCCCATCTCGTGCGACTGTTTACAACTGGTTTAATGAGTTTAAACGTGGTCGCACTAATCTCACTGATGATGTACGTGAGGGACGGCCTTCTACGGCGACGACTGAAAATAACATCTGTGTTGTGCGGCGTATGATAGAGACTGACAAAAGAGTGACCTATCAGCAGATTCGGACAAGCTTAGGCATCGGTATGAGTCAAGTGCACAAAATCCTCCACGAACATTTAGCGGTCAGGAAGCTTTGCGCCCGGTGGATACCTCATAATTTGACTAAGGCTCAAAAACTCCATCGTGTGGATTGGTGCCGTAAAATGATTGAAAGATTTAACGGAGGTGACTCAAATGCTGTGTTCGACATACTAACAGGTGACGAAAGCTGGATTTACTGTTATGATCCTGAAACCAAAAGACAATCTGCTCAGTGGGTGTTTCCTTTCGAGGAGTTGCCAACTAAAGTGAAGAGAGATCGAAGTGCGGGAAAAAAAATGGTGGCCTCGTTCTTTGGAAGGATAGGTCATTTCGCAACAATTGTGTTAGAGGATCAAAAAACAGTTTCTGCAGAATGGTACACTACCAATTGTTTGCCACTTGTCTTGGAAAAAGTTCGAGAGAAACGACCTCGCAGTAGGATCCTCCTTCACCACGACAACGCCTCGTCGCACACCGCCAAGCGAACGATCGACTATTTGGCGACATCAAACGTTGAATTACTGGGTCACCCGCCGTATAGCCCCGACCTCGCGCCTTGTGATTTTTATTTATTTACAAAAATTAAAGAAAAACTTAAAGGAAAGCGGTTTATGAATGCTGAAGACGCGGTGGCTGCGTATCGCGATGCCATTGAAGAGACCCCTAAGGACGAGTGGGCAAAGTGCTTTTCCCAGTGGTTCCATCGCATGCAGCGGTGTATTGACGTCAATGGACAATATTTTGAAAAGATATAATAAAACTAATAACTGGCTAATGTAATCAGTTTTTGATTTTCTAAGAACTTTCAGTTTGACCCTCGTATTTGTACATTATATGGCCTTATCAAATTTAACATAAATTACACCGCGCGGCGCCAGATAATGGTTTGGAATCAGAGACTGTAAATTTATAAATATGTATGAACAAGTGTACTTTTTTATTTCTTATCTTATTATCTATTATATAAGTAACGTAATTAAATATTAAAAACGATATGTCACGCTTTAAGTTTTGAAGTATGAACTTATAAATACAAAACGAGCTCTAAAACGCGCTATCTCCATTTCAAACGAGCATCACTCGACACCAGAGTCGTAATCTAAATAAACAAAGATAACATTGTATAGTTAGTTTCATAACAAACATAAATAATATAACACTTGACAACCTTTCAAAACAAATTGAGTCACAAGGACCGATTGTGTGAGACCCGACCCGCGCGCCGAGGCGAAAAAACGCGCGGGCGTTTGATCGTTATCGCTTTCAAGTGGCCGGGCAGAGCGGCCGGCGCGGGTTGCGAAGCAAACAAGCGGACTCGCATTTTCATGTATTATTAAATCTTTTGCTAGCTGCCTACGACATGAAAATAACCCACTGTCCAAGTTTCTGAGTACCACTCGGCAGTGATATGTCAGTCTGAATAAGAATTTATGATGAACTATATGAACTAATATAATTAAAAACAGAAGCGGACTGATGCAGTGATACTCAAGGTCAAGTTCATCTAGTTATAAATTTTATCCTTTGATTTACTTATTTATTTCTTCTAATCGCTTCAATCTTTTGACTTGTACAGTAATGTAGTAAAGAGCGAGGTCCAAAATTTCAGCCGGTTGGCTCAGACGACCCAAAGCAATTTAGGCTCCGTCATCAATCATTTCGTTGGGTCCAGTGAATCTGTTAAGCATATTATTATATCGAAACAAAAAATCTATAATACTTTTTGAAAGTTACAAAGTTTTGGTAAACAGATTTTTAATGACCAAAGTTTTTACTTGTCATGCCTAAATAAGTGGAAGGATGGTAATTACGGTTTTTATAAACAGGATTATTTTTGTTTTGATCGTATCATAATTAAAATTATTTATTTTTTTAACGCACACGGTGAATATCTCATGAATGTCACATTGATCGATACATTTTGTAGAGTTGTAGAATTGTGAAACTACCAACCATTTTGGTAAGATGTTTGTGATTAAAAAATATACTAACCTTCTTATCGGCGAGCTAGCGTTCGTGATTCATGAATTGTTTAGAGTTTGGTTGTACTTTATGTCCGTCAGATATTAACGTATTGAAAAAATATCTGCTGTATAAGATACTATTATATTCTTAGTGCGAGTTGGCTATAAAAAGAAAATAATGATCAACCATTGTTCTTCGTGAGAAACGATTTCAAAACTATAAATATTCTAAACACGTACAAAACTTGAGCCGCTGCAACTTGTGCTTAAAATAGTTCGTACTCATTTACCTATATTGATTATTTTTTCCATAATCTCAAAGTAAAAGTCATCCATATAGAAAAGGTGGGCAGCAAAAACGGTTTTCTCTTGCCTGCAAAAGTTTATCGGTAGCCATCAATATCGGTTATGTAGGTACAGTAATTTCAGTGGAACTATCCTATTAGTTACACGCATCAGTTACTTTTGCAGTATTGTCCAAAATTTTACCTGGAATTTCTACGCTGCAATTTTGGCGATGAAGAATATTATGCTTATTTGCAAGAAGTATATCTATATTGATTTGATCAGATACTACCAACCTAACCTGGTCTTGCAAGAGTGCGATTTAACAATTTAAGAAAAATTTAAAATTACTGTTTTTGTGAATAAGGTATATAATTTCAAGATAGGGACAGCGGTAGTGCTTGGGCGGTAAGACTCTGGTCCATGCATTAAGAAGCTCGTATTTTACCGATTGCTACCTTTGACATCCAATCTAGTACTCAGAAAAATGTAATGCATACTGTAAAATGCAATTATAATCGGCTTTTCTAATTTTAAACTATAATAATACATTAACAATGAATTGGTTAACGCTGTTCCATTATCAAACTGTCAATGGCGTTAAATGAGCTATCAGACTTGCACATGACTTTAGATTTAGCACCGAAGTAGTTGAAACCACAATTAGAATACAGGTATGTATAATTTAAAGTAAACAGAGTATAGTTTTAAAGAGTGTGTTAATTTCGGTAATTAAATTAATGAAAACAGCAAATCGTTTAAAGTGGTACTCATATTATAAATGTCAATGTGTTAAATTTGAATTGTTTTCGTTTCAGAATGTCTGGATTTCACTTCTCATAATATAACTGTCATAGTTTCATTTCTCCTGTCACTGAAAACATAAAGTTAACTGTCACTTTAGTCTTGCTGTGATTTGTGTAGCACGTAGAATAATAATATCGACATTACACACGAACTTCCATGAAACGGCATACAAATCATGTGGAGTCGAACCCGACACTCCACGCAGTACTATCGTCGAGGCGACTACTTAAACCAGTACGCCATGGGCGAAGTATGTATTTCCCTTATTTGCCTCATACCTCCCTGTAGCACTCTCCATCAAAAGTCAAAGTTCAACAAACACTATTCCGTTTGATGGTCCTGTAAAAAGCTTCACCGCATGTAGGTTATGTTGGAAGCGTCAAGAGGTTGTTATAACAGGATCCCTTACAAATTGCAGGTCCTTACAAATCGAGGGATAACGATATGTAACGAAAGAAAAGGTTTGGCAATATCTGGCGAAATTGCCATTGATTCCTTTTGGGATGATGGCCGACATTTGTAAGTGATAACATATAATGGCAAACCGCGTTAGAAGTTTTTTACTGCTGCTACTTCGGCCAAACTTGTAAGTTGAAGAAGATGTCGATGGTCATGGTCAAATCAAGGCTTTTGCATCACAGTGACTTTTTATACACTCTTATTTAAAATAATAAAAAGATCATAAAAATTTAAAATGTTTGCGTTATAAGCACTTGCATTTTTCTTTTTTCTTAGGTCTATGTACCAAACAATTCGTCTACAATAGAAGTCATTATCGGCCCTTTAAATAAACTGTCCCACTGCTGGGCACGGACCTCTCCTCACTATGAGAAGGGTAAGGCTATAGTCCATCACAATAGAAGTTTAGTAAATGAAGCAAATTGTAATGATCGAAAAAAATAGCAATTTAAAATATTTAAATGTACCGTAAACCTCTAACTTTAGAAATAATGTCGAAGTTAATAACCGCGTTGAACTTGTTCTGTTCAATATCATTGAATGAAAATAGTTACAGTTGTCATGATATAATTCAATTTTGTCACGAAACCTCGAAGGTACCGTGAAAATTCTTCAAACTTATTACAAAGAAACTTTTTCTTTTTATCTTTACAAAGTTGTAGATTAGCAAATACTTAGCTTGGTATATAGACGTTTCTTATTCTGTAAAAATATTATTTATGTTCCTTTTTTATAATTTTGGGATATTTCGAAAAAAAAAATGTTGGTTATTGATGAACAAGGCAAGAAGCTTGTGACAGCATACTCATATATAATTACAAATATTCTAAAGATGCTGCAGCAGCGATAGCCTAGTGGAGAGACCGACAGACTGCTACGCAGATGGTCCGGGTTCGAATCCATGGCACGCACCAATAACTTTTCGGAGTTATGTGCGTATTAAATTGTTAATTATCGCTTGCTAAACGGTGAAGGAAAACATCGTGAGGAAACCAGCATGTCTGAAAGTTCTCCATAATGTTCTGGAAAGACATGTGAAGTCTGCCAACCCGCACTTGGCCAGCGTGGTGGACTATGGCCTTACCCTTGTCATAATGGGAAGAGGCCCGTGCCCAGCAGTGGGACAGTATAAAGTGCTGATGATGATGATTCTAAAGATAATTCAGAAAAGTTAAGAGCTCAAAGAAAAGAGCTATGTTTATTTATTTTATGAATTTGAAAAACTTTGATTCGAAGAACATACAATTTTTTTTTCAACTATTTTTTTACTTGATTTGACTGCCTCCGCGTGGGTTTAATAGGTCGCTTCGTCACTTGACATTAGTTTAAGCGTTGAAGTTGTTCAATTCCCACAAAGTAAAACAGTTGTGTAATCCGCACATTGCTTTGTCGTAAGTTTTTTACGTACATTGATTGAACGTTTTTTCCTTCGCGACAGTGCTCCTGAAAGCTTAATGCATCATATTTAAAAATTTAAACTTTAAAAAACTACAAAGACATTATTATTTATCAGACATAACAAAAGATTTTACCTGGTATGTATTTTCTTGCTCTTACGACACGAATTAATGTTACAAAAATCAGGTGGATTAGAAATGATGACGGCATAGTATTATTCTGGATGATAAGTATGTATTTATTCATATTAAGCTCTTATATTAGCGTTTTTTTACCACTATCAAATCTAAGGTCAAATAAACTCACTGATACAATACCCTATAGAATTGATAAGCCATCCGGAAACCACAGCAGATCCATCCAGTACAACTTGCTGTCTAGTGTCAAGTGTTCGCACAATACCATCTGCTAATACATGGCGATCATCAATTCTGCTGTCGAGTCGAGCGTTTATGGCGATATAACTCATCATGGTAATATATTTCTCGTGCTTAATATTTGGTAATATATGGCGGCGTGGACTAGTGAGTAATGAGTCAGTGGTTTTGTTGAATTATTGAATTCTTGAAACTTCCGTTTATCTGTGAACCTGATTAAGTATGTCGTGATTGATCGAGCGAAAACAGCGTAGCAAAAGATGTTAACAGGTTTGAGAAGTGTGGGCACTTGTTTTCAAATGATGGTGCCTTTATTCTCATTAATGGCAGTGTTAATTAATATTGTAATCGTTCTATTATTTAATGACACTCTTCTTAACGATAATCGTAAAAGATTTTTTAAATAGGTATTCTATTAAAACCTATATAAGTTTTTATATGATCACGACCACTCGTAATAAAAATTATTTATAAAATAAATTATTTATTGCGATTAAGACCTACTAATTATATATCATAATATTATTCCATTGTATGTATTGTGTATTATATCTGTTGTCTTTTTATTTCAGAAGCTTAACATTAATGTTCCTATACGACCAAAAACAAATTGAATCCCTTGAGAACTGATTCCTGTAAACTTAATAAAGTTACTCCTAAATAAACCTTCCTCAGTAGAATAAGATAGCATCTGGCTGCGAAAAAGTTTTTTTGAAAAGAAATCGTGACGGAATACCTATCCATTATTCCTGTATCACCATCTTTAATCTCCTATCAGAGAGGATGTTTGTCAGATTATACAAAAACATGGAGTGTGTGCGTGTGAGTTCGGGAATTGCGCCCGTAAATTATACAACAACAGTCACCTGCGGTGTCGTTTACGTGGCACGTGTGAGTTGCGGTGTGGTGCCAGTGGTAGCGGGTGAAGATAGCTTCATGCATAAAAGCTATATAAGCCAGATCCCGCCAATACATTTGTGGGCATCGGCTTTCGCGACAAAAGGTAGCCTAGGTATGTTTTATTGTGATGTATATGCTAATAAACAAATTTCCTTAACTTTATTTTGCAGTAAGTTATTTTTCTTTTTGTAATTAACTGTCTTGTGTATTTATTGCATAATCTGCTGCAAATAAATGTATTTTGTTTGTTTTTTTCTTAAGTCGAATGGTTACGCGTCTCTTGGTTTGTCCACTGCATGAGGGCCTACATTCACAGTGACACACAAGGGTGATTCGCGAAGCTATTGAAATTGAAAACCATCCGTATTTTAATAGGGAAGATGGTTTTAATGTTCCTCTGGCTTAGGATCCTGCCATCAGTCTAGTGAAGCTCTGAAAGGGCAAAGACACCAGTAGACATCAGGACTCCGTGAGCTCATTCTGCGTACATAGTAGCACCAGTAGCCGAAAATGTTTGAATACTTTGAAATAACATCTACGTTCAAGACAAAGACAAATATAACCTCAGTCTTCCGTGAGCACGATTCCTGGTCACGGAAGACTGAGGTCGGGAATCGAAACGTCGGATTATAATAATTAATGTAGTTTCTATATTATTCGATTTAAATCGCGTAAATCCAAGAAAACCAACTAAACGCTAATTTCTGCCAAATCTGGCGTGACTAGAAAGCGGATCCCGGACTACAATGCGAAACTGTTAAATGTGAACAGGATAACGCTAAGATGATGATAACACCTTTGTATATCCATGTATCTACAGATCACGGCACGAATGTTGAGTTGATTATACAAGAGTGGAAAATGCACCTCTCACAAAGGTTCTTAAAGTATAAAAAATCTAAAAAATCTATATTTTCGAAACAACGTCACATCAAACAGTAGAATCATTACAAAATATATCACAGTAGATGATGCCCGCGGTTACAGCCGCGTTATTGATATTAGATTAGATTAACGTTGCATGAAATTGAAAAACATTCCTTATTCAGGATATATGCGTCATCTACCCGCTATCATTAAGACCCGGCACAACAATTCGACGGCTCCGTACTCCCATAAATCCAGTGTCGAGGCGGATCGTATATAAAAATTGGCTCACGCACACATACCTACACACGTCCCTGTGGATGCATCTGTTACATAGCTACTAACTTGGTTTGCTCCTTATTTTATTCCGGAGACGATTTCGGGATTATCTACTTAGAATGTAAGGGAGTTTGAGATGAAGATAAGAAGGTTTTTTGTGTATCGGAAGGATTATGGAAAACTTAATTCGGCAAACAAATTCCGAAGAAAGGCATATATTTTTTATACAGCTTGTAAAAAGTTTCTAAGCTATGAAATATCGCTATGTCTTTGGGTGGCGGAGGTCACACGGTAGTCGATCTAAGGAAAGCTAATATTATGTCAAATCTGGTTAGACTAGAAAGCAAAGCCCGGGCTCCCGAGCGAAAGTGCTAGATACAACCAGGATAACGCTGGGACGACGATGACTCCAGCTGTAGTAAAACGGGGCCGTACCAGCATAGCCACCATATTATTATTATTCTTACAGTATATCTGTTTCGTCACGAACATAAAATCTGCCGCGGATGCGAGAGATACAGTTGCACTACATTTTCTCAGTCTTACTAAAAACTGACTAGTAATAGATTATCTACAGATCTAGTGGTAAGGTAGCCTGTCGCAAATATATCAATTGTCAGTGGTCTGTCCGTGGATTCCAGACTCTGCGTAGCAATCTGTCAGTCTTTCCACTACTATCGTTGCGGAGATAATAATTTTGCCACCATCTATATGCGGCGGCGCCATAATTTATATACTTATGTGGCTTCGTATACAATAGACCCACAAATTCAACAACTGCTTTTTCCAAATTAACGGTAAAACCCGACAGATTAAGGTATTCCCCAAAGTACTAAGAAATGTACGCAGAAATGTGGTGAATTTCAAACCGTGTTCCCAATAGGTTTATCTGTCTGTCTTAGAAGTTTTCCCTCACTTGTTTATTTATTCGGAACGTGGATTGATACGGGATTGTGTGGAATAGAACCTTTGTTTGTCATTTTAGATAGCAATTTGTGTGACAGGAGGTACACGTGTCGAAATTCTTTGTCTCGTGGGAAGTAATGAAAGTTGTTCGAAATATTCTTGAGTTTGTTTATCGTGTGGTTAAAGCTTTTGTATAGTTATAGGGTTTCATGCTTCTTTTTTATTAGTCGTAGTCGTACTTTTATTGACAAGTGAGGGTGTGGAGGAAGAAAGTTGAGGTGTTCCTCCAACTAGAGGGAGGAGCCTCTAACCAAGCTGGATGGTCGCGCTTGGTGGCCTGCAGGCCGACGGATATACTTTGGAAGTTGTATATATGCGTCGTAGCGAGCGAAAGTTGCTAGCGCGGTTCAAGATCATTTGAAATTTTCCCGCGTTGTTAGATGGCGGAGTGTGGAGGTAGTTCCGTCGTCATCGGTTAGATGGCGTTGTGATGGTTATCATCTTCGTCCGATTGATGGCTCCGGTAGTAGCTGGTGGCTACAAGGGTATTATTATTGTAACGGATATTGTTTTTAATTTAAAACGGGCAATCAGCATCAAACTATATACTGGAAACAACCTTTCAAGGATTTTGGCGAGGAGTGATTGCCGGGTCAAGTAGTAATTTCTTTTGGCAATTCCTATTATATACCTTCCAAACGCTTTAGCTTAATGGAGATACCGCTGCCTTACAGAGGGTCTTGGATGTAAACGGTAGCGTTAGGTGATGATGATGATTTAAAAAATTCTAAGTATACTCAATAGTTGTCACCAAATAGGTAACATTAAATCCCTCAAATCGAAAGTTTGATCTGCTATTGTTTTAATTTATACTCCGATTATATTCTTACCCGCTTATAAATTTATGTATTACGCGTATTTTATTACGGAGAGGGAAACAAAACTATATTTCACCACGCGGGTTAGCTTAACCAAAAAGCCCTACATGGGCCATATTTTTCTCATCCTATGCATATTTTTTGCATGACAATCGACGAATGTATAAATATTTTACTTAAATAATGTATACATAACAGATCATGCTATGTAACATTTAAATATTTTAGATACTTGCATAAGTATGTCTGTTATTAATCTATCTTTAAGGTTTTCTAATTCTATTGTATCTCGTAATAAAGTCCGTATGCAACGGATTAAGAATAAAAAGTATTAGTACTACCTTATTTAATTACGTAGGTGGTGTAAGAGGCGACTAAGGAAAATGCACAAATAGTATTTCTGCGAAGACTTGAATCATCGAAGCATCGTATCCTCTACCAACCTGCCCGTCCAGCGTGATCAAATTCTCCTATTAACTCACAATGATAATGTGGCGCGAATTAGGAGACGACTTTCAATTCGAGTTACAGATATTTTGGCACCGTTACATTCACCGTCACAATTTTGGCACCGTTGCATTCACTGTCACGACTGTGACAGTGAATGCAACGGTGCCAAAATATCTGTAACTTTGTCCTTCTTGGTGTGTGTGAACATGTGTAACATTCGCGTAAACCCAAGAAGATACCATAGGATATATCGCGTACCGAGTTATTAGTTTTCTCTCGGCATTATATAAAGCTGTAAGTAGCAGTTTTATAACATGATAAGAGCAAGAAGCGTGTTTTAACGGACGACGCCGCTTGTAAAAAACCGAATGACACACACTGAGATATCTATCGATTTATTGACAGATTTATCGAACGAGTTATCGACATGTTTAGTATCCCAAATTCGAGGCAAAATCGACGAATGTATACATGTCATATTATATTATAGAATCCATATAACAAAACAATTGTTCGGATGTTCTCAACCCTTTGACATATCCAGATTGTACAAAGCGATAGTTCATTACATTCATAAGTTTGATTAACTTCTAATATGACAATGCCTTTGTTCTGTATGTTTGACGACTGAACCGTGGAATGATTTATGAACATATGTATATTAGGTTTTTTTTTTCTATTAGAAAGAACCTGTCAAATTGACTTCACGCTGCCTGATGGTAAGCTGACAGTGAAGTACCTAAATATACAACATTACAAGAATGAATATACTACTAATGAGAATGTTCAATTGCCAATTATCGCTTGCTAAACGAAGAATGAAAACATTGCGAGAAAACCTGCATGTCTGAGAGTTTTCGATAATGTTCTCGGAAGACTTGTGAAATCTGCCACCTCACATGTTATAATGTAAACAGGGGCAAAAAACTATAACCTTTTTTTTAGTTATCAATAATTATAGTATGACAGAGTTTAGCCATACTAAACCCACACGATACTATACTTTGTGTGTTTTCAACAATATTTTGTTTGTGTCCATTAACTGAATGCTTGTAAAGTTTCCGGGCAAGATCAATTCTGAGTGCGTTGTTTTTAAAATGCTGGTAGTTACATAAGTTCTCCTTTTTGTGACTTTACTATCAACATAAATAGCATGCCTTTTGGCATAATTATACCTACATGATCTGAATGTATATACCTACATGATCTGAGTGTCCATTACTATAAGCCGTATTCTGACGTAAAACCGTGGAACACAATGCTATTTGATTGGTATCGGAAACGAGCGAACCGTAAATCGAAATCGGCTTGATTTTTAACGAACACTGCATACAAATTTTGGATTTTAATACGCATCAGTAATTTGAAGGGAATTTACTATTGTATTTTCTAACTAGCCGTACAATTTTGGACTGTAGAACAAACTATTTCGGATATACTTGTTAAATTATTGTAATAGGGTAAAGTAATCTTGCGTTCGGTAAAAAATAAAATTGCTCGATGGTTTTTGGACTATTTTTTTAGCTTACTTATTTTTGGTTACGCATAACTTCAAAGAGCTAGTGGTGAGCACCGTGGTTTTGAACCGTGAGACGGAGGGTCTCAGGTAGGTTCTCGAGATTCAATAGAAACACTGCTGCAAGGAACAGGTTTTTTATTATTATATAGGCATAGACTTATGACTCACAGCCTGCTCCGTCTGCGGTCATCTATTACCTTATGAGGTAATAATTCCTAGCGAAGCGCTCTTTGGACGAAGCTGGCTCCACCCATTGCGTAAAGCGCCTGCGAGATATTATGACGCAATACGGAGTATTACGTTACAACCGAAGACACTGCATTTCAGTATGTTGGTGTGTCCTCACTAGGTTCTTATTGTTTATATCGCCATTGGACAATTGACTAAATATCCAACATACCTCTATTTTATAGAATAAAAATTGACTCAAAAATAAAATCCACTCACAGCTCGCAATTTCAATAGATAATAAACAGTGGGGTTTTTTTGTGTGGAGTAAGTTAGAAATTAGGCTGAAAGTAACATAGGCAATGTTGTATCCCGATAACCGCAGTTACCGCAAGCGCAGCAGCAGATGACTTATTAATATTTAGGAAATATGTACAGTGTATTGCAGAAATACCTGTCATATACATACCAAGAACGCTGATATTCTGCCATTTCTGGTCGAACCCCGGGGCACCGAGGAGTGTAGGTAAATCTTGCATGCAACCGGAACAACGCTAGAACGATGAGGATGATACATACAAAGAATGTTATATACCGATGCACCATTAAAATCAAAATACAAACTGCATTTTTTTTTAATAAAAAAAAGACAACTCCAGCCTTAGGACTAAAACCTGTGTCGCGGGCGACTTTACAAACATACAACGAACGAGGACAATGAACACCCAGACTCGAAACAACAATTTATGGATCACACAAAGTGTTGTCTCGTGTGGGAATCGAACCCACAACACTCGGCGCAGTGTCAAGCGGCGAGGCGGCCGCTTAAACCACTACGCCAACCATGCAGTCTTATTTAATTATATCCGAAAAATCTATAATAAGAACCATTTATAATTCGAGTCAAAATCTCTTACTGCCATTACGAAACAATATTTAAAAAATGTACTCATCAATGAAAAGTAACACAAAGTTATAATAAGTATAAGCAAAATGAAATGATCAATGAAAGAAATAAGCTTATTTCAGAAGTAGTTGAACTCTCATGGCAAAAGAAGTTACTTCGTAAAAGCGATATCCGCTTATAGAACCATCTTTGTAAAATGTTTCTTATTTGACTGTTCTCTACTTACGCAATTCCATAGAATATGGGCTATTTTCAAATCAAATCTGGCTATTCCTTTTTATCTTTAGAAACTTGAGCTTATCTTTATATATTAAAGTTTCCCACCCAACTTTAGAAGCATTTTGCACTGTAAAATAATAAACGTGCTTGTCAATTACCGTAGAAATAGAGCGGAAAGTTTACCAAACTTCGAAGTTGCCAAAAGTGTCTGTGCCAGAATTTGGAATGTCGCTATTTACATTTGCATTCGAAATTATACCGTGAAATACAGAAGAGTAACTCAACGAGGTATAAGCTCAACAAATAGAAGACCCTTCTAGTATTTTGATGCATGTGTACATATGTACTTCCGTATGTCGACGGAATAATAATAATGGGATTTCAAAGGTAGTATTGTCTTGCTGGTTTCAGCATACATGGGCCGGTATGACAGGGAAGTATTAGCCTCTCTCAGAATATCGACGTAAAGTAACAATATACTGTGACGTTTCTTTCGGTGAATGAGTGCCGGAGACCCCATTGCCTTTTCGTTCTCCCTGACCGTCTTGCTATTCGTATTCCTTTTGCCATATTATAAGTCGACCACACACTAGTAACTCCTTTGGGTTGCGTGTATCGATGGGCGTGGGTGATCGCGTACCATCAATTGATCTGCCTCGCATGCAATTAAAAAAATATATTATTAAGTGCCATTACTCCATTGCATCCGTTGGGTTACCACCCAAATCTGGCCAGCGCGCGTGGTGAATCACATCTTCCTATTGACTCACAATGCAACTGTGAAGCAAATTGGGAGAGGCTAAGGACTTGAGTAAATTAAAAATCACGCAAGTTTATTCTTGGTTGTTGTGATGTATGTTTAAATGTATTTGTTACTTACTCTATTAATCTCTCATTATGTTAAGTACTCTATATTCCCAATTTGTAACCGTATATTTATCATATATTTTGGAATAAATAGACAGTATTATTCGATCATTCGGTCGTATCATTTACCTCCACCTCCACACCGTACATGGCGACCCTGCCGACGGAGTCTGCCTGCGCGACGTGAATTTGACACTATCCCGTATATGGACATAGTTCTCGATAGTTCGAAGAATTTATAACTATGGAGAGAGTGCAATTGTATTGTTACTGCGCCGTACACGTGTACTACATTATACATTACATCCTTGAAAATTTGGAAAATGGGAAAACAGCAATCTAAGGAAGAGACAGTTATCGTCCAAAACGCTGCCGCTGGGGACAATACCTCTACCAACGAAGAAATTCGGTTCCATATGTCCACCACCAATATATTACTTTCCGTCGTTCTGATGGTGCTGTTGCTTGGCCTTCTATACTTCATATACAAGTTTTATCGAAAATGCCAAGTCAAATGGATAAGTAAGGAAATAAATCGGACGGCTATTCGGAGATCGCTGTTTCGACACCAGCTACAGTCTGGGCCTGGAGATGCGCCGAAAATCTACCCCGATGTATAAACAAGTATGCGGTAAATAAAAATACAAAAAGTGCGACAAATAACATATAAAAGTGCTTATAGTGCAATAAATAACATTATAAAAAAATGCGTATAGTGCGGTAAATAAATATTGGTATGCGTTAAACAAAAAATAAAACATATGTGCGTATTCTCATAATATATAATCAAGTGTTTAAACAGACATATTCATAATTAATCAATCGTAATACGTCTATCATAATCGTTATTAGAACATGCATCGCTGCGCGTGATCATGAACCTTACAGAATGCAGTGACATACCATATTCGGCAAGTGTACCTAACATGCAGGATGAACTTTGAACACTTATAGTTTATTGCGTTGTTTAAGATAAATAAATGTGTATGCTAATGTTTTGCAATGAATTACAGGCCAACAATTATTTCTATTACTGATTTCTACATTATGGTGGCAAGGTATGGATGATGTTGTGGCACTTTATGAAGATTTAAAGAAAATAAGAGTATATTTTAATCAAGCTAGGACCGCAAAGAAGGACCGAAAAAGTAAGTTTAATACAAAATAAATTAAAGGCAGTTAGTGTAATTTATGAGACATTTGAGTCTTGGCTAATTGATTTTAAAGATAAATTAGGTAAGAAATATTATAAGGAGCAAGATATTTTACTTATAGAAAATGATTGTCATTTATTTATAGCTTTACGTGACGAAATTTTCTAATTGTGTCAAAGTGATAAAACCGAGTCGACTACCAAAATGTCTTCGTTTGATTTAAAGACCGCTTTGAATCTTTTACCTGTAATGACCCATGAAGAGACGAATATGAAACAGTTAATTGATAATAATAGAATATTATGATTCTTTATTAAAAGATAGTGCTTGCAAACAAAATTTCATTAACTTTGTTTTAAAAAGTAGATTGTCACAGGAAGCAAAGTTAAAGTTAAAATTTAAATATGGCTCTGTAACTGACTTAGTTTGCGATATGAAAAATCTATTATTGTCAAAGAAAGCTGCAACGGCAATACAAAATAAATTACAAAAAAATAAGGCAAAATGATGCGTCTATTGACAATTATGGGCAAGAGATTACCAAATTATTTGTCGACCTCACGATTTCTCAAGCCGATGGCAATGAGTAATGTTATGACATTTTAAAACCGCATAATGAAAAGATGGCAATAAAACAGTTTGCAGACGGCTTAAGGAATCGTAGATTAAGCACGATTATTTCAGCTAGAAATTATAGCTCATAGAAAGACGCTATTCAAGCTGCTAAGGACGAGGAAACCTCATCATCTTCAACGTCCGGTGAGATTTATGGTATGTACAAAAGACAATATAATAATTTTAACTATAATTAGTCTCGCATGTTTAACTGCCGAGTACAGCGTGGAGGTCGTGAAGCTTTCAACCCGAATAGAGGCAGAGAACATGGTCAACGTTATGGGCGTCCGCGTATTATTCGAGGAAGGTCGTCTCGAAGCAGAGCAAACAACCACAGGCAACAAAGAGGTAATTTCTTGTATAATTATAGAAATCAAGGGATACGTTCTAATAATATTAATATGCTAACTGAGGCGTCTTCGCAAAATACTGACCATTCTACGGATTCTAAAATTCCTAATCAGTTTTTTCGTGAACAATAGAGATAATGTTATTTTAGCTAGTGACGGTAATTGTTACATATCCTTATATTTATCACCACATTTTGGAGAAGAAAATTATTTTCTAGTAGATCCAGGTGCGTCATTATCGGCATATAATTACAGACATGCGCTTGAATATAAAATTCCAGTCCATAAAGAGAACATGAGCATAAATGGATTAGGAGGTACAGTTCAAGCAATAGGATACATATATATTTACCTTTGACTGTTGGTAATGAGATCATCAGTCACAAGTTTTACGTTTTTAATAACTTACCTATTAAAGGAAGTGGAATTTTAGGTCGTGGTTTTTTAAATAAATACAGAGCTCATTTAGATTTTTACAAAAATTTATTAACGTTGAGTGTTAATCAAATACCTATTACTTTACCTATAGTAAATAATACCTGTAATGTTGTATTCAAAATTCTTGCTAGATCGGAATCAATATATTTTATAAAAATAGATTTAATAGAAGATTGTGTACTTTTGGCTAAAGAAATTAAAGAAGGTGTGTATTTAGCCAGTTCGATAGCTACTCCTAAAAATGGGTTGATACCCATCCGATTACTAAATGTTATTGAAAATGATGTAACGATAACGAATTCACAGGCAACAATTGATAAACTTAGTAAATACGATATTTGTTCATTTGAAAAATCAAACAATAATTCAGATAGAGTCAAAACATTATTACCTCTAATTAAATTAGAACATTTGAATAAAGAAGAACAGAACACTATTGAAAGTATTTGTGCAAAATACGCAGATATATTTTATTTACCAGGAGATAGATTAACTACTACAGACATATATAAGCATACTATTTCAGTAAAACCAAATACAGTTCCAATTTTTTCCAAAACAATACAGATTACCGTTATCTCAGAAAAATGAAATTAAACGCCAAATAGACAAATTGTTAGACGAAGGAATAATTGAGCCTAGCAAAAGCGATTGGTCAAGTCCAATATTATTAGTACCTAAAAAATCTGATTCAGGCAATGGAAAATGGAGGTTAGTAATAGACTATAGAAAATTAAATAATTGTATTGAAAATGATAAATTCCCTTTACCAGATATAACTGAGATTTTGGAGTCATTAAGTGAAAGCATTTATTTCACGCATCTAGATTTGCACCAAGGTTATTATAATGTTAAATTAGATGAAAATGGTAGAAAATTTACATCATTTTATTCAGGACAATACCAGATGACGCGTATGCCAATGGGATAGAAAACTAGCCCAAGTTCGTTTTCTAGAATGATTACAATGGCAATGGCAGGTTTAAATAACAAAAAATGTTAAATATATTTAGATGATTTAATAGTTTTTGGAAGAAACCTTCAAATTCAATAAAAATTTGCAAGATATATTTGAAAGGCTGAGGACAGTTAATTTAAAATTAAATCCCGCTAAATGTGATTTCTTGAAAAAAGACATTTTGTATCTCGGTCATGTTATATCATGTGATGGCATAAAATCGGATCCACAAAAAATAGAAGTTGTGAAAAATTATCCATGTCCTAAAAGTACCGACGAAGTAAAAAGATTTGTAGCTTTCACAAACTATTACCGAAAATTCATACCCAATTTTGCAGAAATCACATATCCTTTAAATAAATTAACAAGAAAAGGCGTACCTTTTGAATGGAATCGAGAATGTCAGGAGTCATTTGAATTATTAAAACATAAATTAATAAGCCCACCTATTTTAGATTATCCCGATATTTCCTTGAATAATAAATTTATAGTACAAACTGATGCGTCGAATAATGCTATAGGGGCTATATTTTCTAACGGAAATGGACGACCAATATCTTTTGCGAGTAGAACTTTGAATAAAGGTGAAAGAAACTACCCAGTTATAGAGAAGGAACTGCTTGCAATAGTTTGGGCAGTAAAATATTTTCGACCATATTTGTATGGCCGACTTTTTAAAATACTTACAGACCACAAACCACTAGTGTACTTATTTAATATGAAAGATCCCTCAAGTAGGCTTATGAAATTTAGAATAGCTTAGAAGAATATAACTTCAAAGAAGAATATATAAAAGGTTCTGACAATGCAGCTGCAGATGCACTGTCAAGAATCACAATACAGAATTTGAAAGAAATGCATGAGAGTATTATTAATGTAATGACAAGAGCTCAAGCGAGGAAACTAATTCATCCTGATTCTGTGGCGGATATAGTAGACACCGACTCGAGGCCTGCGCAACCAAGAGTCGTGAATACTCATATCAAACCAAAACAATCAGTTGAATTAAAATTTATTAACGGAAATGAGTTAGAAAAATTAAGGAAATTAAGAAAGATTACGAAGGAAAATTATATATTGTGTTATGTTGATAGTGATAAAACTATTTACGTTAAATTTCTAAATTCTCAATCGCAGATGACGCGTGACGTATTTGTGAGACAATTAGATAATTTTTGCAATTCCTAAAAGTTAAAAGAAATATATATATATTAAAAAAGAAAGATAATTATGTCTTTATTAGAAAGCTATTAACGGAGATAAAAAGTAATAAAACCAGGTAAGGACCTCGAATATACTGAATAATGCTAAAAGAATAGATAATTTGGACGACAGGCGAGTTATTTTAAATGACTTTCATCTCCTACCAAGTAGTGGCCATGCTGATATGAGATGAATGTCAAATAATACTAAAAAATATTATTATTGGCCTGGTATAGAAAATGATGTTCAGAAGTTCGTTAAATGTTGTGATCAATGTCAACGACATAAATATTCCTTACCAAAGAAAGAACCTATGGTTATAACAAGCACAGCAAATACTGCATTTGAAAAGATATATTTAGATCTGGTCAGTAATTTAGAAACTGATTATAATAACTATACGTTCATATTAACTTTACAATGTGAACTTACAAAATACGTAGAAGCATATCCCTTAATTTCTAAAAAATCAGAAGAAGTAGCCAGAGCATTTGTTGATAATTTCATTCTTAGATATGGGGTACCCAGAGAAATAGCAACAGACAGAGGAAAATAATTTCTATCAGAAATATTTCAGGAGGTTTGTAAACTGCTTAATATTAAACAACTTAATTCTACAGCGTATCATCATCAGTCGATCGGAGCGCCCGAAGTAACACACAAGAATTTGAATGCATTTTTGCGTATTCAAACAGATAGCCACCCTGACTTGTGGAGTAAGTGGATTCCTTTTTGGTCTTTTGGTTACAACACGACGGTACATTCCGAAACCGGATTCACTCCATATGAATTGGTGTTTGGTAAGATATGGTCTTTACCCAGTAATTTGTCAAAAGATTTAGATCCTTTTTATAATTTGGAAAGTTACCCTTGTGAACTTAGATACCGTTTGCAACTTTCGCAAAGAGAGGCAAGAACTAATCTGTTAAAAAGTAAATTAAATAGAAAACTAAGGTATGATAAAGGTATTAATCCTGTAAGTTATAAGGAAAATGATTTGATTCTTGTAAAAAATTAATCACCTAGTAATAAGTTGGATTATCTATACTCAGGTCCTTATAAAGTTATCAAAGACGTGCCACCAAATGTAGAGATAATTAATAAATATGGTAAAAAAGATATAGTTCATAAGAATCGAACTAAGCCTTATAATGAATCTAAGTAAATAAAACATATTTTTTTCATTCTACAGCAATAAATACGTATATCTTTCTCCTATTTTTTCTATAAAATTGTAAAAAAAAAATACTCTGTAACTGTATTTTTTTTCTTTAAGTGCGGTGATGTGATGTATGTTTAAATATATTTGTTACTTACTCTATAAATCTCTCATTATGTTAAGTACTCTATATTCCCAATTTGTAACCACATATATATATCATCTATTACTTGGAATAAATAGACAGTATTATTCGAGCATTCAGTCGTATCATTTACCTCCACCCACACCGTACAGTATTTCCTTGCATCCTACTACTATCTACAATAATATTTTTAACAACACATTTTTAATTAACATAATAAAAAAGAACAAAAATAATTTCCAACCAGCAAAGTTAAAAAATATACCGAGAAAATAAAATGCTTCTTACTTAAACACAGGCACGGATTCAAAGTATCACTAAATACTTAATTTTCTAAGGAACTCTAAATCGTCGTAATCTTATTCTTAAGCGAATAACAGTCTATTATGGTTCACGCCTAATCTCAGCATTGTGGTGAATAAGTCCCGAGGCCCATTTATCCCGATCCACTTGAACCTCTTCTATTAAACATAGCTGTAACAAATTAATTTTCAGAGGTTTTGTTCCCTGAAATTTTGAATTAATTTTTCATATTGTTTGGAGAGCTATTGGGGGTTTTGTGTAGACGGGGATAAGTGGATGCCAACCTTAATTACGATTGGGTATTTGAATACTTTTAATTACTTTTGTGTGTTTTGTTTCAGTACCAGAAATAGAATACTGCGATTTAATTGTTTGATTTTATTTTCATATGTAATTGTGACCATGATTTTGGATGTTAATTATGTTTTGTACCTATTTTTGAGCGTTTTGATAGAAGATATGCAGCTTGAGAAACTAATGCGATTCCTAAAACTATAATTTCTTGTGTCTGTAGATAATTTGTCTACATACAGGTACACCACTCGCAACCATTCATGGCACGCATCTTCCGCACACAGAAAAGGTACGCATCAATCCTCATAAAGAACAAAGCTTAAAGCAGGTTTAGACTAGAGTTTCTCATTACATAAGAGTTTGATTTTGGAAACGCATGAAAAGGCGTAGTGCTCCATTACAATCATAACAATGGAGATTCCATTCTTTCGAAGCTCGTAACGTAGCGCGCATGAAAGCGTATGCCGATATACCATAAACGTGCAGAAAAATACGCTAGTTTAAAATTGTTCTAAACTACACATGAATATGATTCGTGGATATCAAATATAGCAACACCAAAGTACAACAGAAAATATCGACACTAAAAATTATCTATTCAGCAGGATACAAAAATCTAATTTATTGAGCTTTACCGAAATAATAGAACTATTTCTGAAGACCCGGAAAATTACATAAAATAATAGTCTAACAGGTGACAATAGTCAAACTCATAAATCCATACATCCGGAAAATACTAATTCATCATGAACTCTTTTGATGGTGTACAGTACTAGCGAAAATACTACATCACGTAAAATTAACAAAAACTGCCCTTCTAAAGTTGGACGGTAAATCATAATTACCCACGAAATGGCAAAGTTCAGACTACCCATAGCATAAAGTTTTTTGCCCGCCGGCTCAACCTTTCATAATATGAAAACATTGCAAAGTTAAACAAACTTCAACAAAACATCGGATACCGAGAAAATAAAATGCTTCTTACTTAAGTAAGAAGCATTTTATTTTCTCGGTATATTTTTTAACTTTGCTGGTTGGAAATTATTTTTGTTGTTTT
The DNA here is from genome assembly GCA_944739405.2 of Euclidia mi. NCBI lineage: Eukaryota > Metazoa > Arthropoda > Insecta > Lepidoptera > Erebidae > Euclidia > Euclidia mi. The sequence continues at coordinate 13,581,333 of OX123203.2, forward strand.
TATTATGTCAATTAAAAATATGTTGTTAAAAATATTATCGAAGACAGAAGTAGGATGCAAGGAAATACAACCAAGAATAAACTTGTGTGATTTTTAATTTACTCAAATCCTTAGCCTCTCCCAATTTGCTTCACAGTAGCATTGTGAGTCAATAGGAAGATGTGATTCACCACACGCGCTGGCCAGATTTGGGTGGTAACCCAACGGATGTAATGGGGTAATGGCACTTAATAATATATTTTTTTAATTGCATACGAGGCAGAAGAGCAGTAGATCACTTGATGATACGCGATCACCCGCGCCCATAGATACACGCAACCCAAAGGAGTTACAAGTGTGTGGTCGACTTATAATATGGCAAAAGGAATACGAATAGCAACACGATCAGGGAGAACGAAAAGGCAATGGGGTCTCCGGCACTCATTCACCGAAAGGAACGCCACAGTATATTGTTACTTTACATCAATAATCTGAGAGAGGCTAATACTACCCAGTCATACCGGCCCATTATGCTGAAATCAGCAAGATTGTACTACCTTTGAAATCCCATTATTATTATTCCTTCCGCGTCTCCATACCGCGGTAATATATGTATACATGCATCAAAATACTAGAAGGGTCTTCTATATGTTGAGTTTTTACCTTGTTGAGTTATTCATCTGTATCTATATATTTCACGGTATAATTTTGAATGCAAATGTATATAGCAACGTCCCAAATACTGGCAGAGAAACTTTCGGCAACTTCGAAGTTTCCGAAACGTTCCACTGTATTTCTACGGTAATTGACAAGCCCGTTTATTATTTTACAGTGCAAAATGCTTCTAAAGTTGGGTGGGAAACTTAAATATATAAAGATAAACTCACGTTTGTAAAGATAAAAAAGGAATAGCCAGATTTGTTTTGAAAATAGCCCATGTGTTATGGGATTTCGTAAGCACAGAAATAGAGGACAGTCAAATGTTTCTTACATTTTACAAATTTCGAGGTAGTTCTATAAGCGGCAAACACTTTTACGAAGTAACTTCTTTTGCCGTGAGAGTTCTACTACTTCTGAAATAAGCTTATTTCTTTCATTGATCATTTAATTTTGCTTATATTTATTATAACTTTGTGTTACTTTTCATTGATGAGTAAATTTTTTTAAATATTGTTTCGTAATGGCAGTATGAGATTTTGACTTGAAATATAAATGGTTCTTATAATTGTTTTTTCAGTTGGTGTTTTGATTTTAACCCGGCGAGCATGAGGTGAAAAAAAGTTACATCAACAATGAGGCAGAGTGTGACATACCCAGAACATAAAGTACCATAACACTAATCATATTATCTTAATATATAAAATCCTTGCGTTACTGACTGACTGACAGACACTATACAGCCGAAATTATTGGGCGCAGGAAGCTGAAATTTGGCATGTATGTTCCTTGGGGACCGTAGGGGTGCACTAAGAAGGGATTTCTTGAAATTCCCACGGGATCGGCCAAAACGGGTAAATTAAAAAAAATGCAGGCGTAGCTGCTGGCGTCCTCTAGTGTCTCATATAATTGTATTAATCATATAGTGTAGTATATAGCATCACTATAATGAAATTAAACACAAAAGTTTTAAATTATGACATTATTATTTCTTATTCATTGTATTCTTATACAGTCTAATTATAGGAAACATATTTTAGAGATTTAGAAAAATCAACACTTATAAAAAGAAAATCATTTTTAACATTTTAAATCAACATAAACATAAAGATAATAAGATCTTCCATCAGAAAAAACAAAAGTGATATTATTTTTACAAACATAAGTGACTAGTCACTACTCTCAAAATCAGTACAATTTTTACATATGAACTTAGCATACTCCATACATATAGGCTTGGCGCAAATGTTGCAGGAATACTAAGTTTTTCTCTCTTTCTTGTTTGGGCATTCAGTCCGGACATTTGACATATCGTCCAGTCATATTTGGAGGTTCAGGTGATGGTTCACCAAACTGATTCATGATTCGCTGGCGTATAAAAACTGGAATATTTTTCTTGCACTCTGTACCATCTGAATTACTTAAAAACAAATAAAATAATAAGTCGGTAAACTAAAAAACCACGAGGCATTACCTGATTATAAAAACACACAAAATTAAACAAAAACTAAGACAAAATAATATAAAACAATAAAAAATACATTAGGTAAAAAAAATACGTTAAGCATGTGGCAGGGTATAACGTACCCGAGACAAGTTAGCACACCAATATTCCAGCCGACGCTCGACGCCACACTGCGATCACGCCACTATCCCCTCCCGCACGTCTCTGGCTCTAGCTATTCAGCTCGCTAGTGTTATCAGACGTATATTAAAAAAAAACATCTTTAGAATTGCACCCGGGTGTGGCATACCCTGCCTCATGCTCGCCGGGTGGTGCATCGGTATATTACGTTCTTAGTATGTATCATCCTCATCGTTCTAGCGTTGTTCCGGTTGCATGCAAGACTTACCTACACTCCTCGGTGCCCCGGGGTTCGACCAGAAATGGCAGAATATCAGCGTTCTTGGTATGTATATGACTCGTATTTCTGCAATACCCTGTACATATTTCCTAAATATTAATACGTCATCCGCTGCTGCGCTTGCGTCGGTTATCGGGACACAACGTTGCCTATGTTACTTTCAGCTTACTTTCCAACTTACCTACTCTACACCAAAAACATACTATAATATGTTTCCGGTGCGACATGTAAAAAGGACAAACAAAAGCACTTTCGTATTTAAAATATTAGTATGTGTTTCACTAGTAACTGGTGTAGAAAATCAGGTAAATATAGCAAGACTTGGTCAGTTCTTGATGTAGCCGTATCTAGGCAGATCAATCAAGACCGCCAGTTTCCATTTACAGTTATTTGGGTCACGGGCCTCGGGTTCTAATACATCTAATAGTAGCAGACTACCAGTGTCTCGAAGTTGACAACATACTGATATATTGAGACAGGTTACTTTTCGAAGCAATAAATAATATATACCTACACGAAAGATGGACTATAATTATCCATTCTTTTTACTGTCGCACTTGAATGCTAAAAACTGAGTAACTTCAACTTACCACTTAAATGACTGATTTTGATTTTTTTCAATACGCTGTATTTTTCTTTTCTTTTTCTAAGCCACCGTCTGGGATCTTTCCAACGCATCAATTTCCTGAATTCTACTGAACATGATGACTTTTGCGCCGTTCGTTTAATGCGCATATCGAAACTGCCCCATTTTGTTTAAACGTACTCCATCTACAAGAGCATGTTATTTAAAAGAGGCTTCTGGATATTGTTATTAATTCAATACACGAAAAATTATATTTGCTTTTACGCACCACATCTTATACTGTTGGTTCGGCGTTACACCGAAACCGTAGGGTTCTAGGCGACTTGGAGAGGGAAATGGACTGTATAGAGAGGATAGCGGTTCTTCGCCGCCTAGGAGATGGATACGGGGAGAGGTGGTTGTGAGTGGGTATAGGATATTCCAAGGATGGTGATGATTATACAACCTTCTTCGTTTCCGAAGGGCAGTCTCCTGGTGGTTTCGTGATGCAGCTGCTTGTTTTCACTTCACTCGCGAGCGGGTTTTCCTTGGTGGAAGCGGTAATAAATCACATACAACGGTGCGGCGCGATACGAACGAGACGGCGTTCTCAGCGAGCGGAATGTTCTAGACTGTCACTCGCGTCCACGATCGCGGCGACGAATCAGGCGAAGGCAGTGCCCTTCCAGGGAGTGGGATAGAGCGGGACGGAAATATGGTATCGCTCGCACTAGACGTGGAACGATTGATCTTGATGCGATTAGTTATATATAGGAAGGTAGATGGCGCTACCATATCCCCCCGGCCCTAAAGGGTTGCCTTTAAAAAAAATAGAATTGAACTTAGCTATGTTGGGTGTACTACCGCATAACCCATCAATAGGCTAAGACAGCGATATGACAATAAAATTAATCTAAACTAACTTTAGCGAAAACTACAAACGCAATAATAGCGAAAACTACTAACTAAATACTTAAACTAAGAGGTAGGTCCAACTTCAGGCTAGATCTCACTGAGTTGGAAGCGGACGCGAGTTGATCAGTGCCTCGACTTGTGCAAGGACAGTTAAAGGCTCTTCGTAAGAGAGGATCTGTTGACCTATAACTTTGAAGAGATGCGTTTAATTACTTTGACCATGCTTGCCCAACATCCACCGAAACGTGGTGATGCTGGTGGAATAAACTTCCAGTCAATATGATCTATGGAAAGTTCTTCCTGAAGACGAGTACGATAACCCGCGACGTGATTGAAACAAGTAGCGGGAACAAGTTCAATCAATTTACTAACGCGGTTGGCGACAAAAGTCTGCCAGCCATGAGGAGAAGAAAGTTCAAGCGAGCGACTACTTTGGAGTCGGAAAATGCGTATATTTATTAATAGAGTAGTGGGGCAAAACTGTGTCTTGAACCTTGTGGAGCAACTGAGACAGCAGAAGAGCCGCGCACAACTCCAGTCTCGCAACCGAAATGGTTTTAACAGGCGAGACCTTAGACTTGGCACAAACTAACTGCACCGAGTAGTTAGAACCAATGCGGACTTGCAGATATACGACTTCGCCGTAAGCACGCTCGCTGGCGTCAGCGAAACCTATTAAGTTGATGGTACATCCATCTACCAACCCAAGATGACGCGGAATAGTAATTTGATTGAGCGCGGTAAGCTCAATACAAAACTGGCCCCAAGCGGCGACAATATGGTCAGGGGGTGTTTCATCCCACTCACACTTTGATAGCCAAAGTTCCTTGATCAAGAGCTTGGCGTACAAAACTGTGGGAGCCACAAAACCCATTATGTCGCATAGTCGAGCCACTGTGGACAGCATGGTGCGTTTGGCGCACTTATCATCTGGCGGTGAGACGTCAAACCGAAAACTATCGCAGGATTTGTCCCAGCGTAAACCGAGAACCTTATGCGGTACAGACTTCTCAAACTCAATGTCTGGAGAAGCTTTATGAGAATCTGGTATGCGTGCGAGAACCTCCTTAGAGTTGCTTGTCCATTTGACAAGATCAAACTGGCCTCGCTTGAAAAGCTGAATAAGCTCTTCACAAAGCGAAATTGCTAGCGGAGCGGGTATGACATTACAGGCAATGTCATCTATATACAAAGCGGATGTGTAGTATAGTATAGTGTAGCGTAGCGTAGCTTAGCATAGCATAGCGTAGCATAGCATAGCATGGCGTAGCATAGCATAGCATAGCTAATTAGTGCTATATCTTACACACGGTTTTAGCACCCACCTTGATCTCTTGAAGAGCAGAACAACAACAAGACGTAATACAATGAGAAGTATGTAACGTAGGTACGGTACCCATAATCACATACCCAAGTACCGTCTCAATAGCGGGCGGTAAATCATATCGCTCACTACGTACTATTTTAGTTAGTAGCAAGTGCGGAAATATTGAAGCTCCGATCAAAAGATCAATGCCTGCCGGATTCGCAAACTCCGCGTCGGCTAGCGGCAATGACTCGAGATGAGTGAGTGATGCTACGTCTACATTAGCGTTCGGCAATGCGTCCGTGATACGCTCCACGATAAGCGAAGAAATGTTAAAATTAATATTCCTATCAAAACGCGAATGTATTTTAATATCTACGGAACCTTTGCAATGTTTTTCTGATCCGCCTATCCCTCGGATTATTGAGTTCGTATTTTTAAAGTTATTCCATAATCCGAGGCGTTTGAACAATTCTAACGTTATTAAATTGTTCTGGGATGCGCTATCTAGCAGACAACGTACCATGTGCGGCGACCCATTGACATCATATATGATAACTTGCGCTGTCGCTAACAGAACAGTCTTAGACGCCATACATGGCGGCCTAGCACTGCTCTGATCACTACAAGCGCGCGAAGGCCGTCCGCGCGTGCGTGCCGCCCGCGCAATGGATGTCGTACACAACGATATCTCATTGCTAGGCGTGGAAGGCGCAGCTACCGCGTTCTGCACTTTCGTGAGTGTGTCAAGGTTAGCGGCTTGACTTGACAACCGGTTATTTTTATCGAAATGTAACAGTGTATGATGTTTTTGTTTACACGAGCGACATCTCGTTCTACTGGAACAATTACTCGTTTTATGTTTTATACTTAAGCAATTAATGCAAGCTTTGCTATCTTTTACGCATTTAAAACGAGCAATTGGATTTAAATCATTAAAGGTAGGACACTTATAGTAATGGTCGTGCACTATATTACTGCACAGACACTTCTGTGAATTATTACTATTAGATTCCGAACATGTTACGTAAGATTGTGGATTAGGGACCGAGTTATTATTACTATTTCGCGATTTATTCAACCTTTGTTTGTTGCCGTTAGTGTTAGACGGGCCAGGTGAACCAGACTGCGTATTATGAAATATTCGACACTGATCTTTTATGAACGAAATAAAACTATCTAGTGTAGGTATTTTATTATTGCGTTCCGTCATCTCGAATGCGCGAATTGTATCAGTGTCAAACTTTTTTAAAGCGAGTTGAAGCAACATAAAGTCGGAAAGATCTTCTAATTTTAAATTGCTAAGAGAATTAACCGCGGTTACGAAGTTATCAATAAACAGCTGGAAATTCGAGACAGACGCGTCGCCGGACAGTTTGAGATTTAAAGCTTGGTCAAAGTACGTAGACGCTAGGACGCGCGTGTCCTGATATCTGTCAAGTAGTGACTGAAATATGACCTGATAATTCTCAGCACTGGCTGTGACACCTGCAAATACGGACTGGGCTTTCGGTGACAGTTTACCTATTAAATAGTACAACCTGTCAGCATCTGTCAAAGAACCATTATCGTGCACTGTAGACTTAAAACTCGCATAGAATAACGGCCAATTTCGTATATCTCCGTCAAACGACATAATCTCGATTGGCGGTAATCTCGGTTTGCGGGCAACGTGCTCTGCTGAACATTTACCCTCCAATTGCGATTGTATACGCTTAATAATACAATAAAGATCTTCGAATGAGGTATACGCCTGATAGTTCGGTTTTTCATCAGGATTGATAGAAAGTAATCTTGCGTTATAATCGTCTAACAACTTATGAAAATCTGTTCGAATACTATCTACTGTTATACAATAACTTAGAAAGGCTTCGCTATTACTGTCAGACATAGATGCGGTTTTTGATCGTTCATAGATGTTTTGAATGCGCTCAAATAAAATATTGCATTTTGCTTCTAAGATTGTCATCTCTTTGTCTTCCGACACGCGTGACTTCTTTTGTTGTGACATGCTTAAGTAAGTATAAGCTAATGAGACCGAAACAAAATAAGAATATCTAATGTATCTATTATTTTACCTAAGTAGGCTAAGTAGGCAACACCTTAGAGCCGAGGAATTAAAGTTGATTGAAATATGAGATTTATAAGACAACTATGATAGTTGCAGAAATAATAATTTAATAAGTAGGTAGCTACATAAAAGTTTACCTACTAATGCGGGCGGAAATAACCATGTGACGGTTATGTGAATATATTAGGAGTATAGCTAGGTGCTATAACTGCCTAGGTATAGCGGTATAACGTATAAAAACGTAAATGAATCCGACTCGTATGGATCAAAAAAATGGTTCGGCGTTACACCGAAACCGGAGGGTTCTAGGCGACTTGGAGAGGGAAATGGACTGTATAGAGAGGAAAGCGGTTCTTCGCTGCCTAGGAGATGGATACGGGGAGAGGTGATTGTGAGTGGGTATAGGATATTTCAAGGATGGAGGGCACTAACCTTATACAACCTTCTTCGTTTCCGAAGGGCAGTCTCCTGGTGGTTTCGTGATGCAGCTGCTTGTTTTCACTTCACTCGCGAGCGGGTTTTCCTTGGTGGAAGCGGTAATAAATCACATACAACGGTGCGGCGCGATACGAACGAGACGGCGTTCTCAGCGAGCGGAATGTTCTGGACTGTCACTCGCGTCCACGATCGCGGCGACGAATCAGGCGAAGGCAGTGCCCTTCCAGGGAGTGGGATAGAGCGGGACGGAAATATGGTATCGCTCGCACTAGACGTGGAACGATTGATCTTGATGCGATTAGTTATATATAGGAAGGTAGATGGCGCTACCAACTGTCTTAAAATATATATCTTCACCTTATCCATATTGTATAAGCACAATCATTAAGAAAACGTAACACACTTCGAACACGCATCAAATTCATTAAGAAAATAAATACGAAGGCACGGCAGCCGTTTCGCATTTGACTGTGTTCTCAAGCATTTGTTTGAGTCAAGTGCTATCACCGTAATGAAATCTCAAAAGTCACTGGATGAGAACCCTTGACGTATTCAATTTAGTAGCGTATCTTTATTTTGCTTGTTGTTTTCAATATTGGTTTGTATTTGTGAGGTATGTGCTCTATTTTAAATGTTGGTAGTAATCTAAATATAAGTAAGCACATCTCACCAATAAGAATTGGCGAGATGTGCTTACTTATGTTTAGATTACTATGGATGCAGTGGTAGGTAATGCCAGTTGTGGGATAATGATGAAAACATAGAACAGTACCACCATCTTACGGATACCAATGGTACTAAAAAGGTAAGTCAAGATTCTGAATCACGCTATTGGAAGTTTTACACGTGATTTTTATACATATAAACAAGTTCTCGTCGGCAAACTTCATGCTGAGATCCGCTAGCCACGATCTTATATCATGAGAGGATCCTTATTCTAGTTGGAGGAATATTACATGTTGTTCTTCTACATGTATTCCGTGAGGATAGCAACGATGTAAATCAAGGGCATATAGTGCACGATAGATAGGTAAGGGATAGGGCGATAAGGCATTTTGGATTACGAGGGAAGTCATATGACCAAGCAGTTGGCTATCAAGTGCTCAATGAATCTTCCAAGGCACGAACAAGACAGTACTTACCTATGACGGGAGACACTTAGATTCACAAAAGCAACGATGTAGATGCACGGGATTACTATCGCAAAATCAGGTAACTAGTAAAAGAATCTTTATGAACTAATCAACACTTAAATGAATTCTGCCTGTAGGTGCTAGAGATGTCTCAGGAGTGTGAAGAAGGTTATGCCTTCTCAACAGCGCAGATGGTACGCGCAGGCCAATCTTGTTCACCGACTCGGCTACATCCGTCGACCCATTCACAATTTTAAATAAAAAGGAAATATTCGCTATTTTTCTTCGCCGCTGCAGAGGCAGTAAGTGGAACTTACGGCAACGGCTAAAATAGTCTGGAAAATAGGTTCTGGAACGAAATTGAATATACCTCAAGAACTTCTTTTGGACGTTTTCTAAACGCGATATACAGTGTATTTTTTTATGTAGTTCGGCTATTTTAGTATGTATACATATATGTATACATTTACGAAAATTAATAAACACGTATTTTTTATTTTTTGTTTTACCAAAAAATAACAAAATTATCGCTTATTAAAGAATATCTACTTGAAACAGATGTTCATGGTCACTCGACGCGACACAATAAAGCGCGCGGGCACGCTACTTAAAGGTTGAACGACTACCTACACCGATCAGATAGTGTGTTCTAGCTTCAAAATTATTGTTATTCACGTACCTACCGTGCTTCATCAGTGCATAGGATGTTCGCTTCGGGATGATTAATAAGCCATTCACACAAGACTCGTCGTGGTACTTGGTCTACTTCCTGAAGATGTTGTACCGGCTGGTAATGGTACGGATGGAGACCAGCTGCGTTTAACAGTCTCCACACTGCGGGCTGGCTCACAACGAAGCGACGTGCTGCATCGTATGTGCTGGCTCGTGGATCCCTTTCGAAGAATTCGAAGATCAAATCTTCGACGTCAGTAGCCAGGCGAGGTCTGCCATACCCTAGTGCATGGCTAGGGGTTGTGAACTGGCCATGATCCAAAAGCCTTTGGTTGGCCGCTAAAATAGTCCGTTCACTTGGAACTACTGGGTTGTTTACTCCTTGAGCTCGCATACGAGGTACACTTTCTTGTTCGTACATTGTTCTAGCTGCACGAAGGCTTTCACCACTGAGTAAATAAACTAGTACTATTTCGTAATACTCGCGATTTGAAAATCGTTGGGACGTTATTCTAACGACTTACGACCGGCGAGTGCGTCGGCGCTTGCGCGAAATTGCGACACGTGCCACTTTCTCGATGCGCCCGCGTTGACTGGCGCGCGGCCGGCTCGTGGATTGTGTCCTTTACCACGCCCCGCACCCCGCGTCCTGCGTCCCGCGTCCCGTACCCCTGTCGCATCGCGCGCGTGTTTAATAGTATTATTGCAGCGAATAACGTTGTGTCTATGATTTCCTTGTTTCTCGGATATTTTTACTCGGATTTGGTGGGATAAAAAAGTAAAAAGTTATTTATGGAAATGTGTTCTATTATTGATATAGGACCACAGAAAAAAATATCCGAACTGCATAAAAAATTACCCTGTATATTTATCATAGTTAGGGTTCCACACCTGGGAAGCATATTCGAGGTGACTACGGACATAAGTATAATACAAAATTTTGATAGTTTTAATGTTTTTAAAATCTTTAGATATCCTAAAAATGAAGCCTAGTACTTTATTAGCCTTGTTAACTACGTTTGAAATGTGTGCATCAAATAACAACTTTGAGTCAAACGTTACCCCCAGATCCCTGATAGTGTTGACTCTGGTTATTGGGGTACCCGACAGTGTGTATTGGCCAGTTATTGGGTTAGGCTTGCGTGTAAAAGTACAGGCATAACATTTAGAGACGTTCACGTTCACGTTAAAATTAAGCTTTTGCTATGCTTCACGCTACGACTCAGCGCCTAGTGACTCAAATAATCATACCGTTCGTCTCATATCTTGATAGATGGGCGTTTTGTTTAAACCTGTCACCACTAGCGATACTATTTAAAGTCATATACATACAGTAAAATATGAACTCTAAACTTTCAATACAAACACACTTCGATACCGGACGCGTGCTTTATCTATGTTTAATGTCCTTTAACATTTTAAAAGATAAACAATACTAAGTCCGTACCTGTATTCTAGTACGAACAAAGTCACCACACACGATTAACTTTACGTATAGATTTTTTTCTTTCGCAATTGTTCTGTGTTGTTTCTTTGATAACATCTTCTTGTTCAGCACATTTGGCAGTGATAGTTCGACAACATGATTTCGTATATTTTTATTGTCTCTCTATTTAGTGACGAAAAAATTATCAATGCGATGGAAAAATTATTGATGACAGTTGTAATGTATGATTTATTTTGGTCGTTGGTTTGAACTGTTTTTATTCATTTGTTGGTAGAAGTTTCTTTTAGACGAAGAGAATTTTAGCATTTTTTGTATTTTGTTGTTGACCAATCCTTTGTTTAGATTTGGATCATAAAATGAATTTTCCCTTTTTTCCTATCTTTATTTATAAACGTCGTAAACTAAAAAACTACTGAATGCATTTCTGCACAATTTTCTAAAATAGATAAGGTAAGTCCTGACTAAAGTTTCATCATCATCATCGGCCCTGTAGATAAAATATCCCCCTGCTGGGCACGGGCCTCTTCTCACTATAAGAAAGGTAACGCCATAGTCCACCACGCTGCTAAAGTGCGGGTTGGCTGACTTCACATGTCTTTCGAGAACATTATGGAGAACTCCCAGACATGCAGGTTTTGTCACCATGTTTTCCTTCGCCGTTTAGCAAGCGATAATTAACAATTTAATACGCACATAACTTTAAAAAGTCATTGGTGCGCGATATGGATTCGAACCCGGGAACCTCTGCGGAGCAGTCCGTCGGTCTTTCCAGTAGGCTATCGCTGCTACGAAAGTTTAGATGTATAAAAATGCAGTCGCAGCTGCATACATAGATCGATTTAGCACTTACTTATTATGAAATAAATATTATTATTTGGACTTTTGTAAATATAACGTTTCTGTCGTCTTTTGTAAATAAGAGTCTCTCCAGTTATTCGGTGTATTATTCGTTTGGAAATTATTAGTAACGCATTCGCTGTCGGGCGCGAGACACAATAGAAAATTAATTGTTATGAATCATATATGATACACGGCACAGGGAAACTGTTAAGGTCAATTTTCCTTTCACCTATCAAAGAAAATTATCTGCTTTTGTTCATTTCTAGACATTATTGTAATGGAAACATATTCATACGAAAACTTTGAAGACTTAAGAGTATTTTATATTAGATTTTAAATTATTACATGAATATTGATACGTCAAAAAATTCCAATGATCAAAACATTCGTGGGACAGGTTTTAAATGAAGCTCATTTTGAATCTGTCCACGCAGCAGGCGTAGGCCTCCCATCAGGTGGACCGACGATCTAGGTAAGATTGCGGGAAGCGGTTGGATGCGGGCGGCTCAAAATCGGTCTGTGTGGAGAACTTTGGGGAGGCCTAATTGCGGCAGTAGACGTCTCCAGACTGACATGATGGGAATCTGTACTGCTGGACGCAGGCCTCCTCTGATAATGCGAAGGTTTAAGCCATACTTCATCACGCTGGCTAAGTGCGAGTTTGCAGACTGCTCATGTTTTTCGAGAGTATTATGCAGATCTCTTAGAAATTAGCAGGTTTTCTATCAACGTTTTCCTTCATATTATAGCAAGCTATAATCAACAAGTTAATATTATATGCCCTCAAGAAGTCAGTGGTACGTGGCAGTGGGGTAGAACTCGATATCCTGTGCCTTCAGTCATAGAAGATATTAGTTTAGGAGAAAAATAAATATTGAGCCAACATACTGCAGAATCTGTATATAATTATTATGTATAACATTCTTGCATTACTGACTAAGAGACAAGGTACCGCCGGAACTACTGGGCGCAAGAAGCTGAAATTTGACATGTTGGTATTAAGCAATAATTAAGCAAGCTGACCAAACAATATTTTTAGGTTTACATTTAGATAAAAACTTGACATGGCGATATCAAATTGAAAAGGTTTGTAAAAAGCTAAATCGGTATTCATATACACTATACATGTTACGTAAGGTAGTCAACAGAAGTTTAGTATTAACTGCCTATCATGGGTTTGTCGAGTCTGCGCTTCGATATGGCTTAATCTTCTGGGGCAACTCCTATGGTAACGAAGATGTTTTTAAAGCACAGAAAAATGTATACGCTCTATATGCAAGCATTACTTCAGAACATTGAACATTCTCACATTACCGTGTTTATATATTTATGAATGTGCAGTATTTCTAAGAAATCATATGAATCTATTCGAGAGCTGCAATAACGCGCGTAATCCCCAAAAATTGCGTATACCAGTATCACGAACGGTTTTATATAGGTAGTGAAATGAAATGAAATGAAATACTTCTTTATTTCGTGTAAACTTTGAAAGTACCTACTTACGAAACGTCATTAAAAAGAAATATTTAATACAATTATTTTTGTGTGTCGAATTAGAACAGCTCAGTCCCAAGCGTTTTGGTCGTCTTTATAGTCAGATATTTTATAATAGGCTTTTGAACACAATTTCGCTTTTACAATAATTTTGAACTTGTTTATAGATAGGTCTCTTATATTATAAGGGAGCTTGTTATAAAAGCGTATACATTGCCCCATAAAACATCTACTTATTTTGTGGAGACGAGTGCTATGAACTACGAGATTATTCCTGTGTCTTGTATTTACAGAATGTATATCACATTTTTTACAAAATTTGTCAATATTTTTATGTACATATAGCAGATTTTCATAAATTTATTGTGATACAACAGTTAGAATGTTTATTTCTCTGAACTTTTCTCTTAGAGAAACTCTTGGACTGAGGTTATAAATTCCCCTTACAGCTCTTTTCTGCAGAACAAATATTGTATTTAGGTCTGCAGCATTCCCCCAGAGAAGAATCCCATACGACATTAAGCTATGAAAATAACTGAAATAAACCATTCTAGCTGTTTCTAAATCTGTAAGGCGTCTAATTGTCTTAACTGCATAAGCTGCAGAACTGAGTTTGCCCGAAAGCCTTTCTATATGTGGACCCCATTGTAGTTTGGTGTCCAGCATAATACCTAAAAACATGGTTGTCTCGACGGGCTCAATCCTAGATTCATTAAGTTGTACATTGGTTGGCATATGTTTAACATTGGGCATTGAAAATTTTAAAAGTTTAGTTTTCTTATTATTAAGTAATAGATTATTAACATTAAACCAATTGACAACTTTAGAGAGTGCATTGTTTACTTCGTCAAAGTTACTCTGTCGTCGTTTAATATTAAAAATCAAAGAGGTATCATCAGCGAACAATACAATCTCATGATTATTCTTAACGTAATAAGGTAAATCGTTAATATATATCAAGAATAGAAATGGTCCGAGAATTGAACCCTGCGGGACACCCATTTTCAAAGCAGAGCCTGGAGATGTCTTACCATTAACCTCGACCTTCTAGATTCTGTTGCCCAAATAAGAAGTCAGGAGATCGAGAGCTTTATTTTTAATGCCGTAATGATATAGTTTCCTGATAAGAGTATCATGATGAACACAATCAAAGGCTTTAGACAAGTCGCAAAATATACCTAACGCATCTTGCGACTTCTCCCAAGCTGCAAAAATACTTTTCAGTAACTCAACTGCTGCGTCAGTAGTTGAACAACCCCTCGTAAATCCGAACTGTTTCTTGTGAAGAAGATTATGTCTATTGAGATGACTAAGTAGCTGACTAAGAATTAGTTTCTCAAAAATTTTGCTAAGTGTTGGCAATACAGAAATAGGTCGAAAATTTGAGGGGTCTGATGTGTCACCAGATTTAAATAAAGGTGTTATTTTGCTATAATTCATTAAATCAGGAAATGTTCCAGAAGTGACACAATCATTGAACACTGTTGCAAGATGTGGAGCAATTAATGTAATAATAGACGAAACAGTCTTTACTGACAATCCCCACAGATCCTTTGTCTTTTTCATATTAATAGTTTTAAATTGTTTAAGAACATCATCTGTAGTAACAGCAACAAATTCAAAGGCCGTAACACATTCCGCCACGTAGTCTTTAAGCAGCATTTCAGCAGAGATGGAAGACGATTTGAGTGACGCTGTAGTTACAATGGGTATATTAGCAAAAAACTTTTCAAATTCCGTCGCTACTTCCAAGTCCTCTGCAATACTCACATTATTGATATTTAGTAGGTAGTCACGACTGCGTGTTTTGGCTCTACCAGTTTCGCTATTGATCACATTCCAAGTTGCTTTTATGGTATTTTCAGCGCTTTTTATTTTATTTTTCAAATAAATTGATTTTGCAGCATAACAAGCTTGTCTAAATGTTTTTGAGTATTTTTTTACATAATTAATAAAGGCTGGACTATTATTAAAAGTTTTTTCATTATAAAGTTCATATAACCTAATCCGACTTTTATGAATGCCTTCAGTTGCCCAATCACTAAACATCAGACGGTCAGTTACATTTAATTTTTTAGGTTTAAATACAGAAGAAAATTCATCATTAATCAATTTAAATAATGAATTATATAACTGATCCGGATGGTCATGAATAGGCAACCAGCGCATTTTATTTGATAGATTAGTTTTAAAAAGTTCTAATCGGTTTTCATTTATAGGTATAAAATTAATAATTTTACTCTGAATCTTAGGGCTTTTTCTTGGACAACAGACTAACTGCCCACAGTGATCAGACTGTAACATATTAATTAAGGATTTTTGTAAAGGCTTAGTGTTAATAAATATATTATCAATACAGGTAGCACTTGTGGCAGTCACTCTAGTTGGTTCTAAAAAAGTATGACTTAAATTGTAAGATTTAAATAGATTTAAGAAATCAATTGATAAAGAACATTTCTCTAAAATGTTAATGTTGAAGTCACCACAAATAGCAACCGTTTTATGGCAATTATTAACTTTGCTTAGGGCATCCTCCATAATTACTAGAAAACTTTCAAAATGTGCACATGGAGGCTTGTATACACTCATAACAATGAACTGATCAAATTCGACACAAGATATCTCTATAACTCGCTCAACAGAGAGGCTCACAATATCAGACCTTTCTTTAAATTTTAAAAGTTTATTTATTATAATTAACGAGCCTCCTCGAATAAATTTTTCTCTGCTGAATGAGCTTGCAACCTGGTGGTTGTTGAAATTGAAAATGAACTGGTGGCTTTTTAGCCAATGTTCTGTAATACATAAAATATCAATATTGTTACAGTTCATGAACAATTCCAACTCTAACTCCTTACCCATCAACCCTTGTATATTTTGATGCACCAGGTTAATACAATTTTTTAAATTATTTTTTGTACAATGTGTGGTTGATAAAAGTGTGTTTTTATTACTTATATTTAAATTTATCAATGTCTTGTCTATGTTATTGCCAGAGATTGACTCTATTGTCTCATAACTTAATTTAAAGGATTTGGAACGGATTTCAAGCTTATATTCAATGTCAAGTTAGACTGCTCAATAAAAGCAGTGTTATTAGCCAAATTTTTGGCTGTGTTATTAATATAATATGCTAGCGATGATGCTATTTGTCTTTGAATATATTGAGATAGATAGCAACTATCACATGTCAAATAAAAACTTCTAATGAAAGCATTAGAGTCAATTAAGTCAATAAAATCATTGTATAATGTCAATGTATGTAATTTACAATTTAATTTATATCTATAGTCATTTTCGGCCTGTGGCAACAACTTACTGTAGGGAAATGCAAGTAAAATAACTTTTCTAACTTTTAGGTGTAATAATTGGTCGAAATACCTTTTAATAGTATTAAGATTTGCATTACCCCTTCTCCCAATAAATATGATTATTGTTGATTTAGGACAGTATGTTCTACTCAAGATGTTTTGTAAAATATGTGAAAAACTTGCTCCAGGCATACAAAAGTTGGTAATGGTTTGACCTGTCCTTTGTCTCAACAATTGGCTCATGTTCCTACCTATCTCATCACTAAACATTACTAAATTGTTGGTGTTTGTCTTTGTATTGTGATGTGAGAAGGAGGTGCTATCATTAATGAAGCTGTTACTCATCACCGCTGACTGAGATAACATTGCAGAACTATCATTCAAAATGGTAGGCTGAGAACAACTTTGTGGTTTCAAGCTAGGTTCACTGATCTGATTATTATTAGTAAGCGATAGGAGTCTTTGCTCATTGTATTTACACAAATCCACTAAGTCCTCCATCGCCAAGATATGTTCATTAATTTGACTTTGTGATAATTGATATTTCTTTGTCATGCTAAGTAAAGAATCCTGTAAGCGATCAATCTCTGTCTGCAGGCAATGAATATCAGTATCATATTTTAAAAGATTATTATCTAGTTGAGTAATACAAATAGACATATCTTCCTTTAGAGCTATATACTTGCGGCAATAATTGACATTTGATTTTGAATTTTTAAATTTTCTTAATAATTTTTCCTTTTTCTTAATTTGTTTATTCAATTTTACATACTTTTTCAGTTTATTGGATGAGTTTATGGTTTTACTTGATTGAATAATTGAATTATCATTAGTTAAGTCAATTGTAATAACTTTGTTACCTTCATTGTTTGAGTTGGCAGAAACCATAGATGGAGCGCTACCAACCAGCTCATCAAACAGTGATTGTGAAGAGGCTGCTTTGATGGACCGGTCTGCACACTCCAATCTATTAATATGATTATTAGCCTCACTTAGGAGGCCCTCTAACTGGGTGATGCGCTTGAGAGCGGTCTCAAACTCATTACTACAACTGTCAAAGTTGTTTACTATTGATTGTAACCTAACGCGTTCATCTAAAGATGTAATCAAATGAGAATGAATTTCTGCCATCTCAGTTCTTAGTTGAAAATTTTTCTCTAAAACCTGTAACATCTCCCTCTCATTATCATCATGCTCGCTTTGTAGTGTCTCACACAAAGCCTTGTATTTCTTAAGTTCTATAAGCGTTAATTGAATTTTTTCCTCCTCTTGACGCGCCCTCCTGGTCATCATCTTGTTAATAGATAAAGATCGCAAGAAACTTATTAACAAAAGACAGAAATAATAATTACTTGTTACTATTGTAAGTATGACACTTAGGTTTGTGTAAGGCACCAACCAAGATGAGCCGGCTAATCGAGATATGTTCACTAGGTGTTTACTACTTATGTAAATAGTTTAAATGTTCGATATTACGTAAACTTACCTCAACTGCTCGAATATTAGAAAAGTAATGTAAAGTATTTTAAATTAAATAGTTCGTTTGTTTGACAGATGACTTTGCAAAACTTTTACTAGGTATATGTTATTCACCAACATTCACTTCTAATTATGAAATTACATAGTTAATTATTAATATCACACACTAATAAGAGCTTAAAACACAAATAATACCTAATAAAGTTATTTAATTAAATAAATATTGGGAGAAGCACAGTTTTACGTCTTACTACCAGTGTTGCCAGAGACCAAAAACCAGTAGAAGTATATTTACAATGGCTCCAAAGGTGTATAATAAGTTGCCCAAATATATACAGGAAATTGCATTGCTTGGACAGTTTAAAATTGCCCTTAAACAGTACTTAATTCAAAAGGCGTACTATTCTGTTACTGAGTACCTTAATGAGAAACATTTTTAAGTCCGATTTGTTCATGCCTCCATTGGTTATATTATATTTTATTTTATTTGAATGAATTGAATATAATGTGATAAAAAAATATATGTGATTCTAATTATAAACTATTGTAAAAACTCACTACCATGTTTTAGCAAAATAAATGAATTTGAATTTGGTCCCTTTGGGACCGTAGGCAAAGAGCTCAGATATTTACATAGAGGCGCATTCCTATGGGTGCTCTGAAGACAAACTTTCTTTGACCCAAATTGCTGTGACAGCTGTCTCTACGAGAGCAAGAGAAACGAACGTTTCTCCTGTGTATCTTAACTACGAAAGCAAGAGAGATTTTTCCAGGTAGTAGAGCCTCGCTGATTTTAGCACGAATGGGCCGGCTCGACCGGGGAAGTACTACCCTCTCACAGAAAATCGACGTAAAGTACCTAAACTGTTGCGTTTCGTTCGGTGAGTGAGAGTGCCGGAGGCCCATCCCCTATTCCTTCTCCTTCATCCCATTCCTCCTCCTGTCCCTTTTCCCAACCCGAGGGGCGGCAACGCACTTGTGACACCTGTGGTGTTGCATGTGTCCAAGGGCGGCGGTAATTGCTTACCATCAGGCGATCCGTCTGCTCGTTTGTCGCGTAATTTTATATATATAATAAAAAGAGAGGCGGAGAACGACGCCAGCACCGCCAACGACGCCAACTACGAATTAGACTAGAGACAGTCTCCACTTGGAATCGGCACACAAAATCCACCTATCATCATCATCCATTAAGAACTGCATTTCTATGTAAATCTGTATTCATTGCCGTAGGGGTGCACTAAGAAAGGATTTCCCGAAATTACCACGAGATCGGACAGAAACGGTTAAATTAAAATAAAATGTGCGGGCATCCTCTACTTACAATATAGAAATATGAATGTGTGCTCTCCTTTAGCTCTTCAAACACAGTTCCTGCACGAAATACAATTTCGTTCTTATTAGGTCGTCGAATTTCGTTTTTCGATTTGAAATTTCTATTTATCGGGACGTAGAGAGTAAACATGATATCGGCTGTCGCAATGCTGAGTTTTGTACGCGTTCGTTTAATTGAATAACAAATTTATATACAGCAAATTTGAACTTTGCCTAAGGTTTCAATTCTGGATCAAGTGTCGCGTATTTTAATCTATTTATTGTTAGGAATTTTAACGATCCAACCCGGGCGTCAAATTCGGGACCTAATCAGCAGATGCATTCGTTATCCACTAGACAACGGAGGCAGTAATTATATAAGAATAATTTTATTTAAGACCGATTTGTAACTTTAGTCAGGAATACGGGTTTATTCATTAACATAGTCACATGGAATGTGAGTTAGTCGATGTTCATTCGATAACATTCTATAAGTCAAACAACATTTACTAGACTATATTGTATAAGAGTTACGATGTCTCAAAAGTCTTATTAGTTAATTACCACTAAAGATAAGCTTATTACAGACGGGTCATCCCCTAGAGGTGTCAAGTGAATGGAATACTTGATATTATTCGGAGATACTTACAAATTGTTTCGTAACAAACTTCGTGAAATCATTTGGATTTTGTACATGATTAGTAAGGGTGAGCTGCGATAGCCCAGTGGTGTACGTAACGGACTGCCAAGACAATGGTCTCGGGTTCGATCCCCAGTTCCCCCAGGCACAAATCTCTGACTTTTCGAAGTTATGTGTGTATTAAAATGATTAAAAATGTTAATTATCGCTCGCTAAACAATGTGCCCGGTAGATGGCAATGGGCTCTCCCCCAATTACATTGGGACTGAAACATAACTGGCGAAGTGTGGGTGTTTAATACATCTCTGCCTACCCCTTCGGGGATAAAGGCGTGAAGTTATGTTATGTTATTCGTAAAGGAAAATATTCATAAAAGTAGTCACCCATCCAAGTAATCACCATCGCTCGGGAAAACATTTTACATTGTCTGAAAGAAAGAAAGAAAATATGTTTATTTGTATACACGTCGAACAATAATAACAAACAAAAACAAAAATAAGTAAATAACAATAATTAAAACCTTACAATAAAGAGACACATCACACTATCACGCAATCCAAAAGACTAGGACCCAAATGAAGCAACGGGTTGACGCCGTTGACAGACAAACGTCATAAACGTCACGTCCGGTGACGTGTACTGTCAATAACCGGCTTGCAACCATGTGCTCTCATCTTAGACTATATCAGAGAGGTTGGACTAGGTTAAGACTAGAGAGAACATGCCCTATAAATTTCCTTATACCGAACGCGAAACATGTAATGTCAGTTGGTCTTAGTTGGTTAATCATAACGTCAAATTACGCGTCTCATTTATAGAGGCATATATACTCTTTATATACTCATATCTTTGACTACATTCTCTAAATAGCCGTGCTGTGATCTGTCATCAGTGTAAAATTTGTTGGACGTTTGCGTTTACATTTTTAATAACTTTTTTGCATTTAAATAAGTAAGCTTAAAATAATTAAATAGTGTATATACATATTAATTAATACACATCGTGTATGTGATATGGGGATATGGATTCCGCTATTCTCGGAATGGAAATAACAGGAGAAACTTTATCTTCTAGCAGTGAGTCGGCATTTTCCAACAAATTTATCTACTTTTCTCGTATTAATGCTATAATGAGTGTTAAGTTTACACAATATCATTGTATTGCAAATCAAAGGAACAGCTTGCATACGTATGTGTTATGAATTTAACTCACAAATTGATATTTTGTACATTTATTGATTTAATGGCCTTAGTGATGGGATTTGACAGTGAAAAGAGATATCGATGTTTTTTGAATGAGGGGTAAATACGGAAACTAACTATCGGACATGAATGTAAAACTGTAGTTGGAAGCGATAGCGGGTAGCCGCGGTTGCTAAGTTGGCAATAAACAAAGACGTCCAGCGGTCTAATTTTCTATCGCGCGTTTGATAGTAAGCGTAGTTTAATGTACAATGAACATAATTTACTTAGATACCTACCTTAAAAGTAGCGTCTATTAACCTAAAGCCAAGTGTTCCAGTGGTTCCCTATCCATTTGCATAAAATTTTAAGACCTAATATAACTTAGCATAATTTTGTTCGGCATAATTATATTTTCGCTTAATATAATTACGCATAACAGCTTACGCATAATTTTTTAAGTATAATTTCTCTAACCATAATAATGATTAAGCATAATATTCTAAAGCATAAATTTATCAAGCATAAAGTTCTAAAGCATAACTTTTTTAAGCATAATATCCTAAAGCATAAATTTATTAAGCATAAAGTTCTAAAGCATAACTTTTTTAAGCATAATTTCTCTAACCATAATAATGATTAAGCATAATATTCTAAAGCATAAATTTATTAAGTATAAAGTTCTAAAGCATAACTTTTTTAAGCATAATATCCTAAAGCATAAATTTATTAAGCATAAAGTTCTAAAGCATAACTTTTTTAAGCATATTATCCTAAAGCATAAATTTATTTACGCATAATGATAACAATACAATACAAATCGGATATAATAACTTTGGCAATGTGTCTTTGGCATATTTTTCGCTGTAGGAAGCATGAAGCAGGTGCGATTTTAAATAACACTCTAAGGGTAGGACAAACAAGACTACGTGGAGTCGGTGTTTGAAATAGAATTAGTTTTTATTATAAGTCAAATCGATTATATCGATTAAGTAACATTTTGTTTAGTTTATTGAAAATTTCTGACAATGGTCACACTGAACTGTCAACCCCTTTTTTTTTTTCGGAAAAGACTTGATTGTGAGCACACCTTTTGCATTTCGTGTGAATTGTTTAATTGAACTAAATTGAGTAAACTCTCGTAAAACTGCCGCTTTTGATTTGTCCGGCACTGATCAGTCCGCAGTGTTGATCAATTTGTGATATTATATATATGGAACACTGGCATTTTGAGAAATTGTGAATTCTACTACCACTTGCATCGTGCATTGAAGACGCTGCATTGGAGTCTGGTAAAGTAAAGATAATTCACTTGCTAATATTGGCCAATTTTAGTCTTGTGTGTATCTAGCTTGCCTCCAGGACTCCACTCAAGAACATCACCAGGAGATATAAGGTAAAATTTTCATGTACCTACTTAATACTTGTATTCGCTGTGCAACACAGTACATTTATGTCTGAGATTTGTTGTGGCTGACAAGGGCTGATGAATAGAATCACGCTTCCACAAATCTGCTGCAATTAATCCCAGCTCCTTCTAGCCAAATTCTAGACATAATCTTTGGTAGCAGAGCGTAGTTGTATCTTAGCCGTTGATTGTATCTGAACTCAGATTGGTGTTGTATGAGCTATATATCTCATTTGTAATCAGTGTTATAGTGTTCTCAGGTCAGTATTGTCTAAAATACATAATATTTAATTGTATAAGTAGACCTAGATAATTTGAAACACATGTCATACATAACCTCAATCAGTAATTGTTGATTTGTATTGTTGAAATCTAACTTAAATTTGTTGTTGCATTAATAAGTCAGTTTGTTTGGATACATAACAGCTGTATGTATCGATAAATTTAGTAAATTTAATTTATCTCATAATTATATTAAGTTTGAATCATTATTTATAACAACCAAACTTTTGATAAACCTTTGTTTGTTATAATATATAGATAATATTGCTAGGTAACAAATATTCTGTGCTTACTTACTATTGTATATCTCAAATAACACAGCCAGTCTGTCTGTTGCAAATAATTAATTAATTAATTTGAAGTTCAACTTTTAATTTGTTATAAGTTACAACTTTTGATAACTTTTGTGTTTGTTTCAATAATAATAATAATAAATAATAAATACAGGGCAACACCAAAACTGTCAACGTGTCTATTCCTCCAAAAATGTTTAAATATTAATATTTTATAAATATCATCTCATCTACAGTGCAAAAGTATATATAATCTGAATTATAATATAAAACACAAGCAACGTAAGAAAATACCAGATAAAAACCACCATAATAACAGAAATAGTGAAAAGTTTATACAATGACAGCCGTCACGCCAAGCAATATGACAAGTCAAACAATAAAAATATATACGAAAATGAAAATAAAAACGGAGTAACATGTTGACGAGAGCCAAGAAACGTACAGCACACCCAACACCTCCGGACTCGTCGCTGAGCTCCGCCTCGCAGCCGTCGGAACCTGCACCAGTAACGTCGACAGCTGCAGTTGCGTCGAGCTCCAGCGACGAGTATTTCTCTCCGCCGTCGACACCGTCACCTGCGCGGCGGCGTGGGAGAGGCCGGCCACCAGCGTGCTTAGGACCTCGGGGCCCACCGGCCCCCCACAGGGTTCCCGCTGCCGGTGGTAATGTGCAGCGCATGAAGTGGACGTCATCCATAAACGAACAAGTCATGCGCGCATATTTTGGGGCGACAGAGGGGGGCACTAACCTCACTGCGTACCGTAGTCGCATGCTGTCTATGTTTCAGGCCTTGGAACCAAGCATCAACGTCACGGCTCAACGACTATCGGATCAGGTACGGGTTATCCAGCGCAGTGGCAAGTTGGATAACGCCGTGCTTGATAGGATTCGCTCAGAGTACTTACCTTCGAGCCATGCCAATCCCGTCCGGCCCACACTAACACCGACACCGAGCGCACCGCCAATGGGCGGCAGCGCCGTCAGGGAGGAGCATGACATGGCTGATGATGTAAGTACCCAGTGCAATGAGGAGGTCAAGGACGCTTTGGAATGTGCGATTAGGGACTACCGGTACACGCCATCATCTATTAGGCCTCGCCTACCGCGGTTGCCTTTGCATAGGCGAAATATAGCGCTGGTAAGTGCTCTTGACTCATTATTATCAAATTATTTAGATAATAGTGAGGATCTCGGTGATACACACTCAATCTTGTACTGTACCGCCGTGGCAGCTTGTCGTATAGCTGGTGTAAAGTTTCTTGAAACTGATACCGTTGTACGACAAAGGTCTGCTGTACCGGCGTGGCAGTGCAGGATTGAGCGACGTATTGCCGAGGCAAGGGCACTTATTGGCAAGCTGATCTGTTTTAGGGAGGGGAATACACGCCCTAGGGTAATGCGCTTTGTGAAACGGGCTTTTTCGGGGGCTAATATTAGTCCTCAAGATTATATAGCCCGGGTCACAGAGCGCATTGACTACCTAAAACAGAAAGTCTATGCATGGGCAAACCGAATACGTAGATTTAAAAAACGTGTGGACCGGTACGTCATTAATCGTACATTCCAGAGGGATCAGAGGTGGGTATACAGAAGCTGGGAACGACCAGATCAATGTGTGACTAATGTGCAGCGGCCGGATGCGAACGCCACAGCCATGTTTTGGCGTAGCATCTGGTCGACGCCCATTGGCCATACTGAAGGTGATTGGATGCAAGATGTCGAACGTTCATGCGAACATATTCCTGAAATGGAATGCGTGGCCATTTCTAGCCAGGATGTTGCACAAGCAGTCCGTCCATTATCTAATTGGAAATCTCCAGGCTTGGACGGACTGCACAATTTCTGGCTGAAGTGGCTACGTAGTTCGCATGAACACTTGGCATCTCAATTCCAATCAGCTGTAGAATCTGGGTCGTTGCCATCATTTATGATGACTGGAATTACCCACCTGCTCTACAAGACAGGCAGTACTAGCGAGCCCGGCAATTATAGACCGATAACATGTCTACCATCGGTCTATAAACTTCTTACATCTATTCTGAGAGCTAAAATAGCTAAACATGTTGAAGACAATTCTATTATGTCAGCCTCTCAGAATGGATGTAGGAAGGGTGCTCGCGGTACTAAGGAGCTCCTCCTCATTGACATGGCCATTAGCCAACAAGTTCGCCGTAACCGAAAGGATCTGGCGGCATGTTGGATAGATTATAAGAAAGCGTATGACTCCGTGCCGCATACATGGCTTTTGAGGGTGCTAGAGTTGTATAAAGTAAATACTACTCTACGCACCTTCTTAAAGTCATGTATGGGGCAATGGAATACGATTCTTTGCTATCCAGGATGCCGAAGGATCCAGGAGGACGGCGAACGTATTAAAATTGAGCGGGGAATTTTTCAGGGCGACAGTCTGAGTCCCCTTTGGTTTTGCCTAGCCATGAACCCTCTCAGTACATTACTGGAGGGTTTAAGGTTAGGCTATAGGTTACAGAGAGGCGGTCAGGTCGTATCCCACCTGTTATTCATGGATGACCTGAAGTTATTTGCCCAATCTGAGGTCCAATTGCTAGATTTACTAAACGTAACCCAAAACTTTAGTAAGTCTATCAATATGGAGTTCGGTGTGGATAAATGTGCTGTCATTCATGTGAAGCAGGGCAGGATGGTGGAATCTGAGGGGATCCAACTCTCAGATTCCATTAACCTAAGATCGCTTCTCTTAACCGCTACCTATAAGTACTTGGGTATGTCACAGGCTTTAAGTATCAATGAAGCTGACATGAAGCAATCGTTGCAAGAGCGTTTCTTTGGCCGCCTGAAAAAAGTATTAAAAAGCCTTTTATCAGGTGGCAACAAGGTTCGTGCTTGCAACGGTTGGGTCATGCCACTTCTTGTATACTCCTTTGGCATACTCAAGTGGACTCAGTCTGAATTGGACGCCCTGGACAGAAGAGTCCGCACATTGTTGACGGCATTTCGTATGCATCATCCTCGTTCATCCTGAATGGCGTGGCTTTCTGAATATCAAGACCCTACACAACCGCGAGGTGTGCAATCTCAGAGAATATTTTCTCCGGGCGAACGGGGACATGCATCGAGATGTTGTCGCAGTGGACAATGGACTCACCCCGCTCAAGTTGGCTAAGGAGAACTGGCGCATACCTGTAGTACTCAGTACTGATGAGCGCAAGCGTGTATGGCAGAGCAAGGAGCTTCATGGCAGGTTTCATCGGGCCCTGTATGGACCCGATGTAGACCTATTGGCCTCGGTGAACTGGCTACGCTTCGGTGACCTCTTTGGGGAAACCGAAGGGTTTGTTTGTGCAATTGCTGACGAAGTTATCAAGACGAATAACTACCGGAAATATATCCTGAGGGATGGCACTACCGATATTTGCCGTGCGTGTCACCAGCCCGGTGAATCTCTCAGGCATATTGTTTCCGGTTGTTCACGTCTTGCTAACGGCGAGTACTTGCACAGACATAACCAAGTAGCTAGAATCATTCACCAGCAACTTGCTCTGAAATACAAACTTGTAGACATCGAGGTACCGTATTACAGGTATGTGGCAGAGCCAGTTCTCGAAAATGGTCATGCCACATTGTACTGGGATCGATCTATCGTCACAGACAGGACTGTTGTAGCCAACAAACCTGATATTGTGGTGATAAATCGATCAGAGCGCCTCGCAATAATTGTTGATGTCACCATTCCTCATGACGAGAATCTCGTGAAAGCCGAGAAAGACAAACAGATTAAATATCTGGACTTGGCTCACGAGATTGTCGACATGTGGGATGTGGACTCAGCAATTATTGTGCCGATAGTTGTAACGGTTAATGGCCTAATAGCCAAGAGCCTCGATCGTCACCTTAAGAGGCTCGCGTTGGGTGCTTGGGTCAAAGGTCTGATGCAAAAGGCAGTACTTCTCGACACGGCACGTATTGTGAGGAAGTTCCTGTCTCTGGAGCCCTAACCACCGGCAGCTTGGACCCTGTGCCCGTTGCTGGTGGGATCCCACGGTTTTTTTTATATTTTTAAATGTATTTAATTTTTTGTGATATATTTAAAAATGTAATTTAAATTTGATTGATGAGAGATAAATGAATAATAATAATAATAATAATAATAATAATAATAATAATAATAAATGAATCTACAAATTCAACAGTAACGCCAATAGATTTTAACCACGTGCAAAATATATTTACCGAAATGTTAATAAAATATACAGGCACAGACCCATCATGCAGACCCATAATACCTAAATTGCAAACTTCTCGACAGATGATAAAAACTGTAAATACCCTGAACGAAATAGTTGACAATCACTTACAAAACAGAGATACAGTAACATTAGAAGAAATTCACACTGTCATCTATTGTGCTGCAAAAACAGTAACAACACTACACGATAGGCAAACTAAAATTACAAAAGACAACACCTCCCGTTCACCCAACAAAAACACAACCAATACGCACAACGTTCAAAAGAAACCTCAATGGGAAAGACGTATAGAAAACAAGATCATAGCACTAAGAAAAGAAATAGGACAGCTTACACAATACTTAAATGGAAACCTTACACATAAAAAGCAACAGAAATTAAATCCTAAACACAAACCTAGACACGAATTAGAAGACCAACTCGATACAAGTAAACAGAAACTACAAGCACAAGCTAAACGACTGAACCGATACAAGAAAAGCAACCAAAGGAAGTCAGATAATATTTTGTTTAACAATAACCAAAAAATATTTTATCAAAAACTTAACACTGAGAACATTACAGTCACACAACATCCAGACATAGCAGACATACAAAAATACTGGGAAAATATATGGTCAAAACCCGTTCATCATAACACACACTCGTCGTGGGCTAAAATAGAAGAGCAAGAGATGGAGAAAATTGAACCAATGCCATTAATAGTAATCGATAAAGACGATGTAACTTTCGCAATAAAAAGAACTTTAAACTGGAAGGCACCGGGACCTGATAAAATACATAACTACTGGATCAAATACTTTACATCAACACACCAGCACATAGCAAACTCATTAAATGAACTGGTTAAAAATCCGCAAGACATACCTACTTTTCTAACACAAGGAGTAACCTATTTAAAACCCAAAGATAGAGACACTACAAACCCAGCCAAATACAGACCCATCACTTGCCTTCCCACCATTTACAAATTACTAACATCCATCATCACACATAAAATCAACTCTCACATCTCAGCAAACAAAATTATTCCAGAAGAACAAAAGGGCTGCAGCAAAGGTTCGATGGGCTGTAAAGAACAACTGATCATAGATGCCGAAATCCATAACCAAGTCAAACAGAAACACCGAAATCTATATTACTCATACATTGACTATCAAAAAGCTTTTGACAGCGTACCACACTCGTGGTTACTTCATATTCTGAAAATATACAAAATCGATGACAGTCTACTACAGTTCTTAAAACATGCAATGACCACATGGACCACAAAACTTAGTTTAAGAACCAACACCACAACACTTACTACATCACCTATAAAAATCTCACGCGGTATTTTTCAAGGCGACTCCCTTAGTCCTTTGTGGTTCTGTCTGGCCATAAACCCCCTTTCCAGAATACTTAATAACACTTCATACGGATACACAATTGACAGAGACAATAGAATCAAACTCACACACCTACTATACATGGATGACATAAAAATATATGCAAGTAATAGACAAGAATTAGACCACCTTTTAACCCTAACAGAAAAATTTAGCACAGACATAAAAATGACATTCGGTACAGACAAATGTAAAATCAATAGTATAATTAAAGGCCAGCACAGTAAAACAAATTCATTCGATCTTGAACTACAGGAAGGGAGAATAGATAGTATGGAGCCCACGGAAACCTATAAATATTTAGGATACCAACAAAGCACATCAATTAACCACACTGACATAAAAAATACATTGAAAGCAAAATACAAACATAGACTCAATAAAATACTTCACACCCAGTTATCCGCCAGAAATACAGTCAAAGCTATTAACACATATGCCATCCCCATATTAACATATTCTTTCGGCATTATTAAATGGTCAGATACAGAACTTAATTCTCTTAACACCACAACCAGAACAACATGCTATAAACACAATATACATCACATACACACAGCTGTACAACGTTTCACACTAAACCGAAAACTAGGAGGTCGGGGCTTTATCGACATTAAAAACTTACACTACACTCAGATAGATAACTTATGATCATACTTTATCAGAAAAGCCAACGACAGTACACTACACAAAGCAATCGTTAACTTATCTCACTCCGGAACACCCTTACAGTTAAACAACAATCAATTTGATCCCAAAACTAAAATCTTAAAAGAAGACCTTAAGTTAGAAAACTGGAAAAGCAAAGCACTCCATGGTAAATATCCCCACCAATTAGAACAAGATCATATAGACCGAACTGCATCAACTACCTGGCTCAATAAAGGAAACATTTTTAGTGAGACAGAGGGATTCTTTGTAGCTATACAAGATCAAGTCATTAATACACGAAATTACTCAAAATATATTTTGAAAGAGCCAATAGAAACTGATAAATGCCGACTATGCCACCAATACACCGAACACATAGATCACATCACAGGGGGCTGCAGCGCACTCGCCAGTAAAGACTACACACACCGCCATGACAACGTCGCCAAACACATCCACCAACAACTTGCACTAAAACATAACCTGATAGAAACACACACACCCTACTACAAATACAAACCGAGAAATGTGCTAGAAAACAATAAAGTAAAACTCTATTGGGATCGAGACATCATCACTGACCGCACTATCCTTAGCAACAGACCTGATATAACACTAACGATAAAAACTACTAAGACCACCTATTTAATAGATATTGCCGTTCCCAACACAAACAACTTAAAGCAAAAACACACAGAAAAAATTCAAAAATATATACCTTTAGCAGATGAAATAAAACAGATGTGGCACCAAGAAACAGTTAAGATACATACATACCACTGCAAAAATCAATTGTACTCGACACCTGTTCTATAGTACGCCGTTTCTTAAACCCGACCTCACTCGCACTTCAGAATACTACTCCAAATACAACAAACACTCCCATACCCACAAATACGCACAACATACTACGAACTTCAAACGAGACGGAAACAGATCATTCTATATCAAACCCACAAAATAATTTAATATAACTACACCATTGAACCAGAATACTTGGCTTATGCCCGTACCTGGTTCTTAATATCCAACCGACTTTTGGTTGAGTCCAAAGAAAGATTCTAAACATAATAATAATAATAATAATAAAATAATAATAAATAATAAGCCCCCTATAATCCAACCATACGTCCGAGTCGAACACCTGACTCACGTGGGGGGCGGACACGCGATCCATTTGTTACTGGCGCGGCTAACATGGCTCTGGGAACCCATTTACATGGAGATGAAGTTACGAAGTAGACGTTTAGGACCGCTTCCCGGGGGCAATCGCCGGGGCACACCTGGAGCTGACGCTGGGTGTC
Source organism: Euclidia mi (assembly GCA_944739405.2). NCBI lineage: Eukaryota > Metazoa > Arthropoda > Insecta > Lepidoptera > Erebidae > Euclidia > Euclidia mi. Next base: position 13,612,196 of record OX123203.2, read on the forward strand.
ACAGCATAGGAACCGTCAGCGGAGAGGAGTTGAATAGGCGGGCTCCCTCCGGGTCACCCGAAAATATTACAGCCAACCAGACCAATGACATACAGACTGACAATGACAACATTAGTATAAATTCTTTCGAGTCTCTTTCAGTAGCAGAACCATACAGTCCTTCTACAATCTCATATATTCCAACTCCGGTGTCTTCTGTGGACAGAAATAGCCTCGAAACACCAACGCCAACTTTAGATGTTACACGGGAGGTGAATACCTTTATACCTGTGTCCACTAAAGCTGGTAAACCAGGAGTACGCATGAAATGGTCAACCGATGTTAATATTTTCATCATGCGTGCCTATTACTTGATTACAAAGTTAGAAACCGACATGACCTGCTACAGAAAAACTTTGCATCAATTATTCTCACAAAAATATCCGGCAATTAAAGTAACAGAACAGAGAGTATCAGACCAAAGAAGAATGATAATTAGGAACAACTATCTTTCTGAAGAACTTCTGAATAATATAAAAGAACAAGTACAGACACAACTAACGAACATGCACACCGACAGTAATAATCAACTAGGCCTATCTTCCCAACAAGAGTATTTTCTTTCACCAAACGATTACGTAGAAAGCCCAGAACTCAATTCCCAAGTAACTACAACACAAAGTACATTGCACTTAGACCATACATCCACTACTCAGACCTGTCATATATCTACACAAACAACGTTAACACATGATTTGCTACTAGAGTCAGAATTACAAATATTGCAACAAGAGTCTCCTTGCGATGAATTAGTAAAAAATCTTACTGGCGTACTTGAATGCAAGTTACTTGAATATAGCGGGATGGACCCAGTTATGAGACCGAGACTCCCTAAACTATACTACTGCAAACGATTAACCGATTTACTTACATTATTTAATAATAACATTCTGAACCGATTTCTGTCTGAAAGTTTACTCCTAACAGACATACACACGTTGACATACTGCACTGCAATGGTAATCACACAAGAGTTAGGCTACAAAATATACACTGACACTAACCGAACTACACAAAAACAATATACCGAACCACCTTGGCAAATTCGATTACAAAAAGATATCGCTAGATTAAGAGCAGATATAGGCAGGCTTTCGCAATACATTAGGGGCAATAGGTCATCAAGGCTAGAAAATATGGTTGAACAAATCTTAAAAAATAGTAGGATACACACGAAGCATGAACGTGACAATAAAACGCTAGAAGAACATCTCGACACGCTTAAACAGAAGTTAGTACTAAAATCAAAAAGATTAGCCAGATATAAAAAAGCTTTTAAAAGGAAACAAGAAAACAAATTATTTGCAACTAATGAAAAGACTTTCTATAGACAAATGAAGATTAATAAAACAGAAAATACAAATAGTAATGATACAGAAACAACAGCGACGAAAGATCAAATTGAAGAATTTTGGTCAGACGTATGGGAAAAGGAAAGTAAGCACAACGAAAATGCAGATTGGATAAAAGAAGAAGAAAACAGATGGAATGGAATAGATGAAATGGCTTTTTATGAGATAGGAGAAGACGAAATCAAGACAGTTACTGGCAAACTGCACAACTGGAAATCACCGGGTATCGATAAACTTCATAACTTCTGGTTTAAGCATTTACACATACTACACAAACCGATAGCCAACTGTTTCACTAATATCATTTTAAATAAGCATCCTATACCATCATTTTTAGCGCAGGGAATTACTTATTTAATACCTAAAGGAAATAAAAGCGACCCATCTCAATATAGACCGATCACATGCCTTCCGACAATTTATAAAATTCTCACAGCTGTTATTTCCAATAGAATTTATTCACACGCCGAAAATAATAATTTAATATCGGAGGAACAAAAAGGATGCAGACGAAACCACATGGGGTGTAAAGAGCTTCTAATTATAGATTCTGTCATTCACAAACACGCAAATCTAAACAAAAGGAATTTACACTGCACTTACATAGATTATCGCAAAGCATTCGATAGTGTTCCACACACCTGGCTCCTACAAATTCTAAAAATGTACAAAATTGACCCGCAACTAATAGACTTTTTATCACAAATAATGACATTTTGGAAAACGAACATACATCTCCGCGACAGTCACACTTCCATTGTAACTCGAGAAATTCTGATCAAAAAAGGCATCTATCAAGGTGATTCTCTTAGCCCTCTGTGGTTTTGCCTGGCCCTTAACCCATTGTCACAAATGATTAACAAAGTAAACATTGGTTACCGATTCAAACAAGCCTCTAATACAACATCTATCGGCCACCTGATTTACATGGATGACATAAAACTCTACAGCAACACAGCAAAGAACATGAAAAAACTAATAGACATAACAGCTACATTCAGTAAAGACATAAAAATGCAATTTGGCTTAGATAAGTGCAGGATCTTAAATATTAAAAAAGGCAAAATTGAACCAGGTGACTATACGCTTGAGGAAGGCCAAACTATAACATCCATGGCCACTGAGGATCTATACAAATACCTAGGATACCAACAATCTAAACAGTTAGACCACACAACTATAAAGAAAGCGTTAGTTGAAGAATATAAAAACAGAGTACTTAGAATTTGCAAAACACAGCTAACAGGCAAAAGACTAATAAAAGCGATTAATACCTACGCAATTCCGATTCTAACTTATTCGTTTGGCGTAATTAAGTGGTCAAAAACTGATCTTAATAGCCTAGAAATAAAAACCCGCACTCTACTAACAAAAAATAATTATCTGCATCCCAAATCGGCTATAGAGAGGATGTAATTGAAACGGAAAAATGGCGGTAGAGGTCTTATTGATATATCTTGCCTATGGGAAACCCAGCTAAACAATCTCAGGTCGTTCTTCTACAAAAAAGCAGCCACCAGTGAACTTCATGCTAATATTATTAATAACGATAACAAATTTACTCCTCTTAACTTGTCAACTCTAACCAGTGATTCACATACTACATCCAATCTGACTAACAGGGAAAGCAATAAGATAAACCAATGGAAATCAAAAATATTGCACGGACGTCATCCACACGATTTGCAGCAACCGTACATTGATCAACAAGCATCAAATACATGGCTTACGGCCGCAAATTTATTCCCAGAAACGGAAGGCTTTATCATCGCCATTCAAGATCAAGTAATAAACACCAGAAATTACAGAAAACATATAATTAAAGATGCTAACATGACGGATGATAAATGTCGTAAATGCCATAGACAACCGGAAACAATACAACATATTACAGGCGCATGCGCAACACTCACACAAACTGACTATACACACCGACACAATCAAATAGTAAATATTGTCCATCAGAAACTTGCTGTAAAATATAAGCTCATACAAGACACACATATACCGTACTATAATTATCGCCCTGATCCTGTATTAGAAAATAACACTCACAAAATGTATTACGACCGTGCCATACTAACCGATAAGACAATACATTACAATAGACCAGATATCACCATCCACAACAAATCAGACAATACAGCTTTCATAATTGACATAGCGGTCCCGAATACACACAATATTATGAAGACCATAACAGAAAAAATCAATAAATACTCTGATCTCAAGGAAGAAATAGCAAGAATCAGGAAAGTCAACAAAGTCTATATAATACCAATAGTAATATCAACCACAGGAGTCACACCTAAATATTTGCACCATAGCTTGAAAATGCTCGATTTACCACCAAAAATGTACATCAACATCCAAAAGGCAGCTATTTTAAATACTTGCAGGATAGTGCGGAAATTTTTGCAGAATGACGAAACTGAACCACAAATCATAGATCAAACCAACACAGATCTTTCTTAAATGACTATTACTTGGTTATTAACCCGTAATAGTCACAAAAACACCGGTTTTAAACCGAGTATACTAAAATTTCTCAAATAATAATAATAATAATAATCTGGCAACACCACGAATGTCAACGTGCTTTTTTCATCAAAGAATTTTAAATATTAATATTTCACGAATTTCACTTTATTCAAATTGTAATAATATATCGCATCTAAATTAGTATATAAAACTCAAGCAAAAGAAGGAAATATTTGGTAAAAACCACCGTAAATAAACAAATAAAGAAAAAGTGAAGAGATGACAGCCGTCACAACAAATATGACACGTCAACCAATAACAATAACAATATTTACGAAAATAAAATGGAAGATATTAGCACTCTAGTATGTTGACGAGAGCCAGGAGCAAGAGAGCACGACCAACACCTCCGGGCCCGTCGCTGAGCTCCGCCTCGCAGCCGTCGGTACCTACGCCGACAACACCGACGGCTGCAGTTGCGTCGAGCTCCAGCGACGAGTATTTCTCTCCGCCGTCGACACCGTCACCTACGCGGCGGCGTGGGAGAGGCCGGCCACCAGCGTGCTTGGGACGTCGGGGCCCACCGGCCCCAAACAGGGTCCTCGCTGCCGGTGGTAATGTGCAGCGCATGAAGTGGACGACATTAATAAACGAACATGTCATGCGCGCATATTTTGGGGCGACAGAGGGGGGCACTAACCACACTGCGTACCGTAGTCGCATGCTGTCTTTGTTTCAGGCCTTGGAACCAAGCATCAACGTCACGGCTCAACGACTATCGGATCAGGTACGGGTTATCCAGCGCAGTGGCAAGTTGGATAATGCCGTGCTTGATAGGATTCGCTCAGAGTACTTACCTTCGAGCCATGCCACCCCCGTCCAGCCTATACAGACATCAGCACTGACCGCACCGCCAATAGGCGGTAATGCCGTCAGGGAGGAGGATGACATGGTTGATAATGTAAGTACCCAGTGCAATGAGGAGGTAAAGGACGCTTTGGAATGTGCTATTAGGGACTACCGGTACACTCCACTAGGTATCAGGCCTCGTCTACCGAGGTTGCCTATGCATAGGCGAAATATAGCGCTGATAAGTGCTCTTGACTCGTTATTATCAAATTATTTAGATAATAGCGAGGATCTCGGTGATACGCATTCAATCTTGTACTGTACCGCCGTGGCGGCTTGTCGTATAGCTGGTGTTAAGTTTCCTGAAACTGATACCGTTGTACGACAAAGGTCTGCTGTACCGGCGTGGCAGTGCAGGATTGAGCGGCGTATTGCCGAGGCAAGGGCACTTATTGGCAAGCTGATCTGTTTTAGGGAGGGGAATACACGCCCTAGGGTAATGCGCTTTGTGAAACGGGCTTTTTCGGGGACTAACATTAGTCCTCAAGATTATATAGCCCGGGTCACAGAGCGCATTGACTACCTAAAACAGAAAGTCTATGCATGGGCAAACCGAATTCGTAGGTTTAAGAAACGTGTGGACCGGTACATCATTAATAGTGCATTCCAGAGGGACCAAAGGTGGGTATATAGAAGTGGGGAACGACCAGATCAATGTGTGACTAATGTGCAGCGGCCAGATGCGGACGCCACAGGCATGTTCTGGCGTAGCATCTGGTCGATGCCCATTGGTCATAACGAAGGTGATTGGATGCGAGACATCGAACGTGCATGCGAACATATTCCCGAAATGGAATGCGTGGCCATTTCTAGCCAGGACGTTTCACAAGCAGTCCGTCCATTATCTAATTGGAAATCTCCAGGATTGGACGGACTGCACAATTTCTGGCTGAAATGGCTACGTAGTTCGCATGAACGTTTGGCATCTCAATTCCAATCAGCCTTGGAATCTGGATCGTTGCCAACATTTATGACGACTGGAATTACCCACCTGCTCCATAAGACTGGCAGTACTAGCGAGCCCGGCAATTATAGACCGATTACGTGTTTACCATCGGTCTATAAACTTCTTACATCTATTCTGAGAGCTAAAATAGCTAAACATGTCGAAGACAACTTAATTATGTCAGCCTCTCAGAATGGATGTAGGAGGGGGGCTCGTGGTACTAAGGAGCTCCTCCTCATTGACATGGCCATTAGCCAACAAGTTCGCCGTAACCGAAAGGATCTGGCGGCATGTTGGATAGATTATAAGAAAGCGTATGACTCCGTGCCGCATACATGGCTTTTGAGGGTGTTGGAGTTGTATAAAGTAAATACAACTCTACGCACCTTCTTAAAGTCATGTATGGGGCAATGGAATACGACTCTTTGCTATCCAGAATGCCGAAGGATCCAGGAGGACGGCGAACGTATTAAAATTGAGCGGGGAATTTTTCAGGGCGACAGTCTGAGTCCCCTTTGGTTTTGCCTAGCTATGAACCCTCTCAGTACTTTACTGGAGGGTTCTAGGTTAGGCTACAGGTTACAGAGAAGTGGTCAGGTCATATCTCACCTGTTTTTCATAGATGACCTGAAGTTATTTGCCCACTCTGATGCCCAATTGATAGATTTACTAAAAGTAACCCAAAACTTTAGTAAGTCAATCAATATGGAGTTCGGTGTGGATAAATGTGCTGTCATTCATGTGAAGCAGGGAAGGATGGTGGAATCTGAAGGGATCCAACTCTCAGATTCCATTAACCTAAGAACGCTTCTCTTGACTGATACCTATAAGTACTTGGGTATGTCACAGGCTTTAAGTATCAATGAAGCCGTCATGAAGCAATCGTTGCAAGAGCGTTTCTTTGGCCGCCTGAATAAAGTTCTGAAAAGTCTTTTATCAGGTGGCAACAAGGTTCGTGCTTGCAACGGTTGGGTCATGCCACTTCTTGTATACTCCTTTGGCATACTCAAGTGGACTCAGTCTGAATTGGACGCCCTGGACAGAAGAGTCCGCACATTGTTGACGGCATATCGTATGCATCATCCACGTTCATCCGTGATGAGGTTGTACATCCCGCGGAAGTGTGGGGGTCGTGGCTTTCTGAATGTCAAGACCCTACACAACCGCGAGGTGTGCAATCTCAGAGAATATTTTCTCCGGGCGAACGTGGACATGCATCGAGATGTTGTCGCAGTGGACAATGGACTCACCCCGCTCAAGTTGGCTAAGGAGAACTGGCGCATACCTGTAGTACTCAGTACTGATGATCGCAAGCGTGTGTGGCAGAGCAAGGAGCTTCATGGCAGGTTCCATCGGGCTCTGTATGGACCCGATGTAGACTTATTAGCCTCGGTGAACTGGCTACGCTTCGGTGACCTCTTTGGGGAAACCGAAGGGTTTGTTTGTGCAATTGCTGACGAAGTTATCAAGACGAATAACTACCGGAAATATATCCTGAGGGATGGCACTACCGATATTTGCCGTGCGTGTCACCAGCCTGGTGAATCCCTCAGGCATATTGTTTCCGGTTGTTCACGTCTTGCTAACGGCGAGTACTTGCACAGACATAACCAAGTAGCCAGAATCATTCACCAGCAACTTGCTCTGAAATACAAACTTGTAGACATCGAGGTACCGTACTACAGGTATGTGGCAGAGCCAGTTCGCGAAAATGGCCATGCCACATTGTACTGGGATCGATCTATCGTCACAGACAGGACTGTTGTAGCCAACAAACCTGATATTGTGGTGATAGATCGATCAGAGCGCCTCGCAATAATTGTTGATGTCACCATTCCCCATGACGAGAATCTCGTGAAAGCCGAGAAAGACAAACAGATTAAATATCTGGACTTGGCTCACGAGATTGTCGACATGTGGGATGTGGACTCGGCAATTATTGTGCCGATAGTTGTGACGGTTAATGGTCTAATAGCCAAGAGCCTCGATCGTCACCTTAAGAGGCTTGCGTTGGGTGCTTGGGTCAAGGGTCTGATGCAAAAGGCAGTTCTTCTCGACACGGCACGTATTGTGAGGAAGTTCCTGTCTCTGGAGCTCTAACCACTGGCAGCTTGGACCCTGTGCCAGATGCTGGTGGGACCCCACGGTTAATTTTATATTTTTAAATGTTTTTTTTTTTTAGTGAATGATATATTTAAAAATGTAATTTTAATTTGAAAAATAGGAAATAAAGATGATAATAATAAAAATATTAACCCCTCTGGGGCAGTTGTTATCTCATCATGAGACTAACGCAATTTCAGAGGGCAGAGTAACAGCTTTCAAACATCACCTTTGTCTTGTGATATATATTACAGGATAGAAAGAAAGCTTACAAACCGCAGGGCAGCTTTGTGGCGAGCTGAATGTGTGTGGCGACACTGCGGTCCCGAATACTTCAGGGAGTCGATCAGGGCCTCGTCTCCGGCTTGCCTTTACTGGCAGGTCGGAGTGGATATCCAAGAGCGCCCGCAGGACTCTCGACTCTAGCTTGCCTTAGTCGGCCGGCCAGAGGGAAGTCGCAAGAGCTATTTGCTCGGGGGTGGAAGTGTCATTGTCAAGGGCGTAATTACGGGGAAACCCGCTCCGGGTCACGACCCGCGATGGCGAAACCGGTGCCGCACCGCTCTACACCCCTAGCCGCTCACACCGGTGTTGCCCTCTTGTTGCCTTTATGGTAGAGTTTGTTTGCCTTGGCGGCTATTTAGAGAGGGTCCATCTAGTGAGCTGGCGAGTCACCGTCTGCCCCTTTTCGACGTACTATAAGAGTACTTAGGGCAGACGCCGGCATTCATCCATAGTTTTCATCTAAACCCATCCATTAAACATCCATCCCAATAGATCAGAGTAATTAGTTTCCATATAAGTAGCAATAGGCCCTCACCTGCTGCGGCTAACCTGTGACTGTACTTAATAGTGCGGTGATGGAGGCGCCTCAGTAGGTGTCCCATTACATTCTAGATTAAAACTCTCAAAGGGCCTCTGCGCGTTGGACCTATGTCTCCGTGTACGCCTGCTAAAGGGCCGGGTATTGTTCTAACAAATTAGAATAATACCCGAGAAAGAGAAACAAATAATAATAATAATAATAATTTATTTATCAGAAAACACAAGGGTACAAAAAATATACTCATACATAATTAAACTTAAGGCTACAGTTTTCCTATTGATTGGGAAGAACACCAGTCTCCTGTACTAGTTAGAAAACTGTATCACAGGAGATTGGGTCTCTCTTTCAAAATTATTTATAGGTAGGTAAGTATATTAAAGAGATGCAATATTAGTACAGTATTCAAAAGTAAACAATATAATTAAATTAAGGTAAGATATTAAGCTTAGTTTCTAATTTATAAATAAACAATAAAATTGATCATTATAATCGCTTGCTAATCATTTTATGGAAGAAGCACGAGCATCATATGTATAAAACAGTGGGTCGGCGGAATTGCTAATAGTGTCAATGTTATTGTATTTAGCAATATAATTATTAATTAAGTTTATAACATCTATGTATGCATTTTATAAAACTAAGTGTATTCACAATACCTATTACAATGTTAGTAGGTCACTATGCTAATGGAATGATGTTAAGTACATAAAATAACTATTATGATTGAACAGAAAGATGAATATTAAAAGCAAATTATTTACGTAGGATGATTAAATCACATATATAATAATGTTATAAAGCTATGTTGCGGCGCTCCTAGGCGCCTTCGTAGTCTATGGTATTAATATACCTGATTTCGGCAGCCTTTCTAGCCGGGCAGTCGACGTCACCCGTAGAGTGATTGCTCGGTTTGTTGAAGCGTAGGCACGTTGCACATTTAGGTGCTTGTGATTTGTTATTGCAGTCCTGGAGCGAATGTCCTTCTTCAGCACAATGTCCGCATGTAGAGGTCGCATTCTTGCAAGTCTTAGCCGCATGACCGTACTGCTGACATTTATAGCACCTGGTCACAAGTGTGAAGTCCCTTACCGGACAGGAGGTCCAGTTGATGAATATTCTGTTCTGTGTGATCAGGGCTTTACGGATTACGGCTGTTACCTCTAATATAAGATTGCAGAATTCAGAGTCTCTCTTGCCCGATTTGTGGCTCAGTTTGATATTAGACAAAAATGTATCCTGGGTCATACCTGGTAATTTATCAGCGATGTTCTGCTCAAAAATACATTTAAAGACCTCATTTTCGCGCATTGCTGTCGGGACTCCTATTATAATAATGCGTGGTTTACGCTTGTATGGTTCATCGATCTTTAAGCCTGATGCAGCGAGTTGGACTGATTGATTCAATTTTTCTATATCAGTTTTCGTTTCCGTGCTTATTATTACACCTCCATTCCTGGTCTTTCGGACACCGCGAACTTGTAGTTTCATTTCTTCAGGCCTTATGATTTTCTGCACCATACTTTTTGTGTCCTCGCTTGTTTTTGAAGTATCACTAGGGTAAATAGCTACCGAGCTTAGACTATTTGGTCGAATGTAGCTGTTGGCTCCCTTTTTCACCATATCTGCAAACGATGTACTGGCTGGACCTTGTTTGGCGTTCGAATCCTGGATGGTCTGCTTTATCTGGGCTAACTCCTCCATAAGGTCTTGCTTTTCTGTCAAAGCTGAAAGGGCTTGGTGGTTTTGCAATGCTTTTAGCTTCAATGACTGGTATTGAATTATCATTTTGGACACACTCTGTGCAACATTGCGGCAGTTGGTATTGATCTTCAACTTTTGCTCGGTGTTAAGCTTACCTTCAGAGGCGATAGCACAAACTTCATTAAGACTCTGCTCAATAGTTCCTAACCAGTTCTGTAACTCCGGTGTTGAGATCATTTCTCTTCTCTCTTCATGGTCTTGTCTCTGATGTTGAGAGGTCTTCGGTGCTGGGGTTGGTGGTGGAGAGCGGAGTGTTCTATCACTCCTACTAAAGGGACTATCCATGTTGATGAAGTTACTTGTATTTTATTTGCAACTGTTCATTATGTAAACAAACTGCTTTATTGTAATGACAAAGCGCCTACCACATCAAAAACGCAATAGATCTAGGTCAACGTAAATTTATATTATTGTTATAGAGCACACGTCTGTATGCAACGGCGGCTAATCCGTAATGATCAATCAATATATTGAACCTATTAATTTTGTTGGACAGTAGATACCTGTCACTTGCCTGCACTTGCAGTAAACAGGCTAATACTTTGTTGGTTTCAAAGAATTAAGAAAAATTAAGTTTTGATTGTTAATTTTATTTAACGCTTGTCCGGGCTCTTTTGAATTATGATTATGTCAGCTATCAAGGACTTGCGAGCGGCTGCTGGTGCTATTGCATCAGATTTGCGCTGGTTTGCCTCGGCCAGTGCCTTAGTGAACCGGCCTGATCGCCAGCAGGCCTTACTACAAAGGTACGAGCGGATTGACGATCGCCTGGCAAGTGTGGAACAGCAATTCCGCACTTTCAGCGCTTGCTGTCTCGAAGTGTCAGTCAACGATTTCACCGCTGACCAGCGAAATAAGGTCAGCGAAGCCCAGGTCTTAGACCTGTATGATGCTGTCTCCAATAGTGCGAGACAACTAGTTGCCGATAGGGAAGGGCAACCCGGCCTGAAGCAGGAGCTTCCTAGGTTAGCACCGGGGCTGGTGAGTAGGCTCCCTACTTTGGACCTCCCCCATTTTGATGGCTGCCTAGGAAGCTACCTGGGCTTCGTTAATTTGTTCAACAGCCTGGTCAATGACAGGACTGACCTTCGGCCAGCACAAAAATTGGCATATTTAATGTCGGTTCTGGATGGGGAGGCCAAGGGCCTCATCCAGCATCTGCCCGGGTCTGACGAGGCGTACCAGACGGCTCGGGACCTAATTACCCGTAGGTACCATAATAAACGTGGCCTCGCCGACACGCACATCGAGCAGATTTTGGGTTTGCCGACGCTCACCCGGGTCTCTGGGTTGCGCACCCAACTTTTGAACCCGCTTTCGGTGGCCATCAACGCACTTAAGTGCCTTGACCTGCCCGTGCACCAATGGTCCTATCTATTGGTGCACATTGTGCTGAAGAAGCTGCCTGCCGACCTGAGGTCGCGTTTTGAACAGCGCTTTGGTAGGGTTAGCGCGACCCATCTGCCCCCCTTTGCTGACCTGGAGAGGTTCCTGGAGGATGAGTGCCGGGTCTTGGACAACTCCGGTGGTGACACGCCGGCTAAGACGCAGCCGCCCAAGGTCAAAGAGCAGGCTCGCGTTCACACCCGAGCCAATGTTGACCGGCGCCCTCCTCGCTTTGCAGTCACGCAGAGCCCAGTGGAGTGCTCCTACTGCAAGGTCACGGGGCACAGAACGGCCAGTTGTAGGGCATTCTTGGACCTGCATGTCGCCTCTCGTAGGTGCATCGCGAATGCCCGGCGCCTTTGCTTCGCCTCGCTTAATTGATCACCGCTCACCCCGCTTGGAGAACCGTAGCGTGCGCACGCCTCCTCTCTCTCGCGCACCTGAATGTGCTGTTCAGCGTCACCAGCACCGTGACTGCTGCCCCAGGTATTCCCCTCCTTTGGCGGAGCGTCCCCGCCTTGACTCGCGCCCACCTCGTTTTGGGCGGGTGCGTCATTATGACCCCCCACTGATGGCGCGCGGATCAAGTCATCGCGCCTTTGAGGACTTCAAGCCGCACCCTCGCTTTGACTTGCCTGGTCCTGGCCAACGGTCGCCGCCCAGGCAACAATAGGTCATTGACCCCTGCCCTATAACGCCAACCTCCGCCATTGAGACCGTTATCATACCAACGGTTGCTGTTCGGGTCTGGGGACCCACGGGGACCTCTGTTGTTGTCCGTGCTATATTGGACACAGGTTCACAAGGTTGCATTGTTTCCACTTATTTGGTAGGGCAGGTCAAATTAAATATGGGCTCTTTTCCGAATTGTATACGGGGCATAGGTGACGTAGCCTCTAATGTTGAAGGGCAAGTTAAGGTTTTGTTTGGCCCTGTTGAATCTTCACATCCGAGGATTAAAACCTCGGCTATTGTGCTGAAGAATATTTTGGGTATGCATCCACAGAAGCAGCTACCTGCTGCTGTGGTGAATTTGACATCGGGATTGGAACTGGCGGACCCCAAATTTGACACACCGGGACAAATCGACTTGTTGGTTGGCTCTGATATCCTCGGTGGAATTTTGATTGGTGGGAAACGGGTCTTGGTGCCAAATGGTTTGACTGCCATCCCGACCATTTTTGGATTTGCCTTGATGGGACCTGTACCTAGGGACCCCCCTCCACCCGAACTTGATAATTTGTTGGCTGTAGGCTCTGCTCTCTCTGATGCAGTTCAGAGGTTTTGGGAGGTAGAGGAGCCCCCTCAAGCTGCCCGTTTGAATCCAGAACATGAGGAGTGCGAGCTGTTCTTCCAGAACAACACTGGTCGACTCCGTTCTGGTCGGATTATCACGAAGCTGCCCTTTCTGTCTGTTCGGCCTCCGCTTGGTGAGTCACGACCTTTAGCCGAAAAGAGATTGTTGGCTATGGAGCGTCGCATGGGTCGTGATCCGGAGCTCAGACAGAAGTACATTGAGTTCATGAGAGAATATGAACAGTTGGGACACATGTCTGTGTCAAATTTGGATTGGCGTTCGGTGGAGCACTACTTTCTCCCGCATCATGCGGCATTGAAGCCATTGACTGGGAAGTTGCGCACAGTATTTGATGGTTCTGCGCAGACTTCTACGGGCGTATCCTTGAACCAGTGCTTGCATTCTGGTCCCAAGTTGGTCAAGGACCTTTGTGACGTCATCACCAGCTTCCGACGACATCACGTTGTCTTTGTGGCCGACATAAAAATGATGTTCAGGCAGACTATTATCCACCCTGATGACCGTCGCTTCCAGCTGATCCTTTGGAGAGAGTCTCCTCGTGATCCCATGGTCGTCTACGAGCTCAATACTAATATGTACGGGTTAAGGTCAAGCTCCTACTTGGCAATTCGTTCTCTTTGGGAGCTCGCAGACCGCGAAGGCTTACGTTTCCCACGAGCCTCCGCCATCTTGAAGGACGATATTTACGTCGATGACATTTGCTCTGGCACCTCCACAGCGGACGAGGCGATCCTCCTGCGGGACAAATTGATAGGTATTTTGGCCTCCGCTGGTTATGAGTTGCGCAAATGGATTTCCAACTCACCAGCGCTTTTGGAAGGCTTGCCAGAGGATCATCAGCAGGATCCACATCTATTTGAGATTGTTGACAACCCCGCCATGATGGCTGTTCTCGGCGTTCAGTACAGACCAGTCCAAGACATCTTTACGTATAACGTAGACTTGAAATTGCCTTGTTCTTAGACTAAACGTCTCGTGTCGTCTACTGTCGCCAGAACCTTTGATCCGAACGGTTGGATTTGTCCTATCATATTTTGGGCAAAATGCTTCTTGCAGAAGCTTTGGACAGCAGGATTGACCTGGGACGAACCTCTACACGGCACTCTTGTTGAGGAATGGACCTCTTTTGTATCCTCACTTCCTGCCGTCAACGAGATCTCCTTGCCTCGTCCCATTCTTCCTCCCGGGAAGTACAAGGCCACCCTTCACGGGTTTTGTGATGCCTCGGAACGTGGTCACGCGGCCGTGGTGAACTTGCGCACAGTCAATGCCTCAGGTCAGGTGAGGGTTTCCCTGATCATGGCAAAGAGCAATGTTGCACCCCTCCGGACATCTTTGACCATTCCGAAATTGGAGCTCTCGGGAGCAGCCCTACTTGTACGCTTATTGAACCACGTGTCCAGTACTTTGGGTAAAAGCATTTGTATTAATGGGACCTACGCCTGGACAGACAGCCAAATTGTTCTTTGTTGGTTGAAGGCTTCTGTCCACACCTTGGAGGTATTTGTCGCTAATCGCGTTTCCCAAATCCAAAAATCCGAAGTCAAAATTGTTTGGAGACACGTGCCAGGTGAGCTCAACCCCGCTGATTGAGCCTCGCGCGGATGCTTGACGCCTAGTTTGATAGGTCATTCGCTGTGGTGGGGTCCGGAATGGTTGAGTCGACCAGAAACTGATTTGCCTCGAACGCCAGTTTTGAATACTTCTAATTTGCCGGGTCTACGAACACTCGCTCTTGAGAAGGTGGAATGCGCCTTCGACCCCGATTTTTTGTTGAATCGTTACAGCTCCCTCGACAAGTTGTTAGGTGTTACTGCTTGGATAAAGCGTTTTGTTTTTAATTTTAGGCACCCACAACAAAAACGTCTGACACCGTTTCTTTCACCACAGGAACGACAGGAGTCCCTCACCTTTTGGGTTTGTTCTGTGCAGTTGGCGCATTTTGAGAAGGAGATTGCTATCCTTAAGTCAGGTAGATCGAAATTATCGGGAGCTGTATCTAAATTGAACCCCTTTTTGGACGATACGGGTCTCTTGCGCGTTGGAGGGCGTCTCAAGAACGCCAACCTCCCTTACGGGGCTCGTCACCCCCTTTTGTTACCTAAGGACGGTCATTTGGTACGCTTGTTAGTAACTGACCGTCACCTTAAAAATTCGCATGCTGGTTGTAATGCGCTCTTGGCCATTTTGCAACGCGAGTTTTGGATTTTGTCTGCCCGAAGAATTATTCGGAGTGTAGTCTTTCGCTGCATCCCTTGCTATAAGCTGAAGGCTTCTACCATGTAGCCCTTGATGGGAGACTTACCGGCAGATCGCGTAACTGAGAGCAGGACGTTTGACGGTGTTGGCACGGACTTCGCAGGTCCCTTTTTGGTGAAAACGTCGACACTTCGAAACAGCAGGACTGTCAAGGCCTACTTGTGCGTTTTTGTTTGTCTCTCCACAAAGGCCGTACACTTAGAACTGGTCTCCTCACTTACGACCGAGGCGTTTGTAGCCACATTTGACAGATTTGTATCCCGCAGAGGGCTGCCTTCCTTGATCCGTTCTGATTGTGGCACTAACTTCAAGGGCACCTATAATTATTTGAATGATGTTGTTAATTTCCTTGAAACCAACAAGGCTGATATAGGTGATAGGCTTGCCCGACGTGGGATAAATTGGTTGTTTTCCCCACCAAATTGTCCACACTGGGGTGGTATTTTTGAGGCCGCTGTAAAATCGGCCAAAACACACTTGCGCAGGACAATCGGTGAATCTGTCCTTACATTTGAGGAACTCGCAACTGTGTTTTGTAAGATTGAGGCCGTTTTGAACTCTCGGCCATTGTGCCCGATCTCCTCAGATCCGAATGATTTGGAGGCCCTTACGCCGGGCCATTTTTTGATTGGTCGCCCACTTGTCGCCTTGCCTGAGTACCCCTATATTGATACGAGACCTGGTCGTCTCTCGCGTTTTGAAATGGTACGGCAGATTACTCAGAGCTTTTGGAAACGCTGGAACTTGGAATATGCAAATATTCCAAGTTCCAGCGTTTCCAAAAGCTCTGAACTCCAGCAACGCGTTAAGTGGACCAACAAGACCGATCCACCCAAGATTGGTGACCTCGTTTTGATCAAGGAGGCTAACCTTCCGCCACTCAGATGGCGCAGGGGGCGCATCCTTCGTTTGGTAACTGGGGCTGATGGAGTTCCCCGATTTGCTGAGGTCTTGGTGGACGGTTCGATTCTGAGGAGAGCGGTTGCAACATTGTCACGTCTACCAACCGATTAGCGGACCGGTAGGCCGGTCCGGGGCGGGTGGATGTTTGAAATAGAATTAGTTAAATTATTATAAGTCAAATCGATTATATCGATTAAGTAACATTTTGTTTAGTCTATTGGAAATTTCTGACAATGGTCACACTGAACTGTCAACCCCTTTTTTTTTTTCGGAAAAGACTTGATTGTGAGCACACCTTTTGCATTTCGTGTGAATTGTTTAATTGAACTAAATTGAGTAACCTCTCGTGAAACTGCCGCTTTTGATTTGTCCGGCACTGATCAGTCCGTCTTTAAGATAATTATGCCAACATAAAATGTATGCCTAAAAAAATTATGCCGTTGTATTATTATGCCAAAACAAATTGTGCCAAAATTGTTATGTCGAATTATATTAGGACAAAGAACATTATGCAAAAAGAAGGGATCCCGTTCCGGTGTACGCGCGTGTGTGTAGGCTTACATTTTTGCATCTATAAAATAGTTGATGGATTAGGGATGTGAGTAGCATTTTATGTTATTAAGAACGTGTTTTTTATTACAGGTTGCCTTTTAATGACGTCACAAGAAAACTGTGGATAAATTCCGTTGGACAGCCTAGTTTGATTTAGCAGAAGTACCATCGTATTTGTTCACGTCATTTTGAGAAAGATTGTTTTTTAAAGACAGAAAGCACCTGGCGTCGTTTAAAACAGAAAGCTGTGCCTACATTACATTTATGCCCGGACATTGCACACCCGTTAGAATTATTTATCCAAAGCTAATCAAAAAGTTTGTATTTTAGTTTAAACATATTAATAAAATATAATAATTACAACGATTTTAATTAATCTACCTACTTCTATATTATTTATCATATTAGTGCTATCCTGACTGATCAAAGACGTCGTGCCTTGTAGTCCGCTACATAATATTCTACCATAAAATATAATATTCTTTCACATTCACACAACATCATCTGGTTCCAAACTAAGCATATCTTGTACTACGGGTACTAGACAATCGATAAACATGCATATATACTTTTCTGTAAATATATTACATATTACACATAGTATCTACCATCCAGACCAAGACAAACATCCATATTCATGCACACAAATGTTTGACTTGAGCGGGAATCAAACCCGCAAGCTTCGGCGTGGCAGTTGGATTACCTACAGCTCTAAAAAAATCGAGCAGTGTCCAACGTTAGCGATAGCAAGCAACGTGATATGATGCGACGCAAACAAACTGCCAAAGCCTTCCGTGCCGCATTAGCCAATCTGGTATAATTCGTACAATACATAATCTAAGTGACAGTTTCTTAGCATCGCATCGCAACGCATCGCTCATTAGTTTATGAATACTTTCTGTCCATAGATTTTATGACTAAAACGAACAATTAAACACGTGATTTTTTTTAGTTCTGTCTGTCTGCCAAGTCTTTGCAAATCACTGTCAGACGCTGACAGCACAAACTACAAATTCAATATTTTAGTTGTTTACTTCTACGGCTTAAATATATCGACACATACTAAAGTTAGACATTTGACCAAAAATATTTATCGATAAATCATCACTGTTACGAACAACACTCGGTTTCCTAACTCTATGTTTTGTCTACTGTCTGGCTACCACAAGACTGCTATAAGATCGTGCTGCTAAACCTATCGATAGCTCTTTCTATCATACTGCATGTGCCATAAGAAAGAAGATATCAATCATAGCAACCGCTGTTGTTATTTTGAGTGTTACTTCTATGACTTAATAAGGTTATATTTCTTTGGACTATATATATTACCTATGTAAATAGACGGAGGAATCCTATCACTCAAAGGTCTAGCATAGGTGACCGCGTTGTGTCCCATTACCCGTCAAAATTTAAAAGAACTTCATTTGAAACTTTGATACTTCGTTCATAGACATTTTGATTTATTCGTATAAAGATTGTGACACATAAACATAGTGACGTTATAACTTTATCGATACTTTTATTTTACAGACTAGCTTCGGCCCACATAGTCTCCGATGTGGGTGACAGTTATTGCAAAAAAAGGAAGCCTTTGCACTATTGTGATGTAGAAGCTATACCGCAATATTTCTTTGAAAAATAAGTATACTTGAATACAATTATATATCTCAAGAAAAGTGTTTTCATCGATCATCACAAACTTTCAGCTATCGCACACAGGATATCGCTGCCTTCACCTACAACCTTTACTGTAACTTTAAAAATATGTAATACTCGTACATATTTTGATGGTGAGACTAATCCTCCTCTGTCTTTTACTTTTATAAAAATAATTACATAAACCTGCAGTACTGCAGATTTGTGTAATAATTTTTATTAATATTCTATTCTCTTATTTCTATTATTCTCTTCGGTGAAACCAAAGGTTTTGTCACCATAATTATGGACGAAGTTGTCATGAGAAACAACGACCGATAGTATATACTGACGGACGGTGCGATTGACATGTGGCGGGCATGTCACCAGCCGGGGGAATCTCTCAGACATATAGTATCCGGTTGTTCTAGTTTTGCCAATGGCCAGTATTTGCACAGACACAATCAAGTGGCCAAGATAATCCATAAGCCCTTAAATATAATCTCATTGGTTCACCGTACTACAGATACAGATATGTGTCCGACCCAGTTCTCGAAAAAATGGCCGTACGTTGTTGTCCTGCTATAGGTCTATCATTACAGACAGGTTTATTGTAGCCAATAAGCGTGATATTGTAGTGATCGACCGAGCAGATCGGCTCGCATTGATAGACGTTATTACCATATCGCATGACAGCAATCTCGTAAAAGCAGAAAAAGAGAAGGAGTTCAAATATTTGGGCCCAGCTCATGAGATTGTCGATATGTGGGATGTGAACTCGGCGATCATTGTGCCGGTAGTGGTGTCAGTAAATGGACTAATCGCCAAGAGCCTTTACCAACATCTAAAGATGCTCACACTAGGCAGCAGAAAAACTAATATTTTTAACAAAAACACTTTTTGAGTTCGGTGCCAGTTAGAAGTGTTGATGGGTGTTGGTTGGTTGAGACGGAAACACATATCTAATATCTTTTGGGAACACTTTATTATTTTGTTACACGGAGTACATTTTGTTAGCAGTAAGAACATAGGTGAAAACAAAAGACACACGCCGCATCGCCATGACAGAGAACAAGACAAACGAATATAAAATAATCCATAAACAACTAGTGGTGTGACATTGTACCTTTAACACCCTTCCTCGATGGCACATCACTACTTCTGAATATAAACTTGAAACTTCTATTATGTATTTCAAAAATACTTTGTTACCTCCTCCACCTATACATAAATTAAAACAGCTCACCCCTACACCTCTCAAACCTAACCCTACTCAAATGTTTAGTACATATACCAGCAACTTGGTTTTCACTTTCAATGTATTTGAGAATCACAACTTTCTTATCAACTTTATCTCTTATAAAATGTAACCTTAAATCTATATGTTTTAACCTTCTATGGTGCTCTGGATTCTTAGCGATGTGAATGGCAGATTGATTGTCTTCATACATAATTATATTGTTACATTCTAAATTAATTTCAGTTAATAAATTTTTAACCCAGCACCCCTCACATATACTTCGAGCTAAAGCAACATACTCCGCCTCAGTTGAAGACATCGCCACACACTGCTGCTTACTGGAAGACCATGAGACTGTACTGCCATATACCTTCATTATATATCCCGATGTAGACTTCCGGTTATGTTGATCTCCTCCCCAATCAGCATCAGAATAGCCGACTAAAGGCTCTTTTGCACCATTCCTATAAACTAACTTAAGACCTATAGTTCCTTTAATGTACCTTAACATTCTCTTTAATCCCTTCCATACATCATCATTTGCACAAGCCTGATATCTACTCAAATAACTTAAAGCATAACATATGTCAGGCCTGGTACCTAGCATACCATACATAAGACTTCCAATCAGTTCTCTACACTTTCTTGTCAACTCCAAGTTCCCTTGATTAATCTTTTAAATTTTTGCACCTGGTTCCATAGGTGTAGAAACCGGCTTGCAGTTTTCCATCTTATATTTCTTTAGTATTTCTTTCAAATAATTCTCCTGATCAATTTCAATGCAATTTTATTTCTTCTTAATGTTAATGCCTAAATACTTGGACACTCCATTCATATCCTTCATATCAAAATTTTCTTTAAACACTTCCTTTATCTTCTCAATTTCTCTTCTGTCTTCTGAGATCAAAATTATATCATCGACATATAATAATATATAAAATTTAAGACCTTGCTTGTAGTATAAACAATAATCACACTTGCTGCGAATAAACCCTTCCTGTATCATTAGTTTATCAAACCTCTCATTCCAATATCTAGGTGATTTCTTGAGTCCATATAAAGATCTCTCTAACTTCAGTACTTTACCATCCTTTATCATACCTTTAGGTTTTTCAAGATATACTTCCTCTTCTATTCTTCCATTTAAGAAGGCACTCTTCACATCCATTTTTTGTATATGTAAGTTCTACTTGGCTGTTATGGCCAGTAATATCCTCAACGTTGGTAACTTTGCCACTGGAGCATACAATAGGGTAGTTTCCAGGGTCAAAATAATTACATTTTATTTAGTCCGTATTTTAAATTATTAAATTAATTATTAAATATTGGACACGTATTTTTTCTTTTTTCGATTAAATAAAAAATAACAAAGATATAGCCCATTAAAGTTACGTGTGACGTCATCTAGTGCGAAAAAATGCAGCACGGCGTGACGTTATACGTAACTTTAATGAGCTTTATCTTGGTCATTTTTTGATTTAATTTACAAATAAAAAAATACGTATCGCTTATTTTTGAATAATCTAAAGGACGGACTTATAATTTTTTTTTGTCAACTAGCCTATTCCGAATGATCAAATGTTTCTTTTTGCTTAAATCCTCTTGCTACAAGACGTGCCTTATAAATTTCTGTATCTTCATCCTTCTTTATTTTAAATACCTACTTACTGTCGATTGTCTCTTTCCCTTTAGGTAACTCAGTCTCAATCCATGTATTATTTCTTTTCAGTGCTTCTAACTCATTGTTAATGGCTTTTACCCACTTGCTTCTGTCTTTGACAGTAATTGCCTCTTCATAACTTAGTTCCTCTTCTCCTTGGGCTAACATTTCTAATTCATAATCATAGGTCCAGTTGAGTTTCTTTACCCTTCTTCCACTTCTTGTTTTCCCTTCCTCCAGCTCTAGTTCATCTGCACTTAACCATTCTTCATCAAGATACTCTTCTTTATGCTCCATGTCTAAATCTAGGCTGTCTTCACATCTTTCCACTTCTATAACTGACTTCCCTTCTTTTTCGGGTTCTTCAACTTGTTCTTCACATGCTTGCTCTTGTTCTTCTGCCACTGTATCTTCTTGTCCTACCTCTTCCTTTTCTTCAACTATCTTCTCTCCATCCACTGCTTCTTCCTCCTCTACCTCCTCTGTATAATAGAACTTCTCATCCTTCTTTACTCCTTGCATGAATATGACATCTCTTAGTGTTTCCACAGTTCCTTCATCTTCAAACCATATTCTATATTATCCCTTAGTATTAACTCCATAGCCAACAAACCTACCCAGTTTTCCTTTTGGATCCCATTTGCATCTTCTCTGTTTTGGAATATGAGTATACACTTCATCACCAAATCTTCTTAAAACATTTATATCAAAACTCTTCTTATATAGAAGTTCATAAGGTGTCTTACCCTTCTGGCTGCTAGAACCTGTCCTATTTATTGTGTACACTGCATTATGGACTGCTTCTGCCCATAAGTTCTTGCTAACATTTGCATTAATCAACATTGTCCTTTCAAATTCCACAATTGTTCGCATCTCCCTCTCTATTCGCCCATTCTGTTCCGGTGTATAAGCAATGGTAGTCTCATGCACAATGCCTTTCATTCTGAACAGATACTCCAAATCCTTATTCTTAAACTCTCCACCACCATCTGATCGGAACTTCTTGACCTTACACTCAAACTCATTTTCAAATTGCTCAAGAAACTCAGTTATTCTTTCTTTCGTCTCATATTTATTCTTAAGGAAGTATAATTTTTTTATAAAATTTATTCTTAAGGAACCTGTAGTTACTGTAGTCATCCTTCAGCAATAAAAAATATGATGCTCCACCCAGAGACCGCGTCTCCATAGGTCCGCTTAAGTCTCCATGCACCAGCTGCCCTGGCCGCTCTGCTCTGCTGACACTGTTAGAAAAAAGTAACCTATGCTGTTTCCCTTGTATACAAGACATGCATTGTTCAATTTGCCCTTCATATTTAACATTATTTTTAATAAGAATTTCTTTGACATGTTTCACATTTTGATGAGCTAACCTCTCATGCCATAAAGATAAACTTAATAGTGCCAAGCTCTCTCCATAAATTTTCATCTTTAATTCCATCATATATAAACTTCCTACACGTTTAGCTTAAGCCATTACTACACCTTTTAAGAAAAAAATACAATAATTTTCATTTGACACCACTGTATATCCACTATCAACTGCCCTACTCAATGAGAACAAATTTGCATTTAGTCCTGGCACAAACAAAACATTATACATCACAGAAATTATAAAATCTGATCCATTATATGCTAAGCAATGTATATCTCCAACCCCTTCAACTTTTAATCTCTTGCCATCACCAACAACTACTTGTTTGTCAACTTTACGGAAATTATAAAACAAATTTTTATTATATGACATGTGATCACTTGCTCCTGAATCCATAATAAACCTCAAATTATTTTTATACTCTGGCTCCTGGACTATAAATGCATTCCTTATGTTACTCTTTTTAAAATTGTTATCTTTTGGTGTATTATTACTACTTGCTTTACAGTCTCTAGCTAAATGTCCAGTTTTATTGCAATTGAAGCATTTTCTCTGGCGACACTCACTTTTAAAATTACCATTTTTACCACACACATAACACTTTCTACTGTTGTCACTCTTGTTAAACTTGCTGACAAATGCTGTTAAACTTGCTGTGGGTTCTGACTTACTGTAGCCCTCCTCTTCAATTAACAATCTTGACGTTAATTCTTGTAGATTTTGTTGACCCTCTGGAACAGATTCCCAAGCACTCACAAAATTACGGTACTTCTCTGGCAATGACATTAAAACCTTGGTAATCATCATCTTTTCTGATGGCTCTTCATTTAGACTTCTTAATTGACCACTAATTTCTTCAAGTTTTGAAATAAACTTTATCACTGGTTTCTCAAAAGTCATGTTAAAGAATCGCTGCTGTACAAGGTGAACACTAACCTGTGATGACGGCTGATACAACGTTATTAACTTTTTCCACATCTCATTACTTGTGCTACACGCTGCCAAGTATGACAGAACCTTCTCGTCCATCCTTGTCACTAAAATTTCTTGCGCCTTACAATCCCTCTCTTCAAACGATTCTTTATCTTTTTCATTTTTCTTCTCTAACATAGTCTCAGTTCCCGTAACGATATCATACGACTTCTTTGATTTCAAGATCACAGAGATCTGAAATTTCCACGCCGCCCAATTCTTTCCATTTAGTACTACGAACTTACTATCCGCTCGACCTTCCATCTTACCAGCACGCCGCAATTACCGCCGACCGTAGCTGTAGACCTATGCTTTTTCACAGTACGCCGCAATCACCGCCGACCGTAGCTGTGGACCATCTGCTTCTATGTTTTACCGCCGCCGCCAAGTTTTAACCCGGTCAGAGGTAACTTGCCGGCCATTAGTGCCGCTCGTAAGAACATACCATTTTCGAATCTCGAATCGCTTTTACCACATACATCCACGTCTCTGGGCCCATAACCTGTTGATGGGTGTTGGTTGGTCGAGACGGAAACACATATCTAATATCTTTTGGGAACACTTTATTTGTTACACGGAGTACATTTTGTTAGCAGTAAGAACACAGGTGAAAACAAAAGACACACGCCGCATCGCCATGACAGAGAACAAGACAAACGAATATAAAATAATCCATAAACAACTAGTGGTGTGACATTGTACCTTTAACAAGAAGTACGCACACAATTTTATTTTCTTTCTTTTTCACCATGCGGGCTCCTGGTTTAATTCTTTTAAAATATTTTATTTCTCACTTATTTTAAACCTAAGCGTATCTATAAGGGCGTAATTAATTTGACCTGTTTATACATATAATATGATTTCGTAAAGATTTGAGTTTTTTTCTAACTAAGCCACACACACACTGTCAGTGCCTTTTTCTATTTTACCTTAAATAAATTTCGCCTTGTTATTCTGCAGGGAGTTTTGGCGCCAACATTGATGTATGGAAGTGAATCGTGGGTATGGCAGAAGAAGCATGAAAGTAGAATTAATGCTGTGGAGATGAGAGCTTTGAGGAGTATGTGTGGAGTAAGAATGGCAGATAAAGTGAGAAATAGCGTTATTCGAGAAAGGTGTGGTTTGAAAGAAGATGTAGTGTCAAAGATTAAGAAAGGTATGTTGCGATGGTTTGGACATTTGGAACGGATGGATGCAAGGAGATTTACGAAAGATGTGTATCGAGTAAGAATGAATGGTGATGATGGTAGAGGACGCCCAAGACGGACTTACGCCGACCAAATTGGTGATGTATTGCGGAAGGGCCAAATCAAAAGTACCCGTAACCGACGAGCATGCATGACGAGGTTAATGAATGTCGAAGAAGCGAAAGAGGTATGTTTGAACCGGAGCATTTGGCGTTCCATAGTCTCTGCCTACCCCAATGGGAGACAGGCGTGA
The DNA here is from genome assembly GCA_944739405.2 of Euclidia mi. Classification (NCBI taxonomy): domain Eukaryota; kingdom Metazoa; phylum Arthropoda; class Insecta; order Lepidoptera; family Erebidae; genus Euclidia; species Euclidia mi. The sequence continues at coordinate 13,637,353 of OX123203.2, forward strand.
CGTTTAGATAGATAGATCATTATGTGTGAAATATTTTATTTAAAATTGACCCTGAAGTTAATTTTTATTTCTAATCTATTAGTTAACTCACTTATTACTGCAGCCTGCTCTCGATTGGTGATTTAATATAATTATGAAACTGAACATACTGGGCTCGTGCCTCCCTTCAATTTGAGAAGGCCTAATTTAGTTTGGAAGATTTTAGACAAACACTTGACGATCGTGATAATTTTCTAAATAATAAGCATATAACTTCCAAAAGTCTGAAATACGTAACGTGGTTTTGTATTCGAAAACCATTAGGTACGTGGTAATTATCTCGTCATTGATCCTATCATTGCATACAGGTAGTGATTATTAGTGATATTATGAATATCAATTGCTTTATTCACCTTAAAAGGGTAATTTAAAAATATTTTTTTATCGTAACTTATTTACTAGTGTTTAAGACGTATAAGCTGGATTTATTCACATTTTTTACTTTATCTGAGGATTTATCAACATTCAATTGATATTCATTCTGAGTAAACCAAATCTGAGGATTTATTGCAAACATTATCGATATTTTATCGAAATTCATTTTGAGTAAGCACATCACTAGTCTAGTTAAAATTTACGACAATTTCGAAGATTCGAAATGAACACGAAATGACATTTGTATATTTATCTTTCTCTGACATGAGAAAATAATCATAAGTCAGAGTGAAGTAAATAAAGGGTGTCTCAGCGCCGATTCTAAACTTTAAACACGAAATTCTCGGGAAGCCGCCGGGCCAGCGGGAGCGTAGGGGTAGCGTTCGGTAGGTGACGAGTGCGGATTTATTAGTCGCAATATCGCAGTGGACTGGCGCGCACCGCGCGTACGCAGTAGATGCGTACTTTTGCAATAAGTTTTCGTTGAGTGAAGCACAGGGCAAGTTTTGTAGTTGTGACGCCCCGAGTATTCAGTTAATTAAATCGTGGATAGAAAAGTTTAGAGCGACAGGATGTTCACTAAATCATTCAATTCGCCCACGAAATAGACCTGTGCGATCGATTGAAAACATCTAACGCGTCGCTGTTGCCGTCGCGGAGCATCCACGACGATCAGTTAGAAAACATGCTGCCTCGTTGAGCCTCCACCGTTCAAGTCTTCAACGAATTTTGGCCTTAGACTTAAAATTGCATCCTTATAAGATCCTAATAGTTTAAAAAAACAAACCAGAAGACTACAAAAAGCGAAAAATTTACTGTCAGAAGATGTTAGAGATTTTTTCAGAGGAGAATTGGATGGACAATGTTTATTTTAGTGATGAGTCACACTTTCACCTCGAAGGGTACGTCAATCGTCAAAATTGCCATTATTGGTCATCAAGCAATCCAAAACAAAAACACCAGAAAGCATTACACAGCCCCAAAGTTACTGTATGGTGTGCAATATCGGCGAAGAAAATCATCGGCCTGTTTTTCTTCGAGAATGACCGAGGTGAGACGGTTACAGTGACGAGCGATCGGAATATTGACATGAATAATATTTTTTTGTACCGCAACTGCAAGTAGAGGAAACTGACAAGTCAGTTGTATGGTTTCAGCAAGATGGGGCCACAGCCCACACAGCTAGGGTCTCCATGGATACACTAAAAGCGTTGTTTCCGGGAAAAATCATAAGCCGCTTTGGAGACATATTGTGGCCACCCAGATCTCCTGATTTAACCACAGCTGACTTTTTTTATGGGGTTATCTCAAAGCAAGAGTTTTTGATACCCCTCTTACGAATTTAGAGCAGTTGAAGACTAAAATAATGACAGAAGTGAGAGCCATATCAGTTGACGTTCTGCGGCGTGTCTCTGCAAATTCGCGAGTCCGCTTTGAAGAGTGCATTCGCCATGATGGAAGACATCTTGACGGTGTAATTAAAATCCGCATTAAAACTTTGTAATTTACTGCAATTAAAATATAACAAATACATTTTGTTTGTTTTTTATAAATGTTTAAAGTTTAAAATCGGCGCTGAGACACACAATTATTTTTTAAGTTTTCACGTACGGCGCGTGCTACAAATTAGGCCGACATTCAGCATACACTGCGAAGGACGCTGTGGGTCCATCTCAGTACTGATTTTCAGTGTGTCTGGGTGTTCATGTGTCTGTTGACTGAATTATATAAAGTTACCTGCTATACAGGAATTATACTTAGTACAAGAGTTGTCTTTTCAACAATGAAAATTGTTCAAGCTCCTCAGAATTTTCAGTCTTTTCAAGCACATGTTTCTAAGGAGAATTTGAAGCGTCTCCAAAAGTACGTGTTTCAAAATGTATTATTGATTCTTCGCATTTAAGAGGTACAATTGTTGCAGTAATATTAAATGAGTTTGTATAATATATTGAGTTGAATGGCACTCAAGATTAGCAACAAGTGGTACGTAAGCGGTGTCTATTGACGAGCTATGTAAGTGGACGAAACAAGTGCTTCGTAGATTTGGAAAATGGATTTTCTGATAGCATTTTTCCTTTATTTTTATATTATAAATGTGTGTCAAATACATAATTACAGCCACTGTACTAGTAAGTTGTTTTTATTATGTAAGAGGCAGCAGAAGAGCATATGGATTGCCTGATGTTTTTTTTTATGGTAGTAGGCGGCAGACGAGCAAATGGATTGCCTGATGGTAAGAAGAAGCACCCATGGACACAAGCAACACCACAGAAGTCACAAGTGCGTTGCTGCCCCTTGGACTTGGGCAAGGGATAGGATGAGAAGCGGGAAGAGGGAGAAGGAATAGGGGATAGGGCCTCCGGCACTCTTACTCACCGAACGAAACGCAACAGTTTAGGTACTGTTACTTTACGCCGATCTTCTGTGAGAGGGTAGTACTTCCCCGATCGAGCCGGCCCATTCATGCTGAAATCAGCAAGGCTCTACTACCTTGGACCTCACATGGTAAGTTATGACCGCCGCCCTTGGACATAAGCAATACCAGAGGAGTCACAAGTGCGTCGCCGCCCTTTGGTTTAGAAAAAGGAATCGGAGGAGGAGTAGTATGGAGGAGAAGGAATTGTATATTGTTATTATCGTCGTTGCTTACCATCATAATATAAAACATTGAAGGAGGTAAACAACTTGTAATGTGAAGAGTTAAAACGCTGAACCTTCGATACTCTCAGCACTGAAAGAACGCAACATGAATGTTAAGACCATGAGTTGACTGAGTATCTTTAGATAGTATACAGGGTTATTTGTAAAACACCGTTAACCTCTCAGGACTACGTTACTAACATAATAATCAATAACTTTTGTGCTATGACATGAAAACATAATACATTTACCAAAATAACCTTCAAGGTTTCGTTGTCCTATCTAACACATTTCAACTCGTTATTTTGCTGTACCTACCTACGCCTGCGCGTCCCCGCTGCCCGCACCCCTCGCTATTGTTCTATTGCATAGACTTGGCAACATTTAGTGCGTTTAATTTAAATATTTTTATTTTTGTATGAAAATCTGATGAAATACAATATGATGAATCTTTAAAAGTCATAGAACAAAAGTTGTTGATTATGATGTTTGTAACATAGTCCTGAGAGGTTAACGGTGTTTTACAAATAACCCTGTATATACCTACCTAATTCAAAAGCATTACGTATCTACTAACTACTAAGGAATGTAACGACACAAGTCCTTGAATCTTAAGCGAAAGTACAACTTGACACTTGCATTCCAGTGTATCCGTTTCAATCAATGGTCATTTCACGGCAATACGGCCTTACTCACTCACCCTTCAACTCGTATAAATCACTCTTCAGGAAGTAGAAGACCTATAAATTTAAGTTTTATTCATTTTGAGGTATCTACTCTCTTACGCATTCTCTTGAAGGTAAGCATGAGTGTTCAATCATTTTTGCCAATTGAGAATTAATTCTACGTAATTAACATCTATAAATATATTTTTTTAGACTTGAACTGTCATCATTAGATTTTTGGCATTAGTATGGTTTCATTTTACCTTGTAACTCGAGGTTCACTATCTAATAAAAGATATAGAAGAATATTAAATTTGGAACGAATGATTACGTAACTTAGAGCAATCCCTATGGATACATACATTTATCTTATGGCGGCTGATTCGCAGCAAACGACGGCTGTCCGAGGTATGGCGGTGAATGACTTTACTTATCGATATTTAACTAAAATTCATCATCCTCCTAGCGGTATCTCAGTTACAGTTACCCGGGGTCCGCTTACTAGTCTAACTGGGTTTGACTGAATACTCGCTTTTCTTACTGGCTCTCTGACCTCCACAACCCAAAGGGAAAGCGTTATCCGTGTTAAGACTAGTGTTAGTTTATTCAGAGGTACTGAATCTCTATAACGACTGTCGAAGATCCTAATGACACAATGGTCCAACAGCTTAACGTGCTCTCCGAGGCTAGGGTTGAGCTATAATTAACAATTTGACGCATATAACTCCGAAAAGTCAAAGCGATCCTTGCATTTGAACTCAATACCCTCTGCACGGCAGTCTGTTGGTATCTCCACTAATATGTATTAAGACTATTTAGTCAAACTCTTAATGATGTCCTGGTGTTATAAAGATTTAATACTTAACTCTAAGTACTGGAGTTTAAAAGGTTTGAAAAACTTACAATTATGATTACAAAGAATAGAGCTACTACCAGTATTTTAGGAACACGTAATATCGGGAACTGACTCACAATGTTCGATGCTGCTGAATACGTTAGTTCGTTGAAGCTACTCGTTGTAGACGCTACGCAGCGTAGCTGAGGATGACGTAGCAATATCTACGCCGTAGTATTGGAATCTTGACACAACCTACACATAGTAATTTGAACATAATATACCATGATGAAAACAAACCCTGTCCTTTAGCATCGAGATAACTAACATTTACGAGCATTTATCTGCCAGAAATTATCTCGTGTAAGAGTTGAAAAATTATTGTAGAATTCTACAATTACTTGATGTTTAACATATCCAATTAGTGAGCGCCGTGCCGATCGAATTGACGTGAAACGTAAGGTAAAACATGTACTAAGCTCCCAACACTACGCGTCTTATTAAGAATTTCCTAACCAGAATCTACTTCACTACACTATAAACATTATCGTTATTAAATGATTCAAATCTTCACAATCGTAAGGGAAAATTCATCGATATCATCTCAGAATCCTTTTTTTTAAGTATGCTATTAAAAGTTTAGAACATAACATTCGGGATATCAAACCTTTATTGGAGCATAAACGAAAATTTAATTTCGTCTGAAATGAGACGTCGGTTTTATGACCCACCATGGAATTAAATTTAAATTTTTTATTTGAATTTTAATATCTTACACCAATTGAGTACGAATTGCTTGAATGGGCAGTTTCGAAGTAGTATTACGCTTTTACTGGATTTGATTTATTTATGAACTAGATGAGCCCGCGGTTACACGCACGTTATTTAAGGCTAATGCTCCGCTTCTGTGGCTCATAGCGTGATGATATATAGCCTATAGCATTCCTCGATAAATGGGCTATCTAACACAAAAATATTTTTTCAAATCGGACCAGTAGTTCCTGAGATTAGCGCGTTCAAGCAAATAAACAAACTCTTCAGCGTTATAATATTAGTATAGATACGGGACAATTCATACTAGATCCACAGTTTACAAACTAGGCTGCGCCTCTTGTATGGCAGCCAGACCATCATCAACATACAGTCAGTCAAGTTTGACTAACGCAACTATTGTAATAGAAAACAAAGGTTGAAAATACAAAACTCCTTTGATGAAATAGTATAAGGCAACATAATAGGAATGGTATTGGTTCCAGGCAGATACCTTACTTGCAGTTCGCAAGATCAGTCGACGAGACGTTTAGACGAGAATCAAATCTACGACCTTATTATTTTATCAGTTAGTATCACTGACCACTAGACCAACAGACTAGATAATAATTGCTTATAAACTTATCTGCTTGACTCTTCGTATTTGTTGATTAATTGGAATGCCGACAATGTGTAATACACATAATTGTACTCAATTACTGTAGTTACATAACATAACTCGGTAAATCGATGGTCATTGGGGTAGAAATGTTCTGGATTGGTGGCTGCGCAACACATATTCTATGGGCACAATCTTGTAGTCAAAATTCGACTACCGCTCGTTCTCCCTTACAATCTAAACAATGCCAAATCTCACACTCTTGTTCGTGTGAAGGTACAGAGACCTACACACAAACAAAATATCAACCAGATATTCTCGCTGTAGAAGCCACGGTTTCAACAAGATAAACATACTATACCTAATACCACATACCATCACCCCTCTATACCGCCAGTCACCTTGTCCGATATTCATAGGAAGTCAAAGGGTCGCTCGATCTAAAATAAGTGTGGTGTCACCGTTGTATGCGTTTATTTTTAGCCCCACCGAGATTATCTTGGTTGCGTGGTCTGGCTTTTATATAGAATCCTGCTAATATAGGTTTAACAGTATTATAGTTTAGTTAATTAGCTGAGCCCGCGGTTGCGTTATTTGTGGCTCCTGCTCCGCACCCGTGGCTCAAAGCGTGATGTATGTGACTTATAGCTTGTCTCGACATAAGGGCTACCCAACACGTATAGATTTAATCAAATTGAACCAGTGGCTCCTGAGATTAGCGCGTTCAACCAAAATAACCTACAAACTCTTCAGCTTTATAATATCCGTATTTACATACTTTTTCAAAGACTACCTCCGTGGTCCTGCGGTAGTGTTAGCGACTGCGGATCATGAGGTCTCGGGTTCAATTCTCGGGTCGAACAAAAAGTGATATTGGGTTTTTCTGTTAGGAACTATCCAATAGAAATTCAGAGTCAGGGAGTTAGTGATGTCACACCCCCGTGCCTCGAAAAGCACGTTAAGCAGTTGGTCTTGCGCCCAAACACTCTCCGGTCATGTCGCTTGTAGCGTCCCATCGGACTATGAGACTGAGGGAAAAGAGAGTGCACTTGTATTTGTGCACACACTTGTGCTCTATAATATGTCTCCCGCGCAGTTGGCAAGGCTCATATAAAGACGAGCTGCCGTGGGCGGAATCGGTAGATTTTAGTCTGAGATATAATATGGGCTTGTTCACCAGCACGAATTAGAAGTTGGTAATGTCTCTTGCAGCTTTCAGTACTAACGGACAAGTGAAATTGGACAGCACGCTGCTTTTGAACATGGTTTGAAGTGGAAGTGAAAGCAGTTTCTTAAAAATGTTGTAGCTCTCTGTTGGTAAGCTTAAGTGCAAGTTTGACAACTACACTACTTACTTGACATGCAATAAAATGGTTTACCAGCAGTAAAAGGCAGAGGTTATATAACGTTTCGTTTCACTTGATATATTATAAAGAATATTCCCATCATCATATTAAACAGTTTAGATACTATTGAATCATTTTATCCGAATTATATTAAAACACGTCTAGTAGCTACATAATGATGTACGAGTATAATCACACGCCTTTTTGGCGTTTCGGCGTATGTCTACAAAAGATCGCTTTGATTGTCAACAAAATTTATTGAAGAGAAATTCGATGCGTAGTTACTTAGAGTAGACGATAAATAACAAGAAATTATGTACAAATATTGCCAACGTTACTCGTTATTGTAATATTTGTTATCTATTTCAGTATAATGAAAGAGTTGACGCGAAGTAAATAATTTGAATATATTGATTCTATTCTAATTATTTTTTTCGTAGTAAATTAGTGTTGCTAATTAAACCTAAATATTGTGTACTATTCATACCCAGTCATTTTTGGATTTCAAAATAGACTGGTATCGTGCAAATATGTAAGTGTTTTAGTCGTGCTCGCGAGAGTTAGATATTTAAAGTTTTATTTATTAGTCAGTTATATTTTTATCCTGATATCGCATCATTACTAAGTTTTTCTGATATAACTCAAAATTTATAATATGCTATCGTAAAATTTGTATACACAAGAGATAGAATCGAGATATAATCGCTCATCCACTTACCGAAAAATTTTGAGTTAAAAAAATAAACAACTAAGATAATAGCTTAAGATAACAACGCGACTGTTTTGATATAAATTCAAGTAACGATGAAAATTATGAAATATAAGTATTGTAAAAACATGAAAATAACAATTTTATTTATCGCCCCAAACGGTAGGACCGTTTGGGGCGATAAATAATATAAATAATAATAGAGGGGTCATTCTTCGAGACACGTTTTTTAAGCGGCATCACCTTAAATAAATAGAAATCGAAAAGTTAGCAAGCCACTTTTTTTTCGGGCAAACCTTTAATCCTCCTTTACCTGGGTTATTGATTATTATTCAATTATCTATATATTTTATATCATAAAAAAAATAAAACACCCCCATTCTTTGATTTTCGTGGAGTGTCCTAAACCCCGATTTAGTCACTTAGTAAATTATATATTTTAAACTAAACGGTACATGCTTACCAAAAAAAAAAATGAAGTCCTAAGAAGTTGACAATGCTATGAAAAATTAGATCATAGTTCTAAAAGAATTACATTATCTAAAAAAAAAAAAATGTAACTGTCCCGGGGTAGTTATTGATTTGCGTGGACCATTGTAAATTCATTTGCACATCTCTAATTTCGCGGCCCAATGTTGCGTCATCCTAATTTACGTTACAACTAGTCCCGCTGCGGCGGCCGAGCAGAGAGCTTCTGTGATGACGCGTCGAGTTTCCGAAAAATTAAGGTAAGAACTTCGTTTCGTGGGTTTGGTTTCTCAAAACTTTGATTTGCGTGGTACAATTTTCTCCGGTGTCTGTGAATTTGTTTGTTTTTTTTGAATAAAATATTGTAGCGAACAAATATAAGGTAACGCAACTTATATTCAAAACACAGTATATTTACTTAAAGGGTTTTTATATATTTTTAGAATAAAGGATTTATCCTCATTTTCGTGGTCGTGATTTGCGTGGGTTACGTGGTAGTTTTGTAACACGCAAATCAATTATTGGCCATGCAAATTAAATAACTTTGAGTTTTGTAATAGTATTGTATGATAACATTTTGTATTACTTTAGTTAAATGTAAATTCGTTTAAATCAAACTTAAAATGATTTTATAAGTACCTAATAATAAAAAAATAGTGTCGGATTAGCTAAAATGGTAATGAATTATTTTTAGACCACAATGGCATTAACATTAGAAGAAAAAATAGAAAGAAAGAAGTTATCTGAAAGAAGAAGAAGAGAGAGGCTAAAAAATAATGAAGAGTTCAAGGCCAAAAACCGGGCAAGATATTATAAAAGAAAAACTGAAGGAAAAATACTTAGTATTCATGACTTGAACCACCGCGAACAAAAACCTAGACGAGAGAAAAGTCGAATAAGTTCCCAGAAATATAACTTGAAGAAAAAAAATCAAGCTAAACGTTGTCTTCATGAAAAACTTATACAAGTACCGAAAATTCAAAATAAATAATGTTGACTGATTTTACTACAAATAAAAGCTTTTAAAAAATATATTTCTGTGTTAGTTACTTACTTATTCTTTTACCTGATAACTTAATAAGTTATTTGAGAAAGTTAAATTTAAAAAAATAATTTTCGTGGGTGTTTTGTGATTTGCGTGGCCTCCAATTTTTTAACCTCGATTATCTCTGTAAGTATATCGCTCTCTGAGGTGCCTCTTCTATAAAAAATATTACTTTTACGTATATTTTAAGAAACACATGTCGATTTAAAAAAAATATTAAATTTAAAAATTGCCACGTAAATCACCAAATAATGCCTTGCTCAAAGAATCACCCAGAGAATATAAATCTTTTTTATAATAATTTTATTTGCTGAGTCGTTTGCGGTTTTGTATTTCAGTCACATTGTTTAAAACTGAATTACTATTTAGGACATAATCATATTATGGAATACATATATGGAACGGCTTGTGGTTATTTTATTACTTGTCTCTAAGATATTAGTTTTAATGTCGGTGCGTGTTTTAATGAATATTAAAATTACTGCTGGGCTTTAAAACACATTTCGTTTTATTTATTAAAAAAAAAAGAAACTTTGATTGATTTAGACACTTTAGAATGCCATCATTAATCAAATTTATTATTTTGTTGCGGCGTTATTTTTTAACTATGATTTATATATATATTATTTTTGTGTCGGGTTGGAAAATCCTCATGGAGTCCCTCCGCCCTGGGGGAAGGGCGAAAGGGACTGTCAGACTCTTACTGACTAGAAACCCGAGTTCCTCATGTACCCGTGTGTCGGAGGGTCGGGTATCACCGAAGCATTCCTCGCTACCCCCCGACGGGTATTGGCCCGCCAGATGGTCAGGCGGGCCCCGAACAAAATCCCCTCGGCGGCGGATGAAGGTGTTGGGCTCCGCCGCCAAAACACCCAGCGGCCGCAGAGAATAGGGAGGACGGCAACGCAACACCGCATCTCCTCTTTCTCTGCGGCCCCACCGCGATGCAACGATGGTGCGCCCCCATTTGAGGCGTGTCGGTGTTGCGTTGCCGTGCGCCCTATCTCCCGCGACCGCGCCCGAGGGACAGACAGAACTGACCCCCGCATCCGCACCTTTGGACGCGTCCTGGTCAGGCCCCTCCAGGCCCACGCGGAGCGTCCACTCCCGGGATCTCTCTTAGGTTCACCGCGGGTGTCCAAGCCACGGTTACTGAGCCCCCCACCACGACAAGGTGGAGATCCCACGGAGGGTAACTATGATAAATTCTACTATATTAATTGATAACTAAATTCTTCCTTATTTGGATAAGCATCATAAATATATAATAAGCTCTC